>OX297853.1:122264763-125005101 GCA_946477585.1 Cheilosia urbana
GTATACAAGAAAGAGTATTTAAAATTTTCGATGCATTCAATATATTTTTCAATGAACATTTGGAATTTTTATTTGGGCATGCGATTCTCCAATTCGCCATATGGGGCCTGCTGTTGAAAAGGTTGGGAACCACTGCAATGTAAGACACAAAATTAAAATTGAATCGAATATGACAGCGGTGACTAAAATTCAAAGTTAATTTGGATAATAGTCACAAATTTCTACTTGGGAAACGTTGCAATAAATCGTCTGCCAAATTTTACAAAAAAAAAAAAAAAAAAAAACACAAACGATTTTTATCAAAATACATATTAAAGATAATATTAGTCTTCTTAGTAAGATCCCGTACTTAGTTTTTCTGAAAATATTCCAATAAACTGTTTTTTGAATTTTTTCTCAAAAATGACTACCCAAACAAATTTGTGCTCATAATATTTTTTTAAAACCGCATTTTTTAATACCGCACTTCCATTAAAAATGCCATAACAGTAACGCAAAACTTATTTTTAGCAAATATTACCCAGTTCTTCTTTTTTTCAACCATTTTGAGTACGCACCTTAAAATAATTTCAACTACTTGGAGTTCACACAAGCAGAAACTCCCACTTCATTTGCAACCCCACAGGCCCACACAAGTCCATCGGCATATTCGGTATGTAACTGCTAATGCAACTCAAAAACAAATTTCCAAAACCTAGCATATACATCTATATAAAGATATCGGTCCAATACGAGCCCTACTTCCAATCATAGACACCTTAAAACAGCGTTACTTATTCCAGTCAAAAATAAAACCATGCCCTAACAGATCAGAAAACAGAGATACTCCTGCAACACTTTGCTTTGTACTCAAACATCTTAGAAAGTGTAAGAGTCTTAAATTGTTAGTTAGGAGCTTATAATATTGTCTACCCAATCCAGAACGGTGCAGGGAAATAAGACCCCAGGAACTAAGTCCACTGAAGGACTTAGTTCCCACCTAATGGGAAATAAAACTACTTTCGTGAAGTGGACCTAGTTCCCATGTAAGGTGGGAAATAAATTCCGAAAACTTGGAGTGGTTTTATTTCCCTTTTAATGTGAAGAAAATTCTCACTGTCGACCAAGAACAGAGTTAAATTAAAGAGTCAAGTTGATACTTTGCAATTTTTATTAACTAAAGAGAAATTAAATTTTAACTTAGGCGGAGCAATATATGTAAAACATTTTAAAAACGAAATTCGGTTTGCAGGACTCTGAAAGTAATCAAAGAAAAATCTACGCTCACCATGACCGGTCCACACAGGCGGATTTTCCAAAAAAACATGGCCTAAATTATTTTTTTGTGTTTGGTAGCTAATTATTGTAAAAATTCATCAGAAAAAGATAGTGTAAACAAAAAACATTTTTTTAGTAAACTTTGTAAAATTTTATTATACATATTAGAAAAACTACAAAAAAATCACGAAAAAATAAAGAATTTAAATTGTATGAAAAATAAAAAAAAGATAATGAAAATAATAAATTTTTAAATATGATTTGAACAAGTAAGAAATAAAATTTAAAAAATGTTTCATTGCTAATAATGTATAAATAGAGTAAAATATTTCCACTAATTTTAAGGCTCTTGTTGTGAATCTGAAACAAACTCTGTTTCCTCAATTTCTGGTTCTTTTAGGAACTACAAGACTTCAGAAGGATAGGATTTAACATTTTTATGATTAATTTTTCTTAAACTACTAATTTATGGATCAGAAGAAACCAAAAGGTTATGGAAAATATCTTCCATATTTTGTTGCCTTGAAAACTTTCTTGAAAAACTTTCTCGAAAACGCTTGATGTCCTTGTTTCGGGCTTCTTGAACTTCCTCTCCAAGCTGTCCAATTGGAAGAATAGCATTCGAGAAAATTTCAGGACTATGTATTAAAATTTTGTGCACTGTTGTTGGCATATTGTACCACGGATAAAGGTGCACAAACTTCTTTGCTGTATCAATACGGTATTCCTTAAATTCATTTATTTTTATCGGGTAGCCACTAGATATTGTCAGTAGCACTATCCGAAAGCGATTAATTATGTCTTGATCTACGTTGGTCATTTGGGATGAAGTGGCAGAGTCATCAAAATCAGTTTGTGGGCGCCCAACAAATCAATGGGCTCGGCGTGGAAACGAAATTTCAAGCTCCAACCAGGTTTTATTCTTATTTTTAAAAGCATAGTAATTTCTTGAGGAGGCTAACCATCGACTCTTATATTCATATGCAAACTTAGTTAACATTTTCTTTGTTTCCTCTGAGGCATCAATGTTAGTGAAACTTCTTACCTTTTCTGCCAAAAAAATAATTTTTTCTTTAAATTCATGAGATTGACAACTTCTCAAGAATTCAGTAAGCTGATTTCTTGACAGAAAAATAAAACTTGATTGTGAGTCTGTAGCAAAAAAGCAAAAAAAAAAAAAAAACAAAAAAATCGTATAGGCAACCCTTTATTTTCGGTAAATTCAAAAGCTTTACTTGACGATATCTTGCAACATCGCAAAATATCGCAACTTTTTGTGGTGATTCCTTTATAAGCATATACACTCCTTTTCACTTGAATAGCACATTTCATATATTTGTTGTTATTTGCTTATCAATAAATATTCTTCTTCCTCGTTGTTATTGTTTTTGTTTGTTTTGTCTTCATCTTCATTTCAACTTTCATAAAAAAAAATATGGTGCACTGGAAATGTACCGTTATATGCTTTCTGCTGTGTTCTTTTAGTGTTGTGTATAATTGAAGCGAATTTTTTGTTTCACTTGAATAGCACATCGTGGTTGAAAGTTCATTTACTCAGTGCAAGTTTTCAATTATTGATCAAAGCTAAATTTAATTATTATTCGTATAACATTGTGTTTAATTTAAAATTATAATGGGCCGCGGAAAAGCTTCAACGGGCGAGGAACAAGGCAAAATAAAAGCCTATAGAGATTGTGGCCTTTCTGTGAGTGATATAGCGGAAAAAATCGGAAGAAGCAGAAAAGTAATTTGCAATTTTATTCAAAATGAACTCAAGTACGGGAAAAATATGAAAGGTCGTACGCAGAGTGTACTTTCTGCTGCAGATAAGCGGGCAATTCTGCGCAACGCTTCGAATTCGCATGATTCCTTGGCCAAAATTAAAGAAAAATCAGGAGTCCAAGCAAGTAAAACAACTGTTTGGTGGGTCGTTTCTAAAGCACAACACATCAAACATCTTAAACTAAAAAAAAAACCACCACTTACCCCTCAACGTAAAGAAATGCGATTAACATTTTGCCGATCGAACATGTCATGGAACAAAGAATGGCACCGAGTTGTTTTTTCAGATGAGAAAAAATTCAATTTGGAGGGTCCTGATGGCTTCCATTATTATTTTCACGATTTGAGGAAGGAAACTCATCAGTTAGATCGCTTACACAGTCGAGAGGGTGGTGTTATGGTTTGGGGGGCCATATCATATTATGGAGTCTGTGAGCTTCAAATATTAACAACAAACATGAACGCTAGAACTTATATAAATGTTCTAGAGAAGTCTTTTCCGACATTGGACGATCTCTTTGGGCCTCTATCGTGGACTTTTCAACACGATAATGCTCCTATACACACTGCCCGTGTGGTAAAATCGTGGATCGAGTCCAAAAATATCACGCTTTTGAGCTGGCCGCCATACTCGCCGGACCTTAACGTTATAGAAAATGTTTGGGGATGGCTGGTCCGGAAAGTTTATGAGTCGGGAAAGCAGTTTTCAACAAAAACTGAGCTAATCGAAGCAATTCAACGAGCCTGGACTTTAATTTCCCTTGAATATATAAAAAGTTTGTATGATTCAATACCAAACAGGATCTATGAGACAATATTAAACAAGGGAGGCTCCACCCATTATTAAATATTTTTAATTTGTTTTTTAAATTCATATTAATATGTATTAGGTATTTGTTCATACTTAAAATATTATTAAGTGTACATAATAATATAATATATTGAAGTGTGCTATTCATGTGAAATAACAAACAAGTCGTATTTTTTCAGTATTTTTCTTTTCTAGCTTGGTTTTGAGAACGTGTTGGGCATTTGAAAGAAATGTTACTTTTTTCTATAAGATTAACTTTTATACTTGCAGCTAAAAAATAAAAACAAATCTTGGCTTTATTATTAAAGATAATATAAAAAGAATAATGGCAGTTTGCATGGTGTGCTATTCAAGTGAAACGGAGTGTATTAAGCTAAATTTTAAGCTATTTAGTATTGCCAGACTCCACCGGAAAACAAAACTTTTTCTTTATGAAACAAAAAACTAAGATTTTTTTTGTTTGTCTCAAAAGTACTTATTTTGGACACCTTTTAAATCTACATAGCACTTAAAATTACATAAAAAGTTTGAATTAGAACTATTCTACTTACCACTAGCAACAGATGACATAACAATTTGTTTTAATAAGTTCTCACAGAAAATTATAAAAAATCAATGCAAATCAACCACTCACCAAACACCAAACTTGGTACTGCACGTGATTCCCAAATGCATACACTTTAGAAGCATCAACTAACGAAACGGTAGCAAAAAAAATAGCGGAATTATTCAGATAATATGCTCATGTAATATGTAAACAACTTGGCATGCAAAAAAAGCAACAAATTAAAAAAAATTTTTTTGTAGTTTTGGCCATGTTTTTTGGAAAATCCGCCTGTGTGCGACTTGAGAGAAGGGATTTCGAATTTAAAACGCGATCATGTATGTAAGTGTGGTTCCCCGAATGCAAAAGTGTAAGAAAATTAAATATTTTGCATTTAAAAAAAAATCATCTTGTAAAAGATCGATTGTTTAACTGCCTTTTAAAATAATACGCACATTTGAAGGTTACCAAAAAGGATATTTTAACTGTCATAGTAGTAAAGCTGTCATAATATGCGGCCTTAAAACGATGGAAAAATGGTAAGGACTCTACTTTCAACCGATCGTTTTTTGAAAATTCAAATATTAAACTCAAATAAATAACATCAACTTCATGGATCGACCACAAGAGTGCGACACTAAACCAACCTACCATTTGGTATATTTTCTCATTCATACTCACTCGCGTTTTGAACTTCAACGAGTCAAGCTGTCATCCCCTTTCGAATAATATTTTGTAAATACATTTTCACACCGCGCGCGCGCCGTAGGTACTAATAACAAATTTTAGTCTCGACTTTAAATTTACGGAAGATCACAATTGTGAAATTTGTATGGAAAATATAGCCACTGTGAACTGCTTAAATTTAGATTCGGAACTAAAAATGTTTATTGATAAGGCCCACAGTCTATTTAATTCGTCCACAGATGCGTAGTACGATCTGGAGTTCTTGAGTTTTCTGCAGCATCTGCCCAAGTGTGAATATTTGGTCAGTTGTGGACTTACTCTGTAATTGATTGCCATGATTTGTATCGATACGGAGATTAATTGTATACGTGATTACAATTATATACCTTTTCATGCCCTGTATGTACCTACTTCTATCCAAATTAAAGTCCAACAGGCTAACAAATATGTACATGGACATTTAGACCGAGAAATCCTTGTGTCTACCGGTTTCTAATTAAATCAGTTACCTTGGTCCGCTATACACACTATCACAAAGTAAGCTACAAGAGGCTTAACATGGTTTCGATTATAGGCACCAGTGTCGGTGCCCTTAAGGCAAATGGTTTCCGAACCATAACACTTTTCTTTGCCCAACCTAACTCCAACTGCTTGGATTCACCATAACCAAGTATACGTTTGCCATGCTTCTTAAAATGTAAAACAAAGGGAAAGCAGAAGAACCTGAAGGAATTAACAAACTCATCTTCAAATAACCTCCACCGGGTATACTAGTTACTAGGTATATAAAAACACACAACTCACAGTCAACGGAGAACATGACAAGAGCACTATTCAAATGCCTATACGCGCACGCATACAACCGCACATGTACCTGCCATATTATGCCCTTCGAAATAAAAAGGATACAGCAAACAGCCTTAATACATGTGATTAGGATTTCGCAGAGGATTAACCTTCTCCATACGATTTACACTCGAGTGACATCGTCGTGCAAAGCCAGAGTATATAACAGAAATCCTACTTCATCCCCTTTGAGTACAGGAACTAGGTTAAATTAACAAAAACTAAATTTGTTTATTTTACCACCCGTTGTCGTTGTGCCCGGAAACGGAAGAAATCCCACCACCCCAACAGAGATAAAATCCAAGGCAACGATACTAATAGTTGGCTAACGTCTTTACGAAAAAAAAAAAACGAAACAGTCCACGCACAGCGCAAACCTTTTTACTTTTTTTTTTTTTTTTTTTCATCATGCCTTCGTTTTATGTCAGCATGTGGGAGGGTAAGATGTAGCAGGTAGCAAGACTCTACTTTTTCGTACTTTTACGATCCATTAACTCACGCTGGATTGCCTTTTCCATTAGCACCATCTACGTATAATCCAACCGGCAGAGCCGAAGAGCGAAGAGCGAAAAACAGGACAAGTTCATTTACAGCTTTGTGTTTGTGTACGTGTGCTTTTGTTGATTTCACATCACACTCTTGGATGGTGGTCATACATACGCACAGGTTTTGATAGTAGAACAAATATACAAGGATGAAGATGCTAAATCGATGTACATAAAGCCGAACTAACTCCCACCCAGACCCAACAGGTAGGGAATAAGTTAAAAAGACGGCTTGCAGTCGCACATTAGTGGGGCATATAGTCTGGGAGGAAAGAAAACTTACATTTGATGGAGCTACAGTATGAAAGCAGGATCTGGACTTTAACCAACATGATACGCGACCTATAGCGAGGTATGTTGGTTGAAGCTTCTTTTAACTGTAAGCTTACCTCATAAAGTGAATAAAGGTCGTGCTCTACTGCACTGTCCCTCTGGAGAAGAGTTAAAGGCTCTAGGCCGGAGTATTGAAGTCGAGTACGTACGTATGCCCTATTTTCCCTGCCATCTTAGCCAGGTCTATTTTGCTAGACAGATCTTCATTGTACCTTACCCTGCAGACATCTGGGGCACAGACTGGAGCGAAAATCACACGGAGAACTTTTCCTTCGAAGGAATTTTCATACGAACTTGACAAGGTTCATGCCTCTGATCCATTAGCAGGGATAATGATAAGGGTCTTAGGCAACATGTGCTTTTCGTTGCTTGTGGGAAGACTTTGATTGAATTGACATTCAAGCTGCTAGCTCGCTGCCATTACCGGAGTATACCTCCGCGCCTAGGTAGATAAAGCCTTTGACTACATCAAAATAAAAAATCACTGTCCCTTGTCACGTCTTTCCTTGAGTGACGTTTTAATTTCATTCACTGCTAGTCCTAACTTAGCCAATTCTGCTCCAATACTCACAAATGCACCACTGACGGCTGATAGTTTCTTAAGTCCTTCCGACTACGTCAACGTCATCGGCGTATGCGAGGAAAGGTTTTTGAAAGACTGCCTCTCCAAAGTTCGCTTGTGACTTTCGTACAAGCGGATCAGGTACTCAAGGAGAGTGCCAAACCTATCGTGTCAACTTTTCTAAGACTTTTTCTGACATCGTTGATGCACCTTTTTTTTTGTAATCTTCTAAAGAAGCGGAAGCCCTTGCTACTAATATGAACGATTCGCAAACACGAATAATCGATCCCGGGCGGGCGCCTGCGTATTAATCCACACCCGTCCCTTCTTCAGCCAACTTCCCGCGGGACTCCCATTAGGTACTACTTTGCGGGTGGTGTACCTACCGAACCTTTATTTGCAGCTGGAGTTCTCCAAAGTCATTCTGCACAAACCCCAAAACTAGACAGGGCTCTGTACATGTACAGTGCTTAAATCTATAAACGATTTCATAGGCAAACTTAAAATCGATGAAGTGGTGGTGGGGCTTCAATTAAGAAAGCGTGGGTCTTTTGTAAGAGCTGTCGGTGCAGTCCAAGCTACATAAGGTGTAATCTAAGAATTTGGCTTTTTGACTCTTGGAAAGCAACATAAAGCCACATTAAAAAATGACCTAAGGCCAAAGGTCGCTTGTTTCTATGTCACGGCAACGATAACTCTTACAAAAGACCCACGCTTTCTAAACCGACACCCCATCACCGCCTCTTCGATTTTAAGGTTGCCTTTGAAATCGTTTATAGAAATGAGCACTGTACAGAGCCGTGTCTAGTTTTGGCGTTTAAAATGAATGCATTTTCAATCTTTACCGGCCTTAGCCGCAATGGCAAGAACCGATCAGTTGTTGACCATCGTTGTTGCCCATTATGTGCGGCGGCGTTTAGAAGATGTCTGTCTCTGTTATTGATGCAGATTAACTAATCTCCTTCCAGAGCAGGGCAAACGACGTTTAAGCGACGACCAAATTTTACAAACTTGAATAATGTCTTCCACCGCGGCATCTACTCCAGTTTGAAACATCTGTACCTTTATTGGTTTTAAGTTTAGATAGGTTAAGATTGGTTAGATTGGCAGCCTTCTTGACTACCATTATCATCGTAGCTTTGCCTGATGACAACGGGATCATCGTCTTCCAAGAAGTCATCGGAGGTGATCCTCCTCAGCACCGACTGTAACTTTTCAACACTATTTCCTTCTTCATCTTTAAAGGCTTCGTTTTGGGATTCAAAGCCTTGATATGTTATTTTTACCATTTGGTAAGACTTCCGAATCTCATTTCTGGAGTGATATCTTTCTATCGACTCATTGTGTTCCCTTTTTATTCTTTGAACAAGTTTGTGCTCTTCTTTGGTCTTCTGCCCAAGGTTGTCAAATAAGCAGCTTTTCTTTTGGGACCTTCATGTCTAGATATGGGTCGTACTTAGCTATATCTTTGATTGAAGCATACCAACAAGATTGGCAAGATTATCGTCTTTTCACCCACTGCCGGACACAGGAGGGTTATGTGTTTCGCGCGTATCCTATGTACGGTCGCACGTGACGCCCTGTAGCCCAAACGGCTTGACCTATTTTGAAGAATGAGGTGTCATTAAATTGGCGTTCTTTCCCGGAGTGTCTAGGCAAAACAATTAAACATAAAAAATAAAAAATAAAAATGTTAATTTAAAAAACCAAAAAAAACAAAAAAACAATGACTGTAAAAAAAGATTTAAAAAGATTAAAACAAGACACTTTCAAGTATATACTTATACTTGACAATCGTAGACTTGACCTATTTTTGTTTTTAATATTTTTAAAAAAATCCGCTTGACTGCTTTTTTTTTAAATTAACTTTTTATTTAATGTCGTACTTAGGACAATCATACTCACACTCACTTCAGCCGTTCGGTTCGGCACATAAGTTAGGTATAAACGCAACCAAACGTTCCATATGTCGTTTTGTCGTTTTGCATCGGAAGTCACAGGAAAGTCAACCTTGTCCGAGGATATTTCTGTTTTCTGTTTTAATCAATGTTCTTGTCCCTTTGCCATGTTGCTTGTCAGTCCTCCAAGCACTATAAAAAATAAAACACGTGCTCACCATACTCACCTGCATAGTAGCATTTACTTGCTGGAAAGACTGTAAATCCTCGCATGAGATTATGGCTTTAAAAAAGGTAGAAACAAATTTGTGTTACTTGTCGCTGTTGCCGCTGTGCGTATATACATATACAAGAGAACCGCCCTCCTAAGTGTCTGTAATGAAAATTAGCCCCGGGCTTAGGTAAAATGGACTGCACCTTTGAACCTATCTTCCCAGAGCACCCAAATCGATTCTCAAAAACAGGTTCACAGGAAATAAATAGCACGGATCTTAACATTTTGACTAAAATACAGAAAAAGTACATAACGAAAATGATAATGAGGAACCAGCTCGGGCCATGAAATGAATGCCGGCTCCCTATATCCACCCTTGTACACGCAAAGCAGGAGATAGAGGTATACAAAGAAAGGTAAACTCCTATCTACGATAATGTATTTTTGGGTCCTGGGATTGATGGAAATCGATACCTTCTATACGGACCCAGATAAGCTATTGTGTGCGTTTGCATGTAAAAGCTGTACATCCTGAGAGATAATTTACCCTTCCCTAAGTTGGCCCACCTATATATAAGATGGACAAAAGCCCACATCTTCGTTGGAGAATAATTTAGATAGCAGACATGACAAGGACACAATTTGGTTCAGGGATCAGAAATTACATCGCAGGGCGAAGGAGGTAAAGTACTGTCATTTTGAATGTGGCAGATGATGCCTGGAATTGTCGTGGGTGCTCTTAGGAGATGGTGTCTCGGAAAGTAATAAGGGATTTCATTAATCCGGATGGACGTTCGACGTCCTTGGTTTTATCAACCCAAAGCATTGCATTTAATTATAGCTGTGTAGCGGGCGTAATTGAAAACGAACGATGACAGCGGCTAAATGGGTTCGTTTCTGGTAGTCCAGCAGAGTAATTGAGACTACTTTTTCAGTTTATTGTGTTCTTTTTATTGCCTTATAGAAGCTAGAATACATTTTATGGGCAATAGCAGCGTATACTTCAAAAGCTATGACAAGATGTATAGTTCTTTTTACACACGTTGTGTGACATATAGAAGGCTACAACTTGCCACACGCAGGCATAGCTCAAGCTCACTTATACCCACATCTGGCACAGTCGTTTATTGCCCACAGTTACATGTCATGTTACATGTTTTTATATCAATTACAGAAACCCGCGACGGAAGGTTGGATAGCCTAAGGCGCACATAAAAAGGGGAACATTAAAGCATCAGTCTCTTCGTCCTTGCACTCCCCAGCCCAACTTCAGAAAATGTTGGCAATATTACCCCACCATCAGGCAAGGCAAGATCTTAAGGCGCGCTCTGAACCGATCGTGCTCAGATAGTTCTGATGGGTTTCTGCTTTTTCTTTCTATCAATTGTGAGGCTGTGTCCGTTAGGTTTTATGGATATGTGTAATCATCTTTTTACTCAGCAGCGTTGCCATAATGTTAGGTAAAAATCAAAGCTTACAAGCAATTTAAAAAATCGGGAAACAGTGCGAATAAAATGAATTTTGACAAACTATACGGAAGGATTTTACTTGCTTGAATACATTTTTGCATAACATTTTCATTATCAATGTTGAAAGCAATTTGAAACGGGTTTCGAAGTCGTTTTGGTCTTTTATAAATCAAAAAAGGCACTTAAAATGTTTGCCTAAAGAAGTGTTTTATAAAAGCAATGTGTCCAATGACGCTAAGGATTCTGTCCAACTATTTGCACAATTCTTTCAATCAGTTTTTTCTGAATCATTTATACCTAATTTGCCGAAATCATATTTAGCTCCTAAAATTGATTTTGGCCAACTAGCATTAGAGATTCAGGAGAGTGAGTCTGCTGTCTTTAGCCTGAAACCAAATCCTAAGCCTGGCGCTGATGGCATTCCTGCAATAATTTAAAAAAAAAATGTTGCAGCTCTATCAGCAAACCTTTACTTATGATATTTAATCTATCAATAGCATCGGGTTTATTCCTGAATGACTGGAAGGTCTCATTTTTGGTGTCAATCTTTAAATCTGGCTCTAAAAAGACGTAGAAAACTATAGAGGTATTTGCAAACTTTCTGCTATACCAAAGCTTTTTGAGTGTATAGTTAAAAACAAAATAAATTTTCATATTAAGGGCAACATATCAGAGTTTCAACATGGTTTTACATCTAATCTGGACCACTTCACATCTTTTGTTATGTATACTGTTGAAGGCGGATGTCAAGTTGACGCTATATATACGGATCTTAGGAAAGCATTCGACTCTGTGTACTTCTGATAAGAAAGCTAAAGCAATTTGGATTTCATTCTGCTATGCTGAAGTGGTTTTCTTTATTTTTGATTGGAAGGTTTCAGAAAGTCTGTCTTGAAAACAATCACTCAATATAAATATCTTGTACATCTGGAGTTCCTCAAGGTAGTCATCTTGAGCCGCACCTTTTTGTAATACTTATTGATGATATTGTTCAACAGCTGCAATTTTGCCACTGTTTAATGTATGCTGACGACCTCAAAATATTTTTAAAAATTAATTGCTTCAATGACTGCTTAAAGGTCCAGACGGACCTGAACAATTTATCAAATTGGTGCGTCAATAATTGCTTAAAGTTTAAAGTCCGAAATGCTTTGCTATCTCGTTCAATAGATCTCTAACGAAATATTCGCATACTTATAAATACCTAGTATTGATTTTATGCAATTAATTAAAGTTGACAACATTAAAGATCTTGGTGTAGTGCTTGATACGAAACTAACCTTTGTTACTCACATCGAGTATAGATAGATAATCTTTATTTAGCGTCGAAAGCTATTATTTACATACATTTTTACATTAATATGATTCTAGATATTCGATTTAAAAAATTCAACAACATGTTTTTTAAAAGATTTTAAATTATTTACTGTCTTAATATTTGTAGACAGTTCATTATACAATTTGAAGCCTTTATAAATAAGTGAGTTCTGAGCTCTTGCTTTTACAAAATTTGGTAACCTTAGGTCATTCATGTTTCTCAAAATGTAAATATAGTCGCTAAGGTTAATTCACATATTGATAGTCGTACACTTTTGTCCATGCTTCCAATTAATGCTCCGGGGAGGGTTTTAAGGGATCATAACTTCTTTTACCAACTGGGACATAGAACAAATTATGGTCGATATGACTCAATTACTAAATGCCTTAATTCATTCAATGTTGTAAGTAGACATATTATAACGCTTTTAAAGCATTTTATTAGGATTGTTTTTAAACTAATGTCAATTTTTAATTATTATTTTATTTTTCTCTTTACCATTAAATTTAATGTAGGTATTATAGATAAATATAAACTCGTAATCTGTAAGCTAAGCTTGTTGATGAAATAAATAAAAAAATAAAATAAAATATACTTGAATGTGTCTTGTTCATTATATTTTTAGCTTGAAAAAACTTGTTGAAAAACTTGAAATGATGGATGTGAAAGGAGCAAACAGCAGAAAAAAGGCAGATTTCAAATAAAATTAATTACAATCAATGCAGGTAAAGCAACTGTGCGTGCAATGCTAATTGTTCGTGTAGTGCGTAAACGTGTTGGTGCGACAAGACAATATCTTTGACATTGGCTGTACTAAGTACAGTGAGGCAAGAGATAGTTTTTACAGAACAAAAATAAATATTAACAAAAATTAAATAATAAAACAATAAATGAATAACAGAAAGGAATTGAAATTAACAATAAATAAATAGCAAACGAAAACCTTGAATGTACACTGCGCGTCATCAGGTTAGCACACCCCTGCTTTTATTAGTTTTCGCTCATTTCTATTGAAACTAAAAAAGCTCAGATTCTAAGAATTCTAGGGAGTATTAACAAATCAATTTTCAACTAATAATTTTCAACTAAATAAATTTTTGATATATATATTTTTTTTTTTTTTTTTTAAATCAACCTAAGAATTAACCAACAATTTAAATTAGGTCATCAGGTTAGCACACATCCTTTATTCCAATTTTTGTAAACTACCTACCTACCGAATAAAATAAGAAAACATCCAACCAAATGTTTTATAAACAAGAAAGTTTTGCTCGACCAAGTCGTATACTTTATTTTTTTTTTAATCCCGGCATACCTACATATACATAAAACAAATTCTGGTTATACACCATTTATAACTCAAGATCGGCTGGGCCAATTTTTATGATCTCTGATTTGTTGTTTTCGCCTCCGCCCAAAATAACAGAATTGCAGAATAACTATTAAAATAGAGAAAAAAATCACTTAAAAAAAATAATAATAATAATAATAATAAAGTGCACGACTGGGTCGAACGAAACTTCCTCGTTCTCAACCGTTTGGTGTTTGGGAAATTGACCTATTGAAGTGGTAAATTGCGCCAAACAATGTCGCAAATCAATACAAATTTAAGAAGCTCGAAATAAAACTTCTAGTTGTAAAATTCAACAAACAGAATTTGATATTCGTCGCCGTTTGCAATATCAAATTACAAATTTCTGTATTAATTCAAGACAACTTCGTTTTGATTTGCGAAAAATATATAATTCGTGAATTGCAACTCAAAATTTCGCTATTGGTGATTTTTAATTCTTTCCGTGAGCTGTAAGCAAAAGCTTCGATAGAGCTTCTACGAATATCATTTTTTTAGCCGATGTAGAGTAATTTTGAAGTAATTGGTTCGAAAATAACTTTTGTAATACCTTTCGGATTCATATTCACAGGCCTTACAAAGTGATATAAAATTACATTTCGGTAAGATCTTTATTAGACTTTTAAAAACGTGTGTGGAAAGTTAAATGTTTCGATAAACCTTCCGGTTCGAAGGGCTGTCGAGAAGCTCCTTTACAGCTTTTGACCGGAAAGCATTTTTATGTGGTATTCGATTGGGGTTCTTCAGATGCGCTCTCAGATTTTAGATTTCGTGTGGCTAATCGAACATAAAAACGCCGCACTTGCTCTTTTTTATGTTGATATTCGTGCGATTTGAATGTGTGTAGCCGTCAACACTTTTCAAAGCGTTTTCCATTCACTGGTTAAATTTTATATTAAAACATTCGAAATTCGCATCGCGATTGATTTATAAATATGTATACCTACAAGCTGACTACTTGTCTCCTCACCTTGACTCCGACAAACCATTCTCTTGCTACTTTCCCAGCAGGGAGGAATGTAACACAGACGAACCCACAAAAGGGAAATCGATATCCATCTACACAGATGGAGCTAAGATGGACTGTGGAACAGGTGCTGGAATCTCTGAGGAGTTAAATATACACCACTCAATCAGGCTGCCTGAATACAGTAGTGTCTTTCAGGCGGAAGTTCTGACAATCCCCGAAGCTGCCCATATGGTGTCAATGTTAGCAATACCAAATAATGATATTACCATATTTATTGACAACTAGGCGGCTATAAAAACAGTGTCTGCCATTGAAATAAAATCGAAGCTAGTTCGCCGCTGCCGCGAAGAGCTCAATGTTCTCTGCTGGATCCCTGGACACAGGGACAAAACCGGCAATGAGATGGCCGATGAACTAGCAAGAAATGGTTCTGCGATGGATCAAGATCGGGCGATTAAGTCCATCAAACCACCACTATGCAATCTCAGAGAGAAAGTGGAAAATAAGATCCGCATGAAAGCCAATAACAGGTGGAAAGATTAAACCACTTGTGGAAAATATCATGGAAGCTATGGTCGGAATATAATCCTAGTCGGACTAGCAAACTCATGCGGTTTGATAGAACGTCGTTGTATAAGCTGGTAGGGGCCTCAACAGGTCACAACTTCCTAAGAAAGCACACAATGAAATTGAAACTCAAGAATGACGATATATGCAAGGGTTGCGGAGACGAGGAGGTACACGAGGACACACCTCACTTCCTCTGTCACTGCCCAAGTCTGTGTCACTTGAGGAAAAGAACACTTGGAAGATACCACTTCCGTGACATACATGAACTTTCTTATGTCTTACTATCTGATCTTTACAGGTTTCTGAGGACATCAGGATGGCTGGACAAAGTCGAGTAACTGCAAAGGAACACGCATCACCGCCAACAACATCGGCTAACCCCCCTTCAAGGACATCACAATATGGGTCCACATGGACCTAAGTGGGGTGCGGTAGGGCTCGCTCTGCCGCATCCACCCATGAACCTAACCTAACCTAACATACCTGCATAACAAATTTACAAAAATATATTAACCCGAAGCAATGCCTTTCTCTGCTGTAGAAAAAATTAACAAAAACCTAAACAAACTCCACCAGTTATTAAACTCAAACGCGAAAATATCTAGACTCGCAAAAGTGCTGTGAAATCTTAGAAAGATTGTTTTTTTTTGTACCAAACGATCGATATGAATGAGAATCGAATACCACATTAGTTCTAAAGTGATGACGGCGAAACTATTGGATTTTCGGCATTAAAGCAGTGTTAGGGATACCAACGACATAAGTATTTCTATCTCCAATTTTGTTTCCAAGCTCTAAGAGACCAATTTTATCAAATAGGGGTTTTTTTTTAGATTTTTCTTTCATTTGTAATTAGTTTTTATTTAAATCTTATTTTAACTTATATAGAGTAAGTGCGGCAAATATGGTACATGTGGGTAATATGGCCCACCACTGTATTTCCCAAACCATAACCAACAGCGAAATAAAAAATGTTTCAATGTGAACACGTTTAACTCGGTTTGGCCTCAGTTTTTTTAAGTGTTTTTGAATTAAATTCTCTGTTGAATTGGTAAGTTTTTTCTAAAATTATATAGAGTTAAATATTTTCTTAATTTGTGTGAATTTAAAATTTAAAAGAAAGTTTATGAAGTGTGTTGAAAATTAAAATGAGTAAAAAATCAAAGTGTGGTTAATATGGTCCACCCCATGTGTTGGTAATATGACCAAGTAGCCCATATTTGACACATTTTCTCGATTTAAATTTGATTTATTTATTTATTTAATTTAATTTTTGTTTTTTTGAAGGCTAAAATATCTAAACAAAGCCCACAACCACGGAAGACTTGGTGGAAGGAGGACATGATGGAAGCCATATCGGAAGACAACAACAAAATAATGGTATCTTTGAAGGCCCACCCTGGGCCATATTTAACACCAGGTGGGCCATATTAGCCGCATTTTTTTCAAAACTGAATTATAGAGTTTCTTTAAGTTTTTGATATTAACTTTTAGTTATGTTTGTGTTCTTAATTAAAGTTTCTAAAGACTGAAATAAAAATAATTTGTAAGACTGTTTAAAAAAATAATAAATGAATTAAACTTAAATTTATGGTTTTATGTACAAAAAAATTGTGAAGGGAGGGCCATATTTGCCACGGACAAAAACGATTAAATCTAATTTAAAACTAACATTTTTCTTATTCTGGCTCACTGGCCCTAAAATTAAACATTTTGGTTAAAATTATTTTTTGTTTTTTAATCTTTAAGAAACTTTAGAAAATTTGAATTCTTTATTATTCGTTTTGCTTATACAACTACTTAAAACTACCTAAGCTACTAAACCTACATTACCTATAATCAAGGTGAGGAGCAATATCATCGATTGGTCACCATCCTGATTGCGTCCATGGTTGCCTGTCGGCCACCAACAGAGGTTCATCTACGCCGCCGAGACTCGATCGAAGCCATAAGCATCGGTAAGGTCTCGGAAGTACTCTTTCATGTTGGCAAGTCCGGCTTCTTCCAAAGACCCCCTTAAACCTAAACTTACTAACTTAAATCTAGCTTAAAACTAAGGAGGATGCTACGTAAGTAGCGCACCGGCCCGGGAGAACGTATATCCACCTTCACCTTCCTCAAGGCACCAAAATTCGGTGAACTGTTTTACGGTATCAACCCTGTCCCGTTCCGCAATTGCGGTACTTAAACGGAAGAGCTCCTGAGCATTGGCGGCGTACCCGTCGTGGATGAGCCGCTTATCCCTCGCGCCGCGATGGCTGTGGTACAATGCCGGCACACCATCTTTTGTCTGGACTAACCCTTTCATATCTACATGAAGAAATGCCTCAGGCGGGATGAAGCCAGACCGAAGCGTACTCTCATGGTATATTAACTTGGGGTAGTAAGCCCCTGAGATCAGGTTATCATCACTGGCCATCGCCCTAGCAACGTGCCTCGGAATAGAGAGGATAATTCACTGCTCCACGTTGTAAGCCGCTTTTGCTTATAAAAACCCTGCTCTTAGTCATATTGCCAGCTTTTACAACGAACTTTTTTCCCATAACCATGTCATAAATCATATACAGCAAAGGTTTTTGAATGCCCATTCTGGTCAGCTTATAAAAGAGCCCCTCCAAACATACGTTATCGAAGGCCAGACACCCGTGCATTGCTTGTTACTTTTATTCCACTGAATGTCGAAGACCAGCTTCGAGGCGGCATGAATGGTGTCAAGCCCCGCTCTTAAGCCAAACTGGTTGTCCAGAATAATCTTATTTTCTTCAACCCATCTTAAAAGAAACTTATTGACGACTTTATCGAATACCTTGCTAACATTCGGGAGCAAACTAATTGATCCAAGATTATATGGCGGGGGTGGAGGTAGGAAGGTGAACATTGTTTATTATTATTATTATTATTATGTGAAAAGGGGTTGTTGTACTGCGACCTTTTGGTTTATTGTACCCCCTGCTTACGCCTCAGAGAGGTATAATCCCTCATAAGAGTTTCCCTCACAATATAATTCCTTTCGGAATCATTTTAGAGGTTCTTGCACTCTTCTTTCTCCTTGGCGGAAGAAATCCGTCCTATAGCACTTTCTCCAGTCCAGTTTCCTTTAGGAATCTAAGGATGAGAGCTGGCTCCAGGGACAATATTTCCTCATCAGATAGTTGGTACTTGCCCAAGTATTTCAATCTTTTATGGTTCAATGCCCCACATGATCCCAGCAAGTGTTCTGGGATTTCACTGGACTCATCGCAGAATCTGCAGAGACCTTCTTCAGATATACCCAGTTTCCTGAGGTGTTCCTTGAGTCTACAGTGCCCCGTTAGAAACCCCGTTAGGATACGGAGGTTGTTTTTGCTCATGCCGATGCAAGCTTGGAATCTTTTCTGGTTGTATTGCCCTAGAAGTTTCCTAGCCTGCCTCATGCCCTGAGTGTTATGCCAGGTTCTTGCCCTGTTTTCTTTCTCTAGTTTCCTAAATTCTTCGTTGAGGGTGTGATCCCCTATTCCACAGAATGGTCCAGGACCTATGAAAGTTTCTGATGCTCCCTTTCTTGCTAGGGAGTCGGCTATTTCATTCCTACGTGGCCAGGCACCCAGCAGAGGGTTATTTTGTTTCTCCTACCCAGTTCATTAAGTAAGAACATTGTTTGATCTTAAATCTAAAATAAATACAAAAGTGGTATAAAATATACTTTACTTTTTATAAAACTTGTGCGAGCTGTTTAGGGGGAGTTTTATGTATCAAATATAAATATTTGGCAAATTAAAGTCTTCAACAAAAAATGCTGGTCGATTATCTTTCAGTCTTTTTAATATTGAAAAGCGTTTATTCACGTAAGCATTTTACCATTCAAAAGAGCTACTTGATTAGGAACCAAATAAAATTTCACACAGCTATTCATAAATGATTATTAGTAAACAGCCCTAAAGGCAAGGGATTGTGAAATATTTGGGTAACGAAAACCACTACGTATGCGAGAACTATCTGGTGTCGGAACTATTTGTTTTCATTAGGTAATCAAGGTAGGCCCATTATCCTGCATGATTGCTTACAGAAACTGGAAATGCAAACGTGTTCAAATGTGAGTGCCCGACATCCTCATCAAACATGTATCTAATTTGAGATCCACATCCACATATCATTAAAACCAAATGCAAATTATTGCACCAATCAATACATCCGATGCAGATATGTATCTTACGCAGCACGTTTGCTTTCCACATCACTGCAGGGACATCTTGCAAAATGCATTAGCATTTGCATTTGAGGATCCGATGAAACTGCCTTGCTAATCTATCTGCATAATTAATGAAAATCGACAATAGAATAAATGCATGCACTTAATGCAAATCGAAATTCTCATAACTAATGCACACACAGGCGGCCTATTGTGACAGTAATTCAAATAGAAAATGCAAATACCACCTTCCAAAATGGAAATGTTTGTTTAACCCAGTCCCAGAGTTATCTGGCGGTGGCTCCTTTTGGTAATTAGATTTATGTCCAACACTTATATGTACGCACTAATATAATATTTTAATCGAATGAGAATGTATTGCATTTGTTTGCTGGCAGTGGGGGGCCACCAACATTGGCCCCATTAAATGGCAGTAAATTCAAATGCAATTTAAGTCCACAACCCGCAACCCCAACTCTTCACCTCTGGCAACTGCCCAGCTCATCAATAATGAAGTTTATGGTTCAGTGAACCATTTTATCAGATGCGTTCAGCGGCTGCCCTTTGGCATTTCGCCGGTCCAGTTAAATTATACAGTGAATTATGACATAACCTATTCGCACATAAATAAATTAATAAAATTATGCTGTGCAACAAACGGAAACGAGATAAAGTGGAAACGTGCCTACGCAAAAGGTCATCGGGATGTGAAGGGATTTATTGTCATTGCTCCGCTGAAATGGTTTCAATCTGATTTAAGTGCAGAAAATGGTGAACTTTATTTTGTAAGTACGTCAGCTAACAAGGGCCGTGGCGGGGTGCTTCATCATGAGTGACAGCACTGACTTTCATTTTATTTTTTGAAATATTGCCAGGAACAAGGTGGATGTTCGCAAGGCCGTATCTAGGGGGGGGATCACAGGGGTTTGAACCCCCCCCGAAATTCTTAACAAGTCAAGAGCAAATCCAAACAAAAATTATCCAATTCGGCCACTTACCTAAATGCAAAAAGGTTCAAATCAAATCAAGCATAGCATTGACTTTTTTCAATTATATTTTTATAAATTTTTATAATTTGTTATGTTGAATATAGCTATTTTTTTAAACTGTTACTACTATCTATATTATATAAAAATGGATCTTGGTTTGTTCGGATGCTTAAAACTCGAAAACGACTGGACCAAATTGGATACTTCCTTCTGCGGATTTGTTCGTTAATGCTCCGCGAAGGTTTAGGAAAAAATAAAAATTGAAAAAATTAAGAAAATTGCGCGGAAAATTAGAAAATTTAAGAATACTTAACCACCATATTAAATTATATCTAATGTAACCATAGCGCTTTTACAATTCAAACATTTTTGATGTAACCTTATGGCGTTGGCATAACATTGACAGAATGCGTGCTGCAAATATCGTCAACGAGGATGTAAACAAAATAAATATCGTTTAAAACAGATGCTTCGATCGGAGTTATTATATTGATAAAATACATATAAAATATTTAATTTATTATTTTTAACAAAAACTGAATTTCTTAGTGCACATGGTCGGAAAATCCTCAACATGTGGCGTTGTAGGCGTATGTCGTTATTCAGGTCAATTAAATTTTCTTTAATAATAATCTTCTTAATTCATACCTATAATTCTTTCGGGATGAAACTCGATGATGATGATATAACTCGATAACCACTGGGTAAATTTTTATGATTCTTCTTTTGTTTTGTTCGTATTGTTGTATTTCAGGTTAAAGCAAACTTAAAAGATAGGATTTTTGACCCGCTATATGGCGTTGTAATCGATCTCCGAAACCACTCACCCGATTTCAATGAAATTTTATAGATTTATATTCTTCATTCCCGCTTGAAGGATAGGCCGATCGCCGAAACAGCGCTACCAAGTTGATTGAAATTTTGTAGATGGATATGGTTGCTTCCAGTTTTAAATTTTGGATAGTTTTTGACCTATAGGTGGTACTTTGAAAAACACAAGCGGGATAAGAAAACGGATTGTGGCACGTCCCATTCAAAAATAAAATCAAACGCTATTTCTAAAGTTGTATAATGAAAATTATTAATGGACGCTGTCCAAATAAAGCAATTTGCGAAATGTGAGCAAGATTTAATACGAAAGGTACGGGCAAAGCCATACATACAAGTGATGATTTTAAGGGGAAAATTCAAAGGCAAACACTCTTATTCCGCAGATTTCGCTTATTAAAACCGATTTACCATTCGTGCGACTTCAATTTCCCGTGCGTCTCGCTTTCACTATGACCAATATTTTATTGCAAGGATAATCGATGGATGTTTGTCAATTAAGTGAAAAAGTGGAAGGTTGGACGACACGTCAAAATCATTGCGGTTTGATTGAAAAAATTCGACATTGCTATTCATCATTTATTTCTATTGCATTTAATATAACTTTTGAATAAAGAATTTTAATTGGTCGAATTACATAAATTAGCAAGTGCTTGGTGCAGCTCGGAATTTATTAACAAACAAATTTGGGCGAAACGAGGTTTGCCGGGTCAGCTAGTAGATTATAAATAGTAGAAATTGATTCCGGTTTCCACACTTGCATAGAAAATTGTCGAGATAACCAGATAGAATATGTTTTACCATTATTCGCTATCCCTTAGCGGTGATCTGAGCTGATACCCAAGAAAAGTTGTAATTCTCGACTGATTTCTATATCATACCTTTGAAATGACTCATCCAAATTAAATATGATTTAACTGGTAAATCACAAAAATCGTAGATCGCTTCCAGTCGTTCCTAAAATAAATCGATTTATTGCGCAAAGCCTTCAGGCTCGAATTCCTATCCGAGCGCTCTTAAAATACAAAAAAGAACTGTGTGTAGTTTAAAATACTTACATAATTCTTGTTTGCAAATTATAGCTAAACTTTTATTATGCTAAAGTAAAAGTGTATTTCTCTCTGATATAGGTGCGCACAAAGCGCATTAATGCATCTGCTCAGACTTAAGACAGCTCATCTACCTATGGACAGATAGAAATTTTTCACAACTTTTTTTTTTGTTTGATTATTGTTGGAAATACTTGAATTGAACTTAAAAATGAAATACACGCCTGCAGCGCCACATATTGAGAATTCTTCGAATTTTCTTTTTCGTACACCATCCCTGATTCAAGTAGGGCAAAACAAAACAAAAGTCATTCAAATCGGTCGAGCCGTTCTGGAGCCTTTACCCGACTAACGCACAGCAATTGATTTTTATATATAGAAAGATAAGGGACACACTTTTATTTCATTTTCCAAAAGATTTGGTAATTAATTTTACCTATAGGGAGATGTAAGCGCGGTGTTAGGTATTTTTACTTCAAAAATTCAGAAAACTACTAAATTTTTCATCTAGACAGAAAGTAGCTAAGGGCTGGCGGCTTGCGGCTGTCAACAAAAACGTTAACATTTATACTGGAATATTTCAGATAACTTCTCTTGTTCTCGTTGCGTCGGCCGAACTGCTCGCAAGGGCTGTTTGCATATACACCATACACCCGCTCATCCAATCTTACTTGCTATGATTTACTTTCTTTAGCAAGGTCTTTCTCTGCGAATACTTAGATGAAGATAAGAGGCATACTTTACCCAATACCATTTTCAAAAGAATGACCTATCCCTTCCTTATCTCGTATGGAATATGAAATAAGCAAGACAAACACTTTTCCCATCCAATAGTCACACTTTGTCAAAACATGTGTACTCACAATACACCCGCACAGCTATAAGACACATCCTAAATCTCTTATGATACGAAGGTCCTGCTGAATACAGAAAATTGTTATTTAATTCCAGCCATCAACTTGAATTAACTCAGTAATCAGATGAACGCCGAAGAAAGGAAAATAATAACAGGAATATCAAGCTCTCGCTGTTGGTCATGGTCAAGAACAATAAAACTGTAATTTACGTTTATAGCTCCCTTTCGCCAATTTCGTTTTCAATCTATTCTATGTTGTTGTTGGTTTTTTTTTTTTTTTTTTTGTCTTTGACTCGTCCTTTTATTTTCACTTGATCTGCCATTAGCCTTTCTTACACGTAAAGTTTGTGTGTAGGTACTGGTACTTGTATAGAGACTTTCTCCTCGTAGCTCGAAGTCATGCGAATGCGACCGAGCGCAGAAACAATGGGATCCTCGTCACCTATTCCGCACCCATCGTCTCATCGCACAATATCCTTACTTTCCAGTCCGGCTGCTTCTGTCAAAAAACCCATGAATACGTAACAACTTTTTTTTTTCTGCTGGTAAACAACGCATTGTCCTTGTTATTCTTGGGCCAAGACACACAACACAACACGCTTATGTTCGAGTAGTCCCCAAAGAATTGCCGTCGTCCAAAAGATATGGGCCGAGGATAATACACCAGATGATGTTGTTTATGATGGTAACGATGATATAAAGCATTCTATATCCTTGGATATGTTCGGTATCAACATCACAGCCTATACACCTACACCAACACCACCCACTGCACAGTTCCTGATGGCTTCACTGGCATATTGTGTGTGTGTAGTTTATGGGATAAAGGAACGGAAGTCATAGAAGGATGCTGCTGTAGCTGTAGTAGGTATATCTCGTATTCAATGCTAAAATGTATCCAACTTTCCCTAAACACACACACTCATTCGACGTTTTTATGAAATTAAATCCGACGAAAGAGTGTGCGGGTGGACACAAAAAAAAAAAAACAGAAAAGAAAATGGATGAGTGAACGCCAAAAGCCTTTTTTTCTGCTCCATAGTCTGTGTACGAACGCCTGCCTGGTTCAGCTACCAAAGGGAGCCCATCTTTTGAAACCTGCTACTGAGAACGATGATGCAAAAAGTGTTTGTCCTGTATGTGGGTATAGATACTGTGTTGTAGATGATACATCTCTTTCAATTTTTGAATCAAGATATCACGTTCTAATTCTTAAAATGCTCTTCTTTTATCCACTGACAACTCCTTGGAAGGAGATTGCCACTACACTACATGGTGAATGGGAATTCTGTGTGAAACCGCACAACGGCGAAATATGTTTCGAGGAATCCTTTCAGTGCACACCTTTTGTTAGATCGACACAAAGGCGAGCTTCATTCTCATTCATGTGCGCGACTATTATGGGAAAGACACACGCCACACACGTAAAAAACGTCTATTCACTTGAACGGATTATAATGGATTCAAGGACCTGTGTCAGATTTTCAGCGTTACCCTGAACACAGACACACGCGACAGACGTGGAGGTGGAAGCACTCTAATACCGAGATGGTTTTCAATAATTTAATTAACCTCGCGCGAAGAGAATATATTTGAATGTTAAAACTTGAATCGTGCATGAGTTCCGCTTGCTCCAGGCAGGAGACTATTGTTGACTTCACAATCTGGGAGAAGTGATGTCTTCCGCAATAGAAATGGGTTCTTTGGTAGCCCCCGGAAAGGGCTTCCTATTGGCATTTTTGAGTACGAAGGGAGATTCGTATCTACGGTATATTA
This sequence comes from Cheilosia urbana, assembly GCA_946477585.1. Classification (NCBI taxonomy): domain Eukaryota; kingdom Metazoa; phylum Arthropoda; class Insecta; order Diptera; family Syrphidae; genus Cheilosia; species Cheilosia urbana. Next base: position 122,289,587 of record OX297853.1, read on the forward strand.
TTATCAAGCACAACTGAATGAACGTGAGATCGAGGATCAAGTTAATTAGGCCTTATACATTTATAATTATGCCATCCAAGCTGACTATAAATGTTCTAGCTGTTTCCGCCCCGTATTTCCCGTGCTAAACAAAATTGTTTCCGTAAAGAAAATCTACTAAATAATTGAATTCATATAGAATTTTTGACAAATATGATCTCACTATATACAGGGTGTCCGCCGGGAAGGTATATACTACTTTGTTTTGCCGCCATTTAGGTGAAATTAGTCTTGACAGTTCATATCTGGCAGTCGTGAAGTAGACACGTGGCAAATTTATTGTGGAAAAATATTCGATAGACCAAAGTGTTTTAATCGTTGAAACATTTTGTCAAAATCAATCAGTTACGTCAAATTTTTGGGAGAAAGAACGTGCCAACAAAACGCACTATTTATCGTGTAGTTAATGATTTCGAAGAAAGAGGGTCTGTAGGTGATAGGCCCAAGCATGTACCACAACGTACTGCAAGATCGGCTGAAAGCATTACTGCTGCTCAAAAGGAAGTGTTCAAAACAATCCATCAACCTCTAACCTCAATTCGACGCCGTGCTCAGGAGCTTGGTCTTCAAAGACTAACTTTAGCGACAATTTTGCACAGAATAGTCGGTTCGCGGCAATGGAAAACCCGCAAATTATTCATCATCACCTTTGTATCCATTAAAAGTTACAGTCTGATGTGCAATTTGGTCAGGAGGAATCATTGGACCTTGCTTCTTTGAAAATTAAAACGGTGTAACGGTAACTGTGAATGCGGAGCGATATCGTGATTGAAAACTTTTTAACGCCCCAACTTCATGCTTTCAACAAGACGGTACAGCCAGGATTACAATGGAATTACTGCGAGACCTCTTTCCACAACAAGTTACTTCAAGAAATGGTGATGTTTATTGGCCTCCACGGTTGCCTGATTTGACTGCTCCGGACTTCTTTTTGTGAAGATATCTGAAAAGCAATGTTTATGCAAACAAACCAGAAACGCTTGAGCAACTCAAACAAAATATTCGTGATGAAATTAATGAAATACCGCGTGAAATGTGTGAGAATGTAATGAAAAATGTGCTCAAAAGGGCTCGCATTTGTGAGACTAACAGAGGCAGACATTTACCTGATATTGTATTCCATACATAATTGCCGACATTAAATAAAACATTTATCAATATAAGATCCATTCTCTTTCATTTAACCAAAAATTATAAACAAACAAAGTAGTATACCTTCCCGGCAGACACCCGGCTGTAAAATTCAACGTTCAAGTTCAAAACTGGTCAATGTTATACCATGTTTCCACCAACGTGATTTAGCCGAAGTGATTTATAAATGACGAAATGCGTTTCCACCGAACTTTACGTGTTTTAGTGTGACATTTACGTCAACTTTGCCCTATCAGTGATGGGACTTTAAGCACTTAAGTGGTATTTCTACCACTTTTTACACTTTCTGAAATTCTACCAACCTGAACTCGAAATCTACCACCTTTAAACAAAGCTATTTGCTAATAATATTTATTTTCCATCATTAAATTTAAAATTGTACCTACTTTACCCAGGTATTGCTACATTTACCCATACACACTCAGCTATCAGTATTATTTTTCTCGAAGAATTGCATCAGCAAAAACGATTTTGAACCCGCGAAATTATTGGTAAAATATGCTTCAAAATATAAATTCGCAGACGGTTGCCATACGAAGTAATAATTAAGTTTTATTGTTTTGTACAACAAATGTGATTTTAAAAATTATTGAAATTAATTATTAGAAATGACTTATTTATATTTATTTTATTTCGTTTTTTTTTTTTTTTATTATTATTACTATTTCATCGGTATAAATAAATGAATTATTTATCATGGACAATTTTTTTTTTCTACCACCGTTTCAATTTCCTCAAGTCCCATCACTGACTTTTCGTTTGCTAAATGAGTACCTAGTGCTGAACATAATAGAGGTATGTTCGATTTTATTTTGTGAAGTGGACAGATCGTCGCCCGAGAATTGGTTTGTTCCATACGCCATTGACACTTTTTCGAGAAAAACGCATTTAAAGGTTCGCGTACTTAGTACTCCGAAACTGTGCGATAGGATTTTATTTTTATTTTTTTAAATTGAAGTTAGTCTTATTAAGACCAGTGATGCCAGATCGGGGGATTTTTCCCTTTTTGTGGGATTTTCTCACTTCAAATAAGCTAAAAGGGTAAAAGGGATTTTTCAAACCTCATAGTACAAAAAAAGGGATTTTACTTTTTGGTCAATTTTTGTTCATAATTTGCTGGTATGAACAAATAAATAAATAAAAAAATTAGTCGACCTACGATCAAATTAAATATTAACATGTTTAAAAAAAAGTCATTGAAAACGTATCTTAATATGCATTTATTTTTGTTAGCTTGCATAGTTAGGTAATGTATAATGTAACTTGTATTTGGTAATAACAAAAAAGGCTAAAAGCCCGATTCTGGCAAACTCACTGAAACGCCACAAGTCACAAGACCCTCACAAGGTGAGGTGAAATTTATTTTATGAGGTTTTCGTATTCTGTCAGCACACTCTCAACTTGCGAGGGTCACAAAAACAACCGAAACTGTGATCTCCTATGGAGCAGGTCACAAAATTTAAAACCAGTCATAACGGCTCATAAGTGACAATATTTGTATTGGATGGCACTGGTACCCTATTTCTACATACTTAATGACCCAAAAATTCCATTTCATGCTATATTTATAACCATTTAGGGAAATATAGATATTTGTTAGGGAATTTGATTTGTGACAAATGTCGGAAATAATTATTTTTCTTCAGTTCTAAAATATTTCTGTGTTAATATTTTGCGTATTCGGGAATCAAAATAAACCTCACAAGAAATCAACCTCACACGGTCTTGTGTGTGACTTGTGAGGGCTCACAACGGCAGAATCTGGCTGTAAATTTAATGAAATACATGTTTTTTTTTAATCTTATATTTCGTGGGATGAATTTGGGATTTTTGAAATTTTGGCGAGGGATAAAAGGGATTTTTTGGGTATAAACGTGGGACAACCTGCTTCTAAAGTCTGGCATCACTGATTAAGACTTCATCTACAAATTTTCAAAGTGTTTTGCCTTACCGTTAACAAGATACGTTAATCAGCACAAAAGTCTACTTTTTTGGCTTGTATCCCACCTCATACATTTTGAAAATGATTTTTTTTTTCCATACACGTGGAACACACAAAAATGAATATGGCACAAACCAATTCTCATCAATATAATATAATGTGAAAGGCAAGAAAGCATGTAGTTGGATGCTAAAATTTTAAAAGAAAATCGATTATATCTTTGTTTTCAATAAAGTCTTTATTAAAAAAAACAAAATAAAAAATAAACATTTTTCTTTAAAAATAAACAAAAAACACAAAATAAAAAAGCAGTTCTTCTGCTATCACTTTTTTAGTTTCTAAATATTAAGCAATGTTTTAAGATATTGCTTATCAATTTCCGGTAAAAACGGTAACAAGTCTAAGGTCTTTTTTCTTTTCTTTTGAGATCGGTGTTTTAAAGGTTTGTGTTAATTTTGCACAAAGCAAATTTTTCGGTGTTGGTAGTGCACCCTTGGTGGCTGTCTTAAATAAACTTACAGTTTTGTACTCTTTTTCTTTTGCCGAGTTTTTAGATTTTATTTCAAAATCGAAATTTTTTTCATAAAGTAATATTTTTACTTTGGAAAAAGGTACTTTGCTGAAGTCCATTTTGTTAGCCAAAATGGAATACGCCTTAAAATCTTCAGGAAGCATTTGAATAATTTTAAGTTCAACTTTGGCTGTGTTCATGCTTGTTAAAAGCTTGACTAGGTGAAGTGGACTATGAATCTCAAGGTTTTTCAAATACTTATCGATTGCCGAATGAATACAATCCACCTCCTGAATTAAGGAATGTCCCGGATCGGAATAACTCTGGACAATCATCTCTACATCACTTCGGTTCAGGAACATTTTAATTGCGGTGGAATTGATTTTGTTCCTATTCTGCGGAACACATGAATCACTCCATAGTATGATGGATTTTAAGGTGGGGTATACTTCGATGAGCCTGTCCAACATTTTTATTAATGCACTTGCATTTCCTGAGCGACCACTATGAGCTTCTGTCCAAACTACGCAATTAGTAAATCTTTTTATGCCAGGGATAGCAACTACAACTGTTGCAGTTAGATTGAACATATTAAGCCTCCTCTTATAGTAAAATGCGGATGCATTTCCCCTTGGCAAGCTGAATACACTTTGTAAGTCATAGCTTACGCGCACGCCCTTCCACTTTGGCAGCCAAGCCACGACTAACTGATTTCATACAATTGTCTCGGGATATCTACACAATTGTAATGGATAGGATATGGCACAAACCAATACTAAAATTTTGTTTGCGATCATTGTCCCATAAACATAGCATTTCTTTAACACAAGTGCACGTAGGACAAACCAATTCTCAACATTCTTAGTATTTTTTCTATCCCTTGTCACCGTAATATGCACGTGGGACAAAACAATTCTGACAAAAAACTTGACAAAAATTATATGGAAAAAATGTCCCAAACGCCAAAAAATGGTTTATGGCACAAAACAATTCTAGAAAATGTTGATTTTGGTGGATATGGAACAAAATTGATGTTGGATATCTCGGGATTGAAAAGACGTAGCGCAAATCTGATCACAGATTTAGAAAGAGCATACAAAATTACCATAGAATCCATTCCTAACTCAAAACCGACAAAAGTGGCGTATGGAACAAACCAATTCTCGGGCGACGAGATACGTAATTAAAATTTAAACACGTCTAAATCACGTAAATCTTAATCACGAAAATGTATGATAAATCAAGTAATTTATGAGATGATTTAGCTAAATCAAGCGGATTTACCTAAATCACTTTGGTGGAAACATGGTATTAGGGTAGTTGACGGTAGACATATCTTCTTCCAAAACATTTTTCTGGCAGCATAAACGCTCCATAATAGGGAAAACTATTGACAAGTCGAAGGATTGTCGGATATTTTTCCGTTTGTACTTATTCCGATTGGATCCCAAATTCTAATATTTTGTCAGTTAAATCAAACCAAAGTTTACATTTTAAATGAAATAAGTTGCTACATTTATGAAGTCCACTGGTAACCCGGATTGGAAAAGTCCTCAGTCACCTTAAAATTAATAGCTTGATTTGAAATTTGGTGTCCTATTTGGCATAAATGCGTGCATCTGTTTTGTTGCGATGAAGTTCTTACCCCCTGTAAGAAGGAACCATCTTCTAAATACGTCATTCTTAATGCAGTGTTGCTTTTTCCTCTTTTCGAATATTGCTTGTGGTTCAATCAGTACAAACTCTTTTACATACTTGGATTCATCAAAAACCAGATAACTTCAATGGCTAGGTAGACGAATCAACTAATTAGTAGGTAAATAAGCAAATTCTTCGAGTTTATCAGATATTTAAACGACTTTTCGTACCGATTTTTTTGAATTGTGTATCTGCAATTTTACATAGATTACTGCAATCTAAAAAGCGTTCCCTAACTTTTTCGTAAGTGTCTCTCTCTGTGAAAGAATTTATCCCCACCACTGTCATTTTGACAGTGTTTTCCATTCTTATACAGTACAATGGGTCAATCTCAATATTGACCTGAGTGTGGCACGGAGTACTCCACGCTCAACCGCATACCTACTACAATACAAAAGTAAAGGAACAAACTTATTATAAGCTCACATAGGAGATGGGACCGAACACGGAAGGAACTCCCACGCTCGAATGATATATGTTTGTCAACCATGTGGCTGACACAATTCAGAAAATCAAGTAAATTTCCAGACAGATATCAACGAATGAATTATTAAGAACACACCACTGCTACCTATAGAGTCTATGGAAAGGATATACCTATACCTACCTAAACCTATTCAATATTATGCTTGCATTTGAACTGATATCAACCTCCGAATATATCATACTGTTAGAATAATAAGGGCGCAATCCTTCGCATGCATTCACTTCCATTCATACATGGCATTCATCGATTCATAAATTTCACTCATACTATGACTATGCAAACGAGGGCATCCTGTGCACAATAACCCTAGAGTGAGGCTATAGAGCCACTTGTAGTCCTTATACATTTCAAGTGCAGTTAAGTGTCACTTGATATGCCTAGAGAGAACAAAAGCGAATCTCTGTAGTATAAAATTCGCATTCTCTTCGTCAAAGAGCAAAATCGGGTTCATATTCCGTTATCTCCCCCATTTAAATTGCAAAAGTGTGATAAAGGGATGTTTGGACTTCTGACTGACATCTGAGTGGATATATCAGAAGGAAAGCAACTCCTCTGTCATATACGATAACCCAGTCCTGGTGCAATGGCAAACTGATTTACAAGTCGACAGGATGCTATACACTCTTACATCATTCTATTCTCGCCCATTTGAGGCAGTCACGCATAAGTACCACCACACGACGAGCCAGAGCCATGTACAAGTTGCGGGAGACAACATTTCCTGATACACATCTCCAGATGATTTGCATTTCACAAGTGGAATATTTATGGTGATATCCTACTCTTCAGCATCGTGAATCAAAATGAAATTTTGAATTATTCAGACCGAGTCCTTGGGATGTCCGCTTTTTAGGGATAGAAGTAGGCCGCCTTACACAATTGACCAGCCGACCGAATGGATCATAATTTTACAAGTACGAGGGGCTAACTCACCGTGAAATTGAAATAGCTCAACGTGACGACATTTGGAGATTAACCTTCGGGGTGGATATTATTATGGATTGGAATTTTGGGGAATTTCAATTGTGCCTATATTTACAAATCCTTGCTGTAATAAATCTCGAACTTCTATTCCGAGTGTTACGTGTTTGGCCGGAGTGGATTTTAAAAATACCAACGGCACGAAGTTGGCTGCGGTTTTCACAGTTTCATTGCAAAATTTCGAGATCAGGAGATGGGATATGTTTTTCTCGCCGTGAGTACTTGATCCGCGCTACAGAAGCGAAATCGAAAGACAAAGTGAGTGAAACACAGACGACTTTACACACAGTAAAATTAGAGTGGGTTTGCACTATTCAAATTATTTATTGGGCTTTGAATTTAAGGGTTGACTGTACGCCACATAAGGCGAACACTCTTGTCAGCTTTTTTGTTATAACAAAAATGAAATAGCTAGTTGGCGCCACAGGTCCGTATGGGATCCTAAGCTTCGCTTTTGACAAACATTCGTTTTGTGTGAGTCTCATTTTTGGGACTAGTTTTTTGATGATGTGTCTCATCTTTTTTTTAGCTTTTTGAGAAGCTCTTTTTTGAAAGTTATAGGTGCAGGGTCATAAGTCCACATGCCAAAAGTCCACAATGGTCTTTTTACCCACCTAGGTGGGTTATAAGACCACAAATCAGTTGTGGGTTATAACTCCACAAATCAGTTGTGGACTTATAACCCACGCAGGTGAGCCAAAAGTTCACACAAAAATCTTGTAGACTTTTGACTCACTGATTGTGGTCTTATGGCTAGAAAGTAATGACCTCATGTGTGGTATTTGCAATTTGAAAATTAAACACAAACTACAAGCAACAGACCGCGCACCCAGCCCGTAATCCAAAAGAAACCCAAGCAGGGGGTTTGCAGGGGGGCAGCATGCCCCCCATACACATTTCATATTACAATGGTAGCAATTCGCGTGCGCCATTAAATTATAAAACATTCCCATACTTTTTGAGTTGTTTTAATTTATTTCTTATAGTCATATGGATAATTATGGATATGGCCTACTTTCATCTTAAGATTGTGAACCTTTGACCCAAATTATTGTGAACTTTTGACTCACCTACCCTACCTACCAAGGTGGGTCAAAATACCATTGTGGACTTTTGGCCTGTGAACTTATGACCCTGCGCCAAAGTTATATACTCTCGGATGTTTGTCAGACGTTGGCGAGAGGTGGCGCTGTGAAAAAAAAATAAAGATGTAATTTGTGTTTTTCGATGTATCGAAACCACGTCCAATGACCTTAATATAGTCAAACACACGTATTCAGATTGCCTCGACAGTTGAATTCAGGCAGTCAATTCTCCATTCCTATTGAAATGAAAACACATTTTGGTTTCTCGCCTTTTTTCGCCTTCAACGAACCCAGCGACTACCACTTGCGCCAGCGTTTGTCACTAATGATTTTTGTTCTGGATTAGATAATCACTTGCTGGAACTTGGATTGTTTTAAAATTATAAATGGCTACTAGAACTCACAAAGCGGACAATGTGTTTATAAGAGGTGTTATTGTCAAAGTTTTGAAACATTTTTCGACGCATTTTTTACCCTTTTTGGCGTGTTCTTTGGACAGTTTTGGAAAGGCCTTTGGCGTGTTTTGGACAAGTTTTAAAAGATTTTTTGACGCCGTTTTTTATTTTATTTTTTTCCGACTTTTCCGATAGATGCACCAAAGGTTTCAAACAACTGGTAATTTACTTAGGTGCTGGGCACCTAGCAGTAGCGATTTAAATGCTATTTTTGAATGGCAAAATATAAACATTGTATATGTCATACCATACATCTAGTTTGGGCATATTTAGCTTAGTAGCTATTTTGCAAAAGAAAAAGACATCAGTTTACAAAATTGTACAACCCTCACTAGCCATAAGTGAAGCGGTATTGAATTAACCGTTTTTCTCTACGGTTTTGAGTGTTCTTGGGACGGGTTTTTTGACCCTTCTTTTAATGGTTTTCTATTGGTTTCTTGACGATTTTTTGATGATGTGCTTTTTGCCAAGTTTTTCGATGCATTATTGCTGAGTTTTTCGAAATGAATTTTGGATATTTTTTGACGCGTTTTTTGAAAATTTTCTTATCTATGCGTTTTGAAGAAATTTTTTTCTTATATAAATTCCGACGTGTTTTATGACAAGTTTTTCGAAGAGCTGTTGACGAGTTTTTCGATGCGATTTTTTAGGAATTTTTTAACCGTTTTTTGAAACTTCAAAAAGGCTTATTTTTATGTGTCTCCGACCTGTTTATGGCATGCTTTAAAGTGCGCTGATGACGTGTTTTTCGATGAACGATTGATGCATTTTTGGACGCTTTTTTTAAAACTTTTTCTGATGTCCTCTTAAAAACATTTTTTTATGTCTTTTTTGACGTTTTCTTCGAAACTTTTTCTGGGGAGTTTTTCGAAGGGATTTTTAATGATTTTTTTTTAGTTTTTTCTGATGCGCTTTTAAAAAATTGTTTTGTGCGTTTTTTGGGCATTTTTTGGCGCTTTTTTGGAAACTTTTTCTATTGCTTTTTACCTAAAAAGAGAAATAGCAATTTAGCCTTAAAAAATGCATAACAAAGGCTGAACTTTTATGAGGGTACATTTTTAGGTTTAACTCAATTCTAAAATTTGGACAAAGCTAAGTCTGGAATAATTTATCATTCGCTTGGAAAGGAAAAAGGTTCACTGGTCGCACAATCAATGATTGTCTACTAAGATGCATTCATAGCTTTGTGGTCAAAAAGCGAACACAATTCGGCTCAAAACCAAATTATCAAACAATAACTAACTACGTACCATACATTGGTGTAATAGGAGCCATTGGAAAATAGCTTAGTCTTGCGACGTGATGATGCAGCCCTTCTGATGCGCTTTAAACATTTTTTTTTTTTTTTTTTTTTCGAGCGTTTTTTGGAAACGTTCCTAAGGCAGTTATGGACCCGTGCATTTTGTAACAACATTTTATTCATTCTCTATGCATTTTTCAACGGGTTTGTTTTTTTGGGACATTTTTGACGTAATTTTCCCCAGTTTATTTGATGCGTTTTTTTTTTTTTTTTTGTATATTTGAAAGCGTTTTTCAACATTTTCGATACACATATTGTGCAGACCCTTTTCATAAAACATAAAACAACAAAAATGTTTTCTCTGTCATGTGTTCGGATACAGGTTTACATCCTTTTTTTAAGTTTTCGCGTTTAAATTGTGTTAGTTGTATGAAAGGCAACTCCTCGCAATCTCAAACACTACACACAGTACTGAGACCGTAGGACTGTATTAAAAAGACCCTCGGATGTATGACATTCGATGTACCTACATTAATTTGAATAAAGATTCTGGAAACATATTAAAAACAACGAGGCAGGCAGACATACGTGCCAACGAACGAAGAAGAATATAATAGCCCAACGCCCACAGAATATGTAACTCTAATCACAAATTTAAGCTATTTATAAAAAAAACTCTCCCATTAAAGATCTGTCTTTGACAGAACTTGTAACCTTCACCAGAGTTTCTTCTCTTTGATAAATAGTCACTCCCCCTCTATGTCAATACTGGTGAATTTCTCATCCAGTTTCGCGCTTACTTGTATCATCCCACATCTTAGGAGCAACCCCATCACTATCCCCCCCATATAATAATCCATTTTATTTCCATTAGAGATGGGGAAAATCCGTTTCGACTCACTGCGCTGTGCACTCTTTCTTTGACCGGTTTTTTTCATTAATTCTGTATCCCCGATTTCGTTCGTCGTTTCCCTGGCTCTGGCGAAAATATATTCTCCCCCATCAGCACTGAAATGCTCCTTAGAATGACAATAATGGACAACAGAAACACAAAAAGGATACAAAAAAAAGAAGAAAAAAAAAAACTAAAAACTAAAAAATTGCAATCGCTAAGGCAGTGACAAGCGAAGGAAGAAATGGAAACTAATTTCACCCTTTTGACTATACAGAACAGATACCTCAAACTCACTACTGCAGACATAGAGAGGGTGTCCGGGTGTTGGCAGACGTGTCGTTCGACTTCGAATAGTTTGCCTTTGCCTTTGAAATTCATCTCGAGCTCCCTCCTTTCTCCTTTCTCCTTTCTCATTCTCCATTTCTTCCCGGTTGCTTCTTTGAAGTTTTCTCGTATATTTACCATCCGATAAATGAATTCCTTTTCTTCACCAGGCTCGAGCTCCAGCATATTCGCCGAGGCAAAGCAATGGAATAAAATGAAAATATAGTACGAAAGAAGGATTCGACAAAGACAGAGCTCCCGGTTGTACTGTTGTCCTTTGAAAAAGTCCAGGACATGATTCCTGAATAAAATTTAGACTACATATATACCTACTTCCCATTTCATATCCATGGGCAAACTCTCGACACCCTTTCGCACAGCGGCGCTACCTACTGTGAATGTCCGTTTAATAAACGGGCGCTGTGCCGGCATCCTGTTGGAATTGAAAAGGTGACAATAACTGTTTCAAGATGAGCTCCAAGGGGCATGACTGTATGAGTGAAATGAAATGGAACCGATTGTGTGATCTCTTCCCACGAATAGCTGCTGATGCTTGGTGCGCTGCTGTTATCTATTGATAAACAAGGAGCCACCAATATAAAGAAAGCTTCAAACCAAAAACGAAGAAGGGAACACAGAAACACAGAAAAACTCAACAGCAACTCAAATGCAGCAAATAAGATGAAAGGAATCTGTGAAGGGTTGATGGGGCGGAAAAATTCCAATAAAATCTAACCGGAGATCCGCTTAGAGAGAATACCCCATGACAAGAAAGTGGATCTGTACAACGCAGATCTGTGAGCTGGTGTTGGGGTGTATTTTTCTTTTGTTTTGCTTCTTTTTGTTTATTCTATTATAAGATAGTGTCCATGGACAAAAAAGACTTTGTTGGGTGTACCTACTTTTGGTGCGAGCGGATATTCAAGAAGTCGAGCTTCCAGTTGAATGGATGCGCCTGAATATCCTTTAAGTGAATTCATTTGATCTAAATTGGACAGCGTGCCCTAGAGAGCAGAGCAATAACGTACACACTACCACCTAAATGAAAGGAAAGGCTTTCTTCACATCATTCCCATTCTTCTCGAAGTAGATGGGATTTTGGCAATCGATACGGCGGCGTTGCCGTAAAAGTTCATATCATGCCTTATGAGTTGAGTATAGAGTATAGTTCGGTTCGGTTCAATGCGACACTTTTGAAGTATATCGGTTGATGATGCCACAAGCTTTGAGGAAGATTTGTCATAGTCCTGTAAGACAATTACACGTATACCAACTTTGAGCTTAGCTACCAAATTTCTCTACCAACCTCGAGCTGAGCTACAAATTTCTGAAGTTCCGGGTTGTGTTTGTGATAAATATTAAAGAAGTTTCCCGACGTTATGACTGGGAAGGACAGATAAGATCCAACTGAGTCGTCAGAGACATTTCTTAAAGGACAGTGCTTCGTAAGAACACCAGCTTAGACTCTTAGTAATCTCTCAAGCTCAAGCAACCGTTTGGCCTTGCTGTGAACTACTTGTGGAGGTAATCGTCTTCCATTTACAATTTGATTACCAAATGTTACTCAGCGGGGCCGGCGTGAGACTGTGTAATTTCCAATAAAAGAGATTTGACCGTTTTCTCAACGGCATATTTATTTAAAATCAACAGTCTAGCTAAAACAAAGCAGTGAACACTGTCAATGTGAAACAATAAATCAAACAAATCATTTACCTAAAACACCAATTTAAGAAAATTAAATTCAACAGCACAAGTACTAAAGTTCCACTTCCTTACTGTAGGTATCAACGTAGGTACTATAACAACCATTAAAACATAAACCTTGAACTCAATTTCTATATACACCACCATACGTCTATCAGCACACGTCATCAGCCATCTGCGCATTTCCTCAGAAAAACATTGTCGCTGTTGATGACATACACATTCACGTCGCATATTTCTCTTTCGTTTCACTTAATTTGAAGAAAACACCACGCAGTTTTTTTTCATATGAACGTGCTTGTGCGATGTGCGCCACCCAACCACCCTAAAGCAGAACAACGATCAAGAACCGCGGCTGCTGATAATGTTCGATTTTAGAAAATAGATTAATTTTTTTCATGTTAGATTTTAGGTTGTAGCTCAGCTTCTAGAGGACATAGAAAGCTGATTGATGGCTTGGAATAACTATAAAAGTGTTAGGTCTCCTAAGTACTTTGGTTTGTTAGCATTGATTAAGAATAGTTTGAGTAATGGCGAGTAAAAGGCAGTATAGTCAGAAAAAAACTCATTTTGTTTAAAAACACTCAAAAAATAGGCATGGCAATGAAAGGAATAGCCTATGTCCTTCCCAGAACCTTAAGGAACATTCAAAAAAAAGTTTCATCGAAATCTGTACAGTAGTTTTCACGCAATTAGGTAACAAAGAAAATGCCTACAGTTTTGTTATATGTATAGATAGATTATACTTCCAAGGAAGTATGCCAATCTTACACACGAAACAAAGAAAAAACTCTAACACGTATTGCACTTTTAGGGATGATCCGATCTAACTCCAGATCTTTAAGGAGGTTGAAGCTGTTCCAAACCAGCTTTAATACCATCGAATTTATTCTTAAAAGCAACTTGACTCTTCACCGGGCACCTTCGTTTAAAAGGTTGTACGTAGGTTTCGCAGTGATATAGCTCTTCGGAAATTTGACTCCAGCAGAACCGAAAACATTAATACTTCGCGCAGTGCTCAGAAGGTCCGCATAGGCCCATAGGGCCTTTTGGCCTAGCTCCTCACATCTATTCACTTGTGAGCTTTTATTTTTTGGCCGAATGGGAGGAACCTGGCAATTTTATTCCGAGTCCAAAGCCGAACGGTTGAAGTAAGAAGCTTTCTGATCAGGACAGTTAAATACTCTCGGATGCATTGGACAGGAGAGAGGTGGTGCAGTAAAAAAGACTGTATATCAGCATACATATCACTGAGTCACTGCTCCCACGTCTTTGAAACATCGATGTGACAAATGTTTGCTGCTAGTGGTGCATTACGAATTTGATGGTTATTCGAGACTAACAGTGACATATAGATATGACAATCTTGAATTTCGTCACTAAGCGTGGCTACTTTGACCTTGAGACTTCTTTTTTACCAACTTTGGGGCTTGATAAACTTATGAAACCGAGACTTCAGGGTACCTTCTTGCTTTAAGGATAATTATACTTCAAGTCGAAAGGCTAAGCAATTTTCCAAGGGCTCCTGTTATCCCAATGCATGATAAGTGCTGTTGCATGTTAAGTTTATTTTGATTCGATACTTTCGGAGTGATTATTGACGCACTTCTAAGCTTTAAATACTACCTCTAGAGGATGCATGCAAAAGATCGTCGAAAACTGTTAGTGTACCTTCAAGGCCGATGAGTAAAATCTGAGGCCCGAGACAGAGTAAGAGAAACGAAACGGAAACGAATTCGCGTACCTATCTTCACAGATGGTTCCAAAAAGAATTTTGGAGTGGGAGCGGGCATTTTCTTAACGGAATTAGACATCTCCAAAACTCCTCGCCTTCCAAACGCAACCAGCTTCTTTTAAGCTGAAGTACTGTCAATTAAGGAAGCGTGGGAACTGCTACTTAACATTGCGACACCCAGAACAAAAATAGGCATCTTCGTCGACGGTCAGGCAGCGATTTAGGCTATCGGTTCGACTAAGTCAACGTCCAAGCTTGTTGTAGACTGCATGGAGGATCTTACTAGGGCTTGTCATTGGTTTGAAATCACTTTCGTCTGGGCTCCTGGCCATAGGAAAATTGAGAGGAATGAGATAGCTGATGAACTTGCCAGACGATGCTCTGCTCTGTGCGTGTCTCGTGCGGAGGAAGACTTCCCTCCGCTGGGATACGTAAAGAGAGAAATCCTCCTGCACTTCACCTCAAGGGCCGAGACTAGATGGATGAACATGACGAACTGCGTCATTTCAAGGAAGATCTGGCCAGCCTACAATAAAGCCAGAACAAACAACCTCTTTGCCAGAACGTGCGCGTGGACCGATGACGCACGTTTCAAGAAGACCATCGATCACGAGCGGAACACGAGAAGACGCGCCCAAGGAATGTTACAAATCCCATGATCGCACAACAACTATGGTAGAAGGCAATTGTTATGCTTTTTCCCAAGGCTGTTCAACGAACTTCCAGCTAACTTAAAGTCAGAAAAAACTCTTAAAAAAATTCCTTTTACCTTAAACTTAAATTATAATATATGAAATTAATACAAACATAAAATTATTAAGTACATTTTGAATTAATAAACGAAAACAAAAATGTAAAAAGGTAAACTCACTTTATAGATATTAAATATTGTGATATGTAATCTTCTGTAGAAAAGCCAATTAGGCTTCGCGGAAAACACAAATATTGTTAAGACCTACTTGAAATAAATTCGCCAGACTAACGGCAATTATTATGGGCCATTGGCCCTTAGGAACGTTACACCCACTGCCGCAGCTGCGCCGACACAAACAATAGTGAAACAGTGTTTCATCTTCTTTATGAGTGTCCGGCCCTAGCCAAAACTAGTAGTGCACTAGGTCACCCTATGATATGTTAACCTTTCGGCCATCCAAAGTATCCATTTGAAAAAAATTTCTCAACTCCACTGGCTGGTTTTGAGCTCCCTTAACTTTCTTCTCCTCCTTTTTCTTCAGGTTCAGTTAGTCGTGGTCTCAAAACGGGGCTCAATGCGTTAATTGTGTTATTCCTTCTTCAGAAGAGAGGAGTACAGCCACTTAAACCAACCAACCAACCAGGAATGAGATGGAGATTCAGATAGAGAGAGAGAGAGAGATAAAGACTGGGACCCAAGTAGTTACCAGTCGATACCATAACTATCGATTATATTTGTATCAACTTGACTGTGGCTCAAGTTCATGTATACGAAGCTCCAGAAATAGATTATGCTCCATACGAATACAAATTTAATCCGCCTTGCCATAACTATTTTCAGAGCCATTAGCTTATCCATGCGTATTTGAACGCGTTCACATGTAAAATTGGTAATAACATCAGAACTTAGAATCGATTACTTTCATTAGCACCGAGTGCACAACTTCACAAACTTGTTTGAGGGAAATGGTCATAAGCAGATTAGCGGGCAGGCGACTAAACACATCGGCAGGTTATTGATCGATTTTCCATTTGTCGAAGAAAGAAATTGTTATCGCCTTTGGAAACTAAAGACTTTCATACTCTCATCACGGCGAATAGGTAATCAAGAAGCAGGCCATTCGTTGCGTTTAAGGGGCTTACCTAACAAAGAAATCGTGAATACGTAAACAAAGTGCATAAATAGAGCCACGACTCGCCAGGATGACCCCATATCATGTTTCATGTTAATGCCCCACAAAAGACTATAGTCCGCAGAAAATGTCTTACACGTTACGTATTGTAAACATGATGGGAAAGGGTGTAATTTGCGCAACATATCATCATCGGCTTAGTTTGGTATTTAGTGTGAAAAGTTTTCGCATCATTTAGTTCATAACTTTTTCATTGCTTCCGGCTGCCACCAGCTAGCACCAGCACCAGCACCAGCACCTTTGATAGAGTGTTAAGTAGAATGCGGATCGTAGTGCTGCTGCAATTCGTTGAAGAAAAAAAAAAAACTTTAGTCTTGTAATCCGTTTTCTTTTATGAACTTTCTCCCTTCTATTGCATTGGGTCCTCACTTCGCTACCAAGAAGCAAGAATATTCGCAGTAATTCTTAAAGAAAATGGAAAAGGAAAACGAAGGAAGTTACTTAGGTAGGTAGGTATATACTATTACAAACGCACACCTTGAACTTTGTGAACTTATTGAAAAGGACGACTTAAGGTGTACGCAAAACTTGAGCATATAAGTCGCGTGGAAATTCAATTCACTGTTCTTTTAAACTAAACTTAAATTTGCACATGTTTTTCTACGTCACCCAACCAAACTTATCTGTGAAATTTTTTTTTTTATAAACCCCTTTAAGCTATTAGGATGTGTCTATTTGAGTAGCTATTTTATTAAGTAGGTGCTGCACGAAAAATTTCAGAGGACCTTACGAAATAAAGCGCGACAAATTTTAGGCACATAAGCTATCAGTGTGAGGAGATACTCGTAGAGATGACTTCAACAAAACTTCTTTGGCTACAGCACAAGTAAGTTTTGGACTTTGGAGCTCGCTTCCTGGGGGACATATTTCCAGAGGTCTATAAATTTCAACAGTTTAATTGCATAACTAACACCCATCTGCAAGCAGTTGGGGGAGCTGTTGGAACGTTATAGATTCACCTTTTCCGAGGAAAGTATTTAAAAAAAAAGGAGTCATCAGTCGTTTTCTAAATAACGCTCATTGAGCAAGTGCTTAAGTACATCTAGGGGAGAGCGGGGCTAGAAGTAAAATGTTCGTCTAAATTTGAATCGGATCCTATGATTTTGCATATGAGCAAAGCCAAAACTCTTTTGAAACAAACAACAATATTTAAGCTAAAATGTTCACCAACAAAGTGCAACAAAGTCTGCTCAGAAGATGTCATAATATCGCCTCTTTTTAAAAAGAGGGGTTGACCAGCTTACCTTTGCGGGTTATTTGCTACTTGGTTTATGTGAAAAACCTAAGTAGGCACGTCGTTTGCTCTGGAGAAGACCAACATTTTCATCTTTCAAGCGATAACTCTAAGCATTTAAAATATTACAATTTACCCTGTTATTTTTAACCCCGGTCTTCCCCTACCCATGCGACTTGGTTTGGTTGGGTTATTTTAAGACCCATTGTTCCTGCCTCTTCGAAGTATATTTGGCTTTCTTAACAAATGATATCGTATGTGGACTTAACATCCTAAAATGATAGAGTATTGAAGTAAAATTCAGGAGCTATTGAACTTTTTTCAGGATCCGTCGCGGTGTACATAAACGCAGTCGGTTAGAAGCTTAATACATATCTATGAATCCTCGCTGGTTGTTGATCGTAAATTATCTAGTTGAGAAATAGTTTCCGGCGTTTATTCCTTAAGAAAAACAGTATCTTGTATGAAAATAAAATTTGTGTCCAAAATTGGAAATAAAAATTATCAACTGTAGCTAAAAGTGACAAAAATTATTTAAGTCCGAAATATCTGTAAGCACAGAAAAGTTCATCACATTTATATCAACATATTGCAGAGGTTGCATAAAAAGTTTCATTTTGTATAGAATGACCAAATTGAATTAAAAATGACTAATGTGACCAAGAGGACAAATAATGACCAAATTTAGTCACAAATGACCAATGTGGGAACCGTGTCGTAGAATTGTTGCCTCGTTCTTTTTGGTATACCTTGGTATTGCATTTTTTTGTAATTCCGAAGAACTCAATTACAACGTCACAAGACATTTTTCACAATAATAGATCACAAACGAATGCTTGAAAGTTGCCACAAACATCCATCCTTTTGGGGTTAAGCTGTTCGCAACCTTCCCCACACTGAACCTGAATCATAATTTATTTTATTTCGTCTATTAAACTTTTATAATGGAATCGGAATAATGTGTGTACGTGTGCATGCTACGAAGATATGTTTGCTTTGAAAAAAAAAAAAGCCAAGAAGAGATAACGTTGCTCTTTTGTTTACACATACTCGTATCGTAGTCGAATGAAATATGTTGAAGTGTATATCATTACAATGGCTAATGGAAAAATAACGAATTGGTAGTACTAAACTGGAGAATTTGTTGAATGAGTCTTGAACATGCTACTATTGATGGTACTTTATGGCAATAGGGAGGCGGAACTACATCCGCATCAGCACTGGAAATGGAAATGGAATCCAAAACTCGAATTCAAGGGTCTCTCAATAACGGTGATGGCATTTAAGATTGGTTTTTGGTTGCCGGTAGCTATGTACATGGATACTTTTACTTCGCAGAACATTCAGAAATCGTTATGCTGCTTGCACGCATTGGATGATTCTTCGGTATTTTTTAGAAATCAATACACAAATACTACCAAAGCTCGCGATTTATTACAGCGATGTAATTTTTCGTACACAGCTAGACTGCCCAAGCTTTTGGTACGTTTCGTCGTCGCATTTCTGAGGGTTTTTTTTTTTTTAATATTTTTTGAACATTTTACTGCCATGTGTTCCATGCGTTTTTGAAGAGTTTTTGACACGATTTGCGGAATTTCTATTGTCCCTTTTTCGACGTTTTTCTGACTCATTTTCCTTCCTTTTTAGGCGCTTTCGACACGTTTTCGTTAGGATTTTCGACATTCTCATTATCCTGTTTTGCATCGCTTTTTCGATACTTTTTTCGATACATTAATGGTGCAATTTTCCACACATTTTTTGGCAGATTTTTCGTGGTTTTTTTTGACACCTTTTTGAATGTACCGCTTTTCAATATATTTTTTTACCCGATTTTCATGAGTTTTCTGACGATTATTTATCCACTTATAGATGATTTTTTCAGGGCTTTTCCGGCGTATTTCTGACACGATTTTCGACATTCTTACTATCCTGTTTTGCATCGCTTTTTCGACACTTTTTTCGATACATTAATGGTGCAATTTTCCACACATTTTTGGGCAGATTTTTCGGCGTTTTTTTGACACCTTTTTGAATGTACCCGCTTTTCAATATACTTTTTTTACCAGTTTTTCATGAGTTTTCTGACGATTATTTATCCACTTATTGATGATTTTTTCAGGGCTTTTCCGGCGTATTTCTGACACGATTTTCGACATTCTTACTATCCTGTTTTGCATCGCTTTTTCGACACTTTTTCGATACATTAATGGTGCAATTTTCCACACATTTTTGGGGACATTTTTCGGCGTGTTTTTAACACCTTTTTGAATGTTTCTCGACGCATTTCTGACACGATTTTCGACGTTCTTATTGTTCTGTTTTGCATTGCTTTTTCGATACCTTTTTCGATACATTAATGGTGCACACATTCTTGGGCAGATTTTTCGGCGTTTTTTTGATACCTTTTTGAATGTACCCGCTTTTCAATATACTTTTTTTACCAGTTTTTCATGAGTTTTCTGACGATTATTTATCCACTTATTGATGATTTTTTCAGGGCTTTTCCGGCGTATTTCTGACACGATTTTCGACATTCTTACTATCCTGTTTTGCATCGCTTTTTCGACACTTTTTCGATACATTAATGGTGCAATTTTCCACACATTTTTGGGGACATTTTTCGGCGTGTTTTTAACACCTTTTTGAATGTTTCTCGACGCATTTCTGACACGATTTTCGACGTTCTTATTGTTCTGTTTTGCATTGCTTTTTCGATACCTTTTTCGATACATTAATGGTGCACACATTCTTGGGCAGATTTTTCGGCGTTTTTTTGACACCTTTTTGAATGTACCCGCTTTTCAATATACTTTTTTTACCAGTTTTTCATGAGTTTTCTGACGATTATTTATCCACTTATTGATGATTTTTTCAGGGCTTTTCCGGCGTATTTCTGACACGATTCTCGACATTCTTACTATCCTGTTTTGCATCGCTTTTTCGACACTTTTTTCGATACATTAATGGTGCAATTTTCCACACATTTTTGGGGACATTTTTCGGCGTGTTTTTGACACCTTTTTGAATGTTTTCCCAAGCATTTCTGACACGATTTTCGACGTTCTTATTATTCTGTTTTTCATCGCTTTTTCGATACATTAATGGTGCAATTTTTTACACACTTTTGGGCACATTTTCGGCGTGTTTTTTCAGACCTTTTCCGACGCATTTCTGACACGATTTTCGACGTTCTTATTATTCTGTTTTGCATCGCTTTTTCGACGCTTTTTTCAATACGTTAATGTTGCAATTTTACACGCGTTTCTCGAGACATTTTTAGTCACATTGTTTGGCGTGTTTTTGACACCTTTTTCAACGGGTTTTTGTAAGCGTTTTTCAATATTATTTTTGACGTGTTTTTCATGCGTTTTCTGACGAATTATTTACACACTTATTGATGATTTTTTCAGGGCTTTTCCCGCGCATTTCTGACACGATTTTCAACATTCAATTTTCCACACATTTTTTTGATACATTTTTGAGCACATTGTTTGGCGTGTTTTTGACACGTTTTTCAACGGGTTTTTGTAAGCGTTTTTCAATATTATTTTTGACGTGTTTTTCATGCGTTTTCTGACGAATTATTTACACACTTATTGAAGATTTTTCAGGGCTTTTCCGGCGCATTTCTGACACGATTTTCGACATTCTCATTATCCTGTCTTGCATCGCTTTTTCGACACTTTGTCAATACGTAATGGTCAATTTTGCATACGTTTTTTTGATACATTTTTGAGCATATTATTTCGCGTGTTTTTGAAATATTTTTGAGTGAGTTTTCTGTGCATTTTTAAATATATATTTGATATTTTTGACGTGCTTTGCATGCGTTTTCTGATCAATTATTTACCAATTTTTCGATGTTTTTTTGATGTACGCGTTTTTTGACCCGTTCTTCAACGAATTTTTTGACCCGATTTTAGTGCGTTTTGAATGAGATTCTGAGAGAGTTATTTGACTCGTTTTCCATTAATTTTTTTTTGACGCGTTTTAAGTGCGGTTTTCATAAATTTCTAAAACCAATTTTTGCAGACAATACCAATGACAACCTCTACTTCATATGGGATTTTTTTTATTCCTGCCTCCTGTGTCTGATGCCCAAGGAAGTGTAAAAAAAAACGCTTTTCCTTATATAGCATCTGTCGTCGCTTTCTATCTTTCAAGTTCCAAATCAGAAGCTCAATCGAACAAGAACAGAACAGCATTAATATTTCAGAAAGCAATCAATCTGATTCGAAAGAATGATAATTATCCAACTCGTTCCCCTTCGCATATCTACCATCAGGCTTCGTACCCTGTCGCGCAGAATACTTCGTTTGGTATCTATAACTATTCCTGAATTTAACGACATGCCGGACGGGACGCCTACAAACACATGTGCCCGCTCGTATCAATCGTTGTTGCATATATACCGCCGGCGAACTTGAAGAATGAAAGAGGAATTCTAATGCGAAACCAATGGAGCACTTAAGAAGATTGCATTACTTATTTCACCTGTAGAAGTTTGCTGGTATGTTTCTTTTTGTTCGTCCTTATAAAACTTCTTTTTCGGTGAATTGATTTCGATTGGAGGGAGCTGGCGTCATTTGCTGTTAAATATCGAATGTCTAAGCGACATTAGCGGGAATTTACGAGAGGAAAATGGAAATTTATTGGTATATATTTTACCACAAATCCTTTTCCGAAGGATGAGTGCAATAAATTCCGTTGAGCTAGACTTGGTTTTTATGAGCTAGCAACTAAAGACATATTTCTTTATTCTCGCTATCTGTCTTGTGGTTGGAGTTTTTTTGTCCGTATCTTTGACATACGCAGATGTGACTGGTGCTTGTGTTTATCTGACCAATGTCTTTAATGTTAATGCCACTCACTCTGTCGTCATAGGTTGAGGGTTGAACAAAAAGAAAATACACGGAATGGCTTCGGACTCTTTTGTACATTTGTATCAATCAAAACAAGGCAAGAAAATAAAATAAGACGTTTTGTTCCATCCGGTGTGAAAGCTCTACATACTCTAATTGACTTTATTAACAACTTTGAATCTATTTATGCCAAGTTGGGGGACCGCTGACGCACCCTAAGCACATGTTTATACTGCAGTTCTATAGGTAATTTTTTATTTTTTTTTTGCTGATGTAAGCTGTAGTCCATTCTAGCCCATTCTAGCACCAAACTTGACGAGTTGTGGGGGCTGAGTAGTGGTAAAGACTCTCGAGAATCTCTCCAGATGAACCATGAAACCAAAGGGTGCTCCCTCTCCCCTCCCTTCCCTTCTTGTCCCACTCCTTCCATTTTATTCCTTAACTCTTTCTCTTATCCTATCCTATTTCCGCCTGGGCCGGATAAAGGTGTCATACGACCCGTGCCGAATATCAGCCTGGCTGGGGGCCCAGTTTCAAAAATAGCTCAAGTCGTAAACGGAGTATCCGGATACCTGGCGACTTCCGGATTAGCCAGCCCTATCTGTGTAATGCGGATCTCTGCACAGACGGACCTCAATCCTCCGCTACTCGTGGGAATCAAAAATGAATAAAAATAAAATTTAAAAAAAAAACAAAAACAAAATGAGACCGGTTCTCCGTTAAAACCGGGCAGTAGTGCGGCGACTTCGCTGACTACTGGCACAGCCCCTGCAGCGGTGAGCGGTGGAAAAATCGTGACCATCCATGGTTCTTCTACTGTGAACAGCGGCAGCGCGCTTAAAAAAGATACAAATCCTAGCAGTGCTGGGATTGTGACCATACATGATCCTACCACTGCTACCAGCGGTAGCAATATTGCTCATTCGTCTCCTAGTGGGACAGGGCGGCATCGCGCTCCCTCGAAAAGGACGCATAACACTCGTCGTCGTGCTGTTCATATCCTAAAGGTCCTCGGAGCTACTTTGAGGGCTGATAGGACCGCCGAACAGAACAGCAGAGTTGAATGGGCTGAATCATTCCTAAAGAACAATCCAATAGCGACTAGCAAGGACTCCACGTCCAAGCGCCAGAGATCGTTGGAGGGGACCACGCCGGCCCCCAAAAGACCTAAGGTGCATAGCACCGTCGCTTCAAACAGGTCATCCAACGTCACATCTCAGAAGTCGTTTAGTGACGTTCTTAAAAATAAAATTGTGCTTGCTGTGATCGATCGCAGTGATGATGATGGCACCATCTCCCCTGAACGATGGCAGGTGGTCAAGACGAAGCTTTCAGGCAGCTTCTTAAATGTCATGAGGGAAAACCCGGGACCACCTCCTATTACTTGCGATGGTGGATGGCATCAGGGCCACGTGAAGCTTATCGCCTGCGATGATCAGAGGTCCTGCGATCTCTATAAGTTTGCCATAGGCAAACTCGGAGAAGTTTGGCCGGGTGCGAAACTCGATGTCGTCGCAAGGGAGGATATCCCAAGCCGACCTAGAACTCGTACCTGGATCCCAGCCGAACCCTCATCAAGTGAGGAGGTTCTCGAAATTATTCGATTGAGCAATCCTACACTCCCGACTCACAACTGGAAGGTTGTAAAGCTGGAGGAGCAACGAGGTCTCTATAGGTGCGCTCTTATCGTCATCAACAAAGAGTCGCTTGCTCCCTTAACGCTCAGTAAAGGGGTGATTAGATTCGGTTTCGAATCTATCACCCTTAAAGTTTACAAAAAAGATGAGCTTGATTCAGGCAACATGCCTCCCTACCCTACGGGTTCAGAACCTGGAGCCTCAGACCCTGGAGCATTGGTTTCATTTCCATCACTGGATGACGATGCCTCCAGCACAATCACTCCTACCATGGATCACGAACTTTCGGACATGGACATGGACGATTTCAACAAAATTCTTCTGAGCGAGGATGAACTTCTTGGTTCATCTTCAGAAGCGGAAGAACTTAACAACACCGTGGTGGAGGTCTCTCCGCCTGATTGTAGCAAGAATGCTGCAGTTAGTGCAGATTAACCTCCATCACTCCATTGAGGCTTCGGCCGCCCTCATCCTCCGCCTATCAAAGAGCAGAGAAGACATAGTCTTGATACAGGAACCATGGTTTGACAACAGCGTGGTTCGTGGACTCGAGACTCCTGGATACGAAAAGCTGTATGTGACTGATAAAGGTAGACCCAGATCATGTATACTAGCGAAACGTAGCCTTAAATTACTTTTACTCCCTATTTTCAGTGATCTAGATGTAACTGTTGCTAAACTAGTGACTCCGAAAGGCGCATACTGGATAGCATCGGCATATCTGGCCTATGACTACACGGGCCCTCTCCCTGGGGAAAAACTAGAGAGAGTGATCGCGGAAGCAGAGAGGACCAAAACCAACCTCATAATCGGGTGTGATGCTAATGCTCACCACTCGGTATGGGGTAGTACTGACATCAATGATAGAGGTGAGTTACTTTTTGATTACATTTTAAAAACAAACCTTATCATAAGCAATGTAGGAACCGAACCTACTTTCATAACAAAAAACCGACAAGAAGTTTTAGACATCACCCTTGTCTCCGATACTGTTAATCAACTGATTACCAACTGGAAAGTATCAGCTGAGCACTCCTTTTCAGATCATCGATATATTCAATTCAATTTAGCCGATGACTCTCCTTGCCAACTTCCTTTCAGAAATTTCAGGAAAACAGATTGGCTCAAATATAGGGAGACTCTGAAACAATCAATTACCCCAGAGCTCTCAAGTACCCCCTGTAATGCCAATGAGCTTGATCTTAAAGTCAAGAATCTTACGTTGGCTTTAAACAAGGCAATGTCCTCCTCGTGTCCCCTAATTCTTCCAAGAGGGAAGAAGAAACCACATTGGTGGTCTTCGGAGTTGGGACTTAGTAAATCAAATTGCAGAAAACTTTTCAATCGTGCCAAAGACACAAGAAAAGCGACTGATTGGGACTCCTACAAAGAAGCCCTTAAATTATATAAGAAAGATTTAAGAAAAGCCAAACGAGTATCTTGGAGAATCTTCTGTGGTAAGATAGAAGAATCCTCCGAAGCATCAAGGCTAAGAAAGATACTCTCGACAAACCCAACTATGTCAAGCTGTCTGAAAAAGACAGATGGCTCTTGGACGACTTCTAGCGAAGAATCGCTTAATCTGCTGCTCGACACCCATTTCCCAGGCAGCTGTAAAGGTATTGCCCAAACAGATCCAAACAGATCAAACTTGCAATGTACCAACTTACAAGGTCTGATCACTAGAGAAAAAGTGCTTTGGGCGCTGCATAGCTTCAAACCATACAAATCTTCGGGACCAGATGGCATAATACCGGCCGAGCTTCAAAGAACATCGGATATCATTCTGCCAACGCTAATGACAATCCTGAGAAGCTGTCTAGATCTGGTGTACATCCCATTGCTATGGAGAGAAGTTAAAGTAGTTTTTATACCCAAAGCAGGTAAATGCTCTCACGTGAGTCCGAAAGATCTCAGACCTATTAGTCTTTCATCATTTCTCCTAAAAACTTTGGAGCGACTGATTGAAATCCATTTACGCAATAGCATTGACAAAAATCGACTGTCAACAGCTCAACATGCTTACTCTAAGGGCAAATCAGTAGAAACGGCCCTACACACGCTAACGCGCTCCATAGAAGATTCCCTTCGTCATAAGGAGTATACAATGGTTGCATTCCTGGATATAGAGGGCGCCTTCAACAACGTCGACTCATCTGCAATCGCTGGTGCTCTGGCAGCTCTGAACGTTGACGTCTCACTTGGCAAGCTGATCAATTTGATGCTTAATAGCCGGATTATCAACTCAAGTCTAGGTGAGATATCTTCCAGAAGATCTGTCAGTAGAGGAACACCACAAGGTGGTGTCCTGTCTCCCCTTCTCTGGAATTTAGTGGTGAATCAACTGCTGATATCCCTGGAAGCGGAAGGCTACAATGTGATTGCCTATGCGGACGACGTTGCTATTGCCGTCTCGGGAAAGTACCTTAACACTTTAAAAGAACTTCTACAACACGCTCTCAACAAGCTAATAAAATGGACAAACAGTTGTGGGTTGGGTGTAAACCCTCACAAAACTGAACTTGTCCTCTTCTCTAGGAAATATAAGATTCCACACATTGACCCTCCATCTATAAATGGCACTAGCTTGACGTTCTCAAATGAAGCTAAATACTTAGGCCTTATTTTTGATAGAAAGTTAACCTGGAAGCCTTACATCCAAGAAAGAGTTAAGAAGGCCACTGTGGCACTTTTCTCTTGCAAAAAAGCCATAGGGAACAAATGGGGTTTACAGCCCCGCGTCACTCACTGGCTATATGTCTCGGTCATAAGACCTATACTCACGTACGGTGTGGTTGTCTGGTGGACTGCCTTAGAAAAAGCGATTAATCGCGATAAATTAAGCAAAGTCCAAAGAACGGCTTGCTTGTGCATCGGCGGAGCTCTTCGCAGCACCCCCTCCGCTGCACTTGACATCCTGTTTCATCTGACACCCATTGACATCTTCAGCAGGCAAACGGCAGCTTCGGCAGCCGTACGCCTCAAAGCTATTTCACAATGGACAAGCAAAACAACTGGCCATGCCGCTATCCTCAACAACATTAGGAACCTTCCAGTAAACATCGACTACACCACACCAGAACTACAATTTGATAAAAACTTCCAGGTCTCCATTCCTACTAGATCATTCTGGGAGGAGGAAGCATCCGTGGATGATGAATCGATCCACTTCTACACAGATGGTTCGAAAACTGTGGACGGTGTTGGTGGCGGTGTCTTCTCTAATAGACTTAATTTTAGTCTCTCCTTCCGTCTTCCTGATCACTGTAGCGTTTTTCAGGCGGAAATAATGGCGATAAAAGAGGTCTTATCTTGGCTAAGGGAAAACGTGATATCTGCTAAAGATATCCGTATCTTCTCTGATAGCCAAGCCGCTTTCAAGTGCCTGGAATCAGTTTCCACGAATTTCATAACAGCCCAAGACTGCCGTTCGTCTCTCATGGAGATGGCGGAGCAGTTCAACATTCACCTTTGTTGGGTGCCGGGGCATAGGGACATTCCAGGTAACTGCAGGGCTGATGAACTCGCCAAACACGGAACTACGATACCTCTGCTCCCAATTAAGGATTCCTTAGGTATTCCACTCGCTACTTGCAAACTCAAAATAAAGCTGGACGCTATCGAAAGAACAAATCTTAGGTGGTCAACCGGCTCGACTTGTCTAGTGACAAAGCAGATCTGGCCAAAGCTGGATCTAAAGCGTTCTAGGCATCTGATCTCCCTCGATAGGAAGCATATTAGTGCTACAATAGGTGTCATCACGGGACACTGTCTTATCGGCAGGCATGCAAAAAGGCTTGGCGTATTCTCTAACGATTTTTGCAGAAGCTGTTTTGACGAGGAGGAGGAGGAGACTGTTCTCCATCTTCTCTGTACTTGTCCGGCTCTCTCACAGAGACGAAAACTCCACTTTGGAGCTTTCTACCTTAGTGATCTGAACGATCTAAAAAACATAGACATCCGAAATCTACTACGCTTCATCAGAAGCTCCGATTGGTTCAACGAGTAGGAGGAATGAATTATAGATTCACGTGGTATCACAAGGGACCTTATAATGGTCTAAGTGTGTCGACTAACCTAACCAGTTAGCCGACAGCCATTTCAACCTAACCTAACCTAAGCTGTAGTGAAAATTGCTTCCCAATCGAAGATGTAGATTAATTTAAATACCTGGGGCTTAGCACAGACGCTAAAATGAGCTTTTTTAATCATGCAGAAACTTTGAGGAAGTATTTTCGCTGCACACAAAGGCATTTCTTTAACTTGCAACAAATTTGCTCAATAATGCTCCTAAAAATAATTTATTTTTATATTTTGCCTTTAAATGCCTTTAAACCTTTTAAAAACTATGGCTTTTTAATTTTAGCTCTGATCATTTGGATCTAAAAATATATCTTCATAAAAAATAATTATGGAATTAGGCCCTGATCTTCAATCAGATCACTCCTCAGTAATTCTTACACTTGGCCATAAAATAATGATAAAAGAACATAGTCCATAACTTGTTAATAGACTGACGGATTGGAATTATCTACTTTCGATAGGAGTTGGAAGAAAGTATCCAACTATCATCAGCTTTTCGAACAGTAGCCGAATTAGAAAAGGCGAAAGCAAATAACAAACCTTGAACGTACAAAAAGCTGCATGGGGAGCAACTTATAAAACAACAAAAAAGATTAAGCAAGTCTCTTACCCTAGCTAGATATGTGAAAGAGGAAAGCTAGAAAGCGTTGGCAACAGATGAGGGCGCCAAGCGACAAAACCACACTAAACAACTTAAACAATAAGCTTAGAAATTCTATAGAAGAATTCAAGAATGAGTCCTTAAAGACTTACCTTAGAAGTCTTACAAATGATGCTAGTACCGACTACTCGCAAGAAAATAAATAAACCGACCAATAGCCCACATTCCTCCAGTCAAAACCAAAGAAGGTAACTGGGCCAAAAGCAGCCAAGAGAAAGCACTTTTGCAGAGTATCTTGAAGGCGTCTTCAAACCCTATGAAGATAAAAGTTACCAAGGAATCGAAGAAAGGTGCGAAGAAGATTGACCAATTCGATCGGTAACAGCTAAAGAACTTGTGAAATTAAAGAAAATATAAATATAAAAAAGGTCCCAGGGTTTGATTTGATTACAGGCGAAATCTTAAAACAATTCCCACAAAAAGGTCTAAAAAAAACTAGCGCACATTATAAATGCTGCATTTAAGTTGAGATATGTGCCAAGCAGGTGGAAGCTCGCGGAGGTAATAATGATACCAAAACCAGGCAAATCACCAAGCGAAGTAACCTCATATCGATACTACCAATATTGTCAAAATTATTTGAAAAAGTGCTGGTAAGACGCCTGCAAAAAATAATCAATGAAAATCGCTAGTCCCAAATCACTAATTTTAGAAATAAGCACTCTACCATTGATTAGGTGCATAGAATCACAGATAAGATTGAAAAAGCATTTGAAGAGAAATAATGTGCTCTACAATATTTCTTGATATAGCACAAGCTTTCGATAAAGTCTGGCACAAAGAACTGATACACAAATTACAAAAACAACTTCCGAAGCAGTATTCGACAATTCTGGAGTCTTATATATCAGATCGATTCTTCAAAATTAAACAAGATACAGAATACTCAACATTAAGAGAGATTAAAGCTGGTGTACCGCAAGGCAGTGCTTTAGGGCCAGTGCTCTACATATTATTCACTAGCGATCTGCCTGTTAGTGTAGAAACCACTACAGAAACATTTCCAGATGACACTGCTGTACTTGCTACAACTGTCGAAATAGCGATAAACAGTACCCACTTCAGAATGGAATTGAAAGATGGCAGATTGTATTGAATGACCTAAAGTCTGACCATATTAATTTTACATATAAAAACGTACCACACATTCCAATATACATTAACAGCAATATAGTGGAATAATCAAATACAGCCAAATATCTAGGCATAACTCTAGACGCTAAACTGCGTTGGAAAGTGCATGTAAAAAAAAAAACCGGCCAAGTGCCAGTGTCACTCGTTCACCGAAGACCGAAGGTTCCGTACTTCTTTAGAGTTGGAAATTGCGAAGTTTTTTTTTTGCTGATGAGGCAAACTACATGAAACATGAATGTAAGCGCAATAGTAGAGAACACGCTCTAATGACCGAGAGTCTTTATAGTGATTGACTGGGTTTTTTTTTTTTTTTTGCTGTCACACACACATTTAGCATTTATTTATTTTATAGCAAAAGGGCTAAACAAAAATCTGACGGAAGTCGAAGAATGCTACGATCTATGCTCCGACCACTCACCAGTCACCCTGAAAATGGGTAGAAGCGCAGCAAAAAAGGAAGGACCACCCAGGTTAACTAGTAAAAAAACCAACTGGGACGATTTGCGAAAAGATAGCAAAGAAAATATTGCTCTAAATGTGCCACTAAAGACACCCCTCGAAATAGAAGATGAAGTTGACGATCTCGTGGAATCTATTCAGAGCGCAGCGTGGAAAAATACTCCCTTCCGGAAGACAGCCACACGGTACAATAAAGTCAAATACACGCCTGAAATAGAAGACCTCATACGAGAAAAGCATAATGCACTCGCCACCAATTAAAAAAGCTAACGGCGAATGGGCAAAAGGGTACAAAGAGAAAGCGGATTTATTTGCCGAGCATCTAGAAGAAACATTCAGGCCGTTCGATGGACGACCTTTGAACGAAGAATCAAATGCTATTACGGCATCCGACAACTATAAAGTAAAAGCCGTATCTCTGTCCGAGCTTAGAATCACAATAACAAAGCTTAAAAATAACAAAGCACCAGGATACGATCTAATCACTGGCGAAATTCTGAAGGAACTACCGAAAAAAGCATTAGTTAAGTTGCTCTACATTATAAATGCTTCTCTGAGACTTTCATACGTTCCAAGGCAATGGAAAGTAGCCGAAGTCATTATGGTTCCGAAATCGGGGAAAAGTACAAATGATAAGAAATCATATGGACCTATTTCGCTACTGCCGATAATATCTAAGGTTTTCGAGAAACTTCTGCTAAAGCGATTACAACCAGTAATTGAAGAAAGACGCTTGATCCCAGATCATCAATTTGGCTTCCGGGTCAAACATTCCACAATCGATCAGGTGTATCGAATAACAAATGAAATTGAAAAAGCTCTAGAATGGAAAAAGATTTGCTCCAGCGCTTTTCTCGACTCATCGCAAGCCTTCGACAAGGTATGGCACAAAGGCCTAAGGTATAAGAGCTAAGGACAGTCCTACCGGACAAATTATACAAAATACTGAAATCCTACCTGGAAAACAGACTCTTTCGTGTTAGACATGAGACTGAATTCTCGGAATTCAAGGAAATGCACGCCGGTGTTCCGCAAGGAAGCGTTTCGGCCCAATCTTATTCCTGCTCTACACAAGAGATATACCACAAGATGAAGGGACCATCGTAGCAACGTTCGCAGCCGATACGGCTATCCTCGCAATAGATGAGTCAGTCGAATCATCAACGCGAAAACTCCAACGGACTCTTAACAAAGTATCCGAGTGGACAAAGACCTGGCGAATCGCCCTTAACGAGACCAAGTCGACGCATATCAATTTCACGTACAAAAAGATAAACAACTTACCCGTTTCCATTAACTCGGTACAAATACCATACGCAAACGAGGCAAAATATCTAGGAATGACCCTAGACGCGAAACTTAAGTGGAAGCCACACGTTAAGAAAAAACGCGACGAGCTCGAAATCAGACTTAGAGAAATGTATTGGCTTCTCGGACAATTTTCGAAGCTAAGCGTATACAACAAACTGCTCCTGTATAAGCAAGTGCTAAAACCTTCTTGGACATACGGTATACAACTCTCTTTTAGTTTTGAATAGGAGGTGCCACAACCCGTTTTCCTATCCCGCTTATGTTTTGCGAAGTACCACCTATAGGGTCCAAAACTATCCTATCCTTCAAGTGGGAACAAATAATATTCAATCATAAAATTTCATTAAAATCGCTGGAGTGGTTTCGGAGATTGACAACAACTGCAGTTATCGGGTCCAAAAGTATCCTATTTTTCAAGTTGCAAACAACCATGCACACTTACAAAATTTCATTGAAATCGGTTAAGTTGTTTCGTAGATCGATGACAGCGCCACCTATCTGGTCGTATCCTATCTTTTAAGACTGCCTAAACCTGAAATACAAAAATACGAACAAAACAAAAGAAGAATCATGAAAATTGGCCCAGTGGTTATCGAGTTATATCGTCATCGAGTTTCACCCCGAAAGAATTGTACGTATAAATATAGAAGATTATTGTTGGAAATACTTGAATTGAACTTAAAAATGAAATACACGCCTGCAGCGCCACATATTGAGAATTCTTCGAATTTTCTTTTTCCCACACCATCCCTGATTCAAGACGAACAAAACGGAACAAAAATCATTGAAATCAGTTGAGCAGTTCTGGAGCCTTTACCCGACTAACGCACAGCAATTTATTTTTATTTATTAAGAAGAAGAAGATAGAAGATAACTTTTGTTCTATCATCAATAGTTTCCGCAGCGCATGCGACGAAAGATGTTTTATGGCATTTTTTTACCTTGGGTTACGTTACTAAAGTCTTAGTAAGGATCCCTAATCATTTCTAGGAATAAATGTAGCCTATGTTACTCAGGGTGAATGTAGCTTTCTTATGGCGAAAGGATTTTTGAAATCGGCACAGTAGTTTTTGAGTTTATTCATTACAAACATACACACACAAATACAAATCTTTCCTCTTTATAATATTAGTGTAGATATGTATTTAATAATTTGTATTTCTCAAAAGTAATCTCTTTTCATTTGTTCTGTTGAATTTTTAAGTTATTATTCCATTTTTTTCTCATTAATTATTTTTGTGCTAAATTTTGTATTTTCTAATAAGATAGGAGGTTGTATAAGGTCACCCCACCCAATACTACTCTCTCCAAATTTGTAAAATATCTTTGATGTGACATTGAACACTATTTGTTTGTACTCAATTTAAAATACAGAATGTCGCTATTTTTCTTAAATGCTATACTTCTATCTACACTTAGAATGTCCTCCATCCACAAGCGGTTTGTGTCAAGGACTATAAGCCTTACGAATAAACATTTTCAACCTTCACACTAAATATTTTGTAGGTCACTATATGCAATTTTGTATGGAAAATTTCGCCACTGTGAGTCCGAAAAATTTAGCCTGGACACTCAAAATAATTATTAGTATACCCTGTATGTAATTGTTATCAATTATCAACAGCAGCGCAGCAGGTATATAATTATTTGAACCATACGGGGTAAGCGCTAAGGGTTGTTTCACAGGGTAACACTGAATTCTAATTATACAATGCCACCCCAAGCACCTTCACCGGTAGGGGGTAATTTGTTAATTTAATTATAGCTCACATCCCAAAGCAGAGTTGTTCAATGTTTGTATTATTTAAACAATGCGACGAAAACAACAACAACAAAATCATCGGCCAAGGGGTTGAATGGAAGTTTTGAGAAAATTGAAAATGAGTAGATAGCTAAGTGCTGATGTTTTTGTATATCGGTGGGGAATGGCTGTTTATGTTGTCCTATCAACAAGTTGACTGTTAAAACTTTCTTCATGCTGTGTACGAGACTGCTTCGAGGGTGGCTATGATGATGGTGAACGTCCTTATTTTGTCGCTCACATCTGCGAAGAATTTTCTTTTCTTTTTACTTAGAATTTGTTCCGGCGCAAAAAAAAACGTAACACTGCGAATACTGACAGTTTAAGGCAACCCACGATAATCGCTGTGAGAGTGTAAGAAAATTCAAGTAAAAATCATCTGCTGTTGAGAAAGTTGTCAATCTTCCCCATGGCAGCGTCACTTTGAGGCAGTGTGGTCGGCACTTTGAGTTTCCAAAGATACCTAACTTTAACACTTTTAGGGACGGACAGGTAATCATTGTTTTATTAACGTGCTCTTTGAGCGGGACACTGGGGCGCAGTTTATCCCGGCTCGTTGTCATGATACAAACTTTGATGAGGTATATTGTGAAAAGTTTTGGAGCTTCTCTAAAGTTCAAGAAATATTGTTTTAGATTATGCTCATCAGGATAATAATTATGGTGAATGGATGTAAAGGGATTAGAGCTGGAATTTTGTGGTAGAAGGTAGAACATAATTTCGTGGAATATTGAAATTAAGAAATGATAATAAGGGCAGAAAGGTAAATGTTGATATTTTAAGCATTCAGGTGCGTGATGTGAAACATTCGCATCCATACTATTGAAGGATGATAAACCGAAAAACATCTTTTTTAGTTTTGGAGCTAAAAACCAAATTATGTTCAGCAAACCAGTTCCTTGACGAATTTAAATCCCAGTTTATACCAGAGACTAGATCTAAAGGACTATTCAAGTCATAAGAATCACCAATATCGCATCTATGAAAGCAGTTGGTAAGCCTTTAAAATTAAGTGCAAACAGTGAATGGATATAAACAAGAAACAAAATTGGTCTTAAAACAGAGCCTTGGGGTACACCCAAATTAAAGAACCTAATTCTGCTCCTCTCTGATCTATATATTCACTACCTGCGTCCTAATTTTTAGGTTAAACCTACACCAATCAAGAATGAAGCCACGAAATCCAGTTTTTTCCACTTTACGCAGCAAAATTTTGTGGTTGACCAAATCAAAAGCTTTTGTTATATCGACAAATAAACCAGGCGTGCACTTTTTCGTATCTAGATTCGACATCATTTGACTACAAAATTATAGATTTGCCTTTCTGAAAGCCAAATAGATTACCGTTGAAGAATTCACTTTAACTTAGAAAACTTACTACCCGATTTTCATAAGTTTTTCGAAAACTTTGCTGAAAACTGGGAGAAGTGAGATGGGTCTGTAGTTACAGCAACCTTTTTTACAACCATACGATGCAGAAACACCGTCAGCTCCAGATGAGTTGGTCAATTTTAAGGAGCCAATTACTTTTAATTTAATACCTCAAGAGGAGTTATCACGGCAAATCGGAATCTCTCTTTTAAGTTCAACGCACAATTTAGATTTAGATTTAGATTATAGGGCGGGAGAGCTTTCAATGAGCTCTGGCACTTAGAGGGCTTCTTAGAGGAGCCTATTGTGCCTTCCCTGGTAAATTCTTAGAGCCATATTTTCACTCCAGAGACCGTCAGGAAGACAAGGATCTTCTCTGGCTGTATATTCGCAAGAGATGCTGAATTAACGATTTCATCACCAAGGATGTTTTTCCTGAGACGACAAAGGGACGGACATTCTGTGATTATGTAAAGAGAGGATTCTCACTCTCGAGACAAAGTCTACAACACACAATTTAGTATATTTCCTTTTTAAACTCAGATTGCAAGGGTACCTATAACCTTTAAGCCTGAGTTTGTATTTAAGTCTTGCCTTATTCAACAAATACCTTGAAATCCAAGGTTTAAGCCTTGTTATACATCGTTTAGAGGATAATTCCGATGAGGTGTTAACGTGTTAACGATATGTTTCTTGAATAAATCAATACGAATTGTGTATTAAATAAAGCATCTGTACATGATGAAACGTCTTCCCAAAATTTACAGAAAAGAGTTTTTCAAGATCAAGAACGCACTTAGCACAGCTACTG
This sequence comes from Cheilosia urbana, assembly GCA_946477585.1. NCBI lineage: Eukaryota > Metazoa > Arthropoda > Insecta > Diptera > Syrphidae > Cheilosia > Cheilosia urbana. Next base: position 122,325,085 of record OX297853.1, read on the forward strand.
CACGAGACATGTTTAATAAATATGATCTACACATCCTCCTGATACAACCCTAGGGGGCTCATTGATAAAACATGCTAGGCCCTCGGTTCTTAAACTGTGTTCCGCAGAATCCTGGGGTTCCGCGAAAGAGTTGTCGAGGTTCCCCTACTCTCTGGATTTAAGAATAGTAAAACACACAAAAAAAAAATATTGGAAGTATGCAATTACAAACAAATGCTTGACGTTTGATACGAATACTGATATCGAATGGGTAGAAAGTCCATTTCTAACGAAAACCCAGCCTACGACACTAAGCATTCCGGAAAACGAGTCTCTTATAGATCTGCGGAGCTCTTCTTCATCAAAAAATGTATTTAATTCTGTATCATTGAACGAATTTTGGGTTGGTATTAGGAGTGAATACCCTGAACGCCTGAACAGGCCATATCTATTAAACTTGCTCCCTTTTGTCACAACGTATCGATGTGAAGCAGGCTTTTCAGCGTATACCTATGCAAAGACTAAACATAAACACAGATCGAGATTGGACGCTGCCCCAGATATGCGAATATAGCTTTCGGAGATAGAAGTAAATTTAAAAATATATATAAATCAAACAATGAAAAAGTTTCATTCTTCATACTAACCTTGAAAAGAATATCTTAAATAAAAAAAAATCTGTTCAAATGTGTTGTTTTTCATTGTTTATATCCCGACCCGTGAAGAGTCTCTGTCTGCGACACTGCAGCCTTCCATCCTCTACGATCCCGGGCACGCTGCTTCCAGTTGTCCAGACCAAGCGCTCTGATGGCGTCCGCGATGACTTGGTCTTTGAAACGGAGGTTCGATCTTCCTTGTCTTGCCAAGTAACTCGAAACATACATACATAAACCAGACATTCTTTTAGGGTGATTTTAGGAAATGGGAAAAAGATAGCTTGTCAATTTTAAGTCTCCCCGATAAAGTCCTATGCTAAAGAGTGGGAAACTCGTGCCAGAAATATATAAAAATAGATCTAAGAAATGTCCCTAACAAGAGCTTTTAAGTAATTGAACAAACCAATTCTCTACATCGATTTTAAAGCAACCCACGCCACTGACATCTGTGATCTCTTAAACATTGTCTCAAATTGTTGTCATAGGACTGACATTGAGGGAGCACAGGGGACATTACCAAGTCACTTCAAGTCGAATGCCAAACGTCAATTGCTGTCACGAACGTCTTACTACAGCATAATTAGTCAATTTATTCTGTGTCGTTATTTGTTCCAAGTTGAATAGTGACACGACCCTTCCTTAACTAATATTATTATCAGTTGCCCCATTTGAAAGGAACCTCGTCCAGAGAGGACTATCCTGTATACGGTATACCGATAGGACTTGTGAACGAATTTTATTACCTTCCACTCACAATGTCACAACGCACAGCAGCAAAGCTTTGAATTCTTGCCGGAATGTAATTCTCTTAATTATGAACTTAATTGGAGGCAAAACCTCTCAGTTCGGGTTGAGTTGTCAACATGGACGTTCTTTAATGCAAATGAAACGCCAATTAAATAGCACAAAAATACGGAATGAACAAAGAGTCGCCTCTGATAGCAGTCATCGTATGTACTTAATTGAATTTGATTAAGAAATTTTCTGTTGGCCTGTTACTTAGAATTATGCCACCGGAAGACACGGTCGATAAGAATGTAGCGAATGAACCCCAGGATACGATTTAATCGGCAATCTTTTCAAACAAATTTTATCGAAGTTAAACAAATTCGGAGCTTTTAAAGTGGTACACACTACCTCAATTAGAAGACATATCCGCAAATAGCAAATGCATAGAAATGCATGCAAGATAAAATCTCCACAGAATGCTACAATTTTTAAGAGTAAGTACTGACAAGTGTTTCCGATGGAATGCAAAAATATGGAAAAAGTGTTTCGTAAAGAATAAATTTGTTTATTTTTATTTTTTTTTTTTTTTGTAATGCTGCATTTACACGATCCCACATTCCTACCACGGAAGATTAAAGGGATGCTAAATACTAAACAGCCGTGTAACTGAAAGGGATAGCATTACCTAAGACGAAAAAAAACGTGACACGTATTTTGGTCGGCCATCTTGTTTGCGTGGTAGGAATTATAGGAAAGCTCCGCATGTTAATATTTTTATAGCGATGGCTTGCGAAATTTCGCTTTTCTAAAAAAGAAACGGCTTCCAGAAGTGATGAACGGACAATTATTTATTTATTTCATATAATTGATTGATTAATTGTTGGCGTAATTTCCTGAAACTAATTACTACACTCATGTTACATGTTTTAAATCGGAAATACCTAGAAATGTTTTCATATTGGTCACCGGAACTTGTGTTTATTTCCGTTTTACGTATCTATAATTATGGGTAGAATATTAGCGACACGTTAAGCGTCTGATTTATTGGAATCTCGTTCTTACGTCTTTATTTACATTGACTACAAAGGGATCTTTCTGTCCCGTCTCGTGCAAAAATACGCGTATGGCTGCGTAATAGCTAGATAGAAAGAAACCTTCTAACTCTCTTAAACGTTATTTTTCTGTAGAACGGCGCACTATAAGCCGAACACGAAATGGGCTACGAACTTTTTTGTTCAGGACATCACGTCTTATTTTTTTTATTTGAAATGGTAGATACCTATTTCAAAATTCAAACGCCTCTCCCTCCTGATTTGATCGGTATTTGCGGGTACTCGTGGCAATATGGTATAGAGGAAAGACCTACCTCCCAGTGCTACCTTCGGAGTGCTTTGGAGTAATTTTTACTCCTTTTTGAACGCCTCTGTGAATCACTGAATTAGTACACCTTTAAAAATTTAATTTTGCTTTTCATTCAAACCTATTATTATAATTGCATCCATTTTGTCAACCTTAGGTGGCGCTACAGTCCGGGGTGGACCTGGGCCTCAACCAATACGCCTCTCCAGTTAGCGCGATCTTTGGCTAACTGCCTCCAGTTGCGCACTCCAAGTTGGTTGAGGTCCCCTTCCACTTGCGCGCGCCACCTAAGGCGAGGTCTTCCTCTACTGCGTTGTCCCTCCGGGTTAGAATCGAAGACTCTTCGGGCCGGAGCGTTGGTGTCCATTCGCTCTACATGTCCCAGCCATCTTAGACGACTGATGCGTACTTTTCTGACTAGGTCGATGTCGCTGTACAGCTCGTAGAGTTCGCTGTTAAATCTTCTCCTCCAAAACCCGTCAACGCAAACGGGACCAAAAATCACTCGAAGAATTTTGCGTTCGAAACGACCAAGGAGATCTTCATCCGCCTTTGATAGCGCCCATGCTTCTGCACCATAAAGCAGGACTGGGATGATGAGGGTCTTATACAGAGTTTCCTTAGTATTTCTCGACAAGGCCTTACTTATCAGTTGCCGTCTTAGGCCAAAGAAACAGCGGTTGGCAAGTGTGATTCTTCGTTTGATTTCTGATGTGATGTCGTTATCAGAGTTTATAGCGGAGCCGAGGTAGACAAAGTCCCTAACTACCTCAAAGTTATAGCTGTCTATCGTGACGTTCTGTCCGATTCGTCGATGTTGTGTGTCCCTTCTTGTTGACAGCATATATTATGTTTTACCCTCATTCACCACTAAACCCATTTTTGCCGCTTCTGTACTAATACTAGCAAACGCTCCAGTAACAGCTCGCTGTGTTCTGCCACTAATGTCAATGTCGTCAGCGTATGCAAGTAAGTGCACAGATTTACGGAAATTTGTGCCTCTGGTGTTGGCTTGTGAGTTTCGCACAATTTTCTCAAGAATGATGTTGAAGAAGTCACATGACAGCGCGTCACCTTGTCTAAATCCTTTTTTGACATCAAAGGTCTCGGTGAGATTGTTTCCGACCTTTACGGAGCAGCGAGCGTTCTCCATCGTCATTCTGCACAATCTGACAAGTTTGGCAGGGATGCCAAAACTAGACATGGCTCTGTATAGCTCGTCTCTATAAACGCTGTCATATGCGGCCTTAAAATCGACAAAAAGATGGTGAGTATCGATCTGGTATTCTTGGGTTTTTTCCAGGATCTGCCGTAGTGTGAATATTTGATCGGTCGTGGACTTACCGGGCCTAAAACCGCACTGATAGGGACCTATCAGATCGTTGACGAATGGTTTCAGGCGTTCACACAATACAGCAGACATGATCTTATACGCAGTGTTCAGGAGACTGATGCCTCTGTAGTTGGCGCAGTTTAGAGGGTCTCCTTTCTTGTGGATCGGGCAAACAATGCTGAGGTTCCATTCATCAGGCATACTTTCCTCTAACCAAATCTTGGAGATGAGTTGGTGTATGCACTCTACCAATTCATCTCCGGCTGCCTTGAAGAGCTCGGCAGGTAAGCCGTCTGGACCAGCAGCCTTGTTGGATTTAAGCTTAGATATTGCTATCCTCACTTCATTTTGGTCAGGTGAACGGAAGTCTTGGCTGTCATCGTCCAGGTTGAATGGATCGTTCTGCCTAACAGCGGAATTTGTGTCGTCTTCGCCGTTTAGCAGTCTGCAGAAATGGTTTTTCCATGTCCTCAGCACCGACTGTGACTCTACTACAAGGTTTCCTTGCTCGTCTCTACAGGTCTCCGTTCGGGTCTTGTTGGCATGGCACGTTCTTTTTACCTTTTGGTAAAACTTCCGAAAATTGTTCCTGATGGAGTAATACCTCTCTAATCTCTATATCCTCGATCGCGCGCTTCTCATGCTCTCTCTTTTTTCTCCGGAGAAGCCGATGTTCTTCCCTCCTTTTTTGCTCGTAGAGCTGACGAGCTGCTCTCGTCCTTCTATGCAGCGACGCTTCGTGTGCACTTTGTTTTGCTGCATGTGCTTGCCGGCACTCTTCGTCAAACCAGGGGTTTCGAGGGGGTGGGCTGGTGAAACCGAGCACATCAGTTGCGGCGGTTTTGATGGCTTCTTGGCATCGGCGCCACTGGTCTTCGGCACTTGATGCTGGCAGCATAGGACTTCTCGAAAGGTTGAGGGATACGCGATCGGCAAAGGTTCTGGCGGTTTGTTGCGTTTGTAGTCGTCCAACGTTAAATCTCTTCACAGTATTTTCTCGTTGTTGTGGCGTCTTGGATATCCGCATCCGTACCTTGGCTACAACACGGTAGTGGTCCGAGTCTATGTTGGCCGCTCGGAAAGTTCGGACATCTAGAATACTGGAGGAGTGCCTTGCGTCGATCGCAACGTGATCAATTTGGTTGACGGTTTGATGATCAGGTGACCGCCATGTTCCTTTGTGTATATTGAGGTGAGGAAACCGTGAGCTAGCTATGGTAACATTACGTCCCGCAGCAAAATCAATCAGCCTAAGTCCGTTTCCAGACGTGGTGTCGTGTAGGCTGTGTTTTCCGATTGTGCTACCAAAGATGTCCTCCTTTCCTATTTTGGCGTTAAAATCACCCAAGACGATTTTAACGTCATGCTTAGGACATTGCTCATATGTTTTGTTGAGGAGCTCGTGGAAACACTCTTTGGTAGCATCGTCTTTTTCTTCTGTGGGCCTTGATGCGGATAGTTGTAAGGCGTTCACTAACGTGTCGAAAGCTCAAGACATCTTGCCTAAGTCTGCCGCTTACAACAAATCCGCATCCAAATAGACGCTGCTTTTGTTCTCTGTAGCAGTCACCGTAGTAAATGTCACAGTTTTTCATCCTCCTTTTGCCCGACCCATCCCACCGCACTTCCTGGATGGCGGTGATACCTGCTTTGTAGCAGTCTATGGCCTCCGCTAGTTGTTCGGCTGCACGCGGTCTGTTCAAAGTTCGAACATTCCACGTGCAGATCCGAACGTCATTGTCCTTTTTTCGTTTTGCAGGGTCGTCAACAGTGAATCCGTCCTTATCCGAGGCTTTTGCTTGCTTCGCAACAATTCTTTTTTTTTTCGTGGTAGGGTCGTTAACCCCACGCACAACCCCCAACCTGGAGGACCAGGCCCTTTCTGTAATTCCTTGGGCAAAAGGAGCCGGAATATTCCGGAGTCAGTAACCCGCTGCGGGGATGTGAGAGCTGCCGTTGACCCATTAAGGGCTCTTCCGCCACCATCTCTATTTCAACACCCTGACTAGTGCTGAAAAATCCTCAATGACCTCAGCTCCAAATACGCCAAAGTAGCTCATTGAGGTATCTGCCATGTTGACTGTTGACGCCACCGTTGATTCAACCATGTGAATTCATCCGCCGTACGTCCTCTTTCTGAGGGGCTCATGTAAGACCTCTGAGACTCGATCAGGCAGTCATTCCGACAGAGCATTATAGTGTTGCTATTTTCTTCGTGTTCAACACTCGCGCTTATAAGTTTAGCAAGTCATGCCCGGAAGGACAAGACCAGTACCCGGTGGCTACCACGCGGAGGTAAAATAAGCACAATTGATGTGTATGAACAGTTACAACGACTGGGCATCGCCAAGTTGACGCCAATCAGTGCCTACCCTATTCATACAGCACCCAACCACCAAATTGTACAAAAAGCCCAAAATTCTACGTCTGTGTTAAATGTGTTAAAATGTTACTGAAAGAAAATTTATTGTGTGGTAGGTAGTGTGCCCTTGTTGTTGGACATACAGGTGAAAGTTCCTTGGAGTTCCTCACCGGAAAAAACTATAGTCAACTTTACAATTTCTTTAAAAAGACGCTCTAAGATACAGAAACCTGATTATCAATGAATATTCTCACAAATATAAATCCATCGCTAAGTTTTTAATGATTTTATTACAGTTAACACTTTAACCTGACAGGCAACTTAAAAAGTTATTGTCACCTAATTTAATGTTAACAAAATTATTATTTCTGTAGCAACAGCAACAGGAACGGAAATTCGTGCACTCCTCATCTGTAACAGATTCAAATTCAAAAGACTTCGTAAGAAATCTACTACAATATATGGGGAGAAGAGTGCTCATGATAAACTTGGTTCGGATACAAACTACAATAAAAACATTGTCTTTGTAGAGACACTGTTTGATGAGAAAAACAATCCGCTTCACCAGTATCACCAAAACTTGGCCTGGTTTGTGTACCTACGTTCTCTTTTAGAATATACATGCTAACCACGTATTGCAACCAACAAATTAAATAATTATGAACCTTCCCTCAAACTTCAGCCCAGTACACAGAAGTTCCGGAAAAAAAATCCCATACAAAAGTGACAATAAACTAAATATTTCGCTCTCATTTTCTTTTGCAGTACGCAGCTGCATCGAAATGATGGGGATGGTGGAATAGTGGGTAATTGTAGTAGATTGCTTGGTACAATTCTCCACTCTCTTTTCGAACACGTTCATAAAGCGTAGTACGGACCTCTTCTGAAACGAAATTTTCCGGTGGTCTCCAAATGGACAGCGAAACGTCTGCGAAAAGGCAGCGGAAAATAATCTGTGTAGATTTCCATCAGCTGATACACAAGTAGCAGTTTTACCAGCACTGGCTATTTATTTCCAATTTGGCTCCTTAAAATTGTCATTTCGGATTTATCGTAATTTACGCTATTCACTTTATTTAAAGTTTGGCGATTTTTGGGATACTTAGGAATTTATAATTCTATTGCAAATGTACTCTTTCCGATTAACTAAAACAGTTATGTCTTTTCGATTATTGGGCATTTCAGATTTTGATCTGAGATTTCAGATTTCTACTGCCAAATGGAACATTAAATCCGAATTTGGTTTCTTTTGTGAGTTGGCCGCAAAAAAAAAACATATTTTTCACTTGCACCGGAAATTCATAGCAATTGATTTTCACACATTCATACCAACCCATTTCGAAGTAGTTTAATATAAAAATTCGTTTACATTTGCGCTGTTTTTTTGTTTTTTGTTAACATTGCAAAATGGAAACTAAAAAAAAAAGTCTCTCAATTACGAGTTTGTATTGTTTTTTTTTTTTTAAATTAATATTACACAAAAATATGCAGTTTTAATTTTCATATTTGAGTTTGAATATTTTGGGCTTCAAAATTTCTCAATTTGACTCCACCCTCTTCTGAAAGCTGGCAACACTGCAGCACAAATGCCAAATTTCCGCAAGCAAAGAATGTCCCGAACAATAAACGTGTGCGAAAAGAGAGAGGAGAATTGTACCAAGTAATCTACTACAACTACTCACTTTTCCGCCATCATTTCGCAGCAGCTGCGTACTGCAAAACGAAAAGGAGAGCGGAATTTTTTGTTCATGATTTCGTTGTGTCACTTTTGTATGGGATATTTCGTTTGTGAAGAGGTGCATACCACGCTTAAGGCTCCAAATTTGGGGTCTTATTTCATAATGAAATAACACCCCAATTTCAACTATGAAATAAGGCCCCACTGCGATGAAATAAGGCCCCAAAACAAAATGAAATAAGGCCCCAAATTTTGGGTTTATTTCATAATGAAATTAAAAATAATGAAATCTACTTTTTATTTAATATTGTTGATATTGCATAAGCTAATTTAGATTAAAGAAACTTTTTGTATACTCAACCTCGCACTCACCCCGTAATCTAACAGTAAACCTAACCAGGGGGGTTGCAGGGGGGCAGCATGCCCCCCATAGGCGTTCCATATCGGAAGGGTAACAATTAATAATAAAAAATATATTTTGGGGACTTATTTCATTTCTTCTTTTGGGGTCTTATTTCATTATGATTTCATTAGGAAATAACACCCCAAATTGTATTAAAAATCGTTGTTGTTGTTTCCTGCATAATTTTTTGGGGCCTTATTTCATTTTCTTTTTGGGGCCTTGTTTCGCAAAGCCAGTGGCGTAGCAAGGGGGGGGGGGGCACAGGCCCCGGGCTGCACTTTGCTAGCGGCGGCAATTTGGAGCAGTTATTTTTTTTTTATTATACTATTTTATAAGCTCCTACAGTTAACAAGTTGACAGGCGTGGTAGGAGTTTCTGTTTTTTTGGGGGTGTAAACGAAGTGGGATTTTCTGATTGTGTAACGATCCAAGTGGTTGGAAATATTTTAAGATGCATATCCAAAATGGTTGAAAAAAAGAAGAAGAAAAAGTGGGCGATATTTGCAAAACATAAGTTTTGCCTAGCTGCTTTTGCATTTTTAATGGAAGCGCGGAGTTATAATAAAATATATGAACACAGATCGGCTTTTGGGTAGTTATTTTTCAGAAATAATTAAAAAAATTGATTTAGTCGAATTTTTTGAGAAAAACTAAGTAGGGAATATTATTTAAAATACTTAATATGTATTTTGATCAAAATCGTTAGAGAAGTTTTTGTAAAATTACGCAGAAGAAACCGTACCAAATTTTCCAATGTTGTTTGAATAATATTATTGCCGAACTATTTAGCTGAAAACTGACTACTTATAAGTTATTGTTCGGGATGTAAGCATTACTTGGTTTTTAGAGTTTTATCGAATTTAAAATCGGGGTTTTCAAGATACAATAAAATAAATAAGTAGTTGACGCAACAGGTCGGAGGGACCCTAGGCCTAGCTTCTCACAACCATTCGTTTTTTTTTTTTTTTTTTTTTTTTTTTTTCATTTTTAGAAAGAATGGAAGCGATCTTCAATTTAATGCCGATTCCAAACGGCTAATTGAGAAGCTCTTTCAAGGCAGTTATACTCTCGGATGTTTGTCAGACGTTCGCGAGCGGTAGCACAGTGAAAAAACCCTAAGTTGAATTCAAACCTGAACCCCTCGCTTAGTAGTCCAACACACTAACCACTAAGCGACTGCGCCTACACTTTCGAGATATAAGCAGTTTTTAAAATTAGCGTTTTCGGTGATTCGAATTTAAAATTAAGGCCACAATAATTTTGGAAACATAAATCTTACTGTAACTACTCATTCTGGTCAAAACCGTTATCGCATTTTCTTAGAAAACTAAATTAAAAGAAAAAACTTCTTTTCAAAAATATATTGTACGATAATGGGTACGGTACATTTCGCTTAAATTGTTGGGGAAATTGACCTTTTGTCGGGGTGGCGAAATGATCAATCTGGGAAATAGTAAAACGTCGAAACGATATTTCGTTGAAAAATTGCTTGACAACAACATCAGCAAATTACCAAATGATTTCTGCGAAATGATCAAAAATCATTTAAAAAAATACGAAAAATAAAAACGCCAATTAGTAATCGCGCAATGATTGAAAAATTTAAGGAATAAAAAACCGAGTTTTAAATTCAGGATTGCAAAATAAAGGAAATATTTAACGTCTAATGGCAAACAAAGAAAAACCGAATGAATTTTGCAAAATAATGGTAACCCTTCGATAATATAGACAAAAACTGATCCCTCTATTCAGGTAGAAATGACCATATTACCATAGAAATTAATTTTTGTTTTCGGATATTTCGGAATTTCAAAAGTACCGTTATGCGATTCCAGAAATTTTACCAAGCTTACAAAGGTATTTTTTTGTAATGTGTGAAAAAATTATGGGGGCGGCATAAATTGGGTCTGCCCCGGGCGGCACCAACCCACGCTACGCCACTGCGCAAAGCCACAAATTTCCGCTAGCAATTAATGTCCCGGACAATAAACGTGAGCAAAAAGAGAGTGGATAATATTATTGTACCAAGGAATCTACTACAACACAACTACCTACCCACTTTTCCGCCATCATTTCACAGCAGCTGCGTGCTGCAAAACGAAAAGAAGAGCGGAATTTTTCGAACATGATTTCGTTTTGTCACTTTTGTATGCGATATTTCGTTTAGGAAGAGGTCCGTACTACGCTTAACTACGCTTTATGCTAAGCATTTCCCTACGTAGCAAATTTAAAAAGTGTACTTTAATCAGCCATCCCCAACCATCGGCTTGAAAGTCGTCACAAATAAAGATACAAAATATGAAATACTTTAATCTCATTTTTATTAATCTTCTGCTTGAGTTTGTGTCCGAATGTCCACGGGTAAACTCGTTCCCGGTGGCAAATATAAACCGATTACATCTGAAGAGCTTTTACTACCCGGCTGGAATGATGTCGTTGACTTTTCTACAACGACACTATTCGCAGTTGGAGATACATGTAAAGCGATTTTGTCAGCATCCACTCCGTCGTTCGACGGAAAACTATGCACCGATCCGGCACCCGATAAACCTGAACTTTTCAATTTAGCCTCACCGTTTAGCGGCGCATCATAGTGCTCCAATGGCGCGGTATCTTCACTCGTTGACTCCGATGGACCATTTAAGTATTCAAATTGCGACTGAATATTTATAGCAGCAAGTTCAGCCTCTTCGGGTGTCTTATACTTGATGAAATGCACGTCTGGTCTTTCAGTCCTCCCTTCCCTCAACCGCTTGATTTGAGAATGCAATTCGGTAACATCGGGTTCCCTGCTCAGCACATAGATGGCAGTCTTCTCCTTGGCCAATGATGTTGCCAACTGTGTAATAGCTGAGGTTATTCTCTTGTTTTCGGGTGCTTTGATGACGACCACTCGTATATTTCTTTGAAGGTAACTCTCTGGAATGATGTCATCGCTCGTTTCTGGCTCTGCGGGCGCAGTAAAAAAGTGAAAGTGTTTATTGAAAGTTATTGGCCTTTGCCGGTATTCTTCTGCTGGGGCCTTCAAAATATTATGCTGATGACCATATGGATGTGCTGAGGCTGCGGCAATAGCTAAGCCAATAAAAATGATCTGGAATTCACTGAACGGTAGTGGGAGTTGTAGGTCAAAGTGGCTTTGAACTTACCTTAACACCTATCATTGCGAGGGCGTTTGATGTCTCAAAGAAGACTTGACACAACTGTTGCATGTTCTTTGAAGAACAGAATTTATATTGCCTTGCTCTAGATCGGTATCTGTAATTCGGTACCTTTGACTCTGGCAGACTCATTTAAATCCGATCTGTAGGCCATCGTAAGCTCACTTATTCTATCTATGTGCGGCTTAAAGAGGTGGTAATAAAAAGTTCATTAAACTTATCTCAATCGACAGCAAGTAAGAATTATCAGACTCAAGGTCGATTGAGAAAGAACTGTTTGAAACGTGGGAACGTTCCAGATTGATTTGGCATGGAAGGTATGTTGTGAGTGCAGTATCAAGAAGCAAACGTCTGAATGTTGAATAGCATCGAACAGAACGAAAACTTTTCATACCTTATGTGTACCGAAACTTGGGCTTAACCGAGATCGATCTCAACAAAAAAAATTTGGCGAAACTTCTTGATTGATGTAGCAATTAAAGCTATTCCGGATTGAGCAAACTTTATATATGTATTTGTTCCGTCAGCTATAAAATTTATCCTTCACGTTTACGTGATCCGAATAGCTCGATACTTGACTTTTTTCTCTTCCCAATATCAAAAAAAAAAAAAAAACATCTCCCCGAATGTCACTTACTCGTTGTTTATGAAACGATAGGTACTGATGAGTAAGGACAGGAGCATTTTGAAATCAGGGATGGGAATGTACGCGGGGTCGTTGTTTTAGCTTGAAATGATTTAACTTTAGCCTTCAGCACAGTGACGCAGTGGCTTAGTGGTCAGTGTATTGGGGCTGAATTACCTCACTCGTGATCGAATGTAAAATCTATAAAATTCAGTGACATATGGCTCGATCACGGATGCGGTAATTCGACCCTTGACCTACTAAGCGAGGGGTCCAGGATCAATTCCCGGAAAAATCCAAATTCCATCTTAAGGTTTTTTTTTTCCACTGTGCCACCTCTTGCGAACGTCTGACAAACATCTGAGAAGGAATCCCTCAAAATATTTATAAGACCTGAAAGCCAAGTTATATCTGATGGTTAATATCTGGTCCACTTTTTTGTGGCGAAACATAAGAATCTTCTCTGGCTGTTGGACTTCTAATGAAGAGTTGCTTATCCTGCTACGTGACACCCATTTCCAGGGAAGCATAAGTGTTACAAACCAGCGCAAAGAACGGAGACATTTGGATCTATCAAGTTGTGAACTTGGTTTTTTCGTAAAGCCCTCCGTGGCTTTTTTTTTTTTTTTTTTTTTTTTCAAAATAAAACAAAATTTTGCAGATAACCAAAATCTAAGATCTGATGTTAAGATTACACGTGCCCTTATTCTTCGCAAATTTTGACATGTCAACGTCATTATGAAGTGAACCCTTGTCCTAAATTTGTTACTACGTGTGATCGCCTGTCTAGTGTCTGGTCACGCGATCACCGAATGGCTGAATTTTTGTAAAGTCAGCAGCATGTCAAAATTTATGACGAAAAATGACACAATGTAATCTTAGCTTGATGACCGCCTTGGTGCCTTGGACTTAGGCAAGAAGTCTTGGGATTTCGCAATGATAGCGATCGCCTTGTTACAATCCGCATCAGGGCCAAATTTAAAAATATCACGCTGATCTGTGCTCACGCCCCGACAGAGAAGAAAGACGACATAGCCAAAGAAGCATTCTACGATCTTCTTGAGAAGACATATATGATAAGTGCCCGAAGTACGACGTCAAGATAGTTCTTGGCGATTTTAACGCAAAAATCCGAAAGGAGCGCATCTTTGGCTCTACAGTCGGAAAGCACAGCCTGCACGCCAACACCTCCGGAAACGGACTCAGGCTAATCGACTTCGCGGCGGGGCGAAATATCATCATTGCCAGCACACGATTTCCACACCTCAACATACACAAGGGGACTTGGCGGTCTCCAGATCAACAAACCGTCAACCAAATTGATCATGTTGCGATTGACGCCAGACATGCCTCCAGTATCTTGGATGTCCGAACGTTCCAAGCGGCCAACATTGACTCGGACCATTACTTGGTAGTAGCCAAAGTACGGATGCGGATATCCAATGCGCCACAACACCGAGAGGATACTGTAAGAAGGTTTGACGTGGCAAGGCTACTATCGCAAGAGACTGCTAAAACCTTTGCCGACCACGTCTCCCAAAACCTCTCAGCAAGCCAACCCTCAGCTGCACCAGCATCAAGCAGCATCAAGTACAGAGGACCAGTGGCAACATTGCCAAAAAGCCATCAGAAGAGCCGCTACCGAAGTGCTGGGTTTCACTAGGCGACCACAACGAAACCCCTGGTTCTATGAGGAATGCCGCCAGGCAAATGCAGCCAAGAACGAGGCCTATCAACTAATGCTGCAGACAAGAACCAGAGCGGCTGAGAGAGCTGCCCGCGAGCTCTACGGGCAAAAAAAGAGGGAGGAACACCGACTTCTCAGAAGGAAAAAGAAAGAGCATGAGAAGCGAACGGTCGTGTCAATTGAGGGACGCTACTGCAGAGGCAATGTTCGAAAGTTCTACCAAAGAGTAAAACGATCCAACCAAGGATACAAGGCCCGAACAGAAGCCTGCAGAGATGAGCATGGGAATACAGTAGTAGATTCACAGTCGGTGCTGAGGATTTGGAAAGAACACTTCTGCAGACTGTTAAACGGCGGAGACAGCCAACAACCTGCTGTCAGTCAGAATGACATGTTCAGCTTGGACGATGATAGCCAAAAGTTCCGTCCACCCGACCAACACGAAGTGAGGATAGCGATATCCAAACTTAAGTGCAACAAAGCTGCTGGAGCGGATGGCCTTCCGGCCGAGCTTTTCAAAGCAGCGGGAGATGGCTTGGTAAGGAGCATGCACCAACTCATCTGTAAAATTTGGTCGGATGAAAGCATGCCCGACGAATGGAACCTCAGCATCGTGTGCCCCATCCACAAGAAAGGAGATACTCTGAACTGCGCCAACTACAGAGGAATAAGTCTCCTGAATGTCGCGTATAAGATCTTGTCGGCTGTATTGTCTGAACGCCTAAAACCTTTCGCCAACAATCTGATCGGGCCATATCAGTGTGGTTTTAGGCCAGGAAAGTCAACCATTGACCAAATTTTCACACTCCGACAGATCTTGGAAAAAACCCAGGAATTCCAGATCGATACACACCATCTGTTTATCGACTTTAAAGTCGCCTATGATAGCGTATATAGGGACGAATTATACAAAGCCATGTCAAGTTTTGGCATCACCGCCAAACTCGTCCGTTGGTGCAGGATGACTATGCAGAAGTCTCGCTGCTCCGTTAAAGTCGGCAAGAAAACCACCGAGCCATTTGATGTCGAAAAAGCTCTGAGACAATGCGACACGCTATAATGTACGTTCTTTAACATCGTTCTTGAAGCAATTGTACGAAACTCACAAACCAACACCAGAGGTACAATTTTTCAAAAGTCCGTTCGACTACTTGCCTACGCTGATGATATTGACATTATTGGGATGATTTTGACATTATTAGCTTCTCAAATCTTTGTCTACCTATCTAATAAAATAAGAAAATAACCAACAAAACGTTTGACGAACGAGAAAATTTTGTTCGACCCAGTCGGGCACCTTATTTTCATTACGAAACACTCCTTTTCATATGTTTTCAGTCTTTTTCGTTCAATAAAGAATAAAATCGTACTTAAACTGAAAAAGGGGCCATTTTGCTCAAAAAGGGGAGGGGCCAAACGGGTGTTCATTAATGTTGTCAAATTGGGTAAAGTCTGCATGAATAAATTCTTCCCTAACATCAGTCTTTCCTCCTTAAAATTGGAGTTCAAACGACCCATTATACTCGCATTCAACGCGACTTACGTTCCTGTACTATAAATTTGATAGCCAAAGTGGCTATAGAGAACAAGCATTCACATTATTTATGATGGTAGCTAAAACGGCAGCTACTTGAAATATTATCTACACGACATTGACTAATTACTAATCACTATAAATGACTCCGATGTGCATAGAAATGCCTTTACCTGTTGGTAGATATATTTAGCATAATATTCGATTCATATGCCATGGCTAATCGGACAATCAATAAATTTTTTTTTTTTATTTTCATATGGCGCCGATAAGTATTTTGTTGTTTTGCATATTTTAGTTTGCGCTTTAATGAGGCCATTATCTCGGCATGACTACTGTTTACACGTCAACGATTCCACGGATACTCGCATTTCGCATACTAGTTGTTTTCACGGTTATTATTCATTTGGATGACAGGAAATGATTTGTACACCATTCGGACATTTGAACATTTATGTACCTCTACATCTGTTGGATAAATTTACTCGGACTTGCTTATGCAATTAAAAACTGAATGAATCATGGAACTCTAAAAACGAAGACATTTTGTGAATTGAGAAGGGAGGAGTAAAAACCTTCCAGGTTTTTCATTTTCTTTGACATTTCGTCGTTGTAGATCGAATACCTCGTAACCCATAAATGTCCACTTTTTAGGTAATTATAATTAGCAGGGATAGGATTTTGGTAACTTTACCTCTTTTTTCTGCTTAATCGGAAGATAGTATCGACTTAACAGAAATACGTTTCATGTCCTCCTGATTTCAAATATATGTATTTTATTTTGCCTATTTTTTTTTTTTTTTTTTTTTTTTCAAAGTATGTTGACTAAAAAGTTCTAGAAAAATGCTCGTATGTAAGCGTGTAAATATATCCCCGCAAACATGCTTCTTACTTTACTTACAACTAAGTAATACGCATATACCAAGATTCCTAGATGCGTTAAAATTTAAAACGTCATTGGGGCGAGTCAAGATGGAAATACATGACCACAGACAAGACCGTAGCCAGAGAAATATTTCGGGAGGGGATATCATCCTTAAAAAATAGGTACCTTTTTATTTTAAAAGTTGGAAGCGATTGAAAAAAATTAAATAAGCTTCAAATTTAATTTTTTTATTAATTAGTAATTATAACAAAAGTAGGAATGTGAATTATTGTTTGAGAGAATAACTCTTAACAACAACTCGTAGACACAGTCACTTTGGTAGGAATGATAGCTATTTCGAACTACACCACTAATTCACCATAATGTTTTTTTGTTTGAATAGTTTTGAATTCTGACAGTAAATTCTCCGTATATAGAATCCACTTGGGAAGGTCTTTCTCCTATTTCTCCTGTCAGGAAATGAATTTGCTTTTCGATTAAATCAATTGACCAAGTGACTACCACTTGCGCCAACTGAGCTCCTTCGTTTTAATCACCAGTTGGCAGGCTTGTACTCACCAATAAAATTCATGTTCAATTTGGCAGCAGAAATCTGAAACCTCAGATCAAAAACCGAAAAGCCTGTCAGGACCAGAACCAGCGAGAATCGTTGTTACTCTTCGCTTACCCCACTCGTAAAAGTAGGAATAGTTTAAGGGGATCCGGTCAAAATTCTGCTTTCAAAATTCTGCTATGTAATATTCTTTCGCCTCACACCAAAATTCTGTTTTTTTTTTTTTTGTTTTTTAAATCTGCTTTTCAAATTTTAAGCAATAAAATTCTACATATTCTGCTTAAAAAAAAAATATGTTTCTACCATAAAATATTATGCATTTCAGGTCTTAATAATATAGGGTGATTTTTTAGCTGGTTTGGTTTTGGCAACACTGGTTTTGACAGCTGACGTGTGTTTAGTACCTTGTGTCACTGTCAAACAGCTTCAGTTTGGTTTGCAATTTAACCATGGATCGTCTTACAAATGAACAACGCTTGCAAATTATTGAATTTTACTATCAAAATTCGTGCTCGGTTCGAAATGTTCATCGCGCGCTGCTTCCATTTTATGATCGGCATTCTCGACCTTCTGAGCAGTCTATTCGGAAGATTGTGACCAAATTTCGCACCAAATTTACTTTGTTGGACATTAAACCACCAACACGTTTACGTACTGTGCGTAGTGAAGAAAATATTGCGGCCGTATCAGCTAGTGTGACAGAAGACCGCGAAATGTCGATTCGGCGCCGTTCCCAGCAGTTAGGCCTTTGTTACAGCACTACGTGGAAAATTTTGCGGAAGGATTTGTGCGTAAAGCCTTTTAAGATACAGCTTGTGCAAGAACTAAAGCCAGGCGACCTACCACAACGCCGAATTTTTGGTGAATGGGCTCTTGGAAAGCTGGCCGAGGATCCGCTTTTTTATCGAAAAATTGTGTTCAGCGATGAGGCTCATTTTTGGTTGAATGGGTACGTAAATAAGCAAAATTGCCGCATTTGGAGTGAAGATCAGCCAGAAGCATTGCAACAGCTACCAATGCATCCCGAAAAAGCCACTGTTTGGTGCGGTTTATGGGCCGGCGGCATTATTGGGCCATATTTCTTCAAAGATGATGCGAATCGCAGCGTTACTGTCAATGGTGAACGCTACCGAGCGATGATAACAAACTTTTTTTTGCCCGAAATGGAAGTTCTTGATTTGCATGATATGTGGTTTCAACAAGACGGTGCCACATGCCACACAGCACGCGAAACAATGGCGCAATTGCGAGGCGAGTTTGGTGAACAGTTAATTTCACGTTTCGGGCCGGTCAATTGGCCGCCTAGATCGTGCGATTTGACACCATTAGATTATTTTTTGTGGGGGTATGTCAAGGCTAATGTGTATAGGGACAAGCCCGCTTCGATTGACGCACTGGAAGCCAACATCCATGCTTTCATTCGTGAGATACCGGCCGATATGCATGAAATTATCTTTAAACATTAAATTGCAAGGTTCAAACTATCGATTCAAATAAATATTTCATTCATTTTTTCGAATTTTTTGTGTTTTTTTTTTTTTAAAAGTTCTAAACCTCTTAAAAAATCACCCGTTATATTGCAGGTAAATAAATTACCTACCAGAAAAAAATCCAGCAGAAGCAAATTAAAAAAAAAAAATTATAATATTTTTTTTTTTATTTTATGTTCCTTTAAAGAAACTAATTATCTGTTGGTTTGTTTAAAAAAATTAATTTCCTTTTCTTTTTCTCCCCATCCCCATCCATCCACGCAGAACTTATCTTTCCCTTTATTGGATCTACCGATTGAAACATTCATTTATGAGTATAACACTATCAGCACACGTTCACAAAAAGACAGCAAAAAACAATAGAAGAGTAATTGTCAAAAACAACACTGCAATCTTGAACAAAAAATTTCTCTGCACTTTATGCATAAATAATTGAAAGGATTATCTTTACAAAATTCTCAAAAAAAGCGCGTGCGTTTTAACTCTTTCCAACCCATTTTCTAATGTTTGCAGAATTTTGTAAAGCAGAATTTAGTAAAAAGAATTTTGAACCATCCTGAATTTTGACCAAACCCATATTCAACATAATAAGGTAAAGAATCTCTATATATGTAAAAATAAGTTGTATTGTGTTTGTCGCCAATGCTCTCTGTAATGCGTGAACCGATTTCGATGCTGGAAATTTCCCATGAATGCTATCGTTAATACCATACAACGTACGTAATGTATATACGTTTGTAGCTGCATTGGTTCATGAGATATAAGATTTTTAATGTTTTTTTTTGTATGGGCGGTGCCACTCCCCTTTGTCCAATTTTGACTAATCTTCACAGGTATACTCCTGGGCTAAAACCTAAGATTGTGTGTAAATTTGAACTCAATCGGTTAGGTGGTTGTAGTGGCGTGGCATCTCCCGTACAAAAAATGCATTCAAAATCTTATATTTCGAAAGCCACCGAATCGATTGAGTTTATTTAAAGATAATCTTAGGTATCGTCCTGGGAGTGTTCCTGTAAAGATTGGTCAATATATTGGACAAAGGAGCCTTAAAATTGTGTTCCTTTGTCGCCGATTCACGCACTAACGCATTTACCGATTTTAACAAAACTTTCAGACATCTTTGCTATTGGTCTATAAATATAGTTTTTGTGAAGTTTGGTTGCAATCAGAAAACATATATGTGTGTGTTGTGCGTCAGTGAAGAACACACGAATTTCAGTAAGTTTTGGGTTTTCTCCACACATTAACATTGCGTATACAGCTCAGGACTATTTTCGACACGATAGGTGGCGCTGTTGTCGATCTCCTAAGCTACTCAACCGATCTTAATGAAATTATGTAAGTGTGTACCTATGGTTGGTTTTTGGTTACAGTTGGTTGGTTAGAGTTTAAAAAATAGGATAGTTTTGGACACGACATGTGGCACTTTGTAAAAGATAATCAGGATAGGAAACCGGGTTGTAGCACATCCCATTCAAAAAACAGAAAATTCAAACGGTAGGTATATATGAAGTTGTATAATTGAAATTATTATTGGACATTGGGTAACGCTATATGTAAAAGAGACTGACGTCCGTATGTGCACTCATAACTCGGGAATGGATTGTGCTTGGTGGATTCGTAGTGACCCAAGGAAGGACATATGCTACTTTTTGTCGTGAAAAAAAAAAGTTTAAGGGGGTGGGATTGGGGGGATAGAAGTTAAAAATTTAACTTAAATTTAACTTGAATGTAACTAAAATTTAAGTTCAAATTAAATTTAACTTAAATGTAACCTAAATTTAACCTAAATTTAACTTAAATGTAACCTAAATTTAACCTAAATTTAACTTAAATGTAACCTAAATATAACCTAAATTTAACCTAAATATAACCTAAATTCAACCTAAATGTAACCTAAATTTAACTTAAATGAAACCTAAATTTAACCTTTAATCTAAGTCCCTAATAATATAAAACAAAGTGAATATTTCTTTGGATGGACCTACACAAGAAACGGGTGAACGGATTTTGATTTTTTTTTTTTTTTTTTTATTGAGGAGCAAGTTCGTGCATTTAAAAATGATTGATTTTGATTGTGGAAGTCCAATAAATTCAATAATTAGACTTTGACCACAAAAAAGTGAACTTCTCCTTCGTCTATCTGAATGGAATTAATTCCAGTTTTTTGATATCTAAAAGGCGCATCTTTTAATGCCAAAATTTAGTTTCGATTTGCTATAACAGCTGAGCAATATTAACAAATCCTTAGCGAAATTCCTTTTTTATCAACTTTTTAATTAACCAAGATTTTCCAATCGATCTCAGTGGCGATTTTTAGTTTAGTTTTAGTTTTCTTTTGAAGTATATTCGTATTTTTTGAGAGAGCGGGAGTGTTTTTTTTCGGTGACGTGAAATAAAGCCAAACGAAATAAGGCCAAATTCCAAATTTGGCATCATTTCGCTTTCGAAAGCGAAATAGAGCCAATTTCATGCAAAACGAAATAATAATAATAATAATAATAAAGTAATGGAAATAAGACCAAAGCACTCTTACTTACTTAAGGTGGCGCTTAAGTCCAGGGTTGACCTGGGCCTCAACCAATCAGCGCGATCTTTGGCTAACTGCCTCCAGTTGCACACTCCAAGTTGGTTGAGGTCCCCTTCCACTTGCGCACGCCACCTAAGGCGAGGTCTTCCTCTACTGCGTTGTCCCTCCGGGTTGGAATCGAAGACTCTCCGGGCCGGAGCGTTGGTGTCCATTCGCTCTACATGTCCAAAGCACTCCGTTGTGCACAAATGTGCAACTATTATCGATTTGTTTGCTTACAATTATGTTATCAGACCTAACGGTAAAACCATTAGCGCACTTGTTTTTCCCGATTTTTGTGATTTCTGCGCGAGTTCGCGCGAATTTTTAACTTTTATTTTCTCAAATTCCCAGCATAGCTTCTCAAGTTATAAGTTATTCTAATTCCACGGATTCAGCTTATTCAGAAATATTTGCCATTCGTATTTAAGCGTATCAATTTCCCATTTCGCTGTGACAATAATTAACAAGTCTCAAGGACAATTATTGTTGGAATTTTGTGGAATCAATCTTGAATGACATGTGCATTGTGCATGCTCGGTATTATTTTTTTCATGACATTAACGAATATGGGCGAAACAAAGTTCGCCGGGTCAGCTAGTTATTTTATAAAACTAAATTTAATCGCTTGGCCTTCTTTGCTTCAAATACGTCAATTACTTTTTAAGTATTAATTTCTATTTCCTAATGAATTGACATTAAGGCTAAACCAGCAAGACGATCTTAATCGGTAGAGTTTCGTAAAAAAATTGTAAGCGTTTTATCGTCGTATTTTTGTGTAGTAGTATGTAACGGTGCTTAAGTATTTTTAATTGAAAAAAGTCAATGCTATGCTTGACTTGATTTGAATCTTTTTGGTAATTGACCGAATTGGTTCATTTTTGTTTGGATTTGCTCTGTTCTCGTTTTAAAAAAGTGCACTTGTTAAGAACTTCGGGGGGGATGAACCCCCTTGTTATGAAATCTGGACCAGATTATTTTTCATCTGAAGGAAAAGTGCTTTCACGCAAATCGTGTAGTATAAAAGTTAACAATAAAAAAAAAACATATCAAAAGATCAAAACACCAACAAGCAAAGGCTTTAGAAAAAAAAAAAAAAAAAAAAAAAAAACAGGTAGGTATAGGTACATCTTCGTTACTGGAATTGAAAAAAATAATATTACGGCGATATGACACAAATGTTGTTAGCATGTGACATACCGTTGTATAATATCAATCGTCCAGAATTCCAGACTTTTATAGAGAAGTACAAGTACAAGGGCTACACAAAATTCGAGGAAAAGATTATTACCTACCAGAAAAAATAAAAAAAACTCTTGGTAGTTCAATCCTACTATAATTAAATGAGCATTAACATTCCTTTTCTCTAATTTTACCTGAAAACGGCAATAACGATTTTTAAAAAAATACAAAATTATATCGTAGTAAAATTGATGTTCTTAAAATGATTGCTTCCTTAATTTTCACTTCAAATCACCGAAAATTCTAATTTTAAAAACGGCTCATATCTCAAAAACCCCATTTTCGACTTCGATATAAATTTAAAAACCAGCTAAACAGTAAACCAACAGTGTGTTCAAACTAAACATTTCAATATTTGGTACTGTTTTGTCTGCCAAATTTTACAAAATACGCTCTAACAATTTTAAAGATAATATTAGTATTCTAAATAAGATTCCGTACTTAGTTTTTGTTAAAAAAAATCCAAAATATATCTATGTACAGATATCAGTCTATAGCGTACCACACTTCCAATAATAGACACCTTAAAAGATCGTCGCTAATCTATTCTAGTCAAAGATTAAATCATGCTCTAAGAAATCAAAAAACAGAAACTCCTACTAGGCCTTTTCTCGTACTCAAGAACTTGTGAGGTGTAACATTTATAAAATAGTGCAGTAGGCGCTTATAACTCTCTAACCAGAACTTGCGACAATTGCCTGATACTTAGAGCTTCAACTTTTATAAACTTACATTGTTATATGTACTGCCATAGCAGAAAAATATCCCAAAAGTGAATTTTTTTTAATACTATTCGTATATATCATGAACCGTTTCTAGGTTGTCAGATTTTTACCTACCTACCTAAGAAAATAAGAAAACCTCCAACCAAACCTTTGATGAACGAGAACGTTTCGTTCGACCCAGTCATACACTTTATTTATAAATACCTAAGGAGCCTAAAAATGGCCAGACTTTAAAGTGAATAGCCTGAATTAGGATAATTCCTAAATGACAATTTTAAGGAGCCAATGAAAAGTTCCAGTATCCAAATCGGAGATAATTAGCCAGTGTTGGTAACACTGCTACTTGTGTATCAGCTGATGGAACTCTCCCCAAATTTGTTTCCGCTGCCTTTTCGCAGTCGTTTCGCTGTCCATTTAGAGACCACCGACAAATTTCCTTCCGGAAAAGCTGCGTACTAGGCTTTAGCGATGCATTCTGTGGACTTAGGTTTCCATAGCGTATCTCCTTAAATTACGGTATGTCCGTTGCTGAGATTTTAGCTTCACTATTCATCTGGTCAGTTTAGTTAGAAGTTTGGACTTTTTGTACTTTAGACGTGGTGGATTAGCGTATAAGATAAAAAAGAGTTTTAAATCTAAGCCAAATACCTTAGAAATCGAATCGATTTTTTTTTTTAATTCCAATAATAATATAAAAAATATTATAAGCGCTAATGTTTGTAAGGATGGATGTTTGTTACTCTTTCACGTAAAAACTACTGAATGGATTAAAATGAAACTTTACAATAATATAGCTCATACATCAGAATAACAGATGGGCTACAATTTATAAAGACATTGTGTGAATTGTCCAAAATATCAAGTAAGTACGAAAAAAATCTACCATCTGCAAGCTATTCTGGCGTGCGCTGCCAAAACCGCCAGAGGAACACATTTTTAATGTATGATGTAGATGTTTATCTTAAATAGTCCTACAAAAAAGCCCACCACAGTATATACCTATATCTTATGTGTAAGCCATTATAGCCAAAATATTGAACTATAACTACAATAGAAATCACGTGTCACAGGTTACTTCGCGATGGAAACCTAAACTAGATACTGAACTGATTTTTATCAAATTTTGCACACTGTGTGCAGTTTGATCTAACTTGAGAGATTGGATAGTTTATAAATAAATAATTTATAGTCGCATAATTTTTTTTATTGCAAATTATTTGTTTATTATTTAACAAAGAGTTCGGGGTGAAATTTTATGAAGTTATAACTCGAAAACCGCTGGATAGATTTTCATCATTCTTTTTTTTTTTTTGTCCGTATTGATGTATTTCAGGCACACTTTTTAAAGATAAAATACATACTTTTGGAACCGATAGGTGGCACTGTTTTCGATCTCCAAAACGACTTAACCGATAACAATAACATTTTGTAGATGTGTATGGTTGGTTCCAGTTTGAAAGATAGGATAGATTAGCACCCTATAGGTGACACTTTGCCAAATATAAGCGGGATAGGAAAACGGGTTGTAGTACCTCCCAATAAAAAAATAAATAAAAATCAAACGACCTTAGCCACAGCAACGCGTGGCTGGGTCTTCTAGTTATTAATACAGATATCAATTTGGAAAATTTAACCGAAAGAAATGTGGTTTACGAAGGTTTACGACGGTGTTACGAAGGCTAAGCCCACCAACCTTTATACGTAAAACGTGAATTTAGTTCTTTATATAAAAATATCCGGTGTAAGCTGTTACCAATGCAGCATAACTGCTTTAAGAAGAAAAACATTTCAACTGCCTTGTAACATAATAATGTCACATAAAGCCGCCCATTGGTCTACCTAACTGAAATTAATTGACGAACTTGGATTTCTCTTAACAGTAAATTAGGTAGAAAAGAGAAAATACAAAATATTCGCATCTATTGTAAGCCCGTGGCAGGAATGACTACTTGGCTGTGACAATTCACATTGTGCATGCATTTTGCACAATGAATTCCAAAATTATTGGGCAGCCAAATTCGATTTTCATAAATTATTTAAAAGTTTCATTTACTTACTCCCAGATGAAAGATACCAAACCGCCGACGAAGATAAAATGCTAATATGGACAGCGGCCGGCAATTTATAGTGCTTGAAATGGGAATATCTGCATACTTTTGTGGTAGGTTACGGCTCGCATGGGAGAGGCCGGCCTTCAAAGATGTCGTTCGATTAGCATGTGCTGGAACCTTAATTTAAGTGGTGCAAGGTTCAGACCTGGCCCAGGCAAGTACTGGTATTGTCACCGAATCTGTATCAATGACACCCAGATATGTAGCGGGTATAAATAGTTAGCTAATGTGCAGCTATTGGTCAGTGTAAACAGAGAAGAGTCAAGGAATACAACATGCGTGCTTTTGTGGTAAGAGCGACCGAAGTGAACTTGTCTGGACGATAGTTCTAACATAGATTTTTCTTCGATTTAAGGTTCTAAGCTTGATAGCAGTTGCGTCTGCGGGACAATTGGGATATAATTATCAACCTGGATCATCCGGGCTGGTCGGTTCTGGATCGCAGTTAATTGGTGCTGGCCTAGGAGGCAGCAGCGGATCTGGAATCAGTATAGCATCATCTGGACCGGGACTCGATTCCGGATCTGGAATTGGCATTGGCTCCGGTATTGGTGGCGGATCTGTTGGATTAGGCGGTGGATCCATTGGACTGGGAGGTGGCTCCATTGGACTTGGAGGTGGCTCTGTTGGATTGAGCGGTGGAACCATTGGACTGGGAGGTGGCTCCATTGGACTTGGAGGTGGCTCTGTTGGATTGGGCGGTGGATCCATTGGACTGGGAGGTGGCTCCATTGGACTTGGAGGTGGCTCTGTTGGATTGGGCGGTGGATCCATTGGACCGGGAGGTGGATCGATAGGACTTGGCAGTGGCTCAGTTGGATTGGGTGGCGGATCTGCTGGTCTAGGTGGAGGCCATATTATTGATGGTGGACTAACCAAGGAATATTACACCTACGCTGCCCCTGAAGAGGAGTTCCATGACTCACAAGGCTCCCAGAGAATTTCGACCTCTCTAAAAAGGCACCTCCGTGTTCTGTTCATTAAGGCACCAGAAAATAACGCCATCAATGACGCTGTTCTTCAAGTGGGCAAACAGGCAACTGAAGATAAGACCGTCATCTATGTATTGAGCAAGCAACCTGATGTTTCATTATTGGCCAACCAAGTGCAACAGATTAGCGAATCGATCAGACATAAGCCCGAAGTGCGCTTCATCAAGTACAGTACCCCTCAGGATGCCATCAACGCTCAACAGTCCATCCAGCAACAGTATGATAGTTTGGGCGGATCATCACATAGTTCAGATGAAGGTATCGTTCCAGTCCTAAACTATGCCTCAGCATCAGACCAAGGTCCAGTTGCTCTCAATAATGTTGCGGATTTGGGTAGCAGCGGGTCAGCCACGAGCTCGATTGGATTGATCGGCAGCTCCGGTAGGAAGCAGTATCTGCCACCTATTGTCGTGTAAATGAATGTTGTTATAGTGTTTTGTTGATGGTTTTGTGAATGTTGAAATAAAATGTTATGTAATTCTTAAAATCGCTTTGTAGTGTTGGAGCCTTTTCATAGGCAGCCAAGCTTTTCGGTAAACGGAAATAATATCGC
This sequence comes from Cheilosia urbana, assembly GCA_946477585.1. Lineage (NCBI taxonomy): Eukaryota > Metazoa > Arthropoda > Insecta > Diptera > Syrphidae > Cheilosia > Cheilosia urbana. The sequence goes on from OX297853.1 coordinate 122,351,711, forward strand.
TAGCTGTCGAATTCTCAAGCCCTGGGTGGTTTGATTGTTCTGCTAATGGCTATACATTGGGTACTGTAAAAGGGATTATACTTGCCTATGACTGAAGATATACCAACATATCTCTAAAGGCTTTTAGCCTATCAAAAACGTACTTCGGAGTAAGTTCCGCACACTGTTCTAGGAACTTCTGAAAAGTCTCTGACCGCAAAGAAGTCTAGAATTTTTGTACCCAAAAACGTATCGATGGGGCCATAAAGTGGAACTTTTATTTTAGAGTTGAATAGGCTTTGCTTAAGTTTCAAGTGTTGTTAAGGCTGTGTCATTAAAATTGAACATAGAATGGTCACATTCAAAAACCAAGTTATCTTCTATTGGCCTGAAACAGATGTATAGGTAGGTATTCCTTATATAATGGGAATAACTAAATTGGTCGATAAAGCAAAAGCTGTTAAAGCTATTCTTATAACTAAATGTATATATATATATATGTTTATCATTCATTATATGAGTTCAGGGCAATTCTTTAAAAATATTCCGTACGCGGTAATCAATATGATGATTCCATTCGTCGATTTGATAAATATAACGTTGATTTTAATTTTTCATCAATATGACTAATCACTTCATCTATATGATGAACGTTTACATCAACTCACATTCTCTTTAATAAAAATTAAAGTCGGTTTTTTTATTAACAACGTCATAAATACGATGGACGCCGTTATCTATATAATGAAAATTCAAAACTTCGCAATCGTACTTGAATATGATGATTCTATTCATCAATAAGACGAATAAGTCATCAACTGGATGAACAAATTGCTAAATTCATCAAAATTAGAGTTTTCGTCATATTGATGAAATGTTTTGATGAAATTACGAACGTAGTTCGTAAGAAAATACGCCAAATTCTTATCAGAATGCTGCCAAAAATATTGATGAATGAACTTTCATCATATTGAAAAACGGTTCATCAATTGCCAAAAAGTTTTCATGAATTTGTTCGTCGTATTTATGAAAAGTTCCTACGTCATATACATGAATATCATGTTGATGAACGTCATTCATCTACGTCTTTTTTTTACTGTAGTTTCGGAAAACCCTACTTAGAATTTAGAGGTTTTCGTAATGAAAATGAAGATGTTTTTAAACCTATCCACATTTTATTTTTTTTTTTCCTGTAGACCCAAAAGCAATAAAATAAAAAATAAATAGTTGGCGCAACAGGCCCGGAGGGACCCTAGGCCTAGCTTCTTACAACCATTCGTTTTGTGTGAGTTTTTCATTTTTTTTTACAATTTTATGCCGACTTCAAACGGCTAATTGAGAAGCTCTTTCAAGACAGTTATACTCTCGGATGTTTGTCAGACGATCGCGAGAGGTGGCGCAGTGGAAAAAAAACCCTAAGTTGGAATTCCGGTTTTTGTGGGATTCGAACCACTAAGCCACTGCGCCTACCCAAAAGCAATACCGATCACAAAAAGAAATTGATTTTTTTTTTCCAAAAAATTCATCTTTTTGGCAAATCGAAGACGATTGCTTATCAGTCCGCTGACTAACAAAAAAAAAGCAGTTGTCAACAAATCAATTATTTAAAGTTAATCAAATGATTAATATGGAACGAAAAATGTATTATAACAAAGAAGAAGGAAGTGGTTGCATACCTCCATATTGAGTCAGCAATAGGTATATTTAATATGTCTGAACTAGCATTTAAATTCATAATATAGCTAAAAAAAAATAATTCTAGGTTCAATCATTTCTGATTTTTAAACAGAAAAAAGATCAATAATCAATTCTGAAACTAGCTGTCATTTGAAATGTCGAAGTTTCAATGGGAACGCAAAATCGGATTTCGGAAATTTTTTTTTTTTTTTTTTTTTTTCAGAAATGTTGAATTTAGGTGCGGTGTTAAATGTTAATGTACTATGATGTTCGATTTTGCAGCAGAAATTTGAAATCTCAGCTTAACATCTGAAAAGCCAAAATCGGAAACCAGAGACAATACTGAGACCCCCAACTCACAATCCTCCTACCGCTGGCCCCCTCAGTTTTTTTTCAAATTCGCCATTTTATGTCAATTTAGAATCCGTGTGACATGTAAAAACATACAAAAAATATAAAATCAATGCTGCCAACCGCTACCAACCATTTTAAGATAACTGAATGCTATTGGTTGATTATAATAAATTTTCAAAAGTCGATTAATATAATTTGGTTGGTTAATAATACTATCTAAATGAGTTGTTTTATATTTCAGAAACATATTAGGAGAAACATTGTTGTGTATTTTCCGCTTTTGAATATCATTAACTTCGATTTCATGAGTAGATTTTTCTTAAATAACTGAAGAGAAATTGCTCAAAATGTTCTTATTTTCCTACAACCATTCCGGAGTAATCATTTTTCATAAGTGTTTTCAGCAAAAGTGCACTTATTCCTAAAATAAAATACTATTGACACGTAACGAATAATTTCAAATTTAATCGACCACATTCTATGAACGCTGGCACCAACTTTGCCAACACCGGAAGTTACCGGAAGTTGATATTTTTTGAGGGTGTGTTGGTATGTTGAAGTTCCGTTACATTGTTCAATACGAATTTCTATGTATCAATACTAGCGCACTAAATTGTGTACACTCCGTACAAGTATTGCTTGTAGGAAAGGTAACGGGAAATCGGCCGAAGTTGGGGGTCTCAGTATTGTCTCTGTCGGAAACGACATTAACTTTTTATTTTTTAACAAATAAATAACAAATACAAAAATATTGGAAGCAAAATAATTATTGTCCTTTATTTATTTTTTTTCGGCAAATATGGTCACCGTATAGATAACTCATTAGTGAAGGCACCATATTGCCTTCAGGCATATCTCGGCCGTAAAAAAGGACAATACTGGAAGAACTTTCAGGAGGCATTAACATTTTTGGGTATCAGCGTCCAGGAGATGCATATTAATATTTAAAAAAGTTTTGTATTTTATGTTTAATAAAATAATAAAAAAATGCACAGCAAACACAAGCAAAAAAGATTCTGTTTTACTTCTAATACTTACATACTCTTTAAATAATTTTGTACTTAAATGTATGAAAATATACATAGAATCAATGAATTCGGTTGTAAAGGTAATGACAGGTTTCATGTACTTAAAGGCTTTGTTCATATAAACCAATACATTTTACATAAATTCAATGAATTTTTGCATATATGTTCGTTGAATAAATACCAGTGATGGGACTTCTACCACTTAGTGGTATTTCTACCACTTTTTACACTCTCGGAAATTCTACCAACCTGAACTCGAGATCTACCACCTTTTACTCATCGCTGTTCGCAAATAATTTTATTTCTTCTCTATCACTGAATTAAATTAAAAATTGTACTTGCCTTGCTTTTACCCATACACACTCAGCTACCAGTATTTTTCTCTGAAAATTGCATCAGCTAAAACATCCAGTCCAGTATACCATTTACTGCGCTAATATTTTATGATTTTCTATGTTTGTTTTTAAATTTTTTGCTTAATTATGAGTTGAATCTATGACGTTTTTTCTGTAGTTCTATCAAAATTTCCAATTTAAAATTTAAAAGATGGCATGGGAAATTTTACATTAAAAATTTTCCATCCTACGTGTCACAACTTTTTTGTTTACCTCATAGTAGCGCAGCTGCGGAACGTAAGTTTTCACATCTTAAAAAATATAAAAAGTGAGGAAACAAACAAATTAAATACTGCTCTACGGAACGGGGAAGATTTCGAACCCCCGGAATTATTGGTAAAATATACTTCAAAATATAAATTCGCATATGGTTTGTTTTGAACGACAAATGTGATTTTTAAAATTTATCTTTATTTTATTTTCCTGTTTTTTGTTTTTATTATTACTATTTAATTGGTATAATTAAATGAATTATTTACCATGGAATTTGTTTTTTCTACCACTTTTCTACCACCCTTTTTTTAGGGCTAAATACCACCGCTTCGCTTTTCTCAAGTCCCATCACTGTAAATACATAAACCCAATGAACGTTTTCCTAATGGTTTAACAGACTTGATGAAAATATTCATAATTACAATGAATGGATACATTGAATTCATAAAAGTCTACATAAGCAAAGGGAAACATTTTATGAATTCTATACATTGCGTTTATGAACAAATCATGCATCTTATGAAAGTTTCATACCCTTATGAATATTTTCATACACGGAATGAATGTAGGGTTGCCAGATTAAAAAATACGAAAAGGGGGACATCATGAGTTTTCTAGGGGGACAAGGGTTCAAAAAGGGGGACAAACATTCCTTTTTTATTTTTGAACACCAGAGTCAAAAAAAAAAGTGAAATAAAAATAAGTTTCATTAGATAAATTTTTTTTCCCAACACTGGTTATATGAACACTCTTTTTTTGTTGGTTTTTTCTTTGGGTTCGGTCATTTTACCAAAGTAAACTTTGGTTTCAAAACAAAAACTGAAAGAGAGAAAGATTACGGTACAAAACCAAAATGTGCACGAGAACAACTTTAGCACGTGCACTGAAATGTAATTCGTGAGTGGTTGCATTCATCTTTGAAAGTTTTCTTGCACTTCAAATGGATGTGTTCACAGAGAATCTTGTTAAAAATAGAAAAAGAAAGTATTTTCAAAGTTTGAATTCAATGTTTTCTTTTATTGAATTTTGACTTAATAAGGGGGACAGTGGTTTGTACAAGGGGGACAAACAGCATTTTTGTATTAAAAAAGGGGACTGTCCCCCCTAAAGGGGGACGTCTGGCATCCCTAAATGAATGGAGATACATTGATTGAATGAACTCCTACTTAAGCTCAATTTCAATGATTTTTTCATACTGTCAATGTATTTTTTCATTGGCATCATGTACCTTTTTGGTTCAGTGTTGTCACTTTTGGGTTACCTAGTTCACAGACATGCCCAAATTATTCCACAAAAGGTGAAGTTGCTGGCATTTCTTTCTCAAATGTCGCTTGACTGAACGTAATTATAGAGCGCACTACCCACTGAAACTCAACCATAACTAAAAACAAGCTATAGGTGCCTATTTTTGGCAATGAACAAAAGCAAATATGTTCACGAAACTCTGATCTAATCCTTTTCTTTACTGTGGTTAAATTCTGATTTACTTTTTACGATTACTTCCGCTTCAATCAAATTTAAATAAAAAGCTGTTTACCAAATCAATGGATCATCCGTCTTGTTTTTAGTGATTTGCAAACGCGACGCGACGCTTCAACTCGGTTGTAGAAGTCGTTTCCATATTTGTAGTATTCCCGAGCCAGTACAACTCGCTAATGGCTGGAACTAGTTTTCCCCAGTCTAACGTGATTTCACCTACAACTACAAGCGGTTTCTGCTCAGCTGTACAAACCTTTCGCTAACGAGTTTTGAATGATAAAAACTCAGAGACCGCCAAGTGTGCGGCGAAGTCAGTGCTGTGCGCCAGCCAAAGTAAATACGCCTCGTCCTGTCCGAGTTCCTTTATCGTATTTTATTCGCAACCACAAAGTCGGCGAACTTTTTCGTAAAAATAACCAAATCGAAGAGAATCTCAGATGAGTCTCTTTAAGGCATTAAAATCGAAACAGTTTTCTGTATATCAATAGAAGTCGTATAATAGCTTCACATATTTGGGTACAGAAGAAGGAAGCCACCATGCCGCTGCCGCTGCCGCTGCCACTGAAAACAAAAAGTGGATCTAAGCAAAAAAAAAAAAAGCTCTGAATATGGCAAAATCTAGATTCTGGGAAGTACGTACAACTTTGAACGACCTTGGAAACTTGTCGTTTGACTAGTATGCTAGTATGCGCTGTATCGGCTGACTAATACTCGCGTACGGATGTCATCGCTAACGATATCCAGTGATGATGCAGTATAAATAGACCCAACAAAAGTGAATTACTTCGTATAGTTTCCAGATGGTTCAGTAAGAGTGGAGGACAGAGAGGAGTACCTACACCATGCGTGCGTTCACGGTAGTACCTCGCAGCTGAATTGGCTTTCGTCTTTCGCTCATTAACTTTTTTTTCTATTTTTCATTAGATTCTAAGTTTCATCACAGTCGCTTCTGCGGGCAATGGATATTTCTACTGCAAACCTGGCATCACGTGTCAAACTGGTTCCGACACATCCGGTTCCACTGGTAGCGGTTCATCGGATGTGGGGGTATTGCCAGCTGAATCGGTACTTGATTATGGTGCAAAAGAAGTTGGCGCTAGCCACGTTGGATATGTTCGATCTGTCGCGACTCGTACAGGAAATTATTTTGGCTCCAACACTGGCGGCGGATACAACTCACCTATTGGACTAAGTGAGGACCAGACTATTGACGAGAGCGTTAATAAGGAGTTGTATACGTTCTCCGCTAAGGATAACTATGCTGATGCAGAAGCTGCCAGGCAGAAAGCTGCTTCCCAAAAAATGAAACTTCGTGTTGCGTTTATAAAGCCACCCGAATATAACGCAGCATCCCAGTTTGCCAAGAAGGCAATCCAGGAAAAGGGGTACATTTACGTGTTAAGTCGTCAACCCGAAGTTCCGGAATTAAAGACTGAAGTGCAAATGTTGAGTGAATCTTTTAGACAGAAGCCTGAAGTGATGTTCATCAAGTATAGGACCCCGCAAGATGCTGTCAATGCCCAACAGTTAATCCAGCATCAGTATGAAGCTATGGGCGGGCTATCGCGACCTATAAACGGAGGTGTCGCACCAGTTCTCAACTATGCGTCAGGCAAGAGTGCTTTTGCCAACAAGGGTTTTGCCAAAAATGGGTTCGCAAATAAGGGTTTCGCGAAAAAAACAACTTTTGGTACGACGTTCACCCAACCTTCTGTTTTTAACTCACCCAACCAAGGACAAGGGCTCGGCGGATATTTCAACCAGATTCAGAAAAATAAATATATCAGACCACCAGCTATTCCCGCCCAGCAGTTCAATCAGCAACGCTTATCGTATAATGCTTTTCCCGGATCTTCGAGCTCTGTAAACAAAGGTGTTGGTCCAGCTGTGAGCTTCTCATCAGCTAAGGCACATCCGGATAGTGACCAATCGAACACACAGCGCGAAGAAACTGAGACCTTCATTTATGTGCTAAGCAAGGAACCTAATTATGATGAAATCGTTGAGAAATTTCGGGAACTGACCGAAGCTGCCAGGCTTAGACCAGAAGTACGGTTCGTCAAGTATAAAACTCCTCAAGAGGCTATTGATGCGCAGCACTTTATTCAACAGCAGTATGACGCTCTAGGCGGACCATCAACATCCGATATTTAGGGATTTTTCGGACGGCAGTGGATCAAATTGCTTATAGATCTTCCGTTTTATTGCAAATCATAAATGAACCGTTATAATCCGAAGGTCATGTGTTTATTTTCACAATATTCTAGACGCTGTCAATAAAATTGCGGCGCTAATTGTATATTTTTAGGCTGCGACGTAAAGCCTTTCGCACAGGAAGCTGGAGATTGATGATGGGGGTGATCGGTGATGCAGTCACAACCCGGTGGTAGGCAACTTACCCCTTCAAGCCTAAAGATATACAGAGGGATTTCTATAAACGAAAAAGCAACTTTTTAGAAGTTCGTCACAAATATTCTCATACACGTAGTACATACCAACACTGAAAAAATCAAATCAAGAAAAATAAGCCTAATCACCAAAAGTTTGTATAGTTTTAGACTTTAGCTCAGGAGTTACTGATTCACGACTTTTTATTCGCAATTCTAGAAATTGTACAAAATGCAGATATTAACCCTATAATTCGTGAATCAAAACTGATACCTAATCATTTTTAACCTCCACAATAAATATTTTGTAGGGCACAATATGCAGTTTTGTCTGGAAAATTTCGTCACTGTGAGTTCGAAAAATTTAGCCTGGATACTTACTTACTTACTTAAGGTGGCGCTACAGTCCGGGGTGGACCTGGGCCTCAACCATTAAGCGTCTCCGGCCAGCGCGATCTTTAGCTAGCTGTCTCCAGTTGCGCACGCTAAGTTGGTTAAGGTCCCCTTCCACTTGCGTGCGCCACCTGAGTCGCGGCCTTCCTTTACTGCGCCTTCCCTCGGGTGTGGATTCGAAGCCTGAATACTAAAAACTGATTGTTAGTATCGGGGATTGTTAATAATGCATGCAAATATTTCCTAGTGCGACAACTTTCTTAGAATCTAGTACATTTGTTGTCATCGCAGAAATTCAATGTCAGAATTTGTTTTCGTGAAAAAAAAGGTCAATGGTTTCTTTCACATCAAGGAGCTTATTCTAAAAAAAAAAGGATTGCATAAATTGCAGTTAAATTGGTCCAACAAAAATTTTTCAAAGGCTTTTTGAGACTTATTATAAGCAAAAAAAAAAAAACAAAACACAAAATAGGTAATGCACAAAATCGGGGCTAGCGAGGTATCCGTCGGATCGGAAAATTCTCCGATTTTATACGATTCGGAGGATTTTTGCTGCGAGGTGGAGGTGGAATCAAGTTGCCATATCACTGCGACCGCGAGTGGGCCTATTGTGATTTCCTCCACTTAGAGCTCGTTCATGATACTGGACTTAGTTATGAATCCTAGTAGATCTTTGAGTGCGCTGTCAGATATGTCCTCTGCCCCAAGGTAAGGTTTACCTAGGTGGTGTTGACGTAATCTGACTAGACATTCACAGTGACACAGTATGTGTAGTAGTCTGCAAGTGTTGTTTTGTATTATTCCCATAGTCATGAGGTGTTTTTTTTGACTTGGCAGTGCCCTGTGAGGAACCCTGTGACTGTACGAATCTGACTCCTTGTTAGGTTTAGGAGTTGTTTTGTTCTTGAACGGGAAGTAGTTGGCATGAACATTTTAGCTTGTCTGTTACCTTCAGTGTTTGTCCAGTAATGATTTGCTTTGTTTTTCAGCCAGGTTTTAATGTGGAATTTAGCGGTGCTAAGGGGTAATCCACAAAATGGTCTTGGCATCATAAAGGTAGATGCTGATCCTTTCCTGGCTAGTATGTCTGCTATTTCATTGCCCACATGTCCGCTATGTCCTGGCACCCAAATGAGGTGTACACTGTTTGTGCTAGCTAGCGATGTGAGCAATTGTAGGCAATCCCATACTATACTCTGTCCAAGAAAAATTGTCAGTACAGGCCTTATGGGAAGCTCTTTTTTCTACCAGTGGTGCCTGTAGTACTCTCACGGCACTCAAACACAAGATTTGCCACTGAAATAAAAACGAAACCACTGGCATTCCAAAGCATTTTGTTGTTGTAATTTTCCTGAAATTCGCATACATCCCTCGACAACCAATCTGCTACACAGTTGCGGGCAGAATGAGCACGATCGCTTGTGTTCGCTTGCTATTATCATCAACCAAAATAAGCAGTGTGAGCTGTGAGTGACTGAAGCATATCAGAGAAGTGTTACCATATGACAATGTTAGCATATATCATTAAGGGTTTTTCTTTGAATTTTGTCAAAGAACTTTCGGTTTTGGTGCTTTTTGGAGCTTTTTGGAGCTTTTGAGAGCGGCATATTATTTGGGGTGCTGCCATTCGGTTTTAATTTGTTTGTATTTCTGAAAGATCCAATAATATTCAGTTAAAACATATTTTTTATTGTTGTCTTTTAGAAATAAGATTTATTCGTGAGTTGTTTTGATGCATTCATTTCATTAACGCAACAAGTGATCATGATGTGCGTTGTAGTGATATTGCGATAAATTATTATTCGTTCGGGGAATTTTTCTGCATGTTTTGGTATGTATAAATTCATATTTCACTTTGTAGAGCATATTTTTCACACTGAACTATCAAAATGATGAAGCAGGTAGACCTATACTGTTTATTTTCGGTCGTTGGGTTTTACCACATCCGGTCACTCCACTCCACTAAAGCAAATGCCTTGAAAGGATTTTATGATCCTTTTTTTGCTACTGTTTCCGCGAAGTTCTGCATTGACGGGTAATAATTTTTTTAACAAATATGTAATCTAGGTATATATGTCTATATTAAAAAAAATTATGTAGAGCTGCACAAGTGCAGTCCTTTTACCATCTGTTTAGGTATATGACATTGCATCGTGGTTATATAATTTTTCTAATTGCCTGTTTTTGTGTATATAAGGCGGAAACAATGGTTGTTATCTCAATAGCGGATAGTGCATCTAAGCAAGTGGTAAACTTTATTGTGCATATGAATTAACAGAAACATGGCTACAAAGTCTTCAAAGGACCTAAGTGTAGAAAAGAAACAACAAATAGTTGATGCAACTGAAAAATTCCATGGCCTTTTCAAAAGAAAATCGGAAGCCGTAGGAAATGCGGCTACTGTTTTTTCTGTTACGGAACGAACTGTATACAGGCTTTTAAGGGAAAAAGCAATCAAAGGCCACAATTCACCACCAAAGAAGAAAAATAATTCCGGTATGAAGAGCAAGGTGGATCATTTTGACAAATGTGCGATTAGGCGGATAGTCCATCAGTTTTTTATGGATAATGACCTTCCAACGCTAGACAAGATATTATTGGAAGTACAAAAAAGCGAAAATATAACAAAACTAAGCAGATCAACTTTGCATACAATATTGCAAAAAGATCTCGGACTTAAATTCGTCAAACGTCAGCGAAAGAATTTGTTGTTGGAATTTATTTCGTTCAGCAATATTTTTATTTTAAATTGGAAGATGGTAACCCTAACAGAATTGCTCTCTGAGTTATGGCGAATTATCATACACACTACGGCAACCCTGTGAGAGCTTTAAAAAGGGACCGATTTATGTAAGTCATTGCAACCAGACTGAGAGACAAACATCCTATCTTCCCTGTACTGACAATTTTTCTTGGACAGAGTATAGCTTTGATGTGATTTCATAGCTATTGATAGCCAGTAGTGCAGCTTTGCTATCAGAAAGAATATAATGTTCTTGTTTGTTATGGATTTTTTTTAGATTTTCTCTGAGACATAGTTCTATTGCAAAGATTTCTGCTTGGAATACGGAGTTGCATTTGGCAATGCTGTTATGGATGAACGTTTTTGTGTCGACCTCGTATACTCCAGCTCCATCTCCTTCAACTGTTTTCGATCCATCTTTGGCAAATGTAGGTTTATTCTGTTCCCAGTTCTGTCGATTTGGGAATGCAACTTTGAAGTTTCGGCTGAAGTTGAATTTCGGTAGACAGTTGTCTATTATGGTAATTCCAAGTATTTCATCTTTTTTCAGTTCCATAACGATGTCTGGAAGGATGAGCTTGGAGTTTTCGGTGTTTTCAGATATGAGCATGAAGGCATTTGTCATAGCTTCTTTCTGTATCTGAAGATGGAGGGGTGGAAGATTTAGGATAACTTCCAACGCTGCAGTGGGAGTTGTTCTCATTGCGCTCGTAGTGCATACACAAGCTAGTCTTTGGAGTTTATTGAGCCTGACTTGTGTTGACTTTTGTTTAGTTTTTTGCCACCATACTGGAGCTGCATAAGTGACTTACTCCTACAAGAAAATCCTTAGGCTTAGTAAGGATAATATAAGAAAGCTAGCGGATTTGCTCACAGGTCATTGTGGCCTCAGATATAACATCAACGAAATGAACCTTTGCCCGGAAAGAGGGTGCAGATTCTGTCTGGAGGATGTCGAATCCTCTGAACACATTTTCTGTGACTGCCCGTCTTTTTATTGGTTAAGAAAACGTGTCTTTAAAAGAGGGACTCGTACACCAGCAGTTATAGGGCACTCTGCTTCTAAGGGACTTATTGATCAGTTACACGTCTCTTAGATTAAACTTTCCCCTGATACAATTGATCTTTCAGCTCGCAGCGTCAGCCAACTGGGCATGGGACTTATTTAAAACCCTTTGTTGACTTGTAAGTACTAACAACTAAGTCACATTTTGCAATGCACACTCAACTAGACTTTAAAGTACCATTAAAAGGAATCAAGTGTGCCTTGACTTTCACTTCGCATTCGGTTTTGGGGTAAAAGTAACGGTTTTCGTGTTTGATGTAATGGTTATTGTAGGAGTAGGTTATTGCATTTTTAGTGAGTTTCATAAAGGGTGTGTTTTTAACTCAATCCTTATTTTTCTTCTAATTAACATTAATCTGGTGTATGGAGGAGTAGTTTTCTCATATAAGATTGATTGATTGATTGATTGATTATTCATTTTATTCTTATCTTATATATATAAAAATGGATCTTGGTTTGTTCGGATGCTTAAAACTCGAAAACGGCTGGACCAAATTGGATACTTTCTTCTGCGGATTTGTTCGTAATTGCTCCGCGAAGGTTTAGGAAAAAAGAAAACTTGAAAAAATTAAGAAAATTGCGCGGAAAATTAGAAAATTAATGTTTGTATGGGGAAATACACTTTGAAAAAAAATTAACTGGATAGAAATCAAGAAGTGACACTTCAAATAAAAAAAAAATATTTTGAATTTTAAAAGCAATTGTTGTTGTCAATTATTTTAATTATTTTCCAAGCAAATTGTTGTTGTCAACAATTTTGAAGTTTTTTACTTTTTTTTTTTAAATATAGGTACCTAAAAACTTTGTTCTAATAAATTATGTTTACTATGTTACATTAAGTAACTTTTTGAAATAAAGTAGATAGGTACTTTGATTATACAAAGATGATATTATGGCCGACATTTGACGCATTTAATCGAGAATTGGAGCGAGAAATGGACTTCGACCGAATCGCATTGAGTCAAGCTGTTGTTGCGTTCAGGTAACGCACAAAAAGAAAAGGAAGTGTTTGTCTCCCACCTTTCCACCTTCCTACCTATTCCCGATTTTTCGCCCTCAATTCCTTCCGCTATCATCTTGAGGAAGTGGCCTAAAAACGAATCCATATTTCCCTTGGTCACGGCATCACGCGTGAACGGCTGGACCGATTTCACTAATTCTTTTTTTGTTGTGTTTGTTATTGCAAGGAGAAAAATTTTATGAAAGAAAAAATTAAGAAAATTGCGCGGAAAATTAGAAAATTTAAGAATACTTAACCACCAAATTATATCTAATGTAACCATAGCGCTTTTACAATTCAAACTTTTTTGATGTAACCTTATGGCGTTGGCATAACATTGACAGAATGCGTGCTGCAAATATCGTCAACGAGGATGTAAACAAAATAAATATCGTTTAAAACAGATGCTTCGATCGGAGTTATTATATTTATAAAATACATATAAAATAATTCATTTATTATTTTTAACAAAAACTGAATTTCTTAGTGCACATCGTCGGAAAATCCTCAACATGTGGCGTTGTAGGCGTGTGTCGTTATTCAGGTCAATTAAATTTTCTTTAATAATAATCTTCTTAATTCATACCTATAATTCTTTCGGGATGAAACTCGATGATGATGATATAACTCGATAACCACTGGGTACATTTTTATGATTCTTCTTTTGTTTTGTTCGTATTGTTGTATTTCAGGTTAAAGCAAACTTAAAAGATAGGATTTTTGACCCGCTATATGGCGTTGTAATCGATCTCCGAAACCACTCAACCGATTTCAATGAAATTTTATAGATTTATATTCTTCGTTCCCGCTTGAAGGATAGGATACTTTTGGACCTGATAGGTGGCGCTGTTGCCGATCGCCGAAACAGCGCTACCAAGTTGATTGAAATTTTGTAGGGAAAATTCAAAGGCAAACATTCTTATTCCGCAGATTTCGCTTATTAAGAACGATTTACCATTGGTGCGACTTCAATTTCCCGTGCGTCTCGCTTTCGCTATGACAAATAAATTATTGCAAGGATAATCGATGGATGTTTGTCAATTTAGTGAAAAAGTGGAAGGTTGGACGAAACGTCAAAATCATTGCGGTTTGATTGAAAAAAAATCAACATTGCTATTCATCATTTATTTCTAAAGAAGAAAAATGAACAGGCCAATAGCTCACATTCCGCCAGTAAAAACCAAAGAAGGTAACTGGGCAAAAAGCAGTCAAGAAAAAGCAAATACTTTTGCAGAGTACCTTGAAAACGTCTTCAAACCTTATGAAGATAAAGATTATCAAGAAAACGAAGAAAGGTGCGAAGAAGACAGACCTATTAGGCCGGTAACAGCCAAAGAACTTGCCAAAGAAATCAAAGAGGGCATAAACATAAAAAAAGCCCCAGGGTTCGATTTAATCACAGGGGAAGTTTTAAAACAATTTCCTCGAAAAGGTTTAAAAAAGCTAGCGCAGATTATAAATGCTGCATTTAAGTTGAGATATGTGCCAAGCATGTGGAAGGTCGCGGAGGTAATAATGATACCAAAACCAGGTAAACCACCTAGCGAAGTAACCTCATATCGCCCAATATCGATACTACCAATGTTGTCCAAGCTATTCGAAAAAATGCTGGCAAAACGTCTGCAAAAAATAATTGATGAAAAATTGCTAGTTCCAATTCATCAATTTGGGTTTAGAAACAAGCACTCTACAATTGATCAAGTGCATAGAATCACAGATAAGATCGAAAAAGCATTCGAAGAGAAAAATGTGTGCTCTACAATATTTCTTGATATAGCACAAGCTTTCGATAAAGTCTGGCATAAGGGACTGATCCATAAACTACAAAGGCAACTGCCGGAGCAGTATTCAACAATTCTGGAGTCATATATAACAGATCGATTCTTCAGAATTAAACAAGAGACAGAGTACTCAACATTAAGAGGAATTAAAGCTGGTGTACCACAAGGTAGTGTGCTAGGTCCAGTGCTATACCTTCTGTTTACTAGCGATCTACCTGATAGTGAAGAAACTACTATAGCAACTTTTGCAGATGACACTGCTGTGCTTGCTGTTGGAGCAACTGTCGAAATTGCAACAGAAAAGCTCCAAATGGCAATAAACGGTATTTCAGAATGGACCAAAAAGTGGCAGATTAGATTGAATGACCTTAAGTCAGTCCATATTAATTTTACGTATAAAAACGTACCACACATTCCAGTATACATTAATAACAATGTAGTGGAATACTCAAATACAGCTAAATATCTGGGCATGACCCTAGACGCTAAACTGCGTTGGAAAGCGCATGTAAAGAAAAAGAGAGATGAGCTGAACATGCGATACAGTAAAATGTATTGGCTTATTGGGAGATATTCATCCCTGTCCAACTACAATAAATTACTGCTATATAAGCAAGTCTTGAAACCAGTATGGACCTACGGGCTCCAATTGTGGGCATGCACATGCCAATCAAATTTACAAAAAATTCAAGTCTTCCAAAATAAAGTACTAAGGAACATAGTTAATGCACCTTGGTACATACGCAACGCTGATCTACATAGAGATCTAAATATTGAAATGGTTGAAGATGAAGTTAAAAAGGTTGCCCAAAGGCACAGAAGTAGGCTTCATAACCACGTTAACGTTGAAATTACAGAACTTTTAAATACTGACAATGTAATCAGAAGATTGAGGCGGGTAAAACCCCTTGATCTATAAGAGTTAGCCAAGGCCAAGAGATTAGGTAATATCTTCAAATAAAAAAGTTTCGAAATCCGACAAACGGCGGATTTTTCTTATGAATATTCCAAATATTTTAAAAATAAATTGCCGATTAGTCGAACGACTAGGTGCAATCCCATTTCGGGATGACGAAAGTCAGTCCCTCCCGGGAGGTTTTTTAGAGGTTGTTCGAGTCCCTCACTATTGCAGAAGCATCCCTCGCGTACTTGCTCTGCAATGTCTTTCGATGATTTTTCCTTCCAGCGAACCCCCAAACAAAACAAAAAAAAAAAAAAAAAAATTTATTTCTATTGCATTTAATATAACTTTTGAATAAAGAATTTTAATTGGTCGAATTACATAAACTAGCAAGTGCTTGGTGCATGCTCGGAATTTATTAACAAATAACAAATTTGGGCGAAACGAAGTTTGCCGGGTCAGCTAGTAAAATCATAAATTTAACAAATATCTACTACATTCATTATGAAATACTTCAAGTTAAACAGAATATAAGAAAGGTTGGTGACATTCATTATTTTTATATAAAGGTAATAAATAGCTTTGAATGGCGCTTCAATTGGTTAAGATAATACATAATAAAATAAATTGGGTGGCTTGACCCTTTAAGAATTCAAAAATTAAAAAAAAAAAGTAGAAAATCAACTTAAAACATAGCAATGGGAAGATCAAAAAAAAAATGTATATAATTCAAATCAAACAAAAATATAAACTGAAGCTAAATGTACAAAATCCAAAAAAAGGAAAGAAAGAAAGCAAATATTATACCAAAATATTCGAAATTCGAGATTCTAAGGCAACATAATCAAAGCAGAAGAACCACAATTGAACACGTTTTAAGAACATTCCAGGTATTGTTTAAGTCTTGATAGACTGAGGGAGTTCATTTAATAACCGAAGGCTAAAACTGAGAAAAAAAAAAAAAAAAATTACGATAAGCAGTGGTGCGGAAATGGGGTACAGGTACAATATTTTGACAAGTTACCACGCAGATTGTAACAAGAAATTAAACGAAAATTACGATAACCAGACTTCAAAATTAATAATTTTAGCACCTTAAAAGAATACACATTGACGAACAGGAAGAATTTTCAGGGCACAAAATAACGGAAAGCTAGAATGTCTACCAGCCTTTCGACAGATTTTTCTTAGGACATATTTTTGTAAAATCAGCAGTGGTTGTATTTTATCCAGACAGTCTCTCTTGGTAAGATTTATAGTGGTAGAGAGACAAAAACATACCCGACAATGGTGGTCTAATTCGAATATCTCTCGTAATCTATATATCTGTGGCAATAAGTTGAAGTAGCTTATGTCGACATAAGCCAAATTCGAGTTTTTTTTAATGCAAGTTACTCCTTTTTCTAAGCTTTCTCTTGGTCCAGGTCCTGTTACTCTACAACCATTGAAACCGGTTAAATTTGAAGAAAACTTAACAGCACAAATTTATTTGGACTATATAATACAATAAACTATAAGATAAATTAGTTTCTCTCACCCTGAAAAATTACCAAAATTGACATAAGCTACTTTAACTTATTGCCACAGATATATTCTGTTTGACCTACCAAAATTTTACTTTTTACTACAGATCCCATAAACCTCGAATTTACAACCGATTGAACATAAGTTTTGACAACCGAATTAGATGACGGCATACTGATCATCACATACTTCTTATGTAAAAAAAAAAAAAAATTCTTAGCGTGGGATTCTGTAAAAAAAAAAACGAAACAAAAATTTGCTTCGGGTAACCCCTTTCGTTTTCGTCTTACTACAAGCGTTGAAGAAACATTTTGGTTTGAGTCGCATAGTTTTACAATCATTTTCATAGTACCGAGCAAGGAGCTTCTGCATCTTTTAAGCTTCTATACCTACGTTCATTAAATCTAAATAATTTACTTATAACCTTCGCACGAAAAGAAAATTCCTTTCGTTTTCAAAGTTACATACAAGAAAACAAACTTCGTTTTAGCAAAAAACGATTAAACGTTTTCATTTTATAGAGTTGCTTTGCTTCTAGCTAGCTCTATTCTTATCCATTCAACCCATAGACTTAAATTTAACGTAACCCTGATCTTTGACTAATGTTTGGAAAACCTATTTTCACTTCGAAAAATCTGATTCGACCATAAAAAAAAACTGCTTGACAAATCCGTTCAAGAAATTTGTAATTACATATCTATTTTATTGCAACGATCCAACCCAATCGACGAACAAATGGACTCAAAAATACTCTCAAGTACTCATTTGTCGAGATGCCCCCAACACAATATTATGGAGATTTGCAACAAATTAAATAGAGCTACCTTACACCAATTCTGTCTAATTTTATAGCCGCACAACAAAGCGAAGGCGACAAACTGAATTCAATATAGAGACGCGAATTCCAGCGGTATTTTCGTGTTATAATACTTCATTTAAAGGCAGCACCCGCAATGCGGCGCCCTACTAGTAGTTATGCATAAATTAATTATTGCGTGCGACACCGACACGTCACAGATCTTCGATTCGGAGGGTAAAAGGTCGAATACCTCAATTGGTTGACCCAATCGATTGTTTACGATGACTTTTTGAGCAAAATTTATCGCAAATTAATGCGGAACATAGCATTATAAAACTCTGGCTGCTCTAATGGGTTTCGTCAAAGTTGGCTTAGTGTTCGAGCAGGAAGGTCCATCAAAGCGAACAGATATGCGTGCTTTTGTGGTACGTCTTCCAGTAGAGAGATCTATATCATACGGTTTTAATTGGAATTGATTTAATTCACAGATTTTAAGCGTGATAGCAGTTGCTGCTGCAGGACGATTGGGATATGACTATCAGCTTGGAGTGTCAGGATCTTTACCCGGGGGCTTGGTGGCGGGACCAAGTGGACAGGTGGCTGAAAGCATATCGAATTACGGTGCCACACCGATCGGTAGTAGCAATTCAGGCTTGCAGTACTCAGGATCACCAAATATCGCGGCACCGATTTTAGCAGAGGGTGGCCTCAATAAGGAGTACTATCAGTACGCTGCACCTGAGGAGGAGTTCTACGACGGAGATGCATCTCAAAGAGCTCTGTCATCGTTGAAGGGGAAAGTGCGCGTCGTCTTTATCAAGGGCCCTGAGAACAATGGTCTCTCCGATGCCGTCTTACAACTAGCCAAACAGGCAGGTGACGATAGGACTGCGATTTACGTACTGAGCAAGCAGCCCGATATCTCCGAGTTGGCTAATCAAGTTCAAGATCTGAGACAGTCTGTCAGCCAGAAACCTGAGGTGCGCTTCATCAAGTACAGAACTCCTGAAGATGCCGCCAATGCTCAGCAGACCATTCAGCAACAGTATGACGCTTTGGGTGGAA
The DNA here is from genome assembly GCA_946477585.1 of Cheilosia urbana. Taxonomy (NCBI): domain Eukaryota; kingdom Metazoa; phylum Arthropoda; class Insecta; order Diptera; family Syrphidae; genus Cheilosia; species Cheilosia urbana. Next base: position 122,370,495 of record OX297853.1, read on the forward strand.
CGTCTCGCATCTCAAACGAAGGACTCGCACCAGTTCTCAATTATGCTTCAGCGCCGCAACAATTTGGTGGCGGCAGCGACTTTGGTAGCATCGGCTTGGCCGCAAACGTAGGTCCAATTGGATTGTCTGAAAGGCGGGAATATCTGCCTTCCAATGTTTAAGGGACATTGATTGGATGGACCTTTGGTTAATTTGTTGTAATGTCCTGTTGTTATGTATGTGTAATGAGATCCTTTTGTTATAGTATTGTAAATAAAATGTTGAGTTTATTTAAATTGACACTTGACTTGGATATACCATCACAGCGGTAGCGATCAAAACTCAGAGGAAGAATTTGTTCATAGACGAAACTAAAACCATGGCATTAGTGTTACTATATGAAAGGGATTGTTGTATACTGCACCCCCTAATACGTACGTCTCAGAGAGGCATATTCCCTCATAAGAGTTCCACTCACATTATAGTTCCCTTTGTAGTCACTTTAAAGGTTCTGGTAATCTTGGTCGCCAGTGTTACCTCTGGAAATTTTCAGAAAGAGTCCAAAAAAGAGTCCTTGATAAAAAAGGAGTCCCTTTCCGATTTCAATATTTTCTTTTCTTTTTTAAATTAACAAACTGTTCAATTCAAATCCAGGTAAAACCAAATTCTTTCGAATTCAACTAAATACACTGATCAGTTTTGAATTATAGCAAAAAAATCCTAAATTTTTAAAAGGATTCCGAGTTCACTGATTTTCAAAAAGATGAGTCCGGAGTCCAGGCACTCAAAAAGGTGTCAAAATGAGTCTTAAGCGTCCCGAAGGGTAACACTGCTTGGTCCTACAAATGCTGGTTAAATCTCAAAGTCAATGAGCGTCATTAACCGTCATTGCTTGGAAATAGTACTTTCATCATATAGCGTTCTTATAGTGCGGCAAAGCATATCCCAGATATCCCAACGGTAGATACATCCTACAAATTCATTTTAAAGTCCCCATACTCGCATATACTTATTATATGGTAACATGAATCCTCTGGTCCTGGAATGGTTTGCTAAATAAATCGACATCCCTACGAGTGAGAATGTAGGTTTACATTTGTAGTCCCACTCACGGCATCCTTTTGTGACTTCCGAACAAATTGAACAGAAAACCGACAAGGACTTTCGTCGAATATTTTAAGATTGTCGTGCGCAATTGTAAAATGAGTTGGTAATAAGTGTAAGTGTTATTGTTATCCCTCTACTGCATGAAACTTCCCGAATGGAAAAAAAATTAATAATCGATTGTTTTAGATTTATTCTGCTATTCTCACACAATTTTTATTGAAAAAACTTAAAAGAATTATTTTGTTTATGGCTTCGTATGCATTAAGGGTTAGATACATTGACTAACTGAAAATGGGAATATTAAGACTTCATTAGTATCATTTTTTGGCACCTTTGATGATTGAAAAAATGGATCATATTTCATAACAATAAATAAAAAACAAAAACGCAATAGTTCATTTTATAATTATACAGAAAAAAGTTCTGAAAAAAAGAAATTAAAAAAAAAAATTAAAGCTATTCGAAAGCATATTAAATTAAAAAAAAAAAGTACACAAAAACAACTCAATTAAAGTAACTATCACATAAAAATTACTAAAAACAAAAACAACATAATTCATAATATCACATAAAAAATTGCAAAAAAAGAAAGACACTTTGTCTATTTTAGATTGAACTGAGTAAAACAGTTTCTTTTTTCGTTGTAACATAAATATACTTCACATTTCTCACAGAAAGTATATGATCGAAATGAGCAATTATTCTGCCATTTGGGAAAATGGCCCAAATTATCCCTTCTACCGGATTGCAGGCGAAGATCTTGATGTCTTGCGGGACGCTTTCGTTTTGGCGTACTAATCGATTCCGTATCCGTTCCTCGATCAGATCTACTGCAGACTGATGTTGGCGTTCCTGTAATAGATCAGTAGGTGGCCGTCCACGTTTTCTAGGTGCTTTGTCCGCTTTACGTAAATGCTCAGATATTGCAAATTTGAAGTCATAGAGAGGCATATGGAAATCGTTCTCACGGCGCCAAAGAATCCAAGCGTTTATTACACATAGATCTATCATATGAAAAAATATCCTTTTGTACCATTTTTTAGATCTCAGTGGGATTCTAAACAGTCCAAGCATCGAATCCAGTAAATTATTGTAGATTTCTACAGCTTGGGGAGCAGGAACTGTTTTATATTGCTTATCCTTTCTGAAGTATCGGCGTTTGCTGGTAACCGGTTCACTTCCAACATAAGGCGACAAGTTTGTTGTCAAAACAAGTTACCAAACTAAGTTTAACACCCTAGACGGTTGACACTTTTTCAGTCATACTTCCCCGTCCCTGTTTCTTCATTTCCTTTTCTGATGGTATTTTAGAATTGGGAACTCGGTTGAGCCTAACTGTACCCAAAGGTGCAACACGGATGGGACACAAAAGCCATGATGCAACTTCCTGAGATAAAGAATTCCGAAGGGAAACTAGTCTCCCATTCGGATCTCCGGGGGGGACCATCTCAGGGGGTTCAACATGCAAATAATCACCCACAAGACTTGCATGACGTCAGACATCAACGAACACAAAGACAAAAGGGACTAAACACTAACAGAAGAAAGCTAGCAACAGATTTCTGCAACATTCGAGGTCTAGGACTCAACAATGTCAACGTCAGCTGTGTGCACCAGCATCTGCAAGAAAAAAAGTCAGACGTATAGGTACTTCCATGGTAGATGTTCTGAGGAACTCAAAGACATTATCCCTCGAAATGCAACTTTTGGGCGCCCAACAAGACAGGCTGCTAATGCTCATACCATACAGTACACTTGACAACCGCGAGGACATCAACTTTCCAAAACTCTTCTGTTACAGGACAAGCAAACTTTGGAACTCGCTTCCTGAGATATATTTCCAGAAGACTACAATTTGCAGCAATTTAAATGCAGAGCAAACACACATCTGCAGGCATCTCGCCTTTCCCGGGAGAAGTATATAAAAAAAAAAATCCATTTTTAAATAGATGGACTTCTAAATTTGGACTATTATACCAATTATCCAAAAAAAAATTATGGTTTACATTCCTAACTACTGTGGAGGTTAGCCTTGTTACGACGTTTCCGCTTACACCTAAGTCCGGCGCATCTTCAGGAAATGAATTGCTCTGTTCTCCAGCAAATATATCGAAGTCGTAACTGAATCTAGATACCCCACTGAGAGCTTGGTTTTTGTAACCCCACTTATGAGGCTTGGCTGGATTGTATTGTGGGTATTATTTGTTCATCCACGGCTAGGAACTCCTCCTTTGGAATGAGCAGCATCCGTTCCCTTAATTTGTCTAAAAGGGGTCTTACCTTAAAAAGTTTGTCATATCCCTCTGTCCCAAATGGCTTAAAATCGTTATCGTTGTTGCGATGAAGGAATCTTTTAATGGTTTCCCATCTATTGCATGTCATCGTCTCGAAAACATTCCGCTGACCAACAGCCTTGCCCCAGTGATGCCTCGATGAAGGTAGCTGGACACATAACATATAAATTACAATGCCGATAAATTGCTCCATTTCGGTTTTTGTAACATTTACAGGCTTATTTATGTCGTCTTAAAGTGCTTTAATATTTGATTGCTCTACAATAACTGTAATCACATCATCAGTGAAGAAGAATGAAAAAAAAAATCTGCTGGTGTCTTCAACGCTTTTACAGTTTCCGGCAATTCAGTAACTCCCATAAATTTGAAGTTGTGTTCGTCGAATGGGGCCAAGTGTCCTTTTTTCCAAAAAACTTTAGTTTTCTTCATACTTGTTTTCTTTCCTTTTTTTTGCTTTGATGTTGAGGCAACGACGGCTTCATTGTCGAGTTCAGACTCTGTGTCGGTTTCATCCACTGTAAAGCAGTCACTATCACCATTTACAGAATTTAGTTGGTCTTCCATTGAGGCAATATTCATCTCGGGTGCTTAAAAGAAGACTCCCGCTCCCGTGCCTTCCGACGTTTTGGATTCAGCGTTCTGGGATTATTGCTTTGTATTTTATGTTAAAGTCCTCGAAAGGAGTATTTTACCTACATTACAAAACTTTAGAAATTTGCCTGGAATTAAAAAAACAATTGAAGTACTTCCCCTTCTAACTTTTGTAGCATTCAAACGTAGCCCCGTCGCTGAGGTGCGCTTGCAACCAAAACGTTCTTCAAGCCCTTAATTAATCACTTTCCCCTTCAACGCCTATTGCATTACATGCCACTTAACTATTCGAAATGACAGAGATCGCCCTTAACACAGATTCGCAGCCATTCGTAACAAAATGACGATATCAAATTACTGTTCCTTTCTACTCAATGTTGTAACAAAAACGCGTGTAATAATAAATCCGATTTCAAAAGAAACGAATTCCGGAGGTTTTGGATTTGGCGCATATGGGCAATTCATTATTTATTCGTCGACAGCACCCACAATACAGCAATAAAAATTCCATAAATTATTATAAATTGCGTGAAAATATGGTTGACAGCGTCTGTGCCAATTGGTCCAAGGGGCTGAAGACTTACGCCGATTGACCTATTCGATTGTCATGTTTTTTCTTCTTTTTTTTTGGCGGCCTTTAATTACAATTTATCTTAAATTAATGCCGTGAAAAATATTATAAAACTCGATCCAGCCGAATGTGTTTCATCAAAACCGTCTCAGCCTTAAGTCGACAAAGTCCATATCATACTAAACATAGACATGCGAGCTTTTGTGGTGAGTCTTGCTATAAGATCCTTTCTGACATTTGAATATAGTAATAATTGCATTTGCAGATTTTAAGCATCATAGCAGTAGCCTCTGCGGGACGCTTGGGATATGACTATCAGCTGGGTATATCTGGGCCTGCGGCGGGACCTATATTCTCGGGACCAACTGGACCCAGTGGCATTTCGAATTTCGAAATCGGACCGGACAGTGGCAGTAGTACTGGTCTTCAGTATGCAGGATCGCCGAGTTCTGCAATTGCTGTCGATGGCGTCGGTCTGGATAAGGAATTCTATACCTACGCTGCTCCTGATGAGGAATTCTATGATGATGATGCAGCCCAAAGAGCTCTTTCGTCGTTGAAAAAGAAGTTACGCGTCGTCTTTATCAAGGCTCCAGAAAATAATGGACTTGCTGACGCCGCCTTGCAACTAGCCAAACAGGCGGGCAACGATAGGACTGCAATCTATGTGTTGAGCAAGCAGCCTGATATCTCCGAGTTGGCTAATCAAGTCCAAGCGGTCAGGCAATCCGTCAACCAAAAACCAGAGGTGCGATTCATTAAGTACAGAACTCCCGAAGATGCGGCCAATGCTCAACGCGCTATTCAGCAACAGTACGATAGTTTGGGCGGCTCATCGCGCAGCTCAAATGAAGGCTTTGCACCTGTTCTTAACTTTGCTTCTGCGCCGCAACAAGTTGGACATGCATTCGGTGGTGAAATATACTTGGGAGGTAGTGGCGTGCCTTCAAACATTAGCCCAGTAGGCTTGGTTGGAAGTAGTATAGAGCGGGATTATCTGCCTTCCAACGTCCACTAGACATTTATTGGATACGAAAAATCTAACTTCAGTTTGTTTGTTATACGAAATTAGATGTTGTTTCTATTTTCGTAATTAGTTTAATTATTCAAAAATAAATTGTTAAAATTGTTTAAACTACCGTGTTTTAGTTGCCAACAAGGATTGCGGGAAGACCGTGGGCAGTTAAAATTTTGCGTCGAATAACTCCCGTTCAAGTTGGAATACGAGTATATATATGGGAATATATTTCGGGTGGTGGTGCTCAACCTATAAGTGGGTGCGTATATCACGGTTGCACCCAGCTGGAAGCTGTTAGAACGATAGAAACATATATGTTCAAGTGAAACACTATTCGCACTCTCCGAAACCTACGGAGTGATTATCTCAAGCTCACTTACTGGAACCTGTGTGGTGATTCAATGCAGTCATACTGAACGCGAAGAACCATTACGTAACATTGTATCGCCCTAGATAGCGTAGAGTGTCAAGTGGCATTCAATCGGTATCGACAGTGATTCATGCTACGTGGAGGTTCATACGAGTTATTGTGTTTGTTATTGTTTACACTTTGTACACCGTTCCCACTATGGACTAACTGGGACAAAGGGATCAAATTTTAGTTTATTAGGGTAATTGCGGGAGAGATGCCGCGTCGGGAGACATGCCGCACCTATCCAAAATCATATTAATAGTGAATATCGCGAGTCTTTTTGTTCTTTGCTTTGTTCATTACGTATATTGAAACACAAAAGAGAGAAAAAAAAAATTGGTAAATTTATAGGGGAGGGGAGATTTTACAGTTCGTTTTGTTTTACGCTCTCCTTTTTGGGGTGGAAATTTTTCAGTACAATTCAAATAATCGGTGCGAAAGGAAGTCGAAACTTGTTTTGTTGGCAGTGAGTATTTTATGTGATTGAGTAGGCTTGTAGGAAGTGTTTCGCGTGTTTTTATTTTTTATTTTTTTTTTGTGTCAACTGTTTTGACAGGGTGCGGCATCTTTCCCTTAGCCCAGGGAGAGATGCCGCACTTTTGTTGAGGTAAGATGCCGCATTTTAAACTTATTGTTTTAGACTACAAAATGCCACGAAAATATATTCGCAAGACCTCCAGAGGAAGTTGGACCAATGAAGCTTTAGAAGAAGCAAGAAAAGGCGTTTCAGCTAGAACGCTTACAAGACGCCGGTACAATGTAAAAGATGTACCAAATGGCTGCACGAAAACTGTACAATTTATAAAAAAAAAAAACAATTTTATCTTTTGTACTGACTGTGGGAGGGATGAGGAACGAAAAAAACATGCACTACGTGAAAAATGAGGCTCAAAACGTAATGATTTTAAACTGCGGCATCTCTCCCTCACTGGTTGGGAGAGATGCAGCAGACAGTATAATTTATTTTTCATAATAATTTATTTAAATAATAAGATTTTTTTTAGTTAAGTCCCTTTTAATGGAAGAATATAAACCCATTGTTAAGTTTTGTAAAAGAAATAAAGACTTTTTAGTTATTAACAAAACGTAAAATTGAGTTTTTAAAAAGCGCGGCATCTCTCCCGCATTTATTGCTTAGGATAAAGAAGAAGAATTTGCTATAAATACGAATTAAGTTGAATAATAAAGACAGTCTTGAACACACGCTTGACTCTTAATTAACTGCGGCATTTTTTCCTTCATATTCAGCGAGCTGCGCTTCATACAGCAACACATAGCGTGCTACGCTTAAATAGCTTAGGGCACCGCTAAAAGAACAATCATTACACCTGGAACTGGGAGACAGCGAGTTCAACGTCAACTTGGCTCACCAACAATTGCAAGACGAGAAGCCACACATTTTAACTTAACGGAGATACATTATTGAAATACCATCTGACATTAATGGACCTCTACTTGCACAAATTCATAAACGCGAATTTGCTGAATGGACAAACTGATCATTGTATTCCGAACACGTCCACCTCCCACGAGCAAACCAAAGTGCAGCGAAATGAAAAATGAGAAGTGTCATTCTTTCTTTCTCGCGGTTACCGGCCTCTTCGCCGAGGCATCGTTTTCCGCTACCATCTTATTTTACTCTTTTGTTGTTCTCTCTGGCTGGAGGGTTTCGGCGTGTGTTTTTTTTTGGCGTACCGGCATTTTTAATCTTAGTTATAATAAGTGCCTAATCCCACAACGAAAAAAAAAAAAAAAAAAACTTATTTGTAACATCTAGACTGACACTTGTGTCTAATTGAAGGGAGGCTGGCTAGCGTGCTGGTCAAAACGACGATGCTTAGCAATTTGGTATGAGAAAAGGGATGAACTGCTTTCCAGCCTAAAACTGGTGACGCTCTTGGTTTGAGCGATTAAAATTGAATACACAAGATAGCCTGATCAAGGTTGATCTAAGGGAATAACTCTTTCTCCTACCCAGCTATTGGTGGCTTTCTCTAGAGACGCCTTACAGCTTTTGGTCAAGGAAACCTACAGTAAAAATAATATTTAATGCGAGAAACAGACTAACACAGCGACATCAACAGCAACAGCAACAGCGAATTTAGGATTGGCTCTAAACGTTGATGTCGCTGTCGATGTTGCTGTGCTAATCTGTTCAAAGTAATCAAAATACATTGGTTCTAAGTTCGCTGTTGCTGTTGCTGTCGCTGTGTTAATCTGTTTCTCGTATAACTTGCGTGACTTGAATAAAATACATGAGGATATATGGTCACTCCGATGTTCGTTTCTCCAATTGGCAAGATTCTTTTTCTCAGCGACTACCAATCTCACAGCGGTCATCTGCTTTCTTCTCATTTTAGTTTTCCGCTTAACCATGAGTAACTACCATGCCCCTTCATCACAAGCTCGCAAAACTAATAGTAAATAGCTAAGAACAAAAAAAAAATGTGTTCGGAAAAAATGCCACGCAAAAAACACATAAAAAAACGTGTCAAAAATTACAACGGAAAACGCGTCCATATACCTATATATGTAAAAAGTCAAACAAGCGTCCAAGGCACATCAAACAATTCTTCATAAAATGAGTCCAAACACATGTCGAAGAAAGCCTAAGAAAAACTGTCGAAAAAATTGCCAACAAACGGGTTAGAAACGCATTAAAATTGAGTCCAAAAACGCAAAAACTACAAGTAGAACGCAAAAAAAAGAGCGAAGGAAAAGTGCCGCACAAAAAAACTAGTCAAAAAGTTGTCATGAAAAGTTAATCTTAAATGGTTCAAAAATGCGTCCAAATACATTTCGAACAAAGCGTTAAAAGTGAGTCAAAATGTGTACAAAATTGTCTAAATAAGAATACAATGTGCTCCAAAAACGCGCCTTCAATCGTGTCGAAAATGCGTTTAAAAAAACCATGTCGAAAAACTGTCGAGAAGTACATGAAAAACCGTATCAGAAACGCAATCTGTAAGGCATTACAACTGTGTCCAAATACATGTCGAGCAAAACGTTAAAAGTGAGCCAAAATATGTCCAAAATAGTGGAAATACGTGGCAATAATGAGTTCAAAAATGCTCCAAAAAATGGGTCCAAACACACGTTGAAAAACGAGTCAATTTTTTTTTCTAAAAATGCGTCTGAAAGTATGTCAAAAGGCTCTTTAAAAATGCATTAAAATACATATACAATAATGTGTCAAAAAACTATCTTAATATGGTTCAAAAAAAGGTCGTAAATGCATCAAAACTGCGTCCGAAAACTCATCCAAAAACACGTCAAAAACGCATTGAAAATTGTTTCGTATTCATAATCATAATGCGTACTGATACATATCAGATATCACCATCATCGAAATCCACTAATGAGTAGACCGCCAGCTCCGAGGTACAAGCTGACTGCGTGAAATGCGTGTCTATCTATTGAAGGCAGCTAGGTCTACATAAGTAGTAGCTTGTAACCAAAAATATTGAGCGATAAGATGCAGATACTTCTAAATTCCAATGCTTTAATGAGTTCTTAAATAGCTATGCGAGTATGACTTAGACATATTGGTTACGACTTAAACTTTCGCCGGCGGCAGATAGGTATTGCTGGGTGCGATATCGGATCCGGATATTCCTGAACCGCTGACTGAGAGGTTATCCCGTCCCAATGCACCGACCACAGATGTTAGAGGTGCAAATCCCTCATCGGATATATGCGTAGTTCCGCCAAGAGCATCATACTGAGCTTGAATCTCCTGTTGAGCTCTTTGTGCTTCTTCGTTTGTCTTGTACTTGATGAAGTAAACTTCCGGCTTGCGGTTTACGGTCTGAGAGCCTTGCACTTGAGTGACCTGCCTTTGCAGATCGGCAATGTCAGACTTCTTCGAAAGCACATAAATCACGGTACGCTCTTCATTGACAGCTTGAGCTCGCTTCAAAGCCTCTGCTGCAACTCGGATGTTTTGGCTTGGTGCCTTAATGAAGAGAATGCGATAGTTCTTGCGGATGGGGATCGACTCCAACTGCCTCTTGAAGTCGATTTCTTCATCAGCCTCTGGTGGGGCTGTATGAACGTAGATCTCCTTGGTGACAATTGTTCTTTGGTGTGGCACAGACACTTGATGGCTTATGTGGCTAGACTGACTTCCCTGATTATATGTGGGTCCAATAAGAGTTGGACCGACTTGGAAGGAATTATGACCTTGCCCACTAAAGCTGGCAATTGCATTAAAGGAACTCTGACCTTGCAATGGAAGTTGGGAGACGTCGTTAAAGGTAGTAGGCCCCAGCGATGGTGGAAGATACGCCTGTGACAAGGGCTGCGACGGAACTATTTGCAGTGGTCCATTGTGGTTATTTGAGTTGTGAACAAGTCCTTGGTTATGGGAAGACCCCAGGTGACTTGAAGTTACAGCGCCGAAGTTGTTTAGAAGACCCACGCCAGATGGAGACTGGTAGTTATACCCAGGACGACTCACTGCCGAGCCGATCATGAGGCAGAACTGAAAGGAAATAGAAAACTCTTATACATTGTTGTTCAAATAACAAGCAGCTGCATTTTGTCCTTACCATTAATCCTGTTTTAAGTGTGAAAGACTTCATTTTCTCGAACAATTAGGGCAATCGTCTCTTCAAGTTCAAGACTGTAACTGATACACATTTCTGATCTGCCAAGTGTTTTTATATCAACCAAATCAACCGTTATGTATGACAAATCCAAATGCATCCTCTTCCGTTACACAATACGTAGCGTAACCATAAAAATGCTTGCAAAATTTTTCCATAAGAGTCTGCGGCCCAAAGCCCTGATATTCGTTTTGGTTCCGACTCGAAAATGTTATGCTGCTTCTATTTGAATATTTTCGGCCGATAGTTATAGTCGCTTTAAATGCGCATATTGATTAGGGGAGTGGCTGTAAAATCACATGTATGGCATAGGTTATAGCATCATCTGTATGTATATGGGGATTAAAAGTGCTGATCGCTTTTGTGGGACCACATTTTGTGTCGAGATAATTATGTAGATCGAGAGCAATGATTATGCGCTTAAGTTACCTAAAGCTGTAACTAATTAATAATGTAAATAAAACTGACCGTGAGAGAAGGAGAGCTAACGGTTTTGTCACAGTAACAGTATCAAATCACCATCCTCTCTGATATGGTGGAAGGGCTAGAAGCTGTTACAATGGTGGTCATTCCTACCGAGGGTTACCAGCGTAGAGCAATATTCGCACTAAATGAATACTCTTCAGATGAAATTAACAGTGGTGCCTATAAAAAACATTGACTTTTCCAAGGGACAAGACCCCCACATTGAACGTCGCATTGAATCAATGAAACATCCGAGGGTATAGCTGTCATGAAGGAGCTTCTCGGTTAGCAGTTGTGATATTGTGAGATGCTGTGGCAAGGGTCCCCACCAGCGTTGCCAGTTTGGCGGTTTTCCCCCCAGATTTAGGGGCTTTTTTGGTCGACGGGGAAAAAACTGGGGGGAGATATTGTTTAGGGGGAAATCTGGGGGTTTTTAAAATTCTACTTTATATGTATTTCGTTATAAAAACCTTTTTTGGTAACCTAAAAATGAATTGAATTGAATTGAACGTAAGAAACGCTGAGTAACTTATTCTTAACCTAGGTACCTAACGTAGAGATTCATTCTTCTCAGAACTAAATTCAAGATTCAAAATTGAGCACAATCCAGGATGAAATATTAAGTGTTTGTGTTAAAGCCAATATCTCTGGACTATTTTTATTTACAAAACACTTCTTTCAAAAAAAAGCTAGTACATACCTACATAAAACTTGTTAAAAAAAAAAATAATGACAAAAAGTTGTTTTTTTTTTTTGGAAAAAATGTCCAAATCTGGGGGTTTTCCAGATTCTTCTGTGGGGAAATATTTTGACGGTCTGGCAACTCTGGTACCTACGGACCTGTGGCCCCAATTCTTTATTTATTTATTTATTTACCTCTCGCGATCATCTGACAAGCTTCCAAACCTTTTCTTTTTTGGTTGGATTTTTTTTTTTGGCTCTGCGAAATAAGGCCCCAAAAGAAAAATGAAATAAGGCCCCAACAAATTATACAGGAAGCAACAACAGCGATTTTTAATAGAATTTGGGGTGTTATTTCCTTTTTTGGGGCCTTACTTCTTAATGAAAATTATTTCATTATGAAATAAGACCCCAAAATATTTTTTTTATTATTAATTCTTACCCTTCCGATATGGAACGCGTATGGGGGGCATGCTGCCCCCCTGCAACCCCTCTGCTTGAGTTTACTGTTAGATTGCGGGGTGGGTGACAGGTTGAGTATGTAAAAAGTTACTTTAATCTAAACTAGTTTATCCAATAATATTAAATAAAAAGTAGTTTTCATTATGAAATAAACCACAAATTTGGGGCCTTATTTCTTTTTATTTCGGGGCCTTATTTCCTACAGCCCTTTATTTTCTCCAAATCCAGTCAAATATTAAAAACAGTAGAGCCGTACTGAATTTCACATTTAATTTTTTTTTTAAGAGCTTCATAGGACCCCTTTGTCTCGTCGTAATTGTAAGTCGTTTCCGAAATTTAACAAACAAATGATTTTTTGCTTCTTTTTTTTTTAGCTGTTTTTTTTCTAAGCTTGCAAAAAATCATAGGTAGTAGAAGGTACTGGCAAAGCATGCACACATTTCGTGCGACAATGTCATGTTCCTTATTATTACTATTTGTGCCTATAATTTATTATTAACTTGGCAAACAAATATTTCCGAACAGAAATTGTCATTGCCGTGGGTTTCTCTTCCAAAACGAAAGTGAGAGAGGCGTTGCATGTTGCTGTACAATACAATTTCGTCGGGTGAACACTTAAAAGTCGTTGGATTTGTGGTACTACCTACCGCCAACGGACTTTGGCAACATTCATCCCAAAAGTCTACCGAAAGAAGTTGTCCATTGCTACGAGTATCATCCCAAAAGCAGGCAGCTATATATGGAAATAAAATTTAAAATGCCAAATAAAATGTAGTGAAGCTTAAAGCGCATCGTCCGCAAATCCGCAATTGCCACACTAGATTAGATTAAATTTTTAGGTTAAATTTATTTGTGCACTTTAAAATTCATTACAAAATAAAGTTTTCAAAATAAATTAGTTTGCATGGCATTGCCGTCTGCCTGATTGGCAATGTATTTATATCGATGGTGTAGCGCAAAAACGCCGATCTGCATCTTTTTCGCTTACCGTCACACAAGAAATCAAAACGGCCAATCTGCATGGGCCAATCAGCAAATTTCGTAGGATGAACGGATAGGTTTGGATTTTAAGGGCCAATCTGCATATAAACTAGTACAAAGTATCTAAAACTAGTTTCTGAATGATGTCTTATTATAGTATTTAAACAATTATAGCACTGAGTACAAAACACACTATACTACAGAAATATTTGTTAGCACGTTATTTTGCGATTGCGATCATTGTGATTGTGATTTGTTTGTGTTCTGTTAAATTTGGTTGATTGCTATTGAAAAGTAAATAGTTTTAATTAGCTATGGTGAAAAAAAGAGAAGGGTCTAAAATCATTGGGGCTGTTTGAAGGGGTTGGCTTATGCTAGGCATAGAAAGAAAGCCGAAAAAGAAGAGAAGGTATGTAAGAGATATATGTAATTGTTATAAACATATTCCCATTTATAGTAACAATTATAGCTGTGGCAATAAGTAGCAGTAGGTAGGTCGACATAGCACAAATTAGAGTTTTTTACATTACAAAGTTCTCCTTTTCCTTAGCTTTCTTTTGGACCAGGTCCTATTACTCTACAGTCGTTAAAAACCGTTAAATTTTAAGAAAACTGGAGTTTATTTGGACTATGTAATACAATACTCATAGACTTACAAACCATAAGATAAATTTATTTTGCTCACACTTCCCAAGTAGAGTGGAATGGGAGACAAACAAAATATTAAGCGACCATGAAATCACTATTTAATCCGAAGGATACAAGAAGTAGATAGGTACTGGAGCGGGTATCTATTGAAAAACAGTGCAAATAAATGTGTATCGAACTGCATGAGTATTGCAACTCTGCGGTCGATGTATTGAGATAGGATATAAGACTTAACGAAAGGCCGAGAAGGTTCCAATGAATGTATGACGAAAGTCAGTCAGATAGCAGGAACCAATGGGAGAGGAGTAAAATATTACTGAGACGGAATAAATATAAGTGGTTTTTTATAACATTTTTCCACTATAATTATCTTGTGTTTTTATTTATTCTGACGCGTATTATTTTTGTGCCGGTCTGTTTTCTTTTCTTTCCACTAATTTCACTGAGCTACGATACAAAATGATCCCTGGAGACTACCCGACTCCTACAGCGTTTTTCAAGCAGAGATACTATACTCTGTCCAAGAAAAATTGTCAGTACAGGCCTTATGGGAAGCTCTTTTTTCTACCAGTGGTGCCTGTAGTACTCTCACGGCACTCAAACACAAGATTTGCCACTGAAATAAAAACGAAACCACTGGCATTCCAAGGAATTTTGTTGTTGTAATTTTCCTGAAATTCGCATATATCCCTCCACAACCAGTCTGCCACACAGTCGCGGGCAGAATGAGCAAGATCGCTTGTTATTGCTTGCTATTGTCATCAACCAAAATAAGCAGTGTGAGTGACTGAAGCACATCAGAGACGTGTTACCATATGGCAATGTTAGCATATCATTAAGGGTTTTTCTTTGAATTTTGTCAAAGAACTTTCGGTTTTGGTGCTTTTTGGAGCTTTTTGGAGCTTTTGAGAGCGGCATATTATGTGGGGTGCTGCCATTCGGTTTTAATTTGTTTGTATTTCTGAAAGATCCAATAATATTCAGTTAAAACATATTTTTGAATGTTGTCTTTTAGAAATAATGTTTATTCGTGAGGTGTTTTAATGCATTCATTTCACTAACGCAACAAGTGTTGACTATAGTTATCACTAGGGCAACTCAACCGGATTCATGCAAAAGCATGGTATTTTAAGGGATAAAATTTGATTAAACATTTTATTATAGAAAACTAAGTAAACATTTTCAGCCTTATTCGTTAGGGCATCTTTCTGCATGTTTTGGTAGGTATGAATTCACATTTCACTTTGTAGAGCATATTTTTCACACTGAAATATCAAAATGATGAAGCAGGTAAAACTATACTGTTTATTTTCGGTCGTTGGGTTTTACCACATCCGGTCACTCCTCTGCAGTAAAGCAAATGCCTTGAAAGGATTTTATGATCGTTTTTTTTTGCTACTGTTTCCGCGAAGTTCTGCATTGACGGGTAATAATTTTTTTAATAAATATGTAATCTAGGTATACGAGTATATGTTTATATTAAAAAATGTATGTAGAGCTGCACAAGCGCAGTCCTTTTACCAACTGTTTAGGTATATGACATTGCGTCGTTGTTATATAATTTTTTCTAATTGCCTGTTTGTGTATATAAGGCGGAAACAAGGGTTTTTATCTCAATAGCGGATAGTGCATCTAAGCAAGTGGTTAACTTTATTGTGCATATGAATAAACAGAAACATGTCTACAAAGTCTTCAAAGGATCTAAGAAACAACAAATTGTTGATGCAACTGAAAAATTCTATGGCCTTTTTAAAAGTAAATCGGAAGCCGTAGGAAATGCGGCTACTGTTTTTTCTGTTACGGAACGAACAATATACAGGCTTTTAAGGGAAAAAGCAATCAAAGGCCACAATTCACCTCCAAAGAAGAAAAATAATTCCGGTATCAAGAGCAAGGTATATGATTTTGACAAATGTGCGATTAGGCGGATAGTCCATCAGTTTTTTATGGATAATAACCTTCCAACGCTAGACAAGATATTATTGGAAGTACAAAAAAGTGAAAATATAACAAAACTAAGCAGATCAACTTTGTATACAATATTGCAAAAAGATCTCGGACTTAAATTCGTCAAACGTCAGCTAAAGAATTTGTTGTTGGAAAGAAGTGACATTATTTCTTGGAGACGAAGATATCTACGCGAATTAAAAAAAAATTAGAGAAGAGAAAAGAAAGATTTATTTTACTGATGAGACCTGGCTAAATTGGAAGATGGTAACCCTAACAGTATTGCTCTCTGAGTTATGGCGATTTATCATACACACTACGGCAACCCTGTGAGAGCTTTAAAAAGGGACCGATTTATGTAAGTCATTGCAACCAGACTGAGAGACAAACATCCAATCTTCCCTGTACTGACAATTTTTCTTGGACAGAGTATAGCCATAGAAAAGGCAGCTGGACACTTACGTAATAGCAACATTTCATCCTCGAACATCACCATTTCCGTAGACAGTCAAACCGCCCTTAAATCGATTATAGCCAACACAGTAAAATCAGAGGTTGTAAAAAACTGTCAAGACTCATTAAGCTGCATCAACAACCACAACATCCAGCTCTGCTCAGTTCCAGGACATAATAATATCGAAGAGGCGGATGAGCTCGCAAAATTGAGGTCAGCGATGAACGCAAACGAGGAAGATAACTCAATACAGCCACCGATTAGCATACTATACGGCATTATAAACGATACAATAAAAAAAGAGACAAAGATCACCTACCCCTCAAATGTAGGCTGATACAAAACTGCACGAGCCCTATGGCCAGAACTGAACGAAAAAATAACAATATATCTAATGTCTCTAGACAAAAACTCAATTCGCATGCTCACAGGTATAATAACAGGTCACTGCGCAACCAAGTCCATGCTCCGGTAATGGAGGCTGTGAATATGAGGAGGAAACGGAGACGATCCAACGTTTCCAGTTCCAATGTCCCGCTCTCCAAGAACGACGACTCCGATCCCTGGGGTCCAGGTTCTTTGAAAATCTATCGGAATTGGCCGCAGCAGAGATACCGGATCTTCTCAAATTCGAGAAGAGCACCAACTGGTTTAAACAGTCAGAAAGATGAAAAGTCCACTAGACTGTTTTAGTGTTTATTATTGAATCTACGAAGGGAATCACAATGGCCTTAGGGCCTCCGACAACACACCCTTCCCTAACCTAACCTAACCTAACTTTTGCTCACACTGAAAAATTACCAAAATTGACATAAGCTACTTTAACTTATTACCACAGTAATATAACCGTTAAAGTATATAATATTATTTTATTTATTAATTATGAGAGTGCTGCTGCAGTACTATAGAACGGCCACATTTAGACATTAGCACACAAATTGAAAGTGAACAGCCTAATACTATTGAAGGCATGTTATTGATGAGTTTTGTTCTTATTTATTTGTCAGTATGCCAGTGGATCTAAAAAAAATGTTTATACTTCATTATGTTAATTTCAGTACCTATGCTTGTTTATTGTTATTATGGCATTTTATTTTAAAATTTTGTTTTATACTTGAATTTCTTAATTCGTTTTCTGCTTTTCTGACAATTTTGATTTATAGGGTAGTATAGAATGGCCCTGCGCTGATGATTAAGGTAAGAAAGTATTGCAGCAAAAAGGGCCAAACTGTCAGATTGGCCTTTTTTAGTTTTTGCTCACAAAAACTGAACCTATGCAAAAAGGCCCAAACTACACTTTAGTGTCCTTTTTATTATTTATCTTGTTAAGCAGCTTTTTAAATTATTTCATTTTACTTTTATATTGCACAGGACATATTAATCTATCACAGCTTTACAGCTTCCTCTAAGTACCGAGCCCTAGCTTGTTCATCGGTAACTTCAATGATTTTGTATAGCTGGTTCTTCAAACACCTTGCATCATCATGATTAAGATCTATATTACAGTTTCGAGCTAATGCCAACCATTCTTTGTACCATTCAGATCTACTTTGAATAGCCTTTATGGCTGCTATTTTTGGGAGTCGGTAATCCGGCATGCTAAGCACCTTTATTATATAATCCGCTTTGAGTTTCAGCGTGTTCGCAAAGAGAGGTGATACACCTGTTTCCAACATTAGCATGTAATTTGGTGTGTTGGGCGGGAGATGAAATATTCGTTTGAGGTAAAATCGTAGCAGTTTCTCGACAGCTTCGTATTTTTTTTATCCCCATACTTGTGCTGCATAGAAGAGAATGGACACCGACACCGCCTCAAAAACTTTATATTTAGCACTATGAGCAATGTACTTATTATAAAAGCATCTCCTCCATGCTACATTTATAGCTGTTTTCGATTTTACCAGTTTTACCTCTAGATGAGCATTCATACTAAAATTATTGGTAACAAGTAAACCTAGGTATTTATATTTCTTCACAACTTCAATTGCTTCGCCTCTATAATGCCATTTTCATTCGAACTCGTTCGACCTCCCCGTTTTTTGAATAGCATCACCTTTGATTTATCCAAATTGACTATCAAATTCCATAACCTGCAGTAGCTACTAAGGCGGTTGA
Source organism: Cheilosia urbana (assembly GCA_946477585.1). NCBI lineage: Eukaryota > Metazoa > Arthropoda > Insecta > Diptera > Syrphidae > Cheilosia > Cheilosia urbana. The sequence goes on from OX297853.1 coordinate 122,388,827, forward strand.
TCATAAGCTGCAAAGCTTCTGGAGAGTATGCCAATAGTACTATGTCATCTGCGAATAGGAGGGCAGCACTCCTGCATACATTAATCCTCCCGGCAAAAAAGTCAATTATGTCCTCTATGAAGAGTGCGAAAAGGCTCGGACTTAAAGAGCAGCCCTGTCTTACTCCAGTGCGTGATTCAAACCATTCCGATAACACGTTACCGTTCCAAACCGCTGCTTTTGTATCCCTATAAAGCTTTTGTGGCACACGTCCATATTTTAGTGACATCCCCATATTGTAGAGTTTGTAAAACAAGGAGTGGCGGTCTACCGTGTCAAAGGCTGCCTTAAAGTCCACAAAGAATGCATAACGTTTTTTACCCTGCTGGCAAAAGAATTCAACGATACTATTTAAAACGAACAAGTGATCAATGGTAGAATATGCTGGCCTAAACCCGGCTTGGCATTCCTTCAGCAACTTGTTTTCTCCTATCCACTGATTAAGTCTGCCTTGCATTATTGCTGTGAAGATTTCATATGCTGCATTTAGAAATGAAATGCCTCTATAGTTTGCAGAATCGTTGTGGTGCTACTCCTGTCTCTAAGATGGTGTTAAATAAAGGTGCAGATTGTTGGTACCATGCTTATAAAATTCAGAAGGTATACCGTCGGAACCTGAATTGAATTAGAATTGCCACACTCTGACTCTGACCGATCGTGCATTGTCCTTCGGTCCCTTTCTCCCTTGCCCTTCATGAAATCATCATACAAAAAACAGGTGCCGTGACATAAGGCCATGCGACATAAATCGAAATATGGCCTTATGACACCTTCACAAAATTACATAAGGCCATATTCGAACATAAATGGCCTTTTGTCACTTTGCAAAAGCGTCGTAACCCCATAAAGGCCATATGTTCGAATACATAATATTATGAACTTTAAACATTATCTCAAATCAACGATTTAGGAATTGTGTCGTTTTGATCAAACTCCATTGTTTTTATCCATTAAGTAGGACAACAACAACTGTGCAGTTACATAATTATTAACTAAATGCAGTTGGGCTACTGAAGTCAAGTACCACTATATACTCCTGAGAATTGTCCTTACAGAAGTCCATATACTTGTTGCTTAGTTTTAGGTATATATATTTATACAAAAATCATGAGCATCTGGATATTTAATTTAAATCATCCCACTCGCCTTGCCGGGAAGCAAACATGCAAACAAATAAAATGAGTCCAACTATCTATGAATCTACGCTTGAGTGGCCCAGAGCCCAGCAATTTTTCAACCGCAAGCAAAATGCCAAGTCAAGAGCAGACTTTCACTGACATTCGGAATCAGCAGTCGCAAATATAGTACATATTGGTATATAGTATTAGTTAGAAAAATATCGAAAGCGACAAACTGGTTGCAGATACACTATTATCTGCTAATTTAGTTTTTAACTTTTTATCGGTGGCAAGTTTGTTGTGGAGTAGTCGTCCTCATCTGTAAACAAGTTGTCTGCAGAATAAAAAATTGTTTGCGGCAACAGCTAACCTATCGGCGGCCTTGACCCAAAAATTCTTGAAAGCTTGTGTGCGCCTTCCAAAGGGGAATAAAAAAAAAACACTTCAAAACAGATAGAGCAAATTACAAATAAAACGAAAATTCGTGTAGGTATTCTTTTGTCTTCCTTCCCACTGAGTATGGTCAGGGTCGGATTTGTAGAGGCATAAGACTTAACGCATAAGAGCACATCCTTATCTTTTATAATGTAAGATACTTTCCGCCAGCGTAGAAGGTGTCTGGTTTAAAGTTCTTATATAGAGGATTCATTAGGTTTTAAGCTAGTAATCTTAGCATAAGAGATCAGCTTTCGAGGCAAATTGTGAAATTCTGACCTCACAAAAATTCGCTCTTTCTATTGTCACTCGTGTGTCTCTCTTGCGAGTACGCTACGGCAGCCAACATGGCCAGACGCTTGACAGGCGCTCACACGTAGCAACTGGTGACACATTTAGGACAAGTGTCATTGTGAAGTCGGCATGTCAAAAATGTCCACAAAAAATGGCACATCTAATCTTAGCTTTAGAACTTGTGAGCCACGCAAAAGATTTTCGATTTCGAATCTACTTTCTAAGATCCAAACCAAACGCGGCCGTTAATATCTTTTGAATGTTCGGCTTCTTTTCTTGACTCAATGAAACAATTTTTGAAAGTCCGGATTTTGAGCCTCTTTCCTTTACTCCGGTCATCCGCCTTGCAGATCATTTTCGCTTTTGGCCTAACAGCTGGGGGAATATTATGTTCCCCTCATTTTTGTGGTATTCTCAGATAATTGCAATTTTATCCAAACCAATATCTAGATATCAAATTCTGGTCTAATTTTAACAAAATGTCCAAAATTTCCCGACTTCCCCTAGGTACATTTAAAGAATTTTGTTACCAACATTGAAATTTCTTTTTAGATAATAATGCTTTACGTTCAACAACAAGAACCAACCAAACTCAGAATTATAACAAATACTCAACCTGAACTTTGATGAATGGTTTTGCAGCCAGCGTCAAATTCGAACAAAATTCTTTAATAGGCTAATCCGTTCGACCAAAACTAACATTTCAAGTTCCTCCCCAGTTTGCACTAAAACTCTTTTGCTTCCAGGGGTCGTCGCTGCACCATTCTGCATGTGTAAAGTCGCTTATGAAGATGGTATAATATTTGTTAGTAAACGCCATGGCAAGACTGCGTCAAAAGTATCTTCGAGATACCGGACAAGGGATAAAAATTGCGAAGAATCGATAAGGGTTATTACGATTTTGGACCTATCGTCGGTGGTCGGTCATGTAGTATCATTGCTTTACATTACCCTACAACGATTCAGAAAGTTTCGTGTAATCAGTAATCCTGTCACGCACTTGATTTTCACTGGTTCATGTTGAAGTGGTTTGGGTAGGATAGACGAAGTTTTAAAATGTTGACTCAATTTTTCTGTGGCTTCAGAAGTCGTTTTGGTGTTTTATAAAGTTAAGCTGTCTGCACTCTGCAACTGCAAAATTTAAGTTTAAATAATTTGATCTGGTACCCTGTGGAAGGCGTTGACTGTTGAGTAGGACAAAGTACATTATATGTATTTTGATTCCGCACGGTTTGAACGTATTTTTCCTCCCAGTGTTTCGAACAGCATACTTAGGCCAGTATATGAGGTGATAGAACTACTGTTTGCATGTCTGCAAATGTGTCCGCTTCGTGTTAGAGGAAATTTAATTAGATAAGTATTTTAGACAATTTACATACCATACATAGCTACATAAAATATAATTTATTTGCTTGTAATATTTAGAAAATAAAACAACAAACATTAACAGTAGATACAGAAACAACAAAATAAAAGATATACTTTATCGGTAAACAAGTCGATGAAATAAATATTTACAAAAGTGGGCGAATACAACAGTTAACAACAAATCACAGTCCTTCTTCTTGGCATTTTAATCAAATCAATGATTTGGTGGCAAGTATCCTTGTCCGTCATTGCCACCCGCATTGGAGCCAAGTGGCCCCAATCCAGGGAGTCCCTGTTGTATTTTGGGTTCTTCTTGATTCTCCAATGCACCGATCACCGAGGTGATTGGAGCAATGCCCTCGTCAGACACGTCAGATGTACCACCAAGGGAATCGAATTGAGCTGAAAAAGAATAATAATTGATGCGTTAATAATTGAGGAATGCAAGGAAGTCTTTTATATAGGTATCTTAAAAGTATTATAAAAGTCAGCATAAAGAAAAAATAGTCTTCAATGATCTTTAAGGCCCAAACGCACGAGGCACGAGCATGAAGCAATACTGACATATGTTGAAAGAGATTCACCTAAAGCAAGAGCGGTTTCAATAAGACGGCTTCAAAACACAATACACACGACACAGCTGCCCAAAGTTCAGTGACCGTTAGCGAGGTATGAATGAGTCAAATAGCCCGTTCGTTTCATTGGACGCCACTGAACTTCATCACTGAAACTGAAGGGTAAACTAAAGTTGGATCTGTTCAGAATCTCATTTTTTTAAGTTCGAGGGAATTAAATTGTAGTGTAGTAATTCCTTTAACGCGATATTCTCGGATAGGAATAATTTTACTGCTATTGCTGTTAATTTGGATGCGGATTTGCTAATGATGGGAGACTTAGGCGAAAAGTTTCGAGCATAGACATTCATAAAAGCGAACGCTTTTTGACATTAACAACAAAATTAATTTCAGCAACATTTGTCTATTATGGACTCACGCGCCGACGAAGGAAAACGATGTCTATGCCAATGAATGCTTTTATGTGTCTACTGGAGGGGGCGTATAAGGATTATCCTTAAAAAGACGTTCTTTAAGGTCGTTCTGTCAATGTCAGAATGGGCCAGGAGGGCAACTTTGGCAATAATTTCGGTATGCAGAGCCTAGTCGATCGCAGGGTTGCCATAAATAGAACTAGTTCGAAACCCAATTTTTTAGCCCAAAATTGAAGCCAGAAATGAGTATACATTTTTTTTTTTTAATTAATACAAAATTAAAGTAAACAAATTTTTATGAAAAACATAAAGCTATACAAAATATAACTGCGGTTGATTTAAAACGTCAAAATAAATGAGTGAATTCAGTGAATAAAAAGTGGTGGCAGATTATGATATTCCTTAAGAGCATGGGGCGAAAATCGCTATAACAAAATAGTCGCCTAAGATAAAAAAAGAAAATGCTCAGATTTATAGCCCAGTTAGGAATAAGCTATCATATTAAACTTTTTGTTGGAAAATTAGGAAAAAGGTAGCCCAATTTCTGATAAATAGCTCAGTCTGGCAAGCCTGCCCGATAGCATATCCGGGAATGCACAAAGGCTAATCGACTTCTCTGAGGGCGAAGCATCATAACATCGTATCAAGGTCGCATTTTCCACTTTTTTCTATACACGCGCCAACTAGGCGACCCTCATGAAAACACGATAAGCCATATACCTTCAGAGGTTTACCTATCGCGTCCAAACCAATCCTATTTTCAAACATGAGACCAACCATACAATGCCGAGCTGCGAGATGTCAGGCGCATGTATTAAAGTGGGAGGTAAGTCTTATGAATTTTGGAATGCTATCATTAAGAAAGAGCTGGCCAACATCAAAGGCAGACTTATAGCTTTAACAGACAGTCTTGTCTACCTATTACTTACTTACTTAAGTTGGCGCTATGTCCGGGTTGGACCTTGGCCTCAACCATCAACAAGCGTCTTCAGCCAGCTAGATCGGATTGAGGATCGACGCTTCTTGTATTTTTGTCTAGGGTACCTATACGGTGACGGACCAGTTCCGCCAGCCATATATTTATTTTAAATACACAAAGTATTCAAAAAATGTCGAAAATAGGTAAAAGCCTCTTCGGTTATTTTGAAAGAAAGATTCTCTGGTCTACCATTCTTCTATTAAATCGACGAGAAGCTTCAACGCAAAACTTTACGGACCAAACAGCAAACTCCCTGATCAAAAAGCAACGAACGCAACGTTTGACTGGGCTTCTTTTGGAAAGAAGCTCTAAGAGTCTTTGATTGTACTTCAGAGAAACAACGCGCTGATGTAGAAAGAGGAAAGACCCACCACAGGTTGCTGGAGTGACCTCAACTTTCATGCGTGCATCATGACATTAATAAAAACAATTTTTTATATATCATGTTATCGGGTTGCCATGCGACCTCTCTTTGGAAGACTTGTCCTCGTTTGTAATTTAAAAAAAAAAAAAAACATCGAACTCTGAAGTCTGAACTAATAAACTGACAATGGACAGAGGAGAGAAATGCACTATTACCCGAATCCGTTAAGGGGATAAAGGGTATAATTCTAGGTAGATTTAATTACAATAACCTAAGCTGTGAGTCATTTTATGACCTTATATTATTTTATAAAAATGATGAAATCTTGAAAAGAAAAAAGTATCTAAAGATAAATACGAGTATGAAAAGGCTCAAAATTATTAAAAGACTTTATAATTAATTACCTACACTTAAAAATTCCATTCGTTCCAAAAATGTAAAACTTACCCAAACGAATTTTGTGAGAAGCTAGGCCTAGGTTCACTACGGACCTGTTGCGCCAACTATTTATTTACTTATTTACATACTTTATCATATGTTCCTTTTAATTATGAATTAGTTATTGTTTGTATTTTAATTTATGTTAATTTAAAAATTTAAAATTTTTCGTTTTGAGTTCATAGGCCTAGATTTTGTTTCATTTCGTCCTCTTTTTGTCCTCTTTTTAAGGTAGATGATGTCCTCCAAAGTCAGGGTTTTTAAAACATTTTTGTCCTAGGTGAACTTAGACAGCCATGGCAACCCTATCATGGTAATGCAGGGAAGTCTTTAATTTTAAGTCAAAAAATAAACTGCGGTCTTGGACTACAATATTATTCAAAAAATGCATCATCGCGTCTACGAAATTTAACTGAAAGTCCAAACTCACTATACCCATCAAAGCCAGCGAATATTTAAATGACTATTCAGACCAAGCATTCGAAAAATCCGGAAACTCAGCCAAATATATGAATATTGACATCGTGTCCAAAGCCCAACAAAAAAAAAAACAACTGCTTCCTAATTGCATATTCGCCATAATTAAACTGGTATACAAATTAAATTAGACCAACTTATAATATGCCATTTGCATTTGCCACAACCTGACAGCGATGGTATTTTTTGGATAGTAAATACAAGACAAAAACCAAGGTTAATAAACTTGCCCGCCAAATACATATATTTTAATGACAGGCAAGAAATCATAGACAAACAAATCAACGCCATTGACCGTTCTAATAATAATAATATTGTTAGGAGCATCTTCCGATAAAAGTGTACGCTTTAATAGGCATACCGGACCGGTATGTAGGTTAAAGCTTTACCTTAAGCACTCTTGTAAGATTAAAACTTTGTTGAGTGCAGACAGTGTGATACGATCATTAGTTGTAATTAACAGCCACAGGGACTTGTGTATTTTATTTTAATTCAAATACCAATATCTTTCGGGAGTTTGTTTTGGAATATTGTAATACCCTTTAAGCGGTTAAGCTTAGGCAGACCTAAAGGCGATAAATCTCAGGCGGTAAGCATAATTTAAAAGCCCTGCCCGAGGTAATAAAAAATTATAAAAGTGTTGATTTAGAGAAGTAACAATTTGATTGGCTTATCGCGAATTAGGTTTTCTGTATTTTTCGTAATCGAACCTTTTGAAAGGCCACATTAGTGTCTTGGTACGGTTTTTTAGCATGCACGTTTTGTAATGGCTGTCAGACTTACAAGTTTACACACATGAATTAGGTATTAGTGGATGAAAAGCTGTGATGATAAATCTTTTCTTTAATGAAAATAATCATTCAAAATGTCGTTTTTGCACTTAAATTTGACCGGAAATTGTAATTGATATTCAAGCTTTGGGCAGCAACAAGGCTTAGGTTTGGTTAGGTGAAAGGGGACAATTATCTTATAAATTCGGAGTGATGATCCACGATGAAACAGAGCCTCTGAAGCACCTTGAATTTCAGACTGGCGTATTTGTCAACTCGGAAAACCATGTTTTCACAAGATCTTAAGTTCGATGTGTTTGTACATCTCCGCAGATTCATACAGCAAATGAAGGAACATTGCATTGCGGGACTTGGAGATCTACCAACTAGCTGGATTTTTCAGTTAAATAAATAATTGATTTGCTTCTCACGCGGTCAAGGCTTTGAAAAAGTATTATGCATGATTTGATGGTAAGTGAAAGTCTAACCTGAGGCTAATGAGGAAATGTCAGAGAAAAAAGTGTGTGGATGAGTTTTTATGACCTAGGCCCATTTGCTGATACTACTTATAGCGATATAAGTTCCAATTAAGATCTTCAGCCCTATTGCGAAGATCAACTATCAATCGGTTGACGATTGACAAATTTATCAATTAAAATTGATGTTGGTATTGCGAAAAACAATTGATATGTATATAACCCGTGAACATCACGCCAAAAATAAAGTTAGTGTGAATGAAAACTCAACTTTGACAGTTCTAAAATATTTTTGATTTGAAGAGTGATCGTTAAGGATTTTGCAAATAATTTAATTAAACAATAATTACGAGTGTTACAAATCTGTAAAATTTATTGAAAAATATGTCATCAGTGGAATTTTCGAATGGCAAAATCTATAATAATAATATATATATAAAAGCCCTTAAGAAACAACAACAATAACAATTAAAAACGATGATGTTCAACATTTTCGTTTAAGAGCCGTCCTTATCAACCCCGAAATTGCTATTGATAGAAAAATTGACAACTACCAATTAAATTGTTCGAGATTGACAGTCACAATACCGATTCGTCAACCGACAACTGCTGCACGTTCACAGTCGATCAACACTTAATTGATAATTGATCGTCGCAATACCATTTGAAGAAATTTATTATTCAGCTCTATTGCGAAGATCAACTATCAATCGGTTGACGATTGACAAAAATTGATGTTAGTATTGCGAAAAACGATTGATAAAAATATAAACTATTGTGAACATAACGCCAAAAATAAAGTTATTCTGAATGAAAACTCAACTTTGACAGTTCTAAAATATTTGATATGGAGAGTGATTGTTACGATTTTTGCAAACATTTAATTAAACAATAATTACGAGTGTTAAATCTATGAAATTTATTGAAAACCATGTCATCGGTTGAATTATTTTTTGATGATGACCAAGACGAGACAGAGTACGGGGAATTGGCTGCTATACGGAGGAGTTTGCGAGTCGCATCTACTCCTTTGGAACTGGAAAACCGAAGGTAGCTAATTTCATTTCCAAGGAATGCTTTTGAGGTACATTCGTTGATTTTTTGGAAGATATTGGACCCAAACTTAAACCGATTAATTGCAGCTCTGCTTGGTCTTGGGCAGTCAACTGCAACAATGTCCTTTATTCTAAGTGAACTGCTAAACGCGTTATGGAAAATTACATGTGCCCAAAATGGATAAAACTCATTACACATAGGAAGAAATATCTATATATATATCTAGCCCTTAAAAAAAAACAACAATAACAATTAAAAACGTTGGTGTTCAACATTTTCTTTTAAGAGTCGTCCTTATCAAAACTGAAATTGCGATTGATAGAAAAATTGACAACTACCAATAAAATTGTTCGAGATTGACATTCACAATACCGATTTGTCAACCGACAATAGCTGCACGTTCACATTCGCAGTCGATCAACACTTAATTGATAATTGATCTTCGCAATACCATTTAAAGAAATTTATTGATAAGCATCAACTATCAATTGATAGTTGATCTTCGCAATAGGGGTGCTTATGTGACAGATTATAGCATAGAAAAATCGCTATGATTAGAAAGTTCACGACTGGATCGAACAGAACTCGTCCATTTCATTTATTGGAAGCATTTTAATAAGTTATTCTTTTTTTATTTACATCTGTAGATTTTTTTTTACTAACACAGTATGACATCTTGTTTAGAAAGCTTACATACACGTTTGAACAACAGTTGCTACTTTATATTTATGTAGATATTATTAGCAAATGGAGTTTTTATGTCACTCTACTACCATATGATGATAGTCATAATTATAGTGCTGAAAACGACTAAGTGGAAAAATTGTTTTTGTGCGGAATATTTTATTAATAACATTGGATTAAGCCAACTAGATTAAATTGGATCTTTTCTTTAGCGTAACACTGTATTGACTTAATTAAGAAAGACATGTGTTATCCATTAAAAATGTTTACATTTTGCAACGAAAATGTTGAAAAGTATTCAACGTTTTTTGTATTATTCAGTGCTTTTGTTAAAAATCGCTACTGATTTTTAAGAAGTTAAAGAAAACTAATCTTAAAACTATTTATAAGAAAATAAAGGGTGGTCAAATTTTAAAGGCCGATGTTGAATGTGAACCACACCTAAACGTCAAGTTTTTTTCTGCATTTCATTTGACATTTCTCAATTTCAGCCTAATTCAATCTGAACCATGGAAAGATACATAATCGAGCAACTCGTTGAAGTTATTCAGGCTTATTGTGAAAATGGGCGTTCAAATCAAAATTCATATCGTGCTCTTCGTGATTTTTTCGGTCAATTTAATCGTCCATTTTCACCTCAGTGGATTCGTCAATGAGCTGAATTGCCGCATTTGGGCGAATGGTAATCCAAGAGTGATTATCGAAAAACCAACCAACCAAAACCAATGCACCCACAAAGAGTGACTGTTTGGTGCAGTTTATGGGATGGCGGCATCATCGGGCCGTATTTTTTCCAAAATGGGGCCGGTCAGGCAGTTACTGTGAATGGCATTCGCTATCGAGAGATGATAACGAACTTTTTATGGCCCGAATTGGAAGATATGGATGTAAATATTTTTATTTGTCACTTTCAAGGACAAATTCACTTTCATTTTAAGCATAGTTTCCCTACCTACAGCACAAGACTTGGTTTCATAAAATGCATTGAATTACTATTAAATGTCAAACTCTTTCTGTGAGGCGGTATTTTTGGACGAAATATTAGCATAAATATTTAAAAACGAGAAGTAATAACCTGTCTTGCTTAACTTGTTTAGTGGGTTAGGGAAAACGCCGTTTGGGAAATAATTATTACACACTATGCATTTTGTGTGAGAGCCTGTTTTTTTTTTTTTTTTTTTGACAATGTGTTAAATAGTGGAATATTTATTCTATTCCAAGCTTTGAGGTCATGATTTTGCAATTTAATTTCACTAAATTGAGAAGAAAATAATAATAGTCAGGGTGAGAGTAGGTAATTCAGCAACGATCGCAAATTAACACATTCAGGAAACTGAAAATAGAGTAGGGTAAAGTTTACAACAGTGAATCAGGGTACACAGTAAGGTACAAAAAGTAACATTTTGTCATATTTTTACTTACTAGAAGTGATAAGTTTTTTTTATTTATTTTTGAATTATACTTGAAGAGCTTTTAAATGTTTTATTCTTTTGTTCATCCATAAAAATAATAAAATGAGTTAATAAATATATATGTGTTATGAAAACAAAGAACTTATGTTTTTACTAAATAAACTGATTTTAAATCCCTGCTTCACTGTGTACCATGCAATGGTTCACTGTGTACAGTGTACACTGTATACTCCCATGAGTAGAACGTACAACAGTGTCGAATGAAATCATCGGGATTGACAAAGCCGAACATTCTTAGCAGATTTAAACACCTCCTACTCGACATAGCTAGGAGCAGCTAAAAAAGAGAAAATTAAGGATTTTGATCACAAATTTGTTAATATTTTTCTTTTCGAATTGAAGTGAATATTTGTGTTCGAAGAGGTTATACAGAGCGTGACCATTTATCGCAAAGCAAATTGAAAATAATATTTCACAAGTCAGTTTGATTTTTTTTTTTTTTTTTTTTCTTTTGTATTTTTAAAATTAACCCAATATTTTAATTTGAATTCTTGCGATTTTTGAAAGCGTACTTTCCGTCAGAGCCGATTTCTTCAGACATTTTTTGGCTGACGTCTTAAGAACTCTAAGAACTTAAGGCATGATATTTTTTGTTGTACCTAACGTACAAAAGGTCTAGTAACGTTCCAATACTCAGTCGGGTTATATCGGTGGACCATACTTCAAAGAATGTAAAGAGATGCGTCGATTTTTATTAAATAGTTGCTTTTTTTTTAAGTGTTAAAAGCACTCCACCCATCGTTGATCAGTAGCTACGCTATTTTCTTGCCAAGACTGCATTTTTTCCCCAGTTATATATTTGGTCAACAAAGTGAATTGATCAAAAAATTCAGTATCGTACTATTCCATGTTGAAACGAGTTTTCAATTGAATGAACTTTACAAAGGCTTCAGTACGAGTATGTTCCCATTCTGGTGCTTGGTCGAGTGCAGACCAAACGAAGATGGAATTTGAATATACATTGAATTTATATATACATTACTTCAATTCTGATTTTAAAGAAATTATTTGGTGACATTTTATACTATAGTGTCAAATGCCACTTCAATAGAATTAATAACAATAGTTTAATTAATTAGTGGGGTGACAATTAAATGGTAATGTGCACATGTGAAATAAAGAAATGTAATACAATACCCACCATTAAAGTACAATTAAAGTTACATTTAAAAGTTAATTTTATAGAAAAAATAAAAGAAAATACTTCACTTTTTGTAACAAAAGATTGTCAGAAAAAATGGGTTCAATATTACTGTAATAAAATTGTAGGAGCAATTGTTTACCTAACACATTGTTAAGCCTACTTAGGAACGATTATTGATCTGATTGATACGGGTAGTTTTTTGCGCACGCAAAATGTTACCATTGTCTAAAAATTAATAATAATTCGAGATTGCTACAAGTAGTAGGTGTCTTGTTTTTTATGTTCCCCAGGTAATCTATATAGATCATTGGTTTACATGCAACACAACAATTGAGGGGTATAGTTTCAAAACTCTTCTATTCCACTTTTATTCAAAAATGAGTTTAATATGAGAAAGTGTTCTTTAGAAGGGCCCTCATCTAAGTATTTAATTAAACATTTTCAAAACATGTTTTTTCCTATACTTTAAAAGTGGAAAAGAAGAGTTTTGAAATTATACCCCTCAATTGTAAATGAACCCATAGTTGTTGTAATGCAGGAAAATCAATAATCTATACACATCATCTGAGGAAAATAAAAAAACGCCTATTCTCTCAACAACAATCAACCACGTGCAGTACCTACCTACATTTTCCATGATTGGCGCTAGTTATCAGCTGTTATTTTTATTTTATTTATTGATTTATTATTTTTTGATGAGTTTTTTTGTATTGTTTTGATATTTTTTACTTTGTTTAGTTAGTTGTATTTATGTATATATATATATTCGATTTTGAAATTATTAATTTGTTATAATGAATTATCTGATATTTTTGTTTTGTTTATTTTTGTGATTGTTTTTCAAAGATGAATAAATTATTTAACAAACAGAACATACAATTTTATGTTTTATACGAATTTAAGCTCTTAAACTAGAAAAAAAAAATCTCGAATTCACTTTTTATTTTCGAGATTTTTTCGAGATGTAGTCTTTCCAGATTTTTGTACATTCGAAATTATTGCATTCGAGATTAAAAAAAAAATTCCAGATTTTTAGCATTCGAGATTTTGTCATTCGAGATTTCGTCATGATCCCCAGAAAAACGGAACAGGAACAACATTCGAAAAATTATTGCGTAAATTATAATAAGAAGTTAATCTAAAATGTCGATTTCTCGATCTAATTACAAATTTTTCAATACCTTAAAACAATACAAATGCAGTCCGCCATTTCAGACGTTATGAAGAATTTTCGTAACATTGAACAATGGAAAATCATACTTTTCTTTTTTTATTGACGGTGTTTTTGGCAATTTTTTCTTAAAGCATTTTTTTGTTTGTGTAGAATTAAACGAATTTTTCATTTCATAATACCCTATTGCAGCTTCGAGTAAAAAATTCCAAAATAAATAATTTTTAATAGTTTGGCCGGAGAAACATTTTTAAGATAAAAGAAATGTCGGGACGTGCAGCGAAAATATTTTTTTATAGACTGTCATTTAAGAGTCTATATTGAGCGCCAAGTATTTAAACTCTTCTACATTCTCAACTAAAAAGCCCTCATCACTGCAATGTTGCGTATTACTTAAAGTGGGAAAAGATGAAGCAAAGACACAACGCCAGTCAAGCAGTAGGTAGGTATGCATTTTTGGCAATCCATAGTAGACGCAGTCAATAGGTTAAAAAACATTAATTGAGTTTTAATCTCTGTTTAGCGAACCAGATCCTCAATAAGGTCAGATCTCAGTTGATATCAGAAACCAAGTCCAAAGCACTTTCTGAACCGTAAGAACGTCCAATATCATCGACGAAGCAGTAGGTGTACCCTTAAAATTTTGAAAATATTTATTGTACAATTGTATAAGTTTACCAACTCTGAATTGTTTATATATACAACTAGTGAAAATAAACAAAATTCAATTCAATTCAATTCAATTCAAAATCCAGTTCAAAGAGTGAGTTGATGTACATAAGAAACAACATAGGTCCCAATACAGAGCCTTGAAGCACTCCCAAATTCAAAAACTGAGCTCACTCCTAATTTCATCGATCTTAACTTGTTGGGATCTATTTGACAGATAAGATCCGAACCAATCCAGCATAAAGCCACGAACAGCAGAATGTTCTAGCTTTCTCAACAAGTTAGTGAGGTTAACCATATCGAAGGCTTTCGTGATATCTACAAATATACCTGCAGTGAACTTTTCTCCATCAAGGTTGGAGAAAACACTGGAACAGAAATTTAGTAGGGCATCTTCAGATGACTTTCCCTGCTGAAAAATTCAGCACTGGACTGAAAAAAATATTCTTGTTTAGATAAGATAATAATCTTGTCTTAATAATTTGTTTCAAAAACTTTACTAAAGGCGGGAAGAAGTGAAATTGGCCTGTAATTGCTCATATCTTCTGCCGAACCTTTTTTTTTAAACGAGGCACTACATCCGCGCATGTTTGAGAGCACTATGGAAAACTCCCAAAAAATGCTTCGGTTAAAAATTACTGCCAGTTTAATTGGAATAGCCTGGCTAAACTAAGACGGTGTACCATCGAAAGTGTACTTACAAAGTATTTTTCATAAACCTTCCATAATCAACATCAGATACTTTCGTTTACTTACTGCGATTACGTTACAATCGTAGTAAGCCGAACCAAACAATCCAAACAATCTATGGAGCTTTCCGGAACAGACTCCTAAATTCAAATTCCACTTAGCACCTACCGAAAACAACCGAACACAAGAGTCCCCCCCTCAAGCCATCGACAGGGAAAAGTGGCACAGCGTTTCTAATACCACCATAAGAGCTTAATAATTATCTTAATGAGTCAATCGGCTAAACTTAATTAACAGACGTTACGTTGTCACACAACTCAATTAGGAATAATATAATTTGCACATTTCGTGCTAGCATGCAACCCCTTGACCCTTGAGCCATGTGAAGTGGTGAAAGTAAATCTCAATTGCTGCGGGCAAGTAAAAAATAAACAAGCAACTAAGGCAACTCACCATTACGTTATAATCCACCACTTGAAAGGTGAAACGTAACCTACCTTGAATGGTGCGCTGAGCATGCGCAGCCTCCTCTTGAGTCTTATATTTGATGAAGTAGACCTCGGGCTTGCTGGGTTCTTTGGGTGCAACATCCTGGATGACGGTTTGCAGATCCAGTGGATCGGGTTTCTTGCTCAGCACATAGATGATGGTCTTTTCCTCGGTCGGCGCTTGAGTTACCCTCAGAGTGGTTGGCCTGACTCGTTGAGCTGGCGCCTTAATAAATACAATACGATAGTGTTTCCTTGGTGGCAGAACCGGTGCTGGTGGAGCAACCCACTGTTCCTCTGGCTCCTCTGGGGCGACATGCACGTAGATATCCTTTGTTACTTGCGTTGGATAGTTCAACTGCTGCTGGAACTGCGGCGCTTGATGCAGATGCTGGATCTGAGGAATAAACTGCTGTTGCAACGCGACCCCATTGAATGGCAATTGCTGGTGGGAAGGTAGTTGCTGCAAGTTGACCTGCTGCGCCGCGGGCGCAGGTCCTACAAGAGCCTGCGAGATTTGTTGATTCTTCAGTGCATCCTGCAGCAGAGTCTGCTTATAAGATGCACCAGGTTGCTTCTTGAAATTCGGCTGCTGATAGCTGTATTCCGGACGGGCAGAGGCCAGCGCCACAAAAACTGTAATCTAGAAGAATTCTCAGAGCTATTAGTGGCACTGGCCAAATCCAAGGGACAAACTTTGACTCACAACAAATGCACGCATTATTGATCTTGACTAACTAATCACACACACACTTCACTAGTTCAGACCTAAATTCAAACTAAATGTCTAATGGCGAACGACCTTAACTTTTATATCGAGGTACGAATTCGGTAAATGATAGCGTCTGACCACAAAGACAGACCAGCATCGCATTCCGCCATCTATCAGATACGAAAAGACGAAAGAGGATGGGTGCGTATCATCGAAAGAAGAAGTAAAAAACTCACTCCATCTGCTCACTCTCGAATCAAAAATACGTCCAATAGATGTGTCAACGATTTTTCGGGGATTGTGCTTCGTCTGCGATCAAGAGTAAAGTGGCTGCTCTTGGAGCGACCCACTCCAATGGAGTTGCGATTGTGTAAGATGGAGGTACCGGTCTCGAGAAATTAAAAATCACGTAAGAAAAGAGAGTAGCTGCGGCGAATCATGACGTAGGAAATTCCATGGCCCCGGCACTGACACTCTAACAGTGAATAGATTCGCGCTTGGCGAACGGCGATCGGCGAGCCCCGATGATCAATTTGCTTTGAGAGTTTTTTTTTTTTTTTTCCTTTCCTCTGTTTGGGAGATACATTTCGCTTTCATTTCGAACGTGTTTTCAATTAGGTTAGTCTTTTGATGGACGAGCTAATTTAAGGTTCCACTTGTCTTTTCTTATAGTTATTTTATTGCACAACATTGCTTTTCTGTTTTTGTCTCTTATTTTGGATCCATTTCAGATGGCTTTCAATCTGACCTTTCTAATGGTATTAATGGCGGTGCACATCTTGCTCCAGCATCTGTGGGATTGAGTAAGTCACCTAGGAATGATGGTGCTCAGTGCCAATATTGATATGTAACTTACCAAGCCCGATAGACCACTATGCAATAATGGGGGCTTAGATGAACCCATATCGAGTAATTAATCATACTAATTTGAAAGTTGAACATTGTTTCTGATGGTGAGATATTTTTATATTTTGTATAAGAGGAATTACGTTAACGCACAGAGGAACATTTCCTGACGGGTGCTGCCAAACGATGTTTTAGTAGATAATTTCAAATATTTCCTAGGAAAAAAAATTCCTGCTGATATCCACTGGCATTTAAATGCTTGGCATTCGAGCAAATTTTAGGTCGAATAAATCGAAAAAAAAAGTTACTCATAATGTTTTATAATTTACAAGCTGACCCGGCGAACTTCATCCCGCACATATTCGTTAATGTAATGAAAATAATAATAACGAGCATGCACAATGCACAAATGTCCTTTACGGTACACTGTACACGATGTATAAAGCGGAAGGTCATACATTTGACTTTAGGAGAAACATGGGAGTTCAAGATTGATTCCACAAAATTCCAGCGATTGTCCTTGAGACTTATTAATTGTCATAGCGAAATGGGAAATTGATATGCTTAAATACGAATGGCAAATCTTTCTGAATAAGTGGAATCCGCGGAATTAGAATGTTTTCCTTTGAATTTTCCACTCAAAATCAAAATCAAATGCGATCAGTTAAAAAATTTCGGTGGATTGAGGTTGCGCAACAAAATTATAACCGAGCCGAGACATCCAAATAATTCAAAATTTAAACATCTCTATATATTTTAAATAATTTTTGTTGTATTGGAAGTGGCACTACCCGTATTTCTATTCAGTCTTTTTTTAAATGCGGTTCTCCATACAAAGTTCTATCCCCAGTCCCATCCCCGTAAACTTTTATTTTCACGATAAAAAGTAGCATAGGTATTTGGAATTATAGTAAATCTAACTGGGACGAGCTGCGTAATTTCTTCGCTTCGTTGCCATGTGCTGATATGTGCTTTAGAGATACTGATGTCAATATGTGCGCAGAAGCCGTAACCGAAAATATTTTACTCGGTATGGAACTTTATATTCCACATTGCATCAAAAAATTAGCTTCAAATAAACCGTGGTTTAACAAAGAATGCAAGCGAGCTACCGCAGCGAAAAACAAGGCTTTCCGTGAATGGCGGTCAAACCCTTCAGAACTAAAAAGATCTGAATTTACAATTCTTCGAAATAGATGCAACCTAATTATTGAATCGGCGAAGACAACTTACAGCGAAAGAGTCACTAACAAAGTGATTGGATGTCCTAGCGGCTCACGCGCATTCTGGTCCATGACAAAGGCAATCAGTAATAACTTTAGTTGCTCTTCTTTTCCAACTCAAAAGAAGAACGGCACGCTAGCAACAACACCTAAAGAAAAGGCAGATCTTTTCGCTAGCATGTTTTCAGAGAATTCCACCCTAGATTCTGCACCTCTAGAGCCACCAAATATCCCGAGGATACAATCATCGATGGCAGAAGTGAAATTTCGGCCTCGAATAATTCAACGCATCCTTAAAGAACTAGATTGCAATAAGGCAACGGGACCCGATGGAATCCCGGCTATTGTACTCAAGAACTGTGCACCAGAACTTGCACCTGTACTCTGTAAGCTATTTAGCATGTCGTACTCCCAGAAGACGTTTCCTTCTTGCTGGAAGACTGCTCGCATTCAACCTATTCCAAAGAAAGGGCAGAAATGTCTGCCACAAAACTATCGTCCAATAGCGTTACTTTCAATGCTCTCTAAAGTAATGGAAAAGGCAATAAATGTCGAAATAATCAAATGTCTAGAAGGCCATCGATTAATAAGCGACAGACAATACGGATTTCGGAGCCGTCGTTCCACTGGTGACCTGTTAAGCTACGTAACGCACTTATGGACACAATCAATTGAACAACACGGCGAATCCAGAGCCGTAGCCTTGGACATATCAAAGGCATTTGACCGAGTCTGGCGTAGAGCCCTATTAGGCAAGTTAGCTTCTTATGGATTACCACAACAACTCTGCGGATGGATGCAAAACTTTCTTCTGGGAAGATCGATCCAAGTTGTTGTAGATGGTGTATCATCCAATTCGTTTGCTATAAATGCAGGAGTGCCCCAAGGATCTATTCTTTCTCCAACTCTATTTCTTCTCCACATCAACGATTTGCTTGGATCGACAAATAATAATATCTACAGCTTTGCAGATGACAGCACTCTTGTATCCTCCATCTCGAACAATGGGCCTGTGAATACGGCTACATCGCACAGTCAGAGATGTGAACAAATTAATTCTCTAAATGATGATCTGGACAAAATCTTGAAGTGGGGAGGGGACAATTTGGTTGTATTTAATGCAAACAAGACACAGCTCACAGCATTTTCCAGAAAAAATGTATCAACAGTTCCTCAGATCCAAGTGGATGACCTTCCAATCCATCAAAAGGACTCAATGCACCTTCTAGGAGTCACAGTCAATTCAGGAATCACATGGCAGAACCACATATCCTATATCGCAAAGTCGGCGTCCGCAAAGTTGAGCTACCTATTTAGAGCAAAGAGGTACTTTAGCCCCAAGCAACTTCTCCTTCTCTACAAAGCACAGGTTAGACCAGGCTTGGAATATTGTTCCCATATATGGAGCTCGATCCCAAAACATTCACTTAACCTGCTTGATAGCATACAGAGACGAGCAGTTCGACTCATTGGAGACCCTACACTCACATCGAATCTACAACCGTTGGTGCACAGAAGACAATTTCAATTTCAATTCAATTCAATTTATTAACATCTTCAGTTTTGAGTTGTACAATAAGACTTGGTCTTTTATAGTACAAAAAGTAATTGCATCTATGTATATACATTGAATAAATATAAATAAATATGGCGAAATTAACTAAATCAACGTGATAACGAATGATTATCAGAAAAAAGAAGAGAAAAAAAAAAAAAAAGTTCAAAAATTCAAGGTTAAAGGTAAGTAAGTAAGGAGAAAATTATAGTTATCTTGAAAAATATTTTATATTATTATTATCATCATTGCTGCACTGAAAGGTATTTAACAATTTTATATTTGAAGTTCTTGGGATTACGAATCAATTTAATATGTATAGGCAAAGAGTTCCAAAGCCTCGCGGAGTGAACGAAAAACATACGGGAGGAATTTAAATATTTAAAGGACGGAATATTGATATTAAGTGTTCTCTGAGACTGTGAAAAAGATAGTCTGTTATAAAGGTATCCTGGAGTTCTGCTATGGAGGAGTTTATGACAAAATATGAGATTACGAGCATTTAAGAATTGGTTTAGAGTACAACCTAGGACATTACTAGATAGAACAGAGATTCTATCATATCTCTTCAGTCCATAAATGTATCTAACGGAATCATTAAAAGCAACTCGTAGTTTATACTGAGATAGAGAATCTAAGTCACTATAAACTACCTCGGCATATGTGATGATAGGTAAAATCAGAGCAATTACAAGTTTGCGACGAGTTTCTCGAGGAGTAAAACTAGCAGACAGCCACAGTTTTCTAAGACACCCATAAATGCGGCCAACAACAAAATTAACGTGATCATAAGACGACAACGTACGGTTCAGTTTAAAACCTAAGCAAGTAACTGTATCAGCGTAACTAATAATTACGTTTGATAGATATAAATTTGGCAAGATGTTTGGATCAATTGGCTTATTCGCAATTGCAATAATCTGAGATTTAGTCGGATTTAAAACAAGTCCATTCGAAACGGACCATCTAAATATCGCAGACAAGTCTTCATTATACTTACTTGCAAGATCAGGGATATCACAAAGAGGACGAGATAGGCACAATTGAACATCATCAGCATAGAGGTATGTAGTCACATATTTACAGACAGTTGGAAGATCATTAATAAACATACAAAACAGAATTGGACCAAGAATTGAACCTTGAGGAACGCCCTTGGTGATAGACTTAGACGAGGAAGACTTACCTCCAACTACTACGTTCTGTTGTCTGTTACTTAGAAAACTCTCAATGAGCTTAGTAGCACTAGGGCTAAAACTGAAAAACTGTTGCAACTTCCAGCACAAAAGATTATGATTAACCGAATCAAATGCCTTGGAAAAGTCAAGCAGACAAAGAAAAGTAACATGACGCTTATCAATATTTAACCTGATATCATCCATAATGTTTACCATTGCTGTAGAACAGCTATGACCTTCTCTAAAACCAGACTGAAGTTGATGAAGTAAGGAGTTACTTTGAAGGTGATGGGAAATTTGCCTCGCAATTACTTTTTCAAATATCTTTGATAGGCAAGGTAGTATGCTAATAGGCCTGAAATCTTCAGCACATTTGGCGTTACGCTTTTTAGCAACAGGTATAACTCTAGCAGATTTCCAAACTTCAGGAAATGTACTTGACATTAAACAGAAATTTATCAGTTGTGTGAGATGATTAATTATGTGTGGTAAGATTAATTTAACGAATTTAAGCGGTATTCCATCCTCACCAATTGCATTAGACTTAATCGTCGCCATAATGCCTATGACATCAGACTCAGATATGGAAACGAACTGTAATTCTGACGATGGGTTCCTTGAACTGATATGAGGGGTGTTAATAGGACACACTTGGTCATTGCCAAAGAGGAAATGGTCATTCAACACATCAGGTTCAATCTCACAAACAGCACAGTTGTCATTATTAATACCTAGCTCACGTAGATTTTTCCAAAGGATCTTAGATGGAAGCGAAGCATTAAGCTTAGCGTTAAAGTAGCTGCGTTTAGAAGCTCGCGTAACACTTGTTGCATGATTACGGGCAGATTTGTACAAATTCCAAGTATATGTGTTCGGCAATCTCTTCCATCTGCTATAGGACCTATTTCTGCGTTTAATCGCATTGACAACTTCGGTTGTATACCATGGACAGTTCTTGTCACTAATTTTGATAGTTCTCGTAGGCACAAAGTTTTCATACAAGTGTGCTACTATGGACTGGAAACAGTTAATTCTCTCATTGGGATCAACAAGAAGTCTACAATATTCCCATGGTGCTAGGGATATTCCTCTTTCAAGGGCAGCAGTATCAATGGAGTTGAAGTCTTTGTAAGAAAACTCAACAGGAATAACAGTGTGTTTAAAACGTAAATCATAGGTAACAAAAAGTAAATCATGATCCGATATGCCACCAAGTGATAGTTGATCTAAGAGTAGAATTGCAGAGTTTTCTGAAACAATGACAAGATCCAAAAGACTAGGTAAGGAAATTGGGGAGAAATGCGTTGCACTGGAATTAATAATAGACAGACCAAGCGAAGAACATATATCACAAATTTGATAAGCACGAGAATCGCGTCTAAACAAATCAGCATTAAAGTCCCCACAAATAATAATATGCTCATATAATGCAGAAAAGTTAGAGAGTGTTGAAAAGAATGGTTCAGGAGAAGTACTACGATTTGGGCAATACACGCAGGAGACTAAGCATTTTGTATATTTATCAGATATTTCCGCAATAACAAAATCGACCATAGATCCTTTTGAGATAGCCAAGGGCTTGCAAGTTAAAGAGGACTTACAATAAATAACAACGCCACCACCAATGGTAACTGTCACTCTGTCACTCCTAACTAAATTATAACCAGAGATTTTATAAAATTCATCTTTAATATCGGACTTAAACCACGACTCAGAGACACAAATGACATCAACACTAGAATCAATAAACAAATATCGCAGATAATCAAGCTTTTCTTGATTAAGACTACGTGCATTTAAATAGCATATTCGGAATCCATCAATATGTCTGGATAACACATTAACCATGACCGTGGTTGAACAATTATTCCGCATGATGTTCGAAGACTTAGGAATTTGCCAAGACATTCTATCAAAATCAAAAACTTATTATTTATGAAGCTAACCAATAACGCAGCAATGAAAATAATTCACAGCTTTAAAAACAGAAAGAGTGAAAGATATAATAAAGTAAGAAATAGTGAAAACAAAAGCTTTACAATTTAATTAAAATGCAAAACAAGAAAGAAAAATTACAGATGAAAACGCAATGAAAGGAAAAATAAAAAATAATATATATGTATGTAAATGTTGCTGATCTGCTGGAGTATGGTGTAGGTATCCAACGTGTCGAGTGTGCAGTTGTGTAGCTTACATTGTTATTGCTTTCGGTGTCCCCAAAGAGTTGTTAACACATGCATGTTGCAGTTCAGTCGGCTTTTTTCCAAGGTTTGATAAGATGTTCGAGGTATTGAAGTTGCTAGGTGCATGATGCTCGGTGGACGTGGTAGCATTTTTGTTGTTAGCTGCCATTCCCGTAAGATCATCAAAGCAAAGAAGAGAACTAACTCGTACAGCTTCCGATTTCAGATCCCGCCTCACATGTACATTTCCGCGATATGAGAACACTGATGCAATAATTTTCTTCTTTTTTAGTACCAGAGCATGCTTCATTAAGATTTGGTTTTGTTTTGTAAGGGATTCGTGGAGATAAATAGAAACATCCGAGTTTACTCCCACATCATGCAAAGAGAGTTGGGACCCTTTCTTCTTACAATATACTGCAACAGACTTGAGTATAAAGTTCTTATCATATGCTGAGTTGAATCGGATCATTATTGGAGAGTCGAGATGTTCTTTGTTTTTGGGTGGAATGCGGTAAATATTCAACAGCGGTGGCGCTTTTATATCCAGTGCGAGGCAAAGATTATTGAACATCGATTTAAGATTTTCGTTAGAAGAGAATGGAACCTTATGGAGTAAAGCGTCGGCAGCAATTGCTCTATTTTCGTGTACATCAGCCATTCGTCTAATCTCACAGACTTCAGATTTAAGAGCATCAACACCGTTCGATTGATTTGATTCAAGTCGAGTAACTCTCTCTTCAATTTGGGCAATGTCGGTTTTCATCAAAGCCACTTCTTGATCAATTTGTTCAATTCTTTTTAGAATTCTGTGCTCGGATTCAACAATTTTCGCAGACAAAATATTAACAATTAACTCACTTTGTTTCGAGCACTGTTCATCCGAACCATCCATTGTGTCGTTAGATTTTGTCTTTGCGGAGGTTTCAGTTGCCTTATGAAGCGGTGAGAAAGGTGATGAATGCGGGGAAGAAATTTTGTAGCGAGAGCCAGATCGAAGCGCCTTTGACATTATACGAAACAAAGATGTTCCAATATTAAATAATTAAGTGGCACAAGTTTAAATTTGTTTCACCAATTATAAATTAAAAAATGTTAAGCAAACAAATTTCGTTACTTATTAGTTTAAACCGAACTGATAATTTAAGTAAAACTGAGAATCACCAAGAAGCAAAATAAAACACGTCTACTCAGCAGCAGCTGTCATCGCTTTTCAAGTAGCTGACATATGCTTGTTCTATATAGGTACTTCCATGGTAGATGTTCTGAGGAACTCAAAGACATTATCCCTCGAATTGCAACTTTTGGGTGCCCAACAAGACAGGCTGCTAATGCTCATGACCATACAGTACACTTGACAACCACGAGGACATAAACTTTCCAAAACTCCTTCTGTTACAGGACAAGCAAACTTTGGAACTCGCTTCCTGGGGATATATTTCCAGAAGACTACAATTTGCAGCAATTTAAGTGCAGAGCAAATATACATCGGCAGGCATCTCGGGGCGCTGTTGAAGCGTTATAGGTTCGCCTTTCCCAGGAGAAATTTATTAAAAAAAAAAAAAAATACGTCCTTTCTTGGGTCAATTCGAAAACACCAAGCACGATCCATTCCCGAGTTATGACATATAGCCGTACCCACCATACCAAAATTGTGTCCTATCTTTCCATCTGTAACCAACCAAACACAGCCACAAAATTCCATTGAAATCGGTTGAGTGGTTTAAGAGATCGACAACAGTGCCACCTGAAAAAAAAAACAAAAATTTACTAAAATTCATGTTTTTTTTTTTCACGCACGCATAAGTTTTCCGATTCCAGCGTAGGAACCGTACAACTCCAATTTTTCAAATGTCGAGAAAACTGAAAAAAAAAACCGACTGGAAATTCGAAAAAAGTGATTTGACAAAACGAAAATTGATTTCTCATAACACCAAAAAACATATTTTACAGTAAAAATATACATTTTTTTTTTTTTTTTGTATACAAATTACACAAACATACGTTTACCATTTGCAAACAAACTTCACTAAAATCATATATGGGCCAATACCAAAGATATATTGAAAGTTTGGTTAAAATCGGTAAATGTGTTAAGGCGTGAATCGGCTACAAACGAACACAATTTTAAGGCTCAATTTTTATATATATATATTGTGAAAGCTGCTAATGTAACCAATAAAATAAACTAAACTAAACTTAATCCATCAGAAACGATGAGTAAAAAGCACATTGTGTTGACTTTAGGTCTAACCTGACTTGCCAATTGCAATTTTAATAACAAGGAATGCTTTCTCGCATCGGAGTGAACGGACCATGTTAGGCACCTTTTTCGATCGTTCAAAATACCTAAATCGTTTTTTCTTGTTCATAATTTGTTTAATACCATTCATGTTCCTAATACAATAACATTGACTATTTATTGGCGCAAAAGTCTTTCAATCTTGATTAAATTTATTTGTGCAAATCAATATGACCGGGACTGTGTTTGATGCTCATGTCAAAAATTGAATAACAATCGCTTGTTAACAAGGACTGCACTTTAAAAACATTTTATCTTTCTTTCCGTAATACCTATGATGTTATAGGCTTTGCTAAAGGCGGTCCACCATACCAGTGATCCGTAGGTGAGGACGGGACGTACCACCGCTGTGTACATCCAACGAACCATCTTTGGTTGAAGCCCCCACTTCTTGCCGAAAGTTTTACAACCGGCGTATAAAGCTATGCTTGCCTTCCGCACTCGGTATTCGATATTGGACTTCCAGTTGCGTTTGGGGTCAAGCATGACTCCAATGTACTTTGCGCTGGTGGATAAAGTAAGATTTTGGTTATTTAAGCGGGGAAGTGAGAAGGTTGGTATTTTGGTTTTGGTGGTGAAAAGCATCAGTTCAGTTTTGCTGGGGTTAACGCTAAGACCACAACTTGTAGCCCAACCGCTAATCTTACCCAGCGCTCTTTCCATGATTTCACTCATCACGATTGGAAGCATTCCTGATACTAGAACAACCACGTCATCCGCATACGCAACAACTTTCATACCTTCCCTGTCGAGTCTTGACAGGATTTTGTTAAGTACCATAACCCGTAAGAGAGGAGAGATCAACCCATCTTGAGGTGTTCCTCTGCTTGAATGATCGATGAAGTGACGAAATCTTCTACACCTAGTTCTAAAAGAGATTCCTCGATCGATTCAGCGAGGACGTTATTAACTATATCTAAGAAGGTACAAGGTAGCTAAGGTGCCTAGAACCTGGAATGATAGGAGAGTGACCTTTCAACAGTACGCACTACTTCATGAAGAGCAGTCTCGGTCAAATTGCTTGGTGTCATTGACATATAAGGGAGACCTGTTCTTATGTGAAGGACAAGTATACGTTCTAATGTTTTGAGTATGAAGGAGGTTAGGTTTATGGGTCGGAACCGGAAGTCCTTCGCGGATTCGTGACCTCTTTTGCCGAATTTTTGTATGAAAACTACTCGGACATGCTTGCAAGACTGAGGTATGTCATTGAGTATGATAATGCTTCTATAAATTTCAAAGAGTAAGGGCACAACTATCCCTACATGTTTTTGAAGCATGATGGGGAGGTTGCCTTCCTGCCCTGGTGATTTATACGGAGCAAAACTGTGAATAGCAGAGAACATTTTTTCCTTGGTTATGATGCGCTCAATTTCTTCCCGTTAAGTACGAGGGAAGATTCTCCGCAAATTGGGCGGGATTACGCAGTAGTCTGTACAACCAGGAAAGTGTGTGTTAAGTAGAAGCGCTAAGGATTCGTCGGTGCATTCCGTATAGGTTCCGTCTGTTCTGTGGATATTGATAGAATCTTACTGAGTCTAGCAGATTCCTTAAGAGTATCGATAGATTGACAGTATTCGGACCATGCTTGTGTCTTAGCTGATCTGATAGATTTTTTTGTAAAACTTTAGACAATCCTTATAAGGTCGCCAGTACTTATGCCTGTAGCAGATATTGAAACTATCCCTTATCAACCTTCTCAGGATGGTAAGGTTTACCTTTAAGTTAACCTCATTTACTTAAGCTTAAATATCGATTAGAGCCATTTTCAAACAAATAAAACTGATATGCACATTTTATATGGAAAGTACCACTAGTATTGAGGTTACCTTGCAAATATAATCGGCCCTCAAACTCCAAATCCGAAGTTTGAAAGAAATCCGGTCAGCCGTTTAGGCTGTAGGCCTCGGAACATATGGACAGGCACACAGACAGACGGGCAGAATTTTGCGACCCATTTTTTACCCCACTGGACAGAAGGTTGTGAGTTTCACGCGTATCCTATGTATATTCTTACGTGACGCCCTGTAGCCCAAACGGCTTGACCGATTTTGAAGAGTGAGGTGTCATTAAATTGATATTCTTTCCCAGAGTGTCTAAGATTAAAGCAAAACACTTTCAAGTATAACTAATTGGCAGTCGGAGGCTGCGCATATTTTCGTCAGATTGTGTAATTTCAGTTCCTCTATCATCGTACTAACAGAATTGATTAACATTTTGCGTTCGAAATTTTGTACGAAAACAATATCTTTATCTTACTATAATGCAGAAAGTTAAGAATCTGATTTATATGCGTATATGTTTTTGATTCTCCTGCGATGTTCGGTATGGGTTATGAATTCCATCGACGGGTTCCCACGGACAAACAAGAAATACCTGAAGAGTTCTACAAGTCTGACAGGTGTTATTCATTATCCATTATCCAGGATTGGCCAAGTGTCCCGATAACCCGTATATTAGTTTGTACTTGCTTCAAATTGACGTTTTGAGGGTAAAGGGCCTTTAAAGTGAGTATCAAGTACTTTCAAATGTTTAGCCATTGAGCGGAATTGTGGATCACAATCTCAAAGAAAAATTTAGGAAACTAGAGAAAGAAAACAAGCCTAGAACCTGGAATGAAACACTCGACATTGGGCGAGTCAAGAAACTTCTAGACCAATTTAACCGAAAAAGAAGATTCCAAGCAGTCATCAACTTGAGGGAAAATACATAAATACTGTATGTACACTCAGGAAACACGGTTTATCTGTAGACGGCCTGTGCAGGTCCTGCGCCGAGCCCAATGATATTCAAGAACAGGAAACTGTTGGGGCTTTCGTTTGAAAAAAAATTCCAATTCAAATGAGAGTCCTAATTAGGGTTGCCATATTTTGCTCGCAACTCGACGGGACAGATTGCATAAATATGGAAAAAACCCGGGATTTCTGAATTTCTCCCGGGACAAAATAAAAAATTATTTTTATTCATTTGAATGACAGCTGTCAATTTGAAAAAAAAAAAAAAAAAAAATACATTATGGACGTTCGGATTCTAGCTTAGTAAGTCTGACACCTGACTGACTTGATGGATTTGAGTTTTAATTGACCTAGAGTGGTCACGTGTATAGTTTTTGCAGTTGACATTTATGGAGGGGAAGCCGACGAATCTGGTCAAAAAAATCCTGCCTGCGTACTCAATTGACAATTTGAAAAGTCAAATTTAAAATAAACAGACGCTGGCCGGTGGTCCGGTGAGAGAAAAAGCCAATAAGTAGTTTTTTTTG
The DNA here is from genome assembly GCA_946477585.1 of Cheilosia urbana. Classification (NCBI taxonomy): domain Eukaryota; kingdom Metazoa; phylum Arthropoda; class Insecta; order Diptera; family Syrphidae; genus Cheilosia; species Cheilosia urbana. The sequence goes on from OX297853.1 coordinate 122,417,208, forward strand.
TTTAGGAATTTTAGTCGCAACCCGGGACAAAAGCTGTCCCAGCGGGACAACCAAAATTCAGTCTTAAATCCGGGACGTCCCGGGCAAACCGGGACGCCTGGCAACGCTAGTCCTAATCCATGTCCAAGAGTCAGTAGCAACTAAGGCGAAGTAAAGTTCGTCATACTCACTGTGTCTGCACGATTGCAAGACTCTGATTATCTCATTCTTGCGCTATTAGATGCGCACGCACATAATTATGAGGAAATGCAATGACTTTCTCATTGTGACATTGCTAACTCTGAGATTTATTGGGACCTACTCACCGATTCATCCATAAATTTCAGAAATACATCTGCATTTTCAAAACACCTTTGTCTTCACAGCCATTACCATAATCCATTCCAATTTGAGGGAAAAAGCGGAATCCACTTAGGGCCATTTGAAACATCTTATTGCCATATCGCACACCTCGTAGGGCATCCATTTCTCAGACCATTAATCACGCATTTCATGGGCGTTATTGTGTGATCACTGTGGCATAGCGCGGTGGCGGTGCAAGCGAACAACCGGTACGGTAGTGTGCATTTATAGATATCACAGAGTCATCTCAATGATGTAGCAATGACAAGATTTATTACATTCCTGCAGTGTTATTTCTTACGTACAGACTTTCGATACAAGCAAACATAATACCAATTTCGAATTATTTGGGGTGCAACGCTATCACCGCTGTCGCTCCCTCGTACCTACATAGCGTGTATCTATGGAGTTTTATTGAAGCGTTAAACTCTTGAGACGGGATGTCATTAGCGGCTGTGTATGTTTGCTGGGATTTCCGTCAAAACTTTTACTTTTGTTGTCTCCGTTGATAGACATTTGAATTAATTTGTTGATGCTGTGCGTTTCGTTTGTTTTGGGCCAGCAGACGAAGAGGGTCTGCCCTCTACGTCATCGTTACTTTATCAGTGTGGATCTCTATCACCGCGCGGGGAATTTAACGCTCCGCCATATGAATGGCAGATTGCATATAATTTATTTTTAATTGGCAAAGGTTAAGGCGGATTGAAAGTATGCTGTTAACAATAACGAATGTGTGTAGGCGATCTGATGGTTGGACAGATTACTTAATTTTTTTAAATTACCCATCCGTGGGCTGACGAGGAAGGTGGGTACCGAGTTTAGTCTTTCTTACTGTTTAATTAAATTGCAAGACATATTTTAATTTTTCCTGTCCATCGGCCAACTCCAAGTGGCATAGTCATCTCATAATTATTGCGTACTAATTATTTCTTGCTTTGGAGGTGTTAACTGGGTTTGGAAGGTTGAGGCTTGGAGTTCAGGTGCCGCGCACACACAACTCACAGTGTCTCCGGTATAAGTGATTTCGGAAGAAAGGTCATACGATGAATGTTAAAGAGTGATGTAAAATTATATTTTGTTTATTGTTTTGTTTTTGTTTTTTTACTTCGCATTTTGTTGTTTCGCTTTTCTTATAATTATTTCTGTTTACTTCGTAAAATCGTTTGTTTTACTTTGTTTTGCAATCACTTCGCCCTATAATAATTTCGCACTTCTTTCCCCTCATTTTACTCATTTTGCATTTTCGTTATCAATGTTATCTCACTAACAGTTTACCTCGCATTTTATTTTTATTATGTCGATTTCCATTAGTTTCTCTCGGGGATCCAGCAGCCACTCATTCTGTTATCCAATGAAACAAGAAAACTGTTTCTGCGTGAATCCACAAAAGTATTGGTGAACTGCCAACAAAATATTTACGCCAGCTGTCAGCTGACTTGCATAAAATACATAAATAACACTTGTATAAGTGCTTCTTGAGTGGATTCTGACTTCAAATCGAGAAGCGAAATTATCTTCTCAGAATCACCAGAAGAGTAGGTATTTTTTGTCCCAATGGAACGGTTTCAGAAGTGATTTTTTCTTTTTAGGACTCTCCTGGACGCTTCTTTTTTCGCAATGGAAAACGACAAACGGAATCTATTGTTTTGGCATGTGGTCATTTTGTCTTTATTTGTTTATTTGTAGCCGTCAAGATTCTAAAAAAATCTGTGGAATTAAAAAAAAAAATAATTCCAATTCAACTTCTTCAATAATTGAAATCGAAATAAACAGAAACCGATATAATCGATAAACTAAACAATAAAAACCGAAATGTGCTCAAAACGAACTAAGTTAAAGAATAAATTTTTTTTTTTTAAATAAATATCTATAAAAAAAATAAATAGGTGGCGCAACAGGTCCGGAGGGACCCTAGCTTCTCACAACCATTCGTTTTTGTGTGAGTTTCTCATTTTTGGAACGAATGGAAGGGATCTACAATTTTATGCCGACTCCAAACGGCTAATTGAGAAGCTTTTTCAAGACAGTTATACTCTCGGATGTTTGTCAGACGTTCGCGAGAGGTGGCGCAGTGAAAAAAACCCTAAGTTGGAATTTGGGTTTTTGCGGGATTCGAACCTCGACCCCTCGCATAGTAGTCCAACACACTAACCACTAAGCTACTGCGCCTACAATATAAATATCTATACCTAGGCTAAATAATTGAAAAATCTATAAATAAAAATGCTGAAACAACAAAATGCGAAACGACTATAACGTAATAACATAAAGTTTTAAAGAAATGTGTTAACACATTATCACTGCCTCTTTATGCCCTTTTCCAGCTGTCTTTCCTCCCCAGTATTATGTTATGTTAAAGTGGCTCTCGATGAGAGAAACACTTAGGCTGTTAATCGGCCCATTGTGCGTACCACTGGTGTTTAGGGGTTCCGTATCTGGTTATTCATGTGAACCATTTGCTTCCATTGATAAAGCTAAGAATGTTAGCAGCGCTGGTGTCGCATAGATCACTAAGATCATTGAGGAAGTAGTTTCCTAAGTACGCCATCCTTAGATTGGATAGAGCTGGGCAGCTGCAGAGAAGGTGAGTGACGGACTCATCCTCTTCCTCATCCCTGCAGCTTCTGCAAAAGTCATTGTATGGCAATCCAAGTCTTTGCGCGTGTCTGCCCAAAATACAATGACCGGTAAGCTTGGCAACGTCGCAATATCCTAGATGTTTCCATCTATGGTTTGCAATTCTTGTTGCGTCCGCGTAAATGATTTGTTTAGCGTACGATAGCGGTGCATGTACGTTGTACAGACTAACGCTATCAACAGCCTAATCTTGCAAGTTCGTCAGCTGCACAGTTCCCTGGGATGTCACAGTGTCCCGGAATCCAGCAAAGGGTAAGGTTGTACTGTCCGCAGCTATCTCGTTAAGAGATACGCGGCAATCTTCCACCGCCTTAGATCTTATTTCGCTGGAGACTAAGGATCTGATTTCAGCCTGACTGTCAATATAAATAACAATATCCCTGTGTGATATACTATTAATCGACAGCCACGCCGCGGCTTGACGAATAGCTGTGATTTCGGCTTGGAAGATACTACAGTGTTTCGGAAGGGAGAAGGAGAGGCGCAAGCTCAGTTCTTCTGAGAATACACCAGCCCCGACTCCCTCTAATGTTTTGGAGCCGTCCGTAAATATTGACAGTGCTCCTACATGTAGGACATTCCGTGAGTCCCATTGGGATCTTTTCGGTATTTCCTTTGTGAAGCCTTTTTCAAAAACGATTTTCGTAGGCAGGTAGTCAGTAGTATTAGGTAAGGGGCTTGTCTGCAGGAGGATGCTGGCAAATCCAGTTGGTTGTCCTCTCCAGTGTTTACCCTCCCTTAGTCTGATTGCCGCGTTGGCGGCGCATTCCTTGCTGACGATGTCCAGAGGAAGAAGTTTGAGCATTATCTGTAGAGCGGCGGTAGGAGATGTCCTCAGTGCACCCGTGATGCTTATGCATGCTAGGCGTTGAGTCTTCTCAAGGGCCTTTAGATTGGAGATCTTGTCCAAGGCCGGCCACCATACTATTATGCCGTAAAGGATAATCGGTCTGATTACCGCAGTGTAAAGCCAATGCATTATGTTGGGTTGGAGGCCCCATCTCGAGCCGACAGCCCTTTTGCAGGAGTAGAGTGCCACTAGGGATTTCCTAGCACGTTCGGCAATGTTTTCCCTCCATAAAAGCTTGCTGTCTAATATCAGCCCCAAGTATTTGGCACTTTTGACAAACTCGAGTGGAGTGCCGTTGAGATTAGGGGGGGGGGGGTGATAAGAGGTATCTTAACCCTTCTAGTGAAAAGAACTAGTTCTGTTTTCGTCGGATTGACGCTTAGACCGCAACTGTTGGTCCAGACTACTAGTTTACGTAAAGCGAGTTGCAGGATATCGGAAAGAGTCTGCGGATACTTTCCTGAAGTGAGTAAGGCGACGTCGTCTGCATAGGCCACAACTTTGCAACCGGAAAGCTCCATCGAAATCAGAAGTTCGTTGAGAACTAGATTCCATAGTAGTGGAGATAGCACTCCTCCTTGGGGGGTACCTCGGTGCACAAATTTTTCGATAGCGCTGCTGCCGAACGTAGCTGTCACCCTTCTGCAGGTGAGAATGTGGCCGATTAAGCAGCATATTTGTTCACCAATGTTTAGCTTTTTTAAGGCTTGGATAATCGAACGGGTCTCTATGTTGTTAAAGGCCCCCTCTATGTCCAGGAAGATAGCCATAGTATATTCCTTGAAAGAGAGGGACCTTTCAATCGAGCCGACGATTGAGTGAAGTGCGGTCTCGGTGGACTTGCCCTTTTGATATGCATGTTGAGAGCTAGAGATTAGCGCTTGGTCAACAGTGCTTTTGATGTGAAGATCGATGATCCTCTCAAGTGTTCCTTCCCAGTAAAATTTACACACATTTAAGACCAATGTGCATCGGTATCTCCTATCTCCTCTATCCCAATTTCCTTAATGCTCGCGCTGTGTAATCACATAACACTATAAGAGTAGTCACAACCTCTTTAGCGCGTGTTAATTAAATTAAAAAAAAAAAGCTTTCAATTACTCAAGGCGTTTTCCCTAAATTATGGAAGAACTCATTTATTATTCCCATCCACAAAAAGGGGTGCAAGAGCGATATCTCCAATTATAGACCCATTGCTAAACTTTCTTCTATTCCAAAACTCTTTGAGAGCATTGTTTACGATTCAATGTTCTTCCATTGTAAATCAATTCTCTCCTCTAAGCAACATGGGTTTTTTAAGGGTAGATCTACAACCACAAACCTTACTAATTTTGTTTCTAACACATTATGTGCCTTGGAAAATGGTTAGGAAGTTGATGTTGTGGCCACCGATTGCAGTAGAGCGTTCGACAAGATTTCTCATAAGGTCATACTGTTCAAACTTAAAGCGATGGGTTTCCCACCAAGGTTCACTTTATACATAGATCAAGTCTTATTTAGAAGTTCGCAAGTATAGTGTCCTTTTTAGATTTTCTGTTTCCAAGCCAATCATAGCATCCTCTGGTGTACCGCAGGGGAGTCATCTCGGGCCCTTGATCTTCAACTTGGCAACAAACGATGTAGTACGTGTCATTTTACTTTCTGACCTGGATATTTACGCAGATAATATGAGGTTCTCTAAACAAATCTCCTGCACTGCCGATTCTCCCTCATTACAATCTGACCTTGACAACTTCTACACCTGGTGTCAACAGAATCGTTTAGAACTTAACGTCAATAAATGTCAAGTGTATAAAATGCGCTTCACAAATTACCTTAACCTAATATCCTAATATAATCTAATATATATATATATTTTTATATTTAACTAGCTGACCCGGCGAACTTCGTTCCGCCCAAATTCATTTATGTAGGTAATGAAATTAATAATTTCGAGCTTTCGCTTCATTCTGCTTCATGTAATTCGGTTAATTCAAATTTTTTATTCAAAAGGTATATTAGTATTAAATAAATAAATAAAATCAAATACTTGTCGGCCAACCTACCGCTTTTTCACTGAAATGCTTTATGGTACACAACATTTTTTGTTCTATTTCTATAATCGGGTGTGTACACGTACAAAGCCAGAGCTTTGCCGACACGTGAAATTCAAGATTTTTGCCACACACATCCAGCGATTGTCCTTGCGACTTATTAATTGTCATAGCAAAGCGAGACGTACGGGAAATTGAAGACGCTTAAATACGAACGGCAAATCGTTCTGAATAAGCGGAATCCGCGAAATAACAACACCTTCGCCTATGAATTTTCCAATAAAAATCGTTGCTTGAATTGTATTTGATATTAAATTCTTCACAATCAAACGCGTACCGTAACAAAGTTTTGGTTCATTTAGATTGCGCAACAAAGTGGGATAGTTGGTGGCTTCGTTTTCATCCATCACGGAGTTGACTGATTTGTATGAATGCAACTCACCAGCGATTTGGTTTTGAATGGCGAAATTCAAATGATCGACGTTCTTGTTTTTCGCAGCCAAAATCACTCTTACACTCAGACAATCATGTTCAGTATAATTCTGAGCGATATTCCGGAAAACATTCATGATTAGTTCTTCCGGTCTCGTTGTAAAGTTGCAAAAAATTGTGGAAACTCAATCCGATGATTAAGTCTGCTCGAATCACACCATTGCCCATCATAAATAATTGCCTGGACAACTCTGCAGCGGACTGGTCATTTTGTAAAGAAACTCGCATGTTTGTTGTCAAATGCAACTTCTTGACGTATCGCCATAAAGCAGACGCTTCAGGCAAGCATTCAATTCATCTGCCGGAGTTGATCTCGAAATGACGGCAGCGTTTGACGAAAATCGCCTGATAGCAAGATCATTGCTCCACCGAAAGGTCGCTTATCATTACGTAAACGATTCAGGGCCTCCATTGCGCGTTACAAACGCCATAGTGCATTCGTCCCATATGATAATAATTAATTGCTGCAGTACTTTCGCCATCGCAGTGTTCTTTTAAATGTTGCATGAAGGTTCTGCATCCACTTGCAGATTCAATGGCAATTTCAATGCTGTTCAACCGCCTTATAACAAAGTAGCCGCTATCCCAGAAGAGGCTAGAGCCAAAGCGATCTCAGATCTCGAACGAATTTTTAGCCAAAATCAGTGAAATCAGGAATGTAGAATGCATCAAGGAAGAAAATTCCGCCATTTTCGTTATCGACTGCTTGCATCAATTCATCGTACACTTTCCTTTATTCTTGATTCAACATTGGCACATTTGTTCGAACAGCTGGACTCAATGCGATTCGATCGAAGTCCATTTCTCGCTCCAATTCTGGATTAAATGCGTCTTGCATTGAACGATTTGGCTGTGGCATCCCCAATTTGCACAACAAATTGCCACTCATGAGCAGACACATATATCCTCAATCAAAATCAAAGCTTTGTTGAGCATTCCATCTGACATCTCCTGTTCATTATCCGATATCACAGTACGAATTCGATGCAAAATATCGTCGGCCATATCATCTTTGTATAATCAAAGTATCTACTTCATTTCAAAAAGTTACTTAATGTAACATAGTAAACATAATTTATTAGAACAAACTTTTAAAATTGTTGACAACAACAATTTGCTTGGAAAATAATTAAAATAATTGACAACAACAATTGCTTATAAAATTTTAAATATTTTTTTTTGTATTTGAAGTGTCACTACTCGATTTCTATTCAGTTTTTTTTTTTTTTTCAAAGTGTACAAAAATGAATTTATTGGAATGGCGGTTGCGCCTTCTTTCAAAAATGTATCATACCAATATATTAACCTTCTCTGCATGGTCTATTAACCAACAAAAAAAACTAAATCAAAATCGGATGTGTGTGGCAATCGGTAGGCTGTCACACACACATTTTTCAAGTTATTTTTATATATATAGATAGATAAATAATTATGCGCTTATGTGTTATGTTTGCGATTGTACTTTCAATATCTGTACCTATTTGTATTTTAGTCTTAAGTTTCTATATTGTTTTTTGTACACGCTTGTATTAATCAATTAAATTAAATTAAATTAAACATAAAAACGAGATAAAAAAAAATACGAAACAAACCATACCCATATACTGTTTATACTATCAGCTGCTTGTAAGTATTGGCCACTCACAGCGGGAATTTACAAGAAATGTACCTATAAGTTGGACCCCTTTTTGGGATAGGTTTGCAGTGCGTTTTTGTGGCATTTTCTGACTCTCTTTTAGCGAATTTTTCGACGAATTTTTTATGCATTTCTGCAAGTGTTTTTCGACGCTTTTTTCGATGCTTTTTGTCGTGTCTTTGGGCTCGATTTTTGGTGCCCTTCCTTGGCGCATTTTAGGCGAGGTCGCCGATAATGGTTTCGCGGTGTTTTTGGACAAGTTTGTAAAGCGTTTTTCGACTCGTTTCTTCGCTTTTTTGGAAGTTTCGACCTGTTTTTGAAGGTGGTTTTTGACGCGTTGCCATGATTGGTTGGTTGGTTGGTTTATTTGGCTGTTTTTTCGGTATTCTATCAGTTGAATATACCTACAATTAGCGCTTTAGCGACGTTTAGCGCGGCCACAACTCCGGGTACCTGTAGACATTGAAGTTTATGTTAGGAGCTCAACCTGATGATGCTTTGAAATGGATGCCTTTGATTTACGAGAGATCATCATAAAATGGCTTATCTAGTGCGCAGTGTCTGGCTTCGTCTAGGGCCGAACACTCACACAGAAAGTACAACACTCTTTCATGCTCATTTATGCTAACGAAGCTACGGATGTTCTATGGGTGATGCAAAGCTTGGCTGCATGAGTTCCTAACGGCCAGAGTAGATCGCACTAATTGATGTTATTGCAGCAGTATCTGCACGTGTTCTGAATAGGATGTTCTTTGGTAGGATGGCCAAATCATCCTTGAAATGACGAAATTCGGCAGGTTCATCAAGTCTCTGCCCTTGAGTGGAGAGTGAACTTCCTACAAATTATCTATGTCTGGAAAATTTATTGGCTTTCTCATTCCCCTTTATGTTCCAATGGTTGGGAACCCTGACGAAAGTTATTTCAAATTAATAACACGCCCATACCAGTGTCTTTTTGCCTTTTACAACAAGCTTGGACGTAGACTTGGTCGAATTGAGAGCCTTAATCGCAGCCTGGCTTTCGAAGAAGATAGCTTGGTACATGCCTTCGTCATTGCCAGTTCTTCCGCTGCCTGCGTTGAGAAGGCGAACTGTTTAATTCTGTAGAAAATATCATCCGCAGCTTTTTCATTCATTTTAGAACCATCTGCAAGAATGGGTCTCTCTCTCATTTTGGCCTTGAGGGAAATCTTCGTTTTTATCGAACTTGAGTTTGGGTATTTTGAAGTCAGTAGATATTCGTTCTGTCCCGGCGATTAGGGAGAGTAGTATCTATGTTGATATGGACAAGGGCCTCTCTGAACAGCATCCGGATTGAAGTATTTTTGAATGATGGTGATGATGAATGATTTTGAATGGTTTTTTGAAAACAACGTTCAACTCGTTTTTGGACCCGTTCTTCCGAAGTTTTTTTACGCGCGTTCGGGTCCAATTTTGTAAGCTTCTTGGAACAACTTTTTATATTAGTCTCTTGGATTATTTTTCGATGTGATCTTGTACTCTTTTTTTGACGCATTTTTCAATGCATTCTAGGAGAACTATTATTTGACGTCTTTTTGACGCGTTTTTTGATTTGTTTTTGGCCCATTTTGTGACTTATTTCTTAACCGTTTTTTGACGCGTCTTTTGGTGCTTTTTCGAATAGTGTTTTGACATATTCTTCGATGCATTTTTGTGAACAGTTTTGATATTTGTTTACGCATTTATCGACCCATTTTTGAAAGTTTGAGAAACGTTTTTAAAGTCGTGTAAATGACGTGTGTTTGGAAACTTTTTTTTGGAATCCTGTTTTTGACATTTTTAACGCATGTTTTTAATAATTCATGAACCTGTTTTGACACCTTTTTAGAGCCTCTTTCGAATCCTTTTCTGAGCAGTTTTAAATCCAAATTCGGACGTGTTTTTGGGCGCATTTTCTGCCGATATGTATAACTTTGAAGGTATAGTGGAATAAGAATCTATAGAATTTGCCTACACACATAACACAATTTATAAGCTTGTCGAACCTGCCTTTATTAAATAAAGTACCTCATCCGTTTCGGCAAACCTAGCAACAAAACTAACAGTCATTCAGAGGACACAATACCAGACTTTATATCAACTTACATATCTACAACTAAATTATCTGTAAAAAGTGACGACTAACAATAACAAAGCAAAACTCGCAACTGTATTGCTATTCAAAAGCAAGATAGCCCCGCCATGTTTCTAGTGACGCCCAAGACCATTTTTCTATACGAGAAAGAATGACGAGCGTACGCCAATTTTCAATGCTTCGCTGATTCCGATCTATAAATCTACCGTGGTCTGTATTTAAATGAACACCGCCCCCCAAGGAAATGTAACATCGCAGACCTTAGAAAACATCAAGATTTACAAATTTTTCAATACCCGAAAATAAAGAGGCCATTTAAAAAAACCAAAAAAAAAAAACGAAAACAAATCTTACATAACTACACATTCTTCAACACTAAAGAAAGCTAAATCAAAAGATAATTATCCTTTCCCTTTCATTTTCTTAACAACCACCCAAAAATAAAACAGAAGACCTGTCCATCAACACGTAAGCGTTTCACCGACAAAATGAACACAATAGAAAACACTCAGGAAACAACTAAATTAATTTTCACATTTTCTTTGAATAATAATTAGTTAATATATCATCATTTCAAAGGGAAATTTGAATAAAATTGTGCGGGAATTGGGTTGCATTGCAATAGTTGATATAAATGAGGGGACCACTCCTTTTTGCGGGAGTGCATCATGAAAATTCATGTTGTGATTGATGGTACGGACTGTGTATTGCTGGAATAAAAATTAACGGGCAGTTTGGCTATGAATTTGAAAATAAGAAATGTTTGATGGAGCCTTTGGTTGATCTCATGTTATGCGCCATCCATTGTAGTCATTTATATGAGAGAAGTAAGCGGGTGGAAGGTAGGGCCAGGGGTCCCAGATGGAGGGGAAAAGCGCCAATTTTTTCGCTCTTTGAGTGAAATGGGAAAAAAGGGAAAACGCTGACAACAACAAAAAAAATCAAAAATCTCTGTGACACGTAAAATGTTTAAAAAATAAAATTAAAACGTAGGTATTCTCAATACGAAATATTAAACTAAAAACCAGCCCATCGAACGTCTACGTACGAATTGCGTACCTATCTAAAGGCATTCACTTTTTTTGATATTATGTCTAATAGAAAATTATGTGTATTTTTATGTGATATACTTATTTTAACTTTTCTATCTTGTAGGGCTCCCGACCCGTGAAGAGTCTCTGCCCGAGACATCCCGACCCGAGCCTTCCATCCTCTACGATCCCGGGCACGCTGCTTCCAGTTGTCCAGACCAAGCGCTCTGGCGTTCGCGATGGGTTGGTCTTCCTTGCCTTCTCGAACCTGGGTGTTGGGATTCGAAGATCCTCTTAGCCGGAGCATTATTGTCCATTTGCTCGATGTGGCCGAGCCAACGTAGTCGACGTGTTTTGGTTTTTTGAACTACATCCACATCTTCGTACAGCTCATGTCCTACTCGCACACAGGTTCAAAAATCCGCCGAAGAATTTTCCTTTTGAAGAAGCCCAGTATCAGCTCTCCCTTCTTGCCTATATGGTCCAGCACTCGGCGCCATAAAGCAGGACTGGCAAGATAAGGGTCTTGTAGAATGTAGAGCACACTTTTCATCCTTCGAGTTAGAAGTCTTGAACCCAGTTGTTTTGCCAAACCGAAGTAGCAACGGTTTGCTACGGTAATTCTTCACCGGATCTCCACTATGGTGCCATTCGTGGAGTTTATGTTTACGAGGTAGGTGAACTCCTTAACTACCTCGAAATTGTTGCTATCAATAGTGACATTTTGTCCTAGGCGGTGGACAGATGCTTGTTTGTTTGTTGATAGCATGTACTTGGTCTTGCCCTCATTAACTTCAGAGCCAACGGATTTCGCCTGTTCTTCAATCACCGTGAATGCTTCTATCACGGCACGCTGGGAGCGATCGATGATGTCAATATCGTCCGCATAGCCCAACAGCTGGACGGACCTGTTGAAGATAGTGCCTTCCGTGTTGACACCTGCCCTGCGCACTAATAGCTCCAGTACGAAATTGAGATGAAGAAGTCGTATGATAGCGCGTCTCCTTGCCGAAATCCGGTCCATGTCTGTAATAGTTCGGAGGAGCTATTTCCAAACTGCACGTGTTTTCCAGCATCACGCGAGACAGCTGAATTAGTTTGGCCGGGATTACGAATTCGGCCATCGCTATATAGAGCTCCTGACGATTTATGCTTTCATACGCGGCTTTGAAGTCGATGAATAGGTGGTGAGTTCCGACTTGAAATTCGCTGGTCTTTTCCAGGATTTGCCTCAGTGTGAAAATTTGGTCTATCGTCGATCTGCCGGGCCGGAAGCCACACTGGTACGTGCCGACTAGTGTGTTGCAGAACGGTTTTAGACGTTCACATAGTACGTTGGATAGGATCTTGTATGCGACATTAAGTAGGGATATGCCTCGATAGTTCTTGCAAGACATAGGAACGCCTTTTTTTGTAGATGGGACATATGGAGCTGATAGTCCAGTCATCGGGCATGTTTTCTTCCACCCATACTTGGTGCATACACCCTACCAAAACATCACCTCGGTATTTGAAGAGCTCTGCTGGTAAGCCATCAGAGCCGGCGGCCTTGTTGTTCTTTAAATTTTTTATAGCTAAGCGCACTTTTTCTATACTGGGTGGTGGAACTGGTTTTTCATTGACTGGACTTGCGTTCTCTTCTTGCCCTATCACTCTCTCTACATGATGCCTACTACTACTATTCTACTATTCCCTGCGCTTCGGTGACTAGGTTTCCTTCGCTGTCTCGAAGAGCTTGCGTTTCGGTTTTGTAACCAGCAGCCAGTTGCTTGGTTCTTTTATAAAACCTCCGGATGTAATTGCGATCGCGCGACTCTTCGATGTCCTTGAGCTGGGAAGCTGCAAAAACCCTCTTCTTTCTACGCGATCTTATTTTCCTCCCTTCTCCTGGCTTGATACCCTTCTCTCGCTGCCCTTATTTTGCGCTACAGCTCTTTCTTGTGTTCATCTTCTGTCACCTTTTTCCTATATACGCATTCATCATCATGCCACGGGCTCTTTCTCTGGGGTGGCTGGTACCCCATAGGGGTTTCAGCTACCTCCTAGATGATGTCGCGATACTGGCACCACTGATTGTTGGCGTCTGTGGTAGGTGAGTGCACAGAGGAGAGTTTCATCATACTCAGGCGCTCGCTGTAGGCTCTGGCTACCCCATGTGTGCTAAGGCGTCCAACGTCGAATCTCTTCTTCTGGGCGGTTCGCATCTTCTTCCCGTTTGACAGTCGAGCTCTGAATTTAGCCGCGACAAGAAAATGGTCAGAGTCGACATTTGCCACTCGGAATGTGTGCACGTCATGCGTGCCTCGCATCGATTAGCACATGGTCGATTTGATTGGCGGTTCGACCGTCTGGAGAGCGCCAGGTTGCTGTGTGAATCCTTAGCCTTGGGAACCTAGTGCTTCTTATCACCATTATACGAGCTGCTGCAAAATCGATTACTCGGTAGCCGTTGTCGTTTCGTGGATTCTGTGCCTACCAACTAACCCGCCAAAGATGTTTTCCTTTCCGACTTTAGTATTGAAGTCCCCGAGTACAACTTTTACATCACACTCCGGACAGGCTCCGTAGGCTCCATCCAGGAGGTCATAAAACTCCTCCTTGATGGGATCTTCAGCCTCGTCGGTAGGAGCGTGTGCACATATTAGGCTAATATTTTGGAAAGTAGCTTTGACACGGATCACAGAAAGGCGATCACTTATCGGCTTTAAGTCAATGACTTTTGTCCTAAGCCGATTTCCCTCGACGAATCCGCATCCTAATACATACATGCAATCTTTTGTTGCAGTTGTAATGTATTGTCGCAATTTTTTCCTCTTCATCATACCTGATCCTATCCATCGTATCTCCTGGATCACGGTTATATCTGCCTTATACCGCATGACGACAGACTCAAGTTTTTGAGTAGCACCTCGGGTCTTGTTGCCATTTGAGGAGTTCCGTTATCCAAGGCTGGTTGTGTCTCTCCCATAACTAGTGTTTTATTCCATGGTCGGGAAGCTACCTCGACGGCACAAGCCCCAACCTGGAGGACCTGGCCCTTGTTTGACCCTAGGACAGCGGGCCGAGCAAAAACCGATGTCAGAAAGCCATTTTGAAATACAAGCGTTGCCGTTGACCCACTGAGGGCTCCTCGGCCACCAACTCTTTTCCAACACCCTGGCTCAGTATTGGAAGTCCCTATAGACCTGGAATCCAAATATGTATTGGGAGGTTAGGGGTTTGTAAAGTATGTCCTCTTTTTTCGTTTGAGGTACCTACATAGAGACCTTACAATATGTCATGATGATTTACTTGCGGTTGGACTTGCCAGAACGATCACAATTGTTTTTTTTTTATGAGTGAAGGAGCGTTCATTCATCCTTTTTTATTTATTAAAACTCAACGTCCAAATTTCATAAGGGCTTTATGGCGCACCCTTGCCAACAACAAGTGCGCCATATAACAACAAATACGCGTTTGCACAACACATAAAAAAGAAAACACTAGGTGTTCATTTTCTGTTAAATATCTATTAATCCCACCAAACGCAAACTGATACATTTCTCTTCAATTCACTATACACCCGAAATACCCGCTCTGCATGCTTACCAAGCCACGCACAATTGAAAAATAGACAAAAATATAAGGGGGTGACAAAATAGAACCTTTTTTTTTATTTTTCACATGCATAAAAAAAATCTCAGCAATCTGACACGGCACGCTATTGACGAAGACTAAAGCTTTTTCATAGTTTTGTTTTTTATGAGTTAATCGAATATATGGTATTTAGAAGGTTCGCCATAATTCCCCCTGCGCCAAAATGCCCGAAGTTACCCGAAAATTGTTGTCGCCCATATTTGGCTTTTGGCAGTTTTGTCAAATTTTAAAAGAAAATCCAATACTTTCTTGAACAACACCAAAATTGAAATTTCACGGTTCTTTCGCCTCTGGGGCTGTTGCAAATCCAACCAATTATCCGGATCCAATAACCCCTACGGTTAAGTAGCCCACCCACAAAGCATCCGATGATTATACATTTGAAACGAGTTAATCAACACCATCGCAGCTTGAGTTCCCCCAAAACCAGAGATAATTGAGTGTTCCCAAGCAGTTTCCTAAAGAATACCAAAACACGGCGTGAAAGTCGCAGTCTAACACTCAAAGATATTATAATTCTCACATTATACTTTTAGCCATTTATAGCGATACTATATACCCACTTGAAGGCAGTTCCCTTTTACATGCCTTGGGCGATCATTTCAACAGTCTTTTTGCTAACCCGAAATGCCAAAATAATGGATTAGTAGGTATCTGGGATTTTGCAAAGCCGTCTTTTACCTTGTTTTTCATGTTCATGCGTTAACGAACGATGCGACCGTAGAAAAGGGTAATCGATGTACTGGCAATTGGATTCGGAGTTCGGACTGCTACTGGACTGTTGAGTATTGTTGGCCGATCGATCATGCCAGAGGTCATATTTGAGATAGATAGTATTTCCAATTTGAATTGGCTCCAATTTCAATTGCTAGTGTGTCGACATGTGCTGTAATTGATGGATGTGTGTAGCGGTATATGAACTGGGTGTGCGAGTGTGGGATGCCATCAATAAATCTTGATTATTCAGAACTAGGTTAGGCGTTTTGGTTACCTTGTTAGTCTACGAGGGATTGCGACAAGTTTGGTGTTTGTTTTCTTACTTACTTACTTACTTACTTAAGGTGGCGCTACAGTCCGGGTGGACCAGGGCCTCAACCATTACGCCTCTCCAGTTAGCGCGATCTTTGGCTAACTGCCTCCAGTTGCGCACTCCAAGTTGGTTGAGGTCCCCTTCCACTTGAGCGCGCCACCTAAGGCGAGGTCTTCCTCTACTGTGTTGTCCCTCCGGGTTGGAATCGAAGACTCTCCGGGCCGGAGCGTTGGTGTCCATTCGCTCTACATGTCCTAACCATCTTAGACGACTAATACGTACTTTTCTGACCAGGTCGATGTCGCTGTAAAGCTCGTAGAGTTCGCTGTTAAATCTTCTCCTCCAAATCCCGTCAACGCAAACGGGACCAAAAAATCACTCGAAGAATTTTGCGTTCGAAGCGACCAAGAAGATCCTCATCCGTTTTTGTTAGGGTCCATGCTTCTGCGCCATAGAGCAGAACAGGGATGATGAGAGTCTGTCATAAAATCTCCTTAGTGCTTCTTGACAAGGCCGTACTAATCAATTGCCGTCTTAGGCCAAAGAAACAGCGGTTGGCAAGTGTGATTCTTCGCTTGATTTCTGATGTGATGTCATTATCAGAGTTTATAGCGAAGCCGAGGTAGACAAAGTCCCTAACTACCTCAAAGTTATAGCTGTCTATCGTGACGTTCTGTCCGATTTTTCGATGTTGTGTGTCCCTTCTTGTTGACAGCATATATTTTGTTTTACCCTCATTCACCACTAAACCCATTGCCGTCAATAAGCAGTTTCTCACACTGTTTGTTGGTTTTCACGATGGACACGTTCATTTCTACTTAAGACTTTAAACACAAAATGTCACTGATATTATAAAGATAGATAGATAGATAGATATATTTATTTCGTTAATAAAGTACAGTTTGCTATCGCACAATTTACATTATTCGCACAGAGATATGATTTACAAATGTACATCTTTCTACTGAAAAATTATTTATATATTTTAATGTGATGCTGAAAAAATTATAAAAAGGAACCTGAGGAAACAACGAAAACAAAACCTCAATTTGAAAGAACAAACAAAAAAAAAAAAAAATAAAAATAATAATAAATAAATAAGTAAATAGATAAATATATATGTATATATATTATATATATATAATTAATAAAGTATATAATTTTGTATTATATACGAGTATAACAATAATAAACCAATCAAAAGATATGACTAGAATAAGCGTATTAAAAAAAAGCAAAGAAAATAAATAAATAAAATGACTAGATAAAAAAATAAATAAATAAATAAATAAATAAATAAATAATTAAATAAATAAATAAATAAATAAATAAATAAATAAATAAATCAATAAATAAATAAATAAATAAATAAACAAATAAATAAATATATATAGGTATATAGGTATGTTAATAAATAAATAAATAAATTAATAATAATAAGTGTAAGAATTAAATATATATAATTTAACAATAATAACTTAACAAGGAAATTGATAAACACAAACAGAAAAACATATTAGATTTACAGTAAACAGATAATTAAGTTAAGATTAACAATTAACAGATAATTTAATTAACATTAACTAAGTTAATATATGCGTATATTAGTTAGTAAATGGATTTAACATTGCAATGATTCACTAAGCTATTCTATATTATAAAGTTTTTTTATTAGGTATAAAGTCATGCAAAATACTCACTTTGTATTACGATGTTCACTGGCTAACAAAAATCTAGACAGTCAGCTATCACACTTTATGAGATCAGTACAACTGAATGCATATTTCGAATTGCAAAACATTATTACAATAAATGAAATGGGCAAACACTTGTCTATTTTACTTTAAAAAAAAAATAAAGAAACCCGAAAACAAAATCCCGAAAAATTATAAATAATTTCCGCAAATTTTTCGGGATTTTGTTTTCTGGATTCTTTTTTTCGGGATTTAGGCTTTTCGGGATTTTGGATTTTCGGGATTTTGGGTTTTCAGGATTTTAGATTTTCTGGATTTCGGGTTTCGGGATTGTGTCCCCATCCCGTCGCGAGGTGCGAGGATAGTAGATATTGACAAATTGGGATCATTTTCGTTGTATGAAGTGGTGTGTCTCTATATAAATTTGCCTATGGTACTACTCAAATATTGTGTAAGGTGTAAGAGCCTGTGAACAGAACTAGCTTTTTACTGAGAGCTTAAACCTCCCATTAGAAGGTTTTTCATGCACTGCCATCTGAAATGAATATGTTTAAGCCAAAAGTGGAATTGGTTATGAATCTTCTTATCTATATATATAAAAAGAAAACATTAAAATTGTGTTCGTTTGTCCTCGATTCACGCCTTAATGCATTTAACGATTTGAACCAAACTTTCACACATATTTGCTATTGGTCTGTATATCATTTGTGTGAAGTTTTGTCGCTAAAACACAACTTTGAGGGGATGAAAAAGGCTAAGAAAATTTGTATGGAGAAATGCACTTTGAAACAATTAAAAAATGGATAGAAATCGAGTAGTGATATTTCAAATACAAAAAAAAAAAAAATTATTTTAAAAGCAATTGTTGTTGTCAATGATTTCAATTATTTTCCGAGCAAATTAGCAAATTGTTATTGTGAACAATTTTGAATTTTTTTTTAAATATAGGTACCTACCTAATAAGTTTGTTCTTTTAAATTATGTTACATTAAGTAACATTTCAAAGTGGAGTAGATACTTTGATATTTGTTTGATGGTGTTTGAATCCATTATTTTCAGGATCCTTGCATTAGTACGAGTGAGTAAGTTGAAATGTAGGGGTGATTGAGATGCGTGGACAATGATGTTGTTCAGAGTTTTGAGTTTTCACGTAGGGGTTGTTACGAAAAATGAGCGAGTAACAATCTTGGTACTCTGCTCATTCGTGATTAGGGTTATGGCACCTGCAACAACATTAACCAATTTTTTGACACTTGCCGAAGCCACGAGTTTGCACGAACACTTTCTTATTGCGAAATGCCCCGATATTGGAATGCGTCGTCGAAGAAGTTCAAGCGGCCGAAACAAGGTGAAGTAGTTCCCGCATTTCGTAGTGTTTATGCAAGTGATGCAATTGGTAGAATATACACAGTTCACCCGAAAAACAACGAATGCTTCTATTTGAGAATGCTTTCGGTCAATGTTTGTGGCCCTACTTCGTTCGAAGCGCTGCGGACTGGTGACGGTGTGTTGTGTGCTATGGCCGACGATATTTTGCATCGCATTCGCACTGTGACATCGGATCGGATAATCATCTGATGTGAGATGAAAAGCGCAGCAAAGCTTTGATTTTGATCGAGGATATGTGTCTGCTCATGAGTGGCAATTTTTGGTTTAAAATGATGACACAAAGATATTTTCAGGAAATCCAGATGGTTTTGGCGTTCATCAAGATTATATGGCCTTTTATAGCGATTTGACGTCTCAAGATGTCGTTCGAGAAGTTAAAAACTACGAGTTGGAAGATTTTGACAATACAACAACACTCGAAATTTATAATGAGGCATAAGTTAAGTAAAGGACTCGTGGTCCTTGCAAATCAAAAAAATACTCGAACCGTGCCCGCAGACACGCCCACTAGTTCGATTTTTAAATAAAACACTTTAAGTTCAACCACGTTATAATTTTATTACTGATATCGACCGTTCACGCTCAAGTCCAGAATTAGAATGCCTTACAAACTAAAATATTTCCCGTTAGGAAATCACTGGTCCCACGATGCAACTGCTGACTGGTCAAAGTGTCGAAATGCACGCGCATCCGTAGACGATCGCGCGTGTGCCATACGATCCGTTGCACCCAGACTGTGGGAACAGGTAGATATGTAGAAATGATGACGCAGCCAATCCCACGATTGGCTGCCGCGTACTTTGTACTTGGCCTTGGACGATCGTGTTAACTGCCGCCTCTTCAAATATCTGCGTCCCGCAGATCTATCGCTGAGCATGTGGAACAGCTTAGGTTACCGACCGGTTGTTGAACTTCCGCTGAACGTTGAGCTGGGCGAGGTATACGCTTCCGGCGAAAGGACAGACGAAGTTCCGGGATATTGACCCTTCCGTAGATCTTTTTCCACAATAGACAGATGGCGAAAGCTAATGCTATGGCAATGAGGATTTCTGTAACGATAGAAGAATTAAAATGTTCTTTCAGGGTTTTGATGAGTTCAATGTTCTTGACGCTGATTTCATGCACAAACTCCAGATTAGGCCTGATCCTTTTGCTGGTTACATTAGCCAGGACAGCAGGAAGCGCTTGTAGACTTGAAGCGGACCCACTATAATATGTCTGACCCCTGATGATGACCGTGTCGTTGTCTAGTTGGATGAGGTAGGTACCTTCTAGGGGAATAGAAGAATTTTTATTTAAGACAGAACCATTAAAATTTGTCACAAAGATCGTGTTTTCCCCAATAAGTTCTATGACCTCTTCGTTAGTACTTTTGAAGTCGCACGCTGCAATACCACCCTTAAGGATCCTGGGAAGACATGCGTCCTCAGCTATTTTCTTTAAAACGCTACTCTCGCATACCGATGTGTTCCCTATATGGAAGCAGTCACCGTTAAGTCCGTAAGTCAGGTCGTGATTAACTAGTAGTTTCGCGTAGTCTAAGTCAATTTGTCTTCCATCCTTGATTGCAGCACGAGCGTTTATTAGATGGAAAATATTGGTCCCAACCTTAGGGATAGCTAGGACATACAACAGAAGGGTTCCATTGCTGTATACAGAGGGTCGCCCGTACTCCACTGCCTCCACGAAGTTTTGGTAAGGAAGGGTTTCCAGTTCGTTTATGATAGTGTTAACCTCCTCAGCATCCAATATGTTACTATTAACTATTCCAGTCTTGGCCATTTGGCATGCTCTTACTATTTCATTTATGCCTTCCTTTAGTATAAGTACTTTGTTAAGTAAGTCGTGCCTCAATCGTTCTGCCTCTCCTTCTTGTACCGCGTTATTATAGCCGTCGATCATTTTGTTAACCTTGTTCATAACCTCATGCGTCGCCTCGAAGAGTTTTTCGTTGATTCTGTATTGGTCGTTATTGTTCTCTATCATGTCTGTTTGCGTCTGTAAAAGTTTTCCCCAGTCGGTTGCGTCAGGAGAGCCCGCCAGCCATTTCCAGGCACTCCCTAACCAGTCAATAGATCGAGCCCGTCTCGTCCTTGGCTCACCTAGTTCCTTCAATCGATCTTTTACCTGATTCAGATGGTAAGTTAAAACCAGTTGCATTTCCTGATCTGCTACATGTTTTGCGGCGAGTTGTTCGGTTCGTTCGATGAGCGCGCTGTATTTGTTCAAGTCAATAACATGGATTAGCTTGAAGTAGCCATTTATCACCCATGCGTTGCCCTCCTTAATGGTAACGATTGGTGATGTGTACTCAAAAATGTGCAAAGCCTGCACAGGAACCAAGAAAGCTAAACTGCAATACAATTTCAATATGACTTATTAATTTTATTACATAATTAATTAACTAAATACCAAGTTGGACTTAATAGTGTTGTTCAAAATGAATTTCTTACTTCTATCGGAGACTTTTCAATAAGTCTTTTGTTCTTTTTCTTTTTCTTAAAATTAGTAATTGTTTTTTTTTTTTATTATTATTTTTTTTTATTTTACGTAGATCGGAGAATCATCCCCCTTTATTTTCATCTTTTTTTTTTATTTCCTTTATTTTCTATTTAAGTTCTTTAGGTGTGCTTTGTGAATTCTTTTGCCACTAGCTGTTGTTATTGTTACGCGGTTGTCCTTTGCGACAATTTCTTTTCGATACAACGGTTTATTTTTACCCTTAATGCATTTCACGGCAGCATACACTACATCACCCTCGCAATACCTTCTGGGCGCACTCCTTTTTAGATTCAGTCTCACGTTCCTAGCCTCCATATTCCTTTTGATGATACCTCTCAGGTCCTTATTGATTTTAGAGCGAATGTTCAAAAGGTTTTGATAGTTCACTCTCTGAGATCGGTTAAAGAAAACATCGGTAGGTTTCCGTTTAATTACTGAATGTATTGTATTATTATACCGATCTACCGCTATCTCCACTAGTTCTTTAACCATGAGATCTGGGTTTTCGACCCTAAGGCATCGGTAAATTTCTAATATCGTGGAATGGACTCTTTCTATCTGTCCATTCACTTCGCTTCGGTAGGAGGGGGTCAGATAGAGTTTGACTCCTAGGGTCTTTATAAAATTTAGGATTATCGGACTAAGGAAGCCCCTTTCGTTATCTGTGACTAAGATTTGAGGTACCGTGAAATAGTGTAAGATTTTGATCAACTTTGATCGAATGTAAACAGAGGATTTTTCTTTAATATGGAAAAATTTTGAAAATTTTGAAAATTTGTCAACGACAGTTAGGAATTTTTTGTTCTGAATCTCCATGATATCCATATGAATTATCTCACATGGATATTTGGGGGACGGCGTCTCTTGAAATTCAGGAGCCAATGGGTGTCTATCGTATTTATTTGTGCTGCAGATTTCGCACAAGGCAGCGAATTTCCTAACCTGAGACATCATTCCTGGAAAATAAAATTTTTCAAGAATTTGCTCCCTGTTTTCCCTAGGAGCGCGATGGGCTCTCCTATGTTCCTTTTCTATTATTATGAGCCTGCGCTCTTTATTGGCGACATCCTCAACGATTCTTTGAGTAACCCGTATTTTATAGTTATTAAAGTTTTCCAGATAAACCTCTTGGAGCAAACCAAGGTACCTCTCCGGGATTTTAATTCCGTTTACCACTCTCGGGTTAAGCTTTTCCCTCAACATGTTAACAAGATAGTCCCGATGTAATTTGTTCGTAGAAATATAATGCCGATGATAACCGGGGTGCGGCTCCTCGTGAGAATGCAGATCGATACCAATCTTAAAAATCAGTTGATTTCTGAAGACATTGATTGGGGCCTCTACGTGCGGTATGAGGTCAGAGCCATCCTGGTCAGCGCTGTGTACAGTGCAGGATTCTGTGTCGCTACCAGAGAGCTCACAAAGTCCTTCCTCAGCCGTACCCGTCTGGGAGGCCTCAGTTGCGGTGTCCGTGACCACTCCTGTAGGTGAGTCGGACTGCGTTTCGCTAGCGGTTTCGGTGCTGGTATCAGATAGATGGTTAACCTCTGTCTCCAATCGTGAAAGAGCATCAGCCACGAAGTTTGATTTACCGGGAGTGTAAATCAACTCGTAGTTATACTCCTCAATCCTTGCCTTCCAACGCTTAAGTTTAGCGTTGTGATTCCTGTTGCTCAAGGCAAATGTCAGAGGCTGATGATCGGTGAAAATCTTAATCTTTCTGGCTCCATACAGATAATTTCTCAAATTATCTAGAGCCCAGACTATGGCGAGCATCTCCTTCTCATTGGTCGCGTAGTTCTCTTCTGTTCGGTTCAGAGAGCGGGAGATGTATGCCACAGGTCGTTCTTTACCATGCTCGCCCTGAGATAGGACAGCACCAATGGCGTAGTCGGAAGCATCCGTGGTTAAATTAAAGCCTTTTTCGAAGTCCGGAAATGCCAGGACATCTGCAGACGTGAGTAGCTCTTTTAGAGTTTCGAATGACTTAACTGCATCATCGTCAAGGGAAATTGAAACATTTCTAGATTGGTTGGCTCTAACATTTGAAAGGTCCCCGCGTGTTAAGTTGGTCAGGGGTTTCGCGATTTTAGCATAATCTTTAATGAACTTCCTGTAATAGGAGGTTAATCCAAGGAAGCTTTTCAGTTCTTTCAGATTCCTTGGTGGAAGAATGTTTTCGATTGCTGTAACTTTTTTCCTGTCTGGGAGAATGCCTTCTGGAGTAACCAAATAACCGAGGAATTCCACGCTAGTGGCCATGAAGTTGGTTTTTTCCAGGTTTATCCTTAGTCCGGCATCATTTAATTTGGAGAAGACGGTTTCAATGTCTCTCAAGTGATCTTCCTCAGATTTGCTAAAGACGATTATATCGTCAATATATACATAGCATATCTTTCCTATTAGATCCTTGAGCACATCATCTATCATCCTTTGGAAGATAGCGGGAGCATTTTTGAGACCGAAGGGAAGTCTTAGATACTCGTACTTCCCATTCATTGTCGAGAAGGCCGTCTTCGGAATATCTTTCTCGTTCATCAATATTTGATGGAATCCTGACGTCAGGTCGAGCGTTGTGAAGAGTTTTGCATCTCCAAGACTAGCGAGCGTGCTATTGATATCCGGGATCGGGTATGTATCTGGAATCGTTACAGCGTTCAGACGCTTATAGTCGATTACCATTCTATACTGTTTTTCGCCGTTGGGTTTCGGCTTCTTAGGAACAACCCATATTGGTGAGTTATATGGGCTATTCGAAGGACGGATGACGTTTTCCGACAGAAGCTCCTTAACCTGTCGCTCAACTTCATCCCTCATACAAGCTGGGTAGGGGTAGCTTTTAGCATAGATTGGTTCGTCCGTATTCGTACGGATAGCAGCTCTTACGTTGGTTTTAACCATTTCGTTGCCCACAGGACCAAAAAGACTCTTAAATTTGCCGCAAATAGCCTCCAATCTGGATTTTGCGAGAGTTGAAATATTCTCGCTCAAAGAAAACATGTAATTTACCGCGCTAGAAACCCGATTTTTAAGGGTGATGACCTTATTGGATGCGATAGTAAGTTCGTTCTTCTCCCTATCGATGACCGCTTTTAATTGCTTTAGCGTGTCATCGCCAATTATACCATCAAACGATGTTAGGCTAGGGAGAACAAAGAATGTGACGTCTAGCTCGCAACCCAGGTCGTGGAAGAACTTCCCACATATTTTGTTGTTGATGCGAATCTTCCCGCCGGGACTATTCACAAGAAATGGGTGTTGGACGGGGTCAGGACGCGGAACTAAGTTTGGTCTTATAAAATTCTTGTTAGCTCCCGTGTCCACCAAAAAATTCAGGACGACCCCATCCCGCGTAACATACTCTATGTATGGTACGCTGGAAACGAGGCTCCTGCCATAAAATTTTCCGGCGATGGTTCCTCGTAAGGGAGATCGGCTGATTCCGCTTCTGCTATTGGTTCCGAACCGACAGATTCCATGTGATGCAACCGCTGTTGTTTGCGCGGGTTGTAGTTATCTGACCTTGGTTCTCGTTTGAACCGGTTGTTAGGCCGATTCATGTAATTAACGTTTCTGGATTGAACAGATTCATCTACTTCCATCTTAACTGGGGGTTTCGGGCCCAATGGTCTTAGCGGTCTGTCTTGGAACCCAGCATTCCCAGAATAATATTGGCGCTGCCCGTAACCATGGTTCGGGAACCTATTCGAATTTCCTACGGGCAAGGGAGGGCCCCTTTCATTTTTGAAGTTATAGTGCACGGGGGAGGATATTACGTTCTGTGCCTGCACATGCACAGTATTGCTCCTGAAATTCAGGTTCTGCATTTCAAGGCACGCAGAATAGGCCTCAGGGAGCGTTCTTGGTCTCCGGATCATAAGCAGCCTTGATAGATCCCCATTCAGTCCTCGCACAAAGACGTCCAATGCCCGATTGCGGTAGGCTTCTACCAAGGCATTCATCGTTTCGGCGGAGTGCGATTCCGATCGAATCTTGTTTATAACAAGTGAAAATTGATGATTCACGGTGGCGTAAAAGTCATCGACCCGAGAACCACCTTGCTTCAGCTGATTTAGCTGGTGTTCGAGGGTCCTTATGTCCCTTTTATCTGCATAATGCAGAGAAAGGACCCTTTTGATTTCCGTCCACTCATCATCAAACACGTTGTACGATACGAGCGCAGAATCAGCCTTCCCCCTGATTTTCTGCCTGATGTGTTGGAGGATAGCCCTGTAAATGGGCTTGCTACGGACGATCTCGTAGTCCTTGAGGACCGTTTCGACACTATGTACCTAGGATACATAGTGAACTGGATTACCTTCAAATATCTGGAGCTCCTTTACGGAGTCCGGTAATTTTGAAATTTCTTTTAATTCGGCCTCGTTGTTCGGACCTCTTAACTGTTCAGAGATTTCGGGTTGCTGGACCGCTGGTCCCCCCAAGCCTGCAGCCTCAATGTTTGTTATTCTGTTCTCAATGGAACTAAGCCGTCTTACTAAATCATCCCCCTGTCTCGAATCCCCCTGCTCAAGACGAGCAATTCGGGATTCAAATCCTCTTAATTGATCGAGAACTGAATTGATGGCTCCCGTTAATTGGGTCACTGAATTCCTAAGCTCATCCATTTTAATTACGGTTATGATTGAGAGTGTAAAAAAATACCGTGAAATGACCCTTATAATATCTCAAATAAGCTAACTAGTGGCAGAAGAGAATTTGGATTCGTTACTTAAATAATTTTTACAATTGAATCTACTGCGTATCAATTTCATACAGTTATTTCGATTTTTTAATTTTAGCTCGATATATCTTTCACAATTGATGTGCTCTTTTTCATAAGTTAATTTACTTTGATTAATTCGATTTCTTAAATTCCCTGGATGCCTGCTAAGCGCTCCACCTTAAACTTTCGGGGTAGTCACCTGGAAGGCTCGTATGAATCCGGTTTAGTCGTAATGCAATTATATCTGCAGCGACCTACTGAGGTACGAGTGTCTTCACAAAGAATTATATAAAAATCCTTCAGTGAACCGGCCCCTTTTTTCTTGGGAGTTGGCCCCTAGGCATAAATGTTTTCTTAAATTCGTTACTGAGTGGGTAGTTTCTTTCCACAAAATTTTCTTATGTACTAGGCATAGATGTTTTTCACGAAATTATTACCAAAAAGGCAATTTTCTTTAAATAAATTTTTTCAGATATATATTTCTTAACTTATAGCTTACTATACTCCTAAAATGATTGGTGACATCTTCTGGATGTTGTCTTCGGAGTTGTTCCTTATCTTCCTTATTCTTCCTTATATTCGGCTTTCACTTCTTTGGACAACCTTTCCAATGGTGATTTCAACTTCCTCGCTTAGTCCTTTGATGCGTAGGTTTTTTACAGTTTTATGACTTTAGTTTCACTTTCACATCTGCTTATTGATTGCACAGTATTTTAGCTTTTACTTTCCCTTTTTACATTTAGCTCTTAGTATGCACTTGCTCTTGGGTTTGGTCCTGACTTTACACGTCAGGTCCCTGCTCGGGCGCCAGTAAAGGACTCGTGGTCCTTGCAAATCAAAAAAATACTCGAACCGTGCCCGCAGACACGCCCACTAGTTCGATTTTTAAATAAAACACTTTAAGTTCAACCACGTTATAATTTTATTACTGATATCGACCGTTCACGCTCAAGTCCAGAATTAGAATGCCTTACAAACTAAAATATTTCCCGTTAGGAAATCACTGGTCCCACGATGCAACTGCTGACTGGTCAAAGTGTCGAAATGCACGCGCATCCGTAGACGATCGCGCGTGTGCCATACGATCCGTTGCACCCAGACTGTGGGAACAGGTAGATATGTAGAAATGATGACGCAGCCAATCCCACGATTGGCTGCCGCGTACTTTGTACTTGGCCTTGGACGATCGTGTTAACTGTTATAATTGAAGATATGTGCTTAGCAATTGCAAATAAAACATTGTCACAATTAGGTTTGCCAGCTTCTAATTGACCATTGCATGACGTATTTAATCAAGAAATGCAACGTGAACAACAATACGATATAAATGAACTGAACACATTTATAAATCTGAATCTGCCGAAATTGAACCGAGAACAAAGAAATGTATATGATACAATAATTCAAGCATACAAACGAAAGCGGATGAATGTTTTTTTTTTATACGCGCCAGGTGGTACCGGAAAAACGTTTTTGATTTCCATGCTACTAGCTACTATAAGATCACCGAAGAATATAGCATTAGCACTTGCATCGTCTGGAATAGCTGCTACATTGGATGGTGGTCGTACAGCGCACTCCGCACTTAAATTACCTACCATTGAATATGCAAATTAATGAAATACCAACGTGTAATATTTCTAAAAATTCTGGAATGGGGAGAGTTTTGCAACAATGCAAATTAATAGTATGGGATGAATGTACAATGTCACATAAGAGATCGGTGGAAGCTTTAGATAGGACTTTGAAAGATTTAAGTAATAATCAAGAAATATTTGGTGACGCTTTAATATTATTGGTTGGTGATTTCCGTCAAACACTGCCAGTGATACCCCGTGCAACTCCAGCAGATGAATTAAAGGCATATTTAAAGTCATCAAATTTATGGAGAAATGTACAAACACCCACTTTAACAACAAATGTGAGAGTACAAATACAAAATGACCCATCGGCTGAAGAATTTTCTAGGCAATTACTGTCGATAGGAAATGGACAAATTCCTATTGATAACACTGGATTAATCAATTTGCCAGATAATTTTTGTAATTTCGCACAAACAAAACAACAATTGGATTCAAGTGTTTTTTCAAACATTGCGCAAAATTATAAAAATCACAATTGGTTAGCTGAAAGAGCAATATTGGCTGCCAAAAATAAGGACGTCGGCCAATTGAATGCGGATATTTTAACTGATGTGCCTGGTGAGATTGTAACGTATCAATCAGTAGACACGGTCACAAAGTCAAGATGACGCTGTCAATTATCCGACGGAAATTCTGAATTCGTTGGATTTACCTGTATATATATTGCTTTATATTTTTAACGAAACATTTTTTTGTTTAGTTTTTTAGATTTGGCATCAAAAATTATGTTTAACACCAAATCTTCACCGAACCACGATCCATTCCCGAGTTATGAGTGCACATACGGACGTCAGTCTCTTTTACATATAGCCGTACCCACCATACCAAAATAGTATCCCCTTTTTCAAACTGTAACCAACCAAACACAGCCACAAAATTCCATTGAAATTGGTTGAGTGGTTTAGGAGATCGACAAGAGCGCCACAAATATATTGTTTTTTGCACCGTTTTTTTGTAAACAAATTAGAGAAACATACGTTTACCATTTGCAACCAAACTTCACAAAAATCATATACAGACCAATACCAAAGATGTATGGAAGTTTGGTTAAAATCGGTAAATGCGTTAAGACGTGTATTGGCGACAAACGAACACAATTTTAAGGCTCAATTTTTATATAAATATATAGATTTGGGCGGAACGAAGTTCGCCGGGTCAGCTAGTATATATATAAAAATGGATCTTGGTTTGTTCGGATACTTAAAACTCGAAAACGACTGGACCAAATTGGATACTTCCTTCTGCGGATTTGTTCGTAATTGCTCCGCGAAGGTTTAGGAAAAAAGAAAAATTGAAAAAATTAAGAAAATTGCGCGGAAAATTAGAAAATTAAAGTTTGTATGGGGAAATACACTTTGAAAAAAAAATTAACTGGATAGAAATCAAGAAGTGACACTTCAAATAAAAAAAAAAAAACAATATTCTGAATTTTAAAAGCAATTGTTGTTGTCAATTATTTTAATTATTTTCCAAGCAAATTGTTGTTGTCAACAATTTTGAAGTTTTTTCTTTTTTTTTTTAAATATAGGTACCTAAAAACTTTATTCTAATAAATTATGTTTACTATGTTACATTCAGTAACTTTTTGAAATGAAGTAGATAGGACTTTGATTATACAAAGATGATAAATTATGGCCGACGATATTTTGCATCGAATTCGCACTGTGACATCGGATAATGAACTGGAGATGTCAGATGAAATGCGCAACAAAGCTTTGATTTGACGCATTTAATCGAGAATTGGAGCGAGAAATGGACTTCGAACGAATCGCATTGAGTCAAGCTGTTCGAACAAATGTGCCAATGTTGAATCTATATATATAAAAATGAATCCCTATTTCCCTTGGTCGCGGCATGACGCGTGAACGGCTGGACCGATTTCGCTAAATTTTGTTTGTTGTGTTTGTTATTGTCAGGAGAAAAATCTTATGAAAGAAAAAATTAAGAAAATTGCGCGGAAAATTAGAAAATTTAAGAATACTTAACCACCATATTAAATTATATCTAATGTAACCATAGCGCTTTTACAATTCAAACTTTTTTGATGTAACCTTATGGCGTTGGCATAACATTGACAGAATGCGTGCTGCAAAAATCGTCAACGAGGATGTAAACAAAATAAATATCGTTTAAAGCAGATGCTTCGATCGGAGTTATTATATTGATAAAATACATATAAAATAATTAATTTATTATTATTTTTAACAAAAACTGAATTTCTTAGTGCACATCGTCGGAAAATCCTCAACATGTGGCGTTGTAGGCGTATG
Source organism: Cheilosia urbana (assembly GCA_946477585.1). Taxonomy (NCBI): domain Eukaryota; kingdom Metazoa; phylum Arthropoda; class Insecta; order Diptera; family Syrphidae; genus Cheilosia; species Cheilosia urbana. Next base: position 122,447,211 of record OX297853.1, read on the forward strand.
TCGATTTTCAATTCAATTAAATTTTCTTTAAAAATAATCTTCTTAATTCATACCTATAATTCTTTCGGGATGAAACTCGATGATGATGATATAACTCGATAACCACTGGGTAAATTTTTATGATTCTTCTTTTGTTTTGTTCGTATTGTTGTATTTCAGGTTGAAGCAAACTTAAAAGATAGGATTTTTGACCCGCTATATGGCGTTGTAATCGATCTCCGAAACCACTCACCCGATTTCAATGAAATTTTATAGATTTATATTCTTCGTTCCCGCTTGAAGGATAGGATACTTTTGGACCTGATAGGTGGCGCTGTTGCCGATCGCCGAAACAGCGCTACCAAGTTGATTGAAATTTTGTAGGGAAAATTCAAAGGCAAACATTCTTATCCCGCAGATTTCGCTTATTAAGAACAATTTACCATTCGTGCGACTTCAATTTCCCGTGCGTCTCGCTTTCGCTATGACAAATAATTTATTGCAAGGATAATCGATGGATGTTTGTCAATTTAAGTGGAAGGTTGGACGACACGTCAAAATCATTGCGGTTTGATTGAAAAAAATCAACATTGCTATTCATCGTTTATTTCTATTGCATTTAATATATCTTTTGAATAAAGAATTTTAATTGGTCGAATTACATAAATTAGCAAGTGCTTGGTGCATGCTCGGAATTTATTAACAAATTAACAAATTTGGGCGAAACGAAGTTTGCCGGGTCAGCTAGTATTCTTATGTTTTTTGTACGTTTTGTTTGTCTAGATTCTAGAATTGCTTCTGAGTTTTTTTTTTTTTTGCTTACATATATACCTAATAAAACAAAAAGCAAACAACCAAACTGTATAAACGAGTCTTGAGCGTGTTGTATTATGTCAGCTACTTCTAATGCTTCTGTTGTTTGTACTGGTCTTCTGAGCTTTTCTATTCTTCGTAGTTCATCTTGAAGAGTCGTAACAAGAATGCACAAAGTCATCCATTTGTCCTCCGACTGGAGCGTGTGGTCTATGAAAAGCTCCGGGCTAGGCAGATTTCTTCTCCATTCTGTGAATCTTCTGCAGTGAAAAACTGCATGCTCCGTATCTTCCTCTTGTTCTGGACAATCGAGGCAAAAAGGGGAGTTATCGTATCCAAATCGATGAAGATATTTACGATAACCACCGTGGCCACTTAGGAGCTGCGTAAGGTGGTAGTTGACGTTTCCATGTGATCTCTTTGTCCAAATCCCAATTTTCAGGATCAGCTTGTAGGTCCATCTGCCTTTCGTAGTGCTGCTGCTGAACCATCTGTCTTGCCACATGACGAGTGAAGCAGTTCGCTCGTCAGTCTTAATTCTCGCGATTTCTCTTTCCTCTTGTTGGATCGAGGCTCTCCTGTTGTAGAGCATCTCATCAGCGAGAATGTCTATTGGGATCATACCCGCTATAACAAAGGCCGCTTCGTCGGAGATGGTTCGAAAACCACAGATTGTTCTTAATGCGCTGAGTCTGTATACTGAAGACAGTTTTCTTCTTGCTTCTTTCGTCGCAAGTGCACACGCCCAAACTGGGGCAGCATACAAGAGTACTGAGCTGACTACCTTGGATAGTAGGATCCTCCTGGCATATCCAGGTCCACCAATGTTCGAGAGTATCCGAGAGAGTACTGCCTGTAGTAGTAACGCCTTTTTACTCGAGTATTCCACGTGTGCTTTAAACTCTAGCCGGTTGTCAAGTGTAACTCCTAGGTATCTAATGGTTTCTTTTGATCGTACTATTTGACGGCCAACCCGAAAGTTCGCGTATTCAACCTTTTTGCGACTCGTTATTAGGATAGCCTCCGTTTTATGGTCAGCTAGTTCTAGGCCGGCGGATACTAACCAATCTATTATTTTTATAATCGCTTCGTTCGTGGCTTACTCTACCTCGTGAATGTGTTTCGCCACTATAGCAACGGCTATATCGTCAGCGAACCCAATTATTCGGACACCTTGTGGCAACGTAAATCTCAAAACTCCATCGTACATAATGTTCCATAGGAGGGGGCAGATTACCGATCCCTGTGGCACGCCCGCAGAAACGTTGTAGTATTTTAAACCTTCGTCAGTTTCATACCTCAGCTTTCTGTTGGTAAAGTAGTTTGCAACTATTTTTCGCAAGTAATAGGGTGCGTCCATCCTAGCAAGCGATCTTTTAATGAACGACCAATTAGCCTCCGATTTAGATATGTCATGTGGTATTTGGCATTTGGTTTAACTTGATTTTCGTTGTCTACTTCTGTTTTTTATGTCATGATATATACTATACCTCGAGCGATGATGATATTGGCCTCAAGTGTATCTAAGTGTTAAGATGGTATTACCTTCGCAAAAAAAGGAAATACCATAAAGTACGCACATATTTTAATTGACAAAGGATGATCCGACTTACCCAACGGCTTCAAGCACTCGCAACTCTTAATTGGGAATTGTGATGCCAATTGCCAGTAGGCGCGAAACGTGTACGGTATAGATAAACACACACTTTCTTCAATATTCAATTGCTCTTTTATTTGTGGGGCGACATAATATTGTGAAACTGGTACGACGTAGGAGTAGTGACAATAAGTTTACCAGGTGATCCAACAAGTGGACCTGCCTATAGGTATTATTGCAGTGATGGAGGCTTAATATTGGGAAACGTGCCTACACATACTTTAAAATGGTTCAAATGTGTGTAAGGACAAGGACCCTTGCAGTCTTGGCGTTAAAAGAAAATGTACGTAATTATACTTTGATTTAAAAAGGAGATTTTAATTTGCAGACGTCTTCTAAGGAGACCTAAAAAGTCAATAGGAAAATTTGTAAATAATCGCTGTAATAAAAAAACGTATCCTTCAAGAAAGCATTGATGAAAGTTAAGCTTCAGACAAACTTGTGCTTGCTGACGCTGTTTACTGACACTTCACAAACATAACCAGCAGCTAACAAACATGTCCCATCCCAAGTAACAATTTGACTTCGGTAAGGTTCAAATTTGTAATTTCTGTAGGCAACCGCTTCGATAGAGCTTCTATAGTACTTGTTAACAGAAGTAGACAGATTTCGAAGTAATTGTTTCCAATATAACTTCTGTACGTCCTAGGCGAGGCATATACACAGGCTTTATAGAGGGATATGAAATTAAGTTTCGGTAAGATCACCATTAGACATCTGAAAATGTGTGAGGAGATGTGTGGAAAGTGAATTGCTTCGGTAATGCTTGTGGTTGGAAGCGCTTTCGCGAAGCTTCTTTAGAACTCCTGATAGGAAGCATTATAGAAGCAATGAAATATCATGCAATCAAAAACTTGCGATTGGAAGTCTTAACGAAACTCTAAAATGTATGAAGTAGTTCAGATTTACCACCGCCATAGTGTTATGACGAATTAGCCTAGGGGTAGTGTATTGCACAACTACGCAGCAGGACCCATGTTCGATTCTCACAGCGACCTATTGTAATATAAAATATAAATTATGCGATGCGATACGATTACTGCATGAAAATTGCAAAAAGTCAATTGGATAATGTTTAAATAGGATAAAAAAAATGTATATTTATGTAAAAAATAAGAAATTAAAGAATAAAGAAATTCAATTTTCTTTTCATATTTTAAGCTATTACAAAGCTTCTATAAAGTTTCTATAAAGTTTCGGTAATGCCTTACTTGTATAAAAGTGCGCCAGATTTGTTTCCTGTAGGCCTTATTATTATTGCAGGAGGGGAAATAGCCTCGATAGCACCTTACCGAAGTATAATTTTTACTTGGGATCTAACCTGTTCCTCTATTTTTAGCTCAACTGAAACGATAACAGTTTTGTTAATGAACCAAAAACTCCTCTTGCAATATAAATAACAATAGACATCTTGAAAATTCCGATTCTTAATTCTGAACTCGTATTTCTGAAACTATTCATAAAACGTGGCACTTCTCGTATTAAATGTTTTAGCAAATATTTTTAATTGCTGCATATTTGAGGGGCATACCTAACCATCCCATCTATCCTTCTTTTGGGAGGATAATCCTGTTTTTGAACCAAAATTTTCAAAAACCTCCGAACCTCCTTTCTCTCTCTGAATCCTCCTTTTACCCTCCAATTATTCTTCTTTTCTATCAAAATTAAAAAACGAATTTTTTTACCGAAGAATCAATTCAAATTCTGCCGCTGTAAACACCGAAGTGAGTCTTGGCAAAACGCTGCGAAAATCAAGCAGCAAACCAATCGATTCGCACTTTCCATCGGAGTTCGACTCCACAATCGCTGCAATGGTAGGTATTTGGGCCTACGACGTCATTAATGCCGATCACAGTTTCCAGTCCTCAGAAAAAATCTTTTGAAAAACAATATTTTGGAAAACAAAATATAATGTGGCCAGCGACGAACAAACAGTGGACGTAGATGAATTTGAGGAAATGGACTTAAACTAATATGAATAAAAAATGTTTCTCATCGTTAAATATTATCCTCCTTTCATCCTCCTTTTGGAGAAAAAAAAACTCCTTTTTAGTAAAATTTGGGAGGAAAACCCTCCTTTTTGACAAAATTGAGATGGGAAGGTTAGGCATACTTGCTAGAAGCCCTCGAAATGCGCCCATGTTGTATGTTTGTTAAAAAAAAAAATTGGTAGGTAAGACTTGGTTGAGTGGGGTTGTGAGTAGTGATGAGCTAAGTCGTGATTTCGAAATCACAGGTACAACTGTGACTGTGATTTTCACATCACTGTGATTTTAACCTGTGATTGTGATTGTGACTTGCGAACTCAGGGTAAGTACTGTAATGTCATGTTTTAGACAATTTTTGATAATATGACTCTTTTAGAGAAATATCTAAGCCCCAAATTGTTAGACAGTTTACTTATTGTCGGAAAATGAGTTGGGGAAATTTCAATTAATGTAACGAAATTGACACAGCAAATTAAGGATTTATACACGTATGTATTCAATTTAATGTATTTTGTACACTGCAACTCCAAGCTAATTAAACGCACTCGAAAGTTCGCGAACATTGAAAAAATGTTGTTCTATCACTTTTCTACTACCTTTTTTTAAAGACTATCTACCACCGCTTCGCTTTTCTCAAGTCCCATCACTGGTGCCTTCTTTCGTGTTGCTACTTGCTACTTTGATTCGCAGTTTGGCATTCTCTTCATTTGCCTTTTGATTTTGATTCTTTATTCTTGTGTGTCCCTCGCCCTCGTGGCTCCTGCTCCTATACCTTAATTCATTGTTCTGCTCTTTGTCCTGTGATTGCGACTTTTGCTGTTTGTCGTGAGTCGTGATTTTCAAACTGTGACTGCGACTGTGATTCTTGTGTGTGTACCTACCCTTATTTCACTGTTTCGCTGCTGTACCTGTGATTGCGATTTGTTGCGACTTTTTCTGTTTGTCGTGAGTCGTGATTCGTGATTTACGAACTGTGACTGTGATGGGAAAAAATATAAAAAGGAAAGAGCGAAAAGTCGCAATCACGCTTTATTTGAAAGTCGATCACAAGTAGTAATTGCGATTTTGAAATCACTGTGATTAAATCACAGGTAGTGATTTTGTGCTCATCTCTAGTTGTGAGATCGTCACGAAAAAGCAGACACCATAGAGGACCCATCGCCATCCACAGGAAATGGGTAGGAACAGGCACCTATAAGATTGGCTCTGTTCCCCAAATTAAAAAAAAAACACGGGTGAAAAATAGTGATTTCTGTAACCAAAGCTTTCAGAAAGGAGAATCAACTGAAGATTCCCTAGGTACTACAATCTTGTGGTGAAATCGGGAATTGGGAATGAGCATGATATAGCCATAAGCCACATCCTTGGACTAGGACTACATAATTTAGATAAGCAAGCTACAAAAATCTGGATTTATTACCTAAAACTCAATACTGAATATAGATCCGACAAGGAGCGAAATTCCGTTCTTGGATTTGGGTATACCCTAGGGCTCTGTTTTGTTTTGGTGCCAATATACAGGGTGGGCCAAATACGTTTCTTTTTAAAAATGCAATAGAATGATCAAAATTATATTTTGTCCTTGTATTATGGCCTTATTAGTAAGAGCAAGCATTCCCATTAATTATGGAACACAATGTCGTTCAAGTGACTGCCTCGGCTAGCTTCGCAGTAGCGCATTCTGTCACTCCAATTTTCCAAGACCTTGTTGATGGTTTCGGGCTGTAGCTCACGGATTGCTTGGATGATATTGGTCTTTAGTGCTTGAATCGTTTCCGGATTGTTGACATCGGTCCTTTCCCACTAAAAAAAACCAAAGGGGTCAAATCGCAGCTCCGAGGCGGCCAATTGAAATCGCCAAGAGGGCTGATAACACGATTTGGGAATTTGGTGCGAAAAAGATCGATTGTGGCATGGGCTGTGTGGCAGGGCATGCCATCCTGCATGAACCAGAGGTCGCCCAAATTCATGTCTTCAATTTCACTAAAAAAAAAAGTCGGTTACTCTGTGCCGGGCTCTGTGACGCCCACCGTTGCCCGAAACATTGTTCCCAGTCTCATTTTCGAAGAGGCTACAGCAGGCACTTTTTCGTCTGTGCGCACTGTACAACGACGGGGACTATGAGTGTTGTCCACTATAGCATACCAGTCTCACGAACATTTTGCACAAGCTTGGCGTACAGCAAGCGCGGTGAGTGCTTCATTTCGGCCAAAGGTTCTTTTCGAGCGGGAAAAAGCTGTCAGTATCAAAATAACATATGATTTAAAAAGAAACCACTAGATGGCCCACATTTTAGCTATCGGATATTTGCCAACCCAGAAAATCAAATTCTAGAAAACCACCTTATGATCTTGAAGAACTTTTCACCAAATCTCTATGTGACTTTCAAGAATTTAAGAATTTTTAAAAGTCGGTTTGACTTTGAAGTCGAACGGTTTTGAGGGTTTCTCTTATATGAGAGCCACAATCACCAGGACACCCAAAAGAGCCGATTAGACCTTTTGCCTAACCAAACCTAGGAGTTGGGCTACGGAGGCGCCAAAGAGGTCTAGAAAATGTCGCTTTTATTGGGTCTGAACCGGGAACCAATACACTGATCCACTGCCTCCCTAATTTTATGAAATACTAGCTGTGCCCGCAACTTCGTACGCGGCGTGAGGCTGTGTAATTTCCAATAAAAGAGATTTGACCGTTTTCTCAACGGCATTTAAATCAACAGTCTAGCTAAAACAAAGCGGTGAACATTGTCAATGTGAAACAATAAATAAAACAAATTTATTCACCTAAAACACCAATTAAGAAAATTAAATTCAACAGCGTAAGTCCTAAAGTGTCACTTCCTTACTGTAGGTATCAACATAGGTAATATCAAAACAACCACTAAAATAAAAGCCTGAACGGTTTGTATCTACACCAACAATAAGTAAATCAGACAACATAATTCACCTATATCGTCTTTACTTCTTGAATTCTTCAATTATTTACTGTAGTCTATAGGTATCAACGTAGGTATATAACAACCATTAAAACAAAAACCATGAACTCATTTAGTATATACACCACCTCCAACATACATTCACCACCACACCACACGTCATCAGCCATCTGCGCATTTCCTCCGAAACACATTGTCCCCGTTTTTTTTTTTTTTTTTTATATATGAACGTGCTTGTGCGATATGCGCCACCAAACCACCCCCAAGCAGAACAACGATCAAGAACCGCGGCTGCTGATAATATTCGATTTGAGAAAATAAATTTATTTTTTGTGTGTTAGATTTTAGGTTGTAGCTCAGCTTCTAGACGACATAGAAAGCTAAGTGATGGCTTGAAATAACTATAAAAGTGTTGGCTCTCCTAAGTATTTTGTTTTGCTTGCATTGATTAAGAATTATTTGAGTAATGGCGAGTTAAAGGCAGTAAAGTCAGAAAAAAAACACATTTTGGTCAAAAACGCTCCAAAAAAAGGCATGGCAATGAAAGGAATAGCCTATATGTTGCACAAAATCTTAAGGAACATTTCAAAAAAAGTTTCATCGAAATCTGTGCAGTAGTTTTCACGCCATTAGGTAACAGAAAAATTGCCTACAGTTTTATTATAAGTATAGATATACCCTCACTCTCGAGTGCCATAGCTTCAAAGACCATAAGCTGCAGGTCTGCACATTTGAAATACTTCAATGCACTTTCATTTCTACCACTCCATACCTAAAGCCTCCCGCCATGTAGTTGTAGGTACTACCCCAGCCCAGTGTCAGTAAGGAAAACTCTCTTCACTCGATTTATTGACACAATAGCAATGCACAAGCACATAAATTCAAATTTCGAAACCGTCCTCGTCTGCTTGGTCATGCTGCATGCGTCATTTACACATCGGTTTTTTCATTCGTTTCCCCAAAACCACCAAAGTGGCTCTAATTGTTACATGGTTAAGCTCAAATCATAAATGAAGCACCACACGTCACATAACACCAGTACCACTTATCCCAAAAAAACAAAAATATTCACACAAAGGTAGCAATCATCTTAGCCACTCATTGATGACGGCACAAGTGACCCATTTAATAGATCGACGCAGAGAGAGTCGGTCAAGTGATTTAATCCCAGCCCAATTGTTTACTCATAAGCCGTAACGTAGTTGAATTTATTAACAAGCTCGTAGGGACCCCCTTGTCTCGTGTGAGAGAAGTGCACAACTTGGAGCGCGCAGCATTCGGCAGCCCAACATTTTAAATCTCAATTAAAAAATCTCTTCTTTATGTGTGTTTTCGGTTGCTGTACTCCCACCAAAAGTAAAAGGAAACAATACAACATGACTACACGCTTCATAGATGGAAATACACCATTCGAAGGTTAGACTCTTTATCGCCGACGAGGTTTGGGATTGCGTTGTGGTATATAAATTGACGCCCATTGCGGTAACTGCAGTACAACTCACCTGTTCACTAATTCAACCACACTAAGCCCGAACATGCGTAGATTTATCGTAAGCTAGGATATTCGATGTTGCATAAGGGACACGACGTGAAACTAATTTGAATAATTTTTCAGGTATTATGCTTCTCAGCTTTGGCTGCTGCAGCCCCGCCAGGATACAACTATCCCCAGATGCAAACGTCCGTCAGCCAGCAATTGGGATATAGTCAAAGTATCCTGCCAACATTGGCTGGACCTCTGCACCAGCAACAGCAACACATTCCAGTCCCAAGTCAATATATCCCCCCACAGTTGAATCAACCGGAAGCCTCCATAGGGCAGCAACAACAATTGATGATGCTGTCTCATCCGCATCAGGCACCCAAACAAGAAGTTCTGATCTCGAAACGATTCTTCATCCACTCAGCCCCCGAAGAGGTCGAAGACGAGTTAAGGGAAAAGGTCCTGACCATTGGCACACCACGCAAGAACTACAACGTCGTGTTCATCAGAGCGCCAACCAAGTCAAACAAAAAGACCTCGATCAGGATCACTCCGGCCGTCAACGAGGATAAGACAGTCATCTATGTGCTCAGCAAGAAGACCGATGCCGCCGATATTGATGCCCAAATCCAGGAGGTTGCAACCACTACAACCAAACCTGAGGTGTTCTTCATCAAGTACAAGACACCAGAGGAGGCAGCTCATGCGCAAGAGAAGATCCAGGGTAAGTTTTGGTGACTTTTGACGGGCTCCAGTGTTGATGTGAGTACTTTCTTTAGCTGAATACGACAACTTGGGTGGAAGCACCCAAGTGTCGAATGAAGGCATCGCCCCCGTAACATCGGTCATTGGAGCTATTGAAGAGAGAGCCAGGCAACAACAGCAACAACACCACCAGCAGCACCAACTCCTCGAACAGCAAGCAGGCGCTAGTGCAGTATCCACAGCTCCAATTGTCAGCAACCAGCATCTCGACATCCTGCCATCAGCATCAGGACCAACGGGCAGTTCCCATTTGAGCTCAAACAGTGGATACCTGCCACCAAATTACTATTACTAGAATGTCCTTAATGTGATTGTTATATTGTTAGTCGTGAATGATTGTTTTACTTGTAGATTTTTTTTACAATTTGTTGTCCTTATTAAATTCCTTTTTATATGCAACCTTATTTGAAAAAAAAGATGTCTTTGCATTCAAAGACGGTAGGAGCGATTCAGAACCTTTCTTAATGGAGTATATACTATCACAAAAGTGAGATGTTTCCAACTTTAGGCATGGATAAATAATAACTCGACTCAAAGGTGGTTTATCAATTCCTCTACGTGTCTGTCTACTTTAGGTTAGGTTAGGTTGGGAGGGCAGTTTTGCATCCGATGCAAATTTCACCCAGAAGCCGTGAAGGCCCATTGTGAGTACCCTGTTTGTACATGTAAGGACATGTGGCTAACAAAACCACTTCGATCTGTTGAGGAAAAGTTTTATGTCTGATAGAGGTACCCCTGCCAAGTCGTCCAAACTTTCGAAGAACCTAGCTCCCATACAGGATGAGCGGCGTTCCTGTAATGCTGGGCAGTGGCATAGAAGATGTTACACGGACTCTATTTCCTCTTCGTCTCTACAGCTTCTGCAGAAGTCATTTGCAAAAAGTCCTAGCCTTTTAGCCATATTTCCTATGATGCAGTGTCCGGTTAAAACTTCGACGAGCATCCGGATCTGATTTCTATTAAGGGAGACTAGGAACTTTGATCTTTTGGTGTCAACCACAGGCCACAGACTTCGGGTTATGATGCAACCGATGGTGTTGCTCCATGGTTCCTTAGCCAATTGTGTGGTGACGCCTTCAATAAAAGTCTTAGCAGTGTTGAAAGGCGGTAACACCTCTCCGTCCGCAAGTTGAGGGTTCATATCAGAGCCGTATCTGGCCAATTCGTCCGTCTGTCTACTTTTATTTCACGACTTTCCCTATCACACCCAAGGTTGAATCCTACTTTTTAACATTTTTCAAACCAAAGGCTTTTGTGGTACGATATTTAAGCGAATCTAAAGAAAGTCCAATATTCGTATCTCCAATTAGTTTAATCGCACGATTTTGAACTCTATCTAGTAAGTGCAGTTTTATATATTGTAGCCAGATCAGAAGGCGTAAAATATTTCTTGCACCGATTGAGGAAACCTAGACAATTCGCAGCGTTTTTGGCGACTGCATGTATAATGGTCATTCCAACGAAGGTTGTAATGAAAACAAATACCGAGAATGGAGAGTCTTTCGGTTTCGGTGATGCAAGTGCCATTCATGGATAATAACTGTAGTTTCAGATTTCGCTTTAGACACAGCAGACAGAATTGTGTTTTAGAAGCATTAAATTCCAATCCATTAGCTAAACCCCATTTTGTAATGCTGTCGAGATCGGAATTTAATGAGCTTATCATACGTTTCCGTTCCATTTCTATGGCCGAAGTGCAGGGACGTGAATCCCGAAACGAGTATGAAAAGCTGAGGGTACTGTCATCAGCGAAAGAGTGAATAGGATTAGAAGTTGTAGACAGAAGATCATTTATGATAAGAGACGCATCGATCCTATAAGTAGGTTAAAGATGCGAACAGTGAGACACTTTTCATTTAAATTGGTATAGGGTCGGTTGGGGTAAATGTAAACGACCGTTATTTTCACATTTTAAATATATCTAGTTCTCGGAACCAAGACATAAAAAAAAATCTGAATTTGGAGTTTGGCGACACCGGTGCATGCAATTACTTTTAGTTGTTGTTCGGCTTTCGTTCGCAATTTTAGTCCTGAAAAAAACTTTAACTGAAACGGAAATTCATGTCTGTTTACTTTTACCCCATAGGGCATAGACGAGCTCCTAGCTCTAAGAGAACCGAATTTTGCTGTCCCCATTTATCCCAGTATTTTTTATAAACTATGGGGGAAATGTAAACACTGCCCTATGTCTTTTTTGGGTTCTTATAACTTGATTAAGTCATCATATGTGCAACATCTTGTATCTTATAATATAACTAGCGTGCCCGGCGAACTTCGTCCCGCCCAAAATTGGCTTTTTGACTAAAATAATTTTCAAATTTTCCAATTTTTGCCGTATGAACCTTCCTTACGCTGTGTCCAGCGTAAGCACGGGCACGATTTTTGCGTGCGATGCGATGCCCGCACGCACCCTATTTGTTTGCGGGGAATGCGGAAGTGTCCAACTACAAGACGATAGTGCGTTCATGCGAATTGCGTTAAGAACCATTTTTTTAATCAATTCAATTAAAAACGACTTCATTTTCGGCCCGTAAACTTTTACTGTTGGAAAACAGCTTACTAAAACTAAAAATATTGAGAAAGAAGAGTAATAAATCAAAAACGAATGTTATATACAAAAACAGAATATTTTATGGAGAGTTCCATCATTTGTACCCACAATTGCGAGCGGATGAGACTGCATTTCGCCAGTATGCGAGAATGACGACGAAAACATTTTACCACATTTTAAAAAACATATATGATATTTGTTATCATAGTACAACAAACTTTCAGAGACCTATATCTGTTGAAGAAAGGCTTTTCCTAACTTTAAGGTAATAAAATAAAAAAAGGTAATTCATTTGAAACAATGTGAATTTTATCATCTAATTTTCTAAAATATATTGAGAAGCAGAATCTTCTAGACTTGCAGTAGATGGTGATAAATGCTGTAGGTAGGGGAAGTTGGTGCAGATATGTCGGAATAAGCAGCATTTGAAGAATGAGTTTCAAGTAGTCGCATTTTTTCCATTTCTTGCAGTAAGATGTCTTGAAATGTTGTCCTCACTCGGAGTTGTCGAATTGGATCCAATTTCCTCATAAATGGAAGCAGCGACCTCAAAAAAAGTGAGTTTTCGTCCTCTGACTCTTCAAGTAACGCAAGCTTTGTTGCCTCAATTTCAAGAAGCTTTAGCTCGACCTGGTTTCCTTCTTGTACTCTTTTTCTTTTTCGATTAGGTGGTGAATACGAAGGGCATGTTACAATGAAACTGCTTTCAGGCTCATATAGTTCAATATTTAAGGACTCCTCATTGACCATTTCGGCTGCAGTTAACGAATCATCTAATTCGTATGCCAAATTTCCCGCAGTATCTCTCGGGGTCATTGTATCCTTAAGAAAAAGTTAACTTGTGTAGTACTGCCACTTCCCAGGATATATTGCTGCATGTTCTTGCGAATCGCCGGATTTACTTTTCGGAATTTTTTTTAATTCTTTATTAAATTGATCGCGCAAATTTCGCCACTTCTTTTTAGCATCATCTTCTGAAAAGAAACAAGAGATAAATGAATTTGTTGTTTCAGGTCCTTGTCAACGGGAATATCGTTTAGGCAAATTGCTTTCAGATTTAGGATATCAAAATCCTCTGTTGCTTTTATAGTCAAAGAAGTATGTAAGGCCATATGGGAGTCACTCCAGAAGATACATATGCCTGTACCAACAACTGAAAGTTTTGAAATGGTTTCAAAAGGCTTTCTCGAGAAATGGAATTTTCCCCACTGTTTGGGAAGTATTGATGGAAAACATATTAGACTTAAATGTCCTGCAAAATCAGGCAGTATGTATTACAACTACAAAGGATTCTGTTCAGTTGTACTCTTTACTAATTCAGCAATTTATAAAAACATAAACAATGGTAATTTAGTTTTACCTAGAGATAAGCCACTACCCAACTCTAGGCAGAAAGCTCCATTCGTTTTTGTAGGCGATGAAGCGTTTCCCCTGAGAACTTATCTTATGAGGCCTTATCCTGCAAGACGTCTTCAAAACAATAACGCTGCTTCAAATTTTAATTACCGCTTGTCAAGAGCCAGAATGACAGTGGAATGTGCATTCGGCATTAGTTCAGCCAAATTCAGAATTTTATTAAAAGCAATAGAAACTAATGTTGAAAATGCAGTTAATATTGTAAAAGCAATTTGCATTCTACACAACGTTATTACTGATATAGAGAAAGAAGAAACTTTTCCCAACATTATTCAACAAAGCGTACGTTCAAGGAATCTTATGGGAAACAACAATTTGCAATTTTCCAGAACAAATAATCACCCGCCGCGAGAAGCAGAAATTACAAGAAACATGTTTTGTGAATACTTTTCAGTAAATAAAATATAAAAATTAAAACATAGTTTACTTACTTGAAATCCCCACATTTTCAGCTACTGCGTCCCATTCGTTATCTGTAGTTCTTTTGTCTTTGAAGCGATAATGACTCTTGTTCCACAAAACATTTCTCTTTTGTACTTCCGAAATCAGAACCTCCATTATTTTTATTATTATAAATTAATTTGTACGATTACTGCGAGAAAAATCAAACTATTTTGATTTTCAAACAATGCGTGCGATGCGGAAACGTCGCAAAACACGCGCTCCCGCAATATCGTGTTTATGCTGGACGTCCGCATATGCTCGCATCTGTTTGATTTTGACAGCTGCCCACATTAGTCACATGGCAACGCATGCCCGTGCTTACGCTGGACACAGCGTTAGGCGTAGACAAACGCAACAAAGAAGATTAACGTGTCGGCCAACCTTCCGCTTTTTGACTAAAATGGTTTAACAGTACACGACGTACAAATTCTCAATAAGCGGATTCCGTGGAATGAGAATGTTTGTCTTTGATTAAAAACTAATTTGGAGTTTTCGTCGAACAATTGTACAGCTAAATGAAATATGAATTACTGAAATGTCAAATTCAAAAAAGTATAGACAACCAACGCCAACTATATTATTACAATTAAATTTAATGTTGTTGATACAAAATTGATATGCAGGGAATATCTCGTAGATATCTCCCAGCGCCATCTATCGGGTCCAAATTTTGGCAAAAGCTTTCTATTTTGTTAAGTGTTATATGGTGTAAATTTGAGCCAAATCGGTCCATAAAAAATAAGTTTCAAAAAGCCACCCCAGCGCCCCCTATAGGGTATAAAATAAACATAAACCATCCGGAGCACCACACAAACATATGGTGTGAATATAAGGGGGAAAGCTTCAGTGGTTCAGCCGTAGCCGTTATGGTCGGTCATACATACGCACGAACGTTTTTATATATTAAAGATATCCGTTTTCAAAAGTTAAAAAAAAAAAAAATTAATTTAATATTTTATATATTTCTGAAAAAAATATGTCTTTAAAAAATGCAAAAATCGTCCCCATTTACCCCAACCGACCCTATATATCTGAATGTTTTCAAGCAATCTGAACCAAACTTGAAGTATATTTTAAGGCATATTTTACCTTAATTTTTCAATTCAAATTTTAGTGGAAGGGCCCACGAGAGCATCACAACAAACTGAATCTTAGGAAAAGTCAAACTGTCTAACTGTTTGCGGGCTATGCGATCAATGAGACAGTGTAAGGCGAACAGTGAGACGAACGAAAAAAAAAAGTAATAAAACGTTAAATAACTAGGTAATTAGTATTTTATTAAATAAATTAAGGTTTCGTCAAGGTTTTACATAATATGCGAGTTCCTGAAGAAAATCCGTCGGAAGATCGTGATGGGACGTCGAACAAATTGTCATAGAACTTGTTCACATTGTGCCTGTTAAACGAATATGCTGCTGTGCTTTGAGATCATCTTTATCTGTTACTCTATTTATAATTGCTTTCAACAAAATCAGTAAAATTGTTCGTAGTTACTCGCAAATAAACCACGTCCTTTATGCGGACGACCTAATTTTGTATACTAAATTCAAAGGTCTAGTAGTCCTGGCAACAGCTTTCTGAGATATTCTTAAAGATCTTTCAGAATGAGGTAGGAAATCCGGTTCCAAAATTTAAATTTCACAATCCCAGATCTTACACATATGTAAAAAATATAAATGCCAAAAATGTATTGCCGAAGTCAAACTTAACAATACCCTTATCAAGAATGTTAGCCACTCAAAAATATTAGGTATTATATTCGACTCAAAATATAGTTTTAAGGATCATTGTACATATATAAGAAAAAGCCTTACTACCAGGATCAATTTAATTAAGTATTTGTCATCAAAAAAAAAGTAATTGTAATGTAAATACTATTGTTAACGTTGTCCGATCAATAATTCTTTCAAAAATCGACTACGGACTGCCAAGTTATGGCAATTGCTCTAAATCATTGTTGCAACTCGTTACAACGCCGTACCACACAGCAGTTAGAACTAGCCTGGGAGCTTTTCGTACAACGCCCATATAAAAAATATTTTAACCGAAGCTGGACTTCCCCATTTGAACAATAGAATAGAATTCCTTACCTGGCAGATCATAATTAAATTAAACTCACCATTCTCAACACCTGTCCATGTCGATGCCAAGAAATTACTTAAAAGGAAAAATCCGCCAAAAATCGCATCTGCGCTACAAAAATCACTGAAATGTGCCGAAAATCTGAACATCCCAATCATCTTAGCAAACAAATCCAAAATCAATCATCCGCCATGGAATTTGCCCAACAATTCAAAGGCCTCTACTAGCAACGAAATCTACAAGAAAATGTTTCTTGAAATAAAGGAAAACTATGAAAGGCTAGGATGGCAACTTTTATTTACTGACGCCTCGAAAACCAACGATGGAACTTCCTTTGCTGTGGTCAAAGAAAATGGTCACATTATCAGTAAGGGCCTTCTTCATTTCACCTCATCAATTTTCACAGCAGAAGCTCTCGCCATACTAAAAGGAGTTCAGGCTGCAAAAAATAAAAAAACAATAATCTTTACTGATAGTCTATCCTCTATCAATGCTATAAAAAACACCAACAACGACTCCAATATTGTTGCGGACATCCGAGACAAACTCATTACAAAAAAAAAAAAAACAATCTAAGATTGGCCTGGATACCGCGGCATACTAACATCGTTGGTAACGATAACGCAGATGCAGAGGCTAAACGGGCCCTCAAAGAGCCCCTTATCTCGTTTTACCAATTCAGCCAAAAAGATCTAAAAATATACCTTAAATCATCTATAATACGATCGTCAGGGTTCGTTTTATAATTATTTTATTTCTATAATTCAATAAGTTCTTTTACTTTACAATGAAACACACTAATTATTTTAAAGCAAGCAAATTGAGTAGTCGGTGCGCACACGTTGAGAGCCAGAAAAAGAATCGCTCGCCCAGGCGGAAAAATGGCAAAGGCAGGAAACTTTGAATGTCAAACATGGTTGACAAGCGGAAACCGCATTGGACGACATTTAGGTATTCGGGTGCGTTCGCACACTGCTCCTGATCCAAGGCTCCGATTCTGCAGACACAACAGCTTCCTCCACACTTATTTGGAATTAAACCTGACTCTCTTTTTCCTCAAACGTTCGGACCGTCTTAGCGCGAGGTTCTGCTTCGACAGATTGAGCAGGCGTGGAGCACGCTGGCGCAACAGGAGATGTGAGATCAAGCACAGGGGGTGATAGCGGATACGACTCTGTGATTGAATCGTCTTCTATAATAGGTGCGGATCGATGTGTTTCTTCGACTTCATGGTTCTTCTTCCTTGGGTGTGTATCATCTGCATTCAAGTGAACAGTGGGATTAGTAAACGGGAAATTTGTACTTGCCTGAATTTCCGAAGCGTTTTTTCTTGAATCCGAAAAAGCAGCTCGGTGTCGAATTTGGTTTTGGTGACGACGCCAAATAGTGCCGAACTCAGTTGCGACTTCATACATCCGCGTTCCCCGCACTCCTCTGATGACTGCTTTGACCCATTTCACTTTGTGCAGATACTGTCGAACGAAAACCGATTGGCCTACTGCAAATTTGGGCGGTGATTGTTTTCCATGCTTTCTTTTAGGATCTGGGCACATGGCGGATAGAACGGTGCGATGGCAACGTCCATGCAGCTTCTCCGCCGGTGACTTCCCATCGCTGCCTGGTGTAGACCGGTAGGTGGATAAGAATAATTGTAACGCATCGTCACTGCGGTTTTTGTCGTAGAGTATCTTCGCTATAGCTGTTTTGAACGTCCGTACCATCTGTTCTGCAGCTCCGTTGGACTCGGGGTTAAATGGCGCGGCGGTGATATGTTCGATGGAATGACGCCCACAGAAGTCTTGAAATTCTCCTGACGAAAATTGGGGGCCATTGTCGGACACTATGGTTTTTGGCAACCCCTCCAGTGCAAACAGTGAGCGCAGCGCGCTTATGGTTGCTTTCGATGTAGTAGAGGCCATCTTTACGACGAATGGGAACTTCGAGAAAGAGTCGACGATTATAAGCCACATGTGCTTCTCGAAAGGGCCTGCGAAGTCGATGTGGATGCGTTCCCAGGATGCCCCGGCGCATGGCCAACTACAGTACTGCTTCGGGGGCTGACTTGCGTGGATCTGACAGGCGGAACAAAGGTGAACCATCTTCTGAATTGCCTCATCAATACCGGGCCACCAGCAATGACGACGAGACAATTGCTTCATCCTGGTTTCTCCCCAATGCCCTTCGTGCAGCAAGGCAAGTACTCGTGACTGAAGACTATCAGGAACTACTACTCTGGTATGATCGGTCTGCAAAAGAACAACATTAGTACACACACATAAGCTTACCCTGCGTCGATAATAAGGAATCAAATTGGCTTCGCTACGCGGCAATTGTTTCGGCCAGCCATTCTGAATGTACCAAACTACTCGGCTAAGAACCGGATCCTTTTCCGATTTCTCGGCCACCACTCCGGAGTCAATTGGGAAATCTTCCACCACTGAGTTGTAAATACGTTCTACAAAATGACATATTTCGGATTTGTCAAACTCTTGATCTGGTCCACCTGGTAAACGGGAAAGGCAGTCAGCATTGCCATGCTGCCTTGTTGGTCGATAACGTATAGAATACGTATAGCCCATAAGCGTGATTGCCCAGCGCTGTAGACGTTGAATAGTCATCTGGGGCAATCTCTTGCTCGGATTGAAAATCGTTACGAGGGGCTGGTGGTCGGTAATGATTTCAAACTCACGACCAAACAAGTATTGGTTGAATTTTTTTACGCCGTAGATTATTGAAAGTGCCTCCTTTTCGATCTGGCTATAATTCTTTTGGGCTTCGGTCAGAGTCTTTGAAGCGAAGGCGATGGGCTTCTCCGATCCGTCGGGATAGATGTGAGATATGACGGCGCCGATGCCGTGAGAAGAAGCATCTGTTGCTAATGATATAGGCAAATTTTCCTGGTAATGGACAAGTCTCGTTTCGTGCATGATCTTATCTTTGAAAGTGTCAAACGATTTTTGTTGTTCTCTCCCCCAGACAAATTTCACATTTTTCGCACGGAGCTTGTTGAGCGGGGCAGCGATTTGCGCAAAGTTTTCGATAAACTGATGATAGTAGTTTAATTTTCCTAGAAATGCCTCCAAATCTTTTAGATTCTTTGGCCTGGGTAAGTCTCTTAGTGCCTGCAGACGTGACTCGGATGGCCTTACTCCATTGGCGTCAATAATATGACCCAAATATTCAACCTCTTTCTGTGCAAAATGACATTTCGCAAGGTTACACTTCAGACCGTGTGCTTCAATATATGCGCCGCAGCATGGTAAATCCCATGTCAGCTGGTCGATGAACCTTTGAAAGATTCCGGTAGAGCTGGATGTGCCGAAGGGTAGCCTTTGGAGCTCGAATAATCCAAATTCGGTTGAAATCACGCAAATTTTCTTCGACTCTTCATCTAAGGGAATTTGTAAATAGGCTTCAGACATGTCAATCTTTGTGAAGTACTCTCCTCCTTGTATGCGATGAAACAGCTCCTCTTTTTTCGGCATGGGATGGCGATCAATTTCTAGTTGCGGATTAATGGTTACTTTGTAGTCGCCACAAATGCGAATGGAACCATTTGCTTTGCTTACCACCACAATTGGTGTCGCCCATTGGCTTGTCTCCACCGGGTGTAGAATATTAAGCCTAACCAATCTATCGATTTCTGCTTTCACGGTTGGCTTCTGAGCATATGGTACAGAGCGAAATGGTACAAATACGGGGTGAGAACCTGCTTTAAGCTTTAAATGAGCCTCGTACTGAGTACTGCGGCCTAGCCCTGGACTGAAAACTGATTTATAGGACTCACAAAGCAATTTCGCCTGCAACGCAAATTCTTCTCTAGTTTCGTCGCGCATTTGTAGGACTAGCTCTTCTGCTGAACTACTGAGAGAGAACTTGAATGCCTTTAACCAATCTAAGCCCATAATGTTTGACCCATGTTCGCTATCTACGACAAGTAACGGCAATACGATCACTTTCTGTTTCCATTCTACGTTTACGTGTACTAAGCCCTTAACCGGCACCTCAACATTCCCGTAAGCTCTCAACTTCTTATCGGTGTACTCGCAAATCGGTTGACCTATACTTCGATACCCTTGCATCCCTATTAATGAACATGAAGCACCCGTGTCTACTTGAAAATTTATCGGCAAACTATTGATCGAAAGCGAAATCATCAATTTTTTGCTATCATCCGAATTATCGCTCTTCTCTGAATTCGTGCAAACAGCTGCGTGCTGCAGTTGATTGATTGAATGAGCGGTTTCATCAACGCCTCGGTGACGATTGTTGTTGGAACAGCTTTGACGAGAATTTGTATGTGAACGCGTATGCGAACGCGAACGTGATTGCACGGAGCTAGGGCGTCCCCTTCAGGTCGGGGGGTTAGAATAGACCTGAGGTAAGGTATGCCTGTCGTAAGAGGCGACTAAAATCCATCCGTGTTCCGTGTTCAACCCTGAATGATGCTGAGGTAATACATCCGATAAAGCATTGTTAACGGAACACACTAGAAGGAGGTTAACTGCGAAACCCAATTAAGCAGCTTCCCAACCAGATGGGCGGAGAAGGAGGGCTTGACTGAAAAGGTCAAAGGAACCCCTAAGAACTCTCTGCGACAAGACGAGCAAGCACCGTCTTCCAAGTAAGTGCTTCCCACCCACAAGGTGGCAACGAGGGATAAAACAAATGGCGAGATCCGGCGGTACCCGCCATAAGGTGAAAGTTGCAGTTTCTTCACCATAAAGGGACTGCACGCACATATTTTTTTTTTATATTACAGTGTAATGCTATAAAACTAGTATTATATTAAAATAAATGGTAAGAATAACATTAAAACATTAAGACTGAGCCCAGTAAGGTCTTAATTATGGCATACTGGAAAAAGAATCGGAATGACAACTATGAGGGCTGACGTTTGCAGTATTCTGTTACCTGAGTAAGCAAGAGTGAAATTTTGCGGAAATGGCTTTCAGGCTAATGCTGCAAGCGCCCCCGTCCCGTTAAAACCCTGGCAGGCCTCAAAGAACGCTCAATATTTCGTCGCCATTAAGTTGGTGGTGTAGGTACAGATGTAACATTCCTGTTTAGCACCGATCTGGCTCTGGCACACGACCCCATAAGGGCTTGTGTCAACCCTCGCATGGCCTCACTGCTCGCATAGATAACCATGGGATCATAAGGTGACTGCACATCCGAATATTGATAACGGCTTTGAGTGGGGACCCAATAGACATGATAACAACAAACAAAAAAAACACCAATGAAGAAAATGGGGAGAACTATGTGAACCCCTTCCAGAGAAGTTCTGCCTTGCAGAGATCGCCCATTGTTAAGGCGTCGACGCCTCAAAGGTATATGGAAGAAGGTGTGGCTCCCCCAATGCGTCCAGCTTCGGAACCGCAATTAAACACCCAGCCAACCACCCAGACAGTCTTCCATAAACTGGGAGAACAGATAAAAACGCTGGTGGAAATGCTAGAAGATGGCAAGAGGCGCTCCATCCACCAACCAATGAGAGACGCCATCGAAAGCATTAAGGCACTCTACGAGCTCTCGGCAATTGAGATGCACGATGACATGGCCAAGGAAGTCATAAGAAAAAATAATAGCTCACAGACTTCACCATGGCTTAAAGCGGCAGTTGTGCATTCAAAAAGGAGAACGGAACCCAACGGCGAAACACCGAGCTCAAAACGTCGTCAGAAGCCGCCACCAGCCACTGGTAGCAAGGTAACCCGGAGCAAAGCCGAAAGCAAGAATACCAGCAAAGTCGAAAAAGGTGCTAGCATCAAGCCTCTAAAGGCTGACAAGGCCGTGAATAACGGACAGACGGTAACCGAAGATAAAAAGGAGTGGTCAAAAGTCGTTACCAAAAAGAAGGCGGAACCCAAAAAGAGAATAGTTACCAAGGAGAATACGCGACCCGATGCAATTGTGGTAGCAGCTAAGGGAGAGCTATCGTATGCAGAGATATTACGCAAGGTTAAGGCTGATCCCAAGCTTGGCAACTTGGGGGAGTCGGTAACAAGAATAAGACGTACCCAAAAAGGTGACCTCCTGTTCGAACTAAAGAAGCAAGGTGAGAAAACCGAGCAGTTCAAGGGGATACTCGGGGAAACTCTCGGCGCCAACGCGGAGGTCCGGACACTGACCCACCGATCCACGATAGAAATCAAGGATATCGACGAGGTCACCACTAAGAAAGATATCTGCGAGGCCATAAAGTCGCAGTTCCAGCTGAAAGAGGTATGTGAAGCAGACGTCCTGAACTTAAGGAAGGCCTACGGAGGCACGCAAGTCGCGATGATCGGGTTGCCAGTAGACAGCGCGAATAAGATGCTTAAGTCGGGCAGGATTAAGATTGGGTGGGTAAACTGCCGCATACGAGTGCGTTTAGTGCTAACTAAATGCTTTAGGTGCCTAGAATTCGGGCACACGGCGCGTCACTGCAAGAGCGAGTATGACCGATCCAAGCAGTGTAGAAGATGTGGGGAAGAAGGTCACATTGCCAAGGCTTGTGCAAAGAAACCTCTATGTTTCTGGTGCAAGGAGGACAAGCCTGATAACGCTGTACACGTGGCTGGTAGCGGCCAGTGTCCAGTATTCAAGAAGGCCCTGACGAACAAAGTATGATGAAGGTCGTCCAGATAAACCTTAACCACTGTGCGGCCGCGCAGGACCTGCTGGTGCAGATGACAAGGGAACAAAAAGTAGATATTGCCCTAGTTAGTGAGCCCTACAAATCTTTGGATGGTTGTAGCTGGATAGACGATATCTCAAAGAAGACAGCGATATGGACCTGTGGAAGCCACGCCATGCAAAAAGTCGGTGGGCCAGCGGAGTACTTCGTAACCGCTAGGATAAACGGCATCCACTTCTATAGTTGCTACGCACCCCCTAGCCTAACACCTAGGGCTTACCTGAAGCTGCTGGATGACATTGTAGCTGACGCGCGAGAAAAACACCCAATTATAATTGCTGGCGATTTCAATGCATGGGCTACAGAATGGGGCAGCAGGATAACGGACGCAAGGGGTAGAGCTCTACTAGAAGCATTCGCAACACTAGATGTGAGTTTGGCGAACAATGGTGCAAAAAACACATTTCGGAAAGCAGGCAAGGGGTCTATCATAGATATCACCTTTATGAGTAACTCACTCCTGCGCAAAACAAAATGGCAAGTAAGCGAAGAATATACGCACAGCGATCACCAGGCAATCATATTTAGCTTGAACAAAGACAAGCCCAGGCAGCCCCCCAAGCTAACAGGGCCAAAGTGGAAAGACACCCACTTTGATAAAGATATGTTCGAGGAAATGATGAATACCGAACTTGCACTCAGCAGCGAAACAGCGGAGACACTGTCACAACAATTGACGCAAACAATTACCACAGCGTGTGATGCAGCAATGCCTAGAAGATCTGCCAGTAAAAGAGGGGCACCGTGTTACTGGTGGAACGACGAGGTTAAAACGCTTAGAGCAGCTTGCCTCCGGGCTAGACGCAGATCCCAGCGATGCAGGGGAAGGCCAGAGTTTCAAGAAAGGCTATCTATCTTCAGATTAGCAAGGCGAGATCTCGAAAGGGCCATTAAAGAGAGCAAGGCAAGATGCTTTAAACAACTCTGCGATGGGGCAGACCTAGACCCCTGGGGTATGGCATATAGGATGGTGATGAAGAAGCTTAAGGGCAGTAGGTCCCCACAAATATCCTGCCCAATAATGCTGAAGACAATAGTTGAGCACTTATTCCCATATAGGCCGTCAACTTTGATCATCACCACAAGAGACACAAGTTCGGAACGCATCCCTGCAATCACGCCGAAGGAACTATACGAAGCGTGCAGGAAGATAGGTGACAACAAAGCGCCCGGACCCGATGGCATCCCGAATGTGGCGGTTAAAGCGGCCGTTCGAAAACGACCGGAGCTTTTTATTGCAACGATGCAACGGTGTCTGGAGGAAGGGGTATTCCCGAGGTCGTGGAAACTCCAACACCTGGTTTTACTGCCAAAAGGGAAAAAACCACCGGAGGAACCGTCCTCATACCGGCCAATATGCCTATTAGATACAATGGGAAAAATCTTAGAACGGATCATATACTGCAGACTACTCGAGGTGGCAGAAGATAAAGGAGCTTTGTCTGATGACCAGTATGGATTCAGAAAATCGCGTTCTACCGTCGATGCCATTAAGGCGGTAGTAGATACAGCGGCTGAAGCAATACGGGGAAAAAGATGGAGAGGTGGGATGAAGAAATATTGCGCGGTTGTGACCCTTGATGTTAAAAATGCCTTCAATTCGGCAAGCTGGTCATGCATTAGGAGATCCTTGGTCAGAATGGAAACGCCGTACTACCTGCTGAATATAGTAGCAAACTACCTTACCGACAGGAAGTTAAGATACCATACTGACGATGGCGTTAAGTACTACAACACCACCGCGGGAGTACCACAAGGTTCGGTTCTTGGACCCCTCTTGTGGAACATAATGTACGACGGGGTTCTCCGATTAACGCTGCCACAAGGAGTTAAGGTTATAGGCTTTGCTGACGATATCGCTGTGGTTACTGTGGCCAAACATATCCATGAGATAGAGTCCGCTACGGATGAAGCAGTAGCCAGAATCAAGAATTGGCTAGAGTCTGCAGGGCTAGAACTAGCTGACCACAAGACCGAGGCTGTGTTGATAACCAGCCGAAAGACTGTGGAATATGCATCTTTCCGTGTTGGAAACCAACTAATTAGATCAAAGGAGTCATTAATGTACCTAGGAGTAATGCTCGACAACAGGTTAAGCTTTAAAACGCATATCCAGTACGCCAGCAAAAGGGCGTCACAGATGCAGGCAGCTCTTTCCCGGATTATGCCAAACATCGGTGGCCCTGGATACGCCAGAAGGATTCTGTTATCCAGGGTGGTCAGCTCAATACTGATATACGCTGCACCGGTCTGGGCAGGGGCTCTTACATCTAAGGAAACAAGAAGGAAGCTCTCGTCAGCATACAGGCTCTGCGCAATAAGAACAATAAGCGGATTCCGAACAATTTCGGACGAAGCAGCCTGCGTTATTGCGGGAATGATTCCCATCGACATTCTCGCTAACGAAATGCAAAGGATCTACCTTAGGCTAACTGTCAACAGGCAAGAGTCCATCATAAGAAAAAGGATAAAAGAAGAAGAAAGGGCAACATCTCTAGCACTGTGGCAAGGCCGGTGGGATAACACGGCAAAAGGCAGATGGACCCACAAACTGATCCCAAACATCGAGGTCTGGACAAGAAGAAAAAGCGGGGACTGCAACTACCACCTCACGCAGTTCCTGTCCGGGCACGGCGGCTATCGAAGTTATCTTCACAGATTCGGCCACGATAGCTCGCCTCTATGCCCCGAATGCCCAGATGAAGAGGAGGATACGGAGCACGTAATGTTCCACTGCAGAAGATTTTCAGGAGGAAGAGTGAACTTACCCACTCCACAGCTTCTCATAGAGCGTATGATGAGCTCAGAAGACGACTGGCTGGAAATATGTTCATATATAACGAGCGTACAAAATGAGCTAAGAAGAGCCGAAAGACAAAGAAGGGTCGAAGTGGCAGACATTGATGATTTAGCATGAGTTGCTAACCAGCCCCGCGAAGTAATACCTAACGGCAGTCCCGCGGGGAGAGTGGTAGAAGAGTACATGGGTGTGGTTTAGTACGTGAGGCGCGAGGCACTGGAGAAACATATCCCGCGAATCGTGCATGCTAGTAGCACGGGCAACTAGTATCTTTCGAAGATTACACATCCTTTGGACGCAACCATAAAAAAAAAAAAAAAAAAAAAAAAAGAGCTAGGGCGAGTGTTCCTACGGTTTCTAGCGAAATCTCTTTGTCGAGAGCGTGGACCTGACTGTGAGGTGTCTAATTTTCTCTGACTTGACATACATACGCTTTGTATGTGTCCCCTACGCTGGCATTTATCGCAGATCGAGTCTTGATGCTTACAATTACTTCGATGATGACTTACAAGACAATCGGGGCATGATTTACGGTTTAAGAAATTTGTATTTGACTTACTTGCATGTGAATATATAACGTTGACCTCTGTTGCGGCTGCAGAGCACTTGTCGCTGTCTTTTAAAATCGTTGATGCCAGCTGCGATGTCTCAAATCCCGCGATGATCTCTTCCATTTTCTCCAGCGTCGGATCCTTGCTCTGTGTGGCTGCTAGACGGATCTGTTCGTGCGGAGTATAGAATGCAACCATATCACGGATCATATAATCGGCGTATGAATGATTGCAACCATCTTTTTTGCAAACAAACGCACAATCCTTTGCAATTCCCCTCAGATCTGCGATCCAGTCACTATAATTTTGTCCAGGTGACATTTTATGGCGAAGGAATTTGCATCTCGACGCGAGTATATGTTGGTTGGATTGAAAATGTTGCGTTAAACGCGAGGTTAGCTTACAATATGTGTGTGTACTTACATCTGTTGTCTCGAACAACTTTTTTAGCAGGTCTAGAAGATAATCACCGCATGATGATAAGAAATATGATTTCTTCAGATTCTCATCTGACACCGCGTGCGCGTGGAAATGTTGCTGCAGTTGGAACAGGTAATTTTCCCAATTCGCCTTTGCTGGATCGAAAGCTGCAAACCTGGGAATGCTGGAGGTCGATGCACCGGTGACACTTTTTAACAATTCCCTAATGTTTGCCATATTCGTCTCCATCATGGAAACAAACCATTCTTGCTGCTGTCTGATTAATGCTTCCTCCATCCTCGTCGCCAATTAATACGATCGTCAGGGTTCGTTTTATAATTATTTTATTTCTATAATTCAATAAGTTCTTTTACTTTACAATGAAACACACTAATTATTTTAAAGCAAGCAAATTGCGTAGTCGGTGCGCACACGTTGAGAGCCAGAAAAAGAATCGCTCGCCCAGGCGGAAAAATGGCAAAGGCAGGAAACTTTGAATGTCAAACATGGTTGACAAGCGGAAACCGCATTGGACGACATTTAGGTATTCGGGTGCGTTCGCACACTGCTCCTGATCCAAGGCTCCGATTCTGCAGACACAACAATCTATAGATACTAAGATGCAAACCGATTGGTCTGAATATCAACACGTATATTCTAGGCTCAACCCAGCTGCTAAGAAAGCCATATACCCGTTACATCTTCCATCTTCAATGATCAAAGCGTATATCAGGCTCAGAATGGGACACACCAACGCTACCCATAAACACTCAATCACTAAGGAACCTGCTCCACTTTGCACGTACTGCGACGGAAAACACACCTTTACTGTAACACACATGCTGCAATGCAAAAACATAAATTCAATCAGTAAAACCATCTCTGGGAAGGACCTTCAACAACTCTTAACATTTATCTCAGAAAGAAATATTAAATCTGTATACGAAATAATTATAAAACTTAAGTTAGAATCATTTATTTAAATCTCTTTTTTAGCCTAAGGCCCTGGTAGCAAGCGCTATATTTTTTGTTATTGTTTGTATAATTTACTTTTAAAACAATAAAGTTATAATAATAATAAAAAATCACTTGAAGATTTTATTTTAAAAAGATAACAATCAAATTCTATACTTAAAAAACGTCGTTAAATAGGACTTATCAATTTAATTTGTTAAAAATAATTTACTTCTCACTTATGCCTTCCGAATGGAACAACACTTTAAAAACATGCACACGTCCGACATTTCACTCAATATGTGCGTTAAAGAGGTTATACTCTTGTAAATTATAGGCTGTATTTACATCTACCCCCGTGTACATTCACCCACATTGACCCTGTATAGATAAATAAATTTATTTTCTCAAAATACCTTTTGTCTCGTGGGCTTATGTCCCTGCGCCGTTTTTCTTGGTTACCGGTCTTGGCGTGGTGTCGCCCAAAATAATATTTTGTTTTCCATTTCAAACAATTTGGGCGATTATTTAAAATGCCAAATGGCCCAAATTTAAAATTCACAAAATAGTCATCGGCAAAAAATACAATGGGCGCCGCCCGACGCTTAAGACTGTGGCATGGCTGCTTTGCTATTAATTTCAATTAACTTAAGCAACAGGTACAGCATTTCTTTCAAATCAAAACATTTTAGAAGGAACATACCTAATTATATAAATGTTTTTAATTGACTTATGTCCCACTTCGGTAGGAAAAAAGTCGAAAACAAAATTTTTAACTTATGTCCCACTTTTCGTGTAGTTATGTTTGTCTTTGCGCCGAAAAATCGCCGCAATTTTTCTTTGATTATTTTCAAAGCCTTGCAAATTGAACTTCGAAAGTAGTATTTGTCAAACGGAATACAAATTTAAAAAAATGTCAAATTCTAAATGTTGGAAGTAAGCCCCTTCTTATTTTTGAATGTGTACTAAGTTCCCATAAGAGAGTGCACTTGTTCCCAACCTTACATGGGAACTAAGTCCATTTTACGAAAGTTGTTTTACTTATTTCCCTGCATCCATATCTCGTGATGGATAAAATGGCTATGAGGAAACACATCCAATGAGATGAAGTTAAAAAGAAATAAAACGTCTGTACGATTGACGGCACTAATTTGTATTCCACAGAAGATTTATAAGTAGGTATTAGTGGAATTGATATCTGAAGGCTTTTATTAGTTAATTAGTTAAGAAATCTTTTGTTATTTTCGTTTTATTTTTCAAAATACTAAACACAAGAGAATTAATTTGAAATCACTCTTTGTCTTTGTTGCTTTTCATCTTTTGAGTAGATGACGCTCTTTTGTTAACCCGGTCCGGTCCGGTACTATGGAAATGAATGTCTTTGCAAAATATGAATGTCTCTGAAGTGGATAAGTCAAAATTTTTCGTTACAAAACATCGAATAAAAACTATAAGCGAAAAAATTAGGTATCTTCAGATAGCCGCTTTTTGCACTAATTTTGTTTTCACTATTGCTTGCTGGAAGCAGATAGCTCAAGTTACCTAGTTTATGCACTGTCCACTATAATTTTTCTAGGTATTTAGTAGGTATGTCGTTTTTTTTTTATTTTTTTTTTTATCTGCCTAAACGTTTGATTCATTTTTCATTCATAAAGACTTACTTACTTACTTAAGGTGGCGCTACAGTCCGGGGTGGACCTGGACCTCAACCAATACGCCTCTCAAGTTAGCGCGATCTTTGACTAACTGCCTCCAGTTGCGCACTCCAAGTTGGTTGAGGCCCCTTCCACTTGCGCGCGCCACCCAAGGCGAGGTCTTTCTCTACTGCGTTGTCCCTCCGGGTTGGAATCGAAGACTCTCCGGGCCGGAGCGTTGGTGTCCATTCGCTCTACATGTCCTAACCATCTTAGACGACTAATGCGTACTTTTCTGACCAGGTCGATGTCGCTGTACAGCTCGTAGAGTTCGCTGTTAATTCTTCTCCTCCAAATCCCGTCAACGCAAACGGGACCAAAAATCACTCGAAGAATTTTGCGTTCGAAGCGACCAAGAAGATCCTCATCTGTTTTTGCTAGGGTCCATGCTTCTGCGCCATAGAGCAGGACAGGGATGATGAGAGTCTTATATAGAATCTCCTTAGTGCTTCTTGACAAGGCTTTACTAATCAGTTGCCGTCTTAGGCCAAAGAAACAGCGGTTGGCAATATTGATTCTTCGCTTGATTTCTGAGGTGATGTCATTTTCAGAGTTAATAGCGGAACCGAGGTAGACAAAGTCCCTAACTACCTCAAAGTTATAGCTGTCTATCGTGACGTTCTGTCCGATTCGTCGATGTTGTGTGTCCCTTCTTGTTGACAGCATATATTTTGTTTTACCCTCATTCACCATCAAACCCATTTTTGCCGCTTCTGTACTGATACATGCAAACGCACCAGTGACAGCTCGCTGTGTTCTGCCAATGATGTCGATGTCGTCAGCGTACGCAAGTAGTTGCACAGACTTGTAGAAAATTGTGCCTCTGGTGTTGGCTTGTGAGTTTCGCACAATCTTCTCAAGAATGATGTTGAAAAAGTTACATGACAGCGCGTCACCTTGTCTAAATCCTTTTTTGACATCAAAGGTCTCAGTGAGATTGTTTCCGACCTTTATGGAGCAGCGAGCGTTCTCCATCGTCATTCTGCACAATCTGACAAGTTTGGCAGGGATGCCAAAACTAGACATGGCTTTGTATAGCTCGTCTCTATAAATGCTGTCATATGCGGCCTTAAAATCGATAAAAAGATGGTGAGTATCGATCTGGACTTCTTGGGTTTTTTCCAGGATCTGCCGTAGTGTGAATATTTGGTCTGTTGTGGACTTACCGGGCCTAAAACCGCAATGATAGGGTCCAATCAGTTCGTTGACATATGGTTTTAGGCGTTCGCACAGTACGGCAGATAGGATCTTATATGCGATGTTAAGGAGACTGATGCCTCTGTAGTTGGCGCAGTTTAGAGGGTCTCCTTTCTTGTGGATCGGGCAAACAATGCTGAGGTTCCATTCATCAGGCATACTTTCCTCTAACCAAATCTTGAAGATGAGTTGGTGTATGCACTCTACCAAGTCATCTCCGGCTGCCTTGAAGAGCTCGGCAGGTAAGCCGTCTAGACCAGCAGCCTTGTTAGATTTAAGCTTAGATATTGCTTTGAATATGTGCTCATATATGCGTTTCGATAGTATCGATAGTTCTTTTTAGACTATCGATGTTTAAGGAACTTCTCAGTTCTCAGAGAATTGTTCTAGAAGAAAGAAGTGCCCTTATTTTAAACAATAAAAAATAGTCGAACACACATTTTACCAATCGTTAAGTCGAAATTTATCTAGATTAAAGTTTAAACATGTTTCTATGGAAACGCAAATTTTTTTTTTTTTTTTTTTTGTGTCGTTCGATTATGAATATCTTAAATTCTTCATCCGTCTTCGCGAAAGCGTATGCTGCTGCAACGAAGATGACGGATGAAGAATTTAAGATATTCATAATCGAACGACACAAAAAAAAACGACATTAAAAAGTAGGACTTTAAACATTAACATTTTTTGCTTTTATTAAACCAACTTTTTGTATACATTGACTTAAGGCTAGGTAACAAATGGTGGTGAATAGTTAATAATTAAAGGTGTTGACTCAACAACAGGGGCTCAACGGTATATAATGTTTGTTTTCTTAAATATATTTTACATATTTATATTATGGTTGGCTTCTCGGATTCATACTCGTAGTATGCATAGTTGTCAGGTTGACCTTAGGCCCCAAATAAACACAATAGGATTGACATGATGAGGGTCTTATGTAGAGTCTCCTTAGCGTTTCTTGCTGCTCGTTTCTCGATTGCCTTCTTAGGACAAATAAAGATCGAAAGGTGTCTTCGTTTGATCACTCTGTGATGCCATTTCCAGAGTTTATAGCGAAAGGCATTCAAGTGCACAGTCGTAGCTCGGACAAACGCATCAAATCAGCTCTTACGACTGAATACCTAAGATAACACAAATCGCTTGTCGGATAAAAAGCACCAATAACACATCGGTACTCGCACGCTTACATGAATGACCCGAGTTCGTATGAGCAAACGATTCATTCATTCATAACTCGAATTCCATTGAACTTTGAACATCAATTACAGTAAGAAGTGCAAAATATTTGAATAGAGTTCATTTGAGTTACCCAAGTGGCCTAATGGGAGGTTTATAGTATATACAGATGGGCTGTATGTTTGTTTTTCTGACCAATTAATCACCCATTGTGAGCTAACAGTTGAGTTAATAGCTTTGAAAGGGAGAATGTATACGAAGACGTCGAAACATGTGGATTCAATTGGAATGGTCTGCCTTTCTACTTTGATTAGATTTAATTCGGTTGAATGCAGATCTGAACTTTACATGGACAGCGCGTATTAATTTGAGTGATTTGATCAAAACAACGCTCGACGGGTTATTGCCAACCGATTAGGTTATGCTGATGTCGAATGTGTTTACTAAACGACCACACTAAATTGATATCTCAATACGAAAACTAATGGATGAGAATGTTTCCGCAGTATAATCGACGAAGGTTTGATCATGCCTTGAACAAAGCTAATCTTCATCTATAGCCGTGTCATTTATACTATGTTTGAGGCCAAGCTCATATCTTGCGGCATTTTGTTTTATAAACAAAATAAAATACGTACAGCGCTGGCTAATTATATTTGTCCGTGAATTAGGTTCACCAATGAACCATCATATCCGTTTATACTAGAGAAGCGGTAATAGGTTTCCGTTCCAAATGCGGATTGATTTGTGAATTTTGCGACGGTTCAAGAAAAACGAAAACCCATCACTTCGATATAAGATATGTATATGTCAGGTATCAATACTTCGAGCGAATAAATATGTCAAAACGAGGTCTGGTGACGAGAAGATGTCCTCAATGGCTTACTTATTATGAGCTGTCATTCGGAGTCGTTGAAACGAGAGTGTAATACGTATTGCGAAATGTCTCATACCTTTCTATATCATCCATCAATCACTTGAGTTTCATCAGTTAAAAAGTTGACAGCTTTTTTAATTTAGAAACTTTCAACTGAATTTTCTACCGAATGGTAGCTTTTACCTAATATTCACACGTCATTGGCTTTAGACCTTTAGAGCTGAATGTTGGCTGTGAATTTTGAGAAAACAAATTCTTGGAGTCATAAGCGAGCGCTTCCTCTCGTTAACCTTTTTTTTTTTTTAACAAATCATTGAGAAGAGAAGACATGACCGAAAATTCCCAAAACACATAACCTCTGTGCTGAAACCAACTATACATATATTTACTACCCAATAAGTTAAGTACGAGTACCTACACCTAATAGCAAAACAGGAGCAAAAATTGTCGGAAACCAGAAATATAGCTATAGCTGTGTAGGGCTTTAAATTTACGGAAGCTCACAATTATTGCAAAATTGACTGCAGGAAATAAGCCCCCAAAAGAGAACAGCTCCAAATTTGGGGTGTTATTTCGTGAAATTAAAAATAAAGACCCCAATTTTCATTTGGAACTAAGGCCCCAAAAAAGGAAATAACACCCCAAATTTTATTAAAAACCGTTGTTGTTGTTTCCTGTATAATTTTTTGGGGACTTATTTCATTTTTTTTTTGGGCCTTATTTCGCAGAGCCCAAAATTTGTATGGAAATATAGCCACTGCGAACTACTAAAATTTAGAGTCGATACTAAAAATGTTTATTGGTAAGGCCCCAATTACTGTCAGAATATTCCAACGCTCCACTCCACACTCACAGTAGCTTTATACATACAACTTTGTCAGTGCCCATTGTAGGGCGGTTCTGTGACTACCGATTATCAAGCTAAAGTGGGTGGTTCTAAACTTACCATGGTTCGTGGAATATTTGATGATTGATTAGACCGTAAGTTGGATGTTGCACGCAATAAATTTGGCAAAACGCTGTACTTACTTAAAGCCTTTCACACGAAGTCATTTCGAACAATATACGTACCCGATGAGCTGGCATTCTGGTATATTTTCTGTTAGAAGAAAGAGATCACCCTAGTGGAAGATGCTCTTATTTTTGCAAATGGCCGCCAATGTCAAATCTGTTTTGACATTTGTGGACTAGACAGGTGTAGAATACAAGTGAACAGCCATGGAGCGATACACTCCCCAAGAACGCGGAATCATTTCGATTTTTCGACCAAAATCATAATGAGCGATGAGGCTCATTTACACCTCACCGGGTTGGGTACGTGAACGAGCAAAACTATCGCTTCTGGGGCACCTAAAATCCACGAGTAATGCACGAGGAGCCATTACACCCGCTCATAGTTACTGCGCTTTTCACGCTGGAGGAGTCATCCAGCCATTTTTTTTTTTTTTTTTTTCGAGAACGCCGCTGGTCAAACGACAACAGTGGACGGTGCGCGTTATAGGGCCATGTTAACCGAGTTTTTTCTGCTATAATTGGACGAACTAGGACTGGAGGACATGTGGTTCCAACAGGACGGAGCTACGACACACTCTGCGTGAGCCACAACCGATATTCTGAAGGCGGCGTTCCTGGGTCGCCTCATCTCTCATTTTGGCGATTTGCACTGGCCCGCAAGATCGCCCGATTTAATAGTTCCAGACTTTTTTTGTGTGGGGTTTTTTGAAGTACCATGTTTACTTGAACAAGCCCGAGACCCTAGAAGCCCTCAAGAATAACATTCGACACGAGTGCGAGAATCTGTCGCCCGAAGTTCTCGCCGAAGTGATGAAAAATGGCATAAAACGAGCCCGTATGGCAATCAATTGTGACGGCCGATATCATCTTCTCAACTTGACAAAATAAATTCTAAAGTTTCAAATAAACATAATCAAAAAACAGAATCGAAGTTTTCGATCTAGAAAAAAAAATGAGAGCCAAACAACATCGGATGACTTCTTTTGGCCCACCTTGTATATATTGCAAAAATATTCCAAGGACCGAAAGGTAGTCAGAAATATATCTGTTGCAAAAAAGAAGAATAGCATAGGTCGACTTATGTCAAAATTGACTTAAAATCTTACGATCGGACACACCGTAGACTGTACCCTCTTACTGTTTCTATATTTTAATTTTGTTTTTCATTCAAATATCTCTTGCGGTTACTGGGTTATGAATAAGGAAAAAACGCATAAGTCGTCTTCCCACATCCAAAGTCAAACCTTTAACCTACGCTTATAAAAAGAATGGCTAAAAAATGACTTTGCTGTTTTTCCTTGTTGCCAGAGATATCTACGTGAGCTATATTTTGGTATCCATTTTCATTACAACTGCAATGTAGAAAATATTTTAAGTCCTAAATAAAGTGCACGACTGGGTTACAGGAAACTTTTTCGATCGCTGGGAGTTTCTTTCAATTGGTTGGCTTGTATGTTGTTGACAATTTTGGGGTTTTTCCCTCAGACTGAGGAGTTTTTTTGGTCGGCGGGGGGAAACATGGAAGAGAAATCTGTAGCTTTTTTAAAATTAAATTTTATTTGTATTTTCCTATTACGTTAATCCTTTTAAGATGTTTGTGCAAAACGATATTTCCAAGTAAAAATTATTTGTGCTTATGTCTTTGGACTGTTTTCGTTTTCGTACGAAGCAAGTATTTTAAAATAATCGAATACCAGTTTTACTATAGGTTACAAAATTTCAGTACTTTCAGTAATTATCTTTTGTAAACCTGATGTATTTGTCTTGAACTGTTTTAATGAGCCTACAGCTTACTGATCAGTGGTTTATAATATTCCCTTCCCTTTTTCCGTATTTAAGCAGCCCTCATCTGTAAGATTTACAATGGCTCGGTTAATTCGCTTACGAGATGGATTTAGAAAAAATAATTTCGGTTTCGGGTTTCAGGCAATACTGAAGCATTTACACGTTGCAGGTGAAAAGTTAAAATTTATATTTTTTAGGCCCGTTTGCTGATACTACTCGTAGCGACTTAAGTTAGACTTAAAATCTTATTTGACAGTTAATGACATAGAAAAAGTAGACCATAAGGTATTTAAGTACAATTTGAATCGCTATGTGTAGTACTTATCAGTAAACATGCCTAAGAACTGCATAAAACATGTTAAAAAAAATAATAATAAAAAGTCAGGGGTTTTTTGGGGAATAATAGCCAAATCGGGGGGGACATATTTTGATCATCTGGGAACACTGTTGTATACTGATATCGACATTCGATTCCAATTCACTGCTGATCCTGATGTAGCAATAACAGTTCATATTGGGGTAAGGCTAGGTACTGGACTACTGACTAAGTGGTTTTTGAACTTCGTAAAATCTCAAATGGCATCTTAATATATTAACCAAAAAGCTTCCCAATTCAGCCGTTCGTATAATCGACGCAAAGCTCCATATAATTCGTCTTAACAATGAAAACATAACACAACCGCACTAGCTTTGAGTAGCTAGGCCTGTATACGGACTAGGCCTAGGTCGATAATTACAAGCAACCGAATAAAAGAAGAACTCTTTGCCTTTTACCATAGTTTATTACTTGAGATAGTTGTTAACATGATGACGACAAGCGAGCTCTATACAACGACTCACCGTTAAAAATCTCCATGTGGAAAAGCAATTTATCATTTCTACCAAAGCGGTACAAGGTTGTGCAGAAGCATGAGTGTTACTACTCGTACAAGAAGATTATTTGTATTAACGGCTTTGAATAAAATCACAAATTTCCATTCATTTATTTAAATTATGGCGACTGGTCTTAACCAAGGCGGTAAATAAAAAATTGTGGAACATACTGTGTGCGCTCCAACAAGGTCCTTCAGAGACCCTAACTGCTAACTTCCAGAATTCGAGTGAAATGAAATCGGTATCAAAATTGCAAATCGAGTGAATTTGGTCACTCCGATTTTTTTTTCGAAATTACTTTTCGTGAAATTCAACTTAGGAGACTACTTCTTCGATGACCTCAGTGGCTTGTCTAGCACAGACATACGCTGTATCAGCAAATACATTACAAAGACCAAATGACTTTAATTATCTTCCACATATAGGTACTCAGCACCAGCAGTTGGTCTTACCGACTACTGCTCGGGTGCTCGCTCCAACCTCATCTCTTTGACGGGCTGTCTGTGGATCACAATCGAGGGGAAGACTATTTCAGTCACCTTTCGTACATCCGAAACAAACCGTCACTCGGTCAAACTCACCTTTTGACCAAGTTGCAACACCCCGCAATATGCGTTGTAGGCTGATTGCTGCAATCGCCACTAATACTGCGCTTATTGCTTCATCCGCCCTATTTGATAAGTTGCCAGAGGACACAAGCGAGGGTCTAATCGATACGGTCACCACCCGCCCATCCGAAGGCATATTGTCGACCGGTTACCTCTTAGTTGACCAGCCTTATTAAACCTCAGGTAAGGTACACAATGAAAGGGCTGATCTACAAATCACCGACGGCGCACACAGTTTACGCCATTATGACGAGACGTTAAAGGATTATAAGCGAAGGGTACACTGTTTCGGTTACCCGGCGCATATATCCGAAGACATACCGTCCAATTAGTTATCCCCAGTCTCCTCCCTTCAAGGAGTTGTCTGAGGATTACATGCGAGGGGAAGACTGTTTCGGTCACCCTTCCCCTAACCGAAGATAAACTGCCCCGATTCCCTACACGAGACATAGGAAATTTATAGACAAAGAACACAAATAGTCATAAGCACAAATGCGCCCACTAGTATGTCCGGCCTAGAACACTAGGCCACCTTAGACAGCCACCTTACCTAACCTAACCTAACCTTTCGTGAAATTGAAAACAGCTCTCAACTGTCATTTCTGATAAATTGCTTAGATAAAATTGTCTGTTTGATAAACAATTTTAATTGTTGGTAACGGGGTCTCAAAAGGTTTATTTTAATTTGACAGATAGATAAATCATTATAATGAGTGCTGCGTTAATTTCTGCGGTTTTGCAAACATAGAGGTATAAATATGGAAAGGAAAAAATAACAAAACCAAGGCTGAGAGATATATCAAATCCCTCGGAAATTGCAAATAATGCATATGTTATAAAAGCGAATTAGGGAAGTTTTTTTTTTTTTTTAATTTTATGTAAATGTGCATTCCAAATGGTGCTGCAAGTAGTTGAACTACACCTTGAACAATCTTCAATTCCTGGCACGTTGCAGCTAGCAGCAGTTTTGCTTCCTTTCTTTTTTTGCGAAGTAAGTTTCCAAAGGTCTTACTTACTTACTTAAGTTGGCGCTACAGTCCGGGGTGGACCTGGGCCTCAACCAATACGCCTCTCCAGTTAGCGCGATCTTTGGCTAACTTCCTCCAGTTGCGCACTCCAAGTTGGTTGAGGTCCCCTTCCACTTGCGCGCGCCACCTAAGGCGAGGTCTTCCTCTACTGCGTTGTCCCTCCGGGTTGGAATCGAAGACTCTCCGGGCCGGAGCGTTGGTGTCCATTCGCTCTACATGTCCTAACCATCTTAGACGACTAATGCGTACTTTTCTGACCAGGTCGATGTCGCTGTACAGCTCGTAGAGTTCGCTGTTAAATCTTCTCCTCCAAATCCCGTCAACGCAACGCAAGAAGATCCTCATCCGTTTTTACTAGGGTCCATGCTTCTGCGCCATAGAGCAGGACAGGGATGATGAGAGTCTTATATAGAATCTCCTTAGTGATTCTTGACAAGGCCTTACTAATCAATTGCCGTCTTAGGCCAAAGAAACAGCGGTTGGAAAGAGTGATTCTTCGCTTGATTTCTGATGATATGTCATTGTCAGAGTTTATAGCGGAGCCGAGGTAGACAAAGTCCCTAACTACCTCAAAGTTATAGCTGTCTATCGTGACGTTCTGTCCGATTCGTCGATGTTGTGTGTCCCTTCTTGTTGACAGAATATATTTTGTTTTATCCTCATTCACCACTAAAACCATTTTTGCCGCTACTGTACTAATACTTGCAAACGCACCAGTGACAGCTCGCTGTGTTCTGCCAACAATGTCAATGTCGTCAGCGTATGCAAGCAGTTGCACAGACTTTTGGAAAATTGTGCATCTGGTGTTGGCTTGTGAGTTTCGCATGAAGAAGTCACACGACAGCGCGTCACCTTGTCTAAATCCTTTTCTGACATCAAAGTTCTCGGTGAGATTGTTTCCGACATTTACGGAGCAGCGAGCGTTCTCCAACGTCATTCTGCACAATCTGACAAGTTTGGCAGGGATGCCAAAACTAATCATGGCTCTGTATAGCTCGTCTCTATAAATGCTGTCATGCGGCCTTAAAATCGATAAAAAGATGGTGAGTATCGATCTGGACTTCTTGGGTTTTTTCCAGGATCTGCCATAGTGTGAATATTTGATCGGTCGTGGACTTACCGGGCCTAAAACCGCACTGATATGTACCTATCAGATCGTTGACGAATGGTTTAAGGCGTTCACACAGTACAGCAGACATGATCTTATACGCAGTGTTCAGGAGACTGATGCCTCTATAGTTGGCGCAGTTTAGAGAGTCTCCCTTCTTGTGGATCGGGCAAACGATGCTGAGGTTCCATTCATCAGGCATACTTTCGTCTGACCAATAATGGATATAGGATAGATTTAATTGCACCAAAAGAAAGATCTCCTTTTTGTCTCTTAGAAATCATTCCTAACTCAAAAATGGCAAAATAGCAAATGTATCACTCAAATACTGAGGTGACGATTTGTACATTAAGCTGATATGCAGTGCATAGAAGTTTAAGATGTTTCCCACCACTTTCCCACGCATATGAAATGTGAAACCTGCGAACGGATAATGTGTGAGTACGATTTTTGGGTGTCTATCGGGTACGTAAAAGTACACTAATTTCTTACTTTATTAAGGTTTAATACGAAATATTTGAAGTAGAACAATACTGAAATAACTATAAATTAAGAGAGACATTTTTTTATTCAATCATTATTGACTAAAAGTTGTTAAAACCTTTCGAATTTGGCGTCATAAAAATAAATCTTGCCAAGTAAGCCCACTAAATTTAAGTCAGCAATAAGTTCTTAGAAAAGTCATGGACTTTTAAGTTGCATATGTATATTTTCAAAATGACAATAGGCAGACACTTCAAATGAAAAATCTTAGATTTTTGAGCTCTACCGATCAACCAGCTTTCATTATTCTACAGCCATCGGAAGTCCTCCATATAATTGACAACAATTCTGAGAAAGTGGATGGATACCACATCCCCTTATAAAGAAACCTCAATTATTCCTTTGATTGGTGCAAGACATACCGCTGTGCAAAATTAGAAGATTTCACGATGTCGGAGAGTACTCCATAATTTTGATGATCTGTGGATCTTTCAGTCAGTCGGTTACGGTTTTTGTGGTTTTTGAAGCCCTATATTTCAGGAACAACTTATGCTAAAAAGTTTACTGAGGCGCTTGTGCTTGATCAACTTAGCAAATATTCCGAATTTGAATATTCTGACTTCATTGATACTGATGATAGAGGAGGCTCAAAAATCGCCTGAGTTTGTTCCTGTAAAAAGGGTGTAGTGCTAGAACTTCGCTGGGTACTACCATGCCCTTTGATACATGGGATTATTAATTGAGACATGTGGTGAAAGATTTATGTGGACTTATGTCCCTGCGCCGAAAAATCACGGCACTTTTTCTTTGATTATTTTTAGAGTCTTGTAAACCGAATTTCAAATGGAGTATTTTGTCAAACGAAATCAAAAATTCCAATTCTAAATATTGGAAGTTAGTTGCCTCTTCTTATTTTTGAATGTGTACTAAGCTCCCATTAGAATCTTAACTTATATTATTGTATTATGTAAAAGGGGCTGTTGTACTGCGACCTGTTGGTCGATTGTACCCCCTGCTTGAGCCTCAGAGAGGTATAATCCCTCATAAGAGTTTCCCTCACAATATAATTCCTTTCGGAATCATTTTTGAGGTTCTTGTACTCTTGTTTCTCCTTGGCGGAAGAAATCCGTCCTATATCACTCTCTCCAGTCCAGTTTCCTTTAAGAATCTAAGGATGAGAGCTAGCTCCAGTGACAGTATTTCCTCATCAGATTGTTGGTACCTGCCCAAGTATTTCAATCTTTTGTGGGTCAGTGCCCCACATGATCCCAGCAAGTGTTCTGGGATTTCACTGGACTCATCGCAGAATCTGCAGAGACCTTCTTCAGATATACCCAGTTTCCTGAGGTGTTCCTTGAGTCTACAGTGCCCCGTTAGGAACCCCGTTGGGATACGGAGGTTGTTTTTGCTCGGAATCTTTTCCGGCTGTATTGCCCCAGAAGTTTCTTGGCCTGCCTCATGCCCTGAGTGTTATGCCAGGTTCTTGCCCTGTTATCTTTCTCTAGTTTCCTAAATTCTTCTTTGAGGGTGTGATCCGCTACTCCACAGAATGGTTGAGGACCTATGAAAGTTTCTGATGCTCCCTTTCTTGCTAGGGAGTCGGCTATTTCATTACCCTCTATTCCTACGTGGCCAGGCACCCAGCAGAGGGTTATTTTGTTCCTCCTACCCAGTTCATTAAGTTTTTGTAGGCACTCCCACACAAGTTTGGATTTAATGATGTAGGAATTAAGTGCCATAATAGCAGCCTGGCTGTCTGGCATTATAGCTATATCACAGTTAACTTTGTTTCTGTCGAGGTTGATTAAGACACATCTGTCTATGGCATAGATTACAGCCTGGAAGATGCTGGTATTTTTGCCCATTGGTTCAGAATATTTGGTTCCAGGCCCAAATACTTCCGCTCCAGTTCCCTCATCAGTTCTCGATCCATCTGTGTACCACTTCGTTGTGTTATTGCTCAGTCTGTGAATTGTGGATTCGCTGCTCCAATTCTTCTTATTGCATAACTTAGCAACAAAGTTCTTTTGGAAATCAAATCTTTTGATGATATCGTCTCTAGGAAAGGCCAACAATGGACGTTTCTTGAGTAGTGCGTCAAGCTGTCTCAATGTGATGCACTTTTCTCTTTCTACTCCTTCTTTGGCCATTCTTAGAACCGTTTTACTTGCACATTCCTCAACCACGAGGTGGAGTGGAGTTAGTTCCAATAGCACTTCCATAGCTGCGGTTGGGCAAGTTCTCATGGCCCCTGTAATACATAGGCATGCCACACTTTATTGAGTGTCTTCCTTGTGGTGGATAGACTGGTTCTTTTTGCCCATGCAATTGCGCCATACGTGATCATTGGTCTCACAATAGCAATATACATCCATCTGAGGATGGTCCGGCTGCATCCCCAGGATTTTCCAGCTAGGCTTCGCAAGATCATTAAAGCCCGCGTTGCTTTCCTGGCTATCTCCTCTGAGTGTTTTTTCCAGACGTTATGTTAACTTAGTTCCCACCTAGCATGGGAACTTAGTCCACTTCACGAAAGTGGTTTTACTTCCCACTCGGTGAGTACCTAATCCCTCAGCGGATTTAGTTCCCGGGGACTTATTTCCCTGCACCCCTT
This sequence comes from Cheilosia urbana, assembly GCA_946477585.1. Lineage (NCBI taxonomy): Eukaryota > Metazoa > Arthropoda > Insecta > Diptera > Syrphidae > Cheilosia > Cheilosia urbana. The sequence continues at coordinate 122,489,188 of OX297853.1, forward strand.
AAGAGACCCTAGCCTAGCTTCCCACAAGCTTTCGTTTTATGAGGGCATTTAATTTTTGGGACGAATGGAAGCGATCTACAATTTTATGACGGGTCAAACGGTCAACTGAGAAGCTCCTTCGGTGACAGTTATACTCTCGGATGATTGTCTGACGTTCGCGAGAGATGGCGCAGTGGAAAAAAAACCCTTAAGATGTAATTTGTGTTTTTCCGGGGATCGAACCTGGGACCATTCGGTTAGTAGTCCAACACACTGAGCCTTGAAAAGTTACAGCTTCCTAAAACTACCACCATGTTACTTCAGTCTTTTGAAAACTCGATACCGTTGAGGACGAATTTTAGAAAATTCCCTAATGAGAACAAATCACCACAATTTATTCTTCTAGTCATTCAGTTATCGGCATCCAACAAAAGCGGCGAAGTTTCTTAATTGAATAGATGCAACAGCCACACTGCACCTAGTACGGAATAGGCCCGGTGTAAACTGAATCGTGTCACATAATCACACCGTTTTTGGTTGTGGGAAATCGCGTAGGCTGCTCATGTAATGGCCCTTTTCGAAAATGCAACATGCATTCAAACTTCAAGGTCTAGGTTATATAATCCCAGACATTCGAGATCCGATTCATCGCCAACAACTGGCTAACCCATATATAATGAACGATTTTCCCTACTATCAGAAGCACAATGCACGCACGTCGCCTCCACCACTCTAATGAATATTTATGACAATCACATGCCTTTGGCTGGAGTGAAGACTCATCTTTGACAGTTTCTCTCCCATTTTTCTTGCAGAGAATACACAATGCAGATGCCAAAAGTATAATTACAGTATTAATTGGTTATTTGTTAGGAAATACTATCGCCAGGTCAGTTCGCTTTCGTCGTCGCCTTTACAAGGCTTCCGTCCGGCCCGAGTCCGGGTATACCTTTACTTTTTTCTACTTCCACTGGCACAGTTATGATTGGACGTGGTGGCTGTCTTTCTCTATCTGCTTCACCACATGAAGCGCAGCCTTACGTTGTTATACATTGTACAAAGCTGATGGTTAATCTTTAAATCTTTTTTTTTTTTTTCAAATGTATCTGCCAAGAAAAAAAAGAAGAGATAAATCCGCTTGCCTCGATTGCGAAAGTATCTACATTATATACGACATGCGAGGAAAAAATATAATTTAGATACACAATCGAAATGAAGATTGTTGTTGTGATATTGGTATACAAAAATTCGGGGGAATTTTTTTTCTTTTTTTTTTTTGGCAGAAGGGGGACAACACCTCTTCAGACAAATGCAGCACAATCTGACCACCACATTTTGAAGACAGGTAATTATGGCATAGTTTGAATGCTCGGAGCTATTTCTGTTTTTGTGTATATAAATCGAATGCGGCGTGAAAAACAGCATCAGTCACAAAACAGACTTTCATCGCTCTAAGTCACCCAAACTCCCCACAGTCCGATAATAACTTCACTCAAACAGGAAGATGCGTGGATTCATTGTTAGTATACAAGCGCAGTGATTAGAACGGAAAGGATTAAGTGTGCATTTCGTGTTTCTTTTGCAGGTTCTCTGTCTATCAGCGGTGGCGTTGGCAGCCCCCGAAGGATACAGCTACAGCCAGCAGCAGTTGTCATCTGGCGGTGGTGCGACCGGATTGGGCGGCAGCTTCCAAGGATTCGGCCCGGTGGCGACCTCTTCTTTGAGTTCTTCAGCCAACTTCCATGGTTCCGGCAGCCATCAGCAGCAACAGTTCCAACAGCCGCTCGTGTTCAATCATGCTTCATCCTCGAACACCTATGGTTCACAACAACAGCAACAAGGACACCCGGAGCCCGTAGTCTCAAAGCGGTTCTTCCTTCACGCAGCTCCGGAGGAGAATGACGATGAGTACAGAGAGAAGCACATCACCGTCGGCACCCCAAGGAAGAACTACAACGTTGTCTTCATCAAGGCCCCGGCCAAGGGCACCCAGAAGACATCTGTCAAGATTACACCCGCCATCAACGAAGAGAAGACCGTCATTTATGTACTAAGCAAGAAGGCTGATGCTGCTGAGGTTCATGCAGAGGTCCAAGAATTGCCAAGCTCCACAGCCAAGCCTGAGGTATTCTTCATTAAATACAAGACTCCCGAGGAGGCTGCTCATGCTCAGCAGGAAATCAAGGCTCAGTACGATTCTTTGGGCGGATCCAGTCAACTAACCGATGAGGGTTTTGCTCCAGTCACCTCTGTGATCGGATCACTGGGTAACAACAACAACAATAATGGAGACTATCACGGCGACCAGTCGGCCAACTTCGGACAGGTACAACAGGTCGGCAACGGCAACGGACACGGCAACGGTGGATATTTGCCACCAAACTTCCACTAAGGAGGTTGAGTGCTTTCTGTGTAGATATGTATGTTAGACAAATTTGTTTGTTGTAAATATTTTTTGATTTTTGTTTATATAAATTGTTAAAAAGAAGTCAAACACGTTTCAATTGAAAAAGATTCATTTTGGACGTGTAGCGGTCCCTTTTGGCGCCCATCGCCTCCAGGCGTCAAAATTAATTAACCAATTGGAATACCTACTAATGAATCGGAAAGACTTCACTATGGAAGCAGCGTCTTCCAAGCGCAATTAGTCATCGACAAGGCAACAATAACCAAACCGCGTAGAGTCTGCACTCCTTCTATATACAGTCATGTGGCGATTAAAATAGTAAACAGCAAAACTGTTGAGTCAGGAACTTTCAATTAGCCCTGAGCATAATTGGAGAAAGAGAGAAGGTCACCTCGTTACCAAGGTCACCTAGGTCTCGGACACTGAGATATTGATGGAAATGAAGAAGTAGATAAATTAACAACATGTTGGCAACAGACCTTTACCGCAGACCATCAAGCTCCTGCTCTGCGAAGTCCCAAGTCTTCAACTAGTCTCCTCCGCTATGTACGAAACAGATTTTTGAGAGACCTAGATGACAGAACACTGATACAATTGACGGACACAATTCGGATTGTAAGAAACCCGAGTTTCAGTAGACCAACAGTATCAAGGGAAACAGTTTAAAAAATCATAAGGGATTACAATGGACATAAAGGCCTTCGTGGAAGAAGAGTTCATGCTCCTATGCACTTCAATTTAAACGTGACATATAACACAGTCTCTATAAACGGTTTACAATAAAGTCCTCTCACACAAAACGCCTTGGTCTCCAGTGAAGGTTTCAGTACAGATACATGATAAGTGAGGAAATGCTTTTGAAGATTTCTGCAACTTTTCTGATGCTATATATACGAATCTTATTGACTTGTCTTATAATACGGCGCTAAAATATCTCGCTCTGTTGCGGGCTAACCCAACAGGCCCAGAAGGATAACTAACAAGCCCTTTTTTCAAAATTGGTCCTTAACTTGCTACCTCCCTCTATTAATACCTATATGGTTGATGTCTGTCTTCAATCATACACGCCACCTAAGATTAACAGCTCCTCTGCAGCGTTCAGGAATGGACACAAAGCCAAGAACCCCAGGCATAAGTTCTCACATTTTCTATGCCAAATTTGAGCGGCTGCATTAAGAATGAGAAGCTTTCTCTCGTGGATTTTTGTTACACTTTCATCATTTCCATTTATTGGTGTTTCTGCGACCTTCTGCTCTGATCCACTGCACTTGTTGTTTTGCTGGTAGAAAGCAGAAAGTGGGCTTGTGACCACACACCAGATATGAAACTTCTCTCGCTAAATTTGAATGTAAATTCAATTGTGTTGTAATTGAATTGTATTAAGAAATTTAATTTAAGAACCAAATCTTTATCTTTACATAAAAAAATGGATCGTGGCACGTATTTGGATGCTTAAAACTTGTAAACGTCTGGAACAAATTGGATACTTCCTTTTGCGGGCTCGTTCTTATTTGCTCTGTCTGATGATATTTTTATTGATTTTTGGACTACGGTTTACATTTAGGAAATATTATATCATTGTGAATCTTGTCAATTCCTGAGTGGAAACTCAATCAGGCCGGTGATTAAGTTTGCTGGAATCACACCATTGCCCATCGCCAATTGGCTGGAGAACTCTGCAGTGGTCATTTTGTAAAGAAACTCGCATGTTTGTTGTCAAATGCAATTTCTTGACGTATCGCCATAAAGCAAACGCCTTCAGGCAAGCAATCAATTCATCTGCCGGAGTTGATCTCGAAATGACAGGCAGCGTTTGACGAAAATCGCCTGAAAGCAAGATCGTTGCTCCACCGAAAAGTCCCTTATCATGACGTAAATCCTTCAAAGTTCCCATATGATAATCTTACATTGCTGCCGTAGGTACTTTCGCCATCGCAGTGTTCTTTGAAATGTTGCATGTAGGTTTTTTCTTCCACTTGCAGATTCAATGGCAATTTCAATGCAGGATGAGCTGTTCGACCGCCTTCTAACAAAGTAGCCGCTATCCCAGAAGAGGCTAGGGCCAAAGCGATCTCAGATCTCGAACGAATTGCAGCCAAAATCGGTGAAATCAGGAATGTATTTCCAGTTCCACCGGGCGCATCGAGGAAGAAAATTCCGCCATTTTCGTTATCGACTGCTTGCATCAATTCATGATTCAACATTGGCACATTCGCTCGAACATCTTGACTCAATGCAGTACCGGCTCCAGCCAAAGTAGCGCCCTGTGCTGAAAGCGCCCCTTTTTCATATTAACACACATGCATAGGTCTTTTCCATATAATCCAATTTCCAAGACTTTCATTGCGTTTTTTTATTGAGTCCTCGGAACTACTTTGCCATTGGATAATTTGGCAGTATTTGTTCGCGGAAGATAAATTTAATTTTCTTTTCTAGCAATGAGCCCCCAGAACTTGGCGCCCTGTGAATTTGCATATCTTGCACATATGGTTGGTCCGGCCCAGACTCAATGCGATTCGACCGAAGTCCATTTCTCGCATCTACGTGAAGTTAGCCCGCACTTTTTCTAGAATGAAAAACGTGAAATGCAGTTCGATAGACTTTCGTTTGTAGTTGTTTGTAGTGAAATTTTTTTCGTTTGTAGTTCAACCGTTAGAAAGTTAGAACCATTAGAAAAAAAGTTCAGCCCGCACTTTTGGCTTTTTGAAATGAAAACTAGCCAGTTGCATTCGAAATCGTTTGTAGTTGTTTGTAGTGAAACTATTTTTTTTTTTTTAATTTTTTATTTCGGAGATATAAGGACATTTGTGTTTGCACCTATAACTCCGAATTTCCAATAGATAAAAATTATTTAAAAATATTGGTGCATAAAGCACATCCTAACTTAAGTAACTGCATTTAAAATTTCTAAATTCACTAAAGCGTTACTTCATAAAACGCAATTAAAGTCAAAAATCGCATCCCCTTAGAGTTGCATCCATATATGGATCTCCCACCAACAACAAAACAACGGTAAATACATTTTCGCAAAGCATTCATCCCTGTCCATCGATATGAGTCACTATTTGTCCATTGGCAACAACAACCAGTCAATCAACCCCTATTTTATCCAACAAATTTTTCTATTCCTTCGAATAACATTTAAAACTAACCCTTTTTAAACAATTTATAACAACAAAAATGCAATATTTACAAAGTATGTACTCCTGGCTATCTAATGCAATTCAAATTTTGTGAATTTATCATAAAGACGAAGATTTAGATGCAACTTAAACACACACTACTTTGTCATACAAACTCATATCAATATTTCCGTTACTGAGCAACTCAAAATAGGGAAATCTATTTTTTTCTAATGCTTTATATTAGATGTATCTAACGGAATAAAAAAAAGTGATCTTTTATCAATAGATAATGATTTATTCAAGATTCAAGAAAATCGTTAAAATCGTCCGCGCAGACCGATTTAAGGGGATGGATATTTCAAATGCTGGACAACTACAAACGACAAAAACTAGTTGGTTGTTAGAAAGCATGTATGCTCTATCTAATAAAACCAAAAATTTCAAAATTGTACCAACCAAAAAGAGTTTGTATGCTATTTAAGCAGAAAAATAAAAATGGCGATATCTCCGAAACGGTACAATGCAAAGTGATGAAATTTTCTATTTTCAATAGATTTCCACCCCATTAATCTAATAAAATAAAAATTGTATCAATCGGCCTAACGGTTTATGATTTATATGAAATTTAAGCGAAATGCGAGTTTAAATTTGCGTGTGAAGTTAGCCCGCACTTTTTCTATAATGAAAAACGGAGCTTGCAGTTCGATAGACATTCGTTTGTAGAGGTTTGTAGTGAATTTGTTTTCGTTTGTAGTTCAACCGTTAGGAAGTTAGAACCATTAGAAAAAAAAAATTTCAATTCCTTAAAACTGTGTTATCTCCGAAACCGTAGCAAGTAAAGTGATAAAATTTTCTATTTTGGAAAGTGTTTCACTTTGCCAATCTAATGAAATACAAATTATACCAATCATTCTAACGGCTTATGATTTATATGAAATTTAAGCAAAATTTAGGCTTCAACTTAAGGTCCCCATAACTCAAAAACTGTTGAACTACAAACGATGAAATTCTGCACTGCTATTTTATGTACCCTTTCCTAACTGTGATATAAAATAGAAGACAGCCCGCATTACTGGACACTTTTTATTTGCAATTTAAGGGGAGCCTGAAATGTGTTCAACTGCCTATATTTAAGCAGTTCGATATTTCTAATGCAGAACAACTTCAAACAACAAACAATAATGTTTTCTAATTCATTAATCATTCTCTTTCTAAAGACGTTAAAAAAATGACTTTTGTTCAACAAATAATATTTTATTTGCATTTTTTTCAGCTACCGCCAGGCCTCATTTTCTGGATAGGATTTTTCAGAAACTGTGGCACTACAAACGATGAAACTTTCCATTTCTAATGTATGCACCCTTCTAAATGCGTAGTACGAAATAGAAGCCAGCCAGCACTACAGAACACGTTTTATTCTAAGTTTAAGCGAAGCCTAAAATGTATTCGAAAAAGCTGCAAGAAGCTGTTCACAACATTACTTCATTTCATTGAATTTATCTTCTCTACCCATTCTAACAAAATCAAACAATTTTATTTCGATCGTGTAGATCACAATTTACGTTGAATAAACATGAGTAAGTAGGAACTTATGTATCTCTTTTCTAATGCAAAGTAGGAAATTGTGTGCATCGCAATCAAAGGGTTTGCCTTTATTCCACCACCCTTGCACATATCCAATCAGGTATGAGTATGACCCAACCACGCAAACAAAATGTAGGGCACATGCGTTTATTGTGGTGCGGATCGTGTCGTGACCGTCGCAGAATAGATTTTTTGTAGTATATAGATAGTAAAATATATCTACTCTAACCTACCGAGATACCTATCTATATTTGATTGAAAAAATACCTACTTCTCGCTACCAATAAATTCATATCATATCACCAATTACCCTGGTAGGTACCTACTTCGGTATCCATTTTTTGCGGCTTTATTATTGTCCATGCCAATCACATTATATGGCCTACACTGCACATATTTAACGTTTTCAAAATAACCAAACATAACTGTACCTACAATCCATGTCCAGTCACCATTTCTTACTCAATCTTCCCACAAAAACAGGACGGGAAGTGCTTAATATTTCGCTAATTGTTCCGTTTCATTCTCTCTCCTTTCAAAGGATTAAAAAAAATGTCGGTCATTTACCGAACGATGCGCACACGATCATATGCGTTCAATCGTGGTCACACCCCCAAAAATCTATTCTGCGACGGTCACGACACGATCCGCACCACAATAAACGCATGTGCCCTACATTTTGTTTGCGTGGTTGGGTCATACTCATACCTGATTGGATATGTGCAAGGGTGGTGGAATAAAGGCAAACCCTTTGATTGCGATGCACACAATTTCCTACTTTGCATTAGAAAAGAGATACATAAGTTCCTACTTACTCATGTTTATTCAACGTAAATTGTGATCTACACGATCGAAATAAAATTGTTTGATTTTGTTAGAATGGGTAGAGAAGATAAATTCAATGAAATGAAGTAATGTTGTGAACAGCTTCTTGCAGCTTTTTCGAATACATTTTAGGCTTCGCTTAAACTTAGAATAAAACGTGTTCTGTAGTGCTGGCTGGCTTCTATTTCGTACTACGCATTTAGAAGGGTGCATACATTAGAAATGGAAAGTTTCATCGTTTGTAGTGCCACAGTTTCTGAAAAATCCTATCCAGAAAATGAGGCCTGGCGGTAGCTGAAAAAAATGCAAATAAAATATTATTTGTTGAACAAAAGTCATTTTTTTTAACGTCTTTAGAAAGAGAATGATTAATGAATTAGAAAACATTATTGTTTGTTGTTTGAAGTTGTTCTGCATTAGAAATATCGAACTGCTTAAATATAGGCAGTTGAACACATTTTAGACTTCCCTTAAATTGCGAATAAAAAGTACCCAGTCATACAGACTGTCTTGCATTTTATACCATGCATTAAGTAATATATATGTATTAGAAATGTAAAGTTTCATCGTTTGTAGTTCAACAGTTTTTGAGTTATCGGGTTGCTTAAATGGGAATTATTCCGAAATTAAATTGCGAATAAAATTTTAACCGTTAGTAAAAAATGATTTCTGACAACTTTTTTAGAAAGAGATGGGTAGTTCCATTGGAAAAAAAACTTGTTTCACCCCTCACAGCATCCTAGCAAGGGAAATATCGAATCGCTTAAAAATTAGCAAATTTGAACCATTTCAGGCTCCCCTTAAATTGCAAATAAAAAGTGTCCAGTAATGCGGGCTGTCTTCTATTTTATATCACAATTAGGAAAGGGTACATAAAATAGCAGTGCAGAATTTCATCGTTTGTAGTTCAACAGTTTTTGAGTTATGGGGACCTTAAGTTGAAGCCTAAATTTTGCTTAAATTTCATATAAATCATAAGCCGTTAGAATGATTGGTATAATTTGTATTTCATTAGATTGGCAAAGTGAAACACTTTCCAAAATAGGAAATTTTATCACTTTACTTGCTACGGTTTCGGAGATAACACAGTTTTAAGGAATTGAAATTTTTTTTTCTAATGGTTCTAACTTCCTAACGGTTGAACTACAAACGAAAACAAATTCACTACAAACCTCTACAAACGAATGTCTATCGAACTGCAAGCTCCGTTTTTCATTATAGAAAAAGTGCGGGCTAACTTCACACGCAAATTTAAACTCGCATTTCGCTTAAATTTCATATAAATCATAAACCGTTAGGCCGATTGATACAATTTTTATTTTATTAGATTAATGGGGTGGAAATCTATTGAAAATAGAAAATTTCATCACTTTGCATTGTACCGTTTCGGAGATATCGCCATTTTTATTTTTCTGCTTAAATAGCATACAAACTCTTTTTGGTTGGTACAATTTTGAAATTTTTGGTTTTATTAGATAGAGCATACATGCTTTCTAACAACCAACTAGTTTTTGTCGTTTGTAGTTGTCCAGCATTTGAAATATCCATCCCGTTAAATCGGTCTGCGCGGACGATTTTAACGATTTTCTTGAATCTTGAATAAATCATTATCTATTGATAAAAGATCACTTTTTTTTTATTCCGTTAGATACATCTAATAGAAAGCATTAGAAAAAAATAGATTTCCCTATTTAGAGTTGCTCAGTAACGGAAATATTGATATGAGTTTGTATGACAAAGTAGTGTGTGTTTAAGTTGCATCTAAATCTTCGTCTTTATGATAAATTCACAAAATTTGAATTGCATTAGATAGCCAGGAGTACATACTTTGTAAATATTGCATTTTTGTTGTTATAAATTGTTTAAAAGGGGTTAGTTTTAAATGTTATTCGAAGGAATAGAAAAATTTGTTGGATAAAATAGGGGTTGATTGACTGGTTGTTGTTGCCAATGGACAAATAGTGACTCATATCGATGGACAGGGATGAATGCTTTGCGAAAATGTATTTACCGTTGTTTTGTTGTTGGTGGGAGATCCATATATGGATGCAACTCTAAGGGGATGCGATTTTTGACTTTAATTGCGTTTTATGAAGTAACGCTTTAGTGAATTTAGAAATTTTAAATGCAGTTACTTAAGTTAGGATGTGCTTTATGCACCAATATTTTTAAATAATTTTTATCTATTGGAAATTCGGAGTTATAGGTGCAAACACAAATGTCCTTATATCTCCGAAATAAAAAATTAAAAAAAAAAAAATAGTTTCACAACAAACAACTACAAACGATTTCGAATGCAACTGGCTAGTTTTCATTTCAAAAAGCCAAAAGTGCGGGCTGAACTTTTTTTCTAATGGTTCTAACTTTCTAACGGTTGAACTACAAACGAAAAAAATTTCACTACAAACAACTACAAACGAATGTCTATCGAACTGCATTTCACGTTTTTTATTCTAGAAAAAGTGCGGGCTAACTTCACGTAGATATTTCTCGCTCCAATTCTGGATTAAATGCGTCTTGCATTGAACGATTTGGCTGTGGCATCCCCAATTTGCACAACAAATTGCCACTCATGAGCAGACACATATCCTCGATAAAAATCAAAGTTTTGTTGCGCTTTTTCTCTGACATCTCCAGTTCATTATCCGATGTCACATTACGAATTCGATGCAAAATATCGTCGGCCATATCATCTTTGTATAATCAAAGTATCTAAATACTTCATTTCAAAAAGTTACTTAATGTAACATAGTAAACATAATTTATTAGAACAAAGTTTTTAGGTATATTTAAAAAAAAAAAAAAAATGAAATTTCAAAGAAGTGTCACTACTCGATTTCTAGCCAGTTTCTTTTTTTTTTTTTTTTCAAAGTGTACAAAAATGAATTTATTGGAATGGCGGTTGCGCCTTCTTTCAAAAATGTATCATACTAATATATAAACCTTCTCTGCATAGTCTTTTAACCAACAGCAAAAACTAAATCAAAATCGGATGTTTGGACATTTAGCAAGTTATTTTTATATATATAGAATAGAATGGATAGATAGATTAGGTATGGGTACCTATAATTCTTTCGGTGTGAAACTCGATAACCACTGGGCCAATTTTTGCTTTTGTTTTGTTCGTATTGTTGAATTCATTTTAGACGGTCTTAAAAGATAGATCTCCGAAACTGCTCAACCGATTTCAATGATACTTAGTGGTTCTGTATGGTTCGTTAAAGCTTGAAAAATAGGACTACCTATTTTGAACCTGATAGGTGACGCTGTTGTTGATTTCCGAAACAATTTTATTAAGTTGATTGCAATTTTTGGGATGGGAATGGTTGCTTCCAGTTTGAAAGATAGGATGGTTTTGGACCCTATTGTTGGTGCCTACTCAACAAAACATAAGCGGGATAGGAAATCGCGTTGTTGCATTCAAAAATAAAATCAAACGATATTTCTAAAGTTGTATAAGTAATTAAAATTATTAATGGACACTGTCCATATAAAGCACTTTGCGAAATGTGAGCAAGATTTAATACGAAAGATACGGGCAAAGCCGGGTGGGTACAGTTACATATAAAAGAGACTGACGTCCGTATGTGTATTCATAGCTCGGGTCCGGATCGTTCGATTTTTATGATTTTTGGTTGGAGGAAAGGACATTCATGCTACCTTTTGTCGTGAATATAACATTTTATTAGGATTACTTGAATTTTTTAATTCCTTGGATGTTCCGGGCTTACCTCTACATAATTTGGATTTGAAGTTATAATTTTAATCTAAGTTATAATATTGTTGCGCAGCTTCAATGTACCGAAACTTTGTAACGGATCGCATCTGATCTAGTGTGAAAGATCTCAAATCAAATGTCATACAAGTGACGATTTTGATTGGAAAATCCAAGGCCAAACACTCTTATTCCGCAGATTCCGCTTAATCAGAACGATTTTCCATTCCTATTTAAGCAACGTTAATTTCCCGTGCGTCTCGCTTTCACTATGGCAAATAATTTACTGCAAGTATAATCGATTGATGTTTGTGCATTTGTATAGTATAAATCTTGAATTCCCATGTTTCTCATATGGTCATTGGTCAATTTAGTGAAAAGCGGAAGGTTGGCCGAGACGTCAAAATCGATGCGGTTTGATTGAAACAAATCAACATTGCTATTCGTCATTTATTTCTATTGCATTTAATATAACTTTTGAATAAAGAATTTTAATTGGCCAAATTACATTAATTAGCAAGTGCATTTTGCACGCTCGGAATTATTATATTCATTACATTAACAAATTTGGGCGGAGCGAAGTTTGCCGGGTCAGCTAGTCTTTAAATAATTTGTTTTAGGATTACAAAAATAGAAAAAGAAGCTAACAATATTTGAGATATAATTGTTTGATTCCAATAAAAAAAAAATAAAAAAAAAAAAGATAAACATTGAGCGAAGGATAAAAGAAATAATTATGTAATAAGAAAATAAAGGGGATAGATAAATAACGAAATAACAATCATCATCACATTAACGTCTCCAAGTACTCCTTGAGCCTCCTAGCGAAAAGAGCTGTACAGCTAATCATCCTGAGATTTCGAGGAAGAGCATTCCATAGACGTATCGCATTTATAACAAATTGGAGCTCGGAAATATAAGATGCATAATTCATTGGCACAAGGTTCAAAGATCTAAAAGAACGCGACTGGTAGATCTTGTTAAAAATATCTCGATGACACGAGTGTAACATATTTTTTAGCAATGTTAAAGTTCTTAGTTTGAAAAAATTTCCAAGAGTAACGCCATTAGGGTTGCCATATTAAACAAAACAAAAAGGGGGACAAGTGTTCTAAAAGGGGGACAAACATTTACTTTTTTCTAACACCAGATTCGAAAAAAATGTGAAATAAAAATAAGTTTCATTAGATAGGTAGGTACATATATTTATTTCTCAACACTGGTTATAGGAACACTTTCTTTTTTTTTCTGTTTTTTTCTTTGGGTTCAGACATTTTACCAAAGTAAATTTTGGTTTCAAAACAAAAACTGAAAGAGCGACAGATAACAGCACAAAACGAAAACTTATAAGAGAACAACTTTATCACGTGAGATGTAGTTAAGGTTGCCAGACGACCGGGACTCGCCGGGATTGTCCAGATATTCTAAGCGGTGTCCAGACCCGGTGAAAAATGAATTGTCCAGTCAAAAGTCCCGGCGAAACTTAATAATAACTGCACAATTTTGGAAATAGATGGTGTGATGAGAAAGTAAGTGGGGAATCTTAGAAGTAGATTAAATGATAAATTCTATGGAAGCAAAGTTCGATCCATAATAAAGCACATTTGCGACGCTGACAAATGCATTTTCCTCTCCGAGGTCGACCAGTTTCTTAAAAGATCTTTCCTCCGATTCCGTGTACAAGCAAATTTCGGTTCTTTCTCTTAATTCAAAAGCTGAACTTTTTAAATGGGAAGAGCTGGTAGACTTGCCTATGTTGTTAAACATCACAGATAGAATCGATAATGACGGTTTGTACAGCGACTACTGTTGTCTGCGAGAAGCTTTTATTCATCTTCCGAAAACTTGCCAAATGACAAAATATGGTCCTTCTTTTTTAAGAATTCTTTTGATGAATTGAGAAACTTGAAGAAGCTGATATTATTCCTACTTGCAATACCCGTTAGTCGCAGTAGCTTAGTGGTTAGTGTGTTGGACTGCTATGCGGGGGTCCCAGGTTGGAATCCCGCAAAAATCCAATTCCAACTTAGGGTTTTTTTTCCGCTGCGCTACCTCTCGCGAACGTCTGACAAACATCCGAGAGTAAAAATGTCTTGAAAGAGCTTCTCAATTAGCCGTTTGGAGTCGGCATAAAACTGTAGATCCCTTCCATTCGTTCCAAAAATGAAAAACTCACAGAAAACGAATGGTTGTGAGAAGCTAGGCCTAGGGTCTCTCCAGACCTGTTGCGCCAACTATTTATTTTATTTGCAATACCCGTTAGTAATGCATTTTGCGAAAGAGTTTTCATTTTACTGAACGACCTATATACTAAAGAAAGAAACCGAATGTCATTTGACTTAATAAAGGCCGAGTTATCAATTCGGTTGAATTTTGACGATAGCTGTCTAAGTTTTAAGTCATTTTTAAATACGCCTGAAGGCACTAAGCTTGTAAATTCTGTAAAAGACAACACTAAATATATGTGGCAATAATCATCTATAAACATAAACACGCTTGTAATTTATTGTATATATGTTGTAGTCCAAGGCCGAAGCTTAGGCGCTCCTAGGTTTGATTAAAAATACTTCGGTCAAAGGTCGAAATTGGGTTTTATTTCGGCCTTTGGCTGATGTATTTTTAGACCCTAAGAGCGACTGAACTTCGTTGTTTGACTATAACATAATAATTCATATGAAGAGAAATGTGATTGAAATCTTTGTTTGTTTTTGTTCTCGTAATTCTTTTTTGTTTTTTTATTGAAATAAATACGCTTATTTGCACATTAAAACAAATAATTTCCCTTTTTTTTATTAATAAACAAAAATAAAATAGTCGAAATTTGAAATGTCCAGACGAGTCCCGGAATTTCAACATAATGTCCAGATATGTACTGATTTCGAACTGGCAACCCTAGATGTAGTTCGAGAGTGGATGCATTCAGCTTTGAAAGTTTTATTGCACTTCGAATGGATGTATTCAGAGAGAATCTCGTTAGAAATATTAAAAGAAAGTATTTTCGAAGATTTTTTTATTGAATTTTTTGTTTTTATACGCTTGTGCACAGAATCACAATTGTAAAAAAATTCACAACCGTTAATCAAATATCAAATGGGAGATGAGTAATGTTTTGCCTAGTACCATTCTTCTTTCTAAGGGTGTAATTCTACGGTTTGTCCACAGCATACGAAGCCCTCCATAAACTTCCCAGATGTCAATCTAATATGGATATTCCAAAAAAGTGTTTTTGGAAACGTAAGGTTATTAGCTGAATCCACGATTTCAATATGATTACTGTCATAGTCGGAAATTTTTTCGAGTGATTTTTGGTCCCGTCTGCATTGACGGTGAATGGAGGAGGAGATTCAACGACGAACTGTACGGGCTGTACAGCGACATTGACCTAGTCAAAAGAGTGAAGGTCCAACGACTGAGGTGGCTGGGTCATGTAGAGCGTATGGACACGAATGCTCCGGCCCGGAAGATCTTCGAATCCACACCCGAGGGGAGGCGCAGTAGAGGAAGGCCGCGACTCAGGTGGCGCAGGCAAGTGGAAGGGAACCTTAGCCAACTGAGCGTGCGAAACTGGAGACAGCCTGCTAAAGATCGCGCTGACTGAAGACGCTTGTTGGTTGAGGCCCAGGTCCACCCCGGACTGTAGCGCCACCTTAAGTAAGTAAGGTAAGCACTTTTACTTAAGTAGGTTAACGCATAGTGCATAGACCATTTTTCCGCTACCAATTAAGAATATTTTTTAAGTCTTCATTAAGTTCAACGACTGCATTTCTCGACCTAGGGCAGAACTTTTCCGCATCTGAACATCATCAGCATACATATCCACTTGAGTATTTTTTAAGCGATTGGGTGAATCATTTATGTATATTGAAAATAAGAACGGTCCCAGTACAGAACCATGTGGGACCCCTCTATTTAAAATAAGAAGTTTAGATACGGAGCAGTTTGACACAACTGCCTGATATCTATTCCTTTGGAAAAATCGGTAATTTAATTTGTATTAAAAAACTATCGTAAATACGATTAGTTGAGCGCACGCGCAAATTAAACAGCGAAAAATATTAGTTAAAACCGAAGTTGAAGTCTTCAATTATCCAGCGGAATTCATAAACTCTTTTTATTTGCTTGGCATGCCGCCTCATCATTTGCGTCTTAAAGTTCGATCCGTCATCATTATGCTACAGAAATCTTCATGACACGAAACTGTGCAATGGAACCAGACTGATTGTGACAAAGATAAGGAACAATGTGATAGTGGCAAGGATTTTGAAAGGCCCGTTCAAGGGAGCAGAATGCTTAATTCCGCGAATTCCCTTGACTTCAACCGATTTGCCGTTCCAGTTCAAACGCATTCAATTCTCACTGAAACTTGCATTTGCCATGATCATAAAGAAGTGACAAAGGCAGTCGCTAGAAGTGTGCGAGATAAATCTGGAAATAATGTCATGCTTTTCACACTGCCAGCTATATGTGTCGTGTTTTCGAGTTGGGAAACCATCCTTACGCTCCGGAGCAGAAAGCAAAAAATGTTCTGTTTCATGGAGCATTACATTCCATACAGTAATTTTTATATTCGTTTTTATTTTTTAACATTTCAATAAAACGAATAGAGTTCAACGAAATTAATACTTAATTTTATTCTATTTTTGTCAGATATTATACGGGACGAAGCCCATAGGTACAGCTTGTAGTAATATTATAATCTTAATGCAGCGTAGTAGATGGGTTAGGTTAAGTTTACGGGTTGGTGGGCGCAGGCTTAGTCCTACACTCAAGTTCTTGTGGACCCATTGTGATGCCCTTTTTTGGGGTTAACCGTTGGTGTTGTAGATGGTTAGCTCATGTCTCCGTCCAGCCATCCTGATGTCCTCAAAAACCTGTAAAGATCAGAAAGTGTAACATCAAAAAGTTCCCGTAAATTATGGAAGTGTTCTGTTCCTCAAGTGACAGAGGCTCGCACAGTAGATAAGTAGGTACGTTCATTCCTTTAAAAAAAATTCATAACACAATCCAATTCAATTGTATTTTTGAGGTTTTTGTGTCCATATAAGTAGGTATCTACCTATTCACTTTAATAATTAAATTGAAAGAATTGAACACTTTTTTTTTTTTAATTTCGACAACGGTGCCACCTCTCGAGACAAAAACTAATCTAATCTTTCAAACTGTTCTGGAACCAAACATACACAGCCACAAAACAGCTTTCCCTTTCTTTTATTCCCTTTTTATGTTTGGATTGGCCAAACCATAAGGCGTTTTTCATTTTTAATTCAAAGCTGGGCACTGAACTGAGCTCGAGCATCATGAGCGCGCTCTGAACCGAGCGTACTCAGAACGTTCCGATGTTTTTATGCAGCATACACACTTACAATCACATTTGACAGAAGAAAAAAAAAAAAACAGGAAAACCAGAAAAACATCAGAACGTTCTGCATAATCGATGCATAATGTGATTCAGCTTTTTACTCAGCCTGCTCAGTCAATTTATTCTGAGCTCATAGAGCGCGCTCAAATTCGAGCTCTGATGAGTCAGAGTTAAAAAAGAAACACCCAATTTTTGTATACAGCTGTTCATGTCTTATGTCTAGTATGGTCGAAAATCAATTTTCGATCACCGAAACTAATTAGCCAAACAGGAATTACTATTGTTAAAAGCTAACGCTGATTGTACCTATACATCAACTCAACATCATAAATTCACTGTACCATTTTCCGCAAATTAAAACTTGAAGTGAAGAGTGTTTGCCTTCACCCACTAAACTGTTGGATAACAGATGGATCATGGATGGTGCCTTGTATTGGATAACACATACACTCGAAATCTGATGTGGGTTGGACAGGTTTACCTACACTTGATATGAATGACGGAAAAGAAAATGTGGGCTTCTTCAAAGTGGGATACTTTAGTATTTATTGAGTAATTGTGACAATAATGTTGAGTAGGTATGAACTGTTTGCAAAAAACTGTCAAAAATTCAACTTTTGCCTAGTTGTTGCGGCATTTATCATGATTTGGTCTGTAATTTGCTTTAATCATGAGTATTCGGAAGACAAACATTTCGACCTAAACGCTGCAAGGAGTCTTGATTCAAGTTCTGTTAAAAATTGCATGGAAGCCATATAGTTAAAAGCGTTTATTTGCAGCGCTGCCACTTTGCTACTATCGTAGCAAAATTGCTACGCGATTTCCAATTTGCTACGCTGCTACGCACTCTCCCTAAGAACGTCTAATTTGCTCCTTATTTTTAAAGTACGAAATGTCAACTTAAATCTTGGAACTTTTCTTGAAAAAATAAAAAAAAATAAAAAAAATAAATAAACGAAAGTGTATTCAATCTTTACTCAAACTTTCAAACAAGTAACCAATTCTTCGGATGTGTTAGTGTTTGAATTTGACTGGAATCTGGCAAGCCACTGTTTTTAAAAGTTTCCAATTTAATAAAAAAAACTTCTCGTTCTTGCACATAGCAGCGCAGCTTCTGATAGAACTCATTTAAAATAGAGACAGTAGATAAAATAATGGCTGCAAAATGTTTGGTTTCAAAAAGAAACGAAATATGGGTGTCGAACCTTCAATTTTTTCTAAAAGGTACCTACTTAAAAACTAAATTTTTGAACTTAAAAAAAAAAACTGTATTAATCTAAAAGACTTGCCGGAATTTCTATGTGATATTATCTAACTATTATTCTGCTATTGATACAAAGATCCTACATTTATAATTTTGTTTATAAGGCAATGCTTGCATGCAAAGCGCCTTTAAAGTGAAGTTTTTGATGTTTTTTTTTTTTCAATTTTCCGTTTTGTAAAATATATAGTTTACGAACTATACGTGTACTAGTCCTTAAAAACATATTTACTTTGAATAAAGAATTAAGTGCTTTTTTGTTTGTTTTCGAAAAAAAAAAATGGTATTTTGGATTTTTGAGTTTTGCTACGCAAATTAAGTTTTGCTACTCAAATTTGCTACGCAAATTTTTTTCCTTGTGGCAGCACTGCCTCCATGGTAAATGAAGCATCATTTTCAATATTTAATTTTGTATAACTTGCAACTTTTTAATATGGCAGGCTGCAGTGCAGAGTAGCCTATTACTTGGCAACCGCATTGAGGATTGGAACCAGTTTAGCTTTTTCCCAAGCAAAGGGAAAGTATTCTAATTTAATACAGGCGTTTATTAAAAAGGTTATGAATTAAATGCCTATTTTGGGTAGTTGTGATAGATAAATACTTCTTATATGGTCAACACCTGCCACCTTTCTAATGCGGAGGCCGTTAACAATGAATTGTATATCCCTTTCACTTACAAACACATCAGATAGACAATTATTAGCGTTTGCTGAAGTGAAGGCTTGAACAGTGTCTCTCACCAAGTTATTCGTATATGCACCACCTAGATGCTGAGATACGGAATGATTGTTTGCAAAGCTACAGGCAAGAGCGTTAGCTTTTTAAATATCCGTGGAGTAGGAACTGGTTGAGCTTTTTTAAAATGGCAAATGTCTGTTTTTATTTTTAAATAGCATTTGGTGTCGAAATATGGGCTGGCGATATCTTCACCAATATCTTTTGCTTAATTAACTCCAAAATATGGAAGGGTAGTTTATTGGTGTGATAATTTGTTGGTACTTTTGGGACAGATTGTTCAGCCGAGCTTAAAATGTTTGCAGAAAAGGTCGAACAAAATCGATGTGTTCTTGTTCTTGTCCACCATGTAAACTGCGCCCGTTTCTGCATATCGATTGGTTCCGGTGATAATCCGCAGATGGATTATCGCCCCACCACAGATATGATCACCGTTTAGGCTTTGCAATGAGACTTGGTAAGGCGCGAAGCCCGGTTCGGCAGTTTGTTCACCTACGATACGATTGTCAGCGTGCAACTTAGAAACTTTTGACAGGGAATGCTCTCGAATGCCCAGTGTTGGACTGGCTGCTATTGCGATGAGGAAAAGTAGTGTGTGGTGTGCATGACTTTGAATTTGACTTGCTAACATGGCGGATTTCGTTCTTTGATACTGCGGCGACAGGTTAAATTCGTTCTTATTGTCTTTTGTTATATAGTCTTCGATCCCTGATTAGATATTAATGTTGCTAAAAAAAAAAAGGAAAAATAATATAAAAATTATTGCCTTATGCGAGTAGAATTGTTAAGCAATTTCAAACGGTTTATTACCGTCCAAGGGCAAATAGACAGACCTCAATTATTGTCAGATAATAAACATATAGATATTAAAATGTATTTGTTATAGAAGCGCGTCAAAGCTGTAAATGATTGCCCACAAAGCAAATATAGCGCACATCTGTATAAAATACTTTAGTACCACTTTATGATTGACTGGAAAGCTAATTGCACGTGCTTTGCTGAGTATGTATATCTAAATTGCAATGGGGAAAACCCAGCGGTCGAGCTTTGACCGCATTCTACCTATTTTCGTAACTCCGCTAAATGGTTACCAGAGAACAGAAATAAACTATTCACCCAATGGCGGCCATCCTTCGTTTCATATTTTCCACACTTTTTTTTTAAGTACAAGAGTCCTGAATTTCGAATGGAGTATTTTGTCAAGCAAAATTAAAAATTCCAATTCTAAATGTGTGAAGTTAGTTGCCTCTTCTTATTTTTGAAAAGTGGTTTTACTTCCCACTAGGTGGGGCGCAGTGGTCCAGTGGTTAGTGTGTTGGACTACTAAGCGAGGGGTCCCAGGTTCGAACCCCGCAAAAACCGAAGTTTCGACTTAGGTTTTTTTCCACTGCACCTCCCGCGAACGTCTCACAGATATCTTCAACTTTCTTGAAAGAGCTTCTCAATTCGCCGTTTGGAATCGGCATAAAATTGTAGATTCCTTCCAAAAGGCCTAGGGTCCATATACGGACCTGTTGCGCCAATCATTTTTTTTTTTTTTTTTTAATAAATACCTAGGGGGAGAAGGGGATGGTGTAAACGCGGGGCAGGTGTGTACATTCCATCCTCCGAATACACACTACTATGTAGCAACAACCAGTATTTGGCAGTACTTACAAAAAATTAACACGATAACACTATATTAAAACGGGGAAGAACCGATTTCAGTGTTAAATTTTATTCACTAAAGAAGTTTATCGCTGTCACAAGGTAACATTTTAAATGAGTGTTAAATTGTGGATTTCAAGTGAAGTTTTTGAACAATTCAAAGTGAAAGTGTATGTTTTTGTAGCTGCAGCATTGTAGTTTCAAATTATTTTGGTAAGTTCTTGTTTGGCAACCTTCTTGACTTCTCAGAACATTTTCTTCTTAAAAAGCCAATCTGGGGCAGCTGTAAACAGCGTAAAAGGGGTACTTGTGAACGCGTTTACACCTGCCCCTCGTAATGAGTTTTTAAGCTAGGTGTTAAAATTGCAAATATCCACATCTATTTCTCTGGTAGAAGATGGTCCGTACCTACACAAAGAAAGGGAGAGTTGAAGTACCCGAATCTATTTATATGGCTGCTATTCGTGAAGTCATGTTTCGGAAGAAATCTTAACAGAGAAACAGCTGCAAAATTTAAAATAAATTTAACAACTTTATTTAAGAGGGTAAAAAAGGCTAGAAAAAATCAGAGTGGAGTTCAAGAAATTGATGAATCTGATCTTAGGGGTGTTAAGTGTGCCTAGTCTCACTTGCTATGCAGGACAAACCAAAATATTCTGCAAGACAGATATTTAACACTGACCAAGAAGTGTCGCTTAAAGAGTACCTCATAAAATGTGCAAAGCAGTGCTACGGCCTAACTAACTTTCGCTCAAACCAGAGATCTTCCTTACAACTATGCTTCTTTTATAAAAATTAGAATCCCCGAAAGCTGGATACCTAACAAGAAAGCTGGGATTGCCTGGATGCAATCTTTTATGAAGCGGCACCCAACCCTTAGCTTAAGAAAGCCGGAAAGCACATCACTATCTCGGGCCATTTCATTTAATAAGGAACATGTGCACACTTTCTTTAAAAATATAACAACCGTCATGGAAAAGTACCAATTTAAGCCACATCGCATTTATAATATAGATGAAACGGGTGTAACTCCCGTCCTTTCCAATCCAAAAGGAATTTACCTACTACATAATGTCTTCCAAAGTGTGAAACCCCAGTCTACATTTTCCCCAGAGTAAAGTTTAAAGATGTTTTTTTTTAAACGGTACTCATAATGGAAGCATGGAACTGGCAACAAAAAGTGAATGGATGACCGCTGAAAGCTTTGTAGAAACTCTGAAACATTTGAACACTTATGCAAAGTGCTCCAAAAATGATCATATTCTTCTCCTACTTGATAACCACACGAGCCATGTATCCATCGAAGCTGTAAACTATGCAAGAGACAACAGAATAATATTTTTGTCATTTCCGCCACATTGTAGTCACCGCTTGCAACCCCTTGATATATCCGTATATGGCCCATTTAAAACCGCTGTAAAAGTGCCTTTTCAAGAACGACTAACCACCAAACCAGGGTCTCCAATCACGATTTATGATGTTATCGAACTATCTCGGGCTCCATTTTATAATACATTTTCTGCTCGCAATGTTAACTCTGGATTTAAGAACTCGGGAGTATGGCCACTGAATATACAAATTTTTAATGATGGTGACTTTGCAGCTTCAATGCCTTCTGAACAGCCTAACTTGTAGGAAAGGGGAGCTTTGGAAGAACTCTATTCCAGTTCCAGGGAAAAATGATCAATCGGAGCCTAATGCTTGCAATGATCCCTTAATACCACAATCAGATTATGACTGTCAAAAGCTCAATGCTTCCATAGAAAGTGTTCGTCCATTTCCAAAGTTTGTTCGAAAAAATACTAGCAAAAGAAAGCTGACTAAATCAACCATCTACACAGATACACCGGAAAGAAAATAAACTTTTAGAACAATTTAATGCAAAACAACCGAAAAAGAAACAAAATTCAAAAGCTTTGGCAAAAAAGAATTTGGTAAGGACATTTAGGTATATAGAAAGATTTTTAAACTTTTATTTATTGTCTTTTTCTTTAGCGACAGCAGGATTCATCGAACTCTGAAATAAGTGTGAATTTAAATGATTCATCTGGCAGCTCCAACTTTTGTGAAGATTTTTTATCGGATGACCCAAAGAATTGTCCGAAAACTTTAGGTACAAGACGTTGATGAACTCAAGGACGGAGAATTTGTTCTAGTCAATGCCGACCACAAAGGACGTCCGATTTATTTTGTTGGAAAGAAAGTGCAAGCCCATAGCCGATTTGTCTTTGACATACAATTTTGAAGAAGGTCTGTATCGAAGACTTTACGCTTTATATATCCACTCATTGACGATATCTCCATTGTTTCTCGAAATGTGATCAAATATGTTCACTGATTTAAGCAAATTCATCATTCGCTAATTTATTTAAAATAATCAAATTTCATGTTAATTCCTACCCCATATGAGTTTTAGTTTTGTTTACACTGTAACGAAACGCCACCGTTTGTCACACTTTTACGGCCGCTACTGTGGGGTGTAGATGGCCACTAATGTCGTCACAGCACACACCCCACCCCGCAGACACCCCACTGTCGGCCTTTGCACCAATCCCTTATGTGGCATAGAATTTTACACTGGGCCCACAGAATTCACACTGTCTTTTGAAAGGAAAAACAATGAGTAGCCGACTAAGAAAAGCATTCGGGGAGACTTGTCTACCAGTGAATTGTACCAATCTTGCGTACCAGATAAGGCCCCATTTTTAGAAGGCGACTTAGGTCAAATTCTAAACTTTTGGTGGCTGGATTCCCATTTGGGAGACCGGCCTTAAATCAAGCAGTGTCAGCAATCCCAGCTGGCTTGCTATCCCTTTCCCCTGGAACCACGCAGTAGTCGGGCCATTAGGATCCACGTAGTAGTCGGGCCGCTAAGTAACCACGCTGCAGTCGGGCCTCTCCCCCTCCTTTCCCCTGGAACCACGCTGTAGTCGGGCCGCTAAAGAACCACGCAGTAGTCGCAGTGCTGCCAGATTTTTTTCACCAGAAATCGTAAATACTAGCTTTCAAAATCGTGGAAATACGATTTTGTTGGAAATAAACAAAAAACAAAACGAAAACACAGAAGAACGTTATTATACCTACTTCAATTTACTACAAAATACATTATTTTGGACAACATTAACATTTTTCGAAAAATAACAGTTTTAATTTATTAAATAAGAAAACCACGTACGAGTATATTATGTATCTATATGTTTTTACTACTGCAATCTACTGCAGTCTACTTTATTACACATTCATACTTGAATTAAATTGATTAAAAATGCTGCTATTTATATTCAATTGTAACAAGAAACCTCTTGCACTCTTAGCAAATCTTTGGTATGCAAAATAATAGTTTGGTATGCCGAAAATATAAGTTCAATAATAGCAGATGAATTCGGAAGTGATAAGACTTCAAAAATGATTTTTTTTATTAACGGAAATGCTAAGCTTTTATTACCATGCTTTGTTTGTAAAACATTTTCTAAAAAACTGATATATCTATTGAAGATCGAGGTTCAGAAAAAAGATTTTCAAAATTTGGGTTACTTATCTGACGAAATTCGGCATCGGTGTCTTGAATTTTGTAAATGAATTTTTGTATTCGATAAGTTTGAAAAATCGTGGAATTTTATGCTTTTTTAGCTCGAAAATCGTGGAATAAATTTTAAGCCCCAAAATATTAAAAATACGATAAATCGTGGAATCTGGCACCGCTGAGTAGTCGGGCCATTAGGATCCACGTAGTAGTCGGGCCGCTAAGGAACCACGCTGCAGTCGGGCCTCTCCCCCTCCTTTCCCCTGGAACCACGATGTAGTCGGGCCACGTAGTTAGAGACGTAGTATAGACGTTATGATTATGGTATGAGTAGTTTGTATAGAGACATACAGAGATATCGAAATATTGTTAAGCAGTAGTTTGTATAGAGTTATACAGAGAACATTGTACACATTATCCAAATATTGTCAAGAAGTACTTTGTATAGTGGACATATAAGACCTTGTACACATTATTCAAATATTGTTAAGCAGAAGTTTGTACAGAGTTGTATGGCAACATTGTAATTAGTATTAAGTAAACGCACTGCGAATAAAGTGTACCTCTAAACCAAAGTTTTGGTGTTTCTTTGGTAAACCCTGGATCCGGCAAGCAAAACCTCGGCCGGAGAAAAAGCACATCACAACACATACCCCAAGGGCGGGGCAGATGTAAACAATATTTCTTTGTTCTTTAAGGGCAGTGATTTTTATATAGATTCTGATATATTTCAAAATATTTTATACAAATCGAAGGCCAATAGTGAAAAGTTAATTTTTATTCAAAGCCCCGTGATATTTAAAGCCCCAAATTTATTCTTCGACCAAACTTCCAAAAATCTTCTACACTATCCCCTACTCCCCCTACATGTTTTTTTTTTTTTTTTTTTTTCGTCTATACATATAAATGTAAGTATATTATGTGGAGGTCCCTTTTATTGGCTCGGGCCCTTTTCTAGTCGCCCTTTTGACACTTTTCAGCGGCAACGCTGTCAGGCTAGTCGACTTTGCGACATCAACGACATCATACAACTTTCACTCTTCTGTACTTCAACCGGCCTGTTGAAAAAATAAAACTTCGACCGTTCAAAAGCGCAAATTCATCGCAAAAGAAATAAAAAAAATGTTTTTTTTTTTATTTTTCAAACTCCTAACATTTTATTTGAAAACATTTAGCACTGTCTACACTTGTATCACCATCCATGGGTTCCCATGATATTCTGACGAATCCAATCGGAGAAGTACCACACATTCGCATGCACATCGGGATATCCCAAACCACAGGGATATCCCCAACTCACAAGCCCGTACACATATCCATTGTGAACCAAAGGCCCACCCGAATCTCCATGACAAGCTCCTTCTCCTTCCTTACTAAAAGTACAAATATGACTGATGCCGAGATCGCTATCTTCATTCAAATCAATAAAACACTGATCGTGTTGGACGAAATTCACTGTGAGCGTTTGTAAATTCAAAGGTACTTCACCCCATGTCACTGTAGAGCCCCATCCAGTTAGAATGAGTTCGTCACCCTTCTCTAAGGGCTTTTCGGGCAGCTTAACCAATGCCGTCTTCTCGTCAAACACAATCGAAGAATTCAATTTTATCATCGCAATGTCATTATGGTTGTCCGGGTTGTCATAGTTGCAATGCACTTTGATTGTTTTGACGAAATATATTCTTCCTGGCTTGTTGTATATGTTCGTTCCGGTTACAATCCTCAATCTTTCTTGTCTGCCGTCGGCCAGGTAATCGAAGACGCAATGTGCCGCTGTTAGAACCCAATTTTCATGAACTATAACACCACCGCACATATGGCTGCCGTAATTGGACTGCAGTGAGATCTGGTAAGGAGCTGCTCCTTCTTTAGCAGCAACTCCGCCAACGATACGATTGTCGATGTTGAACAACCCGCCTTTAATGGCCGATTTTACTCGAATGCCAAGTGTAGCACTTGCTGCCAACAGTACTAAAAAGATACTTGCTTTCATGGTGACTTTGTTCGACGTTTACCCAACCTCGCCGACTTTTCCTTTTTATACTGTCATTGAGCCCTCCTTCGGTATAAGAACAGTCTTGCATAACAAGCCAATATCGTTTTTTATGCGGACGATGCATGCGATTAGATAAGAATCTTTTTGCAAGTAATAGTGCATAATATATTTCGGCCAATAATTTTTTATTGTGTAATGGTCTGTGTAAAAAAAGAAGTGCTATTAAGGTTTTATTTATATTGGCACGGTACTACCAACTTTTTAGAATGAAAGTAAAAAACTCGTTACCATTTTATCAGCGTCAGCATCAGCGACTATGTCTAGTGTGTGTTATATAAATTGCTAAAGAATGTACATTCTGGACAACTTGAGTTTGTTCGGCTGGTGTACAAAAACTGGACATGGCTTTAGGACTTGTTCATTGCTGCCAGTTTGGAGATTTTCCTCCCCAGATTTAGGATTTTCTTTTAGTCGACGATGGGTGGAAATCGGGAGGAGACATTGTTTAGGGGGAAATCTGGGGTTTCTTAAAATTCTATTTTATTTGTATGATTTTATAACATACCTAATTTTTGGTTAAAATGTGTGTTTCATTTTTAAATGCAGTTAAATAATCGATCGATTCGCCAAATAATTGACAAATGAAAATTATTTGTGCTAATATCTTGCGTACACCAGTAGCACATGTTATACAGACTCTGACAAAGCCAATATACTCAGCGAGATATTTGCATTAATTCATTCGGTTGCTCTACACCTTGGAAATGCAAATACAGATTTACTTGTGCGAAATTCGCTACAAATATTAAACTCTGCAATATAGTGGAAACACCGGTGAGTGAGTTGGTGAACGAAGCAGAAATTAAACATATTACAGACAGCTTAGTAATAAGAAAAACTACTGGTTTCGACAAAGTAAGGAATATTTATTTAAAAAAAATAACCCAAAATTGGTATTTAATTTTTAGCATACATTATCAATGCTTGTTTGAAAATGCAATATTTTCCAGCTGCCTGGAAGGAAACTAAAATAGTTCCTATTCCAAAAGCAGGAAAACCTCTCAATAGACCGGAAAGCTACAGACCCATCAGTCTGCTAAGTAGCTCAAGTAAAATTTATGAAAAAGTGAAAGTTGTTAAAATTTATAGATGACCAAAATATTATTCCAAATGAACAACGCCACCATAGTACCTGCCATCAAATTCTTAGAATTTTCAACAGAATAAAAATCAATCGCGCTGTAGGAAAGTCGACGGGAATGATACTCCTAGATAAATAGAGAAGGCATTTGACACTGTTTGGCACAATGGCCTTTTATTTAAAATGCTGAAATTTAATTTCCCAATATTTCATTGTAAAATTGTGCAAAGTTTCTTGTCAAGCCGTTGTTACAGAGTGTACGTAAATGGTAGTTCGTCCAACTTATTGCAGATATCCCGAATTTACCGGATTGTGAAGTTGCTGTGTAGGCTGATGATACTGCTGAATTTTCCTCGCATGTAGTTGGTCTCAACATTGAGACCAATCTTCATAATGCGGCTGAAATTTTAGGTACATTTTATAATACGGACAATATTCAAGCTATATCTTTTACAAGAAAAAGAAAGCCTTGTTTCTTATCGTCTAATCAGTTGATGATAAATGGACATCAGATAAATTGGGAACCATTAAACTTTAAAGACGCGAACGTCTGACAAACATCCGAGAGTATAAATGTCTTGTAAGAGCTTCTCAATTAGCCGTTTTGGAGTCGGCATAAAACTATAGATCCCTTCCATTCGTTCCAAAAATGAAAAACTCACACAAAACGAATGGTTGTGAGAAGCTAGGCCTAGGGTCTCTCCGGACCTGTTGCGCCAACTATTTATTTATTTATTAAACTTTAAAGAACATACTGCAAGGACACTACACAAAACCGGTATTGCTATTGAGATGCTATATCCTCTTATAAATAGGAACTCTTTATTGTCAAATGAAAATAAAATACTTATGCAAAAAGTCATCTTCCAGTCAATTTTATTATAGGGCTGTCAAGGGGGTTGGATGAATGTGCAGCCTGCCATATTAAAAAATTACAAATACAGCAAAACAAACTTTTAAAAATGATGCTGAACCTTCCTTGGCACTACTCTACCCCAGTGTTGTTACATCGTGGGATTTATCCCTTCTCGTGGGAATTTCGATGTCCGAAAAGCATTTCGTGGGATAAAGGGATAAAGCACCAAGTCGTAGGATTTTGAGGAATCTAACAAAAAACATTAAAACTATAAATTTTTGCTGAAATTTCATGAAAACTCCTAAATTTCACGATGATTATTAACACACTGAATGTGCATAAAAACTACTTAGGTATCTTATCAAAATTGCATAGTACCAAAAAATAATCGTAATAATGTTACAAACTCTGATTTTTATACTAAAAGTTAATTACCCGTGATTTTCTTCCCTTGTATAACAAATTTTACTTCTAAAAACTGGATTTTGAGGCGAAAAAGTGTCGTGGGATTTAAAAGGGATTTTGAGTACAGTGAAAAGGGAAAAATTACCACGCTTCGTGGGATTAATGTAGAGAACGTACTAACAACACTGCTCTACCCTAGATTTGCATAACAGAGCTAATGTTGAGTTGATCTCCGAGAGAATCAGGAAACTAAACCAATTTTATTTTGACTAGATGTAACTTCGCTGATAACCCCCTAATAAATGAGTCAAATATTACTCACCTAAGATTAAACTGATTTCTTATGTTGTTTTCTGAGATCATCAAACTTATTTGTTTGCATATTATATCTACGTTAATTATTATTAATAGCTTTGCATTTTTAAATAATTTTTGTTGTTTATTGATATATTTATTTATTCATTTATTATTTTTTTTATTTATTTACTTATTTATTTATTTATTTATTTATTTATTATGTTTTTTATGTGTTATTTATCTATTTTATTTTACTTTTTTATTAATTTATACCTATGTGTATGTATCTAACTATAATATATAATACATATATATATATATTTTTTAATTTTTTTTTTGTTTGTCAAATGGAGGTTTTTTTGGTTGTTTTCCTTCAAAAAAAATAAAACTTAATTAAACAATAATGTATTAAATAGATGCAAAATATTTCAGTTGAAAGATATAAATGTACTCCTATATCATATCTCTGTACTGTAAATTGTGCGGTGGCTAGCCTTTGTAAATTTTTGTAACGAAATAAATTACATATATTCTATTCTATTCTATTATAAAAAAAAAAAAAAACCTTTGGACTATTTTTGTTTACAAAACCGTTCCTTCAAATAAAATTTAACACAAACTTATCTGTAAATTTTACAAACGAAAATGGCGCAAAATAATAGTCGGATTGAGCGCACTTTAAAATAAGTTTATTACGTGGCAATGTCCATAATATTGTTTTGCAAATTATAGCCGGCAGGTATTAAATTTAAAACCACCAAAAGTACATTTTATTCCTTTAGTATGGACTCTAAATCTCACCATCTTCCATCTGTTATTTCTATTGCAAAATTAAATTTTTAGCTTTTTTTGAAGATTTTTAAAGAAATGTTCCTAGTACATTAATATTTTTGAAGGTCTCGAAATGTTTAAAGTGCTTTTAAGCAAAAAAAAAAAAAAATATATAAAACTCGAACCAATCCTTTTGAAGATTTTGATGATAACGAGTTTTACTCTCGCTTAAGATTTAGTAATAGAACTGTTCAGTTTTTGATCGAAAATTTGAATATTTAAGAGCCTAGAACAAATAGGGATTCCAGACGTCCACCTTTAGGGGGGACAGTCCCCCTTTTTCATACAAATATGCTGTTTGTCCCCCCTGATACAATCCACTGTCCCCCGTAATAAATAGTTGGCGCAACAGGTCCGGAGGGACCCTAGGCCTAGCTTCTCACAACCATTCGTTTTGTGTGAGTTTTCTTTTTTGGAACGAATTGAAGGGAATGGAAGGGGAAAATGTTGGAATTTGGGTTTTTTGCACTGTCCCCCGTATTAAGTTAAAATTCAATAAAAGGAAACATTCAATTGAAAACTCTTACTTTCTTTTAATATTTTTTTTATATTTTATAACGAGATTTTCTGTGAACACATCCATTTGAAGGGCAAGAAAACTTTAAAATTTGAATGCATCCACTCACGAACTACATCTCGTTTCACTCGCTACAGTTGTTCTCCTGTATACGTTTTTGTTTTGTACTCACCTCTATTCTGAGATTCGAATTGAATAGAAAGTTATTCGATTTCCTCCAACTGACATTCCTACTTTCGATTTCGATAGAGATTCATTTTTTGTTCATTTCTCCCCGCATTCTCAGTTTCGATTGCATTGAATTAAATGTCAAATTCTATTCGAGCGAAAATTTCTGAACGAAAGCTGTATTTAAAAATGTAAATTGAATTGTCTTTTAATAAATTGAAACAAATATTGCTACTTTTATCACAAAATGTAAAGGGTGTTCGAGAAACAATTTTCGAATTTAAAATTAAATAATAAAAGATTCACAGGTTTTTATATAATCGTTTTTATTTTAAAATAAAACATACAAATGCGGATTTATGTTTTGAAAATAATTGAAGTTAAATGTTTACCACGGAGACGAACACACTCATTTAAACGAAACACCATATTTTTTGTGAAAACTTTTTTGCAAGTTTCTTGCGAAATTCCTCTGATTTCGTTGCGAATATCTTTTCAGTTGCAATAAATTTCGCGGTTTGTTAACGTAGACTTTAGATTTAAGAAATCCCCTTAAAAAAAAAGTCCGCAGGTGTTAAGTCTGGCGATCTGGGGGGCCATGGGATATCACCATAACGACTTATGACTTTTTCGGGGAAAATGCGCCTTACAATGTTCATTGATGCCTCCATCCTGTTGAAACCATGTCGATCCGTTTACCCATTCATTGTTCTCCAACTCAGGTTCCAAAAAGTTTTCCAATATAGACGAATAGGTTTGGGAATTTTGTTTCTTAGTGAAAGACGTGGATTTGCAATAACATCACGACGAACTGCTTCAATTGTTTCGTCAGTTCTCACAGTTCGCGATACACCTGGCCCATGTCCCACTACAGGTCCTTGTTCACGAAAACTTCGCACCCACTTGCCAATAAGTTGCGTACTAGGACAATCCCGTATACGCCGAATATTGAAATGTCTTGCGAATAGCCACGGGAGAATCGTTATTTTTAAAATATGCCTCTACAGCAAACGCACGATGCTCCGCCGACCAACGATCCATGGTTACTAAAATCCGCACGACGCGTAAGTGTAATGAATACGCCTCCCCCCTCCGCCGATACCCCGCTCGCCGTTTATTCAAATTCAAAGTCGAAAATTCTTTGGCGGACACCCTTTATATAAAACGCATATTATGAACTTGGAAGCAACAATTCTTTCTTATATAAAAAAGAATTATTTATTTGTATTAATCGCAGGTCGCAATCCAAATGGACGAACCACGGGCAATTTAAAATGTTGATTAAGCTAATGGAGATAAATCCGGATATTGCAAAGGATTTCAGCAGCAACAACAATTTACAACAATTTACAATCTGACAGCTAAAACTTCAAACAGCTGATTTCGAAAATCAAATTCATCCAGTGAAATCATTCGATAATGAATTCCTTTCCCTCGAAACTTAGAATTTGGGGAATTCATTCGCGTGAATCTTTTAAATTCGAGGAATACTCTATTCGATCGAATCTCAGAATTAGCGTGACTATCTCTCTTTCAGTTTTTGTTTTTAAATCAAAATTTATAAATAAACCAAAAAAACTCTAAGGTGGACACTAGTCTACTAGTTGTAGGTAGGTAACAAAGCGTTTATAATTAACTAAAAAGGCACCGATTTTGAAGTTAGAGTGCTGCTGCTCTGTATCTAATAATCTAATCTAAAGCAGTCCAGGCAATCTACAGATCCATCTTGCGACAGTCCCGGCAATCTACAGGTCTGTCTTGCGACAGTACCGGCAATCTACAGGTCTGTCTTGCGACAGTACCGGCAATCCACAGGTCCACCTTGCGACGGTCCCGGAAATCTCCAAGTCCACCTTGCGAAAGTCCCGGCAATCTCCAGGTCCACCTTGCGGCAGGCCCGGCAATCTACAGGTCTGTCTTTCGACAGTCCCGGCAATCTACAGGTCCGTCTTGCGACAGTCCCGGCAATATACAGGTCCGTCCTGCGACAGTCCTGGCGACCTCTAGGTCCGTCTTGCGACAATCCCAGCAATCTACAGGTCCGTCTTGCGATAGTCCCGACAATCTACAGGTCCGTCTTGCGACAGTCCCGGCAATATACCGTCCTACGACAGTCCTGGCGACCTCTAGGTCCGTCTTGCGACAATCCCAGCAATCTACAGGTCCGTCTTGCGATAGTCCCGACAATCTACAGGTCCGTCTTGCGACAGTCCCGGCAATCGACAGGTCCGTCTTGCGACAGTCCCGGGAATCTACAAATCTTCCTTTCGGAGGATTCGGCAATTAGCTAGCTACCCGCAGGCCTACTAGCACCACAATTTTCAAGTAGTATGAAAACTCCTTGAGGAACAAATTCAGCGGTACGCTAGATTGGTTTATGGTCAACTCTCCGAGTTTTGCTCCATTGTTTGGAGATTTGGCTGGTGGTCTCTCTTTCTCACGGCTGTGCTTGGTTCTTAGTTAGTGCAACAAGGAAAAATGTAACGACTGGTAACTTAATTAATTATGTAACGAAAAACATCGTGTTACAATCAAAGTGTGCTAATTATGTATATTTCTTCTTTTGTTTTAATTATTTTGTAAACAAAAAATTCCTATTATTATAGTTTTTTTGTTAAAGCAAACTTCCCAAAATATTGTAAGTTACACGTTATCTCCTTGTATCTTTTAATAATTTATATTTCCCAATAAAGAAACCCTGAGGAAGGCAGCACTACCTGCCGGAACATCGGGAAAAAATAATGAGCTAACCATTGTTTCATTCAACCGCCTATGGCCAAAAACTTACTTACTTAGGTGGCGCTACAGTCCGGGGTGGACCTGGGCCTCAACCAATACGCCTCTCCAGTTAGCGCGATCTTTGGCTAACTGCCTCCAGTTGCGCACTCCAAGTTGGTTGAGGTCCCCTTCCACTTGCGCGCGCCACCTAAGGCGAGGTCTTCCTCTACTGCGTTGTCCCTCCGGGTTAGAATCGAAGACTTTTCGGGCCGGAGCGTTGGTGTCCATTCGCTCTACATGTCCCAGCCATCTTAGACGACTGATGCGTACTTTTCTGACTAGGTCGATGTCGCTGTACAGCTCGTAGAGTTCGCTGTTAAATCTTCTCCTCCAAAACCCGTCAACGCAAACGGGACCAAAAATCAATCGAAGAATTTTGCGTTCGAAACGACCAAGGAGATCTTCATCCGCCTTTGATAGCGCCCATGCTTCTGCACCATAAAGCAGGACTGGGATGATGAGGGTCTTATACAGAGTTTCCTTAGTATTTCTTGACAAGGCCTTACTTATCAGTTGCCGTCTTAGGCCAAAGAAACAGCGGTTGGCAAGTGTGATTCTTCGTTTGATTTCTGATGTGATGTCGTTATCAGAGTTTATAGCGGAGCCGAGGTAGACAAAGTCCCTAACTACCTCAAAGTTATAGCTGTCTATCGTGACGTTCTGCCCGATTCGTCGATGTCGTGTGTCCCTTCTTGTTGACAGCATATATTTTGTTTTACCCTCATTCACCACTAAACCCATTTTTGCCGCTTCTGCACTAATACTTGCAAACGCACCAGTGACACCTCGCTGTGTTGTACCAACAATGTCAATGTCGTCAGCGTATGCAAGCAGTTGCACAGACTTATAGAAAATTGTGCCTCTGATGTTGGCTTGTGAGTTTCGCACAATCTTCTCAAGAATGATGTTGAAGAAGTCACATGACAGCGCATCACCTTGTCTTAATCCTTTTTTGACATCAAAGGTCTCGGTGAGATTGTTTCCGACCTTTACGGAGCAGCGAGCGTTCTCCATCGTCATTCTGCACAATCTGACAAGCTTGGCAGGGATGCCAAAACTAGACATGGCTCTGTATAGCTCGTCTCTATAAACGCTGTCATATGCGGCCTTAAAATCGACAAAAAGATGGTGAGTATCGATCTGGTATTCTTGGGTTTTTTCCAGGATCTGCCGTAGTGTGAATATTTGATCGGTCGTGGACTTACCGGGCCTAAAACCGCACTGATAGGGACCTATCAGATCGTTGACGAATGGTTTCAGGCGTTCACACAATACAGCAGACATGATCTTATACGCAGTGTTCACGAGACTGATGCCTCTGTAGTTGGC
The DNA here is from genome assembly GCA_946477585.1 of Cheilosia urbana. Lineage (NCBI taxonomy): Eukaryota > Metazoa > Arthropoda > Insecta > Diptera > Syrphidae > Cheilosia > Cheilosia urbana. The sequence goes on from OX297853.1 coordinate 122,523,666, forward strand.
GCAGTTTAGAGGGTCTCCTTTCTTGTGGATCGGGCAAACAATGCTGAGGTTCCATTCATCAGGCATACATTCCTCTAACCAAATCTTGGAGATGAGTTGGTGTATGCACTCTACCAAGTCATCTTCGGCTGCCTTGAAGAGCTCGGCAGGTAAGCCGTCTGGACCAGCAGCCTTGTTGGATTTAAGCTTAGATATTGCTATCCTCACTTCATTTTGGTCAGGTGGACGGAACTCTTGGCTGTCATCTTCCAGGTTGAATGGATCGTTCTGCCTAACAGCGGAATTTGTGTCGTCTTCGCCGTTTAGCAGTCTGCAGAAATGGTTTTTCCATGTCCTCAGCACCGACTGTGACTCTACTACAAGGTTTCCTTGCTCGTCTCTACAGGTCTCCGTTCGGGTCTTGTTGGCATGGCACGTTCTTTTTACCTTTTGGTAAAACTTCCGAACATTGTTCCTGGAGTAGCACCTCTCTATATCCTCGATCGCGCGCTTCTCATGCTCTCTCTTTTTTCTCCGGAGAAGCCGATGTTCTTCCCTCCTTTTTTGCTCGTAGAGCTGACGAGCTGCTCTCGTCCTTCTATGCAGCGACGCTTCGTAGGCACTTTGTTTTGCTGCATGTGCTTGCTGGCACTCTTCGTCAAACCAGGGGTTTCGGGGGGGTGGACTGGTGAAACCGAGCACATCAGTTGCAGCGTTTTTGATGGCTTCTTGGCATCGGCGCCACTGGTCTTCGGCACTTGATGCTGGCAGCATAGGACTTCTCGAGAGGTTAAGGGATACGCGATCGGCAAAGGTTCTGGCGGTTTGTTGCGTTTGTAGTCGTCCAACGTTAAATCTCCTCACAGTATTTTCTCGTTGTTGTGGCGTCTTGGATATCCGCATCCGTACCTTGGCTACAACAAGGTAGTGGTCCGAGTCTATGTTGGCCGCTCGGAAAGTTCGGACATCTAGAATACTGGAGGAGTGCCTTGCGTCGATCGCAACGTGATCAATTTGGTTGACGGTTTGATGATCAGGTGACCGCCATGTTCCTTTGTGTATATTGTGGTGAGGAAACCGTGAGCTAGCTATGGTAACATTACGTCCCGCAGCAAAATCAATCAGCCTAAGTCCGTTTCCAGACGTGGTGTCGTGTAGGCTGTGTTTTCCGATTGTGCCACCAAAGATGTCCTCCTTTCCTATTTTGGCGTTAAAATCACCCAAGACGATTTTAACGTCATGCTTAGGACATTGCTCATATGTTTTGTCGAGGAGCTCGTAGAAACACTCTTTGGTAGCATCGTCTTTATCTTCTGTGGGGGCGTGAGCGCATATCAGGCTGATGTTGGCGAATTTAGCCTTGATGCGGATAGTTGTAAGGCGTTCACTAACGTGTCGAAAGCTCAAGACTTCTTGCCTAAGTCTGCCGCTTACAACAAATCCGCATCCAAATAGACGCTGCTTTTGTTCTCTGTAGCAGTCACCGTAGTAAATGTCACAGTTTTTCATCCTCCTTTTGCCCGGCCAAAAAAGCAGACGGAAAAACCATTTCCACAAAATGCAAGTAGATATAGTCTTTATCTTCAGACGGAAAATAATACTGACTCAAATGCAAAGCCAGTTTATAAATAAATATACCAATTGCTCAGAATTGCTTTTATACAGTCACAAATCTAAAATAGCCGTTCCATCATTTCCTTCCTTGAATAGTAAATAGTAATCAATTTTGATTTTACGAAACAAGTCTATCGATCTACAATTTATATCTGTTATCGGAACCGCCGTAATCCACTCCTAAGTGGACAGAAATTCAACCAAAGCACTTTAAGATGCTTGAGTGCTAAATACCTACTTCAGATAATAATTTAAGAAATCCACTACGTTGGCGATAACACCAACATCTAAAAAATAATAATTTCATTTGCTAATCAAAGTAAAACGGGAAGTCGTGAACTTGGGGTAAATATTCCAGACAGGCTGATAATGCTCGACCATTTCTGAATCACCTGAGGGTTTTTTTTTTTTTGTTTTTTTCTCTGTTTTCCTCTCTCAAGGCGATCTGCCTTGATCGTGCGAGCGAATGCTTTCTGGAAGACATGTCTTATCAATGTGCTACCTTCGAACCGTCTTATCCGTTGGGTATAAAGTTCCGACCTTCCTACGAATCGTATAAGCATTTTCTAATCTCCTCAAGAACTTCTATCTTTTCCTGCCTGCTTCTGAGAACATATAGCAAGCAGTCAAAACAGAAACGTTCTGAATCACAATCCGTTGCGAGCTTGTGGTTCAACACAAGAACTTTATCGTATCGATCTAATCTTCTATGGTTCGATAGATTGTTAACTGGACTCAGTTTGGTATAGAATTCCCAGAGATAAGTTTTTTTTTATTCTTCTAATTTAAGTTGGGTATATAAACCAAATTGTGCCCATAATGCGGCAATAAACTTAAATTAATTGTCCAGCTATGCAGTTGATTTATTGTGCGCTCTTTTGGTGGCAAGTGCCGTCTCGGCCAAACGCCTAAACAATTCTACAAGCAGTGAAGGCTATATCTTGGAGAGCCGTATTGTCGGCGGGGTGACCGCTGAGAATGGTCTGGCACCTTATCAAGTGTCGATACAGGGACCGCGGTCGAGTCATATGTGCGGCGGCGCCATTATTGGCGATCAATGGATTCTCACTGCAGCTCACTGCATAGACGATTATCGTGTTTACGATATGGCGGATCGACTGCGGATAGTCACCGGAACGAATAAATTCGAGAAACCTGGAGCCGTTTATCTGGTGGACAAGTTGTTTACGCACTGCAATTACAACCATCCGAATTTTCACAACGACATCGGGTTGATAAAGTTGAAGATAGCCATAGTGTTCGACAAGAGGACGGCCAAAGTTGATCTGCCCACAGAGCCGTTGAAGGAGGGTGATAAGCTTATTGCCACCGGATGGGGCAGTCAGCAGTTGTGGGGCGCATTGCCAAAAGATTTGCAGAAGGCAACGCTGGAATTTGTTTCCCACGACAGGTGTAAGAAATTGATGAAGGGGAACGATGGAGTTTCTGTTGGCCATATTTGTACGTACACCAAGGTGGGCGAGGGGACGTGTCATGGCGATTCAGGTGGTCCACTGGTGCGCGACAACAAGCTGTATGGTGTGGTGAATTGGGGTACACCCTGTGCAGTTGGAGATCCTGATATGCATGCGAGTGTATACTACTACTCTGACTGGATCCACACTCAGATGGATGGTTGTAGTGCAGATAATGGGAGGCAGTTGCAAATTAATCTCACAGACTCATTGGATTAGTTGTACATATATGTAGGCATACAAAAAAAAAAACATAAAATTGTTTATTTATTTCTGTGAATAAAGAAAAAGTAGTTTAAGTAAATGGTTGTTTCAAATAGGCCACAATCTGTTGCTTTTTGCTGGATTTCTCTTCTCATCACCTAAGAAATGAATGCCAAGAGCTATACATTGAATTAAAGGCGGCGTTTTAAGGTCCAAAAATTGATAGCCGTGGATATAGTTCCAAACGGAGGACTCCCGCATATTTGGATCTCCCCAAGACTATATACAAAAGAAATACAAATGTACTAGAGAAACGCTTTGGAACGGATCATTCAGGTTTGCACTAAGTCTATTCAATGGGTATTTTGAGGTCGACCATAAACTAGAGATATAGTTGTCAGATCGCAAGTACATACCATCGAGAGTTTCTTACCGACTTACCATACATTCGGTAAGACGATATTTTTGCATGGGAAAAACTTAAGAAGAATGAACTCCGCTAAACCTCGAATGTTATGAAAGGGGCAGACGGCTGCTTAGAAAATTAACAAGAATATTGCCAAACAGCTCAATCTGAAATATCCGGGTTGGAGTCGAAATTTTGGAAGGATCAAAATGTTGCTTTCAAAATTCTGCTTAACAAAATCCTGCCAACAATTAAAAAAAGGTTTGGAAAACGTTAAATTTAAAAGAGAGATGTAGAGAAGATTTTAATTCGTATTTGGATGTGAAATACTATTGGCGCGACTTGGAAATCGACTCGATTGAGACAGATATTCCGTTCCGGGGCGACGATGGCGGAAATTGGACTGTCGCCATCACTACGCCGCCGCTCTGGACTACTAAACCACTCAAACGCTTTCAATGAAATTTTGTGGCTGTGCATGGCTGCTTGCAACTTGAAAGATCGGATAGTCTTGGACCCGTTAGGTGGCGCTGTTGTCGATCTTCTTAACCAATCAACCGATTTCAATGAAATTTTGGGGGTGTGCAATGTGCATGGCTGCTTGTAACTTGAAGGATAGGATAGTTTTGGACCCGGTAGGTGGCGCTGTTGTCGATCTTCTTAACCACTCAACCGATTTCAATGAAATTTTGTTGGTGTGTAGTGTATGGCTGCTTGTAACTTGAGCGATAAAACAGTTTTGGAGCCGATAGGTGGCGGTGGTGCTGTTGCCGAGATAATGACAAATAAACTTCAATTAGCGTCACGTACCATAACGTAGGTAATAATATTGTTGAACAAATTTAAAGAGTGCACTAGAATTATGAAATTTCATGAAAAATATTTTCAATCTCCAACAGAAGAAATTAGACCCGTAACTCTGGGACTCTTGTCTGGTTGAAGATTGCAAACTTTGAGCTATATATGTTGAACAGGTTAGATACATCAAGAAACATTACTAACTTTAACATCACTGGTGCTAACATACCACACCAACAGCTGCACTAGAGGCGTTTATGTATGTCTGGTAATCGGCCAGGCATTGGTACGCTTCGGTGGTGTGAGCTGCACCGGTACACATCGCACCACGCCAGCGTAACGGACAGCCAGATGGTAAAAAACCCAACGCAACAAGACAAACAACAAGGGCAAATTCCTTCGCCAAGAAGCCAGACAGGACAAAAAACCGAACATCGCAACACTCCAGCGGCGCAACGAAGGAAGAGCGAAAGCAGACGAGCCGATAATATTCAACTGAGCACCGGTACCTGCGACCGACATCTGCCCTATGTGCTTTTGGGCAGCGGTACCTGCGACCGACATCCGTGCTATGTGCTGAGCACCGCATGCACCTATATATACAGGGGCCTGTGCATTTTTTGACTAATTCCAAGACATACATCAGGAAGCTGGGAGTATTCGAAAGAAAACTCCTGCGGATATGTACAGGACTGCACTACGATCCAATCCGGAAGAAAAACATCAGAAGTTCAAGACTCTATGAAGAAGCCAAAATCTTACCCCTGGAAAAGTATATGGTCACACTTTTCCAGAAAATACTCAGGAATACCTCCAGTCATCCAAACCCTCTAGTCCGAAGAATTGCGGACCTTCCACACATCTCAGAGCATCGGTACCTTCATTACTGGCTCTGCTTAACGAGGAGTTATTCCCAAGCGACACGGACAGGACAGCCCTGCCCTTCTACGAATTGACCTAGACAACCCACCATCGAGGATAATTCCAAGATGACCAACCATCTCAAAACACAAGAACACCAACACCCGGACTTGAACACCCTGAGGTCAACCCTGACAACGATGCATACTACGAGTATGAATCTGAGAAGACAACCACAATATATGTAAAATAGATTTAAGAAAACAAACATTGTATACCGTTGGGCCCCTGTTGTTGAGCCAACACCTTTAAATATTAACTATTCACCACCATTTGTTACCTAGCCTTAAGTCAAATTGTATATATAAAAAGTTTAATAAAAGCAAATGTTAATGTTAATGTTTTTGACTAATATCATTTCAGCCATTGAGCAGTGCGGGCAGTTACATTTGCTTTTATTAAACTTTTTGTATATACAATTTGACTTAAGGCTAGGTAACAAATGGTGGTGAATAGTTAATATTAAAAGGTGTTGGCTCCACAGCAGGGGCCCAACGGTATACAATGTTTGTTTTCTTAAATCTATTTTACATATATTGTGCTTGGCTTGTCGGATTCATACTCGTAGTATGCATCGTTGTCAGGATTGACCTCAGGGTGTTCAAGTCCGGGTGTTGATGATCTTGTGTTTTGAGATGGTTGGTCATCTTGGAATTATCCTCGATGGTGGGTTGTCTCGGTCAATTCGTAGAAGGGCAGGGCTGTCCTGTCTGTGTCGCTTGGGAATAAATCCTCGTTAAGCAGAGTCAGTACATGAAGGTACCGATGCTCTGGGATGTGTGGCAGGTCCGCAATTCTTCGGACTAGGGGGTTTGGATGACTGAAGGTATTCCTGAGTATTTTTTGGTAAAGTGTGACCATATACTTTTCCAGAGGTAAGATGTTGGCTTCTTCATAGAGTCTTGAACTTCTGATGTTTTTCTTCCGGATTGGATCGTAGTGCAGTCCTTTGCATATCCGCAGGAGTTTTCTTTCGAATACTCCCAGCTTCCTCATGTATGTCTTGGAGACGGTATACCAGATGGGGAATCCGTAGGTTACTACCGGTCTTATGAGTTGTTTGTATAGCAACAGTTTAGTTCCTCTACTTAATCCATTTTGCTTCTTCATCAGCGGGTAGACTCGATGAAAAGCAAGTGATGCCTTCCTGAGAACAGCGTTCAGGTGTGGATTGAATCTTAATCGCTCATTGAAGTTGAACCCAAGATACCTTATGTTGTTTTTGGTTGAGAGCGATGATCCGTCAGGCAGGTTGATTTTGATATTACGGCAGTTGGTGGCTGACCTAGCTCTGGTTCCTCTGATGGGTCTTCTTATACAAATCAGTTCGGATTTTCTCGTGTTGATTCGTATGCCCCATCTTAAGTAGTACTGGAATAGTTTCCTAACGTGGGCTTCTACTCTTCGTGCTGCTATGGATGGGGACATCGAGTTGCTGTATGTGACGGAGCCATCGGCGAATAGGCAGCTATTAGTTGCGTTCTCTAGCTGTGGTTGGTCGGACGTGAAAATGTTGAAAAGCAGTGGTCCCAGCTTCGAACCTTGGGCGACACCAGCTCTGATGCTTTTCACTTGTGGTTGTCAGTCTTCTATCTGCACAAAAAAGGACCTGGAATGCAGAAAACTAAAAATAATATTAATGAGGGCGTTAGGAAAACTTAGCTGTTTTAGTTTGTGGACAAGTCCTTGAATCCAAACTGAGTCGAATGCCTTCTCCACGTCTAGGAAGCATGCGACTGTAACCTGATGGTTATTGAGAGCCATTGTGACATCATGATGAAACTTCATTAGCGGATGTAATGTGGAGTGCTTTTCGCGGAATCCAAATTGATTGTCCGGTATAATGTTGAGTTGGCTGCATACATCTTTTACTCGCCGCAGAATCAGTTCTTCAAGTATGTATTTTGCTCACACTACATAGGAGCGATGTTGGCCTGTATCCGGTAACGTTGCTACGGTCGCCTTTCTTTGGAATTGCAGTGCGGGCAGAGCCACAGAGCCACATTTTATACAGTCCATTTATTTCGTTGTTTCTTTTTTAGTTTAAGATAATAAAGTTGAATTCGAGAAGTGAGCGTATTTTATCTCTTTATTATTAAACAATGTATCTATTACCACTGGACCTACAACCTACGAATACAATTACAAACAGGCAACACTGCTAACCAGTGATCCCAGAGTGGGGGGAAAGTCGGCAATATTGCCGACTTTTACTAACAAAAGGGGAAAAAAACATTTAAAATGTTATTTAAATAAATATTTCGAAGGACTACCTACACTGTTTTTAATTTTTTTGTCTTACTCACAGCGGGGCCAGTCCTGAAAGAATTTTCTAAGCAATAAATTTAAATAAGACAAAAACACGAAACAATTTGGTGGGAATTTTGTACACAACAAATTTATTTAAAAAAAAAAAAGAAGATTATTATGACTTTGTGATAGAAAAATTCTGCTTAAGACTTCACAATATTTGCAATGTACATTGTAAAATCTTAAAGATACATACACGGAAAAAAAGTTTAAAATCAAATCAAGAAAAATAAGCTCCGAATCACAAAAAGCTTGTCTCATTTTAGAGCTTTGCTCGGGATTTACTAATTCACGACTTTATTATTCGCAATTCTAAGATTAATGCGATCGGGAATGAAATAAATATTGCCATAACCGATCGCAATTTGACACAAAAAAAAAATTCGTAAATTACCACTTTTCTGTTGCAATAACGATTTCATCCTTTAGTAAATTGCAAAAGATGTTGATTTAACTTCAGTAGTTGCAATTTACAAATTCTTAGTCGTAAATTGCAACTTGCAATTCATATTCTGCAATTTACTTCTCTACGTCAATTTACGTTTTCAATTTACATGTGGGAAATTATTATAAGATTTTGTTGATTCATCATTCAGTGGTGGTAAATCATGAAATATTTTTTTGCAATTTGAGATTGTAAAGTGGTGTTTGAGAAATTGACCTATTGAAGTGGTGAATTGCTGAATTAATACTTCTAATCGTAATATTCAACAAACAAAATTTGATATTCTTCGCCGTTTTCAATGTCGAATTATCAATTTAAGACAAAATCGTTGTGATTTCCGATAAATATATAATTTGTGATTTGCAACTCAAGATTTTGCAATTGGTGACATTCAGTTCTTTCCGTGATACACTGTTTGTACAGTTCTTGTAAAAGAATCTAAGGATCCTAGTCGCTGAGACATAAGCGGACAAGAAAGCATCCAAGAAGACCATAATCAAGTTATTGAGCGACAAAAAACCCCCAGAGAATGAATGGAGACTAATATACGAAAGGAGGCCAGTGAGGTGTAATCTTTGTTCACTTTCAATGATTTTCTCATAACAACCCGTGACATAAGAAGCGAATAAAAAGCCGATCAGCCTTCAAACAGCCCGACATCAGCTCCTAAACCTGTACTCAGGCTCAGCGTTGCCGTTTGGCCCATTTTGGGAGACTCAAGACACTTGGACCCAGATTTCTTAAAAATTATCAAGATAGTCCCTTTTTCAGTTTAGGTAAGATTTTGTTCCTGAACGAAAAACATGCAAACATATTCAAAGAAGTGTTTCGTAGTTAATAAATTTTGTTTTTGGTATTAAATCATTTCAGGCGCAGTGGTTTAGTGGTTAGTGTGTTGCACTATTAAGCGAGGGGTCCCAGGCTCGAACCCCGAAAAAATCCAAGTTCCAACTTGGGTTTTTTTTCCACTGCGCCACCTCCCGCGAACGTCTCACAGATATATTCAACTTTCTTGAAAGAGCCTCTCAATTAGCCGTATGGAATCGGCATAAGATTGTAGATCCCTTCGATTTCATCCAAAATTAAAAACTCACACAAAACGAATGCTTGCAAGAAGCTAGGACTAGGGTCCATATACGGACCTGTTGCGCCGACCATTTATGTATTTTATTATTTTAATAAATACTTACATGCCTTTGCTGCTGTTTTTTTTATATCATACATATAGGTAAATGTAAGTATTTTATGTGGAGGTACCTTTTATTGACTCGGGACCGTTTCTAGTCGCCCTTTTTAATATTTTCAGCGGCAGCGCTTTCAGGCTAGTCGACTTTGCGACATCAACGACATCATTTAACTTTTACTCTTGTGTACTTCAACCGGCCTGTTGAAAAAATAAAACTTCAACCGTTCAAAAGCGCGAATTCATCGCAAAAGAAATAAGCAAATTGTTTTTTTTATTTGTCAAACTCCTAACACTTTATTTGAAAACATGTAGCACTGTCTACATTTGTATCACCATCCATGGGTTCCCATGATATTTTGACGAATCCAATCGGAGAAGTACCACACATTCGCATGCACATCGGGATATCCCAAACCACAGGGATATCCCCAACTCACCAGCCCGTACACGTATCCATTGTGAACCACAGGCCCACCCGAATCTCCATGACAAGCTCCTTCGCCTTTCTTACTAAAAGTACAAATATGACTGATGCCGAGATCGCTATCTCCATTCAAATCAATAAAACACTGATCGAGTGGAACGAAATTCACTGTGAGCGTTTGTAAATTCAAAGATTCTTCACCCCCTGTCTCTGTAGAGCCCCAGCCAGTGAAAATGAGTTCGTCACCCTTCTCTAAGGGCTTTTCGGGCAGCTTAACCAATGCCGTCTTCTCATCAAACACAATCGAAGAATTCAATTTTATCATCGCAATGTCATTATGGTAGTCCGGGTTGTCATAGTTGCAATGCACTTTTATTGTTTCGACGAAATATATTCTTCCTGGCTTGTTGTATATGTTCGTTCCGGTTACAATCCTCAATCCTTCTAGTCCGCCGTCGACCAGGTAATCGAAGACGCATTGTGCCGCTGTTAGAACCCAATTTTCATGAACTATAACACCACTGCACATATGGCTGCCGTAATTGGACTGCAGTGAGATCTGGTAAGGAGCTGCTCCTTCTTTAGCAGCAACTCCGCCAACGATACGATTGTCGGTGTTAAACAACCCGCCTTTAATGGCCGATTTTACTCGAATGCCAAGTGTAGCACTTGCTGCCAACAGTACTAAAAAGATACTCGCTTTCATGGCGGCTTTGTTCGACTTTCACCCAACCTCGCCGACTTTTGCTTTTTATACTGTCATTAAGCCCTCCTTCGGTATAAGAACAGTCTTGCATAACAAGCCAATATCGTTTTTTATGCGGACGATATTAAACTAAAATTGTATAGGTATTGCATGCGATTAGATTAGAATCTTTTTGCAAGTAATAGTGCCTAATATATTTCGATATATAATAATTTTTTATTGTGTAATGGCCTGTGTAAAAAAAATAATTGCTATTAAGGTTTTATTTATATTGGCACGGTACTACCAACTTTTTAGAGAGAAAGTCACAAACTTATTACCTTTTTATCAGCGTCAGCATCAGCGACTATGTCTATTGTGTGTTATATAAATTGCTAAAGAATGTACATTCGTTTTTAATTTTAGGGCCTCTGTATATTTTTAAAAGAAACAGGTTGACATTTGGAAGCTAGTTGGATCCATCCCTAGTATGTACCTACTTTTGTTTTGACAATTTGTTCAAGTGTACGTTTATGTTAGGTCACATTTCTCGATATCGAAAAGGTCTCGATAAGATCACTTCCGAACACAATTAAAGTATTCTTCCCCATTCTGGACAACCTGAATTTGTTTGGCTGGTGTACAAAAACTAGATATGACTTTGGGACCTGTTCAGTTTTGCCAGTTTGGAGGTTTTCCTCCCATTTATTTAGTTTTTTTTTTAAGTCGACGGGTGGAAATCTGGGGTAAGACTTTGTTTAAGAGGATATCTGGGGTTTTTATAATTCTATTTTATTTGTATGTCGTTAAATGGGTGAATATTTCAAAATATTAATATTTAGCGGTCCCGCATTTATGGTCTAGAAAACATAATTATATAATTTTTAAATATTTGACTGAGATACGCTTCTACAGAAACTCTTCTAACATGTGCATATATAAAAAAACAAATATTAATTTTAAGTAACGCCGAAATTTTAACTTAATCCTCAAAAATGTCATTACCATGGTATGTCCCCAGCTGTAACTTTCTTCAACAAATGCATTTTATTTGTAAAGTGTAAGCCGGTTTTCAAATTTTATTGATGAAGGCTTAAAGAAGAAGGAACAATAGGGACTATGGCCAAGTCAAATTATTTTTAGAGAATATACAAAGTTTTGTAAAAAGTATTTAGTGAGTGTCCCCAACAAAAGTGTCATTTCCGTGTCAAAAAATAATTCTTTACAAAATTTTAATTTAACGGCCGCAGAATAGGCAGCTGATTTCACATTAATAACGGGACCTGTTGCTTGCTTTCGGAATAAGTCCATATATATATTTTCTTTCATGTTGTGGGGTGTCTTAGGTTTTCGTTACACGAATTTGTCATTACCGTGGTGAGGCTTTTTGATTATAATAAGTTAATAATTAAATCTATTAATATTTGCAATGAATGCATTTTTCATGAAATTCATTAATAAGATGAGTTTAAAAAAACATATTCAGTAAAACAACATTTTATTTTAGAATAATGCCTTTCGATGTCATTTCCATGTTTCCCGTGGCATACATGGTAATGACAGTTCGGGCGCGGAAATGGCATAGTCAAGAAAATTACAATTTTTTTTTAAATATTTCCAATTTTATTTTAAATTTATATAAAAGCTCATCTTCATTTATCATGGCACCTCGCAAAAATGTAAAAAATGTAAAGAAAAACGTTGAAAACTAAAAAAAAAAAAACATCGGTGATGCAGCAAAAGAAAAAAGGTCGTGAACGGTTTGACGACGTTCAAATAATGAGGATTTAGCAGAATATGATACGAAAGGCGCAGGGACATAAGTCCCCGAGACATATTGTATTTGTATTGTAAGTGCTAGGCCCTATACACTGCGCCCAGAAGAGATCTATTGTGTTGGCCTTTATTATTTAACCCAGGGAGCTGTTGAGGCTCTTTATAAACCTCAGCGCCCTTCTTGGTTCCATGTTTCCAATATCTGCAGGACTTAAAATCGCCCTTTGCATATGGATCACTCTGCCCCTTGCCACAGCAGGACATTCGCAGAGTATGTGTTCCGTTGTCTCCTCCTCTTCTCCGCAGAGTCGACAGGAGTCATCGTCGGAAAGTCCAATTTTTTTGAGATGATATCTTAGTGGCCAGTGACCAGTAAAATAACCTGTTAGGATCCTTAGATCTTCTTTGCTTAGCTCAAGTAACTTTTTTGCTTTACTACGAGCTGGGCTTATGAGTCTTTTTTCCCTTTGATTCCGTCCAGTATTCGGCAAGGTGATCATCTTCCCATTTCCTGATTTTTGAGTGTATGTAACTCAAAGGTAACCCGAAGTAGGGTTCAGGACCGGTGAGTAGGCGTGATGCACCTCTTCTCGCCAGACAATCTGCTCGTTCGTTGCCCTCAAATCCCTCATGGCCTGGTATCCAAGCAACAGTGACTGTGTTGTCCTTTGCGAGTTCTTCGAGGAGATTGAAACATTCCCAGACTAGCTTTGATCTGATCGAAAACGATCCCAGGGCCTTAAGGGCTGCCTGGCTGTCTAAGGGGATGTAGATATGGGCACCTTTAGTGCGCCTCCGTAAGCATTCCCGGACACATATCTCTATGGCGTGTACTTCCGCTTGAAAGATGTCTGGTGAATTTCCTAGTGCTACGGCTACGGCTCTTTAGACCCCAGCACCGGTGGCTTCATCTTCCATCTTTGAACCGTCGGTGTACCAGATTTGTGATCCTGGTCGTGTTATGAATTGGTTGGTTTTCCAGGTATTCCTGTCAGATATGACTATCTTAAATTTTCTGGAGAGGCGAAGTCTTTTAAGCATGGTGTCTGATACTTTGATCACAGGATCATCTTGAAGCATTTGTAATACTCGAAGGTGTCCTGTCAGATTTCCTGCTTTAAGATTTGATATACCAGGAAGCCTAAGGGCACTGAGACTCGCTTCCTTCTTTACAGAAATATGTAAAGGCAGAAGGCTGAGCATTGCCCCTATGGCTGCAGTTGGACAAGTTTTCATTGCCCCCCGTTATACCAACACATGCTAAGCGATATATCTTGTTTAGTTTTTTCTGGGCCGTTAATTGTTCGATTTTTGGCCACCATGATATCGCTGCATAGGTGATCATTGGTTTGATGATCGTGTTGTATGACCAGTAGATCATTTTTGGTTTTAAGCCCCAGGTTTTGCCGTGAAGACGCTGGCACATATAAATTGCCTTTGTCGCCTTCTTGGTGACTTGATCAAGGTGTGAGTTCCAGGTGAGAGTCTTGTCCAGGATTACTCCCAGATATTTTACCTCCCCTGATAAGTCAATAACTTCGTTATTTAACTTGATCGGTTTCAATTCTAGTTTTCTCTTTCTTGAGAATGGTATCATGACTGTTTTTGAGGGATTTATGGTCAATCCTTTGTTCTGACACCATCTATAGGTTAAGTTTAGGGCTCCTTGCATGATCTCCGATATCGTGGAGTCATGTTTGCCCCTAACAGTGATTACTACATCATCTGCATAACCTTGTATTATGTACCCCGATTGTGTGAGGTGGAATAGAAGTTCATCTATGACTAAAGTCCACAGAAGGGGAGAAAGTACTCCACCTTGAGGACAGCCCCTAGTGGTCTTAACAGTCTTTTGTGAGCCTCCATACTACAGATTAATAATTCTGCTTTCTAACATGTTAAGAACCCATTTTATGATGAGTGGGGCAATGCCTATCCTTATCATAGCTTCTCAACCATCTCCCATCTGTTATTTCTATTGCAAAATTGAAATTCTTAACTTGAAGATTTTTAAAGAAATGTTCCCAGTACATTAATATTTTTGAAGATCTCGAAATGTTTAAAGAGCTTTTTAGCAAAAAACAAATGAAAAAAACTTTCAAAGTTGAATGCATCCACTCACGAACTGCATCTCACTTCAATCGCTACAGTTGTTCTCCTGTACGTTTTTATTTTGTACTATCATCTGTCTCTCTTTCAGTTTTTGTTTTGAAATCAAAATTTATAAATAAACCAACAAAAAAAAAGTGTTCATATAACCAGTGTGGGGAAAAAATATATGTATCTAATGAAACTTGTTTTTATTTCACATTTTTTTGACTCGAATGTTTGTCCCCTTTTTTGAGCACTTTACCCCCCTGGCAACCATAAGAACAAATTGCGGGTGTCCCATTCCTTTCTTTTTGCAAGTTGTAGATACTCTTCATTGTATGTTTTTTTTTTTTTTGTTATTGATGTCATTTCATTAAAATTTGTTTAAAGAGAATTGTTTGGTTTCTCAAATTGTCAGTTCTTGGACTTGTTTGTTACAAATTTGCGCCGCACCCACTCTAAGGTAGACACTAGTCTACTAGTTGTAGGTAGGTAACAAAGCGTTTATAATTAACTAAAAAGTCAGGCATGACTTTGAAGTCAGAGTGCTGCTGCTTTGTATCTAATAATCTAATCTAAAGCAGTCCAGGCAATCTACAGATCCATCTTGCGACAGTCCCAGCGATGTCCGTCTTGCGACAGTCCCGGAAATCTACAAATCTTCCTTGCGGAGGATTCGGCAATTAGATAGCTACCCGCAGGCCTGCTAGCACCACAATTTTCAAGTAGTATGAAAACTCCTTGGGGAACAAATTCAGCGGTACGCTAGATTGGTTTATGGTCAACTCTCCGAGTTTTGCTCCATTGTTTGGAGATTTGGCTGGTGGTCTCTCTTTCTCACGGCTGTGCTTGGTTCTATGTTAGTGCAACAAGGAAAAATGACACGACTGGTAACTCAATTAATTATGTAAAAAAAAACATCGTTACACGTGTTACACTCAAAGTGTGCTAATTTTGTTTATTTCTTCTTTTGTTTTAATCATTATGTAACAAAAAAAAATCTATTATTCGATACTGTTATTTGCTTAAAGCAAACTTCTCATAATATTGTAAGTTACACGTTATCTCCTTGTATCTTTTAATAATTTATATTTCCCAATAAAGAAACCCTGAGGAAGGCAGCACTACCTGCCGGAACATCGGGAAACAATAATGAGCTAACCATTGTTTCATTCAACCGCCTATGACCAAAAAAGCAGACGGAAAAACCATTACCACAAAATACACGTAGATAGTCTGTCTTCATACTGACTCGAAGGCAAAGCCAGTTTATAAATAAATAAACCAATTGCTCAGAATTGCTTTTATACAGTCACAAATCTAAAATAGCCGTTTCATCATTTCCTTCCTTGAATAATAAATTAAATAGTAATCAATTTTGATTTTACGAAACAAGTCTATCGATCTACAATTTATATCTCTTATCGGAACCGCCGTAATCCAATCCTAAGTGGACAGAAATTCCGCCAAAGAACTTCAAGATGCTGGTGTGCTAAATACCTACTTCAGAAAATAATCTAAGAAATCCACTACGTTAGCGATAACAACAACATCTAATAATACTAATTAATTAAAAAAAAAAAAAAAAAACGACTGACTGTAAAAAAATCTCAGTTACTGACATTTGTGTGACAATTGTTTTTTTTTTTTTTTTTTTTTTTTAATTTTTATTTTTATAATTATTTGTTTAGCCTATGACACTACGGGGAAGAATACGAATCTAGTGATACCTGACTCTTTGAAATCGGTCAAGCCGTTTAGGCTACAGGGCGTCACGTAGGAACGTACATAGGATACGCGCGAAACACATAACCCTCTCTGTGTACAGTCGGGTAAAAAATAATAATTTCCTTTGCTAATCAAAGTAAAACGGGAAGTCGTGAACTTGGGGTAAATATTCCAGACAGGCTGATAATGCTCGACCATTTCTGAATCACCTGAGGGTTTTTTTTTTTTTGTTTTTTTCTCTGTTTTCCTCTCTCAAGGCGATCTGCCTTGATCGTGCGAGCGAATGCTTTCTGGAAGACATGTCTTATCAATGTGCTACCTTCGAACCGTCTTATCCGTTGGGTATAAAGTTCCGACCTTCCTACGAATCGTATAAACATTTTCTAATCTCCTCAAGAACTTCTATCTTTTCCTGCCTGCTTTTGAGAACATATACCAAGCAGTCAAAACAGAAACGTTCTGAATCACAATCCGTTGCGAGCTTGTGGTTCAAGACAAGAACTTTATCGTATCGATCTAATCTTCTATGGTTCGATAGATTGTTAACTGGACTCAGTTTGGTATAGAATTCCCAGAGATAAGTTTTTTTTTTATTCTTATTAAAGTTGGGTATATAAACCAAATTGTGCCCATAATGCGGCAATAAACTTAAATTAATTGTCCAGCTATGCAGTTGATTTTATTGTGCGCTCTTTTGGTGGCAAGTGCCGTCTCGGCCAAACGCCTAAACAATTCTACAAGCAGTGAAGGGTATATCTTGGAGAGCCGTATTGTCGGTGGGGTGACCGCTGAGAATGGTCTGGCACCTTATCAAGTGTCGATACAGGGACCGCGGTCGAGCCATATGTGCGGCGGCGCCATTGTTGGCGATCAATGGATTCTCACTGCAGCTCACTGCATAGACGATTATCGTGTTAACGACATGGCGGATCGGCTGCGGATAGTTACCGGAACGAATAAATTCGAGAAACCTGGAGCCGTTTATCTGGTGGATAAGTTGTTTACGCACTGCAATTACAACCATCCGAATTTTCACAACGACATCGGGTTGATAAAGTTGAAGACAGCCATAGTGTTCGACAAGAGGACGGCCAAAGTTGATCTGCCCACAGAGCCGTTGAAGGAGGGTGATAAGCTTATTGCCACCGGATGGGGCAGTCAGCAGTTGTGGGGCGCATTGCCAAAGGATTTGCAGAAGGCAACGCTGGAATTTGTTTCCCACGACAGGTGTAAGAATTTGATGAAGGGGAACGATGGAGTTGCTGTTGGCCATATTTGTACGTACACCAAGGTGGGCGAGGGGACGTGTCATGGCGATTCAGGTGGTCCACTGGTGCGCGACAACAAGCTGTATGGTGTGGTGAATTGGGGTACACCCTGTGCAGTTGGAGATCCTGATATGCATGCAAGTGTATACTACTACTCTGACTGGATCCACACTCAGATGGATGGTTGCAGTGCAGATAATGGGAGGCAGTTGCAAATTTATCTCACAGACTCATTGGTTTAGTTGTACATAAATGTAGGCATACAAAAAAAAAATTATAAAAGTATTTATTTATTTCTGTGAATAAAGAAAAAGTAGTTGTAGTAAATGGTTGTTTCAAATAAGCCACTTACTGTTGCTTTTTGCTGGATTTCTCTTCTCATCACCTAAGAAATGAATGCCAAGAGCTATACATTGAATTAAAGGCGGCGTTTTAAGGTCCAAAAATGTATAGCCTTGGATATAGTTCCAAAATGAGGACTCCCGCATATTTGGATCTCCCGAAGACTATATAGAGAAGAAATAAAAATGTGCTAGAGAAACGCTTTGGAACGGATCATTCAGGTTTGCACTAAGTCTATTCAATGGGTATTTTAGGTCGACCATAAACTAGAGATATAGTTGTCAGATCCCAAGTACATACCATCAAGAGTTTCTTACCGACTTACCATACATTCGGTAAGACGATATTTTTGCAAGAAGAATGAACTCCGCTAAACTTCGAATGTTATGAAAGGGGCAGACGGCTGCTAAGAAAATTAACAAGAATATTGCCAAACAGCTCAATCTGAAATATCCGGGTTGGAGTCGAAATTTTGGAAGGGTCAAAATGTTGCTTTCAAAATTCTGCTTAACAAAATTCTGCCAACAATTAAAAAAAGGTTTGGAAAACGTTAAATGTAAAAGAGAGATGTAGAGAAGATTTTAATTCGTATTTGGATTTGAAACATCTATTGGCGCGACTTGGAAATCGACTCGAATGAGACAGATATTCCGTTCCGGGGCGACGACGGCAGAAATTGGACTGCCGCCATCACTACGCCGCCGCTCTGGACTACTAAACCACTCAAACGCTTTCAATGAAATTTTGTGGCTGTGCATGGCTGCTTGCAACTTGAAAGATCGGATAGTTTTGGACCCGTTAGGTGGCGCTGTTGTCGATCTTCTTAACCAATCAACCGATTTCAGTGAAATTTTGTGGGTGTTTAGTGTAACTTGAGCGATAAGACAGTTGCCGAGATAATGACAAATAACCTTCAATTAGCGTCACGTAAAGTAACGTAATAATATTGTTAAACAAATTTAAAAAGAGTACTAGAATTATGAAATTTCATGAAAAAATCTCCAACAGAAGACCCGTAACTCTGGGACTCTTGTAATATTCTATTTTACAAATATGGTCCATCCCTACGATATTCAAGAGTGAACCAAGTCGATATTCAAGAGTGAACCAAGTCGAACGATGGTTCGACCGTATGCCATAAGGCTTGGTCATAGGTCACCTGCTGTAGAACGTTATGTGTGAGCGAATTCCGCGCCTGCCGCTTGAAAAGTAAGCCTCATATATATGATTTGTGGACGACATCACCTTTTTGGTTCTGTCAAAAATGTTAAAGGAAGTTGAACAGGACTTTAATGAGACAGTTTCAACTGTAACAACTACGTGCGATGAGTCAAATTCGTCTATACCGTTTCATACAGTTGCGAATCCTGCTACAATCGGTTTATCTTTCGTGCAAAATATCGACATAGTCGCTGAAGAAATGGAAAAGAAAGCGAGTCCCAAACGGTCGGGTAGATAGCGATGCAAGACTATACATCAAGAGAGTCTCAGTATTCGAACATGGCAAAACAATAAAACCATTCGTAAATGGCAATTGGACGCACAACTCCTATGCCAGTGAATTAAATGAACTCGTGGTGCAACAAACCACCACCTGACACTGTTCTTGATGGTTAACGGCATTATATATCCACGAAAACATCGCAAATTATCGACCTTTCGAAAACGTTCTTTTATTGGCAAGGATACGTGTTGCACTTCGATTTCGGGACTGATTTGAGAAGCGGCCTGCTTCCCGAAAATTGGACCCTTGCAAATAATATTGTAGCGGTTCGCATAGTACCTAAGTGATCTAAGCTAAGGTATTTAAAGTCCCTAGGAAAAACGAATAGTTCCAGTAATATGTGTAGCTAGCTACACTTAGAAGTAGTGCCTCACGACGGTTACAGGGAGGGTGTTTTTGGCCGATAAAAACCCGGCACTTATATTCGACTCCAGGGGGTTGGGTTCCTATGTAATTTCATCTAAACGAGCTATACGCAATCGACTTTATCAATTGACTCGGCCATGCAAACTCCGAGCTTATCCCAATATTGTATACTTACCTGTCGGCTTTATATTCACCACCCGCCTTATGTTTTCTAGAACAGAACAAAAGCACCACTAAATCTTCGCTTGTAACGAGCAATTTTTATTTCAAATCTCACATCAATAATATGTGTAACACCAGCTCAGCCCAACCACTGATTTGAGCGTTTATCCAATCGTCGTAGAAATACACATTGGCGTGCATGTCGGGTTTTCCCGTGCCACATGGATATCCCCAATTAACTACGCCGAACCGCTGGTTACTCTGCACCAGAGGGCCACCTGAATCCTTATGACACGAACCCTCCCCAACCTTGGTAAACGAGCATATTTTAACACAATGCCAGTACACTCACCGGTCGATTGACTGCACCGCCTCCCACACCGATGTAATTTTAATTTCAGTGGGGGCAATACCCCCATATATTAGGCTTAACACAAGCTAAAACTAACATTTAGGCTTAATGTAACAACTTAAAACTAAGATGCTTAAAACTAAGACATGAAAAGCCTTTAAACTTAGACTTAAAGATAAGGAGAGTGGTGAAGGAGATCAAGTTTGAGGTGGGATGGGCTGCGGTTGAAATCGAAAATTGAAAGGTTGGAATTAACCTTTCGCAGCATGCGGGAGATTGGTTCATTGGAGCCATATGAGGTACGGTGGTTTGATGGGTAAAAGAGTCGAGGGCAACGTAAATTACGGGGGTTTGTGTTGAAGAAAATAGAGTTGTAAAGAGACGCGCAATCGATGGAGCTTGAGAGAAGACGATAAATGAAAAGTATGTCCGCAGCGTCTCTGCGTTCCTCAAGGGTATTCAGGTTAATGAGATTGAGCCGGTCTGTGTACGGTGGCAAGATAAAAGGATCGTCCCAAGGCAGACCTCGGAGGGCAAATCGAAGAAAGCGACGTTGGACGCTCTCAATTCTGTGAATTCATGAACTCGATGAAAGGGAGACCACACTTGACTAGCGTATTCAAGAAGGGGACGAACTAAGGTGATATAGAGAGATCTAGTCACGTAAGGGTCGGAGAATTCTTTAGACCATCGTTTAACAAAACCGAGTGATGAATTGGCCTTACGAATTATTTCGTCAATATGCGAACAAAAATTTAGCTCCCTGTCGTACAATATGCCAAGATCGCAAAGAGAATGAACGAGAGAGATTGGTTGACCGTGGAGAAGGTAAAGTCGGGGAGGGGGCTTGTTGCGCTTGCGTGATAGGGTAATGGATTGTCATATGGTGATGCTTTTTGAAGCACCAGGTCGAAAAACGATCGAGGCCTTCTTGAAGGAGAAAGGAGTCTTGAGGTGAAGAGATGCTTTTGAAGAATTTAGTATCATCTGCGTAGAAAGCAGTGGCGTGGCGTTCATATAACTCGATTCCTACCGAGTTACCTCTTGAAATCTCCACCAGGCAACACTATCTATCTACCAAAAACCGAATATACATGAAACACTACCAAATGAATGTGAATACTCACCAAATGGTACACACAAAAGCACTCATATAAAAATCGTGTGTGTATCCATTGTCATACGCCGTCGTCATCGTCTCGTGGCGACAAAGCGAAGGTAACCTAAAATAAGTCGGGTTATTGAAGTTCTCACTTTATAGTTCATTTTGAGAGAAAATTTGCTTGTTATCTCTTTTTTTCTTCCCTGAGCACTTTGTCTGACTCTGACACCTCATTGTTCAACACCCGCTTTTCTTCGAGTTATTCGCGGTTCTCACAAAGTTCATTTTGACTGCTGAGTGAACATTTGTTTGTATCTCTTTTTTTCTTCCCAGAGCCAGAGCTTGTTACTGGTACCGGCCATGGCCACTGGGTTGTGTTTTGGGTATGTCGTATGTGTTTGTTTGGTTCTTATGATATGAACAAAATAACGCGCTTTTCTTCGAGTTATTCGATTTTCTTTTACTTCTTCTTTTCTTTTTGTCTCTTGTGTGAATAATTACAGGTAGTTGTTGAGGTAGGTAAGGGTGTTTTTTGGTTTAAAAATTCAGTTGGCTGGCAAAACACTAAAATATTTCTGAATTACATATCTTTATTTTTTATTATAATCATTAGGTAAACTGAATTTGCTTTAAGTTATGGCATCATGCGTCTGTCAATAAGGGCTTCTATAGAAGCCACCTTTAGTATGCCTCAAGCTCATTATAAATTTTAAATATTAATGGCTTGAAGTATAAGAAAGGTGGCTTGAATTGATTTTGCTTCGACTTCCCATTTAAAAATGTTCACGCCACGCCACTGGTAGAGAGAGAGGGACGAGTGTTTGATGACCTTCTCAAGATCATTTACCGTTAGGATGAAGAGAAGGGGACCTAAATGGCTGCCTTGTGGGACACCAGATGTTGCTAAGAAGGAGGACGAAAGGACGGACCTAAATCGAACGCTATAATACCTGTTTTCAAGGTAGGAAGATACCCATTTTATCAATATAGGTTCAAATCCGAGGGCAGACAATTTGAAGAGAATTAACTGGTGTGAAATCTTATCAAAGGCTTTGCTGAAGTCAGTTGCAATGACGTCGACTTCGTAGCCATTCTCTAAGGTTGAGACGGCAAAGGATACAAATTCGACGTGATTTGTAGTAGTCGATCTACCTTTCAGGAAGCCATGTTGGTAGGGTGAAATAAGGGACTTGCTTCGAAAACTTAAGACTTCGTATAAAATACTTTCAAACAGTTTGGGTATATGTGAGAGTTTGGCAATTGGGCGGTGATTGGTAACTTCATTTTTTGGTCCTTTTTTGTGTATCGGGGTAATGAACGAAGTCTTCCAAATCTGGGGAAATTCTCAGTTTGAGAGAGAAAGACGAAAGAGATCAGAAAGTGGGAGCGAGAGATTTGAAGAACACTTCTTAAGAAAAATGGCTGGAAGACCATCTGGGCCGGGTAAGAATTCGTCATTAAGCTTTTGTAACTTAATTTCAATTAGAGAAGGGTCTACTGTTTGAGGGAGAAAGGGACCGATAGAGAAGTTCGGTAGGTAGGTAAAGTAAGAGGGATCCGGTGCGAAGGAGTTATCGGCAAAATATAGCTTAAAAAATGTGGCAAAAAAGTCTGCAATAGTATCTGGGTCAGTGGAAGATATATTTTTATAAGAGAGAGAAGGAGGGTAGCCGTCGAATTTTTTTTTTTATAATTGACGAATTGGAAAAAAGACTTTGGATCGTTTATTAGATTGGTGTGTGCATCATTTAGATAGCTTTGGTAGAGAGAGTTATAAAGCTGGGTAAAATTAAGATAAATACCGAGATAGTTGGAAAAGTCGGAAGAAGAACCGGAGCGGAGAAAAACTGCCCATAGCTTATTTCTTTTATTACGTAAGGAATGTAGTCTTCGTAGTCTTCGATTATACACGAGACACCCCCGTATTGGTCCAGTGGGAGCGATCTGATTTTCATTGTCAGAATATACTTCACACCCACTCGCTGTCTTAAATTCCACGAGACCACCAGCAAAATCTCAAACAATCGAGCAAAATCAAATATTGAACCGTACCAATCCCGACTACCGCTAATTTGTTCCACCAATTAGTTTTTTAAAAACTGCTTGGAATCTTTTTGATGCTAGCTGGCCTACGATGTATAGCTAGCGAATTTCCGAGTTCATAGGTTGTCAGGACTGTCACAAGATGGAACCGTACGACTGAATTATGAATTGTAATCATAAAAACTTGAAATTGTAAATTAAAGCCTAGATATAAGATATAACGTAATAAAAGGAAACTTCGCAAACTAAAGTTTGTGTTTCTTTAGAGAGAACCTTGGCGATCAAGGTCAAGGTGTCCTCATCCTCTGTCTAAGACAAAAAGCACATCACAAATGTACAAAGATGATTTATATCCTAAAAATTTTGTACATAATTTAACTTCATATAAAAAAAATCTAGTTCATTTGGATGATTCATTCCAAGGCTAGGAGCTAGAAGGCATTCGAGAAATACAACTTTTCTTAGATATCAGCTTAGAAATCCGCTTCCGGACAGCGGACAATGGAAAACCGGAATCATTTTCGTACGGTACTTTTTTAATCTATTCCGAACATACCTTACAGCCGGAATAAAAGTTACAGTTTTACTATAGTAAGGATTTTTTTATATTGCCCCTTCTACAGATACGGACGAATATCAAGATATAGCTATCTTACTGTGAGCTTTCTAAATTTCTGAGAAGTCAGGCAAAGTATGAATGACATATAATGCTTCAAAGAGGCTAAAACATCCACCAAGGTTCTTTTTATGAGGGTATTAGAATATTTTTACTGCTGCTGTCGTAAAAGTTGAAGATTCTCTATTGAACATGAAAGCGGTACTGCAGCCAAGGGGCTCAAAAGACAACTTCGGAAACTATGAGGTTCAACAGGTTGACTGATAAGGAAAGCTACTCCATGCAAAACTGAATAATCGATGAAGTAATTTCAGTTTTTGACCAAAAACTGTTCTGGGCGTTAATGCTTAGGTATCTTTACAAGCCCGTGGGAAGTTGGGCAACTCTCCAGAAGAAGCCACACGTCTCTATTATTACATTCAGCTGCTGAAGAGCAACGAAAAACATCCTAAAAGTACCTAGAGTAGCCATGATCTTGAAGGAAACCAGCTCATAGATGAAATGTATGGATACCTATAGTAATTGTGTCGTCTCTTCAACTTCCCGTAAGTCGCAATTACCCCCTTTAAAAAACAACAGGGGCACTCCTTCGACACGGTTTTCATCAACCCTTAAACGAACTTAGAACTACTTTCACTAGAAATACGTTCGACTGCCAGCTGCCACCGTTCGCACTTAACTCGACCGATATTGAATATTCGCGACTTCTGCCCCTTGTCCTATCATCCACAAAACTAATTTGCTCCCTATCACCAACGTCTGGCGAATACCGACTTTATATATTTTTATTGGCCCTATGAACTTAAAAAAACAAAAAAACAAAAAAACTGTTGCCCGTCATAACAACTTATAGCCGTTGTAACCTACAGAAGAAATTACTTGTTCTTCCTCAAGCAGCAATTTAAACAAACGACCCAATATCATTTTATAGAGCTCATTTACCCAACCTGATATCGATGAGGGTAAATCGATAAATTTAACAATCTTATCGACCCAACCGACCAAGAGTCCACATATAAAAGAAAAGCCACCTCACATTTGGGCGAAGAGCTATGAAGTTGCTTGTCACAGTCACGTTGTTAGCGGTCGTGTTGCATGGCGCTCAGGGCATCCGGGTTAGAAACCCGGTGGGAGCTGGCCGCCTTTCAAAAGAATCCAAAGTCAGTATTGAAAACGACATCATTGGAGGTGAGATTGCCGCCGATGGAATAGCGCCATACCATGTGTCTTTGCAGACAAATGTGGGCAGCCATTTCTGCTCTGGGACAATCATTTACAATCAGTGGATCTTAACAGCGGGACATTGTGTGATTGGATGGGACCCGGAGCGGTTTTTGATTTCATCGGGATCAAACAATATTTGGGGTCCAGAAGCCTACTACTTTCCGGATAAGGTCTTCATACACCCCAACTTTGACCATCCCTTGAATCACAATGACATTGCGTTGGTGCATCTGGAATCGCCTATTGAGTACGACAACAAGACGAAGCCAATCGAAATTGCAACGGAACTGATCAGCAAGGGCAGTAAGCTCCTCATTACAGGTTGGGGAAAATCCGAAATTGCTGGTGATGTTTCGCAGCATTTGCGAATGGCTGAAGTGGATTACATTGAATACGAGGACTGCAAGCAAAGGTATGCTGGAGACGAAGATGTGGATATTGGTCACATCTGTTCACTCTCGGCCAAAAATCAGGGTGTATGCCATGGTGATTCAGGTGCACCGTTGGTGAATAATGGAAAGGTGGTGGGCATTGTTAACTGGGGTGAGCCGTGTGCTAAGGGCTATCCGGACGTGCATGCCAGTGTGGCGTTTTACAATGATTGGATACGGACGACTATAGATGGATGCGCATATGAATTTTAGAAGTTTTTTTCTTTTTAAATAAATACACTGGTTGTGATTTGTGTTTTACTCAATTGTTTTGTAGATTGCGGATCGATTTCGAAAAATAAAATAAATCCTTGCAACAACCACGAACGGGAGGCATATCTACTTATATAAGATGTGTATGAGCGGTTATACGTATGTACGCTCGGGTATTTATCAAGCGGTCGCAAGAGGTTGGGCAATGCGAGAAGTTCTAAATACCACCTGCGAAGCCTGGCAGGCAGCGGAACACCGACGGACGTACCGACAGATGGACCAAATGCCAAAGCTTTTTTTCGCGTTTTTAACGCATTTTTGAAAGTTTTTTTTTCTCGCGCATTTGGACGCACTGTTTGGCATGTTTTCCATGGTTTTTCTTTTTACGCGTTTCTAACGAGTCTGACAGGTAAGACTTTCATTTGTTTTTTGACGCGTTATTTCTCGCGATTTTTCCAGAGTTTTTTGAGGAATTATTTTCACGCTTTTTTTGATGCGTTTTTTCTGTAGTTTTTCGACGTATTTTCCTCGTGTTTTTTGTTTGTCGCGTCATTTCTCGTGATTTTTGAGGGTTTTCTTACGCATTTTTCCTCGTCATATTTTTTGTCGCGTTTTTACACATTTTTTCAAGATTTTTTTTGATGCATTTTCCTTAGTTTTTTTGGCGCCTTATTTCTGGCGATTTTGAAGGGTTTTTGCACGCGTTTTCATCGTAATTTTTTTCTGACGCGTTTTTTGCGCATTTTTTCAATAGTCTTTAAAGCGTTCTTCCTCATGTTCCTCATTTGCGAAATTTGTCTCACATTTTTTCTGTAGGTGTTTGATGCGTTTCCTCAAGTTTTTATTTTTTTTACGCACTTTTTCATGAGTTTTTCCTCGAGGGGGTCGAAATTCGGCTTTAAACAATTCTACAAACAATAAAAATAAGTTTGGAAAATGTTCAAAAAATCGTGCGTAGAATTTTGGAAACACAGTTTTGAGAGCAGAATTTTGTAGAAAGAATTTTGACCCTTCCAGAATTTTAACCCCAACCCTTCTTCCTCGCATTTTTTGAGGCGCTTTTTTAAATGCGATTTTTTTCTCACAAGGTAAGGAGTTGTTTCTTGCGTATTTCTCGATTTTTTCACGCGTTTTTCTCGAGTTTCTTAGCGCGTTTTTCCTCACTTCTTTGACACATTTTACACGAGTTTTTTGAACCAAAGATGGTAGATCAAACACATTGTACTAGGTGTCAGTACCAATTTAGACAAAGAATTTTTTTTTTTTAAGAAAAAACCCAACAAAGTTTGAAAAGAAAATGTTTTCTTCACATTTAACTAAAACCTGCTCTTCCATTGTTGAAACTGAAACTAACACCGATTATTGTGAATACCTGCAATGTAAAACTAAGCTAACACTGAACAATAAATAGGAAAATGGTGGAGTTTTTGGCGAATCGGGCCCTACCTATATGGTCAGGTGGGGCCATATAATGTCCAATCTGAAATGGTCACAAGATCCATGGACATTATGACCTGATCAAAGTCTAAATGGAACTATGTTCCGGCTGGTATGAAAATATTTTCGAAAACACAAAAAATGTCCAATCAATGTCCAACCACGAAATTTTAAAATAAAACGAAAAAAAGGCAAAAGGAGCAAGTGTGCTTAAGTTTTAAGGGCCGATGTTGATTTCGAATAAAACACAATTTATTTAGAAAATTTTTGTCATTCCTTTTTTTTTTTTTTTTTTTTATATACTTCTCCCGGGAAAGGCGAACCTATAACGCTTCAACAGCGCCCCGAGATGCCTGCAGATATATGTTTGTTCTGCACTTAAATTGCTGCAAATTGTAGTCTTCTGGAAATATATCCCCAGGAAGCGAGTTCCAAAGTTGACTTGTCCTGTAACAGAAGGAGTTTTTGAAAGTTGATGTCCTCGCGGTTGTCAAGTGTACTGTATGGTCATGAGCATTAGCAGCCTGTCTTGTTGGGGGTCCAAAAGTTGCATTTCGAGGGATAATGTCTTTGAGTTCCTCAGAACATCTACCATGGAAGTACCTATAGAACAAGCATAGGTCAGCGACTTGTCTTCTGTGCACCAACGGTTGTAGATTCGATGTGAGTGTAGGGTCTCCAATGAGTCGAACTGCTCGTCTCTGTATGCTATCAAGCAGGTTAAGTGAATGTCTTGGGGCCGAGCTCCATATATGGGAACAATATTCCAAGCCTGGTCTAACCTGTGCTTTGTAGAGAAGGAAAAGTTGCTTGGGGCTAAAGTACCTCTTTGCTCTAAATAGGTAGCTCAACTTTGCGGACGCCGATTTTGCGATATAGGATATGTGGTTCTGCCATGTGATTCCTGAGTTGACTGTGACTCCTAGAAGGTGCATTAAGTCCTTGTGATGGATTGGATGGTCATCCATTTGGATCTGAGGAACTGTTGATGCATTTTTTCTGGAAGATGTTGTGAGCTGTGTCTTGTTTGCATTAAATACAACCAAGTTGTCCTTTCCCCACTTCAAGATTTTGTCCAGATCATCATTTAGAGAATTAATTTGTTCACATCTCTGACTGTGTGATGTAGCCGTATTCACAGGCCCATTGTTCGAGATGGAGGATATAAGAGTGCTGTCATCTGCAAAGCTGTAGATATTATTATTTGTCGATCCAAGCAAATAGTTGATGTGGAGAAGAAACAGAGTTGGAGAAAGAATAGAGCCTTGGGGCACTCCTGCATTTATAGCAAACGAATTGGATGATACACCATCTACAACAACTTGGATCGATCTTTCCAGAAGAAAATTTTGCATCCATCCGCAGAGTTGTTGTGGTAATCCGTAAGACGCTAACTTGCCTAATAGGGCTCTATGCCAGACTCGGTCAAATGCCTTTGATATGTCCAAGGCTAGGGCTCTGGATTCGCCGTGTTGTTCA
The DNA here is from genome assembly GCA_946477585.1 of Cheilosia urbana. Lineage (NCBI taxonomy): Eukaryota > Metazoa > Arthropoda > Insecta > Diptera > Syrphidae > Cheilosia > Cheilosia urbana. The sequence goes on from OX297853.1 coordinate 122,552,247, forward strand.
ATTGATTGTGTCCATAAGTTCGTTACGTAGCTTAACAGGTCACCAGTGGAACGACGGCTCCGAAATCCGTATTGCCTGTCGCTTATTAATCGATGGCCTTCTAGATATTTGATTATTTCGACATTTATTGCCTTTTCCATTACTTTAGAGAGCATTGAAAGTAACGCTATTGGACGATAGTTTTGTGGCAGACATTTCTGCCCTTTCTTTGGAATAGGTTGAATGCGAGCGGTCTTCCAGCAAGAAGGAAACGTCTTCTGGGAGTACGACATGCTAAACAGCTTACAGAGTACAGGTGCAAGTTCTGGTGCACAGTTCTTGAGTACTATAGCCGGGATTCCATCGGGTCCCGTTGCCTTATTACAATCTAGTTCTTTAAGGATGCGTTGAACTATTCGAGGCCGAAATTTCACTTCTGCCATCGATGATTGTATCCTCGGGATATTTGGTGGCTCTAGCTGTGCAGAATCTAGGGTGGAATTTTTTGAAAACATGCTAGCGAAAAGATCTGCCTTTTCTTTAGGTGTTGTTGCTAGCGTGCCGTCTTCTTTTACTAGAGTTGGAAAAGAAGAGCAACTAATGTTATTACTGATTGCCTTTGCCATGGACCAGAATGCGCGTGAGCCGCTAGGACATCCAATCACTTTGTTAGTGACTCTTTCGCTGTAAGTTGTCTTCGCCGATTCAATAATTAGGTTGCATCTATTTCGAAGAATTGTACCTAAATTCAGATCTTTTTAGTTCTGAAGGGTTTGACCGCCATTCACGGAAAGCCTTGTTTTTCGCTGCGGTAGCTCGCTTGCATTCTTTATTAAACCACGGTTTATTTGAAGCTAATTTTTCGATGCAATGTGGAATATAAAGTTCCATACCGAGTAAAATAATTTCGGTTACGGCTTCTGCGCACATATTGACATCAGTATCTCTAAAGCACATATCAGCCCATGGCAGAGAAGCGAAGAAATTACGCAGCTCGTCCCAGTTAGATTTACTATAGTTCCAAATCGAACGATAACGATCCTTTTTCGCTCCTATTGGTATCGGTATAGAGAGGATAGCAGATATTAGAGCATGATCCGAATTCCCTAAGGGAGCAGACACTTTTATTTCATAATTATCTGGCTCTGTTGTGAGAAACAGATCGAGAGTGTTTTCGTAATTTGTTGGATTGTCTGGAATTCGCGTGGGCCATCAACTAGCTGAGTGAAATTGCAGCAAATGGCGAAGTCTTCAGCTTGTTTCCCTGCCTCGTCCGTTCGGTTAGAATATCGCAGCCAATCCATGTTATGGGCATTGAAGTCACCAAGTATAATAACTTCAGCGGTTGGATGATGAATTTGTATCCAGTCTACCTTATCCGATAAATGACGAAATAATTTAGATGGTTCGTTATCGTTTGGTGAGCGATACAGGCAGCAAACAAATTTGGTACAACTTTGTAGAACGACCTTTAGCCATATTATGTCGAGATCAGTAGGTTTCATCTCTTCTTCTCTTACACACGCCAGATCTTCTCGGGCAAACACACATAGTCCCCCCTTATATCGAAAACGAGGATGTAGTTCGCATTCTGGACATTGAAGATACATATGTGTAATCAGTTGTTGAGTTTATTTGAGTCTCTGTTAAATGATAATGTTGGTATGGTTCAATTATGTACGAAACAAAATATTAGCCAAATGGCCGCCGCGACCTCGGCGGCACACCTTAATCCAATGGTCCAAATTTTCGACGACGCTGAGGCATAATTGATGTTCTATGCCGTTAATGTGCCATATTATCTCATCCTTTAGCTCTTGAATTGTTGCTGGCTTATCGACGTACACCTTTTCTTTCAAATAACCCCAAAGAAAGAAGTCCAACGGTGTCAAATCACATGATCTCAGTGCCTCATCACTGAAGATGATTTTCTGTGAAAATTGATCATCCACTGTTGACATTTCTTGCCACCATTCTGACCATTGACGACGCTTGCAATGGTCAAGAGGCTTTAGTTCTTGAGTCAATTGCACCTTGTAAGCGCGTAAATGCAAGTCTTTATGCATAATGTCCATCAACGACGAGCGTGAGAGCGAGAAGTGCAATTGTTGGGCACGAGGACGAGTTAAGGTGGACGGCTCTTCAGCCACACTATCGCCAACAGCAGCAATATTTTCTGCAGTACGAGCTGTACGAGCATGCACTGTGGTTTTCACATCTCCTACATACCCGGTTTGCTCAAATTTTTGCAGGATTTTTCCTATTGTACGCACATTTGGACGATTAAATTGACCGAAAAAATCACGAAGTACACGATATGCATTTTGATTTGAACGCCCATTTTCATAATAAGCCTGAATAACTTTAACGCGTTGCTCGATTGTGTATCTTTCCAAGGTTCGAATTGAGTTAGTCTGAAATTGGTAATGTCAAATGAAATGCAGAAAAAAACTTGACGTTTAGGTGTGGTTCACATTCAACATCGGCCCTTAAAATTTAACCAACCTTTAGATGTAACGTCCGTTGACATTATGACTATTTGTTAATAAGACATAGGTAATGTCCATGGACTTAATGTGACAGACAGAATAACGTCCATGTCCACATTATGTCACCCCGCCACATGGTCATCTCAACACGCCATACGGTATGCAATGAAAAAGTTTTTGAATGGAAAACTTTTTGAATTGTGATTGTGAATTGTGCGCCCCGACTATAATTGTGTTTTAAGAAAATATTTCGTTGCATACTTGTGGGATGTGAACATCTACCCTGCTATAATTTTTCTCAAACATTTTTAAACAACATTCAAGGGATTCAAGAAATTTTGCGTCCACCATAAATTTTCAAGGTCCGAGGGGAAAATATCGACACAACAGAAAATGTCATGCTCTTCTAGTCCATCTACCATATCTCTCTTTGAAAGACTTCCATGGGAGTACAACTACTGTAAAACTGAAAAAAACATCTTTCAATGTCTTCCGACGGCTTCTTAATGGTCGTTCCTGTTGCCAGGATGAGCAAAATGTCCATTTTTAATAACAAATTGATGGTTACGAAATGGGAACCGTATTCCCTTTCGTTAAAAAAAGTCAAGTAATATTTTAGTCGCTCATATACATACTCAAACAACTAGAGGTGATTTAAAATTTATTCAATCTAATACATGATCATCATTCAACAACCGCTTAATGGCTCTTCTCGCTCTCCTTTTCGCATCCATGAATACTCGTTCTAATAAAGTCATGATAGTATGATATCCTGGCATGTGCATCGGGATAGCCCTGCGCACATGGCCTCCCCCAGTTAACCAGAGCAACGAGCTTACCGTTGTGCACCAACGGACCTCCAGAGTCGCCATGACAGGCGCCCTTACCCTTGTCATTGAAGGTGCACACATGACCAATGTCCACCCACGAACTGTTGTTGTGCTTCTCCTTGCACATCTCGTACGGGACGTATTTCACTTTCAACGTCTGCAGCTTTGTCGGTACGGATCCCCCCAGCGAGAGAGTCCCCCATCCGGTCAGCAGCAGGTCATCGCCCTCCGTCAAGGGCGCGTAATCGTAGTCCACCTTCGAGGTGACATTATTGAAGGCGATAGATTCATTCACGCGTATCAGTGCGATGTCGTTAGCATAAGCAGGATCGTTGTAGTTGCAGTGCATAACAATCTTATCAGGATAATAATACCTGGCCGTCACATTGCTCTGGAGATCCTGTGTTCCGGTGAGGATTTTCATCTTTTCCGGTACCTGCGAAACCACACAGTGCGATGCGGTGATTATCCACTTTTCGTCGATGATTGTTCCGCCACAGAAATGCCGCCCCGATTTTGATTGCAAAGACACTTGGTACGGTGCCAACCCAGGGGGTGCTTCCTCACCGCCAACAATGCGTTCGGTTGTAAACTGTGGCGGAAAGAGTATTTCGGGCTCCGTCGTCAGCACTCCGGAAAGAAACGCGAGGGTAACCACAACGCAGACCACCGGCTGCATTTTAGCAAGAAGAGTGTTACTGTGCTACTAACCGCTGACTTCCGCGTTGCGTTCTTTTATAAGGCCTATGCATATATGCATGGTAGTGCTCGGCGTAATTGTCAGTCCGATCACGTCGTAAGAATTTGAATTTATTTGTTTGCCACAGTGAAGTGTCCTGCTGGTTGAGCGATTAAGTTTCGAAAGGTGCTGGCGGATAATGAACCGCAGAATGTGTGAGCTCGGTTCTAAAGATGACGCTTGGCATTTTGTACTGCGAGTGTATGTTTTTGTTGACCTATATTGAAGAAAGACGTTTAAGGCGCGGTTCGTAAAACTTTCACTGCTACTGTGAAACGGGTGAAATGATTCTTACGAATAAGACGCGAATACGCCAGGCCAGGTTAGTGGTCAGCATTATTGATGGTACGCATTGGGTATAGAATATTTGTAATTGATTTTTAGTGAATATCCCACCGGACGGTTTTTACTTGATTTCGTTTACGGATTCCTGACCGCTCTTTGCAATCCGAGCATATTGCTGGTATGTCGTATGTAGGGTAGGTGGATATATGACAATTGGCACCCATTTTTAACTTTCTTTTTTTGTTTTCGTTACAACTCCAAAAATAAACCATATTTTAATTTAAAAGATAAATATATTCATTAGCTGTTTGTTTAATTTAAAAACAAAAATACGAACAAAAATATAAGAATAAAAATATAAATATAGTTTGACACATGCTAAAATGTTTAAAAACGTAAAGGTTCAAAAGAAATTCATTAAAAAACTAGAGGGTCGGAGTTTTTCTTCCCTCATCTGTAACAATTATTTAAAAAATATGTACACAAGTCCTACGACCAAAAATGACATACATATATTAGACATTTGAATCTGTTTTTAGTTCTGAAATTTGCCTCAATACAAAACTCATAGCGGGAGAAATTGCCACATATACATAATACAAATATACAATGACAACCCTCATTCGCGTAGTTGAGCACCTATTCCCACATAGACCGTCCACTTTGATCAACACCACAAGGGACACAAGTTCGGAAAAGATCCCTGCAATCACGCCGAAGGAACTGTACGAAGCATGCAGGAAAATAGGCGACAACAAAGCACCCGGACCCGGTGGCATCCCAAATGTGGCGGTCAAAGCGGCCGTTCGAAAAAGACCGGAGCTCTTTATTGCAACGATGCAAAGGTGTCTTGAGGAGGGTGTATTCCCTAAGTCATGGAAACTCCAACATCTGGTTTTACTGCCAAAAGGAAAAAAGCCACCAGACGATCCATCGTCATACCGGCCAATATGCCTTCTAGATATGTACAACGGGGAAAATCCTAGAATGGATAATATACGGCAGACTGCTCAAGGTGGCAGATGATAAAGGAGGTTTGTCGGATGACCAGTATGGATTTAGAAAATCACATTCTACCGTCGATGCCATAAAGGCGGTAGTAGATACAGCGTCTGAGGCAATTCTGGGAAAACGATGGAGAGGGGGGACAAAGAAATATTGCGCGCTTGTGACGCTTGACGTTAAAAATGCCTTCAATTCGGCAAACTGGTCATGCATTAGGAGATCCCTGGCCAGAATGGAAACACCGTACTATCTGCTGAATATAGTTGGAAACTACCTTACCGACAGGAAGCTGAGGTACCTTACTGACGATGGAGTTAAGTACTATAACCCTACCGCGGGTGTACCACAAGGCTCGATTCTTGGAGCCCCTCCTGTGGATTATAATGTACGACGGAGTTCTCAGACTAACGCTGCCACAAGGAGTTAAGGTTATAGGCTTTGCTGACGACATCGCTGTGGTTACTGTGGCCAAACATATCCACGAGATAGAGACAGCCACGAATGAAGCAGTCACGAGAATCAAGAATTGGCTAGCGACTGCAGGGCTAGAACTAGCTGACGACAAGACAGAGGCTGTCTTGATAACAAGCCAAAAGACTGTGGAATATATACGTGTTGGAAACCAAACTACTAGGTCAAAGGAGTCATTAATGTACCTCGGTGTAATGCTTGACAACAGGTTAAGCTTTAAAACTCACGTCAATTACGCCAGCAGGAGGGCGTCAAGATGCAAGCAGCCCTTTCCCGGATTATGCCAAACATCGGTGGCCCTGGATATGCCAGAAAGTTTCTATTGTCTAGAGTGGTTAGCTCAATACTTCTGTACGCTGCACCGGTATGGGCACGGGCTCTTACAACAAAGGAAACAACAAGGAATCTCTCATCAGTATACAGGCTCGGCGCAATAAGAACAATAAGCATATTCCGAACAATTTCGAACGAAGCAGCCTGTGTTATTGCGGGAATGATTCCCATCGACATTCTCGCTAACGAAATGCAAAGGATCTACCTAAGCCGAACTATCAGCCGGCAAGAGGCCGGTACCAGTAGGATAAAGGAAGAAGAAAGGGCAACATCTATAGCACTGTGGCAAGCCCGGTGGGATAACACGGAAAAAGGCAGATGGACACGCAAACTGATCCCCACCATCGAGGTCTGGATTAAGAGAACACGCTGAGAACAGGCTGCAACTACCACATAACGCAGTTCCTGTCCGGGCACGGCGGCTACCGAAAATATCTTTACAGATTCGGTTACGATAGCTCGTCTTTCTGCCCCGAATGCCCAGGAGAAGAAGAAGATACGGAGCACGTAATGTTCCACTGTAGGCGCTTTTCAGGAGGAAGAGCGAACTTACCTATTCCGCAGCTTCTTATAAACCACATATTGAGGTCAGAAGACGACTGGTTGGAGACATGTTCAGTTCATTTATAACGAGTGTACAAAACGAGCTGAGAAGAGCCGAAAGACTAAGAAGAGTCGAAGTGGCAGACGCAAATGATTTAGTATGAGTTGCTAACCAACCCCGCGACCATCAATACATCGTCTTTGATATAGCAGGTAACCAACGAGCTCCAAATCGGAACCAAACACGGCCTCCGGGATAGATGCCACGAAAGAACTTTACAAATCGAAACAAAGACCCAGTGTATTGGTGGACGGAGGATACAGCGGCGCTTCGCAAGAGATGCTTACATCTTAGACGTAAAGTCACTAGAGGAAGAAGAAGACACGCTGAGTCTATGGAGGAAGCCCTTGCGGAGTTCAGAACCAAGCGATCCGAGCTAAAGAAGGCCATCAATTCGAGCAAAAAACAGAAGTGGGAGGATCTCCGCCGAGATATCAACAGCGACCCCTGGGGACTAGGCAACAGGATTGTAATGCGGAAGCTTGGAGCTCAGAAAACCAATGCTGTCCTCAACGAAGAAAAGATGAAGGGTATTGTCGACACGCTTTTCCCAACTCATCCCGTCAGGCCCCCCGACACCACTTCGGCCCAACCAGAAGAAATACCACCCTTTAGTGAAGAAGAGTTGTGTTCAGCAGTAAAAACTCTACGAAATAGAAGAGCCCCTGGACTCGTTGGGGTACCGTCAGAAGTGCTAAGCTGATCGCCCATTCATGTCCCCAACTTTTGCTAAATATGTACAACAGCTGCCTGGCAGAGGGAGTCTTCTTCAGAAGCTGGAAGACACAACGTCTAGTGTTTATCAGTAAAGGTAAAGGAGACCCTGATTCTGCATCAGCGCGCCCTCACAAAAACAATAGCTTGTTAAAATTTTGAATCAAGAGAACCGACCCAAAAATTTAGTTTTTTTTTAGAAATTGCAAAAATTTCTCTTGTGTGGAATGACTCGGAAAATGGCTGAACTCCAAAGAACGCTGATCGCAACCTAACCTTTTGGCACATGTGTGCACACCCGCACAAGTAGCTGGTATCATTATAATCGTATGACTGATTGGAAAATGAGCCATATTCCATACATATGCAAAGGTTCATTCTACCTCCATTTCAGGTTTTGTATTAGAACTTGGGTGACAAATTTGTAGAGTCAGTCAATTTATTCAATATTTCGATTGTGGGGAATCCATGGGGAATGTCACCACGAAGAATGGGGAAAAAGGGGAATTTTAAGGTCTGTGATGGGGAATTTCATTTACTGCGCCTGGTAATACTGCGTTCAAAGACTGATTTGGCAGACACTTGGGTTTTATTTGTTGCTTTTTACTTAAACGGGTTTCAGTTATAAGGGGTTCGACTTACTTTTTATTTCATGTTCTTTTGTACTAACTAGAAAATAGCTTCCATGGTCCCATGTCACCCGACTTTACCCTAGATAGGTGCGACTACGCATTAAGTGTTCTGGTTTTTCAATGAAACTGCGGGGTTCAGTTTTCCTTGGCATCTCGAACCTATTGGGGATGGTGTTCATTCAAAGATCGACTTGCCTGATGCCCGATTGTGTCATCTAACCTATTAAAAAAAAAGTTTCGCTCTATTAGAGAGCCATCAGCCACTCGACCAAAAATATACGAATTAGCTCTGAGTCCTGCTAAAAGCACTTGCAAAAACTTGGCGGAACGCACAATTTACGTCTGCGTCGTTTCTAAAAAATCTATATAGAATCAAAATCTTCTCCAAAAAAGACTGTCAAAGTAAGAACAAGGAAGTACCAGCTACAAAGTCCGAACTGTAAGAAGAAATAAATAGTTGGCCCACCAGGTCATGGGAACCTAGAATCTAGACTTCTGAAATCTGGAGCCATGATTACACGTGTCATTTTTCGAGGCAAATTTTGATATGCCGACGTCATTGCGACGTAAATACTTGCCCTATGTCACTAGGTGTGATCGCCTGACAAGCGTCTGGTCACGCTGGCTGTCGTAGCCTACTCTCGCTAGAACAAGTTGCAATAGAAAAAGCTTGACGTCAGCATCTCGCTTAACAGTCCAACATAATAACCACTGCAACTAAAAAGTCCTAACTGAAGACCTGAAAATCCGTAGTTATTGCTGAGAATTTGGAAGACAAAATCCTTCAGAATCTTAAAAGGCAGCGATGACTTATATTCTGCTATAAATCATTGCGAGCTCTACACTGAGCCAGAGGTAGTGTCCCATCTAACCGATCAAAATGAAGGAAGAATAGCTGCAAACATAAAATGCAATTCAACAAAACTGACATCTTAGCCGAGGCCTTCAAAGACAGAAATGGTTTGATAAATAGCTGTCAATTCAATTTTGCCACAGCTCGAAGTCTAAGCTAAATTACCTTTAACAGGTCTATTCGACTGTGTGATTCGATGCGTCTGACCTTCTGAGCTATTTGTTATAAAGATATGTCGTATCAATCATCGGTTGGACTTTGGACGACTTTGGACGACACTAGGGCCAACATCGGACCTTTGATTCATTCTGAAGTTTAGGTTGAGTGGAGTTGTGAGAACGTTACAAAAGACCAGAGACCAGACAAAAAAGCGGGCCCATCGCCATCCCCAGGACCTTAAATTGCTGACAAATAACCTGATAACTGCAAAGGAGTCGTACCACATTTTTGTGCAAAATGGGGCGCTGAGTCTCTCAAGCACCATCTATCTCAAGTCAAACCACCTCGATTGCTTGTCGACCGTTGATTGTAAGCGGGTCTTAAAAACTGAATAAGTAACACAAAGCGCACTTGTTTTGAAAAAATAAAACATACTATATTCTGCACTTATAATACTAGTAACAAGGTTAAAAAAAAAAAAAAAAAAAAAAAAACTTAACAACAAATCAGGAACAGAGCTAACACAGCAGGAAAGCCCCTTGACACAGGGTCTCCAGTCTCCTGCGTGTCGCTTTAAATTTGCACTTTTCTACATCGAAGACAGATCTAATACTGCGGTGGCAGGTAACCGTTATTGTTATTTGGTGATGCACTATCGCCAACATCGTCGAAGCCCTGGCTCTGGGAGAGCTCCTCTTCGGGGACTTGGGGATCTAGCGAACCAATGACCGATGTAACTGGAGCGAGTCCTTCATCGGAGATGGTAGATGTCCCTCCCAAGCTATCGTACTGCGACTGAATTTGCCTTTGAGCATTGCTGGCCTCCTCCGGTGTACGGTACTTGATGAAGAACACCTCAGGCTTGGTAGTGTGTTGTGGTGCCTCGCGTATAGCATCTTGCAAGTCAGCAGCGGTTGTCTTCTTTGACAGCACATAGACGACAGTCTTCTCCTCGTTCAATGCCTTGGCAAAGTTCAAAGCCGTATGCTTGTTGGTCTGAGCTGGCGACTTAATGAAGAGGACATTGTAGTGCTTGCGTGGTTGCTCAGCGAGTTGGGCGATTTCTTCTTGAACCTCCTCCTCGGTCTCTTCCGGAGCGGAGTGGATGAAGAAGCTTTTCGTTACCACTGGCTTCTTGGGGCGAACGTAAGCACGCGGACGGTTATAGACATGCTGTTTCAATTGTGGCTGTGCCAGGAATGCTGGTATCGGGACCACTGATGGTATTACTGCACTGCCTGGTAGCTGAATCGAAGGTGTTATTTGCATCACCAGCGGCTGTTGCTGGTAATATGAATTCTGGTGCTGCTGCAGCTGCTGGGGTAGTTGTTGCTGCTGCTGGGGTAGCTGTTGCTGCAGCTGGGGTAGTTGTTGCTGCTGGTGGTGCAGCGGCTGGGCAAGTTGTTCCTGCTGCTGGGGCAGTTGTTGCTGTTGCAGATGCTGGTAATTGTATCCCTGCGCCGCCACCGTGGCTACGATTGCCAAGAACACAGTCTAAAGTGGAGAAGATAAATCGATTTGTTAGTAATGTATCCGTTTTCGGAGAAAGCCAATCTAATAATCCAAACAAATTTAGAATTGACTGAGAGCCGTTGTATCCGTGCATACCAGAAAGGTCTTCATGTTTTCGCTTAGGAAAGTTGTGTGCTGTTTCTTCTTGGAGTTGTTAAGCTTTACTGATACCAATCGTTGGCCGAAAACTGATTTATATATCATCAGGCGACACCTGAACATGGTGCGATAATAAAATGCTATCACAGGTCAAAAGAGAGTGTAAGAGAGCCGCAGCATCTGGCAACGGATGTCGATAAATTTATTCTGCATTAATTAATGCAATTGATTCGAATTAATTTGAATGGTGAGCGAGCTTCTGCGACACTATGAGTGACAGGGTATGCAAATTGAAAACGAACTACATTCAGAGGAACTGGGTAAATCGTTTTACAAAAGACTATCGCAAATGAGTTGCTTTCCAGGCGACAGACGTTCGCAAATATGTAACACATTCGCAATTTACATACTGTTATGATTCTCCATATAAAAATATATCACATCATCGTTTTCAGTTTTTTATCATTTCGAAAATTTGCGTTAGCCATATTTGCATTTGTTTTGTAAAGTGAGAGGTTTTACCTATTATACGATCGCAGGTATTTTGCAGGTCAAATTTTCTGAAGACATTCGCAAGTCAATGAAGTGGTTAAGCATATACCTAATTAAGGAGTTATGAGTGCAAACACGAATTGATAGCGGGACGCAGCACGCGTAATGGCTATAGGTATTTTTAAGGGGGCGACCGACGGACCGGTGGTCTAGGGGGGTGTCAATTTGTCAAAATTTCAACCACTCGATTGATTAATTATACTAATGGCTTATGCGCCATAAGTGTCAACTTGTCATCGAATCTTTTTAACACTATGATATTATGTTATTAATCATAATAATAATTTATATGAGGCAAGCAGTAAAAATATTTTGAAAGTCTTGTGTCTGCGGTAGAATCTGATGGAAGCAAGCGGGGCTCGATAGTTGAAAATAAGAAAACACAAAATACTAGCTGTCTCCCGCATTTGTTAAATCATTAGAAGTAAATGACAGTACAGTATGGCGTCATATTGAAATATAACCGTACAATTTAAGTTTACTTTTACATTACTTTTGATTTTGATGGCTCTTACAGTGTGGGATGGACAAAATTCCTGTCTTTGTTGTTTTTTTTTTTTTTACATAATTTTGGGAAGGTATCTTCATAGAATCTAATAAGCGATAAAATAACCCATTCAAGAGAGGAGTTAAATAAATTTTACATTTGGGTTAAAACTATTAATTTGTACGCGGTACAAATATACCTAATAAACGGTTTTTCAACAGGGACGCTACAAAAGTAGAGCGACAGGGACAGCAAACGACGCCGAATTTCTTGCCGCTCTTTTGACATTTCTCTTCCGTAAGGTTTGCCATTTCATGATGGAAATATATACGAGCCAACAACGAGTCGAAATTATTAAAATTTACTACCGTAATACGGAGTCAGCGGCCTCAACGTTAAAAGCGCTACGTACAATTTATGGTCGTCATAATCGTCCTAGCAGTAGCAGATTAACAATTGAGCGTCTAGTGGACAAATTTGAATCTACAGGTACAAAATGTAACCGTGCCAGTGAGACAAAGAAGTGCTCGTAGTGTTGAGAATATTGCAGCCGCTGAGGCTTCAGTTGAAGAGAGCCCAAATGTGTCTCTCACACATCGTTCTCAAGGGTTGGGTCTCTTTGTGACGTCGTTGTGCCCGTGGTGGCCATGCAAAAGAAATTGAGTTCCATACATAATGCCGTACTTTCACAGGAATAAAGAATTTCATTGATATCCAAAACCGTTTTTGTTTTATTTAAAAAAATGTTTGTAGCGCTCTTATTGAAAAACCCGATACTACCAAGCTATATAGCTATTCTCGATAACAGTCAGTTATCGCAAGTTCCGACCTATTTTCAATTTCAATTTCTACGAATCTTCCAATTTCCATTTAAAATTTTCCAATTTTCTCGCTGTATAAACCTTCCTTAAGCGTAGACAAACACAACAAAGGAAATATAGCTGAAATTGAACAATTTGTTCTCGAGTTATGGGCGTTCTTACGGATGCAAATTTATTTTATATATGTATATATTGGCGGCGAGTTCACGGTTTCCTCACCTCAATATACACAAAGGAACATGGCGGTCACCTGATCATCAAACCGTCAACCAAATTGATCACGTCACGCGATCGACGCAAGGCACTCCTCCAGTATTCTAGATGTCCGAACTTTCCGAGCGGCCAACATAGACTGGGACCACTACCTTGTTGTAGCCAAGGTACGGATGCGGATATCCAAGACGCCACAACAACGAGAAAATACTGTGAGGAGATTTAACGTTGGACGACTACAAACGCAACAAACCGCCAGAACCTTTGCCGATCGCGTATCCCTCAACCTCTCGAGAAGTCCTATGCTGCCAGCATCAAGTGCCGAAGACCAGTGGCGCCGATGCCAAGAAGCCATCAAAAACGCCGCAACTGATGTGCTCGGTTTCACCAGCCCACCCCCCCGAAACCCCTGGTTTGACGAAGAGTGCCGGCAAGCACATGCAGCAAAACAAAGTGCCTACGAAGCGTCGCTGCATAGAAGGACGAGAGCAGCTCGTCAGCTCTACGAGCAAAAAAGGAGGGAAGAACATCGGCTTCTCCGGAGAAAAAAGAGAGAGCATGAGAAGCGCCCGATCGAGGATATAGGGAGGTGTTACTCCAGGAACAATGTTCGGAAGTTTTACCAAAAGGTAAAAAGAACGTGTCATGCCAACAAGGCCCGAACGGAGACCTGTAGAGACGAACAAGGAAACCTTGTAGTAGAGTCACAGTCGGTGCTGAGAATATGGAAAAACCATTTCTGCAGACTGCTAAACGGCGAAGACGACACAAATTCCGCTGTCAGGCAGAACGAACCATTCAACCTGGACGATGAAAGCCAAGATTTCCGTCCACCTGACCAAAATGAAGTGAGGATCCAAGCTGAAGTCCAACAAGGCTGCTGGACCAGACGGCTTACCTGCCGAGCTCTTCAAGGCAGCCGGAGATGAATTGGTGCATACACCAACTCATCTCCAAAATTTGGTTAGAGGAAAGTATGCCTGATGAATGGAACCTCAGCATCGTTTGCCCGATCCACAAGAAAGGAGACTCTCTAAACTGCGCCAACTATAGAGGCATCAGTCTCCTGAACACTGCGTATAAGATCATGTCTGCTGTACTGTGTGAACGCCTGAAACCTTTCTTCAACGATCTGATAGGTCCCTATCAGTGCGGTTTTAGGCCCGGTAAGTCCACGATCGATCAAATATTCACACTACGGCAGATCCTGGAAAAAAACCCAAGAATACCAGATCGATACTCACCATCTTTTTATCGATTTTAAGGCCGCATATAACAGCATTTATAGAGACGAGCTATACAGAGCCATGTCTAGTTTTGACATCCCTGCCAAACTTGTCAGATTATGCAGAATGACGATGGAGAACGCTCGCTGCTCCGTAAAGGTCGGAAACAATCTCACCGAGACCTTTGATGTCAAAAAAGGATTTAGACAAGGTGATGCGCTGTCATGTGACTTCTTCAACATCATTCTTGAGAAGATTGTGCGAAACTCACAAGCCAACACCAGAGGCACAATTTTCTATAAGTCTGTGCAACTGCTTGCATACGCTGACGACATTGACATTGTTGGTACAACACAGCGAGCTGTCACTGGTGCGTTTGCAAGTATTAGTACAGAAGCGGCAAAAATGGGTTTAGTGGTGAATGAGGGTAAAACAAAATATATGCTGTCAACAAGAAGGGACACACGACATCGACGAATCGGGCAGAACGTCACGATAGACAGCTATAACTTTGAGGTAGTTAGGGACTTTGTCTACCTCGGCTCCGCTATAAACTCTGATAACGACATCACATCAGAAATCAAACGAAGAATCACACTTGCCAACCGCTGTTTCTTTGGCCTAAGACGGCAATTGATTAGTAAGGCCTTGTCAAGAAGCACTAAGGAGATTCTATATAAGACTCTCATCATCCCTGTCCTGCTCTATGGCGCAGAAGCATGGACCCTAGCAAAAACGGATGAGGATCTTCTTGGTCGCTTCGAACGCAAAATTCTTCGAGTGATTTTTGGTCCCGTTTGCGTTGACGGGCTTTGGAGGAGAAGATTTAACAGCGAACTCTACGAGGTACAGCGACATCGACCTGGACAGAAAAGTACGCATTAGTCGTCTAAGATGGTTAGGACATGTAGAGCGAATGGACACCAACGCTCCGGCCCGGAGAGTTTTCGATTCCAACCCGGAGGGACAGCGCAGTAGAGGAAGACCTCGCCTTAGGTGGCGCGCGCAAGTGGAAGGGGACCTCAACCAACTTGGAGTGCGCAACTGGAGGTAGTTAGCCATAGATCGCGCAAACTGGAGAGGCGTATTGGTTGAGGCCCTGCTCCACCCCGGACTGTAGCCACCTTATGTAAGTAAGAAAGATTAATTGATGCAATTGAATAAATGTCGACCCACTGAAATCGCCGGACTTTCTATAAGTGCTGTAACATGGCTTTGTCTATTTGAACTCAAATATTTATTTTAACTCGAGTTGTTAAAGCTGGGATATCTTTCTCAAAAGTGAAAACATTCAATACAAAATATCTACGTCAATTTGGAATGCAACATCCTCAACTGTGCGCCTGCAACATACAGGTACGGATATGTCGCAATGCAGTTAAAAAGCAAACAAACAGCTAACATCCGTACCTACCTTATATCTTCAATCATTCTCCCATCAGCTCTACTTTCGGTAACCCGCAATCCCCAAAAAGTATTTGCTTGGCAAGTGAATAGGTTTATACATTTTTACACAAATATGAATACCGAATCTACCAATATGAATGGGCATGTATTAAAAACTTGTAGAGCACAGAGCAGTTTCCTGCCATAAATCAATGCTTTTACCATAAAAGCAAAAGTGCATTTTTGGCAGATCTTCCCACGCCAAACCAGTTTACAGTCTGAAGCTTTCGATAATTTTAATTTGATGTGATAAGAGAATGTGAATGTGTATCTCAACAGTAAGATTGACCCAAATAACTCAGAAAATGGTATTGGATTAATTAGGGCAAGACCCACTCTTGTAAATTTGAATATTTTTATCAAAACCACTAACTCAATAAAATCACTAAACTAATGAAAAACGAAAGAACTCCATCAAACTCAACAGACCCAGCAGCACCCAAGTTACGTCTCCAATTAAAGTCCCCGTTTAATTACATACCTTTAGTGACCTTAAACTTGATTAATTGACAGATATTGAAACTGATGCCTGCGCTATTTTGCGACTGGTCAATGGACTTCAATAGTGGACTATACTGGTTTGGGCCGTTCTCACGCCAATTGATAACATAATTTATGCAAACCGAAGAGAAGAAGAGCAAAGGCAAACGCTGTGCCCTGTGCTGGTGCTGTAGTCAAAGAGAGACGTTGGAAATTGAGAATTGATAGATCCGTTAAAAAATCAGCAGTTTATTACATTTACATATCAAAATGATTTGTTTTTCTATTCGGGAGAAGCGAAAACCGAGTTGGCAAAAGCAAAAGCAAAAGTCTAATGTGAATGAATAGGGCATTCGCGTCGTAAAAATGAAAGGCCTTTTTGAATAGCGAAATAAAGGCCATAATGTTGACAAATTAGTGGATTCCATAAATATGTATGTTTTTTTTTTTTTTTTTTTGTATATCATGAACCTAGGGATGTGTTGAGTGTTGTGCAGCTGAATCTATGACTCTCGAGGGAACACCCCTAAGGGTTACAGATGGGGGGACTTTCGACTTCATAGAAACAGTAAAAATAGCTCGACGGGAACTATGAGTCGGATAGTACTTCTGTGGTAATCTTACTCAATTTCCTTGTTGTAGATGCGTTCATGTTAAGGGGAAACTCCTATTTCATATCGCAATCATAGTTATTACTTCGCTATTATATTGAGCCCAAAAATTAATTTGAATTTTTAACTAAGTTTCAGTGAGAGCTTAATAGAAGTTAATAGCCTCCATTTTACTTACTTAGGTAGCGCCACAGTTCGACCTCAACCAAAGGTATTTAGCTAGCTGCCCCCAATTGCGCACTGGAAGTTGCTTGATGCCATTTTCTACGTGTGCGCGCCACCTTAGGAGAGGTCTTCCTCTACTGCGCTGACCCTCCGGGTTGGATTCAAGGAATCTGCGGGCTGGAGCATTGATGTCCATTCGCTCTACATTTGCTAGCCATTCCAGACGTCCAATGCGCAGTTCTTTAAATGATCAAGTTAATTAGTAGGCGCAGTAGCTTAGTGGTTAGTGTGTTGGACTGCTATGGGAGGGGTCGAGGTTCGAATCCCGCAAAAACCCAAATTCCGACTCAGGGTTTTTTTCACTGCGCCACCTCTCGCGAACGTCTGACAAACATCCGAGAGTATAAATGTCTTAAAAAAGCTTCTCAAATAGCCGTTTGGAGTCGGCATAAAATTGTAGATCCCTTCCATTCGTTCCAAAAATGAAAAACTCACACAAAACGGATGGTTGTGAGAAGCTAGGCCTAGGGTCCCTCCGGGCCTGTCGCGCCAACTATTTATTTTATTTTTTTAATTAGTTAAAGTTAATAGCTAACAATGGCTTAAAAGTAAGACTGCAAATTGAACCCCAATTCTTAGGACTCTATGACTAGGACCCAAAGTTAAGGGTTGCAGAGGAAGGTTAGTTGTGGAAAAGTGGGACATGAAGTTAGATAGAGTGCAATATTTTTCTGTTTGAGGAATATATCAATTGGTTTTAAAGTATGTAGCATCAGCTAAAGTCTGATTATAGGAGTGGAAAACTGAACTTGGTAAGTTAACTGAAGATTTGGATGATAGAATAGGTTAGGTTAGGTTGTGCCGGACTGCGAGATAAGAGTCACGCTGAGTATGAATTGAAATCATGAAATTTGCGGCAAAGCGTTTTGCTCCCAGCTTCAATACCATCAAAGTTGTCCATGTAGCAGTAAATTCGGTCCATTGAATGTAATAACTATTACATCGATTTGATTTTTTTAAGGGGGACTGGAGATGACTCATACTCTCTGAAAATACTTTAAGCCTGATTTATTGAGTCACAGGACAGTTTCGTCTAAATTCGGTTCGATCATACCGAAGACTTGTTGCTCGATGCTGATGAGCTTAGATTTGATAAGGCCGGTTGCGGCTACATCTACATTGAATAAACCGTCTTCTAAATTTTGGATTCAATGATTTTACTGTGATATTGATTTTGTTACTGTTACTTGTTTGGTAGGAGTCACTACAGTCCTATGAAGTGAAGAAAAAAAAAACCCAAATTACAACTTAGAGTTTTTTTTCACTGCGCCACCTCTCGCGAACGACAATTCTTCGAAATAGATGCAACCTAATTATTGAATCGGCGAAGACAACTTACAGCGAAAGAGTCACTAACAAAGTGATTGGATGTCCTAGCGGCTCACGAGCATTCTGGTCCATGGCAAAGGCAATCAGTAATAACTTTAGTTGCTCTTCTTTTCCAACTCTAATAAAAGAAGACGGCACGCTAGCAACAACACCTAAAGAAAAGGCAGATCTTTTCGCTTGCATGTTTTCAAAGAATTCCACCCTAGATTCTGCACAGCTAGAGCCACCAAATATCCCGAGGATACAATCATCGATGGCAGAAGTGAAATTTCGGCCTCGAATAATTCAACGCATCCTTAAAGAACTAGATTGCAATAAGGCAACGGGACCCGATGGAATCCCGGCTATAGTACTCAAGAACTGTGCACCAGAACGTGCACCTGTACTCTGTAAGCTGTTTAGCATGTCGTACTCCCAGAAGACGTTTCCTTCTTGCTGGAAGACCGCTCGCATTCAACCTATTCCAAAGAAAGGGAAGAAATGTCTGCCACAAAACTATCGTCCAATAGCGTTACTTTCAATGCTCTCTAAAGTAATGGAAAAGGCAATAAATGTCGAAATAATCAAATATCTAGAAGGCCATCGATTAATAAGCGACAGGCAATACGGATTTCGGAGCCGTCGTTCCACTGGTGACCTATTAAGCTACGTAACGCACTTATGGACACAATCAATTGAACAACACGGCGAATCCAGAGCCGTAGCCTTGGACATATCAAAGGCATTTGACCGAGTCTGGCATAGAGCCGTATTAGGCAAGTTAGCGTCTTACGGATTACCACAACAACTCTGCGGATGGATGCCAAATTTTCTTCTGGGAAGATCGATCCAAGTTGTTGTAGATGGTGTATCATCCAATTCGTTTGCTATAAATGCAGGAGTGCCCCAAGGATCTATTCTTTCTCCAACTCTATTTCTTCTCCACATCAACGATTTAATTGGATCGACAAATAATAATATCTACAGCTTTGCAGCATGACATGACAGCACTCTTATATCCTCCATCTCAAACAATGGGCCTGTGAATACGGCTACATCACACAATCAGAGATGTGAACAAATTAGTTCTCTAAATGATGATCTGGACAAAATCTTGAAGTGGGGAAAGGACAACTTGGTTGTATTTAATGCAAACTAGTCTTGCTTATTGTGTCACTTACCAAGGTAGACCACGCTGTTTTCCACCTTTCTTGGGATTGAAATTTCCTGGCTATAAAGCTTTGCCTTCCAGCCAAGGTCTATAGTAGTTGATTGGCTTTAAGATTTGTGCAGTTTCGAAGCTCGTTCTTATTATTTCAGTTGCTGCGGTCGTCAACATCCATGGCCCGTTTTTCTATCGAGACAACCTTTTGTCCATGGTTGTTGTTCGGAGTTGTAAAAGCTGCTGGTGGGCCAGTAAGTATAGTATTCAGCCGTTATCATCTCTTTCTAAGCTCCCGACAAATACCAAAATTCTCCACTAACACTAGCTCCAAGTATGTCGGTATTTAATTAATTCACCCATCGTAAGTCCTGGCCTCTTACGTTCAGTCGCGGTCAATACCGGCAGATCAACATTTCCCAAAGGGTAAGACTAACAAAAACCTCGACACACATTTAACAAATTTTTATTTTTACAAAAATTGACTAGGCATTTCAAAACAACAACATCAAGAGTCATGTAAGTATACACAACAACAAAAATATATACATATTATATACTTAAATCTGCATCTGCACTATAACCTTACAAAGAAAGCTTCAGAACATTGATTCGCATCTGCATTTGCAGAAGTAAATTAATTTTAAAACTACATAGGACACAAACAGAGCAATGGCAACACTTTTCGGCAGAAGGAAATTAAATAAAACTAAAATGATCTCTTTCATAATTACGTAGCCGTTGAGTAGTTACCCTCTCGAGGCTTTACAGAGTTCAAACGGACTGGAGTTCTCCCCACCTACTAGTGTAGCAGGCGACGAAGGTACACTACTCCCGCGGAGCTGATCAGTGCCAATATAGACGAGCTCACTGATGGTGTGGCCATCGATCTAGAGCCTTGCACAATAACCACAGCGCGGTTGTTCTTCTGCTGGATGTCACGATAATTGTCGATCAACTTTTTGCCTTGCTCGTATTCAATATCCTTGAACTTGTTCACCTAAAGATTCCAACTGTTAGATACATTTGGCTTTCATATATACCAATCCGTATAGCGGTTACCTGATCCAATGTGACTGGGAATGTATCGAGTAGGACAAACCATGTTACCGACTCGGCACAAGATGGAGTAGTCAACGATCCTTCGTAGCTCAAGTAGCCACTTGTGATTTTGGGAAACAATTCACGGAGACTCAGCTCTTGTTCCATTTTAACTGGTTTATTGATCTCGTCGTAGCTGTTGATGAACGGAATGTTTTCGGCGATTTTTCCGATTCCGCTATTTGCCTCATTTGACACATGAAACAGGACGCCAACTACTGCGATGCCATCCTTGTGCTTGGCAGCTTCGGTGATGTTTTCGTAGCGTTTGTTCCGATGGACAATATGGGCTTCCAAAGGGTATCTGTTAAAAGAAGGGAGGTGGTACACACTACACAAATTGGGTCTTGCTGAAATTACCTTATTTTGTCAATTGTATGCTCGGACCACCAGTGCAAGTGAACTTGTTCGACGGTGAATTTGTCTGCCAGCGGACCGCCGGTTAGCTTCATCTCCACAGAGAAGTGGGATAGTTCAACTGTAATAATAGGGACGGATAAATAAATGTGAACGACGGATGTAAAAAGAGACTTACCGGTGTGGCCATTATTAACCAGCGACGGGGACTTTAGAACCTTCTCATAATTATCGAACTGCAACTGGGGATAGCTGCCCTTCAGCGACCCAGCTATGCTTAAGTCAATGGGACTCTGTAGATGTCCACTATCGCAGATGCCGCCCCAATGTGGGAAAGCTGTAATCAAAATGATATATATGTTGAGAATCAGTTTTATTTGGATTGGGAGATAGCCCTCGATCCAAAATATGTCTCAAAATGCACAATTTCTAATTTTAAGCGGTAATTTTAACGCTTTTTTGAACCGAGTTACAACCTTTAAAAAAGGGAGACAAATTCAAAAATCTCTGTGAAACGTAAGTTGTTTAAAAAAAAACACACAATTAAAACGTATTTTCATAACGTACGAATTTCAAAGAATGAGTATTGTTCATATTGAAAGAAAACAGCCCATTGAACGTCTACGTAAGAATTTGTTTGTATCTGAATGCATTCACGTGTTTATGTTACCTCATCATCATCATCATAAATCACCGACGGTTGCAAAATAAACACCGGTACAGCGAAACTCTGGATCTACGTTCGGTGAGGAGGAAGTGTCTTAAGAGTGCATGCTGGAGCCCAAGCTTGAAAGGACAAAATCATAAATCGGTCTTAAAAGCCATCAAGTCATGGCGAAGTCAAGTTCAAGACCAGTAACCTACTGCAGAAGCTGTGCGGAAGTCGAAGAATTAGAATCTTTCCGCCACCCACTTTGCCAGATTGAGGATCCTCAACACATACTTTTTTGAGGAACCGCATGACTTGAAGAACGTGCATCGAATAGAACTTTATGGAAAAACGTGCTTCATTGCGCCATAGTTAACTTTAGGCTAGACTAGAGATTTTTGATGTAACAGAGTTTCAAAATAACTTTCTGAGATACTATGCAATGTATTTATATGCCTCTAACAGGGAAATTGATTTGTTTTTGAATAAGCAAATCCTATGTGATACCCTTATAAAAGGATACCTAGATCCTTGGGGTATGGCATATTGGATGGTGATGAAGAAACTCAAGGGCAGTAGGTCCCCACAAATATCCTGCCCGACAATGGTAAAAACAATAGTTGAGCACCTATTTCCACATAAACCGTCCAACAAGTTCGGTAAACAACCCTGCAATCACGCCGAAGGAACTGTACGAAGCATGCAGGAAAATAGGTGACAACAAAGCACCCGGACCCGATGGCATCCCAAATGTTGCGGTCAAAGTGGCCGTTCGAAAAAGACCGGAGCTCTTTATTGCAACGATGCAAAGGTGTCTTGAGTAGGGTGTATTCCCTAAGTCATGGAAACTCCAACACCTGGTTTTACTGCCAAAAGGAAAAAAAGTCACCAGACGATCAATCGTCATACCGGCCAATATGCCTTCTAACGATGGAGAGGGGGGACAAAGAAATATTGCGCGCTTGTGACGCTTGACGTTAAAAATGCCTTCAATTCGGCAAACTGGAGATCCCTGGCCAGAATGGAAACACCGTACTATCTGCTGAATATAGTTGGTAACTACCTTACCGACAGGAAGCTGAGGTACCTTACTGACGATGGAGTTAAGTACTATAACGTTACGGCGAGTGTACCACAAGGCTCGGTTCTTGGACCCCTCCTGTGGATAATAATGTACGACGGAGTTCTCGGACTAACGCTGCCACAAGGAGTTAAGGTTATAGGCTTTGCTGACGACGTCGCTGTGGTTACCGTGGCCAAACATATCCACGGAAAAGAGTCAGCCACGAATGAAGCAGTCTCGAGAATCAAGAATTGGCTAGCGACTGCAGGGCTAGAACTAGCTGACCACAAGACCGAGACTATCTTGATAACAAGCCGAAAGACTGTGGAATATGCGAATTTCCGTGTTGGAAACCAAACTACTAGGTCAGGGGAGTCTTTAATGCACCTAAGAGTAATGCTCGACAACAGGGTAGGCTTTAAAACTCTCGTCAATTACGCCAGCAAGAGGGCGTCACAGATGCAAGCAGCCCTTTCCCGGATTATGCCAAACATCGGTGGCCCTGGATATGCCAGAAGGATTCTGTTGTCTAGAGTGGTTAGCTTAATACTTCTGTACGCTGCACCGGTATGGACAGGGGCTCTTACAACGAAGGAAACAACAAAGAAGCTCTCATCAGTATACAGGCTCTGCGCAATAAGAACAATAAGCGGATTCCGAACAATTTCGGACGAAGCAGCCTGTGTTATTGCGGGAATGATTCCCATCGACATTCTCGCTAACGAAATGCAAAGGATCTACCTTAGGCGAACTATCAACCGGCAAGAGGCCGTTACCAGTAGGATAAAGGAAGAAGAAAGGGCAACATCTATAGCACTGTGGCACGCCCGGTGGGATAACACGGAAAAAGGCAGATGGACACGCAAACTGATCCCCACCATCGAGGTCTGGATCAAGAGAACACGCGGGGGCTGCAGCTACCACATTACGCAGTTCCTGTCCGGGCACGGCGGCTACCGAAAATATCTTTACAGATTCGGTCACGATAGCTCGCCTTTCTGACCGAATGCCCAGAAGAACGGAGATACGGAGCACGTAATGTTCCACTGTAGGCGCTTTTCAGGAGGAAGAGCGAACTTCCCTATTCCGCAGCTTCTTATAATCCCCATATTGAGGTCAGAAGACGACTGGTTGGAGACATGTTCATTCAGAACGAGTGTACAAAACGAGCTGAGAAGAGCCGAAAGACTAAGAAGAGTCGAAGTGGCAGACGCAAATGATTTAGCATAAGTTGCCCCGCGAAGTAATTTCTAACGGCAGTTCCGCGGGGAGAGTGGTAGAAGAGTACACAGGGGTTTGGTTTAGTATGTAAGGCGCGTGGCACTGGAGAAACATATCCCGCTATCTATGAAGATTACACATCCTTTGGACGCAACCAAAAAAAAAAAAAAAACTGTTTAAAATAGTGCGTCCTCTCAAAAGAGCCGACACTACGACCTGAAAGATCTATTGTATCAATGAGGAAAGTTTAATCTAAGAGACGTGTGACCTCCCTAATGTAGGGCAATAAGTCCTTAGAAGCAGGTTGCAGAAAATGTGTTCAGAGGATTTGACATTCTCCAGACAGAATCTGCATTCCACTGATGACGCGACATCCAGCCAAGCCTTACCTTGTTGCGTATGGTTATGGCTTGCAGAGCATCTCAAAAACGCATTTCAAAACTTTTTTGGAGATTAGATCAGCGCAGCCTTCGATCGCATGGATTTTACGCTTGAAAAACCGTGGGTTTCTTCCCCTGGGTATCGATACTTTGGTGTTGGGTCCAAAGACACCAGCTCCCACTCCGGAATCCATTTTTGATCCGTCGGTGTACCGTACTAAGCTTTTCGGGTTTAGTGTCGGAACACCATTGGTCCAAATAGCGCGTTCAAGAATTTGTACCTGGTAAAATTTCCCGAATATGTACTCCCTAACCATAGTGTCCGGGATGGAGCAGAACATGTCCAAGATTGGGATTTGTTTAAGTATTTTCGAGTGTCCCACATGATCACGGATTTTTTATTTGCTCTTAAAAGATAAGATGGTCAGACGTCACCATATATTTCCTGCTCTGTGTATGCATGTAAGTAACACCAACAACTCTCAATGGAAGACTATCTCTATTTATACGAGTAGTCCGCCACTTCGCCAGTGTACTGAATACCTCCTTAGATCATCACCCACTTGAGTGCAAAAATGAATCTAAATTTCAAACGTCCGCCAGTGAAGTGCGCAGGCCTTATCCACAGCATGGTCTTCTATATCGTTTAAATATAGTGTGCTTTTACGACTCACATCCAAGTGGACAATTTAACAATTTAAGCAATTTGTGTGTTTTGATAGCGCACACTGATATTTTCCAATCATTTGATAAGCGTCCAGATTCTTGGGTTTTTATGCCAGATTTGCAAGGCAGACTGAAGGCGACCTTCCGTCCGAGAGTGAGAGTAATACATTCGTACTACTGTTTGCCTTGGGAACGATGGGAGTGTACCAGCGTAATAGATACGTTTGCTTTATTAGAAAATTGTTGACATATCTTTCACTGAATAGGCTAAATGAGGAACGTGCAAATTGTGTGGACATAGAGCTAGATTATTGAAAATTATTTCGAATCATCAGTCGACTTACCATCCGCTGTTTGGCGATCAGGGTAGCTCCAGTGTTCATCGGATGCTAGTGTGGACTGCAGAAGTAAGAGACCTGAAAGGATATGGAAGAGGCTGTTTTAATTTGATTAGGAAAGTGTATATTAGATTATGGAATGATGCACGATGTCAACTCATTATATAGTCAGCTGAGTATTGGTATGAACTATGATGATCAACGTAGATGTAAAGTCTAAGGGGAGAACATGCGGAAAGGGCAAAACGATCAGCAACCACTCTGCTTCACTCCCGATCGACATTATAGGAAAACAATTAGACTAAAGTTGAGTTTTCCCACTGAGAGACATTCCGACAACGGAGAAGGCAAAATATTACCCATGCTAACATAAACATGATGCAAGGATATCATCAGGAACTCATAGATCGAATGGCAATTGAAATAAATGTTGACACAGGTTTTAAGCACTTCATACTGGACAGATCGGAGTGGACCCAAGCGGCGACGTCCTACACAACGACCAGCTATGAATGTTCACCGATAGGTCAAAAACACAAAATGGAGCTGGTGGTGTTATAGTTTTGAAAAACTTGGACATCCATCTTCAACCTCCTGAACTCCTAAACAGCGTCTTCCAGGCCGAAGCCAAGGCCATTCTAAAAGTCGGTGAATTCTTGTTGGTGGTAAGCAACAAGTAACAAGTGTTATTGGAAAAAGTTGGTAGCCATTAAATCATTCATATCCCGCACAATAAAATCGAAGAGATTTCAGTTTAACGTCACCCTCTGGTGGTTTTTATCAGGTCATTGCGAAAGGAAAGGCTGGTAGGGGGAACTGCGAAGCTGAATTGATTAGAAACGTACCATAACCACTGCAGCCGCAGCGGCTATGTCGATTTCAAAATACTTAGGAAGGCGAACCCCAGATGGACTTGTCTGAATCAATAGCTACCTCCAAGCTAGTATGGCCCAAATTAGAGCATAAGTACAGAAAGCATTGCTGTACTAATGAACATCATAACTGAATACAGTGCAATCGGAAGGCATTCCTAAAGCTACGATTACGCATGCCACTTTTCATGTCAAATTTTGACATGCCGACACCATTATGACGTAAACATTTGTCCTAAATTTGTCGCCTCTGATGGTCACGCAGGCTGTCGCAGCGCACTCGTACGAAAGTCACACGAGTGGCCATCGAAGAGGCGAATTTTTGTGACTTCAGTATGTCAAAATCTGCCACAAAAATTGACCTGACGTGTAATCATAGCTTCAGGATTGATTGAATATCCAATCCACAATCAAGGATTTCTGCAAAAACGGGTGAGCTGAGCAGAAATGAACGGACAATTTGTGCTTTCATAACTCTCAGCGGTATTCGAAAGGCCACTACCCTTCGATATGAACGGTCGAACGGATTATTAATGTTGTGGTAAAGGAAGTGAGCGAACATATACAATTTCAGTAAAATTGGTTCCAGGAGCAGACAGTGTGACCAATTTATCTTTTCAGATTAGCATGTAGATACCAACCCCAACAATAAACATGAAACTGAGACCAACTTGCAATGAGCGAGAAAGTTTCGTGCGATCCAGTCGTGTACTTGATTTATCACAGCGCCACCTTTCACAGACGATTGACAAACACATGATGGTGTAACTGTACCCAAGAAGTTTTTACATTCCGCCAAAAAAAAAACTGTTGATGGCCAAACAACGATCCTCCACTGCCTGCCACTAAATAGAATTTCTAACCGGTACAACCCCAGTTAATGCTTCATAAGCGAAGTACAAAATTCCAATGCGAACGAGATGGAGTCAACCCAACATCTACTTTGTCACTGCACAGCTCGACGCTTCAAAAACAAACAAAAAACACGGTCGGCATTCTGTAAGACGAAAAGTTGAAACGTTTTCGTGTGCACGAACGATTTACTTCTGCAACTTAGAGCAAAATATTCGTGCGAACGAATTTCGCCTTTCGAATCTGACCCCAGGTTCTTCGTAATAACCGCCAGAGTTATATCGCTTTCAGATATTGGATCTTCTACACTTCATTGGGATTGGGAGCACTAGCTCGTTCTTAAGCCGGCTAGCATCTTGAGGGTTGTATGTTATAAAATAAATAGATAGCGCAACAGGTACGGAGGGAGAAGCTAGGCCTAGCTTCTCACAACCATTCGTTTTGTGTGAGATTTTCATTTTTGGAACGAATGGAAGGGATCTACAACTTTATGCCGACTCCAAACGGCTAATTGAGAAGCTCTTTCAAGACAGTTCGACTCTCGGATGTTTGTCAGACGTTCGCGAGAGGTATAGCGCAGTGGAAAAAAAAACATAAGTTGGATTTTGGGTTTTTGCGGTATTCGAACCTCGACCCCTCGCTTAGTAGTCCAACACACTAACCACTACGCCGCTGCGCCTATGTTGTATGTTGGTTGTACATAGTAAAATGCAATTCATCTCAAGTTACTTAGAAAGCGAAAAATGCTTACTTACTATATACACTTTATCTAATTTCTTATCTGCCTCGGTTACCTGTCACCCTTGTCACTTCCACAATACCTATAGATAAAGGTAGCTGAAAAATGAAAATAATCGACTGAATCTAGATTAGTTGTTAAATAAATGTTATTAGTGATTTCATTAAGTTTCTCTTTGTATCAATGTTAAGTCATGCAGATAAGTGATATAGAAGTGGAAAACGTACTAAGCGATTATGGACTATAAATATAATTTTCACGCCTGGCGCAAGTGATTGCCAAGCCATATAAATATTTGCACCGATCAGTGAATTGGCAAATTTATTCGTCCCTATCTTACATAACCAAGAACGTAATAAATCAGTATAATTCTGGATATTACCATTATTTGCGCGGCTTGAACTGACCCAAAGTTATCTTGACACATACAAACTTATGTTAGATTAATTAGGTACGCTTTTTTGTTTGGACTGATTTTGACTTATCACTTTCTTTGTCAATAAAAACTCTCTGCAGCTTATCTGTTATTTCAAAGGAACCATACAAGTGTCACCCTAATAAAACTAATCAATCAAAGTAAATATTTGCATTGTGTTGTTGCCGGACAATTCAAAATGTCGTAGTGATAATATTTAACAACTATAACCAAAAAAAAATAACAATAAATTATCAAATGGCGTGAGTGTCAAGTTCAAGAGGTTTTCTTTGAGTTATCTATTCTTGACTATTTCCTGAACGTTCCGGCAAAATTAATTAACGTTTAAGTTGCCAAGGCGTGTATTTTTGTAAGCAGAAAACTGCCAGCTCATAGTTAATACCCAAACCAGGCCCAAGATGCAACAGTTTAACAGGCTTTTTAGAAAGTCTTGAATTACATTCGCCGGAAAATTGAGCTTTTCCTACTACCAATCATTTCTAAGCTTCAGATGAAATTTGTTAGGTCAAAGTAGCCCACTTAATGTGAACAAACTTTCAAAGTATTGGAGTTATAAGTATACTAGCGACCCACCCCGGCTTCGCACGTAGGGTTCAGCCTGCGTTTGCATTGCAAGCGGAAAAAATGCAATTATTTACGACATCACATTAGAAACCTCAAAAATAACAGTATTTCTCCACTATTTAATGAATGTTATTATACATATAAACCTTCCTCTTCAATCACTCTATCCATTAAAAAAAAACGCATCAAAATCCGTTGCGTAGTTTTAAAGATTTAAGCATACCTACAGGGACATAGGGACAGAGAAAGCGACTATGTTTTATACTACTATGGTCCAGTGTCTTGAAAATACCAGTATTTTAGTGAAAAACTTAGTATGCAATCTTGTTAGCCTTACCAGCAAATTAAGGGACTAATTTTCTTCCCAATTGCTACAACCATTTTTGATAATTGTGAGACTTATTCAAAATGTTTATAAGGCGTACGACCATTAACCCTTTTGGTATTTTGATGCCATATAAGGCAACACGAATATTCATATTGCCCATTCTCTGTCTCCGAGTGTATTTACATGATTTTCCTTTCCAGTTAAGTTTCTAATGTATCTGTTCAAGCACTAGAGGCAAAAATAATGTTTGATGGTTGATGTCCTTCTGCTTTTAGCTCTCGTGCAATAAAGGTCTACAGAAGATCTCGAACTTTTTCATCGAAAGGCAATTGAATAATTGATAACAGACACTCAAGTAAAGAAACTAAAGTCAGCTAAGTTCTGTTTATTCGATTACGAACAATTTTGCTTTTGTTACTTTTTTTGTGTTGTGAAACTCCATTTATTTTGTTTAGAGGTGTTTTTTGTGGCATCATCTCTATGAATAAAATTTTACTGTCTTTTTACCTTATTAAGGCCCGTTTTCCGATACTACTCATAGCGATCTAAGTTCTACTTAAATACTTTATGGGCTACTTTTCTATATCATAAACTGTCACAAAAGATTTTAAGTGGAACTTAAATCGCTATGAGCAGTGTCAGCAAACGGACCTTAGCTCTTAAAATGTTCGAAAAATTTAAGAAAAAAAGTTAAATTCAAAATATTTTGGATAATTTTGAAGAATCAGATATTTAATTTTTCTTGTTTTTTAGGGATCTGTATTATTATCAAAAACTAGCTGTTCCCGCCCGACTTTGCCCGCGCTAAACAAAATTGTATCCGTAAATAATTAAATTCACATAGAAATTTTGACAAATACGATCTCACTGTATATTGCGATCAAAGTAATAAAAAAACGCCATACAAAATGTATTGAAAATTAATTTTAACGAATCTTACAATTTCCTTTTCAAATTTTGCAATTTTCGCGCTCGAATGAACCTTCCGGACGACTCGTTCTCGAGTTATGCGCGGTCTTACGGATGCAAAATTGTTTTAGGGATCCGGTCGAAATTCTGCTTTCAAAATTCTGTCTCCTCACACAAAAATTCTGCTTAGCGAAATTCTGCTTTGAAAAATTTCTGCTTTTCAAATTTCAAGCAATAAAAATCTACAATTCTACTATAAAGCAGAATTGCTTTAAAAAAAAAAAAAAACAATATGATCATGAACAAAAAAAAATATTTTTGTATTACAATATATTATGCGTGTCAGCTTTTAATAATATACATACCTACTACGTGTAAATTAATTACAAGAAAAAAATCCAGAAGAAGCAAATTATTTCACATTTGAAATTACCGAAAAATTAAGAAACTACAAAAAGCTATAAAGAGTTATATTTTTTTATATTCGTTTAAGAAAATGAATATGGCTAACATCTGCTCTCTTTTTTTAGAATTCTTTTTATTTGTTTTTTTTTTTTTTTATAATTGCACTTTTCTTTTTTAATTCCTCCCCGTCCCCATCCATCCATGCACAACTTAGCTTTCCCTTTTTTGGATTTAACGATTGAAACATTCATTATGAGTATTACACTATCACAGCAGCTGCAGCAGCACACGTTCACGAAGGGATAGCAAAAAACACTACTTGGAAAAGTAATTGTCTAAAACAACACTGCAATCTTAAAAAAAATAAGTTCTCTACACTTTATGCTTAAACAAGTGAGAGGATTGTCCTTACAAAATTAAAAAGCGCGCGCTTTTTCCACTTTCCAAACTTTTTTTTATTGTTTGCAGAATTCTGTAAAGCAGAATTTTGAAAAGCAGAATTTTGAAAACAGAATTTTGACCCATCCAGAATTTTGACCCCAACCCTACCTATATAGATGCATAAAAATACATGTAAGGTAGGTGGTCCAAATAAGGCCCATAACCTAATAAGGCCCACTATGCAAAAATTGGCATAACCGACAAGCAACAGGAATTATATTTTAAATGTGCTTCCGGCCAGTTATGTTTACACTAAATCGATAGAATTTTCCGTCCGACTCAATCGTGTTTTTTCTTACAGACGATACAAGTTAGTGAATATGTACGCACGTGCTTTTTATAAGTGTGTTTTGTAATTGATTTAATTGCGAATAATAATTCGAGTAAGTCTAGTTTTTACACTAAATATACCACAAATAAAACTAAGGTTTAGTATGGTTAAGTATTATTTTAACTCTTTGAGTAGATTTTCGTTAAAATATTTGTGAAGAAAAGTTTTTCATGTTCCTAAAAGGAATTAGGAATATGAAAGATTACATTTTTTTTTTGGGTTGTTTTTAGATAAAATGTCAAAGGCGAGTATATTAGGGAACAGAAAGCGTACAGAATGGTCGTCAGATGATATGGACATGGCCTTGAAGCTTATTAAACGTGTTTTTTCCACACATTTAAATTGCGGGGACTGAAATGCGTCACGGAAATGCGTCACTGTGTTTTATCATTACATACATTTTTTGGAATCTGGTTGAGTAATTCCACACATTTAACTCTCGGGGACAGGGAATGCGTCACTGTGTTTTATCATTGCATACATTTTATCATTGCATACGTTTTTATCATTGCATACATTTATGAGCTGGGGCATATTAATTTCAGCTTTTCGTTGATGTGAAATAAAATTGTGTTTTATCATTGCATACATTTATGAGCTGGGGCATATTAATTTCAGCTTTTTGTTGATTGAAATACGGCATGTTTTTCATATGTGCTGGTCGCACATTTCTTCCCTGTGACGGATATCTCGAGTAAATTCGGTGCCAAATCTTTCGTAAATTACCAGTCACGCAGAAATCACAGCTGGACAACAACTAACAAAAATGTCGTAGACCAGCACCTCTCAATATGCAATGCAAGCCGAATGAAATTCCAATGACACTTTCATTTACTGTGTAACAGTTGATGTCATTTAACTTGCGGGGAAAGAAATGCAAAAGGGTATTTGTTATTTCATAATATATCAAGAATACGGTTATTACAATTCCCTCTTTTCTCATTGACGTGTATCAAGCCACACACATTCCGGACGCACGGTGTTTACACATACACATATTTCGGGACTGTTGATACTGTTTTTCTAGTCAAGAGCGCTGGGTTAATTTTTTGATTTGTTTTAATAAATAATATCATTAACAATAAACTACGTTGTTTTATTTGTTTTATGACAAAATACTTCTTATTTTCGCGGAATAACCAAAGTAACTGAACAAATTTATGTATGGGCCTTATTCGAAACAGGTGTTCGTAATAGGGCCCAAGGTAAGGTTTTTAAAAATATCTTGAAAATATATTTCAAATTGGGTTTTAACAAATAAACGTTGTGTTTTTATTTATGTAGATAACTGAACTAAGGCTTACGCTAATATCAATTTAATAATTTTCTTTAAGGCGTTTGCAAGTTATTAACACATTGTCTGCCAAGGCAACTTTGGGTAAATTTCATTGGGTGCCAACACAAAATATTTCGTTATTTTCACTTTTGGACAAATAAAACAATAAATAGATGCAATATTATTTATTGGCAATGCATCCCAGACGTCTAAAACGAGTTTAGTCCTGATGGCTATCAAATATGATAGCCATGGCACCTGAAGACATTTTAATGCAAATTGTTTCACTAGGGTCCATGGCTATCATAATTTCCTAATGTTTTCCTTCCTATGAATTTTATTTTAAGTTGGAGCTAAGCTCTTCAAATGTTTTGAATTATATTATTTTTATAAAAGTTCATAAAGGTTTTATCTTATAAATTTGAGTTTCTTTTTTTTTAATTACTTTTATAACTTTTAGTTTTCTCTAAACTGTGGGTATAAAACATTAAATATTCCAAATTTGCTCAAACCACAAATGTTTATCTTATCGTATGGAGCCAAGCAATTTATTCTCATACGGGTTTGTTCGTAGTGGCTACCGTTTTTGAATGCCACAGCCTAAAGTGAAAACAAA
This sequence comes from Cheilosia urbana, assembly GCA_946477585.1. Lineage (NCBI taxonomy): Eukaryota > Metazoa > Arthropoda > Insecta > Diptera > Syrphidae > Cheilosia > Cheilosia urbana. The sequence continues at coordinate 122,585,026 of OX297853.1, forward strand.
TCTGGCTTTCATATTTGATAGCCATGGTGCCCACGGAACTACCACTGGCTTTCACATATGATAGCCATGGCAGTCACTGTGTTAAGGAAAAACTATAAGGTGGGCCTTATTTGGGTCACCTACCTTACCGATTGGTATTAGTTCAAGTTTGAAGAAAACCTGTAAATGCAACAATTATTGTTATCTTTATATATATATATATATCCACACGCATAAAAATGAGTTTCTTTTAAATATTTTCAAAGCTACTTATATTTTTGCTTTATATCTATACTTATAATAAAACTGTTGGCAATTTTTCTGTTACCTAATGGCGTGAGAACTACTACACAGATTTCGATGAAACTTTTTTTGAAATGTTTCTTAAGATTCTGTGCAACATATAGGCTATTCCTTTCATTGCCATTCCTATTTTTTGGAGCGTTTTTGACCAAAATGAGTTTTTTTTTCTGACTTTACTGCCTTTAACTCGCCATTACTCATATAATTCTTAATCAATTCAAACAAAACAAAATTCTTAGGAGAGCCAACACTTTTATAGTTATTTCAAGCCATCAATCAGCTTTCTATGTCCTCTAGAAGCTGAGCTACAGCCTAAAATCTAACATTAAAAAAATAAATTTATTTTCTGAAATCGAATATTATCAGCAGCCGCGGTTCTTGATCGTTGTTCTGCTTTGGGGTGGTTTTTGGTGGCGCACATCGCACAAGCATTAAGCAAGTTCATATGAAAACAAAACCAGCCACAAAGTGTTTCTGAGGAAATGCGCAGATGGCTGATGATGTGTGGTGTGGTGGGGGACGTATGGTGGAGGTGGTGTATATAGAAATTGAGTTCAAGGTTTTTGTTTTAATGGTTGTTATAGTACCTACATTGATACTTACAGTAAAGAATTGAAAAATTCAAGAAGTAAAGACGATATAGGTGACTTATGTTGTTTGATTTATTTATTGTTAGTGTAGATACAAATTTCCGTTAAGGCTTTTGTTTAAGTGGTTGTTTTGATATTACCTACGTTGATGCCTACAGTAAGGAAGTGGAACTTTAGGACTTACGCTGTTGAATTTAATTTTCTTAATTGGTGTTTTAGGTAAACAGATTTGTTTGATTTATTGTTTCACATTGACAATGTTCACCGCTTTGTTTTAGCTAGATTTTAAACAAATATGCTGTTGAGAAAACGGTCAAATCTCTTTAATTGGAAAGTAACAGCCTTACGCCGCGTACGAAGTTGCGGGCACAGCTAGTTTGTAATAAATGAATTTATCATTAATCAGTCATAAATACATATATCATTATTTTTAGTTTTGTAATAAGTTGAACTACATAATTGAAAAAATTGTATTAGTCTTATCATTTACATGGCAATGCTCCCAAAAACCACTTTAGAACTTAGTACTTAGCAAAATAATGCTCCAATGTTTTAGTAGGAGCCTCAGTAACAACAAAAAGAATCAAAAATATTTTTTTTTAACCTTACACCAAAGAAGATATTGTTTAGAAAAATATAAAATGTCCCCGAAGTGTAAGCCTACAAAAGAAGTTTGATAAAATCCAAATATTCAAGTTGTGTAGAGCTCAGAAGCCGACAAACAAACAGACACTTTAAATTCGGAATTAATTAACCTGTAGCATCCCGTGTTGAAAACTTTGTACGAAAACACCATCATAGATAGATAGATAGATAGCTTTATTTCGTATATAAATTTACAAGGACTTTGTTACCACACATTTTACAATTCAGAGATATGATAAGTTATACCTATCTTTCTTCTGAAACATTATTTTTACCATAAGGATGATTTTGATATTTACATTGAAATATTACATCTGAAGGAAAATACGAAGAAAACCTTCAATTAAAGAAAACACCATCATGCTCTTACGAAGTTGGTGTAGCTTCTGTGTTCGCCGGGGATTGAACATAAGACCCCTCGACTCCACTAAACCACTTCAAAAAATATGTACCAACTACATAATATATTTACAAGGAAAAAAAAACTTCTATAAATTAGTTCAGGTTAGGTCAACAAAAACCCATCATTATAATATCTAAATGCCTTTCAAGCCGATCCAGAATATCAACACCAAAAAAATGTAAGCATGCCCAATTAATCATTGTCGACACGCTCTCAACACCAATCTACACGATAATTATTCAACCCAATTGATAATTTACTAAAGAGGTGCCAGTTCTAGCAGAGCACCCTTCCCTCCCTGCCGCATGTTAATGCGTTCGTTCCGAACAAGAAGAACAAATATGTCACATACACCCGATTGGTAACGAACCATTACGACTACAGCATTTCTGTGATTCATCTGCTTTTAGTTTGTCAGAGAAGCGTGCCGCGGCCGCCTCCTCGAGTCGAGTTCTAGTACTAGCAATCCATTTGCGTCCATTCATCTGGTAAACAATTTAATTCAGCGGAAAACAAATATTTTCCACTCCGACTCTGATCTTCGGAAAAATTGCAATTGCACAAATGAAACCACTTATAGAGCACAAGCAGAACTCATTACCTACGTGCACGGTGCACCCGGCCCGTTTGTGATTGACGCCTGCCGGCGATCATTTCAGTTGTCGTTAGTCGTTGCACATGCACCAAGTACAAGTACCACCAGGAAACAAGAGGAATTAGCTCAATTATGGGGCTCATATTGGAGAGTCAATGTTTGCCGAAAAATTACATAAGTGTACCTGTCACCTGTGAGCTGTGACTGTGACAGCTGATTCTGAGCGGGGGAATGGGTGGAGGGTGGAGCAAGTGTTTCGTGACTTTTCCCGTTGTCGTTGTCGCTGCGCTTTGTTTTGATCATTCGGAAGAGCTCACGCGCTTGTTAAAAAGTACCTCAGACGATGTGGTATTTCTGTTCCGAGGGTATTTATAGCCTGCTCTGCTGCTGATGTGATATGTGAGACTGACTAGTCCGAGTCACTACCTATAGGTAAGCATTTTCCGGTGTCGGCATTTTCTGCTTGGTCTGCTGTGTGTTTTCGTTTCTTTTTTTCTTTTTTTTTATGTAGGTATAGGTCGAGTAATTTTTGATTTGTGCGTGTGTTGGTCAAGCAGCAGGTGGTTTGGATTTATTCAGGTACAAGGGCAGTTGATGGTGCCAAGAAGTTTTGGCTTAATATTTCACAGCATGGTGGTTTATTCAGCAACAAATTTTGAACAGACTGTGGGTGTATGTCGTATGTGTTGTGAGGTGGCTAGGAAAGTGTGCTGTCGCCTTTACCGAGAAATCGAACAAAATTGCGGAAGGTGGCATTTCGTTTCCCTGGTTGAGAAGTACCTACTGAAGTGATTGCAATGGTTGTGGATGCGTCTGAAAGAGCAGAGCCTGCCCTCCGATCTAGTACCTTGTCATATTAGACCCAAGTAAAAAAATTCAAATTTTGTTTTTTAAATTGTTTAAAAAGTATGAAGTAGGCTTATTTTATTTTTCATTTATATTTTGCGTTACCTAGGTTTTTATTAGGCTTTATTTGAGACTTCTTTGCGGTAGATTATGCAACATTTGAAGTTTCTATTAAGTAGTGAATGGTTGTGTGACTAAAAAGTTCAAAAAGTGCCTTAAAATTATTTGCATATAAAAGTTATTTCTGTCAAATAAAGCTCGTGTTTTTCGGTAAGTTCTGATGTTTTACTTTTGTTTATGGGTAAAACTATGTATACAGAAGTCATTATATTAAAAAAAAATTTAAAATTCAATCGTTCGAAAGATGAAAAAAGGGTCAGACCTCTCCCCGAAGAAAGTCGGCCAAATTGTTGGCCTATTAAAGGCATCTAACCTATCCCAATGTAATATTGCGGGTGTAGTTGGAGTGTCGCGAAGTTCTGTTAAGAATATTAAAACAAAAATTGATCTTGGGGTGTCTTTAAGCCCGCAGAGGAAGGGTAATTGCGGTAGGCCTCGCAACACAACCCCCAGAACAGACCGCAAAATTCGGGATATTTGCACTGAAAATCGAAAATTACCAGTTTCCCTGTTGACGAAAAAGATTTCCGATGAAGGAATTGGAATTTCCCAGCGAACAGTGCAGCGTAGATTGGCTGAAATCGGTCTTGTTGCCAGAAGACCAGCTCGAAAACCAAAGCTGACTGCCACCATGATTAGAAAGCGTTTCGACTGGGCTCAAAAATACAAAAAATTCACTGTTGAAGATTGGAAAAAGGTAATAAAATAAGACAAACTTAAAGCCAATAAGGTCATAAAAGTATGTTCAACCAATTTTTAACCTTATAATCGCTATTTCTTTAACTTCGCAGGTTTGTTTCTCTGACGAATCTGTTTTCCAAGTAATGACGGAAAAAACAAAGTTTGTCAGAAGGAGACCGGCCGAACAAAATAAACCAGAGTGAATTATGCCCACAATTAAACATCCCCCTTCGATAATGATTTGCTCAGTTATTTCTGGGAAAGGCACAGGGCGGCTCTATCTGGTTGAAAAGACTATGCGGCAGGATCAATACAAGAAGGTCCTGGAAACAAGGCTGCTACCGCAGCTTCAAGAATGGTTTTCTGTGGGCGAGCAACCCATTTTTATGCATGATGGGGCTTCCTGCCACAAAGCCAAGAGCATAACTGCCTTTCTCCAAGAAAGGAGCATCAACGTTTTGGATTGGCCAGGAAATTCCCCGGACATGAATCCGATTGAGAATGTTTGGGAGCTCTTGAAGCGGGCGGTGGCTAAAAGTGCTATAACCACGAAAAGGCAGCTGATGGAGAAGATCATTTTCGAGTGGAATCACAACCCACATATCCAAGTAACCATGCAATCTTGCATAGAAAGCATGCCACGGCGAATTAAGGCACTTATAGCTGCAAAAGGAGAGCACACCAAATATTGATTTTTAGGATAAGCATGCATCCCCAACTCTTAAATAAAAAAAAAATAAATCAGTATTAACTATACTCTGTCCAAGTAAAATTGTCAGTACAGGCCTTATGGGAAGCTCTTTTTTCTACCAGTGGTGCCTGTAGTACTCTCACGGCACTCAAACACAAGATTTGCCACTGAAATAAAAACGAAACCACTGGCATTCCAAAGAATTTTGTTGTTGTAATTTTCCTGAAATTCGCATACATCCCTCCACAACCAGTCTGCCACACAGTTGCGGGCAGAATGAGCACGATCGCTTGTGTTCGCTTGCTGTTATCATCAACCAAAATAAGCAGTGTGAGTGACTGAAGCACATCAGAGAAGTGTTACCATATGACAATGTTAGCATATCATTAAGGGTTTTTCTTTGAATTTTGTCAAAGAACTTTCGGTTTTGGTTCTTTTTGGAGCTTTTGAGAGCGGCATATTGTTTGGGGTGCTGCCATTCGGTTTTAATTTGTTTGTATTTCTGAAAGATCCAATAATATTCAGTTAAAACATATTTTTGAATATTGTCTTTTAGAAATAATGTTTATTCGTGAGGTGTTTTAATGCATTCATTTCATTAATGCAACAAGTGATCATATGTGCGTTGTAGAGATATTGCAATAAATTATTAATGATTACTAGGGCAACTCAACCGGATTCATGCAAAAGCATGGTATTTTAAGGGATAAAATTTGATTAGATATATTATTATAGAAAACTAAGTACAAATTTTCAGCTTTATTCGTTAGGACATATTTCTGCATGTTTTGGTAGGTATAAATTCATATTTCACTTTTTAGAGCATATTTTTCACACTGAAATATCAAAATGATGAAGCAGGTAGACCTATACTGTTTATTTTCGGTCGTTGGGTTTTACCACATCCGGTCACTCCTCTCCAGTAAAGTAAATGTCTTGAAAGGATTTTATGATCCTTTTTTTTCTACTGTTTCCGCGAAGTTCTGCATTGACGGGTAATACATTTTTAACAAATATGTAATCTAGGTATATATGTATATATTAAGAAATGTATGTAGAGCTGCACACCCAAACTGTTTAGGTATATGACATTGCGTCGTGGTTACATAATTTTTTCTAATTGCCTGTTTGTGTATATAAGGCGGAAACAATGGTTGTTATCTCAATACCACCTCAGCAGACGAAAAGGCAGAAGCATTAGCGGACTACTTCGAAGGAAACTTCAAACCGTCACCTCCCGACGACCCAATATTTCTCGCAGAAGTTGATGCCACGGTCAGATGTGTCGCCGAACTGAGGCCCGCAAGCACCTCATTCAGCGAAACTAATCCAGCAGATGACCCCCAGGGAGGAAGCAGCTTTTCAACGGCTGAAGAAATCGCTGAAATAATTCATGGCAGTCACTCCAAGAAATCAACCGGACCGGACAACATTTCAAATTTCGTCCTAAAGAAATTGCCACATATCATTATGATCCTGCTCGCTATAATGATGAATAACTGCATCAACAACTGCTACTTTCCTGGAAAATGGAAGACTGCTAAGATAATAGCAATACCGAAGAAAGGCGACCGTAGCAACGTTACTGGATACAGGCCAATATCGCTCCTATGTAGTGTGAGCAAAATACTGGAAGAACTGATTTTGCGGCGAGTAAAAGATGTATGCAGCCAACTCAACATTATACCGGACAATCAATTTGGATTCCGCGAAAAGCACTCCACATTACATCCGCTAATGAAGTTTCATCATGATGTCACAATGGCTCTCAATAACCATCAGGTTACAGTCGCATGCCTCCTAGACGTGGAGAAGGCATTCGACTCAGTTTGGATTCAAGGACTTGTCCACAAACTAAAACAGCTAAGTTTTCCTAACGCCCTCATTAATATAATTTTTAGTTTTCTGCATTCTAGGTCCTTTTTTGTGCAGATAGAAGACCGAAAATCACAAGTGAAAAGCATCAGAGCTGGTGTCGCCCAAGGTTCGAAGCTAGGACCACTGCTTTTCAACATCTTCACGTCCGACCAACCACAGCTAGAGAACGCAACTAACAGCTGCCTATTCGCCGATGACTCCGTCACATACAGCAACTCGATGTCCCCATCCATAGCAGCACGAAGAGTAGAAGCCCACGTTAGGAAACTATTCCAGTACTACTCAAGATGGGGCATACGAATCAACACAAGCAAATCTGAACTGATTTGTATAAGAAGGCCCATCAGAGGAACCAGAGCTAGGTCAGCCACCAACTGCCGTAATATCAAAATCGACCTGCCTGACGGATCATCGCTCTCAACCAAAAACAACATTAAGTATCTTGGGGTCAACTTCAATGAGCGACTAAAATTCAACCCACACCTGAACGCTGTTCTCAGGAAGGCATCACTTGCTTTTCATCGAGTCTACCCGCTGATGAAGAAGCAAAATGGACTTAGTAGAAGAACTAAACTGCTGCTATACAAACAACTGATAAGACCGGTAATAACCTATGGATTCCCCATCTGGTATACCGTCTCCAAGACATACATCAGGAAGCTGGGAGTATTCGAAAGAAAACTCCTGCGGATATGTACAGGACTGCACTACGATCCAATCCGGAAGAAAAACATCAGAAGTTCAAGACTCTATGAAGAAGCCAAAATCTTACCCCTGGAAAAGTGTATGGTCACACTTTTCCAGAAAATACTAAGGAATACCTCCAGTCATCCAAACCCTCTAGTCCGAAGAATTGCGGACCTTCCACACATCCCAGAGCATCGGTACCTTCATGTACTGGCTCTGCTTAACGAGGAGTTATTCCCAAGCGACACAGACAGGACAGCCCTGCCCTTCTACGAATTGACCGAGACAACCCACCATCGAGGATAATTCCAAGATGACCAACCATCTCAAAACACAAGAACATCAACACCCGGACTTGAACACCCTGAGGTCAACCCTGACAACGATGCATACTACGAGTATGAATCTGAGAAGACAACCACAATATATGTAAAATAGATTTAAGAAAACAAACAATGTATACCGTTGGGCCCCTGTTGTTGAGCCAACACCTTTAAATATTAACTATTCACCACCATTTGTTACCTAGCCTTAAGTCAAATTGTATATATAAAAAGTTTAATAAAAGCAAATGTAATGTTATCTCAATAGCGGATAGTGCATCTAAGCAAGTGGTAAACTTTATTGTGCATATGAATAAACAGAAACATGGCTACAAAATCTTCATACAAAGGATCTAAGAAAAGAAACAACAAATTGTAAATGCAAAGGAAAAATTCTATGGCCTTTTTAAAAGTAAATCGGAAGCCGTAGGAAGTGCGGCTACTGTTTCTTTTTTGTTACGGAACGAACTGTATACAGGCTTTTAAGGGAAAAAGCAATCAAAGGCCACAATTCACCACCAAAGAAGAAAAATAATTCCGGTATCAAGAGCAAGGTGGATGATTTGGACAAATTTGCGATTAGGCGGATAGTCCATCAGTTTTTAATGGATAATGACCTTCCAACGCTAGACAAGATATTATTGGAAGTACAAAAAAGTGAAAATATAATAAAACTAAGCAGATCAACTTTGCATACAATATTGCAAAAAGATCTCGGACTTAAATTCGTCAAACGTCAGCGAACATTTTTTGTTGTTGTTTATTTATTTCGTTCAGCAATATTTTTATTTTAAATTGGAAGTTGGTAACCCTAACAGTATTGCTCTCTGAGTTATGGCGAATTATCATACACACTTCGGCAACCCTGTGAGAGCTTTAAAAAGGGACCGATTTATGTAAGTCATTGCAACCAGACTGAGAGACAAACATCCTATCTTCCCTGTACTGACAATTTTTCTTGGACAGAGTATAACTAGCAAAACCTTTCCGTCTTTTTTTTATTCCTGATATTATACATTATAGTAAACAAATTCAATCTAGAACATAATTATTACAAATTTAGTCACAGCAACCATTTAAGACAAAAAACAATTTTTTTTATTGTGGGTGGAGTGTTTTCTTAAAAAGACATTTTAATTTATTTATTGTACATAGGTATAGGTATAGGTATTTAAAAAAAAAAAAATACCCAGATATGCTTGGGAAAATGTGCATAAAATTTGTTTTCCGGTGCCAGCTAGGGGGAGAGTACGATAACCTTAGCGCCAAAAATGTATAACTGTTTTTTATAGAGGGGTTAAATACAAGCATTTTTTACTATGGGAGGAAGGGGGATCTATCTCGCTCCGTTTGGGCTGGAGGGGTAGTTTAAGAAAAAAAACGGTTATAAATTTTTGGCGGCAAAGTTATCGTAGTCGTGCCCCAACTAGTAATAAGACGGATTTGGAAAAAGTCTGAGATACGTGGCACAACATCAATTCTGATAACTTCCATATGTCAGCATAAGCCACTGTAGGTATGTCCGCCTCCTGAATTTATTTCGTAATTCCAAGGCAGTTCTAAAATATGGGCTCTTGATTTATGTTTATTTTGTAGAAATATCGAGAAAGGCTATAGTAAGAGTTCGTTATCTTAGCGCTCAATGATGGTACTTCTTTAGGAGTTTTAACTGGTGGTTATGCTTATGTGTCTAATGTAAATCCCTTAGGTATGATGTATAAAATCCTTTATTCCTAAAAGGGGACCTAAAGAGTATCAAACTAAAAGAAAACGCGTGGTACGACGTACGACTCAAACTATGTTATGAAGCTACGAAATCATGAAAGAAAAATTTCGTTCTCCATTTTGTTTTTCAGTACCCAGCTGCTGCGAAATGATGTCGGAAAAGTATGTATTTGTAGTAGATTGATTTGGTACAATTCTTCACTCTCTTTTCGCACACGTTTATTGTCCGGGACGTTAATTGCTTGCGGAAATTCGGCATTTGTGCTACAATATAAGAAGGTGGAGCCAGATTGATAAATTTTGAAGCCGAAAATATCCAAACTCAAATATGAAAATTAAAACTGCAAATTTTTTGTTAATATAAAATTAACAAAAAACAACACAAACTCCTAATTGAGAGACTATTTTTAGTTTCCATTTTGCAATGTTAACAAAAAAAAAACCCAAATGTTAACGAGTTTTTATATTAAACTATTTCGTGCAAGCAAAAGATATGAACCCAAATTCGGATTTAATGTTCGATTTGGCAGCACAAATCTGAAATGCCCAATAATCGAAAAATACATAACTGTTTAGAAAGTCTTAGTTTTACAAAAAGAGTACGTTCGCAATATAATTAAAAATTCCTAAAGATCTCAAAAGTATAGAATAGCGCATTTTACGATAAATCCGATATAACAATTTTAAGGAGCCAAATTGAAAATAAATAGCCAAAGGTGGTACCAGCAGTAGATATTTTTCGCTGCCTTTTCGCAGACGTTTCGCTGTCTATTTGGCGACCACCGGAAAATCTCGTTTCGGAACAGGTCCGTACTACGCTTCAGAGTCTGTTCCAAAACTATATGAAAATTGGGTTGGCCCATTTGCAATTTACTGTATAGAAGGCTTTAGTTATAAGAAGAGAGTAAGTTCGCAATTGAAGTATGCATATTTTTTTTTTATAAATACCTAAGAAGCCTCAAAATCGCCAAACTTTAAAGTAAATAGCCTAAATAAGGATAACTCCCGAATAACAATTTTAAGGAGCCAGTGAAAAGTTCGAGTACCTACCACATTGGATATAAATAGGCAGTGGCGATGATGGTAACACACTTCTACTTGTGTAGCAGCTGATTGAACTCTCTACGAATTATTTTTCGCAGACGTTTCGCTATCTATTTGGAGAACACCGAAAAATGCTGTTCCGGAACAGCTGCATACTATAGGCTTAAGACGAGGATTCCCTTTTTTTTTTTTTTTAATATACCTCACGATAGAATATAGTCGGGCATATTTTCAACAGACGGTAATGCTGGATTTTGTGCTTCAAATTGAGTCCAATAGCCACAAATTAAGACCTTGCTGTTGGTAGAAGAAAAACGTTCCAATTTGTGTATGTGTGTAAATTCAGTTACACATCAGTGGCATCATGATGCTCATGATGCTTTGCAAAATGCTGAATAATGCAAACGATTGGCATCACTTCCAACGTCAAGTTTTCTTTATTGCAAAGTTGATCAAACTGATGCGCAAGAAATACCTGATGCGGTGTTGAGTCGCCAACAAAAAAGTAAGAAAAATGTCAGAAGAGAAGGAAAAGTAGTTAAGTAAATAAACATTTTTATATCAATAGATATGCTTTTGACAGAAAAATGTATACATTTTTTGTTGAATTCTTTATTTTAAATTTTCTCACAAGCAATGTGTTCTAAAACTCAAATAACATAATTCAATCAGCAACGCATCAACATAAACTGCGCATCACATCAGCATCGCAAATAAGCAGTGATGATTTGATCACTGCGCTTACATATGTTTGACGTTTCGGAATTTACACTGTCTCATTCCGTATAATACCTGATTTTCTGTTTCAAATTTCAAGTCCATTCGCAAATGCTTAAATTGTTTTTTTATTCAACTTTCTCAACACGCGTTTGTCCTCATCCAGCGGCGGTACGACCAGAAAAACGTCATGTCGTACACAATTTTTGGCCCAATTCCATAGAAATAACCAAATGTCAGTGATATTCGGGCAAGTTTTTCGAATAAATTTTCCTAATGGTGAACAAACACGAAGATAATTTTATAATCCTGAAATCTGTTCTTCAATTATTTTTTGTTACAAAAATATTGTGAAAGTAATAAATTCCCAACTAACTAAGTCATGGACTATTCGAATACAATGTTGGTGAAGCCAAAAATAAAACTCAAAATCAAACGCATTTTTTGCTTCAAACACACAAATCCTTTTTTTTTTTTGTATACCTACACATTTTGTCGGCTCATAAATAAAGACATAAAAATGTATTTAACGGGATAATAAAATTTTAAAACAAGCTCCTCCTTTAGAATGGCTAAGAGTGCCTACACCTATGCCAACTTGCGGTATGTTCTTTAGTTTTATTACTTACTAAATTCCAACGGATGCTTGGCCTTGGACGGCGGTGAATTTAAAATTAAAAATTTTACTATGGGCATGCGACCATAAATAATTTCAACTAATTTAATTACTTTGTAGAAAAATAAAAAGTCTGCTTAGTTTTTTTATCAGACATGTAAATTAGATTAAATTATCGTTTTCAAGATGTTGATTTTAAGCAGAATTTTAAATTAAAAAAAAAAGGCGAAATGTTTGAGATTATTTTCTTTTAGTGTACTTGCCAACTCAAAGAGTTTATTGCCAGCAGCAATCAAAATTTACGGTCGCAAAGTACTAAAGACGATATTGAGTTAAAATGATAAAACCAAATTTTAAGCACTCTATGTCTTTGTATTTATGGGGAAGGCTTATATGGTAAGGCCGAAGGATAGGCAGGGATGTACGTACCGAGCAGTTCTTCTGCATTGAAATTCGTTCCATTTTTTCAAGAAACCATATTTAATAAGGATTTTTTTTTTAAGCGAAATCAAAATCCAGGAGTAGGTATTAGATACCAATTTCGTTCCCTTGTACTACAAGTAGAAATACTCACTTTGCGGTAGTTGTGGAGAAAATCGAATTTCATTTCATTCTCTCCAACTAGAAGAGACTCACAAGATTCAATTGCGCCCGCGAAAGTGAAAGATACAATTGTATCGAATTCGATACAAATGAGTTTGCTCAAGTATAAAAGTACAATTTGCCTTATTTCGATACAAATGATCTATACCTATCTTTCAAATTCTTTTGCAATTTTTCATATTTTCTGCTAAATTTAGTAGGATTATTTTATTTTTTTTTTAAATCATGCATTCATTTTTTAGCATACTTTCAAGCTGTATCAGAAAACGTTAGCAGGATTTTGGTTAAGCCAAATTATGAATTAAAATAAAAAAAATAGTGCGTGGAGTCCCTCCGCGCGGAAGAAGTGAAACTTCGTAATGTGGAAATGAAAATAGGAAGGGGTAGAAATTGATTTTTAGTGAAATCATATTGTTTCTTTAAGCCTAGTATCCTGCTCGCGCTAAATCTTAGCGCCCCTAGTCTCCACTTCGTTTCTCCACAGCAAAGATAAATGGTCGCTAAATTATTATTGAACATGATATAGATGGGACAAAACCCATATGCTTATGAACCATGAGTACCATGACAGATATCAGTAAACATAATTTTAATAGAATTTTCGAATTCCAAACTTGAAAGACGTAAGAAACCTAGAAATTATAAGAAGAAGTTCGACATGTGTCCTCAAACTTTCCACAATCTCCTTACCTTAGTGGAACACTTGTTATTACCCAAAACATGACGCCAAATGAGAGCATAAGTCCCCCTGAAAATCGATTCGCTTTATTTATATTTATATGTATCTCTGTTTTGGCTCTGTTGTTTGGCTTTGCGTTTTCTTTTATTTACCACGCAAACATTGTCTGCGTTTTCCGCAAAAAAAAAAAAAAAAATCATTGCAAACACAACACAAACACTTTCCTCCGTTTTTTTTATTTCAAAATTTATCTTCGATTTAATGCACCGGACATTTATTTCGCGAGCTAAATGAGTGGAGACTTTTCATCGGCCCATCTATATGAAGTTAAGGATTTAGGGTGCGAACAGGATACTGATGCTTTGCTAAACTGCCTCGCTCAATTTTATCTTTGTAGACATTTTTGTATGGGAGATTAAATTAAGCGCGAGCAGGATACTAGGCTTAAAGACAAACTTTATTAACATTGCTTACAATTCACAATTGATCGCATCTTTTAATTATCATTTTCGAGTGGAGAAATATCCAAATCCATAACATTTACAATGGGATAATGACAACTAAAGTAAGATACGATATTTTGGAAGTCGCATTAGAAGTTTCACTTCAAAAATACTACCCTATTAAATTATAGGTACCTATGTGTATCAAATCAAACTAAAACAAGTAAATGAAATAATGAGGAAGCTACTCGTTGCTAACGCTCGCGCTGGCCTGTAACAGGTATACTACGCGCATGCGTTCGAGTGCCACGCATTCACTCTCGTTTGTCTCCTTCTATTCCCCCTCCCCAGGAGCGTTGAAAGTTTAACGCAACAGTACTTTCATACCCCCCCCATGGTAGCGGTAAACGGTTAATGCAACCTTGTTGGAAGTCGCATTAGAAGTTTCACTTCAATAAGACATTAATTGCCAATTTAGTCATTATTTTTGGAAATTAATCTTCACCACAGAATATTCTTCTCCCAGCATTTGGTGCCAATAAACTCACTCACCATTGCACACTCTGAAGCTTGAGCGGTACCCTCACACCTTTGAGTATGCAATGCTTATAGTAGCATTAAGTATTTAAGAAGTTTCACTTCAATAAATCAAACAACATAGTTCAGCTATATCGTCTTTACTTCTTGAATTCTTCAATTCTTTACTGTAGGTATCAACGTATGTAGGTATGTACTATAATAACCATTAAAACAAAAACCTTGAACTCAATTTCTATATACACCACCATAAGTCCATCAGCGCACGTCAACAGCCATCTGCGCATTTCCTCAGAAACATATTGTGGCTGTTGATTATACACATTCACCTCGTATACTTCTCTTTCGTTTCACTTTTGTTGGAGAAAACACCACTCATTTTTTTTTTCATATGAAGGTGCTTGTGCTGTGCAATGTGCGCCACCACCCTCACCCTCGCTCACACCTTTGAGTATCCAATTATTAGCGTTAAACGTTTAACGCGACCTTGAGTTGGAAGTCGCATAAGAAGTTTCACTTCAATAAAATAAAAACAAAGTAGATGACCCTTAGTGTGAATAAGCCATTACAATAAGACAGTTTATTGGCAGCCATATAACGAATTCAGTATTCACAAAGAGATTTTTATTTAATTTTGTGAAGTATATCTTATTTCGAATATGAATGTGGAAAATGTGAGTAGTTAATATATAAACTCTCTTTTTTTTTTATATAGTTGTTGTGTAAAGTTTTTTTATGAAGTCATTAATTATTATTTATACAAACGTTTTGTTAATTTTTTTTTTTTCTTTTTTTTTTTTTGAAGTGAAACTTCTTATGCGACTTCCAACTCAAGGTCGCGTTAAACGTTTAACGCTAATAATTGGATACTCAAAGGTGTGAGCGAGGGTGAGGGTGAGGGTGTCACACATTGCGCAGCACAAGGACGTTCATATGAAAAAAAAAAAAAAAAATGAGTGGTGTTTTCTCTAAAAAAAAAGTGAAACGAAAGAGAAGTATGCGAGGTGAATGTGTATTATCAACAGCCACAACGTGTTTCTGAGTAAATGCGCAGATGGCTGTTGACGTGCGCTGATGGACTTATGGTGGTGTATATAGAAATTGAGTTCAAGGTTTTTGTTTTAATGGTTGTTATAGTACATACCTACATACAATGATACCTACAGTAAAGAATTGAAGAATTCAAGAAGTAAAGACGATATAGGTGAATTATGTTGTTTGATTTATTGAAGTAAAACTTCTTAAACGCTTAATGCTACTAGTTATAAGCATTGCATAATCAAAGGTATGAGGGTCTCGCTCAAGCTTCAGAGTATGCAATGGTGAGTGAGTTTATTGGCAGCAAATGCTGGGAGAGGAATATTCTGTGGTGAAGATTAATTTCCAAAAATAATGACTAAACCGGCAATTAATGTCTTGTTTTGATGCAGTTCTGCATGCATTAATCTTGTGTTTGCCAAATTGTGCCCAGCCGCTGCTGAGGAAGCAGTCCTTGTAAACCCCAACAATGTAGGTATTACCTATGTACATATTTCTATTTCATTGTGACAGCAATTTGATTTATGAAAAAGCGAGTAGTACAATACTTAGAAGCACTGAAATGTCTATTCAGCTTGTCGCTGAATATTTTAAATTTCATCCCTTCGAGAACTTCCTTTTGTAAAAAGAAAGAAAACCATCCCCATTATTTGGAAATATCTAAATTTTGTCACAGGGGCTGCAATGTGCAGGGAAAATTTGTACAAATCTTAAAATTCACACTCACTAAGAGTATATTTTTAGCCTTAGTAACGAAAAGTTGATCGCATCTTTCTTCCTTGTCCTGGGGAGCATGATGTCCAATGAACATTAAGAGAGGACATTGATGCTGACACCCATTATAATAAAGCCCCCGGTCGATGATTTTCCAAATTGTCGGTCGGAGTTTTTGGATGACCCTCTTACTTTATAGAGAGCCTTTGATTTTGAATGAGAAAACAGAGAAGACGTTGAACTTCAACGTAAGTTAAGATAGGGAGGGTGTTTCAGGGCTGTCGTTTGGAGGCAAAAAGCAGCAGCACAACGATTCGAAAAAAAGCAGTAGGTACCGATAACGTATACGATGTAGCTATGTATGGCTACTAATCAACATTAAAATTAATTCACTTACATTTATGTAAATTGCTTATACTCTATATTACACAAATATTATAAGACAATTCAATTGCCATTTCCGTTGTCTCGAATGTCAATCTTTCTCTGGGTATGTTTGTAAAGCAAATGCAGGACTTATACTATAAGGGTGCGTCTGTACTTCAGATGCTTAAAATTCATAATAATCTTGGAAGATTTTAAGAACAAAATGCGCATATTTTTAAAAAGTATGATCTTAAGTAGCTGTGCAGCACAACAGTACTTCTCCACTCGAAAATGATAATTAAAAGATGCTATCAATTATGAATTGTAAGCAATGTTAATAAAGTTTGTCTTAAAGAAACAATATAATTTCACTAAAAATCAATTTCTACCCCTTCCTATTTTCATTTCCACATTACGAAGTTTCACTTCTTCCGCGCGGAAGGACTCCACGCACTACATTTTTTTCCTTATGATTTTGGAAATAAAATATTTTGGATTAATTTTTTTATACGAAAAAATATTATCAATACAATAGGCTCCCATTTCAGTACAATCTCACAACAGTTTTCAGTACAAATAGAAAATGGAATTTTCCATCCCTGGTACCTACTGTAACTGTTTGACCGGGTGTTCATACTGCTGACGTTAAGGTAGTAATATAATGTCTGGAATTGTTTTAAAAAAATAATACAAGACATCATTCTTTATAGTGAATTTAAATGTTCGCCTGCACTCAATTTTGGTTTTGACTATTTAAAAAAAAAAAAATCGATAGATAACTCCTATAAAAATGAGACCGAGACATCAAAGTCGTATTATGTCTATTTAAAAAGTCTCAATTTGAAATATGTTTGTGATCCGTATGAAAGTTTTACGGTTTAGCAGATTAGCTTCCTGAATAAGAGCATATATATTTTTTTCCAAACCCAACTCATTTTTGGTAGTTACCTTTAGTCACGTGCAGTAAGAAAAGGAACATTAAGCAAAAAGGAAGGCTTTGGTACTGTACACTCCAATAGCAGAGTCAAATATGCAAAAATTAAAATGTGGTCCTTGGTCTGGGTATAAGTCAGGCACTAGCTTACGTTCTTCTTCCTGTGCGGGACAAATTTGCTTGATTTTTGGAGTACCTAATATTGTCAAGAAAAGGAAAGCATTGTTATACAGAAATTAAGCTCAGATGGCGCTACATTTCACTGTAGACCTTGGTCACAACTAATACGCCTCTCCAGTTAGCACGATCTAACTACACCCGGTAGTCCAGTTGCAGTACAAATTGCTTGAGATCACTTTCCACTTGTGCGCACCACCTAAGCCGTTTTTTTTTTTTAATGAGTTGTCCCTCCGAGTTAAAATCGGATAATCTTCGGCCCGGAGGGTTCGAAGCTTTAAAATCGTCTCCTCCAATGTGGGTGTAAATGGAACTGCAAAGGGGGATACTAGGAAAATAGTTTCATCTATAGTTAACATACTGAAGACGCATATTGCGGAAAGTTGGGTGCACCATCTCAAGCTCGGCGAAGAATAGACATTTCGGCAAAGCCCGAGTCCCGTTCTCTATGCCCTACAGTCTGTCTCTGTCTGTATATGCAATTGTTTAAAATAATAGACTTCTGGTAACCAACCAAGGAGAACCGTAGGCTGCGTCATCAAAAGATCGTGCCAGGCCAGTTTAAGCCTCCGTTCAAAGAGTTGAGCTACCGGAGAAAGGTTTTACAAAAAGTCACCATTTTGTGGGGCTGTCCTTGAAGTCGTCATTTAACAAATTTGATCAAGAATTCATCTTGAAATGCCAACGACGAACGGATAAGGGTATTTGAACTCAATCAACGTTTTCGGACTTGCTCTGCGCAGCTCTCAAACATAGGCAACTTTCGCAAGCGATCAACGTATAATAAATATGCGAAAAAAAGGAAGCAAGAGGACTCAATCACTAGCCTCTCACAATGTGTGGTTATGATTCTTCGGTGCTACCTGCCAGCTGCCACCCTCAAATCAATTTAGAGAGAAAAATACCGGCACGTAAAGGAAACGATCTTAACCGAAACCGCCTTCTACCAGCAACAATTGAATTCGCGATAAAAAAATAATAATTCACTGAAACACACGATTCCCTCAGGCTTCCGGGTGCCCATTTTAACAGAAAAAAAAAAAAAACATTTGCCGCAAGTCACCATTTATATCGTGAATCGTGGTCAGATATTATTGAGAAGCTATTTTGATGTTAAAACCTTATTCATTTCGATGGTGGGCTTTGTATTTTTTTTCTCCGAGATAGGTGGAAATCTTTTAGAAGACACTTTGAGACTCGGCGCGTGCTCATCTTTAACGGTGGAAATTCCGAGGTCTCTATGGAGACGATGCACTGACGAATGATCTTAGCACTTTGTTTTGAAAAGTTTGTAAAATGTTTAGATTTGTTTCGCTGGTACAGCCCCATATCTGTATCTATACCAATTGACCATACAGGCTTTATCACGTGAGATATATCAGAGGATAAGAGGCCACTTGGGCTTTTTCATTCCATCCCCATTAAATTATAATTACTTTTTTTACATTTGAGACACAAAGTAAAACAATACTTTGTGATCTCTAATAAGAACTATTGGGCGCCGTTCTGTCGGATGCTTGTTTAAACATTCCATAACATTTTATGGATCGACACGCTAATCAATTTTAAATGCCTTCTGCAATTAAATATACTTTGTCACCAATGACAAAGATTTCTCGATGTCGCTCTGTCGAACACTTGTGTAATCAAACACAATGTTCGGACCGACGACTCTGTTCCATACCGAGGTAACATTTTAGATAAAGAACTTTGACACAAGTAGTTGTAGATCAATCCGCGAATTTAAAGCATCTCTTTCCATCTTCAGTCCCTGAAGAAATTAATAAAATATATTTTTTTGTTAAGCCTCGAAACAAAACAGTTATTTCGTGCGTATATAATAAAATCTGGTTCTCGAGGGTATAAGCCTGAATGTTTGATTTTTGGTGTTCTTTGTATGTCATTTTTTCCAATGCACTGCATCCGTTGAACTGGCGGCGGGTGCACTCAAATGATCACCAACTTATTCTGACATTAAAAACGTTTCAGAGTTTATTTATATTGCGCAAAGAGTCCCCCTTCCATTTGACGTCGAGATTTATTATATCCCACTGTTTGATTTATTTTTGTAGAGCTGTCCTAAAGAGAGTCCGGTATTCTAATAATCATTTTTACACTCAAAGACTAAATTTTTCAAAATCTCAATGGCGAAATTTTCATACAAAATTCCATATGGTGACCTACAAAATATGTAAAGTGAAGGTTAAAAACGATTATTTGGAATGCCCGGTATTTCCGCAGACAGTCTCCAAATTTAGCAAGTAACTTCCTTGAAACTATGACCGAAATGCGGGAAGAAATGTGTGAAAAATCTCTAGACCACAATTTCAAAAGAATCGAATTTAACAGAAGCTCCCATATCTACCCAAAATTGTAGTCCAAGTCTACAGTAACGTGTACCTGTACAGCCAAACAATCTTGGTTAATATCCGCAAACTTTCCGTGACATCTATTAAAAACTTCTTTGGTATGGCAATGCGGGCAACTTCGGGTCAAGATAGGTATACGGTATAGTAACGTACATCATAGCGTCTGGCTAACATTTATATTGACACCTCTACACGACGTGTACACATGTTTAGTCAGCGCAACAGAACATTCAAATTACTTGAGCGTTTTGTTTTACCGTCAACACCAGCGACCTTGTCGCTTTCAAATTAAAAATAATTGTCTTGGCGCTTAGTACTTTTTTTTTCTAGTTCTTTGAAAATATTTTGTGAGCTTAGTGCTCTATAAATAACTGCCTTAGGTGCGAAGATAACTACTGGATACTCTATTTAAACATAAGCCCATTAATTTGGCACGCTAAACTGGGTACACTTTGTCACCGCAAATTACTGCTAAAAGGCACTTTAAACCATCCATTGACATGCAATCACGATAACTGTCAACTGATAATTCCAGGGGAGTTGCGAGGCCAATGAAACTATACATCTTGACAGTCGGTCTTAAGATATATTTACAATTGGGATCATGTTTTCAGTAGGCATTAATGCTGTACTTATTGTATGACACAGCTAGATTTATAGTGACGGTATCCCAACGAAAGCGTGTGTAAATGTGGTGTGGACTTAACATACTCAGAATATCGGCTGTAAATTTTGACAGATATTTCGGTTGAATGGTAGTCATAAAATGAATGTGTGCAAATAAAACTGTCCATGCGAAAAGTGGATGATTAGTTTGTCAAAGTGACAGCTAGTGTGTGAAATTCTCCTGAAGTGCGGTATAAATTATGTTCCAACATTAGAAATGTCAATGACGACTGATGAATAACTAATTCAACTAATCGTTGAATATACGATATTCCAATGCAATGGAATCAATTTCAATTTTGGTATTACCATGTCACTAAAGCTGCAGTGCAAATAAGATGCCACTGAATTATTCAAGATCATAATACGCGTACACACTTGGGTACATTATCTTGCGGCTCGCGCTATAAATTCTAATCTGCCATTCAGCCCATGAAGCGAATTCTTTCATGTTACTGGTATTTGTCATTTCATTTATTTTTAAGAGTATAGCTATACGTCCGAGATAATAGATAGTGGCTGTGCTACATAAGCGGCCAGACGCTTATCGTTGGTGATTATTTTTGGAAAAATTAACACGAGATACGAGATTACCGAAGACGCTATTATGCACGTCGTCGGTTGATAGTCGACCTTTGTGTGAATATCTATAGGCGATGCGGGATTTATTATCTCTTAACGAGATAATGTTGGTAACTATTATTGTTTGTGCATTTTTATAATTCAGCATATTATATGCTGTGATATTTATTGAAACTTTTGTTATCGAGAAGTTCTTTGAAAACAGATTATCAAACGAAAGTGTGAGGGAATGCAATTGGGCGACAGAGAGTAGGGTACACGGAAAAAAGTTTAAGATCAAATCCAGAAAAATAAGCGCCGAATCACGGAAAGTTTGTTTCATTTTAGAGCTTAGCTCAGGATTTACTAATTCCCGACTTTTTATTCGCAGTTCTAAAAATTCTACAAAGTGAAGATATTGATCCTCAAAAGTCGTGAATCAACACTTCTCAGTGTCAATAATGCGATCGGGCATGAAATACATATTGCCATAACCGATCGCAATTTGACACAAAACAAAATTGTAAATCACCACTTTTCTGTTGCAATTACGATTTCATCCCTTAGTAAATTGCAACAGGGGTTGATTTACTACTTCAGTAGTTGTAATTTACAAGTTCTTAATCGTAAATTGCAACTTATTTTTATTAATTTGCAATTTACGACTTCTCTACGTCAATTTACGTTTTCAATTTACATGTGCGAAATTATTATAAGATTTTATTGATTCATCATTCAGTGGTGGTAAATTACGAAATATTTTTGCGTCTTGAGATTTTAAAGTGGTGTTTGAGGAATTGACCTATTGAAGTAGTGAATTGCGCCAAAAATGTCACAAATCACTACAAATAAATGAAGCTCGAATTAATCGTCTAATCGTAATATTCTAATTTGATATTCTTCGCCGTTTTCAATGTCCAATTACGAATTTTTGTATCAATTCAAGACGAAATCGTTGTGATTTGCGAAAAATATTTGTATTCAAATTTTTAATTTGGCGCCATTTATATTTTTTGTAATCGATTATTTTGTTAAGCTATAGATATTAATTGTAGTACCTATTGTTGACATGGGCACTAAACAAAAATATTTCAATAAGCAAGGTTTTACCATAAGATGGTTCTTGTGTCTGCACGGTTAAAAATGGGGGTGTGTTTTAATACCTCCGCAATATTACAGGTCTATGCAACACAGGAAAAATTAGTTTTCAATATTTCCGATTTATAAAAACTTTTTCTGTATATTTTTATATTTAAATTTAATAATTTTTCATTTAAATGCTCATTTTAATACGAATTTTATGAACTTTAATCTCAAAAGAGTAAGATCCAGTATTTTTGTACTACAATCTAACCCAGTTTATATTTAAATCATATTTCAATCAAGAACTTGTTAGAATTAAGTTATAGTTGACCTAAAATATAACATCTACTCTGATTATGTTTTAATTCGAACTTCTTACAACCATCAACTTCAATACATTTCTATTTGGTTTTAATACAGGCTTTGAACTAAAGTGAATATATTTAAATATATTGGCATTACTTTTCAGCCCAAATACTATTTTGTTGCTTGGTTAAGAATTTACAGTCAGTTTGAGCGCCCTACTCAATAGAGTGGATGACTTGGATAAAGTTTATTTAAAAGAAAAGTGTTTTAAAAATATAAACAAATAACGCGGCATTGATATCCAATAAGAATATTATTCTAACAAGTAAGTAACTTTCATTTCAACGTATTCTTGTAAGAAGTCGTAATAATTGCTTTTTATTCTTTTAGTTGTGAAGCGCAGATATGTTCCTATATAGTAGATTTGCTATTGAAGATAAGGGCAGGGTGGTCAACAGATTCCAGTTCATTGTCTCAGAAATATGAATAGCTATTACATACCAAAAAGTAAGTAATTAACTGAATAATTAATAAGATAATTCAGGCATTCATGTGTTCTCCTTCATTTAAAGGTTTGGAAAAGTATACCTACGTAAGGGAGCACAGCGGCACTCTATAGGATTATTTTGCAAGGGGATAAAAGACACCGGAATTTGCCTTAGCTTGACAATTTTCATATTATTGTTATGTATATTTAAAAACAAAACAAAATTGTATTAAAATAAAATATTTTTGGTGTTAAAATATATCCCATAGAAGTTCAAATTAAATCTAAAAAAGTATTAAAATGAAATAATATTGTATTATGTTTCAATCTTCAGTTTATTTAATTCGAATACAAATGTATTAAAATTCTTGTATTTTTCAATATAAATTAGGGTTTAATTTAAATACGTCTGCATTGAAATTCAGTTCCATCTATATTAAAAATTAATATTTAAGGACATATTTTGTAATAGCAGACATTATTTAAAATTAATAAATCTTTTATTAGGTAGTTGTTTAATTTTAATATATGCTATACAAAAATATAAAATCAATGATAAGACATTTTTCAATAGGTACCTACAAATTTCTCTGTAACAATACTAGCGCCCCAAAATGTGGCCACTCCGTAAAAATATAGCTTGTAGGCAAAGAAATGGGAAATCGGCACAACGGAGTGCGAAGTGCAGTTAACATTCGCATTTTCTGTTTCTTCCCTAAACTTACGCCATTGATTTCGACTTAAATATTTATTTGTCGCATAACTACCATCAAAACAGTTATTTCATAGACCGGAACACATTTACAACGCAAATACTGACCTTCATGGAAAAAGTACCTTGTCTAAGATTTTATACTACGATAGTTTCTATTATGTTTGTAATCAAATTTTTCAAGAACCCATTAACTAGTTATTAAGCCATAAACTCGATTCAATCGTCGATAATAAAAGAAATGCTTATTTCGAGGGTCAGTTTCCTAAACAAATCGTTCGCCCATAACAATATTTATTGGTAGGTACTTCAACGAAATATCTACGATTGCGCTTTAAATTTGTACGCAGAACGTCGACCGTATCATTTTATTTGCCAATGACTATAAAAGCTGACTAATATTTTATTATTCGTAGTTTTAGCGCTTAAGTCCGAGCAGTGTCCAGCAAGTATTTTAAATTCAGTTTTCCTAAGAATATGACTATGAGTTTGTTAAGTTGGTGGTGAAATCGCGGTATACTAGTCATCTACTCTGCGCAGTGGCGATTCCTCTCAGTTAGCTAGTTTAGCGGCGCTAAACCAAGAAAATATGCCAAGAAAATAAATTCTTTGAAATACATTTTATACGCAAAATACAACAAATGACGAAGTTAAAATTATTATGAATTTTAAGAATAATTGCAACAAACAATGGAATACTAAATAATAAAACTATCTACATTATTTCCAAATCATATTTTCCTACCCAAACGCACAACACATTCTCCCATACAAAAATGTTCTCTTAAAATTTTCTTTAGCGTTAAAATTTGCGATACCATATTCCCTGCATACACACACACAGTGCCCACCAGGGTTCGGACTTCAGTTATAAAATATCGCAGTAGATCTTAAAAAAAAAGTGCAGTAGATTCACTTTTTTTGCAGTAGATTTTGAATTTTGAAAAATGCGATAAAAATGAAGTTTTAACATATATTTTTTTTAAAAACATATTAGTTTAAACATAAAAAAGCGACAGCCAACAGGAGAGCATAACAACAACAACAAATTTAGAAACAGAGAAAGAGGAAGACACACTTGAGACTTGATTTCAGTATTTTTTTTTTTTAGTTAGCCCTAGTGCGCACTAGTGAGCGCTGAGTTAACTCTAATGTGTTCGATATAGTACTGAAGTCGCCCTAGGACTGAAAAGCTGTGTTTGACATGACTTCTAGGGCACCCTAGTTGTGCCCTGAGCTGACCCCAGTTCATTTGTTGGGGCAAGAATTCAGTGCTGAGTTTCTCTGTCATTTCGCTTGCTGTCATTCATTTGTTTAGATAGTGATCAAAGTAAACACAATAAATTTGATAGGTTTTCAAAAGTGAATTGTTTGAAAACAACTACGTTTATGAACTAAAATTCTATATTATAGAAAAATGGAATGGAAAACGCTGCAATCAGAGCTTAATCAATTTTCAAACGCATAATCCATATTCCAAACACTTTTGTCAAGTATTTACATTATGGAAAGCACAACGTCAGAATTGACAGCACTCATTTTGAACAATAAATGGACAAAAGTGTTATCTTCTTCATACTTCCTTCACCAAAAGATAAATATTTTTCAATTTCAAAAACTGAGAGTCTTTAGTCCAACATATTTTGCTTTTGATTTAAGATTTTCGAGATTCACATAAATTGCAGTAGATTGTCAGTCGAGCGCAGTGGTGCAGTAGATTTTATTTGTTTCTTAAAATTGCAGTAGATCTACTGCAATTGCAGTAAAGTCCGAACCCTGGTGCCCACGCACAATCCAAAACTCCCTTAAAAAATGTCTCCCGCTTGTAGCTTGTAGGATTTTAGCGCAAGAAATTGCGCTACCAAATTTCATACAATCTATATGAGGGTGTTTGACTACCAGTCGAAGCAAAGCCCAGTTAAATAAGCAGAAGGGATAGCGCAAACAATTGCGCTAAATCGAAAGTGGGTTGTATTGTATTGTAATGTGTATTGTGTAGGCAAGCACATTGTTTGCGTTCTCTTTTCTTCCTTTTTTTTTGTACTTTCGTATGTTTCTCTTTCTAGGGAAATTGCAGTAAGCTAAGAATCTTAAGGTTAAGTGCGAAATTTTGTAATTTATTATTTTATACCTATTTGCGTGGATTATAAATGTGAGTAAATAATATATTTGTGGTGCTTTCTTGTTTTGTTTTTTTTTTTTGTGAAAAGTGAGATAGAAGTAATGCAAAGGGAGAAGAGTAATTTTATATAGATCATAGTGAAATATTCATAACTTTGTTTTGTGCAAAAAGTCCCCAACGGCTAATGTGACAGTTATTGTAAGATAGACATTAGCTTTGTTTCATTCCATAGGTACAACATTTTGTCGATAAATAAGGGAAAATTACTTTCTCATATTTCAAACCAAATGCTATGTTTTTATTTGCTTGTTTCGTATTATTTGAATAGGAACATGTACCTAATTATTAAGATAAATAATAGGTTAGACATAAAATGGAATCTGCAACAATAACTGCTAAAAAAAAATCCATAATTGAAGATCTACAAGGTGGGCCAAAAGAAGTCATCCGATATTGTTTGGCTCTCATTTTTTGTTTCTAAATAAAACATCGATTCTGTTTTTTGATTATGTTTGTTTGAACCTTTCGAGTTTTATTGGTCAAGTCGAGAAGATTATATCGGCCGTCACAATTAATTGCCATACGGGGTCGTTTTATGGCGTTTTTCATCACTTCGGCGAGAACTTCGGGCGACAGATTCTCGCACTCGTGTCGAATGTTGTCCTTAAGGGCTTCTAGGGTCTCGGGCTTGTTCACGTAAACACGGGACTTCAAAAAACCCCACAAAAAAAAAAAAAAAAAAGATGGGGCGACCCGGGAACGCCGCCTTTAGAATATCGGTTGTGGCTTGCGCAGTGTGTGCCGTAGCTCCGTCCTGTTGGAACCACATGTCCTCCAGTCCTAATTCGTCCAATTGCGGCAGAAAAAACTCTGTTAACATGGCCCTATAGCGCGCGCCGTCCACTGTTGTCGTTTGACCAGCGGCGTTCTCGAAAAAAATGGCCCCATGCACCATGCAGTAACTTTGAGCGGGTGTAATGGCTCCTCGTGAATTACTCGTGGATTTTTGGTGCCCCAGAAGCGATAGTTTTGCTTGTTCACGTACCCGCTGAGGTGGAAATGAGCCTCATCCATCGCTCATTATGATTTTGGTCGAAAAATCGAAAATTCGAAATTATTCCGCGTTCTTGGGGAGTGCATCGCATGGCTTGTTCACTTGTATTCTACATCTGTCTAGTCCACAAATGTCAAAACAGATTTGAGATTGGCGCGGCCATTTGCAAAAATAAGACATCTTCCAATAGGGTGATCTCTTTTGGTATTAGAGAAACCATTTGGAACGCGATCGTCGATCGTGCCCAAAGCTATCAGGTTTAAAATCAACGCATAAGGACCGTAATAGAGAGTATAATAGAAACTTAAATGAAAACCAGTATTCCTTTTACGCATGGTTAGCTGGAAAAACTGAAATATTTCTATTTACTGAACGGGAAACAATTTAGTAACTATCGCCAAAAAAACAATTTTCCTGAAGAATTAATCAAAAATGTAATTGAAAGCTACCCGAACATATTTGAATTCACTGAATAAAAGAACGAATTGACTGTTTTTTTATGAAAACACAGACGCTGTACAGCCAACAGGTACAAACGGAGTTTTTGAAAGAGCTGAAAGAAAGTGAGGAATTTGACAATGGAATTTAAATGGATTTTTTTTATAGTTGTTAGTAAAATTAAAAAAAAAACACTATTTCATATTTTTTTTAAACTTCCCCGGAACACGTAGCTAACCCATTGCTTAAGACAAGGAATCGCCACTGACTCTGCGAATGAATGGGCTGAAGATTCTATTTCTTCAAAGATGCACTCTGTTTCCTGAAGATCACAAAATTATCCATGAGAGAGATCCTAAAATTCATAGATCAAATTGAATTTCAATCTAATGGTCTAATGGTCTTCTAATCTGTCGCGGGTCAAACCTTACTGAAAACATAAAATATAAGGAGGAAACGGTTATAATTGATCGGCCAACAATTTATGAACTCCATACCAAAATTACCTTTTAAGTCGCAAACAAATCGAAGATTACATTGATCGCTAAAGCGTAGTACGCTGCTGTTTCGAAATGAAATTTTTCGATGGTCTCCAAATGGAAAGCGAAACGTCTGCGAAAAGGTACCGGGCAAAAATTGTGAAGCTCCCTTTCATCAGCTGCTACACAATAACAAGTATGCTGACCAGACGTCATCTTGAAGAGGACATAAGATCACTTTTCACTCAAAAATGTCTGACCAGTATATTTTCAAAATTTGTTTTCCTCTTTTTTGTGTTTTCTCTAATAACGAGCCAATGAACAAAAATACTGACAGACAAAATATACACAATTAAATATATTTTTTTAAAGAATTGTTTGATGTTTATTATAAAAAATAATGCATTTTTTATTTGTTCTTTTTTTTCAAATTGAATTTTTTAGAAGTGTTTTTGAAAACGTCCTCTTTTTAGACAGTGAAACCTGCTCACCCTTAGTTCAAGTGACATTTTACAACAGCCAGAGTCAGTATTTTATCATTGAAAATTAAAATTTATACTGATATTGGTGCTAATGGTGGAGGGTCATCTGCCTGATATTCCTGCTTCAATATAAAAATTCAATATTGTCCACTCCGTGAGATTTCATTATCTCAGAATTTTTTTAAAATTCGCAGATACTACCAAATACTTTGATTATAGCACTAGGAAGGACTTGCTTGCATTATAATTCATACAAGTCATTATAATTATGAGTTAGCAATTTAACATTTTAAGAGGTCCCTGGAAATTACACTTCAAAGCGACTGAATCTTCAAAACGCGGAAATCAATGGATCGAACTGAAGTTGTATGAAATAATATCGACCTACGTCATTCGCTGAGTTTATCATCGAGTGAGTGAAAATTATGAATGAGGTCTTAAACTACCGGCTTAGATTGTTTATCAGCAAAATTAAATGACTAACTTTATAAATTTTAATCTATCAGAATTTAAGAACCACAATCGGACAAATCAATATAGGAAACGCTGTATATAGTTAGAAATGTGTTCTGAACTTTGCCACCAAATTTAAGGTTTCAATGAGGAACCGTCCGTAGACCAACTATACTCGTCTAATAAGTGAATGGGGTAAATATGGATATCAAACTTCACTATCAGCAGCGTAATCGCCTGACACGTATGATCCATACCAGCTGCTTAATTGTGAACAGTTCTACTTAATGTATGACTTTGTATGTTTCAAACATTTTCGAAAATATCAGCCTTTGTTTACTCATCTTGTTGATTCACACCTACCATGGAAAAACTACCTTGGTAGACATTTTCAGTTTATCTAACTTCATCAGTTAATATTGTTCGGCGCCCTTTTTAGTCCCCTTTTTGAAATTTTTCAGCGGAAACGCTGCCAGTGACCGTACTGTACCTCACATTTATACGTACGACTAACGTTCAAACAACACTTTCAATATACAGCTGAAAAGGCAGCAAAACAAATCAGCTCTTCCGAAGGTACTACAATAGGAGTATTGTACTACTTTTTCGTGTGCTGTATTCTTCCCTATTTCGTGCTCATCAAAGACAGATTGTACTTTTAAATTTTAAATTTTTTAATTTAACATTCTATTTTAAATTCGGATTTTAATATTTCTATATGCCTTGACATTTTCTCTACCAAGTAAAACGCAAAACAAATTTTACTAGATCGATATACCTGTCATAAAGATTTTGGTGCTGAAAGGGACTTGGACACGCTGAGTGTTAAGTGTTAGGTATTACGGATTATTTTCTTTTTATTTGAAGGAGCCATGTATGCCATTGTCTTTCAAATTTCCGTCGCGGATTCTCATGGTGGCACGTCTGCTGAGAAATGGGCGCAAAGTTTGCACTGACGAACACTAATTTAATAATATAAGTTATATGGCGTCAGGGATTGAATAATAAATACCAGATTAGACAGAAGCCACCTTATTTCTTCCTTTTTCGTGTGCACGAATGATTTACTCTACCTATATTACAGAAGACAATTGTTCCAAAAGGAAAAGGATACAAACAAAATAAATCGCAAAAGGAACAAAAGCACAAACTAAATTGAATTTTACCAACGCATGTACGGCAAACATGCGAATTTAATTCATTTAGCATTTAGTGAGGTTTTAATTTTTATTTATATACAACTAGCTGACCCGGCAAACTTCGTTTCACCCAAATTTATTATTTTGTTAATACATTCCGAGCATGCACCAAGCACTTGCTCATTTATGTAATTCGACCAATTAAAATTCTTTATTCAAAAGTTATATTAAATGCAATAGAAATAAATGATGAATACATAGCAATGTTGATTTTTTTCAATCAAACCGCAATGATTTGGACGTGTCGTCCAACCTTCCACTTTTTCACTAAATTGACAAACATCCATCGATTATCCTTGCAATAAATTATTTGTCATAGCGAAAGCGAGACGCGCGGGAAGTTGAAGTAGCACGAATGGTAAATCGTTCTTAATAAGCGAAATCTGCGGAATAAGAATATTTGCCTTTGAATTTTCCCCTTAAAATCATCACTTGTATGATATTTGATGTGAGATCCTTCACCATAAAACAAATGCGATCCGTTGCAAAGTTTCGGTACATTGATGTTTCGTAACAGAATTTTAACTGAACCAACTTTCAAATCCGAATTATGTAGAGGTAAGGTAGCATAATTTCCTTCCTTCCAACCAAAAATTATAAAATCGAACAATCCGTCTCCGAGTTATGAGTGCACATAGGTACGGACGTCAGTCTCTTTTATATGTAACTGTACCCACCCGGCTTTGCCCGTACCTTTCGTATTAAATCATGCTCACATTTCGCAAATTGCTTTATTTGGACAGCGTCCATTAATAATTTTCATTATACAACTTTAGAAATAGCGTTTGATTTTATTTTTGAATGGGACGTGCCACAATCCGTTTTCTTATCCCGCTTGTGTTTTTCAAAGTTCCATCTATAGGTCAAAAACTATCCGAAATTTAAAACTGGAAGCAACCATATCCATCTACGAAATTTCAATCAACTTGGTAGAGCTGTTTCGGCGATCGGCAACAGCGCCACCTATCAGGTCCAAAAGTATCCTATCCTTCAAGTGGGAACGAAGAATATAAATCTATAAAATTTCATTGAAATCGGGTGAGTGGTTTCGGAGATCGATTACAACGCCATATAGCTGGTCAAAAATCCTATCTTTTAAGTTTGCTTTAACCTGAAATACAACAATACGAACAAAACAAAAGAAGAATCATAAAAATTTACCCAGTGGTTATCGAGTTATATCATCATCATCGAGTTTCATCCCGAAAGAATTATAGGTATGAATTAAGAAGATTATTATTAAAGAAAATTTAATTGACCTGAATAACGACATACGCCTACAACGCCACATGTTGAGTATTTTCCGAAGATGTGCACTAAGAAATTCAGTTTTTGTTAAAGATAATAAATTAATTATTTTATATGTATTTTATCAATATAATAACTCCGATCGAAGCATCTGTTTTAAACGATATTTATTTTGTTTACATCCTCGTTGACGATATTTGCAGCACGCATTCTGTCAATGTTATGCCAACGCCATAAGGTTACATCAAAAATGTTTGAATTGTAAAAGCGCTATGGTTACATTAGATATAATTTAATATGGTGGTTAAGTATTGTTAAATTTTCTAATTTTCCGCGCAATTTTCTTAATTTTTTCTTTCATAAGATTTTTCTCCTGACAATAACAAACACAACAAAAAAAAATTAGCGAAATCGGTCCAGCCGTTCACGCGTGATGCCGTGACCAAGGGAAATAGGGATTCATTTTTATATATATAGATTTACAGTTCAAGATAATTTTTTTTTTTTTACTCGTCCTACTTGATTGAATTTCTATTCTTTTCCAAAGTTCGTAGCTAAAAAAGTTTTTCTAGAAATCTCTCTACTTAAATATCAATGTATATTTTTTAAAGCGGGTAACTATAACACCTATCCTATATTTTTAGGGCTACATCCGGTCAAACGCCTTTCAGTTGGGAAAAAATGTTACCGTTTTATTATAAATAGATAGAAAAGTAAGTAAGCATTATGTAGGTTTGCTTTATTTTCCCATAAAAAAATGACTAACATAAATTTTGAAAACCACCTCGAATATGGTAATTGAATTATGATATTGAGGACATAGAAAACTATAAATGGCCATTCAAAACTCGATGTTAGACTCGGTTTTACTGATTGTAAGAGCTTTTTACTATCAGCCATTTTTCGTATATTTGATTATTACATTACTTAAACAAAAATTGCTGATGAGCAATGAGCAAGAGCATAGCACCAAAGAGCTACCTATTTCTTGCGTTTTAATAGTGGCGAATGGCAAAATCATCCGTTCGTTATAATAATGAATAGTGCTATATTTTTAGACGACATTCATAATGAATTATTTTGTATTATTATTATTATTATTCTGTACTTTTTAATTATTTGTTACGTTTTTTTATCTCAATTCTTAAAAGCACTAACGTAAACATAAAGAACTAGATTAATATTCAATGAACTCAATTTAATGAAAATAATAATGCTAACGTGCCCTAACTAGTCGAACGACTAAACACAAACAAGTTATCTAGTACTAATAATTTGGTTTTATTTGAATAATTGTAAATAAAGTTGAAATTTGTATCTATTTTTATTATTCATTGGGTCGTATGAATAACCACCAGCATTTGCTTTGAGCAAAAGGTTGTAGCAAAGTAAAAGTCCTTAGCAACTGCTTTGAATCGGTATGAAGCTAAAACCTACTTTGCTGAAGTATCTAAGTACGAAAGTTCGAACATACCATTTACTTCGCTGTATTAGCGTTGCCAGACGGTCAAAATATTTTCCCCCAGATAACTCTGAAAAACCACCAGATTTGACTACTTTTTTCAAACAAACCCCCAACTTTGTTTGTTTGTCCAGACCAGTTAAACATTTGGTTAATAAATATTTATTAAATTGTTATAAAATGTTTAAGATTTGCTACAGAAACATTTCATAAATATTTCTTTAACATCTCTTAAATGATTCTTTCAATCTGGACGCCGATGAAACATTTATGGAAAGTTTATAAAATGTTTATGAAATGTTTAATTTTTATCCATTTTTGCACTAAATCATGATGAACTGTCCTCATTACTCCAAGTTTTTTTTTAACACTTTAAATTTTATATTCAAAGAAATAAAAAGAAAAAACGCCTACTTTCTGCCCGGAAACTTGTGAAACATCTCATAAATATTTTATTGGTGTCCAGACTATTGAAATATTTAATAAACGTTTCATAGAATGTTCTTTGTGTTTAATAAATGATAATAAAATGTTAATGAAACACTAATTTAATATTTATGAAACATTTAAAAGTGTACATACAAAATATTTAGCAAAAGGCCGGAGTCAGGTAAATAGCAGACTTGGAATTTCGTAGCAATTACTACGTTTTATTCCTACGGATCTTACTAAAAGTTAAGTGGCGCCGCTTTTCGAACATGTCAAAAGTTAGTGTTAGCTCTAATCAGTTTTTATTAATACGAAACGTATTATGGTTCGATTTTGACATTTAATTTCATTTGAGTAAAAGCAATTGCTACGTTTTATTTATACCACCCATTATTTAGAAATCCAAGATATGGTCACCGTGTGTACTAGAAGAAGTCTAGTAATAACTTCTTTATGTATAACAGGTAGGTATTATGACTTATGAGCAATCACCAAACTTATTAAGCTCGCATCTCTTTCAGTCAACTGTCTTAATGTGAATATGCATTTACTCGAAATTATTTTTTTTTTTTTACCATTTTTATCTTACAAGTTTTGCTCGACGCAGGAAAATACGCAACTGTTACGAAGATAATGGGTAGGTAAATGGGCTTAAATTCATTCAAAGTACCTATGATTTAAAGAAGAAAAAAATTAAAATCCAACTTGAAACTCATTTAGAAAAGTCAATCGTAACTGCGGGAGTTTTATTGTCTGCAAAATCGAATTTTTCTT
The DNA here is from genome assembly GCA_946477585.1 of Cheilosia urbana. Classification (NCBI taxonomy): domain Eukaryota; kingdom Metazoa; phylum Arthropoda; class Insecta; order Diptera; family Syrphidae; genus Cheilosia; species Cheilosia urbana. The sequence continues at coordinate 122,618,684 of OX297853.1, forward strand.
AAAAAAAAAAAAAAATTGTTTAAGCTTTGAAAAGAACTGTGTTCGCTATTATGTTGTGATCCTTTTAAATGCAATAACAAACAACAAACATATACCTAGGTACCAACTTGGATTTTGACATGACATCTCTAATGCGACTTTGCAATAAGCGAGAAAGTTTCTCACAGTCGTGCAAATAATTTTTAATAGAACGCAGAAACTGGTTTTGTGCATCTGACACAAACAAGTCACATTATATAATTCATTGCAGTATCTGATACCTAAATTGTATTTCTTTAATTAAATCATTTCGTGCTTAATTTTTTCGAAAGCCCAATAAATTTTTTTTTATGATGATAGGTATCTCAAGTAATTGTCTCGAAAAAAGTGCAAAAACAAGACCACACAACTTTTATCCCAAATAAAAGCATTCCCTAAAACGTTTGCCCCATTCAACACTTTAACTGGCAATATAAGTCATAAATCGCCCAAAATCAGCACTTTAAGCTTGTTTGAATTAGGCTACACGGGTTTAACCTGTGTTATGGCAAAAAAAAAAAATCAGGAGAAAAACAATTCAAATTGAATTCAAATAAATGGAAAAAATAAAAATCATCTTTCCAAAAAATGTTTTGTCAACAAAACTGCAAATCAATTAAAATTCATCTCGATTTAATAAAATATCCGCCAGGTGAGTGATAAATTTAGAAGTCTAAATAAGGAACTGACACTTACCACTAAACGCAATCAGTAAATATCCTCTAGCCATAGTTGTGTGTCCTAATTTGGTGGCCAAAAATATAGAAGATGACGGCGAATTTATAACTGTTAGAAAAACAACTTGATTGGGAAAGGATTCGCAATTAATCCTCTTTCACTTTTCTGCAAGGTATACCCAAGACCAGTGAACTTGAACTCTTTGTCACGAATTTAAACGCGAAACTGAAAGTGAATATTGCCGCGTGTTCGATTATCTACCCCTTTTCGGTTCGTCGGATGGTTGGTCGAACGAACGCACTGTACAGTGTACACGCTACACTCACACCCTCGAAAAGCAGATATCGCACTACGGGTGCGAATTGCAAAAGGCGATATGATTTAGGGCTGTTCAAATGCTCACTGAACTGAATACAGAGTCGTTCGTACCAATCAGGGGGATGATGAGTCCGATGTGGTCAAAATCTAAACGCTTACTGACTGAACTAAATTAAAGAAGAATAAGAAGAATGCCAGCGAAAATAGTTTTTTTTTTCCGTCTGTGTAATCACAATTCTGAGCGACGTAAAATTGCAAACGCCAGCGTCCACCATCACTCGTAGTGGTGTTTTTTTTTATAATTATTTCATCGTCATCAACAGCCATCGTCTATGAGTATAGATAATAAACTACGCTATGGTGGCAAATAAAAAAAAGAACACTACAAGAGTGACAACGAAAATGCTTCAACATTTTGTGCCATTAAAGGGGGAAAACACTCAGATACAACGAGTGTAGGGATATCGTTTAGATTTAGACTCGCTGCCAGTCAAAATATTTATCTACCAGATATACCCATGGTGGGCGTGCTCTTGAACTTGGCATTTGGCAACCCTCAGCGTGATTATAATGGTCATCATCTCATCGCACAGTGGGGTGGCAGAATTTCAGAGGTAGCTAGTTGTGGGATATGCGATTTTGTGGTTGGTTTTCTGTTTTCTACATCTTCTCGATCTTCGGACCTCACAGCTCTGTGTCCGATGATGAAAAGTAATGAAGAATGAGTTGTATGTATTTGCAAGAGCTGGTATTGGAAAATTAGACTGTCAATGAAAGCTTCCTTTCAATGGATAGTTAGGTAACTCACAACGACTACGATCTAAGATTTTCGAAAACCTGTCGAAACTGGCTGATCAGATCTGCCCAAATTCACTATAAATTAGAAAGTTGTCCGTCAACTTGATGGTTTTGATGTGCAATTGTAAAGGGGCGAATGAACCCTAACCTAAATGATAAAAGTTAGCTAGAGACTGCGCACAGTGGCCCAATGCTTAGCATGTCGGACTGCTGAGTGGAAGGGCTCAAGTTCAAACTCCGGAAAGACACAAATTACATACGCAATCTCTCGAAAACGTCTCGCAAACTCCCAGGAGTAAAAATATCCTAAAAGCGTAGGGGAGACTGGGTACGGTTGAGTGAGAGCTTATGTTCTATTTAGACTATCAAAAGTAAGTATTTTTGTTTGGTTAGCGACATTGCTGTACCATACTGTATAGTACAGTATGGTGACTAGTTTAAACGTGTCAGTGTTGTTTTCTTTACTTTATAGATTTTTTGTTACTTAGGGGGGGGGTTGGGAACGGTTGAAAAAATTTTTCAGTGGACGGTTGAAACAATGTGTTACATTATTTAAACGAAATCATTAGATACAGAAAGTCTTCAATATACACCGAGATATACACCAGAGAAAGAACAAATTAAAAAGGAGCATGAAGCAAGACTGAAACAAACCAGCTGAGCAACCTAAGAAAAGGTTGGAAGGTGTAAAAAAGAAAAGAAAAGTTACGAAAATCAAAAAAAGTGCTCTATTATTATTCAGAAGAAGCGGAGTTTTATTGCCTTGCCTGCTTGTCAATGTATTCAGGGAGCAGTTCTAGTGAACATTGGATACAAATGCATCAGCTGTAAAATGTGGGCTCACAAAGAGTGCACAGAAGGTTGCAATAGTTATGTTTGCCACAATTGTGATTCGGAATATTCCGATAACTGAATTTTGTCGATTGCATTATCGAAATTAAAGTAATGTTCCTTTTTTTTATTTTCATTTAATTTAATGAATTAAGATTTTTTTTAAGTTTTTTGTTGCTTAGAAAATACTGTTTATTTTCTTTCTTTTTAGTTCTATATAAAACAATGATTTGATGAATATTGTCAAACAAAGGTTTTATTTAAAATAAAAGTTAATTAAATATATAACAATGGAAGATTGTGTTTGTGTTTTAACTGACCTTAACAACTGTTTCAACCGACCTTGGTATGGGTACGGTTAAAACAATTTTTTATTTTTTTTAACCCTAGAAGGATAATCTTCGTCGATTCGACGAAAACAAATTTTATTTTTTCAGTTTTCTCTTCAATCTTCATTCCAATCGCATTTCTTCTTCGTGTCAGACCTGTCATCCCCAAGTTGTTGTAGTGTAAGGACGTTCTCTGGAAAAGCTGCTTGGGTAAGTGTTGTTTTAATCAAAAGATGGCGTTAATGTTCGTCGAAATGACGAAGATTACCTTTCACGTGAATTTTAATGAGCGATTTGATTTTTTAAATGTGCATGAATTTGTTTATAAATTCAGTTTTTTACTTCTGTTTTAGAATAGATCTAGGACGGACGTGTTATTCTGAATGAGGAAATGGAGAGGGTATTTTTTTAAGAGTGTTGATAGGAGTTTTTGTTTTAACAGCCGCTCTAAACGACAATGGATGAAGACGCGGTTAAGGCCCCAAGCTTATAAGTCAATTTAAGGGAAATTTTCAAAAAAATGTCACAGACAATACCGAAAAAATAAGAGAGGAAACCCCGAATGAAGAAGAGATAAATTTGTGCATATCATCGTGTAGTCGCAGTAGCTTAGTGGGTAGTGTGCTGGACTGCTATGCGGGGGTTCAAGGTTCGAATCCCGCAAAAACCCAATTCCGCCTTTGTAGGGTTTTTTTCCGCTGCGCTACCTCTCGCGAACGTCTGACAAACATCCGAGAGTATAAATGTCTTGTAAGAGCTTCTCAATTAGCCGTTTGGAGTCGGCATAAAACTGTAGATCCCTTCCATTCGTTCCAAAAATGAAAAACTCACACAAAACGAATGGTTGTGAGAAGCTAGGCCTAGGGTCTCTCCGGACCTGTTGCGCCAACTATTTATTTCTTTTTATCATCGAAAATCGTCGTGTGATATGTGAAAGGTGAGCATTTGCGTGGAGCGCAAAGTTGAGCTGTGCAACAAATGTTCAAAATGAATTTGTTTATTTGTGATATTCTTTATTTATGAGCTTTGATGAATTAACTTTTATTTTTTCATGAGTTTATGATTTTTTTTATTTTTATTTTTTATTTCTCTTTTTTTTTTTTTTTTAAATGTCATTGATTTCAATAAACCGATGTTCCAAGAATTTTTTTCAGAATAAAGACTTTATTTAAGAAAATAAAATACAAAATTATTTTTTTTTTAAGAAATAGATTGTAAACAATCAATCTATTAGAATTGAGAAGAATTTTGAGCACACTTTTTGTAAAAATTGGAGTAAAATATTACTTCGTCGATTCGACGAATGATTACCTTTAATGTAAATATGATTACCTCTCTAGGGTTAATATGATGTACTAAGCAAAATATCACACCTCAAAAAACACTTTCCATTTATACATAGAAACGTGCTCCTACATTTCACATAACTTCATCACCGCTTAGCTTATAAACGGCAATGGTATATGGATGGTATAAGCGAAATTGTTTCAACCGTATCCAGTCTCCCCTATCAAATTCTTTTGTCATAAAGTTATATGGCCCTTCCCTTCTTGTTCTCTTGTTTTATTTACTTATCGAATGACCTTGTCGAATGACCAGGTTCTGACGGTTTGTTGAAAATGTTTGTTTATTTTTTTTTTTTTTTTTTTTTTTTTTGAATTTGTTTTCGTTATTTAAGTTAATCAACTTATGAACATTAATAAAATGTAAGATATTTCCAATTGTCTAATTTCATTCGGGACTTATGTCCCACCTAAGTGGGAAATAAGTCCCGAAAAATGAATTCCGGAGGTGTTCCTGGTCCTGCGGCTAAAGTGGCCCACAGACATCACACTTGTGCGCACACCGGTGTGCGGTGTGCGGAAATGTGTGCCGTCTGTGGGCTGGTGTGCACACCGATTTTTGGTGTCACACACGGTGCGAGTAAAAATCAAAACTTTTTGATTTTTTGTGTCGGTGTCTCGATCGGTGTGATGTGTGTGGGGATGCACGCGCACTTTCAATTCTCAGTTGCATCCGAGTCGTTGATATGCGAGGAACGTCGGAATTCGGCCGTTTTTTGGAATGGCACTAAAGTGTGTATGATTTGGTGTGGCGTGTGTGGCGGAATGTCACACCGGTGTCATCACACCGGTGTGCGCACAAGTGTGATGTCTGTGGGCCACTTAAGAGAACACGGTTTAATGAATGGACAATGGAGAATTATAGAATGGTGATGACCGAGAGCACAAACACTAGTGTGGATTGTGGAGTAGTGGAAGGGGAGGTGGACTGTGAAGTGAACTGTGAATGTGATATCTGGCTCTGGAACCTGGCTAAAGTGTGGTGTCGGTATGTGAAAGAGTAGATTTGCATTGGAAGTTCCAATTGGATTCGATTAGGACAACACATCATGAATGAAAAATGGTTAAAAGGAGCGTTCTTTATATAGTGATTGTCTGTTTTGTGTAAATATCTTTTGAAATATTAACTTTTCGGCAAAACATTCTTCGACACAAATATAGTACCAGCTTGATCAACAAAAAAAGTATTTATCCATTTTTTTGCTAATCAAGAAATAAACAGTTTTTTGTGCGAATGAAAATATTGTTTTCAAAAAATTACAAATTACTCTAAAACCAGTTGATGTATCGCTAACATTGGTAGTTGTCGTTTAACTAGAGCAGGGTTTCCCAAAGTGGTCGATATCGACCCCTTGGGGTCGATACCGGTTTTCTAGGGGTCAACATAAACGAAAACTGATTTTGGGGGTCGACGAGGTCTAAAAATCGACCCCTATTAATTAACAGAAGGTCTTATTATAAACGTTCAAAATACTGTATAAGTTGTGTAACCTGTACCAACGTGTTTTAAGAATGACCAATATTTTAGTTGGAAATAGGTATCATTGTTCTACCTTTAAAAAACTCAACACGTCGATAAGCGTGCAAAAATTCAAACAAGATAAAAAAAAACTCATCTGCTACGGCTCGATGTCAGCTGGCACTGGCAGCTGTTCATATATCATTGCACCGGTGTTGTTGTCGATGACGAGACGAAGAAAATAACAAAAAGAAAAGAAATTACAAGTACTGTTAGTTTCATGTGTGCACAGACTCCATCAGCTTTTGTAATGATTTGTGGGCATTCTAGTCATCAACAATCAATGAATGCACTCATCTACTAATTTATTTCAAAAGATTACAAAGTGATTACAGAGCTAAATAAAGTGAATTAAAATAAAGTGATTGAAACAAAATTTACAAAATCCTTAGTTACCTACAGCTTTAATAGCGTAACCATACAAGTCTGAAGTTTAAGCAAAAGTAACAGGGTAAGTACTAAAAAACGTTTTATGCCCAAAACACACGTGCAGAAAATTGTTCGACATGCATGCATCAGCTTCTATCATTAGCCGACTAAGCAGCTGATTTGTTTTTGTTTGTAATTAAATTCGTTGAAAATGAAAATTGAGAAATTCAATAAAATTCGCAAAATTGTATTGCATTTATCGGTTTAACAGCCCTACAGGAAGTTTTTATACCTTTGCCGATTAGCTGAAATAATATTTTCGTTGAAAATTCTATTAGTTTTTCTTCCATTTTTGTGTCAGCCGCAAAATATTTGAAATAAACGCCAAACGCAATGATGATGATTGATTACCATTAGCACAGACGAGGAGCTTAAACAGAATTTCAACCAAGGCTGTTAAAAGTTCTAGTTGCAACGCAACATTGAAACACAGTATTATGCATTGTGAAAAATTGCTGAAAAATACCTTATCGCTTTTCCATCATTCATCATACATACTTAGTCGAAAAAGGTTTTAGTGTGGCTACAAATATTTTGACAAAGCAAAGAAACTGTTTGAAAATCAACGAACGCGGGGATTCAAGGTTGCAACTCACCAATATTGAACCGGATCTAACTAGATTGGTAGAAAGTCACCAGGTTCATCCATCACATTGATTTTTTTATATATTCTTTTTTACTTTACTATTTTAATGTTTTTTCAATAAACAATTCCTGCCTACTTAAGTATTTTTACTTAGTTTATTTTAATAATTATTAATTAGGTACACTTGATACTTACTGAATTTTATGTCTATTTATTTTGATAAATTTTGATAAGAAAATAATGTCAAGTTTACTCACTTAACCAAGCGAAAAGTTTTTAAATTGGTAAGTATTTTGTTTCAATAGGAACAAAACAAGAGATCGAGTTTTTAAAGTAATTTCGCTATAGGGGTCTAAGGTTTCAGTTCATTTTGGAAAAGGGGTCTCTTGCCCAAAATAGTTTGGGAAGCACTGAACTAGAGGATATATCGGATGTTGTGCTCCAATTTCAGCCTTCTATATCAATTATTTTCTGACAAAAGCGAAACTAATAAAATTTCGTTTTTGTTTTCCCCCTTTGGGTACGGGACCTTAAAAATACGAATTAAAAAAGAAAGTGATAGTTTTGGCGTAAGCTTTTTCTTCTTGTTTGCAGAATTCATAAAGAAAAGTTTTGAAAATCTGAATTTTGTAAAAAGAATTTAACCCGTCCTGAATTTTGACCTCATCCCCATTTTCCTTTTCTACTCCTTCTCGTATCGTAAATGTGAAAATATTATTCGGCACAAATGGAACAGCAATAGTGCTCGTACAAGTAGCGGAATATAAAAGAAATTATTTTCACTTCTCAGATGACCTTTCAATAACCACACATTCATGCGAACGTGGGAATATACGCACAGAAGAAGTAAGAGCAAGGAAGAGGTTTGCGAAAATGTTATATGCCGTCGGGCAATCTGTTACTACTACTGGAGGAGAGGATCCAGATGCATTCCCGGAAAAATAAAAACAACGCATAAAGTTGCCACTACCTTACCTCTAGTGAACTCATGATCAACTAGCTGGGCCCTCGACATAAGCACAGACCACTAAAATATCCACCGATGATGCTTTTACTATTTTACAACCCTCTTAACCCGTACATTCATATACAATCCCCTTAAACAATTCATTCCATGAATAAATGAAGGACAAAAATGCGCCAAACGATTCCCACCAGCCGCAAACATTTCCCAATGATAGATACCTGTCAGCCTGCAGCATAAAAAACTGTAAAGTTGGCCGATTGCTGAGACATAATGTTGCTAATTGTTTACCCTTATTTTTTCTGAGAAATCTAAACAGATTGCGTGAATATTTTTAACGTGATGCGTGTACAAATCCACAGACAAGCTTTGCAATTTTATCATTCGCCCTGACAGTTGGAGCCGAAACAAAATTTTGCACACTTGAGAGTCTTACCAAGAGTTCTCGTATGCTTGTCCGAAATTCAGAGTAGCTTCTTTAGTTTGCAAATGACATTGTCTTCCAGGGACTATGCAAAAGCATGCAGACTCCTAGATGCGTTTTATGTATGAATAACGGCTTCAACCTTAAGAGCAAAAATATAGTCTTATATACAAAAATTTGTTGTGGAAGTTTAGATCTCATTGGAATCGATGCTACCTCAACTGAGCTCGGCCGTATTTCCCTTAAAGATTGGAATCTTCAGCAGCTCTCAACGACATTCCAAAGAAATTCTAAACTAGGTCAGAGTTCTGAAGTTACGTTTTGGAATTTCTTAGCTGGCGCCTGGTCGTAAGATAAATCGAACATTTTAACGGCGCACCTTAAAGCGAACAAAATAATAATGATTCGACTAAATTCATCTGGAAAAGTACTGAAGAACTTCAATCAATAATCGAGCAGTATAAAGTATCAGAAGCAAGCAAAAGAAATCCAGAACTATCAAAAAGAAATTAATAAGCATAGCGAAAAATTTAACGACACGATTGCAGTTATTATTTGGCAAGATAAAATCATCTACACAAGACGTGAACAAAGCGGTTGTACATCAATTAAGCGTATTTGAATACGGTATATGACAGTGTGACATGTACTTGCGGCGCGCGTGGCGTGAGATACAAAATCATAAATTTTATGAGCATGTACGACCGGTTTAGAAAAGAGTGGAGAAAGGAAATGATTGGGATTTGAAATTTGTCTGTTTTTAGTCGGCATCCCTCCAGTGATACTATACTATAAATATAACTTAGTTGCAGCGTTGCCAGACGGTCAACATATTTCCCCCAAGATAAATCTGAAAAACCCTAAGATTTAAAAAAAAAACCCAAATTTTGTTGCATAATTTTTTTTTAACATGTCTTACGTATGACTTAAAATAAAAAAATATTTGGCGCAACAGGTCCGTAGGCACCCTAGGCCTATCTTCTCACAACCATTCGTTTTGTGAACGAATGAAAGGGATCTACAATTTTATGTCGAGTCCAAACGGCCAATTGAGAAGCTCTTTCACAGACAGTTATACTCTCAGATGTTTGCCAGACTTTCGCAAGAGGTGGCGCAGTGGAAAACAAAACCTTACGATGGAATTTTTTTTTTTTTTTTTTGCGACTCGAACCCACGGTTGCTAACACGGTACATTTGGGACAATTTTCGCAAGTTCTTGTTAGAGAGTTATAAGCGCCTACTGTTCTATTTTATAGCTTTTACACTTTATAAGTTTTTGAGTACGAGAACAAGTGTAGTAGGAGTTTCTGATTTTTGGTCTATTTGTGAATGATTTTCTTTTTGACTGGAATAGGTAAATGACGCTGATTAAAGTTATCAATAATTGAATACTTCCAGATAGATCGATATCTTTACATATAAATATGTATGTATAGGTATGCAAGAATTCAGAGATTTGCTTAAATTTGTATATATCACGATGAACGTGGGTTGGTGTGCAAATGAAGTGGGATATTCTGATTGTTGGAATTACCTATTTTAAGGTACATATTCAAAAAGGTTGAAAAGAGTAGAAGTGGGTAATATTTGCTGAAAATAAGTTTTGCGTTGCTGTTGCATTTCTAATGGCTGTTGCAATTTTAATTTTAAAGTGCGATATTGAGTTTTAAAAATGTGTAGGTATATTAGAACAGAGATCAGGTTCTGGGTAGACATTTTTGAGAAATAATTAAAAAACAGATTTCTTCGAATTTTTTGAAAAAAAGTAAGTACGGGATCTTATTTAAAATACTGATATCATCTTTAATATGCATTTTGATCAAAATTCTTAGAGCGGTAGTTTAAAAATTACTATTTGTTTACTATATAGCTAAAAACCGATTATAATTTCTTGTTCGCGATATAAACATTACCTGGTTTTTAAAGTTTTATCGAAGTTAAAAATGGGGTTTTCGAGATATGAGCAGTTTTTAAAATTAGCGCTTGTACTATGCATCCTACCTCGTATTTCTTCTAAAAGAAAAAAAAAATAATTAACAAATACAAAACAATATAGTTCTTCCATTTTTGGAATGAATTTTTTTTTTTTGTCACATGGCAACCCTACCTGCATGGAAAGCCACATACCCCAATTGTTAGCAAACGCAAATATGATCAACAGCCAGCATTTATAATTCTCGTTGTGTTTACACGCACACAAGCATTTGGTGAGGTACTTCGTATAGTTACACCACAAAACGATATTCGCCGCGAATTATCGCTCTCACTGTATAACAGTTGAGATCTGTGTGTTGAGAGATCTGAGAGTTGAACTATGGTGGTAGTGTTGTCTAGTGAGAGTCGCATTGATGCGAAGCCGATCGCTATCTCTTTCTTACGCATGCTCAGCATAGGTACATTAAAACCTTGCCGCTCTGCGACGGAATAAATCTTCCTGTACTTAGTTGCAAGTATGAGTGACGCCAAATATTTTTTTTTGTAGCAAGAGTAAGAGGAAGCGATTGTGCAGAAGGCACCCCAAGTATTCCAATAGGAGATTATGCGAGTGTAAGAAGACCAGGTTATATGGAATAGGAAATTTATGGTGTACGTGACACTCATGTCCAAAGCGTAGTAGCGCGAGGAAAAAGAGGCAGTTGGTTTCCAACCAGCACAGGAATCAGTTGTGGAGGACGGTGTTCCCCAACGAACATTTTTTTTGTATTTCTGCTGCCATTGCAGTCAAGTTTTTCTTTTCATTTTCCCATGTGGAAATATAAGTACATCAAAATTGATGCGGGTTTTTTTTTACGCTCAAAAGTAAGAGCAAACATTTATTCAGTGCGTTTTTTCTGTCTTTAAAATAAATTCAAGAAGCAGATCAATTACAACGGAAGTTTCCAATTGGAACCGGAAAAAAAAAAAAAGAAAATCCCCACGAGGTAAGGGAGTGTTAATTTCTTTATATATATATATATCTAGAACTAGACTCACACGTGTTCTTGTGTGTTTCTAGGGTCCAAGTGCAGGGCAGATTTGTATGCCGAAATCCAAGTGCAGGGCAGATTTGTATGCCGAAATCCAAGTGCAGGGCAGATTTGTATGCCGAAATCCAAGTGCAGGGCAGATTTGTATGCCGAAATCCAAGTGCAGGGCAGATTTGTATGCCGAAATCCAAGTGCAGGGCAGATTTGTATGCCGAAATCCAAGTGCAGGGCAGATTTTGAAGCCGAATCCCTAGGCTGGGTAAATTAATTTCATGTGGAATGAGCCATAATTGTCCCGAAGTACTATTGGCGAGTCGCAGCTCCACGCACCGAAGAATGCACATCTCTACCCCCAATCATCAGACCCGGTTGCAGTCATTTTTTTTTGTCTCGTGCGGATCCCAACGCTTCAAATAATTTATTTGGTGTTGCCCACGGAAAAATAGTGTCTCAAGCACCAAATTTTTATATATATAACTTACGTTATCTATCACACCTGTACCGTTCTTCTTTTTCTTTTGTACCCGGATGTACCGTTCTTCTTTTTCTTTTGTACCCGGTTGTACCGTTCGTGCGCAGTGTTGGCAGTTTCACCGGACTATGTTACCGTTAATGTAACCCCACGTTGTCATGAAACCAACTCACTACAATTGTACTTACTATAAGTAGATTTAAATTTCACGTTGATCAAATGATCTATAGTCTCTTAGAGAAGTAACTAAGTTAAGTATTAAATATCGTATCTCTCACTTTCGTAATGTTAAGATCGTAAAGATTTTCGTTGTTGGTTATTAAGAATTTAAATTTTTTTTTTTCTTTGCCTTGAATTTTGTACGTTTAACGTAAGGAAAATTTATACCTAAGATCTCGAGATACAATCATCACTTGTTGAAGTGGATGTATCGACACATTGTTTTTTATATTCTTGTCACTCGGGCATTCTAACTAATGTTTAGCATGACCGTATGTATATATATATATGCAGGATTGATTAATTAACGCCTCTCTAGCAAAACCTACGTACATCCTCGACGGCAGGCCTTCCTTCGGCGGAGTCTTCGTAATTGGTGAGTAAATTTTTCTGGTTTTTCTCTATACATCTATATATATATACATACATTTACTATATATATACATTTACTATATATAGACATATACTATAGAGATTCTTTTCCTTTCTTGAATGCTAACGAGATTAGATATTAAGTAATGATCATAAAAATTATTGAATGTCGTTCCATGTTTACAATACCCTATTGTAACTCTCTTTCTTTTGCGATGAATTAATATTAAATATAAGTATATAATGAAATAAATATTCCCTTATTGAGGTAATGAAGTAAGACAAGCAACGAGTTTTTGAAATTAAAGGGGCCATTCTCTAAAGTTCTCTCTTGATTCCCTCGGAATGTGCCATGGTAGGGCGGGTTAGATAACACTTCCATCTTTGGTTATCATATCTCTTACAAGTAATACCAGGATCAGCGCACTCTTTCCTATCTTCTCTTCTTTTCCCATCGAGCATATTTTATTTTTGTTTCGGGTATAAATTCTGCAAAAACCCACCCCCCAGACTGAAGCAGCCGTAGATTGCCAGGTGCTCGAGACCCGCAGATTATTTTATGGGATATTTTCATTATCTTCCCAGCCCGTCGTTACAAAAATTATGGCGCCCAACGTGGGGCACGAAGACAGACCAGAATTATATTGAACTAAGTTTAATACTTGGAATTTTCAATGGTTTTGTGACATCTTCGTTTAACACAATTTTTTTTCTCGCTATCTTACACATTTCTCGTGACAGATACCGCTCACATCGCTTTCGAATAACGATTAGCTTATAGAGAAGATTTTCTCAGAGTTAGACGTCGAAGTGATAATTAATTTTTGTGATTTTAATTAGCTCACCTAGTCGTGGAATTGTCAGTAGTCGATTAATTCGTAATCGATTATTGAACCTTCGACGGGAAGTTAACATTCTTGAAGCCGCAATTGCTAATGTTTTACCAGACTTAGTGAAGTAGATCCATTGGAACTGATCCTGTGAACTACGAACATCTGCAGTCGTTCTGCGATATTTCGTCCAGTGTATTTAGTCCATTGTTTCTATCTAACTAACAAATTGCATTTTTCTCTTTACAATACAGTGTTGTTAACAGACTCAGGAATTACAGGCTCAGTTTCTGAATATTGGGAATGAGTATTACTGTCTTGATGTCTCGACCAATGCTATACTTTTCATTACACTTTAACCTTTCTCACTTTGCTTGATCCAGGAGTTGCTTGGAAGATTCAATAAAGCTCGTACGCTTTACTTTATTACCTCATTATTCATGACAGTATAAACCCACCTAAGTATTATTATATATTTATCTACCTTAATTAATTGTTATTTTTTTTTGTCCTTTCACATTTACTCTATTTAATTTACATTTTTTTTTCCCTTTATTTCTCAAAATGGCTATGCCACGCACGCCTACTAATTTACCATTAAAATCTAATGGATCTATATCTAACACTTGCTCAATTTGCAAGAAACCTTTCAATGACAAAGAGCTTACTATTACTAAATGTAACCACACCTTTCACCAGATATGTATTCTGGATCATTTAAAGAAGACATCTTCATGTCCGACTTGTCAGACTAAGTGTTCCCCCAAAGATTTAGCACGTTCTATTCATGGGACGAATACTAAGCAAACTGGTGCAATACCTAAACCAAGTAGTGTAGTAACTCGCTCTAAATCACTTTTTCAAAACCCGATTGATTGGTCGATGCCATCATCCCCAACATCTGGTGTACCAACAGTTCAACACATTGAAGATAATTTGCGTAGAGACTTATCTCAACAATTGTCTTTAAACCAAGTTTTCTCCAATACTGACCTTAACTTTTCTCACAATGACCAGACAAGTAGTCACCTGCCTAGTGCATCCCTGAATCCTTGTTCTGTACCTCCGAACACGGAATCAAACCACGCGAGAGACGATGAACAATTGCAAACCGTGTCGAAACGACTTGAGAAAATTATGGATGAGAAACTACAGATGAGTTTTTCCATCATGATGCGTCAATTTGAGAACTTACTTACTAAACAATCGAATCCTAGTAGTAACTCTCAAAATCAACAAGATTTCATACCAATTATACCAAACCCTGAACCTAGTAGACTTCAAGAGTTTTCGCTACCTTCAAACGATGCTGGAACGCGAAACACTCAGTTACCTTTTTCTTCTAACGAACAAAATCGTTCAAATGATTTTCCCCGGATAGACAAAAATCGAGCAGCTAATATTATTCAAAGCTGGAACATCAGTTTTGATGGTTTGAACTCGAAATTATCAATCAACAATTTTATTTACCGAATTACCGCCTTGACGAAAGACTGTTTGAATGGTGACTTTCAGTTGCTTTGCGACTACATTCACATTGTTTTTACAGACCGTGCAAGAGATTGGTATTGGCGTTACCGAAGAGGAGTCGATCGAATCTCTTGGGAACCCTTCTGTCATGCGTTAAGACAGGAATTCCAAGAATTTAAAACAGATTCTGACATAAAAGAACTGATTTCTGCCAGAAAACAAAAAGTGAATGAACCTTTTGATGAATTTTATAACTCAATCTTGAAACTTTGTGATCGATTGTGTTATCCACTTCTCGAACAGGAGTTAGTTGAAATTCTACACCGAAACGTCAGAGCGGAAATTAAACAACAAACCTTTTACATGACTTTTGCATCTGTTGCACAATTAAGAAACTTTTGTTTGCGTCGAGAGGCTGTATTTGGCAGTACGCCGAATCAAACCCAACCGATTCGACAAAACTTTTTTCGACGACCCATAAATGAAGTAGTTACAGATTCAGATAATCTCGAAGAGGAGTCCATCATCAACCCTGACATAGCTGAGCTAAACAACTTGTTATGTTGGAATTGTAGAGTGGTAGGACATTCTTATAGAGATTGTTTGGCTCCAAGAACAATATTTTGTTACGGTTGCGGAACCGCTAACGTGTACAAACCAAGTTGCCTTAAATGTTTGCATTCGTTAAACGCAAGGAGGAGCGTTGGAGACTTCACCCAACCACGCTCGTCATAAAAGAAAGGGGTGACAATAATAAAAACATTTCTTTAAACAAACTTTCAACTTCTGATCATGCGAAGGAAACGCCAGACGTAGCTTCGAAAGTTACAACCCCTGTTGTTATTCTTCGTAGGTCAAATACACACTCGAATGAACTTAGCGAACCTAAGCTTCATCCGATTATTCCTTATCATACACGATTGAATTCATACAATCGAATTAAAAAAACTTTAGTGAATCCCGTTAGTGAATTAACTTATATTTCAAGTATAACCCGAAGACCAAAGAAAGCTACACAGCGAATGCGATCTTTTTGGAAAATGGTTAGAAAGAATAGAGTTTTCATTAGACACGCAATATCTGGAATTGAAAACCCTTCTCACGATCTCAGACCCTATGCAACTGTGTCTATATTAGACAAGAGTTACAAAGGATTACTGGATAGTGGAGCCTCTATTTCATGCTTTGGTGCCAACGCGGCCAAAGAATTAGTAGACGCAGGACTTGTTAATATCAAACGTTTTACAACTTTTGCACAAACTGCCGATGGCAAATCGCAACAAATTAGAGGTTACATCGAGACAGATATCACTTTTCGAGATGTCACTAAGAAATTAAGAATTTATGTCATACCTACCTTATCTCAAGATTTATATCTTGGAATTGACTTTTGGTCAGCTTTCAAGATAGCCCCGGATGTAATTAGTGGAATATCTTCTCCTTCTGATAATTCTGATTCCGAACCAAATCATCATTGCTTAACTTCAAGTCAGAAACAGAAATTAGATGCAGCTATATCCTTGTTCCCCTCGTTTGCTAGAGAAGGACTTGGTAAAACTAGTGTTGTCGAACACGCTATCGAAATCGAAACAGGTATTAAACCTGTGAAGCAGCGATATTTTCCAATTTCACCGGCTATCGAGAAGCTAGTACATGCTGAAATAGATAGAATGTTATCACTCGGAGTCATTGAAGAATCAATTAGTTCCTGGAGTAGTCCAGTTGTTTTAGTACAAAAACCAGGAAAAGTAAGATTGTGTCTTGACTCGCGGAAGCTCAATAGTGTAACTATAAAGGATGCCTATCCTTTGCCACACATTGAGGGTATTTTAAGCCGTTTGCCTAAAACTGAGTTTATTTCAAGTCTTGACTTGAAAGATGCCTTTTGGCAAATACCACTCAGCGAAGCTTCACGAGACAAAACCGCCTTTACTGTTCCTAACCGGCCTTTATATCATTACAAAGTTATGCCATTCGGCTTATGTAATGCGCCGCAAACCATGTGTCGACTAATGGACCGTGTGATACCACCAGAAATGAAAGAACGCGTTTTCGTCTATTTAGATGACTTACTGTTGCTCTCGTCGAATTTTGAAGACCACCTTCAACTATTAATTGATGTAGCTCAAAGATTGAGGAAATCAGGACTTACCGTAAATATCGAGAAGAGTCGTTTTTGTTTGAAGGAAGTCAAATACCTTGGTTACATTGTAGGTCACGGTACTCTGCGAACCGATCCAGACAAAATCAAAGCTATGACGACATATCCTGTCCCGACGACAGTGAAACAGCTTAGACGTTTTATGGGTATATCGGGTTGGTACCGTAGGTTTATAAAAGATTTTTCCGGAGTATCTGCTCCGATGACGGACCTATTAAAGAAAACTAAAACTTTTAAATGGAATGATCAGGCTCAAGAGTCGTTTGACTTACTGAAAACCAGGTTATCCACAGCTCCTGTATTAGCAAACCCAGATTTCAGTAAACCTTTCGCCATTCAGTGTGATGCAAGTTTATTTGGAGTTGGCGGTGTGCTTACGCAGTTAGATAACGAGCAGAACGAATGTCCAATAGCATACTTTTCCCAAAAGCTTAATTCCACGCAGAGAAAGTATAGCGTTACGGAATTGGAATGTTTAGCGGCTATTCTGTGTCTCAAGAAATTCCGACCATATGTGGAAGGTCAATCTTTTAAAATCATTACCGATCATGCTAGTTTGAAATGGATCATGCAACAGAAAGATCTTTCTGGACGTCTCGCAAGATGGTCACTCAAACTGCAAGGTTACAATTTTACTATCGAACATAGAAAAGGTTCTGATCATATCGTACCGGACGCATTATCACGAGTTGAGGAAAACATTGTTTCCGCTATCGATCATTCTGAACCAGAAGTAGATTTGGAGTCTGAACACTTTGAGTCAGAGCAATACAAAAAACTTCGCATGCATGTAAATGCAAACCAAGCTAGTTTACCCGACCTTAAAGTGGTAGATAAATTCGTGTACCGTAGAACTCAATTTTATGATGGTGATGTCGAAAACGAATCTACCGCATGGAAACTTTGGATACCAGAAGACATGACGTCTAGTCTAATGGAACGTTTTCACAACCCACCGAACTTTTGTCATGCAGGTATAGGCAAAACTCTCGAGAGGTTGAGGAGGCATTTTTATTGGCCTAAGATGGTAGTTGACGTCAAGAACTTTATAAATAAGTGTGAGACCTGTAAACAAATTAAAGCACCGAATAAAGTTTTACGAGCTCCCATGATCAATCAGCCGAAATCCAGCAGGACATTTCAAAAATTGTACATGGATCTATTAGGACCGTATCCGCGGTCGAGATCAGGTAACATTGGTATTTTCATTGTTCTAGACCACTTATCAAAATTCCCTCTATTGAAACCTATACGTAAGCTATGCGCTAGCAATATTATTAAGTTTTTGAAAGACAGTGTATTTACCATCTTTGGTGTACCAGAAAACATTGTCACGGACAATGGCGTTCAATTCAAGGGAGAATTGTTTAATAATTTTCTTAAACAGTATGGTATTCATCATACATACACTGCTGTCTATTCACCTCAAAGTAATGCATCTGAGAGGGTGAATCGTTCTATCGTCTCAGGAATTCGAGCGTATTTGAAAACCGAACAAAATCGTTGGGATGAGTGTATTCCGGATATTGCATCCGCATTGCGCAGTTCATGTCACCAATCACTTGGCTTTTCACCATATTTTACGTTATTCGGCCAAGAAATGATAACACACGCTTCAACGTATAAACTATTTAGAAACCTTAACGCATTAGAAACAGGAGAAATGGTTATACATCCTAAAGATAAACTTCAACTAGTTAGAAACGAAGTACAAAAACATATAACTAAAGCTTTCGACAGTAGTGCTAAGAGATATAACACTCGCAGTACTAATGTGAATTTATGTCCCGGACAGACCGTATTTCGCCGCTCGTTTGCACAAAGCGACGCGAAGAAACATTTTAACGCTAAGTTAGCACCCAAATTTTTAAAAGCTACAGTAGTAGAGAAAGTAGGCAACAATTGTTACAAACTTGAAGACGAGTTTGGTAAAACCATGTTGTACCACAGCAAAGATATACGAACTTGAGCCAATTTTGTTTTTCTTCTTCTTCCCAGCCTTGTGTTTCCATATGTCCTTAAGCACATATCCTCACAAGCCTGTGTTGTACTATGCATCCTACCTCGTATTTCTTCTAAAAGAAAAAAAAAATAATTAACAAATACAAAACAATATAGTTCTTCCATTTTTGGAATGAATTTTTTTTTTTTGTCACATGGCAACCCTACCTGCATGGAAAGCCACATACCCCAATTGTTAGCAAACGCAAATATGATCAACAGCCAGCATTTATAATTCTCGTTGTGTTTACACGCACACAAGCATTTGGTGAGGTACTTCGTATAGTTACACCACAAAACGATATTCGCCGCGAATTATCGCTCTCACTGTATAACAGTTGAGATCTGTGTGTTGAGAGATCTGAGAGTTGAACTATGGTGGTAGTGTTGTCTAGTGAGAGTCGCATTGATGCGAAGCCGATCGCTATCTCTTTCTTACGCATGCTCAGCATAGGTACATTAAAACCTTGCCGCTCTGCGACGGAATAAATCTTCCTGTACTTAGTTGCAAGTATGAGTGACGCCAAATATTTTTTTTTGTAGCAAGAGTAAGAGGAAGCGATTGTGCAGAAGGCACCCCAAGTATTCCAATAGGAGATTATGCGAGTGTAAGAAGACCAGGTTATATGGAATAGGAAATTTATGGTGTACGTGACACTCATGTCCAAAGCGTAGTAGCGCGAGGAAAAAGAGGCAGTTGGTTTCCAACCAGCACAGGAATCAGTTGTGGAGGACGGTGTTCCCCAACGAACATTTTTTTTGTATTTCTGCTGCCATTGCAGTCAAGTTTTTCTTTTCATTTTCCCATGTGGAAATATAAGTACATCAAAATTGATGCGGGTTTTTTTTTACGCTCAAAAGTAAGAGCAAACATTTATTCAGTGCGTTTTTTCTGTCTTTAAAATAAATTCAAGAAGCAGATCAATTACAACGGAAGTTTCCAATTGGAACCGGAAAAAAAAAAAAAGAAAATCCCCACGAGGTAAGGGAGTGTTAATTTCTTTATATATATATATATCTAGAACTAGACTCACACGTGTTCTTGTGTGTTTCTAGGGTCCAAGTGCAGGGCAGATTTGTATGCCGAAATCCAAGTGCAGGGCAGATTTGTATGCCGAAATCCAAGTGCAGGGCAGATTTGTATGCCGAAATCCAAGTGCAGGGCAGATTTGTATGCCGAAATCCAAGTGCAGGGCAGATTTGTATGCCGAAATCCAAGTGCAGGGCAGATTTGTATGCCGAAATCCAAGTGCAGGGCAGATTTTGAAGCCGAATCCCTAGGCTGGGTAAATTAATTTCATGTGGAATGAGCCATAATTGTCCCGAAGTACTATTGGCGAGTCGCAGCTCCACGCACCGAAGAATGCACATCTCTACCCCCAATCATCAGACCCGGTTGCAGTCATTTTTTTTTGTCTCGTGCGGATCCCAACGCTTCAAATAATTTATTTGGTGTTGCCCACGGAAAAATAGTGTCTCAAGCACCAAATTTTTATATATATAACTTACGTTATCTATCACACCTGTACCGTTCTTCTTTTTCTTTTGTACCCGGATGTACCGTTCTTCTTTTTCTTTTGTACCCGGTTGTACCGTTCGTGCGCAGTGTTGGCAGTTTCACCGGACTATGTTACCGTTAATGTAACCCCACGTTGTCATGAAACCAACTCACTACAATTGTACTTACTATAAGTAGATTTAAATTTCACGTTGATCAAATGATCTATAGTCTCTTAGAGAAGTAACTAAGTTAAGTATTAAATATCGTATCTCTCACTTTCGTAATGTTAAGATCGTAAAGATTTTCGTTGTTGGTTATTAAGAATTTAAATTTTTTTTTTTCTTTGCCTTGAATTTTGTACGTTTAACGTAAGGAAAATTTATACCTAAGATCTCGAGATACAATCATCACTTGTTGAAGTGGATGTATCGACACATTGTTTTTTATATTCTTGTCACTCGGGCATTCTAACTAATGTTTAGCATGACCGTATGTATATATATATATGCAGGATTGATTAATTAACGCCTCTCTAGCAAAACCTACGTACATCCTCGACGGCAGGCCTTCCTTCGGCGGAGTCTTCGTAATTGGTGAGTAAATTTTTCTGGTTTTTCTCTATACATCTATATATATATACATACATTTACTATATATATACATTTACTATATATAGACATATACTATAGAGATTCTTTTCCTTTCTTGAATGCTAACGAGATTAGATATTAAGTAATGATCATAAAAATTATTGAATGTCGTTCCATGTTTACAATACCCTATTGTAACTCTCTTTCTTTTGCGATGAATTAATATTAAATATAAGTATATAATGAAATAAATATTCCCTTATTGAGGTAATGAAGTAAGACAAGCAACGAGTTTTTGAAATTAAAGGGGCCATTCTCTAAAGTTCTCTCTTGATTCCCTCGGAATGTGCCATGGTAGGGCGGGTTAGATAACACTTCCATCTTTGGTTATCATATCTCTTACAAGTAATACCAGGATCAGCGCACTCTTTCCTATCTTCTCTTCTTTTCCCATCGAGCATATTTTATTTTTGTTTCGGGTATAAATTCTGCAAAAACCCACCCCCCAGACTGAAGCAGCCGTAGATTGCCAGGTGCTCGAGACCCGCAGATTATTTTATGGGATATTTTCATTATCTTCCCAGCCCGTCGTTACACGCTTTCGGTGATTCGAATTGAAAATTAAGAACGCAACAATTTTAAGAACATCAATGTTACTCTAAGTTTGCATTTTGGTCAAAATCGTTATTGCCGTTGTCTAGTAAAATAAGGAAAACTAAATTAAAAAAAAAAAAAGACTTTTTTCAAAAATCCAAAATAAAAAACGACCCCGAACTGTAAGCCAACAAACTCCAAATCCGAAGATTTAACGAAATCCGGGTAGCCGTTTAGGCTGTAGGCCTGTGGAAGGACGGACAGACAGACATACAGACAGACGGACAGACCGGACAGAATTTTGCGACCACTTCCACGTAATGGAAAAAGGGTAATGTACAGAACGTACACAATTATTAACATTGGTTATGCGATAAAAAATTTGTTAGGTTTATTTTAGGTAGGTAGTAGGTACTAATATACGAGTTGGGTGTGCTATTTATAAAAATTTTAAAATTTGTTATTTCAGTTGGAAAATTAAATCTTTGTCCCAATGTTAATTCCTCCGTCCCATTCCCCTCGCTTAATAGTTCAACACACGAATCACAAAACAACCGCGCCTACGGCTTATAAGTAGTTACAAAAACCTTTTCCTAATGAAACTAACATTAGAATTTTTTAATGGCTGGTTTTGTAAATGAAAAAGAATCTGTCACTCTGCGCCAAAAAGTGGGGATTGGAATGTCAAAATTAAAAAAAAAAAAAAAAAAAATTACCTAATAAAACGGGCGCAAGATCAATTGTCAGTATGACTGAGTGAAAAGCAAAGAATAAAATTGCGTTTCTTAAAAAAGCAATAAGAAAAAATAAAATTTCAACGTCGATTGTCATGCTCAATTTTATTATCATTTGATTGTTGTGTTGCGAACATAACTAAGAATCACTACGTTAGGTACCTCATGCTTAAGTAAAAGTTACTCAGCGTTTCTTACGTTCATAGAATTCCTATAAATTTATTTTTTCTGTGGAAACTCTTTTAAGGTTACCAAAAAGGATATTATAACGAAATGCAAATAAAATAGAATTTTAAAAAGAAACAGATTTTGCCCTAAACAATATCTCCCCCTAGATTTCCCCCCATCGACCAAAAAAAAAACTCTTAAATCTGGGTGAAAGCCCCCATGGCATGGCAACGCAACTCAGTTGGACTCCGTCGAACTGAAAAGAAGCTCATATGTCCCATACTTAATGCGAGCCAGTCGTTAACGCATAAGAAACCAAACCACCAAACAACTGACAACTACCCATAAGATGGAAGAATTCTTATCGTGTCGGAATAGCTCCAGTAGGTAAACCTTTCTCGGTCTTGTCTTGTTTTAATTGTCATCAGCGTCTTGGTTATCTTCGACATGCTTTGTGCAAAGAAGTTTATTCTGCAACCACTTTTTAGCTGTTTTAGCATCGTCGGAGATCTAGATAGTGACGCCTTTTAGTACTGGTTGAGTGATACCGGTCGAAGTCCTTGAAGAAACGTCCTGTCATAGTCATAATTTTACCATACAAAGCTACTATGCTTCAAAAATGCCTTTGAATTCTAAAAATTTACTATAAAAATTAGAGCTCCGTTCGCGGGAAGTCTCGCGCACTAGCTAGCCGGATTTCGTTCAAACTTAGGGTTTGGAGTTTATGGGCTTACAGTTCTGGTCGCTTTTTTTTTTTTTTTTTTTCAAGATAACCTCAATATTAATGGTACTTCCCATATAATATGTTCGTACCAGTTCGACTTGTTCGAAATGGCTCTTACAACTTCAACCAAAATTGATATTTAAGCTTAAGTAGATGAGGCTACCATGTTACCGTGCTTTTGAAATTTCGACATATCTCAAAAACGGTCTCTACCTGCGATTGTAACAAAAATGCATTCCTAGGATAATATGGTCATTTCTACCTTAATAGGAAACTCAGTTTTTCTCTATATTTTGAAAATGTTTTCTAAAAATGCAGTTTACCTGAAGACAAAAACGCTTTTGACCAAAATGCAAAGATATAGTAAAACTGATGTTTTCAAAAAGATTTCGTCCTTAATTTTCAATTCGAATCACCGAAAACACTAATTTTAAAAATTGTTCATATCTCGAAAACCCCATTTTCGATTTCGATGAAACTTTAAAAACCATTAAATGCTTACATTCCGAACAATAACGTGTACTCCGTTCTCAGATAAATAGGTAAGCAATAGTATTTTTCAAACTAAAGGGACCAGCCCATAGAATTCGTTGCATCCGTCGTGTCGTTAAATTCGTCGATATTGACGTATTCGACGGAACGAGCAGTCCCATAGAATCCGTCGCATACGGTGACAGGCAGTGCTTTAAGTAGATACTCTATCATTATTTGTCCAATGAAACGTGGTCATTTTTCCCTTTCCACTGTACTCAAATTTCCTTTTAAATAATCCCCTGGATAGGTATTTTTTCGTGAAAAAATCTTTCTTTTCAAAGTAACATTTATATTATACGGAAAGACCAGCGACCCACGCCGGCTTCGCACGGGTATAAAATAAATAGCCTATGTCACTCACTGAAAAAATGATTAAAATCGATCCAGTAGTTTTGATTTATTCATTACTGCCCGTGGCCCGCACGCGTTAAATTTGGAGTAAAACAATTCCTCTTTCCCTATACCAAGATATGTCTTATAACTTATGATTTCAATGTCAGGATAGACATTGTTGACTAACTCTTGGATGTTCTCTATCAAAACGAGGGTTTCTAGGTTAATCCTTCTCTCAGTTTGTGTTAACTCTCCATTGCAAACTTTTAGCAGCATCTCTGGAAATAGCCTGTTCTCACGTGAAGATGACGAAACCCTCGTATTAGTTTTAAGCTCTAATTTGTTGACATGTGGTCAAAGGTTGGATCTTTTTCGGGAAGTATTTATTTCGTCAGCATGTGTTCCTCGAGTCACAACTGGTAGGAATTGACGGAAATCTCCTGAGAACAGAATTGTACATCCACCCATAGGTGAATTTTTGTTGCGCAAATCGCGCATTGTCCTATCCAGTGCTTCCACACACAGACGTCTTGTAAAAAATAATTTGCTATTTGTGCGACTAAAAACAAAAGATATGTATCAACAATCGCTAGAGAGCTCCTATAATAAACACGTCCGATCGCTGCTTAATTCAAAGTGCTATAGGGATAGGGTATACATACGTATACGGTTCATTAAAACCGATTTACCTATGGACTCACTCAATTGACAAAAACCACCCTCGCTCATAATCATATCATAATCAGCGTTCCCACATGTACTACATATGTAGTACTATGCTACATATTTGCTGGATTTTTTTAACGCCGTACTACATACTACATTGTTACCCAAAAGTACTACATTTCTTAAGAGCCAACCATCTTAAATTAATTTAAGGAGTTTCCCTGTAAGAAAGCAAATTCGGACACTTTAAATGACCAGTGGCGCTTATTGATTGGGGTTTTCGATCTTATTTTGAAATGTGGACCTCAAAATAGCGACATTGTGGCAATATGGGTGAAATTAAACAAACAGAAAATAGTTTAGGAAACTTAATTATTTGAAGAACTATCTGCATTATATGTTGGACTTCTGCTGTCTTTCAGTAGTGCTTCTGATGAGAGAAAGTTAATTTCAATTAAAAAAAAAAAATATGTACATACTACATTTTGTTTGAAAATGCATCTTTTTTTTCTCGTATGTACCTACTACATTTGCCAAAGATGTAAGTGGCAACGCTGTTAAATCATAACACATGAGAGAAAACAGGAGTAAAGAGAAGAGCACAGCTTTCCAATTGGACTTTGCATGCTCAAATGCTCATTAATGTGTTTATTTTTCTCACATCTACGATCTACCCTCTATCGAACCAACCGAACCGAGATCCGAAACCGAGTCGTGTGTTGAAATGGTTTATGCGTGGCATTTTATATGTAATTATTTACGACATCACATTAGAAACCTAAAAAAAAACAACAGTATTTCTCCACTATTTAATGGATGTTATTATACATATAAACCTTCCTCGTCAATCACTCTATCTATTAAAAAAAACGGCATCAAAATCCGTTGCGTAGTTTTAAGGATTCAAGCATACAAAGGGACAGAGAAAGCGACTTTGTTTTATACTATGTAGTGATAATCACTTTAAATTACATTTGGCATAAAAATAGCAGTTTATTAATATTATTATGATTACATTTTTGTACTAGATCTTGCTAAAAAGTCAGTTTTTTTTTATCTACACATAAGTGTTGATTATCATGGTAAAATATAGATAGGTACATATTTTGATGAAATTAAAAACAAAAAAATTAGTTTGAATGTTATATGCAGCTTTTTCTTTTTGCCCACGAAAGGCTTTAAGACAACGAAATTCCCGAAAAGGGGAAGAAATCCCACGATATAGGAACACTGGTGACAGCCGATGAAAGTTTCTCTTATGTTCTCACCAATGAAAAGACATCCTCTCACGCTGTGCCATCTGTCCAAGGGTTCGACGGACAGAAAAGTAGAAAGTAATGCGAGAAACAGATAAACACAGCGACATCAACATCAACAGCAACAGCGAATTTAGGATTAGCTCTAACGTTGACGTCGCTGTCGATGTTGCTGTGCTAATATCTTCAAAGTAATAAAAATACGTTGGTTCTAAAAACTTGTCAAAGTTGCTGTTGCTGTGTTAATTTGTTTCTCGCATAGACCTACCTTATCCGTCGCATCCGGCACGTGCGCTATTAATGGGTCACCTTCCATGAGATACTGTGTATTCTATCCACTTGTCAGTCGAAATAGACGCGACGAGATCTATGGGTTGGCCCCTTAAGCATTGCAATATTTGGTATTTTTTTGTGTGCCAAATTTTACAAAAACCGCTCTAACAATAAGTATTCTAAATAAGATCCCATACTTACTTTTTCTCAAAAAAAAAAATCGAATAAATCATTTTTTTAATTATTTCTCCGAAATAAGTACCCAAAAACAAACATCCGAATTCGTATTATCTACTACTACTTCCAATAATAGACACCTTAAACCAGCGCCACCAATCTATTTCCAGTAAAAATAAAGACATGCCCTAACAGATCAGAAAACATAAGCTTCTAGTACCTACGTTTGTCCTTGTATTCAAAAATCTTATAAAATGTGAGTGCTTATAAAATAGTACAGTATTGGTGCTTATTACTCTCATACCAGAACTTGCGACAATTGCCTGTTACTGTGAGCTTCAACTTATAAAAAGTCACGTCGTCATTTGATACGGGCTAACCTAAAAGTGAATTATATTTAATACAACCTTCTGTTTTATTTAATGTACGGATGCTTCTGAACTTTTTACCTACCTACATTGACTCAACCAAACTTTTGATGAACGAGAAAGTTTCGTGCGACCCAGTCGTGCACTTTTTAAAAGATGAGAGTGGACGAACGCTTAGTAAGTCCGTAACACTAACCCACTGAGCCACTGCACCCACTTTGCTTAGACAGTCGTTCAATAAAACAGGTCAAAACACTGTGCAACCACTTTCTTAACCATCGGCCGCACTGCATTCTTCATAGATCGTCTTGATCAACATTAGGGGTGGTTTCTTCACTATTCTACACACCCACACTTATCTTGTATTCGCATTAGAAATGCAAATTAGTTCAGCACTCAAATTGCTACTGCACGC
Organism: Cheilosia urbana; assembly: GCA_946477585.1. NCBI lineage: Eukaryota > Metazoa > Arthropoda > Insecta > Diptera > Syrphidae > Cheilosia > Cheilosia urbana. The sequence goes on from OX297853.1 coordinate 122,645,745, forward strand.
CGCGCCGGCCGCCGGCCGCCCGCATTGCGAATTTGTTGGGGGATGGAACATGGAAGTGCAAATGAATGGAATATTAAAACAGTTTTGTATCAGCATATCCGCTACGTGACAATCTCACTCAGTGCAGTAGTACACGTACGAGTAATCGCCCTGCAGTCTGTGTGTGTATCTGCGATGCATTTGCAATGCTTATCAAGGTAAAAAAAAAAATAGTTTTCATTACACCTACTCTTGACAGTGACTAGAAGGAATGACAAAAACCCAAGATAACATGAATTACTTCGATGAATGAGTGAACTTCCCTGTCAGCTGTCAAGTAAACATGCTCTTAGTAAGTGCGACAAAATGAACTTATCACCGAGCGCAATCATGCCTGATGACTGTTCCATATTGGCATACGTGGAGTATGACGTTATAATTATGCAAATGCAAAGGTTGTCAGATAAAGGGGTATGCCGCCCAGTTGTGAAATATTGCTGACGGAATTTTAGATAAAACTTATTAATTGAATTTTCAACCAAGTGGTATTTATTTTTATTTATTTTTTAATGTTAGCATGTTAACTTTCTCAAATTTTATGGAAGGCCTGCGCTGCGGATATATACGAGCGGTTGTTAGATCTAGCATTACATTCCTAAATGCCGACGGAATATGGCAGAAACGGTTTTCGATAATTTTTAGTTTGCCCACATACTCGGCTTGAAGTCGGGCTTCTACTCAATACGAAACAACAGTTGAGGTGGTCAGAGTTTGACGGCGTAAGTGGACTTAAGATTTCTCGATAACAACATCGACTTAGAATAGGCACTTGGAAGATCTAGCCGCTCCCAGGAAAAGACCTAAAACTTATTTGAAAGCCTGTAAAATACCGGCTAGATAATAAGTGTGACGCAAAGGGGTTAAAGAAGATTGGAGTAAGCATACGTATGGAACCTTTTATGTCAAGACTTGTGCCCTTAATGTCTGCTTTGGCAGGAATGTGTAAGCTCAGGAACTACAGTTTAAAACATAACTAGCTGACCCGGCAAACTTCGTTTCGCTCAAATTTGTTAATTTGTTAATAAATTCCGAGCATGCACCAAGCACTTGCTAATTTATGTAATTCGACCAATTAAAATTCTTTATTCAAAAGTTATATTAAATGCAATAGAAATAAATGATGAATAGCAATGTTGATTTATTTCAATCAAACCGCAATGATTTTGACGTGCCGTCCAACCTTCCACTTTTTCACTAAATTGACAAACATCCATCGATTATCCTTGCAATAAATTATTTGTCATAGCGAAAGCGAGACGCACGGGAAATTGAAGTCGCACGAATGGTAAATCGTTCTTAATAAGCGAAATCTGCGGAGTAAGAGTGTTTGCCTTTGAATTTTCCCCTCAAAATCATCACTTGCATGATATTTGATGTGAGATCCTTCACCATAAAACAAATGCGATCCGTTGCAAAGTTTCGGTACATTGATGTTTCGCAACAGAATTTTAACTGAATCAACTTTCAAATCCGAATTATGTAGATAAATATATAAATTATAAAAATAAGTTATGAGTGCACATACGGACGTCGGTCTCTTTTATATGTAACTGTACCCACCCGGCTTTGCCCATACCTTTCATATTAAATCTTGCTCACATTTCGCAAATTGCTTTATTTGGACAGCGTCCGTTAATAATTTTCATTATACAACTTTAGAAATAGCGTTTGATTTTATTTTTGAATGGGACGTGCCACAATCCGTTTTCTTATCCCGCTTGTGTTTTTCAAAGTACCACCTATAGGTCAAAAACTATCCGAAATTTAAAACTGGAAGCAACCATATCCATCTACAAAATTTCAATCAACTTGGTAGAGCTGTTTTGGTGATCGGCAACAGCGCCACCTATCAGGTCCAAAAGTATCCTATCCTTCAAGCGGGAACGAAGAATATAAATCTATAAAATTTGATTGAAATCGGGTGAGTGGTTTCGGAGATCGATTACAACGCCATATAGCGGTCCAAAAATACTATCTTTTAAGTTAGCTTTAACCTGAAATACAACAATACGAACAAAACAAAAGAAGAATCATAAAAATTTACCCCGTGGTTATCGAGTTATATCATCATCATCGAGTTTCATCCCGAAAGAATTATAGGTATGAATTAAGAAGATTATTATTAAAGAAAATTTAATTGGCCTGAATAACGACATACGCCTACAACGCCACATGTTGAGGATTTTCCGACGATGTGCACTAAGAAATTCAGTTTTTGTTAAAAATAATAAATTAATTATTTTATATGGAGTTTATCAATATAATAACTCCGATCGAAGCATCTGTTTTAAACGATATTTATTTTGTTAACATCCTCGTTGACGATATTTGCAGCACGCATTCTGCCAATGTTATGCCAACGTCATAAGGTTACATCAAAAAAGTTTGAATTGTAAAAGCGTTATGGTTACATTAGATATAATTTAATATGGTGGTTAAGCATTCTTAAATTTTCTAATTTTCCGCGCAATTCTTAATTTTTTCTTTCATAAGATTTTTCTCCTGACTATAACAAACAACAAAAAAAATTTAGCGAAATCGGTCCAGCCGTTCACGCGTCATGCCGCGACCAAGGGAAATTTCTCGTTCCAATTCTCGATTAAATGCGTCAAATCAAAGCTTTGTTGCGCATTTCATCTGACATCTCCAGTTCATTATCCGATGTCACAGGGCGAATTCGATGCAAAATATCGTCGGCCATAATTTATCATCTTTGTATAATTAAAGTAACTATCTACTTCATTTCAAAAAGTTACTTAATGTAACATAGTAAACATAATTTATTAGAACCTTTTTAGGTACCTATATTTAAAAAAAAAAAATAAAAATTGTTGACAACAACAATTTGCTTGGAAAATAATTAAAATAATTGACAACAACAATTGCTTTTAAAATTCAAAATATTTTTTTTTTTTTTATTTGAAGTGTCACTTCTTGATTTCTATCCAGTTAATTTTTTTTCAAAGTGTATTTCCCCATACAAACTTTAATTTTCTAATTTTCCGCGCAATTTTCTTAATTTCTTCAATTTTTCTTTTTTCCTAAACCTTCGCGGAGCAATTACGAACAAATCCGCAGAAGGAAGTATCCAATTCGGTCCAGTCGTTTTCGAGTTTTAAGCATCCGAACAAACCAAGATCCATTTTTATATATATAGATAGCAAGCTCAGTTTTTTTTAGTTTACCTAAAAACAGCAATAACGATTATGACCAAAATGCATGCTTAGAGTACATCTGATTATGTAAGATTGTGGTTTCTAAAATTATTGCGTCCTTAGTTTTCAATTCGAATCACCGAAAACGCTAGTTTTAGAAACTGCTCATGCCTTGAAAACCCCAATTTCAATTTCGATAAAACTTTAAAAACTAAGTAATGCTTACATTCCGAACAATATCTTGTACACAATTTTCAGCCAAATAATTCAGCGATAGTTTTTTTCGAACTATGTATATGTATATTGAAAAATGTTCTTACTATTTTGTCCCCAAAAATACATAGGTATATAGAATAATACTAATTAAAATCCCAAAGGTAGGGGAGACCGGGGCTAGTTGACTCAAAATTTACATTTTTTTTTTTTTTTTCTCTAGAACTAATGCTGATATAAAGATAGTTCAGATATCATTGAAAAAAGCATCCTTTGTTCTTTCTAAACAAAGTTATTCAATTAAAAAAAAACAGCATGAGGACAATGAGGAATTTTAATAGAGTTCCTCGATTATGTCAACTAACCCCGGTACCGGGGTAAGTTGACTTGCGTTATGGGGTTAATTGACCCACGCCGCCGTGCGAAACTGAATTCTTACCAAAAATGTAAAGATTAAGATTCATTTATTTTTTTATTTTTTCGTAATAACATAAATGAATTCTGTATCTACTTAACGAACAAGTATCAGCAGATGGGAACAATATTTTCAATATTAGGCACTTATGTTGGTTATGTTAACAAAAAACAACCACTTATTGTGGTGGAAACGAAAAGGCACTTAATGGCCATTAACTAAAATAAGGCAAAATAAATAAATTAAAGAGGTACATAGTTCTAGTGCTTAGGAAAAATATAAGATTTCAAATTAAGCAAAATAAATAAATTAAAAGCCACTTCCTGTGGTAAAACAAAAACCAAAAATATCACTTATATTCTCAGTCACTTATTAAACAAAATAAAAATTATAGAGGCACTTTCAGTGCATAGAAAAAGTCAAATAATAATTGCACTAAATGACTTAAAATTAAACAAAATTAATAAATTAAAAACCACTTCCTGTGGTAAAACAAATATTACTTAGTCACTATCTAAATCGTCATCAGAACTACAATTTTGACAGCTATAAAAAAACAATTTCCCTCGTGAACATTTCGAGTGTGCCCATTTGTGACAGCGAATGCATTGAATCCAATCCTCTCCTGGAACGCTTGCTAAGTATGAATCCCCGCAAACGAGGCATACTTCATCTTCATCATCTTCTTCTGAAGACTCATTTAAAGTTGGCTTCCTCCTCGGTTTCGGTGTTTTATTTTTTTTTTTTTGCTTTGTTGTTTTTGGCTGGTTTTGTTCTTTTGGCTATTTGTCTCTCAGTTTTAGCTACTTTCTTAGACCTTACTGCGTTTTTTTTTTTCTTCAAGAGCGGTTTTTACTGGGGTGTCAGTATAAATTGCCGATGATCTTTTGCGACTGTTTTCTTTGGCTTTCTGACGCGGGCCTGCTTTTGGCAATGGTCGTATCTTGAGCAAGAGAGCCATCCTTGAGGTGGAAGGCTGCGGATCATCGCCTTCTCTAAGAGCTTCGGGAATCATTTGCTTTGTAGGAGTTCTTGGATTTTCGTGATACAAGGATAATTCTGGCTCAAAAATATTTGTTGCTTGTGGTGTGTCGGCATATTGTTCATCTTCACGGTCAGGTTTATTGCTGCTTGTTGTTTCAGGCCGGTTGGATACATAACTTCCCATAAATTCTGAATCAAGAAAGACGTTTTCATTTACTAGATGTTGTTTATGGTGAATGCTAAAGGAAAGGCAGTCTTTATGATTGCGGGAATATTGTAAATTGACATAGGCCTTCCCGCTTGGTAGCCATCCAATTTCCACATGCTGTATTGATATACTTTTTAAATGGCCCGAAGACTGTTCTATCCAGTGGTTGGAGTTTATGGCTGCAGTGTGGAGGAAAATACAACACAGTTACCCCATTTTGCTGAGTATCTCCTCTTGCTATTTTCCTTTTATAAGTCTTCATTTCCTGTAAATCCCGAAAAAAAATATTGAGTCAACTAGCCCCGGATCTGGCAGATAACAAGATTTTTCAGAAGCAAAAAAAAACAAAATAAAAGACATGCATGGACAACTAACACATAGATACACTATATTGCAAAAAAAAATCTGCGCCAGACGCTCAAAAACGGCCGGAAAGAGGAAAATAAGAGAAAAAAAAAGTTACTTACGGTAGCAAAAAATCGTTTTTCCTTAATATTTCTTGAATGACATGTACTCGCGACTCGCGATTGCAGGAATGGAAATACAATTTATTTCTTCTCTTTAAAATAAATGGCAGTGAGTCAACTTGCCCCTGGCGTCAATTATCCCCGGTCTCCCCTACTTAGTTTTCTTAAAAAAAAATTTTTAATAAAACTGATTTTAATTATTTCTCAAAAACGACTACCCAAAACCCAATCTGTCTTCTTATATTTTACTAAAACACGATGCCATGCTACCAAAAAAACCCAATTATAACTATACATACAAAAAACGTATTTTTATTTCCCACTTATTCTTCTTTTTTTCAACCAAATTGAATATGCACCTTAAAATAATTCCAACCACTTGGAGCTTACACAGTATCAGAAACACTCACTTCATTTGCACTCCACTCAAGTCCATCGGTATATTCAGTTTATAACTGCTAATGCAAATTCAAAAACAATTCCCCGAATTTTAACGTAATACATCTATGTAAAGATATCAGTCTATGGTGAACCCTACTTCCAATTCCATTCAAAGAAAATCTAAATTCAGAGAAAATCTAAAAAAAATCCATAACAAACAAGAACATATATATTCTCTCTGATAGCAAAGCTGCACTACTGGCTATCAATAGCTATGAAATCACATCAAAGCTAGTATGGGATTGCCTACAATTACTCACATCGCTAGCCAGCACAAACAGAGTACATCTCATTTGGGTGCCAGGACACAGCGGACATGTGGGCAATGAAATAGCAGACATACTAGCCAGAAAAGGATCAGCATCCACCTTTATGATGCCAAGACCATTCTGTGGATTACCCCTTAGCACCGCTAAATTCCGCATTAAAACCTGGCTGGAAAACAAAGCAAATCATTACTGGACAAACACTGAAGGTAACAGACAAGCTAAAATGTTCATGCCAACTATTTCCCGTTCAAGAACAAAACAACTCCTTAACCTAACAAGGAGTCAGATCAGAACAGTCACAGGGCTCCTCACGGGGCACTGCCAAGTCAAAAAACACCTCATGACTATGGGAATAATACAGAACAACACTTGCAGACTATGCAACGAGGACGAAGAATCAGCAGAACACATACTGTGTCACTGTGAATGTCTAGTCAGATTACGTCAACACCACCTAGGTAAACCTTACCTTGGGGCAGAGGACATTTCTGACAGCGCGCTCAAAGATCTACTAGGATTCATAACCAAGTCCAGTATCATGAGCGAGCTCTAAGTGGAGGAAATCACAATAGGCCCACTCGTGGCCGCAGTGATATGGCAACTTTATTCCACCTCCCTCAAACAATCTAAATCTAAATCTAAATGAATTTTCCAATAAAAATCCGTGGGGTAGTTGGTGGCTTCGTTTTCATCCATCATGGAGTCGACTGATTTGTATGAATGCAACTCACCAGCGATTTGGTTTGATTGGCGAAATTCATTATGAAATATGATGTGTTTTAAGTCACATTGGCACAGTGTTGTCTGGAAACTAGTACAGAAAAGACGGATTTTTGAAAAGAAACTTCTTAGATATTGGGCAAGAAGGGAGAGTGAACTTTCAAGAACACATTTTGTCGTTCTACGAGGGAGAAGAAAGATGATAATGTAGAGAGAAGGAATGGAATATATCCAGTATAGTAATACCATTGCTGCTTGCCATTCGTATCTTTAACAATATCCATAAGAAAGCTATAGTCTAGTTTCCTTTAATAATCTAAGGATGAGAGCTCGTTCAAGTGACAGTATATAGCCCAATTATTTCAGTCTTCTACGGATGGGTCAATGTCCCATCCTAGGACTCATCGCAGAATCTGCAGAGACCTTCTTCAGATATACCTAGATTCCGGAGCTGTTTCTTGAGTCTACAATGCCCCGTTGGGATAGGAGGTGATTTTTTACTCATGCCGAAGCCGATGCAAGCTTGGAATATTTTCCGGATATGTTATGTATGGTTGTATTGCCCCAGAAGTTTCTTGGCCTGCCTCATGGCCTTAAAGTTATGCCAGTTTCTTTTCTATTCTTCTTTGAGGGTGTGATCCCCTATTCTGCAAAATGGTTCAGGACTTATGAAAGTTTCTGATGCTCCCTTTCTCGCTAGGGAGTCGGTCATTTCATTACACTCTATTCCGACATGACTAGGCATCAAACAGAGGGTCATTTTGTTCCTCCTTAACCCAGTCCTTTAAGTTTTTGTAGGCATTCATTTATAAGGATCAAGCTAAGATTATTCGTGGCAATTTTCGAGTCAAATTTTGACATGCTGACGTCAAAAGAGTACGCTGCGACAACCAGCCCGACCAGACGCTAAACAGGAGATCACACGTAGTGACACATTTAGAATAAGTGTTTACGTCATAATAACTTCGGCGTGTCAATCAATCTTAGCTTAGCACCGTTGACAAAGACTTAACAATTCTTTGTCTTTGATTTACCTTTTAATCAACTTTGTGTTCAACACCAAACATATACACATTTTCATTGTCACTAGTTTTTATTTTATTTTTTTTACCATTTTTTGAACTAAGATAAGAGAATCTTCAGAAGAACACAAAGTTCTATTAACAAAAGAATTTTAGTTAACCGTGACACAAGGTTCCATTGCGTACTTAGAACCCTCATGTCCTACTTCAATGTGCATTACCTTTGGCAACATAATTCTGTCAATATTCTTAAACGTAAATTTAAGAAAAACTAATATAGTAGTTTAAAAACTTTTTTAAACATTATATCTTAAAGGAATAAGTTCAAATAATAATAAGTAATAAGTTCGAATTTAGGGAAAAACTACTGCTTTTGCCGATAAAAAAAAAAAGAGAATACAGCTTTCAAAGTCTGGATACACTGCCTCTACCTATTTACTAGAAGTATGCTTATTCGAAACACAGGATCATTATTTAAATCGTTATTTGCAAACTCCGCATTTACACCAAGGTATCAAATGAAGGACAACAAAAAAAAATTAGTTTCTAAATCCGTGGTCCCCTAAAAACCCATCAAGTCAAAAATATGCTTGCCTTTAAAAGGGATTTGATTCGACCACCGCTCAAAAGGAGTATTTGCAGATCGACATCTTGTTAAGGCAAGTGAAGTGCAAATAAATTTGATTTCATGCTTAGTGCTATTATCTACACATATTTACAAAGCTTCGGAATTATTATTTTTATTTATTGCCTAATGCCTTATCGACTTGGTCGGCAATCCTAATTTATGATGATGACATTAGGCATATGACTTTATTATAAAGTAGATGATACATGTTTGATACAGTTGTTCACATGATAGTTCCCTATATCACTTCCATAGTATGACTACTACAACTCAATGCACCAGCTCACAGTGTTATTTTGTGTAAATTGTAGTATTCTGCAGTATTCTGAAGAGTCTTTGATAGATAGGGATAGCACTCTCGAGTACCTCTTCCTTACAGATGATCCGCACTTCGACCACCTTGTAGCTTATCACTAAAATCTTTAATCGTATTTGTATTATTTTTTACGTCAAATCGAAACATTTCAACAACATTTCAATACTTCCCATGATCCCAGGTCCTAGAAATTTATTATTTCGGCCGGTTCAGGTAACTGAAAAAAATCTAACAAAAAAGAAATCAACGGATAAACGTTTTAGGAAGCCCACCGATTTTTATAGAGCGATGCTGGCAGTGCTGTTTGAAAGCTTTGGTTTGTGTTCTCGATAATCAAAGACAACGTACAAAAAAATATGTTTAGTTTATTAGAACCAATCTGATTTCTATCTAAACTGGTTTTTGTACATGATTGGTTGTGCCATATTTTTAGTACATACTCCAAACATTCCTTCTTCTGTATCCAATCCTCTCTGGTTATTTCAGATGATTCTAACAAAATGTAAACTGGCGTTTAAGATGGCTGGGACATGTAGCTGGACACCAACGATCCGTCCCGAAGAGACTTCGAATCCAACCCGGAAGGACAACGCAGTAGGGGGAGACATCACCTTAGGTGGCCCGCAAGTGGAACCAACTTGGAGTGTGCAACAACTAGAGGCAGTTAGCGAAAGATCGCAGACTTACTCAACTCGGACTTGGACGTCCCCATACTTACCACGACTGAAATTTTTTTTGAATAAGTAAAGCATTCCATTCAAACACATTTTTATATTACTACGTTTCTTTTATTAAATTATTATTTACAAAAATACAATATGGATGGGTACAGATTGCAGTAATGAGTTCGTATTTGTTACTACATAAATGTATACTAGGTACCTATAACCTAATGAGTAAGAGCGAATTGAAGAATGCATTGCAAACGTACATAGTTTTTGATTTTAAATATTGCTTGTCCCAACTGACAGATTTTCTTAAATAACTGTTGTTTTTTTTAATTCTAGTATTTTTTTTAAAAACTTGCGTTCATCTTTTTTTATCCACACATACTTACGTTCTACCAATTTGACGGATTTAAACAAAAAGGGAAATTAAACAGAAAACAAACAGAGCACCGAATAAAATTATTTAAATTACGAGGAATGTAGGAAATGTATAATAAATAGCGTTTCAAACTCATTTTAACCAAATTATTGAGCAGGAGCACACTTAAACTATTTGAGAGGTATGCAGGTACCTAGTTTAAAACAATGAAGACTATGCTCGGTTAAAGCAGGTCAGCTGTCATTGTGAAGTGTGAATCGAAAAAATGTTAGGAAACTAAAAGCCATTGGCATTTTTGACACTAAGCTCATTTGCAGAGAAATTGTTTCTAGACTTCTGTCAACCAATGGGTTCTTCTTCAAAAACTTCAAGCACTACTGGCGTAATTGCAAAGCAACTTTTGAAAGGGCATCTAATCGTTGTACCAACTGTGAGTGTCAAAAGAGATGTTTGCTTTTTTCAAGCAATAGAAAAGTAAACAAAGCTGGTAATGGACAGACAAATGTTTGAGAGATGAGATGGAGACTTATCGTTGACAAATGAACAAGGTGGAATCAAGCTAACTTGTGCTGATGGAAAGACCCAAAAGGACAACTGGTATCGATGTTGATTTTTGTATGGATAAATACAAATTATAAGTCTTACCTTGTTTTACATGATGATGTTGTTCACTTTCTGTGAACATTGTTATGTGGCATACTGATATTTAGGGTTTATTAGTTTTTTTCTAGTGCATAAAGCAGAGTAAACCCTTTATAACCATCAAAATGGAGTCGTATAGAAGGCTGGATGCATGCACCATGCGCTGACAGGAGTGTGGAGAAATATCTGTATAATGGTATGAAAAATGTAAGCAGAAAGCTGGCACGAACTTATAGCAGGCGTAGTTCTTCCAGAGACCAAAAAAAAAGACCGACAAAATTTATCTTTACAGGCCAATAACGAGCAAAAATGCAAATATAAGTAGGTTAGGGTAAGGTTGGGAGGATTTGACAAATCTGGAAAACTAAAACCTTGGCAGTACTTTAAATGATGAGAAAACGAAGTTAGTAAAGATTGGTTTGAGTGATAAATGAACAATCACTGTGGTCTTGTAGATAGACGAAGTGGACGTCTTTTTTATTTATGTGCCCATTTAATCTAACTTTTATGGTAAGTAATCCTGTTACATATTTTAATTAGTAGCTTTTGACAGTGAAAGTGCAATTTAGTGCACCTTCATTCGTTTTAAAATCACTAATAAACAATAGTTTATCCTGAGCACCATTACAAACTTCTTTATTTTTTTGTATTAGTCCTAAAAGTAATCAAAAAGGAGGATTTGACATTTTTCCTGGAAGAGAAATTGACACAGTGTCGAATCCTAGTTTATGAGTCAAAATACAAATTGTGTGGTAAAACAACTTCTTACTCTTTTTAGAATGTAAAAATGACAAGTATTTGCAAGAAAAAATCGCCACCGCAACATCGATGATAGAACATGTGATGAGGCTGCCATTAAAGATATTCAAAACAAGGCTCTACGAAATAACTGCATAGGAATTAACTCCAGGAAAATAAAATGAAATAAATCCCAAGAATTTTCATATAAATAAAGTAGGTATTACAGGTGAAAGAACTCCAAAGTGTTGGGACTTTTTTCCTCAAGTTTTGCATTTATAACCCCTTTTAGTGTTAGGAGTTATTTCATAAAGATCTAACTCCCAAAGCCATGCAGATGAAATAAGTGCAAATTAGGACAAATTAACTCCTAAATGTTTGGACTTACTTCCACTTTGGATTGGGACTTATTTCAATTTGCTTTAGAATTTGTTTCTTTTTTTTTCTCTCTGCAGTTGATTTGTAGAGCCTCAAAACAAAACAGAGTCGATTAGCGGTGCTGCCCGAAAATGTAGTATTAAACGTATACCACTTTAATATTCAGACTCCACAAAAAAAAAAAAAAAATAGTAAGGCCAACAAATTAACGTTCAATTCAGTACAAAATATACCTCCTTAGGCTGATGGCAAATCCTCCTTCATGGTAGGAGGAATTGGAAATTTTTCCAAAACCTTACAACTCTGTTGAAAATATTTATATCGATTAATCATTAATGTTTTTATATTGCTAAAATAATATTTTTACTTATGTAAATTTTGAAAATTTGAAACTGTATTTGAATTTTAAGATATTTCCAAATGTTCGTTAACGTGTCAAAACCTCCTGACCTTACCCTACATATTCGTAAATAGTGTTGAACCACCCGGTTAGGAATGTTAAGAAGTACCTAACGGATTGTGATGGGCGACATCATGTGTCGTGGACGTGTCGTACAAAAACTGTCGGCTAGATAGCTTTGCGCAAACTGTTGCGCACAAAATGAAGTGTTAGAGCCGTTTATTGACCTATAGCTCAGGACAAGATCATTGACAAGCATAGGGAGCAAATCGACTCATCAATAAATGAGCAAAACTATATGGGGTATTTTTTTTTATGTTTTTTTATGTTGCGCCAGCGAAAGATATGTTTTGATAAGGCTACAGTATGTTAATGTGAGCTGTAAACAAACTGTCTTTATAATTTTGCCAAACTGTAACAAAAACTGTCCTTACTGAACTCCAGTTATGACGAGCAGCTAATGTTGCATATATTATAAGCTAAGAGAAACGCTTAACGTACCTTTAAAGGCTCATATATGTGTTTAACCTAAAAAGGCGGCTCAGAGTCGAATAAAATCTAACAACTCGTGGTTGTAGCTGTGTACATTTTGCAACATATCCCACAGACTTCGAGAAAGTAAAAATAGAAGTCGGTATTGCAGAAGTCTGTGTATTCGAATAATCCATACCCGAATCTACGAATAAGATGTCTGTTTTTAACCAAAGTTGTACCAAAAGGCAGTTAAGCCGCCATAGCCGAGCCATTTCAATCCATTTCAAACAACCGACACGCGACGAGAAATAAAACTGCTGGCCTGCTCACGAAACGTCTGAAAAAATGTAGGATAAAGTTAAAAAATATGCGCAGCTTATCAGAAGTTTTGAGACCCCAAAGACTCTTTTATTCCGACTACTTTTTTTTGTGGGAACCTATGCTCAAAATCAAAGAGAGTCAATCTTAGATCTCTATACATGGTTCTTCTTCTCCATCGACTTTGAGGAGAATTTCGAAAGTGCGAAGGGTGATTTTTTATAGGGTCTGCTTATATTTATCAACAGGAGGTCTAATGTGAATCACGTTCGGCAAATGGATTGTCACTATAGTGAGGAAGCGCAATGTGGGATACGATACCTACTACAAATTTGCATGGTATTACCACTGCTACTTCTCTTTAGAGACGGGGTTTATGTTTTGACAGTAAATTGTATCATCAAAGACAATTCTGCAGAAGGCGATTTGGATTCTATTAAAGCTTTCACAAGTGCTACAGAAACTGTTGAGAGGATACCTATTTAAGGCAGATTGCTATTTTAGAATTATTTTTCGCATTTTTTCAATTGTTTCAAACGACGTATTTTAAAAAACCATATAAATGCACATGAATCAAATTATTTTCCTAGACCGGTCCCCGTTAAATAGTTTTTCCTTACTTTCTTTTTATAAGAGCCGTCATAACATTGCTCAAAAGATGCAATGTTTGCATTTCTACTTAGATCGCAGGAACCATTGATAGGTTTTAAGTAGGTACATTGTTTGAGTGGAAGAAGTACAGGGCTAAATTTATCAAATTACTTAACTAGGCCAAAAATTAATATAGGAGTAAACTTTGAAAAGCCTTTCATATCCATCAGTTAATATGAGCGCACAACAAACAGACTTCAGCATAACAAGAATACCCCAAACACTTGAATGGCATTTCAAAATGTTCTCAAAACCAATATCCACCCTATTTTCAAACGGTCTGAAACGCCATGTTTTGAAGAGAGGAAAACTAAAATATAACACTGGCAATAGATTTAATTTTAGAACGAAAAAAAAAAGAATTAATTTCCTAACCTATTAAAATAAACACTAGGCCGGCCTATTCGCAAGTCCAACAACGCTAATGCTGTTTCGTTTTCCTAAACTCCGATATGACATCATATTCGGGGTATTCCTGCGGCGTTTCACTCAAACTGTCATAGTAGGCATAGTCGTAACTCGTATCGGCATCCGCGTGTGGAGGCCGCTTTGACACCGATGACTTTTTAGGCTTGGCAGAAGGGGATTGTGTTCGAACCGTGGTGCTGCTGGCAACAAAGCTGGTTGTCGGTCTTCGTGTGGTTGTGGACGTTGCAGTCAGCGGTACTGGTGATATCGTTGTTGGATATGTTGCTCTGTCGAAACCAAAATTTGGACTAGATTGCAGTGGTGTCTTGTCGGCTGTTTTTAAGGTATCAGCGCGTAGTTTGTTTATACTGGCCGCACCCAAATTCAGGGAATGGGCGGTCTTGAAGAGCTCCTCTTCATCGCTCAGATCAACTGCTGTGGCAGAGGAGTACGTTTGTTGCGACGGCTGCTGGGTTTGCTTTTGGAAGGAGGTCTGTTGTTGTGACTGCAGGTGGGTTTGAGGCGAACGAGTGGTTTGTGCGTTGGGCTGTGGTTGTAATCTTTGCTGAGGCGTGCTGATGAATGATGGCTCTAAGTAGGATGGAGTGTGAGCAACAGGTCTCTTGGCTGGGGCGACATTGTTTTGGGAATATTCATCTTCATAGAGCTCTGGGTGGTATTGGCCGTCATCTTCATCGGGAGTGTTAGAGGATTGGGAAGGCGTACTTGGCAAAGACGTTGTAGGTGAGGAGGGCTCTCGCAACTTTGGGTCGGTGTGCTTTGTGGGCTTCAGATCGTAGGCCTTCTTGTAGGAAGTTGGCTTGAAGGTGGTGGGATAGTACTGGTCTTTTGGCACTAAGGTGGAGAATTTTTTAATGCCACTCGTTGTCGACTGGATAGAGTTGTCAAAAGATCTGCCTTGAAACTGAGTGGTTGCTTTGTAATTGATGCGTCCACGGCCTCTTGGCGGCGTTGGCTCTGCGATAGTCGGGCCAGTGCTTGAGGACAGGTCCGACTTTATGCGATTGTAATCTTTCTGGAAGTTAGATCGTCTTTCAAAGTCGTTGGACTCATATTGTTTGGATGGTTGTTGTTGTTCGGGGCGGTTTCTACTCTGGGGCGAGTTGGCGTTCGATTCGATTGGCTTTGACACCTGCTGCTGCAGTGTTGTAGTACTTCCCGGTCGCTGCTTGGTCCGGATTCTACTGATATCTCCCTGTGGAGAACTGTTTCCATTTAAACTTGAATCGAATGGCTTAGATAGCTGTTGCGCCTGAGAGTCGGAGATAGGTGCACTTCCGGTTCGCAACTCGGACCTCGCTCTAGCAGCCTGTTGGGAGTTGTAAGCCTGGAAGCCCGAATCCAGCTGTTTCGACACTTGTTCAGCTCCCACTTTCGACTCTGGCTTTATCCGGCTGAACTCCCTCTGGGGGGAGGAATTAATATTGTGGTCGAACTGTTTCTGTGCCTGCTGTTGCTGCACTTGTGGCACCGAAAATGGAGCAGGGGTCTCTTGCGGCCTGACTCGGAAGTACTGTGGTTCAGTCTGTGGGCGATCATTGAACCTACCATTGGACACACGTCCCCGCTGGCTCTGTTGGGTCTGGTTTATATTTCTCAGCTCAGAGTTTAATTTGCTGGGATCCAATGGCTGCCCAAGGCTTACAGGTCCTTGTGAAGGCACACTTGCTTGTACGGTCTGTGGCCTGGAAGATATTTGGAAGCCACTGGGTAT
This sequence comes from Cheilosia urbana, assembly GCA_946477585.1. NCBI lineage: Eukaryota > Metazoa > Arthropoda > Insecta > Diptera > Syrphidae > Cheilosia > Cheilosia urbana. The sequence continues at coordinate 122,661,413 of OX297853.1, forward strand.
TTTATTCTTTGTAAAATCAGTAAACTCATTTCGATTAGCCAACGTAGTGTTCTTAGCCTGCTGCTTTTGAATATGTCGTTCAGAGCTTTGCGACTTGCGGTTCGAGACTCTGCTGAAGATCTCAAGGTTTTGGTTGTCGTACTGGGAATTGAGTAAGGTACTCTGGCCTGGTTTCTCACCGCGCAGAGCTGTCTCGTTGATGTCGTCATACTTGCTCGTTGTGGTCTTATATCGGAAGGCACTGCTGGGGCTGTATGTGGTCGGCTGGATGTTCTGTTGGTAGTCGTTGCTACCGAATGGGAACTTCTGGCCTGTACTCGAGGTGCGCTGCGTTGTTGTGGTGGTCGATGAGGAGCTGCTTGAGGGCCTGTAGAACTGATCGTTCCCAAAGTTAAAGCCAGCGTTGAAGGATGACTGTAGTGTAAGTCGCTTTGTGGTTTTCGGTAAATCTTCCACCGTTGCGTACGTTGTGGACGGTGTGCTTGGCCTACTAGTGGAACTAGAGATCAAATTGTTTGGAGTAGGTCGTCGGCTTCTATGTGGTCGCTTTGTAGTGGCGTCGTGAATTTTATTGAAGTCACTGAAATCACTTTGTGGTCCGTTGGCGTTGAAGTTCTGATTTTGCGAGTTATATGGCCTTGCAGTTGTTGTACTGGTGGTAGTCGAAGGTTTGTTGTCATAAAAGTCGTCTTCCCGTCCTCCATTGCGGTTGCTGAAGAAATTCGAGCTATGGGAACCCTTGAAGAGATCGTCACCTTCTTCTGCAAGCAAATTCATGACAAATGATAATAAGCTTCCTGTTTAGAGGGAACTTACGTTTTGAGTCGGCATTACTATGGATATCATTGGCCCGCGGAGTTGTATAGTAGCTTGAGGTAGTCTTCTTTGGTGGTTTGAAGGCTTGCGTTGCTCCATTGAAGTCGTTATTCTGGTCGTAGTTTGTCCTTCTCACTTCCGAGTTGTAGAATGTATTGCGTGTCGAACTGTCGTACTTCTTTGGGTAGCTTTGAGTTTCGGGACGGACCTTCTGATCAACTCGAGTTTCTTTGGACCTTCGGATGTCACCTAGAGACAGAAGGCTTGTAAAATGTTCAAAGTGAATTGCTATAGAGTGTCAGTCTTACCAGTTTCAGCTCGTTGCAAATGGAATGTGGCTTCTTCTTCTTCGGCTAGTGGTGCTCGTTTGCTTTCGAAACCAGAACCCAGGCGATACAAGTCGAAGTTGTCACTGCCATAGTATAGGACGGCCTGTTCGCAGTCCACGTCACCCCAATCGGCACAGATTTGTGCTTCCTGATCGAAGGCAGTGCTGTTTGGACATAGGAATCGGAAGTCTTGAACCTTTAAATGAAGAAAAAAATTATGCATTTGTGGCTTTATTTCGGTCTTTGTTGAAAATTGCGTGTCTCTAGCAATTTGCATATCAAGAGTCACATTGGGAATTCAATGTTATCCATGATAGTTTTCTTGCAAAAAGGGTTTGGATGATACATAAATTAAAAAGCATCTTCCAATGCCGTATTCAAGACTTCTTTGATCGTATATGACACGGAGATTATATAGAATTAAACAAGAAGGTTTACCTCAAGACATTGAATTAGATCCTATATTTTTTGGAAATCTAATCTGACCATGGTGGGTCGAGATGTATTTTTGGAGTAGAGGCCACGGGAATATGTGTACCTAAGGTTTCGGTTTTTTTTTTTTTGTCCCAACAGATCAGAAAGATTTCACATTAAATACAAGTGCTCAGTGTCAAGGACTATTAAACAGGGTATTCCCGAGGGTTCAGTTATGAGGCCAATATTGTTATTTTTTCTTCAGCTATACAACCTTTTTAAGCTTTTAGCCCCACAAAGTCGCAGGCAATGTCGATACTAAGCAGTACGCTTTACCACAGCATTCCCCAAATATTATTTTATCCTCCACTAAATGTAATACGGTCACATCAATATTAAGCTCTAATCTAATCACTCTGCTGAAAGGTCTACCTAAGCCGACTATAAGTTGATTCCCTGATAAAAAAAAAGCCAAAGAATCAGTAGTTCTTGTAGAGTCCCAAGATCGCGGAACTCATAGGAAGTTGAAGGCCTAAGTGGAATCTCGCCAAAGAGAGACTTATTGAGTGGTCAACCTACAGGAAGAGCGTTAGAATCCTGAAAAAAAGAGATCAGAGTCGCAAAGAAAATCTCATGGAGAACTTTCTGTGAATCAATTGAATCTACAACCGAGGCATCTAGTCTGAGGAAAGTCCTTTCAAAGGCACCGATACTGATATCTTCGCTAAGAAGGGCCGACGGTAGCTGGAAAGAATCACACAAAGAGACGCTGGAAATATTGACAGAAACTCACTTCCCAAGATGTAATGATATGTCTGATGATGGTTACGGTGTAGTAACACCAGACGCGAGGGAGGGAATGGACCAAGAAACAATCGCCGAAATAATAGACGAGAAGAAAATAGCCTGGGCAATCAACACTTTTGCCCCGTCCAAAGCACCAGGAATTTTTCTTTGCCGCGTACTACTTAATTGACTACCCCCTCGAAAATAGCTGCTTCTATTTCATCCAAATTGTATTTATCGCGTCTTGGCTTTTTGCTCCTTTTTTAGCGCTATCAGTTATCCGTAAAAAACAGTTCTCAATAATAGAAAAAAATTTCAATGCAGGACTGCTAAAAATATGAAATATTCGTTTTTATTGGGTAGCAATTTTATAAACAGAACAGAGCAGTTAAGATGGGCTAAACACATTCAGCCTTTTAAGTTTTAGTAGTTTAGTAGTTCATCTGCCAGAGGCACAATTTTCCATAAGTCTGTGCAACTACTTGCATACTCTGACGACATTGACTTTGTTGGCAGAACACAGCGAGCTGTCACTGGTGCGTTTGCAAGTATTAGTACATTAGCGGCAAAAATGGGTTTAGTGGTGAATGAGGGTAAAACAAAATATATGCTGTCAACAAGAAGGGACACACAACATCGAAGAATCGGACAGAACGTCACGATAGACAGCTATAACTTCCGAGAAATGAAATGACATCACCTCAGAAATCAAGCGAAGAATCACTCTTGCCAACCGCTGTTTTTTTGGCCTAAGGCGGCAATTGATTAGTAAGGCCTTGTCAAGAAGCACTAAGGAGATTCTATATAAGACTCTCATCATCCCTGTCCTGCTCTATGGCGCAGAAGCATGGACCCCAGCAAAGACGGATGAGGATCTTCTTGGTCGCTTCGAACGAAAAATTCTTCGAATGATTTTTGGTCCCGTTTGCATTGACGGGCTTTGGAGGAAAAGACTTAACAGCGAACTTTACGAGCTGTACAGCGACATCGACCTGGTCAGAAGAGTACGCATTAGTCGTCTAAGATATGGTTAGGACATGTAGAGCGAATGTAAACCAACGCTCCGGCCCGGAGAGTCTTCGATTCCAACCCGGAGGGACAACGCAGTAGAGGAATACCTCGCCTTAGATGGCGCGCTCAAGTGGAAGGGGACCTCAACCAACTTGGTGTGCGCAACTGGAGGCAGCTAGCCAAAGATCGCGCTTACTGGAGAGGCGTATTGGTTGAGGCCCTGCTCCACCCCGGACTGTAGCGCCACCTTAAGTAAGTAAGTTAGTTCATCTGCCGTAATTTTAACGTCGAGACTAAAATTTAATTACCTACGGCGCATTGTTTTCGAGGAAATATTTGGCTAATATTAATTGATACTGAATAAAAACTAGCAACGTGACAAGTATGGCGTTTTAAACTGTTTGTATACTGAGAGAGTGCTTTCACTTTTAAGGGCACAAATTCCGACAAAAATAATTTGCCCCTCCCGTGAATGTCCGGCAAAGTATGAATGTCTTGAAAAATTAAACTGTTTGTTATTCCGTATTTGTGTCCAGACTGCAGATATTCGTCGATTTCTTGACTTTTTTGCAACTTTAAGTTCATCCAAATCGTATGGCGCAGGAAATTTGTAGATTTTTTTTTGTCAAAACTCTTCTTTTTTATTTTGAGAAAATCAACCCGGACTATGTTCAGTAAAATAATTTTCGAAACATTCCAAAGGAGACATATTAGTACGATGACTTGGAAGGGATAACTAGATTACCACAATCATCATACATTACAAGGCTAAATATAGCTAAAACCATCTGGCGCTTAAGACTCACACCAATCCGATGACGATGACTACCCAATTGTCTAAAGTCTAGATCTTCGAAAACACAGTTTACAACTGAACTCTTTTGTTTTTAGATGAAATTTCCAAAAATAAACCAAACCCGCTCAAACTTTTATCCTTTAAATATGGCTAAACTATGGGATAACCCGAGCAGTTTCTTATTGCCCCTAATCCTATCACAAAATCAGGCACCATGCACCATGATTTGGTTTACTCTTCTATTTAGACTCCAAGCAGTTTTGTGTTTTAATGTTTAATGTGTTCGATTGGGCCCCAGAGACACTTTTTATGTTCCTTTCGTACAAAAAAAAAAAACAATCTTTTTCAGATTTCAGAGCACTTTTGTGAATCTGAATTTTTTGTTCAGATTTGCCTCAGATTTACCAATACAAGTGCATCTGAGTTTGACAACTGGTGGAATTTGCTTAGGTTTTCGTGAATTTTTTCTATAGCAAAGAAAGGCATTGCATCGGGTGAATCTATTTTTGTAAATTATTTATGTATAAATATTTAGAAATTAATCGGAACGCAAACATCGAATGTTTTAATATAAATAATTTACCCAGTGAATGGAAAACGAGTGTTGGAGGTCACACGTAACAACACAAAAAAGAGCAAGTGACATTTTAATGTTCGATTAGCCACACGAAATCTGAGAGCAAATCTGAAGAAGCCCAATCGAATATCACATAATGCGGAACTTAAAAAATCGTCAACTCTTGGTACCTACAAGTCTCACCTTCGGTCTACAACAAGATCAAGCGGACAAGCCATTAAGCGCGACTTAATCTACCAAACGCTCTCGCCTCATCAAAAATGGAATTCCTTACGACAGCGAAAGTATTCAATGCTGGAGTATGCACAATCGATTCATACATGAACCATCATCTTTGCTAAAGGTCACTACAGTCTCTAGGTCTTGCAGCATATCTCGACTGCAGATGTTCAGTCACGAAGCGCTCGTTTGCCATTTAAACAATTATTACCATGAGAATATGGATGAAGTCATATCGCATAACAAGCATTAGCGAACACAACGGCCGCACTTTAGCCGAGCGTCAATTCACGTATACCCGACTGGAATGTATAACCCCAAGATCTATTGGACTGGTTTATTGGATTTATGGTCTTGACTCCTCTGCTTTGAGTTGCATTAACATGGGATGTGTGCTCTCGCAATAAGTTATGTTCAATCAGTGCCCCGAGTATATGAGTAGAACTTACCCCGACTCCGGCGACTTTAACGCAAACATGGAACATCTGACATTGGGCCTCGGCATCTGCATAGTAGCCGCCGAGAATCTTGTCATGGCATGTAAATCTCGTCTGTGGCATATTCTGTAGACTGTACGTTGGCCATGGCTTCTTGTGGCTAAATTGTCCCAGTGTGCTGCATGCCGCTAGTATTAGAGCTGAAAGAAGAGTTAAAAAAATAGCATTAGAGTGGCTACTTCAACGTTGTTAATCGATTAGACGCTCGGTGTTTGTTCTTGGGGGGAGAAGAAGGTAGCTTTGTGTGCATGCAAGATATGGAATTGCGATAGAGTTGGCTAACAAGCTGGCATTGTAGGTAATGCATACATTAAACCCTGTAATTGGATCTGATAACTGGGGAAGAGGTTATTGGTAGAGTTCATTGAATGGATTATACCTGATGCCGGTTGTTGCGGGAATAACCATATACGGGTGGGCTAAGACGGTCTGCCTGTGACTTGAAATTAGAGGGTTCGAGAGTAGGTTGTTTAAATAAAAAGTTTCCATTGCTGACAATGGCCCCAAGAGGTGGTGACAAATTGAATAAGACAACAACGAAGTTCGCAGGAATTTATAAGTCCACTAGCTGTGCCCGCAACTTCGTACGCGTCGTGAGTCTGTGTAGTTTCCAATAAAAGAGATTTGACCGTTTTCTCAACGGCATATTTGTTTAAAATCAACAATCTAGCTAAAAAAAGCGGTGAACATTGTCGACATTGAAACAATAAATCAAACAAATCTATTTACCTAAAACACCAATTTAAGAAAATTAAATTCAACAGCGTAAGTACTGAAGTTTCACTTCCTTACTGTAGGTACCACGTAGGTAATATCAAAACAACCACTTAAACAAAAGCCTTAACGGAAATTTGTATCTACACCAACAATAAATAAATCAAACAACATAAGTCACCTATATCGTCTTTACTTCTTGAATTTTTCAATTCTTTACTGTAAGTATCAACGTTGGTACTATAACAACCATTAAAACAAAAACCTTGAACTCAATTTTTATTATACACCACCTCCACCATACGTCCCCCACCACACCTCACGTCATCAGCCATCTGCGCATTTCCTCAGAAACACGTTGTGGCTGGTTTTTTTTTCATATGAACTTGCTTAATGCTTGTGCGATGTGCGCCACCAAAAACCACCCCAAAGCAGAACAACGATCAAGAACCGCGGCTGCTGATAATATTCGATTTCAGAAAATAAATTTATTTTTTTAATGTTAGATTTTAGGCTGTAGCTCAGCTTCTAGAGGACATAGAAAGCTGATTGATGGCTTAAAATAACTATAGAAGTGTTGGCTCTCCTAAGAATTTTGTTTTGTTTGAATTGATTAAGAATTATCTGAGTAATGGCGAGTTAAAGGCAGTAAAGTCAGAAAAAAAACTCATTTTGGTCAAAAACGCTCCAAAAAATAGGCATGGCAATGAAAAGAATAGCCTATATGTTGCACAGAATCTTAAGGAACATTTCAAAAAAAGTTTCAACGAAATCTGAGCAGTAGTTTTCACGCCATTAGGTAACAGAAAAATTGCCTACAGTTTTATTATAAGTAGAGTAAAGTCGGGTAATGTGGACCACTCGGCTAATATGGACCACCAGCTTTGCTCCTCCCTCACAAATGCAATTGGGGTGAGTATTGCTTACGATTGTCCGCGACCTCCTTAAACTTACTTTAGGGTAGTTTCAGCAGTCAGAAGGAATGCCTCTCTGAGTTGTGATAAATAAAACAAAATCGAAGGCAGTGATCATTTTTTTTCGTAAGCGTTTTTCCTTTTTTCATTAGTTAAATACATCTTTTTTTATCCATTCCTTTTATAAAAATAAGAAGTGAATATGTGTTCTAAAGATCATATTAGTAAAATTATTGTAACAAATCACGTTTTGTTGCAAAGTAATTTTCTTTTAAAAAAACTTGTTTCGGGTAATATGGACCACGATAGTGGAGGGTAATATGGACTTATTACATACTACCCGCCGTTTTATTAAAAGGAGTCCGGAATTGATTTTGTTCACCTTAAGGCCATGGATTCGAGAAAAAAAAACACCAAAGCAAGAAAAACGCAAGTCATGGAGTCCGGACGATTTGAAAAACGCTATTAAAATGGTGAGGATAAGTTTTTGTGGCTATTTAAAAGCTTCAAAATTAAATAATGTACCAAAAACTTATCCTAAGAATGTTAAAAATTGAAAGTACTAAGAGTTCGACACTGGTAAATTTTAAGTTAGGTCGTAGATCAGTTTTTTTCAAATACGTTTGAGAAATAGCTTGTGGAAGATGTATGGACCATGTGGTCCATATTACCCGCCACTTTTCTTTTTTGCCGTTTTTGAGTTACCTACTTTAGTTTTTGTTTTTTATTAATTTTATATGAAGTGAATTAATGTTTTTGTTGCTATTTGTTTAACATAAATATACTGATCCTTTTTTTTAAATAAACATCTTTAATAAAACTTACACCGTTTGTGTTTTATTAGCAAAAATGGGAATGGTGGTCCATATTAATATTTGCAATTACATATTATAGGCCTAAGGCGTGTTTCTTGAACATCTATCTCAGCAGAGTTAAAAAATAGCACGCCTTCAGTTACGCAACAGACGATTGCCTGAAATACTATGAACCCTCAGGAGTTCCTCAATCACACAAAATTCTTGTGAACTTTTGACTCACTGATTGTGGTCTTATGGCTCAAAATTCTAGTAATGACCTCATTTGTGGTGTTTACAATTTGAAAATTAAACACAAACTACAAGCAAAAGACCGCGCACCCAGCCCGTAATCCAAAAGAAACCCAAGCAGGGGGGTTGCAGGGGTTCAGCATCCCCCCCTAACACATTTCATAATAATACAATGGTAGCAATTCGCGTGCGCCATTAAATTATAAAACATTCCCATAGTTTTCGAGCTGTTTTAATTTATTTTGTATAGTCATATGGATAATTATGGATTGAGCTGACCTTTATAGCAAGTAGGAAAGCTTCAAAATTTGTCACAATTCAAGTTGGAGAGCTTCCTCTATAAATCCAAAATTTGCTATGAAATACCTCGGGGTGGGGTCCTATAGACATGTAGGATTCATACGTAGAAAAGCCTCTGAGAGAGTGGAAGTTCAAGCAGAGTTCTCCTGAATTCTCTAAAATACCAGCAGATTCGGTTATGCCAGGCGAATTTCACTGAAATTGCTGGCGAAACGAAGGAACAACGAATTTTAGTACACGCACTGTAAGCAGGCTTAGAACGATATTTCAAGAAACAACATTAGTTATAGCCGAAGCCCCACTTGTTGGACATGGCACCATGAACATAAGTAGCTTTGAGATGGCAACAAAATACCACTTTCTACGAATTTTGAAATTCGTAGAAAGTGGTATCACTGAATATACCACGTTCTACGAATTTCGAAAACAAAAAATGTCCCCTACGACGGATTCTGTGATAGTTCTTTCGGGGTTCGTAGTAAAATTCCGAATACGACGGATTCTGTGATAGACCCGAATACCTGAGGTCCGATACTAAGGGAGGCTCCTACAAAAGGAAACAAAACGGATTTGTTTCTCTCCAATTAAGGACTACCTATAGTATCAAGGAAAGCCGTGGAAAAACTATAATACACTGTCAAAGTCAGATGAAGGTAGCCTTGAAGTTTTCGAGTGAAAAGTTGGACGATCAAAATTTCATACAAGATACTCCATCTAAGTTGACTAGGTTTCTGAAAAAAAAAAAAAAAAAAAATCTACAGCTCAAAAAGTCTCTTAACTATATATTTGAAAGTGATTCATCCATCCCATGGACAAGTGATGGCCATCCTCAACCAATTAAGATGTTCATAATTAAAGACAACCAGCTGTGGCTGTTCGTGGAGAGAACTAGCTTGGAAGATTCATTTAAAGTAGTCCTAAAGTTGGGTAATCTTAGTCTGAAAAGGGTTAATTGCGATGCCGCATCAAATTATAATTGTTCGCCGTAGACAACAAATTACATGGCTTGCTTGATTGGTTATGGTTAGTTTAGAAATGGATATAAAGTAGTACGGTCTCAGCCGGAAGTATAGTTTTCCGCAGATTTTACAGCCTTTGGCATGTGTTGCAATCATCAAGCAGGTTTCATATTTGAGATAGTTTATATCATTTAGCGTATCGCCAAGGATGATGTGGTTAACCAAAGATGCGATGTTCTACGTATGTTAATACCGGATGAACCTCGTCTAGCCAGTTTATCGCTTTCACAGTTCGCAAAGCCATATAATCGCAGAAAAGCGGGATGGTGAACTATTTTGCTCGTTAAAATATTTGCCGCAGCCTCGGGCAGTCTTAAATTTTTTAGAGGTTTGACTGTCGATCAATTTAAGCAGTCAGAGACTTGTCAACTTGGCGGTGATATCTACTGGCATAATTCGGTTGGTACGGAAAGTTGAATATTCCGGCCTTCTCGGAAACCACTGACAGCGACTCGATTTTCCGTTTTACACCCACTTGCGGATCTTGGCAGCTGTCCGTTGTATACGAAATCCAGTCTGATCTGTCCGGTATATTGATTCGTAGCCTACATTCAAATCGATCTCTTTAAACAGACTTGAGAAGAAGAGGTTGCGTCATATATTTTTGAATTTTGGATTTTGAATTTAAATTCGAATTTGTTTATCAGTGACAAGTCGGAACAATTTTTACAATTTTTTGTGACGCCTTAATGGCTTTTCTGCAGAGGCTTGTATAGCAAAAAGTTTTTATTAAATTAAGCAAAAGCTTTTAATGAAGTTGAATTTAAGTTTTGGCATTAAAAGCAAGTGTTTAATACTTTTTTTATGTAGAGATACCCTAGTCCTAGTGAGTACTTATTTACTCTGTCGTCTGCTGGGAGAGTCGTTCAGCCAAAGTGCAAAGTTGTTAGCCATATAAGTTGGCTGGCGATGATTGACCAAAGTTGATCCATTATTTGAAGTGGCGCTGTTGATGAGGTTCGCTTATTTCTAAATTCTAAAGTTTCGGTTTCTCTCCAACGGAGTCACCAGGATGACAAGCATTATTTCGTATAAAGGGAATCCAGCCTTAACTCCAAATGTGCAGCCTATTTATAAACGCTTGGTCGCTGACAGGAATGCCCTTTAAAAGATAACATGGACTTTTACCATTACACTACAAGTGTTCCCCGTTACACCAAAAATATCAACATAAAAAAATCCACTCCTGAAACGATGTCCATAAATTCTTGCTCGCACCAAGACTTAGGTCAAGTACCCACATCCCAGCCCCGATTGGTTATGCCAATGGGTTTGTTTTCCTTATAGATCACTTGACTGTCTATCTGTTGATTCAATTAAGAAAAAAAAATCCTTTCGTCTCACTCCCCGCCACTCGAATCGTTTAACACAACCGAACGTGTTAAGCCAACAATGACGGTCGCTCCGTCACTTCACTTTGCTTCGACAACTCGAACGCGAGCGTCCCATTTAGATCCCGCTGCATGCAATAACCTCACGTATACCAGTATAGGTAAACATAATTCAATTTCATGATCTTAATCACTTTCGATGCCGAACTTGAGGATGAGATGTGAAAAGCGAAGACATCGCACATTTACATAGAGTATACAGAGTATATATCGTTAATGAGCATCACGCTGTGGCCGACCGCCCTGAGGCTTGAATCGTAACCAGGGTTGTACGGCCACATTGAAGAAATCATCTTTTTGCTCCGATATACTTCGATCGAGCTGTAGCACTCGAATAAGGTGCGGACATAATTTACAGAAGCCCAACAGGTATTTGTTGGTTACTGATGGCGAAGCGTGATGAGTTTAAACGCAGCGCATTAGAAGCTTTTATCTGATTTATAGTCGGAGCTAAAATATCATTAGAGACGAGCTAATGGCTGGAAGTGTTTGGGAATTAACGCAACCAAAATGTAATTACTTGTGAGCCCTTGTTATGATTCGGCTGGCGTTGATTGAGTCGTGAATTGTTGCTTTTTGTAAACTTGATCATTAAACTTAATTTTTTCAATGGTGTTGGACATGCCCTACACTTGAAAAGTATTTACTCGGAGACGTGCATAAAATGTGAATAGGCTGAGTATTTTGCCAGTCATTAAGCAATGTCAACAATGTACTCCTCAGTGTACCTACACACAGTCTTAGCTTGAGAGCCCTTATTCATTCCGGAATTTGGTGCTTTATCAAATGGGTTTCGTAACAGAAATGTGTTTTAGCCGTTGAATCCATAGGGAAGACGGATGAGTAATAGATTCTAGGTACACGCTTGAATTCAAAGTTGTTGTTCATAAATAAATAAATCTCACGCAAGGAAACTTCCCTTTCATACTTGTAGGTTGGTAGCTAAATTCGTAGGGAATACAATTGTCCCACTTAATAACATTTGAGTTTTTAAAGCAGTAAAACCCACCAAAAGAGATATAAGATATATTTAGTCACGTCGTCTTAAAACTACTCCTCAAAATTTATATTCCGACTGCAAAATGTCAACTTTAAGAAGACGGTAGGAATAAGTATAAACTGTACCGCCTTCATTATTTTTGAAAAACTGCATAACCCATTAAATCTGTCGAGTACGTTGTGTCGGCAGATTCGTCAACGCCAACGAAGGGGACACTCTCACAAAACTCGTCTTAAGCTAAGATTAGACTGTATGCCAATTCATATGAATGCCAACAGGCAAATGACCAGACTAGCTGTCAAAGGACCAAAATGCCAGGATTATTAAAACTGCATATTAGACTATATGACCAAAATTACCAATATGGTCATATTTACCTTGGTGGTCATTTAAGGCATTTGTTATTTTTTCATTTCATATTTGTTATGTTTTACGAAAAAAGAGAACGAAAATGAAAATAAATCACAATCCCACGAACTCAAACACCGACGACAACAAAATAATTCTTGTTCCATCAAAAATACCAGCAAAGCCACAACGAAATTTCAATAAAATGCATAAATGGGCATATAGGGCTTTATGCTGGCATTCGTGCTTATTGTCCGATTACACTATATGCTATTTGGGCATTTTTATCTGTCAAAATCAGCGTGGTCATATGTGGCATTTAGGTCATTAGGGCATGAGATGTGCCCATTGCATTGTATGACCATATTTTGACAGGAAAACTGACAGAAATTGGCATTTTATGACCGCTTGGCATACCGTCTAATCTTACCTTTACATTTTTCTTGCAAAATTATTCCAAAGACAGAGGGCCTCTACTAATAATCATTTTTAAGTAGTAGTTTTGTATGGAATATTTCGCCACTGAGTGCTCGAGAAACGAGAAATTTATCCTGAACACTATAAATGAATATTAGAATATAACGCGCAGTGTTTTGTCAGTTAATTGTCATCGATTCGACGTGCGTCGCAAAGTTCCTACCAGTGAATGAATTAACCTCAATTCATTTAACTACAACAGTTTGTTAATATTTTCACAAAAATAAACTTATTCTCAAATTGTGAAAACTGTCAATGAATTTATTTGTCGCATTTATCCCGCATCTGTGTGTTGGACTATTAAGCGTCTAAGCGAGGTTCAATCACCGGAAAATTTATTTATTTTTCATGCGTCCCATGCGGGTCTTAAGGAAGGGTCATCTTAAATAAATTTGCGTGTATTATATTCAATTCTTTTGGTTGGGATGTTAACGCATTTAAGCAAAAAAAAAAAAAACATCTACGCGACTAGTAACCGCTGATATTGACAGACATCCACTTAAGAATTGGCTGCCCCCAGGTTTGATTATTTTTAATGTAGAATGTGTATTGTGCTAGCTGATAATTTGACGCCAAGCAAAGTGTCAAAAAACGCGTCAAAGACTCGTAAATAACCTATCAAAAAACGCGTGAAAAAACGGGATCCGGTCGAAGTCGAAGTCGAATCGCGTCCTCCGTTACGAGCCGTCACGGTTATTGTTTTTGTTTCACATATAAATTCAATTTAATTCCGTGAACGTATAGTTTGTTCAAAAAGCGACATCTTTGATTTTCCTCTCAAGAGGAAATATAAATCTACAAATAAAAGTTAAGAAAAAAGGGGTTGTTCTTAACAACATCAAAAAAAGAAATGTTCTCTTAAAATTTTCCAAAACTAATTTTGAAAACCAGTAATTTGACCCCTAGTCTAAAAAACGCATCAAAAAAAACGCGAAAATATCCCGTCAAAAACACCGCACGTGTTACTGCGAATCCTATTAGTCCGTATATCTATATAGCTCTTATCTGTCCCTTTGTAAGAGCTGTGTTTAATCCGCCGGAGTGTTTTATTGATGTGTAAACATTTATGCGCGCGTTATTGGAATCTGGTATAGTAATTCCACACATGATGCAACGAAAATACTTAATGCAACGAAAAATGCGACAGTTTTTGTTTTATGTGTATTTTCTTCTAATGGACTTGGAGTTGGGAGTTTGAGTTGGAGTTGGAGTTTGATTTGGAGTTGGGAGTTGGAGTTGGATTTGGAGTTTGGAGTTGGAGTTGGAGTTGGAGTTATGCGCGCGTTATTGGAATCTGGTATAGTAATTCCACACATGATGCAACGAAAATACTTAATGCAACGAAAAATGCGACAGTTTTTGTTTTATGTGTATTTTCTTCTAATGGACTTGAAAATTTGAGTTTGAGTTGGATTTGGAGTTGGATTTGGAGTTGGGAGTTGGAGTTGGAGTTGGAGTTGGAGTTGGGAGTTGGAGTTGGAGTTGGACTTGGGAGTTGGAGTTGGAGTTGGAGTTGGAGTTGGAGTTGGAGTTGGAGTTGGAGTTATCAAGCCACTCACATACCGCACGCATGGTGTTTACAAATATTTCGGGACTGTTGTTTACAGTCAGTCGGGCCTTTTTTTTCGAATTCAGCACTGACATCCCTTAACATAGCTTTGACACCGAACGCCGGATAACTTTCGTAGGACTTTGACAAGGTCTTCAGCATCTTCGACATTCAGCCCACCTTCAAGACTAAGATTGGAAAAAAAAAAAACGTTGATGGGTAGCACAAGAATCAACAAAGGTTAGGCTATGCTAAATGAATGCCTTGAGGGGCAAATTTTTAGGTCCATTGTCATATCAAATATGTGAATGAAGGTGGGCAGGTGGCGTGAAATTTTACACTGAACATACTAATACGAGCCTTTTTGGTGCGGACAAGCTTCGTATAAGAAGCTGTGACTAATGATATTGACATCTGTTTTAAAGAACGAAATTTTATCTATAAATGTAACATCTTACCTTAGATCAAGTCACATCTTAAAATTCCAAAAAAGCTTTAAGTCACTAGACAGTGAAGCTGTGTCCATTTTTGTAGGCCAATATCGGCAAGCTGTCGATTTTTGTAGAAAATTACAAAGCAGCACATTTCGAACACCATGCTTCTGAAACCGCTAAAATCTATTCTCGTATTGTCGCCAAGGGGAAGAATTCTGGTCAAATCACGCAAGATTTAAAAAGATTTGTCTTAAATAATCGTCGGTGTCAACCACCGATATTAGAGTCGAATATGGACCACCAATTTTTTTAGAACACAATTTCGACACTTGTCTCACAATCCCACAGCAAAGAGATATTCAAATTTCAATATGACGAAAAATCAATTTGAACGTATAGGTACTACGATTTGCACGACCAAAGACTGATCCAATTGCACACACGTTCGTATATACGAAGGCAACAATACCCGAGTCTTCGTAGTTTTCGAAGCAAAAGTTCTCTCTTAACCTAAAATTGTATGCATATTGACACATGCTCATTGCTCATTCAACGCGGCATTCATAGCCATCACTTAGACAAAGTAGAGCAATCATATGCCCCGCACAGATAAAATTCCCCCAAACTATTGAGTATTGAGTCACCCTCGAGAGACAAATTTTTGTGTCTTTTAAATCTTTAGCAAAAGAGAAAGGTTACGAATAAATCTGCTTTGCCAAACAGAAACTGCAAATACAATAATTTCCAAGATAACCCATTCACCGATATTCGTTTCGTAGGTATATATGGTAACTGCCGATGCCGACCGACTGAGCTGGTAAACAATTCGTCTCGGAAGAATGTTACGGCAAAGCCACTTCGCATCAAGATAAGATCGCACTTCAAATCTCAGCTATGCAGTAGCAATGAGAAGTAACGCGCAAGACAGCCAAGAAGAAGAAGAGTAAGGCCATCGATGATGTTGGCAACCGTAGGACGTCACTCAGAGGTGCAATCGCTGAATTGGTTGTGCAACTCCAATTGTGGATTTTCTTCGTTGTTGCTTTTTTTTCTGTTGGTTATTTTGAATTGCATCTCAAACGAGTGAATGCATTTGTATCTTTTTTTTTGTCTTTATTTTAAGCACTAGGCTTGACGCCGTGTTCGTCGGTCGGTGTTGTTGTTAAAGGAGGATGGTTGTGGTGTGCCTTCATGGCGTGTACAACAATGGGAGGAATTTTAATGCACACCTTAGTTCCAGATGTGTAGATGTTGCTGCAGTTGTTTTTTTTTCAGTTGGAGTGGCTTTTTGGCTATGTGGTGGTGGTGCACCACGACGATGCATTTTCACACGGCATTATGCAGATACAGCGATGAGGTAATTAATCAAAACCCATAAGAAATGCTTCGAAAGCCAGCATAAGCATTAAGATTGTGCCGCATGATAAATTGCAAACTCTGAGCTATTTTCGTGAGTGTGTCCCATGATGTGGCAGGCATGTGTGAGTGCAAACCTGCTACACGTTGTGACTTTTATTATTCTCATTACAATTTTGATTGTTATTTACATAACCGCATATATGAAGAAGGGATGGACATATGGGAGGTGCATTTTGTGCTTCCGTTCAGTGGGAGGAATATTTTTCAGTTCAGACAATGAATTAAATTATAGACTCCCACAGCCAGAGACTTAAATTGGACTGACAGCCGATAGAAAATTTTTATTGACGCCTTGACTTGCAACACTCTGGCTGATTCACTCAATGCAAGTGAATGGGTGGTGGTAAAGATACTGTTAATGTAGAATTTCATGCAATTTACTAGATTATAAAAGTAAAAGGACATGGATCAAGAAGAACATAGGTACCTATATATAATTTAGAACACGTATATAATTTATATTAAAGGAACAATTGCTTTTGAAGCAAAGCAGATAAAATCGTAGCTATAGAAGTTAATGGCAATGAGAGTCATATGTCCTACCCTCGGTGATGACGATAGAAAATTACAGTCCATTCACTCTGGACAATTTGGACAACTAAAGACAAGTCTTTTGGTCACCTAAACAAAATCAAGCGGGAATTGCAATAGGTATTTAAAGAAAATCCTAGTAACGCTACTGAAACTGACAGCCGAACTATTTGAGGAAGCGGACTTGGTGGAGAGCATACACAAACACTTCTCCAGGATTGAGTCGGAAGAAATTATGTGTAAGTCTGATGGGTGGGTCCTTGGGATAGTATGTCCGATCGACAAATGATGACCCGGAATTGTGCCAATTACTTAGGAGACTAGTTCTCAACATTGCGTACAATATTTTATCTGCCATACTTTGAGAATGCCTGAAACCCTTCACCAACACCTTGATCAGCACCTATTAGTACAGAATGGTATTAAAGGGGGATTGTCTACAATCGATTGAATATTCACAATTCGAAAACTCCTGGAAAAAGTAGTCCAAACTGAGACTCACCATCTCAAGGCTACATATAAGCTATACAGAGTCTTATCTATTTTCGACATTCCTGTTAACCTTGTAAGGTTGTGTAGACAATGACACTCAACCTTCGTTGTCGTTACCGACCTCACCGAGACCTTTGTTGTTAAAATAAAAAGTACTTATTCAGACAAGGCTAAGTCCTGGTGGCTTAATCTTTCAAAATCGTTCTTAAAAAGATTGTAAGCCACTTTTAAATCCTCACTAGGTTGCCAGTATATGTCGCCGATATTGACATTATTAACAGAACAAATAGAGCTATCACTGGTGCATTCGCTGGTATTCAATCGGATGCTACCAAAAAGGATCTAGAGATAAATGAGGACACAACCAAGATTATGCTGGCGTCAAAAAGGCACAATCAATATCAACAAATCGTCACGATAAACACCTATAGCATTGAGGTAGTAAAGGACTTTATTAGCCTAAGGTCCTTGTAGCTAGTGCTGTAATTTGTTTTTGTTTATATAAATAATTAATGTAAGAATAAAGTTATAATAATAATAATAAAGGACTTTCTCTACATAACTTGGCATTTGTCGAGAAGTCGCGCAGAAAAATGCGTCCAAAAATTGGTACAGAATCGAGTACAAAAAAACGCTACCAAAAGCGTTTCAAAAACACCCCCAAAATGCTTTGGAAAACGCATCCAAAAATGTTTCGAAACCGACCCAAAACAATTCGGAAACGGGCATAAAATCAATCCAAAAACGCATTGAAAAAATTATCAAGAACACTTTGAAAAACGCGCAGAAAACGCATATACAAAAAAAGTTTTAAAAATGTGCACAAAATGACTGGGAAAACGGACCAGAATGATTAAAAAAAGAACAGTCCAAATTCATCAAAAAACACGTCAAAAAACGAGCCCAAAATATCCTGAAAAACTCATCAAAAAACACGTTGAAAAACGCGCAGAAAACGCACACAAAAAAAATTCGGAAATGTGCTTAAAACGACTGGGAAAAAGGATCGGAATGAATCCAAAAACCAGTTCAAATTCATAAAAAAATACGTCAAAATATGCGCCAAAAGTGCAATGAAAAAATTATCAAAAATACTTTGAAAAACGCTCAGAAAACGTATAAAAAAAAAGTTGAAAATGTGCCCAAAACGAGTGGGAAAACGGACAAATGTATCAAAAATCCAGTCTAAATTCATCAAAAAACACTTCAAAAAACCAGTCCAAAATGCCTTGAAAAACTCATCAAAAAACACTTTTAAAAATGCACAGAAAACGCATCCAAAAAAATCTTCGAAAATATGTGCCAAAAATTACTGGGAAAACCTACCAGAATCAATCCAAAAACCAGTCCAAATTCATCAAAAAGCACGTCAAAAAATGCACCCAAAATGCCTTGAAAAACTGATCAAAAAACACTTTGAAAAACGCACAGAAAACACATCCAAAAAAATTCGAGAAAATGTGTCAAATACGACGGGGAAAACGGACCAGAATGAATCCAAAAACCCGTCCAAATTCATCAAAAAAACACATTCAAAAATGCACAGAAAACCCGTCCAAAAACATGACCAAAAGTGCATCAAAAAAGCTTGACTTCACTTTCTGATGTGCGGTTGTAGATTTTGAATAGATGGCTGGCGCATATATTCATTATATCTATGCTGTTATTGAGATAAGTCCCATTTTCAGCGTTTTAATGACCGTAGATATTTATTTTAACTGCCGACATAGATTCAAATTTAACGGTACAAAAATGTTTTTTTTTTTCCGAATGCCGATAATAAAATCTATAAAAAAATAATCTCACTGAGTTGCTATAAACTTTAAGCAGTAAGCTATGTATTTGATTAGGTCCTTGTGAAAATAAAATAGTGGATGAACAAATTTGCAGTTAAAACTTTAAAGTATTCTGTTCCTCAACTCACAGAGACTCGGGCAGTGGGACAATGAGGTGCGTCTTCTTGGATCACTTCATCACCGCATCCTGTACGTATATAAGTCGTAATGTTCGAGACTTAATTAAATTGCGTGGCTCCCTGAGAAGTTAAGACTCTTTGAAGTAAAATTATATAAAGTTCAGTTAACACAAGAACTCAAGCCGGCCGATCATCAACAACGTCGTGTCTTTGCTGATTGGGTCCTTGAAATGCATGAAAATGATCCGGAATTCCATCGAAAAATCATCTTGACTGATGAGGCCCATTTCCACCTCGGTGGCTACGTCAACAAGCAAAATTGTCGCATCTGGGGCTCGGAAAACCCAAGAGTTATTGTTGAGAAATCTCTCCATTCTCAACGTGTGACTGTTTGGTGCGGTTTATGGTCCGGCGGGGTCATTGGACCTTACGAAAATAAGGTTGGATCAACAGTTACGGTGAATGGATTGCGCTATCGAGAGATGAGTTGTGATTTTTTATGGTCGGAGTTGGATGGTATTGATCTGGACAGCGTTTACTTTCAACAAGACGGCGCTACGTGCCACACAAGCAACGAAACCATTGATCTTTTACGGGAAAAGTTTCCGGACCGTGTTATCTCTCGAAGAGGTGATCACAATTGGCCACCGAGATCTTGTGATTTAACACCTTGGGGCCACGTAAAAGATAAGGTCTACGCCAACAGCCCAGCGTCAAGACCTCAATGATAAAATTTGTGAGGCTATCGAGGACATAGGGCAGCCACTTTGCGATTTGGTTATGGAAAATTTCATGAAAAGGATATGGTCCTGTATGCGTGCTCGTGGTGGCCATTTGGCTGATATTGTTTTTCATTACTAACGGCATAACTTCCTCTTTATTATGAAATAAACATCCGATCATTTTTCTCAAAAAATGGCATTTTACTTGCGTACTTTTGTGGGAAATTTGTTGGTCCTGCTTTTGTAATATTCGAACCAAAGTTTTCTCAATATTTCAAAGGCGGTTAATGTCTTCTTATTGCTAGCTCTCAATAATGCGAACCTACGGATTGACAGGTCGTCATAAAACCTTTCTTGTTCGTATTGTCTGCTTCTTTAGTAGCGTCACCTGCAGTAATTCCATATACCTATGGATTTTCAGTCGCAAGGGCTTATCTAGATGGCGCAAGAGTCCATTGTCAACCGCGGGTCTTGCGATGTTAAAACATGTTAACGCATTTTGCAAGATTCTTCGTAACTTTAAAGCATATTGGGAGGTGCTGCTTATTTGTTAAAAATAAAAACACCAAAATATGACACTTCACCCATTCGATAGTAAAAATTCTCCATATCCGTTACTCATTTAAATAAGCAACATCATCGGGGCGTTACAAAAGCAATTGAAAGGCTGAATTTTCATGTCTAACATACACATACACATAATAAGTATAGTGGGAAAGTGTAACCAAAGAGGACGGAAAGCGGAGCAACAGAGGACAACCGAAAGTTCAAATATTTAGCTGTCCATCCGTTTGATACGCCAATCACTTTGCAACCAGAGTGTAAAAGATATTTAAGTAGAGTCTTAATGGCCATCGTCTTCTTTACAGAGTAGACTTGTGTTCATAGAAAGTCAGACTTATCGATTTGTAAACATGTTTGTTAGGATTGCTCCCTTTCATTGAAGCATCGGTCAATACTTTACAAAAGAAAAAAAGCCCAACACATTTCGTTGAACTCGGGTGATGCAAGTAATCCAGGGATTTAATTGCGCAATCTAAATGCAAGTCAAAAATCACACCACTCCCCATCAAATCTGTTCATTCACATGCCGCGCATTCATGCAGGTGTAAATTTGTATAAACACTTTGCCAAGGTCAAGCGTAAACACCACTCATGTGCAACACCCACCACAAAGAGGAGCACACGTACCACCTTCAGGCAGCACCCATCAACAGTTGTTTTACGGTTCATGCATTCAAGTCCAGTAATGAGCCGATTATCCGCTACTTCTGTGTTTACACGTGTGTGTAATCATATGTGTTCATGAATTTGCGAGATGTTATTGCAGGCGTGTTATTAATTCTTGTCATTCTCTAGAAGGGATGTGCACGTCATTTTTGTGCAAACGTCTCGGTCTTCAGATGGAGGCCGCAACACTTGTGTGGTTGATGTCATAATCGGCAACCTTTGCCGGTTCGGCGATTCTCTCTTCTGGGTGAGTCCATTTTTAAACTCATAAAGCAAGAAACGGAATATTGTGTCGCAAGTGGAAAACCACAGACCATGGTGTTTCCTGTTCAACTACGAGTTGGACATTGTTCTAGAGGGAGTTTCCATTTGTGATTTTTTAACTGACTTGGAAACGAAGTCTGCAATTAATGTTGTTTGTTAATCATTTGGTTTTGTTAATTAATATAGAGAACGGTGTTTCCGTCTCGTTATTTTTTACTGATTGTGTGACACTTTGGGGTAATATTTGAATATACAACGGCACACATATGAAAGAATAAAAAAAGCCACAGTAGCCTTTTACTCCTGCAGCAGAGTTTTTGGGAAAACCTGGGGACCATCTCCCAAAATTAAACTGTGGATGTGCACGGTTATATAAGACCCATACCGACCTATGACGTATGGTGGCCGGCAAGCTACAAAGCCACCTACCTAAAGGCCATTACGAAAGTACAAAGACTAGCGTGTATTGGCACCACCAGCGCGATGAGGACAACTCCAACCGCAGGTCTTGAGGCTATCCTCAATCTGCTGATGCTAGACATCTTTATACAATGTTCAGCCGCCATTAGTGCCATGTGAATAAGCCAATCAGTAAACTGGAAACTAAATGAAAAGGGTCATCCGTTGATCCTACAGAAATATTTAGGCTATGTACCTAACACAGATTACATTACGCCATACTTAGATTTCATAAGACCTTTCTCGAGCGCATATCCTAGCATTGAAGAATGGAGAGACGGACTCATACCTAACACGCAATCCATAACCGTTTTTACGGACGGATCAAAAATGGAAACCGGGGTAGGGTCAGGCGTCTTCTCTGAGTCGCTGGGTATATCAAAATCGGTACGTCTCCCTGACCACAGCAGTGTCTTCCAAGCAGAGGTCCTGGCAGTAACAACAGCAGCCCGTGAGTCTGTTGTAAGGGCAATACCACCTGAAGGTATTACCTTCTTTATCGACAGCCAGGCCACAATAAAAGCATTAACTGCAATAGAAATAAAATCAAAGCTTGTGAAATGCTGTCGCGAAGAACTAAGGGTTCTTGGCACTCAGTATAAGGTATTACTCTGGTGGGTTCCGGAACATGAAGGCATTCCTGACAAAGAGAAAGCGGACGAATTAGCTAGCTAGGTTCGACAGCTGTATCAGAACAAGTTGATCCCTTTGTGAATATCCCGCCTTGCTCTCTCAAGCTTGAAGCAGGGAAAAAGGCCACAAGATGGACCGCGCACTAGAAACCTGTCATACCACAAGAATGCTATGGCCAATCTTCAATGAAGCCAGAACCGAGAGCATCACAACGGGTCAATATTGACCTGAGTGTAGCGTGGAGTACTCCACGCCAACCCGCCTACCTAACCTAACCTAACAAGGCTCTTAAACCGATTGTTATTTAATGGAAATCCATAAGATAATCCAAAGACCAGAGTGATTCATCTAAACAAATAAAGTTGGGAATAATACAGATCAGGCGAATGTGCGAATTCATTGAGATAATTGATGGTGGCCATGGCCATGGTTGATGACCGGCTGCGTCCTAAACTTCCTTCAAGCAGCTATCAGAAGTGTGGTTAAGAGCATCGTTGAAAGGCCTAAAGGGTGACTAAAACATTCAACACGTTTCATTTAATTCGACTCAGAGGAGCGTCAGTGTGACCAATATAGCTTGAGCTTCCTGATGAATGTCTGTTTTCTAAGGCGTCATTCAAAATTGGACCTCTGACAGGACAAATGTAAAGCCTCAAATACAGCTTGTTCTGCTTAAGGTCCGAAAAGGCCAGAAACCGTGAGAGAGAAAGAACGACACTTCGCATTTTTAGGGTTCCGTAGCCAAATGGCAAAAATCGGAACCCTATTAGATTCGTCATGTCTGTCTGTCTGTCTGTCTGTCCGTCCGTATGTCACAGCCACTTTTCTCCGAAACTATAAGAGCTATACCGTTGAAACTTGGTAAGTAGATGTATTCTGTGAACCGCATTAAGATTTTACACAAAAATAGAAAAAAAAAAAACAGTAAATTTTGGGGGTCCCCATACATAAAACTGAAACTCAAAAAATTTTTTGGGGTGGGGTATCTATGGATAGGTCTTCAAAAATGATATTTAGGTTTCTAATATCATTTTTTTCTAAAGTGAATAGTTTGCGCGAGAGACACTTCCAAAGTCGTAAAATGTTGGTCCCCCCCACCTAACTTCTAAAATAAGAGAACGATAAAACTAAAAAAAATATATGATGTACATTACCATGTAAACTTCAAATAAAATTTTTTTGAACGAGATCTAGCGAGTAGTTTTTTTTTATACGTCATAAATTGTAGACCTCAATTTACCTTTAATACAATCAACTCAAAAAAAAAAAAAAAACATTTAATTTCATAAACATAAACCTTATACATAAGCCCTGAACCATTATTTCCTAATAATAAATGATATAAAAATACACTATTATTAAAATAGGTATCGATCAAAGTTACAACGAACTACAAGAACTTTTATGTTATGTTACTTGCTGTTTCGGAACCCTTCATGAGCGAGTCCGACTCGCACTTGTCTTACTTTTTTTATTTCGCAGCATTTCAGTGTGCTCGTGGGACGTGTTCGAAAGGCAATGACCAGTGGGTGCCAGTGCTGCCGCTGGAATTTTCAAAAAGGGGATTAAAATGGGGCCTGAGCAAAAAAAGGGGCGCCCATATGTTAAATACCAAGAAGCAAAAAAAAAAAAGAGTAAAAACTAAAATGTAATCATTACAAAAAAATATATATATACCTATACATATATTCATACATAGGTAATAATAATTATAAATATTCTGCGCAATACTAATAATCATACTAATTAGTAAGGCCCTCTGTAAAAATCTCTGTGAATTTACATTTTTTGTTTTTAGAATAGTCTTTCTGTATTCCTATACTAGGTTTTTATTTGGAACCCAATTTTCCACATCTTTACCTAACTCTATTAAATTAAGTGCAGACATCATGGAATTATAAGTCTCAATATTCAGTCAGTTTTATCTCTTTCTTCTGTCAAATTGTTGAGTTCTGGTTTTGGATGGTTTAGATTAGGTTGTCCATATACCTTAAACGAAAAAAGAGGACTTACTTTACTATTTTGAAAATAGTTATAGAAGTGGAACTCTTTTTTCTCATTGGCCCTTTTCTTGCGACTTTTCAGATTTCTGCAGCGGTCACGCTGAACACATATACCAAAGGTCCACAGAAGATAGCTACAGGTGTCACCCACACCAGAGAAAAAATAAAATACATCGGAAAAGTGCTACCACTGCTGGTTTTTATGGGCGTACTTAGCAGTTTTAAAGTGAAGGAATTGTTTTTATATTGTAATTAAAGGTACGGTGATCGCCGGACAAGTGACACTCGCTTATTTTCGTTCCTCATTTAATTCATCCGAAAACTGAGCAAACAAAGGCATTCCATAAGAAACGTACAGAACTTTTCCCGTTTAAATGCGTAGCGCTTAAATCCGTTACCCGGTTATTTGCGGTATTAAAAGTAAAGCTTCTCGTAAAAGTTCACACAAAATCTCCCGGTTAAATGCAAACATACAACAAAAGCATTGAATGTTTCGTGTGCTTACAGCTTAAATAATCATGCTTATTTTGACATTCGAACGAATAGCCAATTCATACAAATGTCTCTATTCGTTCGAATGAGCTTGTGTGTATTTTGATAGACATTCGTTCGAATTGGCTATTCGTTCGAATGTCAAAATAAGCATGAATCAAAGGCAGTTGTCAAATTGACATGACATGTGTATAACGTATAAGTAAAGTTTCGTGATTAAGTGCATGTATGAACATGCTAATAAAAACATTTTATTGCGTTTTCAAGACAATAAAGCGGGGTTGTTCTTACTGCGCAGCTGCGTTCCTCGGATAAATGCATTGAAAAGTGTACATTTTAACCGGCGCAACAATTAGGGTATTACTGTATTAGAAAAGAGCACAAAAAGAGGACGGAATAAATAAAGAGGACAAAAAACGAAACAAGATGGTGGCGTTTATTGAAGAAAATGAAACGGCTGCGTCCAGAACATAATATTTACTAAATATTTATACTTTTTACTTTTCTTGTATTCTTTTTTGTTCAATAAACGCAAATCTTACTTTAATAAATTTAAATTCCTGTTCGTGTGAGGGTTAAACTGACAAAGGGGCCATTTTGATCATATTTAGAAAAGTTGGGCCAAGGGTCCCGAGACTCAAAAAGGGCCCCTAAAAGGGCAATTCGAGTTTATGAATGTGTAAGCTATAACCGCTTCAGTTGCACCTAGGCAGGCGAGGTTTTTCTCCATTGTTTTATCCCTCCGGGCAGGGTTGCCGTTAACTAAAAAAAAAGTCACTAACTCGAACCTAAGAATCCACCAGATATGCTAAATTTAAAAAAAAAAGTCACCAGAAAAAAATGTTACCTACCTACACATGAAAAAAAAAAATCAATTTTAACAACATTTTTATTTTTAACAATTAGTCAAAAACTTACAATATGTTAATAGATTATGTTAACTCACAAAAAAAAATCAGTCTCAAAAGTTACAATAAAAAAACAAAATATTTTTTAAAATCACTACAAATCACATTCACATGAGAGCGAATTGTGAACTGCGAAAGTGCGAACACGCGAATATTCGTAGTTTCTGACACTTCATTCACATGAAAACTTTTTTGGTCGCAGAACGCAGATATCCGCGTATCAGTTTTATTTTTAAAGGTTAAGTTCGAACGAATTTTTCATTCGTGTGAATAAAGTGTAACAGTTCGCGGCAAGAATTTTCAATTCACAGGAAAATTAATTTAATTGTTAATTTAGCTGTTTAAATCAATTGAGAGTCATGTTTTTTTAGACTAGATTTTAGATTAATTAAATATAATGGTTTTGTGATAGAAAAAATAGCAATTTTCAATTCATAAATACAGTTAAATTGATTTGTTCGCAATTCGCCTATTCGCAGTTCGCTCTCATGTGAATAGTCCTTTAGATCGATTTCATCTTCATCACTTTCATTTACCTCAGGCGTATTTAAAATTATTTTAGTTTAGTTTAGTTTAGTTTAGTTTATTTTCTTTATATAACTAACACAGTAAGATAATAGATATCTTATAATCTAGTGAAAGTCTATGGATTTACTTTTAAAATAACAATTTCAATTAATTAGAACAATGCAAATAGAATAATACAAAATGAAGAGACAAACAGAAAAGTTTATAATATTTAATTGAAAGTTTATAATAAAAAATAATAAAATTTGAAAGGTAGATAGATAGAAGTGAAACAAGAAAGGGATACGAAAGACTAAGCTTGAGTTGAAAAAAGAGAAAGATAGTTAAGTTAGTTGCTTTGATTCGAGAAGAATATTTTAAGTTTATTTTGAAATATGTGTAGGTCATCAATATCTCGCAGATGGGTGGGGAGTGAGTTCCAGAGGCGACATGCAGCAATGAAAAACTGTCTTTCCGAAGTCAGACACGAGAAGCGTGGTAGAATTACTGTTGTTGATCTGTTTGATAATGACAGTCTAAGCTTTTCATGGAGATATGTTGGTTGACGTGTTTTTAAGGTTTTAAAATATAGTATCAATGTTCGGAGTCTCATGAAGGCATCTAACGACATACCAAGGAGGTTCTGCTGCAGATGTGAAACATGGTGTAAATTCAGAAACGTCAAACATTTGCGCAGTGATGCGGCATCACTGCTTATTTGCTATGATGATGCGATGCACAGATTATGCTGATGCGTTGGTGATTGAATGTGTCGTTTGAGTTTTAGAACTCATTGTTTGTGAAAAAATTAATATAAGCACTTCAACAAAAACTGATAAACTTTTCTTTCAAAAGCATAGTAATCTATTGATAAAAATGTTTATTTACTTATTTTTCTTTCACTTCCGGTATTTTTCCTACTTTTTTGCCGGCGAATCAACAGCGCATCAGGTATTTCTGTGATGCTTTTTTGCGTTATGTTTGCGCATCAGTTCGATCAACTTTGCAATAATGAACACTTGACGTTAAAAGTGATGCCAATAGTTTGCATTAATGAACATGATGCAAAGCATCATCAGCATCATGATGCGAGTGATGCGTTACTGAATTTACACATGATCATACCTTCTTAGCCCATAGATGTATCGAATGATACTATTGAAGGCAACTTTTAGTTTATTTTTACTGATGGCGTCACAATTGTAAAATATTTCGCATCCATATGTAAGGACGGGTATCACCAGAGTTCTTGCCAACATGGCTCTAGTTCGAAGTGGAGTGAATTCCTGGGCGGTCCATAACGCTCTGAGTGTCCCATAAGTTTTTCCTACCAGTGAATTATGTAATGTGATCATTCCAGGTCAAGGTTCTATTGAAAATTACACCTAGATTTTTGTAGGTGTTTACATATTCTAGGTCGTTATTGTGAAGTTTTATGGAGGGAAAGTATGACAGGTCTACTTCTTTTCTGGAGATAATCATGCATTTGCATTTTATTGGATTGAGAATCAACCCATTGCAAGATGCCCAGTTAGATATTTTTTCCAGTTCCTTATTCAAGGTGACAGCGCAGTCGTCTATCAAACCCAAAGGACAGCTTTTGTAAATTTGTATTTCATCTGCATAAAAGTGTTTTGATGCTTGATTGATAATGAGCCCGATTTCATTGATATACATAGAAAATAAAAGTGGGGACAAAATTGATCCTTGGGGGACTCCTTGCTGTTTTTAAAAGAACAAAAATAAATTTTTGTCACTAAACTTTTGAAAATTCCACTAGATATAGTGACAAAGTCACTAAAACGGCAACCGTGCCTCCGGGTTGAAACCGAAGTCTCTTCGGCCCGGAGCGTTGGTGTGCAAAAGACCTGCATGTCGTATCAACGACTTATGGATACTTTCGCTTTACAGCTTGTAGAGTTCACTGTCAAATGTTAAATTTACTCCATCAATGCAAACGGGAAATAAAATCACTTGAAGAATGTTGCATTCGAAATGATCAATTAGATCTTCACATCCGTATTTGTTGACGTCCGTCGTCTAATCTTCTGCGTCATAAAACCTGACTGGGATCATAAAAGCCTTATAGATGCGCCTTATACTAATTCTTGACAAGGTCTTACTAATAAATTTCCTTCTAAGCCCAGAAAAACAGCGATTTGCAAGTTTAACTCCTCACTTCTGCCGTGGATGCATTTTCAAACTTAGTGTTAAGCACAAAAAAAAAAATTGAAACAAAATTAAATTTCAAAACCGGGCTACACATTTTTGGGCGTGAAAGTCATAACCGACGGAAAGGGGTTGGTTATATAGGTAACCTTAGAACGTTTTCTTTTTTTTTTCAATTAAATATAGCACTGAACTTGGATAAGTGTTGACTTTGAAAAAGCGCAGTATCTGTTCCCCATATTGCTGTATCCCATACGTATGTTACCTCAGTGATAATGATATTAACTTTATAGAAACACGGAAATATCTAAGTAGGTAGCTATTAATAAACGTCAAGCTATTATATAAAGCTTAAAGCTAATATATATAATAACGCAATCCGATAAAAATGTACGTTGACCTCGACAGGTTTATTGTTTTGATAGCAGGTAAAACATTTTTTTTTTTTTTTTTGTATTACAATATTCGAATATAACGTGAGTTTTATTGTTTTTTATGACGAGATTGAAACTGTAATAAAACGGACACATGTTGCGCTATAGATAGGCAAATCTATGATATTAATGGTAAAATTGTGTCTCGAGAAGAAACTGCATAGCAGTAGCAGAAATAATTTGAATCGGGAAGAGCTCATACAGTTGGTATTTAGATAAAATATGCCTGTAGTGGTGAATATTGAAAAAAAAACATAGATATTACTTACAAAAAAAAAATTAACCAAAATACATAAAATTTGAGTAATAAACAAGACAAGGCTCGGCTGTGAATATCCCTTAAAGTGGATGAAAAAAAGAGAGAAGAGAAGCAGAATTCAGATGGACCGCTATGGGAACTTGTAGTTTCACAGTAAAGTAATAGAAGTTCCATTTTTTAAATAAAAATAAAATATGGGTGCAAAAGGTTCTTATAGGTACCCTTACCATAGCTGCTCAACCATTCGCTTTGTGTGATTTTTTTTTAATTTGACTATTTGATACCGAATCCGAAAGGCTGAATTGAGACATTAGCGAGAGGTGGTGTAGTATGAAAAACACTTCAAGATGTAATTTTTGTGATCGAATCTGAGACTCCTTGCCCAGTAGTCGAGCCAGTAATTCCAACTATCTCGTGATTATATTCAGATTCGTGCACAAATCTGTGAGTCGAAAGTGATAATTCATGGTGTGCCACAAGGGTCAGCTATATGGGCAATTGGTGTTTTTAATGTAGGAGAACAGGTCAATGGAGTTTTTTTCAGAATGAAACGCACATAATAACAGCACTCGTCGACAGTTGAAATCCGCCGTGTTTGTCGGGCTCTTTGCTTATATTGCATAGGTACTAAAAATTGTTAGAAGTTTAAATTTGATATACCATCTCTTGAAGGTGTTATAAAAGCATTATTATGCTTAATGATTAATGAGAGTTGAGATATATAACTCGCGAAGCAACTTAAGCACTCTTTGTTTGATAAATCTTCAAAATGTATTCCTTGCTGGAGAACATAAAACACGGCCCCAATGAAATAAGGCCCCAAAAAATGGTAGAGGAAACAACAACAACGATTTTTAATAAAATTTGGGGTGTTATTTTCTTTTTCGGGGCCTTATTTCCTACTGAAAAATTCATTATGAAATGAGACCCCAAGAGAAGAAATGAAGTCAGTCCCCAAAACAATTTTTTTACTATTAATTGTTACCCTTCCGACTTGGAATATGTATAGGAGGGTCATTCTGCCCCCCTGCAACCCCCCTGCTTAGATTTGCTGTTAGATTACGAGGTGGGTGCAAGGTTGAGTATATACAAAGTTCCTTTAATCCAAATTAGTTTATCCAATATCCACAATATAAAAATGCCTATTGAAAAGTATGGTCTATGCAAAGAATGGGTGCGTTCAGAGCTCTTGCTTGGTAAGACTGACAGCTTTCTGACTTGATATGTTTGAGTTCTTTTTTCTTCTTTTTGTGGCCTAGTTTGGTCACGTGAAATGTTCAGTTGACGTTTATTGAAGGATAGTTGACAAAATTAATGTAGTCAAGAATAGAAACGTTCGGATACCTAGTTCATGTAAAGCGTCAACAAAATTTGTTTGGACTAGGTATATGAACGCGTTGACTAGTCAACTTGAATTGTTTTTGTAGTTTCGCCATTTATTTTGAATTTTGACACTTGAAAATGTCAACTGAGTATGCAGGCAGGATTTTCTCGACTAGATTTCAATAAATCCATAAAAATTATATAGGAATTGGCCCAAAATCCAGAATAATTGCTCTTTTCAATAAATTTCTTTGACTAGTGGTAGACACCATATGTGAGATTTGGTTTTCTTTGGCTACTTTCTTGATAGTTTCTAAAATAAATGTTAATATTTGAATACGCCAAATCAATTTATTTCGATAAAAGTTTACATTCGCACGCTTAAATTGCATATTTTCGGATCACATAGCTTAAATTTTGTTTCGAACATCACAGCAAAAAATTTCAATCTGACATTTTGAATCGAAAACACCAGTAGTAATTTGTCAAAAAATTGGAGAGCACTTCTATATTTGATTTTTGGTAGAAAGGGCAATTATTTTCTTCAATCGAAAACGTCATTAGTAGTACTTAGCAAGAAATAGGAGTTTTTGACTAAAGTTTTTTGACATTTCCTACGTCCACCAATATTATTTTTATATTCATAGGTAACAGTGAATAAGTGAAATCAAATGTCATTTAAGTTAATAAAGAGAAATCAATGGACCTCTGCCATTTTCTCTAACCTCAAACTATAATTTTTTAAAACGGAATTAAAAAAATATTTTTACTTTCCAAAATCTAACTTAATGTTCAAAGTTTCGACTTACTCAAGCATTTTAGACGTAACTTTCACGGGAAGTCATTTAAAACGATTTGTGAAGTTTCCTTCTAATAAAAAATGATGGAAGGAATCATTACTTTAAATAAACACAGACACACGCCCATTTGGTAAATAGATGCACAACTTGTATAACTGCAGTTTTGCCTTTAAAATTGTCACTAAAAACTGCCCTAATTTCACTTACATAACTTGTAGGAAAGGGCATCACAAAAAGTGTCGCAAGCTTGGTAGCTTTTCTGTATGCTTTGTGGGTATGCATTTAAATGGGAATGATAATTATTTTCAACTAATAACCGATATGTAATAATTAATCTTCGACTAAGTATAAGGCATCTAAAAAAAAAATAAAACTGTGTGCTTTCCTCGAAATTAAATTAATCTGACATTGGGTACAAATCGATAGATCCACTAGCGAGATAAATTAATATGCGGCAATGCAATTTTTAAATCATCGCCCCAGAAAGTTCATATAAAGTGGTTCTAAAATTAAAATAAACTATTTATACAAAGTTAGTTGTAGAAGACACTACCGGCTGAGGTGCGCGATGAATTGAAAATGGATAAGGCAAGTACACTACAGGCTGTGTGGACCGTTTCAAGTCCTGCGTCCAGCCCAAGTGGCCAGGCACAAAATAGGACTGTGGTTTCATTCGAAGAGGCATTGGATAAAACAGGTAGACCAGTTGTGCAGCCTTAATTCCGAGTGTACTTTCAACTGATTCTAGGATTCGGAATATACAACTGTTTCCTCATCTTTATCGGCGGGCTTGCGTTGGGGAACGTCCTGCTTGAAGCAGCATCAGTGGGATTTATCCTGCCAGTGGCAGAATGTGATCTTAGTATGAGCAACACGGACAAGGGAGTGCTTAGTGCAATTGCGTATGTGGGCATCATTGTAAGTTCCCATTTGTGGGGCTTCTTGGCCGACACCAAGGGCAGGCGTGCCGTGATTCTACCTTCACTACTGATCAACTTCGTGGTGACTATTATAGCCAGTTTCTCCTACAGCTTCTGGATGCTTGTATTGCTGAGATTTATCAATGGATTTTTGTAAGGACGCAGTTCGTTCGGCGTTGGGCTTTGTGTGCAAACATTTTTCTTCTTTCAGCATTTCAGGAGGATCGGCAACCATCTACGCGTACGTGGGGGAGTTTCATAGTGAGCGAAATCGATCAAGAGCACTGATGGGATCTTCACTTATTTTTGCGGTTCTGGCGATGATCATGCCAATCATCGCCTGGGGTATCATCAACCAGAGTTGGTCACTGCCTATACCAGCAATCGGCATCGTGTACAAACCGTGGAGGCTTTACATGATCATATGTGGAACTGCGGGATTTCTTTGCGGCTTGTGTTTACTCCTGTGTCCCGAGAGCCCGAAATTTCTCCTGTCTGTCGGCAAGGATAGTGAGGCGTTGGAAGTTCTCAAGATGGTGCACAGGTGGAATTTCAGAAAGGACGCTTTTCAGGTGGGGGTATGGTATTTATGGAATAGTCACAAAATGACAGGGCTTCTTTTTAGGTCGATGAAATCATCCCCGAAAACGATACCACTGGGCGGAGTATTGGCGAACCTCCCACCGATGGTAGCAACTTTATGTTAATATTCATCCGGACGATGTGGGAACAGACGGTACCGCTTTTCCGGAAGGGCGCTTTACGAACCACCGTCATCATATGTACCATTCAGTTCTGGATGTTTATCACGGTTCATGGAATGTTCATGTGGTTCCCCTACATCGTCAATACAGTGGTTGATTTTATGAACCACAATCCCGGAAATAGTTCACTCATTTGTGACGTTGTTTATGACAATCAAGCCTTGGTTAGTCAGGACAATGGGGTTAGTTGAGGACGCAGGTTGTTCAATTTATTGCGGCTAATTGTGTTACCCTTTTAGACTAACCAGTGTGATGAGATGCTGGACGTTTCCACATATCTCTACACTCTGTATGTGGAATCGTTGTACGTCGTGTCATATATAATTCTTGCGTTTATTATCAACCGGGTTATGAAGACTCGTATTCTATGTAGGTTTTGTCGTTCCTTAACCATTTATGAATTGATTATTGTTGAATCCGCTGTGTCTTAGGTGTCATTTTGGTCGCATTTGGAATTTGTGGAGTGGTCGCAGTGCTCACTAAGGAACCCCAAGTAACTCTGGTTATATATGTCCTTTTTATTGTTTCCGGAACGGGAGTCCATGTCTTGGCCGCAATTACTTCCGAACTTTACCCAACGCACTTAAGGTGAGTACAGAAGGTCAAATTTTATAGCTGTTTTTATTTTTTTTATTCGCAGAGGAATGGCGTTGTGTATTTCATTGATGTTCGGCCGGCTTGGAGGGGTAGTTGGAGCGAATATGGGCGGATTTTTGTTGGACGACAATTGTGAATTAATGTTCTACATTCCGGGGATCGCGCTAATTGCCTGCGGACTTTTGGCATTGCTTATACCAAAGCGGATTAAATTTGACGATGTTAGATAGGATTATGGAAAAAAAAAATACTGTTGTGTAGATAAGCACTGACTGATAGTGGTTTAATAAAATAATTTACTAGTTATATCGAGTTGAGAGAAACGCTACTTTAAGTTTACAATCGTAAAAAAGGCCACGAGATAATAGCGGAAAACCTCTTTTCGAATACATTTCAGAGCCCGCATGTATCGGGTTTTTCAATAAGAGCGCTACAAACGTTTTTTTAAATAAAACAAAAACGGTTTTGGATATCAATGAAATGAAATGAAAACGTTCGATGCCATAATGTATGGAACTCGATTTCTTTTGCATGGCCACCACGTGCACGCTTGTAGAAGTCCAGACGCTGAACCCAATTTTCGACGGTTTTCAAGCATAAATCGGCCGATACTGCTGCAATTTCACGTTCGATATTCGTACGAAGTTCATCAATCGTCGCTGGCTTGTTGGTATAGACCATAGACTTGACGTAGCCCCACAAGAAATAGTCTAACGGCGTCAAATCGAACGACCGAGGCGGCCAAGCGACTGGACCATTTCGTGAGATAACACGTTCTCCAAACTTGGTTTCCAATAAATTGATTGTGACATTCGCTGTGTGGCTTGTGGCGCCGTCCTGTTGGAATCACATGTCCTCCAAGTCCATATCATCCAATTCCCATTCACAGTAACGTGCCGGTCTTGATCATCACGGAAGAAGTACGGCCCATAAACCACACCAAACCGTAATTTTTTCGGGATGCAATGATGACTCATAGTACGTGTGGATTGCTGCCGCATATTTTGTTTATTGACGAAGCCATTCAGTCAGAAATGAGCCTCATCGCTGAAGATGATTTTTCGATGAAAATCCGAATCATTTTCAAGTTGTAGCTCAGCCCAATTCACGAACATACGACGCTTCTGGTGGTCAAGCGGCTTCAGTTCTTGCGTCAATTTAATCGTGTGAGAGACACATTTGGGCTTTCTTCAACTGAAGCCTCAGCGGCAGCAATATTCTCGACACTACGGGCACTTCTTTGTCTCACTGGCACGGGAACATTTTGTACTGTGCCTGTGGATTCAAATTTTTCCACTAGACGCTCAATTGTTGATCTGCTACTGCTAGGACGATTATGACGACCATAAATTGTACGTAGCGCTCTTAACGTTGAGGCCGCTGACTCCGTATTTCGGTAGTAAATTCTAATAATTTCCACTCGTTGTTGGCTCGTATATCTTTCCATCATGAAATGGCAAACCTTTCTGAAGAGAAATGTCAAAAGAGCGGGACGAAAGTCGGCGTCGTTTGCTGTCACTGTCGCTCTACTTTTGTAGCGTCCCTGTTGAAAAACCCTTTCTACGCAAACGTTCTTTATTGGATCCTAGAACTAACTTCTCCTGATCGTTCGTTTGTGTCAGTTTATATTTGAAGAGCTATTAAAGGGCGCCCGTCACCAGAACATCCGTTGCTGATATTTTCCGAGTTAATAAGAGTAAAGAAATTAAATCGAGCTAGATATTGGTCTATAGCACAGCTTCTTGGTGAGGCAGGAGATGATTTATAGCCTATAATATTTGAGAAAGGGTTGGCCCTCTTATCTGTTTTTTTATTTTATTAATTTCGAATTATATGTAAGTAATGGCAAGTTAACAACAGAAAATGAATGATTTTGGACCAAAATGCCCTCTAAAGGTAGGCGTGTCAATAAAGGCAGTCTAAAGCCTCTTCGAAATCTGAAAAAAGAATTTCAAAACAAATTCTACTTTTGTTTACCGCGGACGGACTTTCAAAACACCTTCAGGTCTATTTTATGTATAGATAGGGATATTGCACCTTTTTGCAATACCTATGTTAACACTGATATGCTTCCTATCGAGGGCGATCAGATGCCTTGAACGTTTTAGATCCAGCTTTGGCCAGATCTGTTTTGTCGCCAGACATGTCGAGCCGGTTGTCCACCTAAAAATTGTTATTTCGATAGCGTTTGCAAGTAGCGATTGGAATACCTAAGGAAGTCTTAACTGGAAGCATAAGTAGTGTAGTTCCGTGTTTGGCGAGTTCATCAACTTTGCAGTTACCTGGGATGTCCCTATGCCCCGGCACCCCACAAAGGTGAATGTTGAACTGCTCCGCCATCTCTCTAAGAGACGAACGACAGTCTTGGGCTGTTATAGAGTTCGTAGAGACTGATTCCAGGCACTTGATAGCAGCTTGACTATCAGAGAAAATACGGATATCTTTAGCAGATATCACGTTTTCCTTAAGGCAAGATGAGACTTCTTTTATCGCCATTATTTCTGCCTGTAAAACGCTACAGTGGTCAGAAGACGGAAGGAGAGACTAAGATTTAGTCTGTCAGAGCAGACACCACCACTAACACCGTCCACAGTTTTCGAACCATCTGCGAATAAATGGATCGATTCATTATCCAGGAATGCTTCCTCCCCCCAGAACAATCTAGAAGGGATGGAGACCTGGGAGTTTCTATCAAATTGTAGTTCTGGTGTGGTGTAGTCGATGTTTTTGAAAGGTTCCTAATGGTGTTTAAGATAGCGGCATGGCCAGTTGTTTTGCTGGTCCATTGTGAAGTAGCTTTGAGTCTCATATATACAGTCGAGACTTTATTATTGAGTAAGTAATACATTTTTAAGTATCGCTTCGCAATGATGCAAACGATGGAAAGGGCGGGCCATCTACTGGTTTCTTTTTAAATCATAGGACACTGACAGAAAATCAGTATCATACCTCCGCGGAACGAAATGAGTCTCTTTACGCTTGAACAACGTTGGGAAATATTGAAAACTTATTTCCAAAGTGAGTGCTGTGTAAAAAGAAATTTTGGCCGAAGTTCGGACGAGGCGCATTCTCCTCTCGGCGGCTACGTTCAAAAACAATTTTGCCGCAAATGGGGTTCGGAATGCCTGCATGTTATTGTCGAGAAGCCAATGCATCCACAGAGAGTGACAGTTTGGTGCGGATTCTTGGATGTGGCATGGAACAAGGTTTCTTGAAAAATGAGGCTAGGAACAACGTTTCGGTCAACGGTGGGCGTTACAGACCCATGTTGACCGACGTTTTTTACTGAAATTGAAGACATTGATTTGGGCGACCTCTGGTTCAGGCAGGATGGCGCGCCATGATACACAGCCCATGCCATAATCGATCTTTTGCTCACCAAATTCCCAAGTCGTATAATCAGCCGTCTTGGCAGCCCCCTCGGAGCTGCGATTTGACCCCTTTGGACCTTTTTTTTCTGGCGAACCGTAAAGGACCGATGTTATGGCAATAATCCGGAAAGGATTCCAGCACTTAAGCCCAATATCATCTAAGCAATCCGTGAGCTACAGCCCAAAACCATCAACAACCAACAAAGTCTTGGAAAATCGGGGTGACAGAATGCGCTACTACGGTACCAGCCGAGGCAGCCACTTGAACGACTTTTTGTTCCATAGTTAATGGGAATGTTTGCTTTTTTGTTTAATAGTAAAGTCATAATACATGGAAAAAAACTAATTTTGGTCATTTCATTTGCATTTAAAAAAAAAAAAAAAACTTGTATTTGGCCCACCCTGTATATGTAATTGCTTTTTTAACTACCCTGTTTACCAAAGTTCTTGCATTTTTCAAAAAATCAAAGAAATTAAAGGAATTTAAAAATTTTCGAGTAGCAAATTTAATCTCGACTTCAAATTTACCGAAGCTCACAATTGCAAAATTTTTATGGAATACCTATATACCAATTTTGAATTAGTAAAATTTAAAGTCAAAACTAAACTATTGGCAAAGCTCATTGCATTTTCGTAAATTAAACAGAAAATGTTGAATTTTTAGATATTTTCTTTGAAAAAAGAAGGGCGCTCCGTGATTTTGATTGAAAGTGAGACTGACAATCTGTCAATAACTGTTAAGGCACTTACCATAGAGTATGGCTTCCCAATTACATGGACGTGATATCCCCATAGCTCTGCTTCCTATGTGGGTAAGTGTATTTCCAAGTTATATCCACAAGTGGTTGGTAGATACCTCTTTTATAAATTATCACTTATGTTTAGAGTTACCGATTTAAATCCACTTTTCTACAATTCAGTGTGCACTTTATTAAAAATTAAAAAATCAAAAAAAAAATCCACAACACCTTTAGCTCCACAGCAATTATTTTCGAAGACAACTATTTACAAGAATCTCTTTTTAAACAATCAGAAATCTAGGGCCACAATTAAAAGAAACGCTAAATCAGAGGGAAAAAACCTTCAAGCGTCTAATCCAGGCGGTCCGCGAATGTTCAAACTTCACCAGTTACCGACTCGGCGCGAAATGAAATTGTAAAATCGAAAGGAAAACCTCTGTGCTCGTCGTCGTCGTCGTCGTCGTTTAGCAGCAGTATCTTCGCACCATAATCGAGGTCTTTCGATGTACCTCAGCCCCATGCCGTAGATGCTACACAGAACTATGCTATGGCAGCCAGCCAGAGTGGGGTGCCTCAACTTTTTTCTTACAATGCTGCTTTGCAAGCTCTGCACCTAATCATGGTTGTTTCTGCTATTGTTTGTCAAATGTGTATGAGTCTAGTGTGTGCTCTATGCGATCTTTTTCTCTCTCTTCTATGTAGCTCTGACGATGGGGTCATCTTCTTTTTGGTTGTAGTCGTCGCGTCGTTGAAGTTGGTTTCTCCTACGTACAGGAACACGAGATTCACATGCGATCGTGTAACCATGGTGTGCGGGTGATGGATTTTTCACTTTTATCGGCCTTCTTCTGTGCTGCCGTTGCCGTTGCCGTTGCCGTGGTCTCTGCTTACATCATTGGGATCGTGGTGGATGTTGTTATTGTTTTTGTTGGTGGTAGTCGCACATATCCATTGAGAAACGTTCACTATGGAGCACAATATGCCCAGCGTTACCAAGTCAGTGCTTTCAGCGTTAATTTTAGTGCCCAAAATTCAGTTTTAGTGCCGAAAAAGTAGATTTAGCGCTTGGGCGTTTTTTTAGTGCTTTGAAAAATATTTTAGTGCTTTTTTAACGCTGCCGCTGCACACCGCCTTTTTTTCTCTTTCTTCGAATGCAAACGCCATTTTATACAAGTTCATCCCTCTTGAAAAGTAATGCGTTCTTCTCTTAGCCTTTTCGCTAATTTTGATTGATCTCGCAAAACTATTTAATCGTTATATGTACCTATAGTGAAAACTGCAAAGCTACAAGGGAATAAATGGAATGGAGAATCCCAAAAAATTTGAAGTGGCAATCAAAAACTTCAAAAGATTTATGGCTAGAAAGTCATAGTCAGACATAGTTTAAGGGAGTCAGTAAGTAAAAAGCCTTTCCAAAATATTTGCGAATTTGCCTTAAAATTGCTATGTTTGCCAGACTCAAATGGAGATGTGGAAATGGTTTTTAGCCAAATGAGTTTAATGCAAAAATAAACTAAGAAATAATAATAAGAATTCCTGAAAATCTAATTTCCAAAAACGGTACCTTGCAGGCATATATCACAAGAGCATTTTGAAAAACAAATTAAATGTATGTGTTCCAGTAACTACCTATTATAAGTTTTATTAGGTTTTATTGTTGTTGTTTTTTTATTTTTTTTATTTTTGTTTCTATTTTGGAGCTGTTTTTAAAAAAAAAGTCAGTTTTGGTGCCCAAGGGGTCAAAATTAACGCTGACAATTTTGAAAACGGTGCTCGAACGCCAGAATGACTTGGCAACGCTGAATATGCCTCTCGCAGACGAAGTGGAGTTTCGGGCACATTCTCGCAGTTTCAGATGACACCCTGTGTATACAATCTTCGACTAATGTGAGTCTATGAGTGGTTTGTAACTTTTGCGAAAATTTGCTTGCAGGAAGAAGCGCAACCAACATGGGTGCTGTAGAAGGTCTCCCCCGTCTGAAAATGGAATGAGCTGCATCGTGTCTAGTGGGAGTGTGGGAACTTTGCACCGAGAGGTGCATTTGGGTTATGGCGACTTTTCCGAAACTGCGAGCTTGTGTCAGTTTCCTCTTCTGGTGTTAAAATAATCAATATGCCTTTGGGCAAATACCAAGAGGCTTTGGCTGGTGAATTTCTGGGTTCATGTCCCCTTTGAAATGTTACCTTCCATTTTTAGCGGTGATTATTGGCAAATGCGTTGCTGGCGGGTGTCGTGAGTGCATGCCATTATCGGATTAGGTGAATCAATGAACTATGCTGTCAACGACAATACTCATGCTTATTTTGACATTCGAACGAATAGCCAATTCATACGAATGTCTCTATTCGTTCGAATGAACTTGTGTGTATTTTGATGGACATTCGTTAGAATGGGCTATTCGTTCGAATGTCAAAATAAGCATGACTGTGAACTGCAGCTGAAACGGAATGGAGAGGTTTATACGGGAAAAAGTAAAATTATAACAAATCTTGGAATGTTTCAAGTGACCATCGGAATGTGGTGGCTTATTGAGTTAAAGGTTACGAGATCAAATTCGCACCAGAAGCACGAATGGATTGAGTTCAGAGTTCTAGAATATTCAGCGTGCAGCAAACTTCAGAATTTAATCGGTTGTTTTTTTAGCGTCCTAGGTGGGTTAACCGGAACGAGACGCAACCTACTACCATTTTATGAAAATTGAGTTAACCATATCTTAAATAAAAGTGAAAAATAGCGTTGCCAGATGTCACGGACTTAAAACAGAATTTCGGTTGTCCCGGGTTGCGACTAAAATGCACGGCAAACATATTTTATTACTTACAACTGTAAAGTGTTGAAAAAATACTACCTACCTAATTTCTTTGAAGTTATAATATTATGTCTGTTTTATTCGGCTGTTGGAGGAATTGTGTCGAGGTTACAAAAAAAAACGGGAACTTTTGATATGACATTTGATTGACAGCTAATAACAGCATACTCACAACAAACAATAATTGGTCTAAAATGGGCAAGTAAAATTACATGTAACATTATTAATAATTATAATATTTGATCCTTTTGACCTTAAGTTCAAATGACAAAAGGGCAGTAGGTACGAGCAATTATAACGAAAATTCCCTATAGGACCTTGAAGGTTTTACAAAGTAGGTACTTTTACGGAAATTCTTGAGTTGGAAATGTTGGCAGGGGCTATCTTTTAGCAAAAATGTAATTAAAAAATGAAGATGTGCACCTATATTTAGGGGCGTAACTCTAAAATAAACGATCAAAAAGACACCACCCACCAATGGGCAGAGCTATAAAAGAATTACTTTCGATAAAGGTTCCAAAGGCCTTGTGGCCCAGTGAAATCGAGAAAAAATCTGGAGAATTGATTACATCAGCTGCACAAAGTAATTTGTTACATTTTTTAAAGGAGTTTTAAGTCATTTAATTTGAACTTTTTAGCTGAGTGCTGCTGATGGTTATTGATATGTTCTTATTTTACTTAATTGATTAGGTATAAAACGCAACCGAAAATAAATTAGGTAGGTCATTTGTTAAGATGCAATACAAAAAACATTTACTTAGTGGGAGATGTAAATCACCAAAAAAAGGCTGTTAAATAACCGTCAAGTCGACAAGTTCTTGCAGTTTTCTTTTTTAATTTTTAATATGCGGGAAGTTAAATTGACGGTCAGCGAAAGTGCAAATCTTGTTATTCGCGAGTGTACTATTTTCTTGGGTAAAGGCAAGAATCCCTTCAAAATCACTACCACTAAGTCACTAGCCAGAAGCTTATAAGTTTGTATCAAGCTTGGAGAGAATTGCAAAAAATAAAATCAAAGAAAACCCAGGAGGTGCATAAACGACGAGAAGCAGAGTTCCAGGGCGATTTGGTTAACATATTTGATATAGATCATGCTGTAGTCTTTTTGCAGCATCAGAGAGAGCCAGGATGAGCGGGCTGATTAGCGGGGGCTGATAAAAAATAATCTGAAAACGAAGATAGGTTAAGACAAAGGCGATTAGAAGAAGAACAAAAACGTAGTAAGTACATGTCATCGGCAATACCATCTACTTCTTTAGCATCATTTTAGGATTTAATCCCTGAAGAACACGACATGTTTACAAGCTCCGACGAAAGCAGCGAAGGTCTTCCCACTGCCCCTAAACCGTAATCTAAGTTCTAAGGCAACCTCAAAACGAAAAAGAAAGGACTTTGTTACTCCAAAATTAGTTTCAGCCTTAGACGAAAGTCAGTTGAGCATAAGAGACTCTGTTTATATATTTTAGGCTACAGTGGAATCTTCAGGGTTTAACTTTGAGGATTTTACAATCAATAAGTCTTCGATTCAACGCGTGCGGGTACGGATTAGAAAAGAACGGACAGAAAATATTAAAACCGATTTTCAAAATAATATTCCAGAGGTCGTTCCTGTTCACTGGGATGTGAAATTGTTACCTAGCTTGAATGTAAGGTGTGCTAAGGAAGAACGACTTCCTATTGTAATTACTTTTGGAGATGGGGAACGACTTCTACCCATGCCAAAATTGCAAAATTCTTCTGGTAATAAAGTTCAGATTATGTGTTGCGATACAACTGCATCTAACACAGGTCGTTACGGCACAATAGGCTCCTTTAAGAAGCCGCAGTGCCAGAGCTCCTTGAAGGCTCTCCCGCCCTACAATTTAACACAGATCGTTAGAAGTTCCAACAAGTAACAATAAGTCCAGAAATACCTATTTTTAAAGAGTCTCGAGATGAATGGAAAAATATTGACACGAATTTTTTAGTTTTTACATTGGGGAGCCACGAAAACCAATTATTAGAAATGACAACCGCGAACTAATAATATTCTTAGGAGGAGATGTCGATAAGCGCAACTAAAAATCAGGCTCCGGATGCAATGCACGGTTGCCAGATTGGGCGCATGGTCGTATTTTGGGCTATCTTTTTGCTTAAAAAACAATAGAAATTTCTTTCATGAGCGCCCATCACAATTTTGTGTTAATTTTGTTTGTTTTAATCTTTCCCAAAACTAAAAAAAGAAATATTTTCGAACAAACCTGCACTTTTAAAACTTGGCAGCACTCTTGCAGTCAAGTGACATCCAACAGTCGTTCAAGTTGCACGCACCCCGATGCATTTTGCAGGCCTTTTGGTTTGACACAAGCCACAAAAGCCAATAGCAGAAAAAAAGGCAAATAAAATTCAAGGCGTAGAAGTAAAAAAAAAAACCGCGGTGAGAATAAATCTGAAAAAAATCAAAATTTTCAACAATTTTTGGGCTTCTTTCTGAGCAACGATATTGGGATACATTTTTTAAGGGTTTGGGCGCTTTAAGCGAACTAAATTCTGGCAACCCTGGTGCAATGTATCAAGCGAGATGGATGTCAAGAGTAATTTATGCGTTAAAAATATTTGTGGTACGCTTGCAACTTAAGTCGACCAAAAAAAAAGATAGTGGCGGATTGAAGGTTTATGTCAAACCGTGGTTGCAGTTTAGTTCGGCAGTAAAAGCACCATTTCAAGACTTATGCTTTTTGAAAAAATGTAAAGATTATGAAAA
The DNA here is from genome assembly GCA_946477585.1 of Cheilosia urbana. Taxonomy (NCBI): domain Eukaryota; kingdom Metazoa; phylum Arthropoda; class Insecta; order Diptera; family Syrphidae; genus Cheilosia; species Cheilosia urbana. The sequence continues at coordinate 122,704,555 of OX297853.1, forward strand.
AGTAGACAAGTCGATTTCGAAGGTAGCAAAAAAACATTAAGCAGAAGAAGAACAAGAGCAATTCCTTCTTCGTTGTGTAAAAGAGCGCAGGAAGTTATATCCTGATTGCAGGAAAGAAGTTTTGAAGAGGAAGTATCAGCAATAATTTCTTTTTGTTACCAACTATTCTTATTTAAGTGCTGAGTATAGGTTTTTAATAAAAAGATTGATATGTTCTTATTCTTATCAAATGAAATATTTGCATGTAAAAATTTTTCGTCTCCAAATTTTTGGTACAGGTGTTCAATGTTGACTTTGCTGTCTAGTCGGCACGTATTAACACCATCCCAGAGGCAACATATTTTGCATCGAAGTTAGTATTGGCATTAAGAAAGAATAAAATAAAGGGTATTCGTGAATGAATTCTGTGTTTTTTTGTCCGATGTAAGGGACAATAAGTATTTCTGTCGAAGTGGGCATACCAGCATCACAAGGACTGATGTATTCCATTGTTACATTTTTTTATTTTTCAATCAAATCTTCATGTAAACGAATGTTCTTCTCGACATGCAGATCCAACTTGTATTAGTATCCATATTAAAAATGAGTAGTAACAATTCAGATTATTCGCTTCTTCCTTTCCCATGCGCTTTTTGAAATCATGCAAATTTTTCGCACTCAAACGTGTTCTTCACGGGTACATTTAAATCTTTCTCATTTACTGCTGCCTCACGCCTTTGGCACTATAATGACAATTTTGCAAAATGACGCCCATCAACATAACGTTCGATTTCAATGTCAAAGCGTCAATAAAATCATTTTCTCAGTCAACCCACCAATTTGCTCTTCTAAACTATTTCGGCACGGAATGCCTTTACAAACATCCGAAGGTCATCTCAGCACACGCAACAACACTAAAACTCAGCACCAATAAAAATGACGAAAAGGAGTCGTAAAAACCGTCGAATTCACTGCCAACTCCACATAGCATCTGCCTCCACAATAAAACAAATAATTAAAAAAATATTTTTACCCCCCAAAATTTCATAATCATCATCATCTGCAATAATTTCCGCCGCAATAGCGGCAACCAACTCAGTTAAGCTATGAGAAAAATTGTTGAAGGTAAAACGTTTCCTCACGTTTTGTCTGCTTTTCGGAAGAAATGCAAAAAAGACAAACGAAAAAAAAATTAAATTGATTGTAAAGTTGATCGATGGACCAATACCTTTTGACAGGAATGAAACAAAGTGGACTTTAATTTCGAGAAGGAATCAGCGTGCATCATAACCGACCGACACGTGTAATTACCCGTGGAGCCTTTTCATTATTGATGAGAAGCATTCATCATATATAATTTGGGTGTGTTCGGAGAGGCACTATTTCACCTGCTTATGTAAATATTCGTGCGTATTAATTATAAGTAACATTTTCATCAAAAGTCTACATTGACAGCTTTAACGATGCAGTCAAGAAATGATAAGGAGAAGCTAGTGTCCGCATGTATCTTGTAGGATATCAAACTAAGTTCACCTCGACTACTCCGACAGATTCTAAACATAGGAATAGGTATTCAGCTGAGCTTTAGACAAAATGCTATGGAAATGGAAATGAAAATCGGCTTTCAAGATGACTTTCAAAGGAACTGTGAGACTAGCCATCTTGACATCTTTTCCACGAAAAATTGGTAGCTTGTCAATCACACTATTATATAAAGAGGTAATGTTTGTTTGAGGAAGGTAATCTCCGGAACTACCGAACCGAATTCAAAAATTCTTTTACTAATATAAAGCTACGGGATAGAGTATTGCGATAGGCTAATATTTTTTTTAATTTTTCCATTTTAGATTTTGTTGATTTTCTGCACTATTTATTTTGACTTTTCTGTATCAAAAATTAATTAGAAAACTATGAACCTACTACGAGTATTATAATTTAATGTATTATACGTTGGTCAACAGTGATGGTTTGTTTTTGATTTTGTGCATCCCTCCAACAGTAACAGTTTTTTTATACAGTTGATAAGGTAAAAATTAAATGTAAAAAGTTTAAACGCGGACAAAAAAGTTATTGAAAAGCAATTTTCAGTGATTTTTAAAAAATGCTGCTGGGATGGGAACAAGTTCAAATCGGAGTGGCAAGACGCACGTCGTTGCTGACATTCGAACGACTGGCATTTCAGTAGAACGAACAGAAAACTATGTCGGTGATGCGATTTTCGATATAGGAGCGATGACTATAATTGTGTGCCACCATTAAAACGCGCTAAAAAACTGCTGTGCGAGTGGCAAAGTTAAATTAGCACCTGCGGAGCCATTTGAATCGGAGGATTTTCTAAAGAACATTTTACATCATGCAAACACACATTTTCTAACAATGGCACAGGATTCTTCGCCTCAAAATTCAGATTAACAGATTCAAGTCCAAATTTACCATCGGTTAGGTGTCTTTTTGCCAGTAAATGAGGACGTACACCGCAGGTTTATTTCATTTTGTCGGGGGATGATCAAATCGATAGGCTGTACAGAGGGCAAACAGAAGTGACAAAAAGCGTCATTTGACAATTGCAACAATTTTATAATGTAATCAACGCTTTCATAACAATGCTTAAAATGGCGATAGAGAAAATGAACTCAGACGATCGCAGATTTATCTTCAAACCTGATAGTAAAACGGCACTTTGGAAATAATAGAATGGATAGGAAACGGGTATTGTGACTTCCTATATAGGAAAAATTATTTAAAATTTTTAATTTTTTAATTCGGATGTTCCGGACTTACCGCTTCGTAAGTTGAAATTAAAAGTTGGCTCAATTACCATTCTGCTGAGCAACCTTAATGCAATGTATTATTGTGAAGAATCTCAAATCAAATGTCATGCAAGGACGATTTTGAGTTTAAAAGGCAAACATTGTCATATCGCGGACACCGCTTACTCAGAACGATTTGGCATTTAAGCGTCTATGACAAATAATAAGTCGCAAGGATAATCGCTGGATATTTATAGCATCAAACGTGAATTCCCATGTTTTTCACATGGTCTATTTCTGTACCTACTTCAGTTACTTCTATTGTATTTAATATAATTTTTGAATAAAGAATTTGAATTGACGGAATAACAAAGTAACATGCGTTGTGCATGCTTGGAATATTATTTTCATTACATGTACGAATTTGGGTGAAACGGATTTCGCCGGGTCAGCTAGTGTATTATATTTATATTGTGTTTGAAAAACAGTAACCAGTCAAAAAGTTGTCTCAAAATTATAATCAACGCGTTAGTTAAATGGAAAACAGATCCTCGTTCATTGCAATAAATTGTAAACGTTGAAGTTGAACTCGAAATTGATGCGTTGAGAGTGCAGTTTCTACAATCGGCATCACACTCAGTATTCCTCTTTTCAGGTTATAAATTTGTTGCTTCAATGAGACATTCCTTCGTTGAAGCTGTGTAACAACCTTCTGATTGTGGATTTTGGCTTCATTTCTGCCACTCAGATCTCGAAGTATACATAATTCCGAAAAATACAGATAAAATAAAAAACAAATAGTTTGGCGAAACAGGCCCGGAGGGACCATAGGCCAGGCTTTCTCACAACCATTCGTTTTGTGTGAGTTTTTAATTTTTAGAACGAATGGAAGGGATCTACAATTTTATGCCGACTCCAAACGGCTAATTGGAGAAGCTCTTTCAAGACAGTTATACTCTCGGATGTTTGTCAGACGTTAGCGAGAGGTGGCGCAGTGGATTCGAACCTCGATCCTCGACCCCTCGCTTAGTAGTCCAACACACTAACCACTAAGCCACTGCGCCTACCAAAAATACAGATAATAGCAGTAAGAACCGTATCCTAATCCGTTCAGAGGTTCTCGACATAAGAGCAGTCATACAAAAACGCACTAGCAATGTAAAAACAACAGTGCCACCTATCGGATTTTATTCCAACCACTTTTAACTGCCGCAGTATAAAAGGAACTACATTTCTACATTTTCAGCGAAATCAGTGCAAGACCCGTCATAAAGTTAAGTTTTTACAGGGAAAAGTTTTTACAGAAAACAAAAAATATCAAAATTAGTCATGCCGAGGCGGTCTAAGCAATTTTGTTGTTCGAATGCATGAGTCGAAAATTGCATTTAGAGGCGTTTAGTTAAAAAAAAAAAGAAGTTATTTCCAATTGTGTGTATTTTGTTAATTAATATAGGTTTTCTGGTTGAACGTCTCTATTTTGTTTATATCGTTATATTAAAAATTAACTTTCTTTTGCGACACCCTGTACTGAAAAGAGGCAAATAAAATATAAATTCGCTGCTTTTGAACCACAATTACCTTGTGCTGAACTTAACGTTTAACGACTAAAGTCTCACAGCTGATTGAAACGTCAAACGAAAACTTGTTCGGTGTGAATGCATCGACAAGTTTTCGACGAAAACCTTTCTTTTTGTGATGCATCTGCATAGAAACAAAAAAAAATTTCGTCTTTTCCAACTCATGGCAAGGTCACCGGAAAAAGGGCCACCATGGTTGAAGATCCACGACACAAAGACCTGTAAATAAATAGCCATTTGTTACAACTGTACTATCTGGCGCACTCATTTTCTCACAGCACAGACTTTACGTGCCCCATTGCAGCTACATCCGTGTGAGCTTCCCCCTTACATAGCTGTAACTGTGACTACGACGACACTACTTTCAATTATGTCATTCTTAGAAGCACATACCACCGTGAAAGTCCCACTAACTGCAATTACGTCAGCACATTTATCTTTATCTTAACGAGTTTCAAACTTGATGACACCTCAGAGCTCAGACCTCAGTGCCATTCTCTTTACACTTCCTTATAAATCAAAATTCGTTCACCCTTCGTGCGCAATTAAATTCTAAGCTTCGCGAATCATACACACATACACACACACACACACACAGTAAGCCGATAACAGTTACATTTTCACATAACCAAATACCCATCCATTATTATGAACTCTTCTTCCCACGCAAGGTCTCTTCCGGCACTTTTTGCCATTTCGTGAACCGATATCGTATGCTGCTCATAGTCTCGACGATCGTAATCTGTTTACATTAAATAATGCGCCAGTGAAGATTATCCCGGATCGTTGGAGCCGAACCTTATGCCAATGCCAAGTGGGAAAATCGCGAATTTCCTTAAACGCTTCCAAATACAATCGGCCAGACGTGTATTCCGCATCGATATAGTCATATTGAACGCCGGCCGCGCCGAAGACCACTGTCGATATTTGCATGGCGAATAAAAGAAACCGCAAAGTTGACTTGGTTTTCTTTCCGGGACAACCTCGCTGAGGCTTTGAAAGGGAGACCTGTCAGCCTGTCACTGATTTTGCGGTTGAAGTCTGCTCGATGAACGAGTGCGCTTTTGAACCTCGCTGCACCGAGCACCGGCATCGGGTCGTCGCGTCGTTTCTGTTGTAATCGATGCCCGTCGGCGCAAGTACTACGACAAATGATTGATTCGGCAGAGCAAAGGGAATGATTTTTCTTACACTTGATTGTCGTTCATCGTTTTATTTTTTTTACCCCACTGTTGAATACAAATTAATTGAGATGCAGAGAGAGTCTTCAAGGGACGTTGATGCTATAGCGAATGATACATCTTTTAGATCTTACGCTTGTGGTTACCAGTGGCTACCATAGCTCGATTCAATTTGACCCTCTGTCGCGGACGCCCTTGCAATCGTTGAAGCAGCATCATAATCTCAAGTCCAAAAAATGTATATACCTGTGGTACGTAACGGTGGAGTGACCGAGCGTAATGCGGTCTTTTATCAAAGATCTATTATATGATATACGCAGTCAGTGGGTAAACATGGTTGGGGCTCCTTTGCTGTAATTAAGTTGTAGGTCTCGTGATCATGGCCATAGTTCAATATCTTACTTACTCACTTACTTAAGGTGGCGCTACAGTCCGGGGTGGACCTGGGCCTCAACTAATACGCCTCTCCAGTTAGCGCGATCTTTGGCTAACTGCCTCCAGTTGCGCACTCCAAGTTGGTTGAGGTCCCCTTCCACTTGCGCGCGCCACCTAAGGCGAGGTATTCCTCTTCTGCGTTGTCCCTCCGGGTTGGAATCGAAGACTCTCCGGGACGGAGCGTTGGTGTCCATTCGCTCTACATGTCCCAGCCATCTTAGACGACTGATGCGTACTTTTCTGACTAGGTCGATGTCGCTGTACAGCTCGTAGAGTTCGCTGTTAAATCTTCTCATCCAAAGCCCGTCAACGCAAACGGGACCAAAAATCACTCGAAGAATTTTGCGTTCGAAGCGACCAAGAAGATCCTCATCCGTTTTTGCTAGGGTCCATGCTTCTGCGCCATAGAGCAGGACAGGGATGATGAGAGTCTTATATAGAATCTCCTTATTGCTTTCTTGACAAGGCCTTACTAATCAATTGCCGTCTTAGGCCAAAGAAACAGCGGTTGGCAAGTGTGATTCTTCGCTTGATTTCTGATGTGATGTCATTGTCAGAGTGACGTTCTGTCCGATTCGTCGATGTTGTGTGTCCCTTCTTGCTGACAGCATATATTTTGTTTTACCCTCATTCACCACTAAACCCATTTTTGCCGCTTCTGTACTAATACTTGCAAACGCACCAGTGACAGCTCGCTGTGTTCTGCCAACAATGTCAATGTCGTTAGCGTATGCAAGCAGTTGCACAGACTTTTGGAAAATTGTACCTCTGGTGTTGACTCGCTAGTTTCGCCAATTTTCTCAAGAATGATGTTGAAGAAGTTACACGACAGCGCGTCAACTTGTCTAAATCCTTTTTTGACATCAAAGGTCTCTTTGAGATTGTTTCCGACCTTTACGGAGCAGCGAGCGTTCTCCAGCGTCATTCATGCACAATCTGACAAGTTTGGCAGGGATGCCAAATATAGACATGGCTCTGTATAGCTCGTCTCTATAAACGCTGTCAGATGCGGCCTTAAAATCGATAAAAAGATGGTGAGTATCATTCTGGACTTCTTGGGTTTTCTCCAGGATCTGCCGTAGTGTGAATATTTGATCGGTCGTGGACTTACCAGGCCTATAACCGCACTGATAGGGACCTATCAGATCGTTGACGAATGGTTTCAGGCGTTCACACAGTACGGCAGACATGATCTTATACGCAGTGTTCAGTAGACTGACGCCTGCAAGTTGGCGCAGTTTAGAGAGTCTCCTTTCTTGTGGATCGGGCAAACGATGCTGAGGTGCCATTCATCAGGCATACTTTCCTCTGACCAAATTTTGGAGACGAGTTGGTGTATGCACTCTACCAAGTCATCTCCGGCTGCCTTGAAGAGCTCGGCAGGTAAACCGTCTGGTCCAGCAGCCTTGTTGGACTTCAGTTTGGATATTGCTATCCTCACTTCATTTTGGTCAGGTGGACGGAAGTCTTGGCTTTCATCTTCCAGGTTGAATGGTTCGTTCTGCCTGACAGCGGAATTTGTGTCGTCTTCGCCGTTTAGCAATCTGCAGAAATGGTTTTTCCATGTCCTCAGAACCGACTGTGACTCTACTACAAGGTTTCCTTGTTCATCTCTATAGGTCTCCGTTCGGGTCTTGTTGGCATGACACGTTCTTTGCTCAAGGTCAAGCTTCACCTTCAGGTATTTAGAATATTTAGTGCTTGTTTGGCGATGAAATTCCATTTAATTCTGAAGAAAGGTCCCTACAAGACTTCTACTTTAAAGAAACTTCCGCCCCTTTTAATTTTAAGTAAAGGTTCAACGAACCGTTGGAGAGAACACCACGTGTAGCCATAAATGCCTTTGTTCCGCAATGCAGATATTGGTTGACAGGGTCGTCAATTTTAGAATGGAGTTGCTGGGATGTCGGCACACGTGAAAATATTGATGATAGTCTCTAAAAGTCTAGGTATGAGTGGGTATAATAGGCCGGCAAAACGCCCACACTGTCGAATGGTCCGGTAAGTGCGATTTGTTGTCACGGCAACAGAGCGAAAAGCAGCTAAAAAAAACACTTAAAAAAGCTGCCTTGAAAAGAACGATATTCTCAATAGTGCATTGATAAGAAAAATAATGCTTATAACGTGGCTTGTGTGCGTTAATTTTCCGCCAAAAAACACTGCTTCGCTCTACAGTATTTGACAAATCGCAGAACAGAACCGCAACAACCTTGACCAGCTGTATAAAAGTCATCACAGCGCCAGGGTCTCGTCTTAGGTTCTTGGAAATCGGCTTTTATTAGCATTGCTTTAAAAGCTTGAGCTCCGGAAACGGATCTTAAAAAAAGCGAAAGCCACTTTAAGCCTTACGCCACTAAATACGCCTTTAGTTACTAGATCCGTCTGATTGTAAGAGCTGACGTTGCAATTAGAAATTGACGTATTTCGATGCATTTCCGCAACTCTATTCTGAATGTATAGCCTATAGATGTAGATAAGTCCTTCGGTGCAAACTATTTTGGTTAATAATTTCGATCGCATTAATTAACAAATAAAAAGAATTGAGTGCGTTTATTGCGCCAATAAACTGAGTTTATAAATTAACCCTTTACTGCAATAAACTCTTTCAATAAACTGTTTATAAAATCAATAAACGTTTTATATTATCAATATTTCAATAAACGTTTATAAAAATCAATTAACAGTTTATTGAAAAATTATGGGAAAATGAAATCAATAAACAGACGTTCAATGTCGCAATAAACTTGTTAGTTGGACGATTTTTAATAAAAAAGTTCATTGTCCCAATAAACTTTTTATTTGATATTATGTACCTTTTTGGTTCAGTGTAAAAATACTATGAGCTCATCAATTAATTGTGGAAAATGATTTTAAATTGCGTGAGCTATGACATTTGTTAGGTCAGGGGCTCTGCTAAATTTGCTGATTATTGCAAAAGGTGTGTTTGTTGCAACAACCCAACGATTGGAAGTCGTTTTCGTGGTGTTTTCGTGGAAAACGACTTTAAGCGACTCGTTTTGAAAACTGAAACATGTATGGGAGAACTTCTGTTTTCGAGTGTTTTCGCGAAACCAGGTTAACGGCTGGGTGTGAATAGCGTATTAATGATGTGAGTTTTAATTTGAAAATACACACACCTAATGAAATGCTGTTATACTGTGATTTATTTTTTCATTCATAATCTTACGACATGGGATCTCTCGGATAAAGCTTTGGCCTGCATAAGTTTTTTTTGGCTTAGTAGCTGCATTGCATGATTTTAAGTTGCCGATAGAAACTGATTTTTGGTAAGCTCTGTTTTTAAAGAATGCGGACATGGGAGAAGAGGTAAACTCGTTGCGTAAATTGCAATCAATTGAGCAAAGAAGTGATGGTAATAAATGACTATAATGAGTGTCAATTGCACTTTACGATTAGGGGGTAGTTGATGGGATTTTTCCCCTCTAATTGCACTTGAAAGATGGGCTCTGGGAATAGAAGAAATCTACACAAAAAACAAAGTTAAAGTCTCAAATGAAAGATTTGTTTGACTTGCAACAAAATCAATGCGATATGGACAAAACAAATGACATGCAGCCTGACAAATGAATATGGCTCAACCCAAGTGCTTTCACGTGTAATCTCCCGTGTCGACTCCTCTTCCACATTTCACAATCATCAAATGTCATCGACCCCCAAGTGATGGCTTAGAATGCATCATGTGTCCCCAGAGGTACGTGCTATACTCGTGTTTAGTCATCAGATTTATATCATTTAAGTACTGCTCCACCGTCACAATAGCTCATCTCATTCCTGACAGTGATCACGTAACGTAATTGCCCAGCACTATGCGCGCGCGCACTTAAACGTCCACCGTTCATCCTGAGATCTGAGATGAGGCGTGCGAGTTTTGATCGCAATCTTTAACAAAATTTCTGTCAGTTGTTTATGAAATTTTCAAATAACAATAAACCAGCCGGTCGGGGTCGATGGGGCGGGCGGCCAGCGCAGGGATACCTCCAAGCTTACAGGGGACAAAAATGCCAAATAGAAGTTTTAAGATTTAATGCTCAAGATAATGGCAATTGATAAGCCATCCGAACGCCACTCACTGCAGCGCGCAGTGTGGAAATAAGTCAAAGATGCCATATAGCCAACGATGAGGAGGTTTAAGACGCAAACAGCGTAAAGTATACCTACTCACAATAGACATGAGGCATCGGGCTATTTAATTGTGACGATGGGATTGGCATTCGCTTGGCAACATTACAAAAGTTTATGAAGAAAAAGAGTTAGCTGCTGTTCCTGCTATCCTCGGGGCTTGTGTTTGGAGTGTTATTTTTGTTTCTTTTAATCAACAGTGGGGTCCAGCAAAATACTTCATATATTTTCGAATTTTATGGAAGTGTGAGACAAATTAAAGCAGGCAACAATTCGACAAAATCTTATGACAATTTTACAAATCGAATGGAAGGATATAAAGTAGGCAGTCTGAGGGCCTTCCTTCTCTGTTTGCACTGAAATTTTTTACAGTCACTTATCCACATTGCTTACAGATTACGAAAATCAAGCAAAGAGATGTTTTTTCTTACTTGCTGGTCAGGTTTACCAGGAACGAAGTTGTAGTTGAAAGTTGTAACGAAGTATTCTTCAGCGCAGTAGGTTTTCTATCGAGAAGAAGAAGGCATGTAGTCCATCCCAAAACCACAGCTAATGACCTATTATAGATTTCGGCGATCAGCTCAAAGCATTGACCCATCATTGCAGAAAAAGTCTTTCCTGCGAAAGTAACTTTTTCTCTCTTAAGTGTTGTAACAAAATGCCACCGCTCGTCACTCTTTCATGGTCGCTACTGTACACTTTATATGGCCACTACTGTCGTCATAGCCAGCCTGCAATCTAGAAATATTTAAAATTAGTGCAAGCAAAAGGTAACATGTTTTTAAAAAGCATGAAAAAACAATAAAAACAATACAAAACAAAATAAACACAATTTATTCGACTCATATCAGTTTCAGTTTTTTTTTTAACAAGAAACTAAATAACATAATTCAAGTTCATATAATTAAACAAACGCAGAAGACAAAAGAGTGTGTTCGGTAATCGATGCCGGTTTAATTCCAAAGGGATGTGTTGGTAAGGTAAAGTCATATTAAATGCATTTCTAACAGCCCTATTGCGGACTATCAATCGTTTGACGATTGACAATTTATCAATTAAAATTGATGTTGGTATTGCGAATAACAATTGACAAAAATATAACCTGTGAACATAACGCCAAAAATAAAGTTATTGTGAATTAAAACTCAACTTTGACAGTTCTAAAATATTTTTGATTTGAAGAGTGATCGTTAAGGATTTTGCAAACAATTTATTTAAACAATAATTACGAGTGTTACAATTCTGTAAAATTAATTGAAAAATATGTGATCAGAGGAATTTTCGAATGGCAAAATGTATATACATAATAGCCCTTAAGAAATAACAACAATAACAATTAAAAACGATGATGTTCAACATTTTCGTTAAAGAGCCGTCCTTATGAACACCGAAATCGCGATTGATAGAAAAATTGACAACTACCAATAAAATTGTTCGAGATCGACATTCACAATACCGATTTGTCAACCGACAATTGCTGCACGTTCACAGTCGATCAACACTTAGATAATTGATAATTGATCGTCGCAATACCATTGAAAGAAATTTATTTTTGTTTTAATTTAATTTGTTTTTATTTATTTATTTATTTTTATATTGATAAGAAGTATCGACTATCAATTGATAGTTGATCTTCGCAATATGGGTGTAAATTTTTGTAGTTTCTGTTTCTGAAATTTTATTTTATTTATCGAGTCGTTTACCCATCGTATTTGTATAATATCGGAAAAAATCGTAAAAATACTTACGAAATCGTAGAAATTGGGGCAAAAAAAAAACAAAAAACTGACCATCGTATTAACCTTCGGAAATCGTAACTTTTACGATAAATATGATCGCATAATTTAACATTCTGCACAAGTGGGGTTCTTTGTCTCAACAACAAAAGCCGCCCTTGCCGGCTCTGGCACCAAAAGTAGTTTCTAACCCTTGGCAAAACTTTCTTCTGAGTCAGTATTCTTGTTCTCAGTAGGAGTAAGACCTCCCAACAGTTAGATCCTCATTTGGAGGCTTTCGTTCGATAGTTCGATACTCAGTGGTGGTATTTGTTATGCATTCTGGCTACGAAATTGTCAATCAAAATTTTAAGAGGAGCTTGTGAAGCCGCTTTTAGGAACTCCTAAAAGCGTTCTTTGTCACTGTAGTACTTATCTTCCTTTAGTTGATGTCGGCATAGTTAACTGATTTGGATCGATGGATGGTCAACTAAAGGCCCTTGCACACCTGCCATTTTGCCAAAGTCTGCTTTCAATAACAAAGCGACAACCAAAGACGCTCCCCTGCGTTCAGTCGCAATCTCTTCTCCTCTCCTCTCCTACTCCTCTTGCGCGTTCCGTCCCATTGCACTTCATGAATAACAACTTATAGGTCTCTAACGTCTCAGTTGGACTTAGACTTTTAAAGGCATTCAGTTCTCTGTTTCGCAAGGAGTACCTAGAGACACTCGAGTGCGCAAGGTCCTCTTGGTACCACAAAGGGATATACATACGATTTTGAGCAATCTCCATATTTGTTGGGAAAAAATTCACGGAATCCCCCGGGACAACACCTGTTGAAGAGTTCAATATATCTTCATCGAATGGTCATATAACAAATTCATTGTCGGTTGGCATGCCCCCTGCACGAAACGTTTGGTTCCACTGAATTGTCTTACTATTTATCATCCATGTATTTCTTTATGTAATGACATTTGCGGCAAACAATTCGGCAACGTACCTACCTAGTTAATCGTGAAGGCTCTCCGCAAATCCAAGCCCACAACCGGCAGCAGCCGACATTAGTAATTTGCCATCGGCTCGCATAAATGGCATCGCATAACATCCTCGATTGAATAGGATGAGTCGCGGGTAGTCGTTTTCATTGTGCCATCCGACAAAATGAATATTTTCCACCATACGACAGCGCGAAGACGATGCGATATTGCATAACTTGGCAGATTGTGCGATGACTCTGGGATGAGCATCATAGATGCTCATTAAATGTGAGAGAATGAAGCGGTGGCTGATGGCATAAGCCAACCAAGACACGACATCCAAGATCCAACAAGACGACTTCAGTCGGGGTAATAAAAAGTGGAGAAAAAAAAAACGCTAAACGAAAAGAAGATGCGCTCCCGATGATGCGCTTTCAATTGAATGGCTCGTCCGCTAGGTTGGCTGTCGTTGGCTGTGAGTCCATTGAGCCGATTTGATTTAGGTATTCATTTGATGCTGGGTTTATGCTGGCGAGCCCAGCCCATACAGCTGATGCTGATTTCTCGTGCCGATGTTGAATTGAATTTTTATAGTTGCCTGCGGTTGGATGCCCCGAACGTGCGATGGCATTTCGGATTCCAGGAAGGCAATATGACTTAATTGAATCTCTTTTGTATTAAGTTGCCATTTGGTTATTAAGAAGTCATAGGAAATGGATCATCGGTGAAGAATTTCAAAAACGAGCAGGCTGCCCTGTGTGGGATGTTTTGCTGTCAATGTCATAAAGCGAATGTGCATCAGTAATCTACAAAAATTGCGTAATATCCACCTACAAGGCCAACCAACTCCATAGGGCACATGCCGTTTGCCGCTAACCCTTGCGCACAGATATAGATCAATTAACAGTTGACTATAAACTTGAAGAATTTCGGAATCGAAATCAGTTTTTCCCTTTTTTCTATGTTAATTGAAATTGTTGCTTGTAATCCGCAGCAAAAATAAGCAAAAATGTACCACAGATATGTCAGGACTTTCAAATAATGCATATTCTGGTTGACTGATAGAAAATGTCTCCGTTAAAATCTGTCTGATAGCAACTCTTCTCATTGGCCTATGTCGATAATATAACAGTTAAACAGTGGCCAGTTGGTTAGTGTGTTGGACTACTAAGCGAGAGGTCCCATGTTCGATCACCGGATAATATAAAATCCATCTTAAGGATTTTATCCAATGTGCCATTAATTTTTATAACGAATGGAAGAGGTCTACAGTTTTACATATTCCTAAGGACTGATTGAGAAGCTCTTTCATGACACTTATATTATACTCTCGGATGTTTGTCAGACGTTCGCGCGATGTGGAGGAGTGGAAAAAACCTTATAAGATGTAACTTTTTTTTCCGCTTAGTAGTCCAAAACACTGACCCCTAAACCACTGCGCCTGCTGTAGTCGCCAGCAGTGGCATAGCGTGGGTTAGAGCCGCCCGGGGCAGACCCAATTTATGCCGCCCCCGTAATTTTGTTCGCATACTAAAAAAAAAAAACTTCGTTAACTTGGTAAAATTTATGGAATCGAATTCGAAATACATATAAATCTCGAAAACAAAAATTAATTTCTAAGGTAATATGGTCAATGGTCATTTCTAACTGAATAGCAGGCTCAATTTTGGTCTGAATTATCATACAAATACAAAAATTTGGTTTTCTTTAGTCATCGAGGAAACGGCGATAAAGATTTTGACCAAAATGCGTAGTTAGAGTAAAATGTATTTTTTGAAGATTATTGTATCGAATCACCGAAAACGCTAATTTTAAAAATAGCTTATATCTCAAAAACCTCAATTTTGATTACGATAAGACTCTAAAAACCAAGTAATGCTTACATCCCGAATAATAACTTATTAAAAAACTTCACTGTTTTGTCTGCGTAATTTTACAAAAACTTCTTTAACGATTTTGGTCAAAATACATGCTAAAGATAATATAAGTATTATAAATAAGATCCCGTACTTAGTTTTTCTTAAAAAAATAGAATAAATCAATTTTTTGATCATTTCTCAAAAATGACTACCCGAAAGCCGATCTGTGTTCATACATTTTTTTAAAACTCCACACTTCCATTAAAAATGCAAAAGCAGCAAGGAAAAACTTAGTTCTTACAAATATTGCCCACTTCTTCTTTTTTTTTTCAACTATTTGAATATGCACCTTATCCTTAAAATATTTCCAACCACTTGGAGCTTTACACAATCAGAAAATCCCACTTCATACCATAGATGAAAAAAGGCTTACTATTGTACTAATTTCTGTACTATTTAACTTTCCCTAGTACGCAAGTACCACTTCTCAATGTTGAGTACTATTTGTACTATTTTTAATTTTCGGAATAAATCGAACATGTATGAGGTTATTTCTCTTACGGCCATATTATTTACTCCAAAAATTAAACCCAAGTCCATAACATCATTAAACCCGAACACAAGAAGATATTTTAACTCGGCTTAAAATTTCAATTTCATAATATTAACATTTCTTCGTTTCTTAACGATGAAAATGTTGATGGCTTCGTAGTTAGAAGACGAATTTAGAACTGATGGAACAGCATAAATGGTGTATCAACTTCGTCCTCGTCTATATCGAATGCACAAGCGGGCTAGGGCTAGATGTCGTTTAGTTTCGGAAATATTTCCGGCTAAAAAAAGAGGCATATTGGAGGTTTAATTTATAATTATGTAATACAATAAAATTAAAAATCAGCCAAGTGACAAACAACAAAAAACAAATGTAAATTTACCTATGTGAAATTAAACATTAGGTAGGTGTAAAATCGATCTAAAATCGGTTTAAACTCCACCATTAAATGCATTTGTAACCAGCGGGTTTAATGCAAGTTTTTGAGTGATTATTATATATGTTTTTTTTTTTTTTTGTTTCAATGCAAAACATAAATTTATGGCATTTGAAAAAAAAGTAGGTACCTACTATTTTGTACGTTTCTGTACTATTTCATTTCAGTTTTGAGTACACTTGAGAAAAGTCGATTTTCATCACTGCTTCATACACGTTCATCGGGATATTCAGTTTATAACTTCTAATGCAAATTCAAAAACAAATCTCTGAATTCGTACATATAGATACTTGTACATATATGTAAGGATATAGATCTATCACGAACACTACTTGCAATCCAAAAACAGATCAAAAAATAGAAACTTCTACTACGCTTGTCCTCATACATACTCAAACTTATTCTAAGCCATAAGAGCTTATAAAATAGTACAGTAGGCGCTTATAGCTCTATAACCAGAACTTGCCAAAATTGCCTGTTATTGAGATCTTAAACTTATAAAAACTCACATTGTTATTTTATATACGTACCTATACCTATGTAGTACCTACTGTCATATCGAATGAATAACCTAAAAGTGCACAGTTGCTTCTGAACTTTTTACCTACCTACCAATTGACTCAACCAAACTTTTGTCGTGCACTTTTCCAGCAGAACACACTTCTAGCTAAAAAAGAGAAAAAGGGTATTTTCGAATGCAAATGTGCACTGTGTTATAATTTGTGTTTAAAATTTCTGAAAAATCTAGTTGTAGTACTAGGGAGCAGCGTTCATTCGATTTTGTTGCAGCATAAGGAATGTCTGATTACTTGCTGTGAAGCAGAATTCATGCTGGTAAGCTTTGTAAATGAAATCTGCGGAAAAAATAATCCGTTTTGTCAATTTTATAATTTTATACATTTAAACAAAAGTCAAATGCCCAATTTGCCGCCCCTAGCAAAGTGCCGCCCGGGGCCTATGCCCCCCCCCCCTCGCTACGCCACTGGTCGCGAGTATTTTTCATGTTACCTATTATAGAATAGTCTCCATACTTCAATGAATTTTGTAGCATGCGTAATAATTCCATCCAACCGACTAGAGGAGACTTCACTTTCGACTGGCAACACTGGTGTGTTTATTTTTTAATTTTTTAATTCAAGCACAGTCTTGTCTGCAGGTATTTCATGGGTCATGTGAGCCCAAGACTTACCACCTAAATATCCATATATTTTCCATTTTTTCCCATCTTATGCAAATTACCTTGGGTTCAAGTCATTAAATTTTGTTGCACACACATTCCGAGGAGAATAGCTAAATTCCATAATGCGCGATGATGAGAAGCGGGAAATAAATAATTATTGCCATTAAAACGGGTATCATGCGCGAAAAGATTTGTACACATCTAATTGAGAGAGGTTCCAAAAAAAAAGACAATAGTAGGTATACCCCTTGACAGGCACGAGAGAAATACCCACACAAGAATGAAGAATAATGCCATCTCGTAATCAGCGATGAAAGGTCACTCGATCCAACTAAATGCTACGATTGGCATTATTTTCAGGATCAAATGGGGGGTTCAACGTTCAAGTGAAGGGAGCTCGTTGCGTTGTAATTGTTAATTTTTGGAAATAAATTGAAAGCAATCGATGTATGGATTAAAGCGGACCTATCTCGCACGGAATCTCAGAACAGTTCGGCTTAAGACCTTGATGGAAATTATGACATGGAACTAAACAAAGCTATGTTGTTGGGCAATTGACTGGGAAAATCTATATGATACATGTCAGGCAGGCATTTGAGAATTTATGGAAGCCGAAAAGTAAAACCCCATTAGCACTGCCATCATCATCAGCATCACCGTGAAATTGTAGATCGTTAGGCGTAAAGGCCAAATGAGAAGTAAAATTGGATGATAATGCCCCTCAACACAAAGGGTATTGTTTGGAATTTGTGTGAACATGTGGGATCGAGGTGGATTAGAGCTTATGTTGTCAGATGGTCGTTTGGCATCTGTTAACATTAGTTGGCTTCTTTTTTCTCTAATTCTCGTGATGCTCGTTAAAATATAATATGTATTTGCCACTGTCTTTTGAAAGTAATTGGACATCATTTATTGCTAAATGTAATTTAAGGAAAATATTAGCAAGTAAGGACTTAACCTGTTTAGTGCCTCTTCTACTTGGTTGTAGGCAAGGCGTCGCTGGACACGGACAGTCTGCCGCCCCCAAGAAACTTCTTGTACCTCTTGTATAATTCTTTTGTGCACTATATTGTTAATTGAAAGCAGAAGCCTTTTTTAAATTGCTGCTATCTGTGAGCCATTTTCTCCCACAAACCATAGAGCTGCGGTGTAACTTTAACAAATCGAAATGTCAGATTGTCGGCCATCACTGGGGGCGTTCGGAAATCTAGAATAATAATGTTTACACCAATTTTAGCAGCTTTTAAATTTCTCCAATTTAAGTGAGCGTCCAAAAGCCGTTGGGTAGTATAAATTTGTGCTTCCTTCTGTTGATGTTTGTTTGCAAATACAATTTCAAATTTGTGGTTCAACGCTTTACTCTGCTTTTTGGTTACATTTTGCACAGCAGTGAGGAAGTCCTCTCGCACTAATAGAAATGTGACTTTTAACCAACATTGACCCAGAAATAGTCTGCCCCCGCCCAGACTGTATATTGATTATGTGAACAGTTTTTTTAATGAGACATCCAAACCAGGTAAATTCTGTCCGAATTTTAAGTCAGATTAACAAATTAAAAACATTCATGATGATGCGTAAGTACTCTTGGTGGGTTAAATAAACGGCACGAAGCAACAGAATAAAAATTACGAAACTCTGTTGTACGAAAAGCGGGTACAGATACCTACTTGGTTTGCTGTATTAACACGTAACCTATAATTATTAATGAGCCTATAATTAAGATTCCCTGATCTCATAAAGAACAATTTAAGTACTCTTTATCTTGTCAGAAATCGGGTGAGTAGTTTCGGAGATCGACAACAACGCCACCTATCGGGTCCGAAATCCTATCTTTTAAGCCTGCCTAAACCTGAAATACAACAATACGAACAAAACAAAAGAAGAATCATAAAAATTGGCCCAGTTGTTATCGAGCTATATCGTCATCGAGTTTCACCCCGAAAAAATTTTAGGTATAATAAAAGAGGATTATTATTGAAGAAAATTGAATTGAACTGAAAAACGAAATATACGCCTCCAACGCCACATGTTGAGGATTTTCCTACATTTCTTTTTTTCCTAAACCATCGCTGATTCAAAACGAACAAAACAAAACAAAAATCATTCAAACCGGTCGAGCCGTTCTGGAGCTTTTACCCGACTAACGCACAGCAATTGATTTTTATATATATTGAAACCTCTGTTTCAATCGCGCCCTGGTTAATTGGTTTAAGTAGCTGTATTCCCGTCTTCTGACGAAGGAAAACACAAATAACGCATTGAGCGCCGTTTTGAGTCCACAACTAATGGAACCTGAAGAAAAAGGAGGAGAAGGAAGTTAAGGGAGCTCAAAACCAGCATGTGGAGTTGAAAAATTGTATGAATCGCGCCCAAGTCATTTCTCACATTTTTAATGCCTCGATAACTTGTGAGCCCAAAAGGCTAAACAATTCATCATAAATACGTCTTTCCAATTATTATTAGGTAGTGTCTATTGCGCTCTAAGAATTCCATACAAGTCTGAAAAAAAAGGGCACAGCTATGAGCATCAGTTAATGCATCTTCAATTATGTTCAACTACAACCTACCTTAGAGCAAATTGTGGGTACGCACCTATACCTAACATGTCTTACAGAATTCACAATTTCAAGGTAACAACGTTACTTTCAATTTCACTAAATCGTTAGACCGTGTTGGCAAAGAAGCTCAAATCCCCGCCGGCCAACTAAGTGAATACCTGCATAGAATCTGATGATGCTGCCTGCAAGAATACAATGTTGAAGAGACATACGGTAGCAGCGAGACGGCTGCAACAAAGCATACAAAAAAGTGTAAACGACATATAAATGAACTAAATCTGTCATTCTCTGTGGGATAATGAGGAAATGTCTGTGATCTTCGAGCTGGAGTTTGCTGAGGCAGTGACTTGTGACTGTGACTGTGAGCCATTCGATGGTTATTGCACTGAATCTGGTCGTATAATTTATGTGAGCGATCATTTGTCGCTGTTTATCTCTTGGTGGTTGACGATTGAATGGACTTTTTTTTTTTTTTTTGCTTATTGGAGAATGTCTTGTATGAATTGCTTTATGGATCGTTATAAAAGAAAAATAAATAGGTACGTACAACAAAATGTTGGCAGAACTAAGTACTAAGCTCGATGAGACATCCAATGTGGACTTCTAAGATGAAACATTGAATCCTTTTCACCTGCTCGAACGTTTCACTCCATGTTGGACATTTTTTTTTCGCGCGAATTCATAAAACGAAACGTGTTTTCGTTTTTTTAATGTAGGTAAATCCCAAAACGAAAGATATTTTCGTTTTATTTTCGTGTGAATGGAAAACAACCACAGCTTTTAAGTTTTTACCTTCTTTGTGGACTGTTTTTAAAGTTTATAAATCCCTTTTCCCATTTTCATACATAAGCATATACTAGCTGTGTGCTTATATTTGCTAAAACGTCACAATAAAGAGCCAAAGGGCCTTACCAATAAACAGTCTTTAATTAAATAGCTAAATTTTCGATACAATTTTTGTGAGTACATTTAAAGTCGACACCAAAATGTGTCTTTAGCCCGGAGCAAAGGGTTTTGTACAAGTGGTTTTGTCCAAAATCGAATTTCCTCACACTATGAACATTTTCCTAAAACAATGCAATTTAAACAACACTCCCCTTTAGACGAATAGAAAGAAGAAAACGTAATAAATTCATTGGTATTAGCAGAGGGTAACTTTGGATTACCAATTACTGGTCGGGCTTGGGATCGAAAAACAAATCGAACACTCGACAAAGAAGGGTAGTCTAATAATGTCGTTAAATACTACATTTTTACGTGTGCTACGTAACTGAGGTAGTTAAGTAGTTAACGTAGTTAAATGTAGCAAGCGTAGCGGCAACTGTCAAAATGAAGTTAGCGTTGTCAGATCCAACCGTAAAACTGACAACCTGAAAAATTCAAAATCTGTTCCGCTTTAATTTCTATTGAAATTTAAATTTTTCGTAGTACATAAACATGTAACAAATGCAAGTAGTAAATGAAACAAATCAGGCGGGTAGTTTACTACGAGTAGTTTATTGAGTAGAGTAGATTACCTCACGTAAACTAGTCGGCCATCTCTGCAGAAAAGGCACTTTTTTCAGATTCAGGCAGAGCCATTTTTCTGCTCTCGAAATAAGCCAGCTGTCAGATTTCATGCAAAGCGCTTTTTTCAGAGTCAGAGCCATTTTGCGAATCTCGATTTCTGAGCGAGATTCACACCTACTTACACTTACACCAAATCATTTGTCATAAATGTCAAACTAAAATTGTATTATTTTACGTTTTTAGATGACGATGGCAAGTCTGTGACAAATTACAATTTAAGAACAGCTGACTTTTATAACACGAATCACCACAAATGCAAAATCTCTATGTTCTTATGTTCTGAAAATCTGAAATCTGAGAGCAAAATCTGAAATCATAATTTCATTTATTGGTTTGTGGTAGAGGTGTAATATTAATTTGCTAGTGACTAGAACGAGTATAAGTTAATTGCAGTCATCGGCTCCGATCCTATCATAAAGTCCCATACAGCACACTGCACAATCTATTTCCATAGCACACTATATTATTTTCCCTTACATTACGTTTCCGTCACATTGACCTACCTAACCGCTCTATCACCACTTCCCGTTCCCAGCACACTTAGCATAAACAAAACAACAAACAGCACATTCACCCATTGACCTACCTTAATAAAATTTACAACTATAATGTAATGTAGATTTAAGAATGAAACGGAATAAAACAGAATGAATTCACACACCGAAGTAATCGGTCGTATTTATTCACTTATACGGAGGTCACCAGGATACTCCTTTGCGACCGTGAGATTTATGGTTGAACAGGTAATCCATCGGGAGCGGTCATAGAATTGTATGGTCATGTTTCATGTATCATGTTCCATACGACTTATATATTAATTTACAGAATTGAATGCTAGAGAATTGTCAGTTCCATACAAGCTCAACTCAAAAATCATAACTAGCACTCTTGGTTCAAAGAGAATAAAAAGTGTAGCAAAATGCCAGCCATCTTGGATTTCCCCATATAAATGGTTATGCAATAAGAGGTGTCATTGTGAAAGGATATGGTCCTATATGCGTGCTCGTGGTGGCCATTTGGCTAATGTTGTTTTTCATTATTTACCTTCCTCTTTATTATGAAATAAACATCCGATCATTTATCTTAAAAAATGACATTTTTCTTTGAATATCAAAATAACACCTCTTATTGGAAAACCCTTTATTAATGCTAAAGACTCCTATCGGGTGATAGTTGTAGAATGTTCTACAATAGCTAGATGTCGCATCGAAAATGTGGTAGGTAGTTCAAATTGTTAATTATAGATGGAACCAACAAAATGTGAATAACAAATCATATTCTAATGTATTGTCCCCTAAATTGCAAAATTTTCGTATATTAATATTAATAATAAGATATGGTATGTATTTTCCCTCTTTTTTTCAAATATTATGCTATACCTACTACTTTTGCATATATTTCCATCAACCTTTTTTACCATTTTAAAATGATATTTTGGATAGATTCATAACTCTGTAAAATGTACTAGAGGCGCCAAATCATCGGAACGATAGAAAGCCTGCTGGATCGAAAAGAATTCCCTCAGAATTTTACACATGTACCACAGGAGAGCTATTGAATAAACTTACTACCTTGTTGAACTCATAAGACGAAATGTATTCTAGGCTTTTTTGTCTTCAATGTATTTAATGGGCTGCTTGGCTTTATGGGTCCTTGGGCTTTGAACCAATGTTGATAAAATGAATATCTTCCTTCCGCTTGAAAACAGGTATTATAGCGTTCGCTTTAGGTCCGTACTTTCGTCCTCTTTCTTAGCAACATCTGGTGTCCCACAAGGCAGCCATTTAGGTCTCCTTCTCTTCATTCTAATGGTAAATGATATTGAGAAGGTCATCAAACACTCGTCTCTCTCTCTCTCTCTCTACGCAGATGATACTAAATTCTTCAAAACCATCTCTTCACCTCAAGACTCCTGTCTCCTTCAACAAGACCTTGATCGTTTTTCGACCTGGGGCTTCAAAAAGCATCACCATATGACAATCCATTACCCTATCAGATCACGCAAGCGCAACAAGCCCCCTCCCCGGCTTTACCTTCTCCACGGTCAACCAATCTCTCTCGTTTATTCTCTTCGCGACCTTGACATATTGTATGACAGGGAGCTAAATTTTCGTTCGTATATTGACGAAATAAATTGTAAGGCCAACTCTTAACTGGTCTAAAGAATTCTCCAACCCTTACGTGACTAGATCTCTGTCTCTATATCACCTCAGTTCGTCCCATCCTTGAATACGCTAGTCAAGTGCGGTCTACCTTTCATCGTATCCATGCACACAGAATTGAACGTCCAATGTCGCTTTCTTCGATTTGCCCTTCGAGGTCTGCATCCTTTTATCTAGCCACCCTACATAGACCGGCTCAATCTCATTGACCTGATGAATACCCTTGCGGAACGCAGAGACGCTGCTGATATTCTTTTCATTTATCGTCTTCTCTCAGACTCCGTCGATTGCGCGTCTCTTCACAACTCTATTTTCTTTAACACAAGCCCCGTAATTTACGTTGCCTTCGACTCTTCAAACCATCGTACCTCATATAGCTCTAATGAACCAATCTCCCGTATGCTGCGAAAGGTTAATTCTTACCTTTTAATTTTTGATTTCAACCGCAGCACTTCCCACCTAAAACTCGATCTCCTTCAAAATTCTCCTTATTTTTAAGTCTTAGTTTTAAGTATTGTAGTTTTAAGTTGGCCCTTTAAGTCTAAAGGTATCTTCCGCCCTGATTGCTAGCCTTGGCTAAATCTTGTAATTCTTCTAAGACTCGATCAGCCAGTCATTTTCAACACAGTTTTATAGTGTTGCTGCTCCTTTCGTGCTACCCATCCGAGCTTATAAATTAGCTAGTTGAGTCCGAATGGACAATACCATTAACCGGTGGGAGGTATGAGATATTTTGACAATGATCTTCGTCGTGCAACACCTAACAACGTATTTTTAAACACGCTTGAAATAAGTTCAATTTTGATGTTAGTTTAAGCTTGTATTAAGCCAAATATATGGGGGTATTGCCCCACCAAAAAAAAAAATTAGTTCTGCTTCTTATAATATTGTTTCCAATTTATTCCGCTCTGAACAAAATTTGCCCATTAAAATAAAAGCTTCAGTCCCCACTCCCCATGCCCAAAAGCGTCGAGATTTTTCTGAGATTTTCGATTCCCCTACTGCGCCACCATTACAGACTTAGACCATGGAATTCTTAAATAATATGGATATAATTAACATATTTTACCGAAGTACGCATTTACAAAGTAGAAATGTGCCTAAAGTAACCTTTTATTATTATTCTCCTCATTATTGGCAAAACGAATTAAGTTTACACAGCACTATTACATAAACTAATTCAGTAAATCATGTATAAAAAATATGTAAAGTAGGTTCACTTATTCTTTATCGTCTGAAGTTGGGCACTTCCGAATAACTATAATTTACATGTCTAAAATGAAATCATTAGCATTGCATTGCCTAAAATTAAAAAGGGCTACTTCTACAAAGAGCTCTCTAAAAACGCAATTTGAATAATGTATCCATAAAATTAAGTAACGTTATGGTAATGAGTAGACTCAGACTGTCAGATATTGTTAATTGCGAAGTGCTTGCTTGGTAATGATATTCAAATGAAAATCAAATATACCTTCATAAATAAGTCGGTTACAAGAAATGAAAAACCCAGAGTTACAGTGATTTATGCAACAAACGTATACAGGAAAAACTTGCAATACAAAATGCTACACCACATTTCAATATTCTGCCTTTTAAATTAGGTTAGACTAGGTTCAGGCAGAGGACAACCGTGCCAAGTGACAGTTGGTTTCTTGCATATTTTTATTAGGAATAATTGATAATTTACGACATACTGCTGTATAGAAATTGGTCTAAAGCTAAGATTACACGTGTCATTTTTCGTGGCAAATTTTGACGCCCTGTCGACACGAAGTTCGGCCATTCGGTGGTTACTCGTGTGTCTTTCGTGAGAGTGCGCTGCGACAGGCCGCGTGTCCAGACGCTTGACAGGCGATCACATTTGGTGACAAATGTAGGACGTGCTTACGTCATAATAGCCGTATTTTATTATCAGCCATGATCTATATAGATCATCGATTTACATGCAATTACAACAACAGCACATGATCCTGCTTCTCATCGAGATCATGAATGATGATCTGAAAATTATTTCTACTATTTCTCGCTGCGTTGTTTGGCGCTGTTTGTTTCATTTTTAAATGTTGGTGTGCTTGTAAACGATAGCCAAGCCACACGTTGCCAGACTAAAATATTCAACACCATTCATAACAAGCAATCAACAAGCATATTTTTCACATGAGAATAAATTTCCCGTCAGTATTTCGAGCAAAATATTTCATAAACATTTAAGTAAATGTTTCATAACCATTTATTAATAAAAAATGAAATATTTCGCATTTTCCCAATCGTAAATAATTATTGTTTCACAAGTTTTCCTGTAGAAAGGTGAGAGTTGTTTTTCGTTGTCTTCTTTTATCATAAAATACGAATTTCCAAATAATCTTGGAATAATGAAAAATGGAAACTAGCAGGCTGTATAAATTAAAATTATTTTCAAAGCTAATTATTGGGAAACGCATTTCTTTTTTATCACAAAATAGTACAAAGAATGTACTATAATTGCAACAATTTTCGTCCATTTTTTTGTAACTAACTTTAGTTTGTTCATTTGTGTTTTCGTGTTTAAACCGCTGTCATTTACTTCGTCTTAGAATTCCAATTACCGACGAGAAGTGCAAACTGCAGTAAGATTTTTATTACCTACATTTCAAACTGATTGTAAACCATTTCCTTTTAAAAACAAAACGCACCGTATAAGGTATAACGGAAGCGGTGTTGTTGTTTTCGAGCCCCTGGCCATGATAATAATTAAAAACATTTTCATAAATATTTAATAAATACTTCGTCGGCGTTTTCAACGGCAAAGACATTTCCGAAATGTTTGACAAAAAAATGTTTCTGAACAAATCTTTCGCTGGTAAATATGAACTAGCTGCGAAATATTTTTTATTTGTTGCATATTTCAACATAAAATTTTAAATTAGTTTTTAAAAAACAATATCGAAAATCAAAACTACTCAAATTTGACTCAAATGGTAACACCTTCGACAAGCAAGTGAAATGTCATGTCCATTGAAATCATGTTGTGACGTCACGCTGCACCGAATGTTTGCAATATGGCTGGTGGCAGTATGAAGTTTGTCTTCACGTTGCACCGAATGCTTGCAATATGGCCCGGTGGCAAAATGAGGTTTGCCATACTCATAGCAACTGTGATCCGGATCAGATCACGATAATAAAACAATACGGATCATTGAAGAATTTTATTTTTAAGTTGTGGCTACAGTTGCTATGAGTATGGCAAACCTCATTTTGCCACCGGGCCATATTGCAAGCATTCGGTGAAACATGAAGACAAACTTCATACTGCCACCAGCCATATTGCAAACATTGGGTGCAGCGTGACGTCACAACATGATTTCAATGGACATGACATTTCACTTGCTTGTCGAAGGTGTTACCATTTGAGTCAAATTTGAGTAGTTTTGATTTTCGATATTGTTTTTAAAAACTAATTTAAAATTTTATGTTGAAATATGCAACAAATAAAAAATATTTCGCAGCTAGTTCATATTTACCAGCGAAAGATTTGTTCAGAAACATTTTTTTGTCAAACATTTCGGAAATGTTTTTGCCTATGAAAACGCCGATGAAGTATTTATTAAATATTTATGAAAATGTTTTTAATTATTATCATGGCCAGGGGATCGAAAACAACAACACCGCTTCCGTTATACCTTATACGGTGCGTTTTGTTTTTAAAAGGAAATGGTTTACAATCAGTTTGAAATGTAGGTAATAAAAATCTTACCGCAGTTTGCACTTCTCGTCGGTAATTGGAATTCTAATGTCGATTTCCATTGGGATTTCGAGATTTTGCTCTCAGATTTCAGATTTTTCGTGCCCAATGGAACATAAAACGAGATTTTTCTTCCTTTGCATCTGTGGTGGTGCGTGTTTTAAAAGTCACGTGTTCTTAAATTGTAATTTGTGTAAATAAAAATCCATTCAATTTATTTTAATAAATATTGCAGCGGCCATATGTAATTTTTTTTCTATTTTTCACAGACTTCTCGTCTAAAAACGTAAGTAAACACACTTTAAAGTTTGACAAACGACAAATGTTTTGGTGTTAGTGCAAATAGGTGTGAATCTCGCTCGGATATCGAGATTCGCAAAATTGCTCTGACTCTCAAAAAAAGTGCTTTTTTTGCGCCCAATGGAACATGAAATCTGACAGCCAGCTGATTTCGAGAGCAGAAAAACTGCTCTGACTCTGAAAAAAAGTGCTTTTTCTGTCCCAATGGAAAACGACATAAGACGAAGACAGCGGTTTAAACACGAACACCCAAATGAACAAACTAAAGTTAGTTACAAAAAAATCGACGAAAATTGTTGCAATTATAGTACATTCTTTGTACTATTTTGTGATAAAAAAGAAATGCGTTTCCCAAGAATTAGCTTTGAAAATAATTTTAATTTATACAGCCTGCTAGTTTCCATTTTTCATTATTCCAAGATTATTTGGAAATTCGTATTTTATGATAAAAGAAGACAACGAAAAACAACTCTCACCTTTCTACAGGAAAACTTCTGAAACAATAATTATTTACGATTGGGAAAATGCGAAATATTTCATAAACATTTTTTTGTTAATAAACGGTTATGAAACATTTACTTAAATGTTTATGAAATATTTTGCTCGAAATACGGACGGGAAATTTATTCGCATGTGAAAAATATGCTTGTTGATTGCTTGTTATGAATGGTGTTGAATATTTTAGTCTGGCAACGTGTGGCTTGGCTATCGTTTACAAGCACACCAACATTTAAAAATGAAACAAACAGCGCCAAACAACGCAGCGAGAAATAGTAGAAATAATTTTCAGATCATCATTCATGATCTCGATGAGAAGCAGGATCATGTGCTGTTGTTGTAATTGCATGTAAATCGATGATCTGTATAGATCATGGCTGATAATAAAATACGGCTAATAAAATACGGCTAGTAATAACCCGTCAGAGCTGCTTCCTCCTCGTTTTTTTTTATTTTTTTTGTTCTAATAAAGTATCAAGCAATTACTAATTTTACTGTTTCAACAGGAACACTCCAAAATTTCATTGATCAGAAACTGTAATGCATTTGAGAGATGCGAGTCTTGTTTGTTAATGCTTTCTGTCTTGACACGGCAGATATTGTTGTCAGTCACCTTACAATTAACTGCTGATTTGAAATTTGTTGTCCATTTTGGCATATGCGTGGATTATTTTTTGATTTCTTGCGTATTAAAACGGTATCAACAGGCGGCAAAATAAAATTAAATGTTCTACTCGAGATTCTTTCGAAAGTGGCAACGAAATTCTTTTTCGGTGGAACAGGGAATAATCTCCTCCATGTAATTCTTCATGCAGTGTCGCTTTTTCCTCTTCCACATACCCAGATTCATCAAAATAAAGTTCAAAATAAATGATAGAACTAATTTTCTTAGTAAATTAAAAAATTCCTCGAGTTTATCAGACATTTTAACGACTTTTCGTATAATTTTTTGAATATTTGAATTATGTATTTGTCATTTTTTCATAAATTACTACAAAAGCGTTCCTTAACTTTTTTGTAAGCGTCTCTCTCTGTGAGAGAATTTATCCCTACCACTGCCATTTTGACAGTCTTTTTCATTCTTACTACAAAAGTAAAGGAACAGACCTATATTGTCTTCGCAACCAATTACTGCTATACGTCACCTATGGATCTGTCAGCTATTGCTTAATTTTAATAAAATCTTAAATATTTAAATTATACAAAACGGCCTGAACAGTTTATTTATTTGTGGGAACATACTCGGAACACTAGATTTTATAGCCCGAATTTAAAACTTACAGATTTTCTGTAATTTTCTGTGATCAACTGTTTCAAGTTTTTGATCATCGACTTAAGTGTCCTTAACTCGGGATCGTTTCTTTCAGTAGTAAACTGTGTGTGTAGCCGTTTAAGCATCGAGAGCAGTATACTTTTATGTCTGTAAAGAGCATCGATTATGGCGTTTCGTTTGTTTTTCGTCATCGAAACGTCCTACCTGAGGGATAGATAGTCTGCTCCATTGTCTGTTGATGATGACATTCATTTGTCGTAAATGAGCAATTACTTTGGTACCTATAGATACATGCACACTAACATTATAAAGTGAATTAATATCTGCGAAATAATATAACGAAAACTATGTAAATAATTACATTGATGGTAAGCCGCACGGCAAACTAGTTATCTTGGTATTTTACCTCTCCCAACAGCATTTAAGATTCCTCTTCTTCGTTTTTGTTTTGTTTTTTGTGGTAAATAATTGGTAAAATTATGGTGACAAAATTGCCAGGCCTGGCGAGAAGTTAAAAATGTTAAAATCTTGAGTTCAATGTGAGATATAATTTGAGATACCATGGGAACTTTTGTTTTTTTATTTTAGAGTGACCCTCTAAAATATTTCGTAAAAGAGAGATTTTTACTAGTGTGGTAGATATGCGTACAGATGCGATGCCATTTACACTTTCACTTTATGTGAATTATTCTTTTGATGTCACAGGTGATATTTTGAATTCACTTTTGCAATAGAAATGTGTCTATTAATGTTGTTTTCCATTGGGACCACCAGAAATCTTTTTCAGATCTCATGTGGTTTTCCATTGGGACCACCAGAAATCTTTTTCAGATCTCAGATTTTACGGTGCTCATGGAACGCGCAACGAGATTGATCTTCTTTTGTAAATGGATTAGTGCGTTAATTGACAAAAATATCAGCTGTTCAAATGGCGTTCGTTTTTGGCAAAATCGCAAATGAATATCGACCTCAAAAATTTTTTCCTTGATGTAGATACAAATGAAGTATTATTGGTAGTTTGTAGTCTTCAGATGACGAGGGAGATAATGAAGATAATAATTCCTCCGAAATCATATTCATAGCTAACTAAGTATTTTGCTATTTTGGTTTTCACGAAACTTTGCACATTTCTCTCGAAAGAAAACTTCTTAAACTGACGTTAAACAGCTGTGCAAATTATATTGGTGTGTGTAGATCTGAAAAAAAATCGAGATCTACAAAAAGTGATCCGAATCGAAAAAAAGATTGATTTTTCTGCCCAATGGAACGCGAAAAGTGATTTAGATCAAAAAAAAAGATTGATTTTTGGTCCCAATAGAAAACCACATAAGACAATTAATTATTACATTTTACAGTCAAGAAAGCATGCATACCCATTCAACGTACAGTTTAAGTAAAGTTAAGTCAAGTTAAGTTAAGTAAAATGGGTTAAGTGGTGAATGAGGGTAAAACAAAATATATGCTGTCAACAAGAAGGGACACACAAGATCGACGAATCGGACAGAACGTCACGATGGATAGCTATAACTTTGAGGTAGTTAGGGACTTTGTCTACCTCGGCTCCGCTATAAACTCTGATAACGACATCACATCAGAAATCAAGCGAAGAATCACACTTGCCAACCGCTGTTTCTTTGGCCTAAGACGGCAATTGATTAGAAAGGCCTTGTCAAGAAGCACTAAGGAGATTCTATATAAGACTCTCATTATCCCTGTCCTGCTCTATGGCGCAGAAGCATGGACCCTAGCAAAAACGGACGAGGATCTTCTTGGTCGCTTCGAAAGCAAAATTCTTCGAGTGATTTTTGGTCCCGTTTGCGTTGACGGGATTTGGAGGAGAAGATTTAACAGCGAACTCTAGCAGCTGTACAGCGAATCGACCTGGTCAGAAAAGTACGCATTAGTCGTCTAAGATGGTTATGATATGTAGAGCGACTGGACACCAACACTCCGGCCCGGAGTTCCAACCCGGAGGAACAACGCAGTAGAGAAAGACCACGCTTAAGGTGGCGCGCGCAAGTGGAAGGGGACCTCTATCAACTTGGAGTGCGTAACTGGAGTCAGTTAGCCAAAGATCGCGCTATCTGGAGAGACGTATTGGGTGAGGCCCAGGTTCACCCCGGACTGTAGCGCCACCTAAGTAAGTAAGTAAGTAAGCTGTTAATCGTAAGGCGACTGAAAGCTTTTCCAATTCTTATACACAGAATTGCATTGAGTCAAAATTCGTAAGATTCTTCCGCCTCTATCTCTTTTTTCAGTAGCCTCGCTAGTTCTGAAAAGTCTCCACCGACCTAAGCTTTAAATATTTTAAAGGTATCTTCCGCTCTGATTGCTAGCCTTGGCTTAAGCTTGTAATCCTTCTAAGACTCGATCAGCCAGTCATTTTCAACACAGTTTTATAGCGTTGCTGCTCCTTTCATGCTACTGATCTTCGCCTTGCAACAAAGAATCTTAAAGAATTGCACGAAATCTCATCCACTTTAGTGTCATAAAAATGTAATTCAGATCATAAAATAAGAACGCTGAATTTTCATAACCAAAAAGATAACAAATTTAAAAGTAATACGATAAACACAAATCCCAAGTTTATAATTTCAGCTATCCTTGAACCACACATTCTTGATAAGCTACATTCTTCTCTGCCTTCTCGAATGGGTCTATTTTTTCATGAAATCGCACTACAGCGGCAATTTCCCAGCTTGTTGAAATTCATTATATCACACAACTCACAACTTCAAGCCGCCGCCACTCTTCTCACAAAAATAAATATATTTTCTTAAAAGCCACTCTGCTGTCTAAACATGACTGACAAACGTGAGAAGGCAATTTATGCGTCTTCCAGCAGACTGTCTTAAAAGATGCTGCACCTGAAACTGAAAGTGCCCACCAGAATGTGCACACGTACAAATACACCAGACGCTAAAACATCAAGCAAAGTTAATTTGCTTTCTGATGCTAATTATAATTTTATCACACCAACATGCACGTCATGCTCGCTCGCGGGCCTCAATAATGATGCGATTTCGCAATCGCATATTAATCATGATTCTTTCAGTGATAATCCGCGACGTTAGTGTTCAAAAACCTGATTTCCAGCTTTGAGTACGGGTATAGTCGGTGCAGTGCGATCGAGATGGTGCATTTCGCATCGGATCCGGTGGATGGCATTTACACATGAGATGAATGGAATCTTCGGTGAATACCTTGGTACAAGGGGACACATTGTTTTTGAATGCGGTAAGAGAATAGAGGTAGGTATAGGTATGCCATGCACCTAGGTGGGACTAACTGGCTAGCAACTTGCTCACCTTTACCCACTGAGGAGCAGGATGTAGTTTCAGTCATCTGTGCTCAATTGGATCCTGTTTCTAGCATCGGGTATGCTATGCATTTTATTCTATTACTACGCCAACTAAGCTTGGTAGAATTACTTCTTTAAAGTTCAAACGTTCATTATGCACTTTGTTAGTTTTTTATTGTCGACGAAGAATCTATTGGCAACGTGTGCAGATGAATGTTTTCATTCAAATGGAATATGCATCTAAGCGACCTTGATCCGCAGACAATGCACAGATAAAACGACATTGATGGGAGAGGTTTAGAAAGCTCAATGCATCAGATTGATATTGCTTCGTTAGACTACTTCAAGTATTTCCTATTCAATAAAATTCAAAGCCAAACCTCCTGGTGTAACACGGTATTTGTAGACTTTGTTTTTAAACCTAACTCACCAAGGAAAATATAAAATTGCATTATTTTTCATACCACTCTCCGTAACCTTAATCTGCGATCGACTAAAACCTAGGCAAGACAACATTTTGTTACATTCTTAGGGTTTAGCAGGGGGCAGTGGACATCGGACATCGCCGCACGCGTCTATCAACGAGCTCATCAGTGTGTCAACAATAAAGCGATCTTTAAAGAGTAAATCCACCCGCGTCCTTCAATCATTCAAGAAAGTATAGCCGGCAGAGTGCAGGGACGCCATATAACAAGGATCTTACCAAACATATGAAAGGATGAAAGGATACATCTTAAACTCCCAGTGTAGCCAATTTCTTGTTTTGGGCAGGAGAAATGCTTTACGCACTATAAGGAAGCCTGTTTGCGTTGACCATCCCCGTGTGTCCGTGTGTGATGAAGTAGTTGACCTCACCGTGTTTCCGGTCGTTCCACTCAGCCACGTTTCTTATGAGTCTCGCTGTCCACCTTCCTTTGGTTTTCGAGCTTCCGATCCAATTTCCGCCTTTATATCATGGACGTACTTCCTTTGTGCCGCTAGGAGATCGATGGGAGTCACTCCTGCGACTACAAGGACGGCTGGTTCCGACACCGGTCTGTAAGAGCTAGCCACGCGTAGAGCTCCACCTCTTTGCACTGCCGCCTTCTGCTTCCGGTACTTTTTTTTGTCGAAGCGCGTCTTCCCAAATCTCGCTTCCATATAGGAGAATTGCATGCGTTGTCGACATTAATAACCTGCGCTTGCTTGGCGTTGGACCACCTATGTTCGCCATTAATCTGCTGAGTGCTGTTGTAACTCTAGAGGCTCGTTCCGCTGCCAACTTTACCTGTTGCCAGAAAGTTAGTCTTGTGTCGAGCCTCAATCCTAGATACCTCACCGCATCCTTGCTCTTAATGACTTCAGAGCCGATTTGAAAGTCAATTTCCGTGGGGATACTCTTCTTCGTCAGAAGGATTCATGCTTATTTTGACATTCGAACGAATAGCCAATTCATACAAATGTCTCTATTCGTTCGAATGAACTTGTGTGTATTTTGATAGACATTCGTTCGAATTGGTTATTCGTTCGAATGTCAAAATAAGCATGACTATCTCAGTTTTCTCTGTTGCCAAACTGAGACCGTGCTCATCCATCCAGGAGGTTGTTCGTCGCATGACTTGGTTCAACTTTCTTTGCGCGTTTTCAGAGTCTCTTGCCGTTATATCTGCCGCGATGTCGTCTACGTATCCAACGAGGAAGGTGTCTTCTGGCATCTCCATCCGCAGTATGTCGTCATAGGACGTATTCCAGAGATCTGGTCTGGTCTGATCTGGTCCCAAAATTGATCCCTGAGCTGCTCCAGATGTTACTTCCCTTCTTCGTGGGCCTTCTGTGGTCTCGTAGATCAGCTCCCGATCCCTGAGATAGTCCTTCACCATATTTATTGGATAAGCTTGGATGTTGAATCTATTTTCCAACGCATTAAGTATATCAGTCCACCTAGCTGAATTGAATGCATTTCTTACATCCAGGGTTGCCAGCAATGTTGCCAATAAAGCTCTAGGAATGATCGAACTGGATTCCCAATATTGATTTGCCGTTCAGCCAATGTATTCTCTTCCAGAGATGTGCCTTCTTCGCAAGAAAAACTTTATGATTTTGTCCTTAATTTAGAGAACTGTTAGAGTAGATATAGATCTTGTAATTTTTTTGTGGCCACCTAGGCTGATAGCATAATAAAAAAGGCCTATTGTTGCAAAAGAAATGGAGTAGGTTAGTGTAGACCGTTGGGGCACTCTAGCGTTTAAAGTTACGGTTTGTTTGTTTTTTTTCTCACGATTGACATGATCCAAAGAAACAAACCGTTCAAGGTCCAGTATTCTGATCTTGTTCTCATCTTTACGTGGTTTGTGGTATATCGTATATTGCTTCATTGTGCTTAGTGCACATTTTAAAAAACTCTTAGACATTTCTGTAGGCAAAAGGTAGTTTAATTTCGTAAAAGAAAGAAAACTAGTTTAAACTAGAATACACACACAAAAACAAAATAGAAAATACGAAGATCTACGACTTTAGTTAGTTTTAAGTTTAGCCGCAGTCTTGGTGGCTCCGAAATACTTTTTGATCATTGACAGCGAACTTATCACAGGTACCATAATTGGCAGAAATAGTGGAATGTAAATTGCATACCTATGGACAAAAAAGAACAACATTTAATAGTGAACTTCGAGTTTAAAGTGCAACATCTATCAACTTACTTCTGTTCATCGGGGAAATACAATTGCGCCAGCAGACTTGCATCGAAGAATGCCTTTTCTGACGAAGCGAATGCTTTCTTTGCATGTTTAGATGCTCTCAGCAGATCACCAGACTGAATGTACTGCTTAGCGAGCAAAATATTCTCATATGCTTCATTAATGGCAACACCGACATCATCGTTAATTACAATATAACTTATTTCGTCTGAAATATGAAAGTGATTAGGGTTGATGTTGTGGAAATATCAATTTAGACGTACCCAGTAACTGGATCAAGCTCTGCAGTGTATGAGTAGAGGTGATGATGTGGTTGACAACACTTCTTCGTATAAAAGCATCGTACTCCCATGTCCTTGGACTTATTTGGTCAACGTCGACTGCTTTTACTCCGGCCAGCGTTACCTTTTAAAAAGCGAAAAATAGAGATTTTCATAAATATCTTTCAGTCATGTTAACGGTAAGTCGCTTTGACGCATTAAGAAGCAAATTCTTAGTTGAACCTATAGCAAAAACAACACTGCGTTCAATGAATTCCAATACGGAGACTCCAACGAAGGGTGCAATTCAGTTCTCAGTATCTCATGTGGTTCGAATTATGGTGTAATTTGCTTTGAGATAAGTAATCGCAGTTAAAGGATACCCTATTTCGATTTTTTAAGTAATAAATAAACTCAAACAACTCGTTTTATTTATTCTTCGTTTTTATTTTTGTTATTTTATTTATTAGTCTAAATTAAACACATTGTATAATGTTCCCGAGGAAGGCCTTGCAACTTATTAACAACGAATAAAAGCCACAAGCTGGTAGAGCTTCGGTCCCTGCTCCAGTTTTATTCTACTAATGTTTTTAATAACCAACCAATTACAGTGTGAATGGCAGCACTTTTAGGTGCTATCCACCTAAGCGCCAGCAATCTGAAGGATGATTCTTGTTTTAAAATAAATAAACTATTTTACTAGAATGTACAACTTATAAATTAGTCTCCAACATATCCACGAGCCTTTTGATCTCACGGATCCTCACTGCCAGCTGTTCAGTGGGTTTCATCGACTTTGATATTTCCTCCGTCTTAGCCATTATCGTGTACATGCATTTGATGTTGGCATCCATGTTGTCAGTGAGCTTATTAACCGAGTTCTTATGGATTTCAACATTGTCCGCTGTTATTGACGATACCGAGTGAAGTAGATTGTAAAGATTCTCAGTTAGATTATCAACCGAAGCCGCCAGATACTGAGCATCGATTTCTATATCGGTCAGTACATTCGAATCGATTTGAGCCAAGTGCGATTGAAGGAAATGTCTTGGTAAAATTCCCGCTGAAGTCGACGGTGTACTATTCTTGGATGAGGCGTTTTGTTGATTGATATCTCGTTTTGTGATTGGACTGGATAGCTTGATTTTGTATTCCAGATTTTCGGCTACAAAGTGGGTCATGTCACCTTCCCTGCGTACAGTGCCTTCCAAGTCATAGGGAAACGTTTTATCACAGAGCAACGAAACTGGCCGCTTCGGATGTTTTTTATCACTCTTATCCTGCAACTCGTAGTCTTCGCCTGAGTCGAGTTCGTCATCGTCGTCGTCTTTATCTGGAATTACATTCCCATTGTGGCACTCATCATCAGGAGAAGCATCTTCATTGTGGACTGCGTTGCTGTTGTGTGTGGTTGCGGAAAGCGATTGGATTGCAATTTCAGTGTATGAAGCTGCCATTGGGTCATCATTTGATGTACGATTTCGACCGTGAATGTTGTAGTTAGTTTCGCAATTATCACTATTACCACGCCGCACAGAGTGTCTGGATTCGTGTTCACTCATTATATTTACAAACGAGTAGTTTGTCTTTATACAAATTTAATTGTTTACTTTACAGAATTTGTTCATAAATCAGCATGAAAAAAAGTGTTTGGGAGAAATACAACTGTCATTCATAATATGAGATGACATCAGGGGTGAAAGAGAGAAATAATCGACTGCCGTAAAATGGAAGTATTCAACACTCAACAACTTTATGCAGCAAAGGGACTAGTTCAGCGGGTAATAGAACCACCTTAGAATTATTTTCAATTTTTCTTACCACTCAATGTTCTTATTAAAAAATATGTATTTGATTGGACATGTGTGTTAAGAAGCTGTTAATTAAAATCACTGAATTCCACATTATTATAAGCAGTGGATAACCTACTGAAGTGAAAAATGACTTTTGATGCATTTATGAACAGAAAATTGCACATTTTACTATTCCAAGGGAGGATAATTAATTATCCCACCAATATGCATTAAAAAAACAAGTTAATAAACAGTTTAAATAACGAAATTTCGAAAAAAAGAAAAAAAACGTATGACAGGGCCATGCTCGTTGGACAGTAATTTATAAATTCTAACTCAGAGAACAAGAAAAATCGATAGAAAACGGGAGTGAACTGGTATGGATGACTACCATGTGCCGAATATGGTTTTACCGACAACTGTAGACTGATTTTTGAACTCAGTCCCGCTCTGATACGATTTACGAACATACTAATGCGGTATTCAACTGGGATTCTTCAGATTCGCTCTCAAATTTCAGATTTCGTGTGTCTAATCGAACATAAAAACAAAAACGTCACTAGCTCTTTTTTGTGTTGATATTCGTGCGATTCGAATAAATGTTCAGCCTTCGATAAGTTTCTGGGCGTTTTCCATTCACTGGCTAAATTTTATATTAAAAAATTCGAAATTTGAGTACCGATTGATTTCTAAATATTCATACATAAATAATTTACAAAAGTATATTCACCCGATACGATACAAACACTTATGCCTTTTTACAGTAGAAGAACTTCACGAAAACGTTACAAAAACTACCCCATATGTCAAATTCAAAGGCACTTGTATTGGTAAATCTGAAGCAAATGTCAAAAAAAAAATCTAGATTCGCAAAAGTGCTCTGAAATCTGAAAAAGACAACTTTTTCTGTACCAAACGAACATAAAAGTGCTCTGAGACCGCTCAATCGAATACCACCTAATAGTACCATTAAAAATTAAAAAGTACTCACCTCGACATGTATATCCAACAACTTATGCAACTGGTACAGCATAATCTGCATCACATCATTGGTATTCACATAAAAGCTAACCTTTTCCAAATTATTATTGTAGGCTACACAAACCTCTTCGGGAGGATTGAAAATGATGACACCACCCCATTTTGGCGAAATGAAAGAGTCCACCTTATTGCGTGTTGCAATCTCATTGTTTCCCTTGTAGATATGTACAGGAGCAATATCACACGGAGGCACATACACCACCATATTGATCACGGAGTTGTCCGTAATGCCCGCACCCAAATTCTTCTCAATAGAAGTAATGATATGCGGCATCGCTGTTTCCGGCAAAGCATAGTGACGACCTAGTTTGCTGTCGTCGCGAATTTGTCTCAAGTTTCCATCGAATGGGAGCTGGTATTTCCACTGCGTCTTCAGGGTGAAGTTTGAAATTTCACTCACCTCTTTAAGAAACGGTTCGATGTAAGCTGGAAGTTTACTTAACTTTAAACGACGTGCAACAAATAAAAAATGTATTAGTGCTCACTCTTTGTTGCCAATTGGACATTCCACTTGACATCCATTGAATCTGGGCGTGGGTTAAGAACCGACACGATTACATCGTATTGTAGCTGCGGTGGTGAGCTCTTGGTTACCACACGGTAGCTGTCTTCATCTTCAACAAGGATCGCCTTAATGCGGTGGGTTTGTAAAATAGTTACGTTGAGTACGTTTTGCAGTTTCGAAGAGGCTAGAGCAAGACGTGTAAGTGAGATTAGAAAATGTAAGATCAAGGAGCCTACTTGTGTCTGATTTAATGAGTGCCGATCTATCTGTGGTGAGAAGAACTTCCTCTTGTAATTTCGCCCACTCTATGAAAATAAAGTCACCCGTTTTGACAGGATAACGTTTCAGTATGGCCCTCTCTAGGCCAGCAGGGGTTTTAGCTTGGTCTGCTCCCTCAATATGTGGGATCTGCTCAAACGTTAGGCTCCACAGTTCTAGAAATGAGGTAATCATTTAATTCTGGCATTTGTAATAGAAAAGTAATGTTACCATTATTTTTAAATGCATCCGTTAATTCCCGAATAAGAAGTTCTGATCTTTCCGGTTTGAGTGTGTATATGCCAACCGTCATCTTTATCTTAAGCGATGATTCACCAAGGTCCCGTATATCAGAATATGGTAGGCTCACCCTGGAAAACAATGTAAGAGCTATGAGCTTCAGTTGCTGTGCTGGAATCACGAATTGCGTACCTGTAAACTTCTGTTGTCTTCCACCACATTGGCACGCCAATTACTAGTACAACGACCATGAACGCCACCGAAGCATACATACGATATTTGTCTGTAAAAAGGGAAATACTAGGTAATTCCTTCGAAACGCTGGTATTTGCCACTTAATTGAAGAAATAAAATAAAAACGGTCGTTCCCGAACCAGAGCTAATCGTATCAGCTGTAAATTGGCAGCTATTAGCCGACGGTCGCCTAAAACGCTACGTGGCTAGGCCATTACTCCTACTAATGCTTAGATCTATGAATATTTGTATAAAGAGAATAGAGACGACAAGAAATGTGAACTGTAGCCCCAGCTAAGTACTGCAAGCAACTTACATGCGCGTGTAAAGAAAACAATAACCGACCCTAACAAAAGATCTCTGGTTGTTTCAAACGCAAAGATAGATCAACCAATCAGCCGTACGAATCAGGTAATAAAACGCATAACCCTAGCAATGACAGTTTTTTGTTTTTAATTTATTTCCAACAGCTCGGACCGTTGCTACTCCTTATAGCTACAACATAAAATATAGACTGGACCCTTCTCGACTGGCGTTAGTTTGGAGACATATTTCGTAAACTTCGTAGTGCCCTCGCATCGGTAGACTATATTCAATGCGTTGTCTTTTGGCGTAATCGTTAGCAGCACCGATTCATCGTAATCGGGGTCGTTCTCCTCCTCCGGTGACAGATATGTAATCACCCCTACATCCTCCGATGTATTGAGGAAGAACATCAAATCGAGGGTATTATCATCACAATGGGCACTATCACCCAATACTGTATAGCATCCCGGTGTCCATCGTTGCATTTCCAAACTAATACTTGGCTCGTTCGCATTTGGTTCGGCTAGATCCAGATCTGTGTACTCTTGCAGCAGTCTAAACATTTGCACACTACTAAAGATGTCTATTAAGTGTTTAACATTTTCAGAGGCACTCGTCAGATCTAGAATTTCGTAGCATTGACCATTGGCTGGGCCTTTTAATGACCACACCAGACTTTCATTAGTCTTTAGCTCCTGGCAAACCTTCTCGAATACTTCGGGTTGAAAGAATTTCTCAAGGCAAATCTCCGAGTTGTCTTCAATGTGCTTCTGAATGTGCTGCTTGCACTCCTCTTTTAAGTAGGTCTCATTGATGACTTTTGTCAGATCTAC
Organism: Cheilosia urbana; assembly: GCA_946477585.1. Classification (NCBI taxonomy): domain Eukaryota; kingdom Metazoa; phylum Arthropoda; class Insecta; order Diptera; family Syrphidae; genus Cheilosia; species Cheilosia urbana. The sequence goes on from OX297853.1 coordinate 122,744,864, forward strand.
AGGAGTTGTCAGTTGCGGACCTGTGAATATCATTTTTGGAAGCGGACGCAGAGAGTCTTCAACCATATCGTTGTTCAACTCTCCGTGAAACCAACCATTGATTGTCATCCGCGGGTATTCACTGGTAGTCACCTCGCCAACCTGATGGAAGGACTTTGAGCCGACTTTAAAGAATGCGAACTGATTGTTCCGCGGATTAATTTTCCGTACAGCTGGAAAGTGTGGGAAACAATTCTCATCAGTGTTAAAAATTTCTAAGCATCCACCCATTTCGTCTGTCCACTGGTCAACCTCCTCCCAAGGGGAGAGGTAGTAGACGAATGCAATTTGCCGTTCTTTTAGCAAATCGTCATGCACAAGGAGATAGTCTCCGCAGTTATACATTGAGCAGGAGGCAGACACTGAGGTCAGCTTTAGGTTGCACAGTTTCTCTAGCCACGGCTTCACTGAATTGTTTAACATTTTCAGAAACTTTTGCAGATAGCGTGTCCGAATGCTAGAGAGGTCGGCTGTCTGATCGAATTCGTAGAGATCCATCTGTTTGTGTGACCAATCGACGTCTTCCTCCATTTCGTTTACCAAAAAGCCGGTAACCTTTTTGTCTGATAAGAAGTCCTGTAGCACACAGATTCGGAATGGTTCGCTGTAAAGTTGAATACCGGGTTTGTCCTCGGAGAACGCCGTACATTGTGCCCAACTACTCTGAAGTTTTTCAAAAAGCGTTGAGTCGGTGTATTTCTCATTCATCTTTACTACAAGTTCATTCTCGTCGTCGTCATCCTTGTTGTCGCCATTGTCAACAATGACAGCGCGGCTGGGTTCCGCAACATCTAGCCTTGGAACCTTCGTTTTGGGTTCATTGTCGTTGCTGTTGTCATCGTCCTTCCGTTCATCAATGCAGAGTTCTAAAAAGAAGAAATGATGAATGGAATGGAAAATTAATCAAAAATGTTTGCAGCATACCTTAGAAGTTACGATATTTATTTGTTGTTTTAGCCTAAGTTTTTTTTTTGTTTTTTTTTTTTTTTTTGATTTTGTAATAACTATAAAGGATAGTTTACCACGAGACACTTTATTTAGAGCACAGAAATATAGTCATTTATTTTGGTAAGGCAAATGCGAAAAATTATTATCAGAAAATAATGGAAATTTCATTTTAGATTTTGCGGTGAATCTTGTACATACCGTCATTTTTGCAGTTTTCCGGTTCAGTGTCTTCCAACTGCTGGTTTTTTTTATCCATTTGTGCGGTATTGGGTTCGGTATGCACGCAATTTATATTATAAAGAAATAAAAATGCAAAAGATTAGACAACCTTTAAGTGAATTCTTTTATAAAAAATGAATTTAACTCTAGAAATGAGAAAAACGATATCTTCAGCCACACCACATATAAAAATGTACGAGCGTCACTTTGACTTTGACATTTTTTGACAACTAAGATTGACATTAACGCACCGAAATGGAATGTGAAATGAGTGCATTCATGCGACAATATGTTAAGTGCGACCTATGCGGTTTTCCATTGGGACAAAAAATAAATCTTTTTTTTGATCTAAATCACTTTTTGCGTTCCATTGGGACGAAAAATCAATCTTTTTTTCGATTCGGATCACTTTTCGCAGATCTCGATATTTTTTCAGATTTACGCATACCAATATACTTTGTACAGCTGTTTAACGTCAGTTTAAGAAGTTTCATTTCGAGGCAAATGCGCAAAGTTTCGTGAAAACCAAAATAACAAAATACATAAATAGCTATGGATACGATTTCGGAGGAATTATTATCTTCATTATCTCCCTCGTCATCTGAAGACTACAAACCATCAATAATACTTCATTTGTATCTACAAGAAGGAAAACATTTTTGAGGGCGATATCCATTTGTGATTTAGCCAAAAACGAATGCCATTTGAACAGCTGTTGTCAATTAACGCACTAATCCATTTACAAAAGCAGATCAATCTCGTTGCGCGTTCCATGAATGAAGTGTCAGAACCTACGAATATTCGCGTGTTCGCAGTTCGCAATTTGCTCTTATGTGAAGTTGGAACAGTATGAAATGGAGTTTCTTTTCGTTTACACGCTGACTCCACTAGAGATATAATCTCTCCGACTAAATGCTTGAGAGAATTTATCTCCTGTGGATTCGGGGTGTTATGTCGTTTTCCATTGGGCAAAAAGAAGCGTCCGTGGGGAAAGTCCGGAATCGAAAAATTCGCTTCTGAAACTGTTCCATGGGCACAAAAAATACTTTTCTGCTGATTCTGAGAAGAGAATTTCGCTTCTCGATTTAAAGTCATAATCCACTCAAGAAGCACTCACACAAGTGCATTTATGTATTTTATACAAATCAGATGACAGCTGCCGTAGATTATTTTTTTTTGGCATTTCACCAATATATTCAACCAGAAGCAGTTTTCTTGTTCCATTGGTTTACAGAATGAGCGGATCGCCGAGTGAAACCAATGGAAAACGACATTACACCCAGTCTCCACGAGACTTAATTTCAGTCAAGACTTCAGTCATGACAACAATATGATGTCTCGTGTAGACCACGATTTCGATCTGGGTTTCGAAGGCTACGCATATTGCAATCGCACGAATACCAACAAAAAAGAGAAAGTGATGTTTTTATGTTGGATTAAACACACGAAAATCTGAACGAACCTGAAGAAGCGAGTGCCACCTTCACTTGTTTATTCGTTGATGACATCTTGTGAAATGAAAAGTCATAACACGATTTGCCCAACCAAAGCAATGCAAATATGGCGGACAAGAGATCTGACTTAAAAGTCTGACATAATTCAGACTCGTGGAGACGCGGTGTTAGGGACACGACCAAAGATATAGGAATTAAAAGAGATGGATATCTTTCGTACGTCTATCCCCCCAAAACCCATTTGCTTACATTGTTGTTTTTTGTAATTTCAATCCCTGTCTGTGAATACGTGTGAGCTTTGAGCCAAACAAAAAAAAAAAAAAATCGACCAATGACCGGCCACCAATCAAAATTCAGTGTGGTGAGTTATTTTTGAATTTATTAAGGCCCGGTTTGCTCAATCTTGGTTATCTTTTTAATTCACCACTGATTTTCTGCAATTTTGTTTGTTCAAGATTTTTTAAGAACTACGTAGGTATTCATTTTGACGTAGCTGTTATGCAAAAACTTTTTGTAAAATATTGTGCGAACAAAGATAAAAATGTTTTCAACTGACACATAAGTATAGACCAAAATACAAAACACGCCAAAATAATGGATGCAAAGGATGAAGTACGATTATTTTCAACATATTTTGGCAGATGACAGTTCTCATGAATTGGGATAAAACACATGATTGTGTTAGGAAAAATATTGAGGGAACGAGGAAATAGCGATTGTCGTTGAATAAATCAACATCAGGCCTGTTAATTTGTAATACATTTTATTGGTTTTGGCTTTATTTCGGTTTTGTTTGGTGACCGAAGTGAAAAAACGGTCAACAGACACTCATTGGTTATCTACCACTGACTTATAATCATGGGTTAACTTAAATCTGTAGTAATCTAAACAAGTCTTTAACCAGCTGTGAAAAGACCGGCCCTTAGTAGGGAAACTTTTTTCTGACAGATTTTTCGCTATGACCGCCCAAACGAAAAAAACTCACTTTCATACTGTTCCAACTTTTTCGGTTGCATTTTATGTATGGCTATAACTGGGGCCTAAAATAAAAGCGCGGTGCACTCACAAATTCAAATCCAGTTCGGGACGTTCCCTAGCGCAATTGCAGCAAAATCCGCACAAAATCAAGTTCATCTTCATTTTTAGTTGCAAATGTTTTCTCAACGTTTCGTGTCAACCCATGCTAGTCTACAGTGGTACTGGATGTTTTCAGCGGAACGAGCGAACATTTTTTTGAAATGGAACAAAATGACATTTTTGACATTTCAGATTAGTAAACAAAACAACATAAACTTCGATTTTAAGCACTGTAATAAGAACTGCAGACAACAAAAATAGAATTCATTCAATTTTCTCTTCGGTTTTAGGATATCCTAGCCACTTCAGATCGCCGGTGAGCAACAAACGCTTAACATGAATTTGCGTAATGATGATACGCCAAGGTTGTGCACGTACGCCGTTTACCAGGTGTAGCGAGACGTCATAAGGACGACATGGTAATCATTCGTGAACAAACCGAAGGTTAGTATTCGGTTTTGGAGCACGAATCAGTGCCCGGTGTTGTGGAGTCCTTGAAAATCATCACTGCCGAGAAATCCAAGCGAATTGCCAAGTTGCCTTGGCCTATGCCACCAAGAACAACCGCAAGAAGGTTACTGCTGTTCACAAGGCCAACAACATGAAGCTGAGTTATGGTTTGTTCACGTGGGCACAAATATTGTATTGCTCTATACAAAATCGCAAAACCTTTTTAGCATGGTCGCGCCGAATTTGTATGGCAACATTATTGATAACATCGCATCTGTTCTCGTTGACGGTGCTGGTGTCGTCGTCCGAGTTTCCGAAGCAGTTGTCTTTGAGACAGTAAGTTCTGACACATTTATTCCATCTTATGTGTACTATATTTGTGTTATATTTCCTAGGGTGGACGTCATACTTTTACTGAAGCCGTTGGTAAAAATGTCGCCAATCCAAATGCCATGCTGCAGAGCGGTGCCAAATTGTTGCTTCACATTAATTTGCAGGATTATAGTGACAAGATCACAAACGCCATAAGCAAGGTACTGCTTGATGGCAGAGTTTAGACCAAGGATGTTGGCGGACAGTCAACCACACCAGATTGCACTCGTCCTCCCATGGCTAATATCCAAAAGAACATAGAGAATATCTGATTGGATTGTTGTTTTATTACTGATCGGCAAATAGGTTCAGTATATAAACCACAGAAATCATTTTTCAGAATGTGTAGTTTTTTTTAAACAACAACGGATGCAAACCAGCCATCTTTAACGAATGATGCCTACTTTTCTGACCAGTTCGATGTTGCTGTACAGCTCTTAGAGTTCCCTGTACTACTTCGGAGCATTTCGCATTATTTTGTAGGAACTCACCAAATTTTAAATTTTTAAGTGACCTGTTTAGTGGAAAAAGTGAAATTATAACTAATATTAATTGTAAGTATTATGGTAAATTACCCGTGCCTTAAGATTGTCATCAATTGTAGTCATATTTGGTGATATAAAGTATAACAAAATGCTGAAACCAAAAGAAGTAGACGCTGAAACGAAAGAAAAATGGAAAAACGGCTGGCCTATCCCGTCCCGTATACAAACATCAATGCGTTGTTATGTGTTTTTATGTTTCGAGTACCATTTTTTTTTTTTTTTATGGATGCGGCCAAAGGGTGTGTAATCTTCCAAAGATACCAGTAGTCCGTACTAGCTGGCATGCACGATTCGCGGGATATTTTTCTCCGGTGCCACGCGCCTACGTACTAAACCACACCTCTGTACTCTACCACTCTCCCCCACGGGGCTGGTTAGCCTTTTCAGTTGTTGGCAGTGTTGTCATTCAAACTGTTAATAAGATATTAAGGGTTATATTTATTTTAATAATGTTTTTGCTCACAGTACTTGCCTATTTTCTGCATTTAGGACAAAACCATGGATCCTGTAAAGGTGTTCTTTTCAACCTTACACATTCGAAGTCATGCCATAATAGGCAGCTTTCGCATATGATGCTGGGATTCCGCAAGTCATTATGGCATGTACCACATGTGTATGCAGCCTCTACCTTCTTCGCCTTGATTTTGGCTTTAATGGAGTCCAATGCCCCTTCCGTCAGATATGACTTTATCAAATTGATATCCACCGATGCGTCGAGAAGTGAGTCTCGAATCGGGGAGATCAAATCGGACTCCTGTACAATGGATTCCCCATTACAAAACATTCGAAAACGTTCGTCCGAAATTACCCACGACAAAATTTCTTTAGTTTGTAGGAATAAGTTTTTTTCAGAGAACTTTTTTCGGCAAGTATACCTTGGCAGACCGATTGCCGTTAGTGTGCTGCCTTTCGGAGAATTTGTCGGTTCTATTTGAATGTCGTTTATACTTGTTTCTTCATCCACCATATCCACATTTTGGATCGTAAGAGTGGCTTCAATTGCATTCAAGAAATCGTCAGAATCATTTAAGAATCTTGTGCGGAATTCGTTTTGCAGTTCCTCGCACTGTTGCCTTCTCTTATTTTCTAAGAAAAATTTAATTTTACTTAAGGCTCATAATTTGAATCGTTACTTTTCTTACCTATGTCTTCGTCCTTGAATGTTTGGATTAACTGGTTGATGGCATTGATCCGTTGTATACGATTAGATCCTGACGATTGAATTATTTGTTCCAATTCTTCAACTGCCGGGATTTGTGCAAGGCGTAGTTGTTCATGTTTTAGTTGTTTGTGTTGTTCTTGTAGTTGTTGGTGTTGTTCGTGTAGTTGTTTGTATTGTTCTTGTAGTTGTTGGTCTTGTTCTTGTAGTTGTTGGTGTTTTGTTTGTAGTTGTTGGTGTTGTTCTTGTAGTTGTTGGTGTTGTTCTTGTAGTTGTTTGTGTTGTTCTTGTAGTTGTTGGTGTTGTTCCTGTAGTTGTCGGTGTTGTTCGTGTAGTTGTTTGTGTTGTTCTTGTAGTTGTTTGTGTTGTTCTTGTAGTTGTTGGTGTTTTGTTTGTAATTTTTGGTGTTGTTCTTGTAGTTGTTGGTGTTGTGTTTGCAATATTTGGTGTTGTGAATGCAGTTGTTTGTATTGTTCCTGCTCTTGTTGTTGGTGTTGTTGTTGATGTTGTTGTTGTTGTTGCTGCTGCTTTTGTTGTTTTTGCTCCTGTTGTTGTTGTTGTTGCTGCTGTTGTTGTTTCTGCTCCTGTTGTTGTTGTTGATTTTCTTGATGCTGTTCCTGTTCCTGTTGTTGGTGTTGTTGTTGTTGTTGCTGCGGCTGCTGTTTTGGCTGCTCCTGATCTATTTTGGGGTGGTTATGAGAACTACACAGTTGTACTACCACCAGTTTTGTTTTCCTAACGTCTGCTTTTATTTTGATAAGAGCAGGGCAGTTAGTTCTATTCGAACTATTTGAAAAATAAATTTAATGTTTTTTTTTTTAATTTTAAAATTGTTTACAATTTATAATTTACATTTTGTTACGCATGCCATTTCCTCTGGGAATGAATACACCACCTCGTACACATTTGAAGATAACTTGTTCGTATTGAATACTTTCATTTAATAAAGCGCCTCTTATTTTCTTGGAACTTTTTTTCGAAAATTTCTGCTGTTCAGTAATGCTATACTTCTCCAAACACTTTTCGAACTCGCTGTATTCGTCAAATTTTTGACCCATATAAATACTGTCGCCAGAGATCTATGGATTAATCATATTGCAAATTATTAATGGGGTAGAACGAAAATTTCTCGTTAATCAACACAATGCTTAGTGTTAAATAAAATTCCTTTTTGGGTTATTCATCTGGGGTCGAATCGCCACTTCCGTGAACGAGCAACCCGTTCACGGAATTAAGTTGGTTTTACATGTGAAACAAAAACAAATTACGTCACGAAATGCTCGATCACGTAGGACGCGATTCGACCCTTGATATATCGGGAAATATAACCATTTGAGTTTTTAAAATTGAAGCTCTAAACAGTGCGACAAATTTTTTGCAGTTTGTCTATCATCGTAATGTCAGAATTGATTAACATCTCGAGTTCGAATTTTTTTACGAAAACAATATACATAACTATCTTTCTCTTACTACGTTATGGAGAAAGTTAAAAAAGAAAAACAAAATGCTAAAGTGAATTACGAATCATAAAACACATCGACCGCAAAAGATCTTTCATAATTCATATTATGGGAAAAAAAACAGCATACAATGAAGACGTCGCCTATTTTTTAAGCTATCTAAGTCTATTGAAATACCAAATACTTCGTGATAGCTAATACGACTCTCAAGAGATAGGCGCGAATATGTATGTAGCTTTTTTCAGTAAATGTGAAAAGCGACTAAAAAAAGCTACACATTCGCTCCTGTCTCTTGAGAGCCGTATTAGCTATCACGAAGTATTTGGTATCCTTGGATTCGTCTATCTATGCTCTACAAAATGGTATATATTGTTTTGCATTTATATCTTTAAAAAAAAAAATTGTAATACCAAATGCATTATAAACACTGTCAATTTCACTTCGCACAAAATACACAAGGATAAATTGTTCAGTATAACAAGATTATCGTATTAGAAGCCGATTTGTTATACCAAATGTTACAGAAAATCATTAAACACTTAAGCTTCTTTCTAGCAGGTTGAACTGAAGTGAATTATTTTCTGCTTTATAATCAGCAGGATTCCTTGCTCAATAGGATCCTAGCACGCAATTCTGCGTCCGTTTGGCTTCTTTTTTTTTGTGGGAGGATGGTTTTCATCAATTTTCCTATAATGAAGATAAATCAGTGAAACACTTTATAAAAATATTTAGTTAATAATTTAATTTAGCTTACCCTTTAATTACTTCTTATATAAATCCAAAATCCAATTGCAGATATCTATATCCTATATTTTCATCTCAGATGTGACGAAAAAAAAACAAAAAAACAGCGTACATAAACAATTTGACAAGTGGTGAGTCTATGTGTCAGTCAACCATGGTGGGCTCTGATAGACAGTGTTCAGAAATACAACTTTTTTTTTATTAGAAATTCGACATAAAATTGGTGAATAAATATGTATATTATCTCAGTACATCATCAGTAATCATAGTCTTAATCATATAAATACCATAACGTTCTGTATTGCTGTATATGACATAAAAATGCACTGAATTATTTAATTCGGGGAATCCCATAATATTGACAATGCGTAGTATGTATATATTTGGTGCCACACGTGCTATCATCCCTCATTCGGTTGCTGTTTTTTGCTTGCATCAACGTCTTATTTTCTGTTTAAAATTGTGTTCAAAGAAAGTTAAGGTTTTAACATTAAACGAAAAAGCAGACATTTTGGAAGTTGTTGACCAAAGCGACATAAACGTACTTAGACGCCTAAGAGAAAATGCAGTTGTTCAAATGTTGGGAAAAATACAACAGTTTGTTAAATAAACCTTTTATGTATTTTTAAAACGTTCAAATGTAAAAAAAATCCAATAAATTTTGTTAATGAGCCGTACCGGTATGTAAAAAATATTCATGAATCTATACTAATACAAGTAAAAAGAAGATAAAATGGAAGAAAATGTGTTTTATTTTAAGAGCAGAATCATAAAATGTTACATTCCAAAACATGAACAATCTCGAAAACGTGAACACCCTCAGTTTTAATTAGTTCACGTTTTCCAATGTTCACGTATTTAGAAAAATATATACAAATATTCTTAAAATAAATCACTGTCCACACAAAATTTAGTTGAATGCATAATTTCAAATTTAACGGATAAAATTCTATGAACGCGGCCACAACTTTGCCCACACCGGAAGATGTTGATATTTTTTGAGGGTGTGTTGGTGACCCGGATTGACCCTATGTATCAATACTAGCGCACTAAATGGTGTACACTCCATAAATTGTAGGCAAGGTAACGGGAAATCGGCCGAAGTTGGGAGTCTTAGTATTGTCTCTGCTGGTAACATTGACTTATCACGAGAAATTGCCATGGGAATGGGAGTGAGAGGCAGGGTTACCGTTAACTTAAAAAAAGTCACTAGCTCGAACCTAAAAATCCACCAGATATGCTAAAATTTAAAAAAAAAGTCACTAGAAAAAAATGTTCACTACTTACAATGAAAAAAAATATATTCAATTTTAAAAACATTTTTATTTTGAACAATAAATCAAAGACTTACAATATGTAAATACATAATGTTAGCTTATAAAAAAAAAAAAAAAAAAAAAACAAATTCAGTCTCAAAGTTGCAATAAAAAACAAAATAGTTTTTAAAATCACTACAAATCAGAAATAATAGATATTGGATGCATTTTTAAAATTATTTCTTAAAAGAACATTTTTAGGAATTTCGTATTTATGACAACTTTTTTTTGTATTTTTAGTTGATTTCTGATAAGCATTATTGAGTTTTTATTGAGTATTTTTAAAGGACTATTCACATGAGAGCGAATTGCGAACAAATAAATCAATTAAACTGCATTTATGAATTGAAAATTTGTATTTGTTCTATCACAAAACCATTATATTTAATTATTGTAACATCTAGTCTAAAAAAAACATAACTCTCAATTGATTTAAACAGCTAAATTAACAATTAAAGCAATTTTCCCGCGAATTGAAAATTCTTGCCGCGAACTTTCACACTTTATTCACAATCCACACAAAACAGTAACGATCCACAAACCCACGAATGAAAAATTCGTTCGAACTTAACCTTTAAAAATTAAACTGATACGCGGCTATAGGATATCTGCGACCAAAAAAAGTTTTCATGTGAATGAAGTGTCAGAAACTACGAATATTCGCGTGTTCGCAGTTCGCAATTCGCTCTCTTGTGAATAGTCCTTGTCCTTAAGTGAATAGTCCTTAACTGTGTTCATCATACTAAAAATGCGTTCCCTTTCGGCATTTGAACATGGAAGCAAAAAATCAAATTTAATATTGCAATTTGCAAGTGGCAAACTCGAATAACAGGGATGTAACATCACCAGGGGCTTAATAATTTAGAAAAAAGTCACCAGAAAAGTAACTAGAATTTTTTAGTGACAAAATAAAAATTTTTGTCACTAAACTTTTGAAAACTCCACTAGATATAGCGACAAAGTCACTAAAACGGCAACCGTGGTGAGAGGGCAAAGCAGAAAGCAAAAGCACTCAAGCGCATGTTTTGTTCATGGGCGAAAACAAAATTGTTATACGTAGGTACACTACAGTTCATTATAAACTGGTATACACAAAATCCAATTGTGTTTTGTCGCGTCTGTATAAATAAGAACTTCCACAAAACATCCCCACATAAACAAAATCCAATATGTTCGGTTGACAAAAAAACATGTCTGCTGTGGTATTATCATCTGAAAAATGATGCGTTCATATAATTTTGTATTTCTGTTTCTGTTTTCTGTTGGTGCAGTTGAATATAGTGTTCAGGCAAGTCTGCCGGAGACGTACCTACCTAGTTTTTGTTCGCTATCGGAATTCGTGTTGTATCTTCATTAGGTAAATCTTACATTATAAATTATAAATTTGCAAATAGTACAAAGGTACATATTGTAAACGCGAAAGATAAGTTTATTGTTGGATTATAAAATGCAGTGTAATGTGGAACAACTAGTTAGCCTTGTGGAGAAAGCAGAAGCTATTTATGATTTATCAATCAGAGATCATTCAACTAAATTGATGATTGATACAAAGTGGGTGGAAATTGCCGAGGAATTAAAGTGTTCAGGTAAAGTAAAGTTATGTTTTGCAGATTCGTCAGGCGGATGTGTGGATTTGCTTTAACATAATTGCTGTGCAGAGTTGCCATGTGTTTCTTGTCATATTTTGTTTTTGCATAACGTGTTTTTTGTTTTTTGTTTATTGCATCTGTAAGGAGTATACACGTAAACTCATAGGGCCTCAACAATAAACATTTTTAGTTTCGACTCTAAATTTTATTAGTTCAAAGTGGCTATATTTTCCCTACAAATTTCGCAATTGTGAGCTTCCGTAAATTTAAAGTCGAGAACGAGACTTAAAATTTGTTATTATACTCTGTTAAATTTATATTTTCAGTACAGGGAAGATAGGCTATTTGCCTTTCACCCTTACTATTATGGATTTTAACAAGCTGTCTCCATTTTAAGGCTCTCACATGGTTGCCATAGTGAGCACTATAAATTGACATAATTCTCTCACAAATATCGGTAGGGTTACCAAATACCAACTCTATATTAAGAAAAAATGGTTTAACTGCATATTAACAGATCCTTCAGAAATACAAAATAATTAAAGGAGTACTTAAAAACTGTATGGCAACATCCCACATAATCAAATTTATTTATTCGCTCTCAAAAGCTTTAAACAGCACCAAAACCGAAAGTTCTTTGACAAAATTCAAAGAAAAACCCTTAATGATATGCTAACATTGACATATGGTAACATTTCTCTGATGTGCTTCAGTCACTCACACTGCTTATTTTGGTTGATGATAATAGCAAGCGAACGCAAGACGATCGTGCTCATTCTGCCCGCCCTGCCCGCAGCTTTGGGGCAGCCTGGTTGTGGCGGTATGTATGAGAATTTCAGGAAAATTACAACAACAAAATTCTTTGGAATGCCAGTGGTTTCGTTTTTATTTCAGTGGCAAATCTTGTGTTTGAGTGCCGTGAGAGTAGCTACAGGCACCACTGGTAGAATAAAGAGCTTCCCATAAGGCCTGTACTGAAAATATAAATTGAACAGAGTATAAATAGAATGACAGCTTCAGCCAAAAAAGAGAAATTGCCTACAAGCTGAATTTGGCTTTGAGTGTAGCCGAGTTTGAATTCATGTATTTGTGCCATGTTAATCAAAGGGGGCACACACATACTTGAGAAAAACCAGGGGTGGGATTCTGTAAAAAACGAAACGAAAAACGCTTTCGTTTGCACAAAGAATTTGCTTGTGTAACATAGGGCAAAATATTCCTGCGCACGAAAACGTTTGATCGTTTCGCCTTACAGAATCTGGCCCCAGCCTACACTGCCGGTTTAACCAGATGTCCGGTAGCCTGATGTAGATTCTCATTTCTATATCGAGTGTGGGACTGTTTTGCATTTTTACACGTATTCACAGACAGGCTCGCTCTCAGAGAGAGAAAGGGAGTATTATTGAAAAAATCCGCGGGTGAAATCGGGGAGACGTACGAAAGCTGACAGTCTATTTCATATTTAGTTTATGGTTGTCATACTCATTCTGACAGCAGTTGTGTGGCAGACTGGTCATGGTGGGATGTATGTAACGACAACAACAATTACTTGGTAAGTCAGTATACGAAATATATAAATAATTATCCATTCATCACTTCCGGAAGCCATTTAGTTTTATAGGAACGCGGAATTTCGCTAAACATCTCCATAAAAATATCAACATGCGGAGCTTTCCTATAATTCCTACCACGCAAAACAAGATGACCGACGTAAATACGGGCCACTTTTTTTTGCGTGTTATGTAATGCTGTCCCTTTCAGCAGCAGCATTACAAAATTTACTACATTCGTTTCTATAAATATTTTTTTTTAGAAAAATTGCATTCAAACTCAAAATTTTGAAGTAAGGACTGAAATGCCATTAAAAAGTCAGTATTAATTCTTAATCGAACTCCAAAAGTCATATGGTCGTCTCCCACATGTTGGGGGACAGTTTGTCCACCAGCTTGGGGTCACTTTTGGTGTTTGGAATGGGTGCGAGGTAGAGTTTACTCAAATTTTCTTTAAGTTAAATTTGTTATTTAACTAAACAATTTAATTTAAAATATAATAAAAATATTTTTTTTAACGGTTTTAAGTGTTTAATTAAAAATTAATTTATTGACAGTAAATACTAGAAACAATTTTAGTATCTATGTTCACAAAAGGCATGTTTTTTTAAGCTTCGATCTCAGCAAAGTAAAATAGGATTTTCAGCACGCATTTGCAACAACTACTATGAGGCCTAGAAGGTCAAGCTGAGCGTAGTTGCTGTAATTGCGTGCTGAAAAACCTACTTTACTTTGCTTTGCTGAGATCGAAGCTCAAACAACAGGCCTGTTACTAAACAAATCAGCATACAATTTTTTTTGTAAATTTTTTTTTCTTAAATTTCATGTTTAAAAACACTTTTCTCCAAAACTAATAACAGAAATTAGTTGAGAAATAAATAACGTAAAAGAATTGATTTATGGCTTTCAAATTTGATATATAATACTTTAATATTTTATTGTAAGTGTTGCCATTGCTTTTTTTAATTTTAAGTCCTTTTTTTTAAATTGATTTGGTTTGTAACTGAGCAAAAGTCGACGGTGCGAACATCAAAACTGACAGTAAACCAAAAACTTGTGAAGTTGAAGAAAAATACTACAGCGGTCTCCAAAGGAGCAGTATATTAACAGAAAAAACCGTACATCAGTTCAACGACGTGTGAATGAAGATTTGTTTTAAAATAAATGAATAACAAAAAATGTCATAAATACCTATGATTATAAATTTACGAGTCAATACTTAAATGCTCTTGGACGTCTTCGAGTTATGTCGGCATTAGTTGCTTAAACTATTAAAATGTTGCCACACGGTCTACCTAGGTAATCTACTTATTTCTTCCACTAGCTAACTTGATAATTTATATTTTTATTTATAAGAAATATTATTTTCAACCTTTTTTTTTTTTTTTCAGTTTTCGAGTGCAAGTCTAAGTGGGCAAATTTACGAAGTGCCTATTGCAGATATTTACGAGATGGCGGAAATACTCCTCGAGGACGACGTCGAAAGAAATGGTACATGGCTGAGAAAATGAAATTCCTAGAAAAACATATAGTTGTACCTTCAACGCCTTATGTTACTCCCAGACACCAGAATTGTTTGACAAATCGGAAAAGCCTCAGAAAAAACCGACCTTCTACATCGAGGGTGCCTGACTCTTCTACAACGAGTATGACAGTCACAGAAGAATGCAGTTCGAAATACCCAACCAAAAAGCCAAGAAACACTAATTATTCGTATGAAATAAAGATGGAAGATTCCATGGAATTACCACCTACATTTGATTTTCCGACACTGAACCTTACCGATGTTGATGGAAGTGATGGCAAGGACTATTCTCCTGATTACAAACATTCAACAAAGTCCCCTGCTTCGAAAAAACAAGAAAACACTTTTGTGACAAATGCTGCAGTAGAACCTTCAAAAGGGCCAACGATGACGAAGATTGAATATACAAAAATGGAAGATGATCCCGATACAATGCTTTTCAAAAGTATACTTGCAGACTACAAGGATCTGTCAAAAAAGCGAAAAAGATATTTCCGCGAATTAATGGTCACAACAATGAACAAATTGCAAGAAGAAGACGAAGATGATACACAATGAAAATGTATTCTCAATAATAAATAATTACAGTTTCGAATAATTAGCATTGTACATTTACTTAGATGTTCACATCTATTTCATGAACTTTTTGATTAATAGATAAACTGATTAAATGGTTTAAAAGATTACGTAAGTCAAATTTGTTCTTCGTATATTATTATATTATATAACTTTATTCTCCATTAAAATTCACAATTGTGACTTTCGGATAATGGACGGCCCTATGTACGAACACCTACAAAGCGTTTTTTTTTAAACATTATATTTGTGAATTGAATTGAATTGAATTGAATTTCAAGTATATTTGGCATCATCGGAATTTGACATTTGTAAACACGTCATGCATGTCAAACATTTTTCTGCACATCTGTCTTAAACTGCATTTACACTATCACGCACGCGCATTTTTGCGCGACCCGGGACAGAGAGATCCATTTGTCCGCGGTCAATGCTAATAAAGGCGTAGGAATGAGATCACAAATCAGACGTCTAAGGTGTCATGGATGTACTACCCATAATTATAGATACGTAAAGCGGAAGTTCCGGCAACCAACATTTCTGCAAGCACATGAAAACATTTCTATTTCCGATTTAAAATATGTGAAATGAGAGTGGTAATTAGTTTCAGTAAGTTAAACCAACAATTCATCAATCATTTATATGAAATAAATAAATAATTGTACGTTCAAAACTTCCGGAAGCCATTTTGTTTGATAGGAAAACGAAATTTCGTAAGCCTCGCTATAAAAATATCAACATGCATAGCTTTCCCATAATTCCTACCACGTAAACAAGATGGCCGACCAAAAAACGTACATATCACGTTTTTTGCGTGTTAGCTAATGCTGTCCCTTTCAGTCAGACGGCTGTTTAGTATTGGGCATCCCTTTAATTTTCCGTGATAGGAATGTGTGACCCTGTAAATGCCCCATATAATTGCTTGAGCAAAAACTCAGTTTTGATATCGATAAGTATCGATAGTTTTATTCCGAAACTATCGATACTATCGAAATGTTGAACTATCGTTACGATAGCTCGAGTGTAACACTTGATTTTACTCCTCATAAAATTTCCGTACTGGGCCCAGTACTCAAATCGTTTCTTAAGGAGGTAAACTAAAAAAAAAAAAAAAAAAATCGACAACAGCGATGTCGATGGCTCCATCGCTCCAGAAAAATGGAAACAGATCAGATGGAACCAAGGCGACGTTAAGCTAATAGCTTGCAGCGACCAGCGATCTTGTGATCTATACAGCAAAGCCATAGGTAAATTTCGGGAAGTACAGCCACGAGTAAAAATCGAGGTCATTACTAGGTAGGACATCCCAAATAGACCGAGAACTCGCACCTGGATCCCAGCCGAACCTTCCAAATACGATGAAATACTCCAGATAACTAAGATTAGCAACCCAACGCTTCCGACACACAACTGGAAAGTCTCTAACCCGGAAGAGCAAAGAGGTTTTTTATGGAAGCGGGCTAATTGTTATCAACTAAGATTCTCTAGCTCCTTTGGCGAAGACTGAAGGTTAAATCGGGTACGGGTTTGGCGCAATTACCCTTAAGGAATATAAGAAGGACGAACTAGAGACAGGGAAATGTCCATCTCACCCTCTTGACTCGCAACCAGATACCTTCTTTTCCTTCCTTATAAAGTGACGACTCACAACCGTCCATCTCTCAATGAAGACAATAGATCAGACATGGAGACGGATGACTTTTTAAACGGCATTCTTTTGAATGAAAACGAACTTCTGGTAACAAACCCGTGGTAGAGGCAAGTCTTCTTGATTGTAGCAACAATGACGGCAATTAGTATACAGATTAACCTAGTCTTTCACGGCTTCTAATCTTGTTGTGTGCAACTTGGGTAATTATTTATTAATAAAAATCGATAAGAAGTTTTACTTTTTAGATATTACACACCCGTCTCTGATAACATCTCTATCAGCTAATTTTAAACTGGAAGGTATCGAGTGAAAACACCTTTTCAGACCATCGATACCTTCCAACTTCACTTGGCGATGTTCCCCCTAGCCAAATTCCTTTTCGCAATTATCGTAAAGCCACCTGGCTCAAATATAGCGAAACGTTCAAAAATCAACTTACTCCCGACATTTTTAGGCCCTCGCGCAACGTTCAAGAGCTAGATGTTTGGATCTTACGATGAACACCTTCTGCCCATTAAATTAACCTAGGGGAAGGAAGAAGCCGCACTGGTAGCGTGCTGAGCTGGGGCCTCTTCATATAAAGGCTAAATTCGGCAACATCAGCCTAATATGCGCTCACGCCCCCACAGAAGAAAAAGACGATGCTACCAAAGAGTGTTTCTACGAGCTCCTCGACAAAACATTTGAGCAATGTCCTAAGCATGACGTTAAAATCGTCTTGGGTGATTTTAACGCCAAAATAGGAAAGGAGGACATCTTTGGTAGCACAATCGGAAAACACAGCCTACACGACACGGACTTAGGCTGATTGATTTTGCTGCGGGACGTAATGTTACCATAGCTAGTTCACAGTTTCATCACCTCAATATACACAAAGGAACATGGCGGTCACCTGATCATCAAACCGTCAACCAAATTGATCACGTGGCGATCGACGCAAGGCACTCTTCCAGTACTCTAGATGTCCGAACTTTCCGAGCGGCCAACATAGACTCGGACCACTACCTTGTTGTAGCCAAGGTACGGATGCGGATATCCCAGACACCACAACAACGAGAAAATACTGTGAGGAGATTTAACGTCGGACGACTACAAACGCAACAAACCGCCAGAACCTATGCCGATCGCGTATCCCTCAACCTCTCGAGAAGTCCTATGCTGCCAGCATCAAGTGTCGAAGACCAGTGGCGCCGATGCCAAGAAGCCATCAAAAACGCCGGCTTCTCCAGAGAAAAAAGAGAGAGCATGAGAAGCGCGCGATCGAGGATATAGAGAGGTGTTACTCCAGGATCAATGTTCGGAAGTTTTACCAA
The DNA here is from genome assembly GCA_946477585.1 of Cheilosia urbana. NCBI lineage: Eukaryota > Metazoa > Arthropoda > Insecta > Diptera > Syrphidae > Cheilosia > Cheilosia urbana. Next base: position 122,762,851 of record OX297853.1, read on the forward strand.
AAGGTAAAAAGAACGTGTCATGCCAACAAGACCCGAACGGAGACCTGTAGAGACGAACAAGGAAAGTAGAGTCACAGTCGGTGCTGAGGACATGTAAAAACCATTTCTGCAGACTGCTAAACGGCGAAGACGACACAAATTACGCTGTCAGGCAGAACGAGCCATTCAACCTGGACGATGAAAGCCAAGATTTCCGTCCACCTGACCAAAACGAAGTGAGGATAGCAATATCTAAGCTTAAGCCCGACAAGGCTGCTGGATCGGACGGCTTAACTGCCGAGCTGTTTAAGGCAGCGGGAGATGACCTGGTAGAGAGCATACACCAACTCGTCTCCAAGATTTGGTCAGACGAAAGTATGCCTGATGAATGGAACCTCAGCATCGTTTGCCCGATCCACAAGAAAGGAGACTCTCTAAACTGCGCCAACTATAGAGGCATCAGTCTCCTGAACACTGGGTATAAGATCATGTCTGCTGTACTGTGTGAACGCCTAAAACCATTCTTCAACGATCTGATAGGTCCCTATCAGTGCGGTTTTAGGCCCGGTAAGTCCACGACCGATCAAATATTCACACTACGGCAGATCCTGGAGAAAACCCAAGAAGTTCAGATCGATACTCACCATCTTTTTATCGATTTTAAGGCCGCATATGACAGCATTTATAGAGACGAGCTATACAGAGCCATGTCTAGTTTAGGCATCCCTGCCAAACTTGTCAGATTGTGCAGAATGACGATGGAGAACGCTCGCTGCTCCGTAAAGGTCGGAAACAATCTCACCGAGACCTTTGATGTCAAAAAAGGATTTAGACAAGGCGACGCGCTATCATGTGACTTCTTCAACATCATTCTTGAGAAAATTGTGCGAAACTCACAAGCCAACACCAGAAGCGCAATTTTCCAAAAGTCTGTGCAACTGCTTGCATACGCTGACGACATTGACATTGTTGGAAGAACACAGCGAGCTGTCACTGGTGCGTTTGCAAGTATTTGTACAGAAGCGGCAAAAATGGGTTTAGTGGTGAATGAGGGTAAAACAAAATATATGCTGTCAACAAGAAGGGACACACAACATCGACGAATCGGACAGAACGTCACGATAGACAGCTATAACTTTGAGGTAGTTAGGGACTTTGTCTACCTCGGCTCCGCTATAAACTCTGATAATAACATCACATCAGAAATCAAGCGAAGAATCACACTTGCCAGTTGCCAACCGCTGTTTCTTTGGCCTACGACGGCAATTGATTAATAAGGCCTTGTCAAGAAGCACTAAGGAGATTCTATATAATATAAGACTCTCATGATCCCTGTCCTGCTCTATGGCGCAGAAGCATGGACCATAGCAAAAACGGATGAGGATTTTCTTGGTCGCTTCGAACGCAAAATTCTTCGAGTGATTTTTGGTCCCGTTTGCGTTGACGGGAAACGGGATTTGGAGGAGAAGATTTAACAGCGAACTTTACGAGCTGTGCAGCGACATCGACCTGGTCAGAAAAGTACGCATTAGTCGTCTGAGATGGTTAGGACATGTAGAGCGAATGGACACCAACGCTCCGGCTCAAAAATCAACTTACTCCCGACATTCTTAGGCCCTCGCGCAACGTTCAAGAGCTAGATGTTTTGGATCTTACATCATTAATAGAGCTATGAACACCTTCTGCCCATTAAATCAACCTATAGGGGAAGGAAGAAGTCGCAATGGTGGCGTGCTGAGCTGGGGGCTCTTAGGGCCAATCGTGGGAAACAAGAGATGAGTACCAATAGTTGAAATTCATGCAGGGAATCTCTTAAAATATATAAAAAAGAATTGATAAGGGCCAAAAGGAACTCTAGCGAAGAATCGCTTATCCTGCTACTTGACACTCACTTCCCAGGTACCTCCCAAGTGATCAACAATACTGATCTTAACAGATCACCGATAGAATAAGGTAACTCTTCTTAAAGCAAAAACGTTGATTCGTTGAAAGCAATTTTCGGATTTAGGTATAAATTAAATTCGGGAACTTCTTTTCTGATACATTCCAGGACCAGAAGCGTATGCGAAAGTTGTGTTCTCACCTCTCGCATGCGGATGTATTTTATGAGTTTTTGCGATAGGAAAACATTGTTGGAGACAAAAGCAAACTTTTTTATTACAGGACATTTATTTCCAATAAATATAAATAACTACAACGTAAGCCTACATAAACACCAAATGTGCGACCTGAACTTACTAGTAGCCCCTCTGTTTATATCCAGAGCTGCCTCCATACGAGTATGAATTTGTACCACTCACAACTCCGTAATTATTGCTTTCCAATTGTTCCGGATAAGGTTCATCATACGGACCCTGATTATAATGAGTTCGATGGTATGGCCTATGTTGTGGTTGTCCGGGATACTGTCCAGGGTACAGCGGTACAGTCGGATCTATTACCACATTAGGCGCATACGGCCCTTGATATTGTGATGGATACGGTGAAGGATATGCCGGATATGGCGCTGGATACCTACCACTAGGTGGTCCATGAGAGTTAGGATGGTAATATCCACTTCCAGGTGGTCTTCCATAAACTGGCTGATGTGTATGATAGGGATCAGGTCGGTGTTCATGCAAATCAGGTGATACCAGTTCATTTCCTAAAGTTTCAGCAATTTTATACAGCACATCGATTGTTGGTCTTGCATTTGCCAAATAAACGGAACAAGCACAGAATACGAGTAATAGCTGCCAGTTGAGCATTTTAAATTGTTTTATATATTATTCCTCGAAAAGAGTCGCCACTGCAATATTTTACCAAGTACTGAAGCATTTCAATCGCAGTTGAGGCGTTTTATACCATTTTAATCAGGTCAAGATAGGGAACATCACATTGATAACAGATTAGCATAGGTGAAGGCCGTTTCCACAAAATTCAATTGAATATGCGTTGATATTGTTTTCGCTTATTAATTAAATGATTTTATTTACTTCCAACAGAGTGATAAGTTCTTAATTTTGTAGTACGACAGGAGAAGTATCGGACATGTTGCTCCAATGCTTATGTCATTTTCCATTGGACAAAAAGAAGGGTCCGGGAGAGTACGAAATCGAAAAAATCACTTCTGGATTCTGGAACCGTTCAATTGGCACAAAAACTACTCTTCTGGTGATTCTGAGAAGAGAATTTCGCTTCTCGATTTGAAGTCAGAATCCACTCAAGAAGCACTCACCCAAGTGCAGATTAGATTTCAGATTATATTTATTGAGACTGTTTTTTTTTTTGTGTATTAGCAATTTACATTTTCTCTTTCTTACAAACTATAAATCGTAGTACGTACCTCTTCCGAAACGAAATATCCCATACAAAAGTGACACAACGAAATTATGAACGAAAATTTCGATCTCCTTTTCGTTTTTCAGTAGGCAGCTGCTGCGAAATGATGGCGGAAAAGTGGTTGGATAAACTTTTATTGCCCGGGACATTAATTGCTTGCGAAAATTTGGCATTTGTGCTGCAGTGCTGCCAGCTTTTAAAAGATTGTGGAGCCAAATTGGGACATTTTGAAGCCGGAAAAAACACCACACCACATTTGTAACTCATAGGCAGACTTATTCTGGTTAAATTGTTTTTAAAGACGACTCTAGGCGTGTTTTTATGGGCTTCGAGCTCAACAAAGCAAAAAAAAAATAAATAAGGATTTTCGGCACGCAATTACAACAACCGCTCTGAGTCTAAGGCTTCGACGTGTCAATTAGAGCCTAGAGCGTATTTGTTGTAATTGCGTACTGAAATTCTAAAGGGTTTTCCAATAAGAGGTGTTATTGTGAATGACCCGCTATTTCGGTAGCTGTCACTTTTGAAGCTTTTATTTGACAAGTAGAAACTACGCCATTACTAAAAATGGAACGATACATGCTTCAACAACGCATTGAAATTAGGCACTTCTTTGAATACCAAAATAACACCTCTTATTGAAAAACCCCTTACTTACCTTTGCTTTGCTGCTTAGATCGAAGCTGAAAAAACAGGCCAAATTTTAAATTAAAAAAAAAGAACACAAAATTCTTATTGAGAGTCTTTTCTAGTTTATATGATAAATCCGAAATTACAATTTTAAGGAGCCAAATTGGAAACAAATAGCCAGTGCTGCTAACACTGCTACTTGTATCAGCTGATAGAAATCTACACAAATTATTTTCCACTGCCTTTTCGCAGACGTTTCGCTGTCCATTTGGAGACCACCGGAAAATTTCGTTCCGGACCAGGTCCGTACTACGCTTTAGTGCTTAATTAGATCGTACTGTAGGTACCTATATTTCCAAAAAAGGAAATTTAAGTTGGATCAGGAATGTTTAGTAGTCGCAGTAGCTTAGTGGTTAGTGTGTTGGACTGCTATGCGGGGGTCCCAGGTTCGAATCTCGCAAAAACCCAATTCCGACTTGGGGTTTTTTTCCGCTGCGCTACCTCTCGCGAACGTCTGACAAACATCCGAGAGTATAACTGTCCTGAAAGAGCTTCTCAATTAGCCGTTTGGAGTCGGCATAAAATTGTAGATCCCTTCCATTCGTTCCAAAAATGAGAAACTCACACAAAACGAATGGTTGTGAGAAGCTAGGCCTAGGGTCTCTCCGGACCTGTTGCGCCAACTATTTTTTTTTTTTTAAGAATGTTTTGTGGGAGACAGTCAAGTGAAAAACTGCCCAGTCCGGACCAAAAAAAAAAACTTTAAGACAGCCAGCTGCCAAGAAACCGCTATATGGAGAGTATGTAGCGTAGGGTTGCCATATTTGGCTCTCAGCTCGACGGGACAAATTGCATAAATGTGGAAAAAACCCGGGATTTCTAAATTTTTCCCGGGACAAAATAAAAAATAACTTTTATTCATTTGAATGACAGCTGTCAATTTGAAAAAAAAAAATTACATTGGGGACGTTCGGATTCTAGCTTAGTAAGTCTGACACCTGACTGACTAGATGGATTTGAGTTTTATTTGGCCTAGAGTGGTCAGGTGTATAGTTTTTGAATTTATGGAGGGGAAGCCAACGAATCTGGTCAACAAAATCCTGCCTGCGCACTCAATTGACATTTCGAAGAGTCAAATTTAAAATAAACAGAGTGGCCGCTGCAGAATTCTGAAGAGTCGAGAAATGGTCCGGTGAGAGAAAAAGCGAACAAAGTGTCATTCCTAAAGCTACTCTGCAAATTTAGAATTTTCGCACGATATTTAACAACCATTAGTTCGCATAACAGTATAATAGTGTTGTGGTAGGCAATCGTGTCACATTTTAAATGTATTTATTTCAGAAAAAAAATTTTTTGAAAATATGCGAAGAGACTTTTCTAAATAAAAAAGGGCAAAATCACACAAAGCTAACGCTCACCGCTAGAATATAAAAACAATTCAAGTTGTATCGTCAACGCTGTCGGATACCTATACCTAGTCCCGACATATCTAGTTAACGGTTTACAGAAACTGGGAATCCGAACGTCCCCATTCCTATATGCTAGGTGTGCTTGGCTGAAAATTTTAACGAGAATTTTTTAAGCCCGTATGATACGCCATTTTTCTCTCATGTTTTCATATTTTTTTTTTTATATTAAATCAGGCTTAAAAGACAGCTGCGTGTAATAGAACAAATTTTCAAACGAGTTTATTTTGTCGAGAACGGATAAGTGCACAACGTCGGGACTTGAATTGTGTGTGCACTTATACGAACTTTGCACTTATCCGTAAGTGCACATTTATTGCACTTATACGTGCTATTTCGAGTTCACATGACGTTACCTACTCTAAATATGTATTAAAGTCACAAAACAGTATTCACAAAAAAAGACTATACTACCTACATATGTATTATGCACATATGCATTTAGAATTCATTTATTAAACGAACAAAAATTAACAAAAACAAAAATATCACATTTCAATTTGGGATTAAGTATCTGTACATTTGTACTCAAGTCTATGTATGTAGTTATGTATTATATCCAATATCACATTGGTAATACAATCTAGGCTAAATACTATATATTTGTATAGCTTTAGTGTTTAAATTAAGAAAAAAAATTATTAATTGTGGTTTGAATTAACGAACCAAACGAAACAAAAATTTGATTTTCAATGTACAGGTATGTGATAAGTGCAGTCAAATTCAATTTGTATAAACAAATTTAAAAATAATTTTACATGTGCACTTATAGGTTTTAAAAACAGTATAAAATTATATTTCGTGGTTTGAAAAATTGTTCTCTTATGAGAAATTTGCACTTATACGTTTTGCACTTACACGAACAAATTTGTATAGAAATCACGTGAAAAGACTCGGGATATTTAAACGCGTTGCACTTAGGTGATTTTTCCACTTATCCGTTTTCCACTTAGCCGTTCTCGACTGTAATCTTGAAATGTCAACAAAAAAAAGCTGATATGTTTACGTTAATAAGGTTGGGGTGCACGCACTCGCTCCATATCGGGAATTTTCGTTGTCGTTTCTCGTACTGCTCCCGTTTAATTTTAAAAGTCTGAAAAATGTAATAAAAGATGTTTGCAGTAGTTTTTTTGTTTATGAATTTTAGTCGCAACCCGGGACAAAAGCTGTCCCGGCGGGACAACCAAAATTCTGTCTTAAATCCGGGACGTCCCGGGCAAACCGGGACGTCTGGCAACGCTAATGTAGCGGTACTTTGCTGACACTGGGAATAAATTCTTATTTTTTAGCAAAATAGTTATTTGTATTAAGTCTGTTTTATTTTATTGGACCTAAGCTTGAACACAGAACATCTTTTCTAAACATTAGTAAAATGGTACGTAGTGAATTGTAGTAGCCTGTCATTCAAATTAAATTTCAAATAGTTCATTCATTGCATTTGGAATATCTCCGGCGAGAGATAAGGGAATGAGATTAATCGTTCCAAAATGTAAACATATTTAAGTAAAACCTATAAAGTTTAATATTTTGGTTTATTTAGCGATACAAAAATGTATAATCTTATCAACTTAGTGCGCACTTAAATCAAAGGCTACCAGACTTTTTGCGATCCACACGAGTTCGTATCACTGCACGAGCTAGGATGTGTGGTTGGACCAGCTAATCCATAGTCGGGGTCTGCGGGGCGTTATTCTCCAACCAACTGGTACACGTACTCAACACCTGATCTAGCTGGTGCCAACGGCGGTGGAGTTGCTGGCTCAGTTTTACCATTTATGGCCGTTGAGGTTGACGATGACGACGATGATGATGATGACGTTGCTGGCGGTGGTACTGCCTGTAAATGCGGATATAATGCGGACGCTGATGGCTGATGGGGCACCGGAGAACGAGGTTGCTGTATCGCGTTCGGATGATATCCATTCGTTGGTGCCTGCTGACCTCCATACGTTCCATATGATGGCTGATGTTGGCCTTGATGCGGAGCAGGGGATTGTGGTGGCCCATAGCCATATGGTGGGCCGTGACCTTGCGGCGGTCCATAGCCGGGTGGTGGGCTACTACCTTGTGGTGGACCATACCCTTGTGGCAGACCATATCCTTGGGGTGGCCCATAGCCATATCCTTGGGGCGGACCATACCACTGTGGTGGACCATATCCAGGCGGTGGACCGTAGCCTGGTGGTGGTCCATACGCTGGATGTTGTTGGCCAGGATATCCATATTCTAGTGGCGGAGGTGGATACCAACCGTATACTGGATGTGCGTTCGGTGAAGGATATGCCGGGTGATTAAATAGATGGCGTGATGGAGAGTTTTCATTCGAAGGAAGTCGGTTGCGATGTCGATGCCCTTCTTCTTCCTCTGACTCATTGCTACCACTACCACTATCACTGTTAGCGCTGATTAGCGCCACCAAACAGGAAAACAATACCCAAAATGGGAGCAAAACCATTTTGCTTACTGAAAACTCTAAATGATACTGACAAGCTACTATATTTCTGACCGTGATGAAAGCATCTTTGATACGATCGAGGAGATAAGACGACAAATGGTGACCATAATATTATTGATTGACGTTTGGTGGCTGCGAAATATTATGAATTGAAATAAACGGCCAACGTCGGTTTGTTAATCATTGGAAAGTCACACTCTGAACTATATATCTGGCACTTGGTTATCTGCCAGTATTATTGTATTCTATCGCCAGTGTCTGTCAATGCGCGGCGATTCTAATTTCCAATGGTTGGCGTGTATAGTTCATTACTTAAGTATCTATTGCGGGGCTGTTTTCTGTGAATTATAATCAATTAATTAAATTGAGGCTTTGCAAATTTTTTTGGAATTCGTTTGAAAAAATCTCTTAAATCGGTTCAAGAAAACCTCTATCCATTGACTTAGAAATCACTTTTTGATTAATGAAACCATGATCAAAATTTCCTAGGCGGTTCGAAGTTCTCCTTTATAACTAACGTATTAGAAAACGCCAAAAGTCGGCCCAAACATTTTGTAACATCCAATTTTGAACAACTCCAGCTAAGTTTCAACGCCGGCCACCATTTTAAAAGCCTAAAAAGAAACAACTTCGAATTACACTTCGAACGCAATATTATTCAAAACAATTTATTAAACAAATATTTTTAATGACTATAACTTAAACAAGTCGTATCACAAAACACCGCTTATACGCTTTTTCTTAATAGGGACATTTGGAACCACCGCCTGGATTCAAAAACGCATCGTGACTCATCAAACGGCACATGTCTTTATAATTACGACTGGGTTGACGTTGCGCCTGGCTATATTGTTGATGATGGTATCCAGCACTCTGCCTCGGATACTGATAGGGTTGGTTTTGGTTGTAGTAATGTCCACCTTGGGGTTGTCCGAATCCAAAAAGCGCCTCATAAATTGGTCCAGCTACAGCAATACCGAACAGAGTTAGAAACAGAAGTATAATCGAAAGTGTTTTCATGATGAATTTGTAACAGATTTGAACTGAAGCTGTGAGAAATTGATTATGCTATCTGGGTATTCTAATGACACACGGAGACGGAATTCAATTTATAGGGAGAATTTCTTGGTAGTAGATAAGAAGTCCAAGGTGAGGTCAACATTTTTTTTCATTTAAATTACTGCTGTGATTGTTGTCGCATTCGCATGGTCATCGAAAAGCCTAGTAATACTTTTGTCAATGGCAATGTTGTCGTAGGGGGTTTTCTGATAAGGACATTCTAATGTTAACAAGATATTAAATAAATAATTGCGAAATCTTTTATTCTGTTGTAAATCATAAAAGGTCTCGTTCATAAAATATCTTTTATAAATCGAACTTTCGAACTTTCATGGAACTTCGAAAATTGAAATCTGTTAAGAACCTTCCAAAATAAGCAACCCTGTTTTTTTTTTTTTTTGTAACTAGTAAGTTGGAACCTGATCAATTTGGGAAAAAAACATTAAAATCCCGGCTGAAAAGAGTAAGTTTTGAATTATTACGCACATCAGGAAGATCAAATGTATTACTATTAAATCTTAATTCCAGCAAGAGTGATTGGTGTTTTCGGCTAAAAAAAAAAAATATAAATTTATATATTATTTTCAATTATAGTACCTATACCTACTTTTTTATACAAATTTGTTATCCTTTTGTAATCTGGTATTCGATTGGGCGCTCTCAGAGCACGTTTTTTGCTCTCAGAGCAGTTTATATGTTCGTTTGGTACAAAAAAAAAAAAAAAAAAACAATCTTTTTCAGATTTCAGAGCACTCTTGCGAATCTAGATATTTTCTCAGATTTACCAACACAAACGCGTTTAAGTTTGACAACTGGTGGAGGGCGTTTAGGTTTTTGTGAATTTGTTCTACAGCAAAGAAAGGCATTGCATCGGGTGAATCTATTTTTGTAAATTATTTATGTATGAATATTTAAAAATCAATCGGGAATCAAATTACGAGTGTTTTAATTCAAAATTTAACCAGTGAATGGAAACGCTCTGAAAAGCATAAACAAATCATACTGAGACCCCCAACTCACAATCCTCTTGCCGCTGGCCCCCTCAATTTTTGCCAGGAATCCGCCATTTTGTTGTCCTATCCGTGTACGCCAATTCCTATCCGTTTTGCTTTGCCCACAGTGAAATGTAAAAAGATTAGGTGCGAATGTGTTGGTTGAGAGGATTTTTGACATTTGTCAATACGAATTTCTATGCAACAATACTAGCGCACTTAAACTTTTTGGGAGCGTAAAATTTAGCTTGTAGGCAAATAACTGTTAATCGGTCGAAGTTGGGGGTCTCAGTATTGTCTCTGCTGAAAAGTGTCGAAGGCTACACATATTCGAACCGCACGAATAGCGATGCAAAAAAGAGCAAGTGACGTTTTTATGTTCAATTAGCCACACGAAATCTGAAATCTGAGAGCGAATCTGAAGAAGCCCAAACGAATACCACATAAAGGTACTTTTATTAGCGACTTGACAATTTCAAACTTTCAGTGTGAACGCATCCTTAAACAGATATCGTTACCGAACTGTCAATGTCAAAATATTCAAATAAAATCAACATTTTCATCAATTCATTTCATCACGTCAGGGCTGTAGCTAGAGTAGAATTTGAGGTAGGGCAACATTGGTTACAGGTAGGGCGAAAGTAAAAAAAATATCATAATTGATCTGCCCTCGAAGCACGGACTCCTAAATTGACCTCAAGGTCAGTGATGTACATTCAATAGCTATTCGTGGACAAATAATTATAAAATAATTTCTGTGACAGAGCATGAGCATGGATCTAAGAACTATTAAATCCTCAATGATGAATAACAAGCGAACAATATGGTTGGACTTTGGATGTAAAGGGTTTTTCAACAGGGACGCTACCAAAGTAGAGCGACAGGGACAGCAAACGACGCCGAATTTCTTGCCGCTCGACATTTCTCTTCAGTAAGGTTTGCCATTTCATGATGGAAAGATATACGAGCCAACAACGAGTCGAAATTATTAAAATTTACTTACAAGAACTAAAGCCGCTTGACCACCAGAAGCGTCGTATGTTCGTGAAACAACTTGAAAATGATTCAGATTTTCATCGAAAAATCATCTTCAGCGATGAGGCTCATTTGTGGCTGAATGGCTTCGTCAATAAACAAAATATGCGGTATTGGTCAGGCAGCAATCCACACGTACTCCATGAGTTATCATTGCATCCCGAAAAAATTACGGTTTAGTGTGGTTTATGGGCCGGCGGCGTCATTGGGCCGTACTTCTTCCGTGATGATCAAGACCGGCACGTTACTGTGAATGGGAATCGCTACCGTTGAATGATAACCGAATATTTTTGGCCCCAATTGGATGATATGGACTTGGAGGACATATGGTTCCAACAGGACGGCGCCACAAGCCACACAGCGAATGTCTCAATCAATTTATTGGAAACCAAGTTTGGAGAACGTGTTATCTCACGAAATGGTCCAGTCGCACGGCCGCTTGAAAACCGTCGGAAATTGGGTTCAGCGCCTGGACTTCTGCAAGCGTGCCCGTGGTGGCCATGCAAAAGAAATCGAGTTCCATACATAATGGCATCGAACGTACTTTCACAGAAATAAAGAATTTCATTTACGAGTAAAAAGATACGACCAAAAATACCATTTAAATCATATTGTTTCTGCAAACTTATTATAATAATTAACATACTAATACAAAATATTTAAAATAGCTAAATTCTACGATTCGCCATGGTATTAAAAATGCGAAGAACTTCGTTCAGATCAACTGATTTTGTTCTTTTTTTTCAAAGGCCAGAAATACCATACCAGCCATTGGTGCCGTGACATAAGGCCAAGCGACATAAGGCCAAATCTCGAAATTCGGCCTTATGACGCTTTGCGAAAGTCACATAACGCCAAATTTTAGCATTTGATATTATGACACTTTGATAAAGCGTCATAAGGCTAAATCGGGAAAGTGACATAAAGCCAAATTTTCGCTCTATGCATCTATGTGAACATAGTTGTGTAACTCTTCTTTGACTTCTTATCCAAGAGGACAAACAAGAATGGAAATACCTGTGGTTCGTCGCGTTCCGGCCGCACCCCACCCGCGCCGATAAAAAAGCTAATTTTAATCTATTAATATAGTAATTTATATATCCACAGGTATTTCCATTCTTGTTGGTCCTCTTGGATAAGAAGTCAAAGAAGAGTTACACAACTATGTTCACATAGATGCAGAGAGCCTTACATTTTTCGTTCTCATTGTAAATATCTGGGTCTTCTATTAGCAGGCACAATTCCGAAAGTGTCATAAAGCCAAATTGGCCTTATGACGCTTTATCAAAGTGTCATAATGCCAAACGCCAAATTTAGAGATTTGGCCTTATGACGCTTGGCCTTATGTCACGGCACGCCAGCCATTCTCTCGTGACCCATTGACAGCCTTTGAGGCCTATTGATTGCAGCTAAAGTTGAAAACGTAGATTCGCACACTGCAGTTCTACATCCTATGTATGGTCGCTACAGATGCAAAAAGTTCATTTGAACGCCTCTCGCTGCCTGTTTCCATGGAACTAGGAGTAGCGATTGTATTTTGTGTTCCACCTGTCTTGCGCAGTGAGGTTCTTCGTGGTCAATTGGCTCTTCAACTTTTCGTTTTTTTTTTTTCAAAGAAAGCCCGTATATCCGTCGCGAAATCAATGAATCTTCAATTTATACCAATAAAAATAAAAATTGTATTGATTTTTGACTAAAACACTCTTTACCGTACACTTCACTTAACCAAACTACAAACAATCATAATCAATCTCTAGCTAATGTTTATTTTAGTTTAAAAGGGGATTCCCCGGTATAGGTATTCCATCTGCATCACAGATATTAACCCCTATCGGGAATAAGATTTCCCCGGGAACCTTTTCTATTCAGCAATCTGACTTACATTGCTGACAAGGGAAACATTTCCCACGGAATTTATTCGCGATAACCCCTATTATAATTAAATAGATCCATCCCTTCATGGCGCTTTAAATGCCATCTATACACAGAACAAAGAATTATTATAATATGATCATTTCACAAACTGTGGTATGTGGTATGTGCGGAAAAGTTTAGATAGGTACCTATCGCTACAATTTTTTTTATCTTAAACTATGAACAAACAATTTAATTATAATAATTTATCTTAGTTTTTGGTATTTTTAAGGTAGGGCGTTATTGTTTCAAGGTAGGTCATTGCCCCACAATGCCCCCCCCCCCCCTAGCTACGGCCCTACATCACGTACACGAAGGAACAACGTTTATAAATATTTAAAATTTAATTTTCTTTCGAAATTCCGAGTCGGTGGTCGCAACTTCAAGAGCGTTAACGCCACTTTTCAATCTTCAGCGATAAGGCGCATTTTTGGTTAAACGGCTTCGTCAATAAGCAAAATATCCGTTGCTGTATAAGTGAGAACCCTCATGTGTTTCTTGAAACAGCACTTCACTGTTTAAAGGAAGGTTTTTACGCCGCGCCGGTAGCGTCATTGGACCGTTTTTTTAATGGTAGATATTCGCTACAGAGACATGTTGAAACGTCATTTCTTTGGGAAATTGCAAGAATTGGACATCAGTGATATGTGGTTCCAACAATACGACTTTTCTTTCAGACCTATACATACTACGCGTTCTAAATTTAACTTTGGAATTAATTTCAATGGGCTTGGTCACAAACGCTAGTAGGTCAAATCAGATGCACTGTTTACTAGTGATTGATGCATACAATTCCGCCGTTAAAACTCAAATATGAACCAACAATATTAAATATTTCCAAGAGATGTCGCAAGAGCTCTTAGTGCCGACAAACACCCAAAGCTGCACAAGCTTTGCATGTACTAAAGAAAAAGCTCGGAAAATAAAATTTCATTCCCCAGCGTTAAAGCAGGTAAGTTATCTCAAGAGTCTATTTTCTATTAATTACGGCGCGACGGGCGACGTCCGAAATCAGTTCATTTTGAGATAACATAGAAGCAGCATTGTTCCGCGAACGCCGTTAATCAAATTGAAAAATAAAAATAAATTTCATTCAGAGAAGAAATCAACCCTCCTCTGGCATTTAATCCGGAAGTAGTTATTCGTCCACCGATTTTCCACTTTTTAAATCGACAATTGCCGCCTCTGTGTCGTCTTTCTATCTAATTGAGTGCAGTGCCGGTTTAATAAAAAAAAAAAAGAAAAAATCTTTTGTGTACCCGAGTTCACCGTTACCGAAGTAAAGGTTTCTGAAACAAAATCCTCTTTACTTACTACCTCTCTGTTTTTGTTTTGAGGGTGTTTTCCTTATAAATAACCTAGTGCACAAAGTTTAAGAATTTTTCTAAAGCGAATTATTAATTGAAATTTTTTCACAAAAAGTATAACACCCCCAATTCTCATTCGCATCTCCTTATTGGAAAGCAGTGAAAAAATGGCGGATGTACTAGAAAGCTCATCCTTGGAGGCTGTTAAGATTTCTCCTACTGTTGCTGCAACAACAACTTTAGCATCTCCAAAACCATGCGAAGCATCGCAACCACAACAACTGCCACAGCAGCAACAACAACAAGAACACCAACCACCACTACCGCCACAGCAGCAGCAGGACAAACAGGAGCAGCAGCAACAACAAAAAGGTATAGAATTGTAGTAGGTATTCAGGTTTACAAAAAGAGTTAATAATTTTCAAAATCGATATTCAGCATATTTTCAAACGTTAAACAATGGATACAGAAAAGCATGCAATTCAATAAAGGGGATGAATTTCATATCCGGTGGCTTTAAAGTGCGTAAGCTTTACGCTTTAATAACAATTTAAGTTCAAAGACCTTTGGAACGGGTATAGGCACTCAGTTTGAATGGGTTTGGTCATTATACATATTGATACAGCTGTTTGCGGAAGAACTTGCTGACGATTTTTAAAATAAGAAGGTACTTAACTTGACCACTTAATTAAGAGGTCGTTCGTTACTTTGTCATACAGTATGAAGTGCTTTCTTTAATACATGTAAAGAAGACATTCACAATGTAGGTATATTTGTTGGTATAGTAGTAAAGGGAAAAATCTACCGAAAAACATCCACCAATTGGTTTTTGTTTTAAGAAAATAAATGAGAGGGACAATTACTTCTCATTATTAATGAAATAAAAACAAATATTTGAGTGGTGATTGAGGACCCCCAAAGGAAATTGTGTACTCCTAGGTTTATTTCCATCCCTTTTCAGCTTTCAAGTTATAGTCCGGCGAAGTGGGCTTATATCCACCTTCGATTTTGTACCAATTTTAGATAGATAGATACTAAGTAGATGCGTTTATTAAGTCTTGTAAAATACAGGGTGTCCGCCGGTAAGGTATACTACTTTGTTTGTTTATAATTTTTGATTAAATGAAAGAGAATGGATCTTATATTGATAAATGTTTTATATAATGTCGGCAATTATGTATGGAATACAATATCAGGTAATTGTCCGCCTCTGTTAGTCTCACAAATGCCAGCCCTTTTGAGCACATTTTTCATTACATTCTCACACATTTCACGCGGTATTTCATTAATTTCATCACGAATATTTTGTTTGAGTTGCTCAAGCGTTTCTGGTTTGTTTGCATAATGCCCAATTCAAAATTCGGCGTTGCACGCGTGCGTGCGTCGGCGCGCTTTGGCACGCTTTATTGAAATTTTACGATTTTAAATGCCAAAGGGCGCGAGCAACAATTTTGTAAAACAAAATGCTGCTTTGGAGCGAATACGCGTTAACAGGGAAAAGTAGGACAAACTAAAAGTTCTGTTCGTTTTTTGGCTGAAAAATACAAATTCAGAGCAGAATTAAAATTTCAAGTCTACTCCCTTTTTTCTTGAAGCTGTAATTTTTATACACGAATTGAAAAAGGATTCTCCAAAATATAAGAAAATCATATTTAACAATATATCAAAGCACACAACAACCTTAATACGGATACAAGAGCCTTGATTAATATTTTTCCTCCAAAAAATCTAAAGAAATTAGTAGTTGCCCTACAAAAAAAAAAATGTTATTCCTCATTTCCACACAATGAATTAATTAATTATGCTTTGAAAAAACATCATATAGGTAGCTTTTTAAAAGTTGTGTGTAATAAACATTAGCGGATCTGTGGCACTCCATCTATAAACGGCACATTCTATGACTTCAAATCGAACAATTCGAAATTCTAAAGTTGTCAAACGCGCGTGATAGTAGAAAGTAGCTCTACTCAGGCGTCGCGTTTAACTTTACGATATTTACGATCTAAAGTCGAGTCAACGCCTGAAGTTGTATTTTGTGTGTCACCATATGAACGCTTTGTTTCTACATAATCTGTCAACGCACGCGCGCGTCAACGCGACATTGTGAATTGGGCATAGATCTTGTTTTTCAGATATCCCCACATAAAAGAAGTCCGGAGCAGTCAAATCAGGCGACCGTGGAGGCCAATCAACATCACCATTTCTTGAAATAACTTGTTGTGGAAAGAGGGCTCGTAGTAATTCCATTGTAATCCTGGCTGTATGCGATGTGGCACCGTCTTGTTGATACCACATGTTAATCAAGCCCAAAGCATGAAATTGTGGTGTTAAAAAGTTTTCAATCATATCACGATATCGCTCCCCATTCACAGCTAACGGTGCGCCGTTCTCATTTTCAAAGAAGTAAGGTCCAATGATTCCTCCTGACCAAATTGCACACCAGACTGTAACTTTTAATGGATGCAAAGGTGACTGATGAATCACTTTCAGGCCCTCTTTCTTCGAAATCATTCTTTACACGATAAATAGTGCGATTTGTTGGCACGTTGTTTTTACCAAAAATTTCACGTAACTTTCTCATCGTCACAGTAATCGATGATTGATTTTGATAAAATATTTTAACGATTAAAACACGTTGGTTTATCGAATATTTTTCCATAATAAATTTGCCATGTGTCTACTTCATGACTGCCAAATATGAACTGTCAAGACTAATGTTTACCAAAATGGCGGCAAAACAAAGTAGTATACCCTCCCGGCGGACACCCAGTAGTAATGTAAGTTTAAGAAATCCAATTCAAAAATTTGTACATAAATATACAAATAATGGCATAATCCGAAAAAATGCCTTTTGGTCAAAAAGAATTCCACAAAGGAGGGATGAATAAAAATATAGCCTAAAGCCTTTTCAGAATATTAAGAAGCATTTCAAAAAAAAGTTCCATCACAATCTGTTTTGTAGTTTTCACGCACTGCGTGTTCAAATCTAGATGTTGTTAACAACTTTTTTACCTACGATTAACAGAGATTGTAAAAATCCAAAATCAATAGAATGTTCCGAGTTATTGAAGTAAATCCCGTGTGGTATTAGAAACCTTTCGACAAAAAATAAATTTGTTTCTAAACACGCCCGGTTACCACACAAAAACAAATCACCCAGAAGCACATTAGATTTAATTATTTAAGGGGTACACAGGAAAGAATTGAAGTGCTCCCAATAATTTTTAGTATCCAGGTTAAATGCTATAAAGAAAAAAGGGAGAAATTATTCATATAAAACTACCAAAAAAAAAATAAATAAGGTGAAAAGTCATGTTGCGTTCAAGAACGAAAAATAAATAAATGTATTTAGCACTAACCCTTAGTGACCCCTATACGAGATTTAGCTCCAGTTTAATTAATAAAATCATAAGCTAAATTTGTTTTATTAGTAAATAAATAAAATTAACTCACGCAATTAAGTTACAATTTACCTGTTGTAGGATTTTAAGGCTAACCGCACCTAATCAAATTGATTAGAAAACTATTTTGCAAAACCGATTGGCACAGCACTTTGGCAGCCACTTTTTTAACCACTGGTTTTTCAAGCCTTATAAAAAACGAACACTTTGCGAACTCAATGAATTGCTCTATTCACCAACTTCACTCAGTCGAGCTGCATGTGCATGTGCAGCACCTATTCTAAATAATACGTAGCTTAATCATGAGTTTTTTTGGACTACACCACTCATTACAGTAGGGACGTGAAGTTGAACCCACTGTTGTTTGACACTTATGATATACATCATCATTCCAACATCGACATCAAAACTGTTTTATTAGACATCTATACGTCAGCAAAGTAAAACAAAACCGATAAAATAGAAGAATGTCCAACTTAATCATTCAGAGTAACAGTGGCGGTGATGTGATAGAAAAAACTGTCACAATTGTTGTATCTGTATGTAGTGGCTTTTTGTTTAATTTAAAGTTTTCCTAAAAGTCACTCGCTGAGAGTGAATGGCGCTCAGAGCAGCTCATCCCCTACTACATTAGCTTTCTGGCTAAGAACCCGAGACTCTTCGGGCAGAAGCGTTAATGGTTATTCGCCCAAACCTTTCAAGGCGCAAAATGCGTAGATTATTTTAATTAAGGTCGATGTCGCTTTACAGCTTATAATGGTAATGCAAACGTAACCAAATTTATACGTTTCTATTGAAGGTTATTTCTAGATTGTCCCAACCCTCGTTTGAAAGTATTTATGCTTCAGATTAAAGAAGGATAAGGAATCTTAAGGTCTTATCTAGAGTCTCCTTAGTTTCATCGGAGAAGCCCTAACGTACTTAGAAGCTACGTTCTCTTATTTAAGAAACAACTATTGGAAAGACCTATTCGTCGTTTGATTTCAGATTTTACTTAACAGCAAATCCGAGGTAGACAGAGCTCACTTTTACCTCAGAGTTATATAGCTGTTGATTGTGAGTCTGAAAAAGGAGGTTTCACGTTCCAAGCGTTTCCTTTGTCATCTTTCGCTGCTGATTGTTCGGCTACACGTGTTTTGTTCACTGTATCAATTTTCAACTTGCATACCTATCTGATGGTCGTTGTGTTTATATAATTTTGCAGAGTTTGTCAACAGTTGATTTGTCCCTTTTCGAGGCTTGCACAGGGATCCCAGATTAATATAAAAAAATCCCCCATTTTTTACGCCAAAACGAAATTTGTTCCCCTTTTTCAAAAATAAAAATCCCTTTTTTTCCCCCAAAAACAAAAACACTTATTTAAGTTTAATTTTAACATTTTATGTTTTATTTAAATATCTTAAAATTAAGCAAAAAAAAAAAAAAAAATAGGAACGCATTAAATTCAGTCATTATCATGAAATACTAATAAAAACAAAAAACAGAGAACTTACATAACTAAGTAGTTATTAAGCCCCATTTAGATGATCAGTTATCAGTTCAGTTATCAGTTCAGTTGTCAGTTCAGTTAAAAAAGGCATTGTATTTAGACGTCAGTCCGGTATTCAGTTCAGCTTTCATTTTACTCGTGAGCAGTCAGAAGAAATATATTGCGTAATGGACGAAGAAAATCTAATTGCAGTGGCTATAGCTTTGTCGCTTAATAAATCACAAAAAATAAGAAGCAAATGGAGCAAAGATTGGTATTTAAAAAGACGATCCCTATCGCACGTAAATTTAATGAGGGAATTGAGGTTTGAACATGGTGATTGATCAAACTATTTACGTATGAGTGAAAGCGTATATCTGGAGCTACTGCAACTAGTGACGCCAATTATAAAAAAACAAGATACCAATATGAGAGAAGCCATATCACCTCACGAAAGACTAAGTGCAACTCTCAGATTTTTAGCAAGTGGAAATACTTACCAAAGCCTTAAATTTTCTACTGCAATATCGGCACCAAGCCTAAGTGCAATTATACCTGAAACTTGTAAAGCAATAATAAAAGTACTTAGGGATTTTATTAAGGTAAGTACTCGTATATTTGAAATATAAGGTAGGTAAGTGTATTTTTAAATATAAAACTATTAATTTATGCAAATTGTGAAAAGTAATTAGCAACGGTGGAGTCTTCAGATAATACTGTTGGTGTGGAGCTTTTCATTACGATCTGTGTTGTTGGTGGCGGTCTTTGAATTGCCACGAATCGACCTTCACTTGGTTGTGTCACAACTTTTGATGTCCTATTTAACGATTTAAGGTGACCTTCAAATATTGCATCATTTATAATTTTTTTTCCGTGCCTATTCCACTTTTGTTAGAGCCCTTTACTCTTTTTAGTTCTTTATTGTATGCAGAACGAATGCTGTTAATTTTTGCCTTGACCTTTGCCTTCGTCGCTTCTTTATCCACCTCTTTTAGTTTTTCCAGCAACATATTGTATGCTGCTTCTCTTTTCACCGTGTTGTGATATAAAGGGTCACTTTTCTTCCACAAACATGGATACGCGCGATAAATTTCAATAAAATCAAACAAATTATCACACCGTTTCGACATTTTGAAAAAATAATAATAAGAACTCAAAGACGTTAATTTACGGCCAACTGCAATTGAAATGACAACTAAACTGAAACGTATTTACACATCACTTTAACTGATAGCTGAACTGAAAACTTATGGGAATTCCATCAGTTTCAGTCTCAGTTTCAGTTTCAGTTAAACGCTTCAATTTTTGCATTTAAACATCAGTTTAACTGAATGCTTAACTGATAGCTCAACTGAAACTGAAACTGAAATGATCGTCTGAATGGGCCTTTAATTTTAAAATCACATATTCATGTTTAAATCAGTAAACAGGTTATATTTAAAAATATATATGTACCTTAAGGTGTGTACATTGCGCTATTGTGAAGTTTTAAGCAGCCTTTTTCTACCAGAAAGTCGTAACAATCTTTTTTTTTTAATAAATTTTTGTGTACAAAATTCCAGTCAAAGTGGAATTAGACAGTTTGTTTCGTGATTTTATTTTAGTTAAATTTATTGCTGAAAAAAATCTTTCAGAACTGGCCCCGCTGTGAGGAAGAAAATAAATAAGCTTCATACTTTTTTTTATGTTCGGAAACGTAATATCGTCTTCTTCAAGACTTGTTTTTAATATTTCCCTCCAAAATTCTTGAACATTGTCAGTTGAAATATTTTCGATGATTAAATTTCTTAGTAGTCTATACTCCCTATCAATTTCAACCCAATTTGAAGAAGAAAAAATATGTCCGAAATATTTAGACAATTCGCAAAGTGAATGAACATTTCTTTTCTTAAGACAACGTGGACTTGTAAGTGAGACATTACATAGGCCCATTTAAGATTATGATAATTGAATGAGTTTTAAAAATAGTGTAGTCTTTCGAAGACTTTATTTAAATAAAATGTATGTTAAATGTTTTTTCCCCCATTTAGATTGTTTTCCCCCAAAAAAATCTCTCCCCCTTTTTCCCCCTTTTGTTATAAAAAGTCGGCAAAATTGCCTACTTTCCCCCTAATCTGGGACCACTGGGCTTGCATTTGCTTCAGAGACAAATGTTTTTTTCTGCACGCAAACCCTAATGGAGAAAAACAATTCCACATTATAAAATGAGGGGCTGAGCTGTTTGCCTCAAGATTTTGTTCTTGTTTTTTTTAGAGAGTTTTACAAAATTGCAAAGCCAAAAGTTCTTGCTTTCTATTTTTTTTTCTTTTTGATAACAAGAGGTTTTTAAGAATGAAATATTCAGCGTTACGATTTCATTTTTACTTCAACAAATTTTGATATTTGGGTTCATTTTGACCAACGAAGTTTGTTGGCATTATGCTTTTTTCTGACCAAGTAGAAGACCAGCACTCGTTGACTATGCGCGGTCAACGGGTCTCTTTCTTTTATAACCTACAGACCTGCACCGAAGCATCCATCGATTCCGTGAACGAGTTCAACGTGACTTAACATCCACTGATCCACATATTTCCGCGACGTAGTGCTCGCTCACTTATGGCGTAGTTCCGAGAGTAATTCAAGCCTTATTCTGATCAACACTCTTACCCCCTTATTAATAAAAAAGTGTGCACAAGTAAGTTAGTTA
The DNA here is from genome assembly GCA_946477585.1 of Cheilosia urbana. Lineage (NCBI taxonomy): Eukaryota > Metazoa > Arthropoda > Insecta > Diptera > Syrphidae > Cheilosia > Cheilosia urbana. Next base: position 122,784,564 of record OX297853.1, read on the forward strand.
GCAAACGTCAGATGGCATACAAAAATTGGACATAGCTGCTGAATAACAAATTGATAACTTTTACACATTGTTTATTAATACGGGGGTTAGATCCTAAATCCAATAAAGGGGGAGGAGTTCCTTACCAGGGCAGCAGATATAACATCTTATATATTATCATTATTATACGAAGGTCGTTGAAGAATTTATTTGTAGGTTTTTCAGTTGCAACTGGCATATGTAGCGAACGTATTTGACGTTGACGTTGTTGGCTTCTACCTGTCAGTTACCACCGACTATTATTTCTGTTAGTTTCCCCGCTCTATCTGTACCTATGTCCTTGTTAATTCGGTTTGAGCTTCTTTGCATGTTGAACTTACTTTTAATACCGTCGGATTAAATAAAATAAAAATAAATACAAATACAAAATAAAAGACCAATTTATCTACAGATATTTTTTTATCTCTCAGGTCTTTCTACCAATATTTGCTACATACCTAAGATTGCTTCAAGGAATCCTAACATTGCCTTACTTGTACCAAATACTTGCACATTTCTTTATTGTAGTACCTACTATATTAGAAACTGTAATTCGCAACTTACAACCCGATTCTGCCGTTGTGAGCCCTCACAAGTCACAAGTACTTGTGAGGTTGATTTGTTGTAAGATTTTATTGTGATTCGATAACTTTTTCCTAATTCAACGATAATCCTCACAACAAAACTCACAAAATATTCACCTCAGCACAAATTGACACAAAATTTTCCGTAAAAGCCCGAACTCGTGCACGAAGTTAATAAAAACATATAAAATAATAATTGCTTGGGCTAAATAAGTGAAATATTAACACAGAAATGTTTTAGAATTGAAGAAAATAAATAATTTACAACATCGGTCACAAATTAAATTCCCCACATTCCTTAGTTTTTGTTTATACAAATATTTATATTTCCCGAAATGATAGCATGAAGTCATTTTCGGGTCATTAAGTGTGTGGAAATAGGTTACCAGTGCCATCCAATACAAATATTGTCGCTTATGAGCTGTTATGACTGGTTTTAAATTTTGTGACCTGCTCTATAGGAGATCACAATTTCGATTGTTTTTGTGAGCCTCATAAGTTGTGAGATGTGAGTGTGCTAACAGAATACGAAAACCTCACAAAATAAATTTCACCTCACCTTGTGAGGGTTTTGTGAGTTGCGAAGTTTCAGTGAGGTTTGCCAGAATCGGGCTGTTAGTTTTGCTTGTTTCACACCTCGTACCTTTGAAAAGTCGTGTTAAAGGAGGAGTCTTATAAAACCGTGCATAGAAAACGGCATCCTTCACACTAAAATGCCCACAATTAACTAACCTTAAGTCCTTGCTTTAGCAAAAATAAGACTTTACTAATTAAATTAAATGTACATTAGCATGCTCTCTGCTCATTTAATAAAAACAAAAAAAGTTATCAAACTAATTTAAAGTAGTTGTGCTATTAGCTTGCAGAAAACCTTGTAAATGGGTATTCGCAAGTATATATAGTGAAGACACAAGCCCATTATAAGAATAAAAAAAAAAGAAAAAACAAATGAATCACGCAAAAATAAGCTTTCGGATTTAAAAATAGCATCGTAAAAGTGTCAGGCTATTCACATATCACATTAGCAATTGAAAATATCACGAACTGTGGATGCCACCGTGTAAATAAACCATGCCTCACCTGAGGACACCGCCTCTCTCCCACAACCCACATCACTTGGTGCACAGACAGAATGTTTCTTCAAAAACATGAAACATAACCAAAAACATGAGTTGATTATTTTGTATATATAACCACTTTCACGCAACTTTGGGTGGAATACATAAATTTGACCCTTGAAACACATCATCAGCTGCTCCTATATAGCACACTGCTAGCTGAAATTAAGTAACAACTATGACATCAGACGTTCGTAGTTCTTGAGTTGATTAATTTTATTTAGGCGTACACCACCAGTCCACCACCATCAGGCACAGATAGTGTGCCATTGCGGTTTGCTTAGAGCACTCGAGTGCATGACTTCAGCGAGTTATGATATCAAGTTGCTGATACACAATCAGCAGATGATGGAATGATTTTTGTCAAAATGTCAACGCTACGCGTGGTTTTTTAGGCCAATACAGAACTAGACTCACGAATCATCTACATGTGGTGTACACCAGATGACATCTAGACATAGACACCTTCCCGCGTGCCTTCTATGCGGTTTACATCAATTTACATTCGCTTGGGTTTTTACCCCTCTGAGTTAGCGCTACAGTGTAAATTGATGAACCGCAGATGTGTGTGGTAAATTGCGAAATTACTGCAAATTGTGGCGCATAGAACTTGCTGATGTTTGTTTGGGGGTAGTTCGCATATACGGTAGACTACTGAGTGTACATGAAATGGTTCTGAATCTGATGTTGATTGAAATACAGATAAATCTGAAAACCCCCAGATTCGGCCACTTTTTCAAACCACCCCCAACCTCCCCTCCCCCACTTTTTTTCGTTGTTTTTTGTGACATGTTTTTGAACGACTTAAAAGAAGGAATTTAAAGGTTGAAATGGGAACATGTAAGTTCAAACGCAAAATGTCAACGCATGCTGCATTTTGAAAACATCTTGTAAGAATTTACATAGCCCTTACCCAGCTTTGATAAAATTGTTGTATTTAAAATAGGTTTGTTTCTTCAATCCTGAAAAATATTTAAGAAAATTATAGAAAACTATAACCTTTTTCCTTTTAGAACTGTCATTACCTTTTTTTGAAAGACTTCTTTTCTAAACAAAAATTACTAGTTTGAATTGAAGATTATTAGCACAAATAATTTTCAAATATTGCTTTGGAGGACCGACTGATTATTTAACTGCATTTTAAAATAAATATAATTTTAATTTAATAATAATAATAATTTAATTTTTAAAAATCTAAATCTGGGGGAAAAACCCACAAACTGGCAACACTGGCCCCAATAAAACATATAAATAAATAAACATACAGTGTTTGCCAAAACTTAAACACGAAATGATTTCGCTTTGGAAAAACCTAAAGAAAATTAAAAAAACGTATGATAGCTTTCTAGTTTTTTTTTTAAATCAACATACATTTGTCTTCAATTTACAACCAACCGGTGACTTCCGGTGATTTCCGGTGTCGGCAAAGTTGCTGCCAGCGTTCATAGAATTTGGTCGGTTACATTTGAAATTATTCGTAACTTGTCAATAATATTTTATTTTAGGAATAATTGCACTTTTGCTGAAAATATTTATGAAAAATGATTACTGCAGAATAGTTGTAGGAAAATAAAAACATTTTGAGTAATTTGTCTTCAGTTATTTAAGAAAAATTACACATGAAATCGAAGTTAATGATATTCAAAAGCGGGAAATACACGGCAATGTTTGTCCTAATATGTTTCTAGTATATAAAACAACTCATTTAGATAGTATTATTAACCAAACAAATTATATTAATCGACTTTTGAAAATTTATAATATTCAACCAATAGCATTCAGTTATCTTAAAATGTCGTATTCCCGAACTCTATCACAATCCCCCATGGTTGGTAGCGGTTGGCAGCATTGATTTTATATTTTTTGTATGTTTTTACATGTCACACGGATTCTAAATTGACATAACACCGATAGGAAAACAAAATGGCGAATTTGAAAAAAAAAAAAAAAAAACTGAGGGGGCCAGCGGCAAGAGGATTGTGAGTTGGGGGTCTCAGTATTGTCTCTGCTTCTTCTACTGCGTTAATGCAGAAGACTCTTAGGCCCGGTATATTATGTCGTTTTCCATTGGTTTCATTCGGGGATCGACTCAATCTGAAATCCAATGGAACAAGAAAACTGCTTCTGATTGAATTCACAAAAGTAATGGTGAAATGCCAAAAAATAATCTACGGCAGCTGTCATCTGACTTGTATAAAATACATAAATTGCACTTGTGTGAGTGCTTCTTGAGTGGATTCTGACTTCAAATCCAGAAGCGAAATTCTCTCCTCAGAATCAACAGAAGAGTATTTTTTGTGCCAATGGAACGGTTTCAGAAGTGATTTTTTCGATTCCGGACTCTCCCGGACGCTTCTTTTTGCCCAATGGAAAACGACATTAGTTTAGCCCTACGTCTACATACCCTACCGATTTGAGACAACTGCTGATGAATTGTTTTTACTAGCTCGATGACGCTGTATAGCTCGTAGTGTTTGTCGCTGTATCTAATTATCTCCCGAAGCGACGCGGTGTATCATTTCAAAAGATCACTTCGCCAGACTGTTAAACGGTGATACTGATGACGATCAAGATCCCGCTGTCACATAGCTCAGCCATTCAAAACCCCAGGCATGGGCATCTCATCAACTTATATAAAATAAAATGAGGGTAGGCATAGCCTGGTTTATAGCAGTAAAATTTCGAGATCTGGCGGCTTGATCGATTGGCTTTTTAAAGGAGGACACGATGATTTCTTATAGGCAGCACTATCTTCTAAGACCGTCAAGAGATGCTCTTAAGCCGATTTATATCCAACACATTTAAATTTTTACTATACGGGTCTATCACAGAATCCGTCGTATTCGGAATTTTGCTACGAACCCCGAAAGAACTATCACAGAATCCGTCGTAGGGTACATTTTTTGCCTTCGAAATTCGTAGAACGTGGTATATTCAGTGACACCACTTTCTACGAATTTGAAAATTCCCCTACGACGGATTCTGTAACAGTTCTTTCGGGGTTCGTAGCAAAATTCCAAATACGACGGATTCTGTGGTAGACCCGATTAACTGTCGAAACTCATTAAAGAACATCAGTGTAAACGTAAAGCTCTGTTGCGTTCCCGGGCATAGTAACATCGAAGGGAACAAAAAATCTGGATGAACTAGCACTGCTTGGCGCACTGTATGCGATTGTAAACGACCTAATGAAAAGGCAGATCAACACCATTAGGCCCTGAAAAACAGATTGTAACACTGGTCGAATGCGATTGCCAGATCAGTACAGAAAAAGAACGGAAAGTCGTATGACTCTAGATAAACAGCTCAACTTGCATGATCATGGGATCACGGTCACTGAGAAACCAATGATCTATGCAGAAGTCGTGAAGGTGAAGGCGAAACTGTGATGATTCACCATCTCGTATGCCACTGTCACGCCCTTCTGGAACGATGACTCCGACTGACGTCTGAAAGCTTGCCTGCTAAAGAGTCATTATTTTTGCTCTAACCACTATACGGTGCTGGGTAGTTCACAACAGCAAAGGACCTGAACTAAAACTGGCATTATGTCCAAAAATCCAGTCAAGTTCTCTTTCATCTAATCGATGACTTAATTGTTTGTTTAATAATAATGAACTCTCATGGTCATAATTCGAACAAACTGATTGCAATAAAAATTGATAGTATATCGATAAGGCTCAAATATATAACTGTATAGTTATTAATGATAACCTAAAGCTAGGCACATAAGAACCCATCAACTGAAGTGGGTCGAAAATGATTAAAATGTATTTTAAAATGTGTATTCGTATACTGTACACGTACAGTGTACACAATTGTACAAATGTGTGTATAATTACTTATCACTATTAGCAAACAGAAATTGAATAAAATTTGTAATTTGTCATTGTCAACAGTGCACCGATTAGTTTTCTATCAAACACTTGCACTGCCTCCTTACTTAACGGAGAACCATAACCGGATTTCGAAAACTCGTCGATGCATTCGCACCGATCACTAATTTTCGTGTGACGTTTCAAACACTTGCAAACTACTAAAGGGTTTTCCAATAAGAGGTGTTATTGTGAATGACCCGCTATTTCTGTAGCTGTTTTTGAAGCTTTTATTCTTTGACTTTTGACAAGTAGAAACTACGCCATTACTAAAAATGGAACGATACACGCTTTAACAACGCATTGAAATTATTAAAATTCACTACAAAAATGGTGAAAATCTTGCAGTCACAGTTCGCAAAACTAAAGCATTTTTTGGTCGTCGTGAAGAACCTTGTCGGACCGCAATATAGAAATTGGTGGAAAAATTCGAGCTGTTGGGACAAGTTAGTGATGTGAAGAATAAGAATTTAAAAGACGGCCGATTCTCATGGACTTGTTCTTTGACGAAGCAGCGTAAACAAAATTATTTTAATGAAAAAAGTGCACGTTCGCTGCATTCCATTTTACTACTGTCCAACAAGACCGCTGCAGAATTCTCAAAAGTAGCAAGAAAAAGGGTCAATGGTAAATAAAGTGTCATTTCTAAAGTTCTTGCACATTTAGTATTTTGAACGATATTTAACAAGCATTGGCTCGCTAACCAATATAGTAGGGCTGTAGGAAATAAGGCCGCAATGAAATAAGGCCCCAGTTTCAAATATGAAATAAGGCCCCACTGTAATGAAATAAGGCACAAAACAAAAATGAAATAAGGCCTTAAATTTGTGGTTTATCCAATTACGGTTTCCAGAACATCTCTTTTAAAGAGAACATGTCCTCTTTTTGGTCAGCGATTTATTTTACACTTTCGTTTTTCGTTTGGCTCCTTTTTTGTCCTCTTTATTTGTTCTGTACTCTTTTTGTTCTCTTTTTTCAATTTCATTATGATTTCATAATAAAAACAAGCCCTTCATTTTAAAACTTTTAAGTACGCCCATAAAAACTAGCAGTGGGTGCACTTTTCCGATGAATTTTATTGCTTTTCTCTTTTGTCAACGACAATCACGTGCCACATCTGTAGCAGTCATAAACTAAGTACTATATAGACCGTCAGCTCCCGCGCACCTACCCGATTCCCCCCGCAAATTTTGAAAAGAATTCTCTCTTAAATTCTCCCTTAAATTTCCTATCCGTGAATACGTGTGAAGCAGAAAAAAAAAAGAATTCTTAATGGAGGGGGTAAAATGAAAAAATGACACACAGCAGTCATCCAACATCGTGGTATTTCTACCTTTTTGTAGAAATTTTGATGGCCGTAAAACCTTACGTGCAAAACAGGAATAAAGCTTCAAAATTGTGGTTATATGAGGAATCTGCAGAAAAAACATTCAATTAACATTGCAAAACACTAAATGTCTATAAAAAGTAAATTTCCCTTTATCAAACAATTTCTAGTACCAAGAAATAATCATTATAATGTTAACAAACTGCAATTCTTATACTGTAGGTTAAATTAATGTGAATTTCTTTCCGAATAATAAACATTCTTCTTCTAAAAGAAAGATTTTTGCATATATAAATCGAGGGAATTTGATTTCGATGAAAAGGGAAAATTGCCCACGCTTCGAGGGAAAAATAAAGAGAGACTGCTAAAAACACTGACTGAGATTGTATGTATTTGGTGAGTTTCTATCAGCTGATGGATGCGTTCTGCGAGTCTTAATTTGTTTTTTTGTTTTTTTTTTTTTTTGATTTCACCACGAAAACATGTATTTTGCAAAATGGTTAATTACTAATGTAATAAATATATAGATAAAGGAATAAAATGAGAAATATTCATTCGTGGAAATAGAATAAGACATTTTTCTTCTTACAATTATTGCGTCTGTTTTCGTTTGTTGTTTTTGGTCGAAAAATTATTTCGCCAGTGAATGTCGACAGGTAAAAAGCAACGAATTCAAAGGCAAGAATTGATAAGGAATATTAAAATAAAAAATATGTTGGCGTTCAAGGGAGATTTATCAAGATTTCTGAGTGGGTACGATTTTTGAGTTATAATCTTTTCACGAAGTTTTCGTGCAATAACAGAAAATAAAAATAAATAGAAAACAAAGAAATCAAATTTATTACAAAATTTGAACCAATTTGATATAGAAAATAATTTCAAACTAAAGCAATAGGTAAATGAAAACAAAAGAGCCGAGAATAACTATGAATAATGTTTATTTAGAAAATAACTTTTTTTTTTCTGTCCATTAAATTCGGCCTGTTGTTTTTTATACTATTTTGGTGCAGATTTATTTTCGAAATTTTACCTTCCAAAACTATATACAACCTTCAATTAATAGGACATAACAAAAAAAATGTATAGAAATTCTGATGGCCAACCAATTTGTAGGTAGTTGAAAATCGATTCATCGTATGACAAACAAAAAATATTCCTGGCAACTTTTTTAAATTGTATTGTAACAGAAACAAAAATGTATAGCTATCAGTAAATTCCAAATAATTATTTGTAGATACGGATTTTATTTTATTTTTGCAAATGATCCCTATAGTTCATCGATTTCCATTGTTCACAACTATAATGTAAACATCATGTACTGTACGGATTACCTAGGTAAAATAAAAGCAGTCCTTATAATATTTGTTTTAATGACAAAAATAAAAATTGGAACTAAATTCACCACACCATACCCACCGTTTTTTTTAACACGTCCCAATAACGGCCAATTATTTGAATTATTTGAATTTTTACAATGTCACCACAGAATGAATTGTCAGTCATCTGTCATTGTTCCTATGTGCCAGTGTATGCGTGCGCCTTATCTACTTTAACATTGCACATATACTTGCGCACATAGCAACACGGAAAACAGCTTGTAGGCATACTCTCTTCAAGTGGGCGGAGCTGACGGTCTATATAGTACTTAGTTTATGGTAGCAGTTACCTATGGTACGTGATGTCCACTTATTAAAAGTATAAATGTTTTCCTTGAATAATCAAAAAAAAGGGGGGGGGGGGCTATTGGGAGGTTAGGGTTCTGTAAAATATGTCCTCTTTTTTCGTTTGAGGTATATGGAGACCCTATTTACTTCATAATGAAATTAAAACTAATGAAAAGTCCTTTTTATCTAATATTGTTGATATTAGGTAAACTAATTTAGATTAAATGAAATTTGTATATAGGTACTCAATCGTACCCACCCCGTAATTTAACAGTAAACCTACGCAGGGGAATTGCAGGGGGACAGCATGCCCCCCATACGTATTCCATGTCGGAAGGGTAACAATTAATAATAAAAAAAAATAGTTTTAGGGACTTACTTCATTTCTTCTTTTGGGGTCTTATTTCATAATGGACTAAGACCCCAATTTTCATTAGGAAATAAGGCCCCATAAAAGGAAATAACACCCCAAATTTGATTAAAAATCGTTGTTGTTGTTTCCTGTATAATTTTTTGGGGACATATTTCATTTTTATTTTGGGACCTTATTTCGCAGAGCCCTATAATAGTATTGTGATAGGCAACTGCATTAAAGGATTTTATTTTTCTGTAAAGGAATCATTATCCTCTTCCCAACATGGATTTTTGAAAGGTAGATCGACTTGTAGCAATCAAATAGAAAATGGCAAGCAAGTTGATGTCATCTATACCGACTTTGTTAACGCATTTGACCGGGTTCATCATGGTCTTCTACTGCAAAAGTTAACAAGGTTGGGGTTTAATAAAGATTTTACCAAATGGTTAAAATCATATCTATCCAATAGAAAGCAGATTTTAAAGATAGATGACTGCACCTCAAACACTATGCAAGTTTTATCGGGTCTTCCACAAGGAAGCCATTTGGGTTCTCTGCTATTCATTATTTTCACAAATGACCTACCTGCTGTATTACGATATTGTAACATTTTGATGTACGCAGATGATGTAAACATTTTTAATTCAACGTCTTCACTTACAGACTGTCTATTTTTACAGTTAGACATAACAAATTTTGTAAATTGGTGTAGTTACAATCGCCTGGAGCTGAACTATTCAAAATGTAAAATATTTAGTCTTACAAGATCTTCATCTCTTATAAATTTCGAATTCAAATTCCATAATTTTAGCCTTTTAAGAGTCAGCACTATAAAAGACCTGGGAGTCCATTTTGACTCAAAGTTGGACTTTAGGACACATATTGACTATGTGGTATCAAGAGGTAATTCTTTGTTAGGATTCTTAAAACGAGATTCTACTGATTTTAAGGATGCTATACGCTTAAAACTTGTTAATGTCTTTAGTTTTACCAGTTTTAGAGTATTGTTGTGTAGTTTGGTCACCATTTTATGAAAATAGTATTATGAGAACAGAAAGGATTCAAACAAGATTTACTAACTATGCCCTGAGAAAATTTAACTGGGATAGGTCCCTACCTGACTATAAGTCAAGGTGCTCTCTCATAGGTTTGAAAACGCTTAAATGTCGTAGGCAAGTGCAATGTATACTATTCGTAAAAGATATTTTAGATAATCGAATATCTTCTATGGAATTGCTTTCCTTGATTCCTTTTTATGCTCCTTCACGAATGCTTCGAAACAGAAGTGATTTATTCCATATAGCTCCTCATAGGACCAACAATGGTTTAAATGAACCGCTAACACGTTCTTTAAAATTGTTTAACATAGTTTGCAATGATATCGACCTTTGCATGAAGAGAGATTTTTTTAAGAAAATAAATATAATAATAAATATGTAATTGACTTTTTTTTTCCTTTGTTTTGTTTTATTCTTTTTTTCTTAATTAATTTGTCTTAAACTTGTTTATTAGTTGTATATGTATATGTTTTTGAATATTTTGTAATCAGCAGATCATGTAATCAATCGATGAAATAAATAAATAAATAAGTAAATAGATTTTATATTTGGAAATGAAAGCATTTGTAAAATTTATTACGAAACACTTTTTCCTTATTTTTGCGTTCTCTTGCGTTCAATAAACAATAAAATCATACATAAACAAGAAAAGGGCCCATTTTGAACATTTTAAAATAAGTGGGGACCACGGGTCTTCAGACTCGAAAAGGGGCAAAACGGCAAAGCTGCCAAAAATAGCTATTTGTGAATCAAAAATTCTGATTTCACCTCGGTGTTTGAAGCCCAAGGGTATACTTAGAAACGGATTTTTATTAAATCCACTCAGTCTGCAACTGAGAGTAAATAAAAAATAAGACTTAGTTTATTTTTAAAAATGAAATAAATTCAGTTTTTTTTTTTTTTTAAGTTAAATAAGTTGCAGAAAAAAAAGTAATTTACAATACGGTATGGAACCCAATATCATTCGTATGGGTACCTTCACAGTAACACATCCCCAAGACGATTACAGAATATGAAAGTAGATAAATGACGCAACATTTTTTGAGCCTTTTTCCGAAATCATCTACGATACTATCCTACTACTTTTACCACTTTTAATAATTGCACATTTTTATCATGCTACGGGCGTTTCAGCAGTACCGAAACTGTGAAGACTAATCTCGAAGCTTAATAGTTCCGAAGACACTCTCTAAACCACTCAATTCGCTACGACGCTATACGAATGCCCAATTAGACTTATTAGCATGTGCGTGCAAAACAATAAAAAGTTTGTAATATTCCCTTGACTGCGACCCGACTTGCAAGTATTTGATGGGAAAACTTTGATTTAGTAGGTAAATTACGACATGAGTTTCGTAATATAAGATTCACGGGTGTGTCCAATGATAATTAAGCATTAGGTTTCTTCAATTTATTGTAGGTATACTGCATACTAAATTGATGTCCTGCCGTTTTCGAATTGTCTAAATCTTAGTCGTAGTTTTGCTGACATTAAAAATCCGAGACCTATCTCCACTTTATCGTCTGCGATATGATAAGACAATGGACTAACAGATACTCGAAGAAACTACAAGCACAAAGTGAAGAAACGTGTTATTTCGATCATGCCCATGTTAGATGAGATAAATGTAGTGCCGCCAATTGACATGGGATTTTTCAAGTTCATTGCAACGAAGACAGCCACATGTCTGGTGAAGAAATTTCTTTGCGAAATATTTGTTTCAGCTTTGTTTTCACTTGTCGTTCAGTGATGAGAAGTGGAAAGACTAGAATTGTAAAATTATGGCCAGCGGCATGGGTGAAACTGTTTTCATTCGGATACAAAGTAAATGTTTGACTCAATATAATTGCATGCCACAAGCACGACATATGGTTCCCAACATGATGCTTTGCTTCAAGTTATGCAACTGTGGGGGCCATTTGTTAATAGGAGCCGCTAGAAAGAAGGATGAATCGACAAATAAAGAATCAATTACCAAATCTATAACGGTTTCCGTTCGACTTAGCGACTTCGAGATAACTTTGACCCAATGACGCAGAAAGTATTGACAACCAATTTTGGGGTAGACAGGAAAGAAAAGAAAAGAGGGTCGTCCCCTCCAATTATGTATAATTAAGGAAGCGCTCACATCTCACTGTCTAATGGGTGGGTAGTCCACAGCCCAAAGTCACACACAATTTATTATTATTGCCGCAGTGGTTTAACCAAGTTTGGGCATTTACCACATGCCCTTACTCGTACAAGTACTTATATGGAATTATCTAATTCGGTTCGGTAACTCAACCGATTTATGTACGTAGATAATGTAAATTATTTGTTTACATTTTTGCAAAATTTGGAAACGCTGTGCGGTTGATTTATTAATCTAATCTCATCGCACATGGATGGGTCAGAGCAGTTAAATGCGCGTATTATAATCGCATCTTGTGGAGGTAGTTAGAATTTATAAATAGGTACACGGTTAAAAATATGGAGGTGTTTTTTAATACTATATACAACACAAGAAAAATTGGTTTTCAATATTTCCAATTTATTATTTTTTTTCTGTAATATTTTTATATTTAAATTCAATAATTATTTTATTAAAATGCTCATTTTAATACGAATTTGCTGAACTTAATGTATAAAATATACCTACTACAGGGAGCACAGCGGCACTCGATAGGATTATTTTCCAAGGAGATAAAAGACCACGGGAATTTGCCTACGCCTGACAATTTTTTATATACATTTTACTATTGAAAACCAATAAAAACTAGTATTAAAATAAAATATGTTTGGTATTTAAATATATCCCATAGTTAATTAAATCGAGAGAAGTATTAAACTATAATAAGATTGTATTATATTTTAACTAGGGGTCGCCCCGTGGCCGAAATTCGACCAATTTATTCTATAAGTTCATTTTTGAAGGGGAAATAAAGGGGAAATATCGGAGCGCTTGAAAATAGGCAATCGAAACCATTTCAGGCTTCCCTTTAATTGCGAATAAAAAGTGTCCAGTAATGCGGGCTGTCTTCTATTTTATATCACAGGTAGGGGTGCATAGAATAGATATGCAAAGTTTCATCGTTTGTAGTTCAACAGTTTTAGAGTTATGAGGACCTCAAGTTAGAAGCCAACATTTTGCTTAAATTTCATATAAATCATAAACCGTTAGGCCGATTGGTACAATGTGAATTTTATTAGATTAGTTATGTCGAACACTTTCGAAATATGAATTTTATCACTTTGTTTGCTGCGGTTTCAGAAATAGCACGGTTTTAAGGGATTGGGATTTTTTTCTCAAATGGTTCGAACTTTCTAACGGTTGAACTACAAACGAAAAAATTTCACTACAAACAACTACAAACTATTGTCTATCGAACTGCATTTCACGTTTTTCATTCTAGAAAAAGGTCCAAGCTGACTTCACGTAGGCGCAATGTTGTTGTTGTTGTAATTTCATACAATTCGCTTAAATCTACCTGCTGTAATTCATATTGTGTGCAAATTTTTTGTATTGTGAACTTCTATGTATTGTCCCCCACCCAAATATAGGTATAATAGTGTTGGCATATTTATGTGACGTATAATAGCAAAAATGGTTGGAAACACGTTATAGGCAGCTCCGTAAAAAGCAAAAGAAGTATTGTAAATGTATTACATTTTGTTATTTTTCAATTTAAATAAGGGTTTAAATTGAATATGTTTTCATTGAAACCCATCTCCATCGATATTAAAATTTAATATTTCAGACATTATTACGTAATATCAGACATTGTTTAAAATTAATAAATCTTTTATTAGTTGTTGAATTTGAATATACGCAAAATATTAAATTTTAATAATATTTTTTCGGCGTGGACTTATACAACCCCAAAAATATTAAATTTAACGCTAGCATTTTTAACCGTGTACACCTATATGGAAAGCATTTGGGTTTCCGCAAGACTTAACTCGAGCTTGAAGTCCTTTTTTAAGCTTAACGTATATCCTACATATTCATGATACATGATATTGGAAAAATGTATTATTAAGTAATGGAAGGGGGATCTTTTAACTGTAATGCGAGCCTCATTATTTTCACTATCGAGAATGCTATCAAATGAATTCAACTTTCGAAATCAGCTGTTTGACATTTAGATTTTATATAGAGTGACCATTCCATTGTTTATTTTGTGGAAGCTATTTTTAATAGGACCAGGTGTAAGAATATTAAAATGTATTGATATCAATATTTTTTATTTTAAAATATGTTTTAATTTTTTGTTATTAAATTGCGAATTCATATTATTCAAGTAAAAAATGCAAAAATGTTGGCTTTAATTTATTCAACTCGAATCTGGTCACACTAGCTTCCTTTTGTTTTCTATTTGTTCAATTGGAGTGAGTCCTTCGTATACAGAGCAAATCTTATTTTATTTTAAATAGAAATATTTAACAACAACAAATATTTACTACTTACATTTTCGCAAATTTTATCCGCCAAGAATATGGAGCAAAACAAAAGCAATCGCTGTTTAAGCTATAGGAAATTGCACACGAATAAAAAATGACACTTGTTTCGAACGATTAGAATGTCAAAATACATTCAACATTCGAATGACAAATGAACTTTCGATTGATAGGATGAACTTCTTATCTGTCTTCGAATGTCAAAATACAAATTCTTCAAATTCGAGACACTTTCGAAAGAAATCGAATCTCAAAATAAGCGTGAATTTTTCTGAAACTTCTTCTTGTTCTTTACTCCAATCTCCAAAGAAACACAATTTTTTGTTTTGTTTACTTATGGAGCCGGAGAGAGGGAGACGTTTCACTTTGAGCTGCAGCCAGCGTTGCCATAAGTGCAGATTTGTCTTCATTTTGCAGGTTTTCAACCTAGATGCATATTTGGTCTGCATTCGCAATAATACCTAAATTTTGTTCTTTTTGAAAGATAATTTCAACATCTTTTGCACTCTTACTTTCGCTGTATGCTATCATTTTCGTATTCAGCTCTTTTTTCAGGTTCCCAAAGGGAACAAACGGAACCTTATTAGTTTCGCTTCGATGTCTGTCCGTCTATCCGACCCAATAGACCAATTTTGTATGCCTAGTTCTATCTATCTCAGAAACTAATTGACCTAGAATGCTCAAATTTTCACACAACATCCGGTATCTCTAGTTAAACAACAAATGCCAATGGTTCGCTACCACAACGACTGGTTTTTAGAGTAATTAGTAATTTCGTGAAAAAAAATTATTTCATTCGTACAAAAAATTGCTTATTTCTTGATTTACAAAAAAAAAAAAAAAAAAAAATGGATATAAACTTTTTATGCTCGTAGCTATTTATGTGCCGAAGAATATTTTACCGAAAATTTAATATTTTAAAAGATTTTTACAAAAAAAACACTATATAAAGTACGCCTCTTTTAACCTTTTTTCATTCGCTATTGGTGTGTTCTCTTAATCGATTCCAATTGGAACTCTACTCATGTTCATTCACACACCGATACTACACTTCATCCTGATTTCAGACTTCACAGATCACAGTTCACCTTCCCGTTCATAGTCGACTCCCCGTCCCCGGCCAGAGACCCCACAGTCCACACTCCACACTAGTGTTTGTGCATTGTGCTCTCTGTCATCTCCATTCTCCAATTCTCCCTTCATTAAACCATTTCCTGTTTCCAAATTCATTCTCATTTACACAAATAGATTTAGACATATTTTGTGCACAAACGTGGCTCTCGGTCACTTCATTCATTAGATTATTGCGTGTTTTCTCCTCTTACGCTTCCATTCATTTACCTCATCAGGAAAAAAAAAAAAAAATAAAAAAATCGCTATACAGCGGACGTTCAGAAATTAGAACCACTTTGTTCCTGTGGTAATTCCAATTTCCGAAATGTTCTAATTTCTGAAGGTTTTTTTAGGTCACTTATAAAGAGTGAAACTACCTCCAAGAAATGATTATTCTTATACAAATCTCTGTTCATAAACGGAGTGACAGCGCCAACAACACTAGAGTATCTCGCCACTAATTTTTAAGTAGTGAATACCGTGCCGATTATCAAATTTTGTAAACCATTCATCACTTAAACGGAATGCGTTTTATCTCTTTATCGAGATATACTTCATCGAAAATTGATTTATCTTTTGCCTTTAATATTGGTCCAGTCATTGTGTATTTCTTTACCTACGTTTATTTAGAAACCATTAAAAACAGAAGACTTTCCATTTCCGGAAATTCAGCGCTGTGTAAGGATTTAGTTTTTGCTTCTTGATAGGTGTTGGAAACAGCATCTAATATCGCTTCTTCCTCAGATTTTATGTAGCTGGTGGCAGATTTTGTTAAATGGAAATCTAGAGCTAAGCTATTTCTTTTTACGTTTATAATAAAACGAGACTGAGCCAAATATCTAGGTATACATGCGAATTGAATATTCACAGGCCTATAACCTAATAATGTACCTAGTATGACACAAAAACACGCGAAGGGAATCACCACATACATAATTTGGGGATTCCCCTTTTTATTTTTGCCTTGCTGAAGCAAAATAAACAAACAAATTGGGTTTTTTTTTCACTGCGCCACCTCTCGCGAATGTCTGACAAACATCCGAGATTATAACTGTCTTGATAGAGCTTCTCAATTAGCCGTTTGGAGTCTGCATAAAATTGTAGATCCCTTCCATTCGTTCCAAAAATGATTGTGAGAAGCTAGGTCTAGAGGGTCCCTCCGGACCTGTTGCGCCGACTATTTAATTTATTATTATTAATTGCAGATTTTGCCAATTTTTTTTTTTGCAGCACTGGCTGCAGCTGAATAAAATATCAAATACCCAAAATCCAAAGCATAAAAAACAGAAATCAGAAAATAAATCACCAGCTAATAATAGTTTGAATTAATTACGCAAACATTTATTTTAAGCTTTTATGAGAAATAACCCTTTCGTCACCATTTCGAAGAAAATCGTCAGGAAATATTGCTGTAAGTCGCGTTTTCTGAACATTGTACTTCGAATCGAAAAGTTGTGTTTCTCAGCACTACAGCCTCTACAGCGTCCTCGTTGTCCTTAGGTTAGGACGAATAACTTTCAATCTAATTAACAGCGGGCAGTGGCATGTAGCGCTTTATTGAGGTGTTAGACCAACATACTTATTTCATTGTACATAATCGCTTGGAGCTTGGATGCTATACTAGTTGTTTTGTTTGCATAGCTGTCAACCAAAATTGTTACTATTGCAGACAGAAGGTGATTTCATTGACAGTGACAAACCATTTTTTTTTTTTTGGCGGCTTAGGCTCTAGTTTGGAGGGAGGTAGGAAGCTGCTTGTTTGCAAAATGCAATTGGTCTCCCTATGCAAATAATAATTCTAGTTTATTTTTTAAAAGATCAATAAGAACCTATGGACTGGTAAAAAACTTTGTTCGATTGAGTTGGTACCTTTAGCTTAAAGATAAAGAGTCGGAAATGCATTCCCCATTTTGGTTGCTAGTCCAAGTGACAAGTCATGGCTACAACTCTTTTTTCTAGTTCAAAGACCCTTAAAATTGGATTAAATCTATTCACTGACACACAGGGATCTCACTTACCACCTTAATATTCAACGTATTATATGCTTTCAGATAGATCTACCTAAAGTAAAATGAGTTCTGTTGGGAACTGTATGGATATAAGTTTTCGAGCACCACTGATGATAACCCGTTCTTCGTTTCTCGTTCAGAATATGACACTGAAGACTGAACAGAGGTAAAACACGTCGAGTATACCGTGAGCATAAAATATTTTTGCAAATATAGTATTTTGAAGAATATGTTACCCTAATCTGGAAAGGACATTTAAATATAAGCCCTCATTTCAATTGCTACTCAAAAGTTGAGTTTCTCTTTTCAGTTAGCAGACATCCTTTAGCACAGCTCAAAAAATTGCATAATTCAAACCCCGCATACATGCGAATTACTCGTACATACCCATCATCCATATAGCGAAATATTTTGTACCTCTTAGCATACTTCATAAAGTTTTAATTACTCAAGGCTGTAAATGTCTTCCTTGATAGCGCACGACTGTCCATCACCGAGATGCACGCAAATTTTTAATTTAAAATTTATCGATCAAACCTTTTGCGAAATATGTACATACTACGATTTTTTTTTATTTGACAGTTGGTACGTAAAATAATGTTAGCAGCTTTTTTTTTTCATAACTTGCGATTAATTAGCAAGAAGGATACAATTTATTTAGACACACATTTGAGACAGTTCTTGGCGTTTCAAGAGCTATGTATCCCCGCATAGGTTTACATTAAACGAACAAATTTAACTTCAGATATTATTTTCATACATACATACAAATGTGGTGGACTAAATAGTGCTTTGTGCATGCACTAGGAGGACATTAAACCTTGTCAAGAGCGTTTAATGCCAAATAGCACACATCGCTCATTTCTTTTGTTCTTGCTGTAGCTTATTTAACAAAGAGGGATCAGTGTAGCTATTAGTGTAGCTTGTATATAAATGTACTGCACATTATGTACCTAGGCAGGCACATGGCTACATTCAACTAAAAGTGTGTTTCTGCAGGTTCAACTTAGCTAGGTTGAATGTGGCCCACACTCTACCCCCACACATGTGTGGATACTTTTTTTTTTTCCACCGATGACACTCTTTCTACGGAATACTGCTACTGCATGCCGGTAGACAGAGGCAGTTTGACTAAGTATATACAGTTAGGTACTAGCCCCTAAATTATGTTCCGTAGCCTGCAGTTTGCCATTCACACAATTTACTGTGGCATTTAACCTTTTCGGGCTTCCCCGCCGGCTGTGTGGAGGTGTTGCGGCAATAATGCGATTATCTTCTGGATCCAACGGGGATGGTACCTATACTGAGAAATTTGAATCAAATTTAATTAGGATTAGAAGAGTTATAGTGAAGGTCACGAAATTAGGTGGATCCACCGGTTGCGTAAATTTGTGTAAACTTTTTCTTCTAATTTTAGGACCGAAAGCAAAAGTCAGACTAATCAATGAAATGGTACTGCCTTCAGAAGCCAGAAGCTTAAACCATTTAGTGAGTAGAATACTAGAGGTAGAGAACTTCAAGCACCTCACCACCGGCTCACCCACCCGTGTTTCGTGTATCATCATCACCACACAAGACACAACATACAAATGCTTTCATTACCACCCCCTTTTGGAATGATTTCCATTTGCCGACTTTCTGCCGGTATGTGGCTGCCCCTTCGTGGAAATAAGATAGTGGGGCAGGAGCTTTTAGTACAGAAGCTTTCTGCTTTCGCCATCTGTAAAGCGAAATGAAATTCACTTTATATCCATAAGATGTCGCGTAAGCACAATTTTCAATGTAGTAAAGACTAAAACCAACTTCACTTGTGGTACTACAGGGTGCCTATGTTGGGTAGTTTTACCAATCAGTTTTTAATTTCGCCTCGGTGGTTATTTATGTTTTTTTTTTTTACTTTTCACGATCTTTAGCTGTAGTTGTAGATAGTTGTAAGATGCGGGGAAAGCGCTTGATTCGAGTCAGTCAATTCCTGCGTATTGTAGTGATCGGACGTGCTTTGTTTGTAGTTTTTTTTTGTGTTTAAATAATTATTGTGAGTGGAATCATTAATTTTGTATATATGTATTATGTACTTAACTACGTTTCTTTCATAATTGGGCTTACATTGGGCCTTACTATTACCAATTTTTAGTCTCGGCTTGAAATTTAAAGGAGTTCACAATCGTTGTATGTTCAATGCAAATTTCGCAATTCTGATCATCCGCAAATTTAAAGTCGAGACTAGATTTTCTTAATAATACGGGGGATTTATTTTAATTTTATTATGTGGAAGAGAACATCAATATTGATTTGGATAACAGAATAAAATTAATTAATCAAGAGGATCCAGAGCGAAATTTCCAACAAAAGTTTAAGTCAAGTTTGAATAAGTACTACTGATGTTTCTTTTTTGCTATTAAGTAAATAAATAAATAAATAGTTGAGGAAACAGTTCCGTCGGAACCATAGGCTTAGCTTTCCACAAACATTCGTTTTGAGTGAGTTTTTCACTTTTGGAACGAATGGAAAGGATCTTCAAGCTGACGCCGAGTCCAAACATCAAATTGAGAAGCTCTTTTATGGTAGTTTCCTGAATGTTTATCAGACGTTCGCTACTCGCGAGAGGTTCCGCAGTGGATAAAAAAACCTAAGTTGGATTTTTTTTTTCGGGACTCGAACTTGGGACCCCTGATTAGTAATCCAACACACTAACCACTAAGCCACTGCGTTATAAACTATTATAAACTTAAATACTCAAATGGAAGTGGATTTTTTATTTATTTTTTTTATTTTTTAATTCAAGTTTTTGTATACCTACTTGTAGGCAAACGACTGATCGTGGTACTAATAATCGTATTTAGTGTCCAGGGTAAATATTACGAACTCACAATGGCAAAATTTTCCATAAGAAATGAGCCATTCAGTGTGAAGGTTGAAAATGATTACCTATTTCTAAAGTCCCATAGGCTTTAAACTGTGTTGAAAATTTTAGTCTTGATTTCATATACCAAAAATAGGATGGTGGGAACAAGCATCCTTCAGATCGAAAGAATTGCGAGAACCGCATAATAGGTGTACCTACAAAACTAAAGTAGGTAGGTACCTATTTAACATATCTATATTTCGAGTTAGAAATTTCGATCGGAAAATAACACATTTTGCTATAAAAATGGCTAAAAATGGATTTAAAAAAAATGTGGGCATGTCCCTTAGCCATTTGTCGGATGTCAATGGATCTATACTATAGCCCAAAGTAGGTTTTGGACAGTTTCTTGTTAGTAATCTTTATGTGCAATTGTTTTTGAAGCAGGCAGCCTACAATTCAAAATTATATATCCAAGATACTTTGCTAATATCGTATATGAGTTCGATAATGGGTCCCGCAAAGTTGGTAAAATGTTATATAAGAAACTTCGGAGAAAGTTTCGTACAACAATTAAAGATCTTAAGTGAAAATTTAAATTTCGACTGTATACATATACATGTGTTCCCCATCGCGAATAACAAAATCTTATTTGCTTATAGTGACGACGCCGATATAAGCACGCTTTATGCCAATATTTTTCGGCTTTGTGGTAAACACAGAGCAGCAAAATAGCAATATTCATAGAACAGCAAAAAAAAAAAAAAAAAAATAAACAGGACAAGCAAACTTTGGAACTCACTTCCTGGGGATATATTTCCAGATGACTACAATTTGCAGCAATTTAAGTGCAGAGCAAACATACATCTGCAGGCATCTCGGGGCGCTGTTGAAGCGTTATAGGTTCGCCTTTCCCGGGAGAAGTAAAAAAAAAAATCTAGTTCCATACGTTTAGGCGGAGTACCAAAACTTCTTCACAGTTTTGGAAAATTGCAAGAGTTTTTTCTAAAGCAAATAGACTCGGATATAGCTTCCTGTTGATTTTGGACCGCTTAGCAAATCTATTATGTCTGCCCAAGTCATTCGAAAAAAAGTGCGAAATATATACCTACAATAGGGAAGGACTTCCACAGCGATGGTATATTTTTTCTCCTTATAGGGGGCATACACGACACAGACATGTCGTTGCAAATTAATATATTTTTCTCTATCAGTATCGTGTGTATCCTATGTCTATCCTTTGCAACGACCGTCTGCGTGAATTCAAAACTTTTTGAATTTTCCTTGGATTGCAACGACGTGTCGGTGTCGTGTATGCCCCCTTTAGCGCTTAATCGGGAAATAAGTCCACTGAGGGACTTAGTTCCCAACTAGTGGGAACTAAAACCACTTTCGTGAAGTAGGAAATAAATTCCGAAAACTCTGTGTGGTGAAGTAAATTCCCACTGTCGAATAAGAACAAAGAAGGTACTGCAATTTTTATTAACAAAAGAGAAATTAACTTTTAATAATTGAGGCAGAGCTATATATACAAAATTGAATTAATAAAATTTTCAAAATCGGAATTCAGTTTGCGAGACTCTAAAAATAATTTAATTCTATGTATGATTATTTTCAGAGTCTTGAAAACTGAAATTTCGAATGGAGTATTTTGTCAAACAGAAAAAAAAAAATTAAAAAAAAAAAATTGTAGTTTCCACCTTACATGGGAACTAAGTCTAGTTTACGAAAATGGTTTTCTTACCACTAAAGGGACTTATTTTCCTGCACCGCTACAAGTTGTAAGTTGGATGGGTTTCTTTTCTTCTTATGCAGAATCGAATACTGTACGGACCGGAGAATTTTTTCCGGATCTCAAATGTCCTCAATTTGCGCAGTTTTTTCGCTGCTTTTTCGTGTGAACCTTTTCCAGTTTAGAACCTTTAGATGTTTTCAAACATTCGCAAGAGGTGACACAGTCGAAAAAAAAAACACCGTTACCAATAAACGTTTTTATTTTCGACTTTAAATTTTAGTAATTGAAGTGAGCTATTTATAAATTTTGCAATTGTGAGCTTATAAATTTAAAGTCGAGACTTTAATTCGTTATTAGTACGCCGCATTAGGTGTGTACGTTTTTTTTTTTTAGCAGGAATTAACCTAAGACTCCTTGCTCAGTTGTATACATACATTATATGCACTTTTTTATTAATAGAGCATTAATAGGCTCCAATCAGGTTATTTACGAGTATTATTGGGCATTCGCACGACAGTGGAGATAGGATTTTGTTGAGACTGATACGTTTGATTTTTGTGCAGTTGAAGAGTCGTTGAACGCTTATTAAGGGGTTCCTCCGCCACTAACAATTTCTTAATACTCTTGTTGACGTAGATATCAGTCAACCTCAACCGACAGATTGTAAAAATTTCAGACAACCGGAGGTTTCTTAATTCTTTACAAATTTATTAATTTATAGAACTACAATTAATACGCAGGAATATTGCTGATGCATCTCAATTCTGTCGTTTCAAACTTAAGATGTACTTGCAATGAACGCAGAAGTTTTGATTTATCCAGTCGTTTACTTAGTTTGTTTTTTTGCAAAGTATTCGTAGTAATAAAATGCAGTAAATGTGCGGTTCTTTGTCCAAATCTGTTATTGCAACTCGAAAAAGTGGGTCTCGCCTGGTGATCGCACTCACAATGTCGAAAATAGAAGAAGTCTGGAAAAATGGCAAGCGAAAACTGATACTGTGCTGAAATCTTTAACAAGTTAGTGAAGTTAGAAGGGGTTCCGTTATGCGGTCTATGAGATATGGAGCGAAGAGAAACTTGTGCCAGTTGTTCAAAGTTTTTTATCAGCAATAGATGGCAGTAACATCCCTGTCATAGGTTAGAAGATTTTTGCCTATTTTTTATTTTTTTTGTTATTATCAACATATAATTAAAACAATGTCTTTTTTTTTAGATGTGTACTTACCTATAAATAAATTCAATTTTCTATTTTTCTTTGCAGGTAATTTATAAACTAGCTACTTATGGAACTGAAATAAGGCTTCTATTAAATACTTAAAATTTTCCATAGTCAGGAACTTGGAACAAAGGTATAAATTAAAATAACAATAAATTAGATGATTTAAAGAGCCCACATGCGGCATTTTAAGAAATTTACTCTATAATTTGTGTAAAAACTTAATTTTTAAGATTTAATTTGATTGAGTTCAACTACAGAATTGGTTCATCTGTAGTACCTACCTATTCGTTGAAAAATATTATTTTCGGAAACAACATTAAAGGTGACATTCTCATGTTAAAAGAAATCATAAGATTTAAATTCGGTACGTATGTTTTTAGGATGCTGAGTTACACTTCAACAAATTTGATCACGATCAAGTGCGAAGACAACACTTGAGGTGTGAAAAGGCGTAGTCGATCAGTGATTATTCTGCCGGAGTACTAAGCGGGAGTTTTCAGTATCAATACCCGGAAAAAAAACCTCTCGCTAACTTTTAAAAAACATAGGAGAGTATACGTATAAATGTCCTGAAAAAACTTCCCTAATTCAGTTTGGCATAAAACTCTAGATAGTCTTAAATAAAAGCGCACTCCAACGAATGTTTTTTTTTTTTATTTATTGTGAAAGGGGTTATTGTACTGCGACCTTTTGGTCTGATGTACCCCCTTTTTATGCCTCAGAGAGGTATATTCCCTCTTAAGAGTTTCCCTCACAGCTAATGAATGATTAATATCTACTTTGTTTTCTGCACTTACGAGTATGGAGGACTCTTAGCATTGGAGTCGCTTTGCTTAAGGGCTTTTCTTTTGAATGGTTAATAATTATGTCTCATAAGAATCGACATATAGGTACACAGTCATAAGGTCGATCACCTACTTCCGAATCTCTTAAAGAAAGGAATGTATCCTAGTGTCATATTTCTGCCAAGTCAAATACTCTATCCACCTACTGGCTTTCAGCCATTCTTTGATATTGGCTCAATTTATTCAGGGTTACAGTACATAATCAAAACATGTTTGCGATATCTTTCGATATCGCGTAGGGATATGCAGAAGCCATTACCTTGCATACACACCACACACATTCTTAAGCAACGTCTTTCATCATTGCGTGCTTTTATCTACTTAATGGCATAAACCATAAAGGGTTGGGACTACTAACAAAGCCCAACTCTAAACCTGCCTAACCTAAAGAATTAATAAGGTAAATAACAATAGATAAGCGATTTGTCATAGAAACGTAAGGTATTCCCTACATTTGTAATAAATTTACACCTATTTTTAGATTTACCATTGTGCCTACTCCAGGAACATTATTTAAAAATGCACATGTATTGCAACCCGAGTTCCAATATTCCATACAAAAAACATCTGTCTGGCCCGACGAACCGATAATATGTCTAACCCAATGACCTCAAAAATTACGCGCCATTTCGCGAACACACAACGTAGTTGCCAGGATATTGTATTACACACCCTTAAGAGACTCAACTTAAAAGTCCTACAGCAAACAGTGAACACGAACAGTGGCAGTCAAAACAATAAAAGGTGCTTTCCGCTTCACACTGCGCAAGGACATTTTTACAATTTTTTTTTTCTTTTCCAACTTTCCCAACTTTTCCCTTACAACCAAAGTGTGGTGAAAGAAAATCTCAAAACAGTCGAATTCTATCACCTGTGTCCCGACGTTCAAAATTCGGAAGAAAACAAAAATCGCTAAGAAATAGTGAAAATATAAATTTCTCGTATTCGAAGTACTCAACGAGGACACAGTTTCCTTTTAAAAGAAAAGCCCATTAAAGTAAATTCAGTGCAAATTAAATTAAATGTTGTTTAACGATTAAATGCACCATTAGTTTTTAGCTTTTAGTGTTAATGTCCTCATTTGGAAATGCAAATCGATAAAGAGTCTATATAGTCGAGTTTATGTGTTTATAAAATATTAAATTTATTTTCCTTTGGTAGTGCAACATACCCGGTTTTATAACTATTACCACTCTTTGATTTGGAAGAGCTTTGTTGGGGCTCCTAAATTTAGAAAAATTACGGCACCATTATTACCAAAGATTTGCCGTTGGTCGTCATGAGGACATGATGGTAGTTTGTTTGGCTATTAAATTCAGTTTGCAGTCCAGTAAAATGTATTTTGTTATTTAAAAGGGCAGGGACGAGCGGTGAATTAAAAATTGGGTTGGTTCAGTTGTTCAAAGATGTTCAAAAGATGTTTAGAAATATGTCACTTCCTTATCTTGGTCTTTTTTTTTTTTTTATTAATTACTTCAAATTACGAAAACATTTTGCGAGAGATTTTTCTTGAAACCGCTTTAAGTGTCCTGCACGATTTTTGAATGGAAAAAGGTAGCTAATCGAGTGGATATAAATTCGGGTTTTCCTTAAGAACACCACAACTTGAGTAAAATACATACAAAATTATGAACAATGACCAAAATTCTTATAAAGGTGTTGGATTATAGAGCTTCAATCGCACATGCTGTGTCGTCAAATTCCAGCAACTTAACGCCAACAGAACAAACAAATCGGCGTTAAGCACTTTCCGCCGGCCGCATTGCTTTAGAGTTTTCACGCTATTTAGTTACAGTACGGTTCACTTGTTTAGAGGCAGTAACTTTTATGAAAGAAAATGCTGATTAAAGTAACTGTATTTGATCTTATAACAAATGGTTTTCTGATAATTCATTATCAGACTTTACTTTGTATAAAACTACTCACAAAGTGAACCTTTATATCAGCTAACGGTATTCCGTAGCAGTAAAACTTTAGTGGCTGCAATATTCTGCTTAATTTATTGGTTCACTTGAATAGAGGCACTTAGTTTCTTTGCATTTTTTGCGCAATAAAGGTGTGAAACTGGATAGCTTTTTTAATATTTATTGTGTTTAGTGGAAAACATGTGAATTCGAATAAAATGAGAAAACAAAAGAGTTTAACGGATCGAGAAAAAGGACAAATCGATGTCTTGACCTCTGAAGGGCTTTCGAATCGCCAAATTGCCAAAAAGATTGGTCGAAGTTCAAATGTTGTCGATCATTATGTAAAACAAGGTGCTTTGTATGGCAAGAACTACAAAGGCAGGACTGCGATGGCCTTGACACCAAAGGAAAACCGCAAAATCCTTAGGATTGCATCCAATTCCGCCCTTTCTACATCGAAAATAAAGCAAATGGCTAATGTTACAGCTAGCAAATCCACAGTTCGAAGGGCTATTCTAAAAGCGCCGCATCTGAAATATAAAAAAATACAAAAAAAAAACACCTCTGAATTAATTTCGCAAGCAACGCCGCCTCGATTTTGCAAGGGACCACATGGCTTGGAATTCTGACACAAATAACGACCCCGGTGAATGGAAAAAAGTTGTATTTAGTGACGAAAAGAAATTCAATTTGGATGGACCAGATGGGTATAATTTCTATTTTCATGACTTGAGAAAGGAGTAGAGGTACTTGAGTCGACATCACAAACATATAGGTACATGATATGGGGAGCTATCTCGTACTATGGCGCGTTCGAACTAAAAATCGTAGACTCCATAATGACGGGAAACAGCTATAAAACACTATTGGAATCATCTTTTCCCGAGATTTGTGAAATATTTGGACCCATTCAATGGATCTTTCAACAGGATAATGCGCCTGTACACACTTCAAGAGTGGTGAAGACTTGGATTGCGTCCCAAAATGTGGAAACCTTAACATGGCCACCGTATTCCCCAGATCTCAATATTATAGAAAATCTATGGGGATGGCACTCGTAAGGTTTATGAGAATGGGCAGCAGTTTGAGGCCAGAAATGATTTAATTCAAAGCATTAAAGCAGCCTGGTCTGAAATTCCATTAGACTATCTAGAAAGTTTATACAAATCCATTCCTCAACGCATTTATGAAGTAATTTATAAACAAGGTGGCAACACAAAATACTAATCTTTATAAATAAACTAGGGGTCGCCCCGTGGTCGAAATTCGACCAATTTATTCTATAAGTTAATTTTTGAAGGGGAAGTGAAGGGGAAATATCGGAGGGCTTATAAATAGGCAATCGAAACCATTTTAGGTTTTCCTTAAATTGCGAATAAAAAGTGTCCAGTAATGCGGGCTGTCTTCTATTTTATATTACAGGTAGAAAAGGGTGCATAGAATAGATATGCAAAGCTTCATCGTTTGTTGTTCAACAGTTTTAGAGTTATGGGGACCTTAAGTTAGAAGCCAACATTTTGCTTAAATTTCATATAAATCATAAACCGTTTGGCCGATTGGTACAATTTGAATTTTATTGGATTAGTAATGTCGAACACTTTCGAAAATAGAAAATACAAATTAGAAATTTTATCACTTTACTTGATGCGGTTTCAGAAATAACACGGTTTTAAGGGATTGGGATTTTGTTTTTTCAAATGGTTCTAACTTTCAAACGGTTGAACTACAAACGAAAAGAATTTCACTACAAACAGCTACAAAAGATTGTCTATCGAACTGCATTTCAGGTTTTTCATTCTAGAAAAAGTGCGAATTAACTTCATGCGGGTGCCATGTTGTTGTTGTTGTAATTTCATGCAATTCGCTTAAATTTACCTGCTTTAATTCATAATTTGTGGATAATTTTTGTATTGTGCACTTCTATGTATTGTCCCCTACCCAAATATATATAGTGTTGGCATATTTATGTGACTTATAATAGGAAAAAAGGGGGGAAACACGTTTTAGGCAACTCCGTATTAATATATAGATGAGGACCTTGAGTTAGAAGCCAACATTTTGCTTAAATTTCATATAAATCATAAACCGTTTGGCCGATTGGTACAATTTGAATTTTATTGGATTAGTAATGTCGAACACTTTCGAAAATAGCATTTAGAAATTTTATCACTTTGCTAGCTGCGGTTTCAGAAATAACACGGTTTTAAGGGATTGGGATTTTGTTTTTTCAAATGGTTCTAACTTTCAAACGGTTGAACTACAAACGAAAAGAATTTCACTACAAACAGCTACAAAAGATTGTCTATCGAACTGCATTTCAGGTTTTTCATTCTAGAAAAAGTGCGAATTAACTTCATGCGGGTGCCATGTTGTTGTTGTTGTAATTTCATGCAATTCGCTTAAATTTACCTGCTTTAATTCATAATTTGTGGATAATTTTTGTATTGTGCACTTCTATGTATTGTCCCCTACCCAAATATATATAGTGTTGGCATATTTATGTGACTTATAATAGGAAAAAAGGGGGGAAACACGTTTTAGGCAACTCCGTATTAATATATAAGAGATGAGGACCTTGAGTTAGAAGCCAACATTTTGCTTAAATTTCATATAAATCATAAACCGTTTGGCCGATTGGTACAATTTGAATTTTATTGGATTAGTAATGTCGAACACTTTCGAAAATAGAAAATACAAATTAGAAATTTTATCACTTTACTTGATGCGGTTTCAGAAATAACACGGTTTTAAGGGATTGGGATTTTGTTTTTTCAAATGGTTCTAACTTTCAAACGGTTGAACTACAAACGAAAAGAATTTCACTACAAACAGCTACAAAAGATTGTCTATCGAACTGCATTTCAGGTTTTTCATTCTAGAAAAAGTGCGAATTAACTTCATGCGGGTGCCATGTTGTTGTTGTTGTAATTTCATGCAATTCGCTTAAATTTACCTGCTTTAATTCATAATTTGTGGATAATTTTTGTATTGTGCACTTCTATGTATTGTCCCCTACCCAAATATATATAGTGTTGGCATATTTATGTGACTTATAATAGGAAAAAAGGGGGGAAACACGTTTTAGGCAACTCCGTATTAATATATAGATGAGGACCTTGAGTTAGAAGCCAACATTTTGCTTAAATTTCATATAAATCATAAACCGTTTGGCCGATTGGTACAATTTGAATTTTATTGGATTAGTAATGTCGAACACTTTCGAAAATAGCATTTAGAAATTTTATCACTTTGCTAGCTGCGGTTTCAGAAATAACACGGTTTTAAGGGATTGGGATTTTGTTTTTTCAAATGGTTCTAACTTTCAAACGGTTGAACTACAAACGAAAAGAATTTCACTACAAACAGCTACAAACGATTGTCTATCGAACTGCATTTCAGGTTTTTCATTCTAGAAAAAGTGCGAATTAACTTCATGCGGGTGCCATGTTGTTGTTGTTGTAATTTCATGCAATTCGCTTAAATTTACCTGCTTTAATTCATAATTTGTGGATAATTTTTGTATTGTGCACTTCTATGTATTGTCCCCTACCCAAATATATATAGTGTTGGCATATTTATGTGACTTATAATAGGAAAAAAGGGGGGAAACACGTTTTAGGCAACTCCGTATTAATATATAGATGTAAAAAAAAATAAAAAAAATGTATCCTGTTTTTATTTATTTTCTTTTTTGGTTAGTGCCTCTATTCAAGTGAACCAATAAATTAAGCAGAATATTGCAGCCGCTAAAGTCTTACTGCTACGGAATACCGTTAGCTGATATAGAGATTCACTTCGTGAGTAGTTTTATACAAAGTAAAGTCTGATAATGAATTATCAGAAAACCATTTGTTATTAGATCAAATACAGTTACTTTAATCAGCATTTTCTTTCATAAAAGTTACTGCCTCTAAACAAGTGAACCGTACTGTATATTTACGTTTGACGTTGTTTTGAACACAATCGTTGATTGTGGTTACATGCTCCAATGAAAAAAAATATAAGCTCCCTATAATTTAAAATAAAGGCTCGGATAAATACCAACACCAAAGAGACCATCAATGTGCACGTTAGACAATTTTTTTTAACGTCGTGTGGTGTGGTTTACGTATTATCTTTATTACCGTTGCAATGACATCTATTAAGCCAGGGACTATCCTTGGCCTGAAGAAACTATAACCATCGATTGATTTAAACTGAAATCATTGTGTAGACGATGGTCGCTGGTCTTGAATTTAATCCGTGATAGCTCTGGTTGAATCCGGCGGATGGAATTTACTCCAAACCCCGAAAATAAATGCTGTAATTTAGGTTGAGGTTGATGACGGATGACATTTCTATTACCAAGTCCGAAATACACATAAAAGCCTTTAAAAAAACTCCTACAAAAGGCTCTTAACAAGCTAATAAGATAGCCAAATCGTGGTCGATTAGGGATAACCCGCACAAAACTGAACTTGCCTCTGCAGCCTTTCGGCTTAAAGCAATTCCAAAATGGATTAGAAATAAATTGGCTGTTCTAAAACTTTTCGGAATGTTCTAAGAAACAATGACTGTCCTTTGTCCCATTAAATATAACATTCAAACCGCGATAATTATAATCATTTTTAGTGGCCAAGCTTAATTTTTACCAACTCACAATGGTAAAATTTTGGATACAAAATTGTATTTCGTGACCTACAAAATATATATAGTGAAAGTTGAAAATGGTTATTAATAAGGCCCAAAGTCTCCATTTCTAGAATGCATTCTTTGATGATGAATCAATTCGCATACAGATAATTCAAAAACTCTGCACGATGTTGGTGGCTGTATCTTCTTCTAAAGACTAAACGCAAGTCTCTCTTACTGCCTTCCTGGACATTGTGACTAAAAATAGTGATATCCCGGAAGACGTGACATTCACTGAAGGCATATTTAGAATCAGTCTGTCTGAATCCTATAGCACTAGGATCCAACATTTTCCTTTGATGAGTGCCGACGCTTAAGACATCTCAGAAAATTCTTAGGCTGATGAACTCGCCAAACAGTGAACTGGAAAATATACATTCAAACAGATTAAGGTACCTAAGCAAGCATTTTCTAGATGATTTCAAAATAACAAAACTTCGTCGGACAAGTGGTACCAAATGTCTAACGAAAAGACGGATTGGGCCAAAGCTGCATCTAAAATGTTCAAAGAGCTTGATCTCTCTGCTACGGTCTTTTAAGCAAGGGATAACAAGTTTTGGTATATTCTCAAACGATTTTTTTAGCAGCTTTATGGACGGAGAGGGAGAAAAGACCATTCTTTCAGTTCCCGGTAGCTGCCTAATTCTCTCCCAAAAACAAAAAAAAAAAAATCATCTCGGAGCCTTCTGGTACAACGATCTAGACTCTAAGTGATCAAATAAATTCAGACATTCGAAGTTTCTTACGCCTCAAAAGAAGCTCAAACTGTACCAACGACTAGGTGGGGTACCATTTCACCTATCTATTACATATAAATAAAATTGGTGTAGTTCTGTTCGACTAAAATTGAATTTGACTGCACGTTTTTAAATGCAAAAATCTTAGAAACTGCTAAATATATTCTGGTGAATTTTTCACAGGTTTATAGAGGATACTTAGGCCTACAATCCTTTGTTTTAACTCTATATCTCTATAAATTCCGGACAAAATTGGACAAGAGTAATTCATTTTTTCGTTTCGTTTCACTTTTTTCTTTGTAACGCTTTGAGTTTTAAAATACTGGGAGCATTTAAATATACTAAATACCAGCTTATAGAGAACATCTACAGGTACAACTTAGGATATCCATTCTCTCGATAACTTAAAAGTTTTTTTAAATAAATACCTAGGAAAAACTTGAAACATTTCTACGATTTTCGCCTCGGTGAGTGGATATGCACTTCATTCTTAAATCAAACATACTAACCGCACATATTGACATCTCTTTTAACCTTAATTTACTCCTGTGACTTGCTTTGAAAAAAAGTAACACATAAAAAAAATGTCAAATCAGTGTTAGTATATGTAGGGTAAAAGTCCCTACACGTAGGGATCTAAAAATTATACCGTAAGGAAAAAAGGACAGATTTGTATAACGAAGAGATTTTTTCGGACGAATCATTTTCATCTTTACTCCGTCAAGAAATATTCATTATTTTTGTTTACTTTTTATATTTTACTCTTACATTCGTCCATATTCGCTAAGGAATGAAATGAGATGACATGATTTGAAGAGTCAACAAAAAGGAAAAATTCATTTGTGGTTGAGATTGCGTATGAGAAGTTTGATTCGATTTTATTCGTGTATGTATGGATAAAAAAGTTATGTAGAGAGATTGTATTGAAAATCATTCGACGGTGTAGGGAAAAAGTAGGAATTTTCTTTGTGCACCTTAGGGTTTTTTTTTTTTTTTTTTGTATGTAGGTGCATAAACTTTGTCAAATATGTAGGAAAGGTTTGTTTATCTCTGTTTTGCTTACAAAAAAAAAATATCTTTCCATATATCTACAAACAAATTATGACTGAACACTATCAAGTAGACGAACGACCGTAGTTTGAACGAGAATGCTCTAAAAAATCAAGTGCATCGCAGGTCAAATGATGGAACAATTATATTGAGAAGGCTTAGAATTTCTGTCGAATCTCTCTTATTAGCGTCCTATGGGCAAAGACAACTCCTGCTACAGTTCTATTAACTTCTAATGACTCTAAGCTTATCAATTTTAACCTAGATTCATAAGGTGGTAAGTTACTCAAGTCATACCAAGGAAGTCCCCTAAGAGCGAACATTAGGAATCTTTTTTTAATTGATTCAATTCTGTTAATATGAATTATATAGTAGGGATACCAAACAACAGAGGCATATTCTAATTCAAATCTAACAAAAGCTACATACAAAGTTTTGATAACATAAATGTTAGAAAACTCACAAGCATAGCACCTCTTGACATTCCCCATGTTCTATTTGCCTTGTTTGTGATAGACTCAATATGGTAATTAAATGGCAGCTTAGTGCCTAAAGACACACCCAAATCTTTGATTACGGAAACACGGGGAATGACTACGCCATCAAAAGTATCCGTACACATGACAGGTGATTTACAGCGGGAAAACCCTGATAGTCCAGGATCCCTAGTACATTTTTTTAACTTGATTAGTATCAAGCTAATTTTCCGTGAGTAGCTTAATTTTGATAAGACGCCCACAATTTCCTTTGCGAAAATTCTTGACTGTGGTAGCTAACAGAGCTAGCAAGGCTAAAATATGTCGATTCGATGATTCTCAAATATTTATTACTAACTGGATTGTGTTTTATTAAATCGTAAGACAATTATCTAAATTATTTGAAAAAATATTTGTCCTACAAAATCGATGGTCTGATCAAAGAGTCCCCCCCTTCCAACATGTATCGATAACGAGATCACCAAAACTGATTACTAACCAGCTGATTTTTTTTTTATTTATTAGTTAATATTTATATAATTAAACAGTCATATTGTCCTACAAATTCCGTGGTATGTTATCCCGGTCCTACGCTCAAAAGTTGTAGTACAGATCCTTGATGTAAAAATAATGACTATCAAGTTGAATCTTCGAGAATAGCATCGTTTTGATAAGACGCCCAAAATTTCCTTTGCGAAAATTCTTGATTGTGGTAGCTAACAGAGCTAGCAAGGCTAAAATATGTCGATTTGATGGTTCTCAAATATTTATTACTAACAGGATTGTGTTTTTTTAAATCTTAAGATAATTATCTAAATTATTTGAAAAAATATTTGTCCTACAAATTCCGTGGTACGTTATCCCGGTCCTATGCTCAAAAGTCAAAAGTAGTAGTACAGAACTATATAGCTTGGTACCAGTGTTACCTTTCGGGACGCTTAAGAGTCATTTTGACTCCTTTTTGAGCGCTTGGACTCCGGACTCATCTTTAAAAAAAATCAGTGAATTCGGACCCCTTTTAAAAATGTAGGATATTTTTGCTATAATTCAAAATTGTTCAGTGTATTTAGTTGAATTCGAAAAAATTGGTTTTACCTTAATTTGAATTTAACAGTTTGTTTATTTAAAAAACCAACAAAAAAATATTGAAATCGGAATGGGACTCCTTTTTTCATCGAGGACTCTTTTTTGGACTCTTTCTGAAAATTTTCAGAGGTAACACTGCTTGGTACGCTATCGCGGTGCTCCAATTGAATGTGTTGAATGTTGATGAGGGTGGGTTTTTTTTTCATGTCTTCCTTTTCTGCCTTTTTGGTTCGATTTTATAATACGTTCAGCTTTGTTTTTGTTGTCTGTTGCTTTTATGAATGAGATGAGCAGGTACCTACTTTGTGTGTAGTTTGCATGTGCATTTCTTTTTCTGTGGAAGAATTTCTGCATTACGATTTACGAGATTTTTCAATTCTTGTTTGAGCACATACGAATTGAAATTTTGATTTCTAACTTCTATGGGCATATCGCATATGACTCATTTACTCGGTCGGTGTGTTTAAAAGATTTTTTCACTGTATCTTATGTTACAAATAGGAAAACGAAAAAATTACAATTCTTGTCGGACTAGTGATACGTACCTGTTTTTTTGTAGGACATTGTTTTATTTGGGCAGAGAACACACTAACCTATTATTAATATTTTTGTCCTACAGTTAGTAATGATAAAAATGGTCTTATGGTCTTAACAACTTCTGAGCGTAGGACCGGGATAACATACCACGGAATTTGTAGGACAATATGACTGTTAAATTATATAAATATTAACTAATAAATAAAAAAAAAATCAGCTGGTTAGTAATCAGTTTTGGTGATCTCGTTATCGATACATGTTGAAAGGGGGGGACTCTTTGATCAGACCATCGATTTTGTAGGACAAATATTTTTTCAAATAATTTAGATAATTGTCTTACGATTTAATAAAACACAATCCAGTTAGTAATAAATATTTGAGAATCATCAAATCGACATATTTTAGCCTTGCTAGCTCTGTTAGCTACCACAGTCAAGAATTTTCGCAAAGGAAATTGTGGGCGTCTTATCAAAATTAAGCTACTCACGGAAAATTAGCTTGATACTAATCAAGTTAAAAAAATGTACTAGGGATCCTGGACTATGACTGAACATTTAGAAACATTTAATGAAAGGTAGCTTTTAGAGCACCACAGATGAATTTTCTGCAAATATGAATTTAGAATGTGAAATTACAATCATTTCCCGGCAGATATATCCGTAAAAATTAACAAAAAACATTCAGGAATAAATCTTTGACGTTAGGTAAAAAGGTCTTAAGTCAGAAACTGCAGTTTTTCGTAAAGCCAAATTAAAAGTAGTTTAGTCTTAACTTAGTTAGTTTACTCTGACTTATTGCCTAAAGACTAAATGATTACGAAGGGAAGAAGTTGTGCTAGACTTAAGTCGTTAATACCAAACGAAATAGACAAAAATTGAGTTAAACCCAATACAAAACCCAAAATGAATTTTTTGACTTAAGACCTTTTTGCCCAACGTCAAAGAAATGTGACAATATCATTCACAAACAGAATAAAAAGAAGAGGTCCAATGTGACTTCTTTGTGGAACACCAGAGGTTACCGAT
Organism: Cheilosia urbana; assembly: GCA_946477585.1. NCBI lineage: Eukaryota > Metazoa > Arthropoda > Insecta > Diptera > Syrphidae > Cheilosia > Cheilosia urbana. The sequence goes on from OX297853.1 coordinate 122,820,256, forward strand.
ATATTTTTAGAAAAATTATTACGAAACTTAGCATTTTGAAATCTATCAGTAAGGAAGGAAGAAAGCCATTTTAAAAAGAAAATTGGAAATCCCAATTTTGTTAGTTTAAAAAGTAAAATTTTATGGTCAACTCGATCAAAAGTCTTAGGTCACAATATGCAATTTTGAATGGAAAATTATTTAGCCTGGATACTAAAAATGATTATTTTAGTATCGCGGATTGTATTACAAGGTCACAAGGTCACAATGGTCAAACTGTATCTGGTTTTTGTCGATAGGTTTCCTTTTACGCGAGGTTTTCATAAGAAAATTGTTTGTTGTATTTCTTCGGAGTGTAAATGTAGCAGCTCTCGGATGTCGTTTTCGATGTGGCAAAAATATCAATCATTTTTTTTTATCGAGACTGCTTTTCCTGATCGATTTGCAAAAAAAAAAAAAAACAATTTTTTTATGAGAAATCTCGATTTTTTTCTAATACCAATGCTTATGACACACAGGCGGTGGTTACGAGATGTTTATCGTTGGAAGGATTGATTTTTTAGCTGAATTATTAATTTTACGCGTTTTTATATTAAATTATTTCGAAATGCGTTATTTTAAATTTGTGAAAATCAATTGAAATGGATTTCCAGTGCAAGTGAAAAAGTTTTTTGTTTTTTTTTGCGGCCAACTAATCCACACAAGAACCAATAAGATTCGGATTTAATGTTCGTTTTGACAGCTGAAATCTGAAGTCTCAGATCAACATCTGAAAAGCCAAATCGAAAACTACACAAGTTTCTAATACAATTATTGAACAAAAACGAAATTGAATAATCAAATTTCGAGACCTACTGCGGTATGATGACTTTCGGCCTATTGATCTGAACCACCGCCTGATACTTAGATCTAGATACAGCTAAATTTCATGAAAATAAGTACTACAATCACTGTAAAATGTTTCAAATTATTTGGCTTATATCCACAGCAATTTGAAAGCTTTTTATTCATGACTCTGATTGCTCCTGTTAGCAAATTTGCATATACCTACATAAGATATCATAAGGCTTCAACCACGCAGTGAGCGACTAGTGACTCATACCTGTTGTAACTGTTTATTTAAGCAATAAAGTTATTTCAACCAATTTTAGAAGTAAAAATTATTTTTCCCCTCGAGAATGAATGAAGAGGGCACTCCAAAATTAGTACCAATTACCACCAGGACTCGGCCTTAAGAAAATAAAAATAATTCGTCCTACTTTATAACCGTCAACAATGGATGGTATTTTTTAACTTGCTATCTCTGGGCTTACTGTGTAAATTATACCTACTTACTGAGTTAGTAATTACGCCAACGCAGTGTTGTTAACATAAAAGCAGTATTTTTTTCCAACACATAAGCTACCCTTATAACTGACTATATGTGTGGTTAATGAATGAATTATTCAGATAGGTATACTACAATTTTTTACACTTTACTACTTGCGTGCAAAGCACTGAATTTAGGGAAAAATTACAGCTGTGATCAAATGTTGACGAAACGACTGCAGAATGTCTTTTTTTTTTACAACTACATGCTATTTTTGTTGACCATCCATCTGCGCATTAGAACCCGCAGGTCTAAATGTTAAAATCCAGACTTTTGAACTGGATTTTTTCTCTCCACATCCAGTAAAAAAAAAAAACAGCCAAACATTAAAAAAGACAGTCAAAACAAAAAACCGAAAATTAAAATGGAGTTGGGTAAAAATATTTGCATCTGATTTCGTACCGTTTTAATTGTTAAAAATAGAAAACAAAATAAATAAAAATATTTTGTTCTTGCCTACCTTTTTATCGCTTATTTTTTTATTTTAAAATCTGGTACAAAAAGCACCCATAATTCGCAACAACACTGCAAAAGAAATACTAGATTCAATTTGACTTTTAGAGACTTGCGGCCGGTGTTAGTGGGACTTGTTTCTGTCCATTCAGACTATTCATACACACACTAGGTTTATATTGGAGGTGAAATTTATTTTGTACTTTTTTGTTTTTAGAATTTATAGAGTAAAAAAAAACAGTCGGTTTGATCTCTATTTAAAGGCGAAAAAAAATCCACTCGAAAAAAGCAGTCGGCTGAGTTTTTTTTTTTTTTTTTCAGTCAAAACCGAAAAAATGCAGTCAAATTTGTCTGGAAAATAGTCAAACTGGCAACACTGAGCTTATACCTCAAAGAGTATGTGTTATTAATATGAAAGTCAACGGGCTTATGTTGACTGAAATATATCCTTTACAGCTTGGCAAGTCCAAAGTACCTACAAATGTTTCTTAAAAGTTCCATCTGAGGAGCGCTATGTCTTGTTGAAAGCCCCTTAAGAGTTTGTTGTCATGGCTGACTCATAAAGAGCCATGCAATTTTGAGAGTACGAAAACATTTTTAGATAAATGACGACTTTGCATATATTAATTCGAATCTTGGTACAAGCAATTATTAAATGTGTGCTCTGTTTAGTTTTTCAAAGTGACACCTTTACCCCTTTTATAAGGGTTATAATGTTTAGAAAAAGCACTTTATCTGAAGTATCTACTATAACTTTCTTAGCTGTTTTAGGGCCGTTTTATTGAAGTGAAGAAGTTGAACACAACTTGGGGAGTTTACTATAATTATAAAAATCCCCAAGTTGTGTTCAACTTCGAGTGAATAAAACTGCCCTTAAATAGCGCAGGGACATAAGTCCACGAGGCATAAATCCATAATGGACTTATGTCCTACCGAGGTGCGATAGTATTTGATAAAAAAACATTTATGGAATTATGTTCTTCCTCAAATCTTTTGTTTTTAAACAAATAAATAGATAGATAGACTTTTGCTAACTTTTGTTGAAGTTTTGAAATTAATAGCAGAGCTGACATAATTTTAATCATTAAGGCGGCGCCTATTGTAGTTTGGCCGATAGCGCATTTAAGCTTGGACTATTCTGTGCATTTTAAATTTGGGTTTTTAGGAATATTCGCCCAAATTGTTTAAAATAAAAATTAATCCCAACTATTATTTTTGACGATCGCAAATTTTTGACTCTATTTGCTCAATTTGCTCAAAATAAACAGTCTTTTACAGCCCGATTCTGCCATTGTGAGGTTGATTTCTTGTGAGGCTTATTGTGAATCGATAACTTTTTCCGAATTCTGCGATAATCCTCACAACAAAATTCACAAAATATTCATCTTAGCACAAATTGACACAACCATCCCACCTTCCTTAGTTTTTGTTATTCAAAATTTCCCGAAATGATTATAAATATAGCATGAAGTTTCATTTTCGGGTCATTTAAGTGTGTGGAAATAGGGTACCAGTGCCATCCAATACAATTATTGTCACTTATGAGCTGTTATTACTGGTTTTAAATTTTGTGACGTGATTCGTAGGAGATCACAATTTCGATTGTTTTTGTGAGCCTCAAAAGTTGTGAGTGTGCTGAGGCTGACAAAATACGAAAACCTCACAAAATTAATTTCACCTCACCTTGTGAGGTTTCAGTGAGGTTTGCCAGAATCGATGAATCAGAATTTGATTTTTTTTACTTTTATTTACTCAAATTTGTTATTATAGATATAGGTACGGTGACCAATTCATTCAATCACTAAAAAGAGGACTTTTCTTAATTAAAAATACAGTCGAACGGGGTTAAAGCAAATTATTTTTATCAAAGTTTGCGGGTTTAATAAAATGAATCGATGGTCTTTGAAAATCAATAAATAAAGAATTTAACCTACCTCCAGGCTTGTAAGAATTGGGAAAGTGCCTACTTGGATATTTCTTGTCGTAGAAGGATGCTCTTAATCAGAAAATGAGGACATTAGAAGTTTACCGCTAAGGGTTTATTCCGCTCATTTGCCCGTTTGTGAAAAGAGGTTTTATTAAACTGACCTCCAAATGTCCTCTTTTACTAAAAACACCAGAGAGGACATAGTAGTGAAAAAGAGGACATATGGTCACCGTAGGTACCTATGTGTTCAACCGTCACAAACTCTTTTCCAACATGCTCTGACATAGTGTTGAACATCCCTATAGATCTGGTTTCCGAAGCAGCTTTTATATCCCACAACTAATTAATTTAGGCTAGGTAGGAAAGTTTGTGTGGCGCGAAGGCACCATTTCCACTCGAAGGCTCTAAGGCCCATTGTGATTCCCTTCGTAGATTAAACAAACCCTAAAACAGTCTGGTGGACTCTTCATCTTTCTGACTGTTTAAACCAGTTGTGTGCTTTCCGCGATTTTGAGAAGATCCGGTATCTCTGCTCCGGCCAATTCCGATCGATTTTCAAGGAACCTGCGGACCCCAGGGATCGGAGTCGTCGTTATTGGAGAGCGGGACATTGACACAGGATGTTGGATCGTATCCGTTTCCTCCTCGTCTCCACAGCTCCTGTAAAGGTCGTTGGTTTCTCGATTCCATTTCCGGAGCATGGATTTGGTTGCGCTGTAGCCTGTGATTATACCTGTGAGCATGCGAATTGAGTTTTTGTCTAGGGACATTAGATATTTTGTTCTTTTTTCGTTCAGTTCTGGCCATAGGGCTCGTGCAGTTTTGCAGCCTACTTTTGAGGACCAGGTGTTGTGGGTCTCTTTTTTGATTGCGTCGGTTATAATGCCGTAGGAGTATGCTAACCGGTGGCTGTATTGAGTTGTCTGCCTCGTTTGCGTTCATCGCTGATCCCAATCTTGCGAGTTTATCCGCCTTTTCGTTCCCTTCGATATTACTTTGTCCAGGAACACAGCAGAGCTTGATGTTGTGGTTGTTGATACTAATTAATGAGTTTCGACAGTTCTTTGCAACCTTTGATTTTAATGTGTTGGCTATAATCGATTTAAGGACGGCTTGACTGTCTACGAAAATAGTGATGTTCGTGGTTGGAATGTTGCTATATGTGTCCAGCTGCCTTGGTCTATGGCTAGTATCTCTGTTTGAAAAGCGCTGCAGAAGTCGGATAGTCGCCAGGACTCCTTTATTTGCATTGTTTGTGCATAGATAGCTGCTCCAGTACCTATATCCCTTTTTGATTTTATTTGTCTCCCATTCCTCTCTGCTACTAGGTATAATAGGTCGATGGAGATCAGAACCTATGTACGCGTATTAGGCCGTCTGTATCTCCAACTGATTTTCCAATCGTTGATAAGGCTTAAGATGGTTAGGTTCAAACAACACTCTAACCGTTTCAAATCCAATCTTCAAGGACTGATTTTTCTAACATTTCTTTCTGGTGCACTGACCTATATTCACACAACATGTTTCTTAAATGATCTGAAATCCTGCCATAGATCCCATCAAATGCTCTCATTCCTTGGTATTATATGTAGCACCCAGAAGCGAAATATTTTTGGAAACACGATAAGCATCTAAGGAGCAGGATATAGAGTAAGAACAAAGTCGCCTGTCTTTGGCATTTCAAATCATCAGTATTGCAGTACGACCCGACCCGGAAAAGTTAAAAAGTTTCCGCCTCACCACCGCATATATCCGTTGCTTACATGCAAGTAAACTAACTGAAACTTCCTCTAATGCCAGCCCTCAAAGTCCTTACCCTAAAAAGCTGCAAATGTGAAACACTTAACAATTAATTAGACAGACATGACCACGAATGCACCACCATATACTGTGAACGATAAAACAAACACCAAAGCAGCTAACATGCATTTCAATTGAGCTTGCACAACTGTAGAAGGTGAATGAATATGGCTGGGGATTAAGAAATCAATTTTCACACAATGCGCCAAGAAAGTGCACACTATAGGCGGTGCATTGCAATAGCAACCCACAACACACGTTTAGATAGAAATTTGCATGTGAAAGTGCAATGAGTTGCCCGCGACAAGACCACTGAACTTCCACGAGGGTAATAGCTTAGCTTCGCGCAAAAAGGATGTTTTTGACCAGAAAAGTTCACTTTTTCACTTCCAAAAGTAATTGTTTTCCGCCGACACGTTTTCAGACCGACTAGAGGTGTATGGTTGTGTGGTGTGGTTTTGACTTGTGCACATTTGAAGTTTTCACTTTTCATTTCAGCAGCGCAGTGATTTCCTTTTTTTTATTTCGAGATTTCACTTTTTCCTTTCGAATGTTTTAGTTTTGGTGTCAGCAATGTTGTAGAACTTGAAATGGGTTAACCCAACCATTGACCTAATAATTGTAGACGGGCTTAACAAAACTTTTGTTTTTAATTTCAAGGAGTTTATGTGAACTGAATTTTTCAAAGTGAGCAGTTTTTAATATTTCCGAATGGCTGACACGGATGCTGTAAATACTGAACAGGTAATTATTGTACTCGTAGTTTTGTATCGTATTCAATTTAATGCTTCACCTTCAATGGCAGGTAGTACTTTCATTATAATAATTGTGTCGTATACAACCCCCTGTAAGATCTGTCAGTTAAATAATCTGCTCATGATGCTTGCAGTTCACCTAGTGTTTCACTTCAAGACGAAATCTATACGTTATGGTCTGTTTACATTTTTGTTTATGTCAATTTAAGGACATTTTTGGAAGCGATACGACCTCCAATTGCATTATGACGACTATGGGATAAGGTATGCTTTCCTGTGTGTACAGACATAGCTACTTAACCGACAACAAATGGTTTTGTGATCGATTTTGCATTTTTTCATTCATCCAGTCCTGTCATTCAGAAGTCGCTTTTTTACTAAGGTGGCTTGTCTCGTACTTTAATTTTCCAGTCCAGTATTTTCCCATTGTCCATCATTAATATTACAAAATGAGGACTGATTTTTCTTTAATTTTACTAAATGAATGTATAAATTCATTATTATAATTATTTAAAGTGTTGTTTTTGTTACTTACATAAGGCTGATTTATTTCAGTTATTGAGTAAAAAATGTAATTGGTCTGGTTTTTACTTTTTTTTTTACTTTTACTTTTAAATTTTACGAATTTTTAATAACTAATATGAAGTTTCTTTTCAACTCTGACAATTGACAGATGATTTGAAATTTGTTGTCCTACGAGTATTGCGATTTGCGAGTACGATTGCATATGTTTTGATTTACTGATGCGTATTAAAATAGTTCTCCTGCAATCAGGCTTACTTATTGGGCTCACGACCCGTGAAGAGTCTCTGCCTGAGACACTGCAGCCTTCCATCCTCTACGATCCCAAGCACGCTGCTTCCAGTTGTCCAGACCAAGCGCTCTGGCATCCGCGATGGCTTGGTCTTTGAAACGGAGGTTCGGTCTTCCTTGTTTTCTCGAACCTGGGGGCTGGGATTCGAAGATCCTCTTAGCCGGAGCATTATTGTCCATTCGCTCGATGTGGCCGAGCCAATGTAGTCGACGTGTTTTGGCTTTTTGGACTACATCCACATCTTGGTACAGCTCATAGAGTTCGCGGTTGTATCTTCTCCTCCATTCGCCCTCCTCGCACACAGGACAAAAAAAAACGCCGAAGAATTTTTCTTTCGAAGGAGCCAGATGGTCCAGCACTCGGCGCCATAAAGAAGGACTGGCAAGATAAGGGTCTTGTAGAGCACACATTTCGTCCTTTGAGTTAGGAGTTTTAAACCCAGTTGTTTTGCCAAACCGAACTAGCAACGGTTTCCTAGGGTAATTCTTCGCCGGATCTCCACTATGGTGTCATTCGTCGAGTTTATGTTTGCTCCGAGGTAGGTGAACTCCTTAACTACCTAGAAATTATTGCTATCAATCGCGACGTTTTGTTCTAGCCGGTGGACACATGCTTGTTTGTTTGTTGATAGCATGTGTTTGGTCTTGCCCTCATTTACTTCAAGGCCAACGGATTTCGGCTGTACTCCAATCTTCGTAAATGCTTCTATCACGGCACGGAGCGACCGATGATGTCAATGTCATCCGCATAGCCCAACAGCTTGACGGACCTGTTAAAGATAGTGCCTTCCGTGTTGACACTTGCTCTGCGCACTATCTGCTCCGAGATTGAAGAAGTCGCATGATAGCGCGTCTCCTTGCCGAAATCCGGTGCATGTCTGAAATAGTTCGGAGGAGCTACTTCCAAACTGCACGCTGCAGCGCGTGTTTTCCAGCGTCACGCGACACAGCTGAATCAGTTTTCCCGGGATTCCGAATTCGGCCATCGCCATATTAGTGTGTTGCAGAACGGTTTTAGACGTTCACACAGTACGTTGGATAGGATCTTGTATGCGACATTAAGCAGGGATATGCCTCGATAGTTCTTGCAAGACATAGGATCGCCTTTTTTGTAGATGGGACATATGGAGCTGATAGTCCAGTCATCGGGTATGTTTTCTTCCACCCATACTTGGTTGATGATTCAGTGCATGCACCCTACCAAAACATCACCTCCGTATTTGAAGAGCTCTGCTGGTAAGCCATCAGAGCCGGCGGCCTTGTTATTCTTCAGCTTTTTTATAGCTAAGCGCACTTCTTCTATACTGGGTGGTGGAACTGGTTCTTCATTGACTGGACGTGGGTTCTCTTCTTGCCCTATCACTCTCTCTACATGCCCATTTAGCAGCTGCTGGAAATGCTGCTTAAACACATCTCCTATTCCCTGCGCTTCGGTGACTAGGTTTCCTTCGCTGTCTCGAAGAGCTTGCGTTTCGGTTTTGTAACCAGCAGCCAGTTGCTTGGTTCTTTTATAAAACCTCCGGATGTAATTGCGATCGCGCGACTCTTCGATGTCCTTGAGCTGGGAAGCTGCGTAAGCCCTCTTCTTTCTACTCTTCTCTCGCTGCCTTGTTTTGCGCTGCAGCGCTTTCTTGTGTGCATCTTCTTTCACCTTTTTCCTGTACGAGCATTCATCATCATACCACGGGCTCTTTCTCTGGGGTGGCTGGTACCCTACGGTGGTTTCGGCTACCTCCTTGATGATGTCAAGATACTGGCACCACTAATTGTTGGCGTCCGCGTCTCACACAGGCGGATTTTCCAAAAAACATGGCCAAAATTATTTTTTTGTGTTTGGTAGCTAATTATTGTAAAAATTCGTCAGAAAAAGATAGTAGTAAACAAAAAACATTTTTTTAGTAAACTTTGTAAAATTTTATTATACATATTAGAAAAACTACAAAAAAATCACGAAAAAATAAAGAATTTAAATTGTATGAAAAATAAAAAAAAAAGATAACGAAACTAATAAAATTTTAAATATGATTTGAACAAGTAAGAAATAAAATTTAAAAAATGTTTCATTGCTAATAATGTATAAATAGAGTAAAATATTTTCACTAATTTTAAGGCTCTTGTTGTGAATCTGAAACAAACTCTGTTTCCTCAATTTCTGGTTCTTTTAGGAACTACAAGACTTCAGAAGGATAGGATTTAACATTTTTATGATTAATTTTTCTTAAACTACTAATTTATGGATCAGAAGAAACCAAAAGGTTATGGAAAATATCTTCCATATTTTGTTGCCTTGAAAACTTTCTTGAAAAACTTTCTCGAAAACGCTTGATGTCCTTGTTTCGGGCTTCTTGAGCTTCCTCTCCAAGCTGTCCAATTGGAAGAATAGCATCCGAGAAAATTTCAGGACTATGTATTCAAATTTTGTGCACTGTTGTTGGCATATTGTACCACGGATAAAGGTGCACAAACTTCTTTGCTGTATCAATACAGTACTCCTTAAATTCATTTATTTTTATCGGGTAGCCAATAGATATTGTCAGTAGCACTATCCGAAAGCGATTAATTATGTCTTGATCTACGTTGGTTATTTGGGATGAAGTGGCAGAGTCATCATTAGCTCTGCAAAATCAGTTTGTGGCCGCCCAACAAATCAATGGGCTCGGCGTGGAAACGAAATTTCAAGCTCCAACCAGGTTTTATTCTTATTTTTAAAAGCATCGTAATTTCTTGAGGAGGCTAACCATCGACTCTTATATTCATATGCAAACTTAGTTAACATTTTCTTTGTTTCCTCTGAGGCATCAATGTTAGTGAAACTTCTTACTTTTTCTGCCAAAAAAATATTTTTTTCTTTAAATTCATGAGATTGACAACTTCTCAAGAATTCAGTAAGCTGATTTCTTGACAGAAAAATAAAACTTGATTGTGAGTCTGTAGCAAAAAAGCAAAAAAAAAAAAAAAATCATATAGGCAACCCTTTATTTTCAGTAATTTCAAAAGCTTTACTTGACGATATCTTGCAACATCGCAAAATATCGCAACTTTTTGTGGTGATTCCTTAATAAGCATTTATTAAGCTAAATTTTAAGCTATTTAATATTGCCAGACTCCACCAGAAAACAAAACTTTTTCTTTATGAAACAAAAAACTACGATTTTTTTGTTTATCTCAAAAGTACTTATTTTGGACACCTTTTAAATCTACATAGCACTTAAAATTACATAAAAAGTTTGAATTAGAACTATTCTACCTACCACTAGCAACAGATGACATAACAATTTGTTTTAATAAGTTCTCACAGAAAATTATAAAAAATCAATGCAAATCAACCACTCACTAAACACCAAACTTGGTACTGCACGTGATTCCCAAATGCATACACTTTAGAAGCATCAACTAACGAAACGGTAGCAAAAAAAATAGCGGAATTATTCAGATAATATGCTCATGTAATATGTAAACAACTTGGCATGCAAAAAAAGCAACAAATTAAAAAAAATTTTTTTGTAGTTTTGGCCATGTTTTTTGGAAAATCCGCCTGTGTGCGTCTGTGGTAGGTGAGTGCACAGAGGAGAGTTTCATACTCAGGCGCTCGCTGTAGGCTCTGGCTACTCCATGTGTGCTAAGGCGTCCAACAGCGAATTTCTCTTCTGGGCGGTTCGCAGCTTCTTCTCGTTGGACAGTCGAACTCTGAATTTAGACGCGACAAGAAAATGGTCAGAGTCGACATTTGCCCCTCGGAATGTGTGCACGTCGAGGATGTTAGATGCGTGCCTCGCATCGATTAGCACATGGTCGATTTGATTGGCGGCTCGACCGTCTGGAGAGCGTCAGGTTGCTGTGTGGATCCTTAGCCTTGGAAACCTTGTGCTACTTATCACCGTATTACGAGCTGCTGCAAAATCGATTCGTCGCTAGCCGTTGTCTGTTTGTCATTTCGTGGATTCTGTGCTTACCAACTAACCCGCCAAAACAATCAGGCTTATTCGGCAAAATCTTTTATCTCTTCTAGATTTCCATACAAAAGTTCGAGCTATAAAACAAATTTTACGGGCTCTAGAATTGGTATTCTGTTGGAAAAATATTTTACGAATTCTGTTAAAGATCGTAAAGATAGCATTTTGTGACTTTTATTATAAACTAGCGTGCCCGGCGAACTTCGTCCCACCCAAAATTGACTTTTTGACTAAAATAGTTTTCACTTCCACCTGAAATTAATTTGATTGATCCCAACTATAGCTTTTGACAAATACGATCTCACTGTATACTACGATCAAAATTAGATAAGAGGAAAAAAAAGTAAATAAATAAAAATGTATGGAAAATCAATTCTCACAAACTTTCCAATTTCCCGTTCAAATTTTCCAATTTTGTCGCCGTATGAACCTTCCTTAGACGTAGACAAACACAACAAAGAAGATTAACGTGTTGGCCAACCTTCCGCTTTTTGACTAAAATGGTTCACAGTACACGACGTACATACAAATTCGTTCTCAATAAGCGGATTCCGTGGGAATTTTTCAATTTTTTCCTCAAAACTGTCGCTTGCATGTCATTTGATTTGGGATCCTTCACCACCAAATCAAACGCGTTCTGTTACAAAGTCTCGGTGCATAGAGGTTGCGCAACAAAATTAATTACTGAGCCGACTTTCAATTCTATAGATGTAAGCCCGGAACATCCAAAGAATTCAAAAATTCAACTAATCCAAATAATGTTTTGTTTTCACGACAAAAATATATGAAGGACAGTAAAGTAAAGTAAGATTTTGAGCATGCAATTACAACAACTACGCTCTACACGACTCTTCTAGCTTCGAGGACTCACAGTAGTCGTTATAATTGCGTGCGGAAAATCCTACTTTACTTTGCTCTGCTGAAATCGAAGCTAAAAAAAAAACACGCTTAATCTAAATAATTTTGAGGAATTCAAATTTACAGAAAAAAAAATTTACAATTATGAATTTCCTTGTAGGTACCTAGTTCGTTTGCTTTTCGCGTAACATAAATCAACTGAAGGTGGAGAGCAAGCAAAACAAGGCATTTGAAAAAAAAAAAAAAACAACAGAGATTTTGTGAGTTAAGGTTGTAGTTTGACAAAATTAGCTGCACTCTGCACTGGTTTATACAACAAATTCATAGCCTAATTTTAACAATCCTAAGACTTCTGTGCAAGTGTCCATTCGAGAAAAAGCTAGACAACTACTGCAAGACCTGTTTGTAGGTCTTAAAGTTAAAAAAAAAAACATAACCGAACTCTTATCTTTGTATACCTTAATTTTTGCACTTATGAGTACATATGGCGCGTCATAAGTCCCTGCCTGAGAACTGTTTGCTGGATTTTTGCAAATTGCATGTTAAATCTGTCAGTAAGCCCCCCACAATGGAAGGGGTTGTTATTGGAGGCCCAGGTTTCCCCGAACTGTAGCTCTGGCAAAGAAGAGGAAGAAGTTATTACATTTGTCACACTATTTTTTATTTGAAATTGGGTTGGCGCCATTTTCGTTTGGCAACAATTTCGCTTGCGACTTTCCGGCACCGTAAAAATGTTACAATCATTTATGGACAAAGCTCAAATCCATCCTGGGATTCGTAGAACTTAAAAATTATTTACCAAATAACAATATAAAAATCGAACAATATCGAAGTAATCCCTATTAAAAGAACATGAAATAAAAACTGTCATAAACGCATGTCACGTTTATGTCGTGTGGTAGTATTTTTAGATTACGTTCATCCATATGCAAACGAAGGGCTATAAAATAAATAACTGGTATTGACATGCAGATAGGTATAATATCGATCGGAGAGTCTCCGCGCCTCTATAGATCAAACAGAAGAAACATACAACATCTACGCTAATAACTACTGTAACTCGATGGCAATTACAGATTTTAACTTACGCAGCAACGCTGTTGGGTTTAGTCAATTTCTAGTGCTTCAGACGAGTAGTGTTCTTGTTCAACAACATGGTAGGTTTTGAAATCTGGCTTTCTTTTGAAAGACAGCTACAAATACAATTCCGCGAGGAAAGAGATATTGAAAGGAATCAGATCAAAATTGTGTTTCGATGGACCAACAGCTTGTTTTAGATACTTTGGTTGTAATATTAGCTTGAAGTACACTGCTAGTTATTGCTAAGGCCACCAAGATTGTGATATTTTGTAAGAAGCCGTATTATACGCATAGTGTTACAGTTTTTAAAATCGTGATAAGATTTTAATTAATTTAAAGTCTAGAAACGATGTGTGAAAAAAGCTGTTCAATGTTAGAAGATTCTTCTTCAACTTTATAGCTAATTAAATCGGTAATTCTAATTGGATTTTTTTCAATGTAGTGCATTAATTTAGTTTTTCTAACTACATATGGAAATAATAAGAAAGTGGTATAATATATCTTTCAAGGATAAAACATAGGCGTTTTCTTCGTTACCTAATGGCGTGAAAACTACTGCACCAATTTCGATGAGACTTTTTTTGAAATGTTCCTTGAGATTCTGAGAAACACATAGGCTATTCCTTTTATTGCCATGCCAATTTTTGGAGCGTCTCCGAAAATATAATTGTTGGAACGGCCGTTTAAAATTTCGCGAGCCGAATGCTTTCTCTAATTAAAAGAGCGGCACGGAAAACAAACCAACTTGGGCCAACTTGAGCTATCTTTCCATTGTTTTATTTGTCTACGGCGAGAATCATATTTGTCAAAAGTTCTGATCGAAAAAAAAAAAAAAAATTTGGGGTTGAATCTTGAATGCTCCAAATAATTTTAATCTATTTTGGGCGGGACGAAGTTCGCAGGCCCGCTAGTTTACCATAAAAGTACAAAAAAAAAAAAAAAAAAACATCCAAAAAGGGATATTATGTTAGTCACCAATCTCTGAGGATGAACGATTATAATTTCGAAGTTTAGGAACTCAGCCTGTGATGTTGGACATGTGGTTCTGCTTCCAAATTTATGGTGACATTTTTGCTGTTTGACTCTACTTTCCACGACAATAGAGGGCAGATGTTCTCGAGGGAATTTCTATTTAGATTTTATGCAACTTCTCAAATGAAAAAAAAAAAAAAGATTGAGCTTTTTAATTTTTCGAGCTGCTAGCTTTCACATTATAATTGCTCCTCGACCTAACCTTTTCCACAGTGAATAATGGTAGTGTCTCCTGATCGTTCCCGAATGTTTTAGATAACTGAACCCATTCCCAACTGACGGTTTTTAACATGATGGTGACCGATGAACAATCCTGTAGAAGGAAAGGAACCTATTTTTTCTCTTGAGCTCAGTCTTATTAACACGTCGAATTTCTTACTAACCCTGCTTACAGTTATATATATTTCTGAAACGCATTAACGAGAAATTTGATGAATAACCCATTTATCAGTTGTGATATCCTATTCATTGTCAAAAACAAACTTTTGAATTGAACTTGAATTTCAGGATTTTTCAAAAACGGAAGCGGGTCAAAACTCTGCTTTTCAAATTTAACGCAATAAATTTCTGCCAAAGCTTCCCAATACTGTGCAGTTACTTGCTTAAATTTTTGGTGGGATCTTTCACTTCTTAGACCCTGATTCGCCTCAGTCGAATCCACTGCATACCTACTTCTTGTAGGGCGACACCACCTTGAAAGATGTAGAAGAAGATACGTCTGAAAGGATCAAACATTTTTGCGACCATCTTGAGAAATTTCCTTTTACAAGTACCTACTTAGAGAGAAGCGTCTTTTCTTTGAAGTCGTTGCTCGAAACCTAGTAAGCAAACTGGCGAGACTAACTATAACGGCATATGCCAATATTATGTCATGATTGTAGTCACGACTGTTTTGAGACCTTAACCTTGATGTGGTAGCGTTTGAAAGAAAATCTAAGTGCGCATCCTTAATCATATAAATCGCAAATCGCAGATATCTCCCTCTGCAGTATCGTGGCTATTAAAGTAGACTCCACATGTCCACGGTTTCTCAATAGTAACGCCGAAACCTATTTTCATATAATTATTTTTGACGAAATGTAGGCACAGGTTAGGGAGCTACCCAAAATCAAGACAATGCAAACAAATGGATATCGACTTCCTAACATTGGTATCCATTGTCAATCGCGCCCTTGAATACGAATTTTTTTAAGTGCTTCTTATACTCATCGGCTTTGACATCAAATGCGCGCTACTAAAATTTAAAGAGGCAAGCTTGGTGCACAGACAAATTAACTGGTCCCTTCAAGAGGAAATATTTGAGTGTGACTCCATTCATTACGGCATCAGTATCCGGCAACATTATTTAGAGATAATTTATTCGGATTCTCGGCTAAAAACGTACCCTGTTAGGTACCGCACCCGGGACCTAATCTTCTAGAGCTGAGTAACAGATGCAGTTCTGGAGATGTGATATTAGGAGATCAGTGGTTAGTGCGCTGGGCCACTGAACGAGGGGTTCAAGATTCAATCCCCGGAGAAGACAAATTAAATATTAAGGTTCCACTTGGAACGTCGAACATATATCCGAGATCAGAACTATTCTGGAAAAGCTTCTCAATTCAGCAGCTCGTACTCGGTATAAAATTGTTGGTCATACAAAACGTACGGTTGTGAAAAGCCAGGCCTAGGATAATACAATTTTTAATAATAATAATATAGAGCGGGTCAATTGCACTGCGACCTTGTGGTCTTTTGTGCCCCCTGCTTATACCTTGGAAAGGTTCATGCCCTTTTCCAGAGCACCATCGTATCACAGTTCCATTAAGATCCGTGTTTGAGGGTCTTTGCTCTGTCTTAGCCTGGGCAAGAATATCAACTACTTAGACTTCATCCAGTCCAGTTTCTTTTATGAATCTGAGAATGAGTAGTGGGTCCATGGATTGTATATCCTTTTTTAGTACCTGGCACTTGCCCAGATTTTTAATCCTCTTATGGATCAGTGCTCAACAAGATTCCAGAATTTGGTCTAGGCTCTAGGGTTCCAGCGGTCTCATCGCCGAATCTGCAGAAAGCAAATTTTCTTCGGGTGTTCCCTTAGTCTACAATGTCCCGTTAGGAGACCTGTTAGGATTCTTAGGCTGTTTTGGCTTGGGCCGATACATGCCTTGAATCCTTTTAGGTTATAGTTCCCTAGAAGTTTCTTAGCTTGCCTCAGGCCTTGGATATTTTTAAAGACTGATCCTTTTTTCATTATCCTGTACTCTTCTCGTAGAGTGCGTTCCCCTATGCCGCAGAATGGTTCAGGCCCTATGTAGGGCTCCGCTCCCTATGGGTATCACAATGGGTCAATTTTGACCTGAGTGTAGCGCGGAATCTTTTCTCCTCGCTAACCCACAAACCTAACCTAAGGGCTCCGCTACACCCTGTATTGCCAGAGATTCGGCAGCCTCATTGCCCGTGATACCTGAATGACCAGGTATCCAGAAAATTGTTACTCTGTTGTTCTTACCTAATTTGTTAAGTCTGTGTATAGGCATTCCCATAAAAGCTCAGACTTCATGACATAGGCGTCAAGTGCCTTGATGGCGGCTTGACTATCTGACATCACTGCTATATTACAGTTCTTGTAGTTTTTCTTGAGAGCTGGTAAATTTGCCCATGGATTCGTAGTGTTTAATTTCTGGCCCAAACACTCCTGCACCAGTTCCTTTAAAAGGTATGATACATAGGTAGGCCCCTAAAATCCTGTTTTCTGAATAAGCTATCTGGGCTGTGAGCCTGAACCATAACCATAACCTACCGGGCTCAGATAAAAGAAGACTTGTAGTCTGATGAGAGAAAAAGACCTTAACTTAAGACTGCCTTAACATTCTTTTTCAATAGAAGGATTTACCGTTTGATGTCTTTTTATTAGGTCTATTATTCTTCCTAAGTGCAATTCAAGCTTGCGTATTATTTTATACCATCGCTAGTCCTAACTGAATCTATACCATCAACGTTTACGAAGTAATCAACCCCTACCTAACCTCAATATCAGCATATCTAGTCTAATATATCTAGTAATATTACAAGGTTACACCACATCGAGCACAACTATTGTATGACATCATGCCTAATTTAATGCGAACGAAATTCCTTAATCCAATTACATACCAACCGCCACTTGGGCTGCTCCCTTTCAAAGTATCGCATCCATTTACAATGCCATTACATTGCGAAGGTATCCAGCAATAAAAAGTTCTTAGAAAGTAACAAACTAATTCCACTCCGAATTCCCTTTACCAGTCGCACCGCCGGAGACCTTCAATTGTCCCGCAAAACAAAATTTATGCTGAAACATCAAATATGCAATTATTTCATTTCAATATACCATTCAATCCGCGGATAATATGACAACGCGGCTTGTATAATCAATAAGCGATTTCGCAAATCTAGGTCATATTTCAAAAATAAAGAACTGTTTCATGACAAAAAAATTATTCCTTTCCCCTCGCAGAGTGGTATTTAACGTCAACGTCTTCTAATATACCCATAGAATGAGACCAAACAAAGCTGGGGGAATAGAACTATGTAAGGAATCCAGCTTAGCGCACACCCCTGCGGTCACAAGCAATGGTATGAGCTGCAAAGGGTTGAAGCACTAAAATACTCATTAGGAAAGACGATACTTTGTAGTGTGCCATACTCGTAGTTGTAAAAGTTTTACTTTTGGTTTATTTTTTTCTAAACAGATTCGATCGATGTCGTCTGCACCGAGACCGTCTTTTCCACCGCCGCCGTCACAACAAATGCGACCTCAAATGGGACCCCCGGCGGTGGCGTCTACCCCTCCACGACAGCCTACGCCGCAAGTGCAGGGTATGAACAATCAGCAAAGACCAATGCCGCCACCGTTGCGAAGAGTGGATAGCAAGGGCAATGCACTAGTGAATCCTGGTCAGCCTCCACGACCGCAGCAACCGAATCAACAAGCGCGACCACCACAGAGCGGGGGTCCGATGAGTCCACCCGGTCATGGTGCGCCCAGGCCACAGGGTGCATTCCCTTGGTCTGGTCCATCTGGCGTTCAGCAAAATCCGCAAAATCGTCCACCGAACTCGTTTGGCAATGCACCGCCCAATCAGGCTGGAAGACCATTTCCCAGGCCTGGTGTGGGGCCGGGTGGCCAACCGCAATTTCGACCACCATATCCGCAGCAAAATCTCCAACATCAACAGCAGCAGCAGCATCAAGGACAACAACAACAGTTTCACCAGCCCCAACAGAGACCCATGGCTCCGCCATCAGCATCGCAACCAAGCAATGTCCACGATGATGACGACAGTGACGTGGTCTTTGGGCAGGCAGTGACTCCACTTAAGACACCAATGGCTGCAGCGTCTGCCAATAAAACAGAGCAGCTGCCACACGATGTGAAAACTTCCCAGCAAGTCACGCATCACACGGAAAACAATGTTCCTCCGAAGAGTACTTCTTTCGGTGAATTAAACGGAAAGGAGCAGCATCTTAAGGACATTGAAGAAGAAGTCACACTTTCCAGTGTCGAACAAGACCACCACAAAACGAATGCGCCTGCGTTCGGACCGTCCGAACCCAGCCCCCATTCGGGAAAGTTTACCAATTTTCAGAAAATAAGTGGCGATGTCACTGAGAAGCCCAAGAAGCCTGAAAAGCCAGTGAAACTGGACAAACCAAGCGAACGCGAGAAGCCAAAGGAGTCCATATTCAGTAAGAACATAAGTTAGTATATTATATACACAGGTGTTTTCTTTTCTCTTACCTCGAACTAGAAGCCTTATAAAGTTGTCTACCATATATTTATAAATACTTTTCACTAGGTGGACACGACTAATTTTAACCTTTTCTTTACAGAAGGGGATAATGACAGTGGCGTCGACGAGTCTACACAGGAAAAGGTATGTGAACAGTGAACACTTTAATTTGTAAACACGCGAGAGGCATTTTTCGATTATATGCAATTATTAATTAATAGAAATTCACCCTCACTAGATTGGATTGTATTTTAGAAGTAATTGGGTCATGTATCTATGGGTGTGTGTTTTTTTCATACAATGGTTTGATGATATAGGTAAAATGTATTGTGAAATGTCATAGGATGGTGCGGTTTGTTTTACTAAGTAAAATACGCCTTGTTGTTTTTTTCTGTGCAGAGGTATGTGTTAGACTCAGTCTTTCGAGTCTTCCAAAAGATGCTGTCCTGGGGAATTGGATCCACTTGAATCTAGAATCACTTTCGGTATATAAACTTCTAACTCGCTAGCCTCCACAAATCGACTTAAAAGATCTATGCCCAATGGTCAACAAATAGTGGGCCTTATAGATTTTGAATCTATCATTCGTTTGTTACGCTCCTTAATGAAGATGTTCCGTCTTACACCACACAGTTACACTGTTAAATGAGTGGACTAAGGGCCGTTTTATTCACTCGAAGTTGAACACAACTTGGGGATTTTTACATATCAAACTCCCCAAGTTGTGTTCAACTTCGAGTGAATAAAACGGCCCTAAGTTCATTTTGTTAAAGTCATGTACAAACTGTAACTATAGGTATTCTGCAACGACTTAATAATCATGACCTTATGAAATTTTAAGGACTGGGCAGGCCCAAGTAGAAATTTGTAACTTCTATCAGAATTTGCTTTAAATTATAGTCAACTCACTCAATTTTGTGTCGATAAAAACATTCCAATGGGAACTGTTTGAAATGTTTGTTACCATTACGTGTCTCAAAGATACAAATGGCCCTTACTGTAACATATCCTTACTTACTTACATACTTAAGGTGTCGCTACAGTGTGGGGTGGACCTGGGTCTAAACCAATACGCCTCTCCAGTTAGCGCGATATTTGGCTAACTGCCTCCATTTGCGCACTCCGAGTTGGTTGAGGTCCCCTTCCACTTGCGCGCGCCACCTAAGGCGAGGTTTTCCTCTACTGCTTTGTCCCTCCGGGTTGGAATCGAAGACTCTCCGGGCCGGAGCGTTGGTGTCCATTCGCTCTACATGTCCTAACCATCTTAGACGACTAATGCGTACTTTTCTGACCAGGTCGATGTCACTGTACAGCTCGTAGAGTTCGCTGTTAAATCTTCTCCTCCAAATCCCGTCAACGCAAACGGGACCAAAAATCACTCGAAGAATTTTGCGTTCGAAGCGACCAAGAAGATCCGCATCCGTTTTTGCTAGGGTTAATGCTTCGCCGCCATAGAGCAGGACAGAGATGATGAGAGTCTTATATAGAATCTCCTTAGTGCTTCTTGACAAGGCCTTACTAATTAGTTGCCGTCTTAGGCCAAAGAAACAGCAGTTGGCAAGTGTGATTCTTCGCTTGATTTCTGATGTGATGTCATTGTCAGAGTGTATAGCGGAGCCAGGGACAAAGTCCCTTACTATCTCAAGATTATAGCTGTCTATCGTGACGTTCTGTCCGATTCTTCGATGTTGTGTGTCCCTTCTTGTTGACAGCATATATTTTGTTTTACCCTCATTCACCACTTAACCCATTTTTGCCGCTTCTGTACTAATACTTGCAAACGCACCAGTGACAGCTCGCTGTGTTCTGCCAACAATGTCAATGCCGTCAGCGTATGCAAGCAGTTGCACAGACTTTTGGAAAATTGTGCCTCTGGTGTTGGCTTGCGAGTTTCGCACAATTTTCTCAAGAATGATGTTGAAGAAGTCACATGACAGCGCGTTGCCTTGTCTAAATCCTTTTTTGATATCAAAGGTCTCGGTGAGATTGTTTCCGACCTTTACGGAGCAGCGAGTATTCTCCGTCTTCATTCTGCACAATCTGACAAGTTTGGCAGGGATGCCGAAACTAGATATGGCTCTGTATAGCTCGTCTCTATAAATGCTGTCATATGCGGCCTTAAAATCGATAAAAAGATGGCGAGTATCGATGTGGACTTCTTGGGTTTTCTCTAGGATCTGCCGTAGTGTGAATATTTGATCGGTCGTGGATTTACCGGGCCTAAAACCGCACTGATAGGGACCTATCAGATCGTTGACGAATGGTTTCAGGCGTTCACACAGTACAGCAGACATGATCTTATACGCAGTGTTCAGGAGACTGATGCGTCTATAGTTGGCGCAGTTTAGAGAGTCTACTTTCTTGTGGAAATGTAACATATCCAAACACACAAAATCTTCGAAGTTGCCATTTATTGCTTCCACTTAACAGCTACGCGAATCAACTGCTTACTGTCTAAATTGTGACCACCGAGTGTTACCATAGTAACTGATTTGCCTGCCATAATACATCTTTAAGTTGGAGCACAGGGTCCATGTACAGATGTACACAATGCGGGTACAAACAATTTTGTTTTTTTTTTTTTTATTATTATTAAGTCGTAATATTTATATTAAGTGAACATCCCTTGGAAATGTCATTGCGTTATTCGCGTAAATCGACTATCAAATCTCTCGTCAAACTCAGCTGTTCTTAGACTTCCTAAAATTATCGATATGCCAAAAGTTAGTGAAAAGAAACAATTAAATTCTTGAAGAAATTGGCAATAAATGAGTTACTTATATTCCTTTTGGCGAAAACAAAGGCACATAAATAATATTTCCATCATCGCAGAGATTGACATTTGAAAATTTGCGTAATATTCCGCAGTCGATTTCCGAGTCAAATTGATCGCGGAACATTAAACTACTTTCCAAACAAAATCTGACAGATGATTTACGAGGTGGTAAATTTCTGCAGTTTACGCAGTTTATGAGGGTTTTACGCGTTTAAGTGAATACGCTTATTTCATTTTATATAAGTTTGAAGTAGGTATGTTACGGAGATACTATCTACAAACATTTGTAGTCCTTGGGAATTTATTCTTGCCAAAGCCAAATTGGTGTACTAAATAGGTGTAGAAAGTTTCGGATATTTCTAGCATTGTAGATATCAATTACATACTCGTGTAACATGCTATTTATTAAAAAATATCGATTAAATTTGATATTATAGGTCTGTTCCCTAACGATAATGCATTCGAACACATTCGCCAAATTTAGTCAAACTTGGTTCCCTTACGCAAAACTTGGGCAGAAGAGAGCAAAAAAAGAGAGAGCACAACAGTTCCCTTCCATAAAAAACCTGCAAATATTAGCCCAAGAAATTTCTTTGGGTTAGTTGTTTATAATTGCTGACAGATGGTTGTCAAATCGTTCAAATTCTAATTTGTAACTGACTTTTTATTTAATTTCATTTATATTTAGTGCTTGTATAGCATTAAAATCGATGTAAGAAACAAAGGAATTGTACTTTTTAGTTTCTGCAATAAAAACAATTCAAATCCTGGTCTTAAATATAAATTTCTGTTCTTTTCTACTGAAATTTGAATATTTCCGCCTATAAAAAAAATCACATTTTTCAAATTTGTGGTTCAAGGCGTTCCTTTTCATTTTGGTTATATTTAATTTCAGTGAGCATATTCTCTCACAATGAGAGAAATGTGACATATTGCCAAAAGTGAACCAGAAAGTAAGGGAACAGACCTTATGTGAATAATAAAAAAAAAAAATTTTATTTTTATTTTGTATTTCCACTTTCTTACATTCAAATTTAATTATTTGGAACTTCATTAATTATTTTCAATTTAATCTGCTGCAGTTTCATCAGAAAGCATTCTAATTTTGCACCTACTAAAATATTGAAAAAACTCATTAAAAGATATACATATTCTAAAATTCAGAAGTCTCTAAATTACATATTTCGATTCTTTTTAGATAAGTTCATTGTTAATCATTAAACCATTCGCGATGTTTTTTTTTCTATGCCACCCTATACCTATGCCCTTTTACGCTTGATGAGCAATATCATATAATTTTTCGTGCATGCCTACATTAAAAGGAGCATAATCTAATTCAAATTGGGATCCATTAATATATAAATAAAATAAAAGTAGCTTTGAAATAAAATTCAATATTATATTATTAATATTTTTTGAGCGCGTGAGTTTTTGCCACTACAACTTATTGATATTCGTGGTAAAACTGATTTCCGTTTGAGTATTTTGCATTCTGGTAAGAAGAAACGCAATTATTAAATTCACCTGCATTACCATTTCCATGACACAGTGTTCGTTTATGTATTTTAGCATCCCTATCAAAGGGGAAAGGTTATGTGTGTACGTTTTATATTGGTATCAGTAACCAACTTATTATAAACACATGAAACAAAATGGGACAGCTCACTAAAATTCGGTCACATTTCGGTGACAAGTTGTAACCAAAAATACCATTATGTATGTTTCCCGAAATAGTAATTTAAAGAGCTAAAACTAATACACCACTTTGGTCACCGTTCCACCCTGCACTGGAAACAGTACGCACTTCGAAAGACTATACACACTGTTACTGTTACGGAAACATTTCTCAAATGTAGGAACAGTGCTTAAAATATTAATAAAACCAAAAATTTCTACTTGGGAGCTGCTTTATTAAGACATTGAATGTCATCCGAGTATAAGTTTTACTAACAGTGTTTCGATCTTATAAAAAATGAGAGGCCGATTGCAAAGTAGAAATTAGTTCCTCTTTGGTAAGGTAGGTTTTTGTGGCTAGTTTATCGACTTTACCGCTGCCGCTCCACATAGTTTGGTTAGGGATTGCCAGAAGACGTTATTTTTTTTTTAAGTAAATAATTTGCATTTTGAAATTTTCAGGTTTTCACACACATCAATAGATATCAGTAATTAATATTAAAAAAAACATTACGAGTAGTGGTACCATTATTCTCGTATTTTTTTTTTTTTTTTTTGTTAATAAATCTGTTTTGTAAAAATTATAGTTTTTTTTGCGGCCCATACAAGTTAAGATCTTGCTGGGTTGGCCCGTGATAGCCATTGAGTTTGGCATGCTGGTTAGGTTTTAACCATAATGGTTCCCTGAGGTTTGCGATGGATCCGCTATGGTGCCTCGTCCTGGTCTTTTGTTGCGATCTCACAACCCCACTCAACCGAACCTAACCTAATCAATCCTCATGATTGTTATCCGTTTCATTCCCGCACAAATGAATGTTCACAATCTCCACTAGTGCTGTTATCACAATCACAATTGAGACATTTCTCTTACTACGCATCACTCTCCCACAAGCTCTGAAATAATAAGACCTTCATCCCTAGAAAATTTTGTTTTCTTCTATTTTTTTGAATTGAATGTCTGTTTCAATAACTGGCTTCCGTCTCAGCAAAGTAAAATAGACAAATGCTCAATAAAACTGTCGATAGTACGTAATCAATAAAATTGACATATTTTGTGTAAGTATACGTTTCAAGTTATAGCACCACAAAAGTTTACAACAAATTGTATTATGGAGAAGTAATTTCCATACAAAAAAAGTTTCCCGTGAACTATAAGCTTCCCCTGAGCTTAAATTAGTGCTCCCCACTCACTCCTGCTCAGGGTTAATGCTTAGCTTGTATCTCAATATTGTCAAGAAGGGTATAGTTATTATTACTTTCCTTTGGTTCAGTGAGAAAAATGTTCATTAAAACTAACCCATTATGGACAAACCCAATATTTTTGTAAAAAAAAAACAAAATATTCACCAAACCACTATCTCAATAATTAGATCTCTTTAGCCATTGCGGTTTTTTTTTTTTAAATAACTCTTAAAGAATACAAGGACATTCACCCAAGCGCATATTATTGTCGCACTCCTATTAACAGGCATCAGATCTATTTCCGCTACGATGATACAAATATGTGGGCATTATTACAAACACATATCCGTCACTTTCCGTTTGTTTTTGCGCAAACTATTCATATATACATACTGCAAAACTTTGCAAAGTAAAAAGAACGAAAAACGAAGACATCAACCCACCAAGCAACTGACTTAATCGACTATTTCAGCAAGAATATCCCTAATAAATTTATTTTAGTTTTACTTTTGTTTTACCTTCCATATCGGACAGCTAGCGGGATGGAGTAGCAGGCGACTATCATGTTCATGTATACACAATAATAATACACAAGCACCACCCATATCTATATGGAATAACTGTGCCACGGTTGATGAGCCTCATAAGTTGCATTCGATTGAACAAACAATCAGTTTTGCCCGAGGCGACCAAAAAGATACTTGTTTTCAAATTCTTAGTCGCGAATTCTCCATAGTCGTTATTTTATGTGCGCTGCGTCTCTATGTCCTAAAAATAAATCCTGCAAAATACAAACAAAAATCGATTATACACAAAAATGTGCAATACAATCCAATAAGTGAGGACTTCAGTTGCGTGATTAGTTTATAACGAAAGTTTATAAAAAAAAAAAAAAAAACACTAAAGTAACAAAATTGTTTGCTCCGTCTGTTTAGGAACGCAACGGTCCGATTTCACCAAGTTCTCCCGCCAAGACACCAACCAAGCCTACCTCGGGCATTTCCAGACCCCCAAGCGCTACACCATCGAACAAATCCAACAAATCTAGAAGCACCTCTAGATCCAGACTAGCCCTGAAGACACCAGAGCCCGAGTCAGCAAAGAAAGGTAAACACGCACTGCTACTGCTTGTGAATTGTCAACTCTGACGGCGATCAATATTTGCAGTTCCAATGAATAAGGTTCAAGTGGGTAATGCACCTTCACCAAATCTGAAGGCTGTTCGCTCAAAAATAGGATCGCTCGATAATGCCACGTACAAGCCAGGCGGTGGCAAGGTTAAAATCGAGAGCAAGAAAATCGAGATAAAGGCCGCTCCAAGGATCGAAGCGAAGAATGAAAAATACACTCCCAAAGGAGGCGATAAGAAGGTAAATTTTAAATATATTTTCGAACATTCTTTTTATGGATAATAGACCAACTTCAGCTTCACGTATTGTTGAGCTAATTTGAAACAAAAAAAAAAAAATCAAAAGAAATATTCGTAGTATACATTCGCACAGTCATAGGATTGTAAGCAATTTCACGGTTCACTTAAAGCAGAATAAAAAGACAACGTAAACGCAATTGTGTACATAAGTAGAGTAAAGTAAATCGTATTTTGTTTTGGTTAACTTTTTGTAGATTATTTTGAATTTCACGTAATTGAGCAAAAGATACATCGGATATACAAAATACTTACAGTAATGACGAGCGCTAGGTTTCTCCAGAGTCAATGCCATCTTAGAACATACATATATACTGACGTGCAAACAATTCTATTTAATTCCGGTGTAATTATTGTAGATAGTTTCAACGAAACTACAATGGAATGCTAAGTCCAAAATCGGATCTCTAGAGAACGCCAATCATAAGCCTGGCGGTGGTGATAAGAAAATTGATACAATTAAGGCGGACTTTAAGGATAAGGCCAAACCAAAAGTTGGCTCTAAGGACAATGTTAAATATGCTCCTGGGGGTGGTGATATTAAGGTAAGCGTTTTAACAGTCATCATCTGCGGTACCGATACCTAACCTAAACATAAAAAGATCAATTGGCAGAATTAAACAAAAAAAAACTTCAACAAAATTCAGTTGCATATATGAGTGTGATATATCTCGTGCGGATAGGAATAAAAATACGATTCTTAGGAAGCATGATATCTTTTCTATCTTAGATACTATTAGACTCTGTCCTTGGCATGTCATTGGATGTGCATGGTTATACATAGTATTGTGGTAGAATAATTGCATTTGGTTTCTTATTGCTTTACTTATGGGACCGACCATCAAATACTACTCAGTTACATTTGTGCAGGTATACAGGACTAAAAATAACTAACGCAGATAACAACTACTACACGCAGAAAACTCACTTATTTGAAATCTACCAATTTTCAACTTAAAACAACTGAGTAACATTATCAATATAGCTCCTACAGAGTTAGTGGATTTAAAATAACCGAGTCAACTTGTTTAAAGAAACTCGGCTAAAAATGACAGATTTTTTTTTTTGATTTTTCCTCCAAATTTTCCGGTTGTAAATAAGAAACAATCAAACGAATTTATTCAACTGGATGATATTAATTTAGAAACTTGGTTAATAACAACTGACAAAGAGTGCTCCCAGACTTTGAAGACTTTTTTCCCCTTTCTTTTCAGGAAAAATTTTAGTTTTTCCCTAAGTTCGAAAAAATGTCCCCTTTATTTTCCCGTAAGTGAAATTTGCACTCGTTTTCATATGCAAAACTTCAAAAATGTACTATAAATGTAAATATGTACCATTTTTATGTTCAAGCTTAAAATAAGCATTATCACAAAAAATATAGGAACCTACATATTATACGATAATTTCCATTTCTATTGACACAAATATGTTTCTTCCCTAACGATAATGCGTTCGAAAACATTGCACAAATTTAGTCAAACTTCGTTCTCTTACGCAAAAGTTGGGCAAAAGAGAGCCAAAAAGATAGAACAAAACATTTCCCCTCCATAAAAAATCTGCAAACATAGCCCAAGAAATTTCTTTGGGCTAGTTGGTTAATGCTGACAAAAATGTTTGGTTGTCACGTTCGTTCAAATGCTAATTTGTAACTGCTTGTATAGCATTAAAATAGATGTAATAAGCAAAAGAATTACACTTTTTAATTTACGCAATAAATGCAATTCAAATCTTGGTCTAAATAAATAAACAAAATAAATTTGTGCTGATATTTGAATATTGCCGCCTAAAAAAATCACATTTTTCAAATTTGTGGTTTTCTTTTTGGTTGTATTTCATTTCGGTTAGCGAATTCTCTCGCAATGAGAGAAATGTGACATGTTGCCAATATTGAGCCAGAAAGTAAGGCCAACAGACATTTATTATCAAAATTCTTACGGAGAGGTTCGATGGGCTGTTTGTTCATGCTTTATATTTTGAACAATTCATTCGTTGAACATTTTTCTTAATAAAAATACTTTTTAATTTTATTTATAAACATTTTCCATTTTGCAGAGACTTTTGAGTTTTCCCCCTTTTTTAAGCTTGTCCCTTGTTTTCCCCTTTCTCATTTAAAATCGCCAAAATTGGCCCTTTTCCCCTTTTTCATTTAAAAAGAGCCAAAATTGGACCTTTCCCTTTAATCTGCTGATAAGGTGTGTTTCTTCCCGGAACGAATACTCGTTTTTTTTTTTCAACAGAGAATGTCGACTGCGTTAAATTTATCCCATTTATTTTAACTGAAAAACAGCCGCGTTCGGTTCGAGCCAATAGACGTGTAACATACTTGTAGGGTACGGGGCAACCTTTTTTCGCAGTTTTGAAATAAATCTGTTCGCAAATAAATATTTGAAAAAATTAAAAAAAAAAAAAAAAGTTATTGAAGGCTATGATTATTTTACTACAAAAATAAAAAAATTTCTTAAAAGTTAACTTCACGCTGATAATTAAAATAAAATTAAAAACTTGCCTAAAAAGGCGATTCCGCCTCATGGTAGGGCACAATCGTCATCCGGGTGGGGCACTTTCGTCATTAATATAGAGGACGCAATGTATTAAGAATATATTTTGTCTTTATATGAATAGTTAAGCAAATCTTATATTTTTAAACATAAAAATTAAATGAGATCAGATATTAATTTTTAAACTAAAATTAAATTAAACAAAAACTTTTAAATCATATTCTAGTTTTGAGATCACAAAAAAACAAATATTAAAGTAAAGGACAAATGTAAAATAAAAGGATTTGTTTGGAAAAAAAAAAAAAATTCATTGCACGTTGTATCGAACTATATCAATGTTCTTAAAAAAGATAAAGTTTGAATATCTTCCAGATCCTGCAGCCGCATTTGCTTTAGTCGAAAGTGCCCCATTCTTTGCTTTAGTAAACGTTATTGTTTCTCACAAAACCTATAAAAAAAAATTCAATGAAATATTATGAATATGTCGAATATATTAAACCCAAAAGTTTAACACTCACAACCAAAGACTTCCCATAAAAAACAATTAAATATCCTCGTGTAAAGGAAAAATTGCAAAAAATTACTGAACGAATTAAAAATCGATCTAACCACCGCAACAGCTGCAGAAGAACAGTCATAGAATAGTTCATTTACGATCTGAGAGAACAGTGTGGCACGAGTTGCCATTAAAAATTTTATTTTAAAATTAAACGCGCCTATCTGTAATAAAGAAAGTCAAAAGTGGCCCATCGTGGAAAGTACCCCACGCTACCTTATATTTTGTACTCAGTCCTATTCAGAAGATTAGCTGAAAGAATCATTCAATTTGTTTGCGTTCCTTAATCTATTCCGGTTCTGTAGTTCTGACTACAACGTACTACGAAATCGGCCCTAGCGAGATATCCGTCGGAAAGGAAAATTATCCGTAACGCATACGCTTTCGGAGGCTCAAATTCCATTCGAGTTGTCCGACTTCGGAAGAGAAATTATTTTAATTATTTTCTTAAAAACAAGAAACAACAACATTTCGTTAAATTCAAATGCCATAGATTAGGTGCAGGCGTATAAATAATACAAAATTCATGATGTGGTAAATACGAATTACGCACCTTCAAAAGTAATGTTTGCAAAGAATTGTCCGCCCGTTCAACTATCAGTATTACCTAACTTATTCGCGTACTAAATTTAGGAGTTTTCAAGCTTCTATCGCTGCCTAGGGTTTTCTGACATGCATATTATGCGTCCAATGAATAATGGCAAATCGTCCATTTTCGAACATTAAAAACCAATTTGACTAAAACAAAAAGCAGAGCAAATTATGGTTATCCGAAAACAAGTCGTATACGGGTACCGAAGATGACTTCGGGCCTTACTAACAGTCACTTTTAGTAATCACTTTAAATTTGAAAAACTCACAATAGAAACATTTTTCATAGACAACCAACTATTGGGACGTACAAAAAATATAATATGAAGTTTACAATTATACTAGTAAGGCCCTTTATTTTTATACGTAGATAGCGTTTCACAGTTATCCACATATTTGACATTTCAATGCTAGTGACACTTATTCAAATTAACAAAAATTACAGTTCTCACTAGTATCCATCAATGAAAGAATAAAAGATTACGACATCAGGGTCGCAAATTGACTCTAAAATAGAAATTCAACATGCGCATGGCGTTATTTGATATTGAAAAATGCGCCACTTTATCATTTACGGGTACAGCGCGAATAGGCATCCTACACCCGCGACGAGACTTACAAAAATGTTGATGAATACGTCGTAAACTTTCTATCTTTCATTCTTTCATTCTTGAACAACTAGCCAAGTATCAATTAACATTGCTGGATAGAATGCAGAGCTTTAAATATTCATTTAATTTTATTGCAACAATTTTTTAATGGCCTAAGCATGAATTATAACAACAAATAACACATATTTCTAATGACACAAATAAACTTCCAAAGCAATATGTACTACAACACATAATAACTGTATTGCATATTGTTTGTTCTCTCTGATCATTTATATCTTAAATTTTCATTTGGCATATCATTTATCAGAAGGACGATTCGCCAAAGGACGTAAGTAACTCATTACAAAAAAAAAAAACAAAAAACAAGCCATTAATGCTGACAGCACCATTGTTGTTGAATTAATTTCCATTTTAATTTTATTTTTTATTTAATTTTTTAAAATTAAAAGAACATGATCAAAGCACAACAAAATATCTACAACACATTCGACTCAAATATGATTTATGCTTATGTCTTATTTTTTGCATAACTATTTTACTTTTTTCCAAAGTCTAGTCTCGACGTCTTCTACTTAGTCACTAGTAAATTTCCAGTGCAATATTCTATTCTATTTTCTATTCTATTTTATCATCAAAATTATATTGAATATGTATGAAAACTGAAATCTAACAGAAAAATAACATTTCTTTTTATTTTGTTCGTTCAAAATCAAACTGTAAATGTATGCATACTAATCATTTGAGAATTTTCAGATACAAACTCATAAGGTAGAAGTTAAGGCACAAAGCAAAGTTGGATCTTTGGATAATGTAAAGCACAAACCAGGTGGAGGGGATAAGAAAATTTTCGACGACAAGGACTATTTAAAAAATGTTGAGCACCCTGTTGCACTGACTTCACCTTCACAGGTATAATAACCCAAAAAGCGAATCTTTTTCCCAGCAAGTCTAACATTCACATTTTCTTTTTGTTTTTAAATAATTTTCTTATTCTTATCCCTAAGTAAAATGCATTGTAATGGTATTTTTTAAAAGAATTTTTTGAAAATATATATTGGCAACACGCACATTTTCAGCACAATTTCTAAATCTTAACACGTACTGGTACTACAAGTAGTTACTAATATCAATTTGGCTGTAATGTATCTAATATGCAGACATTTTTTAACACTTTTACACAGACTATAAATAGAATACTTTAATATAAGATTAAGGAAAATCCACTTTAGTTTTTATTGTTTTTAATTAATTTTCGAAATTTTTCTATCGGAATGTGTAGGAAGACGGGTGAAAGTTATAAACGTAAGTGAAAAATTTGCTAATGGGCAATGCCACTATACTAATGGCATAGAAAAATTTTTATTTGCTATTTTCTAAAGTGGCTGAAATAAATTCACTGAAGTTTCTTAAAGTAAAATTTCGTTTTCCCTTCGGGTATAGAAAGGAAAATCTTAACACATTCATAATTACTGCCTTAAGGGCCAGTCTGTTCACAGCCGGTTAAAGCCTTGGTGAGGTTACCACAGATTTAAACCGCATTTACAGTATCAGCCACGCGCATTTTTGCACGAGACGGGACAGAGAGATCCGTTTGTCCGTAGGAATGAGATCACAAATCAGACGCCTGAGGTGTCATGGATGTTCTACCCATAATTATAGATACGTAAAGCGGAAGTTCCGGGAACCAACATTTCTGCAATCACATGAAAACATTTCTATTTCCGATTTAAAATATATGAAATGAGAGTGTTAATTAGTTTCAGTAAATTAAACCAACAATTAATTCATCAATCATTTATACGAAATAAATAAATAATTGTACGTTCATCACTTCCGGAAGCCATTTTGTTTTATAGGAAAACGAAATTTCGTAAGCCATCGCTATAAAAATATCAACATGCATAGCTTTCCCATAATTCCTACCACGTAAACGAGATGACCGACCAAAAAACGTTTCACGTTTTTTTGCGTGTTAGGTAATGCTGTCCCTTTCAGTCAGACGGCTGTTTAGTATTGGGCAATGGGCATCCCTTTAATTTTCCGTGATAGGAATGTGTGACCGTGTAAATGCCCCATTAGGTTAACCCATGATTATAAATCAGTGATAACCAATGAGTGTCTATTGTCCGTTTTTTTCACTTTGGTCACCAAACCATAGCTTGCAACAAGTCGTTCCATTTTTCCAGTTTATTTGTCATTTTTTTTTTTTTTTTATTCAACGACAAACGCAATTTTCTCGTTCTCTCAATATTTTTCCTAACGCGTGTGCTTTATCTCAATTTATGAGAATTGCCGTCGGCCAAAAAATGTTGAAAATAATCTTACTTCATCCTATGCATCCATTATTTTGGCGTGTTGCGTATTCTATGCTTATGTGTCAGTTGAAAACGTCAACGAAACCGATGTGAATTTGTGAAAGATTTTATTAGTTCACTCCATCTTCATTTTATTATTTGAATTTTTCTTTTTGTTCGCACAATATTGTACAAAAAGTTTTTGTGTATCAGCTACGTCGAAATGATTACCTACGTAGTCCTTAAAAAATCTTGAACAAATGAAATTGTAGAAAATTTGTGGTTAAATATCATTAACCGCTCAAAATCGGCTGGTTATCGATTTCTCTGGTTAACTAACCAAACCACTGATTCTCTGGTTAATATTTTGCTGAACAAACACATGCGATGGTTACCAGCTGGACTAATCGATGATTAAAGATAACCAAGATTGAACAAACCGGGCCTAAGAGTGTCAAACTTTTGGGGCATCATAAAGCATTTCTGAGGACAAAAATTGATGAGCACACATAAATTTGTTTTATTTATGATGGGAATTTACTTCAACAAATAAGTTAGGTATAAGATATTTCTATTAAATTAGACACAAGTAAGAAGTAATCTGTCAAAAAAAAAAAAAAAAACCGCGGTACTGAAAGAGACGTATATAATTGCAATGGGTCTTAGTTCTTTCCTTTTTGTTCATATAGTAAGCTCAATGCTTCGCAATTTCCATTTAACTTCAGTTAAGCAGAGACCTTAATAACAATTAAAACATACAAGGGCGATCAGAGTTCCCGCTTTAGGGTGATTTTCATTTTATCGCAATAAAACAATATTTTTGTACTTTATATATTTTAGCGGACAGTTAAAGCTATGAATCGCGTTCTCGGAAAATGCCAATTTCTGACAGTTCTACTGTCAAAATATGGTCATACAATGTAATGGGCATATCTCATATGCTCTAATGACCTAAATGCCACATATCACCACGCTGTTTTTGACAGATAAAAATGCCCAAATTGCATATAGTGTAATCGTACAATAAGCACGAATGCCAGCATAAAGCCCTATATGCCCATGTGCACTTTATTGAAATTTCGTTGTGGCGTTGCTGGCATTTTTAATGGAATAAGAATTATTTTGTTGTCATCGGTGTTTGAGTTCGTGGGATTGTGATTTATTTTCATTTTCGTTCTCTTCTTTTGTGGAACAATAACAAATATGAAATGAAAAAATGACAAATACCTTAAATGACCACCAAGGCAAATATGGCCATATTGGTAATTTTGATATAGTCTAATGTGGTTTTCCATTGGGACCACCAGAAATCTTTTTTAGATCTCAGATTTTACGGTGCTCATGGAACGCGCAACGAGATTGATCTGCTTTTGTAAATGGATTAGTGCGTTAATTGACAACAATATCAGCTGTTCAAATAGCATTCGTTTTTGGCAAAATCACAAATGGATATCGACCTCAAAAATGTTTTCCTTGTTGTAGATACAAATGAAGTATTATTGGTGGTTTTTAATCTTCAGATGACGAAAGTGATAATGAAGACAATAATTCCTCCGAAATCATATTCATAGCTATTTGTGTATTTTGCTATTTTGGTTTTCACGAAACTTTGCGCATTTCTCTCAAAAGCAAACTTCTTAAACTGACGTAAAACAGCTGTGCAAATTATATTGGTATGCGTAAATCTGAAAAAATATCGAGATCTGCAAAAAGTGATCCGAATCGACAAAAAGATTGATTTTTCGTCCCAATGGAACGCGAAAAGTGATTTAGATAAAAAAAAAGATTGATTTTTGGTCCCAATGGAAAACCACATAATATAAAGTTTTTATAATCCTGACATTTTGGTCATTTGACAGCTAATCTGGTCATTTGCCTGTTGGCATTCATATGTATAATTGGCATACAGTCCAATTTTAGCTTTAGTTTGATTATTTTTGATTCTTTTAGGATTCCATTTCCATTCGATTTAAATTTCGAAACCAAAGGGCATTGCCACCACAAAGGTGTGTTTTATTGAAAATGATCTCAGTAAAGGAAAGTGAAGTAGAATCTTTATTATGAAATTAGAATAATTACAGTCTTCCTGTCACTTCCAAGGCTCACACTGGGTATTTATCCCAAGTGGACTTGACTAGACAGCAGAAATTTATCTCAAAACAGTTTTAAGTTCTGTGCATGACTATGCTCGTAAACTACTTTCAGCGCCATTCACATACAACGAGTGGGATCCGATCGATGATTCAAGGCACTCAACCAAATATACCTACCAGTTTATACAACTTTACACAAATGTGACAGTTTCATTGCGCACTTGTCTATTTTATTTTTCTTTAGTTTGCTAAAATAGAGTTCAATAAAACGCGCCTTATACCATTTGCGTAGGTACATCTACATGTTCAATGCAATTCACTCAATATGCAGTTTTAATTTCCAAACGATCCATTGCAAATAAATCCTTAACTAAATCCATTCACAATGACAAATGCAAAATGGAACTAATATAATAATTTCCGTTTCCGTTTTTATTTATAGCTCTGCCAGGGCCGTTTTTGTGCCTCAATCCATATTGAATTTGGTC
Organism: Cheilosia urbana; assembly: GCA_946477585.1. NCBI lineage: Eukaryota > Metazoa > Arthropoda > Insecta > Diptera > Syrphidae > Cheilosia > Cheilosia urbana. The sequence goes on from OX297853.1 coordinate 122,855,221, forward strand.
ATTGCAATCATATGAATAATGTTTGTACCTATACTAACAATTTCATATGCCATCTCCTCTTACTAAACATCACTTATATACTTTTATTATGTTGATCGATTGGAAACGAAATCAATTCATTCTAACACAACTAAAAAAACAAAAATTCTAAAAACCCAAAACAAAGCTTGTAGCAAAGCATGTGCTTCATGCCACCCCTGCTTGATTTAAAATGTTCTCAAGTTGAATCGAATTTTATCAAAAGGAATATATTTATTTTAGGAATATCTTTATCAATTTTACTAAGGGGGTATAAGTCTTCTATCTGTGTGTAAGTAAGAAAAATTGGCATTATGTCCTGAATTGTGAAAGCCTGCGTTTTAGCTAAAGGTATTGTTGCCAATGTGAATAACATTTTCGAAAATGTGTGGTGTGATCCCTAATTATTTTGTTTTTTTGTCTTAATTGTAACAGACGATATTGAAAGCGATGCTGTGCTACATGAAGGCTTAAATATTTTGAAGTTATTTATGACGGAAGTTGAGCGTTGAATGGTAAACTAAAATGCGCAGTTATCTGAATAAATGCAGCGATATATGACTCGAATGCGAGTAAGCGATTGCAAAAATACCTCTAGAGCTATAGATCCTTGACAATAAACATTTTTATATGCTATTCACACCGAGCCGAAAACCTGGGGTCGAATCGCAACTTCCGTGAACGAGCTACCCGTTCACGAAATTAAGTTGGTTTTACATGTGAAACAAAAACAAATTCCGTCATGAAATGCTCGATCACGAAGGACGCGATTCGACCCCTGACTTCCGCGAAAACACTAGAAAACTTCATCAAAAACAGAAGTTTTCATATTTCAGTTTTCAAAACGAGTCGTTTAAAGTCGTTTTCCACGAAAACACCATGAAAACGACTTCCAATCGTTGCGTTTTTTGAAACAAACACACCTTTTGCAACATTCAGCAGAGCAGTTGACTGAACAAATGTCACAACTAAAATCATTTTCCACACTTAATTGATGGGCTAATAATATTTTTAAATGCTCTGAACTCATTTTATTTGTTGATTAATGGGATCGAAATTTGTGAACAAAATAAATTCCATATCACGACTAGTGTCTCCCAGCTGATTGAAACGTCAAACGAAAACTAGTTAGTTTTTGTTTTATATGAATGCAATTTGGAGTTTTCGACGAAAACACGGTTTTCGCTGCGGTGTGAAAAGGGTATAAGTTCCGACTTAAAATTTAAGTAGTTCACAGTGGCCATATTTTTCACACAAATTTTGCTATTGTGAGCTTCCTTAAATTTAAAGTCGGGACTAAAATTTGTTATTAGCACGGCGCGTAGTTTTATAGTGCAGCCCATGATAAATTTGTCAAAAGAAAGGTTGATCAGATCTTCCGCTATACTAAGACCAATAGCTTCTCTTTAAATATTGTCAAAAGACAAAATAGCACAACTAGTTGGAGACTATTTCATCACACAACAGCGGTATGAGTAGTCTTGTCTTCGCCGTATAGATCCAAATGGACCTCCTATTTACATATAAAGAGGCTTTGCCTTGTCGAAAGACAGGCTCCGCTTCTGCAGTTTTTACTCGTCATGTCTAGAGGAAAGTAGCTAGTTCGAGATTTAAGATCTCAATGGATTATGGGATCATTATGCCCAAGGCCGCCTTTAGTTTGTTCCTATTACACCTAATGCACGGTTGATCAATCATACCCAAAGATGCCTACGCGTTTGCATAAACTATAGAAAGCGCCCTTACCTATATGACGATAAGCAATGTTGCATCTCACAGAAAGACTTACTTTAAAGAGTAAACTTGTGCACTTTGCAGTTCAAAAACTCTAGCTCGAGTATGAAAAAACGGCCTTCACAGCTCGCTTTTAATATCGTCTTTACCATTGCCGTTATAATTACATGTGGATTATAAAATTTAATATGTCCCAATCGATCTGCTGTTTTAGTATTTTTCTTTATTATTATAATTTCCTTGACACGTATTAATTTATTTATATTTTTTAAATTCAAATAGAGTCCTCCACCTTCGTCCATGACAACATCAACTATTGGTGCAGATGAAAATTTAAATCAGCAACAACAGCAACAACAACAACAGCCGCAACCAACCTAAATTGTTGTTTTTTTTATTCCTTATAAATTATATAAATATTTTACCTTCATTTGTAAATCACTAAGCACCAAGAAGCTGTTTAACATTTTTACTTTTATTTTGTTTTCTTTGATAAAATGATCATTGTTTTTAATTTAAAATAAAGCATATATTTATATTCACTAATTTGTTTTGTTTAATTTCTTATTTATTTCGAAGCAAATACATTTGGATATTTATTTTATTATTTTAATAAACGAGAAATATTTAATACAAAAAAAAAAAACAATTGCAAGTGCAAAAATCACCTTTAAAAGAAATCCAAATAATTATAATAATTAAGAACTAATATTATATATGTATACATGTAGTACCCATGATTATTGTAATACAAATTATAAACATCATATTTACACAAGAAAAACAAAAGAAAAGAACAAATGCATACATTATACACATAATAAGGCAAACAAATATATACATACATATACATTGATCAAAATTATATTTGCGCATATTTACCATTAAACAAATAGATAATTATGTGTAAGACAATTGCATAATTGCTGGCAGTAATATCGCTTTTACCATTTTTAATTAAGTAATAATTTCACATCATGTCTGTGTGATATAGCTAGTGATATAGACGACAAAAGCTTTTAGTTAAATCATACAAATTTATGAACAAAAATAAAATCATCATTTGTTTTTTAATACGTAGTTAACCGTTGATAATATAATAATTGTTTGCAATCATATAGTAAATTTTATTGAGATTTTTTTTAATTTAGTAAGTACAGCACAGTATGTGCATTATTTTTTTATATTCATGTTTATACACATATGTATTGTATTTTATATAACACAATTGTGGATCCCGCGTGGAGCGACTAGCACGCAGGAGTGAAATACTTTGCAGAATTTTTAGTACCTAAACAAAAATGTAGGGTCAATCGTAAATTGTTTCGTCATTTTGGGCTATTTATTTATATTTCAGCAGAATGGTTGATCAATAGACAAAGATCAAATTTTTTGATTAGATATTGTGGTAGATAAAAAAAAATGGAGGCTATGCGATTTTCGAATCCAGTTCCAGTTGGAAGTCATTACGATACTTGCTGAACTTTCTTGATAAATCAGTCATATGGTTGGTGGTTGCTAAGATGAGATGCAATTATGTCCAAAGGTCTATGAAAAATATTACATTTCAAAAATTCTCCACACGCAATTGGATTTTTATATTTTACCCTGTAATCCTCGAACCCCCAAGTTGTAGGTATTTGCATATTTGAGAAATGAAAGTGGCTCTGAAATTTTGGGTACTAAAGGGTGGCGGTTTTTCAGATGTTGATTTTTCGAATTGGCAACATTTTTTCCAACAACTCCAAGTCGACAACTGTCAGCTCATTTCGGCACATCATTTAACGATGAGTAGGTAAATGACGTTTTTCATTAAAGATTCAAGAGAATTTCCCCGAAATTCAGAAGTGCTCTCTTCAATGAAATTCAATGGAACACTTTTGTAATAGAAGTGGACCTCATTGTGAGATTTGGTTTTCCGTTGCTACTTTTTTTTTGTGTTCTACAGTAAATATAAATATTTTCATCAATATTTCAATTTAGCACCCCTATTGTGAAGAACAACTATCAATAATTGATAGTTGATACTTAAATTAAATGGTATGGCGACGATCACTTATCAATAAAGTGTCGATCGACTGTGAACGTTCTGCAATTGTCGGTTAACAAATCTGTATTGTGAATGTCAATCTTGGACAATTTTATTGGTAGTTGTCAATTTTTCTATCAATAGCAATTTCGGTGTTGATAAGGACGGCTCTTAAACGAAAATGTTGAACATCAACGTTTTTAATTGTTTTTGTTGTTATTTCTTAAGGGCTTTTATGTGTATACATTTTGCTATTCGTTTTTCTTCGTCTGTGTAATGAATTTTGTCTATTTTGGGTACATGTAATTTTCCGTAACGCGTTTAGCAGAGCTGCAATTAATCGGTTTAAGTTTGGGTCCAATATCTTCCAAAAAATCAACGAATGCACCTCAAAAGCATTCTTGGAAATTAAATTAGCTACCTTCGGTTTTCCAGTTCTAAAGGATTAGATGCGACTCGCAAACTCCTCCGTATAGTAGCCAATTCTGCGTACTCTGACACGCCGTGGTCACCATCGAACAAATTTCCACTGATGACATATTTTCAATAAATTTTACAGATTTGTAACACTCGTAATTATTGTTTAATTAAATTGTTTGCAAAATCCTTAACGATCACTCTTCAAATCAAAAATATTTTAGAACTGTCAAAGTTGAGTTTTCATTCACAATAACTTTATTTCTGGCGTTATGTTCACAATAGGTTATATTTTTATCAATTGTTTTTCGCAATACCAACATCAATCGTCAACCGATTGATAGTTGATCTTCGCAATAGGGCTGTAGGTTTACATATTGCACGTATAATAGAATATTTTCGGATCACATAGCGCAAATTTTGTTTCCAACAACACAACAAACACTTCAATTTGACATTTTGCAAGTGTGTGTTGGTGAGTTCAGGGCAATTCTTTTAAAGTACCGCGGTCACTTCTGTTGTGTTAAGAATTAACCTGGAAGTGCCCTTTTTTATATGAAACATACAAAAAACATAGAAAGAGCACTTCTAGATTTGATCTTTTGATATAAAGGGCAATTATTTTCTTCAATCGAAAACGCCACAAGTAGAAAGTAGACTTACAATTTTGACATTATTATAGAGTACAAACTTATGTTACACGGCTCGGAAAACAGTTCAATATTCAGCTTGGTTAGATGAACCACTCCAACTCGTTGAAATGGTGGCTTGGAATCGGTTTCGTGGAAGGAGAACAGCTTTTTTAATGCAAGACGAAGTTGACAACCCATTTTTTCGGGCTACTGCCACTATTTTCTGATTTAACGAAATTTAAAATATTCTGTAATCAGCAGGCACTAGAATGTGGTCCCTCACTACAGTCCTTTTCGTTTTACTTTTGTTGCATGGATCCCTTTATATCCAAGAATGGGTATTTTAACTAAATATAACACAATTCCAGAATTTCCTTCGTATGCACTAGTCAACTGACTGGATCATTTCCATTAGATGATGTTACTCCAAAGGCAGTATCACAATGGGTCAATTTTGGCCTGAGTGTGGCGCGGCATCTTTTCTCCTCGCCAACCCACAAACGTACTCCCAAGGCAATAACTCCATAGTTCTCTACTTAGTTTGAAGTGTTGCGTCATTTCATGTCATTCAGTTCGACGTCGCACAAATTTGGAAACAAAGAATCGCTGATCATCGTGCGGTAGGTAGGTATAGTGGGCCGCATTGACCATAACTCGAACTTATTTCTGAGAAAAAGTCTCGACGAAGCCAACAATTCACAACGAAAAGCTCCACTGCCAACATTTCAGCAGGGTGTGCCGTTGCATGCTCAACTCATTGATATCTTAGCTCTTAGTCTGAATATTAAATCAGTCTAAGCTTGGTACTTATAGCAGGGCTAACATTGCTCTATATATCCGTAAACAAACCTAGCCTTTTCAAGAGACTATTTCAAACCGAAGTTAGCAGGTAAAAAGTAGCGTCCTCTGCTATTGCGTGGTCTCTTTGATGCTATCAAATTCTTTATAAAGTTTCCCTGCGTTAGAAATTAAAAAAAAAAAAAATTGTTCCCATTAATTTCTAGGTGCATATTATAGTTAAGGCCTAGTAAGAGAATACAAATATTCCACAGTTCACAGTGCCACAATGGAAAGTGAGCTCATTGAAAGTAGCAACGCATCTATCGATAAAAATAAGTGCTTTAACTGCTCCGAGTTCCAAGTAGCCTCCATTTTCTATTTCTATTGTTAAGAAAGATGTAGCAGGAATAAAAAAAAATTCTCAACGCGTTCTATTGGCATTGAAAGCACCCCTCTCACGAATCTGAAAAGAGAACTGCGCCTTTTAGTTTCCAATAAATTAATGCCTCCTATAAAGTTCATACTAAAGAAACATGTATAGGTACTTGTGCCTGGATCTTTATTTAAGCTGCTGCTCTTTTATAAAACACATTTTTAAGCAATTATACACCCAGCTTACATTTTTAACAAAGGCATCTGCCCAGAATAGATTGCATTCTTGAATGTCGGCAATGGATTCCGGAATTAGCTCCAACCTACCTATCTATTTTGCATTCCGTTAATATAGCTATTAAAACTTTATATACAGAGCGATATAAACTACGTTAAATATTTGAAAAACATCAGATTTAATTATTTCGATACGAAATCAGTAAAATACTAATATAGAACAAATGATTTTTTTATAAAGCTTAGTACATTAAATTTGATTACTTAAATATGAACATTTGTTAATAAAACCACTTGGCATAGATAAAACAAACAAAAAATGCAAATAAAGATTTCATTTGTGCAACATAAGCAACTTTTATTTTTTGGCACTGTAAGATTTTTTAATTTAACGGCTAAGGGTGGGAAAACCCAACCATATTTAGAATCCACTTTTGAAAAACAGATCGTAGGTATAATCTAATTTATTGCTATTGCACACACAATAAACTATTAGCGATATAATCACGCTAAGCAGTAATCACAATGGCAGCAGCAGTAGTGCGTGGCGGCTCAATAATAATTGAAATAAAATTCATTCGTAAGTTTGTTTTGTTATTTTGTATATCCTTTATTCATACAGTTCCATAAAAGAAAAAAAAATCTTATATTTTCTAAAACTGACATATAAGTTCGAAATAAATTCTTGATTATTGCAATATACAGTTCTGGAAGGCACCAAAAATTACTCGAGCCACAACGCTTACCTCTTCAATGTCCCTGCCCGCTGAATGCTTGGTTCTGTCTGTATCGATGCCATCGCTGAATGATAAACGACCGAAAAGTGCTGGACCAAAGAGTGCACGTAAACCGGGACAAGCGATCCATCCGAAGCCTTTTCGATTATTCTGAACGAATTCATTTGTTTATTTCATCAGTGTGGAAAATTCCTCATCATTGGATAATTATTTAATTGTTATATCGAAATGTTTGTTCCAAATAAAACTGTTGTTTCCTTTCGTTGTTGGCATACATTAACTACATTATAATATTTTGCACATTTATAATAGTTTCATGCAGAATCATAAATAAAATAAAGTTCTACAAATTTAACTTAAAAGCAGTTATAAAAGTTTTTTCTTCATTTATTTGTGTGGCATACAAATCTGGAAGCGTAAACAAATCGTAAACCGTAAGCGTAAGTATGTGTCTGTCCAATGAGCTTCTTTTTATTTTTGTTATTGATTAACAGACTTCGATATAATTGCGATAAATGTAATAGACTTTAACAGCTTTGACTGAAGGACTGCATAATAAGCAGATAAAGAAGAATAGTTTCGAGGAGGATCATCAAGTAACGACACATAAATCGTAGTCCCATAAATTCAAAAGTCATGCGCTTGCCAACGCAACAATATGGTTTAGTAAATAGATACGGTATTTAATAGCATTTCAATCCGAGCATGTCATAGAGATAAAGCATAAGGCGGATCACAAAAGAATGCCTAGTTCCTCCACTCATGTCAGAAGTCATACAAACACGTCCCAAAATTGCTTCGAAAATTCGTGCAAAAATCGCCGTGAAACACAACTTAAAAACGCCCCAGAAAAAAGTTATAAAAACTCTCAATAAACCGCACGAAGAAAAGGTCAAAGATCCATTTAATGTTGGCGGAATCTAAGCCGATAAATTGACCTTAAGTAAGGACACAAGATATTTCGATTTCAGTAGCCCAATTAGTTCTTCCGTGTCATGTAGGTACATCTTGGCCACTTACTTACTTACTTAAGGTGGCGCTACAGTCCGGGGTGGACCTGGGCCTCAACCAATACGCCTCTCCAGTTAGCGCGATCTTTGGCTAACTGCCTCCAGTTGCGCACACCAAGTTGGTTGAGGTCCCCTTCCACTTGAGCGCGCCACCTAAGGCGAGGTCTTCCTCTACTGCGTTGTCCCTCCGGGTTGGAATCGAAGACTCTCCGGGCCGGAGCGTTGGTGTCCATTCGCTCTACATGTCCTAACCATCTTAGACGACTAATGCGTACTTTTCTGACCAGGTCAATGTCACTGTACAGCTCGTAGAGTTCGCTGTTAAATCTTCTCCTCCAAATCCCGTCAACGCAAACGGGACCAAAAATCACTCGAAGAATTTTGCGTTCGAAGCGACCAAGAAGATCCTCATCCGTTTTTGCTAGGGTCCATGCTTCTGCGCCATAGAGCAGGACAGGGATGATGAGAGTCTTATATAGAATCTCCTTAGTGCTTCTTGACAAGGCCTTACTAATCAATTGCCGTCTTAGGCCAAAGAAACAGCTGTTGGCAAGAGTGATTCTTCGCTTGATTTCTGATGTGATGTCATTATCAGAGTTTATAGCGGAGCCGAGGTAGACAAAGTCCCTAACTACCTCAAAGTTATAGCTGTCTATCGTGACGTTCTGTCCGATTCTTCGATGTTGTGTGTCCCTTCTTGTTGACAGCATGTATTTTGTTTTACCCTCATTCACCACTAAACCCATTTTTGCCGCTTCTGTACTAATACTTGCAAACGCACCAGTGACAGCTCGCTGTGTTGTACCAACAATGTCAATGTCGTCAGCGTATGCAAGCAGTTGCACAGACTTATAGAAAATTGTGCCTCTGGTGTTGGCTTGTGAGTTTTGCACAATCTTCTCAAGAATGATGTTGAAGAAGTCACATGACAGCGCGTCACCTTGTCTAAATCCTTTTTTGACATCAAAGGTCTCGGTGAGATTGTTTCCGACCTTTACGGAGCAGCGAGCGTTCTCCATCGTCATTCTGCACAATCTGACAAGTTTGGCAGGGATGCCAAAACTAGACATGGCTCTGTATAGCTCGTCTCTATAAACGCTGTCATATGCGGCCTTAAAATCGACAAAAAGATGGTGAGTATCGATCTGGTATTCTTGGGTTTTTTCCAGGATCTGCCGTAGTGTGAATATTTGATCGGTCGTGGACTTATCGGGCCTAAAACCGCACTGATAGGGACCTATCAGATCGTTGATGAATGGTTTCAGGCGTTCACACAGCACAGCAGACATGATCTTATACGCAGTGTTCAGGAGACTGAAGTCTCTATAGTTGGCGCAGTTTAGAGAGTCTCCTTTCTTGTGGATCGGGCAAACGATGCTGAGGTTCCATTCATCAGGCATACTTTCGTCTGACCAAATCTTGGAGACGAGTTGGTGTATGCTCTCTACCAGGTCATCTCCCGCTGCCTTAAATAGCTCGGCAGTTAAGACGTCCGATCCAGCAGCCTTGTTGGACTTAAGCTTAGATATTGATATCCTCACTTCGTTTTGGTCAGGTGGACGGAAATCTTGGCTTTCATCGTCCAGGTTGAATGGCTCGTTCTGCCTGACAGCGGAATTTGTGTCGTCTTCGCCGTTTAGCAGTCTGCAGAAATGGTTTTTCCATGTCCTCAGCACCGACTGTGACTCTACTACAAGGTTTCCTTGTTCGTCTCTACAGGTCTCCGTTCGGGTCTTGTTGGCATGACACGTTCTTTTTACCTTTTGGTAAAACTTCCGAACATTGTTCCTGGAGTAACACCTCTCTATATCCTCGATCGCGCGCTTCTCATGCTCTCTCTTTTTTCTCCGGAGAAGCCGATGTTCTTCCCTCCTTTTTTGCTCGTAGAGCTGACGAGCTGCTCTCGTCCTTCTATGCAGCGACGCTTCGTAGGCACTTTGTTTTGCTGCATGTGCTTGCCGGCACTCTTCGTCAAACCAGGGGTTTCGGGGGGGTGGGCTGGTGAAACCGAGCACATCAGTTGCGGCGTTTTTGATGGCTTCTTGGCATCGGCGCCACTGGTCTTCGGCACTTGATGCTGGCAGCATAGGACTTCTCGAGAGGTTGAGGGATACGCGATCGGCATAGGTTCTGGCGGTTTGTTGCGTTTGTAGTCGTCCAACGTTAAATCTCCTCACAGTATTTTCTCGTTGTTGTGGCGTCTTGGATATCCGCATCCGTACCTTGGCTACAACAAGGTAGTGGTCCGAGGATATGTTGGCCGCTCGGAAAGTTTGGACATCTAGAATACTGGAGGAGTGCCTTGCGTCGATCGCAACGTGATCAATTTGGTTGACGGTTTGATGATCAGGTGACCGCCATGTTCCTTTTGTGTATATTGAGGTGATGAAACTGTGAACTAGCTATGGTAACATTACGTCCCGCAGCAAAATCAATCAGCCTAAGTCCGTGTCGTGTAGGCTGTGTTTTCCGATTGTGCTACCAATGATGTCCTCCTTTCCTATTTTGGCGTTAAAATCACCCAAGACGATTTTAACGTCATGCTTAGGACATTGCTCATATGTTTTGTCGAGGAGCTCGTAGAAACACTCTTTGGTAGCATCGTCTTTTTCTTCCGTGGGAGCGTGAGCGCATATTAGGCTGATGTTGGCGAATTTAGACTTTATGCGGATCGTTGTAAGGCGTTCACTTACGTGTCGAAAGCTCAAGACTTCCTGCCTAAGTCTGCCGCTTACAACAAATCCGCATCCAAATAGACGCTGCTTTTGTTCCCAATAGCAGTCACCGTAGTAAATGTCACAGTTTTTCATCCTTCTTTTGCCCGGCCCATCCCACCGCACTTCCTGGATGGCGGTGATACCTGCTTTGTAGCAGTCTAGGGCCTCCGCTAGTTGTTCGGCTGCACGCGGTCTGTTCAGAGTTCGAACATTCCACGTGCAGAACCGAACGTCATTGTCCTTTTTTCGTTTTGCAGGGTCGTCAACAGTGAATCCGTCCTTATCCGAGGCTTTTGGTTGCTTCGCAACAGTGCTTTTTTTTTCGTGGTAGGGTAGTTAACCCCACGCACAACCCCCAACCTGGAGGACCAGGCCCTCTCTGTAACCCCTTGGGCAAAAGGAGCCGGAATATTCCGGAGTCAGTAATCCGCTGCGGGGATGTGAGAGCTGCCGTTGACTCATTAAGGGCTCTTCCGCCACCATCTCTATTTCAGCACACTGACTAGTGCTGAAAAATCCTCAATGACCTCAGCTCCAAATACGTCGAAGTAGCTCATTGAGGTATCTGCCATGTTGACTGTTGACGCCACCGTTGATTCAACCATGTGAATTCATCCGCCGTACGTCCTCTTTCTGAGGGGCTCATGTAAGACCTCTGAGACTCGATCAGCCAGTCATTCCGACAGAGCATTATAGTGTTGCTATTTTCTTCGTGTTCAACACTCGCACTTATAAGTTCAGCAAGTCAATTCCGGATGGACATAGACCAGTACCCGGTGGTGACCACTTGGAGGTAAAATAAGCACAATTGGTGTATCTGAACAGTTGCAACAACTGGGCATCGCCAAATTGACGCCAATCAGTGTCTACCCTATTCATCAACACCCAACCACCAGAGTCTATAAACCGCTGGTACCGCTACGCTGCAAATATCCCAAAGCCCGAAGGGTAACTAGAAGCTACGTGAGTAGATACAGTTTCAAAAGAATTCTCTTCACAGGTGGTATTTTCAACAATTTTACAATTTTAAACACTCTGCAGAATGTCTAATTTTTCAATTCCATCAAACACCAGAAAATCGTTGGTGGCTGTGTCCAACATTATCCGATCGATTAAAACGGCAGTTTCACTTTTGTTTTATAATATTTTAACTTTTATTCTTAATTATACAGACTTTTAAAAAGTAAATTTTACTTACACACGCAATTTAGTTTTGTTTAATATTATTCAGTTTCTTTGCTTTTCTGTCTAAATGCATTTTGTTTTTGTTAAGTTTAAATTCTCAAATACAATAATATTAATTTAAAAAAAAAAAAAACCATACTTTTTAGTTGTCATCGTTATCATAAGGATTTTTTATTCGTTCTTCTTCTTCTCTAAATTACCCGCTTTTCTTTGTATCTTATGTTAAATTAAATATTTCTTTTTGTGTTTTCTTTTTTAAGAACAAATTTCATTCATAATTATTATAGTATAATTAATAAAATAAAAAAATTATAATTAGAAACAAGAACTATTAGTATTTTCAGAGTTTTTGTATACAAAAATATCTTATGTGTGAGATTCGTTAGCACATATATATTCAATATAGTTTTTGTTTTATATTTAAACATAGATAATGATTATAAAAAAAAAATCTAAGAAAACAACTGAAAGTATCGGTCTTTGTTGCAAGCGACCCGACATTCGCGACATAAATCATAAATCCAGTATTTTGTCAAGTTGTACAAACAACAAAAATGAAAATTTGCGTGCGTGCAACAAAACTTTTACTTTTATTTCACTTCTTCGGTTTTTGGTTTCTATTTTCTATACTTTCTTCGTTTATGAAAAAATTGATTGTTTGTGCTTTTTGCAATAAATAGGTAAGATTAGGTTGAAAATACGTTTCGAGTCTATTTCGGGATCTGTCAATAGCCTGGTGGAATCGAGGTCATGCGGTTGATATAATTACGCAAGGACATTTTGCGGCAAAAATTGTTTTATAATATACAAATAAGGTTCTAAAAACACATTACCTGTAACAAGCGTAAGGGTAACGTGGCAACACTGCTAACACCATCAGAAGTAGCCACCACCGACGTTAAGTGCCGGCTGGCAGATGTGGCCAAATACCAGGCCCATTTATCTATGCGGTAGACCTAAATCAGATCTGCCCGAGAGCTGTATAGCAAAATTTGAGAAAAATCCTGGGGTCGAATAGCGTCCTCCGTGAATTTGTTGTTGTTTCACATGTAAAACCAACTTAATTCCGTGAACGGGTAGCTCGTTCACGGAAGTGACGATTCGACCCCTGGAATTCCGACTCGATAAAACTACACCACATTTTGTCTTCTTATCGACTTCAAAACCGCATACGAGAGCGCATGTGGGATAGAATTGTTCAAGTTTCGGTACTACTTGCCAAACTCGTTCGTCTTGTTTCGGCAATACTTGCCAAACGATCGAGAAATTGTTTGAATGGATTGTGGATTAGAAAATTAAGTGATTTCAAATGAAAAGGCTGAGGTGGCCAGCTCAGCTAAGGTTTTGGGCATGGACAACAACGCACTAGTCCCAAAGTGACAGCGAATCAGAAGAACCCGGGAATTGGGAGGCATCTGGCTCGAGGTACGTATTGATTGAGGCGGTGGGCCTTCTCGGACTGTGAGCGTTATTTAAATGAAAGTAAACGGAAAGAGAGCTATGGGAGCACAGTGACTTTGAACAATAATTATTATGAGTTGTAATGACGAAGGCACACAAAGTGAGGCAAGACAAAAGACCTGTAAATTCAGTAACGCATCACTCGCATCATTATGCTTTGCAAAATGTTCATTAATGCAAATATTGGCATCACTTTAAGGGTCAAGTGTTCAGTGATGCGCAAACATAACGAAAAAGAGCATCACAGAAATACCTGATGCGCTGTTGATTCGCTGGCAAAAAAGTAAGAAAAATGTCGGAGGAGAAAGAAAAGTAATTCAATAATTTATCAATAGATAGATTATGCTTTTGACAGAAAAATTTATAAATTTGTAGCAAAAGAAGAAACATACTTTCGGTCCCACTCTATTAATAGTACATCTATCAGATGCTTGAAACAAATCCAGCCAGCATTAAGAATTTTCGTTTTGCCAAAAACCTTAAAAGATAAATTCGGATTCGAATTCGGTTTCGACATCGTTTTTGCCGTTTACATTTCAAACTAAGCTGGAAAACGAAACGATTTAAAAAAAGAAAAACTGCAAAGTATGGGCTAATAAATGTCGAAGCGTCATTCTTCCCCGTCAGCATGAATTGCGTTCAATAAGCATTCACACATGATTTTGGCGTTAAGAGGAACCATCGATCCATACTTCTATGAAAACGAAGTTTATTTTTATGGAGGGATCGGAAGAAAATCGAATATTGACAACTATCTCGATGGACATTACAGAACTGTGGCTCAACACAGTGCCCGACAGAATATGAAACTTTTAAGCAGCACTTCGACCCTAAGTGCCCTCAGCTCGCGCTTACGTTTACGAAAACAGACACAGACCTATTTCCGTTTGGTCAATCTTAGGGTAAGAGTCTACGCAAACATGCTTGAAACGATACAGAAGACTGCATGCAACCGGAATGTAGCGGAAAATGACACCAAAAGAGCCCATATTTATGACGCTCATAATGGCGGTAATCTGAATGTCATAATATTTCCAAAACGACTATAATTTCGTTTTCCATTGGTTTTTTTCAGATTTTGCTCTCAGATTTCAGATTTTTCGTGCCCAGCTGAACATAAAACGAGATTTTTCTTCCTTTGCATCTCCGGTGGTGCGTGTTTTAAAAGTCAGCTGTTCTTAAATTGTAATTTGTGTTTATAAGAATCCATTCAATTTATGTTAATATTTATTGCAGCGGCCAAATGTAAATTTGTCTCTATTTTTCACAGACTTCTCGTCTAAAAACGTAAGTTAACACACTTTAAAGTTTGACAAATGACAAATGTTTTGGTGTTAGTGCAAATAGGTGTAAATCTCACTCTTTATCAAGGTTCGCAAAATTGTTCTGACTCTCAAAAAAATGCTTTTTTTGCGGCCAATGGATCATGAAATCTGACAGACAGCTGATTTCGAGAGCAGAAAAATTGCTCTTCATCTGAAAAAAGTGTTTTTTCTGTCCCAATGGAAAACGACATAAGACAATTTCAGAGTCTGACGGCATAATTTTGACCGGACAAAGGAGAGATCCTAAAAGGGAAGGACATCATTTTTAGGGAATTTGTTCGCGTGCCATCTAGTGTGTTTAGATAACTCAACAAAACTCTAATGGGTGTTTTCTACTGTCACATATCAACATCTTAGCAAAAAGCCTCAGTCGATTTACTTTTACTTTAATTTTATTTATGGTTGATTAATCAACAGACTCGTTAGACAATTCCATTTCCCTGAAATTGATCGGGAGAATACGGCGAAAGGAAGTTTGCATTGCGCTCCTGCGTATAATGATTGCAGGCAGAGAAAGCAGTCAGTCTTCAGAGGTCAGCAGCACGTTATGTAAATAATTCCCACGGCACTAAAGTCCCATCACGAGTAAAGTAATAAAGTAAGGAGCAGAAAATCCAAGGAAATAAACCCGACACTTCACCCACAGTCAGATTCCAAAATAGGCATAAACGTAATTATTATTGTTAATCATTTTTGTAAAAATTCGAAAGCTGTAGTGACAAGAAATATTCGTTATAATTATGATACATAATAATATTAAGCTGCTCAAAACATCTGCTACATGAGAGAGAGAGAGAGGGAGGTTTACAAGTCTCCATATTCATAGTGTGTTCGTGTTTTTTTTTTTTTTTACAATCTGTCTTTAGGTAACTATTCTTTCACGTTTCGTTCATTTATTTTATTTTGTATTCTCACTTTTCAATTCAATTGACTAGATAATTTAATTTCAACGCGGTAACGTCGTCTCGCCGTTGTTAAATCTGATCTTTAGCTCGTTTCACATTCTCTTCACATTTTTGGTAACTAAAACTGTCCGTTTTCTATTCAGAAAAAGAAAAAAAAAAAAACTGCTCAAATCATTTTGGGTGAATTTAATTTAAAGGGTAACGACCAATCGACTTCAACATGGGGATTACTTTTAGGATGATATTCGATAGTGGATCGAATGGTGTGATATATTTTTGTAGCTTGTTTTAAAATTATTTATAAATTATTAAAAATTATCTTTAAAAAGGAAAACGTTTGCTGCTATGGCTGCACAACTCAGTCTTTGTGACGGAAGTTTACTTTTACTTTTTGGGATATTTTATATTTTCTTTCTTTCTATGAATAGCTTATCGTTTGTGATGTGCAAAACTTAAAGATAATTACTCGAGGTTACTATATAAAATGTTTTCTTTGTTTTGCGCTTAATTAAACATGATTTAATACCTAACTGAGTATTAACTTAAACATACAACAAGGAAATGATTGTAAAAAAAAGTTAGTGTTCTGTCGTGATTGTGTAAATGAGAGTTCAGATTGAGTGTGTGTGTCCTTTTGATTTGTTTTTATGATGTTTCATAGATTTGCTTTTTAACTTTGTTTACCATAAAATCTTTTTTTTTGCTTTTATTTACATAACTATACACTTCCGCTGACGTCGCTTTTGAGGTTCGGGTCTAAGAACTGCTCGCACTGCCTCTTCGAAGACCTAGAAAGTAAATCAGTCTTTGGTGAGTTGGAAGATCGTTGAGCGGGTAAATGGAAGCGGTTACCTGTTTGAGTCCTCGTTGAGTCAATGCCGAGCATTCCATGTATTTCACAGCCCTGATTTTGTTAGCTAATTTTTGGCCTTGTTCCCTTTTTAATGGTGAAAGTCCTTGTTCAGCCAAACCACTAAGTGTTTCTCTATCGTCCCTCAAGTCAATTTTTGTACCTATAGCAAAATAAAGTTAATTAAACTGATTAGTCGACGTCTTAAGATTGATGCCTTTAAAATTGTTGTGACTTAGCAAATAAGTTGTCGGCAAAAATCAAGTGAAGATGTAACCCTTAGGCCCGTTTGCTGATACTACTCATAGCGATTTAAGTTCCACTTAAATACCTTATGGGCTACTTTTTCTATGTCATAAACTGTCACATAAGATTTTAAGTAGAACTTAAGTCGCTATGAGTGGTATCAGCAAACGGGTCTTAGAAAGTATATACGGTATAAATTTACTTGGGGAATCGGCTTTTCGTAACCGAAAACGGAGATACGGAGGCAATGAACTTCCAAATTGACTGCACTCAAATAACCATTTTAGAGAAATTTTTACGAAAAGTAATAACAGATATGTTAGGTTCATGGGTGGATGCGGCAGAGCGAGCCCTACCGCACCCCACTTAGGTCCATGCGGACCCATTGTGATGCCCTTGAGGGGGGTTAGCCGATGTTGTTGGCGGTGATGCGTGTTTCTTCGCAGTTACTCGACTTTTTCCAGCCAACCCGATGTCCTCAAAAACCTGTTAAGATCAGACATCAGGAAGTTCATGTACGTCATGGAAGTAATAGTTTCCAAGTGTTCTGTTCCTCAACGGGCAGTGAAAAAGGAAGTGAGGTGTGTCCTATACTACTGTGATCAGGCAGCCTGATTGAGTGGCGTATATTTAACTCCTCAGAGAAAATTCAAGCACCTGTTCCATAGTCCATCTTAGAATAGATCCACCTGTGTAGATGGATATAGATTTCCCTTTTGTGGGTTCGTCTGTGTTCCGTTCCTCCCTGCTGGGAAAGTAGCAAGAGAATGGTTTGTCGAAGTCAAGGTGAGGAGACAAGTAGTCAGAAGTGACAGCATCTCCACGTATTTATTCAGAATCTGCGCGTGTCCCATTTTGTAGGGCTTCCAGCTTTTGGTTTGGCTGATCCTAAGGACACTTTTGGCTGCAGATTCTTGCATATATAGGTCTAGCGGTACTAGGTTGAGGATAGCCTCCATTCCAGCAGTAGGTGTTGTCCTATTTGCGCCGGTTGTTCCTATACATGCTAGTCTTTGTATTTTGGTCATAAGTTTTAAGTTCGAGGCTTTGTTTGTGACTAGCCACCAGACTAAGCTTCCGTACGTGAGTATTGGACGCACAACAGCCGTATACATCCACAGAATTATTTTGGGGTTTGGTCCCCACCTTTTGCCGAAGATTCGGTTGCATGCGTAAAAGGCATTTGCAGCTTTTTTTACTCTTTCTTTGACGTTTAATTTCGAAATGAACTTCCTATCCAAGATTGTACCGAGATATTTAGCACTCTCCGCTACCCTGAGAGGTATACCCTCAATAGCTGGAGGATCGAAGTTTGGAATCACTCTTTTGTTACTGAACAATACTAGTTCAGTTTTCTGTGGATTGACTCCAAGACCGCATTGTTTTTCCCACACATTTAGTGTTCGTAATGCGTTTTCCAGTAGTTCGCTTATGGTAGGTAAGAATTTACTTGTGGCAAGTATTACTACATCGTCTGCAGTCTGAGTTTTACTAGTCGGGTCTATCACATAATCCGTCGTATTCGGAATTTTGCAACGAACCCCGAAATAACTGTTACAGAATCCGTCGTAGTGGAAATCTGAAATTCGTAGAAAGTGGTATCATGTAATATTCCACGTTCTACGAATTTCGAAAGCAAAAAATGTACCCTACGATGGATTCTGTGATGTTCTTTCGGGGTTCGTACCAAAATTCCGAATACGACGGATTCTGTGATAGACCCGAGTATTTCGTTTATGACAAGGACACAGAGTAAGGGGGATATGACTCCTCCTTGTGGTGTACCTCTTGAGGCTATCACTCTAAGATCAGTGTCACCTAGTTTTGTGTTAATGTTTCTTTGAGTGAGCATGCTTTCAATCACATTTGTTAGCGTCTGGTCAACGTTGGAATTGAGTAGTGCTCTCTTCACTGCGCACGTCTTGACATTGTTGAACAGATATGTTAACAACGTGTTCTAGTAGACGACGCGCTGGTTTAGAGTTCATTTCGTTGAAAAGGCCATCTCACGCATATGGAGGAGCACATTTGGGTAACTGAATTCAAAGCGCGGCACTGGGGTAACAGTTTTTAAAGAGGGAGTTTAATGGTAACGCAGCGATAAGCCAACTGGGGTAATTGTGTTCCTTTCATGGGATTGTTGACCAGCTGGAAACTCATTTATGCACTCTGACCGCTGCGCTCATCATTAGGCAGGACACAATACAGTTCCACTAATCTAGGAAGCTCTTAATCAATTGATATCAGTAAGGGACCTTCGTCCGCATCCAGTATACGATGGATCTTCAATTTCGTTTAGCGACGGCGATCTGTTGTTGGTGGTTTGAGTTGGACGATTAGGCGACACTTCTTTGTTCATAGTAAGTAAAACACTATAGCCTGCAAAATGTCTTCGTTTCTATAAGAAACAATAAGATTGTATTCCAATAGCGTGATTCCATGTTTTTCAAGACAATGGTCAGGGCGATAGACGTGGATATAGCCACAACACAGCAAGGTAGTTTATAGACTACGGTTGAAGGCGAAATCAATCAGTTTACTTAGGAATAAGTGAACATTAATGTTGCCATTGGCAGATCTGAATCGACGTATTCTCAAGTGCCACTGGACTGCCAAAGAATAAAACTTACCAACTAAAATGATCGGCGCGTCGGGGCAGTGATGTTTGATTTCCGGGTACCATTTCGAAGTGACATTTTCAAACGATGACGGGCTGGCCACACTAAAGCATATTAGAAACACGTCTGTCTGTGGATATGACAACGGCCTTAGCCGATCATAATCCTCCTGGCCGGCAGTATCCCATAAGCCGAGTGACACTTGAATCGTGTCAACCTGCATTGGTGCTGAATAATTATCAAATCTAAGCCCAAATTGAGAAAAGAAAAAAATAATAATTAAGTATTACGCCAGCAATATAAACGATTCTGAATCAACTTACACTGTAGGCACGTATTCCCCTGGAAAACTGTCCGTTGTGTACGATATTAACATGCATGTCTTCCCGACAGTACCGTCTCCGACGACGACGCACTTAATTGGTCTTCCTGTTGACATCTAGAACACAAAACAAACAGAAATGATGTACACACAGACACACGTTATTGTTTAGCAAAGAAATAAGGCAAAGAGAAAACACTTGACCGCCTACAATCGCTGGACAAACCGAACAAATAGCCCGCACCACAAAATTAATTAATAAAAAACGAAGAAAAGAAGCAAAATATATGAGGAATGCAATTTAATAGAGTTCTTGCGAGTTATTTCGACGGAATTTATTGTTGCGGGTGTTGACGTTATAGATATAAATAGTCAATTAAGTCATTTGTATTGTAGAGCGGCGCTCCCATTTCTTCAATGTGACACGAATATGGGAAACAAAAGGATTTCAACTATCACACCGCACCGCACACATGAATTGCATAAAAAACTTGCACATTTTACTGAAAATCATTACAAAATGTTGAACTAATAACCAATTGCAGGGAAATGACAACGCCTGCAGCTGCTCTGTCCCAAACAAAGCAACATTTTTACTCCCTTTTTGTTAAAAAGACACAGGCAGCAGCACGAAGACCTCGCCTTTAGCCACTGTTTTGGATTTACCTTTTTTTTTCGTTTGCTCTACGGGGTTGCGACTTGCGAGTTCTAGTAAAACAATTTGTACTCTTTTTCTTTTGGGCGTTCGGTTTTTGTGTGTGGATTATTAATTTGATGTTGGCTTTAGCATTAATAGGAATTTTTCCTACTTTTGAGCTAATTAAATAAAAGAAAAACGAAAGAAGGAGATTCTCGCTCCTTTCGCTAAAATGAAAATGAAAATGACACTACGCCTAAACACCCCAAAAAGCAGAACGATGACAGCAGGCGAATGACAGCATTCAGCTGCGAACTGATTGTCATGCCTGAAGAAATGAGTAAGTTCAGCATGGACTTTCATTATAAGGCTATGTGTTAGCTAGTAAAAAGTGGGTTTTTGGCCATAGTTGGATCCATTCAGCGGTATATTATTTATTCTGTTATACAATCGTGTTGATCATAGGCGTTTTTCTTTTTTAGTTCAGAGCACAACCTGAACTGTTATACAAAAAGTTTGTGTTTCTTTTTTAGCTCAGATACATCAGAGCTCGAATTTGTGTTTCTTTTTTCGTTCAGAGCGTGATCAGAGCGCGCTCTATGAGCTCAGAATTAATTGACTGAGCAGGCTGAGTAAAATGCCGATTACACATATACATTCACACTTCCAGTCCTATTTGAGAGAAAAGAAAAACAGGAAAAACAGAAAATCATCAGAACGATCTGAGCACGCTCAGTTCAGAGCGCGCTCATATAGCTCGAGCTCAGTTCAGTGCTCAGCTCTGAACTAAAAAAGAAAAACGCCTTATGTGAATAAAGTGTCAGAAATTGCGAATATTCGCGTGTCGCAATTCGGTCTCATGTGAATAGTCCTTAATGTGAATCACAACCCACAACACAATACTTCATTTTAAAACATTTTAATGTGTTTTTCTTTAACTTTATAAACCACTGAATATTTGCAAACACTGCCGAATATCGAATTATTTCAGAGTGACAGTTAACTTTTTCATATTACGTTTACTTTGTTTTCCGCTGTAAAACAGTAGAGCGCCGAGCGCGTCAGTATTTTTGGAACATGCGTGAAGTTGGCTACTAGCAGTCCGATTTCAATGAAATTTTGTGGGTGTGTATGTTGTGTGGTTGCTTCGCTTGCAACTTTAAAGGTAGGATAGTTTTGGACCCGATAGGTGGCCCTGTTGTGTCCCCAAAACTACTCAACTGATTTCAATGAAATTTTGTAGATGTTTATAGTTGGTTGCAGTTTGAAAGATAGGATATCTAGTGTTGACCGATAGGTGGCGCTGGTGAAGAGAAATAGTCTTTTTTTTTAATCCTTTTAACTTAATTTTTAAAGTAAATACTTATATGGGCGCGCTGGACCTGGGGAGTGAACTGATAAAGACACTTGACTACTGAATCAGTTGATTGAATTTAATCAAAATGCAGACAAAAACTCTAAAAAGAGAAAACGTTGGATTGGATTGCCTTCTGAAAAGTGTTTAAAAGAATGAATACACTTATCTACTGCGCTGTATTACGAATTTAAGATTATACAGCACAATACACTTTAACATCCACATTTAGCGAGAGAAGTTTAACGCACTTGTCAAAAACTCTACATGAAATAAATAAGTAGTTTTTCTCTACGAAAACAATTTTTTTTTTAGCCCGGACAAAGCCGAGCGGGAACAGCTAGTTCTTATATAAAATGTCTTGTTTTTGTCGGTGCGAATATATAGCGATGGAGCGAGAGAGACTCTATTTTTTGTTTCATAAAGGTAAGCGTAAGATTACACTACGAATATTTTTATTGCGAGAAACAGATTAACACAACGACATCAATCCGGTATCATAATATGTACCTAGGTAAGGTATAGGTACTTATAAACCATTCATTTAAGACAACGAAATACCACTCAACACCCGGACTTGAACACCCTGAAGTCAACCCTGACAACGATGCATACTACGAGTATGAATCAGACAAGACAAACACAATATATGTAAAATAGATTTAAGAAAACAAACAGGGCCCCTGTTGATGAGCCAACACATTTAAATATTAACTATTCACCACCATTTGTTACCTAGCCTTAATTCAAATTGTACATATATTTACCTATATCGTCACCTCAGTATTTGAGTGATACATTTGCATTTTTGCCATTTTTGAGTTAGGAATGATTTCTAAGAGACAAGATGGAGATCTTTCTTTTGGTGTAATTAAATCTATCCTATGTCCATTATTTCCAAAGATATCAGTGTTACAAATGATCTAAAAGCACTTTTGGGAATTAATGGTCAGTATTGGTCTGCCACATAAGCCTTCATATGGGAAGGTCACATTTTCGTATGAACTTTTCCTAAATTTCTTAAACATTTTAAATGACCTATACATACAATTGAACAAAAATTATGCTTCATTGACAAACACCAATTCAGTGCTTGAATGATCTAAACATACAATTCTTCCTCAAAAGTGCTTCATATGCATAATAATTTTTCAGTGTTTAAGTGATACATACAAACAAAGCTCCAAGTCAAATTTGTAATTCAGTGCATAAGTGATACATACAATACAGTCGGCTTCATAAATTCCTTATAAACAGTTACTGTTCAATTTATGTTTGGGTTTTCTGCATTATAATTATTTAATAATATATTCTGTACAAGTATGATCTGAAATTAAAGTTGGATAAAATAGATATTTTATTTTATTGTTTTCCTTTTCTACCCTCTAAAGGCACTAAATTAATTTAAAAAAGAGCTGAAATATTGGATTTTTAGATCCCCGATATAAACAAACGTTAGTATATTACAGAATTATTTTTCTTTGAAACGATAACTTACCTTGTTTTTTACATAAAAAAATAAGTTTGCCATAAAAAACGCCAAGAAAAATAAAATAACAGTAATTTAAAAAAATGCTTTTATTTCAACTTTTGTATGAATATATGCCACATACGCATAGGGTTGATTCGATCCAAGTAAATACGAGTACATACTCGATACTTTTGGATTCGATACAAGTACAATTGGTATCGATACCTTTCTGATTCGATTCAAGTAGGTATCGAATGAAAGTACTCGTATCGAATCAAAATTATTATTATTACTCTTTATGCGAAAATACGCTTGCCCTTTATCTGTATGAGTGTGTTTCTGTATTGCTACAATGTACAATTGTACATGCTGTACACGGTACACCACGTTAACGTGCGAATTAGTACAGTAGCTTGTTTTCTCATTCTCATTCATTTGTGCATAACCAATAACCAATATATACACCTGAAATCATTTACATTTCAATACAGGACTTTATCACTCTCAATCCCATCTATAATTTACGCTCTATCTCTTTCGATCCCATCAAAAATACTCATAGGGAATTTGCATACTTGGTGATTTGCTCACATGTGTGAGCTTGTTCCATTTTGCTATTTTTGCAGTGCAGTTGGCTTGTCAATTGTGTTGGTCATTGTCATATACGCAAGCGCAGTTCCTTGCGAATGACTTTTTTCCAAAGTAGGGACAATCATCTCCAAGAGCAGAAATCGGCTCAGCGGCAAACATTTGGAATAGCTGATATTTTTGAACAGAATTCCTGAACATGTTTTTTTTTTAATTACATTGATTTTAACTATTATCTGAATAAAAAATATAGTACAAATAATATTTTTGTTGTTTAATTCCCCCCGTTTAAGTTTGAAGTGATCCAGCCACCAGACCTAATAACATTCATCACATAGTTGTTGTTGTTTTTGATTGTTGTTGGAAAAAGTAAGAAGTACTCATTTGTTTCGATACGAGTAGGTATCGATACTTTTGATTCGATACTCCATGGGTATCGATACCCTGTTGCAAGTACTGAAAATAGTTCTGATATCAGTACTGACATGGTATCGAATCAACCCTACATACGCATTCAAAAGTCACAATGCCGCTCAGTATTTAAATGCCACATAGGTTGCTCAAAAAGTGCCTCATACCATACAAATACGCATTATTTGGAAAAAAAATCATGCCACATATGCAATTTCCTTTTTTTCAACTTGAGATTACAAAAAAACCAATTGCCCAATTAAAACAAGAACTAAAGTGTAAGTAGAACTCAATAGCCACTAAATTAAAAAATTTAGTTAATGGTTGTCTTACTGAAGGTTTTTGTTTTATTCGTTTTCAAACTTAAAATGTCGTTTTCTCGAAACTATGTTTTTGTCGTTTAGATCACTCAAATACTGAGGTGACGATATACCTACAAAAAGTTTAATAAAAACAAATGCAAAAATGAAATACCTACCACATTTCGCTATAAATCCTAAAAATCTATGGAGATTAGCTGGATGGTGATTATGAAAAAAAGAATCGGAAATTTCTGATCAGATCAGTTTTTTTTTTTTTTTTTTAAAGGAATAGGTAGGTGGGATAATTCAACTGCTCTGGCAGCGCGAACTCTTGAAAGGAAAGTCATAATTAGGTAAATTGTGATTAATTGATACGTGTTTATTCTTAGCTTAAGAAACTACAATCATTCGTTAATCCTTTAAATTTTGACTTCATCTACTCTATGCATTTTCACACAAAAGAACGTTTGCACGTTCTTGACGCCAAGGTAGCTGTTGGATGGTTTGTACACTTTACCATCCAACAGGAAGACGCTGGTTATAAAAAAGAAATATTACCCATTACTATATTGTGAGACTTTGAGGCGACAATATACCTTCTATGTTCTATGCAACGATTACTCGTGCAATTGCACACGCCCCCACACGGGTCTCGGTGTATAGATACAGTTTATACTGTGTGTCAGAACAAACCGTCACTACTTGCTGCCATTCCCCTCGTCCGTTTAGGTTTACCATGTAAACTCACATCCTTCAGCTTCACAATGGCAGATAAAAGAGTATAATTTGTCGAAGGATATAAAAAAGTTTTAAATTTACAGTTTTGTATCTTCATCTACATATAATTCAATTTCATCATCATTCTAATAGTGGGTTGGTTTCTTTGGCGATTCCGAAAATTCAGGGGAAGGAGTAAGGGATAGTTGTGATATAAAAAGGACATAATCTTCATTTTATAGAGAGATGCTTGGTTTTATGAAAGTCCATATAGGTGGGTGTGCATCATTTAACGCAGGTTTCAAAGGGTTTGCAGTTGGGCTTGGACACCTATCTTGTATGTGATTTGGTAGTCAATAAAGTAAACTTTATCGATGACACTAAAATTGGATATGGGGCAATTTTTTGAATTGAGGTTTATAAAATTATATTGCTTTTGTAGTAACAATGAGTTATCAATTTTTGTTACGTATTGTTACATTTAGGCTGGGATTACACTTAATTATCTTCACAACCGATTAGGTACTATTTCGAAGTTTAACAATCACTGCTTAAAAATCAACTGTACATCCCTGTTTTCAAACATCCCCTTTTATATCCGCTCTGCCACCTATCGCGAATATTCTAGTGTATATTCCAACTATTCTGGATGGTTCGAGAATTAGCTAAGTGTGGTGAGCTACACCTAACAGCTGACAGATGGTATTGACATTTGACAGATTTGAGTTTCCAATTAGAACTGGGAAGTAAAACTTGTTTGGTGACTAAGTAGTTGTTTTCATTTCACCATTTAAGGTTCGACACTCCACACCACAGTATCATTAGAGTTAGCAACGAGCCTATACATATTGTTACATTTTGGCTGTGGGGATTCGAAAAGATAAAACACTATTCTGTGCAACTTTGCCAATAAAATCTCTTTATTTACACTTTTTAAATTATTCACTTATTTAGTACCAAACAATAACACTTTAATCAATTCTCAAACGTTTCAATCTATTCGCTTTATTACTTTCACTTTATTACTTTACACTTATTTATCTCTCAGTACAATATCACTTTATTACTTTTCTTAAACTCTTAATCCAATCGCTTCACACTTATCTTTCTTCGAACTCAACTATCGCGCGCTAAAAATCAACTGCACTCTCTGTTGTCAACGCGCCCCTTTTTATATCCGCGCTGCCACCTATCGGCGAATATTCTAGAAATGGATAGTAGCAGATGCACTCCAGATGTACTCCATCTCTTCTCCAGAAGGTACTAGAATCACTTGACAGATTCTATTCCATTCTCCAATTGGAAGTGGAACTTTAAGAGGGAAACAGATTGTTACCAGGTGCCCGATTCACCACAATTCCTAAGTGTGCGATTCACTAAGTGCCTGTCACTAAGTGCCTGATTCACCAAGTACCAGATTTACCACAATATTTATGTAAAAATGAGGACCCAAAAAGCCTAGCTTCTCACAACCATCGTTTTGTGTTGTGTGAGTTTTTTCTTTTTTTGTTACAAAGGGAAGGGATCTTCAATTCTATGGCATTTCAATACAGTTAACTCCCGGATGTTTGTAAGAATTTCGCGAGAGGTGGCGCAGTGAAAAAAAACCTAAAGATGTAATTTGTGTGTTTTTCGGGGATCGAACCTGGGACCTCTTGCTGAGTAGTCCAACACATCATTTCATTTCACTTCATAAATTCATTTTTATTTAATTCTTTCATTTCTTTTCTTTCTTTCATTCATTCATTTCATTCATTTATCTTATTCTAGCTTAACAATATCCTTAAAATTATTGCCTTTCGGCCTTAAATTTATATACAAGGTGGCGCAAAAGTAATCCTCCTATCAGAAAATGCTATAAATTTTGCGATTGGCCCCTAATGTCAGTTCTGTTTTGACATTTGTGTAGTATTGGTGACTATTTATTTGAGCAATAATCGGTCGGTGACTTTGGCACAACGTCAATTTCGTCGCAGATTTCCTAGCAGTCCAACGCCTACTGGTGAAACACTGCGACGTTTAGCCGCTCGCCTCCAAGAGATTGGCACAACACGAGATGCTGCCAGACGTGGCAGACTCCGGAGTAGCCGTTCTGCAGAGAATATTGCTGCTGTAGCCGAAGATGTCATGGAAGCGCCGTCGACATCGACCAGACGACGTGCCACGCAAATGGGTATCAGTCGACGGTCTTTACAGCGAATTTTGGTACAAGATTTGAAGATGTTTCCGTACAAAGTCCAGACGGTGTATCAGCTGTTAGCTGCTGACCGCCAATCGCGTCATATGCTCAAGCCATCCTTAACCACCACCAAGAGGAAGATGATTTTTCATCAAAAATAATCATGAGTGATGAGGCCCATTTCCATCTTAGCGGGTACGTAAATAAGCAAAATTTACGCTTCTGGGGCACTGAAAATCCGCGTGTAACCCACGAAGAGCCATTACACCCGCTCAAAGTCACTGTATGGTGTGCTGTTTTCGCTGGAGGAGTCATCGGACCTTTTTGCTTCAAAGACGTCGCGGGCCAAACGGTTACTGTGAATGGTGAGCGCTACAGAGCAATGATCAACGAGTTCTTTTTGCCGCAACTTGATGAATTGGGATTGGAAAACATGTGGTTCCAACAGGACGGTGCAACGGCACACACTGCACGTGCCACAACCGATATGCTGAAGGATGCATTTCCCGGGCGCCTAATCTCCCGTTTTGGATCAAATGACAATCAACTGTGGCGGCGGCCATTTACATGACATCATATTCTTGACTTGATGTAAAAAAAATTAAAAGACCAAATAAAAATAATCCACAAGAAGAATCAAAGTTTTTCTTTTTTTTTTTAAATTACAGCCAAAAAACATCGGAAGGTTATTTTTGCGCCAGCTTGTATATTTAATTTTTTTTTTGTTTCTTAATTTCCAAGAAACTTTAGAAAACTTGGATTTTTTAATAATTGTTTTATTAAAACAACTTAAATCTACCTAAGCTACTTAACCTACATTACCTATAATCAGGGTGGTGAGCAATCTTATCGATTAGTCACCATCCTGATCGCGTCCTTGGTTGCCTGTCGGCCGCCAGCAGGGGTTCATCCGCGCTGCCGAGACTCGAGCGAGGCCATAAGCGTCGATCAAGTCTCGGAAGCACTTTTCGTGCTGGCTAGCCCGGCCAATCCTAAGGACCCCCTTCTCTACGCCTTAACCTATTACTTAATATCTAGCTTACAACTAAGGAGAATGCTACGTAAGTAGCGCACCAGCCTGGAGAGCGTATCCAGCCTCACAATCAATCCTATTCAGTAGAGCCCCATTGTATAAGGTCCGGTTGGGATAGCATTTTATGTACCTACTGGGATTCAGATTCAGGAGTTCTAAACACCCCTAGACAGGCCCTGAGGCATTGCCTCTCAAATTACCGAATCTTTTCCGTATAGGACGGCGCTATATTGAACCACATGGGACAGCCATAAGCGATGATAGGCCTTATAAGGGCCACGTAGCAAATGACCTTCACCCTGGAGTCAAGTTGACTGCTGCGAAACAGTCTCCTTATCAGAGCGTAGGCCCTCTTAGCCCCAGCAAGACAAGCATCTATATACTTGTCAAAATAGAGATACTGGTCGAGCCGGATGCCGAGATACCTAACCACCAATGGACATCCCTGCTGTCCAATAATTGTTAATTTTCTCCAGTTTTCTCTGGTGTCCCTAGAGGCCCCAGCCAATGGAGTTCTGAACAGGATTGTTTCCGACTTTTGGAAATTGATTTTCTACTTCCAATCATCGCAATACCTCTTAATTTGCTCGAAGTCACGCTGCAGAAGGATGTTGATGACCTCGATTTTTGGTCCTGACCTGTACGCCACTTAATCGTCTGCGTACGCTATAGCGTGTCTGAGGGAACCCACCAGATCACTTGTGTAAATATTAAACAGGACCGGAGAATTCACTGCTCCCTGTTGTGAGCCGTTTTTAATTTCGAAAACCCTGCTCGAGGTCACGTTGCCAGCTTTGAAAACGAACCTCTTTTCCATAAGCATGTCATAAATCATATACAGCAAAGGTTTTTGAATGCCCATTCTGGTCAGCTTATAAAAGAGCCCCTCCAACCATACGGTATCGAAGGCCTTCTCAAAGTCGACCAGGCAGGCACCCGTGCATTGCTTCTTACATTTATTCCACTGAATGTCGGAGACCTGTTTCGACGCGGCATGAATAGAGTCATGCCCGGCTCTAAAGCCAAACTGGTTGTCCGGAATAATCTTATTTTCCTAGTAGTCCAACACACTAACCAGTAACCACTTAGCTGCTTTCTGACTTTTTAAACGAGGTAGTTTCACTATAATGTATCTTGAAAAGGTGAGCCAAGTAGAGTATGGTGTCGGAAGCGCAATTAAAAAAATAAAATAAATAGACTCGTCATCCGTTTATCATCAGCGCAAAGGGGTTCAGCCCAAGGGCAGCCCTTTGGGGATTGAATTATCCGACTCTGGATTTACAAGACAAATGTTTGACTTTACGTATGAATGGTTGTTTAAATTGACTGACAATAATGCTCCATTCCAGGTAGGTACTGGCTTTCTCTGATTTGAGCACAAATTTTCAGCGAAGTACGTATGGGTACAATATAAAGCAAATATACGAGTAATCGAAAATGTGTATTGTCTTCCGAAAAAAAAAAAATTACAAAATCATTATTACGTCAATACAAATATTGAAGCCATTCGGCGACACAACACAAAGGATATTAAAAAAAATAATAATAATAAGACGAAAAAGAGCAAAAATCGCCAAAGGAACAAAAATCTTTCCTGCGGGTACAATGGAATCAATTTATGTAATATTACTTATTTGCTTTGTCAAATAAAGCGGCACAATAATGAATTTTTGACGTAATGGAGATCCGTCACCTCTACGTGAAGTCTGACTCCCCCCTTCCTTGTTCGGTGTTCCATGTGTTCGTTTTAAAAGTCCTTTTTTATGCAAATCATGCCGGAGACTCAAATTACCAACGTAGGTACATGAATTACATATGGACAGAGATGTAGCCTTCAGATATACGGAACGTACAGTAAAATCCCCGCTGATTTCGATTTCTGGTGTGGTTGCCTTATACGAACAAACGCATATACACAAGAGGAAGGATGTCAGATGGTATCCCCATTGAATTGAGTTTAAGTGAAACAGATGTCCTCGGATATTGTGATTGATAGTCCTCGATTGATAGGTGGCTGATGATGCTGTGAGGTGAATGATTTCATTACCGAGATTTAGACAAATTACTCAGTAGGTCATGTCCATGAGTAGGGTCAACTTTGGACATAAAGTGTATCTATTCTGGCTTTGTGCCTTTTTAAATGCATTGCATTGGGTTGGATTTAATTTATTTTTCCTACTCAACTAAAAGCAACGAATAACATGGAGACTTAACCAGAAGATGCATGAAAACCTGAAGAGTATGTATCATTCTTGGTTGATCTTCCTTTTTGCCCCAATAAAATTGGTACCTACCATTTATCAGAGAGGATCAGGGATACCCAATATCCGCCTGTTCGCGATACGTCTGAAGGCTGCCAGGAACAAATCCGTACTTAGATCCGAGCAAATTTCTTAGTGAACAGCCTTGGTAACTAAACAGACAAAGACTGCCACCCAAACTTTAATGATTTTATCGAATCTTATTGCGCTGGCTTTAATAGAGAAAGGGCCGCACAAATCGACACCGATTTTGCTAAGTGCTGGTGCTGGGGTGATTCGTTCCACTGGTAGGTCTCCCATAATCGGCTGGGCAGTTTGAGCTTTCCATCGTGTACATATGGGACAACTGCGGATACATTTCTTGATGCCTGATTTTACAGCAGGGATCCAGAATTCTTCCCTTAATTAAGTGCTCCGTTAAAGAATTTCCGCAATGGTGGTGATCCAGGTGTGTTTGGCGTACAATTAAATCGACCAAGTGGCATTTGGTTAATAATATCGGTTGCTTATGACTTTCTGGGGGATTGGCAAGAGAAATCCTCCCCCCTACGCGAAGGATATTGTCATCCGGACCAAACATTGGAGTGAAAGTAGTCAGTCAGCTTTTCTTCGTAAAGGTTTTGGATTTCTGGAAGTGAGCTATTTCGTTTTCAAATGATAGATGTTGCTGAAACCGGATGATTTTTGTCTTAGCATTGGATCTTTCTTCCGCGGTGATTGGTCCGGTCTCACGTATTTCCTTCCTTCTAGCCCACCGGAGGCAATAAGTGGTTACTCGAAGTAGACAGTTAAAACAGGAAAACCTCTCTATAAAGTTTTCTTCCTCGATCACATTTCGAGAGACATGCGACAGAGTAATTCTCATATCTTTAACAGGAGTGAGCAGAAGCGGGTCATGCATTAACCAAGTTGGACCCTCAAATCAAAGTCGACAGCTAGCCAGATTTCCAGGAGTGAGTCCACGTGAAGCGGGGTCTGCAGGATTTTCCGCAGATTTAACGTCATGTTTGTCTGCCGGTTCGATGACTTTCCGAATTTTGGTAACTCACTATCGTATGCAATCACGGTGATATTAGGAGAGTGGAGCTTGCTTCTGACTTGGTCGATAAGCTCGGTTAGGAGTACAATTCCTTCTAGCTCCATCTTGGGGATCGTGCATAGTTTGCTGTCTTTGTTGGCTCTTGTCTTGAGTGGTGTGACTCAACCTCTGGCTGCTAGTAATCGAGTTGTGTAAGTTGCCTCATTTTTTACTCGACTGTAAATCACTGCTGCGTAGCTCTCTCCGGAGGCATCACAAAATCACTTTTGGTTTTATTTAATACAAAGATGACACCACCTCAATTTAGTTTGGTAAGGTCTTTTCAAAAAAACACTAACGAGACGCCAAAGCATGAAGAGTGACTTCGTCGTTTTGAATGTTAGTACATTTAAACTGGACCTTAATTCATCGTTTCGGCTAAATTCAACATTTCAGGCCAATGTCTAGCATTTCGTCATATAACGGGTGATTTTTTAGCTGGTTTGGTTTTGGCAACACTGGTTTTGACAGCTGACGTGTGTTTAGTACCTTGTGTCACTGTCAAACAGCTTCAGTTTGGTTTGCAATTTAACCATGGATCGTCTTACAAATGAACAACGCTTGCAAATTATTGAATTTTACTATCAAAATTCGTGCTCGGTTCGAAATGTTCATCGCGCGCTGCTTCCATTTTATGATCGGCATTCTCGACCTTCTGAGCAGTCTATTCGGAAGATTGTGACCAAATTTCGCACCAAATTTACTTTGTTGGACATTAAACCACCAACACGTTTACGTACTGTGCGTAGTGAAGAAAATATTGCGGCCGTATCAGCTAGTGTGACAGAAGACCGCGAAATGTCGATTCGGCGCCGTTCCCAGCAGTTAGGCCTTTGTTACAGCACTACGTGGAAAATTTTGCGGAAGGATTTGTGCGTAAAGCCTTTTAAGATACAGCTTGTGCAAGAACTAAAGCCAGCCGACCTACCACAACGCCGAATTTTTGGTGAATGGGCTCTTGGAAAGCTGGCCGAGGATCCGCTTTTTTATCGAAAAATTGTGTTCAGCGATGAGGCTCATTTTTGGTTGAATGGGTACGTAAATAAGCAAAATTGCCGCATTTGGAGTGAAGATCAGCCAGAAGCATTGCAACAGCTACCAATGCATCCCGAAAAAGCCACTGTTTGGTGCGGTTTATGGGCCGGCGGCATTATTGGGCCATATTTCTTCAAAGATGATGCGAATCGCAGCGTTACTGTCAATGGTGAACGCTACCGAGCGATGATAACAAACTTTTTTTTGCCCGAAATGGAAGTTCTTGACTTGCATGATATGTGGTTTCAACAAGACGGTGCCACATGCCACACAGCACGCGAAACAATGGCGCAATTGCGAGGCGAGTTTGGTGAACAGTTAATTTCACGTTTCGGGCCGGTCAATTGGCCGCCTAGATCGTGCGATTTGACACCATTAGATTATTTTTTGTGGGGGTATGTCAAGGCTAATGTGTATAGGGACAAGCCCGCTTCGATTGACGCACTGGAAGCCAACATCCATGCATTCATTCGTGAGATACCGGCCGATATGTGTGAAAGAGTATGCCAAAATTGGACTCAGCGGATGGACTACCTGAGACGCAGCCGCGGTCAACATTTGCATGAAATTATCTTTAAACATTAAATTCCAAGGTTCAAACTATCGATTCAAATAAATATTTCATTCATTTTTTCGAATTTTTGTGTTTTTTTTTTTTTTTAAAGTTCTAAACCTCTTAAAAAATCACCCGTTATATTCAAACATTTCCAAATGTTGAATTTCAGCAAAATGTTGAATTTCGTCGCTGCATTTGTAAGTTTGTCAAATCGAACAAACCTCTTTACACATTCCTCATGTCATTTAATGACTTTTCAGCACGCGAAAAAAGTTATAAATGAAGAAGAAGGAAGTGGTAGTCTATGCATTACTTTATTCATTATTTATTGCATTCTTTAGGTTCAACCACTTCTGACACTAGCTGCCATTTGAAATGTTGAATTTTCAGTGGGATCGCAAAATTGGATTTCGAATTTTTTTTTCACGAAATGTTGAATTTAGGTGCGGTGTAAATGAAATTACTATAAAATTCCTTGTTTCAAATGCGTTGACGATATTTTGAGAAGGAAATGTAATAGTAAAGAAGTGCTAATGCTAACCAGTCGCCTAAGATAACTAGGAGCTTGGACATTCAGAACGAATAGAAATGAACCTAGATGAACGATATAATAAAGACCATGCCTTTTTCAAAACTAATTTCACTAACAATAACCTAAAACTACAACCTTATATCGGTGTCGGAAGACTCGTCTTTAATTGGGGTTAAGTATATATATATATACTAGCGTGCCCGGCGAACTTTGTCCCGCCCAGAATTGACTTTTTGACTAAAATAATTTTCACTTCCACCTGAAATTAATTTTATTGATCCCAACTATAGCTTTTGACAAATACGATCCCACTGTATACTACGATCAAAACTAAAAAAAAAGACTCTCCGTAGAAAATGTATGGAAAATCAATTTTTACAAACTTTCCAATTTCCCGTTCAAATTTTCCAATTTTGTCGCCGTATGAACCTTCCTTAGACGTAGACAAAAGCAACAAAGAAGATTAACGTGTCGGCCAACCTTCCGTTTTTTGCCTAAAATGGTTTACAGTAGGTACACGACGTACAAATTCGTTCTCAATTAGCGGATTCCGTGGAATGAGAATGTTTGCCTTTGAATTTTTTCCTCAAAACCGTCGCTTGCATGACATTTGATTTGAGATCCTTCACCACCAAATCAAACGCGTTCTGTTACAAAGTCTCGGTGCATTGAGGTTGCGCAACAAAATTATAAATGAGCCGACTTTCAATTGTATAGATGTAAGCCCGGAACATCCAAAGAATTCAAAAATTCAACTAATCCTCATAAAGTTTTGTTTTCCCGACAAAAAGTAGCATATGTCCTTCCTTCGGCCCATGCGAATTTTAACCAAAAATCATAAAAATTGAAGGATTGGTTCCCGAGTTATGAGTGCGCACATACGGACGTCAGTCTTTTTTATATGTAGCTGTACCCACCCGGCTTTGCTTACACCTTTCGTATTAAGTCCTGCTCACATTTCGCAAAGTCCTTTATTTGCACAATGTCCATTAATAATTGTAATGCTTCCAGAACCCGTTATCCTATCCCGCTTATGTTTTGCAAAGTACCATCCATAAACAAATCATACTGAGACCCCCAACTCACAATCCTCTTGCCGCTGGCCCCCGCAATTTTTGCCAGGGTTCCGCCATTTTGTTGTCCTATCCGTGTACGCCAATTCCTTTCCGTTTTGCTTTGTCCACAGTGAAATGTAAAAAGATTACGTGCGAATGTGTTGGTTGAGAGGATTTTTGACATTTGTCAATACGAATTTCTATGCAACAATACTATACTTTGTCCAAGAAAAATTGTCAGTACAGGCCTTATGGGAAGCTCTTTTTTCTACCAGTGGTGCCTGTAGTACTCTCACGGCACTCAAGCACAAGATTTGCCACTGAAATAAAAACGAAACCACTGGCATTCTAAAGCATTTTGTTGTTGTAATTTTCCTGAAATTCGCATACATCCCTCCACAACCAGTCTGCCACGCAGCCGCGGGCAGAATGAGCACGATCGCTTGTGTTCGCTTGCTATTATCATCAACCAAAATAAGCAGTGTGAGTGACTGAAGCACATCAGAGAAGTGTTACCATATGACAATGTTAGCATATCATTAAGGGTTTTTCTTTGAATTTTGTCAAAGAACTTTTGGTTTTGATGCTTTTTGGAGCTTTTTGGAGCTTTTGAGAGCGGCATATTATGTGGGGTGCTGCCATTCGGTTTTAATTTGTTTGTATTTCTGAAAGATCCAATAATATTCAGTTAAAACATATTTTTGAATGTTGTCTTTTAGAAATAATGTTTATTCGGGAGGTGTTTTAATGCATTCATTTCATTAACGCAACATGTGATCATATATGTGCGTTGTAGAGATATTGCAATAAATTAATAGTGATTACTAAGGCAACTCAACCGGATTCATGTAAAAGCATGGTATTTTAAGGGATAAAATTTGATTAAATATTTTATTATAGAAAATTAAGTACAAATTTTCAGCCTTATTCGTTAGGGCATATTTCTGCATGTTTTGGTAGGTATAAATTCATATTTTACTTTGTAGAGAATATTTTTCACACTGAAATATCAAAATGATGAAGCAGGTAGACCTATACTGTTTATTTTCGGTCGTTGGGGTTTACCACATCCGGTCACTCCTCTCCAGTAAAGTAAATGCCTTGAAAGGATTTGATGATCCTTTTTTTTGCTACTGTTTCCGCGAAGTATTGCATTGACGGGTAATAATTTTTTAACAAATATGTAATCTAAAGGGTGTTCGCGAAACAATTTTCGAATTTAAAATTAAATAATAAAAGATTCACAGGTTTTTATATAATCGTTTTTATTTTAAAATAAAACATACAAATGCGGATTTATGTTTTGAAAATAATTGAAGTTAAATGTTTACCACGGAGACGAACACACTCATTTAAACGAAACACCATATTTTTTGTGAAAACTTTTTTGCAAGTTTCTTGCGAAATTCCTCTGATTTCGTTGCGAATATCTTTTCAGTTGCAATAAATTTCGCGGTTTGTTAACGTAGACTTTAGATTTAAGAAATCCCCATAAAAAAAAAGTCCGCAGGTGTTAAGTCTGGCGATCTGGGGGGCCATGGGATATCACCATAACGACTTATGACTTTTTCGGGGAAAATGCGCCTTACAATGTTCATTGATGCCTCCATCCTGTTGAAACCATGTCGATCCGTTTACCCATTCATTGTTCTCCAACTCAGGTTCCAAAAAGTTTTCCAACATAGACGAATAGGTTTGGGAATTTTTTTTCTTAGTGAAAGACGTGGATTTGCAATAACATCACGACGAACTGCTTCAATTGTTTCGTCAGTTCTCACAGTTCGCGATACACCTGGCCCGTGTCCCACTACAGGTCCTTGTTCACGAAAACTTCGCACCCACTTGCCAATAAGTTGCGTACTAGGACAATCCCGTATACGCCGAATATTGAAATGTCTTGCGAATAGCCACGGGAGAATCGTTATTTTTAAAATATGCCTCTACAGCAAACGCACGATGCTCCGCCGACCAACGATCCATGGCTACTGAAATCCGCACGACGCGTAAGTGTAATGAATACGCCTCCCCCCTCCGCCGATACCCCGCTCGCCGTTTATTCAAATTCAAAGTCGAAAATTCTTTGGCGGACACCCTTTAGGTATACATGTCTATATTAAAAAATGTATGTAGAGCTGCACAAGTGCAGTCCTTTTACCATCTGTTTAGGTATATGACATTGCGTCGTGGTTATATAATTTTTTCTAATTGCCTGTTTGTGTATATAAGGCGGAAACAATGGTTGTTATCTCAATAGCGGATAGTGCATCTAAACAAGTGGTTAACTTTATTGTGCATATGAATAAACAGAAACATGGCTACAAAGTCTTCAAAGGATCTAAGTGTAGAAAAAAAACAACAAATTGTTGATGCAACTGAAAAATGCTATGGCCTTTTTAAAGTGAATCGGAAGCCGTAGGAAATGCGGCTACGGTTTTTCCTGTTACAGAACAAACTGTATACAGGGTTTTAAGGGAAAAAGCAATCAAAGGCCACAATTCACCACCAAAGACGAAAAATAATTCCGGTATCAAGAGCAAGGTGGATGATTTTGACAAATGTGCGATGCTAGACAAGATATTATTGGAAGTACAAAAAGTGAAAATATAACAAAACTAAGCAGATCCACTTTGCATATAATATTGCAAAAAGATCTCGGACTTAAATTCGTCAAACGTCAGCGAAAGAATTTTTTGTTGAAATTTATTTCGTTCAGCAATATTTTTATTTTAAATTGGAAGATGGTAACCCTAACAGTATTGCTCTCTGAGTTATGGCGAATTATCATACATACTACGGCAACCCTGTGAGAGCTTTAAAAAGGGACCGATTTATGTAAGTCATTGCAACCAGACTGAGAGACAAACATCCTATCTTCCCTGTACTGACAATTTTTCTTGGACAGAGTATAGCGCACCTAATCTTTTTGGGAGCGTAAAATTTAGCTTGGAGGCAAATAACTGTTAATCGGTCGAAGTTGGGGGTCTCAGTATATTGTCTCTGGTACCATCTATAGGGTCCGACACAATAGTAGATATATTTTAATTTTGAAGGAACCATACCTACCCATCCACAAATTTCAATCAACTCGGTAGAGCTGTTTCGGAGATCGGGAACAGCGCCACCTATCGGGTTCAAAATGTTATCTCTTAAGATGCCTAATGTCGTTTTCCATTGGGATTTTCAGATTTTGCTCTCAGATTTCAG
Organism: Cheilosia urbana; assembly: GCA_946477585.1. Taxonomy (NCBI): domain Eukaryota; kingdom Metazoa; phylum Arthropoda; class Insecta; order Diptera; family Syrphidae; genus Cheilosia; species Cheilosia urbana. The sequence continues at coordinate 122,893,229 of OX297853.1, forward strand.
ATTTTTCGTGCCCAATGGAACATAAAACGAGATTTTTCTTCCTTTGCATCTGTGGTGGTGCGTGTTTTAAAAGTCACGCGTGTTCTTAAATTGTAATTTGTGTAAATAAAAATCCATTCAATTTATTTTAATAAATATTGCAGCGGCCATATGTAATTTTTTTTTATATTTTTCACAGACTTCTCGTCTAAAAACGTAAGTAAACACACTTTAAAGTTTGACAAACGACAAATGTTTTGGTGTTAGTGCAAATAGGTGTGAATCTCGCTCGGAAATCGAGTTTGGCAAAATTGCTCTGACTTGCTTTGCGCCCAATGGAACATGAAATCTGACAGCCAGCTGATTTCGAGAGCAGAAAAACTGCTCTGACTCTGAAAAAAAGTGCTTTTTCTGTCCCAATGGAAATCGACATAAGCCTGAAATACACCAATACGAACAAAACAACAGAAGAATCATAAAATTTGGCCCAGTAAGAACATTTTCCTTGGTTATGTTATTTGTGCCGGAAACCGAGTGGAAATGTTATTTACCTATTTAAAATTGATGATTAAAAACTATTTTTTTTTAGTTTTCGTCGAACAATTGTAAAGCTAAATGAAATATGAATTAATGAAATGTCAAATTCAAAAAAGTATATAGACAACCAACGCTAACTATGTTATTACAATTAAATTTAATGTTGTTGATACAAAATTGATGTGCAGGGAAATCTAACTTTTAGTAAATATCTCCCAGCGCCACCTATCGGGTCCAAATTTTAGCAAACGCTTTAAGTGCTATATGGTGTAAATTTGAGCCAAATCGGTCCATAAATAAGAATTGTTCAAAAAGCGACCCCAGCGCCCCCTATAGGATCTAAAATAAACATAAACCATCCGGTGCAGTACACAGTGAATGTAAGGGGGATAGCTTCAGTGGTTCAACGTTATGGTCGGTCATACATATGCACGAACGTTTTTATATGTTAAGATATATTTTTTTTTTTTGCAAAGCCCGATGGTTAGATCTTTTGTAAGTCCCCACAAAAAATTTAAATTTACTTAAAACAAATTTTTAATCAAAAATGAGACTGAGAGCATGGCACAGTTTTACAAACCTCATACGGAAGAAAAAGGGAAATTAAATTTCATAAATTTTGGGACGGAGTAGTGCTTATTTATATAGTTTTCTGATAACTCTTTAAGGCAATTTTTCCAGAAAACATTGCCAATAAAGCAAGACTCAAGAATACCAAAAGTAAAGCAATGAATTGTATTCTGAAGTGAGTAATCCCATTCATCGGAGTTGACCCGCCGGCGACCGAATTAACTCATTGACTATGCAAAATTATGCATGTATTGGATTTGCAATGATTCAACTGAATTTCCAATCAGATATGACTGGATATACACTTATTCCACGCATCTGTATACAATACGCTGGCAGATGCAATTTCGTTCCTGTGTCATCATACCTACTCCTTTTATGAGAACCCAACTCTGAAACATTGGTGTGGTTTGGTTTGAATGGAAGGAGACCGACATGTCGAAGGTGTCTTAAATTCAAGGTGTACTCCAATGCAGACTTAATACTGTAAATTAATAGAAAACTGATTTTCTTTATTCTTTTGGGACAAGCGAACCGAACATGAACCGCTTCAACAGAGACATACGAAATAATTTTAATAATTTTCCGCGATCAATTGAGGCTCAGAAATCGGCCGTGGAAAGTTACGCAAATTTACAAAATGTCAAACTGTGACTGTGACAAGCGGTTCTAGTTATTTTGTTGCTTTACCGTTATTATAGAAATTTATAGTTTAGCGCTCCGAGCGAGATTTACTTCAGCGCCAAGTTTGAACGTAAAAGTAGACACGAACCCTCAACATCGATAAGAATGACAGTAGTTTTTGCTGACAAGATAAAAATGTTTGCCCTCGAAGTATTGTCCCCAAATCTTAAAAAAATTATCTCTTCCAAGTGAAAACAAAATAGCTCACTCTGTTGTACGCCACAGCTCATACTTCTGATGGATACTACAGGTTTGGACGTAGTTCCCATAGCATAGGCGATCGAAGACAACAAAACGCAAGAGCAACATCAGCGAGATGTTTTTTCTGTCTTCTGTGGTAGAGGTAAGGGCTAAATTAATGGAGTCCGTCGTGTGCATTCCGCCAACGCATACATCAACCTTAACCTATTCATAGGAACAGTCTCATATAAAATCAGTTTGAATAAAAATCATTTGTCGCAGAAAAATATGTTCGTGCACAATTTAAATCGCACGCAATTAAATGAATCGATCTTAATCACACACAATATAATCAAATTACAATGTGAGTTTTTAAAGGTTGAAGCTCTCAATAACAGGCAATTATTGTCGCAAGTTCTGGTAAAGAGTTATAAAGCTCTTACACTTTACAAGATTTTTGAGTTCGAGGACAATCGCAGACGCAGATATGAGTTTATGTTTTTTGATCAGTTAGGGCATGATTTTATTTTGGATACTGGAATAGATTAATGACGCTGGTTTAAGATTTCAAGTAAATAGTAGTAGTAGTTTAGTTGGTGATAGATTGATATCCTTACATAGATATTTTCTTCTTCTATACCTATATATAATTCTTTCAGGGTGAAACTCGATGATGTTATAACTCGATAACCCCTGTTACGATTTTCATGATTCTTTTTTGGTTTTATTCGTATTGCTGTATACCAGGTTTAGGACCAGTAAAATTCCGGAAAATCGCCCTGCGGTCCTGGTTTGGCACCCGATAATTCTTCCTAATAAATATTTGTTTTGATTTATACTGCACAATTCGGATTAACAGATTCAAGGCCAAATTTAACATCGGATGGGTGCGCTCTTGCCAGTTAATGAAGCCGTACACCAGTATCCGCAGGTGTACTTCATTTCGTCGGAGGATGATCAAGTCGATAGGCGGTTCAAAGGTCAAACAGGAGTGACAAAAAAAGTCATTTGACAATTGCAACAATTATTTAATGCAAACAACGCTTTGATTACGATGTTTAAAACGGCGGTGGAGAAAATGAACTCAGACAATCGCAGATTTGTCTTCAAACCTGATAATAGAACCGCCCTTTAAAAAAAAAAAAAACAGAATGGATAGAAAACAGGTAGTGTCACTCCCAATATGTACAACAAGAATTATTTAACATTTGAAATCGCGTACTCCGCTAGTTCAGAACGCTTTTCCATTGGCATTTAAACGTCTATGACAAATAATAAGTCGCAAGGATAAAAAAAAAAAATAAATAAATAAATAGTTGGCGCAACAGTTCCGGAGGGACCCTTGGAATAGCTTCTCGTAAACATTCGTTTTGTGTGAGTTTTTTCTTTTTGGAACGAATGGAGGGGATCCACAATTTTATGCCAACTCCAAAGTCCAAACGGCTAATTGAGAAGCTCTTTCAAGACAGTTATACTCTCAGAGTTTGTTAGACGTTCGCGAGAGGTGGCACAGTGAAAAAAAACCCTAAGTTGGAATTTGGGTTTTTGCGGGATTCGAACCTCGAACCCTCCCTTTGTAGTCCAACACATTAACCACTAAGCCACTGCGCCTAAGTCGCAAGGTTAATCGCTGGATATTTATGGCATCAATCTTGAATTCCCCTCTTTTTCACATGGTCAACCGGTACACGTTTGACAACATTAATTTTACTCTATGTTTGCATTTTGCTTAAAATCGTTATTGCCGTTTTCAGGTAAACTAAAGAAAAGTAATTTTTTAAAAAATGTCTATTTTAAAAATCCATTTTATTACAATCATATGGACCGTTTTCGATATTTTACCAAATTTAAAAAGTACCTATACGGTTATTCGATTTTTTAGTGAAAAATTGAATATACAGTCATGTTAACCTCACCTACTTAAGCTTAAATATAAATTTTGGTCGAAATCTTTAGAGCCGTTTTCGAACACACCAAATTGGTAAAACTGATGTTTACCGTGCAAAAAAAAAAAACCTACCCCGAACTATAGGCCCACCAACAAATCCGAGTCCAGTGTATGAACTTAATAAGGGCAGCCGTTTAGGCTGAAGGCAGATAAAACACTATTCTGTTCAACTTTTCTAATAAAATCACTTTATTTACACTTTCCACTCAATCACTTATTTATTACCACGACAATATCACTTAAATCAATTCTTAAACGTTTCAATCCAATCGCTTTATTCACTGTATTCCTTTACACTTATTTATCTCACAACCGATTACTCTTTCGAACTTTAACAATCACTGGTTAAAAATCAACTTTCATCTCTGTTCTCAACGCGCACCTTTTATATCCGCTCTGCCGCCTATCAGCGAATATTCCAGAAGTAGATTCCAACTCTTCTCTAGATGGTTCTAGAATAAGCTAACTTGACAGACTCCAGTCTCCAATTGGAAGTGGAACTTGGAGGGTGAATAAGTGACCGATTCACCAAAATTCCTAAGTGCCTGATTCACCACACTATGTAAGGTAGCACATAAAAACATAGTAGAAACTTAAGTTACGTTCAATAGTCTCTTCCGCCCTCTCTCCTGAGACTAGTGTAGGTTACTAGTTTTCCATCGTTTACGTGAGAGAGTATATTTGACCTTTCGGTGACAGTTGATGTCTTAGCAAGAACATATCAATAGCAATTCTCTATAGACCACAAGTAATTACTTTAAGAAAGTAAATGGAGCAGGGAATTCTTCTTCCCATTATAATGTACTTTCTTTTTCTTTTAATATCTCTGTCTTCTTTGGTTACAGACTGTCGTTCTGCCGAGCTCGTGCACAATGCGCACCAACCAAAGCATTTTTGGAGTAAATTAACTTCTGACTCAGGTATATCTAATTGACAGTGTTACCACGTTTTGCCATTGGTCTTTTAAATAAAATAAACACTTAAAAAGCAGCAGCAATGTTTTTAAAAACTAATTATTTATAGGAAATAACCTAATTTGGATGTAATCCGAGCTTGTGTATCCTTGCAAGGGTCACCGTATATGCAAATGTCCAAAGGAGGGAAAAGAAATCCTTCCGATACACTGAGTGACTGGTGATTTTCATTTAATTAACTATAATAAACTTTGTCGATTATATTACACCCGGACAAACTGACCATCATTACAGTGCAAGCATGAAGGACATTCTTCACATACTGCTCGTACCGGCGCACGTGTTAAATCGTGATCCTCCCAAATCGCTCTAGGGATTTTATGTAAATGCATAGCACAAGCACAACATAATAGAATCCAACCAACGACGACGATGACGACGACGACGAAAGCCCAGTGTGACATCTCACTGGGAGACTTGTCCGTTGCCAGCGATAATAATTAATCACAACCATTCGCTGGCGTTTTCAATCCCCCAATTAGGTGGTCATTCATTTATTTCACAAAGAGCTTCAATTAATTTCGTCAAGGATTTTACAGTCAGTCTGTTCTATATATTGCGGAATTTCCTTGGCTAAACTTTTTTTTTTTTTGCTCCTGCCATGTATAGATTCGATGATGCTTCCGTGGTTGCGGCACCAGATAATTTATATTCCTTACGAAAAGGAGAAGAGTCTGGTAGGTGCGCTTTTTTTTCCACGAAAATAATATTTAGTGACATATCACGAATATCTAAATATCTAATGCCAAACCATTACACATCCTGAGCAGAATTTATTTTGATATTTTCATCTATTGAAATGAGGAAAATCAACAAGAGGTCGTTGGGTTTGATCAAAACATGTCCAACTCTGAGGTTGTTGTATTAAATGTGTTTTGGGAAATTAGTTGCGGTTGACTTAAAAATAAAATTAGTATTAGAACTCGTTTGCACTTGTGTGGGAAAAATAAAACAGCAACGGGAACGCAAAAGTTTTTAATTAGTTTTGAGGCTTTTCGTTTACTTGTGCTTTTCCTAGCACCTTGGGGATGTTTTTATTTGTTGGACACATAAACTAGACATGTTGGTTCCAAATGCACAAATATTTGTTAATCCATCTGCCGAAATAAAAACCAGAACACAGAAAACTATATATACTTTGCATTTAGTTGATGAGGTTAAAGCTGGGACTGGGACCGGCTATGCGGCTTGAATTTGAGAGTCCAGAAGGATGGGATGGTGACCAATTTGTGTAGACATTATAAAATGTATGTGCGTTTTTAAATTCGCACAGTGATGAGTGATGTATTCAACATTTTTCAAATAACGATTAACCAAAGAGCGAAAAGTAAATCTACATAAATATATCTCAGAGCAAGATAAAAATTAAACGGAATTGATCAACCAAAGACCTCATTCTCTGAAAATTAGTTGAAAAACTCAAATTTGTATTGAATTCATTTGTTTTATTTAAATGTAACATAGGTATAGCTATTATGAAAAAAGAAAATGGCTTTATACTTAGGATATCATCATCTGAATTATTAATACAAAATATTTTTCACTGTACTGTGGTAACTCAGGCACTTAGTGACAGGCACTTAGTGAATCGCACACTTAGGAATTGTGGTGAATCGGGCACCTGGTAACAATCTGTTTCCCTCCTAAAGTTCCACTTCCAATTGGAGACTGGATGTCAAGTTATTCTAGTACAATCTAAATTGGAGTTGTATTGCAGTTTGTATTAGTTCATTCTAGAACCATCTATGGATATGGAGTTTACATCTGGAATCTATCTACTTCTGGAACATTCGCCGATAGGTGGCAGCGCGGATATAAAAGGGGCGCGTTGACAACAGGCAGTGCAGTTGATTTTTAACAAGCGATGGTGTTAAGTTCGAAAGAGTAATCGGTTGTGAGATAAGTGTGAAGTAATGGAATAAAGCGATTGGATTGAAACGTTGATTAAAGTGATATTGTTTTGGAGATAAATAAGTGAATATTTGGAAAGTGTAAATAAAGTGATTTTATTGGTAAAGTTGAACAGAATAGTGTTTTATCTTTTCGAATCCCAGCCAGAATGTAACAGTACCTATTCATATGATTTCCTGCCAATCGTCACTTTCACTTGCACTGAACTTCCTTAGACGAGTGTTAAACACTGACTTTTAAAATCACTAATGTAATTTAGCATGCGCTGCTAACTACCGGTAATAGCTAGCGAAAAATGTTCAAATGAGATGTTTGAGTGCCGTGAGAGTAGCTACAGGCACCACTGGTAGAAAAAAGAGCTTCCTATAAGGCCTGTACTGAAAATAAAAATTGAACAGAGTATGAAGCAATCCATTCGAGAAACAATTGGGGCTATTCCTGTCTCAACTCTTCAAGCAGTAATGAACAACTTTTTGGTAAGATGCCGCACATGCACCAACGAACAGGGGGGGCATTTAAATTTCATTATTTTTAAAATAAATTAAGTTTTATTTATTAAAATTGAATAGCTTTAACATGAATAAAAGAAAAGTGAATTCCATACACTGAAAAAAAGAAGTTAGGTATTTGAGTTTCTTAATGTAGCAATATTCATCAGTCACCCTGTATGATAAAAATGTATTTTAATAAGATATGAACTGATTAAATCAGGTACTTGTTTTATTGTTTTACACGAAGAATTGAAGTATGTTCCAGTCTCCCCAAGGGGGTGGTCAATCCTCCCGGCTGGGCGGCTTATTGGATATTTTAACCAACCAGTTGTAAACATCCAATGTGCGAAAAAAAAAGAAGTCCCATCCGTCAGGAAGTTACGGTTTGCACGTGGAATATTCTCTTCTATTAATTTTATAATCTCTTCTTACGAAAATATATAAAAGAAAAAGTACGACAAATTGTTATAGTAATGCTGTTTGAAAAACAAAAACTAACCTAAGAAATATGATTTTAAGGAAAATGAACTCCTAAGAACATATATGTAGTTATAGCTTCTAATTGTTTTATTTCATTCCCATGATTTAAGGATTTATTTCATGGTGAAATAATTCCTCACACTTAAAAATGCAATAAGTCCTAACTTCGATGAAAATTTTATTAAAATATTATTTTATTTAGGAGTTCTTTCATGTGTAATAACTACTAACTTTGTACGTAAAATTTTAGGTTTGATTTAATTTTTTTTTTTGTTAGGAGTACTATACGCTAGGAGTAATTGCATAGAGCCATAGTCGAAACTAATTCAAATTCAAGCTTCACCGGGTTATTACGATCCCGGAATATTATTATCGAATACCTAGCGAAAAAATACCAAAACATATTTATCAGTCAACCCTATCCATAAAAACGAATGTTCAATACTTACGAATTATTAAAAAAAAAAATCTATTTCTTTCTATTTAAGCAGGAACTATTAATTTTTTCAAATTACCCATACCTACATACTTTCTTAACGATTTCAACGGGAATTACGTAATCGATTCCTTGTGGGATATAAATCTCCCTTCGGTCGAAGTGGAAGTGGATATTTATTGTGAGAAACCAACCCCATTCGGCATGTGTGTCTGCAAAGTACTTCTCTTTTCTCGAAAACGTGACCAAAACCATCTGTACGACATCATTCCCATTCCATTAAGGATATCTCTTAATTTTGCCAGAAAAATAATTTCACCAAAAATTAAATTCAATTTGCATTCGAATGTATTCTAATTAAATATCCCTGCCACTGTCGAGCACAGCATGTATCTGCAACAGTTTGTTATGAGTTGTGATGCAAACGCAAGGGATGTGAGATTGTGAGTATTTTCAGTGAAAGCTATATCCATTACAATATACGAACGAAACTCTATCCTCCAAAGAATGGGTGCAGCTTGTCAGCTGATGGGTAGAGATGCTTGTCAGGCGGCGATGATATCCCTATTAGTGCTGATGGTGGTGTTAAAACATATCGAGATTTCGGTTGTGGCAACGTTTAAAATGTCACACGCGTACGTGGTTGAGCTAATTAACTGAAAATTACATTGCCGGCATGATGAAGCCAAAATTAGTACACAATTGGACGGTATTTTGAAAATTTAAATTCACGACTGTGCTGGGAAATATATTGTGTATTGTTGTTTTTTATTTAATTTTTTGTAAAGCAAAGTAATTTATGGGAATGAATGCAAAAACGTGAGAAGCCAAAATGTTTTTCGCATATCAGAGAGCAGTCTGTAATTACAAAATTTGATTGAATTGTTTTTAAGGGGCAATATTTCCGACGGTTCCTTCTTTTATTATTAGTTTTGTAGGTCCTTTTCATTCGAAAAATAGGTATTCAGTCTAATTGTGAGTTTCGCCAGGAAAACATTTCACCTGGCGAAATGCTGTCTGCCTGAAACTTTTAAGGCTATTGCGAGTTTCGCTCGAACGAATGCAAATTTGGAATTTGGAACCAACGATCTTATAGGTCCCTATCAGTGAGGTTTTAGGCCCGGTAAGTCCACGACCGATCAAATATTCACACTACGGCAGATCCTGGAGAAAACCCGAGAAGTCCAGATCGATACTCACCATATTTTTATCGATTTCAAGGCCGCATATGACAGCATTTATAGTTTTTGCATCCCTGCCAAACTTGTCAGATTGTGCAGAATGACGATGGAGAACGCTCGCTGCTCCGTAAAGGTCGGAAACAATCTCACCGAGACCTTTGATGTCAAAAAAGGATTTAGACAAGGTGACGCGCTGTCATGTGACTTCTTCAACATCATTCTTGAGAAAATTGTGCGAAACTCACAAGCCAACACCAGAGGCACAATTTTCCATAAGTCTGTGGAACTACTTGCATACTCTGACGACATTGACATTGTTGGCAGAACACAGCGAGGTGTTACTAGAGCGTTTGCTAGTATTAGTACAGAAGCGGCAAAAATGGGTTTAGTGGTGAATGAGAGTAAAACAAAATATATGCTGTCAACAAGAAGGGACACACAACATCGACGAATCGGACAGAACTTCACGATAGACAGCTATAACTTTGAGGTAGTTCGGGACTTTATCTACCTCGGCTCCGCTATACACTCTGACAATGACATCACATCAGAAATCAAGCGAAGAATCACACTTGCCAACCGCTGTTTCTTTGGCCTAAGACGGCAATTGATTAGTAAGGCCTTGTCAAGAAGCACTAAGGAGATTCTATATAAGACTCTCATCATCCCTGTCCTGCTCTATGGCGCAGAAGCATGGACCCTAGCTTTGGAGGAGAAGACTTAACAGCGAACTCTACGAGCTGTACAGCGACATCGACCTGGTCAGAAAAGTACGCATTAGTCGTCTAAGATGGTTAGGACATGTAGAGCGAATGGACACCAACGAATGGACACCAACCGCTGTTAATTCAGTTTGGCAAAATAAACTGATTAAAAAATTCGAGCTCGAATGGCGAAATGGCGAATGGCCCCTATTCTGTCAGTTCGAACTTCGAAGTGATGGCTCTTAGTGCTGGACAATAATAAAAAGATTAAACTGATATGATAATATGCCTTTTTTTTGGCCTATCAATTGATCACCGTAAATACCGACATGTTAAAAAAAAACCAACTAAATTGGTTGAAAACTACGCGCGACAGAGGGAAACATACACTTTTTGCCACTTTGTTAGATGGGTACCTATCTATGCTCTTTGACTTTGACTTATAAAAACCTGAGGCTTTTGTCATATTTTTTTCTCCAATGAGTTGCATGGTAAATCATTCGGACGTTCAAACGATAGCTTAGAATTCATTTTCTAGTTCAATAACCTTTGTCAATTGGACGCGCGGTATTCCATAATTTACTGATTGTAAGTATATAGTAGAAGAGGATGGGTCGGGGAAAATGACACCGTAAACAAGAGAATTTAGAACTATAATTTGCTCCCATCACATTGACAATTCAGTTCTGTTCACTACTGTTCCCTTTCCTCCTTCTAAATGCAACCTTCTTGTAATTTGAAGGTAGCATTAAACCATCTGTACCAAGGCATCCCAAATTGATTTCTTCGGCCAACTTTGCCCGGGAACGCATATGTTCTCATTTATTACACAAAAAGAAAGACGAATAATTTACAAAATAGTTCTCCTCCATGCCGATCATTATACTCCAACCATTTTTGTGTTCAGTGTCGAAACATTGCATTCATCATTGTGTACAATCAATCAAATTCTCAGCCTATCCAATTTTCGGCCACTTCATTAATCGCTCAGAAACAAAATTAATCCGATTAGCTGAATACACCTTCCTGTGTAACAAACCCGAGTATTAGATGGTGGCATCTTGGAGGCACTCTTTTGATTTTAAGATGCCTTCATTCATTTCCCTGATGGTTCAATAGCGAAAATGTTCCCCGTCACATATAGGAGTGGTTTATACAAACGCTAGTTTTATAGATGATTAGCAGTAGGTGAACTCATATAAATCTGGAGGATACTAGCAAAAAAATTCCAATCAGTCGCACATATTCATGTACGTTCGCATCGTTCCCGAAGGTCTACTCTCCACAGTACAGCAGAGCATGGAGCTGAGTAGCTCGGTCTATGTCATGCTTTTCAAAGAATTCAATCGATTAAACGGGATTTCAACGTCTACTTGGCGCCGATATAGGAATCCTTTAACCTCACCAACGCCAAATAGACACATATATTTCCCATCCCCCACCCTGTGTGCGAGTGTGTGTAGTAAACCGTGCAGAAAGGTAAAATATCGCAAACTTGTAGACATCGAATAAATGAGTCGATTCCGTTGTTCGCTTCAAGTTTGATATATTGTGGCTGACAAAGGTCTTTCGTGGCAGGATATTCGGAAGTTGGCGCTGGCGTTATTTCCATTTTATAGCGACACACACTCGGCACTCTCCCATACACGATATGTATAGGTATCCTTGAACGTTGGTGGTCAGTGAACAGAATGACCGACGATTTTTCAATCGTTTAGCTTGGTTTCCGACAATTTAAAGTGATTTGAGGATGAAATGGTCTACCCCCCCAACCAGCTATATGGAATATTTAAGAAGGCCATGAATTTTTTATTCGGCAATGACAACCTGATGCATTCAGAGTGGGGTTTATTTCAACACAGTCATACAGATCAATTGAAGGCAGTGATTATTGTTTAAGTGAAATTGTCCAGTTGCGTGACTCAAAGTCACTCTAAATGGTGGCCAAATACGCCAATCTAAATGACCGCCAACATGCTTTAAATCTCATAAATAAAGGATTTTGTGGTCGGTATGGTATAAGGGCAGCGGGTGTACACAACATTGCATGATACGGAGTTTTGACGATGCTTAGATGTTGGTTTCAAAATTAGTGGAGGTTGAAAACGGTGCAGGACAAATGTGTTCGCAACAAGTCCAAATTGGAACTTGGCGTATAGATAGATATACCAAAAGTTAGGAAGTTTGGGTGAGTTTTTTTATAAGAATGCAGCGTCTGGATTTCTTGCGACCGCTGCCGCACAAACCCTTTGTGTTGACACAAAAACTAGATAAATAAAACTTCAACTGCAGCTTGCACTGCGAATACAACCCGTGAACTAAAGCTCTGCTAAATTATACCATCTCAATAGTATTTCACAGTAGGCTGTTAAAAACAGGCAAGTAGGGTGCTTTATATACAATATACCTTAAGGTCTTAGAGTCACAGCCACAGGCCACAGATCCAAATTCAATTGCGACGTGTGTGTCTAGATCTAAAAATAGCAAAGCCGTCTATGGAAAAAGAAGAATCACTTAAGATATTTTTTGCCAAGATAATAAAATTCCATGGAAAGCGATGGTCATACAAATTCCCATTTCAAAATTGGATCCAAACAAAAATACGTCCATAAACAAGAGGACAAGTGGTCTTATGCAAATCATGCTCCCTAATAATTAGGAAGCTATGTATAAATGGCCAATTATGGAGCAATGTAATCTGGCAAGTCGCTTAAAATGAAAATATGCCCACTTCAAGGATTAAGCATGCATAAAGCATAAGGCATAAGAAATAAAAAAATATAATTAGATTATTTGTTTAGGCAAATGAAAAGGAGAGTAGAAGTGGTCTGCTTTTCTTTGCGTTTATATTTAATTTAAATAATCAAATTGTACCTACTTACTGTAGGCTTTAAGAAAACATACACACATCACTCTGTCAGCAAAGGACAAAGGAGCCTACTTCTTACAGACGTGAAATACCTACCTAAATTTTGTAAAAAAAATAATGACAATGAAAAATGTTGAAGGAAGATTCAATAAAAGTCATTTATGTACTCCATTTACTCCAAACGTACACCAGTTCAAATTGTATTAATTTTAACTGTGTACACACTTTTAAATAACTCACCCACAGCGCCACCTATCAGCTTCAAATTTTGTAACATTCATTGCGAATACTATGAATTTTAGTCCATATATACAGTTGTTGATAATAACTTAACTACAGCGCCATCTATGGGTACTATCGCAAACATCAGACGATTAATTTATACAAATACGAAACATGACCTTTATTTGTTTTTTTTTTATTTTTAAGTCTTGCATAAATAAAAACGATTTAAAACAAATTCAAGTAGAATAATTATTTACATTATGTGACAAAATTACTCCAAAGTAAACTTAATTAGAAACGATATAAAGAAATGGAACAATGAAGTAGTTTCTTTATAACGAGAGCTCTTCATTTGAGTTGATTGCTCCTCTCAAAGTTTGTTACAGAACTTTTTTATAGGCCATAAGTTCATTGGGGCATAGAGGAACCAAACTAGAGAGCCAACTCCCGTGCACCTACCCGATTTTCCCCGCAAATTTTGAATGACAGCCCTCTCTCGCGCGCTCTTATTTTTCCTGTCGGTGAATACGTGTAATTAATGGCCGCCCGGTGGTACTTTTTCAATTAAAAATAATTTGTAAATGCATTTATAACAATAAATGTAGCACGAATAAATGTTGAGTATGGTTTTTTATATAGCTTTACTTGTTCTCTATCCATATTCGGTTCCAAAAAATGTTCATCCATTCACATTTCAGATCTTTTTAATTTTGTTTATATGAATTACATATTTGACAGCAGAATTCATGCAGCTGAAAATTGGGGGTTGTTCCATAAATAGGTTAACAACATGCAAGTTAAGCCCAAGGTTCCACTAGGGCAAAAGTAAACTTTATGTGGTATTCGATTGGGCACTCTCAGATCACTTTTTATGCTCTCAGAGTAGTTTTTATGTTCGTTTGAGACAAAAAAAGCAATCTTTTTCAGATTTCAGAGCACTTTTGCGAATCTAGATATTTTCTCAGATTTACCAACACAGGTGCGTTTAAGTTTGACAACTGGTGGAGGGCGTTAAGGTTTTCGTGAATTTGTTCTACTGCAAAGAAAGATATTGGCATCGGGTGAATCTATTTTTGTAAATTGGTTATGTATAAATATTTAAAAATCAATCGAGACGCAAATTTCGAATGTTTTAATTTAAAATTTAACCAGTGAATAGAAAACGCTTTGAAAAGTGTTGAAGGCTACATATATTCGAATCGCACGAATATTATCACAAAAAAGAGCAAGTGACATTTTTATGTTCGATTAGCCACACGAAATCTGAAATCTGAGAGCAAATCTGAAGAAGCCCAAACGAATACCACATTAGTAGTTGTTGGAATTGCGTGCTGAAAATCCTACTTTACTTTTGTTTGCTGAGATCGAAACTCAAAAAAACACGCCTAATAATGTCGTATTTAATTGGATTTTGCGATATAATTTCCGCTTTCGGATTTGGCGTATTCAATCGTGAGAATCCAAATAATTTTGTTTATTGTAGGTATTCTCATGTTCTATTTCGTTTTTTGTAGATATAGCGCATTACTTTTAACAAATTTCAGTCTCAACATTAAATTTATGGTAGCTCATTATTGCAAACATTTTTTTTTTTTTTTTTGGAAAATAGAGTTTATTTTGAATTACCAATGTCATTTTCTATTGGAATTTTCAGAATTTGCTCTCAGACTACAGAATTTTTGTGCCGAATGGAACATAAATGAGATTCTTTGCATTTATGGTGGTGCGTGTTTTAAGAGTCAGCTGTTCTTAAATTGTAGTTTGTTTTTACAAAAACCTATTAAATTTATGTTAATACCCTTTGCACTGACCAAATGTAAATCGTTCTCTATTTTTCACAGACTTGTCGTCTGTAAAAACGTAAAATAACACACTTTCAGTTTGACAAATGTTTGGTGTTAGTGTAAGTAGGTGTGAACTTCGCTCAGAAATGAAGATTCGCAAATTTACCCAGACTCTGAAAAAAAGTTAAAGCTACATTTGAGAGCGTACCTATAAACGGAACAAAAATATTGAATTAATTTTTTGAATTTAACAAATTCATGATTGCACATATTTATATTGTGTAAGTATGCATTTTACGCATCAATTAGAGATTGTAAAATATGCTGAAACTGAAATTATGTTTTTCCCACGGCATACAAATTGTTTCCCCTACATTGTGTTTAAATATTGAAGTTAGGAGATTAAAATCAAATAAAAAAAGGCAAAAGTGCAAAAAACCGTGTTAGTTCATTTTTCTCTGATTAATAACATGAGATGGATTTCTGATATTGACAAATGATTATTAAAAGGTATTTGACATTGTGATAAATTATATTAGGTATATTATATATCCGAAATTCGATTTTCCAACAAATTCATAAACTTTAAAAAAGTTTAAATTGAACTGCGATGTGAACGCCGTGTAACTAATCGGCACCAAAAATAACGAACACAGTCGCCCCTACTTAAAATTCCACCAATAATGGCCGCCCGATTGACATAAAGTCCCTGCACAGGAATATACTAAGTGTGCGTGCGGCAGCAATGGCGCTCCTTTGATTTGTACATACACGAATACTAAGAATATTCCTGTGCAGGACAAGGTCATAGAAAGCTTGTGGGCAAATGTACCGTTTCTGCTCTCAGTTGGCTCTCTAGTTTAGATACTCTCTGCATTGGGGTAATTTGCCTTAAGTTTTTATATCGATTTTTCTCGATGCGAATGGTTTTTTTTTTGTATCTCTTCCTAAATTCTACCAAATCAAGGGCAGTTAACTGATAGTTTGATGTACATCTATGTTAATAGCATGATGACAGTTAACTGTAGTGTGTCTGTGTTTGACTTTAACTTGTTAAACTAGCTGAACAAATGACAAATAGCCCGGTAGGTTTGTTATTTAATTATAGTAATTGGGGACGTTCGGATTCATAGTTTATGTAAAACGTCAACTAGATTGGTCGTGACTAGGAATCCGAACGCGTTGACTGAGCAAGTTGAATTGTTTTTGTATTCTCGCGGTCAGCGTTGCCTTTGTTTGATTTGCCCTTTTTTATTCGGAAAAGACCCCTCATCATTTTTTCAAAAATTGATATTTTCAAATAAGTACATTTAAAATGTAACACGGTTGCCTATCACAACTATATTACACTGTTATGCGAACTAATGGTTGTTAAATATCGTGCGAAAATTCGAAATTTGCAGAGTACGTTTAGAAATGGCACCCTTTTCTCTCACTGGCCCTTTTTTCGACACCTCAGAATTCTGCCACGGCCACTCTGTTTATTTTAAATCTGACTCTTCGAAATGTCAACTGAGTATGCAGGCAGGATTTTCCTGACTAGATTTGTCGGCTTCCCCTCCATAAACGTCAACTGCAAAAACTAATCACGTGACCACTCTGGGCCAATCAAAACTGAATGACATCTAGTCAGACAGCTTGTCAACTTACTAAACTATGAATCCGAACGTCCCCATTGTGACTAATGTAACGTGCTATCAAGAAATAAATCAACAAATAAATAAATACTACAGCATAAATATGAATAAATGTTTAATAAAAATAAAGTATGAAGTAAAAATAAGTAAATTGCTTATATAAATATTTATGTAGCAAACTTTACCAGTCACCGTTTACTGAAATTCTTTCCTTCAGATGGTTACATAGGTAGGAGTTGTGTCCTGGGCCTATGTTTCGAAACTCAACTTGATAGGATAAAAGAGGTCCGGAATTATTTTTATTTTGACAAATCACATTCAGCGAACATACGTTTATTTATTTATTTTTTTTTTTGTAGGGGTACACCTGGAACATTAAACCCCATGATGATACAAAACGTGCTTCCTGTATTAGTAAAATATTATTTATTCTTTTTGCACGAAATATTAGGCGTTTTTACTATGCCCGCATGATCCATTTGTTCATTTTTATTTGCATCATTAATTAAACTTACATACTGGACACGCTAGACAAAAACGATTAAATCTAATTTAAAGCTAACATTTATCTTATTCTAGCTTACTGGCTCTAAGCAAGAACTCTAACTTAACAATGTCCTGCTGGGGGCAGCATGCCCATTCATAATGAAATAAGACCCCAATTTTCATTGGTAAATAAGGCCCCAAAAAAGGAAATAACACCCCAAATTCTATTAAAAATCGTTGTTGTTGTTTCCTGTATAATTTTTTGGGGCCTTATTTCATTTTTTGTTGGGGCCTTATTTGATTGGGGACTTATTTCGCAGAGCCCTTAAGAAAACAGTTTTTATTCTGAAGTTGGCTACGGTTTAATACCGAACGTATTTGAAACTCATATCGTAAATGACTATAAACACCGTGCCGATGGCTCTGCGAAATAAGGCCCCAAAATTACTTTTTTATTATTAATTGTTACCCTTCTGATATGAAATGCTCATCATGCTGCCCCCCTGCAACCCCCCTGCTTGGGTTTACTGTTAGATTACGGGGTGGGTGCGAGTTTGAGCATATAAAAAGATTCTTTAATTTAAATTAGTTTATCCAATATCAACAATATTAAATAAAAAGTAGTTTTCATTATTTTTAATTTCATTATGAAATAAACCCCAAATTTGGGGCCTTATTTCATTTTCTCTTTTGGGGCCTTATTTCCTACAGCCATCGTGTATTACTGGTCATGGTCATGAAGAGGGCTCTCGACACGGTTGAGTGACTTTTACGCTATTTCTAGTGGAATTTTCAAGAGTTTAGTGACAAAAATTTATTTTCTGTCGCACTGTAATGTCGCTTCCACATCCAAATGCCGAATTGGAACGCACTTTTAGTATGATGAACATAGTTAAAAATAAGTTGAGAAATAAAATGTCAACTGAAATGTAAACTTTGACTCAATAATGCTCATCAGAAATCAACTAAAAATACAAAAAAAGAAGTTGTATAAATATTTTTTAAAAGTCGCAAGAAAAAGGGCCATTGAGAAAAAAGGGTCATTTCTGAAGCTATTCTCAACATTTGGTATTTTTGAACGATATTATTTAACAAACATTGGCTCACTAAACACTATAACAGTGTTGTGATAGGAAACTGCGTTACATTTTTAAGGTTTTTATTTCGAAATAACACCATTTGAAATAAATTTGAGGTGAATTCTGAATTCAACTAAAAAAGGCCCAAAATGGCAAAAAATTGCAACTTTAGTCGCACAACGGTCACGCTGCAAAAACAAACGCACAAAGTCTATACACGTTCTTATCAAAAATGATAGGCAAAGAGAAAATTAGGGAAGTAACTACTAACGAGAAATTCCTCTCTTGGCTCGAAACAGTTCATAGAATTTCAAGCGGCAAGGTCAGTACTGATAAATTCATGTCAAATGCACAAACTTGACAAGAAATAAATTCAAAATCCGGACAAAAAAAATTCCATCGGTTGTCGAATGCCACAGAACGTTTCATATATGTTGCAAAAATGTAAGTTACCTATATACTTATTTGAGATATGGATTAGATGTCAAAGATAATTCTATCCACGTAGTGTGGAGTATATTTTCAGCTCTCTGCGAGAGTTTCGCTCAATTTATTGAGTTTGCTTATAAAAATGTGTAGGTTGTACGTATATGTACAAGTTGGTACATACATATATAAAATGGAAATCACAAATTTAGACCAGATATTAGGTTTCTGTCAAATTTGCAATGAATGTGCAAGGACCGTTCAAATAAGTTGTGCGTGCAGTTAAGAGTAGGAAAAGCTTCAAAAAAATCGTTCATGTCATCAGTTCATTAACTTTTCGTTGAATTGTTGATGTTCGAATGGTTGTGCAAGGACCAAGGTCCCCTTTTAGAATCGGCTTAACGCCAAGGCCAATTTTGGCTATATTGTGCACATTTCCCCTCACAGACATAGATAAAGTTATCGCATTGAAAACCATATCGAATAGTGTGAAAAATATGAAACACAATTTAAATCAAATCACAATTCGAAATCGATCTATGACTTGATAGGCGGTCTATCTAGGTTTGTGTTGTAGGAATTAATGTTATCTACTTCAAAAGAATAAGAACTTGGTGGTCCTTAATTTTTAAATTCGAATTTTGGCAAGCCGCTGTCATCAGGACGAGGTGGCCGAGTGGTTAAGGCGTTGGACTGCTAATCCAATGTGCTCTGCACGCGTGGGTTCGAATCCCATCCTCGTCGGCAACTTTTTTTCTTTTATATTTTCCGGCTCAATAGTTAGCTATGTTTAGCTATGTAAAATAACACTGAACGAATGACTGCACGATTTTCGTAAGTTTGCATTTTGAAATTTTGAAAATTGTTTCGAAATATGAAGGTTGTTTTTTTTTTTTTTTTTTAACCGAGGGTAGCGGGTAGGTGAAAATCTTCCAAAGACACTATGAGAATAGCAAGCGCGTGCTCATAGTAGTGTCAGATTTTTACTGACTAAAAACACCACCCTTCGAAGGATTGTAAGATACTGCAACTAAGATATAACTTATCAAGCAATTTTTCTATAACGTAATAACAACTTTTGACAGGCTACTTTCCAATGAAAGATCCTGCATGTTCCGCAATTTAGATGCGGTTAATCTTATCTTGCCAAGTCGAACGGTTTCGTTCTTTGTAGTCGGCGCAATAAATTGTTCTCGTCCAAAATTTGTCGGACTGTCGGACAATAAATAGGTTGTTGATTTTGTATTCCTTCTTCGAGTGCCGGAAATTGTATCAGAAATCAGTTCATAAGCAAGTTGGAAATATTTTTTTGACACGCCAGCTAATTGGATAAAGAGGTACTATGAATTAGCGAGAGCTTTTTGTACTGTCAACCTAAAAGCCCGGATCTCCAATCAGTGGCGTAACGTGCCTTGGCGGGGCCCGTATACAAATTTATTTGGGGGCCCTTAGGAAGGGTAAAGATTTCTCACAAAAGAAAAAAAATGTTTGCATAAAATTAAAAGAAAAATTTATTCATCATAGAATGGAAAAGACTGTCAAAATGGCAGTTGTGGGGATAAATTCTTTCACAGA
This sequence comes from Cheilosia urbana, assembly GCA_946477585.1. NCBI lineage: Eukaryota > Metazoa > Arthropoda > Insecta > Diptera > Syrphidae > Cheilosia > Cheilosia urbana. The sequence continues at coordinate 122,913,385 of OX297853.1, forward strand.
GAGAGAGACTTACGAAAAAGTTAGGGAACGCTTTTGTAGTAGGTAATCTGTGAAAAATGACATATACATAGTTCAAATATTCAAAAAAGTGGTACGAAAAGTCGTTAAAATGTCTGATAAACTCAAGGAATTTGGTAATTTACTAAGAAAATTTGTTATATCATCTACATAGCCAGTAATCGAACCTCTTTTGGATGAATCCGAGTATTTGGAAGAGTTAGTACTGATTGATCTACAAGCATTCGATAAGGGGAAAAGCGCCACTGCATTAAAAATTACGTGGAGGAGATTGTCCCTTTTTACAGCGAAGACAGAATTTTGTGGCCACTTTCAAATTTCAAAATTTTCAAATCAGCTGTTAATTGTAAACAGGGCCGGCATTCTGTAAGGCGAAAACGTCTACACGTGCTTCATGTAACATCAAAAACGAAAGAAATTCTCGTGGCCGCGAAAAAAAAAAAACAAACGAACACATTTTTTTTGACGTTTTCGCTTTTCTTGCTTCATGTAACCCTAAAAACGAACAGATTTTATCGTCTCCACAAAAGAAAACAAACGACAGCTATTTTGTTGACGTTTATCATTTTCGTTTTTATTCTAATTGAATTTGGTGGTTTTAAGATTGTGCTGAATATTTTATTAGATATGTTAGCAAATTATTATTTTTTGACCAGCGACAGCGAAGAAAGTGAAGTTGAAATTGAACATGTGAACTTAAGAAAAATTAGAAAAAGTTTGCGGGATTGTTCAAATCCTCTCACATTACCTGACAAAAGGTTGGTTTATTTTGATTAAAAAGTTAGTTAATAAGTTAGTTAAAAAGTTCGTTTTTCTATTTAGTTTTGTGCAACGTTTTCGATTGAACAAAGCCGCCTTTAAGTATGTGCTGGACAATATTAATTTGCATACAGGTACACGAACGACAAAAGTGCCTCCTATTTTAAAACTTTCCGCAACATTAGAAGTACTGGCTGGAGGAGGATCCGCTTCGTAAACAATCAAATTCCACTTTAAAAATATTTTCAATTGTCAGCTGTTCGTTGTCAAAACAACTTAACGAAAATAAAACGACATACTGAGACTGCCAAACTGTAATTTTGCTGTCACACAGTTTCTCAAACCTAAACGAATGTGAAGAAAAAAACGTAAGGAGTTACATGAAGCAAATTTTCGCTATCGTGTGATTTCTATCGTTTCTTGAAAAGCGAAATCGTTTTTCGTTTCGTTTTTTACAGAATCTGGCCCAGCTTTTCCACTTCTTACATACACCAAGAAATTAGTTGAGTAATTCGTAAGATTCTCAGTGGAGGGGTAATATCTTGCTCTCTCGATGACACTCTCTTTTACGAATTTTTCGAGTAAAGGACAGTGCTGGTGCTGCTATAAGGGAACACATTTGCGTAGCAAACACTTCTTTATTCCAGATTCCAGTCAAATTCAAACACGAACACATCCGTAGAAATGGGTATCTACTTGTTGGGTATTGTAGAAAAGAATATAAGTTGGTGTGGGAAAGTGAGTATAGATTGAATACACATACATTCGTTTATTATTATTTATTTTTTTTTTTTCAAGAAAAATTCCAAGACTTATGTTCACATTTCGTGCTTTAAAAAAAAAGTGCGTAGCAGCGTAGCAATTTGGAAATCGCGTAGCAGTTTTGCTACGATCGTAGCAAAGTGGCAGCGTTGGCTTAAGAAACGTCACTGAGTAAAAATTTGTAAGAATTCGTAAGAACGTCAAAATTCGTAAGATTTAAAACTAAAGGAAGTTTTTGTCAATTGAGTAAGTCTATAGGATAATCGGTTTGAATGAACGTAGACCGTACCCGTTCATAAAATCGAGTTAGATTGGATTATTGTTTTAATTCAAACCGAGTTAGCCTGAGCCAAATCGAGTTGTAGCTTGCAGCAACCGATTCAACGCAATGCAACACTTTCCTCTTTTGTTCGTTTTATGTTTAGTTACTTATGGTTATGTCGTATCCTTTACTTATTTCTTATTGCGACGGCGGCGGTAGCATGTCACGGTTTTTAGTTTGTTTATTCTCCAAAACAGGAAGAAAAATAACTCAAATTATTTTCCTACTCCAACTCGGTTTGCTTCAATTCTATGTAAACCGGTTTAACTCGGTTTGAAAAATTAAAGGTTTGCTACATCACTGGTGATCAGTGTTGCCATAAATATATTTTTACAAATCTGCAATTATGACGAGAAAAATCTGCAATGCTTTCCATAACAAAATCTTATATCACCATTTTGTTTTATTTATGTAACAATAACAAAAAAAAATCTGAATACGAAAATGACAGCATAAAGCGAAAGCAAGTGTGCAATAAATGTTAACATATCTTAAAAAGAACAAAATATTATATTATTACGGATGCAGACAAAATCTGAAGCGCAGATTTCTGGTTTTTAAAAGTCTGTAGCTAGGTTGAAAATTTGCAAAATACAGAAAAACCTGCACTTATGGCAACGCTGCTGGCGATAACCGATGTAGGGTGTTGCCAACTTTTGAACGCACGCTTTACGCGGGAAAAAATGAAATTGTTTTTTTTTTACTTTTGTCATTTCTGAAATAAAAAAAAAATTGGGATGTTTATATTAATTTCTTTTACGCACGTTTGGGGTCCCCGGGCGACGTTTAATTGATACGGCAGATACGACGGTAGCTACGCCCCTGTCTCCCATATTGGTAGGAAGAAATGATTCTTTCTAAAAAATCTCATCTGAACGAAATATTAGCCAAACAGTCCACACTCAATACCTCGCGTGACACGGAATTGTTGCTTTTTTTCATAGATATTTTGTTGGTTTTCGTGTAAAAACAGAATTTAACTTATCTATTTATAAGAAAATCGAAAATTCACAATGCTTGGATTGTTTTGAGTAAAAAATGTGCAAACAAAATATTTAGCAAAAGTCCCGAGTCAGGTAAATAGCAGACTTGGAATTTCGTAGCACTTGCTACATTTTATCCATACGGATCTGAGTAAAGTGGCGCCACATTTCGAACATGTCAAAAGTTAGTGTTAGCTCCAATCAGATTTTATTCATACGAAACGTAGCAACTAGCAAAAGCTTCGATTTTAACATTTCATTTGAGTTAAAGCAATTGCTACGTTTTATTCATACCGCCCAATTTGTGTGAAAGGGAGAAACTGGACAAAGCGACAACGTGTTTTAATGAAATACCGCGTGAAATGTGTGGGAATGTAATGAAAAATGTGCTAAAAAGGGCTCGCATTCGTGAGACTAACAGAGGCGGACATTTACCTGATATTGTATTCCATGCATAATTGCCGACATTGAATAAAACATTTATCAATATAAAATCCATTCTCTTTCATTTAATCAAAAATTATAAACAAACAAAGTAGTATACCTTCCCGGCGGCCACCCTGTATTAGCATCTTATCGATTACAGATTATGTGTTTATTGCCTAATAATGTTAGACTAAGCCTCAATTGAACTTCAATTACACTAAAAGTGCGTTAATTTTGTTTATTTCTTCTTTTTGTTTTAATCGTTGTGCAAAATTTCCTATTTGGTATAGTTTTTTGTAAAAGCAGTTTGATTTCTTAAAATATTAAACCCTGAATAAGGCAGCAATCCCTGCCGAAGCGTCATGAAAAAGCAATAAACTAACACTGTTTTATTCAAACGCCTATGACCAAAAACGGGAAAAACCATTTCCACAAATAATAACATCTTTCATATAAATTGACAAAAGGATTGCTGTAGTTCACTAAAACCATTCAATCATTCTCTAGTTGAAAGAACGAGGTTGCCATTCATCAAGGAAAACTGGATTTGGATACAAATGCCACACATGCCACAACCCACAAACCAAACCATTGTCTTCTTACTCAAATCTTTGCCGAGGGATCTATCTATCAATATGATAAAATTGACAATACCAGACAATTCGTAACTTAATGCGAAGGTATTCACAGATAATGATGTGAATGTGAGTTAATGATTAACAATTTATAATTTGAAATTTTTTGCATAATAGCAAGTTAAAACGTTGTTATCATCGTTGCAAACTAAATCACCGATAAGAACTTTACAGATAAGGAGGACAAATTGTAATCGCTTCAGAGAGAAAAGCATCGAAGTGGAAAATTTCCAAGTTTCCCCAATACTTCATGCTACTGTGTGCTTTTTTTTGTACGTTATTTTTTTTCTATGACACAAGGTTGCTGTAAAGCAGTGGCGTGGCGTGAACATTTTCAAGTGGGAAGTCGAAGCAAAATTATTATTTGCAAATTGGGTTCACAATACTAAATTGACTTTAAGTCGTGCACTGCAATCAGTCAACAAAATTTTTGATGTAATGTAAACCAAAACACTTCCCCTTACCTACCTCAACATACTACCTGCCAGGACAATGAAATCGAATAGGTATCGAATAACTAGAAGAAAAGCGTGTTATTTTGTTCATAGCCACATCCCCATTCGCCATTTCCCTTGCGCCATGCGCATGCCCAATATTGCCCATACACAGTACTCAGCGAAAAAAAAAAGTAGACACACACAAGCAGTGGTTCCAGAATGAGGGGAAAAGCGGCAATTTTGGCGCTTTTTGAATGAAAACGGGGGAAAAAAGGGCGAGCTTTAAAAAAGGGTAAAAATAAAAAAACCTCTGTTAAACGTAAAATTTTTAAAAATAAAATTAGAACGTATTTTGACTCAAAAATAGTCAACTTAATGAGACTGAGAATAACTCGAAGAAAAGCGCATTATTTTCTACATAACGAAGTGGGTGTTGAACAAAGAGGTGTCAAACACAGTGCTCCGGAAAGAAAAAAAAAAGATAACAAGAACGTTCTCTCAAAATCAACTATCCAGTCCAGTGAGAGCTTTAATAACCCGACATATTTGGGGTTACCCAACCTTCGCGCTTCGCTGACTGATGGAAATTTAAAAAGGGAAGTCGGTAGGAATCGAGTTATATGGACGCCACGCCACTGCTGTAAAGTGAAGTTCCCTTAGTTTTATTTGATAGATAGCTAGGAACTATTTATTTTGGAATGCTACTTTCTTTGATGTGAATTTTTTTTTTTGCTTGTTCAATACAATACAAGTGTGCTTGCGATATATATTTATTTGAATTTGGAAACCTTATCTTGTCTTATAGAAAATATGTCGTACTATAAACTAATTTTATTTTCGACCTTAAATTTACGGAAGCTGCCAATTGCAAAAATAGGTAAAGTCGGTAAACATGGCTCCCATTTTTTGTTTTCGTTACAAACAATAAAGCATATTTTTTATTAAAACATCAATATATTAACTCTTTGTTCAATTTAAAAACCAAAAATAGGAACATAAATATAATTCATAGTTTGAAACATAAATAAATAAATAAATAAATAAGTTGGCGCAACAGGTCCGGAGAGACCCTAGGTCTAGCTTCTCAAAACCATTCGTTTTTGTGTTTGTTTCTCATTTTTGGAACGAATGGAAGGAATCTACAATTTTATGCCGACTCCAAACGGCTGATTGAGAAGCTCTTTCAAGACATTTATACTCTCGGATGTTTGCCAGACGTTCGCGAGAGGTAGCGCAGCGGAAAAAAATCCTAAGTTGGAATCTGGGTTTTTGCGACTACTGTAGATTCAGCTACATGATTAAAAATCCTGGCGTTGATATTAATATTTTTAGGGTTGTATATAAGTCCAAGCCGAGAAAATTTTCAAGCGTGGGCAAATTGCGGTGTCTTTTATCTCCTTGTAAAATAATCCTTTAGAGTGCCGCTGTGCTCCCTTACGTAGGTATATTTTTCCAAACCTTTAAATGAAGGAGAACTCATGAAAGCCTGAATTATCTTATTAATTATTATTAATAATTATTATTAGTAATTATTAGTTAATTACTTACTTTTCGGTATTTATTTCTGAGGCAATGAAATGGAATCTCTAGACCGCCCTTATCTTCAATAGCAAATCTACCAAGAACATCTCTGCGCTTCATAACTTAAAGAATAAAAAGCAATTATTCTGATTTCTTACAAGAATGCTTTGAAATAAAAGTTACTTACTTGTAAGAATAATATTCTTATTGGATATCAATGTAAACATCTCCCCTTTTAAGCCTTTTTACTTGTTTATATTTTTAAAACATTTTTCTTTTAAATAAAGTCTATCCAAATCATCCACTCTATTGAGTAGGACGCTCAAACTGACTGTAAATTCTTAACCAAGCGACAAAATAATATATTTGGGTTGAAAAGTAATACCAATATATTTAAATATATTCACTTTAGCTTAGATCCTGTATTAAAACCAAATACAAATGTTGGGTTCTAATAAGTTCGTAGAAGAAGAAAGAAAAGGCAGATCTTTTCGCTAGCATGTTTTCAGAGAATTCCACCCTAGATTCTGCACAGCTAGAGCCACGAAATATCCCGAGGATGCAATCATCGATGGCAGAAGTGAAATTTCGGCCTCGAATAATTCAACGCATCTTTAAAGAACTAGATTGCAATAAGGCAACGAAACCCGATAGAATCCCGGCTATAGTACTCAAGAACTGTGCACCAGAACTTGCACCTGTACTCTGTAAGCTGTTTAGCATGTCGTACTCCCAGAAGACGTTTCCTTCTTGCTGGATGACCGCTCGCATTCAACCTATTCCAAAGAAAGGGAGGAAATGTCTGCCACAAAACGATGGTCCAATAGCGTTACTTTCAATGAAAAAATACTGAAACCATCACTCTTCCTCAGATTCCATACGGAAAATGGATTAGACGAAGTGCTATAGAACAGATTGTTGGTACAAAAACAAGTCCAAATAGGACAACTTATGTACTAGAAATTTTAAAAGCCTCTGGAACTCCAACAACGGCGTCGGTATAGGGAAACTGTGAGCATAATCAGAGTACTTCCAGCGGTATCGATTGCCTACCGTATAATATTTAGACTTTTTTTTTTACCAAGATTTAGTAAAACAACTTTATTTCACTTCGAATGAGTACCTACAACAAAAACTGTACAGAACCCTTTCGTTGTATTCATTGCGTATTCAAATGAATTAAAATCACCGAGATAAGTAAAACAAAAACCACCCCTACTCCCATCCAGTCACACTAATTCACTTAAATATCCCTAATAACATCTATACAAGATATGAATTTCATAACGAAAGGATAAATGGTCCAAGTGAAATGCTTAATTTAATCCGATTGCCTCAATCTATATATTATATATGACTGCAAAGAAAAAACTCCTTACAACCAAAAGGGGTGGCAGGCACAACAAATAGTAAAACTGATTTAAGAAGATTCCGATGCGGCCTCCAGAGTCAGAGACCGACAGCAAATTACAATAAATTCGATTTGCCAACCCGACTGCGATGAATATGAGCTACAGTTCAAATTGAATATGTCCGGAATATGTCGGTCTTTTTGGCTCACATACGAGCATATCCACACCATGCTGGCTACGCGCGCACTGAAGAAAATTGTATTGGAAACGATAAAAATAAATCTTATCCCATCTCCAGTCGCGGAGATGAGAATTCCGAAACGAATCCTTTATCTGGGTGACATTTGCTTTCCATCTCTTCCAGCTTCAGCCACACATTCATCTCGCGGCTCTTCTGCAAATAATTCATTTTTATCCAAATGTAGATATATACGGGTGTGTGTGTGTATAACCAACCCTGACAAAAAAAAATACTCAGCTCCATATCGGAAATATAGTATCTATAACCCCCCCTCTTTTGTACGAGTACTTGAGCACTATCTTTTTTACTTGCTATACAAAGTTTTCATATATTTCCCATGAATGATTGCATGCATTTCTGGTGTGTCGCCATCCTGCGACAGGACGGGGGGACACAAAACATGTGCGCGCGAGGGTCTTGCACCAGCACCAGGCACCACTGGTGGAGCAATCGCGAGATCTGTCGGAGAAAGTCACCATCAACAGATATACAAAGCTACAAAGAAGCCACCAGCAGAGAGCCGGCGACATTTCATTGAGAGTTGCAGCAGTTAAATATCGAAATTGGCCTTTGTCGCTTATCTGCATCCGCAATTCAGAATTGTACTGCCATATCTATCAATTTTCATGATAAGATTGCTGACAGCAATCTTGCGACTGATAAGCATGGATGTAATATAACCACCCAATGTTCTAATAATTGAGAACACCTATACAACCTGTCCGTGCGAGGGTGGGTTTATCACCTAAATTACGAGATACATAGGTATAAGTATCTGCTGTCACATTGTGTGGGGTAATTAGCTGTATATGAGCTGTTTTTAGACTTTTTTTTGCTCCAATACCTCCCCTTTGCGGAGTGGCGTAATTCGATGAGAATAACTGATGGCAACTTGTTGAAAGCCGCTGTATGAATAAGCATCCTGATAAGCGAACAAATGGTTGGCTATTGCCGACAGCGCGCGGCGCTGTGAGGAATATCGGTCGCCCACCAGCGGTTACTATAGGAAAACTATGGGCGGACATGATTTGGTTAATGGCCATCCTAATGATCTATATCATGTTACTGGCTAAGTGAACGAACAAAAGATACATGTGTATAGCCTTTGAGACACAACGATGCTTTTATTTGCGCAAGGAAGTTGCTTTAAATAAGTTACGGTGGGTAATGAAGTCGCCTCCAGTTTTGAAGACATATCAAATCAAGTGGCAACCAGCGGCCTGTGCTAAAACGAATTCATAAGTAAAGAGGCGAAAATAAGTTTCCTTTCGTTTGGATTATATAAAGGTCATATTTCTTCTCTTGTTCGAAGGTCGAGTGCTTAATCCCTTACGTAGCAGGCGACACAGAAGTGTGCCAAAATTAATTCAAACGTCTACTGAATATATTAGCCGCAGTGTGGCCAATTCAATATTTGAAATCATGGTTTTCGCGACAAAAAGTAAATAAAAACCTGATATACAGCAACACGAACAAAACAAAAAAAGAATTATGAAAATCGTCCGAGGGGTGGATTTTATAAATGGTTTTGATAATACGCAGTTATTTAAGACATGAGTGATATCAAGCGTTACGTTACAAATTGAGCAAGGTGGAGGACTGTTTCTATTTAGCAGGTGTTGATGAGTAGCTGTGGTATGGCCAAGCCTTAGACAAACGATGTTAAAGATTTTGGTTTTTGACTCTGATCTACATAGAGATCTAAATATTGAAATGGTTGAAGATGAAGTTAAAAAGGTTGCCCAAAGGCACAAAAGTAGGCTTCTCAACCACGTTAACGTTGAACTTACAGAACTATTAAATACTGACAATGTAATCAGAAGATTGAGGCGGGTAAAACCCCTTGATCCATAAGAGTTAGCCAAGGTCAAGAGATTATGTAATGTCTTCAAACAAAAAAGTTTCAAAATCCCACAAACGGCGGATTCTTCTTCTGAATTTTCCAAATATTTTAAAAATAAATTGCCGATTAGTCGAACGACTATACTCTGTTCAATTCGTATTTTCAGTACAGGGAAGATAGGCTATTTGCCTTTCACCCTAACTATTATGGATTTTAATAAGCTGTCTCCATTTTAAAGCTCTCACATGGTTGCCATAGTGGGCACTATAAATAGGCATAATTCTCTCACAAATATCGGTAGGGTTACCAAATACCAACTCTTTATAAAGAAAAAATGGTTTAACTGCATATTAACAGATCCTTCAGAAATACAAAATAATTAAAGGAGTACCTAAAAACTGTATGGCAACATCCCACATAATCAAATTCATTTATTCGCTCTCAAAAGCTTTAAAAAGCACCAAAACCGAAAGTTCTGTGAAAATATCCATAGAAAAACCCGTAAAGATATTTTTGCAAATAGATTAGGGTAATACTCTTCTGAGGTGCTTAAAACACACACATGTTTATTTTCTGCGATAAAAAAGCAACCGCACACGAGAATATCACCGTCGTCGTCATCCTCATTCTGCTCGCGACCATAAACAAATCACACTGAGACCCCCAACTCACAATCCTCTTGCCGCTGGTCCCCTCAATTTTTGCCAGGAATCCGCCATTTTGTTTTCCTATCCGTGTACGCCAATTCCTATCCGTTTTGCTTTGCCCACAGTAAAATGTAAAAAGATTAGGTGCGAATGTGTTGGTTGAGAGAATTTTTGACATTTGTCAATACGAATTTCTATGCAACAATACTAGCGCACCTAAACTTTTTGGGAGCGTAAAATTTAGCTTGTAGGCAAATAACTGTTAATCGGTCGAAGTTGGGGGTCTCAGTATTGTCTCTGCTCGCGACAGCCTGGCAGACTGGTCATGGTGGGATGTATGCGCCTTTGAGGACAATTGGGTGGGTTTTTCGTAAATAACAACAACAAATTCTTTGGAATCGCCAGTGGTTTCGCTTTTATTTCAGTGGCAAATCTTGTGTTGAGTGCCGTGAGAGTAGCTACAGGCACCACTGGTAGAAAGAAGAGCTTCCCATAAGGCCTGTACTGAAAATACGAATTGAACAGAGTATAGGTGCAATCCCATTCGGGATGACGAAAGTCAGTCCCTCCCGGGAGGTTTTTTAGAGGTTGTTCGAGTCCCTCACTATTGCAGAAGCATCCCTCGCGTACTTGCTCTGCAATGTCTTTCGATGATTTTTCCTTCCAGCGAACCCCCCAAAAAAAAAAAAAAATATATTTTTGTAGGATATCTGGGCTGAGATTTGTCGGGGTTAATTATTTTGTAATGATGTTGGTATAGGTTCCATTCGGATGGCTGTTTGTTTGTTAAAAATTTGTGAATATGTCTTTTTATATCTTGTTTTGAAAATATGTTAAACCTGAACACCGGCGTATCTTTTGCGGAGTTTGCAGCTTTGTCAGCTTCCTCATTTCCTCGGATATTAACATGGCCAGGGGTCCACATCAACTTAAGTCTATTTGGCGATAAGGTCAGAATTGTGGTTTGGGTTGCTGATTGCTTTTATTGCCGATATGCTGTCAGAGCATATAACAAATTTTCCGCTGATTTTCGTGGTTATTTTGGTTGCTTGTAAAATAGCAAATGCTTCTGCCGCGAATATTGATGAAAGTTCAGGCAGTGTACCAATGTTTAAGATATAACCATCTTCACGTGTGATAGCGAACGAGGAATTGTCTTTAGACTTTGATCCGTCTGTGAAAATAAATTGCCAACCATTATTTTTAAGTTTTGACGCAATATCCAAGAATAATGAGCGGTAGATTGCATTATTGGAGTTTTTTTTCCTGTATTCGGCCAAAGTCATTATGAAGGAGTCGGGTTTGATGTGCCATGGGGGAGAGGATCTTATCCTCGGTGCCACGTGTCGTTTTGATTGGGATTTCCATTAAATTGGCTTTGTCAAAGATGATCTTTATAGCGGATGGGATCCTATTAACATGCTTATGGCCAATGGCCTGTTGAAAGTCCTTTACAATCATAGAATTTTTTTCCAAAGACCAATTTCACGGCTAATTTTTTTTTTTATAAAAAGTGTTAAAAATCATACTAAATATTTTTTTAAAGCAAAACCTGCTAAAAACCCCAAAAATTAAAAAAAAAAAAAGTCAAGTCGATTGCAATTGATAGTCTGCTGAATTCTTTGAATGGCTGTGTTCACTCTCAAATAAGAATGCTAATGGCTAAACTAAAACCCTGTTAAAAAAAAAAATGCTTTCATGATTTGAAAAAAGAGGCTAAAAATAAAATAATCCTGCTAAATTTAGCATGAAATGTGCTAAATTGGTCACACTGTGGTTGTCGTCAAACACAAGATTTTTGTCACTGGACTGTATGCTGTAACCCGAACAATTGATACAGAGACATGTTTCGACATCCCGGAATATTTGTATGCGTCCGGAAAAATTTCTACAAATCACATTCTGTGGCATGTTGTATACTTAACCATCCCATCTCAATTTTGTCAAAAAGGAGGGTTTTCCTCCCAAATTTGACTAAAAAGGAGTTTTTTTTTTTCTCCAGAAGGAGGGTGAAAGGAGGATGTTATCTAACGATGAGAAATAATTTTAAATTAAATTTTTATTAAGGAACTGAATACTAAATATTCGTCCACTGTTTGTTCGTTTGATATTTTGTTTTCGATAAGATTTTTCTATACGGAAGCAAAAGCGGAAGAAACTTTGATTGACATGTATGAGGTCTTAGGCCCAAAGTACCTACCATTGCAGCGATTGTGGAGTCGAATTCCGATAGAAAGTGTGAATCGATTGGTTTGCTGCTCGTTTGCTTGTCTTCAGATGGCCTTTGACGACCGCATCACTTTCAGTTTTTTACTGTTTTAAGGAACGGATATTGTTTTATAAGTTTCGCATTAAATGCACACTTATTTTTTGTAATTTTTGCAATCGAAAAAATGAATGATATGAACGAACATAATGACGCGACCAGAACGAAAACAGATAGAGAGGTAGTATGTGCTGGCCCGGTTTGTCTATTCATTTTCGACGCGTTTTGCCAAGACTCACTGCGGTGTTTGCAGCACAGCGACAGAATTTGAATTGATTCTTCGGTGAAAAGATTCGTTTTATAGTTTTGATAGGAAAGAAGTATAGTTGGAGGGTAAAAGGAGGATTCAGAGCGAGAAAGGAGGTTCGGAAGTTTTTTGAAATTTTTGGTTCAAAAACAGGATTATCCTCCCAAAAGAAGGATAGGTGGGATGGTTATGTATACCGCATGTCGTAAACCACATTAGGCCGGGGGGCGCACATTGTATACGGTTTTGTATCGCACATAAACATCGTGAAACTTCTCCGTCAAATATAACCACTGTCTCGGTGATATCTTTACCCATTTTTATATTGTCAATGCACGGAACTGATAAAAAATTCGGGTTATTTTCGGTTTTTGAAACTACACGTAGGTTCGTAATATACGTATGACTAACTTGCACCCAGACACCCAGTGTGCGCGAGTTAAGTGTCGTACAACAAGTACAACAATGAACATCACAACTTGTACTTCGACGTAGGGGAGAGGGGGGCAAAAAGGACCACGGGGCAAAAAGGACCAAACCAATTTCTGGCTTAGTTCTTAGCTCCATCTCATTTTGAATAGTCACAACTAATTGAAAGCCTAATTTCCAAACGCTTCCCTTCGTTTCATTGACAGAGTGAAGTTGGTATCAGTTAAAATCGAAAAATCATGAAAACAGACAATATCTTAAAAAAAACCACAGTTTGTGAAAGTCATCCAGCCAGCCGCCTTAATTCCTCGGGGAAATTAGTTTTTAATATATTGCCTATTATTATTTGTATTAATTGGATTTATGAAGAAAAAAGGTAAAACAATCTTCTTTTTACAAAAAACATTGCCTTTTCTTTAAAAACCCCTTGCGGGGCAAATAGGAACAGAACGTCAAGGGGCAAAATGGACTGGTAGTCCGTTTTGCCCCATGACGTTCTAGACTGGTAGTCCTTTTTGCCCCATGATGTTCTATTTTCGATTCAGTTTTCAGTTGATTTTGTTTCCTTTATAGATGGTTCGAACATACGTTCGAAAAACTTTAAGAACCGCCACATGGACAAAAGATAATATGCGCAAAGCTATGGACGCAATAAAAAGCAATGAAATGGGTTATCTTAAAGCTAGCAAGATATTTAAGATCCCAAAAACTACCCTTATTCGAAGAGTAAAAAATGACTCATCTGAAAAAAGAATGGGACGGTTCAAGACAGTTTTCAATGCTGAACAGGAAAAGGAACTCATTGAACATTTGCTGGAGTTTGAAAAGAGATTCTTTGGGATGTCAACTCGAGACGTTCGAGCATTAGCTTATGAGCTGGCTGAAACAAATAAGTTGTCACATGCCTTTGACAAAGAAAAAAAAATGGCTGGAAAAGACTGGCTGTATCATTTCCAAAAAAGGCATCCTGAAATTGTTCTTAGAAACCCGGAACACACATCTAAAGCCAGAGCACAAGCTTTTAATAAGCCAGTCGTGTCAGCTTACTTTGAGCTTTTGACACAAGTATTTGACGAGTATCACTTTTCGCCAACAAAAGTATTTAACGTTGACGAAACTGGTGTGACAACAGTGCGTAACATATCAAAAATGTAAGACTACAACCGAAAACAGATTTATTTCTTTTTAATTATAGGTGCAGACTAAATCTTCTAAAGTGTTTGCCTTGAAGGGCCGCAAACAAGTTGGCACTTTGACCTCTGCTGAAAGAGGTGTGTTATCAACCGCAGTTATATGTATGTCCGCCTCAGGATATTTTGTGCCACCAATGCTTATCTTCCCCAGAAAGCGTATGAAAATCGAGCTGATGGATGGGGCCCCACCTGGTTCCACTTTTGCTTGCCATCCCAGCGGTTGGATGCAAACTGAAATTTTTACCGACTGGTTCCGTCATTTTTTAAAGAACACAAAACCAACCAAAGAAGAACCAGTTTTGCTAATCCTTGATGGCCATGTAACGCATACAAAAAACATTGCTTTTATAAAAATGGCAAGGGACAATCACGTTACCGTCCTCTGCTTACCACCCCATTGCACTCACAAGCTGCAACCCCTGGATGTCTCATTTATGGGACCTCTAAACACTTTCTTCTCCCAAGAAATTGAGAAGTTTTTAAGGCAACATCCTTCAAGAGTGGTTTCGCAGTTTCAAATTGCTTCTTTGTTTGGAAAAGCATACCTTAAAGCCGCAGTTCCTAATAATGCAATAAATGGTTTTAGGAAAACTGGTATCTTTCCTGTAGATCCTCACGTTTTTTCTGAAGAGGATTATGTTGCAGCTGAAACAACGAATATTGAACTTCCACAACATGTTGTTGCCGACTCGTTGGAAGAAGATGAAACCGAGGCCCAATTCATCGCAGAAGAAAGACGGGAACAAATATATTCTGCCTCTTCAAATACTTCGGGCACAGCAGTCATTACTAGTAATGAATCACTTCAGAAAGAACCGGGGATCTCTGGCAATAATCCCGAAATTAATACCAGCACGTCTTCATTTCCATTAAAAGGTGTATCAGAGGTTCAAGCTATTCCAAAAGCATCTTCAAGCCCCGATATGAGACGAAAAAACAGGAAAAAAGGGAAATCGGCAATATTGACATCCAGCCCATACAAAAATGAACTTGAACAGAATCAGCTTGATAAAAGTGGCATCCGAAAGGTACTGAAACCGGTCTATAATAAAACAAATGACAAAATGAAAATAAAAACACGAATTAAAAAGAATGCCAAACCAAAAAGTGAGGAACAGGAAACGGACGACGAGGACTGTCCTTGTCTTTACTGCCGCGAAGATTTCAGCAAATCAGTGAAGGGGGAAGGATGGATTCAATGCTGCAAATGCAAGAACTGGGCACATGAAGAATGTGCCGGTTGCGAAGAAATCGATGAATTCTTTTTTTGTGAAAATTGTTCGCAATTGTAAGAAACTGTAACTGACTGACTTAAAATGCAATGAATTTTTACTTTTAATTTATTTATGATTTGTTTATTTTGCTGCCTACTTTGTGTTATTAATATTATTAGTGGAATAATATGCCCTACAAAGTATTTATTTGTTTTTTATACTTTTAATAAAATATATTTATAAAAGTGTCGTCGTTTCATAATTAGTTTCTTGTTATTCTTGTTTAAAAAATGAGTGGTCCATTTTGCCCCATTCAACAATCCGTTTTGCCCCGCTAGTGGGGCAAAAGGGATTGTTGAGGTTGTGTTGTATTTTCGGTTGTGGCTCAATACATCCTTCTTAAACTCGGTTGATCCTTTGCTATGATAACGTTCAAAGATTATGATTTTATTTGCAAAGAGTTTTGATCGATTCCAATGAATGCTAAAAAAGTTATGAATGTAAAAAGCTTAAGTGGTCCTTCTTGCCCCCCTCTCCCCTACGTACATGCCAGAGTTCCACTTCGCACACACACACAAAATTTCCTTCACTGGACGCTGGGAAAATTCAACAATCTAGCTTCAATCGAACATTTTACTTTTTCGAATTGTATAAAATTTCTAGTTTATTGGTTATTGTTCGACTTCAGGATAACATATGAAGATGATTTATATCTTAAAATCTTTGTACATACTCGTAATTCAGCTTTATAAAGAAATCTAATTTCATTTGGATAAGTCATTCCAAAGGTAGGAGCTAGAAGGCATTCAAGAGTTACAACTTTTCTTAGATATCAGCTCATATTTCCGCTTTCGGACAGCGGATAATGGTAAAACATATCCTATAATCTAATCTCGACAATTTTCAATGCAACTGTGAAAACCGGAATCAATTTCGTGCAGTAATTTTTTAATCTATTCCGAACAAACACCTTACAGCCGGAATAAAGTTGTATTACATTGATAATGCGTAAAGTAAGTAGTAAGAAAGTACGGTAAATATATATTTTTTGTTTTAAGGCTTAGCTCTTAAGATTAAATAATTTACATGGTACAGTCAGTTCGATTTTGAATTCTAAGAAAAAATAAAAGAGTTTGTTTCCTTTTCCAACGACGCCTTAAATTCGATAACTCGCGCTCCCATAGTATTTGAAAAGACGAGATTGCTCACACGAGTACGTATGTGTTCGCACAAGTTAAGTTCGTAAGAAAATGCGCCTAGTGTGCGACCGGCGCGGCCTTATGATTTCCTCAAAATCGTTTGAAAGTCTTTGCACAGTTTTCGCTTTGGCAAGAATATCCTTAGCACTTCAATGATTTTATTTCCCTTTATGAATTTGAGAGTAGCGGCTAGGAGGTTCTAATCTAGTTTTTGGAACTTGCCCAGGTATTTAGTCCAAGCTTGTTGGCAAATTGAAGTTCCCTGCGTTGATATGTGCTGTCCTGGGAAGGTTTTTCATAAAATAGTGAATTTGTACTACCTAAGTACCTACTAATAGTAAAAATTAAAGTTGGGACTTTGACGTACGAAATCGCAGTAGAAAAGTCAGTCGAAGTGAGTTTTCAAGTTGCAATGTTATCTACAATCTAAATGGCAACTCTACGCCTATCATATCAAAAACTGTAGGCACCTGGCCTAGGCCTTAAATCGAGCAGACAGTAGACTGGACATCTCGACGACGTTCTTGAATACAGAATTGCAGACTAAAAGTATAGAAATGTTTTATAAGTAAGGACAAGAAGGTTTGTAAATTAAAAAAAAGCTATAAATCGGTTGAAACATTCAGGGCGCCTGTTAAGTTCAAAACTGGAATAAAAACTTAATGATATTGTCTATGATAAAAAGAGCCATTGAACAATACTCACAGTTTATGATGCAAACAATAACTCCGAGGATATCGAATATTTAAAGTTTTCAAATAATTTTATATCCGGGACTTAGAGGAGCCTAAATAAAATCCTGCTGAAGGCTTATTATTATCAACTACCTACTCTGAAAAGGTATGCATTCGAAATTCACTCATTTATAACATACTAAGCTGTACAAATAAATTGCTTATACTTTTGAATTGCTTGTAGAAATAAATTGCTTATAAATAAATTGGTTATTCCAATGGAATGAAACTCGAAAATGAACCCATCGAATTAAGGGACAAGAATGGATGTAGATGCGACGATTGCTGCATTGTCGGAGGTCGTTAACGTCGTCAATTATTTACAAGGAACTTGATAAGGAAAAAATAATTTACAACTAAACGGTTCGACTTTGTGGACTCATATTGGTGAGAAGATGAATGTGTCATCAGAAAGTCACAAGCGCGATTTGCGTTTTTATGTTCGAATGGATTCGTTATATGGTAACCGAGAAAGCGGTCAATCGTTGCAACAACTTGTGTCGAAAGTCACATTAATATTACGTGAGTAAAGCTCGACGGTATGCACTGAATTTAAAGGCCGATACTGAATGTAAACCACACCTTAACGTCGAGCTTTCTTCTACATTTCATTTGACATTTCTCAGTTTCGGACTAACTCAATTTGAACCATGGAAAGATACACAATCGAGCAACGCGTTAAAGTTATTCAGGCTTATTATGAAAATGGGCGCTCAAATCAAAATGCATATCTTGCACTTCGTGATTTTTTCGGTCAATTTACTCGTCCGAATGTGCGTACAATCGAAAAAATCGTGCAAAAACTTGAGCAAACCGGTTCCGTAGAAGATGCGAAAACACCATGCTCGTACAGCTCGTAGTCGTAACTGAGTGTGAAAGTGACTGTTTGGTTTATGGGCTGGCGGCATCATCGGGCCGTATTTTTTTCCAAAGTGAGGCCGGTCAGGCAGTTACTGTGAATGGTATTCGCTATCGTGAGATGATAACGAACTTTTCATGGTCCGAATTGGAAGATATGGATGTGGAAGGTATGTGGTTTCAACAGGACGTTGCCACTTGCCACACAGCTAACGAAACGAAGCTCTTTTGCGCGACAACTTCAATGGCCGTGTTATCTCACGTGGTGGCGATGTAAATTGGCCGCCAAGATCATGTGATTTGACACCGTTGGACTTCTTTCTTTGGGGTTATTTGAAAGATAAGCTGTACGTCGATAAGCCAGCAACAATTCAAGAGCTAAAGGATGAGATAATTCGGCACATTAACGACAAAGAACCTCAATTATGCCTCAGCGTCATCGGAAATTTGGACAATCGGATGGAGGTGTGCGGTCTTAAAACTTAACCACCCTTTACTTTGCTTGTTGAAATTCCTATGGGGTGAACCCAGTTTTACTCACTTATTAATATCTTCTGGTAAGGATGCTGCCTGGTCATTGAAATCAATGTGCATTCCAAAGGTTAGCCTAGCCAATGTACATTTTTTTCAATCAGTGCACAAGGAGTTTTTCGAGAAGCTCTATATTTCACAGTACAAATTCGAAGGCAAGCTTTAGGGTGGACTGATGCACATTGGATCAGTGACGGGAGGTTAGGTTAGGTATTTCATCGGAGCATTTGTTGGTGAAAATATAGCTTCAAAATAAGCAAAGACAGTGTTCGAGGGGGGGATTGACACGGCTATATTTTAGACACCTATATGAGTTTCCTTGAAAGCTTTTGGTATCCAGTAGCCAGTAGGTGCAATCTCGTGTTTGGTGCACAGATATGAGCGTTAAACTCCAGCTTGGGCTGGATAAAAGTGCACTTCTTGCGTCTAATCCAGAAACCTGGAGATTTTGCTTCGTTTTCGGTGACTTGCGTACTCATTTCAACGAGGTTTGTGTAAGTCTTTCAGGTTCGTTGATGCAATTGCCATTCATGGAATATTACTGAGCGTCCGCGTCTTGCTTTAATGATATGAGGCAACATAGCGCTTTCATTTTATTGGTTGTAGCACATTTAAGTATTTATAAAGTCAAGACCGGAATTTAATTACCTTTAGCATAGGTGGCCATTTCAGTTTCACGGTCGAAGAGCAGCGACATGAATTTTGGAACGAATATGGAAAAGGATACGAAAGCTTATTGATATCAACAGCGAAAGAGTGTATTGCATTAGAAGTGGCAGACAAAAGACAGAAACAAAAAGAGCTTCGGAAACAAAACTAAACCTTGAAGAACACCAGATTTTATAAGAATTTAAATTGAAAGTTGAAACCACCCAATACAACTTGAATTGAACGCGCAGACGAAGGGTAGCGTCGATTCCATACCGATACCTAACTCTGGCAAATGGAACAATATTCGTTTCACCGGAGCTTTGGAGTTTGGTTACACTTTTCGGCGAAAGTATATGAGGAGTATAATGGTTGGAAAACGGATACAAACAGCCCTTGCGTAATTAAGCCAAGCCCCACTCCCTACAAACACTTCTCTTGCTCCTCTTTAGACGACCCGATGCACATCATGCCAATATCGACAGCCTTAATTGAAAATCCACGAACTTGACTGAGAAGGTGCTTATGCAACGCATCCATCTGGATGCATTTTTAATAATCACAGATGCATTTCTTGAACGCATTCCAACTCGTCCGCATATCAGCTAAATTGCAACGTTTTATCCGCCAACGAAAGCCCAAGATCGTTCCAACAAACCACATACTTTCACCAACTCCATAAACAAGAAGACAATTTCTGGGGGCTCCCCTCCGTTCTGCACACATCCAACCAGATAATGCACAATCAGCCCATTACGGAAACAAAGTGAAACCCCAAACTAAACCCAAACCCAACTCTGTTGTAAAAGTTTTCTCTCACTTAAATGAGCGTTACTTTTGGGAGGCAAAAATGCAAGGACTATAGGATGCACCCACATCGGCTACCAACAGGAAACCAAAGTGCGGGCGGCGGCAAATGGAATGCAAAACGTGAGGAATATCCCTGAATAAGTTAGTTCGTCGCCATCGTCGCGTCTCTGTAGACGTCTACATCTTCATCTCCTTTGGTATAGTGCACCCTTTCATTCGACGGATAAGGGAAGGAAAAGTTTTACAAATGAGAAAGGGTTACTTCCACCTTCTTTGGCGCTTCCCTTTTTCGTGGGGTATACGGTATACCAACATTTTTTTTTCTGCGTTTCGAAAATCGTTTAAGATTCAAACAGCACCGAGGGCAGCGGCGCACACTACACGCTCGACAGGAGCACAGGAGAAACTTTAAACATCGAACAAAGATATAAATTATAGTTTGTGTGATACCTTTGGCACTTTTTGTTTCTGGACGCATCAGGAAAGTAGATAGTCGGCGCCAACTCGGTGACTCCTGCAGTATTCTAATGGATTATATAACCATTTTGGTCTGACAACTTTTATCCGAAACGTTAAAGGACTGACTGGAGAGAATCAGACGACGACGACGACGACGAAGATGATGATAACGATGATGGTGATGAGCTCGAGGATAGCGCGGTGCGAGCACAAGACCATACATTTCCCATTTTGGGTGTACTACAACTGTAGCATCAGACGTCCGAAGTATGGTCAATTAGTCCGATTCATCAAGAGGACCCACCATTTGACCGAAACTCTTGAAAGCAATCAGGACATAAAACCAAACCGACAAATGTTCACCATTAAGATTGCGCCATGGTTTATGGCGAAACACATCGCCGATGTCAATGTGAGATTTTAATGTAAGGACTCATCTTGCGCGGAGCGCACATAAAACCAACGCATATGTACGAAATATCTCAATAATAATAAAATTCCGCCCTGAAAGAGGTTAACAGTCCAAGTACTTACTTGGAAGGGTGCTTCCAATAAACCCAATGATTGACTATAAACCGAATGTCGATTGAATATTTTTATCTGCATCTAATCGGTTTTCGCTCGCATGGATATTATTTCGGGTACAAATTGCGTGCAAACTATTTGCGAACTCCGATTCGGCGGCTGTTTGTTTGGGGATAATGTAGTTAAATGGTTAGGCAGGCTAGAGCAAAGAGTTACGAGGCTTTAAAATATTCATGATGTGTGTGATAGATATGACGGTTTTTGGGGGCAAAAAAGATCGTTCACTTGTTTATGGAATTTACTGGAAATATTTAAAACAAATTGAAAGTAAAATCTTCACATAGCGATTGACTTTCAAATTACAGACCTTATAGTGGTGATTTGTGATGACGTAACAGAGTCTTATATAGGAGCAGAGGCCTACCATCTCACAGCTGTTGATTTGTGCGAGTTTTATTTTCACTATTCATCCATCATTTCGGCCAAATCCGAATGGGTGAATTCCGACGCCTACTGAAGGCGGTTATATTCTCGGAAGTTCGTCAGAAGTTTTCGATATTAAGGAGTGATTTGTGTTTTTCAGGTAGTTAAACTTGCGACCCCCGTCCAATAGTTACGCATACTTACTTAGCTACGCATACCTACTAATCATGATATCACCATTTTCTACCTTAATGGTTTAGCGAACTGTCTTCTTTGTCTTGTCTAAGGCCCCAGTTATAGCCATACATAAAACAAAACCGAATAAATGTCTTTTTGCTTGTTTTGACCACTTAACTTGATGGTTGAGCTGAATCTTGGTCCTAAAATGTTGCAGTAATTATGTTTCATAAATATTTTCAGCAAAAGTGCACTTATTCCTAAAATGAAATACTAATCAAACGTAAAGAATAATTTCAAATTTAACGGACAAAATTCTATGAACGCTGGCAGCAACTTTGCCGACACCGGAAGTCGTTGATATTTTTTTCCCGGTGAGCCGGAATTTTTGGAACTTTCGTGACATTTGTCAATACGAATTTTTATGTATCAATACTAGCGCAACAAATCGTGTACACTCCGTAAAAATATAGCTAATGGGAAATCGGCCGAAATTGGGGAGCTCAGTTTTGTCTCTGGCAGTGGCGCAGCGTGGGGTTGGAGCCGGGGCAGAAACAATTTATGCCGCCCCCTAATTTTTTTCACATACTAAAAAAAAAAAATAACCTTTGTTAACTTGGTAAAGTTTCTGGAATCGAATTCGAAATACATATACTTATCTCGAAAACAAAAATTAATTTCTAAGGTAATATGGTCAATATTATTATAGCAGGCTCAATTTTTTATTATTTTTTTATTTTTTTAAATTTGGTTTTCTTTAGTCTTCGAGGAAAACGGCGATAAAGATTTTGACCAAAATTCGTATCTAGAGTAAAATGAATCCGGAACAATAACTAACAGGTAGTAAATTTTCAGGTAAATAGTTAGGCGATAGTATTTTTCAAACTAAACATTGCAAAATTTGGTACGGTTTTGTGTGTGTAGTTTTACAAAAACCTCTTTAAAGATTTTGATCAAAATATATACTAAAGATAATATAAGTATTATAAATAAGATCCCGTACTAAGTTTTTCTTAAAAAATTAGAATAAATCAATTTTTTAATTATTTCTCAAAAATGACTGTGTTCATAGATTTTTTCTTCCATTAAAAATGCAATAGCAGCAAGGCAAAACTTATTTTTTACAAGTATTGCCCACTTTTTCTTTTTTTCAACCATTTTGAACATGCACCTTAAAATAATTCCAACCACTTGGAACACTACACAATCAGAAAATGCCTAAAAAAACGTACACTCAGAGAAAAATACTATAATTTTAATATGAATTCCTACTTTATTAATGTGTTTTTTGCTATTAAAATTAGTCAATGTGATTTTTCCTATTATTAGTATAGCTCAAAAACTATTGAATCTATAGTTCTTTTAGATATTTATTTTAATTATTTCATAACATTAAACCAATAGTGCATACGATTAAAAAGTAATAAGATGTCCTATTATTTTAATAGGCTCCCCTTTAATGTGAATACAATATTAAAAATATTATTATTCCACATTAATTTTATAGGAGAAGTACTATTAACTCAATATGATAATGTTATAAAATCAATTCTCCGTATACTATAGTTTTAAGTAGTTTTCAATATTAAATCAATGGTGCATCCAACTTAAAATTAATAAGATGTCCTATTATTGTAACAGGTTCCCTTTAATGTGAATACTATATTAAAACTATTATTGTTCCACATTAATTTTAAAGGAGAAGTACTTCTTACTCGTGTGATGCAGCTTTAATTAGTTTATTATAAAATTATTAAATTTATTTATTATAAAAACAATAGTTCATATAGGTAATTGAATCAAATACCCAAATCGATACTTACATTTGAAAATATTAAGACCAATACCTTGCTGAAAATAAAATTAAGCCTTTTTAAAAATGAATAAGTAAAAACATTTTTTTTTGTTCTTAGCTTTAAGCTTTTATTATAAACACATTAAATTAAATTCAATATTTTTACAAAAAAAAAAAAAAAAAAAAATAATAATAAAACTTATTTCTTGTTTACTTCATGTTTGGCTGGAATCGAAAAACAAAATCAATCATATTCTGCCAATAAAACCGATCTGCACACTAAAACGGATACTGATAGAATGCAATCCCTTCAAAAAATGTACGCAGTAAAACACGGATATAATAGCAAATCACATGAAAAACAATAGTATGCGTACTATAAATCTAGTGATGCAATAGTATACCACATGTTTTAAAAAACCAATAACATATCTAATTATTTCATTAATACTAGCTGACCCGGCGAACTTCGTTCCGCCCAAATTCATTAATGTAGGTAATGAAATTAATAATTCCGAGCTTTCGCTTCATTCTGCTTCATGTAATTCGGTCAATTCAAATTTTTTATTCAAAAGGTACCTATATTAAAATTAAATAAAGAAATAAAATCAAATACTTGTCGGCCAACCTACCGCTTTTTCACTGAAATGCTTTATGGTACACAACATTTTTTTTCTATTTCTATTATCGGGTGTGTACACGTACAAAGCGAGAGCATTGCCGACAAGTGAAATTAAAGATTTATGCCACACACATCCAGCGATTTTCCTTGCGACTTATTAATTGTCATAGAAAAAGCGAGACGTATGGGAAATTGAAGACGCTTAAATACGAACGGCAAATCGTTCTGAATCAGTGGAATCCGCGAAATAACAACACCTTCGCCTATGAATTTTCCAATAACAATCATTGCTTGAATTATATTTGATATTAAATTCTTCACAATGAAACGCGTACCGCTACAAAGTTTTGGTTCATTTAGGTTGCGCAACAAAATTATTACTGAGACGATTTTAAGTTTCAAATTGTGTGGAGGCAAGCCCGAAACATCCAAATAATTTTAAAATTCCATGGGATAGTTGGTGGCTTCGTTTTCATCCATCACGGAGTCGACTGATTTGTATGAATGCAACTCACCAGCGATTTGGTTTTGAATGGCGAAATTCAAATGTTTGACGTTCTTGTTTTTCGCAGCCAAAATTACTCTTCTCTTACACTCAGCCAATGGTCAATATTATTCTGAGCGATATTCGGGAAAACATTCATGATTAGTTCTTCCGGTGTCGTTGTAAGGTTACAAAAATGTTGTGGAAACTCAATCAGGCCGGTGATCATTGCTCCACCGAAAGGTCATTACGTAAACGATTCAGGGCTTCCAATGCGCGTTTGTAAGCCATTGTGCATTCGTCCCATATGATAATCTTACATTGCTGCAGTATTTTCGCCATCGCAGTGTTCTTTGAAATGTTGCATGTAGGTTCTTCTTCCATTTGCAGATTCAATGGAAATTTCAATGCAGGATGAACTGTTCGACCGCCTTCTAAAAAAGTAGCCGCTATCCCAGAAGAGGCTAGGGCCAAAGCGATCTCAGATCTCAAACGAATTGTAACCAAAATAAGTGAAATCATGAATGTATTTCCAGTTCCGCAATTTTCGTTATCGACTGCTTGCATCAATTCATCGTACACTTTCTTTTATTCTTGATTCAACATTGGCACATTTGTTCGAATAGCTCGACTCAATGCGATTCGACCGAAGTCCATTTCTCGCTCCAATTCTGGATTAAATGCGTCTTGCATTGAACGATTTGGCTGTGGCATCCCCAATTTGCACAACAAATTGCCACTCATGAGCAGACACATATCCTCGATCAAAATCAAAGTTTTGTTGCACATTCCATCTGACATCTCCAGTTCATTATCCGATATCACAGTACGAAGTCGATGCAAAATATCGTCGGCCATATCATCTTTTTATAATCAAAGTATCTACTTCATTTCAAAAAGTTACTTAATGTAACATAGTAAACATAATTTATAATAACAAACTTTTTAGGTACCTATAGGTATTTAAAAAAAAACTTTCAAAATTGTTGACAACAACAATTTGGTTGGAAAATAATTAAAATAATTGACAACAACAATTGCCTTTAAAATTTAAAATATTTTTTTTTGTATTTGAAGTGTCACTACTCGATTTCTATCCAGTTTCTTTTTTTTCAAAGTGTACAAAAATGAATTTATTGGAATGGCAGTTGCACCTTCTTACAAAAAGTTATCATACTAATATATTAACCTTCTCTGCATGGTTTATTAACCAACAAAAAAAACTAAATCAAAATGGGATGTGTGTGGCAGTCGGTAGACTGTCACACACACATTTATCAAGTTATTTTTATATATATAGATTATAAAACGTATTGTTTTTTGTACTAAAATGGGTTTTACTATTGACTCAATATTTCGAATACCATTAGTTCCAGTTAAGCTGAAAATCTAAAGTATTATACCATTTGAGCTATATGATCGTAAATTATTATTAATAACATTGACAATATTGAACACTTATGGTATTTTACTGTTGCCGCTAATAGGGTAATACTTTTAATATCAAAGTAAATTTACTATTACATTAAAAGTATACCTATTTAATTGAATAGTATCTCTTTTGCTTCTTAATAATAGGACAAAGTCATATGAGAACTATTAAGTTAATGGGAAAACCCTATTATTTTACGTACTATAAGATCAATGGGCGTAGTTTTTATTTTTTATTTTTTTCTCTGGGTGTAGTTGTAGTACTAGGGACCAGCGTTTATTGGATGTTCATAAGGAATGTCTGATTACTTACTGTGAAGCAGTGTTCATGCTGGTAAATTTTGTAAATGAAATAGTTGAAAAAACAATCCGTTTTGTCAATTTTATAATTTTATATATTAAACAAAAATCAACAACAAAATTTTTGAAATAAATCGAAAATATGTATAAGGGTATTCCACTTACTGACTTATTATTTCAAAAATTAAAAGCAAATTCAATCGGGGTCGGGCTTAGAACAGAAACTAGTTTTTTTTTAAACATGCCGGCGTTTAATCCGATTGGATTTAAACTGCCCTGTTTAGAGACCAGTTTAAGTATTCTAAATTAGGTTAGAACTCAGTCGCACAATATTGACGTTTCTTCGTTCAGGAAATAAGTAAAAGTGAGAGTGTAAAATGTAACAATAAGCTAAAAAAATATGGTTTTCATTTGTAAAGTGGAAAAAGAGCTGGTGGATAGCAGATGGTGCATCAACTTCGTCCTCGTCTTCGACTAGGTATATCGAATGTACAAGCGAGTTAGGGCTTGAGTCAATGATTAAGTTGTCGTGGATTTTTGGAAATATTTCGGCTAAAAAAGAAGCACATTGGAGGCTAAATTCAAATT
The DNA here is from genome assembly GCA_946477585.1 of Cheilosia urbana. Classification (NCBI taxonomy): domain Eukaryota; kingdom Metazoa; phylum Arthropoda; class Insecta; order Diptera; family Syrphidae; genus Cheilosia; species Cheilosia urbana. Next base: position 122,940,264 of record OX297853.1, read on the forward strand.
TAATACGATAAAAATGAAATAGTTAACAGTTGGTAGTCGGTTTAAGGGTGCGTTCACACTGAAAATTTTAAATTGTCAAGTCGCTAGTAGACTAGTGAACACAATTTTCTCATCTCCAGCAGAATTTAGTCTAATATCATATCTAGTTTTTCTGTAAAATGTAACAATAAGCTAAAAAAATATGGTTTTCATTTGTAAAGTGGAAAAAGAGCTGGTGGATAGCAGATGGTGCATCAACTTCGTCCTCGTCTTCGACTAGGTATATCGAATGTACAAGCGAGTTAGGGCTTGAGTCAATGATTAAGTTGTCGTGGATTTTTGGAAATATTTCGGCTAAAAAAGAAGCACATTGGAGGCTAAATTCAAATTTAATACGATAAAAATGAAATAGTTAACAGTTGGTAGTCGGTTTAAGGGTGCGTTCACACTGAAAATTTTAAATTGTCAAGTCGCTAGTAGACTAGTGAACACAATTTTCTCATCTCCAGCAGAATTTAGTCTAATATCATATCTAGTTTTTCTGGAATTTTTTTGACTTTTTCGATTCTCATTATATTTTTCCGATAGCTACTCACAGGTATTAATAATTTGGCGAACTGTCAATGGACAAAGCTACACTTTACTCTGTTGTATCTTTCGAATACAATAGGGTCAGGGTATACTTAGATAAAGTGCGAAAAAGGAGCGCGCGTTGCTCGATTGTGTAACTTTCTATGGTTCAAACCAAAGAGTATCCAATTTGAGAAATTTGAAATGCAGAAAAAAACTTGACGTTTAGGTATGTGGTTCACATTCAACATCGGTCCTTAAAATTTAACCACCCTTTATAAACTGGGGCAGGGACACCAATCCACCGGATATAGGTCCATTATGAACTTACCACGGAAGTAAGAGATAAAGTGTATGGAATAATGTCCAATCTAACATGTTTTTTCTTAACAAATAATGGTGGATAACTGTTGCACACTCGAACTTTGCTGTATTAAGTTACAAAATGTAAGATTTTCAAGAGCATAATAAAATCAAATTTAATTTAATTGTCAGAAACGAAATCTTATTTTACTCTGTTTATATTTTTGGGACACCTTAAATAAGCTTCATGAAGTTTCAATTCTTCTTGACGTGCCAATTTTTTAGGCATCATATGAAAATAATCATGCTTGTTAAAGAAGCTCCAAATTTTACGGGAGACTCTGTCTTTTAAGGATAAAACTAATCCTGGTAGGTTTGATCAAAAGCAGTTTTGTTTTTATCCTGAATTTATTTTATATTTAGCCACATCGTGTTTTCATTGTTGATGAAAATTTTAAAAACTTGTGAAAGTTTGGCTGCCACAGTTCGATTCAGGCATCATGGAAAAGAATTGCAAATTTCAAGGAGCTCTTTATTGTGCGTACCTTCTCACTAAGGATCTGTGCCTCCATACGGTCTTTCGGTAAGCCTGTAAGTAGATTAAAGTAGATACCAAGTACTATCCGCGTGGTAGAGTTCACCATCATTTCCACACTAGGACATTTAAATGGTGCAAAGTTGATAGAAAAGGTTTAACCCCTCAGCAGTTTGCAGCACCAACTTGAAATGCATATCTTGTAGGCAGGTATTTGAAACTACATATTCGTGCTATTGATATTGAATAGGAACCTAACATTTTCAAAATGAGCAAGGGCACGTTTTTTTTTTTTTTTTTCATAAATGGCGCCCAACGCCGGAGCTCCAAATTAAAATATTTGCATAGGCCATTAAATATAACGGGTCGAATTAACATTGCTTATAGATATGGACTTATTTTACCTCCGCGTGGTAGCCACCGGGTACTGGTCCTGTCCTTCCGGGCATGACTTGCTAAACTTATAAGCGCGAGTGTTGAACACGAAGAAAATAGCAACACTATAATGCTCTGTCGGAATGACTGCCTGATCGAGTCTCAGAGGTCTTACATGAGCCCCTCAGAAAGAGGACGTACGGCGGATGAATTCACATGGTTGAATCAACGGTGGCGTCAACAGTCAACATGGCAGATACCTCAATGAGCTACTTTGACGTATTTAGAGCTGAGGTCATTGAGGATTTTTCAGCACTAGTCAGGGTGTTGAAATAGAGATGGTGGCGGAAGAGCCCTTAATGGGTCAACGGCAGCTCTCACATCCCCGCAGCGGGTTACTGACTCCGGAATATTCCGGCTCCTTTTGCCCAAGGGGTTACAGAAAGGGCCTGGTCCTCCAGGTTGGGGGTTGTGCGTGGGGTTAACGACCCTACCACGGAAAAAAAAATAATTGTTGCGAAGCAACCAAAAGCCTCGGATAAGGACGGATTCACTGTTGACGACCCTGCAAAACGAAAAAAGGACAATGACGTTCGGATCTGCACGTGGAATGTTCGAACTCTGAACAGACCGCGTGCAGCCGAACAACTAGCGGAGGCCCTAGACTGCTACAAAGCAGGTATCACCGCCATCCAGGAAGTGCGGTGGGATGGGCCGGGCAAAAGGAGGATGAAAAACTGTGACATTTACTACGGTGACTGCTACAGAGAACAAAAGCAGCGTCTATTTGGATGCGGATTTGTTGTAAGCGGCAGACTTAGGCAAGAAGTCTTGAGCTTTCGACACGTTAGTGAACGCCTTACAACTATCCGCATCAAGGCTAAATTCGCCAACATCAGCCTGATATGCGCTCACGCCCCCACAGAAGATAAAGACGATGCTACCAAAGAGTGTTTCTACGAGCTCCTCGACAAAACATATGAGCAATGTCCTAAGCATGACGTTAAAATCGTCTTGGGTGATTTTAACGCCAAAATAGGAAAGGAGGACATCTTTGGTAGCACAATCGGAAAACACAGCCTACACGACACCACGTCTGGAAACGGACTTAGGCTGATTGATTTTGCTGCGGGACGTAATGTTACCATAGCTAGCTCACGGTTTCCTCACCTCAATATACACAAAGGAACATGGCGGTCACCTGATCATCAAACCGTCAACCAAATTGATCACGTTGCGATCGACGCAAGGCACTCCTCCAGTATTCTAGATGTCCGAACTTTCCGAGCGGCCAACATAGACTCGGACCACTACCTTGTTGTAGCCAAGGTACGGATGCGGATATCCAAGACGCCACAACAACGAGAAAATACTGTGAGGAGATTTAACGTTGGACGACTACAAACGCAACAAACCGCCAGAACCTTTGCCGATCGCGTATCCCTCAACCTCTCGAGAAGTCCTATGCTGCCAGCATCAAGTGCCGAAGACCAGTGGCGCCGATGCCAAGAAGCCATCAAAAACGCCGCAACTGATGTGCTCGGTTTCACCAGTCCACCCCCCCGAAACCCCTGGTTTGACGAAGAGTGCCGGCAAGCACATGCAGCAAAACAAAGTGCCTACGAAGCGTCGCTGCATAGAAGGACGAGAGCAGCTCGTCAGCTCTACGAGCAAAAAAGGAGGGAAGAACATCGGCTTCTCCGGAGAAAAAAGAGAGAGCATGAGAAGCGCGAATTAAAACACTTGTTTCTTACTTTTAAAATTAAACAATATTTATTTGGAACTATGTCCTTTATTATTGAAATACTTTTTACTAATTCTAAAAGGAGCTTAAGGCTACTATGTAGTTACAATAAGACTGTTGATAAATTCATCATACAGTCGTATTTATATACTTTTCTTATCTATCTACAAGGAGACCCAAGCGTACAATCGTCTTGCTTGATAATGAAGAAGAGATAATATTCCAACATTGTATACAAACGATATTATCTCTTTTACATATGTTATCATTGTAGCGTTGTGTGCAAGACTGTACTAGAGACTAAAGATATCATTGAATACAAATAATGTTATCTTTTTTCTCAATATGTTTTGCTATGGATACTTAACTCCCCCCCTTGTTAAACGAAATCGTCCCGATTTTTCGACGCTATTTTTAACATTTCTCTTTCATAAGTTTTGTTATATGCGTCAATCTTTTTTTGTTTTTGACGATCTGTTATACATTGTATAGTTTTTATCATTACGTACGTAAATGCTAGAATAACAATCAGTGTTACAATTGTGTATATAGTTGATAATATCGGTTTTTCTTCAAAAGGAATAATTAGTTTTTTTAAAGTATCTATGTTATCGAATTTGTACATTGTATCTTCTTTAATTATTTGGTCGATGTAAGACTCTGAATTATGATTTCTTAATATAACTTCTTTAATTTGCTTATGCATGTTTTTGTATATTTTATCGTCTAGATTTATAGTATTTTCATAAGTAACTAAGTTTATACCATTAATTGTTTGATTATTTAACTTATGCTTACCGCTTAATAACATAACACCGGATTCAATTTCTAAGTCGTAATCGTATTCTTGTTTAATGTTGCATTTTGAAGTTATATTCTTTAAAAGTGGAATAAGACAATTTTCTTCTTCAAAGTTAATTTCACAAATGTTTTTACTTAGATGATTTTGACAATTTCTTGTTCTTAAATAAGTTTGGTTACATAAGGCAATTGTTTTATCTGTAATGATTTTTCCATGTTTTGAATTTAAAGGTGTTACTTTATACAATTTACATGATTTAATTAGAACTGGATATTTATATATTGTGATGAAGAATTCATCAGTTCTAGCTAATAATATTTTAGAGTACTCAAGTATATTTATTATGGGTACTTGAATTATTTCATGTTGAATAATATTTTTAATGTCATCTAAGTCTAGGCTTTCTGATAAATATTCATTATTTTTTGCTGCATTAATTGTTCTGGTCAATAATAATAATTGTTCGTACACTTGTTCTATTACTAAATGTTCTTTAAGGCTCTGACCTTCGAATTGTTGCAAAATTTGTTCAAATCTAGAATTTATAGTTTTTTGTTTATTATTGTTTTCTATGAGATTATTTATACTCGTTTCTATGTTAACTAAGTCATAATGGTCAGGATTACCAAACACATATTTGAAAGCTGTTCCTAAAAAGTTAATTGATCTAGTATGCCTAGTATGTTCTTGTAATTGGTCTGCTAAATTCTTAATTTTACTTAACCAAATTTTTTCTTCTTGTGTAGGTTGATATTTACTAGTTACGATATTTACGTAAGGTTGAAATATCGAAGTCAGGTTGGTGGCATGTAACAAATAAGTTTGTTCTTTGAATAAATACACGTCATCTGTTTGCGTAAGTATAAACTTCTTGTTTAGTAACTCAGTTATTTGAACGTTTCCTTGCCCTTCTTGACTCTGTACAATTCCTAGTAATGTTAGGAATATTAATATTTTCGTCATCTGAAAAATGATAATTCTTTATGTTATCCTTGTGAATTTTTATTCCTTCTTTAGAGATTACAGTGTCTCCTTTATCTTCTTCTACTATTCTTGTTATGTATCTGGCGTTAGATTTCTTTCTAAGACCTGTGATTCTTACCATTATCTTATCTCCTTTTTTATACTCTCTGTGTCGAGTTCCTTTATTTAGACGTTCGATCACTTTTTTGGATGCTGAGTTTAGTTTATTTATTATAATTTCACTATTGCTATATTTATTTTGATTAAAGAAAATGTCTCTAGGTTTCAAACCGGTAACTGAGTGTATAGAATTATTTAATTCACGCACTGTTCTAAATATTTCTTCGATAAGTCTTGTTTTATTCTGAATTGTGAATATTCTAGACAGTTCAGTTATTGTACCGTTTACACGTTCTACCTGACCGTTCGCTGTCGATCTGTATACTGGAGTTTCTACTTTAGTTATGTTGTATTTCAAACACATTTGGTTCACCATTTCTGTTTTGAATCCCTTCTCGTTATCTGTCATGAGTCGTTCACATTTTGGGAAATAATTAGATAAGACCTCTTCCATAACGTCGTACAGTCTGTTTCGAGTTTCGATTTCCCGAAGGATTGTATATTTAGAATACTTATCTACTGTTACAAGGAAAGTATACTTGTCGTTGAAGTATATGTCCATATGAATGTGTGTTCCCACATGTGTTGGTATTTCTGAATTATTCAGAGGTTCTCTGATAGGTTTTCTTTCATATTTTCCAAATAGACATGCTATGCATTTTCTGTTGAAACTCTTTGCTTGTTTATTTAGATCGGGCCAGTAATATTTCTCTGAGATTTCTTGTATATTGTTACGTAACCCTCGGTGTGCTCTTTCGTGAGTTACCCTTACAAGTTTTAGTTGTTCCTCCAAATTTGTCACGTCTTGAAGTTTTCTTGGTGTGAATATAAATCTTACTAGTGGGAATTCTTTTTTTATGTTTTCACCATATTTGTATATGTTTTCAAATTTCGTATGCAAAGCTACAATCTTTTGGGGTTGTATAACTTCTTTCATCTGCCTTAGTAAAGAGTCTTTGTCCTTAAACTTTATTATGAGTCTTATTTTGTTACTAAAATAGATTTGTGTTTCGATATTATTTGTTATATCTTCAATAAGTTCGAACTGTGCAGTGTATGCATTAAAAGGCTGATTCACAGTTTTTATTATATCATTAGAAGAACTTTCAGCTGAATGTGCTGTTTCTATGGTAGAAGTATTTATGCGTTGACGTGATAATGCGTCAGCTACAAGATTTAGGTTTCCTGGTTTATAAACTAATTTTGCTCCAAAGTCTTCAATGATTCCCTTCCAACGTTTCAGCTTTGTGTTGGGATTTTTTTCTGATACAGAATATATAAGGCTCTGGTGATCGGTATATATGGTTAAGTCTGCTATACCATATATGTAGTTTCTGAGTTTTTGTAAGGACCATATGATCGCTAATAGCTCTTTCTCGTTTGTGCTATAGTTCTCTTCTGTCTTACTCAGTGTTCTTGACAAGAAGTGTATAGGTTGCTTATTCTGACTTAGTACGGCTCCAATAGCTATGTTGGATGCATCAGTAGTAAGCTCGAATGGTTTACTATAATCCGGTTGAAAAAGTTCGACTTGTTCTTTCAAATAATTTTTTAAAATTCTAATCGCTTCTAATGCTGAATCATTCAGATTTAACTTAATATTTTTACTTTGTTTTTTGTTTACTTTACCGTTATCTCCTCGTAAATATAATGTCAGGGGCTTGGCTATGCCTGCGTATCCTTTTATAAACTTACGATAGTAACCTGTAAGACCTAAAAATCCTCTCAAATCCTTTACCGTTTGTGGGACTGGAAAATTTTCTATAGCTGCTATTTTCTCAGGGTTCGTAGTGATTCTACCATGTCTGATTATGTGACCTAAGTATTCTACTTCTTCTTGAAAAAACTTACTTTTCTCATCAGATATTTTTAATGTGGCTTTATTGAGTACGTCGAATACTTGACTTATGTGCTGTATATGTTCTGCTGACATCGTCTCTGCGTTGTTGTCGGGAGTTATTTACTCTCTGCTGCTTGAAGTTCTGCTGATAAGATCGTTGCGGTCTGTTGTGTGTGTTGAAACTCCTGCTGTGTTCACGTTTCGCTGGTGGATTATATACATCGGGTTTGTATTGATTCCAATTTTGTCGCTGTGCATGTACAATTTGTCTCGAGTTTATCTCCATCGGCTGTGGTCCTTGATTGTGTTGCTGCATATTATCGTATTGCTTCTGGGGTTGATAATTCGTTGTTTGGCTCGAATAATTTGGTCTTCTTTCGTTTCTGCGTTCATGTGGCATATTTTTGTGGTGCTTATCCTGAGTGAGATGTAAATGCCTGTGCACATTATCATGTTCTATTCTGCGAGCAATTGCGAATGCGTGTTCTAGATCATTTATTGTAGCTGAATATAATGATCCTCTTGTAAAGTTGTCACTCATACCATCAATGAATATACGAACTGCGTCGTCGTTAGCATTTTTAATTAGTCTGTCGATTATATTCGGCGGATCACCTGACATAGTGATTTTTGATATTATTAAATTGAGATTTTTATTTATCTCGTCGTGGTATTCAGACAGTGTGCTTCTTTTTTGCGTGATGGCTTTCATCATGTCTTGTAGCACGTATAGAGGTTCTTGATTAGAGTACGTATAATCTAATCTGTTACGTATCGCCTCAAAATTAAAAATTGTGTTATAATTAGTTAACACATTCGCGGCTGCACCCTGTATTTTACTTTTCACTATAGTCAATGCTGCTGCGTACTTACTGTGTGTTTTGAAGTTTTTAATGCTGTCCATTAATCTGGATGCTTCTTCGCGCCACGACCGATAATTTGATTGATCGCCGTTGAAAATAGGTAGGCTTTTAAATGCGTCTAACTGTATTTCACTACCATCTGTATATGTGGTTCTTATTTCCTCTAGCACAGGTATGTTTGGTACTATGCCTAATCCAGATTTTACTTCATTTAGTTTTGTTTCTAAATTAGTGTTTATTTGATTTTGGTTAGTTATTATTGCTGCTAACCTTGCATTCTCTGTGCGTGTGTGCTCTAGGGTTTGTGTTACTGTGTTGCTCCTGGTTTCTAAAGCTTCTAATCTTGCCATTAATACTGCGAGTTGTTCCATTTTGAACTCGTGTCTGTTGTCGTCGAATTTGTGTGTTTTTTTTCTCCACATATACACTTTCACTGAATTGCTTTGCTGCTTCGTACGAAGAAGCTATATTTGTACCTGCTATGCTAGGTAATTCTTGTAACCGGTAACGCGAGTGTTCTGTTTATACTAGATTTCACTACTTGTTCCCGAGGTCCGCTCGATTGAAGTTAAAAAGTATATTTAACCTCCTGGCAGGATCGCCAATTAAAACACTTGTTTCTTACTTTTAAAATTAAACAATATTTATTTGGAACTATGTCCTTTATTATTGAAATACTTTTTACTAATTCTAAAAGGAGCTTAAGGCTACTATGTAGTTACAATAAGACTGTTGATAAATTCATCATACAGTCGTATTTATATACTTTTCTTATCTATCTACAAGGAGACCCAAGCGTACAATCGTCTTGCTTGATAATGAAGAAGAGATAATATTCCAACATTGTATACAAACGATATTATCTCTTTTACATATGTTATCATTGTAGCGTTGTGTGCAAGACTGTACTAGAGACTAAAGATATCATTGAATACAAATAATGTTATCTTTTTTCTCAATATGTTTTGCTATGGATACTTAACTCGCGCGATCGAGGATATAGAGAGGTGTTACTCCAGGAACAATGTTCGGAAGTTTTACCAAAAGGTAAAAAGAACGTGTCATGCCAACAAGACCCGAACGGAGACCTGTAGAGACGAGCAAGGAAACCTTGTAGTAGAGTCACAGTCGGTGCTGAGGACATGGAAAAACCATTTCTGCAGACTGCTAAACGGCGAAGACGACACAAATTCCGCTGTTAGGCAGAACGATCCATTCAACCTGGACGATGACAGCCAAGATTTCCGTCCACCTGACCAAAATGAAGTGAGGATAGCAATATCTAAGCTTAAATCCAACAAGGCTGCTGGTCCAGACGGCTTACCTGCCGAGCTCTTCAAGGCAGCCGGAGATGACTTGGTAGAGTGCATACACCAACTCATCTCCAAGATTTGGTTAGAGGAAAGTATGCCTGATGAATGGAACCTCAGCATTGTTTGCCCGATCCACAAGAAGGGAGACCCTCTAAACTGCGCCAACTACAGAGGCATCAGTCTCCTGAACACTGCGTATAAGATCATGTCTGCTGTATTGTGTGAACGCCTGAAACCATTCGTCAACGATCTGATAGGTCCCTATCAGTGCGGTTTTAGGCCCGGTAAGTCCACGACCGATCAAATATTCACACTACGGCAGATCCTGGAAAAAACCCAAGAATACCAGATCGATACTCACCATCTTTTTGTCGATTTTAAGGCCGCATATGACAGCGTTTATAGAGACGAGCTATACAGAGCCATGTCTAGTTTTGGCATCCCTGCCAAACTTGTCAGATTGTGCAGAATGACGATGGAGAACGCTCGCTGCTCCGTAAAGGTCGGAAACAATCTCACCGAGACCTTTGATGTCAAAAAAGGATTTAGACAAGGTGATGCGCTGTCATGTGACTTCTTCAACATCATTCTTGAGAAGATTGTGCGAAACTCACAAGCCAACACCAGAGGCACAATTTTCTATAAGTCTGTGCAACTGCTTGCATACGCTGACGACATTGACATTGTTGGTACAACACAGCGAGCTGTCACTGGTGCGTTTGCAAGTATTAGTGCAGAAGCGGCAAAAATGGGTTTAGTGGTGAATGAGGGTAAAACAAAATATATGCTGTCAACAAGAAGGGACACACGACATCGACGAATCGGGCAGAACGTCACGATAGACAGCTATAACTTTGAGGTAGTTAGGGACTTTGTCTACCTCGGCTCCGCTATAAACTCTGATAACGACATCACATCAGAAATCAAACGAAGAATCACACTTGCCAACCGCTGTTTCTTTGGCCTAAGACGGCAACTGATAAGTAAGGCCTTGTCGAGAAATACTAAGGAAACTCTGTATAAGACCCTCATCATCCCGGTCCTGCTTTATGGTGCAGAAGCATGGGCGCTATCAAAGGCGGATGAAGATCTCCTTGGTCGTTTCGAACGCAAAATTCTTCGAGTGATTTTTGGTCCCGTTTGCGTTGACGGGTTTTGGAGGAGAAGATTTAACAGCGAACTCTACGAGCTGTACAGCGACATTGACCTAGTCAGAAAAGTACGCATCAGTCGTCTAAGATGGCTGGGACATGTAGAGCGAATGGACACCAACGCTCCGGCCCGAAGAGTCTTCGATTCTAACCCGGAGGGACAACGCAGTAGAGGAAGACCTCGCCTTAGGTGGCGCGCGCAAGTGGAAGGGGACCTCAACCAACTTGGAGTGCGCAACTGGAGGCAGTTAGCCAAAGATCGCGCTAACTGGAGAGGCGTATTGGTTGAGGCCCAGGTCCACCCCGGACTGTAGCGCCACCTAAGTAAGTAAGTATAGATATGGACCTTAAGCTAAACCTGATTTCACCCTAATAACCCCATGCACCAAAAGCTGTTGTATTATAAAGGCAGCTCGTGTATGTAGGCTGCATACTTTTACTCGATTACCAGTTATTAGTACATAATTAAATATCCCCCAATGAAGCCGTCAATTAGATTCGAATTCATTAAATCAAGTCAGCATCCAGTGGCTGCACCCCCTTACCTCAATGACTTCCAATGAGAAACTGACCAACCGTGTTAAAATCACTTCCCTACCGACTAAAGGTTCCCTATTACAACCGAATGAAAAAGGAGCCTATAAACAAAAATCACCTATTGTAGTAAAATCCCAGCGCAGAATCCTGCATGGAATTTGTCAACTCCCACAATGTGAAAGAGTGACGACAACAACGGCAGCGACGTTGGTGTAATCTTACCGTAAAACTTCCTGCGACCAAGAAAGATAGGTGCTTCTTTCGCGACTGTGAAGACAATCGCCTCTGAAGTCTGAAGATGTATGTCCTTTGAGAAGGAACAATTTGCATTCATCTCCCTCACTCCAAATGCACCAGAGTAGGTACAAAAAGCGAAAAAAAAAAAGCAACAACAACACTCTACCGTCCTTGCCCCCAAAAACGAACGCGAATTCACTTCAACCCTCTTAAGAAAGCAACAGCCAACAGCATGGACATAGCACCATGGTGCGCATGTGTCACCTACATCCGTACAATTTAGCGCTGAATGAATATATTTGATTCTGATGCTATATGCAAACCTACATAGATATCCCGAAGACCGAACCGAACCACGTGGAAATACTGTTTTGTGTTTTCATAGATAAGTTCCACAACAGCTCTCTGAGAGTGTTGGCGCCCACAAGTTTAAGTGGAGACTTTTGAGACTTTCTTCCACAAGGTAATTTATGTAACTCGTTATTTGTCGTTGTCATCGGCATCACCCTCGTGCGTCGTGCCCCGTTCCACCGTCATCGAATTTCGATACTGCGCATTTAGTTTGAGTGCTTTTGCTTTCCGTTTAGCTACACAAGTTGAGGTATAACGTGGTCTTGCATTATGAATGGTGCTACTCCAACATCGTTGGTCGATGCTGCCGCTGCGTTTGTAGGGCTTTAATTTGTATTTAGAAGCAACCTGAAAATTATATATTAACGTATTATTTTTATCTATCTAGGTAGGTAGGTATCTATCTATTATTTAGATCAGCATTAAAATGAAATACCTAACTAGATATCGGAAAAGCAGAAAGTATGGTAGATGACCAGCCATAAGAACCTATACGATTTCATTAACCGGCTTTTGAGATCCTGTGGGTAGGGGAATTATTTTTAAGGTGACATACCCGATAAGATGACATACTTCCAATTACTCTTTAACCATAAGCGCCACAGTTCTACCAGACACTTCGGGAGTTCGGGACATGCAGTTTTACGATGTTAGTTACGCACACAGTAATTCAGCAGCTAGTTAACAACCTGCTTTAATTGACAACGAAATCACAAATTTTTTCCTTGAATTTGCTTTATATTTGTATTGAGTGTTAGCTGTAAAATTTATGATAAGGTGAGTAAATAAAGTGAGCTGTCTATTTTAAAATTTTAAAATATTATCTAGGCAGAATATGTTATCCATGGCATCAGATAGAACCCAGTAAACCAGGCGAATCGCACTTTGTTCGCTTCGAATAACTGGGAAGAACATTTCGTTCGTCGGCAAGTTCATCTGAGAATCTCTGGCGATGTTTTTTGTTTCTTGCAAGACAAAGTGCTGAGGCTAAGTGTCAAGCATTTTTTGTTTTGTTATTCTTATTGCATATTCCGAGCATATACAAGGTGGGCCAAAAGAGATCACCCTATTGGAAGATGCTCTTATTTTTGCAAATGGCCGCCAATGTCAAATATGTTTTGACATTTGTGGACTAGACAGATGTAGAATACAAGTGAACAAGCCATAGAGCGATACACTCCCCAAGAACGCGGAATAATTTCGAATTTTCGATTTTTCGACCAAAATCGTAATGAGCGATGAGGCTCATTTCCACCTCAGCGAGTACGTGAACAAGCAAAACTATCGCTTCTGGGGAACCGAAAATCCACGAGTAATGCACGAGGAGCCATTACACCCACTCAAAGTTACTGCATGGTGCGCTGTTCACGCTGGAGGAGTCATCGGGCCTTTTTTTTCGAGAACGCCGCTGGTCAAACGACAACAGTGGACGGTGCGCGCTATAGGGCCATGTTAACCGAGTTTTTTCTCCCGCAATTGGATGAATTATGACTGGTTCCAACAGGACGGAGGTACAGAACACACTGCGCGAGCCACAACCGATATTATGAGGGCGGCGTTCCCAGGTCGCCTCATCTCTCGTTTTGGCGATTTGCACTGGCCCGCAAGATCGCCCGATTTATCCGTTCCATACTTTTTTTGTGTTTTTTTTTTTTGAAGATCCGTGCTTACGTGAACAAGCCCAAGACCCTAGAAGCCCCCTAAGGACAAAATTCGACACGAGTGCGAGAATCTGTCGCCCGAAGTAATCGCCGAAGTGATGAAAAATGACATAAAAAGTGCCCGTATGGCAATCAATTGTGACGGCCGATATCATCTTCTGGACCTGACCAATAAAATTCGAAAGGTTCAAATAAACATTATCAAAAACCAGAATCGAAGTTTTTCATTTAGAAAAAAAAATGAGAGCCAAACAGCATCGGATGACTAATTTTTGCTTAAGCTTACTCAAGTTGGCGCTACAGTCCGGGGTGGACCTGGGCCTCAATCAACAAGCGCCTCCAGCCAACACGATCTTTGGCCAGCTGTCTCCAGTTTCGCACGCTAAGTTGGTTAAGGTCCCCTTCCACTTGCGTGCGCCACCTGAGTCGCGGTCTTTCTCTGCTCAGTCGTCCCTCGGGACTGGATTCGAAGATCTTCCGGGCCGGAGCATTCACGTCCATTCGCTCTAAATGACCCAGCCACCGCAGTTGTTGGACCTTCACTCTTCTGGCTAGGTCGATGTCGCTATACAGCCCGTACAGTTGTCGTTGTATCTCCTCCTCCATTCACCGTCTATGCAGACGGGACCGAAAATTACTCGAAGAAATTTTCTCTCGAAGCAACCAAGAGTAACCTCATCCGCTTTTCATAGAGTCATCTGCACCATAAAGTAGGACTAGGATGATTAAGGTCTTAAAAATTGTCACTTTCATTGTTCGAGAGAGGGCTTTGCTACTCAATTGCTTTCTTAGCCCAAAGAAACAGCGATTGGCAAGAGTTATTCTTCGTTTAATATCAGCGCTGCGCTGGTGTCATTGTTTGAGTTTATAGCGGAGCCTAGGTAGACAAAGTCCTTTACCACGTCAGAGTTATATCTGTCTATGGAGACATTCTGTCGAAGACGTCGGTGTTGGGTGTCCTGACCACTGACCGCCAAACCCATCTTTGTCACTTCCGTCTCAATGCTCACGAAGGCGCCAGTGACATCATACTGCGTTCTGCCGATTATGCGATTATACGATTTGCTTAAGCTGTCAAATATTATAAAATGGTAAACCTAGTATAGGCAAGATTGCTTTGCCATAATATTACAATTTGGACCCGAAGGTCAGCCTTTATTTGATTACAGGAAAGCTTTCATTCCTTCAGCGGCAACACTGTCATTGATGTGCTGGTTTTTGGTATAAGAATAAAAAAATAGTTGGCGCAACAGGTCCGTTGGAACCCTAGGCCTAGCTTCTCTCAGAACCATTCGTTTTGTGTCTTCAATTTTGTGCCGAGTCCAAACAGCTTATTGGGAAGATGTTCGCGGGAAAAAGACCCTAAGTTGGAAATTGGATCGGGATTCGAACCAGGGACTCTTAGTCCGTCTTCTCTTAGTAGTCCAACACACTAACCACTAAGCCACTGGTTTTCACTATAGGCCACCACAAAGGAAATCCCAGATTATATAACGAATGCCGCCTGTTGCACATGCACATGTACAAGGTCTACCGATAAATGCTGCTGTAACAAAATTTGATGAAAATCGGTTTTTGAAGAAGGAGCACTTCAGACTCATGCAGTGAAATACAGTCGTATACATTCAAAGCCTTTAGGTACTCCTTAAACCTACCTATATCTAGCCCGCTATCGGGCATTTTAACTTAGCATAGACGAATATAATGAAGTTTCGCATCCAAGAGCTTAAGTTAAACAAGACCGTGTAAGCGGATGGTCTACCGGCCGATATTTAGAAAGCAGCGGGAGATGATTGCTTAAGAAACATACACCAACTTATTTATGAAAGATTTGGTCGAAGTTCTCTTTATATGCCATACCAACGAACAATAATAGGCACGGCTGATAATGTGAATATATAACTCGATAACTTGTTTGAATGTTTTTTTTTTTTAGCTAGGAAAGTCCAACAACTTTGAGGTCCCTACAATATCTTGGAGAGAGAAAATCAAGATTTCTAGGCTCTGTTAGCCTGATTAACTAATTTGTACAAAAGGCGCATTTTTTAATAGCTTTATGTTCAAAACCTGCTTGTGTAGAATGCTAAAGTATGATCTTCTTCTAGGTATCATCTTCCGCCGCCGTTTCCGAAGCATTAGGTCAGTTCTGATACCCGTTTGCATGAAGGTACCTATAATTATGCCACTTTATTCAACCATTGCTGCGGCACATTCCTAGGTACCATTGGAAGTCAGATACTGGACAGATACCGTATCAGTTTACCAGCGCTTTTTATTAAAAAGTGGCTCTGCGAAATAAGGCCCCAAAATAAAAATGAAATGTGTCCCCCAAAAATTATATACGATTTCATTATGAAAAAGAAAAGACCCCAAAAGAAGAAATGAAGTAAGACCCTAAGACTAGTTTTTGGGGCCTTTGGTTTTGCAGCCAAAATTTACCCTTCCCTACTATTGGATTACGGGGTGGGTGCGAGGTTGCGGATGTACAAAATAAAACCCCAAATATGGGGCTTTATTTCATTTTCTCTTTTGGGGCCTTATTTCCTTAGCTTTAAAAGTTAGTCCATGACACAATTTGGAAAAGGCTAAGTTGTTTGTCAATCCTTCGCCTACAATGACAGTTAATACATGCTCGCTGCGTACTCGCATGTGACTTCTTCTATGCAGTTGTCATGTTTCCCCATAACAGAACGAAGGAGCTTCCAGCTCCCTAAAGCGTTATAATTCTCAATACCTAGGTAGGTATGCTGCTTGATAATGGCGCAAAACTACTCACCACCTAGGTAGGTAGGTACTTAGTCATTCAAAAACTTCAACACTTAGCAAGCCCCAGAAAAAGGTAGGTACCTATACAAGCCACGGTCTACTTGTGCAAATGCCTGCTTTCGATGAAAGTATCCCGACCGACGTCTCTCAGACACTTTCCATCATCTGCCATCCGCCGTCATTGGGTCCATCAAACATCAAAATAAACAAACCCACACTATCGCTTCACTGCAAGTGTAACTGACCGTTTAAATGATTATAAACAGCGTGTAATTCGCTCTTCAATTACACTTAAGTACATCATTACAGCGGAGGAATCCACTTGGTCTTCCGTCTTCCCATTGCTCGCATATCGCATTCATCCATCATCCCTTCTTAACCCAAAATCCACTCAAAGTGCTCAATTGAGTGAATTCACATTGTGGATGGTAAATTTATTCTACAGCGACGACGACGACAGAGCCAGATGCCAGTCGTGACAATTTACAACATACCATCCATTGATTGTGTGGGGCTTGGGGCGTTCGACCACCCCATACGGCGAAACACACACCCTCTCAAGTATCATCGCGCCATGGAGACTACACAACCACCACCAGCAAAAAGAACGCAAACTGCGAAAGCTAATCCTATATTCAACGTGCGGCCTCTCCACTTTAGTTGTCAGTTCGCATCCAACTAGAAAACAAGTACGAGTCCGTGTTAGAGCCTCTCTAGAACCGAACCACGAGGTCGTCGTTAATTCGTCGTTTTGCACGTAATCAAATCACAAAATTTCCAACTATTTACATCCGATAGATAGATACTCTCAGCCTGAAATATATACAGTACGGTATTCCGCAGTGTTTTACTCAAAATCAAAATAGAAAATAATATTTTAAAAACCAATTCGCAAAATAAAAGTGAAAAGCACTAAAAACCAAAATTTCCATCTACGTTTTCTTGCCGTTCTTGTTCTGAATATTTTTGAATTGATGACGTGACGAATATAAATACGTAGTGTCAGTTTCAGGCAAACTATACACACTCTCCATGCACTACCACCCCAGTAGTAAAGTCGTTCTGTGTGCGGACTATACGCGGAACACCTAAGTATATTTTACCTGTAACCTCGTTTGACGAGTTTTTTCGTCGTCATATTTTCGCCGTTTTGTTCAGTTCCCCCGCTCAACTTGCAAAAAATAAAAAGAAGAAAAAATACTTACCCCAAAGTTAACCTTTGTAAATTAAAAATTTCCAAAAAAAAAACCCCAATTTCAAATCAAATCCAGAAAAAAGCTCTCGAATCAAGAGACATGACGAACGTACCCAAAAAGTAAATAGACGAGCAACTATTTACACTTACGTAACAAGTGTCATTTTGTGAACATTTTTCGTCTTTTTGTTTCGCTTTCGCTATTCGTACTATTATTGGTTTGCTTTGCTCTTCTGTTTCCAAGTAGCCACCTTCCCCGAGCGACCCCTTCTTCTGAAACTTCAAAAGCCTATCAAAAATCAAACTATGCGAGCAAACTAAGGGGAGGAGTGGCAACTGGCAATCAGAAGAAAAGAAGCGAGAAAAAAAAAAAACTTGAAAACAAGTTGAAAAACGACTTTGAAAATATTTTCCTCTTTCGTTTTCGTTGCTCATTCTCGTGATTATCTCGCGGCGGTTGTATATGTGTCGATGTCGGACTCTGTTCTGAATGCGCGTGGTGGATGGCGATGGGAACTCAAATCGATCGACGATCGTGAGTTGAAATTTCGCACTCGTCCCGCCAAGTCACCTCTGTCACCACGCCACTGATGATCGCCGCGCAGCTTTGTCGTTTGGCTTAATTTGCCCCCTCAACAGAGAGTGCTTTTCGCCTATCTGCGATTGCGAGTATCTGTACAGTGTATACTGTAAAATATCGGTGTTAAATTCATTTCCTCTCAACTGTGTGCGAGGTTTTAATTTTTTCTGTTTTCTGATTCTGATAATGCGCCGCGATTGCTTGAGTAATACTCTGCTGATTAACCAGTCTGATTGGGATCGTGTCGATCGGTCTTCATCCCGTCGCACTGGAGAAACGTTTCTCTGACTGACTTGATATTTACTTCCAGGTATCTGTGTGTGTTGATAACTCTTGATTGGCAGTATTGGCACTTTACCCTCCCCGGTCCCCGCTTACCCTGTGGCGCAGTTGAGAAGTGTGGCATTTTTGCAAGAGTTGCCAAAAGTGCGCGTTTTTTTACTTTTTCATTAAGTACTCAAAAAAGAAACACCATCCAAAGCATAGTTGCAGAGAAATAAGGAAACGCCAAAGTAAAAACGAGACCAAAAGTTTATCAAGAAAGGAAAAAAAAAAAAAAGCTGAAAAGAAGCACGAAAGGAAAAGAGAAAAATAAATTAAATCAGCCAGCAAGTGATCGTGAGTGTTTGTGAATCAAATTCATACAAATCCCTCATTTGGCGAGTGATAAAATTCGAAAAAGTGTGCGTGCGTGTGATTTAAACGAGAATATATTGCGAAATAAAATACTCTCTTTGAGCAACAGAAAAAAAATTCCTTTCCAAACGCGGAAACATAAAGTAAAGTAAAAAAAAAAAAAAAATTTAGACTCCACCACACACTGTAAGTACCGCGCACACATTTAATGGGAGTAGTTTTTTTTTGCACTACCATTGTGTGCTGTTCGTAGTTCTGCTTTTACTTGTAAACAGTGATCCTGATCGTGTGGGATAGTGATTATGATTATGCATTATCAGTGAACGAGAGAGCTACACATATATACTTACAGATTATATATATCTACCTTCAAGAATTTATCAGCAGCAGAAAGCAGAAACGCGTCGCAAAAAAGTAAGTCAGCTCATCTATTTATTTATTTATTTATTTTATTCTGCTCTCTTCACTTTGTTCTTTCACTATTTGTATTGAATGTACTCCCATCTCCCATGTGTGTTGGCTTTCCTTATGGGTGTGTGTGATCCAGAGGAATTTCAATTTTTTAAAGAATTTTTAATAAAGTCAATGGAAGCAATGACACCCATACAGCATACACGCGCGCAATCCAAGTGAGAAGTGAGAACTGAGAAGAGGGAAGTAGGCAAATGTCAGAAATCATTAAATGGGCAGTAAGATCACTGAATTTATTTATAGGGATTTGAGTTCCGCATGAAATAAAAGAGATCGCTGCTTGCGTTGATAGAAAAAATGTGCTAAATTTGAAAAAAAATAAATAAACACTTGATTTTGTCAGGTAATAATAATGTTAACAGTCCATTCCACATCAAAACATCAACAAACAGATCGCGAATTATTGTTTTCTTGGTTTTCTTTACGTTAATACTTTTTTTTTTTTGCGTGCTTAAAAGGTCTGAAGGTTAAATTTAAAGCCTGTCATTCAGCTTGTTCTTAGGCAAAGAACTTTTTTTTTTTTAATAGTTACGTTCAAATGTAGATTTAACCAAGCTAAGGGGTGAGTAGTTTCACAGCAGTCGTTGGTTTGATTGTACGATTTGAATCTTTTGACTAGAATTCGAGACTTTGTTACACTGCTTGCTGCTATTTGAAAAAAGGGTGAAATTTGTATTAAATGACACCTAGTGTCGCACAAATTTGTGTTGAATTGTTATCGAAAAAAAAAAAACAATAATTCCGTGTGAGTACAAACATGGAAATGTTTAGTGTTTTATCAAGTGTTCCGTATTTATAAATAAATAAATAAATAGTTGGCGAAACAAGTCCGGAGGAACCCTAGGCCTAGCTTCTCACAACCATTCGTTTTGTGTGAGTTTTTCATTTTTGGAATGAATGGAAGGGATCTACAATTGAGAAGCTCTTTCAAGACAGTTATACTCTCGGATGTTTGTCAGATGTTCGCGAGAGGTGGCGCAGTGGAAAAAAAACCCCTAAGTTGGAATTTGGGTTTTTGCGAGACTCGAACCTCGACCCCTCGCTTGGTAGTCCAACACACAAACCCACTGCGTCTACTGTCCGTATGTTCCGTGTTCCGTATTTGTCCAGTATAAATCGTTGAATGGAAATCGAAATAATAATTTCTAAAAACAGGAAATAATACGTTTAAAGCAAATATAATAACTATCAATGGAGGTACCCACAAGTACCCTAAGTAAAAGCAACCCGCTGTCAATGGGATATTTTACTTTCTGACAGTTGACAACACGTGAAGTATGATCAACACCCAACTGTCAGATAAGATGATAATGGTGATGACACCCAAGTTCAGCCCCTTCCAGTAGTCAGCCTCTGGAATACAAAGTACAGCACAATAGTAATGTTAATCCCTTGGTCTTTCTTTCAAGCGGAAAATAATATTCCCTTGGCTAACATTTCTTCGATCTGCGTCCAAAAACTTGCAACAATCCTGGTGCTGCTTTGCGCGTAAAAAATATGTACTTGAGTACAGTTTTTATAAACTCAGAACACGAGTGGTTTTCCAAAAAAAAAAAAAAAAAGAGGAAGTGATTTTGGAAAAGTGATACAAATACTAAACCTTTAAGGTATATGCGTTTTGTGATTATTGTTATGTTTTTAACAGTTTATTTTGCTTGTTTAACTTAAAACGTTAAAAATATGTTTTGTCAAATAATTAAGAGGGGGGCCTACCTTATGAGACTTTATTTTTATGATTATCCTAGGCTCAACCACTCCGGCTGACTACTGACGACTACGTTATTATTATTATTATTTTTTTCTTTTCAATAACTGAGTAGATAGGCAAAATTAATGGAGACTTCAATCGGTCTTGATTCTCGCCAATTTTCTTTGTTTTTCAGTAGTCAGCCCCCCTCTACATTTACTAGAGAAATGAGGGCTGACTATAACAGACACGGTTCCTTTAAATGTTCTCTAGTTGTCTAGTTAAATTGGGGCCGACTAATGGATACTTGCGTGGCCGACTACTGGAGCTGAGGGGGCTGACTACTCCCAAATCATACCCCTTTAATTTATTTTCTAAATAGTTTGCATTAGGTAGCTCATACACTTTTTAATCTACAGACTTCAAACATTCAGAAGAACTAAATACTTGATTAAATACTTGAAGAATGGATTTTTAGGGACCAATCAAACTCAAAAAAAAAAAAAGAAGTTAAAGGGCCGGCTAATGGTGCCATCACCCTATTTCATAATTTTTTTTGTCCTAATAGGGTGATGGCACTAGTAGATAGTAGTCAGTCTTTACACTTTTTTTTTTGTGTTCGATTGGTCTTTAAAAAGCCCTTGTTCAACTATTTAATCAAGTATTTGGTTTATCTGAATGTTTGAAGTGCATAGATTGGAAAATACTACTCCTTAACCTAATGAAAACTATACAAAATTAAGTCAAGTAAGTATAATTTTTGAGTAGTCGGCTCTCTTAGTTCCAGTAGTCGCCCATGCAAGTATCCGGTAGCCTGTCCAAATTTATTTCACACATTTTCATAATAACAAGGGGGCTGACAATAGGAGGACGTTTAAAAGAACCGTTTCCTTCATAGTCAGGTATCAGCTCCCATTTCTTTATAGTAAATGTACAGGGGGGGCTGACAAAGAGACCAAAAACAAAGAGAATTGATCGATATTTTTGCGAGAATCAAGGCTGATGTTTGAAGTTTGTTAGGTTATGGAACAAAAAAAAAAAAAAAACAATGAACGTGGTATTCAGTAGCCAACCGGAGTGGTTGAGCCTAGGATGTTCATAAATATAAGCCCTTAACTATTTAACAAAAACTATTTTTAACATTTTAAGTAAGAAAAAAAAAAAAAAAAAAAACTGTCCCACTTGATTACGAACAGGCAGTCTTTTGTTTTAGTTTAACGATATTTTTCAAACCCTTCACTAATCTGGGAAAAGACACATGCACAAGGAATGAAGGATATATTATGTTCGGCTCTGCGAAATAAGGTCCCAAAAGAAAAATGAAATAAGGCCCCAACAAATTATACAGGAAACAACAACAACGATTTTTAATAGAATTTGGGGTGTTATTTCCTTTTTTGGGGCCTTATTTCTTAATGAAACTTATGAAATAAGTCCTCAAAATTATTTATTTATTATTAATTGTTACCCTTCCGATATGGAATGCGTATGGGGGGACATGCTGCCCCCCTGCAACCCCCCAGCTTGGAACCCCTCCTTCAGGGTATTCACCCCTTAAAATAGTAACGCGCAATGCTCAATCGATTTGGAAAAAATTACGTTCAAAAATGTAAATTCAGCTTATATACCAGTAAGGTTCTTCGCTGGCCAGCAGCGTGATAGCATAGTCAGTTACGCGTTGGCATACGGCTAGAGTGCTCGGCGTTCAAGTCCTGCGTTCGGGTTACTTTTCATTTTTAAATAATTATTTTGACCATTAAATAAACTTATTATTTAATAATATAGCAAAAAAGACTCCTTAGATTTTAAATCATAATTTAATCATAGTAATTACTCTATTATTGAAAATACAATATAACTAATAGTTACGATATTTATAAATAGTTAGTTTAATTATTTGTCATTAAAATCAAATTAACTTTTAAATTATTTCATGTAAATTGTCAGAAAATTTTATCTTTGGATACATCAAAACTGGTTTCAACCAACTGTACACAGTATTAAGCATCTGTTATTCTGTTGAATACAAAGAAGGCCCCCATCGAATAAGGGACCAATAGTATGACTGATTTTAGTTACTATACCATTGTATACAATTTTTCGTCAGTTTCACTATTGTTACTACACTACAACCCCTGGGCCAACGTGTCAGTTTATCTCTGGACTTTACACAGTTTGCGGTGTTCCGTAATATATATTGTTTTAAAAATATATTGAATATAAAATTCATTGGCCGGCGAAGAACCTTACTGGTATATAAGCTGAGTTTACATTTTTGAACGTAATTTTTTCCAAATTGATTGAGCGTTGCGCGTTACTATTTTAAGGGGTGAATACTGAATACCCTGAAGGAGTACTATTATTACACGAAGGTTGTGCCCTCCCGTTGTGAGAGTTGCTTCAAATTTAAGGCTCGCCGCAAGTAGAATTAAGGCAGAAACTGTAGTTACAGCTATCAGAGAGACTGTTCATCGCGTGATACAGAAGGCCAACCATATTCGCCATGTAAAAATGAAGAGGAAACCACCATTGAATGCGGCACGTAAAATCCAGCGGCTTGATTTTGCAACAAGTCACATCAGGTGGAATCGAGAGTCGTCGATGGACCTGATGGATACAGCTGTTTTTTCCGTGATTTGAGGAAGGAAGGAATGCACTCAACATGTGGCGCTGTAGGCATATATTTCGTTTTAATCTTCTGTATAATTATTATACCTATTTCTTTCGGCGTGGAATTCGATGACGATATAACTCGATAACCACTGAGCCAATTTTCATGGTGTTTCTTTTGTTTTGTTCGTATTGTTGTATTTCAGGCTTAGCAGTAAAATAAAACACTATTTTGGACCCGATAGGTGGCGCTTTTGTCGATCTCCGAAACCGCTCAATCGATTTCAATGAAATTTGTGGATGTAACGGGTGATTTTTTAAGAGGCTTAGAATTTTAAAAAAAAAAAAAACACAAAAAATTCGAAAAAATGAATGAAATATTTATTTGAATCGATAGTTTGAACCTTGCAATTTAATGTTTAAAGATAATTTCATGCAAATGTTGACCGCGGCTGCGTCTCAGGTAGTCCATCCGCTGAGTCCAATTTTGGCATACTCTTTCACACATATCGGCCGGTATCTCACGAATGAATGCATGGATGTTGGCTTCCAGTGCGTCAATCGAAGCGGGCTTGTCCCTATACACAGTAGCCTTGACATACCCCCACAAAAAATAATCTAATGGTGTCAAATCGCACGATCTAGGCGGCCAATTGACCGGCCCGAAACGTGAAATTAACTGTTCACCAAACTCGCCTCGCAATTGCGCCATTGTTTCGCGTGCTGTGTGGCATGTGGCACCGTCTTGTTGAAACCACATATCATGCAAGTCAAGAACTTCCATTTCGGGCAAAAAAAAGTTTGTTATCATCGCTCGGTAGCGTTCACCATTGACAGTAACGCTGCGATTCGCATCATCTTTGAAGAAATATGGCCCAATAATGCCGCCGGCCCATAAACCGCACCAAACAGTGGCTTTTTCGGGATGCATTGGTAGCTGTTGCAATGCTTCTGGCTGATCTTCACTCCAAATGCGGCAATTTTGCTTATTTACGTACCCATTCAACCAAAAATGAGCCTCATCGCTGAACACAATTTTTCGATAAAAAAGCGGATCCTCGGCCAGCTTTCCAAGAGCCCATTCACCAAAAATTCGGCGTTGTGGTAGGTCGGCTGGCTTTAGTTCTTGCACAAGCTGTATCTTAAAAGGCTTTACGCACAAATCCTTCCGCAAAATTTTCCACGTAGTGCTGTAACAAAGGCCTAACTGCTGGGAACGGCGCCGAATCGACATTTCGCGGTCTTCTGTCACACTAGCTGATACGGCCGCAATATTTTCTTCACTACGCACAGTACGTAAACGTGTTGGTGGTTTAATGTCCAACAAAGTAAATTTGGTGCGAAATTTGGTCACAATCTTCCGAATAGACTGCTCAGAAGGTCGAGAATGCCGATCATAAAATGGAAGCAGCGCGCGATGAACATTTCGAACCGAGCACGAATTTTGATAGTAAAATTCAATAATTTGCAAGCGTTGTTCATTTGTAAGACGATCCATGGTTAAATTGCAAACCAAACTGAAGCTGTTTGACAGTGACACAAGGTACTAAACACACGTCAGCTGTCAAAACCAGTGTTGCCAAAACCAAACCAGCTAAAAAATCACCCGTTATATGGTTAGTTCCAGCTTGAAAGATAGGATACATTACGACCCGATAAGTGGCTCTATTGTCGATTTCCGAAATAGTTTTATTGAGTCGATTGAAATTTTTGGAATGGGTATGGTTCAGAGTTGTTAGCACTCTCTCTTCATTTATCCCACGAAGCATGGTCATTTTCCCCTTTTCACCGTACTCAAATTCCCTTTTAAAACCCCACGATACTTTTTTGCCTCAAAATCCAGTTTTTAAAAGTAAAATTTGTGTAACAAGGAAAGAAAATCACGGTTAATTAACCTTTAGTTAAAAAATCACGGTTTGTGCAATTATTACGATTATTTTTTGGTACTAGAAAATTTTTATAAAAGACAATTTATATTAGCAGTTTTGTATGCACCTTCAGTTTGTTGATAACAATGGTTAAATGTAGGAGTTTTCATGAAATTTCAGCAAACATTTATAGTTTGAATGTTTTTTTTTTTTGGTTCCTCAAAATCCCACGATTTGGGGCTTTTTCCTTTCATCCCACGAAAGGCTTTTCGGACATCGAAATTCCCACAAAAAGGGATAAATCTCACGATATAACAACACTGGCTATGGTTGCTTCAAGTTTGAAAGATAGGATAGTTATGGACCCTATTGTTGGTACTTTACAAAACATAGGCGGGATAGGAAAACGGGCTGTGGCATTAAAAAATAAAATCAAAAGATATTTCTAAAGTTGTTGTAGGTATAATAAAAATTATTAGTGGAAATTGTCCAAATAATTCACTTTGCGAAATGTGAGCAGGACTTAACACAGGGCAATGCCGGGTGGGTACAGCTACATATAAAAGAGACTGACGTACGTATGTGCGTCATTGTTTTTTGCCTTTGAAGATCCTTACAGATGATTAAGCTGCTGCTCGTAATCAAGTGAGACAAAAAAACAGGCTCATTTGATGACCTTTTTGAAGAAAAGCATCATAAAAGCTGCATTCATCGACCTAATTACATTTTTTTTTACAATGGGTATAAACATAATACAAATTAAAATTATCATAATATGGAAATATGCACCTTATTTGGATTAGTATTGGTATCGCTTTTCCAAAATCATTTCAACTAATTTAATAAAACTCGTTTTCTGCGCTTATGAAAACTCTTCGCAAACATATATTTTTTTTACGCGCGAAGCAGGACCAGAAGTGTTGCAAGTTTTTGAACACAGATAGAAGAAATGTTAGCCAGGGGAGTAATACTTTTCGCTTGGAAGAAAGAACAAAGGATTACTATTGCACTGTACTTTATATTCCAGTCCTACAAGGATTCTTCGTTGTAATTTTCACAAAGTTTTTAGAATGAATTCAATTTTTAGTTTTTCAGTTAAGATACATTTATTATTTTTATTCTTGCATTTTATTTAACAAAAATCGCGGATGCAAACTATCCACACGGTTTTGTTGTCCACACGAGGACACAGTATTTGACATTCACGCAAAGATCTCTGTTTGCATTCCATTCATCGTGGGCGCATAATGCTCCAGATAGGGGAACGCTTACTAGACATTTTTGCAAAAATTGTATTAGGCTTTGTTTAGGTTTCTGTTCGTCTCGGAAATAAACAAATTTAGTTTAAACATTTTATTCAATTCATTTTGAAGTTAAATCAATCAATGAAGATAAATCGAACTTTACGTCTCAATCCTTCAAAACTTGTAAAGCTCAATCACCATTTCAAAATTAAATATGACAAATAATTTATGTAATGAAAAGTTGAAAAAAATGTGCCTAAGAGTTTTGTAACTCGTTTAGGCCATATTTGGATAAAAAGTCGATACCGTGATTTAACACTAGGCGTTTTTTATTTTTTTATTTTATCGCCTTGATAGTAACGAGATCCCGCTGTTGTTGTAAACCATGAAAATCAGTGATCTATTTAGATCATGTGAGCAAAATAAAAAAACGCCTGCTTATACAGTATTTTAAAGAACTTACTTTTGAACTGAGAATATTAGCTCGGTTTCGGAAAATAAAAAATCGGAATCATCACGACAGGAGGAACGAATGTGTAACCCTTTTAATAACTGAAAGTAAACCCAGACTTTTGACGCCTGTTTTCTTCATCCCAGTCTATAAGTACCCATATTTGCATAACATAAAGTAGAATGCTTTTGTGCCCAGCTTATCAGACAGCAAAATTTATACAACAAGCAGTTATTTTTGTTTTTTCGCAGCTGCATATTAACTGGTGGTGGTGTATATACGACAAGTACGTGTCTCACGTACCTATAACAATAGCTTTTATAATAATATATTCTTGATCTTGGCCTTGGAGGTCCAACTTGGTAAATCGGTCATTATGCAAAGTTGTATAAATTTAAATTCAAACCTTCTCATAAAGTTTTATATTTTGCACCGTTCGTCGTGTGGCAAACGAAGTGCGTTTGTTTTGTGAAAAGTGGACTTGAAAAAAATAAGAAGCTTGATCAGCAGGTCCATTGGATTATGTGCTACTGGGAAAAATACACACAAATAACATTCCAATCGCTGTGGTTAAAATCAGTTCACCTTTCTAAAACTAACAGTTGTCTGAAAGAATGTCTTGTCGATTTTTATTTACCTTTATAGTCTGATTTGGTCTCCAAATATTATTATGTAGGTAGATACTGCCAATACAGCCAGACCACTTGTTTGAGAAATCACGGCTTTTTTACAAACACAAAACAAACAAAAAAATGTAAAAACCTGCTAAAAGGGGTTTTTCTAACATTAATACAATCAGATATTTTCCAGACAGCATTGTGCTGAAGTACCCAATTGGGTAATTTGGATCTAGAATTTGAGCTTGGCTCAATGCTTAGAACCAAAGGGACATTGTCTCAAAACTTTTACCCTATCCACACCGAGCCAAAAAAAGGGTTTTCGCGAAACAGAAGTTTTCCCATACATAGGTACATATTTTAGTTTTAATTTTTTTTAAGTTGTTTCCCACGAAAACCACTTCCAATCGTTGGGCATTGAAACAAACACACCTTTTGCAACAATCAGCAGAACAGCTGACCGAACAAATGTCACAACTCACAAGTTAAAATCATTTTGCACACGTAATTAATGGGCGAATATTATTTTTAAATGCTCTGAATTAATTTTATTTATTACTTAATGCAATCGAAATTTGTAAACAGAGTATTTTACACAGAAGTTTCACGACTAGTGTATCACAGGTGATTGAAACGTCAAACGAAAAAAACTAGTTATTGTTCGATATGAATGCAATTTCGAGTTTTCGACCAAAACACGGTTTTCGGTGCGGTGTAAATAGGGTATTAAACATCATTTTGTTAAAAAATAATAAATAAAAAATAATCAGAAAATGCGAATTTACCCGACTGAACGTAGTCACTTAACAATAGCTTACCAAATGAACGCATCCAGCGCGTATTTGTTGCAATAACCTACGGTGCGGTATGGATACATAAATTTTACTAAAAACTAAAAACTCACCTCCTCGTTTTTATTCAACTAATGTGGTTTAAACTTTTGTGAAGAGCTCGCAGAATGGCTCAACTTCAAAATTTTTCCTCAACAACGCTGTTTCAAGACTTAAGTCAGAGCTAGAGCAGTGAAAAATGCACTTGCGTTTATTAATTCCAATTTAAACTTTATGGCTTAGTAGTCGTACACTCCACTCCAGCCACTGAGTAATTGACTGTCGATACGGAACCATAAAAACGAATGTCACCCTTCATACCTAAGAGCCTGGGTTTGAAAAACTACATGATATTCAGTAGATGTAGATTACATGCGTTCCGCATGTGGAAAGCCATAATTATGCATTCTTGCAAATGCACGAGAAGGTCTGCAGTCGATGTACATATCCACTGCGGACTGTAAAGCGTTTTGCTCAGTTTCCTTATGCGTCGTATAGCTTAGTAGGTACGCTGCTCGAGCTTAATTTCGGCTCCCATACAAAATTCTCTCCAAAATTTAGCTGTGGACAGATTCCGTATATCCACGATGATCTGAACGATATCGTTTTCGAAACATTAATCACCATTAGAAGTTATATTCTACTTTAATTATATGTGTGGGAAATGAACTCGATTAAGCTCTCGAACTTGTAATTTTAGCACTTATTTGCTAGTTTTTGAGCTCTATCGTTTCCATGAAAATCGACTGAAAAGTTACGGAATGAGTGCCCTGAGCTATCAACTAGCAAATCCCTGATACGCTCGAGCTAAAAAATCGAACTTTTGTTGCAGGATGTATCTGTCAAAATTAAGCGCGCATATTAAATGGGTTGGCATATTTTATCAAGCTAAATTTTGACAGATAGTTCTGTTTATCTGCTGCGTTTTTTTTGTTGGTGAAAATGATGCAAGGATGCATTTTTTTTAATGAGTACCTATACTCTGTTCAATTTATATTTTCAGTACAGGGAAGATAGGCTATTTGCCTTTCACCCTTACTATTATGTATTTGAATAAGCTGTCTCCATATTAAAGCTCTCACATGGTTGCCATAGTGAGCACTATAAATTGGCATAATTCTCTCACAAATATCGGTAGGGGATAGGGCTACCAAATACCAACTCTTTATTAACCCTAGAAAGCTAACGTTACCAGACTTCCATGAAAAGCTAACCATTCGTCTTTTTGACGACCATTTAAAAAATTTTTTTTTTTTTAAATAAATGATTAGATTTTATTCAGTTTCTTACCATAAATAAGAAAAATAGGATATAGGTAAAAGATGATTATAAAAAAGAGAGTCCACCGGCTACTGAGTTGGCGCGGAAGCACGATTACGTTAGTCAAATAATAAGGAAGGGAGGGGAAAAAATTGATTTTATGTTCGTGCTTTTGATGTGCTTTCTAGGGTTAAGAAAAAATGGTTTAACTGCATGTTAACAGATCCTTCAGAAATACAAAATAATTAAAGGAGCACCTAAAAACTGTATGGCAACATCCCACATAATCAAATTCATTTATTCGCTCTCAAAAGCTTTAAAAAGCACCAAAACCGAAAGTTCTGTGAGAATATCCATAGAAAAACCCGTTATGATATTTTTGCAAATAAATATGGTAACACTCTTCTGAGGTGCTTAAAACACACACCAACACCACAGACCACACTTGTTTATTTTCTGCGATAATACAGCAACCGCACACGAGAATATCACCCTCGTCGTCATCCTCATTCTGCCGATTCTGCCCGCGGCTGTGTGGCAGACTGGTCATGGTGGGATGTATGCGCCTTTGAGGAAAATTGGGTGGGTTTTTCGTTAATGACAACAACAAATTCTTTGGAATGCCAGTGGTTTCGTTTTTATTTCAGTGGCAAATCTTGTGTTTGAGTGCCGTGCGAGTAGCTACAGGCACCACTGGTAGAAAAAAGAGCTTCCCATAAGGCCTGTACTGAAAATATAAATTGAACAGAGTATAGACGAGTATCTAATACCTAAAATCTGAAATGGTTGAAATCAGTAAAGATTTTCTCAAAAATTTAGCTAGTATCTTAGCAATTGTTTGGAAACAAAAATTGGAGAGCAGCTAAAACTTAGTTTATGTTTTTATTTTCCCATGAGTTGCAAAAGTGTCGTTTTGTCGATTGACATTTTTCGGAATACGCCGTTTTGCCAAAACAAACAGTACAAATCAGGCCACATATTTAAGCGGGTGTTCATTTTTGAATATTTGAGTATTAAATCTTAAAGTGTTTTAAAAGTTCCCGCTTAAATGATGTAAGCGTGCGCTTAATGCACAAAAATGGCGCCATTTTCACAGCTCAGAGTGGACTCCCATTTGTTTACAGTACAAATCAGGTCACATATTTAAGCGGGTGTTCATTTTTGAATATTTGAGTATTAAATAAATCTTAAAGTGTCTTAAAAGTTCCCACTTAAATGATGTAAGCGTGCGCTTAATGCACAAAAATGGCGCCATTTTCACAGCTCAGATTGGACTCCCATTTGTTTACAGTACAAACCAGGTCACATACCTATTTAAGCGGGTGTTCATTTTTGAGTATTTGAGTATTAAATCTTAAAGTGTCTTAAAAGTTCCCACTTAAATGATGTAAGCGTGCGCTTAATGCACAAAAATGGCGCCATTTTCACATCTCAGAGTGGACTCCCATTTGTTTACAGTACAAATCAGGCCACATATTTAAGCAGGTGTTCATTTTTGAATATTTGAGAATTAAATCTTAAAGTGTCTTAAAAGTTCCCACTTAAATGATGTAAGCGTGCGTTTAATGCACAAAAACGGCGCCATTTTCACAGCTCAGCGGGGACTCCCATTTGTTTACAGTACAAATCAGGCCACATATTTAAGCAGTTGTTCATTTTTGAATATTTGAGAATTAAATCTTAAAGTGTCTTAAAAGTTCCCGCTTAAATGATGTAAGCGTGCGCTTAATGCACAAAAATGGCGCCATTTTCACAGCTCAGATTGGACTCCCATTTGTTTACAGTACAAACCAGGTCACATACCTATTTAAGCGGGTGTTCATTTTTGAATATTTGAGTATTAAATCTTAAAGCGTCTTAAAAGTTCCCACTTAAATGATGTAAGCGTGCGCTTAATGCCCAAAAATGGCGCCATTTTCACAGCTCAGAGTGGACTCCCACTTGTTTACAGTACAAATCAGGCCACATATTTAAGCGGGTGTTCATTTTTGAGTATTAAATCTTAAAGTGTCTTAAAAGTTCCCACTTAAATGATGTAAGCGTGCGCTTAATGCACAAAAATGGCGCCATTTTCACAGCTCAGAGTGGACTCCCATTTGTTTACAGTACAAATCAGGCCACGTATTTAAGCGGGTGTTCATTTTGAGTATTATCTAGCAACTTTGAACTTTGAAAATCATGTTTGTAAAATGTTTGCAAAGAATGGTTCTTATGAGAAAGATTTTTTAATGGTAATGATAATGACATAGATAAATATTGATACGAATATTTGTAAAAAAACGAAAACACCATAAAGTCGTGTAATCTCATCACACATGATCATAACAGAAAATTTATTGACATGTACGAGTACTTACTCTATCCATGGGGGCGTGTGGCAGCTCTAAACAATTCATAAATTAGTTTGATTACACGCTAAGTTAAACAATTCATTTGTTAAAGATAAGATTCCCCTATCTGGCTTATTATTATTAACCATTATATAGGATTAGTAAAAGTTAAGGCGCACAATGGTTTTTATTACTAATGTGTTCATTGGGTCACAGCGCTGCCACAAATTTGCCGCTGAGTCATGATTTTGTATTGCGCTCTACCAGTTCGTTAGAAAAGTAACCGCGAACTAGATAAATTCAGCGGCTTCTATTTATTAAGCAGTGATCTTTAATTAAAAAAAAATAAAATAAAAAAAGAATATAATTCTCAGTGTAATGGAATGGAATCGCCCACCAATTCGTTTTTCGTTTTTCATCCTCGATTTAATGACTTTGCGATTTAGTGATCAGCAATAATGTCATTAAACTGCCGATGATTGCGTCGTTCACATGCGCATAAGAAACGAGCCTTTTGCTCAGTGCAAACGGCGGTGACCTCGTAAATAAAAATTGTTTGTTATCAAAAATACTCAGGCACAACATGATTGTATGAACTGAGCGTGGGGGACAGCCATTTATAAGTATTACCTATACTTGTACCTATATCTAACAAAGTTGCATTATGTGAAACAAAAGTTCCCCTTTAGCTCAAATTTGGGTTAAAACAAATTTTATCTAACTACGATAAGGCGGAAGAGCAGTAAGTTACATTGGTTATCCAAGTTACTATGCGAGTTTTTCCTTCCAATATGAAAGTTTAAGTGGTCAATATTAATTTATTATATTCGAATCCATTCAACATACTTTGAATATCAGGTACTATGTAGCTACGCGGGTGCATCGCTGCATACGCATATGTGGTCCGACAAAATTTTACTTTGGAAATATTTCTAGTAACTTGGTTTTGAGCAAGGCGTAACGAAAAACTTACCATTATGTGATTGCAATGAATATTTCAATGATTAATGATTACAATATGGAAATATGTTTTCGATAATAATTCCCTAGAAATATGTTTAAGATAGATAAACCTGTTGCTGACAGCCGCTTTAACTTAGGTTAAAGTGCATCATTTGTGATTATGTCTATAAATAAAATCTTATAGATATTGGGAAACTTTTATTGCAACAGATAGATAACAAAATAGCAGATGTTATGGAAGTTCTGTCATCAGTCAAATTATTCCACCGTCCAATCTTTCCAATAGGTTGACGCTTTGACGCTATTTTGGGACACAAAATATGTAAAACCGTAAACCTAGAGGAAAAGGTTAAGATTAATCGTTATAGCTTTTGAATCTGAATGTCCCATAGATCGTTTTGAGGAGAGACACTATTTTGCTGGCTTTTCGTCTGGAACCTGGAATGCCGTAAAATAACGCCGAGCGAAAAAAAAAAAAAAAAAAAAAAAAAACGGCGAATTCAAAAACTCGGTGCTATTTCACATTGACAAAGTGAAACAATGCGGAACATTGCTTCAGAAATAAAGTCGAAGCAAATGTTTTCCGACGAAATGATTGATTTAAAGTTTTTTAATTGTATCTTAAACAATAAGACCATCGAGCTGAATTTCAATAATAGTTTTCAGAATGGCCGAGAACTTTTAGGATTTTTTTATTGGCTGAAATATATCTATATCTATCTATACTTATAATAAAACTGTTGGCAATTTTTCTGTTACCTAATGGCGTGAGAACTACTGCACCGATTTCGATGAAACTTTTTTTGAAATGTTCCTTCAGATTTTGTGCAACATATAGGCTATTCCTTTCATTGCCATGCCTATTTTTTGGAGCGTTTTTGACCAAAATGTGTTTTTTTTCTGACTTTACTGCCTTTAACTCGCCATTACTCAAATAATTCTTAATCAATGTAAACAAAACAAAATACATAGGATAGCCAACACTTTTATAGTTATTTCAAGCCATCAATCAGCTTTCTATGTCCTCTAGAAGCTGAGCTACAACCTAAAATCTAACACCAAAAAAATTAATTTATTTTTTCAAATCGAATATTATCAGCAGCCGCGGTTCTTGATCGTTGTTCTGCTTGGGGGTGGTTTGGTGGCGCACATCGCACAAGCACGTTCATATGAAAAAACAACAACAAAAAACAGCGACAATGTGTTTCGGATCGGAGGAAATGCGCAGATGGCTGATGACGTGTGGTGTGGTGGTGAATGTACGTTGGAGGTGGTGTATATAGAAACTGAGTTCATGGTTTTTGTTTTAATGGTTGTTATAATACCTACGTTGATACCTACAGACTACAGTAAAGAATTGAAGAATTCAAGAAGTAAAGACGATATAGGTGAATTATGTTGTTTGATTTACTTAATGTTGGTGTAGATACAAATTTCCGTTCAGGCTTTTGTTTAAGTGGTTGTTTTGATATTACCTACGTTGATACCTACAGTAAGGAAGTGGAACTTTAGGACTTACGCTGTTAAATTTAATTTTCTTAATTGGTGTTTTAGGTAAATAGATTTGTTTGATTTATTGTTTCACATTGACAATGTTCGCCGCTTTGTTTTAGCTAGACTGTTCGGTCAAATCTCTTTTATTGGAAATTACAGAGCCTTACGCCGCGTACGAAGTTGCGGGCACAGCTAGTTTTTACTATAATTAAACTCTAAATGCTGACATAAGTAGTGGGCAAATTTAAAATTCGCGCAAATTTTTAAAATTTATATTCTGAAATTCTAAATGCTAAAATAACTAGAGGGGAAATTCGAGAAAATAATAAACAAATTTGCGCGAATTTTTAGTTAAAATAAAAGCTATATCGAACAAGGAAATAGGCATCATTTCTTTTTCATAAAGTGAAAATAGATCCGAATTCCAACGGCGTTATTTCGATCGACGTTATTTGACGGCACCGAAAAATAAAACGGAAGAATATTTTTTTTTATTAAAGCGAATACTTGACAGGTGAAGTTTTAATATTTAAAACAATAAACTGAAAGGTTTCGTAGGCAGCTATAAGTTAAATGCAAGCAAAGTAAGTGGGCGTACAGGGGTCTCAGGTTCGATCCCCGGAGAACGCAAATTACGACCTAAGATTTCATTCACTGTGTCACCTCTCCTGAACATTCGACAAACATCCATGAGTATGCAACTGCCATGAAAGGGCTAGGTTCTAAAAATAAAAACTCACACATACTGATGGTTTCGAAAAGGTAGGAGGCCTCGGGTATCCTTACGGATCTGTTGCGCCAACTTGGCTTTTAATTTTAGAGTATTTGCACCCTCTCAACAAAGTCTTATCGAATTAGCGAATCATGCGAGATCTCTAGAAATATATATATATTTTTTTAATACCTATACCCAGCGTTGCCAATCACTTTTGACAAAAAAAAAAATGCCTAACTTGCAAAAAAAGATGCCTTTTTCAATAAAATAATGCCTAAAATAGTTTTTTTTAGGTAAAGTGACAAAATAAATACAAATCATTTTTTGTTTCCAAGAAAAACTTAAATCATCCATTCTAGAGTGACAATCTGTTGAATAGACAAAATAATAAAATGAGTTTAAAATTTACATACTTAATTTCTTTATTTAACAATCATCTCTTTCTTGAAAAAAAAAGGCCGCCGAAACAAAGTAACGAACAAAAAACAAACAACAAACAGCTTTCAAAATTGTTTTCAATTATATTCCACTCACTGGAAGTGGAGGCTGTAA
The DNA here is from genome assembly GCA_946477585.1 of Cheilosia urbana. Taxonomy (NCBI): domain Eukaryota; kingdom Metazoa; phylum Arthropoda; class Insecta; order Diptera; family Syrphidae; genus Cheilosia; species Cheilosia urbana. Next base: position 122,975,877 of record OX297853.1, read on the forward strand.
TTATTTTAGAGGAATGACAGATAAAGTGTTCGGGAAATATGGAGAGTTTGAAGGTGGAATCTCATTCTTTAAGACCGAGGTTTCACATAAAATTTTTTTGGCCAATATAATAAATAAATATTTGAAATAAAAAAAGATGCCTTTTTTGGAAAAAAAAACAAGCCTTATAGCCTAAGCTAATGAAATAATGTCTAAAAGGCATCAAAAAGCCTTAGTTGGCATCGCTGCCTATACCCTTGGAGAAAACAACCCTTCAAAACCGACCAGCAATGTTTGCAGATAGATTTTACTAGTGCCCTTGAAGTGTTGTCAGTTGTTGTCTTCTTAAAATATCTCTCTGTTCGTCCTTTCGGTACTTTTATATCCCCAAGGTGCTAACTGCTCACGGTGCCAATTCGCGAAGTCTAGGTAGAAAAAGTGGGAATATTTTACAATAAAACTACAGTTGTAAATTTGGTTGCAAAATGGCAATTATTTCTCGAGCTGTGTGGTGTGTTGGCGCCGTCTTCTTGAGACCAAATGTTTTCCAAGTTAAGTTGCGCCCAAATTGTCCACGAACAATTAGTTGTCGTGGTCTGATAATGCTCGCAATCGATTATGCGAATCTCCACCTACACGGATGCATATAGGTACAGGGTGGGCATAGAAACAAAAGTCGATTTTAAACTTGAAAAACTCAGAAGAATATTGAAGCTTCGTTTTTGCCATTGTTCATATCAATTTGACGTTTTGTTCAATTTAAGTTCTGCATGAGAATTGTGATTATTCTCGTCGACCTTTTCTTTCAGATTAGCTCATGGGAAATATACTAAAGCTGTATTTCTTAAGACAAGGCCTAATGCTTTTTTGTTTAGATCTCTTGGGTCAACGGGAAAGGTGGCTCGATATTGGACATAAAATATGTTCAAGTCGGTGTGGGGTCGTAAGTCCACAGGCCAAAAGTCCAAAAAACTTTTGACCCACCTAGGTGGGTTATAAGTCCACAAATCGATTGTGGACTTATAACCCACCCAGGTGAGCCAAAAGTTCACAATAATTTGGGTCATAGGTTCACAATCCTAAAATGAAAGTAGGCCATAAGTCCATAATTATCCATATGACTATAAAAAATAAATTAAAACAACTCAAAAAGTAATGGCGCACGCGAATTGCTACATTGTATTATGAAATGAATATGGGGGGGCATACTGCTTGGCTTTCTTTTAGATTACGGGCTGGGCGCGCGGTCTTTTGCTTGTAGTTTGTGTTTAATTTTCAAATTGCAAATACCACAAATGAGGTCTTTACTAGAATTTTGAGCAATAAGTTACAATCAGTGAGTCAAAAGTCCACAAGAATTTTGTGTGAACTTTTGGCTCACCTGGGTTGGTTATAAGTCCACCACTGATTTTGTGGGTCAAAAGACCATTGTGAATTTTTGCCTGTGGACTTATGACCCTGCGCCGTTCAAGTCAAGTCTTCCACTTAATATATGTTACGGTATCTCAGACGTTATTACCTTTTTCAAAGTTATAAGTTCTTACAGTCCACATATTTTTTACCGCTCACCCTGTTAAGCACACCGTAACTCCTCAAGTCGCTTGTCTGTGGTTTTCATTACTTTGAAAGCACTGATTTTTCTTAATTACGTTTCCCTTAAAATTTGTCTTATTTTCTGACTGAAGATCATTCACTTGACAGTTTTGTCCAAATTTGCTTCTTGACTTTCTCTCCTCAAGTGTGTTGCAATGGAATATCCGAGAAACGTTGGATTTTTATAAAAAAAAAAAGAAACTGTATTGAGAGCGGGAAGAAAAGTGTTTTCTTGTTTTTTTTTTTTTTTTTCTTAAATTCTTTAATTCTTTTCGCTCAACTCATTTTTCTAGTTCTTTAGTTAATAATAAAAAAAAATCCAAAGCCATCAGGTTTTTATAATTTTCAATTACCCCACTACTTGAAATGGGACCCGGTAATCTTAGCTTAGCATTTAGGGACTCAAAAATTATCTAGCGGGACATTTTTGCATTTAAAATGAAAAAAGTTTTTATTTTAGTTTATATTTTATTTGTTGTAATGAGTAATATTTGGTTTAAGTAAAAGTCTTTTAATGGAAATGCTTAAAACGTATTTAGTTTTCGGATTTTCCCGATAAGGTAAAAGTTTAAAAACTAAAAATTTAACAAGGAATATAACTTAATATAAATAATAATTAATTTAATATTTTACCACTCTTTGTATTGACTAAGCCATTTTTATATATTAATAGAAACAAAAATTAATTATACAAAAGGAACAGTAGAAACTAATGATTTATACGAAACGAAACTTACAAGTTAAAATTAAAGAAGCACTATCTAACTTAATATTATTGCTATTAATTTACATTAACAGTCTTCGTTTTAATTTAATTTTTTAGGTAAGCTAAGTTATACATATCTACAATTTTTATATAAAAAAAAATGGGATTCTAAAAAACTAATTCTAAATTTCAGTACTTATCGGATGAAGTTATTTTCGAAACTACAAACATATTTCTTTTTTTCCAAAGTCAGTTTCGCAAAAATCGTCAAATTCCCTGCAACTCATCGAAATTGTGTTGTTAATTGTAATTTATTTTCTTTAATAACGAAGTAATTGAAAGGCGGAACATTTTACGGGACAAATTTTTAGTGAAGGACACTTGCGGGACAAAATCCTTATAGCGGGACGTCTGGCATCCCTTGCCGTGATATTGTTTGTACATGGCTCTGAGACCTGTCGAATGTCATGTGAAGTGAAGAAAAACGGTTTAGGAAAGATGCCTCATTTAAAAAGTCATTTATGAAGCAGGTGTTGTGTTTTTGCTCCAATGACCGAAGCAAATGCCGATATTTGAATATCTTCAATCAAACTATGGAAAAATGTCTCATAACCTATGTCGCAATAACCAATACAGCCGAAATAAATTCAACGATGCGTACAACTTTTTACAATCTACGCCTTCCCAGTTACATTTTTGAGAGAGATGTAACTAACACTTGATGTCTAACGAAGCAGCAAATCTACCACAGACAAAAGTTCAAATATATTATTCTTTCTGCTTAGCTTTGCAATACTCGTAGTTCTAGTTTGAGAATATAATCAAATGGATTTTAATGGTTTCACCCAAATATTGAAAAAAAAAAAAAAAAAAAAAAAAAAAAAAAAAAAAAAAAAAAAAACGAATGTCTAAAATAATCAAATTCCACTTTTGCTCTCCGTGTGCGTCTTCTTGTGTGCTCCATCATTTGCTTTTTTTTTTTTTTTTATCATTTTGACTATAGGTACATATGGCATAAAGTTTGCTGAGAATTTGTGTTTCGTTTTCTTTTTTTTTTATTCTCAACTTCAAAAGCAGAACAAAAATCAGGTAAATTGAGGTTGTGTTGGTTCTAAAAAAAAAAAAAATCCCTATGCTACAACGTAGTTTCGAGCAGACGCGATATTAGCTCCCCACTGTCGCATACTCAAGCACATTTTACCTCCACACTCAAAGTGAAATCACGAAATGACGGAATTAAGAAGTATACCTACCTACTATAAAATTTGTATGCAAATTTTATTAAGCGATCAATGTTTATGCTTTTTTCTTTTTCTTCTGATATTACGATCGAGGGGATTTTATTTTTCGTTCTTTCTCTCTTCTCGGTTGAATTTTTGATGAGTGAACAACTTCGGGCGCCATTTGATTCGGTTCAATTTATTATTTTTGTATCGGAAAGAAAATTGCGATTTATTTTTTGACTTTTTCGAGTGCGGTGCCCATTTTTGAGTGGATCGGTGATGAGAAACTGCAAAGAGATGTACAAGACAAAGCAGCATTTCCGAAAAAAGGCGTATGGAACAAAAATATCATCAGCAATGGCACAATTTAGTTTATGGAAATTATTTTTAAATGACCGTTTAAATAGGGCTTGTGCAAGTGTACTTCGAGTTGGGTACAGAATCGTCATAACGGCTGTCTGAATATTCTGCAAATGAACATTAATAATTTTAATACACGAGGCAACTAATTACTGCTGAGCAAAGGTCAAGTTTTGGATAAGAGAATTGCTTCGGCTGTTGAATCTTTTACGTCTTAGTGAGCTTAAGGCATTATCTTGTTCATAGATTCTGTGTTTGAGATATGTATGTATAAAAGTATCTATTTATCCGAATATAACGAGACTATTTTTGTATACCTATACGAGGTTTGAACTCATTCCCGTTGGGGTAATTTGTATGTTCATAGTGAATACTAAATAAAACTATCTGTACCGAACATTAACAACGGATATTGAGGTCTAAATGCGACTATTTACGATTTTCATAAAATAAAATTACACTCTTTACTAATGTTGAACTAGTCAGTCCAATAAACGGGATGCGGTGCGCCATTTTTATAATTTTTATGTACACACTCGTTTTTATAAATAAAATAAATAGAAAACAAAATAATTTATCGGGTAATTTGTATCAGCTACGGCGTATTTGTATAGCTGTAAGAACCCCAGAAGATATACACGTGGAAAGCCGGTGCTGCCATTGAAAAAATGTTCAATACCAAAAAGTATCAGAACGATATGCAGCCCTATTGCGAAGATCAACTATCAATCGGTTGACGATTGACAAATTTATCAATTAAAATTGATGTTGGTATTGCGATTTGAAGAGTGATCGTTAAGGATTTTGCAAACAATTTAATTAAACAATAATTACGAGTGTTACAAGTCTGTAAAATTTATTGAAAAAAATATGTCATCAGTGGAATTTTCTTTTTATGATGACCAAGGCGAGACAGGGTACGCAGAATTGGCTACTATACGGAGGAGTTTGCGAGTCGCATCTAGTCCTTTGGAACTGGAAAACCGAAGTTGCTTTTGCGGTGCATTCGTTGATTTTTTGGAAAATATTGGACCCAAACTTAAACCGATTAATTGCAGCTCTGCTTGGTCTTGCGCAGTCAACAGCAACAGTGTCCTTTATTCTAAGTGAACTGCTAAACGCGTTATGAAAAGTTGCATGTGCCAAAATTGGATAAAATTCATTACACAGAGGAAGAAAAACTAATGGCAAAATGTATATACATAATAGCCCTTAAGAAATAACAACAATAACAATAAACAACGTTGATGTTCAACATTTTCGTTTAATAGCCGTCCTTATCAACACCGAAATTGCGATTGATAGAAAAATTGACAACTACCAATAAAATTGTTAGAGATAGACATTCACAATACCGATTTTTCAACCGACAATTGCTGCACGTTCACAGTCGATCAACACTTAATTGATAATTGATCGTCGCAATACCATTTAAAGGAATTTATTTTTGTTTTAATTTAATTTGTTTTTATTTATTTATTTATTTTTATATTGATAAGTATCAACTATCAATTGATAGTTGATCTTCGCAATAGGGGTGATGATGTACATTTGTAACTTTCTCCATTATGTAGATATTGTTTTCGTACAAGATTTCGAACTCGAGATGTTACTTAATTCTGACATTACAATGATAGACGAACTCAAAAAAGTGGGTCGCAAAATTCTGTCCGGTCTGTCCGTCTTTCCACAGACCTACAGCCTAAACGGCTGCCCGGATTTCGTTCAAACTTCGAATTTGGAGTTTACAGTTCGGAATCGTGTTTTTTTTTTTTTTTTGCAAGGTAACCTTAATTTCAACCTACTTCCCATATTCAGTTTTTGTACCAGTTTGATTTTTTCGAAAACGGCTCTAACGATTTCAACCAAAATTTATATTTAAGCTTAAGTGGATGAGGTGGCCACTACTACATTCCCAGTTTTTGGTTAAAAGTTCGAGAAACGTAACATTTGAAATTTGGACATATGTATTTCGAAAACGGTCCATGCGATTGTAACCAAAATGAATTTCTAAGGTAATATGGTCATTTCCAACTTAATGGTATACTCAGTTTTTTTTTCTGTATTATCGTAAAAAATAAAAGATCGTTGGTTTACAAGCCAAAGGCACTAAGTCATATTTTTGAGAATTTTAGATTTAAATGCATAACGGTTCAGAACGATGATAACTATGTACTGGAATAACACACTAAGTCATATTAGACATCCCTAATGAATAATTTAAGGTTTCACTTTGCACGAAGTCAGAAACAACATTCTTAATACTGGAAGAACGCACTAAGTTGACTTAGTGCGATTTACCAGTAACGCAAGACAAATTAAATGACTATCTGTTTACAGGAAGAAAGCATTAACAAGACTTAATGCCTTTTGCCTGTTATCCAAATTACACCTTGAATTTGAAAAATGACTTACGCAGGAGGCCGAAGTTTAAATGTGTGAAAAGAGCGGTCGAATTCCAAAAGCCTTTGACAAATTGTATGTTTCATTAAGAGTGTAAAGACGCCCTGAATAAGAATTCTCGACACTCGTTCGTCGGAAATTCTTCAATTAGCTAAAAAGAATAAACAAAATATTACATTGGGCAGGGGGAGCTAGGGCACATTGATACGATTTTGCTTGAGACTCAAATAAAAGACAGCATAATGACAGAAATAACAAAATAAAATATGTGATGTGTTGACTGTCCTTATAACTAGCTAATATCAGACGAATTTACTCTAAAATCCATTAACAAAAAATATAAGAACTTATTTAAAAAAAAAAATGAAATTTGTATCAAACTGCCCCACTCACGGGGTACATTGGTACATGTCCGAGTCACTTTGATTCATAGCAATTTAATCAGTATTATTACTGAAAAACTGCAATTATTAAAATATTATTTAGTATTTTAATAACAAATAACAATAACAATACAAACGGTGTTTTGGTATTTGATTCATGTTAACCTAAGTTTAAATTAGTTTTAATTAGAAATAAATGCTTTCCTAAGCTTCTTACATAAATAACGTTAACTAAAGAACTCAAAACAAGGAACTTGGTATTTATAGTCCTTTTGTTGTAAGGACAACAATTGATTTTAAAATTAAATAGGGAAGCTGCTCTGCAGGTGCATTGATACTCATCAAACTACCCCAGGGTCGTATGTATCAATGTGCCCCAACTGACTTAAAAATATATATATATTAAACGCAGTAAAAGCAATGTTTTATAACAACATTTATAGTAAATATCAAATTACGAACGACATAATTTTATGCACCAAATAACTTCATATGAAACTGTTAACATACATCCTATTAAAAAAAACTCAGTCGAAAAAAATGACAAAAAATTTACTTGTCCAAAACGATGACTGAACAGTGATGTCAACCAGATATGTATATTTGCGCATTGATAGACACGTTGCGCTGTGTGCTTCGTTGAGTGGTCTGATGTGCCTTGTTTTCAAATAATGCCGGTTGTATCTATGTGTCCCATGTATCAATGTACCCCATCTCCCCCTAAGTTGTTTTGTTTTATTTCTTTTAAGAAATAATGATTATTATACAGGGTGTCTGCCGGAAAGGTATACTACTTTGTTCGTTTATAATTTTTGACTAAATCAAAGAGACAACATTAAGTGCTCTATCTAAATTAATTGAAGTGTAAATCTTCTTTAATATTTTATACCTAATATTCTTAATTCTTTCTTTTTAATATTCATTAAAATGGCATGTTCGGTGTGCAACACAGAAGTGATTGGTGATTTGGTAAACTGTGGTGGTATATGCAGAAAACAATTCTGCAAATCATGTACCAAGCTATCCGACGGGCAATATAAGTTGCTCGGAGAAAGCAAAAATTTGACATGGCGATGTGATTGTTGCTCTATGGGAAACAATTTCAGTCTCCTTTTCGCAAAACTTATCGACATAGAATCGAAATGTAGCGCGGAAAGGGTATCGAAGTTGATAGAGGATGTTTTTGCAAAGAATCTTAAGGAGCTGACCTCAAAGGTTCTTGCAGAAACAGCCAAAATCCAAAAGAGCGTCGATTTAATTGCTCATGCTTCCACAAACACTAATGACACCGGTACATCGAACAAACAAGGTGAGGAAAATAAAACTTTAATTAACATTAATACGGTGGAGAGTAATATTAAATCCCCAGTAGTGGCAGGTACAAGTAAAGCCGCCAAAAAATTGCAACAGAAAGATGTGAACAAAATAAACACAGAAAAAAACAAAAACATAAGCCGCCGGCTAACAAAAGAAAAATTGATTAAACCTTCTAATCAATTTGTTATCAAAGCGGCTTCTTCTGTTCGTCACTTTCATCTTTCAAACGCTCATAATACAACAACTACTCAACAAGTTGTAGAGCATGTTGCAAAAACTATAAAAGTACCTCCCACTAATATTAAATGCAAAATGTTAGTCAAACGCAGTGTTGATATCTCGAAATTACGATTTGTTAATTTCAAAGTAAGCATTATTTCGGACAATGCAGATGACATTCTTAAGTCCAAGCATTGGCCAGCTAAAATGAAAATAAAAACATTCGTTCAAAAGAAAAAAAACGAAGGGGTCCACTTGCGAATGACGGAAACATAAAACAATTAAATTCTTGTGGTCACCATGGAGAACTTTCTGTTTACTTTCAGAATGTTGGCGGCACAAGAACAAAAACAAATCAATTATCACTCTCCATTTCTATTAATTCATATAAAATAATTATGCTTGTAGAGACATGGCTTCATACGCACATTTTCTCACAAGAACTTTTCGGCAGCGAATACACTGTCTACCGACGTGATAGAAGTGCTCACACAGGTATGACAAGAGGAGGGGGTGTACTCATAGCAGTGCATCGCTCGCTTGTCGCGTTTGAAAAGCCGTTGCCGCTTGTCGATGACTCCATCGAACAGCTAGCGGTGAGTGTGTTGATGAGCAATGCTAACACCAACAACAATTTAAGTGAAATAATTTTTTCACTTTCTTACATTAGGCCAGCGAGTGCATGCAGCATGTATGTTTCACACACAAGCAACATTGAATTTCTTGCAAATAATTTGCGAGAAAATCAAATGTTGTTTGTTGCTGGTGATTTCAATTTAAGTCACGTTTGTTGGGAGTGGGATAGTAAAGAAAATTGTATGATTCCCTCCCAAGTAAGAACAGATTATGAAGTGGTGTGTATTGACACACTTTTAAGTTGCGGGCTAATGCAAGTGAATCATATTCCAAATTCAATAAATAGGTATTTGGACTTAGTTTTTACTAGCAAGAACGGAGTTGTAGTTGTGTGTGAAGCACATTCTCTACTTTTGCCCACATCTGTTCACCATAAGGCATATGTTGTTAGTATTACAACTGACAATTTTTTGCCATTTCAAAGTGCTCATTATGAGTATAATTTCGCAAAGGCAGATTATAATAATCTGAATTTGTATTTAAATTCAATATTATGGAATGATATTCTTGATGTGTCAAATTTATCAGGCATGTACAGCACGTTCATTTCAGTTTTAAAGACTGGAATCGAATTACATGTACCTATTATAAAGCGAAAAGACCATAGAAAGCACCCATGGTTCAATATGCAGCTTTCTAAAATGAAAAACATCAAGAACAAAGCATTCAAAAAATATAAACTGACCGGAATGTCAGAAGATTTTTCATTGTTTTCTCGTCTTCGTAAAGAATATGAGTTTCTTAATAAATTTTTGTACAATAATTACATATACTCAGTTGAATCGAGAATAAAAAATAACAGCAAAGCGTTCTGGGTTTTCATAAACTCAAAACGCAAAACTACTGAAATTCCTATTGGTATTGAATATGAGGATGTTCGCTCAGATAATGTTCAATCATCTTGCGAACTGTTTGCCTCATATTTTGAGACTGTTTATTTGGATGACGTTTGTACTTCTGCTGTTAACCAATACGATGATATTTCTCCTATCACCGATTTGGGAATAATTTCCTTGACAGAAGATGAAGTATTGACGTCATCTCAAAAACTTGAACCCAAATTAAATCCGGGATTTGATGGAATACCATCCATATTAATTTCAAAATGTAGTTCATCTCTCTCGATTCCGCTCACATTGATTTTCAACTTATCCCTTTCGACTGGGAATTTTCTAAACTGTTGGAAATATTCTTTTGTTACGCCTATTCATAAGTCCGGTAGTAGGAATGTGGTAACAAACTATCGTCCAATTTCGAAGATGTCAACGATTCCGAAATTATTTGAAAGTTTAGTGAAAGAAAAGATATACTTTTTTGTAAAGGAATCTTTATCCACCAATCAACATGGATTTATGAAAGGCAGGTCCACAGTAACGAATTTAACTGTATTTACCAATTTTGCCCTAACGGCAATAGAAGAAGGTTCACAGGTAGATGTAATCTATACAGATTTCGTTAAGGCTTTTGATCGGGTAGACCACAAATTGCTTATAAGAAAATTAGAAGCACTTGGTATCCATTCAATACTTAACAAGTGGATTGCATCCTACCTAAGTAACAGGATTCAGTTAATTAGAATAGGAAATACTTTTTCGAGACAGTTTGAAGCAAAGTCTGGTGTTCCTCAGGGAAGTCACTTGGGACCTTTGTTGTTTGCTTTATTTGTGAACGATATTGATTCAAGGGTGTCTTTCTGTAAGTGTCTAGGATTTGCTGATGACTGGAAGTTTTTTTGTAGAGTCAATTCTATAGCCGATTGCCATAAGCTACAGGTTGACATAGACGCAATTACTGAGTGGTGTAATTGTAATAATTTGCATTTGAACTTAGGGAAATGTAAGGTTTCATCATTTTTTCACATTAGGTGGCCTATATTCTATGGTTACTCCATGGCTGGGCACTTAATAACTAGATCTGAGGAAATTAAAGACTTGGGCGTCACGTTTGATTCGAAATTAAATTTCAATAAACACATAGACAGCACAATATCCAGAGCGAACTCTCTTCTTGGATTTATTAAGAGGAACAGCAAGGATTTTTCAGACATACATACTCTTAAAACCTTGCATTGTTCTTTAGTAAGATCAGTGTTGGAATACTGTTCTATTATTTGGTCACCAGCATATCAGGTGCATATAAATCGGATTGAACGTGTACAAAAGTCTTTTTCAAGATATTGTCTTCGCCACTTTAATGGGTCAGTGGAAATGCCCAGTTATGAAGAAAGATGTCGGATAATAAACTTAAAGTCCCTGGAAACGAGAAGACTTATTCAGGACATAACGTTTATAAAAGACATCGCTTCTGGAAGAATTAACTCAACGTTTTTACTGTCCAATCTCTCTTTTTACGTTCCGGGAATTCCGTTACGTGAGCATGGCTTGTTTTATGAACCTAATCATTCTACAAGCTATGGAAGGAATGAGCCTTTAACAAGGTGCATTAGGAGTTTTAATTCAATATGCAATTCCATTGATATTGATATTTCGATCAGCAGAATTGCATTTAAAAAAAGATTAAATGAACTGTTATAATTGCTCATAGGGTTTTTTAACTTTTGCTTAGAATTTTACAAATGTAATTATTAAAAGCACAAGTTTTTCCCTTAGGGTAATGGAATACATTTTTTTTCTTGCACACTAGGTGGAAGTTTTTTTTTGTTTTTCTCAATAAATTTTTGAATTCTTTTTTTCTCTTCACTTGAAGAGTTTTTTGTATCTTATTATTAAATTAAATTAATTTTTTTTTTTTTTTTTTTTTTGATACATTTTTAAATTAATATTTTTTCTCTTCACTTGAAGAGTTTTTTTATTTTCATATTAAATTGAATTAACATTTTTCAGGTTTTTTTTTTTTTTTTTGATAAATTTTTAAATTAATTTTTTTCTCTTCACTTGAAGAGTTTTTTTTTATCTTAATTTTAAATTTTTCTCTTACTTTAAGAGTTTTTTAAATTATGTAATTATATAGTCTGTAAATTGTAAAATGGTAGACTTAAATAAATAAATAAATAAAAAATAAATAAATAGAATGGATCTTATATTGATAAAATGTTTTATTTAAAGTCGGCAATTATGTATGGAATACAATATCAGGTAAAAGTCCGCCTCTGTTAGTCTCACAAATGCGAACCCTTTTGAGCACAATTTTCATTACATTCTCACACATTTCACGCGGTATTTCATTAATTTCATCATGAATTTGTTTGAGTTGCTCAAGCGTTTCTGGTTTGTTTGAATAAACCTTGCTTTTCAGATATCCCCACTAAAAGAAGTCCGGAGTAGTAAAATCAGGCGACCGTGGAGGCCAATCAACATCACCATTTCTTGAAATAACTTTTTGTGGAAAGAGGTCTCGCAGTAATTCCATTGTAATCCTGTCTGTATGCGATGTGGCACCGTCTTGTTGATACCACATGTTAATCAAGCCCAAAGCATGAAGTTGTGGCGTTAAAAAGATTTCAATCATATCACGATATCGCTCCCCATTCACAGTTACAGTTAATTGGCGTTGATCGATTGTTCTGAACACTTCCTTGAGCAGCAGTAATGTTTTCAGCCGATCTTGCAGTACGTTGTGGTCCATGCTTGAGCCTATCACCTACAGACCCTCTTTCTTCGAAATCATTCACTACACGATAAATAGTGCGTTTTGTTGGCATTACCAAAAATTTCACGTAACTCTCTCATCGTCACAGTAATCGATGATTGATTTTGATAAAATGTTTTAACTATTAAAACACGTTGGTTTATCGAATATTTTTCCATAATAAATTTGCCACGTGTCTACTTCACGACTGCCAAATATGACCTGTCAAGACTAATGTTTACCAAAATGGCGGCAAAACAAAGTAGTATACCTTCTCGGCGGACACCCTGTATAACGCTTCAACAATCATTCTTGCCCCCCTCTCCCCTAATACTAAGAAACGGACCACAATTTTCGATTTTTATGTTTTTTATAAACGAAAAAGTGACATCTATATACCGAAAAAAATACAGCCGTTTAAAAATAAGTTTTTCTTATGATTAACATTTTAAGACATTTATGTCGAAAAGTATTTTCCATAATTAAATAACTGAAACAAAAGTGGTTGTCTGATAAGCATTACAACTACTACAACTACTTGCAAATTATTGCAGGCAAAACGCACTAAGTCAGCTCATTTTTTGCTTTTGCTCAAATAATTATCATATTGGCTTGTCAATAACGAAAACAAATATTGGAAATAAATGTCATAATGTCAATTTTGTATTTAATGGGATTCCTTGACAAATAAAAGTTATTATTGAATTTTCACAAGAAAATGAATCTTAAATAATTGATTACTCAAAACTATGTTTCTTGACTTAGTGCTTTTGACTTGTAAACCAACGAAGTAGTCGCAGTAGCTTAGTGGTTAGTGTGTTGGACTGCTATGCGGGGGTTCAAGGTTCGTATCCCACAAAAACCCAATTCCGCCTTTGTAGGGTTTTTTTCCGCTGCGCTACCTCTCGTGAACGTCTGACAAACATCCGAGAGTATAAATGTCTTGAAAGAGCTTCTCAATTAGCCGTTTGGAGTCGGCATAAAACTGTAGATCCCTTCCATTCGTTCCAAAAATGAGAAACTCACACAAAACGAATGGTTGTGAGAAGCTAGGCCTAGGGTCTCTCCGGACCTGTTGCGCCAACTATTTATTTTTATTTATCGTAAAATGGATTTTTGCAAAAAGTATTTTTTTTTTAAATTTAGTTTTCTTTAGTCTGCCTGAAAACGGCAATAACGATTTTGACCAAAATGCAAACTTAGAGTAAAATTGATGCTCTTAAAATGAATGCGTCCTTAATTTTCAATTCGAATCACTGAAAACGCAAATTTTAAAAACGTATTATATCTCGAAAACCCCATTTTCGACTTCGATAAAACTTTAAAAAGCAAGTAATGCTTATTTGACGAACAATAAATTATGAGAGGTTCTTAGCCATATTGTAAAAAAATAGTATTTTTCAAACTAAACGTTGCAATATTTGGTAATGTTTTGTCTGCCAAACTTTCCAGAAACCGCTCTAACGATTTTGATCAAAATACGTATTGAAGATAATATCAGTATTCTAAACAAGATCCCGTAAAAAGTTTTTCTCAAAAAAATTGACTAAATCTTTTTTTTAATTAGTATTTCTCAAAATTTACTACCCAAACGCCGATCTACATAATGTTCTTCTATATTTTTAAAACTGAGTACCGCACTTTAAAATCAAAATTGCAACAGCCATTCAAATTGCCATAACAGCAACGCAAAACTTTTTTTACCAAATATAACCCACTTCTTCTTTTTTTTCAACGATATTGAATATGCACCTTAAAATAATTCCAACCACGTGGAGTTTACACAATCAGAAAATCTCACTCAGATAATAAAGTTTTTTTTTGTGTTTTTTTTTAATTATAATTCAAATAAGTTTTACTTTTATTAGGATAAGGTTTATTATTTGGATAAGTTATATAAATAAAGATAAGGGAATTTCGAAAAAATAAGTTTGAGCTTAGGCTTATGTTTTATTTCTGCTTAACTAATCGGACAAAGATAGTCAATAGAGTTACTCAAAAAGTAAAAAGTATGAAGGTAGAAACAGCTCGCTTCTTTGCTAATAAAAGCGTTCCTCGCTAACCGATGGATGTAGACTTTTGCTAGGAGCTAGAGGAAATATGTTTGTAAATCTCCCTTCACATAATGCCATAGGTAAAATTGTGTCAGTCTTAGCTGGAGAACGAGGCCTCCAATCACCGCCTGCATTTTGTTCTCTTAAATTATTCGACTTGGACATATTTCTAAAAATATTAGCTTTATTCTTAAAATTAAAGTGTTGTGCCGAAAATTGAACTCGATTACGGAAATCCGCTACCAGACCATCCTGTGCATGATTATTTAAAATTTGGAATATCTTAATAAAGTAGATAAAGGTGTCTACATTTTTAAAACCCAATTGAATCTATGTGCCTCCCTGTACTTGTTATAGCGGATAAAACTTTGTAAGAAAACGAAACGAAGAAAGACTTGTATTTAAAAAAAAAAAACGGAATTGATCAAGCAAAAGGAAAAATGTGCCTCATTTAATTATTTTCGTTTATCATTTCATTTATCTATTCGCAAACATTTAAGACGTACGGTGTACTTTTGGTGTACCTGCTTGCTTTTTCATAGAATTTATTTTCTTTATTTAAATACGGAGTAAAAATTGGTTTTAATTACCAAGAGTTTATACAAAAATTAGGTCCTAGCATCATCTTCCCCTTTTTGCACGAAACGAAAATGCCTTTCGATTTACCTGAAGCAAACATATAAAAATTGTTACAATGAAATAGCTTTTGCTTGCTTGCTTTCGCACAAACGAAAGTTCTTTTCGTTTTCAAACTATTTTACAGAATCTCACCCACGTTTTGATTTATAATTCTGACGCTTAGATAGGTATTGACCAGAATATTTTATTATGAGTATAATTGAAAATGCATTTTAGATTTTTATACAACTGGAAAAAACAGGAACTGAACACTGATGAAAAAGCTGCAGTTCGTGCAATCAGAAAATACTTTCCTGAGTGCAGCTCATCCCTGAAATATGTAGACGGCAGGGCAGGTCCAACTATTATCTGATGGGCCATGGCAACATTTACCATTCAGCCTTTGTGTATGATTACAGTCAGCTGTACATTAAATAGTGTGTTAAGTGCAAAAAGTAAAGCAAATTTAGGGGAATAAACACCAGTGCATACCATAATGGGTTGATTAACGGCCTAACAGCCCTATTATGGCTATCAATTATCAACACGATATTTGATAATAATTGATACGTATCAACAAAATGAATGGATCGGTATTATGGTTATCAACCTATCAACATTTTTGATGAATTGCGAATGATATAAGATTTAAGATCTATTGTGAATAGTTTTATCGATAAACTTGGTATTATGGTTGTCAAAAAAAT
The DNA here is from genome assembly GCA_946477585.1 of Cheilosia urbana. NCBI lineage: Eukaryota > Metazoa > Arthropoda > Insecta > Diptera > Syrphidae > Cheilosia > Cheilosia urbana. Next base: position 122,991,663 of record OX297853.1, read on the forward strand.
TGATACTCATCAAATTTTCTATCAACCACCAATTTCTTGTTGATACGTATCAAGTAGGTACTCGCGCGGCTTAAATTATCTAGGCTGGTACGCTGTTCAAGTGAAATCCAGTTTTTCATACAAATATTTCACCGTGAAATGTCAAAATGAACTTTCCACATGGAAATTTCACTTGGCAGTACGCAGTTCGAGTGAAAAATTGCGCTTCAAAAACTGAGCTGTAGGTGGCGATAGTAAAATCTCTCTACAGATATTTCACTTGGTTTTTCATTGTGCGAGGCATTACATTTTTGACATTTCGGCGTGAAAAATTATTCGTAGGCAGGCGGTTAAGAAATTTACTTCAATTTCAGATGTTTCTTTAAGATGTTTGTTTAAGACCGAAATGTCATCGGTACAGTTATTAGGTTCGTTCGTGTACTTTTTTGTAAACGTAAAATTATTTAAAAATCCTTTTCCCCTCTTTTCAATTTTGCGTAATTTTCTACTCGCCGAATTTCGACTTGCTGAAAAATAAACAAAAAAATAAATAGTTGGCGCAACAGGTCCGGAGGTACCCTAGGTCTAGCTTCTCACAACCATTCGTTTTGTGCGAGTTTTTCAAGTTTGAAACGAATGGAAGGGATCTACAATTTTATACCGACTCCAAACGGCTAATTGAGAAGCTCTTTCAAGACAGTTATACTCTCGGGTGTTTGTCAGACGTTCGCGAGAGGTGGCACAGTGAAAAAAAACCCTATTATATATGATTTATTGTTTTTTGTATCAAATGAAATTTTACTTAAGATCATAGTAGATATTAATGCTGTGATGGCCTTTTATGTTAAAAAAAAAAATTCTTCGTTCCAAATGGGACGAATCAAGCTTTCATATGTGTTCCATCAACACAGCCAATGACTAAAGCAATAAACATCGTATACAATTGAAAAGCTGTCACTTACCGCCGGGTAGAGTAAATTCGGGTATTGTGGAATACCCATTTTATTTTTACATGCTTCAACCACAGACCATGCATAAAATTGGCGATTTTAATAAATTTTGCATATTGATCTATAAGCTAACGTTAGCAATAATCTCAAACAGCTGGGGTTATTTTTAAGATTTTTTATTTTGTTTTTACTGAAACAACCTCGAAAATCAAGATTTTAAGAATTGGAGGGTACTGTGGAATACTATTTTAAATATAGAACCATAGTATTCCACATTTCCCGAATCAAAATTATAGACTCAATTAAGGAAAATAAATGTAGGCACTTCTTTATTTCAATTAAAAAAAAGAAGATACATATTCAACGTATTGACTTAAGTGCAGGATTCGCACATAAAATGGCTTGACCACGTGGAAGACAGTATTCCACTATACCCTTCTCATGGTATTCCACATTAGCCGATTCGGAAACTATTGCAAACTACGACTTATAACAAAAAATATATGTAAAAACTCATCGATTTATAATAAAATAATTAAAGTTTACACGTTTTCGATGAAAACTACACTTGCACAGTTAAAGAAACCGAAATTTTTTCCTTCAAAAAAAAAAAAAATTCGAACAAAAATGCACAAAAAAAGTCAGCACACTCAAGTAAGAACATTGACTGACTGAATCACACCGGTTGATAATATCAATAAAGAGAAGAGTGTAGCACTCTTTTTTTTCTGTTTGCATTCTGAGAAAATTAAGAGAGCAGACAGACCATCTGTGTTTTAGCAAATAAAGCAATATTCCACATTACCCGCATATTCCGAAATACCCGAATCTACTCTATTTTAAAATTTTGGAAAAAGTAACTCTTAGTAACATTTTCTTCCAGTTCTGATGGCCATTTTATCCATTGAGCACACAGAACGTTTTCCATTATATTAAGAGTTTCGTGTAGTATTTTCAACGAAGTACTCTGTGCGAGAGGAGAAGCAAAATCGTTGCCAACTATTCACTGGTAACCACCAGTGTTACCTCTGAAATTTTTCAGAAAGAGTCCAAAAAAGAGTCCTGGATGAAAAAAGAAGTCCCATTCCGATTTAAATATTTTCTTTTCTTTTTTAAATAAACCAAGTATTAAATTCAAATTCAGGTAAAACCAAATTGTTTCGAATTGAACTAAATACACTGAACAATTTTGAATTATAGCAAAAATTTCCTACATTTTTAAAAGGAGTCCGAAATCACTGATTCTTAAAAAGATGAGTCCGGAGTCCAGGCGCTCAAAAAGGAGTTAAAATGACTCTATAAAGCGTCCCGAAAGGTAACATTGGTAACCACCTCCATCCATTACCTTAAGCGTTTAACACAGCCTTAAAATACGAAGGACGTATGTGTTTCGTGTTTCTGTACGAAGACAAATGCTGTCTAGCACATACCTAAAAGAGCTTTGATTCCATGTAAACTTGCAATTCAATACACATCAATAAAACAAACCTTTCATCGGGCAGCGTAAGAGGATTGGAATAATCAAGAAGATGTTTTCGGATTTTTCTTAGATTTTGATCTTCTATTCTACGACGCTATCATCACTTTCACTTGCTATTAATAAATAATTCGCCAGCTTATTTTGTATTGAATAAATAACACAACCACCAATCAAACAAAATGAGAAACGTCAATTAATAAGCTGTCGTTGTTTTCTTTTCGCACTGATCGAAAATGTCATTCGTTTTTAGAGTTACATGAAGCAAAATAAACGAAAACGTAAACGAAAACGTAAACGAAATGGCTTTCGTTTTTTTACTTTCCTGCAAACGAAAATTCATTTCGTTTTTGTAGTTACATGAAGAAAACCGTTCGTGCAAACGAAAACGATCAAACGTTTTAATCTTACAGAATCCCACCCCTGGACAGTGACATAGGAAGTGGGTTGTATCCTCTATAACTCCCTCTTCAGCGCAGCCTCTGCAAAGTTCTTCCTCGGTCAATTAATCTCCTAACTATTTCCTGCTCGATTGACAAACATTTTAGAAGAATCAATGTTGCAACGCCAACGACCAACTCAATCTTAAGGGCAGGAAAATATCACCTATTTGACTGTGTTCCGCTGGTAGCTATGAATCCAGAATATCTTATCCGTATCCCTAAATTGATCTTACCGAACGCATTGCCTTACGTGTGAGTGTTACAAACTTCAAAACCGATTATTGTTAATGCAAATGTTATTTCGAAGCTTTTTACGCTGTGCCGTAAGCCGTAGGGATGTCTAGTGCACAAAATGCTTCTATAAGTCACAACTTCACTTTGCCACTGTATGTCGATTAGACAAAGCAGCGCTGGGTTTTTATCAAAGTTTACTTAGCTGAGGCTAGCGCTGACGGATTGCGAGTTTGTTTCACCCCCTGTAGTATTGGTTTGGTACTGAGTATTGCTCTTGGTGATTAGAAAATGGCTGTTAATTTATTTACAATGAAATTCTATTTTTGCCCTTGTTCTCAATGTGATGTTAGGTTGATACTGTGTTATCAAAATATTGTGATTAAATTCGGTTTATCATCACAGTGCTATATTATAATAGCGCCTGTTTTATGTACTCTGCATACTTACTTTGACAACGATATATACAAACTGTTCGATTGCTATTTGACTTTACACATTTTGCTATATGTACTTTGTGTCGATCTTTTTTTGCACTTGATATTCGCGTTGAGTTGCGATTTATCTGATGATATTTGGTTTTTCCTTTTCTGTTTACGTAATGCGCGTTTCTAACAAATTAGGTAGAACAAAAGGGGTTGTTTGAAAGGGCTTTCATTTTCCGGGTGACAGAGATAAACGAGTAATCGTACCGAGATGGCACTGGGCTGTTAGTTTATAGTTAGCATATAGTTTATTTCCTAAACAATACCTATAAACTAAACTTAGTTATTTCAGATAAGAGATGATTTTGTGTCATTGAAGTAAGAATTCACACATTTTGTAGATCAGTTTCCGGATGCAGCAGAAAGGCGATTACTTACTTACTTAGGCGGCGCTACAGTCCGGGGTGGACCTGGGCCTCAACCAATACGCCTCTCCAGTTAGCGCGATCTTTGGCTAACTGCCTCCAGTTGCGCACTCCAAGTTGGTTGAGGTCCCCTTCCACTTGCGCGCGCCACCTAAGGCGAGGTCTTCCTCTACTGCGTTGTCCCTCGGGGTTAGAATCGAAGACTTCGGGCCGGAGCGTTGGTGTCCATTCGCTCTACATGTCCCAGCCATCTTAGACGACTGATGCGTACTTTTCTGACTAGGTCGATGTCGCTGTACAGCTCGTAGAGTTCGCTGTTAAATCTTCTCCTCCAAAGCCCGCAACGCAAACGGGACCAAAAATCACTCGAAGAATTTTGCGTTCGAAACGACCAAGGAGATCTTCATCCGCCTTTGATAGCGTCCATGCTTCTGCACCATAAAGCAGGACTGGGATGATGAGGGTCTTATACAGAGTTTCCTTAGTATTTCTCGACAAGGCCTTACTTATCAGTTGCCGTCTTAGGCCAAAGAAACAGCGGTTGGCAAGTGTGATTCTTCGTTTGATTTCTGATGTGATGTCGTTATCAGAGTTTATAGCGGAGCCGAGGTAGACAAAGTCCCTAACTACCTCAAAGTTATAGCTGTCTATCGTGACGTTCTGCCCGATTCGTCGATGTCGTGTGTCCCTTCTTGTTGACAGCATATATTTTGTTTTACCCTCATTCACCACTAAACCCATTTTTGCCGCTTCTGTACTAATACTTGCAAACGCACCAGTGACAGCTCGCTGTGTTGTGCCAACAATGTCAATGTCGTCAGCGTATGCAAGCAGTTGCACAGACTTATAGAAAATTGTGCCTCTGGTGTTGGCTTGGGAGTTTCGCACAATCTTCTCAAGAATGATGTTGAAGAAGTCACATGACAGCGCATCACCTTGTCTAAATCCTTTTTTGACATCAAAGGTCTCGGTGAGATTGTTTCCGACCTTTACTGAGCAGCGAGCGTTCTCCATCGTCATTCTGCACAATCTGACAAGTTTGGCAGGGATGCCAAAACTAGACATGGCTCTGTATAGCTCGTCTCTATAAACGCTGTCATATGCGGCCTTAAAATCGATAAAAAGATGGTGAGTATCGATCTGGTATTCTTGGGTTTTTTCCAGGATCTGCCGTAGTGTGAATATTTGATCGGTCGTGGACTTACCGGGCCTAAAACCGCACTGATAGGGACCTATCAGATCGTTGACGAATGGTTTCAGGCGTTCACACAATACAGCAGACATGATCTTATACGCAGTGTTCAGGAGACTGATGCCTCTGTAGTTGGCGCAGTTTAGAGGGTCTTTCTTGTGGATCGGGCAAACAATGCTGAGGTTCCATTCATCAGGCATACTTTCCTCTAACCAAATCTTGGGGATGAGTTGGTGTATGCACTCTACCAAGTCATCTCCGGCTGCCTTGAAGAGCTCGGCAGGTAAGCCGTCTGGACCAGCAGCCTTGTTGGATTTAAGCTTAGATATTGCTATCCCCACTTCATTTTGGTCAGGTGGACGGAAATCTTGGCTGTCATCGTCCAGGTTGAATGGTTTGTTCTGCCTAACAGCGGAATTTGTGTCGTCTTCGCCGTTTAACAGTCTGCAGAAATGGTTTTTCCATGTCCTCAGCACCGACTGTGACTCTACTACAAGGTTTCCTTGTTCGTCTCAACAGGTCTCCGTTCGGGTCTTGTTGGCATGACACGTTCTTTTTACCTTTTGGTAAAACTTCCGAACATTGTTCCTGGAGTAACACCTCTCTATATCCTCGATCGCGCGCTTCTCATGCTCAAGGCGATTGATAGTTTAAAATAGTCAAAGAAGTATTGGCTTTGATGTTGAAAATTATTTGATTTTGGTCAAAAATGCTCCCCAAAATTAGGCATGTCAATGAACATTTTTTAGAAACATTTTAATGAAGGTTTTATTGTAATCTGTCCCGTAGTTTTGACGTCAGCTGCGGACATAAGAACCACCCACAGTTTTGAAATATGTTAAAATATGTTCTACAAACAGTTTTAGGATTTATCAAGGCATTCAAAACCACAACACCATGTCTCGCATGTGTAAATATGTCCCTTAGGGACTTGCGCACGCATAAATCAGAAGCTTCAAAGTCACAAATTGAAAGGGTTAAGTAAATGGTGGGCCATCTAGTGGTTTCGTTTTAAATATAGGTTATGTTGACACTGACAGCTGTTTGCCGCTCGATATCTTGACAGAAAGTCAGTATCATACCTCCGCGGAACGAAATGAGGCTTGAGCAACGTTGGGAAATATTGAAAACTTATTTCCAAAGTATGTAGCAGAAACAGTGCGTTTTTTTTTTTTTTAATAAAATTTGGCTGAAATGAAGACCCCACCGCGCCTGCTGTAAGAAAGTTTGTGCAAAAAGTTCGTAAGACTGCGATATGCTCGTGGACAACACTCATGGTCCCCGTCGTCGTACGCGCACAGACGAGAATGTGGCTGCTGTAGCCGCGAGTGTGAGACTCGAAAATGAGGCTGGGAACAAAGTTTCGGTCAACGGTGGGCGTTACAGAGCCATGTTAACCGATTTTTTTTTTTTTTTTTTTTTGACTGCAACTGAAGACCTCTGGTTCATACTGGATGGCGCTATGTCACACAGAACATGACGTACGTAACATCTTTTGCACATCAAATTCTCAAATCGAGTTATTAGCTAGGAGCTACGATTTGACCCCTTTGGACTTTTTTTTTTTTTTTTTGTGGGGAAGGACCGTGAAGGACCGATTTTATGCCAACAATCCGGAAACAATTCAAACACGTAAGGCAAATATCATTCAAGCAATCCGTGAGCTACATCCCGAAATAATCAACAAAGTCTTGGGAAATTTAAGTGACGAGGCAGCCACTTGAACGACATTGTGTTCCATAATTAATGTTTGCTTTTACTAAATAAGCCATAATACATGGACAACATTTAATTTTGTTCACTTTATTGCACTTTTAAAAAGAAACTTGTATTTGGCCGAGTTGGGTAAGATTTATTTTTATCCTGTTTTTTACAATCCCGCTTTTTTATAATACCGCTTTTTAAAATCCTGTTTCTTATAAGCCCGTTTCTTTTATTCCCTTTTAACACCTAGTTTCAATTGCAAAAGCTAGATTATTAAAATAAGGTCGTTCAATTAATGTAAGCAAAAAAGTAACTATGACATTAGGCAAAATGGTCTTTAGTCAAAAAATTGCATTTTGGGTTTTGTATTGGGTTTAACTCAATTTTTTTCTCTTTCGTTTGGTATTTTCGACTTAAGTCTAGCACAACTGCTTCCCATCGTAATAATCTAGTCTTTAGGCAATAAGTCAGACTAAACTAAGTAAGTTAAGACTAAACTAAACTACTTTTAATTTGGTTTTACGAAAAACTGCAGTTTCTGACTTAAGACCCTTTTGCCTAACGTCCAATGTCACTTTTGTTAATTGTTTGTAAAAAAAAAGAAGAAAAACAATTGAAATGGATAAAATTATGCAAGAAAATGAGAAACAAGCAATATTCAATTTTGAACGATGACGTTGTGAAAATTCAAGCGGGATTCTGAGAAACGGGCAAAGCGGGATTATAATCGATCGTGATTTAGAATAAGCGCGATTTACAGAGGCGGTATTTTAAAAAAACCGGGACCTTAGAAGATGGAGTATTAAAACTTTTTAAACGTATATCTAATTTAAAAAAAAAAACGGATTTAAAAAAAAGACAAGGACCTTTTGACGATCACCCATTCCAACAATTTTGTCCACGTTTGTTCGTAGGGCTTGTATAGGCTCATAATTGTTGGTTTGCGGAAATGCGGACTAGTGTAATCAGAGAGCAATCAATATTGGTTTGCAATAGAAATCCGAACCTTTAAAATGATCATGGAAACTGCTTTATAGGTAGGCTAGAAGGTAGGCATAGACTACAAACCCGAGTTTTACAACTACCCGAATATATTCCGGCTTTAATACTTCAACACACACAAAACGAACAGTTGTGAGAAGCATTTTATTTTTTAAAGACAAACATAAAAAAAAATATCAGAAGGAATCAGTGTTACCGTTAACTTAAAAAAAACTAACTCAAACCTAAAAATCCACCAGATATGCTAAAATTAAAAAAAAATTTTCACTACCTCCAAATGAAATGTTTTTTTTTTTTTTTTTTTAATTGTAAAAACATTTTTATTTTGAACAAAAATCAAAAACTTGCAATTGGGGTATTCACGATCCGGTGCAACTGGTCTTGTATCATTGCGAAAGTGTAACTTTTTTTTTCACTATGACAACAAAATATACTACACTTTTGCACTATATCAAAAATATATTTTTGTCACTAAACTTTAAAAAAAAAATCCACTAGATATAGCGACAAAGTCAATAAAACGGCAACCGTGGGTGGAATGTGTAATTCGCTTTTAGAATTCCCATTAAGTTGAATAACTCAACGATTGAGAGACAGAAAACAAATTGATCACCATCGTAGCAGTTCTCTGTCTATTACGTATTATCTGAAACTCTGAAAGCTATTGAAAGAATAAAAAAAAAATAACATTCCTAACGTACCTACTCTCAGCACTTTTTTTTTTTTTTTGTAATTTGCATACAAAACACATTTGATTGCGTCTTTTAATCAAATCAGCAAAGTTGGTATGAAATTCGTTTGCAGTAGTTTGCTTGTATAATTTTCGTACGTCCTCTTCCGCCATTTGTTGTAGGAATTTGTACTTAAGTGGAAATTAAATTAAATCAAAGAATTTTTTGCAATTTCTTATAAAACAAATTTTACAAACGAAATGTGCTTCCTGTCGCAAATATTTCTGTTAATTGCATTTTCATTATTTTGTCGACAAACTATATGAACTATAAATAGGTAACAAAATTAAGTGAAAATTGGAGGAATATTATTTAAAAATAAACTTTATCACTGAAGTGGGCGTGACACTTTCGTTTTCAATATTTAAAAGAGAATCTTTTGAGAAATCCCACTTTGTAGGTAATTAGGGAGTATTTTCCTTTTGTTTGTTGTTAACTTTTGAGGCACATATTTTCGTATATATTTTATGTAAAAAAATTTTTTTCAAATTTGTTTATGTCGCGAAAGTGGGTGTGTTTCCTTCAGAGAGGAAAGATATGTTTTGTATTGTTAATTAGTTAGGTAGGTATACACTGAAAGTAATTAGGTAAAAAGCAGACTTTCAAAATAAGACCTTACAAATATTTTTAGGACGCAAGAGAAATTATTTGAAATACCTTAGTAAAATGATGAAGGGTAATCATGGAAGCAGGGTCGGCATTTTGTAAGGCGAATAGTTCAAAAGTTTTCACGTGCACGTACTATTTTTTTTATGCAACTTAGAATAAGTTATTCGGCTCTGCGAAATAAGGCCCCAAAAGAAAAATGAAATAAGGCCCCAAAAAATTATACAGGAAACAACAACAACGGTTTTTAATAGAATTTGGGGTGTTATTTCCGTTTTTGGGGCCTTATTTCTTAATGAAAATTGGGGTCTTATTTCATATATGTAATGCAACAATATTAAATAAAAAGTAGTTTTCATTATTTTTTATTTCATTATTAAATAAACCCCAAATTTGGGGCCTTATTTCATTTTGTTTTGGGTCCTTATTTCATCGCAGTGGGGCCTTATTTCATATTTGAAATCGGGGTGTTATTTCATTATGAAATAACACCCCAAATTTGGGGCCTTATTTCATTTTCTCTTTTGGGGCCTTATTTCCTACAGCCAAGTTATTCGTGTACACGAAAACGTTTCAATGGGTTAGCCTTACAGAATCTAGTCCCAGGCTAAGACACGAAAGAAAAAAAAAAACGATTTTGACATAGCAATATTTCATATGGTTAAAATGTTTTTGTTGGTAAGTTTTTGTCAAATTTCAGTTGAGTTATTGTTTTTGAGAGAATAACTTTAACAACAACTCGTAGCACTTTGGTAGGAATAAAGGTTTTTTAATTTTTTTTTTTAATTTTATTAGTTCCACCACCAGACTTTAAAAAAACATTAAAAATCTGATCCTTAATAGCCTGATTTTTTTTAGATTCTATGTTTAGTTTATAATTTACCTACTTTAAACCTGAATTTTTTTTATTGGGAGGTGCCACAATCCGTTTTCCTATCCCGCTTATCTTTTGCAAAGTGTCACCTATGGGGTCCTAAACTATCCTATCTTTCAAACTGGAACTAACCATATAGGTCCAAAAAATTCTATTGAAATCGGTTGATTGTTTTCGGAAGTCGCCAACAGCTCCAACTATCGGGTCCAAAAACAGTCTATCTTTCAAACGGGCACCAACCATACACATCTACAATCGTTATTGTTATCGGTTAAGTGGTTTCGGAGATCAAAAACAGTGCCATCTATCGGGTCAAAAAGTATCTTATCTTTTAAAAGTCTGCCTGAAATACCTACAACAATACGAACAAAAAAAAAAGAAAAAAGTAAAAAAGAATGATGAAAATCGATCCAGCGGTTTTCGAGTTATAACGTCATAGAATTCCACCACGAAGGAATTATATATAGTTACTCGTATTATTATAACTCTTTGTTAAATAATAAACAAATACTTTGCAATAAAAAAATAATGCGACTATAAATTTAGTTATAAACTATCCTATCTCTGAAGTAAGATCAACTAGTGATGTGTCGACTCGGTTTGGTAAACCGGTTTAAACCGAGTTACTACTAAACCGAGTTAAACCGAGTTGCTTTTATTTCAAACCGAGTTGGCGAAAACCAATGAAACGAAACGAACCGACCGAAAACCGAATAATAAAATGCCACGCATGCATAAACCGATATCAACACACGACTCGGTTTCGGATCTCGGTTCGATTGGTTAGGTAGGTGTGCGTGTGAGAAAAATAAACACAATGTACAAACACATTACTGAGCGTGCAAGAGTCCAATTGGAAAGCTGTGCTCTTCTCTTTACTCCTGTTTTCTCGCATCTGCAATGTGTATGTACTATGATTTTTATGAGCGAGGGTGGTTTTTGTCAATTGAGCGAGTCCATCTCCATAGGTGGTAATTCGGTTTGAATGAACCGTTTACGTACGTATACCCGTTCGTATAGTCGTGTTGGATTTCGATTTCTTAACGAGTTGTAACATGCGAATCGAGTCGACTAACTCGGTTTGCAGCTCGGTTTGCAACTCGGTTTGCTTCAATTCTAAACCGGTTTAACTCGGTTTGAAAAAATATCGGTTTGGCACATCACTAGATCAAACTGCACACAGTGTGCAAAATTTGATTTGTTTTGCTTTGATACCTGGTTTCCATCGCGGAGCAACCTGTGACGCTTGATTTTCATTGTAGCTATAGTTCACTATTTTGGCTATAATGGCTTACACATAAGATGTAGATATATACTGTGGCGGGCTTTTTTGTATGACTATTTAAGATAAACATTTCCATCATACATCACATATGTGTAACTCTAGCGGTTTTGGCAGCGCACGCCAGAATAGCTCGTAGATGGTAGATTTTTTCCTACTTACTTAATATTTGGGACAATTTACACAATATCTTCATAAATTGTAGCCTATGTGTTATTCTGACGTATAAGCTATATTATTGTAAAGTTTCATTAAAATCCATTCAGCAGTTTTAACGTGAAAGAGTAACAAACATCCATCCTTACAAACATTCGCGTTTATAATATTAGTAGGAAATAGGACTAGTAGGATTACTTTTTACAAAACCTTACTTGAATTCATAGAATTTTAAACTGAAAGACTTTGAATATTATTTTTCTTATTTCCTTATTTGTATGTATATAACTACAACAAAAAAATATATGACACTGTGTTTTATGGAATACCCATACTGCTTTTCTAATGCAATTTTCTATTAATTGAATTATGTACCTATAATATTCGATTTCTGTATTTCTATATTTATTTATTGTTATTTTCGCTTTTTATTAAAGAGTACAGACTTGATCTAGTTTTACCTCTGTGTATATTAACTTTAAAGCCAACGTATAGTTATGTAATTATTTATGTTTTATATTCACATGAATTTTTACCTTCTTAAAAAAAGATGTCTTACCTAATAAAAGAAAACAATTTTTTATAATATTAAAAATCCATTTTTACAATGAATCGATGTGGGAAAAAGTGAGGATGAAACGGATATGGAATATCGAAAATTTTCAAAACTTTCTTCCAAAATGTGGAATTTCGGACAAAAAAAAAAAAAAAATTGGGCATCACTGCCACAGTCATAAAATCCCTTTACATTGTTTGGAAGCCCCCCAAATATATCTAGCCGAGATTTAGACCAAATAACCTGCTATAAGTCCCACCTGCTTATCCTCTGATTGTCATAAACCTTGCAAATTTAGGGGTCGAACCGACTCATCAGTGAATGGCTACTAAATGTTCTCGGAATCAAGCGGGGACTACATTCTGTAAGGAGGAACCGTTGAAACGTTTTCGTGCGTATGAATGATCTGCGCTATCACGCACGAAATGCAAACATTCTGTCATGTGTGAGACGTTTCGAACCCACGAAACTAAAAATCATCATTAAAGATTAATCTTTTCCTAAAAATCCCATAAAAATAACACCTCTGGCAACAACCGCATTTATAGTCTTAGCAAACACAAGTACACGCCCAAGCCAATGTACCGACACATGGGACGGGAGTTGGGGGTACTTGTCTGTTTATCGTCTGGACTGGTGTGGTGTGCTTGTGTCGGTCGGTTGGAAGGGCGATGGGGGGGACCGAGCGCTAATAAAATCGTACCGCCACGTGCGCAAAATCATACGAATACAACCTTATCAAACTTTGGAAATACATTCCACACACTTGAGTTCAATTCAGACATTCCACTCAACGTTAAATTGCTTTGCCTTCCATCCTCACACAGTGAGTTGAGTCATTTTTGGCAGCTTTCGCTGTCGATGTTAAATCGTAGATGCTATGAAATTAATTTTAATTGGGACAAATACCGCCGACTGCCGATTCATGCTGAGATGTGGTACTATGTAATCTATATTTTTGTAGCCGACATCATGCTGTGTGCGTGTGATTATTCGAATTCGAACGCAGAGTGAACATGATCACTCATACTTTTGGCGGGCTACGCACTACGCAGTACGCACTACGATCTGAGTTTGCTCTGCGGTGGGAGATTACTAAACGACGATAAATTGAAGTCGGGCGACTTTTCGCTTTGATCTCTTCAGTTTGTTTTTCAGCGGGTAGGCGAGGCGCCTGGCGAATATTTTCCACAACCACGTCCTGGTTTGGCTGTTTTCTACTTGAACGTTAGATGGCGTCCACCTCCACCTTTTGCTGTTCGCGAAGTACGATTGAAGTTTGTTGTTGTTTATGTATTTATTAGCACGGTAAGACAACAAAAAACACGTGACTCTAGACTTTGACTCGTTGTTGTGTCAAATTCTACGAATTGTGGAGAAAGGGTATGGCGACAAAAAAGGCTAAACAAGTGAAAAGCAAGTGAGACACCGTTTTGTGGATTTTACAGCTTAGAGGTGGTCTAACGTGTTTTCTTTTTCTGGTTGAATGGCAGGGAGGGATATCGATATACGTTTGGTTCACAATCTATCTTCTCTCTCGTCTCCTGTGTCAAATTAGAGCTGGTAGCACCTGACCTTGTGTAACCCTCTACCAGCGAGAAGTAGGTACCTACGGCTGCTGTCTACGGAAAAAAACTTGTTTGGTTTGGTAGCCACTAGCGTTTATGGTTGTATTTGTTATAGACGTGATTAAGTTCTAATTATTGGTAGGTATTGCTGTTTGTTTTTATTTTTTTAATATTTATCTAAAAATATGTAGAATAATATCTGACTGTAGTGTGGGATGAGGCAATAGCAGAAAATATTGTATTACTTACTAAAGTGGATTTGTGTCGCAAGTGATAGAGTTTTGGAGAATCATTGCTCATGTGTTTTTTGTGTTTACTTTTCTGGTTTCCGGTGGCAGTGGATGCATTTTGTATATTGGACATTTGGACAAATGATAAGGTCAACGAAACAGCGATTAACAAGTGAAAATAGTGAGTCAGAAAGGATCACATGGGAGGTAATCCAGTTTAAGCGAGAGCTCGGCTGAAATTGAGTGTCGTGACCACAATAGGATTGTTCGATAATTGTAACATAATTTTAGTCCATTTTTGACGCTACCCTACCCGACATAATCCTATTGGGGACCTCAACTCTTGGCTTTCTGATGTGCTGTCATTTCCGGAGTTTATAAAGACAAAGTAGATATACCTAAGCGTCGTAAATTTATAGGACTAAGTTTCGAACTCAAGAAGTAGTTTTAGTCGTCTTCTCCGACATCTTCAATAACATTATCTACAGTCCGTAGATCCTAAGCTCCCAAAGCTAAGAAGTTTGTTTCTGACCACCTCGTCGAAAACCATCCAAGGTCTCGTTTTTGTTGCCGACCTTTATGGAGCACTATCATTCACACCGCATATTCCTTGGCAAGTTTGATAGCGTTGCGAAAACTAGACGATCACAGGAAATGCTCTAGCTATACTTGTTTTTATTCAGGCTTTATCGCAGTGTAAATATTTTGTCGGTTTTAGGACCTTCCGGTACTCGACACAGGCATGGGTCGACTTAGCCGTTGACAAAAGCTTTTAGGCGATCACACAGTATGACAGGCGGGATATTGAAAACAACGTTAATGTGGCTTGGGCAAAAGATGTTAAGGATCAAATCATAAGGCATAGCTCACGTCGACCAAAGCTTGTAATTGTGAGTTTGTTTATGGTACAAAATTCACGTTTTCGCCACCAAATCCTCTGCCGCTGCCTTAAATAGTTCGCCACGCCCATCCACTAGTCCTGGAGCCTTGAGATAATGTTATATTGCTTGTATTTCTACTTTTTAGTCACTTGGCCGGAAGGTAATCTAGGCTTTCATCATGCAGGTTGACCGGTTCGTTTGACGTTTTACTGTCCACAGAAATAAATTTACCTTTCGTCTTTAATGGGGACTCTCATTCTACTAAAGGGTTTCGTTGTTAGTCTCTTCAGGTCTTTGAAGGGGCCTTGTCACCTTGGCACGTTCTTTTTAAACGTGAGAAAATCGAAGAATCGCTGAATACTGTGTTCTATTGCATACGTAGGTACCTTGTCAAGAAGCATATATGAATTAGCTTAGGTATTACCGTCTACCGACGATCGTTGTCTTTTATGATTTGCAGATTTGTAATTTTCGAATAAAAGTCTTGTCTAGCTTTCGACTGGTTTTTCGAGCCATTGGGACGTACCGCATTTTCTAAGACTTAATTAATTGAGCATAAATCAGCTGTTAGCTGTCCCGTCAGATGTCAAATTTGTTGTCGACGATAAAAGTTTCCATTTTGGGAAAAGAACCCCTTTTCCAACTACCTATAATGCTGACGTTGAAGTCAAATACCTTTTTAAGAAATAAAGTCTGTTAATAAGGCCTTGTGACGAAATATAAATTAGAATATAAGACTTCCGTGCAGAAAGCATTCTAGTTAAGGCTAAGGTGGACCCCTAAATCTGGAGGAATACAAATTTGTATTCAAACATTCGAATTCAGAGTTACTTACAAATATTAACTATTCACAGATGAATTTAAGTTCGTAACACCAATCAGATTATGAATGACCTGCCAATAATGGCTTCAAGAAGCGAGACCTGTTAATAAAACAAGCCCGTTGAGCCAAATGCGTTTTTTTAATTGAGGTAAAAAAGGAGTTGTTAGTGTGTTGGACTGCTATGCGGGGGTCCCAGGTTCGAATCTCGCAAAAACCCAATTCCGACTTAGGGTTTTTTCCGCTGCGCTACCTCTCGCGAACGTCTGACAAACATCCGAGAGTATAAATGTCTTGAAAGAGCTTCTCAATTAGCCGTTTGGAGTCGGCATAAAATTGTAGATCCCTTCCATTCGTTCCAAAAATGAGAAACTCACACAAAACGAATGGTTGTGAGAAGCTAGGCCTAGGGTCTGTCCGGACCTGTTGCGCCAACTATTTATTTATTTTTTAAAAAAGGAGTTTGTTATAATTCCACATGCATTCCATTACAGTCAGAGCGCCGTACTAAAAACAAATTTTGGTCTCGATTTTAAATTTACCGGAGCTCACAGTTGCGAAATTTATAGGGATAATATAGCCATAGTGAACTACTAAAATTTTGAGTCGAAATTTATTGGTAAGGTAAGAATAGCCGGGAAATAGTAAGCCTAAACAAACTTTATAAGAACTTAAATTTATATACAAAAAAAAAAAATGCTGGAGTTTTAGTTGAAAGTAAATTACCAATTCGATAATATTAGTTCATTTTTCGGTTCGGCCCCTTTTTGAGTGTCAGGACTCTTGGCCCCAATTTTTGAAAAATTATCAAAATGATCGAAAAATACTGCAAACATTTAAAAAGGATCCTTTTGCAGAGTTGTTTAATTAATTGATTAAAAAGACGAATTTTGAAATCTTTTTACTTCACTTAACTACTTATACTTCAAATTTTAAATCGCAGTCTATTTTGAAGTCTAAAGTGAAGAAATCACCGGATGAAGTCATACTAAAGTATTGCATTCTTTTACAGCTCTAGTCTTATGACTTTGTTGGCCTGTTGTTTTTTTTTTTTTTTTTGCTATCTTAGTATTTTATATGGAGGCCCCTTTTTCGGCTCGGGCCCCTTCTTGTCAACTTTTTGCAAATTTTCAGCGGCAACGCTGCTGCGTACATTTGGTACACCTACGTCTAGGATTATAATACTCCTGCGACTTTTGCGTTTCTATTTTCTTTTAACTAGTTTAATTAGCATAGTGCATTCAGGTTTCGAAACAACTCTACAGGTTTAGGTATTGCATTGCCAATGTTGAACTCGATTAATAAATTACCCCTCGAATTGATCGAGATATTTTTGTATGTACGAGTGTAGGTTTTTATTTTTTTTTAATTGCCATCACGACTGTATTGAGGTATAGTAAATGAATAATTTTGCGCACAACTAGAACAACTTACATGACATCTTGTGGCCTCAAATTAAATTCCTATTATTTCTAGACCATTATGTAAATGGGTCAGAGCTACTATATAACAACTTGCCAGCTTTACATTAATGAGTTGCTTGACAGTTATTGGCATAGGTAGGTCTTTCAAAATGGCAATATGAATAATTCTTAAATAAATATTTCTTCACTGAGGTATTTGGGTTAGAATTTTGTTTTTCTTCAAATTGTAGGTTTCCCTTCTGTCACACACTTGAATTTCTCTGTAAGCGATTCACTAAACTGAATTTTGAAAGAATTTCCAACTTGGAATAAGAATATTAAAATGCCATTGTTTCAATTTGCTGTGTTCAGCCTTCGACTGAGTTAAGTAGTCAGGAAGGAGTATCTTCGACATTGATCTGTCGTATACAATTTCGTAAACGTCAAAGAAAACAAATATTTTTCAACTTTATCAACAAATTATATGTAATATCATTTTACCTCTTCTTCTATAACAAGTGAGTAGGTAGGTAGGTAGACTGTTTTACGTAAATAATAAAAAAAAGGTTTGGAAAATGCTAAAAAGCGCGCTTTTTAACATTTTCCAAACCTTTTTTTTTATTATTTGCAGAATTTTGTAAAGCAGAATTTTGTGAGCAGAATTTTGAAAAGCAGAATTTTGTAAAGCAGAATTTTGTTAAGCAGAATTTTGAAAGCAGAATTTTGTAAAACAGAATTTTGAAAGCAGAATTTTGAAAAAAGAATTTTGCCCTCGCCAGAATTTCGACCCCAACCCTGAAATAAGACCCCAATTTTCATAAGGAAATAAGGCCCCAAAAAAAAAAGAAATAACAACCTAAATTTTATTAGAAATCGTTGTTGTTGTTTTCTGTATCATTTTTTGGGGACTTATTTCATTTTTATATTGGGGCCTTATTTCCCAGTTTTTAAAACAAAAACAAAAAAAAAAATAATTATTAAAAAAGAAAATACATAATTAGTATCTATACTTAACCTAAAAGTTTAACTCAAAGGAACTCTTATTTTTTGTATTTTTCTTCGCAGTGTATTGTTTTGATGTGTAAACATGTTAAAAAGATTCCAAGCTCGCATCGGCATGCGAGTTAAATTCACCTCCTATCCTAACGAGGGATTGCAGACTCAAGAAACAGTTCAGGAAACTGGATATATTTGAAGAAGGTCTCTGCTGATTCTGCGATGAGTCCTAGGATCATTTATGTGATATTGACCCAAGCATAGAAGACTGAAATACTTGGGCTAGTACCAATTATCGGATGAAGAAATACTGCCACTCGAGCCAGCTCTCATCCTTAGATTATTAAAGGAAACTGGACTATGGCTTTCTTATGCATGTTGTTAAAGATACGAACAGGAAGAAGGACGTTTGGTGGCTCAAGGGAATATCTGCGAAGATATAACGCCTACTTTAGTGTTTCTGTACCTTATAATGGTATATCATCTTTCTTTCCCTCGTAGTATGACATTCTTCAAAACGTGTTTTTTAAATTTCAGGCTCCTTTCTCGCCCAATATCGAAATGCCTAAGAAGTTTCATTTCAAAAATCCGTCTTTTCTGTACTAGTTTCCAGAAAACACTGTGCCATGTGACTTAAATAAAACGCATAATATTTCATATTAAAATTGGTTCTGTTTATGTAGCTTTGTATGTTCGCAGCAACATAGTTATATTTTCCAAAAAAAAAAAAAATGTCCACATGGTTCTATCAGCTAAATAGTATGCGCTATCTAGAGATCCATGAATCTATCAGCCTGTTAGAACCTTTTTTACTGAATCTCAAACTGAAATCGTGAAGATAGACCTAGTTACAGTGAATATCCCGGAAACTGTTAGAGAAAGACAAAAAGTAAGAGCACCAATTTAAAGAGCGTATTCGTTTTATTGCGGTGCGATGTGTAACTCATTTTTGAAGAAAATGTAAGTTAGAACCCTTTTGTCCTAACGTCACTTGACATGGCATTGACATGTTTTGCAACTCTAAATGAAGAATGCATTTGTGAAAAAAGAATGCTTGGCTTTGAATAAAAAGGAACCATAGTTCGGCACAAGGGTCATTTAAGAATTTTAGGAATACTTGAGCAAAAGGAAGAATTTTTAAAGAAACAGGCAACAATGTCAACCAGCGTGTTTTGCTGTATCCCAATAATTTGTTGTACTAAACATCGGCGTTGTCACATGGATTCACGTTGTCAACGTCAACGGGAAGCAAGGCAGTTTGTTGTTTAAACTTGTTTTTTTTTTTCAAGAAAAACCTGCATTTTGTGAAAAATTGCGTCTCTTGGTTTTCTAGCTGCAGTTGCCAAATTCCAGTTCGCATCGTCAGCACACAACGCTACCACCTTTCTTGTGATTTCATACAGAATTAAAGTATCTTGAAGACTTTTAGGAATTATTTCGGAGCTATCACCTGAAAGTTCCTTAACACTTAATATTTTTACCTAAACTAATTTATTCGGTAGGAAAAAGCAAACCAATATCGTACAGAGCTTCAGAGATCCATGATTTCAACAGTCTGAGAACATAGTAATGCAAGTGGACTGAGAAAGGTCGGCTTTTATCAAATATAAGAAAATAGGTGCGAAAATATGTTTTACAATTGAATCACACTTCGTTCTGGCACACGAGTAGTTGTTATCAAGGCAAGATTTAATTAACTTAGAAGTGCAGTCGTTCAATCTGAATGAGAAGCTGTGTTGTACGGAATGATAAGCCCAAGTTCCTTCAACAACGGCTAGCTCTTTTACCTCATGGTCATATTTTTTATTGCGAACAATAGGTTGGGTTAGGTAAAGCAGTACCTCACTTAGGTCCTCGTGAACCCATTGTGATGCCCTTTTTTGGGGTTAACCGTTGGTTGTACATCGGGGTTCTCCATCCCTTCTCCACTTGTGGTTACCTGACGCTGTCTTGCCATCCCGATGTCCTCAGGAACCTGTAAAGATCATACAGTGAGACATCAGAAAGTTCATGTACGTCATGGTAGTAATAGCTTCCAAGTGTTCTGTTCCTGAAGTGACAGAGGCTCGGGCAATGGCAAAGGAAGTGAGGTGTGTTCTCTTGAACCTCCTCGTCTCCGCAGCCTCTACATATGTCGTCATCTTTGAGATTTAGTTTCATTGCGTGGTTTCTAAGGAAGTTATGACCAGTTAGAGCCCCTACTAACTTAGATAGCGATGACATGTCAAACTGTAGTAGTTTGTTGGTCCGGCTTCTGTTATATTCTGGCCAAAGCTTCCGTGATATTTCACAGGTAGTGAGTTCTTTCCAATTTCCCTTTCTCGCCAGTTCATACGCCATCTCATTGCCCGTTTTGTCTCTGTGTCCAGAGACCCAGTAGAGATTGGTGGTGTACTGCAAACAGAGAACCTTGAGCTCTTCGCGGCAGCGGTGAACTAATTTGCGAACAATAGTAGTTATCTGCTTGTTGGTGCAACTATCGAGAAAACCCTTCTGATGTTTAATATACTTTCCAGGTGATGCTTGATATTTTCCGTTGTTTGCTATTGAAAAACATGCAAAACATTTTGAGCACCTCACATTACTTTCGCTATAAGTTTTTCTAATGAACGGAAACTCTTTTTTCAAAATCGTTATTGAAAATGCACACGGAAAAAAGTTTAAGATCAAATTAAGAAAAATAAGCGCCGAATCACGAAAAGTTTGTCTCATTTATTAAGAGCTTAGCTCAGGATTTACTAATTAACGACTTTTTATTCGCAATTCTTGAAATTGTACAAAGTGAAGATATTGACCCTCAAAAGTCGTGAATCAACACTTCTCAGTGTCAATAATGCGATCGGACGTGAAATACATATTGCCACAACCGATCGCAATTTGACACAAATAGTTATCAATTTGATAAAAAAAAATCGTAAATTACCACTTTCCTGTTGCAATTACGATTTCATCACTTAGTTAATTGCAACAGGGGTTGATTTACTACTTCAGTAGTTGCAATTTCCAAATTCTTAATCGTAAATTGCAACTTATTTTTATCAATTTGCAATTCATATTTTGCAATTTACGACTTCTCTACGTCAATTTACGTTTTCTATTTACATGTGCGAAATTATTATAAGATTTTGTTGATTCATCATTCAGTGGTGGTAAATCACAATGTTTTTTTTTTGCAATTTGAGATTGTAAAGTGCTGTTTGAAAAATTGACCTATTGAAGTGGTAAATTGCGCCAAAAATGTTGCAAATCACTATAAATAAAATAAGCTCGAATCAATACTTTTAATCGTAATATTCAAAAAACCGAATTTGATATTCTTCGCCATTTTCAATGTCGAATTACGAATATTTGTATCAATTCAAGACAAAATCGTTGTGATTTGCGAAAAATATATAATTCGTGATTTGCAACTCAAAATTTTGCAATTGGTGATTTTTCAGAACTTTCCGTGCATTTTCTTTTACGAGCCATCTGAAAATATAAAAAAAAAACAATGACTCTTAGCTCTAGTTAGCAAATATGTTGTTTGGAGTTACCGCTGACTAAGTCACGCAATATCTAGCAGAAGTTGAATTTTGTTAAACTTGTTTCATGGCCTTACCAATAAACAGTTTTAGTTTAGACTAGGGTGTCCATATACCTCCAACGAAAAAAGAGGACTTATTTTACGATCACCAAACAATAATACCCCCCCCCCCCCCCCCCCCCTCCTTCACGGATAAGATGGAATTTATGGCTTATTATGGCAGATTTCCCCAGATTTCGACAAAACAAAAAACATAAATCTAGGGAAAAAAAAACCCAAACTGGCAAAGCTGGCTATAGATGTGGGTGATGGGGAACAGAGAAGAAATAAATTACATCAGAAAAGTGCTGCCACTGCTATTTTTTATGGGCGTACTGAAAAGTTTTAAAACGAGGGAATTGTTTTTATATTGAAATTGATATATCTTATATATAAAAATCACGTGTCACAGGTTGCTCCGCGATGGAATCCTAAACTACTGAACCGATTTTAACTCATTTTGCACATTGTGTGCAGTTTTGTCCCACTTGAGAGATAGGATAGTTTATACCTCAATTTATAGTCGCTGTTTTTTTTATTCCAATAAATTCATTTTTGTACACTTTGAAGAAAAAGAAAAAAAGAAACTGGATAGTAATCGAGTAGGTACAAAAAAAAAATATTTTAAATTTTAAAAG
The DNA here is from genome assembly GCA_946477585.1 of Cheilosia urbana. Lineage (NCBI taxonomy): Eukaryota > Metazoa > Arthropoda > Insecta > Diptera > Syrphidae > Cheilosia > Cheilosia urbana. Next base: position 123,013,797 of record OX297853.1, read on the forward strand.
CAATTGTTATTGTCAATTATTTTAATTATTTTCCAACCAAATTGTTGTTGTCAACAATTTTGAAAGTTTTTTTTTTTTAAATACCTATAGGTACCTAAAAAGTTTGTTCTAATAAATTATGTTTACTATGTTACATTAAGTAACTTTTTGAAATGAAGTAGATACTTTGATTATACAAAGATGATAATGGCCGACGATATTTTGCATCGAATTCGTACTGTGATATCGGATAATGAACTGGAGATGTCAGTTGCATCGAATTCGTACTGTGACATCGGATAATGAACTGGAGATGTCAGATGGAATGCGCAACAAAGCTTTGATTTTGATCGAGGATATGTGTCTGCTCATGAGTGGCAATTTGTTGTGAAAAATTGGGGATGCCACAGCCAAGACGCATTTAATGCAGAATTGGAGCGAGAAATGGACTTCGGTCGAATCGCATTGAGTTAAGCTGTTCGAACAAATGTGCCAATGTTGAATCAAGAATAAAAGAAAGTGTACGATGAATTGATGCAAGCAGTCGATAACGAAAATTGCGGAACTGGAAATACATTCATGATTTCACTTATTTTGGCTACAATTCGTTCGAGATCTGAGATCGCTTTGGCCCTAGCCTCTTCTGGGATAGCGGCTACTTTGTTAGAAGGCGGTCGAAAAGCACATCCTGCATTGAAATTGCCATTGAATCTGCAAGTGGAAGAAGAACCTACATGTAACATTTCAAAGAACACTGCGATGGCGAAAGTACTGCAGCAATGTAAAATTATTATATGGGACGATTGCACAATGGCTTACAAACGCGCATTGGAGGCCCTAAATCGTTTACGTAATGACCTTTCGGTGGAGCAATGATCACCGGCCTGATTGAGTTTCCACAAAATGTTTGCAACCTTACAACGACACCGGAAGAACTAATCATGAATGTTTTCCCAAATATCGCTCAGAATAATATTGACCATGATTGGCTGAGTGTAAGAGAAGAGTGATTTTGGCTGCGAAAAACAAGAACGTCGAACATTTCAATTTCGCCATTCAAAACCAAATCGCTGGTGAGTTGCATTCATACAAATCAGTCGACTCCGTGATGGATGAAAACGAAGCCACCAACTATCCCACGGAATTTTTAAATTCTTTGGATGCTTCGGGCTTGCCTCCACACAATTTGAAACTAAAAATCGTCTCAGTAATAATTTTGTTGCGCAACCTAAATGAACCAAAACTTTGTAACGGTACGCGTTTGATTATGAAGAATTTAATATCAAATATTATTCAAGCAACGATTTTTATTGGAGAATTCAAAGGCGAAAATGTTTTTATTCCGCGGATTCCACTTATTTAGAACGATTTGCCGTTCATATTAAAGCGTCTTCAATTTCCCGTCTCGCTTTTGCTATGACAATTAATAAGTCGCAAGGACAATCGCTGGATGTGTGTGGAATAAATCTTGAATTTTATTTCACGTGTCGGCAAAGCTCTCGCTTTGTACGTGTACACACCCGATAATAGAAATAGAACAAAAAATGTTGTGTACCATTAATCATTTCAGTGAAAAAGCGGTAGGTTGGCCGACAAGGATTTGATTTTATTTACTTACTTAATTTTAATATACCTTTTGAATAGAATGAAGCGAAAGCTCGGAATTATTAACTTCATTACCTACATTAAAGAATTTGGGCGGAACGAAGTTCGCCGGGCCAGCTAGTTTATATATATAATATCAAAAAAGAGAACAAAAAGAGGACAGAACAAATAAAGAGGACAAAAAAAGAGCCCAGCGAAAAAAGAAAGTGTAAAATAGATCACTGACAAAAAAGAGGACATGTTCTCTTTAAAAGAGATGTTCTGGAAACCCTAGTTTAGACTCAAAATGTTAGTAGTTCACAACGGTGCCGTGAAATAACGCCGAGCGGAATAACGCCGAATTTCCTTGTTCGGTTTTATTTCACTTTGATATAGTGAAATAAAGCCCAGTCGGTCTTATTTCGCTTTGAATCTATAAATACATTTCAAATTTTCCCCTCTTTTACTTCAGCATTTAGAATTTGAGAAAATAATAGTTCAAAATTCAAAATCTATATAAATAAAAATGAAATGATGTTCGTTGGTAAGGGCATCACGAGAGAATGGCTGGACCGATTTCGCTAATTCTTTTTTTGTTGTGTTTGTTATTGTCAGGAGAACAAAGCTATGAAAGAAAAAATTAAGAAAATTGCGCGGAAAATTAGAAAATTAAAGTTTGAATGGGGAAATACACTTTGAAAAAAAATTAACGGGATAGAAATCAAGTAGTGACACTTCAAATAAAAAAAATATATTTTGAATTTTAAGAGCAATTGTTGTTGTCAATTATTTTAATTATTTTCCAAGCAAATTGTTGTTGTCAACAATTTTGAAATTTTTTTTTTTTTTTTTAAATATAGGTATAGGTACCCAAAAAGTTTGTTCTAATAAATTATGTTTACTATGTTACATTAAGTAACTTTTTGAAATGAAGTAGATAGATACTTTGATTATACAAAGATGATATTATGGCCGACGATATTTTGCATCGAATTCGCACTGTGACATCGGATAATGAACTGGAGATGTCAGATGAAATGCGCAACAAAGCTTTGATTTGACGCAGTTAATCGAGAATTGGAGCGAGAAATGGACTTCGAACGAATCGCATTGAGTCAAGCTGTTCGAACAAATGTGCCAATGATGAATCTATATATATAAAAATGAATCCCTATTTCCCTTGGTCGCGGCATGACGCGTGAACGGCTGGACCGATTTCGCTAATTTTTTTTGTTGTGTTTGTTATTGTCAGGAGAAAAATCTTATGAAAGAAAAAATTAAGAAAATTGCGCGGAAAATTAGAAAATTTAAGAATACTTAACCACCATATTAAATTATATCTAATGTAACCATAGCGCTTTTACAGTTCAAACTTTTTTGATGTAACCTTATGGCGTTGGCATAACATTGACAGAATGCGTGCTGCAAATATCGTCAACGAGGATGTAAACAAAATAAATATCGTTTAAAACAGATGCTTCGATCGGAGTTATTATATTGATAAAATACATATAAAATAATTAATTTATTATTTTTAACAAAAACTGAATTTCTTAGTGCACATCGTCGGAAAATCCTCAACATGTGGCTTTGTAGGCGTATGTCGTTATTCAGGTCAATTAAATTTTCTTTAATAATAATCTTCTTAATTCATACCTATAATTCTTTCGGGATGAAACTCGATGATGATGATATAACTCGATAACCACTGGGTCAATTTTTATGATTCTTCTTTTGTTTTGTTCGTATTGTTGTATTTCAGGTTGACGCAAACTTAAAAGATAGGATTTTTGACCCGCTATATGGCGTTGTAATCGATCTCCGAAACCACTCACCCGATTTCAATGAAATTTTATAGATTTATATTCTTCGTTCCCGCTTGAAGGATAGGATACTTTTGGACTTGATAGGTGGCGCTGTTGCCGATCGCCGAATCAGCGCTACCAAGTTGATTGAAATTTTGTAGATGGATATGGTTGCTTCCAGTTTTAAATTTCGGATAGTTTTTGACCTATAGGTGGAACTTTGAAAAACACAAGCGGGATAAGAAAACGGATTGTGGCACGTCCTACTCAAAAACAAAATCAAACGCTATTTCTAAAGTCATATGATGAAAATTATTAATGGACGCTGTCCAAATAAAGCAATTTGCGAAATGTGAGCATAATTTAATACGAAAGGTACGGGCAAAGCCGGGAGGGTACAGTTACCTACATATAAAAGAGACTGACGTCCATATGTGCATCCATAACTCGGGGACAGGTAGTTCGATTTTTATGATTTTTTGGTTGGAAGGAAGGGCATAATTCTACCTTTTGTTGTGAAAAAAAACTTTATGGGGATTAGTTGAATTTTTGAATTCTTTAAATATTCCGGGCCTACCTCAACATAAATTGGATTTGAAAGTCGGCTCAGTTAAAATTTTGTTGCGCAACATCAATGTACCGAAACTTTGTAACGGATCGCATTTGATTCGTGGGGAAGGATCTCATATCAAATATCATGCAAGTGATGAATTTGAGGGGAAAATTCAAAGGCAAACACTCTTATTCCGCAGATTTCGCTTATTCAGAACGATTTACCATTCGTTCGACTTCAATTTCCCGTGCGTCTCGCTTTCACTATGACAAATAATTTATTGCAAGGATAATCGATGGATGTTTGTGCATTTGTAGCATCAGTCTTGATTCCCCATGTTTCTCACATTGTCAATTTAGTGAAAAAGCGGATGGTTGGACGACACGTCAACATCATTGCCGAATTACATAAATTAGTAAGTGCATTGTGCATGCTCGGAATTATTATTTTCATTACATTAACAAATTTGGGCGGAACGAAGTTTGCCGGGTCAGCTAGTTATATATAAATAATAGTTACATCTATTTCTGCAAATTTAAAATATACTTTATAATATAGTTCTCGGCAATTCTGAAAACATTTGCTTCGGCCTTATTTCTCAAACAATGTTCGGCATTATTTCACTTTGTCAATGTGAAATAACACCGAATTCTAAAATTCGGCTTTATTTCGCTTTCACAAAGTTCACAACGGCTATATTTTCAGGCACCGTTCACAACGGCTATATTTTGCATATAATTTTCGCGGTTGTGATCTTCCGTAAATTTAGAGTCGAAACTAAATTTTGTTATTAGTACGGCACTATATTTCTAGGTCAATATAGCAATTTTGCCAATAATTTATTCTTTCATTTAGATTAATGATTCCAAAGTAATACACACAGCTTTAAATTAGTTTCATACCAATTTCTAAGAAACAAACAAAAAGCGAAAAGAATATCATACAAATGTATCAAATGGATTTGGATGACAGTTTGCGTTTCATTCACAATAGCAAAAACCAGATGAGAGAATTGAATTATTCAAACCAGTGCTGTCTATGTACATTTTGTGTTTAATTAATTTAGTAGATACTTATGAAAGTACTTTACTGTTTGGATCATAGAAAAAGTTTTAAAGAAAAAAGAGGACAACTTAATAAAAATAGGACAAATCACTGTCCCCTTCAAGAAAAAAATGGACACGATAAGGACGTTATTGAAAAATAGTACTGTCTTCTAAAAAAGACGACGGATGGTCACCATACCTATGACTAATATCTTTCGCTGAATTTCGGTTGTTTTATTCAGTCAGAAACAAATTAGCATATGCATAGTGTTCCCAATAAGGCAATACCCCTTCCAATATCAAGTCGCACAGACAACACATCACGTTTGGCGCCGTCTAGTCGGTGATTTTAAACCAGCACCTACTATGTATAGTATGTAAGTATTTCAAGTGCGATAACCGATAAAAATGTTCTGTAATCGAACCCAAACAACCAAAGACGAAAAACCTCTTTGACTGGTTCGAATTTGAACTAAAATCTAATTGGCTGATGTTGTCAATCGCTTAGCACGTTCTAAGGAGTTATTGTACCATACACGGCAGACAAGTGAAAAAGAATATTAAAAAAAATCGTTATTCGGTGATTAAATTGCAAGAATGCTACACATTATATTCACCTTGGTCACCAGTCTACAGGTTATAACCGTTTTTTATTCATATACTTAATGAATATGCCCGGCAGCTATGTAGTTTAATTAGGTTTAAATATTTCTATTACTATTCGGTTCACTTACACAGCAAATCAATTTTTTCTTATTTTTTTTACAATACTCAATCTTTTGACACCTGGCAGTGAACGGGAAATCCTTGTTGAATAAGCTATCACATTGTGAAAGACTGTAGAATTTGGTGGACAGGTAAAGTCAAATGAATCAATTGCGGGCAGGCCCATAGAGGCAGGCTTATATCTAAATTTATTTTTCCATGCGTTTGGCAAACGATTTTTGTCGGATTCCAATGGTAAACGTCCTTCTCTGTTCTTTATGGTTGTGACACCCGATACCGCATATGAACTTTGGCTGTTAGAAGATAGTTTTCCACGTCTATTTTGGCTCGAATCGTTTGGTGAATAAAAATCTAGTGATGTGTATAACCTTTGGGAACTAAGTCCATTTTCTTATGAGAACTTAGTACACATTCAAAAATAAGGAGGGGCAACTAACTTCAAACATTTAAGATTGGAATTTTTGATTTTGTTTGACAAAATACTCCATTCGAAATTACGTTTGCAAGACTCTGAAAATAGTCAAAGAAAAATGAACATAAGTCCATGAGACTGAATTCGCGCGATTTTCTTACTTTTATTTTCTCAAATTGTCGAAACTGTTCGGTCCCCTTTTAAGTTCCATCAACACTTTTTGTGAAAAAATATAACCTTTAAAAGTTAAATTTGTATTATACGGAAATAATGTCCCATTGAATTAGCTTTGTGATAAAAGTCACAGTTTGTTAATATTACTATGATTATACTTTTGGGTACTAGAACATTTTGCTTAATGGCGATTTGAGCTCTTTTTTATTGACTTGTTGATGTTCAGGAAAAAATTACACTTTGAATGCTTCTTGCAGCTTTTTCCTTTTTCCCATGGAAGGCTTTTCCGACATTGAAATTCCCACAAAAGAGAAATCCCACGATATAAGACCACTGGTGACACCCGATGACAGTTTATCTTCTCTCAATATTTCCATAAACAAAAAATTGGTTCCGCCTACGCTGTGCCAACAACTGTCAACGGATGCAATTGACAGAAAAGTATAATGTAATGGTGTTTCTCATTGAAGATCCGAGAGAGAGCCCACGAAGTTCAGATTTGCTTCCAATAAAAGTCGTTAGCGCACTTTAACAATAGTGGTATAGGAATATGGTTTCATTCTATAAACCTACTTTATTTATCGCATCCGGCACGCGCGCTGTTTATGGGTCACCCGCCTTTCATAAGGTGCTATCTATTTTATCAATGTGCCAGTCGAATACGTTGCCACAATGAACATGACAGATGTTATCGTTAACCAAGCGTCTACCACTTCCGACAGTTGGTCGATAAGCACAAAAGCACCAACTTGTGATTAGAACAGAGAAGACAACCAACCATAGTGCGTAGTTGTTGCTATGAGGTGTTTCAATTAAACGCACAAAACACGGTTCGGATTTGATTTGATCGTTTTGAAATGAATATGTAATTGACAAAAGCCGAAAATAAACTACACCTTAACTTTAACTTGGCTGTGGCACAGCATTATGTATAGATTTCGAAGCCTATGGACTTTATAAAGCTAAACAAGTCAAGCTGTACCTTAACCACTGACTTGTAAAGGTAGGACTCGAATATTAATATTTAAACTGCAGATAGCTTAAAGAATCAGATCTTTCAAAGATGTTCTTAAAACTCCGGTTGTATGATATTTCGCCCCATAAATAAATAAACCATCGCACAAAAACGACCGAGCGTTGAAAATTTCCCTAGCTTTTCGCCAGAAGCAATCTATACTTATAATAAAACTGTAGGCATTTTCTTTGTTACCTAATGGCGTTAAAACTACTGCATAGATTTCGATGAAACTTTTTTTGAAATGTTCCTTAAGATTCTGAGAAAAGTATAGACTATTCCTTTCAATTTCATGCCTATTTTTTTGGAGCTTTTTGACCAAAATGTGTTTTTTTCTGACTTTACTGCCTTTTACCCACCATTACTCAAACAATTCTTAATCAATGCAAACAAAACAAAAAACTTATGAGAGCCAACACTTTTATAGTTGTTTCAAGCCATCAATCAGCTTTCTATGTCCTCTAGACGCTGAGCTACAACCTAAAATCTAACATGAAAAAAAATAAATTTATTTTCTCAAATCGAACATTATCAGCAGCCGCGGTTCTTGATCATTTTTGATATTACCTACGTTGATACCTACAGTAAGGACTTGATACTTTAGTACTTACGCTGTCTTAGTTTTCTTAAATTGGTGTTTTAAGTAAAAAGATTTGTTTGATTTATTGTTTCACATTGACAATGTTCACTGCTTTTATTGGAAACTACACAGTCTCACGCCGCGTACAAAGTTGCGGGCTATGAAAATTTCCCTAGCTTTTCACCAGAAGCAATACCCAATAAATGAGTCTATTGTAAAGCACCACAATTAAGTAATTAATTGCCAACAGGCAATCCGAACTTTCATCATGACAGCATAGCTCAACTCATTGCTACCTAAACTACTCGTAATAGCATTTCGCGTGAGATTAATTTTTTTTTAAAGGAGGCAAATTAATAATATCTATAGACAGAAATTAAAACATACCTACATGTGTCATTTGAACAGTGCGGTCAACAAAGTAAATTACAAACACATTAAAACACCAGACCCACACCAGCGTGAGTTATATTTATTTTAAATCTAACCTTCGCCTTTGCCCTTGAATAGTTTTAATGAAAATATTCTAGCCACTCACAGAAAAAAAAAAAAAAAAAGCGATTTCCTGAATGAAGAAGGTTATATACACGTTTTTAGTGTATTTTTTTTTTTTACTTTAGACACCACACGCAGGTACATGCCAATCTGTGTAAATAGTTCTCACAATTTTAAAATTTTTGTGAAACGAAAATACCTGGCGGTATTTCATCATTTTTTTTCAAAGAGTTGAATGAGAAATATTTATTCTTTGAAATGTTTTTGGTAAATGATGAAATCGATGACGATCGGTAAATCATCAGAGGTGACGTTTTCAAAGCTCGATCAATATTCAAAAGTCTAGGAATATTTTCTTCTTTTGTAAGTAAAATGTTTTAATATTGTATTGAATGTTTTAAATTGTAAAAATAACTAATTGGAATCGAATTCGAAAAGAAGTTGTCCCTTGGCGCCTTTTTTCAGTGGCCGTATTTGCGTACTCAAATCTACGTTTTACAATCGACCTCCGAGAAATGAAATGGATACACAGAGAACAGAGTGCAAATGTAAACAATCATAACCACTTAAACTTGAATGACCCAACGCAGAGAAGGACTTATTGTTGGATGCGACGCTCATAACAAAAATAACTGAGGCGATGCATTGAATGATTTAGTAGTATTTCCCTTTTGTGATTTTGAAGCACTTGCCCTCCGATAGTTGCAAACAAATGTATGGAGACGTGATCTAACTAAAAGAAGGTCAGCTTGAACCTGATGCTGAAGTTGTGAAGTGCGTTGCTATAATTCAACTCAGTTCCGTCTGGAAAAAGGTACATACGGAACTGAGTTGTATTAGAATTTCTATCTGAATAGTATGCGGGTGGGTTAGGTAGGGGCAGGCGTGAACGCGGACACCAAAGAGGAAAAAAATCCATCCTCGCCAAAAAAACTGAAAAGAAAATTTCAAAAAGCAAGCAGTAAATGTTGCAAAAATTAATTAAACTAGTTGCAAGTAATTTGAGACAGTTTATAAAACAAGTATTTTACAAATATTTTTTATTGATCGGTTGCGGCATGTCATTTCTTTAGTTAATTTTAGCAAAAACTTTTTCCAAGTGTCAAAGCCAAACGCATTTCGCATTTAATAATAGAATTGGTTTAAAAGTTTAATTTAGAAATGAAAATAATCTTCCTCGTGGTACAATGAAACTAATACGACGGCCAGAACAATTGCTCCCTAGTCCATCTAGCCCCTCCTAGGCCAATTTCAGGAAAAAATGTTGACTACGTCCGTGAAGAATAGTTTAAATGAATTTTATAAAAAACTAGCTGACCCGGCAAACTTCGTTCCGCCCAAATTTGTTAATGTAGTGAAAATAATAATTCCGAGCATGCACAATGCACTTGCTAATTTATGTAATTCGGCCAATTAAAATTCTTTATTCAAAAGTTATATTAAATGCAATAGAAATAAGTCAAACCGCAATGATTTTGACGTTTCGGCCAACCTTCCGCTTTTCACTAAATTGACCATGTGCGAAACATGGAAATTCAAGATTTATACTACAAATGCACAAACATCCATCGATTATAATTGCAACAAATTATTTGCCATAGTGAAAGCGAGACACACGGGAAATTTAAGTCGCTTAGTAGCAAATCGTTCTGAATAAGCGGAATCTGCGGAATGAGAGTGTTTGCCTTTGGATTTTCCCCTCAAAATCGTCACTTGCATGACATTTGATTTGAAATCCTTCACACTAAATCAGATGCGATCCGTTACAAAGCTTATAACTGGGCCGACTTTCAAATCCAAATTATGTAGCGGTAAGGCCGGAACATCCAAAGAATTCAAAAATTCAACTAATCCCAATAAAGTTTTGTTTCCAAAAATCATAAAAATCGAACGATCCGTTCTCGAGTTATGAATGCACATACGGACGTCAGTCTCTTTTATATGTAACTGTTCGCACCCGACTTTGCCCGTACCTTTCGTATTAAATCTTGCTCACATTTCGCAAAGTGCTTTATTTGGACAATGTCCATTAATAATTTTAATTATACCTACAACGTTAGAAATAGCGTTTGGTTTTATTTTTTGAATGGGACGTGCCACAATCCGTTTTCCTATCTCGCTTATGTTTTGCAGGAGATCGACGACAGCGCTATATAGCGGGTCCAAAAGTATCCTTTCTTTCAACCGAAAACCAACCACATATATCCACAAAATTTCATTGAAATCGGTTGATTGGTTTCGGAGACCGACACCATTGACACCTATCTGGTCCAAAATCCTATCTTTTAAGACTGCCTAAACCTGAAATACCTCGGCTCCGCTATAAACTCTGATAACGACATCACATCAGAAATCAAACGAAGAATCACACTTGCCAACCGCTGTTTCTTTGGCCTAAGACGGCAACTGATAAGTAAGGCCTTGTCGAGAAATACTAAGGAATCTCTGTATAAGACCCTCATCATCCCAGTCCTGCTTTATGGTGCAGAAGCATGGGCGCTATCAAAGGCGGATGAAGATCTCCTTGGTCGTTTCGAACGCAAAATTCTTCGAGTGATATTTGGTCCCGTTTGCGTTGACGGGCTTTGGAGGAGAAGATTTAACAGCGAACTCTACGAGCTGTACAGCGACATCGACCTAGTCAGAAAAGTACGCATCAGTCATCTAAGATGGCTGGGACATGTAGAGCGAATGGACACCAACGCTCCGGCCCGAAGAGTCTTCGATTCTAACCCGGAGGGACAACGCAGTAGAGGAAGACCTCGCCTTAGGTGGCGCGCGCAAGTGGAAGGGGACCTCAACCAACTTGGAGTGCGCAACTGGAGGCAGTTAGCCAAAGATCGCGCTAACTGGAGAGGCGTATTGGTTGAGGCCCAGGTCCACCCCGGACTGTAGCGCGTAAGTAAACCTGAAATACAACAATGCGAACAAAACAAAAGAAGAATCATAAAAATTGGCCCAGTGGTTATCGAGTTATATCGTCATCGTTTCACCCCGAAAGAATTATGGGTATATAAAGAAGATTATTATTGAAGTTAACTGAATTGAACTGAAAAACGAAATATAGGCCTACAACGCCACATGTTGAAGATTTTTTTTTCCAAACCATCCCTGATTCAAGACGAACAAAACAAAACAAAAATCATTCAAATCGGTCGAGCCGTTCTGGAGCCTTTACCCGACTAACGCATAGCAATTGATTTTTATATATATAGAGATTATCAATTTTAATTCACAAAAACTCACAAAATCGCAATGAAGAAATCCGAATTTGTAATGCCCAATGGCCGGCAAACGTTATTCGATCGAACAAAACACGAATTCGCAAAGTGCAATATGGACGCAACAAACGAAACGAAACAGCAACGAATGAAGAAACTGCGCAACTGAATCAAATGGCACAGTAAACGTGGACAGCGCCACCACACATGAAACAAAATTAGCTTCTCCATTGATCGATAATAGATGGCGTTACGTTGCGTGTCTATCTGACAGTTCAATTGTGATACGATATGTTATATTCAAATTTGATTCTTTTTTTGGTTGTTGCCAAAAGAAATAAATACCTACAAAATGAAAAAAAAAAAAACCCTGTCGTAACACACTAGGTTGTCAAAATAAGACATTTTGGTTTATTTACCTTTTTTTTTAAAACCCTTACTGACAAAATACCTTTCCAACAAAGTATAAATCATCAAAGTCGGTTCGGCCAATCTCGAGTTATGGGATTACATCGCTTCGGACACTTTCTTTTATTTATATAGATGTAAATGTGTTTAAAGAAAAAATAAGTTAATTTAAAAAATCAAAAAACCCGACTGACTGTTAAAAAAGAGCTAAAAAGATATGAATATGACACATTCAAGTATACCTAGTACCTATACAGCCTAACAAAAATATGAGTATCCTCTAAAACTAAAAACGTTGAAATCTAATTTAAAACTAACGTTTATCTTATTATAGCTTACTGGCTCTTAGCCTTACCACTTCTATATTTTCATTCCATGTTTCATTCAAAATAATCTATCGTGACCTTAAATGTTTGTATTTTACACTGAAAGATCTTCGTAATAGTGAAAGCTTTTCATCCATGCCTTAATTTATGATAGCTTTTTTTTATATTATTTTTTATGTTCAGTAGTATTTCACATATCGGCAATAAAAAGCTCGTATTTAAATATTGCTTCCCTATCGTGCAGACTAATTTTGAAAATCGGTCTTCCTTCAGCTGAACAATCGTATTTAGTCTCAAAGTTAATTTGGCGTAATGAGTGTGTTAATAAGCATACTGGAGTGAGGCAAATCCACAGGAGACTAATGGGAATGATTATCACTTAAAAAAGTACACGTTCGTGGCATTTATTTTAACGAGACCGAAAGTTGAGTTACACTTAAATGCGAGACTTGTTTTGATAATGGTCACGGATTATTCCTGAAAACGGATGGGCGATATGTGGTTTCACAAGGAAGAAGCTACATGCTTCATTATATAGAGAAATAGAAGAGTCAATTTTTTATCAAAATCGTGCGATTTGACGGCACTCGATTCATCTTTAATTTCGAAGCCACAAACTATTCGGGTCGTGGAATTTAATATTCAACGCGCATTAAACGAGGAGGAGTCACCTAAATCTAAAAATTTGTTAACGATTCACTTTATGAATTCACATATGTTTTACAGACCGATTCTCATCGGCGATGCGGAGAATTATGCCTTTTAAGGACCGGGCAGGTTAGGTTAGGTTGAGTGGGGTTGTGAGACCGTCACAAAAGAGCAGGCACTAAAGCGGGCCCATCGCCATCCCCAGGGAACCATTGCGGTTAAAAACCGGAACCAAATCGCCCAAACAATTATTTTTACTACAGAATTCGATTATGGTCTCAATATTGTTTGAGGAACCAACCTCGTGTAAGTTATTAAAGAAGTACTTGCATAGGTGCTTCCTTCTACTCCGAAGAATTGGTTGACACTCGCATAGAATGTGGGAGGTCCTCACAGTACCTACATTTATTCGTATTAGCTAAGCCTAGTCTCATGGCATGCTTCCTTAGAAGGCAATGTCCAGAGAGTATTTCTACCGTTAATCTTAACTTTGTTCTACTGAGATTGATCAATTCTTCAGACTTCTTCCGACTTAACGCGGTCCACAGTGCCTTTGAGACCCTGTGCTCTTATATAGTTGTGACCATCTTGTGGCTGGACCGGGCAACAACGCTGACATTTCATTCATCGGGCTTACTTGGAATTTGGAACCTACAAAATTTAAACGATAGTACCAAAATATGTCCTTCCCCTCTATGAAGCTTAGCCTAGCTCAAAATGGCTGACAGCGGAATCTTTGTGGAAGTGGTTAGCTCAAGTTTGCAGTTCATAGTTCGTGTTTACGGGCTTCGGTTCGGGCCTTACAGTCATTTACTTTGGTTAAACCTTCGAACTTCATTTGAGGAATAGCCTTCTATCTACTGATTTTTGTATTCCCTGTCAAGAAAGACACGCTGAACTTTTACCAGAAAGAGATTAGAGCGTGCATAATGCATGAAACGAGAAAAACACTTTTAACATTTTTAATTAAATTCGTGTTTTTTTACATTTTATCTTAGACCATTGTCCGGCCTATACCGAGTTAACTTGCTAATACGTATGGTAATCCGAATGAATTCATCTCTAATTTTTATAAACTTGTGATTTGAATGTATCAACGCGAATGCCGCCAAAGGTTCGCCATTCCAAGAAAGCCAAATCAAACTCTTACATTGGCACGTGATGGCACGATTAAGATCCATATCTCGTCACGTTAAAGGATATCTTTGAGAATATACAATTTATTCGCATTAACATTCAAATGTTCTATCTGTGTGTATTTGCCTGTCATTATTTGTCGCTCTTTTGTTCAACCTCTTGAGCATTCCGCACCTTGGATGGGTGAAAATAGAAAAAAAAGTTCGAACCACCACAAGTTATTGGGTTAATTATATGAAATCGTTTGAATACATTAATGCAACTCGAGTCTTTTAGGTTCATCATAAAAAAGTCAACTTTAATTGATCAATTTAAATGCAAAAGTATAATTATGTGTCTAATTATATTTGAAAATCCAGATGTAGGCGTACAACATGTGGAAAGTGGCAATTCAGCTGGATAGACCATTGGAATATTTTAAAACATCTACATATTTACAGATTGGCAGTTGTGGATTTTTTTTTTTTTTTGATCGAGCTATCGAAATGCTGACTGCATTGGTAGTATGTTTCAGTTTTTCTTTTTTAACTGAAGATAAATTTGTTCTGTTAGGTTGGCTGTCTTCACTTGATTTTATTTGCGCTCGCTGAATGCAATGGGGTAGCACTCTAGTCTTTGTTTTTTTGTTCCTCCCTTAAAAGGCGTAAACTTGAAAGTCAAAGTTCAAGTTCGTCTAAATGCTAAGTTTAATTTATCTCCAGTTATGTAGTTATAGCAAGTAATTTGTATTAATCTATGCTTCTCTCTTGTATATTTTCAGACGACGATTTGAAACCTTTTTTTGGAAAACTGAATACGAACTGACATTTGTTGCTATCGAAATTGTTGTTATTATTCATTTCGAAGAAGTGCCACGCGGAAGAAGGAAACTCTTGCGATAATCAACAGAATGGATTCATTTGCCAATCATTGGTCAACTCCTCCACGGCCGACAGACGATGGATTGCAAATGGATCTGGTCGCTGATATGCAGGATGGTGGATTCGAACCACAGACTAGGGCCAGATCGAACACTTGGCCATGTCCAAGACCAGAGAATTTCGTTGAGCCAGTAGATGACTTGGACAGCACTAAGGCGAGCAATCAACAGTTGGCTGGAGGTAAGTTCTAAGTCCACAATTCAAATAGCTTCATATAGGACTCGGTGGAGAATGATAGTACTTTTAAGTCTGTTATTCGGTTGGCGTAAGTTAAACGAACTCCGATCGTATTGACTTGGGTTGGGGTCAAAATTCTGGATGGGTCAAAATTCTTTTTAGAAAATTCTACTTTCAAAATTCTGCTTTCAAAATTCTGCTTTCAAAATTTTATTTTCAAAATTCTGCTTTACGAATTTGCAGAATTTTGTAAAGACAATCCTCTCACTTGTTTAAGCATAAAGTGTAGAGACATTTTTTTTTACGATTGCAGTGTTGTTTTAGATTTAGATTTTTGCTATAAACAAACATAATAAATGTTTCAATCGTTAAATCCAAAAAAGGGGACAGATAAGTTGTGCGTGGATGGATGGGGATGGGGAGGAACTGAAAAAGAAAAGGACAATTATTAAAAAAAGCAAATAAGAAGAATTCTAAAAAAAGAGAACAGATCTTAGCCATATTGGTTTTCTTCGACGAATATCAAAAAATATAGCTCTCTCTAGCTATTTTTAGTTTCTTAAGTTTTTTGTGAAATGTGAAATAATTAGCTTCTTCTGGATTATTTTTTCTTGTAATTAATTTACCTGTAGCATAATATTAAAACCTGAAACGCATAATATATTATAGTACAAAGTTTTTTTTTTTTGTTCATGATCATATTGTTTTTTTTTTTTTTTTAAAGCAGAATAGGCAGAATTTTATTGCTTGAAATTTGAAAAGCAGAATTTTTTAAAGCAAAATTAAAAAAGCAGAATTTCACATTTTTGTGTGAGGAGACAGAATTTGGCAAAGCAGAATTTCGACCGGATCCCTATTCACTCCTATCGAGGTAGCCGTTCGGAAAAAAATCCGATACGAAAGTTTAATCCGATCGGAACTAAAATTGCGTTCGAAGTATCCGTTTTGGAAAAGAATAAATGAAGCATATAAACGCGTTCATTTCACATACAAATTTTCCCTAGCAATAAGTTTTCGGAGAGCTACGCAAAAAATATGCCGTGCAGCTGGCAAAAGTAAGTGGTTATCTCCGCCAAAATGCGCTGCATGTCATCGGGGAATTTTTTTTCCGGAAGTTATATCGGAACGGATATTTCGAATTGAATTTCTTCGATTTCGTACAAATCGGAGATATTTCCGTCCCGAACGAATACCGAGATAAGGGTTATTATAAGTTTGTCAACTCTGTTTCATCCGTTTCTATCAATATTGTCTTCAACAATGGATATATTATAAGTCTAAAGGTAGAGAACTTTTTTTTAAAGACAGAGTTCGAACAATTGCCTCTCGAAGGCAAATCTTAAGATTTACATATAAAGGGTTTTCCAATAAGAGGTGTTATTGTGAATGACCCGCTCGTGGGTGACGTGCTCGTGGTGGCTACTTGGATCATTTATTTAAAAAAATGGTATTTTTCTTTGAGTACCAAAATAACACCTCTTATTGGAAACCCCTTACATATAACGGGTGATTTTTTAAGAGGTTTAGAACTTTAAAAAAAAAAAAAAAAAACACAAAAAACCTTGCAATTTAATGTTTAAAGATAATTTCATGCAAATGTTGACCACGGCTGCGTCTCAGGTAGTCCATCCGCTGAGTCCAATTTTGGCATACTCTTTCACACATATCGGCCGGTATCTCACGAATGAATGCATGGATGTTGGCTTCCAGTGCGTCAATCGAAGCGGGCTTGTCCCTATACACATTAGCCTTGACATACCCCCACAAAAAATAATCTAATGGTGTCAAATCGCACGATCTAGGCGGCCAATTGACCGGCCCGAAACGTGAAATTAACTGTTCACCAAACTCGCCTCGCAATTGCGCCATTGTTTTGCGTGCTGTGTGGCATGTGGCACCGTCTTGTTGAAACCACATATCATGCAAGTCAAGAACTTCCATTTCGGGCAAAAAAAAGTTTGTTATCATCGCTCGGTAGCGTTCACCATTGACAGTAACGCTGCGATTCGCATCATCTTTGAAGAAATATGGCCCAATAATGCCGCCGGCCCATAAACCGCACCAAACAGTGGCTTTTTCGGGATGCATTGGTAGCTGTTGCAATGCTTCTGGCTGATCTTCACTCCAAATGCGGCAATTTTGCTTATTTACGTACCCATTCAACCAAAAATGAGCCTCATCGCTGAACACAATTTTTCGATAAAAAAGCGGATCCTCGGCCAGCTTTCCAAGAGCCCATTCACCAAAAATTCGGCGTTGTGGTAGGTCGGCTGGCTTTAGTTCTTGCACAAGCTGTATCTTAAAAGGCTTTACGCACAAATCCTTCCGCAAAATTTTCCACGTAGTGCTGTAACAAAGGCCTAACTGCTGGGAACGGCGCCGAATCGACATTTCGCGGTCTTCTGTCACACTAGCTGATACGGCCGCAATATTTTCTTCACTACGCACAGTACGTAAACGTGTTGGTGGTTTAATGTCCAACAAAGTAAATTTGGTGCGAAATTTGGTCACAATCTTCCGAATAGACTGCTCAGAAGGTCGAGAATGCCGATCATAAAATGGAAGCAGCGCGCGATGAACATTTCGAACCGAGCACGAATTTTGATAGTAAAATTCAATAATTTGCAAGCGTTGTTCATTTGTAAGACGATCCATGGTTAAATTGCAAACCAAACTGAAGCTGTTTGACAGTGACACAAGGTACTTAACACACGTCAGCTGTCAAAACCAGTGTTGCCAAAACCAAACCAGCTAAAAAATCACCCATTACAAGTCAAGTAGGTCAGTAGGTTGGATGGACCTACATATATATATATTTTTTTTTTATACACATTTTGATTGTGGTTTGACCTGTCATATTTATGTTGTGCAGTCAATGGATTAATAAACGTTATAGTTGTACACGGAGTGGAACGAACATCGATTGGTATAGATCGGTTTACTAATCGTACAAAGTCTATAATCTAATCAAGACAAGAAAAAAAAAAAAAAAAAAATTAAAATAACGAATAGCGAGTAGTTTTCCTCTTTGGCTAAGCAGCTGAAAGTTTTTTTTTTTTTCTTCATAAAGAACTTAGAAGTTTGAAAGAAGTGAGCATAAAGACGAAAGTTTGTTGGCGAAAATGTAATCGGCTTAGAGCCAAAAGTCGGACTAAGTACCTACTCGTTATTCCTGACACTTTCGCAGTCATTTTTAATAAGGGCATGCTTGTATTGGTACTTTTTGCAGTGATAACAAAAATGCATTCAATATTGAAATCGTTAAAGCTAAGCTACTCGTTACTCTTTACTCTTTACTTTATCAGTTTTCTATTTTGTGGCCATTTTTAATGCAAATCGTATAAGCGGCAATTGCAAAATTATAACGAGTCTTGAGTTCGTCAAAGCCAAGTGATTATCTACTCGTTATTCGTTCTTATTTTTGCAGCCAATCTTGATAAAATCGATCATCAACTTTGTGCGATTACGATCGACTCGAGTTGATTGCTGTCGATTTTAACCGATTATTTGAATAGACCTACTATCCACTACCCGCAATTAGGCGGACAATGGAGTCTGTATTTAAATATGTATGGAAGAGAAAGCATTCTCACGGCAGGGAATACTAACGAACATACTAACACTGAGCCCTTGCACTTGCAAGTCGAATATATGACGAAAGAATTTGAAAAGTTTCGTGACGATCTCGCCAAAGAACTGATCGCGTTTACTGTCAGTAGTGGGTCGTAAACTTATGGGTAGACGGTTTGGCTCTTCATATTTGTCAAGTAAAATAAAATTTCAAATTCTCATTATTACATAATATTAAAATCATTTTTGTAAACTTTCTTTCTATTTACCTCAGATTCGCAACAAGCTGTATCTCAAAATGTTGGAGCTTCAAAAAAGAACTCATCAAGGAGAAATGCTTGGGGCAATTTATCATATGCAGATCTGATAACCCATGCAATTGGATCGGCAACAGATAAAAGGCTGACATTAAGTCAGATATACGAATGGATGGTCCAGAACGTGCCATACTTTAAAGATAAAGGAGATTCAAACAGTAGTGCTGGATGGAAGGTAAGTCTGAAGAAAAATACATATCTATGATGGTTTCGTTATGTCAGCCCTTGCCTAGTGAGAGAGTGATTTGTTTCAGGGAATGAACACACAATGAATGAATCACAAATCTTTGACCAAAAGCTTCTTACAGAATAGTACTTTCTATGGCGAATGAAACAAAAAAAAAAATTTATTGCAGCTGCTATAGATCTACGAGTTCGATATAAATCTTCTTTGGAATTTGGCCTCTGTAAGTACAACTACGCATTGTACTGAAACTATCTGCGAGTCTAAATTTAATGTAAGCAAACCGCACGTAGATAAACACCAGGTGCACTTCGTCACTCAGTTGTCTGCCATTTTAGTATTGAACCTGTGTTTTTGTTGAAAATGCGGTAGATATTTTTGTTTTCGTTAATGTTTATTGTATTCATTTTTTTCATTCATTCATATTTATTTATTCATATCATATATCATAAGCTTAGAACTATTTAACATTGATTATTGAATATTCGTGTTCATTCTTTAACTTAGAAGTTAGTGGTGAATGACACATCAAGATTAATATTTCTATTTTATTTTTGATGTGGGGTGACAATCAAACAATAATTTAATTCATATTATAAAATAAGATGAAGCAAAGGGGGAAAAAAGTAAAAAAATTAATTGATATTAACGTAACAATTCATAAAATTTGTGTTGTTGATGAAAATAAATGATTTAAACAAAGGATTCAATAAAATCATAGCTTAACGTGAATAACCAGTCTGTGACCTTATTGATGAAATGTGAAAAACGTAGCGTATCTCTTATAAAAAAAGGCAATTTATTAAATAAATTTGGAGCAGTATATGTGTAAAAATGTGTAAAATGTGTTTTATGTGCGAAAGGTACACTTACTAAGTTCATATTGTTTACACGTAGATTGTACATTTGAATATTCCTACTAGGAATATTTCCGCTCTTCTTAAAGAATTCTTTTAAAACTTTAAAAACATATAAATGCCTGATTGGCAGAATATGCAATTTTTTGAATAAAGGCCAACTTCGAGCTAGACGATTTTGATTTAAAATAATTCGTATTAAATGTTTTTGTGCAGTTAATAAGGGTCTCATAGTATTGGTATACGAACCTCCCCAGCTTGCTATGCCGTATTGCAACCTCGAGTGGGCAAGGCCATAGTAAATAATTGTTAAAACTTTCTGAGAACAAAAAGGCTTTAACAAATACATTTTACGTTAGACCAATAACAAATAATTTTTAATCGTTTGAATATGTTTTTTCCAATTTAAATTGAAATCAATTACTACACCTAAATATTTAAAATGTTCAACCGATTCGATTTTGATACAATGTTCAGTGCAATGCGCACCACCTACAAAATTACCCTTTCCACACTTATGTATAGGTAAGGAAAACTGTTTACAATCGTGAGCGTGAAACCACAAATCAAAATCATTTAGGCTATTTTCAGATACCTTAAAACACATCAATTTAGTTTTCTCGCTGATGATCAATTTATGATAAGTAAACCACAATCGTAAGATTTCAAGATCTTCATTTATCTTTACTATACTTTCGAAAATAGTATCAGATTCATACGTAAAAACTATGTCATCCGCAAAAGCAGTTGAAGTACCATTTAACTTGAGTTTGAAAATAGAATTTATGTATACCAAGAAAAACAGAGGGCCAAGAACAGATCCCTGAGGAACACCATTCTTTAATTGTCTTGGTTCACTTGAGATCCCTTCAATAATAACACTTTGTGTTCTATTCCTTAAATACGAATTCAGCCAATTGAAAATGTTACCACGAAAACCAACTTTATAGAGTTTAGCTAGCAAAATATCGTGGTTGACCAGATCAAACGCTTTTGTCATATCAATAAATAGTCCAATAGTTGATTTGTTGTTATTTAAACTTCCATAAAGCTGACTACACACCCGTAAGATGGCATCCTCAGTTGACAAACCAGCTCTAAAACCAAATTGATTGTTACAAAAGAAGTTATACTTATTCAAAAATGAGACAATTCGAACCTTGATTAACTTCTCAAAAATTTTGGAAAAGGTCGAAAGTAGTGATATTGGCCTGTAATTCGAAACTTTTTTTCTATTCCCTTCAGCACATTTTAGATGGTCAGGAAAACAACCTTTATTTACACTTTTATTAAAGAGGAAGGAGAATATATCAACCACATACCAGGAAACATTTTTTAATAAACTGCTTGAAACACCATCACTTGTACAAGAAGTTTTGTTTTTTAGGTGCGAAATAGCATTGTGAACTTCTATGGGTGTAATCACATCAAACACAAAACTGTTTGATTGAACATCATCCACAAAAATGCCTGAAGAAGAGGAACAATTGCAATTTATGCAAGGTTCGACATCTGTGTTCAATTTTTCAGAAATTTCGGTAAAATACTCATTAAATTTATTTGCAATTCTGCCTAAATCGTTTTCAATTTTGCCCTCATCTTCAATAGTATCAAATTTAACAGAATTCCTTTCCTTTCCCAAGATGTTATCAACTATTCGCCATTCTTCGCGTACATTACCTTCAGCTCTAGCAAACATATCAC
Source organism: Cheilosia urbana (assembly GCA_946477585.1). Classification (NCBI taxonomy): domain Eukaryota; kingdom Metazoa; phylum Arthropoda; class Insecta; order Diptera; family Syrphidae; genus Cheilosia; species Cheilosia urbana. Next base: position 123,035,635 of record OX297853.1, read on the forward strand.
CGTAGAAATTATTGCGAGTATCTTCAATCTCTTTGTTTAAGGATTTACAAAAAGTTTCGTAATGTTTCTTAAGTTTTTTATTATTTTTATGTTTCTTGCATTTTAAGCTCAACTTTTTCTTTTTTGCAATCTTATTAAGGAGATTATTATTCATCCATGGTTTTAAATGTTTCTTTTTACACGACAGGTTTTTCTGGTAGGAACTACTTTTAATGTGTTTTTGAAAAGTGTCCATAAATAGGTCAAAAGCAATAGAAGGATTACTTTCGGAATAAACTGTTTCCCAACCTTCAAAGATTAACAATTATTTTAGCATCATATAGTCTACATAATGTTTTACTTTAGCGGTTGCGGATTTAAGGTTTTCAGGACGATTGTAAACAGCAGAGTAATTAAGGGTAACCATGCAGTGATCTGTCAGCTTCAAATCGTGAGTTTGCCCTACTGCCCTATAATATAGTTTAATCTTAATGTTTCGCCTTAGTAAGGTCTGATTGAGGAGTGGGATCTTCTGCAAAAAGAGAGCCAAAACCTTAAATTTCCCATGTGTATCATACAAAAAGGTTACGTATACGCAAGAGTGTATTCCTATGCAAGTGCAAATATTCGGCGGCATCCTGATGGAGCTTGGAAGAAGGGCTTCTGGGTCACAATTAAAATGCATCTTACTGTGTTTGTTTACACTTAAAAGTATCACTGACTTCGGCGACCAACATCCTTTTTCAGAAAACTTTAAATTCGTATATCTTGCAGTTGTCGGATTGCGATAAAATAGATTTCGAATATTGGTCCCTTTTACGCGGTTATATGTCTGAAAAATGCATATGGATTGGGTTATTAGTTTTAACGTGATGCGTTAACAAATCTACTACTTTTGTTGGCTCAACTAGAGCATGGTGCTCCTAGGCCTTGCTCAATATACCCCTCCGGCTCGATCTCTAGCCTGCCGTCTCCACTTTCGCACTCCAAGTTGTCGGAGGTCTCACTCCATCTGGTCGTTCCATCGACGATGAGGTCTACCTTGGCTTCTGACTCCCTTTGGTTTGGCGTTGAAGACTTTTCGCGCTGGAGCAATGATGTCCATTCGCTCTACATGACCCAGCCATCTTAGTCGTTGAATTCGTTGAATTTTTCTGGCTAAGCTCATGTCGCTGTACAGCACGTATTGTTCGTCGTTGTATCTTCTTCGCCAAATATTGTCTTCTTGGCTTACGCAGACAGGACCATAAATCGTACGCAGAACTTTTCTCTCGAAGACTCCAAGTGACTTTTCATCCGTTTGGGAGAGGGTCCACGCTTCGGCACCATATAGCAGGACCGGGATGATGAGTGTTTTATACAACGTCTCCTTGGTTCTTCTCGATAGGGCTCTATTCCTCAATTGCTTATTCAGCCCATAGGAACAGCGATTTGCAAGAGTTAGTCTGCGTTTGATTTCAGCGCTGATGTTGATGCCTGAGTTTACAGCAGTGCCTAGATAGACAAATTCACTGACTACCTCGAAGTTATACCTATCAATGGTCACATTTTGACCAAGTCGGTGGTGGGATTGGACTTTTGTTGATGAGAGCATATACTTCGTCTTGTCCTCGTTTATTTTCAGCCCCATTCTGCTTACTGCTGACTCCATAGTAGTGAATGCACCGGTTACTGCTCGCTTCGTTCTTCCTATCACATCAATGTCGTCTGCAAACTCAAGTAATTGTGTCGATTTATTGAAAATGGTGCCCGATGTACTGGCATGGGTGCTCCGAATTACATTTTCAAGCACAATGTTAAAACAGCTTCATGACAGGACAGTGCGCCGCCTTGTCTAAGCCCTGTGGTGGTTTCGAAGGTTTCAGTAGAGTCTCTATCAACTTTGACAGAACATCGATCATTCTCCAACGTCATTCTGCTAAGGCGTATCAGTTTAGCAGGGATTCTAAAGTTAGACATAGCACGATACAGTTCAACTCTGTTAACAATTTCATGGGCTGCTTTAAAATCGACGAACAGGTGGTGGGTGTTGATGTTATATTCTTGGGTTTTCTCCAGGATCTGGCGTAATGTGAAAATTCGGTCGGTGGTAGATTTTCCAGGTCTGAAGCCGCATTGGTAAGGACCTATAAGATCATCAGCAAACGGCTTGAGACGTTCACATAAAACGCTGGAAAGGATTTTATAGGCGATGTTTAAAAGACTTATGCCTCTATAGTTGGCGCAGAGTAGGCGGTCTCCTTTTTTGTGGATCGGGCAGATGGTACTGAGGTTCCACTCATCGGGCATACTTTCTTCCGACCATATTTTACAGATGAGTTGGTGTATGCTCCTGACCAGGTCATCTCCAGCGTGCTTAAAAAGTTCCGCTTGTAAACCATCGCACCCAGCTGCTTTGTTCATTTTTAGTCTGGTGATGGCTACTTTGATTTCATTTTGGTCGGGCGGCTGGAGATCGTGGTAGTCATCTAGATTAACTGAGACAAATTGATCTTGGGCGGAATCTTGGCTGTCGTCGCCATTTAACAACTGGTTCAAATAGTCTCTCCAGATGGACAACATCGCCTGCGTTTCCACTATGGTATTTATATCCTGATCTTTGCAGGGCCCAGGGCGGCTTGTGAACCCTGATATAGACTGTTTCACTCTTCTGTAGAAGTTTCGCACCTCTTTTCTGCAAAAACATCTCTGCATCTCCTGGACTTCGCGTTGCTGGTGTTCTTTTTAACAAATCTACATCCAAACAGATAAATCATTTTTTTATGTGAGATACGAAATTGAAAATTGGAATGAATTTTGTCTCTTGCGATGTACATATTTGTTAATTTTACATTTTTACAGTCTGTCTTCAATTCAAAGTCTTTTAAACAAAGTAATTTTATCTAAGGACGAGTCGAAAACGACGGTACTGATAAATGTTTAGAGTTTGAAAAATGTAATATCTTTGAGAGTCCTTTGAATTTTGTCAATTTGTACATACGCACGCAACTCATTAGGTGTAGGTACTACCTTGAAGTTTTTTTCTTAAAGCAGTTCATGTCGACTAAGGCAAAAGCGAAAAGACTGAATCTCAAGTTTTAAGTGCAGGGTTCCGATTCTGTAAGGAAACGTTCAAACGTTTTCGTGCGCACGAAGAAATTTGCTTGTGTATCATAGGGCAAACCATTCGTGCGCACGAAAACGTTTGATCGTTTCGTCTAACAGAATCTGGCCCCAGGTGTCATTGACATCAAGTATTTACATGCAGTCTAAACCTTGTCAGACTAGACCGATTTACCTGTGGAAGAATAATATTCGCAAAAAAATTCTCAAGCCTACCCTCCCCATGGCAGTCAGCAAATATTATTGAAAATAATACCATCATTAATGGTAGCTAAGTAAAACGAAATGTAGTCCCATCTAATCATCTAATCCAAACCAGTTCACACTTTCTCAATGCGTATCTAACTGCGAATCTAACTTTCGATGAACCGAACGATATGTTGCTTTTCGCATCGCGTGTCCGCATTTGCTGTCATCGTTGCGCACCATAGTCGTTCGGTGGTGGTGTCGGTGGTCGTGGTGGAAGGAGGAATAACAACAAAAATTATTGTCGACATAGTTTCCCGTTTATTTGTTTACATTCTGCAGTCAAGTTCATGGTCGGTTATTTATTCGTTTTCATTTTGCTTTGTTGTTTTTGTATTATAATTGTATTTGGTGTGCTCTTTGCGCCCATGGCAGGCATAGTGTTGTATCTGCGCGCGCGAATGGTGCTGTAGCGCTGCGTTGCACACTACCTGGAACCGTTTTTTTTTTTTTTTTTTTCATTATTTGCTTTACTACACCGGCTATCAACAGACCTTTGTGTCTGTTTCTGTTGTGGGTGCAATGAGTATTATCAAATGGAAACGATAATGAGACTGAGACACTATATGAAGTAGAGTCAGAAGGAGATAGACAACTACCACAAACCAGAAAGTCGTACGTTGCGTTGCCCGTAAAATAATTTCAATTGTCGAACGCGTTCGTTATATAATGCCGATGAAATTGTTTTTTTTTTTTTTAAGTTTCGCATTAGTTTTGTGTTTTTGTCTAGTTCTTCTTTCCTTCACACGCATACTTGTTACTCAGTAGATAAAGAGGTTTAGAATGGAGATAGTCAGTGGAAGCTCCGACGGAAGAGATACGAGGCTTTAAAGTCTTATGTAAGGTTTCGGGTTTCAATTCGACGGTAGAGATGGATGGTTTTATTTAGAGTGTCAACCCAACAAATGAACGTTTCGATTATTCACCTTGGACATTTAGTGTAATTGTCAAGTAGACGGTTATCAAAAATAAATTCATTTTTGTATCGGTATGCGCAGAAAGTTCGCCAAGTAATGTGAATTCGTAATCAAATTCAAGAAGTCACATCAAGTTTACGGGTTGCGATTAATTGAACGATTCATCTGTGGGTGTGTAGATATTTATATTTGCTATTTGGCTTTAGATATTTCCACAAAATCGTCAGTTGATCGTGGGTATGAGTACTTATAGTTTGATGACACTAGTCCGTTGGTCACACTATTGTGTGTGCAGTATTCAGTTCTTATTCTTAGCTTGTACCTACTCCGTAAATGTGTTTTTTTTTTTTTTTTTTTTTTTTTTTTTTTTTTTCAGGAATCAATTTTTGAAAGTGTAGCAAATTGCACAAAAAAAGTAAAACGAAGTTGATTAAAAAAAAAAAGTCTAGGTAGTGGATAATTAAAAAAAAAATCTATAAAAGAAAACCAAATTTATTTGATATTCAGAACGAAAATGTGCGTCCATACACGTCATTTAAAAAACTCCCCTTTTCAGCAAGATATGTCTTAAATCACATTCGGCCTTACAAATAATCAAACACTAATATAATAAACTAATAAACAATTTGATCTCCATCTTTACTAGTTCGATGACTTTCTGTTGAATCTATTACATTTGTTGTCACGCAGAATTTGTTTTCGTGAAAAACAAGATCTGTGGTTTCTTTCACAACGAGGATTTTATTCTACTAAAAGGAATACACAAATTGCAATTAAATTTGCCCAACAGATATCTTTCAAAGCCTTTTTGAGGCTTTTAATAAGCAAAAAACAAAACACAAAATAGGAAATGCCCTATTGTGCGTTCGGGCATAATTTTCGGTACTTTTTATAGACACTTTCCTTCGATTTCTAATACTTTATAATTGATTGATGAGTGCAATTGTGTCGTAATAAGAACAAATACCTTTCAAATTATTTAATAAACGGAACACTATTTATAAGAATTCTTTGATGCAAATCAAACCTTATTGGTGGTTAGCAAGTGAATATTTTCGCAAATAGAAATGATAGCCTGCTAATCCATTTCAGAAATATCACTTAAGAAGCCATAAGCGTTTTTAGAACCAATCGCTTCTGTTTTCGAGTTTCAATTTGCTTTGCAACGAGACAGAGCTTGCCAGAGTAGATAGCAAAGTAAAAATAAATACAATTTGATCTTTTAAAAATTGAGTGATTATATTAGATATTTAATTCGGGAAACTTAGAACGACAAAATTAATTTCTCGCAGAAAAATATAAATCTGCGGCGTACATTTTTATGGCCGAAAACTGTCACGTTTCCACCTCCATGAATTCACACATAGTACCTACTATTTCTCCAGAAGTTCCTAAATTTGTTAATTTGTTTGTATTTTTCTGAGTGGTGACAATTCTATTATTATATCTATGTATTCCGTGAAGTCAACAATTTCACACCAACCATACTTTCCTCAGAGATCCTCATTTTCGGTAAACAAACTCCTTTTGCAAAGAGTTTAATAAGGGTTTTGTTGCGGCCAAGTATCTACCTGTGTCGCCTAAAGTTCTGAGAATTGTTAAAAAAAAACAGGTTTCAGGTATGAGCCGTCCAAACCTAAGTAAGCAGATATTTTATTCTGTTTGCGGCGACTGTCAAGAATGTTTTGAAAATATCCCAAACTTATATAAAATCATTTTTAAGTGAGTTTCCTTTCATTGCTTGCAAACTATTTAAAAAGGAAAATCAATCAAAAAGCAAGAACTAGCGGTTAAACAAGATAAAATAGACGAAAACACAGACCTATAAGCTTCAAGCGTATAGAAATTAAACAAAATTGCTATTTATTTTTTGTATTTTTTGCATACATTTGTACAAATTTGTGTTTGTTTACTTAAAAGCTATTTGCATTGTTTTATTACAACGAATAAAATAAGAAAACACTTAAAATTTACTAAAATTAATTTATAATAATTGTAAACAGTCAGGTTGAACAACAGCGTATTTAAATTAGCTCCTTTTACGAAATTTAATACTGTAATTTTGGACGGTTGGGCAACTCATCTTCAAAATGGCATATAACCCTGCTTATAACTTAACTTTTGGGCTTCACTAGTAAAGAGTGCCCGCCGGGAAGGTATACTACTTTGTTTGTTTATAATTGTTGATTAAATGAAAGAGAATGGATCTTATATTGATGTTTTATCTAATGTCGGCAATTACGTATGGAATACAATATCAGGTAAATGTCCGCCGCTATTAGTCTCACAAATGCGAGCCCTTTTGAGCACATTTTTCATTACATCCTCACACATTTCACGCGGTATTTCATTAATTTCATCACGAATATTTTGTTCTGGTTTGTTTGCATAAACCTTGCCTTTCAGATATCCCCACAAAAAGAAGTCCGGAGCAGTCAAATCAGGCGACCGTGGAGGCCAATCAACATCTTCATTTCTTGAAATAACTTGTTGTGGAAAGAGTTCTCGCAGTAATTCCATTGTAATCCTGGCTGTATGCGATGTGGCACCGTCTTGTTGATACCACATGTTAATCAAGCCCAAAGCATGAAGTTGTGGCGTTAAAAAGTGTTCAATCATATCACGATATCGCTCCCCATTCACAGTTACCGTTACGCCGTTTTCATTTTCAAATAAGTAAGGTCCAATGATTCCTCCTGATCAAATTGCACACCAGACTGTAACTTTTAATGGATGCACGGGTGACTGATGAATAATTTGAGGGTTTTCCATTGCCCAGAACCGACTATTCTGTTTATTCACATATCCATTCAAATGAAAATGTGCCTCGTCACTCATTATGATTTTTTCATGAAAATCGGGGTTGTCATGGGCTAGCTGTAACATCCTATTGACATATGTACGGCGGCGTAAATGCTCTTGTGTCAACTGAATCTTAAATGGAAACAAATCCTTGTGCAAAATTGTCGCCAAAGTTGTTCTTTGAAGACCAAGCTCCTGAGCACGGCGTCGAATTGAGGTTGATGGATTATTTTGAACACTTCCTTGAGCAGCAGTAATGTTTTCAGCCGATCTTGCAGTACGTTGTGGTCCATACTTGGGCCTATCACCTACAGACCCTCTTTCTTCGAAATCATTCACTACACGATAAATAGTGCGTTTTGTTGGCACGTTGTTTCTCCCAAAAATTTCACGTAACTTTCTCATCGTCACAGTAATCGATGATTGATTTTGATAAAATATTTTAACGATTAAAACACGTTGGTTTATCGAATATTTTTTCATAATAAATTTGCCATGTGTCTACTTCACGATTGCCAAATATGAACTGTCAAGACTAATGTTTACCAAAATGGCGGCAAAACAAAGTAGTATACCTTCCCGGCGGACACCCTGTACAAGGCCACACTTCTCTTTATATTCATGTAGTTCTTGTTCTCTTTTTTTTTGTAATCACTATGTGATTATGCGGCTCATATATTGTCAACAGCTAGTGGAGTGGTCTGGAAAGTCCTGATCTCAGTGTTGCCATAAAAATATTTTTACAAATCAGCAATTATGACAAAAAAAAAATATGCATTGCAGATTGCTATATTCACAAAAAATTTTTATTTATGTACCTAACAATAACAAAAAAAGCTGAATACGAAAATGGCAGCATGCAGTGAAATCAAGTGTGCAACAAATTAATGTTAAAATTTGTTAAAAAGAACAAAATATATTATTGCGGATGCAGACAAAATCTGAAGCGCAGATTTCTGGTTTTTAAAAGTCTGCAGCGAGGTTGAAAATCTGCAAAATGCAGACCAAACTGCACTTATGGCAACGCTGGTCCTGATCTTGAAATTCAAAAAGTTGTGCCTTCCCAACATAATTCTAAAACGAAAAATATGTAGTTTGATCAAAACGACACAATTCCTAAATAGTAGTTTTGTGATAAATGCGTTTTAAAGTTCAAAAATGTCTTCTAAATTCAGTTTTTACTCTACATTAACAAATTACTAAAATTTGAAAAATTACAACAACTATAACGTTTTAGTGGAGGCATGTTGTTTTGGCCAACGAATATTTTGATTTTTTTTTTCTCTTCGGGTGGATTTGATTTGATTTCACGAACAATTTTGTAAATACTCCAAATTTACCAACAACTTCTTCTGGCAGTACTGCAAGCAAACTGCTTACTTAAATACGTTCGCGCCCTCGAGCTTGTACCTATTTCGGTTGCCAGCATTGCGTGCAACTTTGTTTCACCGAGCCAGCTCGTTCAGCAACAACTATAGGTACCTACGTCTCTCAAAAATAAACTTGAAATTCTTCGCAAAGATCTGGGGAACATTTAATTTAAATTAATTGCACATAATTATTAAATGTAGCGCCCAGCCATAGGGCTGCGGTACGCACTACTTGATGCGACCGTCTTTCATATTGGCACAAGTTCAACGGCCAACAATACGGAAATAGCACCGAGTACAGCAATACCCCCGAGTACGAGCGTGTACGCATACATCTATTTGACGTTTTGCAAGAATTATAAAATAAGAGAACGTAATAGTACGCATTGTCTGTATCTGTATCTATATCTATGACTACTACACAGTACAGTGTGCAGATAAAAAATTCATCATATTTTTCTTTCTTGCTAATTTATTTAATATTCAAGTTCTTAAGTGCTGTTTGAGCGTTTATTTATGACAGGAAACTCCTTGTGATTCTAAAAATACCTATATACACTGCAACGGAATGAATAGGTATAGGTGCGGCGGCGTGCGGTATTTCTCAAGTCCCACAGTATATCTATGACTGCCTACAAAGTAAAAAGGCTAAAAGTGAGTGCCGTGAGATGAATGCTTAAAATTCGCCAAGGAAAATTACGAATTTTCAAAAGAAATGTACATCCTTGCAGGAAGTGACCACATGGTCATATACGTAGTGCTAGCGCCATCTCATAGTTTGTGGGGGTCGATTTTTAAATAATTTAAATTTTGCAATGTATTATTTTTTTTTTTCAATTGAATTGTAATTAGAAATTAATTTGAGGGACTTATGTGTGGTGAAGCTATACCGAGATAAGGCGCAACATCAACAATTGCTGGGCCAAAGTATAGTTATTTTTATTGCTAAACGAAAATAGCATATGGGTCAGAATTGCCGACCTGTGATGCTGAAAATACACCGCGGTCTACGAAAATACGAAAATACTACTGAGTATGTTGCGGTGGGTGTGACAATGCGCAGTTTCAATTGTTTTGTTTACTTATTATTTAGATGTGGTAGCTGGTAGATTTGGCAAATTTAGTGTACTCAGTTTCTTTTTGATGTCACAACGCTTTGGATGTAAACACGGTTCTTGGCTGATTTGCAAGGAAAAACAGTCAGTGAGGATACACACTGATGCGCACACCGAAGATGATACCTCAACAAGTAAGGTCCCTCCAGATACCGCGGTTGAATGCCTCCTGCTGTGCAATCAAAGTTAGCTGTGGGGCCGCAGGCAAGGAATACGTTGGTTTATTGTTTCCGAGAGAAAGAATGATGAACTCGGGAGATAAAGTTGTAATGCTGAAATGATTTCGACAAATCGAACGCCACCTTCCATAGATTTGGCATATTTAGGCTAAGGATTCCCCAAACTTTAGTTCACCATAAAAGACCCGACTCCATGTCAGCTATTATTATATTATTTGGGAAACTAATATCTTATACTGCGTGTTTTTGGTCATTTTCACCCTTGACATACACCTTGTAGTGGGTATGGTATCTCGAAAGAGTTCTCCACTCTTATTTCCATTCAAGAATGAGGATGATTACCCGCCTCTGAGGTGTTCTTTTTTTTATTGTTTGGTACTTAAGTAATTAAGTCTTTTTCGGGTCAAAGCCCCATAAGACCGCACCACTAGTAAACTCGGATTTCTTTGGAATTTGCAGAGACCTTCTTAAATAATACCCAGGGCTGCCGGTTTATAATTTCGTTGGGTAGTATAATAGATTTTTTTGGGCGACTTCCGGGGAGTAAAGATAAAAATCAAAAAAAGCTTGCAAGAAACGGGTCGAAAATAACGGGTGATTTTTTAGCTGGTTTGGTTTTGGCAACACTGGTTTTGACAGCTGACGTGTGTTTAGTACCTTGTGTCACTGTCAAACAGCTTCAGTTTGGTTTGCAATTTAACCATGGATCGTCTTACAAATGAACAACGCTTGCAAATTATTGAATTTTACTATCAAAATTCGTGCTCGGTTCGAAATGTTCATCGCGCGCTGCTTCCATTTTATGATCGGCATTCTCGACCTTCTGAGCAGTCTATTCGGAAGATTGTGACCAAATTTCGCACCAAATTTACTTTGTTGGACATTAAACCACCAACACGTTTACGTACTGTGCGTAGTGAAGAAAATATTGCGGCCGTATCAGCTAGTGTGACAGAAGACCGCGAAATTTCGATTCGGCGCCGTTCCCAGCAGTTAGGCCTTTGTTACAGCACTACGTGGAAAATTTTGCGGAAGGATTTGTGCGTAAAGCCTTTTAAGATACAGCTTGTGCAAGAACTAAAGCCAGCCGACCTACCACAACGCCGAATTTTTGGTGAATGGGCTCTTGGAAAGCTGGCCGAGGATCCGCTTTTTTATCGAAAAATTGTGTTCAGCGATGAGGCTCATTTTTGGTTGAATGGGTACGTAAATAAGCAAAATTGCCGCATTTGGAGTGAAGATCAGCCAGAAGCATTGCAACAGCTACCAATGCATCCCGAAAAAGCCACTGTTTGGTGCGGTTTATGGGCCGGCGGCATTATTGGGCCATATTTCTTCAAAGATGATGCGAATCGCAGCGTTACTGTCAATGGTGAACGCTACCGAGCGATGATAACAAACTTTTTTTTGCCCGAAATGGAAGTTCTTGACTTGCATGATATGTGGTTTCAACAAGACGGTGCCACATGCCACACAGCACGCGAAACAATGGCGCAATTGCGAGGCGAGTTTGGTGAACAGTTAATTTCACGTTTCGGGCCGGTCAATTGGCCGCCTAGATCGTGCGATTTGACACCATTAGATTATTTTTTGTGGGGGTATGTCAAGGCTAATGTGTATAGGGACAAGCCCGCTTCGATTGACGCACTGGAAGCCAACATCCATGCATTCATTCGTGAGATACCGGCCGATATGTGTGAAAGAGTATGCCAAAATTGGACTCAGCGGATGGACTACCTGAGACGCAGCCGCGGTCAACATTTGCATGAAATTATCTTTAAACATTAAATTGCAAGGTTCAAACTATCGATTCAAATAAATATTTCATTCATTTTTTCGAATTTTTTGTGTTTTTTTTTTTTTTTAAAAGTTCTAAACCTCTTAAAAAATCACCCGTTACTTGCATCTATGGCCCTTAAATCAGTAAGAACTGCGCTAAGCACGCTTGCAAGGAAGATTGACATTGAATCCTGGAGTAGAACTAACCTACGACGGACCAATCACATTACTTGCAGGCACACTAAAGAACTATGGCCAGAGGTGAGCAAAAAGAGGTCTGAATGTATGATCGGACTAAGCCGCAAAGATATTCGCATACTCACGGGAGTCATTACTGGACACTGTGCGATAGGACACATGCGGAACGGCTGGGGATACTGCAAAATGATTTTTGCAGAAGCTGTAGGGAAGTTGAAGAAATCGGGTCTATCACAGAATCCTTCGTATTCGGAATATACGAACCCCGAAAGAACTATCACAGAATCCGTCGTAGGGTAATTTTTTTGCTTTTGAAATTCGTAGAACGTGGTATATTCAGTGATATCACTTTCTACGAATTTCAAAATTCCCCTATGACGGATTCTGTAACAGTTCTTTCGGGGTTTGTATCAAAATTCCGAATACGACGGATTCTGTGATAGACCCGAATATAATCTGTTGGCCACCCACTTTGCGAATGCCCAGCCTTTAAAAACAGCAGACAGAGAATTCTCAAGAGTTACTTCCTCGATGACCTAGAGGATCTGAAGAATGTTGATCTCAAAGTACTCCTGAGATTAATACTTAAATCTGGGTGGTTCTAGTAGATAATAAAATAAAATAAATAGTTGGCGCAACAGGTCCGGAGAGACCCTAGGCCTAGCTTCTCACAACCATTCGTTTTGTGTGAGTTTCTCATTTTTGGAACGAATGGAAGGGATCTACAATTTTATACCGACTCCAAACGGCTGATTGAGAAGCTCTTTCAAGACATTTATACTCTCGGATGTTTGTCAGACGTTCGCGAGAGGTAGCGCAGCGGAAAAAAACCCTAAGTCGGAATTGAGTTTTTGCGGGATTCGAACCTGGGACCCCCGCATAGCAGTCCAACACACTAACCACTAAGCTACTGCATTCTAGTAGATAAACAGAATTCATATCATTGGCTACTCGTAGAACGAACTAGAGAATCAGGTTACAAGGGAGCTTTAAGAACACATGAGATTCATACTAAATATATTTGGCTCCAATTTTAATTCTTGTTTCTCAACAGTCTGCACTGGATGGTCTCCGTAACTGGACACAATGGACCCAACTGGTCAAAGTGAGCTGTGGTAACTGCCACAAGAGCATTTACCTACCTACCACTTAGACAGGTTCGACTGTATATAGACTTTGCCATTCTCAATATTAGCCAGTCTGTATTTTTGAACTATTATAACCCAACGTTTTCTCGTTCCGCTTTCCGTGATCTCGTAAACTTGACTTACTTACACTTTCAAGCAAACTTGCAAAGCTCCAGGGAATAGTCACACCCTATGCACCTGACTGGATTTGATCGCAACAGTTCTATATTCAGCTAAGTACTCTAAGCCTTATCACAAAGATCAAGTATTTTTCAAGTTCTTGAACACACCACGGGTGTTGTTCGAACGAATGCACCACTTGAAAACATGTTATTCCCACTAGAACGTGTTATTAAATCTAAAGCGCATTTTCATTATTGAGCTAATCATGTATACATACAAGTGTCTCTATCCATCTCTCAATTTTACAGCTAATACGCAAAAGCGCAATTATTCCCTCGTATATCGAGATCACAGAAAATGAGAGAGAAAAATGAAATAATGCAGTCTACATATTTGCATTGAATGTTTAATAAGAGACACATTCTAGCAGCTGCATTTGACCTTAATTTAGCAGCGGCGACTTAATAAAATTAAAATCTAGTTAGAACGTACTCTAAGGAGAAATAGTACAACGAGTACTTGTATAAGAGATTGTCGGACGTTGCCTGTCGTGTTGGGGGCTCATTTGATAGAAACACGATGCGTACTCGTCCATTTGAATAATAATGCTCGACGGCAAGCACTCATGATGCCCGATTTACTATCTGGCTAACCTTGTGATAATTGCACACGGAAGCAGACGGGCCGCTGTACAGAGACACGACTTTTTTTGTTTTTTTTTTTTTTTAATCGCATACTCACACTACTGCTGGTGAAGATTTCAGGCTCTCACACACACTTTGTGAATTCACATATTTGTTGGCTATTTTTGAACTATCGGCAGTGAAAGCGTACTCTGGTGATGGGCGTGTTAAATATTGGCTACCCTATAGCATTCTATTTGGCCGAGTAATTAAGATGATCAAGAGTAGGCAAATGGTTGGGATATTTCTAATAAAAAATATTAAATACTACGTATATCTAAATTTGCGTCAGAATTGCATTAAATCGAATTAAGTAGTGGGTATTCAAGTTGCAGATAATGGAACGAAGTAATTGTGTGAATTTATTATTATTATTATTTTTTTTTTTTTTCAAAGGTTTATTTATTGTCTGATGAATTGTAATTTTTAATATTTATTCATAGTTGAATACTGAAAATGCTAAAATGCAATAATAAAAACCTGTAAATAATTGATTTTAAATTCCAATTTCTGAATTATTATTAATTGACTTGGTGATATCATACCATTACCATGTGGGACAAAGAACAGAACTTAATGCTAAGATGTTGAGTTTATGTTTTCCTTCCATATAAGACTGTCTTCCTCAATTAAGAAAAGGGTGCGTTGAAATATTGGTAAAAAAAAGTCGTATGCGGTATGGCAATAAGTTGTTATTACTACTGGGAAAACCCACAAAATTTTACTGTTTTTTTAGGGAAAATTTAAAAGAAAACTCATTGGGCCTTATCAATAAACATTTTTATTTTCGACTCTAAATTTGAGTAGTTCGCAGTGGCTATATTTCGGCTGTAGGAAATGGGGCCCCAAATTTGTGGTTTATTTCATAATGAAATTAAAAATAACGAAAACTACTTTTTATATAATATTGTTGATATATATATATATATTTTTTTTTTTTTACCGAGGGTAGGTGAAAATCTTCCAAGGACACTATGAGAATAGCAAGCGCGTGCTCATAGTAGTGTCAGATTTTTACTGACTAAAAACACCACCCTTCGAAAGATTGTTAGATACTGCAACTAAGATATAACTTATCAAGCAATTTTTCCATAACGAAATAACAACTTTTGACAGGCTACTTTCCAATGAAAGATCCTGCATGTTCCGCAATTTAGACGCGGTTAATCTTATCTTGCCAAGTCGAACGGTTTCGTTCTTTGTAGCCGGCGCAATAAATTGTTCTCGTCCAAAATTTGTCGGACTGTATTGTTGACATGTCCGATTAGTCGGTTTCTATGTTTTCTCGCGAAGCTTCTAGTTTCAGCTTCAATTGTTGGAATTCCGAGATCCCTGTGGATATCGTCGTTTCTAATATACCATGGTGCTTGTACAATTTCTCTAAGCACTTTATTTTGAAAAGTTTGTAGATTATTGGCATTTGTTTTCTTGGTACAACCCCAAAGTTGTATACCGTAGGTCCACACCGGCTTTAGCACTTGCTTGTATAGAAGCAGTTTGTTTTCGGTACTGAGCTGGGAATGTTTTCCGAGTAACCAGTACATTTCTCTATATTTGATATCGAGTTATTTACGTTTCATTTTCACGTGCGAATTCCATTTCAGCTTTGCGTCGAGTGTCATTCCCAGGTATTTGGCCTGGTTTGCAAAGGGTATTCGGGCCAAGTTTAAAAAAGTTGGCAAGTCATTTGTTTTCTTATAGGTGAAATTCACGTGAACAGATTTAGTTTCGTTGAGGGTGATCCGCCAGTCCCTCGTCCATTCATTTACCTTATTCAGTGCGATTTGCAGTTTTGCCGTCGTTTCTTCAATAGTGTTACCTACTGCTAGGATAGCGGTGTCGTCGGCGAACGTAGCGAGAGTAGTGCCATCTTATCTTGGTATATAGCGAGTATGTAGCAGATAGAGAAGGGGCTCTAGGACACTTCCTTGCGGCACGCCGGCCGAAATTTCCTTAAGCTTAAGTGTTCGTTTCCATGTCTAACATGGAAGAGTCTATTCCCGAGATATGATTCTAAAATATCATATAGGCGTACGGGAAGAACTTGTCGTAATTTAAATTTTAAGCCGTCATGCCACACCTTATCAAAGGCTTGTGAGACGTCAAGGAATACGCTTGAGCATATCTTTTTTTCTTCAAATGCTTTCTCAATTACGTCAGTAATTCTATGCACTTGGTCAATCGTCGAATGCTTGGTTCTGAACCCAAACTTGCGGTCAGGGATAAGATTATTGTTTTCTATAATCGGTTTTAGGCGCGTCAGTAAGATTCTCTCGAAAATTTCTCCCGTGATCAAATCATAACCAGGAGCTTTCTTAGGTTTTAGGGATTCAATTTCACGTTTTAGTTCCCTTAGCGTTGCACTTGTGAGTATTAAATCATCGGATTGTAATTCCGTCCCAATAACACTGTCGTGTACCGCCCGAACATCGTACGGCTTGAAGGTTTCTTCTAAATGGGCGGCAAAAACGTCCGCTTTTTCCTTATCTTCCCTTACCCATTCATTTTGATTTGTTTTAATTGGCGGTGCGGGGATTTTGGTGCCATTTACTGCTTTCCAAAGTGAATAATTGGAATCTTTTTTCGCCGTTATACTTTCAAGGTAAGAACTTATCGCATGATTTTTAAAGTCCTTAATAGCAGTCTTTAAAAAATTGCACAAATAATTCAAATGTGTTTTATGTTGCGAAGCGCGACTCTGTTGCCATTTTTTACGCGCCTTCCTTTTTTTCGTTGACCAATTCTTTTATTACGGGAGGATATCGTAGACCGTATTTGGCCGGCGTTTTTCTTAGATTAGGCGTATTATTCCAGGAAGCGAGCTGTACGATCTCAACGAAGCGATCTATTGATATTGGGTAAACTAATTTAGATTAAAGGAAATTTGTATATACTCAACCTCACACCCACCCCGTAATCTAACAGTAAACCCAGGTAGGGGGGTTGTATATTATGTATTCCATGTCGGAAGGGTAACAATTAATAATAAAAAATTAGTTTTGGGGACTTTTTTTTGTTTTGTATTTGTATTTTGTATTTATTTATTATAATAATTGTTTCTTATTAAGATGGCATCTCATAAATTTGTGAAGGCTTTACAGTTTAAGTATAAGAGCTTTAAAGTTTGAAACAATAAGTATAATGAACTAGTTACATGCATTAAATGGTAAACTTACATTACATACATTAAACAAAACTTAATTAAAAAAAAAAAAACACACATCTCTTTGGCATTAACATATTATGTATCACTGGCCAAGTGTTTGAATAGTTTAGTTTTAAATGTGCTTGTGTTTGTGGTTCTCCTTAGTACAATGGGTAGCGAGTTCCACAGGAGAGTGGCATGGACGAAAAATGAACGCTCAGATTGCAAGAAATTGAATCTGGGCCTTATTAATATAGCTGTTCTTTGTGACCTGGCGAAACTTAGTCTGCTGTGCAAATACTCCTGTTGTTGGGTCAACATTATACCGCGCAAAAGAGTAAGTGTTCTAAATTGAATGAGCTTGTCGAAAGTTAGGCCCATTATCTGCAGGGAGTAGCTAGATATGTGGTCAATAAAACGTTTATTAAAGATATATCTTGCGAGGATATAGTAAATAACATTTAATTTACGCCTAGTGTTGCAGTCAACATGGCAAAAAACCTCGCAACCATACAAAAGGATAGGTAGTATAAGGGATTTCACAAGTAGCAGCTTAGTTTTAGTGGGCAAAGAACTTGTGGACCACAGAAGTCGGATGCCATTGTATACCTACCTTCCAATTGTAGCAGCAACATGATCGGTCCAAGTATAAGCTTTATGAACGTATGTATTCAATTGATGACTGTCCTAACAAGATTGGCGGAAAATTAGATGTATTTAACTGATGCTTATAGATACAAAGAGCCTTAGGCTTTGAAGGATTTAGAGACAAGTTGTGCTTTAGAGCCCACTGGTGAATGACCTCTAAGTCTTCATGAATTAATTGAACGCTATTAATCATATCGAACGGGCAGCACATAAATAATTGCACATCGTCAGCAAACATGTGTACAGTAGAATTTTTTTATAAGGTCATTTCGTCTTTTGGGGTTCAATAAGTCCCCATAAAAGGAAATAACACACCAAATTTTATTAAAAATCGGGAGTTATTTTAAATTTTTGTTTTGGGGTCTTATTTCATTAGGGCCTTATTTCGCAGAGCCCACCGCATTAGGCAGTTTT
This sequence comes from Cheilosia urbana, assembly GCA_946477585.1. NCBI lineage: Eukaryota > Metazoa > Arthropoda > Insecta > Diptera > Syrphidae > Cheilosia > Cheilosia urbana. The sequence continues at coordinate 123,053,462 of OX297853.1, forward strand.
ATTCACTCGAAGTTGAACACAACTTGGGGATTTTTATATATCAAACTCCCCAAGTTGTGTTCAACTTCGAGTGAATAAAACGGCCCTAACTTTGTGCTTATGACAACATATTGTAAGTGCATGTAAGCATGTTACATGAAGTAGGTAGTCTATAATTCCAAATTAATACAAGGAGCCTCAGCTAACTTCAATAAAATGACGCGCAGCTAAACTCAGTTCAATTTTATATAAGTCTGTCAAAATAACTGCTGATCTTCAAATTTGATCGAATATTACTATCTCGCTCGGCTGTGCCCGTGCTAAAAAAAACTATTTCCGAAAATCTACTAAACAAAAAAATTCATGTAGAATTTTTGACAAATACAATCTCACTAAATATTGCGATCGAGGTAAAAAAAAAAAAAAATTCCCAGTATAAAATATATGGAAAATTATTTTTTATGAATTTTTCAATTCCCTTTTAAAGTTTTCCAATTTTCTCGTCATATAAACCTTCCTTAGACACAGACAGACACAACAAAGAAAAGATAGCTCAAATCGGACGATCCGTTCACGAGTGATGTTCGTTCTAACGGATGCAACTTTATTTGTCGTGGTGAAACCGGTTTAATATTTAACATATCAATAGAAACGAAAGTGATTAAGTTTGCGCGCAAAAAGTGTTTCGGTGTATGTTGAGCTTTTCAAGTGTGTCTTTGTTGACTATACTCTGTTCAATTCGTATTTTCAGTACAGGCCTTATGGGAAGCTCTTTTTTTCTACCAGTGGTGCCTGTAGCTACTCTCAAGGCACTCAACACAAGATTTGCCACTGAAATAAAAGCGAAACCACTGGTGATTCCAAAGAATTTGTTGTTGTAATTTACGAAAAACCCAACCAATTTTTCTCAAAGGCGCATACATCCCATCATGACCAGTCTGCCAGACAGTCGCGAGCAGAATGAGGATGACGACGACGGTGATATTCTCGTGTGCGGTTGCTATTTTATCGCAGAAAATAAACATGTGTTGCTATTTTATTTGCAAAAATATCTTTACGGGTTTTTCTATGGATATTTTCACAGAACTTTTGGTTTTGTTGCTTTTAAAAGCTTTTGAGAGCGAATAAATGAATTTGATTATGTGGGATGTTGCCATACAGTTCTTAGGTACTCCTTTAATTATTTTGTATTTCTGAAGGATCTGTTAATATGCAGTTAAACCATTTTTTCTTAATAAAGAGTTGGTATTTGGTAGCCCTACCGATATTTGTGAGAGAATTATGCCAATTTATAGTGCTTACTATGGCAACCATGTGAGAGCTTATAAATGGAGACAGCTTATTAAAATCCGTAATAGTTAGGGTGAAAGGCAAATAGCCTATCTTCCCTGTACTGAAAATACGAATTGAACAGAGTATAGCAGTCATTCGTTGACGCGCTTATTTGTTTTTACTAGAGTTCGCCCAGTGGTAGAAATTCTACCATTGTACTGACCTGGCTTATGCACAAAATTTTGCAAAATAAATTACACACAGCATTGCATCTCTGCACATTCTTCCGAACACAAATTCAAGCGAATAATGTAGTGTTTAAGACAGTGAAAATCGGCGCACTGGCTTATTTTAATAAAAATAAATAAAAAGTGTGTTGGATTACTAAGCGAGGGGTCCCAGGTTCGAATTCCGCTAAAACACAAATTCCAACTTAGGGTTTTTTTTCGCTACGCTACCTCTCGCGAACGTCTGACAAACATCCGAGGGTATAACTGTCTTGAAAGCGCTTCTCAATTAGCCGTTTGGAATCGGCATAAAATTGTAGATCCCTTCCATTCGTTTCAAAAATGAACCCAAAACCAATAGTTGTGGGAAGCTAGGCCTAGGGTCCCTACGGACCTGTTGCGCCAACTATTTTTTTTTTTCTTAAGACAGCAAAAGTGGTTCTTAACTATTTACCTTCGCTCATTCATATAAACGATTTTATTTAATCACCTGATTGTAGGGGTTTATTTAAAAAAACAAATTGAAAAGTGCTGAATTTGCATGTAAATCCTAGTTTTCTACCAACGTGTTAAGTTTCAAATCGACATGACTTACTCCATTTTTAAGTTTCTCGATTACGTATAGTAAGATAAATTTTGTTGTTGTTTTGTAAAATTTGTTTTTGTACAAAATTTCAAGCTCAAAAAAGTGTGTCGCAAAATTCTGTCCGCCTGTCTGTCAGTTTGTCCATATATCCAAAAGCCTACAGCCTAAACGACTGCCCAGATTTCGTTCAAACTTCGGATTTGGAGTTTGGGGGGCTTACAATTCGGGGCAGGGGTTACCATGAATGCATACTCATTTTTTTGGCTAAAAATTCGAATAAAATGCATTTCCAAGGTAATATGTTCATTTCTTACTTATTAAACTCAGTTCTTGTCTATATTATCGTACAATAGATTTATGAAAAAGTATTTTTTTTTCATTTGGTTCTCTTTAGTTTTCCGGAAAATGGTTATAACGATTTTGATCAAAATGCATACTTCGAGTAAAATTGATGTTCTCAAAATTGTTGTGTGCCTATTTCACAATTTTCAATTCAAATCACCGAAAACGCTGATTTAAAAAACTGCTCATATCTCTAAATAGTTCAGCGTAAGTGTTTTTCAAACTAACATTGCAATATATTTGGTACCTACTGTTTTGTCTGTCAAATTTTACAAGAACCGCTCCAACGATTTTGATCAAAATACATATTGAAGATAATATAAGTATTCCAAATAGGATCCCCTACCTAGTTTTTCTCAAAAATATCGAATAAATCAGTTTTTTAATTATTTCTCAAAAATAACTACCCAAAAGCGGATCCGCGTTCATATAATTCTTTAAAACTCAACAACACACTTCCATTAAAAATGCAATAACAGCAACGCAAAACTTTTTCTTAGCAACTATTATTATTTGTGAATTGTCGTTTTTTTTTTTTTTTTTTTGAGGGAACAACTCTTAACCACTCAGTGAATATTATTATTATTATTCGATGTCAGTTTAGTGGAGCTAAAAACTCAGCATTGTTTGATTAACTAAGTTATTTTGTACATAACACATTTGTTTAAATGCTTTTTAAATTACTTCCATCAGATTTGTTTATGGCGTACAAAACGTTAGTTGAATATTTTTTTATAAAATAATATAATAAACAAAATGCTGTTCATGTCCATCCATTTTGTAGGCGGCAACTTACAGCAGTAATTCTATGTTCAGACGATTGCTAGATCTGACAATATTGCCAGCTCTACCAATGTTCTAATAAATGAGCCTGTCAATATACAAAATATTTCCAGATCCGTTGGCAGGCATTGCAAAGTCAGTACGACACTTAATTTTTTTTTTTTTTTTTTTTCACACTTTGGAAATGAAACAAGAGGAGTACGAAAAATTACAACGAAAATTTTAGATAGGTTGATTGTGTCAGGCATCATAATTCTTAAACCGCAAAATAAAAAAAGGACAGACATTGAAAAATGCTTGATTTAATTTTAAACAAATTTTTGTAGTAAATGGTCTTATGAAAATTTAGAATTATTTACTGTAAGAAAAATATGGCTCAAACATTTTAATGACTTCAGGTTGCTTGTTTTTTACGAATGAATTGAAAATTAGAATTTTGTAGAAATAAATAAATGTTCGTTTATAAATATTTCCTTAAAAAAAATTTAATTCAGACAGTGGTTTCTTCTGACGATTTCTTAACAACAGAAATTCATTGAAAAGGATCATTAAAATTTCTAGATCCTTTTAAAAGTATCATTAAACAAGGAAAGGGTTATACATTTTCATATATCATTTTCGAAGGTCTTATTTATCCACGTATTCGAAATTAGTTAATTCACTCATTTTGTCTACAGAAAATTGCAAAGAAAATGGCAAAGAAAATGGCAACGAAAATTCTTTTTGTTCGTTCAAATAGTTAAATAAATGAAAAATATTTATCTGGCAATGAAAAAGTTGTCTCGCGCTCGCTTCGCTACTTTAAAGGGTATACGCAAAATACTTCCTGCTAAATATAAGCCTAGGTTTCTGGACCAGCCCATAGAATCCATTGCTTCGACGGATATGTCAATGTAATCGTATCCAATGGAACAAACAGTCCTATACAACACTTCAATACACGTAAAATAATTGGGGACGTTCGGATACCTAGTTTATGTAAAACGTCAGCTAGATTTGTCGGGGCTAGGTATCCGAACGCGTTGACTAGGCAAATTGATTTGGTTTTGTATTCTCGCGGTCAGCGTTACCTTTGTTGATTTTGCCCTTTTTTACTTGGAAAAGGCCCTTCATACATTTTTCAAAAATTCTTATTTGAAATAAGTAAATTAAAAATGTAAGACGTTGGCCTATCACAACACTATTATACCGTCATCTGTACTAATGGTTTTTAAATATCGTGCGAAAATTCTAAATTTGCAGAGTAGCTTTAGAAATGGCACCTTTGTCTCTCATCAGCCCTCATCGTAATTCTTCATCGGCCACTCTGTTTATTTTAAATTTGACTCTTCGAAATGTCAACTGAGTATGCAGGCAGGATTTTCATGACTAGATTTGTAGAATTCCCCTCCATAAACGTCAACTGCAAAAACTAGTCACGTGACCACTCTGGGCCAATAAAAATTTAAATAAATCTAGTCAGACAGCTGTCAGACTTACTAAACTAGGAATCCGAACGTCCCCATTGTTTTCCTTCCACAATATTTTTTTTGAGTGAACTGTATTCTCGGTGATTAACTTGAATAAAAATGACAGTTGCTCGCTTCACTCAATATTTTCACCCATCACAGTGATTCCTCTCAAAAAACCAAACTGTCAACGGGTGTAACGGACAGAAGAAGAGAAAGTAAACCTACTTTATCTGTATCCATGCGTCAGAACTTCTATGCCTTGAATCGCTAGCCTCACTATTCGCATACTCTTCGTCATCACCTCTATTGTATTGAGGTATTTGACATAGTTGTAAACAACGCAATTTTCCTTCGACCTGGTTGGTAGGCTTAAGTGGCTGAAATTCCCTGTTGCCTGGAGAAGGAAAGACACAAATAACGCATTGAGCGCCGTTTTGATACCACAACTAAGACTTCGACCTACATATCAGGTTATTAAAACTCAGTAAGACCACATAATTCAAAGAAAACCCATCCCGAATATCATTAAAGGACGACTGTCAATTGGAAGTGTGTGAAGTGATCGATGAAATCGAAGACAGCCATGACACCCACTAAGTTGGCGCACATATCTGACATGTGTTGTATGCCATGTGTCCCTATAACTCCATTTCTTCATTATTAATTAAGCTCCACTTTTACGCCACGCTAAGGATTATCCAAGACAATTCGCAACATTTCCAATGTTCAACATAATCAATATTTATCCCGCTGTCTGGAAGGATTACCAAATATGAGTATAGACCAGTGTCACCGAACTGTATAATGTATATGCCTCGGCAAAGCAACACATGCACGTACATGGGCACCACCCTCCGAAGGACGACGACAACGCCAACGACAACGACGACAAAACTATTACGACAATTACACTTGATCATTATGACATTCCTTTCATCGGAAGCCCAGACATTCAGTTCCTTGAAAATGTCTTCTCTTTCAGCGCCAAAGACATTGTTCTATGATTGCCGATTATCATCAAGGACTCAATTCGTCCGTGCACTTTCCACCCCACTTCGGCTCAATCAAAGTAACTTCCATCGGGATAGGGTGTAGTAAAGTGAAACGGACACAAAAGCCTTTCACCAAATCGAATGGAAACTGTAAAAAGTTTTCACATTTTCAAAAAAAAAAAAAAAAAAAATATCCATGCACATATAAATGTAAATATATGAACAACAATTATGTGTAGACATGAGAGTGCGTCACTAGGACATTTATGTAATTGGCCAAAGTATTTGTTGATTATCCTTATTATCAAAGTCTGGGGTTGCCGCCACTTTGAATGTATAGTTCAACGGGGAGCCACTGTCTGGAGGTATGGTAGTTTGCCATAGTTTCACTCGAATAGGGGGAGATATGCCGAAAGTTTTTTTTTTTTTACTTTCTTCTTCTCAAAGAGATTACTGCCGCCCTAGAAAGCAAATAGGTATCGGAACTCGGGTTGAAAGAACCAGATATAGAGACAATCTTGCCGAGTGTATTCCAACGCTCGCGACAACGATTTTGGTTATGTTGCTCTTTTTTGTCCGAGTTGAATTCTGTCGAGGAATAGAAAAGATTCGGCGGATGGTATAATCGATTAATCGGAATTATAACGTCTAGGTGGCGCCCGAAAAGAGTATCAAGAAAACCAGTAAAGAAGTCTGCAAACTTCTTGTGAATTCCTATGATCCACTTGTGGGTATATGATACCAGCGCGGGAGGAAGTAAGATGCACTTTCGCGAAGGTAGTTGCAGTTAGGAGGACATGGCCGACCGAGCTATGATGCTTGAGGTGCTTTCCTGAAAGTAGGGTAAAAATCTACATATTGAGTGAAAATAATTAAATTTTAATGGTCACTAATTGAACTCAGCTGAACGAAGTTTATTTTAAAACGTTACATAATGTCGTGCAACGTTTTGGCCCCCAGCGATACACCACAATGTCACGTAATTTATCGCAAATTATATGGGGCAGTCATAATCTTTTTACTTGGTCAAATTAGTCACTGTGTCCCGATCGTCGATCGCCGATCACCATCTATAGATAATGAACAATGTACCTACCTACATATAAAAGTAGTAGCGCGTTTTATAAATGGTACCGGTTGACGTGAAAGCTACTACACAGATTTTAATGGATATTTTCTTGAAATGTTTGCTAAAGCTTCGCGAAAGCCTTTTGGACTATGGCGCTTATTACTTACTTTTTTTCTTTTCCGGACCATTTTGACCAAAACGTATTTTTTCCTTACTTGCGGGTGGCCGTGGCGCAGTGATAGAGTGTTCGCTTGTTGAGTGGGAGGTTACGTGTTCAAATCCGAGCCAGTACCACGAAACATTTTTCACAAATAAAAAACTGGAATAAGTTTAAGTGAATTATAAGCGAACACAAATATCAACAATTCTCCCCTAGCTATTAGGACGCCACTCGTGGAGAATATCCACTGCGCCACAAACTCTTTCCTATCCCTCTTTCTCTTCCTAAAAAACTTGAATGCCGCGCTGTGCCCCGCATTATAAGGGTATTCATAACCCCTTGAGCGCGAGTAAAATTATAAAAAAAAAAAAAAAAAAAAAACTTACCTGCCTTACAGCCCGATCCTGGCAAACCTCACTGATACCTCACATCTCACAAGTCACAAAACCCTCACAAAGTCAGATGAAATCGATTTTGTGAGGTTATCGTATTTTGTCACCACACTCACAACTTGTGAGGCTCACAAAAACAACCGAATTTGTGATCTCCTATGGAGCAGGTCACAAAATTAAAAAAAAAAAAACAGTCATTTGATGGTCCTGGACACCTGGTTCCCTATTTACACTCACTTAATGACCTGAACAAAGCATTTTTAGCTACATTCGGGGAAAATACTATCATCTTTCTTGTATATACCATATCACTCGATGATTTTATAACTCGATGATGTTATAACTCGATGATGTTATAACTCGATAACCCCTAGGACGATTTAAGAGATTCTTTTTTAGTTTTGTTCATGTTGCTATACATCAGGTTTAGGCAAAAATAAAATTCCGGAAAATCGCCGTGCGGTCCTGATTTGGCATCCAAAGACTTCTCTTATTAAATATTCATTGTGACTTTTCTGTATCAAAAATTAATTAGCAAACTACGTACGTACGTGCGGTATTATTTTGTTTCCAAAAAGTAAATTGCGAATTTCGGATTAATGTAGGGGAGTGGTGGTCACCTTAGGACACTTTTTACAAAAATCGCTCTAGATCCATTAAAAAACGGAGTATCCCTTCGGATCTTGAAAATTATTATTACATGTTGTTTTATCTTTGAATCTTATATCCAAACTTATATGTATAGTAATAATTTATATATCTTTTGCCTATTTTAATACTCTCTTTAAAGTGTCCCATTCTGCCCCTCTGGGGGGGCACCTTAGGACAACCATGGGACAGTTTTGCACATGTCTGAAAAAACGCTCATTTGGAGCGGTTTCCTTCTTTTTCTTGTAATTTCTGACCATTAGTGCAGAGATAAACCTAAACAAATAAAACCAAAAACAATCACACTGAAATAGATTGTTCAAAGTGATAAAAGGGGGCAGACTAGGACATGCCCAAAAGTTCCCCTCGCGCATTGTCCAAAAGTGCCCCGAAAGGGATAAAAAACTAAAAACTTCATATTTTTTTAGAAGCAATGTAAATTGTTAATATTTTGGTTGAATAACATCGCTACACATAATAAACATTATACTTTAACACTTTTAATTTGTAAATTGAGCGTAATGTTAGAATAATATGCTTACGTCTAGGAATAACAAAAATTACAACCGTCGTCTGAAAACACACTTTTCTTTTTATTTTATTCATAAAGTTGATATCGTTTCAATATCGATCAGATGTTTGTTTGAAGTGGATTTGCCACTGTAAAATTTTATTAAAGTATTAAAAAGTTTTTTTTTGTAGTACTTTTTCTTAAGTTGTCCTAAACTGCCCTAAAAATGTCCTAAAAATTAAATATAAAAATTTTAAACGCGGACAAATTTAAAAATTTAATTTCAGTGATTTTTTGGAAAAGTCAAGACGAATGTGCGCAAATATTGGCCGACGAACTTGCCTAGTTCCTAGCCAATGAAAAATATTTCAACGAAGCCAAACTGAAGAAGAACGCGAAGCACATAGAGAAGTGTACAGAATGGGATATCGCATGAAACCAGATCAAAAGAGAACAGCGCAGCGTGACCGCTGTGCGTTGATATTTTGGCCCAGTTTTTAGTTGGAAAGGCAGATTTGTCTTCAAACCTGATGATAGAAACGCACTTTAAAAAAAATAGGCTGTATAGAAAATATGAATGTGTGTGAATGTGCACCCAAAATTGCTTAACATTTTTAATTTTTTGAATTCATTGGATGTTCCGGGCTTAACGCTATATAATTATTTGAAATTCAAAGTCAGCTCATAATTTTGTTGCGCAACCTCAATGCACCGAAACTTTGTAAAGGATCGCGTTTGATTTGATTGTAAAGAAACTTAAATCAAACGTAAAACATGCAAGCGATGATTTTGAGGCGAAAATGCAAGGTAGTGCAGAGATGCATTGCTGCCTGTAATTTGTTTTCCAATTTGCTGTGTATAAGCCAGGTCAATTTAATGGTAGAATTTCTTACACTCGGCGAACTCTAGTTATATAAAATACTATTGTGTCAGGTAGAGAAAGGTTAAGTCAATATCAGTTTTCCGCCAAATGAGATGGAAGATTAAATATTTTTTTGGAAATACAGATATTGTTTTTTTCGAAAAATGAATGTCGCAAAAAAATAGTGAAAAAGGCCTTATGTACAGGGTGGGCCAACTACACGTTTCTTTTTAAAAATGCAATAAAATTAACAAAATTACATTTTTCCATCTATTATGACTTAATTAGTAAAATCAAACATTCCCAACGGCCGCCTCGGCTGGCTTCGCAGTAGCGCACTCTGTCACTCCAATTTTCCAATAACATGGCTCAATAACGCCCACCTCAATTCTCCTGGGCTAGTGCGTTAAATGTTGAGCTGCTGAGATAGATGGCGAGTTGATATTCGTGAATTGAGTCACACACTCTCGGCTATAGCAGCAACATTTCCATCTGTCCACTGTACGATGACGGGGACCATGATCCATGAGTGTTGTCCACTAGCATAGTAGTCTCACGAGTTTTTTGCACAAATTTGCGTACAGCGACGAGTTGGGTGCTTCAGTTCGGCAAAAACTTCTTTTTAAAAAACCCACTGTTTGGGCTACACACTTTAGAAATAAATAATAAGCGGAGGTTTCTCCACCTTTAGAATCGGGAACTTAAAGTCGACATTTGGAGGGTCTTAAGAGGTTGTTTTTAAAAAAAGCAGATGTGCAGGGCTTGTGGCCAAAAAATAGACTTCACTTGCTGAATATTAGCGACTACTTACCTAGTTGGGCAGGTAAAAGTTAGGTATAGGTACTCTCTCTCTCTCTCTCTCTCTCTCTCTCTCTCTCTCTTTCTCACATCGCCCCACTTCTGATTTAATAGAACTCAAACTCAATTCTAACCCAAGTCAATCAGTCTGACTGACTGACCCTATTTTCATTCAGAGGTGCCAGGAGTTTTATTTCAGGTACCTACCTTTGTCAATATTTATGTCAACTATATCTGTGCAGTTACCTACAAAACGAAGCTACGAATAGACCCGACAAAGTGTATCGATGACTTTATCGTTATGAGTTGAAACGACTATTTTCAGAGCTACGCCGATGGAATCTAAAAGATGTTTCATTCACTACACAAGCGAATCAAATCAACCACTCAATATATTCAACAAAATTCGTTAACCATTTCCTTTATAGCTCTATAGTAACTCACACTCGAGTAAAACTGTCAATAGGAGATAACTTTTTATTATATGCTCGCAGCAAAACGGCTCGCAATAAATACCCAACCCACAGCCCAACTCGACAAAGTAATTCCAACTATTCGACTGTCATATGTGCGATAAAACTATAAAATAAAACTGCAAAAGAACTTCATCAAGTTGTAAACTTAACCGATCAACTCCTTGAAAACTGTTAGCGGTGGTGTCATAATAAAAATAAACTTGGCCCTGGCTACCATATACACAGCACGAACCCGCCGACATGGCCAATATTTATGTGCACCCACAGAAAAAAAAAAAAAGAAAACTCAAAACTCCTTAAATTGCCCTTCCATTCTCCTAGTTCAGCAGGAGCAGCTGACTATACCTACTAGGATACTGACCAGGAGTTCAATAGTATAAAACTTATCCACAACCGAACGAAAATGAATAACCAAACAAAAGTCCTCGAACGACACAATAAAGACGATGGAATTCCGTTTCGGGGAGCATCACTCACTCACCAATTTTTTTTTTTTTATTAGTTCCTTTGTATATGTGTCTCGAGGAGTATAAGTGAGTTAGAGGATGTGTATATAATTCAAGTGAATAGCGATAATAAAAGCATCAATGGTCATTGAATATCTAATTTTTTTTTTTCTTCATCTTCTTGTAATATATTAAGATATACACGATGAAACTTAAAAGATAAGCGAAGATGGGTGGTGATGGGGTAGCCTTTTTTTTTTCTGTTTCTCGTCTTTACCATATATAACATAGCTTTGAGACTTTGAGGAGGACTTTCCGCTAGAGCGGATAGTAAGATTTCGCTGAAGGACATTTCTTATGCATACTTTTCATTGAATGCGATTTGAAAATATTCAAGCCTAATTGAATGTTGAATGTTCTGACAGATCGAAGTCTTTGATATCAAGATCAAGTGGTGGAGAATTTTTTGTATTATTCCTTAAACATTTCAAAGGAGAATGACAAGGCGACGATAAAATTGAATGACCAGTGAAATGAGTTGGATTTGGATTTTAATAGAATTGTGTGTTCTGCCTTTTCATTTGCAAATTAATTTTTAATTATTCAGAAGAGGGTTGTCTGCATGATTAGGACTTACATGATGGCAGCGATGCCAACTAAGGCTTTTTCTAGCCTTTCAGGCATTATTTTATTTTTGTTGTATGGCTTGTTTTTTCCAAAAAGGGTTTTTTTTTTGTATGTCAAATATTTTTATTTTTATATTTTTAATTCAACATACTGACTTTTGATTTTTTAAAACATTCTTGAAAAAATCTTGGCCAAAAAGAATTTTATATGTAACCTCGGTCTTATTGGCCTTTCCTAGAGACGATATCATCAAAAGATTTGAGTTCCAAAAGAACTTTGTTGCTAAGCTCAGCAATAAGAAGAATTGGAGCAGCGAATCCAGAATAATTCATAGACTGAGTGGTACACAGATGGATCGAGAACAGATGAGGGAACTGGAGCGGGAGCATTTGGGCTTGGAACCAAATATTCTGAACCAATGGGCAAAAATACCAGCATCTTCCTGGCTGAAATCTATGCCATAGACAGATGGTCCAAATCAACCTCGACAGAAACGAAGTCAACTGTGATACAGCTATAATGTCAGACAGCCAGGCTGCTATTATGGCACTTAATTCCTACATCATTAAATCCAAACTTGTGTGGGAATGCCTACAAAAGCTTTATGAGCTGGGTAGGAGAAACAAAATAACCCTCTGCTGGGTGCCTGGCCACGTAGGAATAGAGGGTAATGAAAAAGCCGACTCCCTAGCAAGAAAGGGAGCATCAGAAACTTCCATAGGTCCTAAACCATTCTGTGGAATAGAGGATCACACCCTCAAAGAAGAATTTAGGAAACTAGGGAAAGAAAACAGGGCAAGAACCTGGCATAACACTCAGGGCATGAGGCAGGCCAAGAAACTTCTGGGGCAATACAACAGAAAAAGATTCCAAGCTTGCATCGGCATGAGCAAAAACAACCTCCGTATTCTAACGGGGCACTGTAGAATCAAGGAACACCTCAGGAAACTGGGTGTATCTGAAGAAGGTCTCTTCAGATTATGCGATGAGTCCGGTGAAATCCCAGATAACTTGCTGGGATCATGTGGGGCACTGACGCACAAAAGATTGAAATACTTGGACAAGTACCAACTATCTGATGAGGAAATACTGTCAATGGAGTCAGCTCTCATCCATATAGTCTTAAAGAAAAATGGAGTGGAGAGAGTGCTATAGGACGGATTTCTTCCGCCAAGGAGAAAGAAAAGTACAAGAACCTCTTAAATGATTCCGAAAGGAATTATATTGTGAGGGAAACTCTTATGAGGGACTATACCTCTCCGAGGCGTAAGCAGGGGGTACAATAGACCAACAGGTCGCAGTACAACAAACCCTTTCAAATAATAATAATAACCTCGGTCTTAAAAAATGTGTCTCCACCTTCAAACTCTGCTCATTTTCCGAAAACTTTATCCGTCATTCTTTAAAAATAATTCCAGCTTCCGAACTTCCAGTAAGTGGAACAAATCTCAAAGCTGTTTGTTGTTTGTTACTTTTCTTCGGCTGTGTTTTTTTGTGTTCCAGAAAGAGTTTGGTTTAAGACCATAAGGAAAGTTAGTAAATTGTAAACTTTTTTTATTATATTGTCTTAAAATTTAGAACTTGGTTTAACAGATTTTCACTATTAAGTGGATTTATCTCTTCTTCTCTTCTCTAACTCTATACATAATGTATGAAACATAGCGGCAAAAAGTGTATGTTTCCCTCCGTCGCCCGCAATTTTCAACCAATTAAGTTGTTTTTTTTTTATTGTAGGTAGGTAATTACGTTGATCAATTGATAGGCAAAAAAAGCAAATACAAATTTAAAAAAGCAAAAAAGAAACAACTTAAAATATCACAGTGCCTGCGAAGGTTCCAGCGGGGTTCTGCTAGTATGATATAAGTTTTTTTTTTTTTTGAAAATGAAAACTGTTTTCGTTTATTTTTATATATAAGTGTTTAATTTTTGATTTATTGCTTCACTTTACCTCAGAAAAATATTTTAGGAATTATTTTATTGAATAAGACATCTTTTTTGTTCAAGTTAGACATTTTTTCGTGAAAAATGGTTGGCATGATAGTTAGAATGTAAATTGTGCTTTCGCGTTGAGTTGCCGCATCAGTAGTTTGAGCTCGTTAGCAACTATTTATTGAGCGAGAATCGATTTTTAGTACCGAGTGAATCGAAAAAAAGAAACAAAATGTATGAAAGCAAATGTGAAAACGATTTATTCGATTTCACAGAACCAGAATTGACCTACCAGGCCGCCTTGGCTAAGTTTTGATTTGAAAGACTGCCATTGAAGATTTCTGAAAAGTCGAAAGAAAAGCAACCCTTCGTTTTTGCGTTTATATATGTGCAGGTTCAATAGAACCCATTTTCTTATTATAGTCTGGCACTTCTAAATTTGACAGACAGTGCTTGCAAACACATAGGTAATCAATTACCTTCCAAAACTCTGTAATTTCATTTACTTTTAGCCGAAATCTTCTTATTCAACATTATCAACACTTAAAGGATCTTAAAAAAATAATTCAAAATAATCCCATTATCTGGAAACTACCTCAATACCTGATTTTACTCAAAAATATTGCTGATTCAAACTTGTAATAAATCCAAAAAAAGGGTAGAAATAAAAGTCGACTATTTCCAACGTTATAAAATGAATAAATCTATATAACAGCCAAAAGTACATTATTCGATATATTTCTAGCATATACAAGTTTCGGCACTTAAGTGAAAAAAAAAGAAGCAAACAAACCAAAAGCAAATTGACTGCAACAGACTTTTTAAGGTTCTGTATATCCAAACGGAAAAAACGGAACCTCATTTTTTTCGCTACGACGCCTGTCCGAAGTTCGAACCCACTAGGGTTCATACTCAACTCTACTCATACTCATCCACACACCGACCCCACACTCAATTCAGATTCCAGACTCCACACCAAGCCCATTTTTAAGTATCAGCACCCTTGACCCTCACTTTTCGAAAAATTGTCAAAATGGTCCCTTTTTCAGTTAAAGATTTTATTTTATGTGCGTCTCTCGCGCAAACTATTCACTTTAGAAAAACATGATATTAGAAACCTAAATATAATTTTTGAAGACCTATCCATAGATACCCCACGCGTATGGGTTTGATGAAAAACAATTTTGAGTTTCAGTTCTATGTATGGGGACCCCCAAAATTTACTGTTTTTATTTTTTTTTTATTTTTATGTAAAATCTTAATGCGGTTCACAGAATACATCTACTTACCAAGTTTCAACCGTATAGCTCTTGTAGTTTCAGAGAAAAGTGGCTGTGACATATGGACGGACAGACAGACATGACGAATCTTATAGGGTTCCGATTTTTGCCATTTGGCTACGGAACCCTAAAAATTGTATTTTGCTAAAAATAAATGTCCTTGTTGCTTTGTTTTTTTTTTTTTTTGCTATCTTTGTATTTTATGTGGAGGATCCTTCTTCGGCTCGGGCCACTATATGCATCTTTTTCAGAGGCAGCGCTGCTCCACTCTTTAGTGTTTGTGCTATCCAGGGTTGCCAGAATTTATTTCGCCTTAAGCGCCCAAACCTTAAAAAAATTTAGCCCAATATCGTTGCCCAGAAAGAAGCCTAAAAATCGTTGACCATTCCTTAAGTATTTTTTCCTATTTTTCCCACTTTCCTATTTCAGTGCGCGTTTTTTCGATCTTCTACAATTGACTTTTTGAAGCTTGTGTCGTTGTGTCAAATCAAAAGGCCTGTTCGAGGTTGCTTGACTGCAAGAGTGCTGCCAAGTTTTTAAAATGCGGGTTTGTTCGAAAATATTCCTTTTTTTTTTGTTTTGTGAAAGAATAAAACAAACAAAATTAACACACAATTTGTAAAACGATATATAGCCAAAAATTGTGTTGGGCGCTCATGGAAGGAATTTCTATCGTTTTTTAAGTAAAAGGATATAAATCTGGCAACCGTGGTGGGCAGTGGCTTAGTGGTTAGTGTGTTGGACTAATACGCTAGGGGTCGAGGTTCGAATCCCGCAAAAACCCAAATTCCAATTTAGGGTTTTTTTCACTGCGCCACCTCTCGCGAACGTCTGGCAAACATCCGAGAGTATGACTGTCTTGAAAGAGCTTCTCAATTAGCCGTTTGGAGTCGGCATAAAATTGTAGATCCCTTCCACTCCGTCCTAAAAATGAAAACTCACACAAAACGAATGGTTGTGAGAAGCTAGGCCTAGGGTCCCTTCGGACCTGTTGTGCCAACTATTTATTTT
Source organism: Cheilosia urbana (assembly GCA_946477585.1). Lineage (NCBI taxonomy): Eukaryota > Metazoa > Arthropoda > Insecta > Diptera > Syrphidae > Cheilosia > Cheilosia urbana. The sequence continues at coordinate 123,069,303 of OX297853.1, forward strand.
TTTATTTTTTTAACCGTGGTGCTATCGGTCATTTCCAATTCTCCATCTCCATACCTTCATTAATCCGAGTTTTCTAATCGTTTTCAATTGGAACTTTTGGGACAATGGATACTCATTCGGTCATTTCATTCACTAGAGCGTGTTCTCTACTCTTACGCTTACATTTATGTAGTTTAGCTCATCTGCAAAAAGTCTTCGCAATTTCCAACTCTAGCGAAGTACGGAACCTTCGATGCGCGAGTGACACCCGTACTTGGCCTGTTTTTTTTTATTAATTCAAATCCAAAGGATTTTTTTCGTGGAGAGAAGAGCAATAAAAAGTGGTGCAAATATTTGTAAGGGTTGATTCATTCAACTTTAAGCATAACTTTGGACAAATATACTGAAATAACGGAACGGAGAAATCAACATTGGGACAAAGATTTAATTTTGCAACTGATATAACAAATTTACACACATTAGGTACTCGGTTTAAAGACTATTTTTTTACGAAAAAAGGCTGGGGGTTTGTAAAGTATGTCCTCTTTTTTCGTTTGTGGTATATGGACACCCTCCTAGAGCATTGTAACTTCTTATCGTATCGTATTTAGGCTTGTTTTTAAGGAATTGTTGGAATATTTTTGAATACTGTAGACATTCCAGACGAATGCAAATTTTATCACCTCATCAGCATCAGCGGACTGTTCACGAATAAGAGAATTATACCGCAATTCGAGCCACCAGCTCTCGAGAGAATACCCCTAAGGGTAGCAGATAGTGCGAGATACTTGGGAATTATCCTTGATAGGAAACTTAATTGGAAGCCAAACTAGTTCACCGCTGCTGCGAAGAGCTCAAGGTTCTCTCCTCGCAGCACACCACCAATCTCTGCTGGGTCCCTGGACACAGAGACAAAAACGGCAATGAGATGGCAGATGAACTAGCGAGAAAGGGGTCCGTAATGTATCTTGATAGAGAACTTCAATCGATCAAGCCACCACTCTGCAATCTCAGAGAGCGAGTGGAGAACAAAATTCGAATGAAAACCAACAACAAGTGGAAATAACTCACTACCTGTGAAATATCACGGAAGCTTTGGATAGAATATAACAAGCCGGACCAACAAACTACTACAGTTTGACAGGTCATCGCTATCTAAGTTAGTAGGGGCTCCAACTGGTCATAACACCGATAACACCAACGGTTAACCCCAAAAAAGGGCATCACAATGGGTCCACGAGGACCTGTTGTGATGTATTGCAGGGCTCACCCTGCTCTACCTACCCGTCTACCTAACCTAACCTAACCTATCAGCGGACTAACCTCCCCGATATTCTCAATACATCCTTAGGTTAGCCATTGAATCCGGTATCAATTTATCGCAGTTTCAATTATTTCGTGTCATTTTACGACCATACCATTTACTTTATGACACATTTCAATCACAATTTTGCAGTTTAACACGATTCGAAAGCCATAAAGGATTAGCCATTTTTTTCTTGGTCCTTCGAGCACTTGTACTTTGTTTCCTGTTCCACTTTTAGTTCGTTTTACTACCAATCTTGTGTGTAACTCCTTTATTCCGAAATAAAACCAACTCTTGTCAATATCGGATTCCTATTCCTCATTGATCTATTTGACACTGACAGCTTACTTTGTAGTACAATTATTGTGCGCCCCTGCTAAACACATGCTTCAACTAATTGAAGCAATCATTATTTTCGCTGCAAAGATTTCTATCTACAGTCGGGTAAAAACGCAAATCATAAATTTTAACTTCAAACCGAACCAGCGCACAGTGTTGGGAGTTCAAATTTTAATCACTTTAGTCATTTTGACAACCATATTTAATGACATCCTTTCGACTATCACACTGCTATCGCGACTGGGGTAAAACAAAAAAAAACTTTTATTTTGTATCTATTTACGTTTGGCGTGCATATGTTGCACACACCAGAATACGCGATAGCACAGATTAGATGTTTGGGTGTATGAATTTTTCCAATCGCATCTGTTTGGGTTCTCACGGTCCCCGCCGAAGAATCGCATTCAAAAAGTTTCGCTGTCCTTTGTATGTGAGTTTTTGTATTATTATTATTATTATTTTTTTTTTCTACTGATATCAATCGCGTGGAGGACTCGCCACCTGATTTCGCTGTTGCTGCTGGTGGTGGTGATGGTGACGGTTGGAAGAAGGAAGGAACAAAAGGAACTTTTCTTGGATGTTCTGATGCGGTTATGTGGGGAGACTTTTATGTTATCTTAGACACTTTTTTTTTTTTAAGTATGGATAACGAAATGAGTTTGGATGTAAACAAAGACGGTTTGTTAGACTAAACACGCTGGAGCAATCTTTGTGTCAATTTTAATCAGTAGGTGTTGTATTAAAAATGTATAAGATCTGACATTCGTGGTTAGGTGTTGACTGTTAAAAAATGTTGGAAGTAAGCCAGACAAATGAATATTTGGGCTTGATTTAAACATAACCTTTGTGGGGAGGGTAGGTATAGTAAAGCGCACATTGAAAGAACGCTGGGGCATAGGCTCAATAGAAAATAATATTTAAACCGTAGGTATTGCCAGGGGTTAGTTGTCAGAATAACTGAAAACTGGCGGTTCTTAATAACCTCAAGTGTCTGAATAATGTATAAATAAATCACTTTTGGATCAAAATGCAATAGTATGGTAAACCTGCCAAAGTCGATAAAATCCGACTAGAAGTGATCAAGCCCCTGGAGATTGTAGTATATACCCCATACTAATGCGCTTTCCAAAGGCAACCAGAACCGTTTTAATATGCCAGATGTCAATAAATAAGTGTTGTTCCTCTATACAAAAGGCCTTACTAATAATCATTGCTAAACCTCACACTAAATATTTTGTAGGTCAGAATTGGTAATTTTATATGAAAAAAAAATTTCGGCATTGTGAGTTCGTAAAATCTAGTCGGTGCACTAAATATGATTATTAGCTAATTTCTCTGATAAGAGTTTTGTTGAAGTTTTTTGAAGCTAGCCAGCCTAGACGGTTCCTTGATCGGAAAAAACTTTTTTTCTTTTTCTATGAAGCTCTTATAGCATGGGTCTCGCCCTTAAAAATAAATAGTTGGCGCAACAGGTCCGGAGAGACCTAGCTTCTCACAACCATTCGTTTTGTGTGAGTTTCTCATTTTTGGAACGAATGGAAGGGATCTACAGTTTTATGCCGACTCCAAACGGCTAATTGAGAAGCTCTTTCAAGACATTTATACTCTCGGATGTTTGTCAGACGTTCGCGAGAGGTAGCGCAGCGGAAAAAAACCCTAAGTCGGAATTGGGTTTTTGCGGGATTCGAACCTGGGACCCCCGCATAGCAGTCCAACACACTAACCACTAAGCTACTGCGACTACTTGCCCTTGCAGTTGGCTTAATATTCAGCAAGGGCATCATTTCCCATTGTGAAACCTCTTAATAATAGTATAGGACACGAGGTAATATTGTCCCGGACGAGTCGTACCTCAGATGTTGGCATTATTACGTAAGAATTAGTTAACAGAGGTTTAGTGATGCACAATTTTTACTGTCTCTTTAAGGTCTTAGAAGTAATGAATGGTAATAACCCATTTCGAAAATTATTTATGATTATGTCTAACGTCCCTCTTTTTGCGAAGTAATTGAAAAACTTATTATTTGGTAAATGCCCGACTTTAGCTTTAATTCATAGAATTTCTAAATATTTTTTCACAGTCATTTTCCTTTTAATTTTTGATGTGTAAACATCTAAGCGCGCGTTATTGGATTCTGGTGGAGTAATTCCACACTTTTAACTTGCGGGGACGGAAATGCGTCACGGAAATGCGTCACTGTGTTTTATCATTGCATACATTTTTTTGAATCCGGATGGAGTAATTCCACACATTTAACTTGCGGGGACAGAAAATGCGTCACTGTGTTTTATCATTGCAAACATTTTGTCATTGCATACGTTTTTATCATTGCATACATTTATGAGCTGGGGCATATTAATTTCAGCTTTTTGTTGATGTGAAATAAAGCATGTTTTTCATATAAATGATGGTCTCACATTTCTTCCCTGTGACGTATATCTCGAGGAAATTCGGTGCCAAATCTTTCGTGAATTACCAGGCACGCAGAAATCACAGCTGGACAACAACTAACAAAAATGTCGTTGACCAGCACCTCTACACCAATGCAATGCAAGCCGAATGAAATTCCAATGACACTTTCACTTACTGTGTAACAGTTGATGTCATTTAACTTGCGGGGATGGAAATGCAAACGGGTATTTGTTATTTCATAATATATCAAGAATACGGTTATTACAATTCCCTCTTTTCTCAATGACGTGTATCAAGCCACACACATACCGCACGCACGGTGTTTACACATACCTACACATATTTCGGGACTGTTGGATACAGTCGCACCAATTTTTGTATTTAATTAAATGTAATTTTAACTTAATATTAACTTTACTTTTATTTTTCTTGGCTCATTATCTGACTTATTGTAATTTTAATGTGTATTCTGTGGAGCCTTAATGTACTATAAAGGACAATAATTGTTATTATTTGTACTTTACCAAATAAATAGAATTGAATTGAATTGTACAGAACGTAAGAAGAATGTATATATTTCCCGACGCTGCTAGGATAAACTACCATTTTCGGGAAGGTTACCAGGCACACGAGACACACCCGACGTTTATTGGAAATCTCAGACCACAACTCGATCCACAATACCATTTCCGATGGTCATCGAAATTATCATCAATATTATCAAAGAGACGCAAAAAATTGTTTGACTAAAAATCGCGGGAGTCAATGGGATATGTAAATATAAAGGCAAGCAGAGAAATAGGGTAATCCACTGCTGAATTAACCACACATGGTAAAAAAAATATTATTTAATAGGGACTTGATGAACGGCCCCTACACATATAAGGGGAAGATGGCCTAAAAGCGAGCAACACGGAAATTTTGTTTTTTACTTTTTTATTGTACCTATCTATGAATTATTTCGAACTTTTTTTTACTGATGATTTTTTAGGTTTTTGTTTTAAATATGTATGTACATAGGTACTTAAAGTTTTTTAAAGCAGTTTAAATATGATTTGTACTACTTTGGTAAAATGACATTTTATATGTGTCACCGGTAGACATTTTGAAAATTAATTGTTTTAAACTCTTTTTGTAAATGTTTTTAATTTCTTAACATAAAAAATGGTTTTTCTATTCTATAAATATGCAGCTTGAAGATTGAAGTGAATTTCACTTTAAGACCTAAATATCGAGCAATATGCTTAAGATGTGCCATTTTGCGCCACCTTTCCCTACAAAATAAGCAGAACAAATATTTTCCTCCCCAATTAGAAAAAAATTCCCTTTTTCCCCCAAACACAAAAAATGTAAGTCGTTCATAACAATTTTTAGGATTCACTATAATTCGTTACATTATATTAGTCAGGATTGTGGGATATATAAAACTCTTGGTTCTTCTGAATTCATTTTATTTTTATTTTACAAATCAAAATTCTTTCCTCTATTTTGTTGAACTCCATTAGGAACCCTTTTTCATTCAAACAAATTTTATGATTTTCTCTGGAATCTGGCATCACTGGTCACACCAACTCATTTCCATTAATCAAAAATTCCACCGACGACATGTCGCTGAGTAAATATAAAAACAAAATAATAGTAATGCCATCAATTTACGAGCACTTCTGTTCTGGCTTTAACAACCATTCCGCTTGACACTGTAATGCTCCATGTCGTTGTTGTTAAACACAGTTTATGCGAAAGGTATCCACTCTTTGTTTTCTATTCTCTCTTTTCGTCACAATCACAAGCCAAATGTTAAGTCATCACTTCTGACATGTCTTTAAACTTTACTACCCAAGAGGTTTGACGTGATTTCGCAGACCTTTCAAGCTATAAAAAAATATATATATATACAAAAAGCCGAAACCAGAAACTAGGTGCCACATTTTATGGCTCAATCAATTTGTGGTAAATTTTAAGGGTTTTGCGTTTTGTATGTCAACCAGAACCATTTAATTGATTAAATGTTTCAATGGGTCGAAGCAAACTATTAAATTTGGCATTCGATTATTTATTTGTTGGGATGTGGCATTTTAACGTAGAATTATTATGTGGCGCTGAAATTAACAGCACTTAAATGCGATATTTTCCGGTTCGGTGGTAGAAAAGAATCGAGGATGTTGTTGCTGAAATATTATAGGTGGCGTTGGATTGCCTCAGCATTCAAGCTCTGATCTTAGTAACTGGAACGGTAAGAGACAACAGGATAGAGGAATAAATAAACAAATGTTTTAATAGTTATACCTTAATATTACCGATGGAATGAAATCATGCTTCTTGGCCGAGTTGTGTACTGTTCAATTTTGAGTATGACCTAATTTTGTCAAATGATTTCAAGTTAATGACTTCAGATCTGCTTAAGTAGTTTTGAATTTAGACGTCGACTTTAGGTAACATTTCTTTGCCTATGATGAGGAAGGTATTTGAGAGAGGGCACAACACAATGGTAGCCTAATTGGCAAAGGAGCAACTATTCCGCGAGTTGTTCTAATCTAAACCATTTCTTCAATTAATGTTGATCTTCCAGTTTAACGTAAGCACCTACCGCCCAAGGCGAGAACAATGTGTGTATTTACCAGTGGCGTCGCGTGAATTATTTAGAATTGCACTTCTATGCATTTTATTTTAAAATATCAATTAATTGCCTGAAAACACTTTCCATTAATTGTTTTCTCAATCATTGTTCTGATGTTATTGATATATTATTTTATTTTCAAAATTAAATATAGAGTTTTCATTTTTGGAACGTATGGACGGGATCTACAATTTTATGCCGACTCTAAACGGCTGATTGAGAAGCCCTTTTAAGACAGTAATACTCTCGGATGTGTGTCAGACATTCGCGAGAGGTGGCGCAGCGGAAAAAAACCCTAAGATGGAATATGGGTTTTTGCGGGACTCGAACCTCGACCCCTCGTTTAGTAGTCCAACACACTAACCACTAAGCCAATGCACCTACCAGATACAAAAGAAGAGAAAATAAGAATACAGCTCGTGCACAGAAAACCGTCGGCCGAGTTCACTACAAGTTTTTTTATTTATTTATTTTTCAACAAAGTGCCATTTAACGAAGGAGGTTCCTTTGTGAAAGTCTTTGAAATCCTCTAAGCCCTAAGATTAAACTTGTAATTTTTCGTTGCAAATTTTGACATGCTGACGTCACAGGCGATCACACGTAGGACAAGTTTTCGAAAAATAGTTTTTTGAGCAATTAACCAAATATATTGAGAAATACAATCTTCTATCCGAATATCAGTCTGGCTTCAGGCGACAACACAGCTGCGAGTCACTATTAAATCTTGTGGTGACCCAATGCAAAACTGACGTGCATGATAAAAAGGTCATAGTGGCGGTATTCTTGGACCTTCAGAGGGCGTTTAAAACTATACCTAGACCAATCCGAATTGAAAAACTCAAGAAAAATAGAATAGAAGGAGTTGAACTGAAATGGTTTGTAAGTTATTTAACAAAAAGACAACAACGAACTCGACTGGGTGAATACATCTAAAAATCATTGACTGTAGAACTGGGAGTGCCTCAAGGGGCAGTTCTGGGAACGTTATTTTTCCTAATATATATTAATGATATAGGGAAAGCTCTTCAGTTCTCGGAAATCAGGCTTTTTGCTGATGATGCACTTGTTTTGTATCTGGCTGTTCGGTGGATGAATGTATCGATGAATTAAATGCCGATTTAGAAAATGTAGCCAATTATTTAAAAATGAATAAATTAAAACTTATACTATTAAAACGAAAGCTATGATTATAAATGCAGAATCAAGCAAATTTATATTAGTATTGACAATGCTATAATAGAGAAAGTTAATGAAATTAAATACTTGGGTGTTATAATTGATAAACAGTTAAAATTTGATAAACATTAAACAGCGAAACTTGTAAAAAATTTCTCAGAAAATTGTTTTTTTTTTAAACGAATCAGACAGAAAACTTTCAATAAATAGTTCGTTAAAAATGTATAAAGTCATCATAAAACCACACTTTGAATACTGCTCAACAATTAAATTCCTAAGTCAAAATCAGTATAAAGAAAGATTGCAAAAACTACAAAATAGGGGAATGAGATGTATTCTAATGTGCAATATGTTAACTCCAATTAGGCTTATGATTGACACTCTTAAATGGTTGACCATAAACCAAAGAGTATTATACTTTTATTATTTATTTATTTATTCATTATTCTTGATTTCACAAACTTTGTTTTTTTTTAGTTAATCTACAATAACAATAAGGAAATAAGAATAGGTAGTGACATTTATATTTATATAATAATAAATAGTGATAATGTCACTTCATAAAAAAGTAACTTTAATGTGTGGAGTGAACAATTTATTTAGTTATAAAAAGAAAACGCAAAAAGAAAGCATAAAACGTAAAAAGATAGCATAATAAAAGATTAGCAATAAAACAATATCTGTACCTAGATAATTGGACAACATAGGGCAGCAATACCCTAATTTCCTCGTGATCAAAACCAAGAAGTCACGCTTTTACAAATTTTAAGAATTGAGACAAGGATCTTATTCTTCTGATATTTAAAGGAAGTTTATTAAATATTTTGCACGACACGACGGAGTAAAAGTTTTTGAGTAGAGTTGTACGGAAAGGAGGAATGACGACAACATTAATTGAATTGCTTCGCAAATTACGAGTATTAGAAATAGGACTTTGTAAATAACCACCTCTCATAAAAAATATTTTTGAAACTTTAAAATAGTACAAATGTTTCAATGGCAGAATTTTCAAAGCTCTGAACAAAACCACAGAAGAAGCTAGACGACTGATCCCACATATTTTTCTCATAGCGCACTTTTGCAAAACAATGGTTCAATCTTTGTTTGGTAAGCCCCGCCCCAGCAAGTTATTCCGTACTGCATTTTCGATTGAAATATTCCATAATATACTGTTTTTAAAGTTTTATTATCACAACATTTTTTAAGCGATAAAAGCTTCGTAATGCAGATCGTAAATATTGCTTCAGAATCGAAATTATGTTTGAACCAACTCATATTTTGTTCAAAAGTTATGCCTAAGTATCTAAACTGATTAACTGTTTCAATTTCAAAACAGCGCTGGTTACAAGATGCCTGTTCAAACAACATTGTCTTTGGGGCTACCTCACAGGTACAAATTGAGACATTAGACCTTTCGCAATTGTTTGCATGAAATAAAATCTCGAACCTTGGGGACTCTTGCATATATAGGCTGAAGTGCATTAGTTTAGTTTTATTACTGACATCTAGTTTGTGTTTTGAAAACCACAATCCCAGAAGGTGGACATCATGATTTATATCCGCGCTTAAGTTTAGAGGACTATCCGAGCGGTATGCAATCCCAAGATCATCTGCGAAAGCAGTAACTTTCCCTATAAAGGGTTGGTTAAGTAAGGAGTTAATATAAATAAGGAACAGTATTGGACCAAGAACTGATCCCTGAGGTACACCTAAGTTTACAGTTTTCGGTCTGCTGGCAAAGTTACTTATCATGACTTTCTGAGATCTATCCTTTAAGTAGGACTCAAACCAGCTGTGTATAAAACCACGAAATCCTGCCAAGTATAATTTGTTTAGTAGAACTCTGTGATTGACCATGTCAAAAGCTTTGGTAATGTCTACAGAAAGGCCAGCGCAACATTTTTTATCATCCAGAGCTTTATAAACAAAGGAGCAAAACTCCAAGAGGGCATCCTCTGTAGCGAGCCCTTCCTTAAAACCAAACTGAGCAGGACTAAGGAAGTTTATTTTTGTCAGGTAACTTGGCATTCTATTCTTAATGGCTTTTTCAAAAACCTTAGAGACTGATGACAGTAAAGAAATCGGCCTATAATTATTTTTATCACTTTTTTATAAAGAGGTATCACATTAGCACATTTTAATTTCTCAGGGAAATCCCCGGTCAAAATACTTAAATTGAAAATATAAGCTAATGTGTCTACAACATAAAGTGATATGTTCTTAAGCGTATGATTGCAAATTCCATCATAACCACATTATCTAGAGCTGTTTAGTGAAAAGATAATTTTATACAATTCTAAGCCTGTTATTTCTTCATAAAAGAAGCTGTTATTTGTATTTAAAATGAAGAACGGAAAAGTATTTAACAAGTCAATTGGTTTCCGTGGCAGATGTTCAACCATATAATTTCAGAAGTGTTGGTGACTTTAGACTTGTTTTTTTTTTTTCTTATGACAGATACCAGAATATTTTGTTATATAACGGATTAAAATTATTTTATAGTCTACCAAATGAACTAAAGAATGAACATAATATTAAAGCCTTCAAAAGAATGTCAATAACATATATATTAATATATTAATCAAAAATAGCTTAAGCTAAATAAATTCAATCATGAAAAACAAGTGTTTACGTTATAATGACGTCGTCATGTCAAAATCTGCCACAGAGAATGACGCGTGTAATCTTAATTTAAGAACCTGAAAACTAGTTTCCAAACCATGATTTTGAATTTAAAATTCGTATAGCCTTGATCAGCAGCTCATGCCTGAAGGTTCTCCACCGACCCTAGCAAAAGTTTTGTTTTCAACATTTTAGACTAAGTTCCACTGCGAAGGTTTCCTTGGAATGTGGGGTCTTCTTGTCTATAAACAGCTTTTTGAACAGACTATTTGTGAGTTTAGTGCATTTTTAGTATTAAACTCTTGGTGCGCTCCAGGTTTTAGTTGTACCACACAGTTGGCCATCGGTCCCTTCGCCTTCGGTAACATTTGGACACTTATTACATGTGTCCGTAGGCGCAGATCACAACACACTCGTGTCAAACTCTAAATGGTATTTAAAACATTTTAGGTCATCCCCCCATATTCCTTGAATGAATCCAGTTCCAACGCCGAGTCTTTTAAAAACTCAAACGAAGTAGGAAAGTAGATTCCGATCTTTAAAACGTATTAAGATTATTACCAAATCGTCCTTTATCTTCGAATACTACTCGATAAAACTTTTTTAATATTTCCGACCTAGTCAATTGCATACAATCAGGCTTTTGGTGAAATGATCCTTTAAACAGGAAATGAGAAAAGTTTTTGCAGTCAGCAGTAGCTGTAAAAAAAAGAAAAGAAAGAAAAAAGAAAAATTATTTTGCATTTTATTTCTCATTTCTTTGAAGTGCGATTGTTATTGTTCAATTGTTCATATTGTACAAAGAGCTTTGAAAAACGTTGACTACATTGAGCAGTTCTTTAGAAAGGGCACTCAAGTATCAAGTTCATTAAAAAAGTTTACTCTTGTTTCACAGTTAATAATCTCGTCGTGTCTGTAAGGACACATTACGGTGAATATTTTTTTTTTTTTATTTCTTTTTTGAAAGTGATAGCCTAATTTTAGGTTGGTATATTTAAATTATGCTCATAACGTTGAAATGGTCGTTAAAATTATATTAAAAATGTACATACTAAATCAACTCCATAAATATGAGCACCCTACTAGAAGTATACAACGAGTGCGTATCATCTACAAGTATGAAATGAATGATTGAAAAACCGCGAGGCAGCGTTGCCGCTGAAAAATCTCAGAATGGGGACTTAAAAAAGACCAGAGCCGAAAAAAGGCGCCTCCACATAAAATAATTTTCATTACGAAACCCTTCTTTTCATATGTTTGCAGTATTTTTCGTTCAATAAAGAATAAAATCTTACTTAAAGTGAAAAGGGGGCCATTTTTATCATTTTTTAGAAAGTGGGGCCCAAGGGTCCTGAGGCTCAAAGAGAAGCATAACTTCAACCCTGCCGCGAGGTTGTAGGCAGCAGGACAGACAAACCTCAGAACTTGCTTCCCGAGGTAATATATCCCGACAACTACAACTTTCAATATTTTCAGTCGAACGAAAATCCCAGTATTTTGGAGCGCTGTTAAAGCGTTTTAAGTTCGCCTTTCCTGGGAGAAGTATTCAACCAAATACTATAATTTCTTGTCATTTAATCTTGAAAATATTTTTAACCACTAAGAGACATCGGAGCGGAGATATAACGACCCATTGGAGCTGTTCTTCTCCCCGGTATTTATTAAACCTGTATTTTCTATAGGGCCACCTTCAAACATATGAGGCCAGCTTCAAATTTTGGTCAGCTAGGCCCAATAGGCTTAAATTTTTGTTTTCCTTGACAGAGATTATATACACAGGTCAAAGCTGGGTTACTATTGAGGGATTAGTGGCTAAGTCCCGACTTGCCCTGCTACTCCACACTAGATGTGGGTTCTTCTTGCTGTTACTTACAAAAATAATGTTTTCTCGATTGCGTTTAACAAGTTATCTTATATGAAACAAAGTTACATCCTAAAGACCGCCCATAACTGGAGAACGGATCGTCCGATTTGAGCTATCTTTTCTTTGTTGTGTTTGTCTACGCCTTAGGAAGGCGAGAAAATTAGAAAATTTTAAAAACAAATTGTAAAATTCATAAAAACTAATTTTTTATGCATTTTGTACAAGGATTTTTTTTTTTAAATTTTTTATCGTAATAAATATCTAGTATAGATAGTATTTTCAAAAGTTCAAACAAAAAAAAAAATATATATTGCGGGTGGCATCGTGAATGCTCCAAGTTATTTAAAAAATAAATTTCGGGTGGGACAAAGTTTGCAGGGCCCGCTAGTTTACTATAGAACGTGTTTTTATTATAAAAAAAAATGAACACGTTGTTCAAAAGAATATTAAAGCGCGTGCGGTGACAACTGATGACAGATTAAGAGAAGTAAAAATTTAAGATTGATGGCTTAAGAAAAGGAAATAAAACTACTTAAAACAAAGTTATTCGCTGTTGTGCCTGTGCCTGTGATGCAATATTCACCACAAAGGGATCGATTTTGGCGCCATCTCAAACAATAACTGTATTATTTTTCTGATTTAACAAACTGCATATTTCAGCGAATTTAAGACGTACTTTTCTTGACAACAACTTTCAGTAGAACGTCCAATTTTTTTTTTTTTTTTTGCATATCGAGGAATTTCTCTATTTTGCGGTCTTAAGGTTAGTGTCTTCAGGTTGGGTGTACTTCACTTCTTAACTTCATAACATGAAAGTCTATAACGCCACACAAGTACTTGTACATAACTGCAAGTTTTACCAATTTTTGTAGCACAGAGTTACACACTAATGTTGATCTCATAACCATAACGGGCACTTCTAAGACTTCTCGGCTATGTTATGTGACAAGTAGCCCCGACCGGACTCATCTGTTAAGGAACGGATCGCTGTACAACTGCTGTCCTATATGTTTGAGGTTTATCAAAACGAAATCGAATTATTTAACACCAGCCCAGTCTATTTCCAGTTTGGAACGCCCTTCTACTTACGATTTACGACTTACGAGTATAAATATAACATGTATGTCAGAGAGGCGGAAAAATTATGGTTATCTCTCAACACCACTTATATTAGAGGCTAACACAACCTAATTATCTCACCCGTGCTGATTATAAATGGCTTCTTATCGCCGCACAGCAAATAATGCTTACTTTCACGTACTGCTGTAAATCGGGTCAATTCTCTAAACCGCATAATGGATGAGAAACTTTTACACGCCTTGTACTGTAAAGCAACCCTCTATACGTAATGTAATGTAACTGATTATTTATTGCATATTATTAAGAAATCAACCGTATCGTTATTTTTGCTTGCAATTTCCCAATTTCTCAGAAATTTCCTTTAATTATTATCAATTGATAAGAGCGGCGAATGCTCTGACTAAGTTTATAAATGTATAATTTATATAGCAAAGTAAAAGATGGAAAAAGTTTTTTTTTTTTTTTTCTTAAATAATGTAATGTGCGACAAAATAAAACAAAGCCGATAATTGATTCAGCGGTAGCGCGTCAAGTCAATGGACGGTGATGGTGATAATGTTTTTTTTTTTTTAACAAAATATCGAGTATCTTTCAAGTCAACAGATAAAGGGGCCCCGCGTAGAAATATTTGGTTTGGTTTTTCGTTGTCGAAAGATTTAAAAAGTGTCTCTTTTAATAGTATAGAATATCTATGGGCACAATTTACTTCGCGGTTGAATTATGACGAACGCTTGGTCTGAGATTTGTTTCCACCTACAAGACCTTCCAGCGGTCGGGAAAGACATCCTTTAATGATTTACGAGTTTTAAATTTAGAAACTGTGTGCAAAGTTAGAGGCCTTACTAGATATAGACATTGCGTACAAGCTGGTAGCAGGTTCTAAACGTCTGAAAGTAGTTTTGTCCAGTTTAAGTAAATGTGACATGCAAACACTTGCATCTTACAATTTTGATAGTTCGATGTAAACATCACGCGGGCATAATTTACACATTTATTCTTTTTAACTGGAATAAAGGTTACGAGGACTTTCTGAAGTTTGAAATAGAAATCAGGTTGGTGTACATGTACATGGAACGGAAGTTGGTGCATAGTATAGTTTTGATTTTAATACTTAACAAGCCTCTTTGTTTTTGATGTGTAAACATCTAAGCGCGCGTTATTGGAATCTGGTGGAGTAATTCCACACATTTAACTTGCGGGACAGAAAATGCGTCACTGTGTTTTATCATTGCATACATTTTATCATTGCATACGTTTTTATCATTGCATACATCTATGAGCTGGGACATATTAAGTTCAGATTTTTGTTGATGTGAAATAAAGCATGTTTTTCATATATGATGGTCTCACATTTCTTCCCTGTGACGGATATCTCGAGGAAATTCGGTGCCAAATCTTTCGTGAATTACCAGGCACGCAGAAATCACAGCTGGACTTGGACAACAACTAACAAAAATGTCGTTGACCAGCACCTCTACAATATGCAATGCAAGCCGAATGAAATTCCAATGACACTTTCATTTACTGTGTACAAGTTGATGTCATTTAACTTGCGGGGATGGAAATGCAAACGGGTATTTGTTATTTCATAATACATATATCAAGAATACGGTTATTACAATTCCCTCTTTTCTCAATGACGTGTATCAAGCCACACACATACCGCACGCACGGTGTTTACACATACACATATTTCGGGACTGTTGGATACAGTCGCACCAATTTTTTTTTTTATGTAGCTATCTATTTTATTATAGGTGCAGTGGCTGAGTGGGTAGTGTGGTACCTACTAAGTGAGGGGTCCCGTGTTCAATTTCCCAAAAAAAAAAAAAAAAGTGTAAGTTTTTTTTCGACTGCACCGCCTTTCGCGAACAAACATCCGAGAGTATACCTGTCATGAAAGAGCTTCTTAAGAAGCCTTTTAAACTCAGCATGAAATTGTAGATCCTTTCCATTCGTCCCAAAAATGAAATACTCACACAAAACGAATGGTTAAAAGAAGCTAGGCCTAGGGTCCCTAAGAACCTGGTGAGCTAACTATTTATTTTTTTATATAAGTATTTAAACTGACTCAATTATCCGCCTAGTTGCGGATAGTGGATTCAAATAATCAAATTCAAATAATCTGTTAAAATCGACAGCAATCAACCCAAATCAAACGTAATCGCACAAAGTTTATGTTCGATTTTATCAAGATTGGGTGCAAAAATAAGAACGGACAAAGTATCGAATAACGAGTAGATCTTCACTTGGCTTTGACGAACAAAAGACTCGTTATATTTCTGCAAATACCGCTTATGCGTTTGCATTCAAAATGACCACAAAATAAAGAACTGACGAAGTATGTAGGTAGAGTAAAGAGTAACGAGTAGCTTAGCTTTAACGAGTCCAATATTGAATGCATTTTTGTTATCACTGCAAAAAGTACCACTACCAGTATGTCCTCATTAAAAATGGCTGCGAAAGTGTTAGGAATAACGAGTACTTAGTCCGACTCTTGACTCTATTTATTTAATTTTTTTTAATTGACAAAAGTTTCGTAAAAATGTTAGTAAGAATATTAAGCGCCACTTATTGAAAGCATCTAATTTCTAATAAATGTTTAGGTTTTAATGCATTTTCTCGCGTAGCATAGTTAAACTGGTTAAACACGTAGTCTAACTTCTCCAATTCAGACATAAACAACGCGTTTGGCTAATGAAGCCCTCCTTCATTTATCACATTAGTTCAAATTATATCCGAAGCATTATCGTTATCACAAAACATGTCAATAATGTTTGGTATTTGGGATTTGAACCGGCCAATAAGGTATCCAGCAAGGTATTCTAAAGCGTCGTATTTGATGTCAGGCATATCGTCTTCGGTACATAAATTTGATTCCTCATCTTCTGTTTCACAGTCACCAGTTTCAGATAGAAACTGCGATGATAGAAGTGTACTTTCGTCATCCACGTTTGTAACTGCAGGTC
This sequence comes from Cheilosia urbana, assembly GCA_946477585.1. NCBI lineage: Eukaryota > Metazoa > Arthropoda > Insecta > Diptera > Syrphidae > Cheilosia > Cheilosia urbana. Next base: position 123,085,668 of record OX297853.1, read on the forward strand.
CAATATTTACTTCCAATTGCACTTCATCTTCCACAATCGCCTCAACATTTGCAGCATCCGACATAATTCCTTCGTTGCGTCCAAGTAAATACGAACGTAAGCGATAATTAAATTCGAGTGAACTTGGGTGTTCGTACAGCCCTCCTTTGGCACGTATTATACCGAAAAACATTTCTAACAAATCTTGGTTTAATCGATATGTAAGTATGTAAGCAGCATTGAATTTGAACAGCATTCTTAGTGACCTAATGCTCATAAGAATTCCTTGCTTTGAGGAAGCCAGGATTTACATCTAACTTGCTGGCCCATTTTTTAAGGGTAATTACTGCAGGAAAAGGATATCCTTTTTTGAGCAGGTACCTGTAGGCTTTTGGGACACTTGTGTGTATTGCAATGCTCCTGGATATATCTTCAATTGTCCACTTTATCCCCGCACCGCCTTTACTCATTTTCTTTTTTTGAGTGGGAGTGAAAATATTTTTTATTGCGTTGTTTTCCTGTTGTAGCCTATAATTTTCCGTCTTATTTTTTTCCATTTCAGAACGCAGAGAATCCATTTGCCCTTCAAGATCTACCAAATCTTGTTTTAGCTTTGTTGTTTCTTCGTGCGTGTGTGTTTCTAAATGCATATCCATTATGGTTTCATCGGGCCTGAAAATATTGAAATTGTAAAGGGTTTTCCAATAAGAGGTGTTATTGTGAACGACCCGCTATTTCGGTAGCTGTGCTTTTGAAGCTTTGAATACCAAAATAACACCTCTTATTGAAAAACCTTTTATATAAAAAAAAAAAAACAATATGCTCATGGTATCTTACACGCAAGGTTCAGGTGATACCTCATATGGTTTGGTTTCTTCATTTGATTTCTGAAGTAATGTGGCTATCTCAGCTTGTCGTTGTCTTCTGTTAAACCTTGTTATTCGCTGGGCAATTGGCGCCTTTTCCTGATTATGTGAAGAATTAGGAAATTTGGTATAGCATCGTCTTTTAGGTTTTTGCCTCTTTTTGGCGAACATTTTAAGAGCTCGTATAAGCAAATATAAGCTGTTCGCAGATTCCTTTTTGTCATTTCTGTAGCATTTATGCGCCCACACTTTTGCCACATCTTGGTTTTTTGGAAGACTAAAAAGTTTTACTGTGGTGTCTATTTGGTTATTTTTCCTCCGTTTGTCATTATTGGTAGGTACTATGTACATTGTACAACCAAAAACTGTACAAATAGCCATGTTTTTTGGTTTTCACAGGTTTTAATTAAATTTTCGGCAAATAAACACAATTTCCACAGTTTTTGATATATATTTAAACAAACAATTGGTATAAGGCACAGATAAAATTGCGCCTTTCTTTCAGCAGCTGTCAAATTCTTGTTATTTTGGTGACGTGCGCAGTAGATGAAAAAAGAATTGCGCGGGAATATTATCACCTCGATTGGCAGGCCGCATCAAGTGCATCAAATGCATCACTTAGTCCAGAGTGGGCCCGTTGTGATACCACAGGATAAATGTTCTCAAAAACTAGAACTTGTACATTCTTTTGTACAAAATATTTCAGGAATGCCGATTCTTCATTTTAATTCATCGACTTATTGACTGCACAAAATTTGTGTTAAAAGTTTCGATCAGAGTTTGGAAAAGACGTCAGAGACTAGAAGGAGTTTGCCTTTTTTGTAAACGAAATGCAAGTTATTAGCTTGAGTTCCGAACAAACGTTGCAAGCTAAGGGGAATTACCGGCAATGGGGAAAGTTGATCAGACTGATAATCTTAAGTTCGAAGACCCGTATAAAAATGTATGACAAACTTCACAAGAAAACCATATAGGAAACCTTGTGTCCCTTTAGGAGCACCGCTCTGAGAGACGGCTTCACGTTTTTGTCAAATACCAAATCAGACAGATGATTTATTTCATTGGTCTGATAAATCTCCCAACAGCGGTTACTCCAGGTTTTCTAAATTTGTTTCCACGTTAGATGGAAATGTATGTCACTGTAGGTACTACCGGTACCAAAGAGATCACATCGCATGATATTTAAGCAAATATTCCCGCTTATCATCGATATAAAAGGTGTTAAGCGAAATGTCAATAATCAGGCAAGAATCTCGCGTTCCTTTAAAAGCCTACGAATATAGTAGTAGTAGACGAGGCAACTGAACAACGAATACGAACACTAATAACAAGAACGTTCGGCACGAAAGACCCACCTTCCACATTTATTTCATATGCCAAACATGTCAAAATCAAATCAAATTATAATTTCTAATATCGCGCGATCAATCAACAATCGTTAAACGAGTTATTTGATATTCTTTTTTCCAATTCACCATTAACAAAAATGATTATGAGTGTACTCAGCCATATCTGGCCAAATGCCAAAATTGTAGTGCATACAAATATACCATGAAAGATATCATACATATGCCGGTTTTGACATTGACTAGACACTAGAGTACGCAAAAAAAAAGTCAAATTAGTCGTGACCTTCACTCCGATTGTGTGCTTGGATTTTAGACTCCCTGTGAGTGTCTCTTGAAGCTATTATTAAGTGGGAATTGTTTTTTTTTTGTATAGGTATAGGTATACATGTATATTAGACGCGCTTCAGTTCAAGGTCTATTCGAAGTGGATGTTAGTATTCGTTTTTAGTTAGCATTTTCTTTTCGCACCTTTATTCGATATACAAAGGTAGGTATGTGCTAAGTTTGGATGTAAATAAAATATTTTCCTATTTGACAGAATAAGCGTGTGAAGAGATTCTACGATTGGGTTGAAGTATGTGCGAAAAAAAAATCAATTGATCTGTGACTTGGGACAACACAAGCCTCCATAATTGATCAGAAATGAATATGAAACTGAATTGGGCTAAGAAATGTGTATCTCTTAAGGGCGGCTACCTCGTATTTTCATGAAAAATTTAGGACTCACAATTTAAATCAGGCGGTTCTTGCACAAAATGTTGCCTTTGAGTTCATCTGAAGTCATGAGTTAAGCTTCAAACTTACCAGTTTCTGGCAATCTTACTTTTACGTACGACCACAAGGCGAAGCGAAATGCAGCTCTAAATTATAAATTATAAATTTACACAAGTAAGTTAGCTAGCAAACGTCAGATAGCATACACAAATTGGACATAACTGCTGAGTTATGTCCAATGTCGATAACTTTTACACAGTGTTAATTAATACGATGGTTAAAAACTTTTAGCCAAAATTAATTATTAATAAAAAAATGCTGGCCCGTCGAACTTCCTTCCGCCCAAATTCACTAATGTATTGAAAATAATAGTTCCGAGCATGCACATACACAATGCACATGCACATTGCACATGCTCCTCAAATTCTTTATTCAAAAGTTATATTAATTACAATAGAAACAACTGAAATATAGCGATGTGTTTTAATCAAACCGCAGTGATTGACGTGTTGGCCAACCCTCCGCTTTTTCACGCTACACGACGTATAAAGCGGAAGGTTACGCGAGGTTACAATTGACTGTATGAGAAACATGGGAATTCAAGATTGATTCCACAAAATTTCAGCGATTGTCCTTGCGACTTACTAATTGTCAATGCGAAACGGGAAATTGATACGCTTAAATACGAATGTCAAATCGTTCTGAATAAGGGTAATTCTGGAAATTCGAATATTTGCCTTTGAATTTTCCACTCGAAATCGTCACTTGCGTCCTTGCATGCCATTCTATTTGAGATCCTTCACCGCCCGCATATCGCAAAGTTAGTGCTAAATGTCCAACAGTAATTTGAATTATACAACATTGGAAATAGGTAGCGTTTGAATTTTCTGCTTTTATTTGAATGGTAGGTGCTACAACCCGTTTTCCTATCTCGCTTTTACAAAGTGCTACCCATCGGTTCCAAAGCTATCATATCTTTAAAACTGGAACCAACCATATTCACCTACAAAATTTAATTTAAATAGGTTGAGTGGTTTCGTAGATCGACAACAGCGCCACCTATCGGATAGACCGTCGGCTTCCGCGCTTCTCTCTTAGATTTGCTATCTGCCTCTTTCTGTATTATTCTGTAAAATGTGAATACATTACAACATGTGAAGAGCAAAGTTGCCAGAATTCGATTTGGTTCAAGCGCACAAACTCTAAAAATATTGAGCCTAAAACCTTTGCTCAGAAGGAAGCCCAAAAAATCGTGGAAAATATTAGTATTTTTCCCACTTATCTTACAGCGCAGCAGATTTTATTTAACTTCTGATTTTCTGCAATGCGCTTGTGACTTGTGTCAAATCAAAAGGTTTGCAAAAAAAAAAAATTGGTGTGCGTGCAAGTTGAACGAATGGTCGATGACCCTCACTGCAAGAGTGCTGCCAAGTTTAATGTTTTTTCGAAATTATTTTTTTTAATTTTGTGAAAGAATAAAACGAACAAAATCAACACAAATTTTGTAAAACGATATGTAGTCCAAAATTGTGTTGGGGGCTCTTTTTTTCATTTCCATCGTTTAAAAAAAAAGATAGCCAAAAAAAAAAAACGACAAAGCGCCGATTCTGGCAACCATGGTGAAGAGTCATAAGCATGGTTGCCACTTGCAAAAAAAAAATAGCAACCAAAAATGGAAAAAAAAGTTACCAAGGCAAGCTAAAAGTTACCGAAAATCTGGAAAAATTATAAAACACGAAAAAATCGTACATATCGTCTTGAGCCAGTATGAACATGACTTTTTGGTATCGTTTGATTTTTCTCTGATTTACGAACTTAATATAAAAAATGTCATGGTAGTAGAAAAATGCACCTATGTTTAAGCCTAGTATGCACTTTATGCAGAACACGTAAAGCCTCTCAAGTGGAATCCCATTTTTAATACAAATTTTTCTCCGCGAAATGTCAAAAATGTAACTTTCCACGTGAAAATATGAGTAGGCAGTACGCAGTTCGAGTGAAAAATAGTTACTTCAAAGACTGATATGGCAGACACTTGGGTTTTATTGTCAGTCGCATTCGCATTACATTCTTGACATTTCGGCGTGAAAAATAATCTATAGGAAATCGTGAAATTTATTTGCATTTCTGAAGTTCCCTTAAGTCTTCATAGAAACTAAAAGAAAACTGTTGACACATATCAATTCATTTTAACATAAGTATTTTAAATTCAATTAGGTACATTATAGAACGTTACTTACTGAAGTACTAGGAATACTTTTAAACCTTAAACGTAGTGGGCAGAAAAAGTAAGGCAGCATTTCCATGTGATGATATCGAGTTCGTCTTTTTGATGCTCCTGTTCAAAAAGTTACCAAAACCAGATAAAAATTACCAAATTACCAAAAATCATGAACTAAGAAAAAATTACCAGATTTGGTAATTTATTACCAAAGTGGCAACCATGGTCATAAGGGTATATAAGAGTATATATGTATTGTTTATGTATGTGTTTTCATCATAAGAGAAGAGTATTATCTTCTCTTATGACTGTAACTCTCTTCGGCCGTCGACTCTCTTTCGTGGCGTCATTTGGACGGGCACGGGGCACCTCAACTGCACGCTCACTTACCACCGGGGCATGACGAATGAAAGAAATGTATTTCCCTTAATCATAATTTGTACAAAATTGTGTAGTTATAGGATTTAAAATAATTTTATTTTTGTATTTGAAGTGACACTCCTCGATTTCGATCCAGTTTATTTTTTTTCAAATTGCATTTCCTCTTTCATCTCCTTAAAGTTAAAGACAGAAAGTAGCCTATGTCCGAAAATCGTTAAAATCGAACGATCCGTTTTCGAGTTATTCACGCACACACTGATGTTATTCTCTTTTACTTATAATTAGGTAGATGGATGTGAAATTTTTTTTTTTTTTCTAAATTGAATTTGGTTTATAAAATGATTTTCTATTGTTGCCTTTAAGTTGGAGTTTTTACTTAGCTGCAGCCCAAACGGCTAAACGGCAGAAAGGATTTCAATCAAACATCGTTTCTGACAGCCTAAGGCTTATATCTTGCGGCAAAATCGGAGTTATGTATCTCTCTCTATATATAAAACAAAGTGGCAAAAAGTGTATGTTTCCCTTTGTCATGTCACCCGTAATTTTCAACCATAATTTAGTTGACTTTTAGGTAATTACCGTGATCAATTGATAAAAAAAAAAAAAAAAAAAAAAAAAAAAAAAAAAAAAACACTTAAATGCTATCAGTGCCTGGCGAAGCCGGCGGGGCTCAGCTAGTTGAACTCTAAAATGATTTTATTTGTCATCAGGAGCAAGTTACGTGCGACACAGTCGTGATTTTTTTTTTTTTTTTTTTTTTTTTTTTTGTCAGTCATTGTAAAAGTCAAAAAAGGAACCTTGGCATGTATTAACAAATGACCAAACCCTAGGAAACTTCAACTTGCACTGGGGATTTTCAAATGTCAATTGCATGTACAAATTATTTCTCTCTGTTGAAAAATCTTTGGGGTTGCCCGATTACTGGGGTGGAAAATAAAATGTACGGCTCCAAATAAAGACTGCAAAAAGAAAAGAAAGAAAAAGAAACACCAAACACTTTGGTACAAACTACAGCTATTTATAAAATCTAAAGCATATTTAAATTCCGTCGAACTTTTGCTGAATCAGTGTCCACCTGTGGGTCGGAAACGGTACCCAAGTAGAAATTGATGGTTATAGTGGAGGCGCTGATCCTACATTTCGGAATGTTTCCGTAACAGTAACAGTGTGTATAGGCTCTCAATGTGCGTACTGTTTCCACTGCAGGGTGTAACGCTGACCAAAGTGGGGAATCAGTTTTACCTCTTTAAATTACTATTTCGGGAAACACACATAATGGTATTTCGGCTAGCTATGCTTTGTAACCAAAGCAGTGCTGCCAAATTATCAAAATTATCATACACAGTGTTTTGGAACGAACGGGGGGGGGGGGGGGGGGTGGACCTCACTTACTGACACTTTTTTTTTATACCGAGGGTTGGTGAAAATCTTCCAAAGACACTATGAGAAAAGCAAGCGCGTGCTCATAGTAGTGTCAGATTTTTACTGACTAAAAACACCACCCATCGAAGAATTGTTAGATACTGCAACTAAGATGTAACTTATCAAGCAATTTTTCTATAACAAAATAAAAACTTTTGACAGGCTACTTTCCAATGAAAGATCCTGCATGTTCCGCAATTTAGACGCGGTTAATCCTATCTTGCCAAGTCGAACGGTTTCGTTCTTTGTAGTCGGCGCAATAAATTGTTCTCGTCCAAAATTTGTCGGACTGAATTGTTGACATGTCCGATTAGTCGGTTTCTATGCTTTCTCGCGAAGCTTTTTGTTTCAGCTTCAATTATTGGAATTCCGAGATCTCTGTGGATATCGTCGTTTCTAATATACCATGGTGCTTGTACAATTTCTCTAAGTACTTTATTTTGAAAAGTTTGTAGAATATTGACATTTGTTTTCTTGGTACAACCCCAGAGTTGTATACCGTAGGTCCACACCGGCTTTAGCACTTGCTTGTATAGAAGCAGTTTGTTTTCGGTACTGAGCTGGGAATATTTTCCGAGGAGCCAGTACATTTCTCTATATTTGATATCGAGTTCTTTACGTTTCATTTTCACGTGCGAATTCCATTTCAGCTTTGCGTCGAGTGTCATTCCCAGGTATTTGGCCTCGTTTGCAAAGGGTATTCGGGCCAAGTTTAAGAAAATTGGCAAGTCATTTGTTTTCTTATACGTGAAATTCACGTGAACAGATTTAGTTTCGTTGAGGGTGATCCGCCAGTCCCTCGTCCATTCATTTACCTTATTTAGTGCGATTTGCAGTTTTGCAGTCGTTTCTTCAATAGTGTTACCTACTGCTAGGATAGCGGTGTCGTCGGCGAACGTAGCGAGAGTAGTGCCATCTTCTCTTGGTATATCGCGAGTATATAGCAGATAGAGAAGGGGCCCTAGGACACTTCCTTGCGGCACGCCGGCCGAAATTTCCTTAAGCTCAGAGTATTCGTTTCCATGTCTAACACGGAAGAGTCTATTCCCGAGATATGATTCTAAAACATCATATAGGTGTATGGGAAGAACTTGTCGTAATTTAAACTTTAATCCGTCATGCCACACCTTATCAAAGGCTTGTGAGACGTCAAGGAATACGCTTGAGCATATCTTTTTTTCTTCAAATGCTTTCTCAATTACGTCAGTAATTCTATGCACTTGATCAATCGTCGAATGCTTGGTTCTGAACCCAAACTGGTGGTCAGGGATAAGATTATTGTTTTCTATAACCGGTTGTAGGCGCGTTAGTAAGATTCTCTCGAAAACTTTGGATACGACTGGAAGAAGGGAAATTGGTCTATACGACTTTACTTCATTTGGCGGTTTTCCTGGTTTTAAAACCATTATGACCTCCGCAACTTTCCATTGGCTCGGTACGTGTTTTAGTCTGAGCGCGGCATTTATTATATGAAGAAGCTTAATTAATGCTTTTCTTGGTAGAACTTTGAGAACTTCTCCCGTGATCAAATCATAACCAGGAGCTTTCTTAGGTTTTAGGGATTCAATTTCACGTTTTAGTTCCCTTAGCGTTGCACTTGTGAGTATTGCATCGTCGGATTGTAATTCCGTCCCAATAACACTGTCGTGTACCGCCCGACCATCGTACGGTTTAAAGGTTTCTTCTAAATAGGCGGCAAAAACGTCCGCTTTTTCCTTATCTTCCCTTGCCCATTCATTTTGATTTATTTTAATTGGCGGCGCGGGGATTTTGGGCCTTTTGGTGCCTTTTACAGCTTTCCAAAGTGAATAATTGGAATCTTTTTTAGCCGTTAAGCTTTCAAGGTAAGAACCTATCGCACGATTTTTAAAGTCCTTGATAGCTGTCTTCAACAAATTGCACAAATAATTCAAATGTGTTTTATGTTGTGGGGCGCGACTCTGTTGCCATTTTTTACGCGCCTTCCTTTTTTCGTTGACCAATTCTTTTATTTCGGGAGGATATCGTAGACCGTATTTGGCCGGCGTTTTCCTTGGATTAGGCGTATTATTCCAGGAAGCGAGCTGTACGATCTCAACGAAGCGATCTACTTCCACCTCAAGTTCATAGGGTGTCGTAAGTGGAACGCTAAGTTCAACATTCTCTTCAATTTCGTTCCTAAAGCCTTCCCAGTTAGTTGTTCTACCAGTTAATCTCGCTGGCTCAAGGTTATTTACTAGTTTTACGCTCAATGTTAAAATAACCGGTGAATGATCAGATGACAGATCAAAGCTCTCTTCAACTTTAATGTGGTTGGTAGATATTCCTTTCACGACGAAAAAATCGATCACGTCAGGTGTTTTTGAAGTATCAGTTGGCCAGTAGGTCGGTTTGCCCGTCGAGTGGAAATCACAACTATACTCCATACCTGCCCCATATAGCATTCTTCCTTTTCGCGAGATATATCTAGAACCCCAGAACGTGTGTTTTGCATTAAAATCGCCGCTAATAATGAAGTTTGGTTTGAGCGATTTAAGCAAGTTAGTATAATCAGTTTTTTCAAGTGCGGAACGCGGTGGACAGTAGATAGATGAAATTCTAAGAGTACGTTGACTATTTTTCACTCGAATCGTGCACAGTTGCATAGTTTCAAGTTCTATCTTCAGGTCTTCGTATTGTTCAATGCAGTCTTTAATAAACAATGAAGATCCACCTCTCGCGTTTCCCGAAGGGTGACAAGCGTGGAAGTCATTATAGCCTTTTATTTTTAAGCTCGATCCCCTTTTCACGTGAGTTTCAGAAATCAAGCAAATGTCAAGATCTTTCTCGCGTATGAAAGAAAAAAAAAAATGAACATTCTATTTCCATAATTCCAATGTCAAATTCAATTTCCAGGTAATGCTAACATAGATTACACTTTAAATCCGCCACGTTACATTTTCAACCAGTTGAGGGGGCAACACTGTAAGACGAGTAAGAGTAGTAATGGTCAGTGTTGTTAGCACTCTCTCTTCTTTTTTCCCACGAAGCGTGGTAATTTTTCCCTTTTTTCCCTTTTTTCCCTTTTCACTGTACTCAAAATCCCTTTTAAATCCCATGACACTTTTTCGCCTCAAAATCCAGTTTTTAGAAGTAAAATTTGTTATACAAGTTATACAAGGAAAGAAAATCACGGTTAATTAACTTTTAGTAAAAAAATCGCAGTTTGTAACATTATTACGGTTACTTTTTGGTACTAGCAAATTTTGATAAGAGACAATTTATATAAGCAGTTTCTTATGCACATTGAGTGTGTTAATAATCATCGTGAAATGTAGGAGTTTTCATGAAATTTCAGCAAAAATTTATAGTTTTAATGTTTTTCGTTAGATTCCTCAAAATCCCACGATTTGGTTCTTTTTCCCTTTATCCCACGAAAGGCTTTTCGGACATCGAAATTCTCACGAAAAGGGATAAATCCCACGATATAACAACACTGGTAATGGTACGTGATAGTGACTTATGATACGGTTAGGTAGGTACCATATAAAAATGAACTTTACTATCTGTAAGAAAGAGAAAGAGGTAGAAAAAAGGTATGGGGGTGGGCTTGTGTTGCTCCTGCACAGAGGACAGGTATTCAGAATTCAGGCAACAAGTCAGTTCAGTGCCTCAGTGTGCTAAGTACTAGGTTGGTAAGTGATGACAAGTTTCACTTTTATTGAAAAGTGTAATTTTTATACCTTTAATGAGTAACAATAGATTTTTGTGGGAATAAAAGCAATTATGCTACAATTTTTAAAGAATGTGCAAATTATCATACATTTTGCGTATGATAATGGGTTGCTATCATACATCATACAAGACCTGAAATTATCATACATGTAGCATAATTATCATACGGTTGGTATCGCTGAACCAAAGTGTGACCGAATCTTAGTGAGCTGTCAAATTTGTTTTCATGCGTTTGTATGTTGCTTCACATGAAAAAGAAAATGTGAAATAGAAATACTGCGATAGCAATATAAAACGTGCACACATAACTTATCCTCTTTAATGGGGATGCTAAAATACCTAAACGAGCATATGTCATGAAAATGGTAAAGCAGGTAATATTATGAGAATTTGATAATTATTGCATTTCTTCGTACCAGAATGCTAAATATTCAAACGAAAATCAGTTTCACCACAAATATGAATAAGTTGTAGTGGCAAAAACTCACGCGCTCAAGAAATATTGAGTATTTAAGAAATTTATTTTATTTCGAAGCTAGGTACTTTCATTTTTCCATGGACTATTTTTTTTTTTGACAATTAGAATCAGAAAGCGACCACTTGCCTGCCATTTGCATTTCTTTAGGAGGGAGCACAGGGTGCATGCACATACATTGAGGAAACTTTTTTTTTTGCGTTTATTATTATTAAATCGTAATATTTAAATGATTCATTCTTTTGAATTCTACCTTTTAGAGTATATGAGAACATGCACAAAAGTTTGGGGGGAATAATAAGAAACGGATTTGCAAATTTTAAAATATTTTCGCTTCTAATTTTTGTACTGCTATTCTGGTTTGCTAAGACCGACATAACAACGTTTGTTATCCATATATGGGAATATTTTCTTACAAAACCCACCCCTCATACGCATTCACTTGGTTGGTTTAATTTTATTGTACTAAATCGCTGCAGAAGGTTATGATATTTCTACCATTATTTCATTTTATATACGTATAACATGTTATTTATTCAAAAGTATTGGTACCATTTGATATAATGTGAATGATAGAAGTTAGAATATTGTTTTTTTTTTTTTTTAACTTTTTCAAATCAAATATAATTATTTTATTATCTCGCACTTCATTAATTGTTTCCAATTCAATCTGCTGGAGTTAATGTGTAGTAAAATCAGAAAGCATTCTCATTTTTCTCATACAATACTATTGAAACGTCGGAAAGCAGCGCAGCGCACAAACTAGATGTACAATGAAAAGTTTATTCGATGTTGCACTACAACGGCAAACAATTTTCAATACACCTTTTAAAATAAAAAATAATTCTTTAGGAGGAAAACTCATGAAAAGATATACGTATTCCAAAATAATGAAGTCTCTAAATTACATATTTCCATTCTTTTTAGATAGATTCATTGTTCGTCATAAAACCATTCACGGTGTTTTTTTTTCCATGCCACCCTATATTCCCTTTTACGCTTGATGCGCCATAGTCATAGAATTATCCGTGCACGCCTGGTTGGTATGGTAACAATCAGTGGTCACAATTTCGACTGTGCGCAGTCGATTTGCGTAGCTGTTAAGTGGTAACATTAAATAGTAACCTCACAGTTTTTGTGTGTTTGAAATGTTACAGTAAAGGACATTTGTATCTTTGAGACACGTAATGGTCACAAAAATGTCAAATCGTTACCATCTTATTGGAATGGAGTTAAGCGACACAAAACCGAGTCAAATATACCGTTTGGTGACTATAGTTTAAAGTAAATGTGGATAAGAGTCACAAATTTCTTCTTGGGTATGATGACGTTTGTAGTGGAATTGAGGAGAATTTGTCTGGGAGAGGTTCTTCATGATGGGTTAACATCGCATGCAACAACCTCCAGCATATCCCGTTCTACTCCCATCATCACAACCGATAATTCTCACATAGCCTATAAATATGCCATCCAGTGACCAAGTTGACGATATCGCATCGGTCGGTTAAAATGATAACGATTCTGTTTGCGAGAAAGTCACTAAAAAACCTATGAGCGGTGCAGCTGTCATTATGCACCCCTAAGCCTTTTGGCAAGTTGCACGCCTTTTTCAGGAGATCTCTGATGTTAATTCATTGCTGATTTTTATTATAGGTCGTTGGTTAACCAATTTTTGGACAGTCCAATAGTATGTTCTTTAATATATGGAATATAGGCAAAGATCGTTAGAAAACGATTGACATCCCATCGGTCTTGAGAGTCGCCTTTCGGGCTAGGGCGTCTCCGAACCTTTCGCCTTTATAGTGGGACTATCTGAAGTCAATGTGGGACGCACCATTCGTGGCGAAAATACTTTCTTCTGGCACACAGTGATTGATGATACCATGAGTAGTCACCGTCTTTCCTTTTTTTTTCACCTTTGGAGAAGCAGAAAGATAGTGTGATTGATGAAGTATCTACCAAAAGTTTTATGGAAGAGCCGCTCAATTTTGTTTTAAATTTCTAATTAATATTGACACGAATAGCTGGTAAAGGACGGAAATCTGTATAGGGTCTCCTTTTACAGAGGTCCGTTGTGTTCATAAAAGTTTAGCTCGGGTAGCCGAATACACGATATAGGACACGAGTCCTAAATTGTCACAATCATTCGTTTATATGAGTGAAAAACCTTAACGAGTAATTTTTGTTTTTCCGTGGTCTGAACTTGCGACCCCTCAAACACACTGACCACTGAACCAATGCGGTCTTGATGACAGAGTATGAAATAACTGACAGATTGGAGTTGTACTATAAAAACTAAAATGACTCTTCGGTGACAAGACTAGATGAGTCTAGCCCCTCTGACCTCAACCACTCCTTAAATTTGTCAAGTGCGGCGCTAAAGTTGGGATTTTGGGTTTTATCTTCTTTGGCTTAGTTCCCACTGTCTGTTGGATACCTTAGGTCGACAGACTGTGGTTTAAATTATAATACACAACTTTGAGACTCAGAATCGATGAAAGGCCTTCCTTTTGATGCCATAGTGTGTTTATGTTTATCTATATGCTAGCCATAATCTGTACAGACTGACTAAAAGCCCTCCATCTCTAGACCAGTCCATTGCTTCTGCCACAGAGTGCATAGCAAGGAGGAAGTAATTACCCGGCCCTGATGCCCATATTCACATCCTACATACACTTACCTACTACCGATAGTCCTTGCTAAAAATCATGTAGTGTCGTATGTTAAACTTGAATAAGGTGTTTGAACACATGGAAGGACACTAGAGAGGCAGTTTTTTCCTTGTCCTGGCGGCCAGTTGATACCAATTATTCCATCTCCGTGGTGATAGTTTCTGCTGCTCTCTTCGCAACGACATATCCATGGGAGAGGAAGATTTATTCCGCAATAATTTGACTTGATTAGGTGGACACGAGACAGCGCTCCTATTCGATGATGTGTACCTTTAACTACATGTTTATACCTACTGGCGAAAAATCATGGACACGGAATTAATGCATTACCGTCAACCTGGCCAAGCATGAAGTTATTTTCTCCTCGATAATGGCCCATTTGTCGATGCTCATGAAATTTAATAGGCCTCGGCGCAGATTCTTATCCAATTTGGATACGGCAAGTTGTTCCTATATGTCACCAGACAAATGGATACCTAGAATAATACATCCAACATCCCCATCCTTAATTAGGTTAATAATACAACATATGCGGCGGGAAGCAGTTTCGTGGAAAAAAAGAAGCAAACCCCTTTGGCCATTACTTAGAAAAATTGTTACGTCCTCCTCGGGGCATAAACATTGCGCTCAGATTCTACCTCAAGACCTTCGACATAAACACAAACTGTCAGCATATTAAATATGAATATCATATAAATACTCTCAAACGTGGGCCCGACCCGCATGCTCGGCAAACATATCCTGGGAAATAAAATAAAGTAATTGATTTGAATTCTACCGCAGCAATTTCGGGAGAAATGTCATACGGATACACTATACAGTGCGAAAGGGTGGCAGTGGCAGTGGCACAGCATACAGTGGAGGGTGATGTCATCGCGTGCGCGGAGGCAACCGCTCACCCCCTTCGCACAAATAACTTATCTAAGTGAACTGCTTCTTCATCTTATTTCATCACTGCGGGGATATGTGTAATAATTTTCATGTTTTTTTTTTGTCCTGTTTGCCCTTTCCTTCCGTACCGGTATTACACTGACAATGGTTGGTGGTGGATGTCGAGCCATGCGAGCAACGAAGCAACGAGTTATTCAAAGAGACGCCAGGAAAAGCCAAGACGAAGGAAACTGTGATTTTCTTTTTTCCAAACCATGGCGTATCCTTTTATCGGTATCGGTGATAAATGGCGCCAACTTGGCGATGGTGCGGCTCTAACGACTGCTTCGACGGCGGAGGCGGCGGTGTATGTTGTCGTGGCGCTGTAACGCGTGTATGAAGTATGAAATTGCCATGTACCTTGAAAAAGGTATAGGGGGAAATGTGGTGATGTCTCAATGAGTTGAGCTCCATGGTACTAAAGGTAAAAGGTGATTTTGTTTCATATTTTTTTCCCCGTGCAGATTGACTTGACTTGCTAACCTCATCACAATATAATGTATGAAAAGACAAAACGATGTTTCGCTGCGGCGAAATGAGCTGAATTTATAAAGAACATCAAATCGTGTCGGACAGAATTTATAAGGAGCAACTCGGTTGTCTTCGGTGGAACACGATAACAAGCACTGACATTAAGTAACAAAAGAATAGCCGTCTGCCGGGTATGGGGGGGATGAACAAGAAGCAAAAATTCGCCGACATGGCAAATGAGCAAGTGATATAAATTTGTGTAAATTGATGCGCTCACAGTGCCGATTGTGGGAAGTTGTAGAAGTAGCAAGGATATCTAATTGAATGGGTTATAGATGGGCGTATACATCGATTCGATTAGTTTGTATAGGTTGCGGATAAATCGTCCGTTAATGGCTCTTCAATTGTGGGTTCATTTATTTGGCTATAATTGTACGGCTTTTATAAGGGATTTGAATTGACTTGGCCGCCCCAAATTCGTTTACATTGCGGGAGTGTATCGAAAGTGATTGATTTGATGGCCAAAGTAGCAGGGCTTTTTCGGGGGTGATCTGATCTCTTGGATCAGCCGTGGATTTTGCAATTGCGTGGTACACAGCAGAGGCGAAATAAAGTTGCTCGGGTGCTGGTTAAATGTAAGCTTGTGACATAATGAAATGAACAGAGCTTCAGTGATCCTGCGTGTGCTCTTTATTTGTTTAAAATTGTTTTATTTTTGGCTCTAGTTTGAATAAGGTTCTACGATATTCCAAACCCACTGTACTACTACTCACCACCCCCTTTTTGTGTGTAGCAGTTTTAAAAATATTTACACTTCGCGTGGAATATGGGGACAAAAAGTAGCACCAAGCTGTATTTTCTTCTGTCTGTTCTTTCAAAGTAGTCACTACTTAAAGGAAAGCCCAACTTTATAAGCCAACTTGAACTGAAAGGCAAATTATTTTAAAATTATTTCGGCTTAAGCTGGTGTCAAATAAAGAGGCGGATAACCTTAGGTTCAAGTGGGTCAAAAATCAGCTTACAGCGATGACATATGGTAGAGTCACAGGTTCAACTCGGACTTTAGAGTGATGCAAGCGGCCAAAAACGAACACAGTTTCAGTGCTATCGCAACTTCAGCTAAATCTAGATTGTACTCACATGCATTACAATCATGATTACCACCCCATGTTATACATGTTCCATTGAATGTTGGCAACTTTTCCGTCAGAGAGAGTTAAAAATTGATCCATGTTACTTATTCACAATACTAAGGTGGCGCTGGAGTCCGGGGTGGACCTGGGCCTCAACCAATACGCCTCGTTAGTTAGCGTGATCTTTGACTAACTGCCTCCAGTTGCGCACTCCAAGTTGGTTGAGGTCTCCTTCCACTTGCGTGCGCCGCCTAAGGCGAGGTCTTTCTCTACTGCGTTGTCCCTCCGGGTTGGAATCGAAGACTCTTTGGGCCAGAGCGTTGGTGTTCATTCGCTCTACATGTCCGAGACATCTTAGAAGACTTATGCGTAGGTACTTTTCTGACTTGGTCGATGTCGCTGTTAAATCTCCTCCTCCAGAGCCCATCAACGGGTTTTAAAATCACTCGAAAAATTTTGCGTTCGAAACGACAAAAGGGTATCTTTTCATCTTTTCATCTTTCCATCTTTTGCAACATAAAGCAGGACATCTATAAATGAAATTGTATAGTGGGGGCAGGCCTACGAGATTTTATAACTTTGACGTATACGGCATCATTTTTTTTTTTTTTTTTCAACTTATGTTCTTTTTGTAAAACTTTACCAAATGCAGTTGGCAAGGGGTTGAAGGTTTAACTTAAAAAAAAATCAATCAATAAAAAGGCTTCTTAATCCAGCCGTTTAACACTTAAACTGTAAGAGTTTTTTGATTGTACTCTGCCTTGAGCTCTGATACCACTTAGTGAAGTCCTAATGCGGCCGATCAAGATCGTTTCCATTGCAATTGCACATTTTATCCATCTTTGTCTCTTATGCATTCTAGTATTCTTGTCGTTAACTACCTTCTCCATTCGGCTTATCGATATTGGTCACACAGTTTTTGTATTATACATCCGCAGAATTACTTTGCGCTATGGACCAAGAGTTTTTCTTCAAAAAGTTGCAAGGACCAAGGAGTTGCCAATCATGGAAATCATTCTTAGGCAGAGTTGACGACCCTTTGAAACCGAAAAACTGCTCTACCACTGAGCTCGAAAGTCTCCAAATCCATTTATAAGACCTGCTGATTATCAAAAGCTTATAGAAAATCGTAAAAACAGAGAAGTGTTAGATTGTTCTTATCATAATCTTGCCCTTTAAATGTGGCTAAAGCCAGTGTAACATGTATTTCTTCTTTTTAAATCACCCAATTACACAATCAAACAAGACTCGTCGGTATGAAAAATCAGAATAAAAGGTTGGGTTTCGTTAAGGTTTGCAATTGGTAAGCTTTTTCAATTTACGAGTGCACCAGCTTTGAGGTGAAATGCGTTATAATTACCTACCTACTGGTAAAATATGTTTGACAAAACTGTAGGAAGAGCGTCGCGTCGATTCCAAGAAAATGAACTTAATGGTATCTAGCTCATAACATCAAAGTCTACAACAGCATTTTCCGTGACCACTTCAACATATTCTATTGTTTTTGTTTTTCATTCAGAGAGTCAACGAATTTGACTTATATGTAGAATGGGACCTCAACCGACTTGGAGGCTTGTTTTGTCTAGGCCCTTTGGGTTCACCCCGAACTGTAGAACCATCTTAGAAGAAGATTTAAAAATCTACCATTTTTGCATTTTCATTCTAAATTCACTTCGATAACTCGTTTAGTATTTAAATATAAACGCAAAATGCTTAATGACTTTGCAGCCAACTCGTTTGAAGGTGATTGAGTCAAATCATCCTCCAAATTTTAATTTGGCTTCCTCTTATTTTTCAAAAATTCAAACCAATATCGTAATAATAATTGTGTCTCCTAACCCCTACTAACAAGAAATTTGTCAATTGTCACTCACATATAGGAAAATCACGATTTTCTACATGGTATGTATACTAAGGACATACAAACACAGTGCCCCCGAAAGTGATGCATTAGGTCTGTTCCTTTACTTTTAAATCTTACGAATTTTTACTCAACAAATTTCTTGGTGTAAGAAGTGAAATAGCTGTCAGTCACCTTACAATTAACAGCTGATTTGAAATTTGTTGTGTTCTTGCGTATTAAAATGGTATCAACAGGCGGCAAAATAAAATAAAATATTGTCCTCGAGATTCTTTCGAAAGTGGCAACGAAATTCTTTTTCGCTGGAACAGGGAATAATCTTCTCCATGTAATTCTTCATGCAGTGTCGCTTTTTCATCTTTTCCCTTCCACATACCCGGATTCATCAAAATAAAGTTCAAATTAAATGATAGATCTAATTTTCTTAGTAAATTAACAAATTCCTCGAGTTTATCAGACATTTTAAAGACTTTTCGTACAATTTTTTGAATATTTGAATTATGTATCTGCCATTTTTCATAAATTACTACAAAAGCGTTCCTTAACTTTTTCGTAGGCGTCTCTCTCGGCAAGAGAATTTATCCCCACCACTGCCATTTTTACAGTCTTTTTCCATTCTTACTACAAAAGTAAAGGAACAGACCTATTATAAAACGAACTTGTAAAAACACGCAGAATTTGGGAATTCCCCCTCAGAATTCGACTTATCGAAGGTGACGCCAAATAATCTCTTCGAGTTATCAAGACATTCGAGTAATAGAAGTTGGAGTTATTAAATAAATATTACATGTAAATTTTAGTCTTGGGGCTATTGCCAATCAATTTTATTCGAGTTATTAAATATTCGAGTTATCGAAGTTCGACTATCTTTAATTAAACCTACATACTAGACTAAAACGATAAAAATCTAATTTAAAATTAACTAACTAACTTCACAAAATCCTTGAAATTATTGCCTTTCGGCCTACCAGTTTTGCATTTTTCATTAAAGGAATAACTTGTCAAAGTTCACAAGTGGGTAACCTGTAAATTTTTGTATAAATTTTTCACCGAACGAGGTTATCTGTTTCAAGACACTTTTTACAATAACCTGAAGTTTGAACGCAAGAACAATCCCTTTTCTCTTATTGCCAAAGTGCATTCAACTTTCAACTCTTCATGCATAAGGCAATATTCATGATCCATCATAAATACCCACACCCTCTCTACAAAAAAAGACCCATCTTAGACATGACGACGATTCTATTGAATTCGCTGTTTACCAATATACTTATTTGTTTCCCATGTTCTTCTACTTGCAGAACTCAATCCGACATAATTTGTCGCTGCACAATCGCTTTATGAGAGTACAAAACGAGGGTACCGGCAAATCATCATGGTGGATGCTGAATCCCGATGCGAAGCCAGGCAAATCGGTACGACGAAGAGCCGCATCAATGGAAACGTCCAAGTACGAGAAGCGAAGAGGACGTGCCAAAAAGCGTGTTGAAGCACTTCGAAATGCCGGTGTTACTGGTTTAAATGATGCCACTCCATCGCCGAGCAGCAGTGTTAGTGAAGGGCTTGATCACTTTCCCGAAAGTCCTCTGCATAGGTAACTATTAAATTTATTATGTAATTGTGTTGGCTGAGTGCGGTTTTTTTTTCTGTAACTATTGCTCTTTTCTGAAGTTCTTTTATAAGTAGATAACCATTTTTAATGCTTTGAAAGTAGAGGTTTTTGGCGCAAATTACGCAGAAAGCTCTCTGATTGCATTCAAATAGAGCGTTTTTTTTTTTTTTTTTGTATTGATTTATTTTTCTCATTGATTTTTTACAACCTTTATAAATGGATTCTGCATCATTTTCATTCATTATTATAATAAAAATTAAATAACACATGCACGAAGTTTTCATTTTTTAACGGGGGGGTTTCGGACATCAATATTTTTTTAGAACAACTTGATTTTCAAAAATATTTCAAGGAGGATATCTAGCATACGAACAGATCGGACGTTTTTAAAGTAGAGTAGAGCAACATTTTTGAAGTTTGAAAAAAATACGTCCAGCTCAATGAAGGACCAGCGGGAATGTGAATTAATAGGAGTTTTTTTTTATTTTACCTCTATATAGATCGCTGATTTCCACGGTTTACAAGCATAGTAGGGGATACAACTGTTGTTGATCTTTATAGATCTTATGGGCATAATAAAAAAAAGGCCTAACATAAACGAAGGGCTGTCACTTGATAAAAATGAGGGAATATTCCTGTACAATACCAAAAGCCAATTAAACACGTTTATTTAGAACGGAATGGCGAATGGAAACGAATATTTTCGTACATGTTTCGTACGAGCTTCAAAAGTACAGTGCGACAATTTTGGGCTGTAGGAATATGAAATAGAACCCCAATTTTCCCTAGGAAATAATGCCCCAAAAAAGGCAATAACACCCTTAATCTTATTAAAAATCGTTGTTTTGTTTCTTGTATAATTTTCTGAGGACTTATTTCATTTTTATATTCGGGCCTTATTTCAATGGGCCTTGTTTCGGAGACCCACAATTTTGTTATTCGATCCAATTTTTTAAAATTATTACAATTTTTAAGCTTATTAAATTGCTCTGAATGTTGCCTATGTGTTGGTGTATTTTATTAATTTTAACTCTTTTTCGAAAGTATTACAAACCGAATTATAATTTTAAGGTAGGTTATTGGTGTATAGGACAAAATGTGCGACAACAACTCCAGATAGCACAGGAACTTTAAGAATATTTTAAATTTTTTTCCGATATGACGATCCTTAATGGAAAATAAGCAACTCATCCCTTCCTTTTTCAAAAAATAAATAAATAAATGAATAAATGCAAGAAAGTCATCTATATACATAAATCTAAGTCGCAAAAAGCGTATGTTTCTCTTTACCGCCTGTAATTTTTAACCAATAACGTTTTTTTCTTAAATGTGAATAATTACGGCGCCAAAGTGATGGGCAAAAAGAAGTTACAAACAAATTCAAAACCATTCAAAAAATATTATTTTGTATGCCTGGGAAGCGGGCGAAGTTTAAGCTAGTTCCTTAACTTAAATTATATTCGAAAGTAGCAGGAAGTTGCATTGACCTATCGATTTGGACAGCCGTCATTTAGAAGTCTTTTTTTTCGATTTTTATTATTATTTTATAATTCTAATTTTACATTTACATTGGATTACCTGCGGAGAATTACCTGTGGAAAGAGCTTCGTAAATCGTGAAAGTCCTTAATGCGCGAAAATTAGTTACTGTATTGCAATTTCTATTGTAAATATTACTCAGATAAAGCGGCTAGAAGTTCTGTGTCTTCTGGAACATTTTCAACCGCACCTTTACAAATTCATTCTGAACTTTATCAACTGTAAGTGGGTCTTTGAAATGGTCGTCGATATAGAAATTATTGGCCTGCGCATTGTCCAAGCCACGAAAATTTCGGAGTGCTAACAGCTTCTTAAAATTTGGCCAGAGCTCAGACCCTTCAAGAGAGGACTGAAATTCGGTGATGTGCAATAAAGCCAAACGAAAAAAGGGCAAATTTAAAACTTGGCTTTAGTTATTTCCTTTTCCACTTTTCCAAAGCGAAATTTAACCATTTCAAACAACTTCCCGTTTCTTTCCGTTGATTGAATTTGATCATCCATATACAGATACGCCCATATCGAGGTATCCGTTCGGAAAAAATACGAAAGTCAAATTCGATCGGAACTCAAATTGCGGTCAAAGTATTCGTTTCGGAACAAAATAATTGTAACGCGTTAATTTCACATTAAAATATCCCGCAGCAATTAGTTGTCGGAGAGCTTCGGAAAAAATGAGCCGTGTAGCTGTCAAAAGTAAGTGATGTAACGCTGTTCCACGCAATCCGACAAGGTGCGCTATATGTCATCATTTCATACCAATCGGAGAAATTTTCGTTCCGAACGTAAACCTTGATAGGAGTGATATTTTTGGCGGCTTTTCAAAATTCTACTGAAGACATTGCCCAATCTAGGATGGGCCTCTTGAGTTGATTTAAATCGCGCAGCTGTATGAATGTTTTTTTTTTTTAACTTTCTCTAATAAATTAAGAGAAAGATATTGTTCTCGTTCAAAATTTTGAGCACGAGATGTTGATCAATTCTGTCCGTCTGTCCGTATGCTCCTGATGCCTACAGCCTAAACGGTTTTCCGGATTTCGGTCATACTTCGGATTTGGAGTTTTTTCAAGCTAACCTCACTATTATTGGTAACTCTCATATAAAATTATTATTTTTATTTTATACCAGTTTTATTTGTTCGAAAACGGCTCATACGATTTTAACCAGAATTGATATTTAAGCTTAAGTAGGTAAGGTTCATAAGACTGCACACTCAGTTTTTCGCTAAAAAATCGAATAACGTTACCTTTGAAATTTGGACATATCTCGAAAACGGTCCTACGATTCTAACAATAAATTCATTCCCAAGGTAATATATATGTACATTTATAACTTAATTGCGAACTATTTTTTTCTCTATATTATCATACAATGGATTTTTGAAAAAAGGCACTTTTTAAAAATTTGTTTTACTGTATCAATATAGTATCAAAAAACCAAAAAAAGAAAAAATATATTTGCAAAAGATTTTAGAGCTATATGGAGGAGCTTAAACTCACTCATAGTTTGTTTTTGTACAGCTTTTCCCGACTCTAAGGTCATGTGTTTCTTATTTAGTAAAAGCGTTATACAGTCCGAAATTTACAGATAGAGGATTCCTTAGAGGTGGTAAACAATTAAAATTACGTACACAACAAACAGCTGTCAAAGCCACGCGTTTGTTTTTAAATATAAACAATATCATCAACTGTCGTCTGTCGCACCTGAAAATCAGTTTTTTTTAGCAAAGATGACACAAGGTCGATGGTCAACTGAGAGCATAAACATCGGGTATTTGTATTTACCAACAAGCTGCCTGAACCGCATAGGATTTCCTAAGTATTCGTGCGTGTACAAATCAAAGGAGCGCCATTGCTGCCGCACCGCGCACGCACACTTAGCAAATCCTATGCTAGGGCTTGATGTCAATCGGGAGGAAATTTGTTGGTGTTCGTCATTTTTGGTGCCCAATGCCCATTAGTTACACGGCGTTCACATCGAAGTTCAATTAAAATTTGTTTGTAATATAATTTGGATAGTCTTTGTTTTATATGCTGTAAGAGGTGAAGCAACCTTATCCTAATCAGTACTCTGCAGCTATCACATTTTTTGATTCCACAGGAATCGCTCCTTTCGACTAACACGTTTTAAGTACACAATTCTAGTTCTCTGTTGTCTACCCTCGATTTCTGGAGGATAAGGTATGAGTAAGCGTTGCTAAGTTTTGGTTGTAAAGCGAACTAATTTTTAATAAATTTTCCAAGTGTGCATCCATGTTTTCCATGTTTGCCAAAGTCTTGCACTCTTCTTGCCATCCCACTTTGTGCGGGAAAGTCCGGGACCTTCCAGCTCGATAGATGGTTTCTTCAGAGTATATTTTTGACTGCCCTGCTGGAAGCTCTCTTTTCATTTATAAAGAATTCATTTACTATTTTTTGAATGGGTCGAAATTTCATTAATATTTACTCATAGCACATACTCGTTACATACTTCGTTAAATACTTAACTGCACGGTAGATAAGATTCGTACGATTATTAATTTTTGATTTGTTTCTGTTGACATTTTTTTCATTTTATTTGCATTTTTTTTTTTTTTTTTCGTTTTTCCTTTTTCTCTTTTTCGTTCAAATTAATATTCGCGTTCTTTGTTGCAAAAATGAAACAAATGAAATCTACTAGTGGCGGAGGATTTCAATTGTCGCCCGACTTTCGTCAACGTGCATCGTCCAATGCGAGTTCGTGCGGTCGTCTCAGTCCGATACCGGCGATTGTGGGCCTCGAACCAGACTGGGGCTTCCCGGCGGACTATACCAGTACGAGCATAACGCCATCGCAATCGAACGCTCTCGATCAGTTGGCAGGATCTCTGGCAGATGAACTGACGTTACAAAAGGACTTTCTACAGGGGTCAGTTTTGTTTTATTTATATTTCCGTTTTGTTTCTCTTTTTTTTTTTTTTGTATCAAAATTAATTACAGATGTAAATACTTTTTATTTTGTTTAATGCATGCAATAGTACAGTTTGATTGCATGCTTAGTTGAAAAGCGATTTTTGCATTAAAAAAAAAAACAAAAATGATTATATTCCACTTGTGTCACGAATGGATTTTATCAATACGATTTTTCGTTCCTCTTTTTATTTTTGTAAACCAAACGATCATACGGATGGAGTAGGTTTAGTGCAGCTTCGGCAATACCCAATCAGCCACCACCTCCGTACCAACCACCGCAACAATCTTATTCAATTAATCCAGCAGTCGCTCAATCCTTTGGAATGCAACAGAATCAATGTCCACTCCATCGTTCACTGACTTGTACTTGTTTGCACAATTCAAGAGAAGTAGTTATAAATCAAAATAAATCCTTTTAGAGTGCTGGCGATGCTAATGAATTAATTTTCTTTTTGTTCATACTTATTTCTGGTAAACAAAGGGGTTGTCACCTTCGTCCGGCACTGGAATGTCACCCGCGTATCCTAACAGTGAACCGTCATCGGATTCGTTGAACACGTACAACTCTGTGGTTTTGGACACCGGTGTTGGGTCCACAGATAACTCATCGCTACAGCAACAGCAGCAGCAGCAGCAGCAACAATTGCAACAAATGCAACAGCAACAACAACAATTGCAGCAGCAGCAGCAACTTAGCACAAATTTAGAAGGTATGTACGAGTAGTCATGAGAGTGCGAGTCAATAATAGCTTTTGCGACAAGACGTCATTTTTGTCATAGACTTGTGTCACCTGCTCTGGGCAGATAGGAGCGTTGCGAACGCTATTGAATGGTGCTATTCAAAACAACCTATAGGAGAGAACTAAATCAGTTTGAAGTTATGTTAGTTTGCAAATCGCAGTGCCCCAGTGTCGTGCCTAAATGTCCTGAGCTTAGGGTTGCAAGTAGGAATACTCAAAGTTATATAGCGCGGTAGATACTAGAAATTGTTTCTAATTATCCGGCTGAAATATTGCCAACTCAACAACAACATTCGTCCCTGTGCCGTAGAATGAGTTCAAGGTGAAGGAAAATCAATATTCGTTACGAATAATCATTATAACGATATTCTAATCGACCCGTTTATAGCCTTCACGCTGTTTATTTGTTTCACAAGGCCACTATAAACACTTTTAAGCTGTATTTTAGTATTTTAGACTACCTTCTTTCGGTAACAAGAGTAGCTTTGCTGATGCTATAGAAAATTATTGCGACCCACTGAGTTAAATTGGAGGAGGTTCCCAATAAATGCACTGGAAACGATGACACCAAAGGGAATTCCGCGCCGAAAGTTTACCTATTTTGAACGTAGTTCTTATCCTAAGTATAGCTAAAGTGCCTTCCCTTTAAAAAAAAAATAAATAAAGTCATCTTATTTTGTTCGAACAAGGGATTTTCATTCAAAAAGACGGCCGCACAGTTTCTCGAGTGACATTATGACTAAAGACATGTCAAACGTATCTAGTTATTTAATTTCTGATCGATTTGAGTACACTTTGACCGGCACGATATTGACTAAGTAATTAAATCCATGAGCTCCATTAATGTATATCCTTTTTGTATTTACAGACAATTGTGCCTCAACGCTAATAGGACAATGCATGGAAGCATTAAACAATCAAACACAAAATGACGAATTTAATATTGATAATTTCCATGGCGGAATCGAGTGCAATATTGAAGAGGTTAGTATTGAGATATTTTGGAAACGTTTCCTAGAAACAACATAAATTTCTTCTAAAGCCTAAGTACAATTTGGGTACAACTGGGGCCTCTATCAACAGGTATCTTTAGTTAGCCTTGTCCTAAGTTCACTTAGCTTACTTAGCTTCAGTTGCGTCCTCTGTTCTACTGGGCTGACCTATGAGAAGACTCTGCCTATAGTATTGAGTTATTGATATCAATTCGCTCTGAACATACGCTCTTCGTTTTTTACTAAGCCGATTTCGCTATGCAACTTCGTTTTCGTCATCGAATCTTATTTAAAACGTGGCAGCACAGACGGAATTCTTATACGAATGATCTTTCTCTCGAAAAGGGCAAGGTCACCCTCATTCGCTTTTAAACAAGTCTGTGCTCAGATCCCAGCGTTTTTTTATAATTCTTCGTTAGAGGACTTTACTACCTTTAGAAAAAGTTGCAAGAACTATTTTTCGATGTAGTTACTAAGCCGATGTAGTTCAGTGGTTAGTATACAGGACTACTAACCGTGGAGTCTTTTGTTCAACCAAACACAAAGTACGTCATACGATTTGTTCACAGTACCATCTCTCGCAAACGTCTCTAAAACAGTTTTCAATGCATAGCGGACTAGTGTGGAGATACAGTAAGTTGTAGCTTGTAGGTCACTTCATTTCCCCCCAAAAAGAAAAACTTTGGCCTAAGAGTTTTGTCATCCCTTAATAATCTTAGATGTAAAGGGTTTTTTTTTTTTTAAGGTATAGAACTTTGAAATGGAATGAAACAAAGATGCTTTTTTTAAATTGACATGAAATTTACTTTATTCGAAAGATAATCTTCTGGCATTTTAATTTAAATATGATTTCTTGCGTATGACCGCCACGACTGGCTCGGATGTAGTCTAATCTGGAGGTCAAATTTTCGATGATTTTTTTCAACATTTGTGGCCGTATATCGGCAAAAACGAGGCAAATGTTGTCCTCCAAGTGGTGAATCGTTTCGGTATTATCGGCGCAGACTACCGACTTCACATATCAGAAAGCGGTATTAAATCGGATGATCATGGGGCCCAATTCAAGGGTCTGCAACGTGAAACTATGCGGTAACCAAACGGAAAACGTTTCCTTCAATAAATCAATTGTGGCACGAGCTGTGTGACATGTTGCGCCGTCTTGTTGAAACCACAGCTCTTGCACATCATGGTTGTTCAATTGACGAATGAAAAAGTCAGTAATCATGGCTCTATAATGGTGATTAGTGACTGTAACGTTCTGGCCAGCATCGTTTTTAAAGAAGTACGTACCAATTATTCCACCAACCCATAAAGCACATCAAACCAGAGACAATACTGAGACACCCAACTCACAATCCTCTTGCCGCTGGCCCCATCAGTTTTTTTTTTTTTTTTTTGTGTGACATGCAAAAACATACAAAAAATATAAAATCAATGCCGCCAACTGCTGCCAACCAGGGGGGAATGTGATAGAGTTTGGGAATACCACATTTTAAGATAACTGAATGCTATTGGTTGATTATTATAAATTTTCAAAAGTCGATTAATATTTATAATTTGTTTGGTTAATAATACTATTTAAATGTATTTAAATTGTTTTATATACTAGAAATATTATTAGGACAAGCATTGTTGTGTATTTTCCGCTTTTGAATATCATTAACTTCGATTTCATGAGTAAATTTTTCTTAAGTAACTGAAGAAAAATTACTCAAAATGTTTTTATTTTCCTACAACCATTATGCAGTAATAATTTTTCATAAATATTTTCAGCAAAAGTGCACTTATTCCTAAAATAAAATACTATTGACATGTTCTATGAACGCTGGCAGCAACTTTGCCGACACCGGAAGTCACCGGAAATTGTTGATATTTTTTGAGGGTGTATTGGTGTGTTGAAGTTTCGTGACATTTGTCAATACGAATTTCTATGTATCAATACTAGCGCACTAAATTGTGTACACTCCGTACAAGTATTGCTTGTAGGCAAGGTAACGGGGAATTGGCCGAAGTTGGGGGTCTCAGTATTGTCTCTGCACCAAACAGTCAGTTTTTGTGGATGTAACGGTGTTTCGACATACACTTGAGTTTTGTTTATTGACGTATCCATTCAACCAAAAGTGAACTTTATCGCTAAAAATAAAAAATGGACGTAGTGCACTATACGTATTTCGAACAGAACTATGGTTTTCAAAATAAATTTGCACAATTTAGAAGCGTTGTTCAGGCGTCAGTGTACTCTTGCCAAAACGGATTAGATATCGCGCCAGAAAAGACGTCAAAAACTTATTCAAAAAACGTACGAAAGAGCTTCAGTAATCCGTCAAAAATTACGTCAATAGTGCGCCCAAAAACACGAAGAAAAAAAAATAATTGGCGCAACAGGCCCGGAGGGACCCTAGGCCTAGCTTCTCACAACCATTCGTTTTGTGTGAGTTTTTGATTTTTTGGAACGAATGGAAGGGATCTACAATTTTATGCCGACTCCAAACGGCTGATTGAGAAGCTCTTTCAAGACAGTTATACTCTCGGATGTTTGTCAGACGATCGCGAGAGGTGGCGCAGTGGAAAAAAACCCTAAGTTAGAATTTGGGGTTTTGCTGAAACACGAAGAAAAACGTTTCAAAAAACGCAACCGAAATGGCTTTAATAACTCATGAATATTGAAATACCAAACCACACTAAAAATTAATCACTTTACAGGTGACAAAATGCGCTCCAATTAAATAGTGTTGCCAACTTAAAGTACAGCAGTGTTGTTATATCGTGGGATTTATCCCTTTTCGTGGGAATTTCGATGTCCGAAAAGTCTTTCGTGGGATAAAGCGAAAAAGCACCAAATCGTAGGATTTTGAGGAATCTAACAAAAAACATTCAAACTCTAAATTTTTGCTGAAATTTCATGAAAACACCTTCATTTCACCATGATTATCAACACATTAAATGTGCAAAAAAACTTCTGATATAAATCGTCTTTTATCAAAATTTTCTAGTCCAAAAAAATAATCGTAGTAATGTTACAAACGGTGATTTTTATACTGAGGCAAAAAAGTATCGTGGGATTTTAAAAGGGATTTTGAGTACGGCGAAAAGGAATAAAAGGGAAAAATTGCCACGCTTCGTGGGATAAATGAAGGGAGAGTGCTAACAACACTGTTTTACAGACGTAGTTGTTGCACCACCTACTTATTTGTTTTTATTAACAGTGCCGAGGTAGCTAAGCCTTTACATACTTCCTATACTACAAAATTGAGTCATTCTGTCATATCTTTTCGATATAAGGTGTCCTTTTTTGTTGACAGCATCCTTGGTTCTGACCTATTTACAGCCTAACCCATTTTATCAGCTTTTGTTTCACTGCTGGCCAAAAGACCAGTGACAGCTTACTGTGTTCTTTCGATTTTGATGATATGATAATGAAAAATCGTACCTTGTGTATTTGGTGTGTGAGTTGCACGCAGGTTCCTTTTTACATTGATTGCATCGGTTATGTCCCTTGATATAGCAACAACATTTTTGTTATCCTCATCCGATACAGTACTACGAAACTAGACTTGGTTCGCGTCTTTATAGATGCTGTCATAAGTCGCTTTAAAATCACTAAAAATATGGTGCGTATCAATTTGGACTTCGTGAGGTTTTCCAGTAGTTCAAACGTTTGATCGGCAGTGGAGGGCATACTCACATGCTTGTTTGTTTAGTTGAGGAAACTGACTGTTAAGGAATCACAATATCTTTCTTTCTTTTACACTGAGCAACATTTGTCGTTTATTTTTTCTTGCCTCAGAGGGATTTCTCTGGTCAATTTCAACTCCCCGTGTCACGCTCTTTAGACAGTGATTTCATTTCAAAATACCTATACACCCAATAAAATAGCACTTCATTAACTCAACACTCTCCCCCTTTTATTCCACAGTTGATTCAACAAGAAATGAGTATCGATGGCCTCCTTGATATCAATATTCCGCTGGCAACACTCAACACAACAAGTACAACAACAACTCCATTGCAACATAACAATAATCATCATCAACCAACGAACAGCAATACGGGCACCTCAATAGATTTACCTCAAAGTCAGTCAACAAACAATCACACGAGGGTTCAATATTCGCAGGCCAGTGTAACACCACCGTCATGGGTTCATTAAACATAATTGTAGTCCCCTGATCTAAACAAAATCCTCTTCTTCTATCAAAATAAATATAAACAAAAAAAGAAATAATAGTAAACAACAACAAACAACGGAAATAGTAAAGGAAATTTGAATAACAAACACGGAATAATAATTAGCAGTAAGTAACAAAATAATAAAAATAAAAAAATAAATAAATAAAACTTTTCAAACTGAAATCATCTACTGTCTTAAATTTAGCAAAGTTTTAAATAGAAAAATTAACTAATCTTAAGTATGAAACAAATCGAAGCTTGGCTAAAAGCATGTTAAAAAAATTAAAAAAATTTATAAACTTTAAATATATATTATATATTGTAATTTGTAATTATGGCTGCTTCTACTTCTGTAATTTTAATGAAACAAACAAAAATAAAAAAACAAAAAAACCTGCAGAAACTGTAAAACATACAAACATATTTATCAAAACGTGAAGTTAGTATTGCGCTTTTATTAAAAACAACAAAAAGAAAAAAATATACATAACTGTACATATAAAAAAAAAAACCAAGAAATGTCGTAGACTTAAGTTGTAAATTGAACAAAACAAACAAAATTATATATTGATATGTATTTTAATTTGCGGAAAATGTACGAGCATCTCAATAATTTCATCATCACTGTTTCAAGCGTTGAATTACCTACATAAAATTTGATTTTTAATTTTTTTGTTTTCTTTCCACTTGTGCTAGAGAAAATATCTGAAGTAAATATTTCATTAATTTTTTAATGTAGTAAATAAATTAAACATTGTCTTTTTTTTACAAATATATAAATTTTCCTTCAGTAAAAATCAAATACTTTGATTGCAAATGCGTAATGGAAATGGTATTACACATCATCAGTTTTCGTGGAGTTGATAGGCAACTTAACTCCGATGGAGTGAGTGTGACTCAATTCCGGATCGGAGTCTATTAAACTTGAACTGGTGACGGGTGAGAGTTACCTTAGCCCGTAGGCGTATACCAACCAGTGTTACCACTTGTACAACATATGTAGTACTGTGCTACATATTTGCTGGATTTTTTAACGCCCTACTACATACTACATTAAATTTATTTAACGAGTTTCCCTGTAAGAAAGCAAATTTGGAAATTTAAAATGAGCAGTGGCGCTTGTTGGTTGTGGCTTTCGATCTTATTTTGAAATGTGGACCTCAAAATAGCGGCATTGTGGCAATATGGATGGAACTAAACAAACAAAAAAATAGTTTATCAAACTTAATATTTGAAGAACTATCTAAATAAATATTTTATTACATATAACTACTATTTATTTTCATTACAAAAAGGAGCAGGCACTACATTTTGTTTGAAAATGCTACTTTTTTTCTCTAACGTACTACATATTTAAAGATTAAAGTGGCAACGCTGATACCAACTTAACATAGGAGGCGTTTTTCTTTTTTAGTTCAGAGCAGAATATGAACTGTTCTACAAAAAGTTCGTGTTTCTTTTTTAACTCAGAGGCTCAGACACAACAGAGCTAGAATTTGTGTTTTTTGTTTCCTTCTTCAGAACATGATCAGAGCGCGAATTAAAACACTTGTTTCTTACTTTTAAAATTAAACAATATTTATTTGGAACTATGTCCTTTATTATTGAAATACTTTTTACTAATTCTAAAAGGAGCTTAAGGCTACTATGTAGTTACAATAAGACTGTTGATAAATTCATCATACAGTCGTATTTATATACTTTTCTTATCTATCTACAAGGAGACCCAAGCGTACAATCGTCTTGCTTGATAATGAAGAAGAGATAATATTCCAACATTGTATACAAACGATATTATCTCTTTTACATATGTTATCATTGTAGCGTTGTGTGCAAGACTGTACTAGAGACTAAAGATATCATTGAATACAAATAATGTTATCTTTTTTCTCAATATGTTTTGCTATGGATACTTAACTCCCCCCCTTGTTAAACGAAATCGTCCCGATTTTTCGACGCTATTTTTAACATTTCTCTTTCATAAGTTTTGTTATATGCGTCAATCTTTTTTTGTTTTTGACGATCTGTTATACATTGTATAGTTTTTATCATTACGTACGTAAATGCTAGAATAACAATCAGTGTTACAATTGTGTATATAGTTGATAATATCGGTTTTTCTTCAAAAGGAATAATTAGTTTTTTTAAAGTATCTATGTTATCGAATTTGTACATTGTATCTTCTTTAATTATTTGGTCGATGTAAGACTCTGAATTATGATTTCTTAATATAACTTCTTTAATTTGCTTATGCATGTTTTTGTATATTTTATCGTCTAGATTTATAGTATTTTCATAAGTAACTAAGTTTATACCATTAATTGTTTGATTATTTAACTTATGCTTACCGCTTAATAACATAACACCGGATTCAATTTCTAAGTCGTAATCGTATTCTTGTTTAATGTTGCATTTTGAAGTTATATTCTTTAAAAGTGGAATAAGACAATTTTCTTCTTCAAAGTTAATTTCACAAATGTTTTTACTTAGATGATTTTGACAATTTCTTGTTCTTAAATAAGTTTGGTTACATAAGGCAATTGTTTTATCTGTAATGATTTTTCCATGTTTTGAATTTAAAGGTGTTACTTTATACAATTTACATGATTTAATTAGAACTGGATATTTATATATTGTGATGAAGAATTCATCAGTTCTAGCTAATAATATTTTAGAGTACTCAAGTATATTTATTATGGGTACTTGAATTATTTCATGTTGAATAATATTTTTAATGTCATCTAAGTCTAGGCTTTCTGATAAATATTCATTATTTTTTGCTGCATTAATTGTTCTGGTCAATAATAATAATTGTTCGTACACTTGTTCTATTACTAAATGTTCTTTAAGGCTCTGACCTTCGAATTGTTGCAAAATTTGTTCAAATCTAGAATTTATAGTTTTTTGTTTATTATTGTTTTCTATGAGATTATTTATACTCGTTTCTATGTTAACTAAGTCATAATGGTCAGGATTACCAAACACATATTTGAAAGCTGTTCCTAAAAAGTTAATTGATCTAGTATGCCTAGTATGTTCTTGTAATTGGTCTGCTAAATTCTTAATTTTACTTAACCAAATTTTTTCTTCTTGTGTAGGTTGATATTTACTAGTTACGATATTTACGTAAGGTTGAAATATCGAAGTCAGGTTGGTGGCATGTAACAAATAAGTTTGTTCTTTGAATAAATACACGTCATCTGTTTGCGTAAGTATAAACTTCTTGTTTAGTAACTCAGTTATTTGAACGTTTCCTTGCCCTTCTTGACTCTGTACAATTCCTAGTAATGTTAGGAATATTAATATTTTCGTCATCTGAAAAATGATAATTCTTTATGTTATCCTTGTGAATTTTTATTCCTTCTTTAGAGATTACGGTGTCTCCTTTATCTTCTTCTACTATTCTTGTTATGTATCTGGCGTTAGATTTCTTTCTAAGACCTGTGATTCTTACCATTATCTTATCTCCTTTTTTATACTCTCTGTGTCGAGTTCCTTTATTTAGACGTTCGATCACTTTTTTGGATGCTGAGTTTAGTTTATTTATATTATAATTTCACTATTGCTATATTTATTTTGATTAAAGAAAATGTCTCTAGGTTTCAAACCGGTAACTGAGTGTATAGAATTATTTAATTCACGCACTGTTCTAAATATTTCTTCGATAAGTCTTGTTTTATTCTGAATTGTGAATATTCTAGACAGTTCAGTTATTGTACCGTTTACACGTTCTACCTGACCGTTCGCTGTCGATCTGTATACTGGAGTTTCTACTTTAGTTATGTTGTATTTCAAACACATTTGGTTCACCATTTCTGTTTTGAATCCCTTCTCGTTATCTGTCATGAGTCGTTCACATTTTGGGAAATAATTAGATAAGACCTCTTCCATAACGTCGTACAGTCTGTTTCGAGTTTCGATTTCCCGAAGGATTGTATATTTAGAATACTTATCTACTGTTACAAGGAAAGTATACTTGTCGTTGAAGTATATGTCCATATGAATGTGTGTTCCCACATGTGTTGGTATTTCTGAATTATTCAGAGGTTCTCTGATAGGTTTTCTTTCATATTTTCCAAATAGACATGCTATGCATTTTCTGTTGAAACTCTTTGCTTGTTTATTTAGATCGGGCCAGTAATATTTCTCTGAGATTTCTTGTATATTGTTACGTAACCCTCGGTGTGCTCTTTCGTGAGTTACCCTTACAAGTTTTAGTTGTTCCTCCAAATTTGTCACGTCTTGAAGTTTTCTTGGTGTGAATATAAATCTTACTAGTGGGAATTCTTTTTTTATGTTTTCACCATATTTGTATATGTTTTCAAATTTCGTATGCAAAGCTACAATCTTTTGGGGTTGTATAACTTCTTTCATCTGCCTTAGTAAAGAGTCTTTGTCCTTAAACTTTATTATGAGTCTTATTTTGTTACTAAAATAGATTTGTGTTTCGATATTATTTGTTATATCTTCAATAAGTTCGAACTGTGCAGTGTATGCATTAAAAGGCTGATTCACAGTTTTTATTATATCATTAGAAGAACTTTCAGCTGAATGTGCTGTTTCTATGGTAGAAGTATTTATGCGTTGACGTGATAATGCGTCAGCTACAAGATTTAGGTTTCCTGGTTTATAAACTAATTTTGCTCCAAAGTCTTCAATGATTCCCTTCCAACGTTTCAGCTTTGTGTTGGGATTTTTTTCTGATACAGAATATATAAGGCTCTGGTGATCGGTATATATGGTTAAGTCTGCTATACCATATATGTAGTTTCTGAGTTTTTGTAAGGACCATATGATCGCTAATAGCTCTTTCTCGTTTGTGCTATAGTTCTCTTCTGTCTTACTCAGTGTTCTTGACAAGAAGTGTATAGGTTGCTTATTCTGACTTAGTACGGCTCCAATAGCTATGTTGGATGCATCAGTAGTAAGCTCGAATGGTTTACTATAATCCGGTTGAAAAAGTTCGACTTGTTCTTTCAAATAATTTTTTAAAATTCTAATCGCTTCTAATGCTGAATCATTCAGATTTAACTTAATATTTTTACTTTGTTTTTTGTTTACTTTACCGTTATCTCCTCGTAAATATAATGTCAGGGGCTTGGCTATGCTTGCGTATCCTTTTATAAACTTACGATAGTAACCTGTAAGACCTAAAAATCCTCTCAAATCCTTTACCGTTTGTGGGACTGGAAAATTTTCTATAGCTGCTATTTTCTCAGGGTTCGTAGTGATTCTACCATGTCTGATTATGTGACCTAAGTATTCTACTTCTTCTTGAAAAAACTTACTTTTCTCATCAGATATTTTTAATGTGGCTTTATTGAGTACGTCGAATACTTGACTTATGTGCTGTATATGTTCTTCCTCAGATGAAGAATATATCAATACGTCATCAATGTAAACGTGTACGAATTTACCTACAAAGTCTCTCAAAATGTCGTCCACGCATCTCTGAAATATGCTTGGTGCATTTTTGAGCCCGAAAGGCATTCGTTTAAAATGATATTTTGCGCCATTTATAGCAAAAGCTGTTTTTTCTTTATCATCTGTTTTGATTTTAATTTGGTGGAAACCTGACTCCAAATCTAATGTTGTAAAGTACTTGGCTTTACCTAAATTTTGAATTGTCATGTTGACATCCGGAATGGGGTATCTGTCTGTTACAGTGTGAGCGTTAAGTTTTTGGAAATCAACAACCATGCGCCGTTTTGGTTTTCCTTTTTCGTCCAAACCTTTTTTAGGTACTGTCCATATGGGACTGTTATAAGGACTATGGCTTTTTTCTATTATATCGTCATGTAAGAGTTTCTGTATTTCTTTGTTTACGAATTCGTTATCTGCGTTCATGTGGCATATTTTTGTGGTGCTTATCCTGAGTGAGATGTAAATGCCTGTGCACATTATCATGTTCTATTCTGCGAGCAATTGCGAATGCGTGTTCTAGATCATTTATTGTAGCTGAATATAATGATCCTCTTGTAAAGTTGTCACTCATACCATCAATGAATATACGAACTGCGTCGTCGTTAGCATTTTTAATTAGTCTGTCGATTATATTCGGCGGATCACCTGACATAGTGATTTTTGATATTATTAAATTGAGATTTTTATTTATCTCGTCGTGGTATTCAGACAGTGTGCTTCTTTTTTGCGTGATGGCTTTCATCATGTCTTGTAGCACGTATAGAGGTTCTTGATTAGAGTACGTATAATCTAATCTGTTACGTATCGCCTCAAAATTAAAAATTGTGTTATAATTAGTTAACACATTCGCGGCTGCACCCTGTATTTTACTTTTCACTATAGTCAATGCTGCTGCGTACTTACTGTGTGTTTTGAAGTTTTTAATGCTGTCCATTAATCTGGATGCTTCTTCGCGCCACGACCGATAATTTGATTGATCGCCGTTGAAAATAGGTAGGCTTTTAAATGCGTCTAACTGTATTTCACTACCATCTGTATATGTGGTTCTTATTTCCTCTAGCACAGGTATGTTTGGTACTATGCCTAATCCAGATTTTACTTCATTTAGTTTTGTTTCTAAATTAGTGTTTATTTGATTTTGGTTAGTTATTATTGCTGCTAACCTTGCATTCTCTGTGCGTGTGTGCTCTAGGGTTTGTGTTACTGTGTTGCTCCTGGTTTCTAAAGCTTCTAATCTTGCCATTAATACTGCGAGTTGTTCCATTTTGAACTCGTGTCTGTTGTCGTCGAATTTGTGTGTTTTTTTTCTCCACATATACACTTTCACTGAATTGCTTTGCTGCTTCGTACGAAGAAGCTATATTTGTACCTGCTATGCTAGGTAATTCTTGTAACCGGTAACGCGAGTGTTCTGTTTATACTAGATTTCACTACTTGTTCCCGAGGTCCGCTCGATTGAAGTTAAAAAGTATATTTAACCTCCTGGCAGGATCGCCAATTAAAACACTTGTTTCTTACTTTTAAAATTAAACAATATTTATTTGGAACTATGTCCTTTATTATTGAAATACTTTTTACTAATTCTAAAAGGAGCTTAAGGCTACTATGTAGTTACAATAAGACTGTTGATAAATTCATCATACAGTCGTATTTATATACTTTTCTTATCTATCTACAAGGAGACCCAAGCGTACAATCGTCTTGCTTGATAATGAAGAAGAGATAATATTCCAACATTGTATACAAACGATATTATCTCTTTTACATATGTTATCATTGTAGCGTTGTGTGCAAGACTGTACTAGAGACTAAAGATATCATTGAATACAAATAATGTTATCTTTTTTCTCAATATGTTTTGCTATGGATACTTAACTCGCGCTATATGAGTTCAGCTCTGTTCCCTTACGATAATGCATTCGAATACATTAGTCAAATTTGGTTCCCTTACACATAAGTTGGGTTGAAGTGAACGAAGTTTGACTTAATTTGACTATTGTACTAGAATGCATTATCCTATAAAAACACACTACACACTTCCTCTCCCAGTCATATTTTACAGAAAAAAAAGGAAGAACAGAAAAACATCTGAACGATCTGACCACACTCGCTGATAATATCATGCTTATTTTGACATTCGAACGAATAGCCAATTCGAACGAATGTCTATTAAAATACACGCAAGTTCATTCGAACGAATAGAGACATTCGTATGAATTGGCTATTCGTTCGAATGTCAAAATAAGCATGAATGATCGAGCTCAGTTCAGTGCTCAGCTCTGAATTAGAAAAGAAAAAAACGCCTAGAGAAACAAAATTGGATTTTATTGGTTAGTCCACTCACAAGGGTTTGATTAAAGTCAAGTTTTTGTTGTTTCACTGACAGTCAGGCCAGGCAACTGCAAAATCAATGGACTCAGCTGCGCAATGTAGTTTAAATAAAGGGCTGGCAAAAAGTTCAAGGAATACATGGACAAGGACAACCTACATCAAACGTCATGTGTCATTGTGACTGTAAATGCTGGGCGCTTTCGGCTCATGTGAATAATCTCTGGGTTTGTGAAGTGGGTAAACTTGCAAAGAAAGGATGAAAATCTCATGCAACCCCGACCTTTACATGTATGTTACTATTAAAAGTTGTCATGCTCATCGAAATTGCGTATTGTGATTGTAGTGGTGGCATTCACTATACCTACCATGGTATTCATTCCAAGTGAATCGATCGGCTTTGATTTTGGTGTTACAATGCAAGGATCTTTTGTCGATTAACAATCGTTTGTTCGTCATTTTCATTTTGGTGATTGATTGGTTTTAAACGCATAAAAGTTGTGTTTAGAAATGAGTTCAGAAAATTAAATAAAACAGGTTTTTAGAAACAAAATCAGTCCTACTGACACTTCTGTTAATCCACCCTTTTCTTATAGAATACTATAAACCAAAAATCAATTGTGAAAGAAACTGTAAAATGGTGCAGTGACCAGTGACTACGACCATTATTATATAAGTAAATATCACAACAGCACCAAAGTTCTGGCACCCGGAAAAGCAAGAAGCAGGCCAACAGTTAGGTAAATGTTTCGTTACATCACCGCTCTTTGTCGCACGATTTTCAAATTTATGTATCTGTTTAAACTTATCACATTCAAGTGAAATGGCCTCTGAAGACGCTAGTGAGTCGCCGCCTATAGTTCTTCCTACTGAGGGATAGCATCAACACTTTATTACAGATATCCGGGCGTTATTGCTTTCCTTTGTAATAACTGTTGTGCCGTCCACACCTGTGTTTACGAGAAAATAATGGCTGAATTCATAAAAGTAAAAAATCGGCAGCACTTTAATTTTTGCGGTCATTAATCAAAAAAAAAAAAACTGTATTACATAACTTTGATTGACAGCATTTGTCACCTGCGTGCATATAAGCAAAATGTCGGTCAAATTGCGATCAATTCGGCATTGAATTTTGTTTTGTTGCCGAGTTGAAGGAATATGGCAGGACAAAATATGTAGGTAAGTAAAATAGATGAAAATTTAATAAATTTTTCAAAAATAAATGAAGTTTTTTTTTATTAAAAGTTAAAATATTTTATTTGTATTTTATAGGAATGAAAGCGAACAAAAATTGTAGGTACTGCATAATTATATGAAACCTTTTTTGGAAAGGCAAAACTACTGCAAACTTGCAGCAGTATTTCTGTTCATAATTGCATTGAATCAATATTATTTGCATGGCATGTGCAACAATGTTGCAATTATGATCTCGCCCAACTTATCAATGGAAATTCTAACCACAAATCTTGATAAGCACAGTGTAGGTAAGAGGTATCCGAGAACCTCCTCTGATCTTAGCAATTTCATCGGCAAAATCGTTTTCCTGGATGCTAGTATGACACAAATGACTTATGTCATTTTCTATTGGGACCAACAGAAATCTTTTTCAGATCTCAGATTTTACGCGGCTTATGGCATATGCAACGATATTCGGCCCTAGCGAGGTATCCGTCGGAACGGAAAATTCTCCGATCTTATACGATTCGGAGGATTTTAAATGCGAGGAATTCTTCGGAACAACTGTTCGGAGAATTGTTCCGACATTTTGTAACGCATATCGGGAAATTACTATGAATTGAATTTTTTTTCCTGAAATTTTTGACAGCTAGGTTCCGATATCCTCTGACAGAAATTGCGGAATTTGTTTACGATTTGGAGTGCGGTGCGCTGCCGCATTTGTTTTTTTCTCTTCCGAAGTCGGACACCTCAGACTTCGCATGGAATTTGAGTCTCCGAAAGAGTATACGAAGCGGAGAATTTTCCGTTCCGATTCCGACGGATACCTCACTAGAGCCGATTGACCGGCTTATGGAAATGTATTAGTGCGTTATTTGGCAGCAATATCAGCTGTTCGAATTGAAGTCGTGTTTAGAAAAATCACTAATGGATATCTGAAAAAATATCTAGATCTGCAGAGAGCGCTCCGAATCGAAAAAAAAAGAAAAGTGATTTATGGTCCCAAGGGAAAACGACATTAGATACTTACAATTGAGAACAGTGTCGAAGTTGTTAAGGACTTTCAACAGTCGCATATACGACTTTCCCTTCACCTATTTTTCAGAATACAGCACATGGCCAGGCCATATGAATTGTTTATAGCCCTGCTTTAAAGACGTTGCCGTCGTCTGAGTGTCTTCTAAAAATAGACTAAACGTAGTGGAGTTTTCTAATGTGGTATTCGATTGGGCACTCTCAGAGCACTTTTTCTGCTCTCAGAGCAGTTTTTATGTTCGTTTGGTACAAAAAAAAGGAATCTTTTTCAGATTTCAGAGCACTTTTGCGAATCTAGATATTTTCTCAGAATTACCAATACAAGTGCGTTTGAGTTTGACAACTGGTGGAGGGCGTTAAGGTTTTCGTAAATTTGTTCTAAAGCAAAGAAAGGCATTGCATCGGGTGAATCTATTTTGTAAATTATTTATGTATAAATACTTAAAAATCAATCGGCATGCATATTACGAATGTTTTAATTTAAAATTTAGCCATTGAATGGAAAACGCTTTGAAAAGTGTTGAAGGGTACACACATACGGATCCCACGAATATTATCACAAAAAGGAGCAAGTGACGTTTTTATGTTCGATTAGCCACACGAAATCTGAAATCTGAGAGCGAATCTGAAGAAGCCCAAACGAACACCAAATAAGTACCTATAATGGAAGTTACAAATAACCATTTTAAACCTTCATATTTTGTAGGTTACAATGGTTAATTTTATTTGCAAAAATTCGCCAATGTGAGTTCATAAAATTTAGTCCGGACTAACAGTACCGCCCAATTTCTTGAAGCAGGTACTTAGCGGCTTCGGATTCGGAGGATTCGGACTCCAACAAAAGTCCCAGTTCAACTTGTTTTGTTATTACATACATCCTTAAGATTCCCAATGGTTGCGAAAATATCGTTAAATGTCCCAGTTTCAGTTTGAGGTACATAGGTCTATGTAAGGAATTTCTATTTTGAACTTTTCCCACTAGCCTAGCCTTCTGGCTCCTTATTAACTGAAAGAGAGAGAACGAGTTCAACTTGAAACAGTCTAATATTGGTAACGTATTTCGTGAGTTCAGAAATATTATGTACAACGTTAGTGTTATTTATAAGGATTTTAACAAAGCTTTAGATTTTGTTGACCATAAAACATAGAGTAACAAGGATTGGCTGTGCTATCTTTTGCTAAAAGACTTCCTTTCTTCGCTAGTGTTAGAAATGAAATTGTAAAGTTGTGTAATACACGGGGTGGGTCACATACAAGTTTCTTAAAAATGCAATAAAATGAACAAAAATAATGTTTGTCCATGTATTGTGGCTCAAAGATTAAACATTTCCAATATTTATGGAACTGAACACCGTTTTCGTTCCAGTACTGACTTTCAGTCAATATTTCTAGTGGGAAACAGCTGTCAGTGTCAAAATAACCTATATAATTTCAAAACAAACCACCATAGCCCAAACTTTACTTCAACAAATATTTGGACAGCCTCTGGTGTTCAAGGATGTCGTACTGGACACCATACTTTTTAATATGCTTGTAAATTATATCATACCGCATGCGCTTTGTCACATATTTGTATGACTTTAAGAAACTTGTCCCAATATCACAAATCTTTAATTCGTGGTGATACAAAAAACTATACAACCAGTTTATAAATTTCGAAAATATGTTGTCAACACATCATTTCGAAGTAAATCACCTGTCATGTGTCTGTATTTTTTCACCAGAAAGTTAAGGCATACATCGTTTCTACAAATCCCAGACATAAGTATCTTCACGATGTCGAACCGTTTAAAAGACCCATTCTTTGCTGCCCTTGGTCATAAACACCACATACATATTGACATTTCAATGGGTGCGGCTTGATGACTGGAATCAAAGTGGCGTTTGTCAAATGTTGGTGTTAAACTTGTAGTGCCCTTTTAGATGGTGTGGGCATGCGTTATATATCGTTTTTTATTGTTTGTACATCTATATCTCAGATCTCACTAAAGTAGGCACAAGTGGTCAATAAAACAGTTCTTACCAATAAACATTTTTAGTTCCGACTGAATTTTTTTGAATGTAAATTTCAGCAGTTCAAAGTGGCCAATATTTTCAATATAAGTTTCGCAATTGTGAGCTTCCGTTAATTTAAAGCCGAGACTAAAATTTGTTACTAGACGGCCCTGAGTCCGAATCCGAATCAGCCTGCAGGTATGAAAGTATTTGTGAAAAAGTTCTGTCAACTTCTTATTTTGGGGTGTACTTTTGGTTTTATTCAGTGCTCTTCTTTTAGTACCCGCTCGCTGAAAGTTAATTTCGCTAAAAGCAAATACTAGCAGTTTTGTAAACACATCCCACAAAAAAAGAAACGTGTCAACATGAACTTTTAAAACAGAATTTAAAACTTAGCTGCCTCAAGTCAGTCAACTTGGAATAAATACCTTATGCGAAAATCATCCCTTAAACATGCCTGTTATTATAACCCCAACATTTGTTGGTATAGAAGCGATCAAAAATAATTTCCTCGCCGCAATAAGTTGAGTTTGTATTGTAGTCACAAATTTTTCGGAATCACAAAAACTCTCCTTGACTTTCCCTACTGTTCCAGGTAGGTAACACCTGTCGAGCAATAAAAATGTCCTCGATTTCTTAGTGTCTTTGAAATCATGTGTCGGAGACATCCGCCCATTTAGACTAATTTCAGTTATAAAACATAAAAGTAACAAATAAATACCCATTTGCCTAGCAACAAGTCTTTTCAAAGCGACGCGATAAGACCTCCTCAATGTCCTTTATAATTTTCGTTATTCAAAGGAAATTATAAACCTCTCTAAAAAGTACGCAAAAATGAAAAAAATAGAACCGACAGATGTACTGTGTCTTTATTTCTGATTCTGACCCGCTATGTGGCCGCTCTTCTTATGTATGTCGGTCGGTCGTCATTTTAACGAGCTCAATTGGATGAGTTCTCCATCGCTACTCCTACAGTCGCTCTGGCGTTCTTCACAATTCTGTGAACGCTGAAATTTTAAGTGACGTTTATGAATAAATTATGTTAATACTGTAATTTTCTAATTTATGAATATACAACAGGATTTTCAAGAGGGTGTTTAGAGGACTTTTTTTCTCTTCGCCTTTAGTGGTCCTGGTGCGTATGATGATAATAATGGATGGGGGTGGTGGTGGAGGGACGCAAAAAGAAAAAAAAAATGTTTTAAACTATGAGGAGAGAAAACGCGCCAGGGCAATTATAGGGATACTGTTTGGCTTTTCTTGTGTTTTTCCACGTTCTTTTTCGTTTCTACTTGGATGGATTTTGGGTTCCCAAGGCTTAATGCGATCGGAAAAGTGGAATTTTAAATTCATTGCGATAGCAACTCAACGACGTCTGCTGATGCGATTGGGCGTCAATGTGGAACTTGTTTTTTTTTTTATTACAACAAAAAAGATTAACGTGGAAAAATAATAATGATTTAATTGGAATAGGTACATACGGATTTGTAAGGACCTCATTATTCGTTTTGAATACTGATATTAATATTGTTTGAAATAAGGATGGGGAGGTATTTTAAAAGTGAACTAAAAAGACAAAGAATTTGGTTGCATCTCAAGGTTTGGCACATACCAACCGCCCAATAAGAAAGTTTGTGCAAAAAGTTCGTGAGACTGGTATGCTAGTGGATAAGACTCAAGGTCCCTGTCGTCGAAAAGCCAATACATCTACAGAGAGTGACAGTTTGGTGCGGATTGTAGTGTGGTGGCATCATTGGACCATATTTCTTCGAAAATGAGGGTGGGAATAACGTTTCGGTCAACGGTGGGCGATATACATAGAGCCATGTTAACAGACTTTTTTTTTACTGCAATCGAAGACATGGGCTTGGACGACCTGTGGTTCATGCAGGATGGCGAGCAATGCCACACAGCCCATGTCACAATCGATCTTTTGCGCACCAATATCCTTAAGCGTGTTATCAGCCGGATTGGTTATGTCAATTGGCCGCCTCGTAGCTGCAATTTGACTCTTTTGGATTTTTTTTTTTTTTTTTGTGGGGAACCATGAAGGACCGATGTGATGCCAACAATCCAAAAACGATTCAACCATTTAAGGCCAATATCATCCAACCAGTCCG
Organism: Cheilosia urbana; assembly: GCA_946477585.1. NCBI lineage: Eukaryota > Metazoa > Arthropoda > Insecta > Diptera > Syrphidae > Cheilosia > Cheilosia urbana. The sequence goes on from OX297853.1 coordinate 123,129,892, forward strand.
AGAGCTACAGCCCCGAAACCATCAACAAGGTCTTGAAAAATTGCAGCGACAGAATGCCAGCCGAGGCAGCGACTTGAACGACGTTTTTTTCACAATTAATGGGAATGCTTACTCTTACCAATTTTTTTTTTTTTTTTTTTTTTTATATATATATATATACTTCTCCCGGGAAAGGCGAACCTATAACGCTTCAACAGCGCCCCGAGATGCCTGCAGATGTATGTTTGTTCTGCACTTAAATTGCTGCAAATTTTAGTCTTCTGGAAATATATCCCCAGGAAGCGAGTTCCAAAGTTTGCTTGTCCTGTAACAGAAGGAGTTTTTGAAAGTTGATGTCCTCGCGGTTGTCAAGTGTACTGTATGGTCATGAGCATTAGCAGCCTGTCTTGTTCAGCGCCCAAAAGTTGCATTTCGAGGGATAATGTCTTTGAGTTCCTCAGAACATCTACCATGGAAGTACCTATAGAACAAGCATAGGTCAGCGACTTGTCTTCTGTGCACCAACGGTTGTAGATTCGATGTGAGTGGGTGCAGGGAAATAAGTCCCCGGGAACTAAGTCCACTGAGGGACTTAGGTCCCACTTAGTGGGAAGTAAAACCACTTTCGTGAAGTGGACTTACTTCCCATGTAAGGTGGGAACTAAGTTCACTTTCTTATGGGAACTTAGTACACATTCAAAAATAAGAAGAGGGAACTTACTTCCAACATTTAGAATTGGATACACTTTTGTTTAAATAATTACGGCGATTTTTCTTTGACTATTTTCAGAGTCTTGCAAGCTGAATTTTTTAAGTTTTATTCTGTATGACAAAATACTCTCTTCGAAATTCAGTTAGCAAGACTCTGAAAATAATCAAAGAAAAATTGCGGTGATTTTGGGCGCAGGGACATAAGTGCACGAGACTAAATTCACGCGAATTTTTTACTTTTATTTTCTCAAATTTTCGAAAGCTAAAACAAAAAAGTTGTTTGAGAAAATAAGTTGGCATTTTTAGCCTTCGAAAATTTGAGAAAATAAAAGTAAAAAATTCGCACGACCGGTCATGGTGAGCGTTGATTTTTCTTTGATTACTTTCAGAGTCATGCAAACCGAATTTCGTTTTTAGAATTTTTTACATATATTGCTCTGCCTTAGTTAAAATTTAATTTCTCTTTAGTTAATAAAAATTGCAAAGTACCAACTTGACTCTTTAACTTAACTTTGTTCTTAGTCGACAGTGAGAATTTACTTCACATTAAAAGGGAAATAAAACCACTCAGAGTTTTCGGAATTTATTTCCCACCTTACATGGGAACTAAGTCCACTTCACGAAAGTGGTTTCATTTCCCATTAGGTGGGAACTAAGTCCCTCAGTGGACTTAGTTCCTGGGGACTTATTTCCCTGCACCATGTGAGTGTAGGGTCTCCAATGAGTCGAACTGCTCGTCTCTGTATGCTATCAAGCAGGTTAAGTGAATGTTTTGGGGCCGAGCTCCATATATGGGAACAATTTTCCAAGCCTGGTCTAACCTGTGCTTTGTAGAGAAGGAGAAGTTGCTTGGGGCTAAAGTACCTCTTTGCTCTAAATAGGTAGCTCAACTTTGCGGACGCCGATCTTGCGATAAAGGATATGTGGTCCTGCCATGTGATTCCTGAATCGACTGTGACTCCTAGAAGGTGCATTGAGTTCTTGTGATGGATTGGATGGTCATCCATTTGGATCTGAGGAACTGTTCATGCATTTTTTCTGGAAAATGTTGTGAGCTGTGTCTTGTTTGAATTAAATATAACCAAGTTGTCCTTTCCCCACTTCAAGATTTTGTCCAGATCATCATTTAGAGAATTAATTTGTTCACATCTCTGACTGTGTGATGTAGCCGTATTCACAGGCCCATTGTTCGAGATAGAGGATATAAGAGTGCTGTCATCTGCAAAGCTGTAGATATTATTATTTGTCGATCCAAGCAAATCGTTGATGTGGAGAAGAAATAGAGTTGGAGAAAGAATAGATCCTTGGGGCACTCCTGCATTTATAGCAAAGGGTCAGTTGGGGTAAATGGAAACACTTTCTGCCTCTTTTTAAAACAAAATTTTGAAAAATAAAAACAAAAATGTTTGTTACTTCCTTTCAACTTTCGGATATTAATGTTATTATTAAAAAACACCAAGAATTGTACTGGTGATCTTTGCACTTCTGATCTGTAACCATGAAGCGCGAAATAGTGCTGTTCACATTTACCCCGGCGTTGTTTACATTTCCCCCAATTATTTAAAAAATCAATAGGTAAATGGAAACAGTCTGTTTGAGTCCTGTGTAGACATTAGGGACTTCGGTATGAGGTGAATGTAAACAAGTAAGACTGGCTATTGATTGATATTGATTTTTTACGAATAAAATTTTCAGTGATATATGAAAGTCATCGGCGAGTAAGTGCGGCGACAGATTGGCGGCAATTCAAATTGATTTTTTGTTGTTTCTTGGCCTACGACAATTAATTTTGAAAGTAGGCCGTTTACAATTAACCCGATTTTACACTTACCCCAACTGACCCTAATACATGAAAAAATAAATAATTTTGTTCATTTTATTGCATTTTTAAAAAGACACTTGTGTTTGGCTCACCCTGTATGTTGTATGTACAATGAAACTTTGCAGTCTCCATACCACAAAGCCGTCAACAAAATTGATCACATTGTCGACCCCAGATACGGGTCAACTATTTTGAATGTCAGATCGTTCCGCCAATATTATACTCGACCCATTGCGGATATCCTTAACTCAACAATACTCCACTGGTGTTGTATGAATATAAAATGACATCACCGAGCTGGTATTGCGAGCACAAAGGCAGCATCATAAAAAATAATTAGTTGGCGTGGCGCAACAGGTTTGTAAACTATAGACCTAGTTTCTCACAACCATTCGTTTCTGTTTTTAATTTTTTGGGATAAATGGAAACGACCTACAATTATATGCTAGCCAATGTTCCAATGCTGCCAATTCGGATCGAAGTTCTTCCGACTAAACTCAAAAAAAAAGATGCCTTTTGGTAAAAGGATAAAAATTGTATATTTTGCAAGGGAACTGCAATGAACCTACAAGGTGATTAAAATTTGCTAACAGAATATTGGTGGATCGATGGGTATCTAATTAAACCTTTTTTGATCCCTGTTCACATAAACCTACTGATTGTCATCCCACATCAGAACTTTATATGAATTTGTTATTACTAGCGCTGAAGTGTCGTTTAACACTAATTTAGGACATTTTTCCCTTAAATTAAAATACGATAACCATGTAAATTATTCATTTAATTATTATGTATAAGGTATTAAAATATTATTATGCCAATTTTAAGTTGTAATGAAATGAACAAAATAATAAATCAATCAAAATTTGTATGAATTGATTGTAAGAAACAATTCATAAAAAAATATTCCTCAATGTCTCAAGCATCGGAATTTGTTGTTAAACTTTAGCACACCACTGTGCTTCAACTGTACATCAAAGCAACTGTTGCATTCAATTCCTCTTATGTTTTCTTTTACTATTTAACTAAGATTATGTATCAGTCTCTATTGAACTACCAACGAATAAACTACTCAATTCTTGTCTTATCCATTGATTGCCGCTCGTTTCATTTACTAGCTGTTCTATAACAGGTTATGGGCCCAGGCTACGAAACAGACAAAGAATAGTTTTTTTGTTGGTATATTAAATTCACCAGTTGTTGGTTAAACAAATTCGTAAGTCGCGTTCTTTTTTTTTTTGTGTTTGCTGCGGTCGCGATGAGTTCGTTATACCAGATAGAGAAATTGAACGGGGAGAATTACGGAAGCTGGGTGATCCAAATGAAAAGTGTGCTCATACATGCTGAACTTTGGTCGTATGTCGACGGGTCAAATGAGTTACCGGTTGAACCGAAGCAGGAGGAAAAATCTGCATGGGAGGCTTTTGACGCAAAAGCCCTGGCAACAATTCTTCTCAGTGTAAAGCCTTCAGAGTTGATCCACGTAAAACACTCTAAAACGTCGAAGGAGGCATGGGACAAACTGTGCGAAATATATATGCCGAAAGGGCCGGCTCGTATGGTTAGTCTGTTCAAACGGTTGTTGCAAGTGAAAATGTCAGACGGGCACTTAATGCCAATTCACATAAATGAGTTCTCTGGTATAGTGGAAAAATTACGCGAAATACAGGTATTAATTCCTGAAGAACTTTTAGCAATCATCTTGCTATGTAGTTTGCCGGATTCCTATGAAAATTTCGTAGTTGCGATTGAGAGTCGCGATAATTTGCCCTCCTATAGCAGTTTGAAGGTCAAACTCTTAGAAGAAGACCAAAGAAGAGTCAATAAAGACGACACCAATGGGTCGGTAAGTGAACACATTTTTGCTGCAAAATCGCGAGAGAGAAGTCATGTTAGCAAATCACATCATCCTATAAAGGGGAAATGCTACTCTTGTGGTAAACGTGGTCATTATGCTTCCAATTGCAAAAAATTCAAAACCAAAACAGTTAACCTCGTTCGGACTTTTTTCCTCAATAGATGGTTCGATGCTGCAACGGGACGAATGGTGCTTGGATAGCGGGGCAACATCACATATGTGCTGTAACAAAGAACTGTTTAGCGAACTTCGGCATGACGTTGATGGCGAAAAGGTGCAGTTAGCAAACGATAAGTTCGTTGTATCGAATGCTATTGGGACAGTTAGACTAAAACTGGATACAGGTGACATCGATCTGCAAAATGTTTTGTACATTCCAGAACTACAAGGTAGCTTTATGTCCGTGAGTAAAATAACAAAGCACAATTTTACCGTGGATTTCCATCAAAATGTTGCAGTTGTTAAAAATTCTCAACACTCGGTTGTGTTAAAAGCCTATAAGAAAAGTGAATTGTATATTGTTAAACCTCAAACTGAATTTCTTTCTTACCGACACAGCATTAAGAACAACACGATGGAGAAATGGCATCAAAGATATGGACATCTTAATACGATTAATTTGAGACAGCTCAAGAATGAGGACATGGTAATTGGCCTTAATATTGCTTCGTCTAATGATAACGTGAATTGCGTTGTGTGCGCAAAAGGAAAATTGAATGTGCGACCTTTCCCTAAGCAATCATTTAATCGAAGTAAACAATTGCTGGAGCTGCTGCATAGCGATGTGTGTGGACCAATGAGGATACAATCAGCTGGAGGAGCAAGGTATTTCATGACACTTATCGATGATAAATCCAGATATATACATGCATATTTTTTAAAAACGAAAGACGAGGTATTTAACACATTTAAACGCTTTAAGGCTATGGTGGAGCTCCAAACTTCGCATAAAATAAAATGTTTGCGGAGTGACAACGGGCGAGAATTCGTGAATAAAGCTTTTAACGACTATTTGCAGGAAAACGGGATAAGACGTCAACTTACGGTAGAGTACACCCCTCAACAGAATGGTGTGGCAGAAAGAGCGAATCGGACGCTCGTTGAAATGGCAAGGTGCTTGCTGTTGGACCAGAATTTACCGGAGTACCTGTGGGCGGAGGCAATCAATACAGCAGTTTACCTTCGGAATAGGTCACCGTCCAGGATTCTTGGAAATACTACCCCATTTGAAATTTGGACTGGGTCCAAACCCATTGTTGCGCACTTGAAGGTCTTTGGGTCAAAAGCCATAGCTCTAAACAAAAGACCTGGAAACTCAAAATTCGCTGCGAAAGGTAGAGAACTTATTTTGGTAGGGTACTCGGAGGAGTCCAAAGGATACCGACTATTTGATCCCAATACAAGACAAATTGAAAAAAGTCGTGATGTTAAAATTTTTGAAAATGATGGGCAAAATTGTTTCATTGATATAAAAGACTTTTTACTTGCAGAAACTGATGATGTAGCCAAAGAACAACCAGATAAAACCGACGACGATGAATGTGCCTCAAAACAGTCACCTAATGACCAGAATGCAATTGTCAAAACAGCTAACTCATCCAGCCCGTCAAGAAAAGCTTTAGTAGTTGGGCCGGGGCGACCGAAAATAATTCGTACGGGAAAGGCTGGTAGGCCAACGAAGCAGTATAATATGATTGAAGCGGTTAATGCGATAGGAGAACTATCATCGGTACCATCGTCGGTTGCAGAAGCGAGGAATAGCTGTGATGCAGAAAAATGGAAGTGTGCAATGCAGCTGGAGTACGATGCACTTGTCAAAAATGAAACTTGGGAGCTCGTGGATCCACCATCAAAGGATTTAATAATTGGGTGTAAGTGGGTTTTTAACCTTAAAAGAAAACCAGATGGATCAATTGACAAGTATAAATGTAGGCTTGTAGCCAAAGGGTGTTCCCAGAAATATTTAATAAATTTTAATGAAACTTTCTCCCCAGTAGTCCGTTACTCGACTATACGGTTAGTTTTAGCTATTGCGGTGCAGTATGAACTTCTTGTGCACCACCTCGATATAACTTCAGCATACCTTAATGGTGAACTACGCGAAGATGTTTTTATGGCTCAACCCGAAGGATTTGTGGACCAAAATGATCCACAGAAAGTTTGTAAGCTGCGTAAGTCGATTTATGGCTTAAAACAAGCGGGGAGGGAGTGGAACAAGAAATTAAACGAAGTGTTGCTGCAGATTGGACTGACGAGGTGTAACGGAGACAACTGCCTGTATTTCATGAGCATTGAAGATCAGATTAACATTGTGGCAGTATATGTTGATGATTTTTTGATCGCCTGTTCGTCGGAGTCGTCAATGGATGCAATTAAAGCCCAAATTGGAATTGCGTTTGATTGTGTGGACAAAGGTGCAGTGCAGCAATTTCTAGGGATTGAAATTGAGCGAAATCAACCGAGGGGACCATTGGCAATATACCAACATCAATATATACGAGAATTTCTATGCCGAAACCGGATGGAAGCATGTAAGCCCTGTTTTACCCCACTCGACCCTGGAATGAAATTAGTGAAGTGCCGAAGTGAGACGTGCCAGAAGGAGGATCCAAGCCACTATCAATCCATAGTGGGTGCTATTATGTATTTGGCAGTTTCTACGAGGCCAGACATTAGTCATACTATCAGCAAACTTTCTCAGTACAACGTGGAACCACATGGAGAACATTTAAGTGCATTAAAACATCTGTTGCGATACATCAAGACTACTTGTGGTGCAAAGCTGTTTTATTCGAAGTCATCGGAGGGTCTTCAAGGTTATGTGGACGCAGATTGGGGAGGAAACACTGATGACAGGAGATCCTATACTGGATTCGTTTTCACATTTGGGGGTGGAGTTATCTCCTGGGAATCGAAGAAGCAGCTATCAGTCGCCCTCAGTAGCACTGAAGCCGAATACATGGCCCTATCGCAAGCAAGCAAGGAGGCTGTTTACTTGCGAAACTTGGTATCCGAGTTAAGCGTTAATTTTACTAATCGTTCTGTTCTTCTATTTAATGACAATATAGGTGCTCAGCAATTGGTAAAAAATCCGGTACATCATCCCAGAAGCAAGCACATCGACATCCGTTACCACTACATTCGAGACTTGTATGAAGAAGGAAAAATCGACTTGAAGTACCATTGCTCCGAAGACATGATGGCGGATATTTTTACGAAGAACTTGGCCAAAACTAAGCACCTGAAGTTCTGTTCGATGTTGGGCATCCCAATAAAATAAATTTGCTGAATAGCAACATATGCATTGTGGGGGAGTGTTGTTAAACTTTAGCACACCACTGTGCTTCAACTGTACATCAAAGCAACTGTTGCATTCAATTCCTCTTATGTTTTCTTTTACTATTTAACTAAGATTATGTATCAGTCTCTATTGAACTACCAACGAATAAACTACTCAATTCTTGTCTTATCCATTGATTGCCGCTCGTTTCATTTACTAGCTGTTCTATAACAGAATTATGCCTCAGGTCCCAGGTGGCATCACTGTCGTCCGAATTCCGAACTTAACCAAATTTTCATGACAGTTGTACTCTCGGATGCTTGTCAGATTTTCACTAGAGGTGGCGCAGTAGAAAAAAAAAAAAAAAAAAAAACAGGAAAATTTGTGTATTTTCCGGGGATTAAACCGGAGACCCCTAGCTCATTAGGCCAGCACACTAACCACTGCGATCAATAATAAAAGTCTGAACCCGAAGCGAAGGCTTCAGAGGTGCGTATGATTATTGGAGTAGATTTTTAGTCAGTGTTCGGTGCTTCTGCAGACTCTTAAAAGGCGGAGACCACAAAACTTCCACTGACAGGCAGAATAAGGTGTCCAACCTGAAAGACGATAGTCAAAATCTCCCGCCGAACTAACCAATATGAATAGGGAAGACCGGGGCTAGTTGACCCCAGGGGGAAGTTGACTCACTGCTATTTATTTTAAAGAGAAGAAATGAATTGCATTTCCATTCCTGTTTTTACATTCAATACCGATACCTGTTTAGTCTCTCTTTGTGTCTCGTCGCGAGTACATGTCATTCAAGAAATATTAAGGAAAAACGATTTTTTGCTACCGTAAGTAACTTTTTTTTTTCTCCTATTTTCCTCTTTCCGGCCGTTTTTGAACGTCTGGCGCAGATTTTGTTTGCAATATAGTGTATCTATGTGTTAGTTGTCCATGCATGTCTTTTATTTTTTGTTATTTTGTGTTTTTGCTTCTGAAAAATCTTGTTATCTGCCAGACGGTCGGGCGGGGTTAGTTGACTCATTTTCTTCGGGGCTAGTTGACTCAATAATTTTTTCGGGATTTACAGGAAATGAGGACTTATAAAAGGAAAAAAGCAAGAGGAGATACTCAGCAAAGCGTGATGGAACGAGCCTGTAGACTTGTTTTGATGGAAGGCCTCAGTATAAGGTCAGTTTCAAAAGAAGAGGCAATTCCGTACAAAACCCTACAAAGGTATGTACGAAAATCCTAGTAGTGAATTAAGTGAAGATGAAGTATGCCTCGTCATACTTAGCAAGCGTTCCAGGAGAGGATTGGATTTAATGCATTCGCTGTCACAAATGGGCACACTCGAAATGTTCACGAGGAAACTTGGTTTTTTATAGCTGTCAAAATTTTAATTCTGATGACGATTTAGATAGTAACTAAGTAATATTTGTTTTACCACAAGAAGTGGGTTTTAATTTATTTATTTTGTTTAATTTTAAGTCATTTAGTGCATTTATTATTTGACTTTTTCTATGCACTGAAAGTGCCTCTATACTTTGTATTTTGCTTAATTAGTGACTGAGAATATAAGTGATATTTTTGTTTTTTGTTTTACCACAGGAAGGGGCTTTTATTTTGCTTAATTTAAAATCATATATTTTTCCTAAGCACTAGAAGTACCTATGTACCTCTTTAATTTATTTATTTTGCCTTATTTTAGTTAATAGCCATTAAGTGCCTTTTCATTTCCACCACAATAAGTGGTTTTGTTTTTTGTTCACATAACCTACATAAGTGCCTAATATTGAAAATATTGTTCCTGTCTGGTGATACTTGTTCGTTAAGTAGATACAGAATTCATTTATGTTATTACAAAAAAAATAAATTAATCTTAATCTTTAAATTTTTTGTAAGAATTCAGTTTCGCACGGCGGCGTGGGTCAACTTACCCCATTACGTAAGTCAACTTACCCCGGTACCATTAGGGACAAATAGAATGGAATCAAATATACGAAAGGCTGAATTAAGGGCTACAGTGTGAACGTCTTAAAACTCCGCCTTGACCATATTTTCACACTCCGACAGATCTTGGAAAAAACCCAGGAATTCCAGATCGATACACACCATCTATTTATCGACTTAAAGTCGCCTATGATAAGGTAACTATATAGGGACGAATTACGAAGCCATGTCAAGTTTTGGCATACCCGCCAAACTCGCCCATTTGTGCAGGATGACGATGACGAAATCTCGCTGTTCCGTCAAAGTCGGCAAGAACACCACCGCTCCATTTGATGTCGAAAAAGGTTTGAGACAAGGCGACGCGCTATCATATACTTTCTATAACATCGTTCTTGAAGCAATTTTTCGAAACTCACAAGCCAACACCAGAGGTAAAAATTTTCAAAAGTCCGTTCAACTACTTGACTACGCTGATGATATTGACATTATTGGGAGAAGGCGGCGAGCTGGCAGCGGCGCATTTGCAATCATCGAAGCGGAGGCTTCGAAAATAAGTCTGGCTGTTAATGAGGACAAAACGAAGTATATGCTGTCAACAAGAAACGACTCTCAACATCGGCGACACGGACAAAACTTCACGATGGACAGATATAACTTCGAAGTAGCTAAAGACTTTGTCTACCTAGGCTCCACTATCACTTCGCAAAATGACATCGGCGCAGAGATCAAGCGAAGAATCTCTCTTGCCAATCGCTGTTTCTTCGCGCTAAGAATGCATCTCAGAAGTAAAGCCCTCTCTCATAGAACCAAGGATATATTGTATAAGACCTTATTCATCCCGGTCCTGCTTTATGGTGCAGAAGCATGGACCCTGTCAAAAGCGGATGAACACCTTCTGGGATGCTTTGAGAGAAAGATTCTTCGAGCGATATTCGGTGCAGTTTTTGACGTTCGACTATGGTGAAGAAGAATCAAAGACGAACCATACGCGGGCTATACAGCGACGCTGACCTGGTCAAACAGCTTAAAATGCAACGGCTGAGATGGCTGGGACACGTGGAGCGTATGGACAACAACGCAACTGCCTAACAGGTTTTCGAATCCACCCGTGAGAGACAATGCAGCAGAGGAAGACCCCACCTTAGGTGGCGCGCACAATTGGAGAACGACCTCAATCAACTTGCCGTGCGTAACTGGAGGCAGCTAGCGAGAGACCGAGCTGACTTCTTCAAGTATTAAAAAATGTTTTTTTTTATAACGCAAATTATTTCTAATGTTCAAAAGAGAGTTGGTTAGCAATTATTGCATCCGACTTCTTTGCTTTGTTTTGATCAAATTTAACTGACTAAATTTTCTTTCAACTGCGGTATTCGAAATTGGAAAACAACACTGCAAAGAAGTAAACTAGATTTTGATTTGACTTTTGGCCAATGTCAGTGGGACTGTTTGTTTCTCTGAATTCAAAAATTTTACAAACCGGGTGTATAGGAAATTTGTTTTGATTTTTTTTTAGGAATTATAGAGTCAAAAAATATAACAACAGTCGACTTGATTTTCATTTAAAGGCGAAAAAGCCTAGTAAAAAAAAATAGGCTGGATTTAAACTTTTTTTGTTCAGTTAAAACCGAAAAAAATCCAGTCAAATTTGACTGGAAAACAGTCATACTGGCAACACCGATCATTAGTAGACTTGAGTGTTTTTCAGCAACACAGTTGGATCAGTTTTGCTCCGTCCGGACTTTCGGCCATCGCCATACAGCGGTCTACTCTACGACATATTTTCCTACTTTAAAGTCGATGACAAGGTAAGGAGTCTCGAGTTTCCACAATTTGACTAAACTTAAGAATTCAGTCTATGGTCGATCAGAGCAGGCTGGGCCAAATACCACACTGATAATGTCATGTGTGCCAAAACTAGTGTGTTTCAGAGACGCGTCCAAACAGCACCAATTAAGATATATGTAGTATTGTAAATTAATAATTGAAACACTAATTTGGAGTACTGTTTGTTGCTCTTTATTTTTAATCATAAACATCCAATTTATCACTCAAAAAATGTAAGTGTTCTCGCCAATCTACTCCTTCTTTCTCCACATCTCTTTCTGCCCTTCTTTCCTCTTCTTCACTCCCTCGCGCGCCCTCTAGGACTCAGAGGGGGATCTATTCAAGCAGGGTTGTTATATTCTTCTTTATTTCTTTAAAGATAAGATAAGTAGTATTTCAAAACATGTCTGAAGTTGATCTTTTGCAGTTGTCACATTCTACTGGATCAGAAAACGACAGGCACCGTACCATCTAATAGGACTAACATTTTAAAGGTCTTCAAAGCATTTCACCCTCAAAGAAAACGGAATACTTAGTAGATGCCTATGAACAGGTGGGCTACCGGTTATATAAAAAAAAAATGAATCCCATGCTTGGCCCAAGGACGTTGGGATAATTTAAATTCACTTACTTGATTTTCTTTGATAGCTGCTAGAAAATTAATTACCTCCTCGGGGATGATCCAAAAGTAAAATCCTTGTGAATACCTTGTATCAAGTTAATCAAGCGATGCGAATTCACCTCGATTCACAAAAAATAAATAAATAAAAATTATAAAGAAGAAAACCTTCGCCAGGCAGATACCCTTCTTCGTGTTCATCCACCAGTAGTGGAGGTATATATCCTATGGGCCAGATTCCTGCCAGGCCGGGGGTGCGTTGTCTTGTCATCCACCGACCACATTTCCGCTTCGCACAAAATATGCAGATCTGAAAAATTAATTTACGACAAACAATTTTAACGGACAGTGATTTTCGGAAACTTTTTTCCTCTCCAGGTAGTTGCAGATTCTTTTACTTGGATTTCTTCTTTTTTTTTATTTTTTTATTTTTTTTGTAGCCAACTTTGGACTAGAATTGTGGAAGAAAAATTGCGCACAGAACTTTTAGTCGCTAAGAATGCAAAACTTTCTAATACAAAAATTGAATTTGAATTCGTGGAGTAATCTTTAAATCAAAACAAAAAAATAAGAAAAGAAAAGAAGATGAAGATGGATCAAGCTCATGAAAGTGTAATTGAGTGTAAAAGCTTTCCGAGTATAAGTTGGCTAAATGTAATTGAATGTGGAAATTCACTTTTGTAGGTAGCACAGTTTTTAAGTAGGTATATTATGTAGATGGGAACATTGTTCTCCCCAAATGAAATTTTGTTTGGGGATGGTTTAGTTATTTATCGCAAGATCTCAAGCCATTTAAAATGTTCTTAGTATTTATCTCTTGAAAGGTCATCGCAAACGGCATTTGAATTGTTTGAAGGTGTAATACTTTGCGGATATGACCCAGGAAGCGAGTTCCATTATATGTAAAGGGTGGTTAAGTTTCAAGGGCCGATGTTGATTTTGAATAAAAAACAAATTATTTAGGAAATTATGGTCATTTCTTTTTATTATGACAATATTGGTATGGTTCAATTATGTGTGGAACAAAATATCTAAATGGCTTCCGCGACCTCGACGGCACACTTCCATCCGATGGTCCAAATTTTCGATGACGCTGAGCCATAATTGAGGTTCTATGCCGTTAATGTGTCGAATTATCTCTTTAGTTCTTGAATTGTTGCTGGCTTATCGACGCACACCTTTTCTTTCAAATAACTCCAAAGAAAGAAGTCCAACGGTGTCAAATCACATGATCTTGGCGGCCATTTGACATCGCCACCACGTGGGATAACACGGCCATTGAATTTGTCGCGCAAAAGAGCCATTGTTTCGTTAGCTGTGTGGCAAGTGGCACCGTCCTGTTGAAACCACATATCGTCCACATCCATATCTTCCAATTCGGGCCATAAAAAGTTCGTTATCATCTCACGTGAGAGGTGCAATTGTTGGGCACGACGACGAGTTGAGGTGGACGGCTCTTCAGCCACACTATCACGAACAGCAGCAATATTTTCTGCAGTACGAGCTTCACGAGCATGCACTGGTGTTTTCACATCTCCTACAGGTTTGCTCAAATTTTTGCACGATTTTTCCGACTGTACGCACATTTGGACGATTAAATTGACCGAAAAAATGAAGAAGTGCACGAATTTGGGTATACGATATATTTTTTTTATCCTGTTTCTAACAATCCCGCTTTTTTATAATCCCGCTTTTTATAATCCTGTTTCTTATAAGTGCGTTTATTTTATTCCCGTTGAAATTTGAAACTTTCTGAAAAGCGGGATTATAAAAAAGCGGGATTGTTAGAAACAGGATAAAAAAAATATATCGTATACCCAAATTTTGAATTTATGTATTCTAAAGCTGGAAATATATTTCCCGCTTATTCTACGATCTATTATAGTCCCGTTTAATTCTCTTTTGCGGAGATTTTTTAAAATCAAATTTTTATTTTATTTTATTTTATTTTTAAAATAAAAATTTTATTTTAAAAAATCGCCGCAAAAGAGAATTTAAATCCCGCTTAAAAAGTTTTAAAACACCGTGTTATAGTCCCGTTTAATTCTCTTTTGCGGCGATTTTTTAAAATAAAATTTTTATTTTAAAAATAAAATAAAATAAAATAAAATAAAAATTTTATTTTTTAAAAATCGCCGCAAAAGAGAATTAAACGGGACTATAACACGGTGTTTTAAAACTTTTTAAGCGGGATTTAAAAAAAAAAACAGGATTTTAAGAATCGGTATGCCAATACGCTCCAAACATTATAAACCATTATTATTGGTGACTTGGTGTATCTAAAGCAACCATTTAGAAAACATGTCTGTATAGCATCTGCAGGAATATGAAAAACAGAAATACTCACACAGCAAATACTCACTGAAAACAACGCCAAGAAACGCGTGCAAAAACACAAAAAGCTTGTAAGCTTTAGAGGTTAAGTCTTCTATAAAAAATAAATAAGTACCTAAGTCTTCTAAGAATCGATTGAGTTCAAATTTTGACAGAATTTAAAAATCAGTCCCAGAACTATTCTTATAAGTGTTGCCAGTTCTAGGGGAATTCAACTTTTTTTGTGGGGGTTTTCATCAAAAATTTGATGAAAGGGGAAAAGGGGGACATAATAATCAAAAATTAATGCGTGAGAACTACCAACCATTCGGCAGTACATTGCTATTGTTCGCAGCAAGTTTTAGGCAAAGATTGCCCATCATTTCTCGATTGACACCAGTACGAAATAAAGGCTAGACAGAAATATTCAACTTTATGGCGACACATGGGTACATACAACGTACTTTGAAATTGACTACGAAAAAATGCGTGTCCATCTTCAGAACGATCAAAAGGCCGATATATTTCCTCTCATTGGACATTGTAAATGAAAAGCTGTCAGTTGATGAGACACCAAGACGAAGTTCATTGCCTGATAAGTCCTGTAATTTAGTGACTTCGATGGTAAAATTTTTCGAAATCTCCCAATCCTCAAGTCGGTCCTAAACAAAAATGGTTATCCATAAAAAATACGATCTGTGTGGTTTCAGGACCCCAGATTGAAAAATTGGATTTTAGAAATTGAAAATTTCGATGTGAAGGTGGAATGCCGGTACTGCAAAATCGGAATAAATGTCTGACTTTTTGATTTACTTTGTCTAAAAATGAACAATCTTTTGTTGTTGCTGTTTCTTTGCTTTTATTTTTGTATCTATCTTGGAGCTGTTGGAAAATAAATTATACAGTTTTGATGCCCGCAAAAGGTCAAATTTAACGCGAGCAAATTTAAGAACGGTGCTCAAACGCCAGAATGACTTGGCAGCACTGGTTGCAATATGACATCAACTGTTTCAAGTGGCAAAAAAGTATAGTACGACAAAAGAAACATTATTTTTCAATTTCCTACATATATTACAACTTTATTTATTACAAAATTGGAAAAACAAATAATTTAATCCATGCATACAAATTTAAAAAATACAAAAAAAAAACTATGTAAAAATAAGAAATCCAGGAATTAAACTTATACGAAACGTATGCTCTGTTTTATTCATATCCATCCAACGAGAATGTGCCACAGCGAAAAGTGGCAAGGTACAGCTAGGAAATCTAATGATAAAATATTATATTAAATTTTATCTGAGAAGTTCTTCTAATAACTACATATTTTAATAATTGAAAGACCTCATTCTGACTCATTTTGTCAACAAGGTCAAAAAGGTACCAGCTTGTGTGTGGTTTTTTTTTTTTTGTTGTATGCATTTGTATATACCTAACAATTATAGCTCAATATCGTTCACAAAGACAAAAAATGAATAAAGTGCACAGTGGATTGAAACAGACTCTACACGGAAAGAATTGAAAATCAACAATTGCTAAATTTTGAGTTGCAAATCACTGAACCTCACATTAATGTCTCAGAATATTTAATATGATAACAAGAAATCGTGCAGTAGGTAAATCAACTGGAATGGTTATGCTGGACATTGAGAAAGCATTTGATTCCGTTTGGCATGATGGGCTTATATACAAAATGTTAAACAATAATTTTCCTCCATTTCTTTGTAGAATTGTTCAAAGTTTAGTGTCAAATCGTCACTTTAAAGTTTTTGTTAATAGTAGTGCGTCTGATGTAGTCAATTTTTGTGCAGGTGTACCGCAAGGTTCTGTGCTTGGTCCTAACTTTTAAATTTGGCTTACATCTGATCTTCCAAGTCTTTCACATTGTGAAATAGCTATTTATGCTGACGATATTGCTATACTTTCTTCGCATGAGTTCGGTTTCGACATTGAGACGAATTTAAAAAATGCGATTGAAATATTGCAATGTTATCTTTCCAAGTGGAAAATAAAGCTGTACGTAGAAAAAATCCAAGCTATCTTTTTCACCCGAAAAAGAAAGCTTTGCTTTCTTCCAGCTGATCAGTTAAGAATTAATGGCCATTTTATAGCATGGAAACCATTTGTTAAGTACCTGGGCATATTCTTTGATCAAAAACTTACAAACACATTTTTGAAACAATTAATAAAATAAATATAGCCATACGAATGCCTTATCCATTTATAAATAGAAAATCATTACTTTCGAATGATAATAAAATAATAATTCATAAGACGATATTCCAATCTATCTAACTATACGGTTGAATATGTATGTGTGGGGTAATTGTGCTAAGTGCTATATTAGAAAGCTTCAAATATCCCAAAATAAAATATTAAAAATGAGGCTTAATCTTCCCTGGTATTATTCTACAATAGATTTACATGGTAGAGCTAATGTTGAATTGATCTAAATGATACATTTAAACTGAGATGTAAAATCCCCGACAATTCTCTAGTCAATGAACTACATTCATCGTGACATATAAAATATTGTGTGTTCACTAAATACTGATATATTTTCATGTCTTATTTATCTATTTGTTTTTTTTAACTTAAAAATATTTATTTACCTGTTTATACAATTACCTATGGATCCATGCATGCATCTATTTATTTGTTTATTTATTTATTTGGATATTTATTTACAAAATATTATATTTATTTATTTATTAATTATAGTTCATTCATTAATTTTATTTACTTGTTTTTTTTATTTATTTATTTATTCTATTTGTTTATTCATTTTATATATGTATATTTATTTATTGATTTATTGTTTTATTATTATATTTGTTGTTGTTTTTATTTTTTTATTGGTATTTTTTATTTTCCTTTTCTTTAATTTGAGGTTTTTTCTCATGATTTTCCTCATTAATACCTAACATTTTAATATTTAATTGTGCTCTTTATAAAAATAATAAATAATGATTCATATGAAAGACAAAAAAAAAAAAGTCAAATCTCTGCAATTATATAATGTAAATTGGGCGAAAACGTATTGTTATTTCATTAAGCAAAAAAAGAAAAACTTAAACATAAATCGCGAATTATATATTTTTCGCAAATCACAACGATTTTGTTTTGAATTGATACTAAAAATCGTAATTTTACATTGGAAACGGAGAAGAATATCAAATTCTGTTTGTTCACTTTTACGATTGGAACTATCAATTCGAGCATTGAACATTTTTGGCGCAATTTTTGGTAAGTTAATAAGTCTGTATTTTGTTTCAGAATATACATCTCGCTGTTAGAAAGGAAGTAAACTACCTAATATGGGTTGTAAAATATGTAATCGAAAAGGAGTGTTAAGGTTCGTATCAATGGCAGGTTTTCCTAAACAATTTGTGCGTATTTTAAGTTTCAGCATAGACACAAAAACTAACTTAGACTAAATCCCGTTGTTGGGCTATATGGCGACGTATGAGTGACATGGATATCAAGAGGAAAAAATAAAACTATAAATATAGGTATACTCGAAAATAGGTATAGTCCAAAATAAACGTTGTAAATCACAGAATTTAAGTTGCAAATTGAAAATAAAGTTTTATAATTTCAAATTGATAAAAATAAGTTGCAATTCACGATTAAGAATTTGTAAATTGCAACTACTGAAGTAATAAATCAACCCCTGTAGTTCGCAAGTCAACACTATTGAATTGCAATTCAAAACTAAATGGTTTAATTTGCTAGCGGATGAATGAAATCGTAATTTGCAACAGAAAAGTGTTAATTTAGGACTTTTCTTTTGCAATTCACAACACAGTAATATTGAATTGATAACTATTTGTGTCAAATTGCGATAGGTTACGCCCATATGTAGGTATTTCAAGCCCGATCCGATTATTGACACTGAGAAGTGTTGATTCACAAGTTTTGAGCGTCAATATCTTTACTTTGTACAATTTTTAGAATTGCGAATAAAATTCGTGAATTAGTAAATCCTGAGCTAAGCTCTAAAATGAGACAAACTTTTCGTGATTCGGCGCTTATTTTTCTTGATTTGATCTTAAACTTTTTTCCGTGTACCACTTCAAATAAAATCAAATCAAATATTTGCATGTTTTGTAAAAAATGACAATTCAATGCAATTTGAACTATAATATCAAGTCCGAAAGATTTGTACTGAAAGAAAATCCAAGAAAAATTCAAAATTCTAGGGATTTTTTTCGGAACACCCCCGACATTGAAAAATCGAAGGATGTCACTTCTTCTACGTCAGCCACATATTCGAATTGTCCACTTAGTACTCCAGTCACGAATTTCTCGACTAGATTCGTCAGCTAACCCTCCATCAACGTTAATTGAAACAGCTGCTCATATGACCGATTTCAGCCAATCAATACCGAGATACATCTAGTCAGACTTACTAAACTAGATAATTGAACGTCCCCATTCAGTCAAATCAAGCCCAAGTCGAAAAGCAGTGCTCCAAATTATGTCTACGTATCATATAATAGTTCACAACAGTTTTGAACCAAACTACGAACTAGTTTCGTAAGCTCCATCACAAGGGGATTTGTTTCCCCTCGTCAGCAGCGCTCTAATAGTCGCCAGATAAAATTTAATATAATTATGACAAGAACTTAATTTTTAATTATTAATAACAAACCGTAACCACACCACCACGACTAGATTCCCATCGCAAAGCTAATGTATCGTAAAATTGTACTCAAGTGTCGACCATCCGTATATTGCCAGCGAGCCCAAGCACCCTTGAATAAAGCTTCCAACAGGTCTAATTGAATTTAACATGAAACACCCTCGACGTTCAGAAAATTAACTTATCCAATGTTAGCTTGTCAGTATTACAAAATGCCAACGGTTAGTGCAACCATATACCCGTCACGAATTATTAATGCGCCAAGCAGCAAGTTGGCCGCTCGACTAGCCAACTTCGCCTAATAAATTCACTGGTGTTGGGATAAGTTTTGCTGAATTAAGTGTCTGTCCATCCAAAAACCGAATTGACAATACGATGTACCTGTTTGCGGGAACGTTTCATCCCCACAATCACCCAATCACAAATTATTCATGCAGAATTTATTAATGACGCAAAATTTGGCATTAAAATTTAATCAGACACAAAAGTTGTCAACTCAAATTCAGCCAGCACCGCACCAACCCGTCGGTTGTGTCTCCCTGAAAACGGTGAGAAGAACAAAAAAAAAAAAAAAAAATCCCACAACCTGGAGTGGGAACAAAGTTTAACTCATGCCAACATTGGAAGCGCTTTGATTGAATTATTAAAAAAGAAAGAAAAAAAAAATCCACAAGGACGGCAAAAAGTCGTGGAAAGAAGCCAAGAGAAAGAAAAAGTTTTTCATCCCCACTTCGTGCAAGTGTCACACTTTGGCACTTGCCAACACTGCCACCATCATCTGACATCCAGAGGCAGAGCGTCAAAAGGTTCGTGGTGGTGGGCTACTTTGCCACAGGATATAAATGAACCTACGTCCTTATGGGTTTCGGATTTTTTTTTTTTTTATTATTTCATTTCGTGAACCGGAACGCGGTCTTGTTTTAATAAAACGCTGGGCAAAATTATTCACCACCTTATCATGTGCGAGGAGGCTATTACGAGGGGTGCACACTGCACAGTGTGACGGCATCGATGTGGCTTCTCCTCATACTACGAAGATGTTGGAACATTTTACTATACAGTTACTTCGAGCTTCCTCTTTCGTTCACGTTATTGTGTTGTAAGGACAATTTTTAGGTCTAAATTCTACGACTTAACTGATGCCATGGGGAACAAATCACGGTAACAATCAAATCAAAAAAAAAAAAAACCTTGTTCGTTGTATAGGAAACCTTGACAAAGGGAACTTCCGCCCCCATACTCGGAATGGCAACCGGCATTTCACTTAATCACAATGTGTCAAGAATAAACCGCATTATGTAGCCGCCTGTTACATGGAAATGATGAGAAATCGTTCCGAGCTAGAGGAGGCGACAGTTTTTTTTTTTTTTTTTTTTTTATGAGGAATGAACTTCCTTAGATCTTTGGTTCTGTCGTTTATTTGACAATGGGAGGCTTCAATATAAATACACATATGGCTCCTAGTTTTGTAGAATTTTATTATCACCTGTCAGCAGGGCAGAGGAAAATTACATTTTTGTTAAATAACATTTCATGGAAATGGCGTTACCGGAGTTGACAGGCGTATCGCAATCATTTAAGAATTTTCATAGAACCTAGAGGGTCGACTTTCGTCAAAAACGTAATGGTTTGTAGAACTATTAGACGTAAGAAACGGAAATAGCAGACGTCTCAACGTGGTAGAATTTGTTTTCACTCGTAAACTTACAGTTGCAACTGATTGGTGTGACCATTTTCTTAATTGTTCCTTATGAAACGGACAAGGTACGGTTAAACAACGGCCTTAACCAACAAACTCCACTATTCAGGGCCCACGTTCTGTAATAATTGTCAAATCGATATTTTTATCACTAAAATTATATAAATTTGAAAAAAAAAAAAAAAAAATTCTAAGTTGTCCATTAGAAAATGTTACGCATGGGTCACAGAACATGTGGGTATGGCAACGCTGTTTAAAGCGGAGAGTTACGCGACGATCGACAGGGTGGGTCGAAAAATTAAATTTTGTCCGATAGTTTAAAATGTGACCCCAAGCCTTAAAATGCGTACACATATTTTTTAAATTTTGTTTTTCTGGTCGGTCTACCCGCGCATTTAATTTGAATATTAAGAAATTTTGGGAAATTCTGACAAAAATAGGTTGATTTTATTAATATCTGTGATTTGTTTGACAAATGAATTAAAACAGGTATCTAACGTTAAAAATGTATTCTTGTTCTACTTTGATTAAAAAGATTAACAAAAACAAGTAGGCGGCAAAAACAGCATAGGTAGGTACTTATATAAGGTATGTTCCCTTACTTTCTGGTTCACTTTTGGCAATATGTCACATTTCTCTCTTTGCGAGAGAAAATACTCACTGAAATTAAATATAACTAAAAAGAAAAGGAACGCGTTGAACCACAAATTTGAAAAATGCGAATTTTTTCTATTAATTTTTAGTAGAAAAAAACACAAATTTATATTTAAGACCAGGATTTGAATTGCTTTTATTGCAGGAACTAAAAAGTACAATTCTTTTGCTTCTTACATCTATTTTAATGCGATACAAGCAATAAATATAAATTAAATTAAATAAAAAGTCAGTTACAAATTAGAATTCGTACGATTTGAAACCATCTGTCAGCAATAAGCAACTATCCTAAAGAAATTTCTTGGGCTAATACCTACTCGCAGGTTTTTTATGGAGGGGAAATGTTTTGCTCTCTCTTTTCGGTTCTCTTCTGCCCAACTTTTGCGTAAAGGAACGAAGTTTGACTAAATTCGGCGAATGTGTTCGAGTGCATTATCGTTAGGGAACATACCTTTTTGTCAGCCGTAACTTCAAAAGTTGTCAATCAAGACGAATTTTAGCATTTTTGGTAATATCGAAGATATGAAAGATAATGTTTTGCCTTCTTATAAATAGGTCATGAAATTTTATAACTATACGAGGTATCAAATTAAGCTTAAAACAGATACCCGAAAGGAACCAACAATTAAAGATATCGCGGATTTTTTTTTTTTTACGCTTGGAGGTGGTATTCTTCCAAAGACGAAACCGAGCCCGTACTCAGTAACAGTGTGGTGATTTCTACCTACTAACCCCTTCTCCCGTCTTCCCGTTTCCCTGCGATACAACCTTCTTGGTATTTCATTGTCGCAGGGCGGGGATTAGCCAGCTTTCCAATTATTGCACCTAGTAGTTAAACCAATCAGCAATTTGTCTTTCATATTTTAAAATTCATATTCTTAGTATTTGTCCATAGAGAATTTAATACTGTTTTTGTTTTATTTTTCGAGCTATGTAGCTAGTTCAAAAGGTTTTATCATTCTTAACCTCCTAGTCATATTGCTAGTATTTAATAGTTCCTTCATTTCTGAGCTGTCGTGATTGAGAAGCCTAAGTTTATGTCTATTAGCTACTTTTTTGACTTCATCTTCAATCATTTCTATTTCTAGATCTCTATGCAGATCAGCGTTTCTTATGTACCATGGTGCATTCACTATATTCCGTAGAACTTTGTTTTGAAATGTTTGAATTTTCTGTAAATTTGTTTTGCATGTGCATGCCCACAACTGGAGCCCGTAGGTCCATACTGCTTTTAGAATTTGCTTATAAAGAAGTAATTTATTGTAATTTGACAAACAAGAGTATTTCCCTATAAGCCAATACATTTTACTGTAGCGCATATTAGTTCTTCTCTTTTTTTTCTTTACATGTACTTTCCAGCGAAGTTTTGCGTCTAGTGTCATGCCTAGATATTTGGCTGTGTTTGCGTAATGTACTTTTTTATCATTTATGAACACAGGTATGTGCTGACCATTTTTATTTGTAAAATTTATATGGACCGATTTTAGGTCATTTAGTTTAATTTGCCAATTTTTTTCCATTTTGTTTTCCATTGTTCACTGCCTTCTGTAGTTTTTTTGTCGCTACTTCGACAGTTTCTCCCACAGCAAGTACAGCAGTATCATCTGCAAATGTTGCCACAGTTGTTTCATTACTGTTCGGCAAGTCGCTAGTAAATAAGAGATATAATACAGGACCTAATACACTTCCTTGTGGTACACCAGCTTTTATTTCTCTTAATGTGGAGTAGTCATTTCCTTGTTCCTAGTTTCCTAGAATCTTTCTGATATATAGGACTCTAAAATTTCTGAAAATTGTTTTGGCAGATGCTTTTGCAATTTATAGATCAGTCCTTTGTACCATACTTTGTCGAAAGCTTGTGCTATATCGAGAAATATAGTAGAGCATATCTTTATTTCTTCAAATGCTTTTTCGATTTTATCTGTTATTCTATGCACCTGATCGATCGTGGAGTGTTCATTTCTAAAACCAAATTGATGGTTTGGGATTAGCGATTTTTCTTCGATTATTTTGTTCAGACGTTTAATCAACATCTTTTCGAATAACTTGGACAGCATAGGTAGTATAGATATGGGGCGATATGAGGTGACTTCACTAGGCGGTTTGCCTGGTTTTGGTATCATTATCACCTCCGCGACTTTCCACATGCTAGGTACATACCTTATCCTGAATGCAGCATTTATGATCTGTGCTAGTTTCGCGGAAATTGTTGCAGTCAGATTGATAAGTATATGGTGCAAGGCTTCTATTCCAACCATTATCCTCAAGCGTGTTATACAATTGTTGAAAGTAAACCGCTCTAAATGTAAGAAGTTGATAAAATCTTGGAAGCGACTTTCATGTGCTAAAAAGGCAGAATCTATCTATATAAAAAAGGAAACCTTAAAATTGTGTTCGTTTGTCGCCGATTAACGCCTTAACTCTTTTACCGATTTGAACCAAACTTTCACACATATTTGCTATTGGTCTATATATGATTTGTGTGAAGTTTTGTCGCGAAAACAAAACTTTGGGGGGGTGAAAGAGGTTATGAAAGTTTGTATGGGGAAGTGCACTTTGAAAAAAACAAAAACTGGATAGAAATCGAGTAGTGTTTTGTTTGTTCTATTAAGTTATGTTTACTATGTTACATTAACGGCCATTAATCCGATTTTTTCAAACCCGACAATTTAAACTTAAGTCCATATTATTCACTGAAAAACATGCATTAAACCCGCTGGGTTAAAGATGGATGTAAATGCGGATTTAAAAAACTTTAACTCGTTTTTAATCCGGTTTAAACCTACGTATGTAATGTCAAATTTCACAAATAATGACATTTGTTTTTTGTTGCTTATCACATTTTATGGGAAATTGTTTTTGGTTTTTCATTTTTATTAAAATAAATTGAAAAATAACCTAAAATCAAAGGTGTCGGCAAAGTGAATGATGAGGACTACAGCAGCCGTGATCGCGAAATTGAAAGTCTGTCACCCGTCGACGATGAAGCAGATAGAGAAGACAAATGAATGAGATTTTTATTTTTCCTTTTTTAATAAATTAATAATAATAAAATAATTGATTCAAAAAACTATTAAATTAAAAGATGAAAAAAAAAAAAACGCAACATATTTTCTTTATTTTAATTATATTATCCGCTGACGACGATGACATCAACATTTCGTCAATATCGAGAATGAAATCCATTTTTTCCGCGTATTGATCCTTTTTTTTATTTTATTTCAATTTGTATTTCCTGCCTCCTGCAAGCGAAGAAATGTCAAAAATGTGACCTAAACAAAGGAGTGAATATTATCAAATTGTGTTTTAATCCGAGTTAAAGTACTTAAACTGGTCTCCGGAGTGCAGATTAAATCCAATCGGATTAAACGCTGTCAAGTTTAAAAAAAATGGGTTTATGTTCGGGTTTAACTACTGAATATTATGGACTTGGGTTTATTTTTTGGGTTAAACTCACTTAAATCCGGGTTAAGACTTTAACTTAAATCCGGGTTAAGACTGTAACCCGGATTAAAGAGAGTGAATAATATGGCCGTAAGTAACATTTTGAAATGGAGTAGATACTTTGATATTTGTTTGATGGTGCTTGAATCCATTATTTTCAGGATCCTTGCATTAGTATGAGTGAGTAAGTTGAAATGTAGGGCTGATTGAGATGACGTAGACAATGATGTTGTTCAGCGTTTTGAGTTTTCACTTTACGAAAAATGAGCGAGTAACAATCATGGAAGGAAACGAGGCCGAAATACAACACGGCTAAACCCCACAAATAAAGGGTATCACAATGGGTCCACAAGGACCTGAGTGTGGCGAAGCGAGGGTTACCCGCTTCGTCAGCCCAAAAACCTAACAATCATGGTACTCTGCTCATTCGTGAGTAGGGTTATGGCACCTGCAACAACATTAACCAATTTTTTCGACACTTGCCGAAGCCACGAGTTTGCACGAACACTTACTTATGGCGAAATGCCCCCATATTGGAATGCGTCGTTGAAGAAGTTCCAGCGGCGGAAATGTTTTGCATCGAATTTGCACTGCGACATCGGATAAAGAACTGGAGATGTCAGATGAAAGCGCAACAAAGCTTTCATTTTGATCGAGGATATGTGTCATGAGTGGCAATTTGTTGTCCAAAATGATGACACAAGATATTTTCAGGAAATCTAGATGGTTTTGGCGTTCATCAAGATTATACGGTGATTTGACAAGATGTCGTTCGAGAAGTTAAAAACTACGAGTTGGAAGATTTTACCAATTTTTTTGTTTACAAAAAACGGTGCAGGTAAAAATTTGTTTGTACTGTAAAATACGTTTTTTTTAATGATTTCTAAAATTTTTGTTTTGTCAAAATACCTTTTTTTCGAATTTCCAGTCGGTTTTTTTTTTTCAGTTTTCTCAACATTTTGAAAAATTGTAGTTGTACGGTTCCTACGCTGGAACCTACTCAACCGATTTCAATCAAATTTTGTGTCTGTGTATGGTTGGTTATAGTTTGAAAGGTAGATAGATATTCATTTCATTTTTTCATTTCATTCATTTTTCATTTATTTCTTATAATAATATAATTGGTTTATAATAAGTATAATATGCTAGATACATTTATTTCAAAACATATAAATATATTATTTAAGAAATAAGGTAGTGACATTAGATGTTAAAATTTAAACAGTTTTAAATGTCACCTCAGTATTAAGAAACAAAATATAAATTGGGTGGGGTGACCCTTATTTTAAAAATTCAATTATTGATATTGATATTTACAATTAGAAAAGAATCAAAAGAATTACAATGAGTTTTATTAGCCAAGTGCCAGAAGAAATTTAATTCAGTGAAATTTAAATATTGCTTTATAAAATCAAAAAAGAATAAAAAAAGAGTTACTTTTTGTTTTGATAGCCAAGTGCAAGAAAAATTAATTCAGTTTAAAATGAGATTGATCAGATATTCTAATAACTCACCAGAACATTAAGGAAGTAAAATAGCTCAAGAAAACACAACTATTTCCAAAACACCACAATCAAAATCAAACAACCAAGATTTTAAATGTATCTGAAAAAGATTTGGTAATATAAGTGACCTTAACGCAGTAGGAAGTTTATTAAATAATCTACAAGACATTACTGTGTAAAAATTACGAAAAGTAGTCGTCCGAAAGCTGGGGACAGGTACAAGATATTGCAAGTTGTTTCGTAGATTATGATTATCTAGGATTCTGAAATTCAGATTTCCTGAGCGCAAAAAGAACGTTTTAAGGACCTTGAAACAATATAAATGTCGAACTGGTAGAATTTTCAATCTTACAAATAATGGAAAACTATGATGTAGTCTTCCCTTCCTACTTATTATCCTAATTACATATTTTTGTAAAGTTAAAATAGGTTTCACTTTGTTAAGGTGCGTTCCACCCCAACAAGCTATTCCATATTGCAATTTGGAATGGAAAATTCCATAATAAATTTTTTTAAGAAGATCATTGGAGCAAACTTTTTGGAGATAGAAGAAGTGCCGCAGTGTAGAACGAAAATATTTTTTTAGACTCTCGGTTTGATTGCTAAAAGTCATCTTTGAGTCAATTAAGAGTCCCAGATACTGAAAAACATCCACTTTTTCAATTTGGAAACAAGACTCACTACAGATTTGGTGGTCAAGGTAAGTGATCGCACTCGACCCAGAAGCACAAAAGCAACTTAAAAGTTTATATTTCTTGCACATTGGTTCATGGAAAAACATATCTGGTTCAAAAACGTTCGGAGAAGAAAGACTAAAGAACATAATTTTTGTCTTAGAACTTATGACTAACTTATGTTCTGCGAACCACGACCTAAAGAGATTCAAATCCCAATTAATATCAGCCACTAGATCAAGGGGACTATCAGCACCAAACGCACAACCAACATCATCTGCAAAGGCAGTAATTTTAGACTTAAATGGTAATTTAAACAAAGAGTTAATATACAATAAGAAAAGTATAGGACCAAGTACTGAGCCTTGAGGTACTCCTATATTCAGAAATTTGAAGTCACTTCTAATATTATTAATTTTTACACGCAATGATCTATTTTCAAGGTAGGATCTGAACCAGTTACTCATAAAACTCCTTATACCAGCATTTTCCAGTTTAGATAACATGATTTCATGGTTAACCATATCAAATGCCTTAGTGATATCGACAAAGAGACCAGCTGTACACTTTTTGTTGTCAAGATTATTAAAAATGTCGGAGCAAAATTTCAGGAGAGCGTCTTCAGTGGATTTACCTTTCCGAAACCCAAATTGTAGAGCGCTAAAAAAGTTGTTTTTATTTAAAAAGTGCAATAGTCTTATTTTAATACTTTTTTCAAAAATTTTACTAATTGACGAGAGGATAGAAATAGGTCTATAATTGCTTCTTTCATTCGCTGATCCTTTTTTAAAAATAGGAACAATATCGGCACACTTCAAGGCATCCGGAAATTTTCCTGAGAAGATGCTTTGGTTAAATAAATGCGCCAGAACATCAACCAAGAAAAAAGATAAATTTTTTAGTAAATTATTTGAGACACCATCAGCTCCACAAGTGTTTGAATTTTTTAGAGACCCAATACTTTTCAAAACTTCGAATGCCGTTACGGGTTCAAAAAAGAAGGTGTTTTGATTCAAAGAATCACCACGAATAATTGAATAACTACAAGATGCACAGGAGGAACGGAAAGAAGACTGCAAGGAATCAGAAACATTTGCAAAGTAATTAATTAATTCATTTGCAACAGTATTTTCATCAGAAACTACATCACCATTTATATTTAGATAGATATCCTTTTTATTACAAGTATGTTTATTCAGAAGACTATTTACTAATTTCCATTCATTTTTAATATTCCCCTTAACCTGCACAAATTGGTTACCATAGTATCTATCTTTACACAAAGAAATTTCTCTTTTAAGTTGGGAGCACATATCTTTGTAACGCGTATTTAAATTGTGATTAAGCGGATGTTTAGCACACTTGATTCTTAATTTGTTCTTAAGATTGATTTTTTTTAGAATATAACTGTTTATCCATGGCTTGAGTCTAATCTCTTTACTTTTCTGCTTGACAACTTTACTGCATTGGGTAATAATTTTTTTTAGTGTATCCAAAAAGATATTAAAAGCCTTAGAGACATTGCTTTCCAGGTAAACCGACTGCCAATCTTCAAAAAAAAGTTTTCGTTTCAGTGTAACGTAATCAATTTTAGTTATTTCAAAACTTGAAGGAGGAGTATCAGTTACATTATTACTGGGAGAACTCATCAAAACACCAGTCATGGCATGGTCAGTTATACCAAAATCAAAAACGCATTTTTCAATAGTGTCCAATGAGCAATTGGAAAAACGTCCATATATGTGGTCCAAACATGTTCCGGAAGCTGGCCTTGTTGGTTCACTAATAAAGGAAGCTAAACCATGAGATGCAAGTAAAGACAAATACATAGACTGAAACAGCATCAGAATTTTCCAAAATGTCGAAGTTTATATCTCCCATAATCAATAAATTTTTTGATTTTTCTTTTTGCAAAAGATTTGAAAATTCATCCATAAAAACCGAAAAACTGAATTTATGCAACCTGTAAACGCAAAGAATAACAAAATCTCTTTTGTCTAATTTAAAAGTAATTTTCAATATGTCGGCGCTCAAAAAATCTAATTCAGTTGGTACACAATCATACGTATCTCTAACAAAGCAACCTACACCTCCAGCACAATAGTCATCATTTGTTTTAGCAAAAAATTTATAACCTGGTAGAGAGTAATCATTCAATTCGAACTTATATATCCAAATCTCAGAAACACATAAAATGTCAGGGATACGCGCGAATGAAGTTAAGTGGGAAACAAGATAAGCGAAATTCGCACGCATGCTTCTAATATTCTGATGGATTAAGAGAAATTTGTCCGAGCAGAATGTTTTCGAAGTAAAAATATGTTCACAATTATTATTAGAAATTATAAGATTGAAGGTAGTAACATCATCAATATTTAGATCAAAGTTTGAATTCATTACAAAAATATTATAAAATGTTATCAAGGTCTTCAAAAGACCTTATTTGGATGGGAGTACTACCTTCAATCTTTCTTATAAAAATTCTATTATTTCTTATCCATACATATTTATATTGTTTTTCCTTCTTAACCGCCTTCACTTTCATCAACAATGCATGAGTAAACTTTGTAAGAGCATCATTAATGTAGATTGCTCTTCTTAGTCTACTGTCGGAGCTGGTGTTAGTGGTAGTGCTACCATTGCTGCTTCTGTTGTCTGCCCTCCACGAGTTAAGTTTTTGCCTGTGCATCGATTTCGCCTTCATAATACGGTGTTTAAGAGAGAGATCCGATAGCTGAACGAAGATTATGGGTTTGCTCTCTTTGTATCGTGCGGTAGTTTCCTTGCCTTTTCTTTCTTTTACAAAACAATTCGATAAATCACTCTCTTTTATTTCTAATCCCAAAGCATCTCGAAAGATGTTAAGAGCAATACTCTTTGGGTTATTAACATTATCATTGCCGTTGGTAAGTCCAGTGATTTCGATGCAGTTAGCTAATTGGCTTTGTTGTTGCCAATGCAGCCTGTTTTCTAAGTGTTGAACTTTAGATTTAAGAAGTTCATTCTCTTTATTCAAAGCTGATATGGAAGCAAGAAACTCTTTATTAATTGCTTCTAAGTTAGAAATTTTATTGTAGATCATTTGCAATGTAAATTTATTTTCTTCAGTAACAAGATTAGGGTTGAAATTATTGGATTCACTCTCATTATGTGTTTGCATTAAATCTTTGGTTGGAGACACATAAACACCACTCAACGAGTCACTTATATTTTTCTCCATGGGAATATCTTGCTGATGTATAGTCAGTCGCCTATTAGCAAAGCACTTCTTGCATCGAAATGATTTATTTATAGATTTCATGTATTCAAGATCATCTTTAAGGATACCAACACAAGCACCATGAAAAGTCCAATTACAATCACAGCACAAAACCCGTAGGTTATCATTTTTTAGTATTTTTTTTGAACACTCAGTGCAATTCATAATAGAAAATTGAAATTAAAACAAGGTTAGCTCAAAATGAGATGTGCACCCCACGACACTCAGAGAGAGAATTGATTTTGGACTTGATAGGTGGCGCTGCGCTCAATCTCCTAAGCCACTTAACCGATTTCAATGAAATTTTGGGGCTGTGTAGGGTCGGTTTTTTTTCCATGGAAAAACCATTTCTGCAGACTGCTAAACGGCGAAGACGACACAAATTCCGCTGTCAGAACGAGCCATTCAACCTGGACGATGAAAGTCAAGATTTCCGTCCACCTGACCAAAACGAAGTGAGGATAGCAATATCTAAGCTTAAGTCCAACAAGGCTGCTGGACCGGACGGCTTAACTGCCGAGCTGTTTAAGGCAGCCGGAGATGACTTGGTAGAGTGCATACACCAACTCATCTCCAAGATTTGGTTAGAGGAAAGTATGCCTGATGAATGGAACCTCAGCATTGTTTGCCCGATCCACAAGAAAGGAGACCCTCTAAACTGCGCCAACTACAGAGGCATCAGTCTCCTGAACACTGCGTATAAGATCATGTCTGCTGTATTGTGTGAACGCCTGAAACCATTCGTCAACGATCTGATAGGTCCCTATCAGTGCGGTTTTAGGCCCGGTAAGTCCACGACCGATCAAATATTCACACTACGGCAGATCCTGGAAAAAACCCAAGAATACCAGATCGATACTCACCATCTTTTTGTCGATTTTAAGGCCGCATATGACAGCGTTTATAGAGACGAGCTATACAGAGCCATGTCTAGTTTTGGCATCCCTTCCAAATTTGTCAGATTGTGCAGAATGACGATGGAGAACGCTCGCTGCTCCGTAAAGGTCGGAAACAATTTCACCGAGACCTTTGATGTCAAAAAAGGATTTAGACAAGGCGACGCGCTGTCATGTGCCTTCTTCAACATCATTCTTGAGAAAATTGTGCGAAACTCACAAGCCAACACCAGAGGCACAATTTTCCATTAGTCTGTGCAGCTACTTGCATACGCTGACGACATTGACATTGTTGGCAGAACACAGCGAGCTGTCACTGGTGCGTTTGCTAGTATTAGTACAGAAGCGGCAAAAATGCGTTTAGTGGTGAATGAGGGTAAATCGACGAATCGGACAGAACGTCACGATAGACAGCTATATATTTGAGGTAGTTAGGGACTTTGTCTACCTCGGATCCGCTATTAACTCTGAAAATGACATCACCTCAGAAATCAAGCGAAGAATCACTCTTGCCAACCGCTGTTTCTTTGGCCTAAGGCGGCAACTGATAAGTAAGGCCTTGTCGAGAAATACTAAGGAAACTCTGTATAAGACCCACATCATCCCAGTCCTGCTTTATGGTGCAGAAGCATGGACCCTAGCAAAAAAGGATGAGGATCTTCTTGGTCGCTTCGAACGCAAAATTCTTCGAGTGATTTTTGGTCCCGTTTGCGTTGACGGGATTTGGAGGAGAAGATTTAACAGCGAACTCTACGAGCTGTATACCGACATCGACCTGATCAGAAAAGTACGCATTAATCGTCTAAGATGGTTAGGACATGTAGAGCGAATGGACACCAACGCTCCGGCCCGGAGAGTCTTCGATTCCAACCCGGAAGGACAACGCAGTAGAGGAAGACCTCGCCTTAGGTGGCGCGCTCAAGTGGAAGGGGACCTCAACCAACTTGGTGTGCGCAACTGGAGGCAGTTAGCCAAAGATCGCGCTAACTGGAGAGGCGTATTGGTTGATGCCCAGGTCCACCCCGGACTGTAGCGCCACCTTAAGTTAGTAAGTAAGTATGGTTGGTTACAGTTTGAAAGATAGGACACTATTTTGGTATGGTGGGTACGGCTATATGTAAAAGAGACTGACGTCCGTATGTGCACTTATAACTCGGGAATGGATCGTGCTTCGTAGATTCGTATTGACCCAAGGAAGGACTCATGCTACTTTTTGTTGTGAAAATAAAAGTTTATACAGGAAAGGGATCGGGGATGGAACTTTGCATGGAGAACCACATTAAAAAAAGAAGGATTGAATAGAAATACGGGTAGTGTCGCTTCCAATACAACAAAAATTATTTAAAATCTTTAATTTTTGAATTAGTTTCATAAGCCGGACTTACCGCTACACAATTTGAAATTGAAAGTCGGCTCAGTTATAAATTTGTTGCGCAACCTCAATCCACCGAAATTTTGTAACTGATCGCGTTTGATTTCATTGTGAAGAATCTCAAATGAGGAGAAAATTGAAAGGCAACCGTTCTCATTCCAAGGACTCCGATTATTCAGAACGATTTGCCATTGGTATTTAAGCGTCTTCAATTTCCCGTGCGTCTCGCTTTCGCTATTCCAATCGCTGAAAATTGGTGGCATCAATCTTGAACTCCCATGTTTTTCATATCGTCAATTGTTGTGGTGTGGCAACGTGTTAGCAAACCTTACGCTTAGTACGTTGTGTACCATAAATAAAAGACTTTTGTGCAAAAGCGGAAGGTTGGTCGACTCGTCATTGCGATTTGAATGAAACATACATCGACATTGCTAAAGGTACTTCTAATATTTCTATTGAAAAAGTATAAGTTGTGAATAACGAATTGGAATTGACCGAAGCAACATGTGCATTTTGCATGCTCGAAATTATTATTTTCATTACATTAACGAATTTGGGCGGAACAAAGTTCGCCGGGTCAGCTACTTAATTATAATAATGAAAAACATACAACAAATATGCTGAAATGTGAATGGTATTATTTGAACGCAATCTAGTAACCGGTTTGGTAAAGCTATTCCTCATGAAATCATGGACGATTTTCTTTTCTCAGTGTAAGCACCTCTTACCGAATAAACTCTATGGGTTGAGGTACCTATTGCTTCATTTATCCATCTAAGAACTTTAAATACCTTGTCGTTGCAAATAAGATTAGCTCTTAATTTAAGTAGGTACAAAATGAAAACAAATTGCAAGTCACTCGGTGAAACCAATCACACCTCGCAGTATCAGACAAACATTGATTCACACACGCGTCAAAGTGTTAACCCTCCTGACAAGCATTTTGATTCGTCCCCGCCGGAACCAAATTACTTCAACTACTTCAACGTTCAACACCTTCCGTATGTTTAACCCTCTCATCGCTTAACATGTGTGTTACAAACTTACAAATGCAAATTAAATTGCTCGTCAACCAGTAAGCAGTAACCCGAAAATCTATATAAATATTTCATAATGACTCTGTGTGTATTAGCACAAAAACCACAATTCGGGGTGGCTGCATCGCCAACGTCAAACACAACAATTTCCCTTAAATTAGAAACCGTATCCTTGCCACAGCAACTGTGGTGAACCCACCCCAATTCGGGATACTACTCCGTTTTCGTTCTCGTTCTCTGTGAACACTCTTGAAGGATTGTGAAAGGCACTACTTGTTGCACAAGCTGTTTGTTGAAGACAACAACATGGTGAAAGGGTGTGCCAGTGCCAGTGCCAGTCAAGGAGCAGATCCCTTATCGTCTTTATTTTATAAGAATGCAGGTTTGAGTGGTACAAAAGAAGTATTTAACTTTGGCTATCGCTAAAGGGTAGCAAATGATTGTGCTTTGTGTTTATATTTCCTCTTTACTTCCTTGAAGGATTTATTTACGCATTTAGGCTAGATTTCCTGTTTGTTTTGTACTCATGAAGTAGTGACAACCGATAAACAGTAAGCTGTTAAGTTAAGATTTTAAGTTGGATTTGTTTGGATTTGGTAAACCTCTGTATAGTTCTTAGACAAGAGAGGGGATATTTTTTGTGTTTGCTTAGCGTATGCATTTGTAGATTCTTCCTTTAGATGTTTGCGGTTACCTACGTTTCAAATTATATTGACAAATCGCAGCCGGATATTCGAAACAAAATCAAGTAAAATCTTTGTCCTGGAAAGACATAATTAGTACCCGCATTCGCAGAATTCTCTCTAAGCAATATAATATAAAGTGTGGTTAAATTTTAAGGCTCGATGTTGAATGTGAACCACACCTAAACGTCAAGTTTTTTTCTGCATTGCATTTGACATTTATCAATTTCAGACTAACTCAATTTGAACCATGGAAAGATACACAATCGAGCAACGCGTTAAAGTTATCCAGGCTTATTATGAAAATTGGCGTTCAAATCAAAATGCATATCGTGCACTTCGTGATTTTTTCGTTCAATTTAATCGTCCAAATGTGCGTAGAATCGGAAAAATCGTGCAAAAATTTGAGCAAACCTGTAGGAGATGTGAAAACACCAGTGCATGCTCGTGAAGCTCATACTGCAGAAAATATTGCTGCTGTTCGCGATAGTGTGGCTGAAGAGCCGTCCACCTCAACTCGTCGTCGTGCCCAACGATTGCACCTCTCACGTGAGATGATAACGAACTTTTTATGGCCCAAATTGGAAGATATGGATGTGGACGATACGTGGTTTCAACAGGACGGTGCCACTTGCCACACAGCTAACGAAACAATGGCTCTTTTGCGCGACAAATTCAATGGCCGTGTTATCTCACGTGGTGGCGATGTCAATTGGCAGCCAAGATCATGTGATCTGACACCGTTGGACTTCTTTCTTTTGGGGTTATTTGAAAGAAAAGGTGTACGTCGATAAGCTAGCAACAATTCATGAGCTAAAAGATGTGATAATTCGACACATTAACGACATAGAACCTCAATTATGCCTCAGCAATTTGGACATCGGATGGAGGTGTGCTGCCGAGGTCACTCCATATTCTAATATCCATACATAATTGAACCATACCAATATTATCATAATAAAAAGAAATGACAATAATTTCCTAAATAATTTATGTTTTATTCAAAATTGATATCGGCCCTTAAAACTTAACCACCTTTTATATTGACAAATTTCAGCCGGATTTTCGAAACAAATTAAACCAAAATCTTTGGTCTGGAAAGACATAATTAGTTCCCGCATTCGCAGAATTCTCTCCAAGCCATATAAATAAAATAAATATGTATGTAGTTGGCGCAACAGGTCTGTAAGGACCCTAGCCTCAGACCCAGCTTCTCACAACCATTCCTTTTGTTTGAATTTCTCATTTTTGGGACGAATGGAATTTTATATTATGCCGTACCGTATCCAAACAGTTGATTGAGAAGCTCTCTTATTACTGTTATATGGATGGATGGATAGTGGACACAAGCAACTGGTGCCATCTATTTAAAAGCTAGCGTATGATGGAAACAGGCCCAACAATTCAAATCATTATGCTAAGACATGGCGATTTATGGCAGCGATAGAAAACTGCAAGTCGCAATTTACAGGTGCTTATCTTACCATTTGCAAACAAAAATATTTAAGCTAGACTGGGAAGTATCGACGAATCGACTCCCATTTTTTTAATTTCTAAAAAATTCACATTTTTCAAAATATTTTGTTCATAGTTTTCAAAATATACGCTTTATCGAAAAGAGGTTTTAGTCATCTATATATATAAAAATGGATCTTGGTTTGTTCGGATGCTTAAAACTCGAAAGCGACTGGACCAAATTGGATACTTCCTTCTGCGGATTTGTTTGTAATTGCTCCGCGAAGGTTTAGGAAAAAAGAAAAATTGAAAAAATTAAGAAAATTGCGCAGAAAATTAGAAAATTAAAGTTTGTATGGGGAAATACACTTTGAAAAAAAAAAAAATTAACTGGATAGAAATCAAGAAGTGACACTTCAAATAAAAAAAAAATATTTTGAATTTTAAAAGCAATTGTTGTTGTCAATTTTTTTAATTATTTTCCAAGCAAATTGTTGTTGTCAACAATTTTGAAGTTTTTTTTTTTTTTTAAATATAGGTACCTATACCCAAAAAGTTTGTTCTAATAAATTATGTTTACTATGTTACATTAAGTAACTTTTTGAAATGAAGTAGATAGGTACTTTGATTATATAAAGATGATAATTATGGCCGACGATATTTTGCATCGAATTCGCACTGTGACATCGGATAATGAACTGGAGATGTCAGATGAAATGCGCAACAAAGCTTTGATTTGACGCATTTAATCGAGAACTGGAGCGAGAAATGGACTTCGAACGAATCGCATTGAGTCAAGCTGTTCGAACAAATGTGCCAATGTTGAATCTATATAATAAAAATGAATCCCTATTTCCCTTGGTCGCGGCATGACGCGTGAACGGCTGGACCGATTTCGCTAAATTTTTTTTGTTGTGTTTGTTATTGTCAGGAGAAAAATCTTATGAAAGAAAAAATTAAGAAAATTGCGCCGAAAATTAGAAAATTTAAGAATACTTAACCACCATATTAAATTATATCTAATGTAACCATAGCTCTTTTACAATTCAAACTTTTTTGATGTAACCTTATGGCGTTGGCATAACATTGACAGAATGCGTGCTGCAAATATCGTCAACGAGGATGTAAACAAAATAAATATCGTTTAAAACAGATGCTTCGATGGGAGTTATTATATTGATATAATAAAATAATTAATTTATTATTTTTAACAAAAACTGAATTTCTTAGTGCACATCGTCGGAAAATCCTCAACATGTGGCGTTGTAGGCGTATGTCGTTATTCAGGTCAATTAAATTTTCTTTAATAATAATCTTCTTAATTCATACCTATAATTCTTTCGGGATGGAACTCGATGATGATGATATAACTCGATAACCACTAGGTAAATTTTTATGATTCTTCTTTTGTTTTGTTCGTATTGTTGTATTTCAGGTTAAAGCAAACTTAAAATATAGGATTTTTGACCCGCTATATGGCGTTGTAATCGATCTCCGAAACCACTCACCCGAATTCAATGAAATTTTATAGATTTATATTCTTCGTTCCCGCTTGAAGGATAGGATACTTTTGGACCTGATAGGTGGCGCTGTTGCCGATCGCCGAAACAGCGCTACCAAGTTGATTGAAATTTTGTAGATGGATATGGTTGCTTCCAGTTTTAAATTTCGGATAGTTTTTGACCTATAGGTGGTACTTTGAAAAACACAAGCGGGATAAGAAAACGGATTGTGTCACGTCCCATTCAAAAATAAAATCAAACGCTATTTCTAAAGTTGTATAATGAAAATTATTAATGCACGCTATCCAAATAAAGCAATTTGCGAAATGTGAGCAAGATTTAATACGAAAGGTACGGGCAAAGCCGGGTGGGTACAGTTACATATAAAAGAGACTGACGTCCGTATGTGCACTCATAACTCGGGGACGGATCGTTCGATTTTAAAATTTTGTTGCGAAACATCAATGTACCGAAACTTTGCAACGGATCGCATTTGTTTTATGGTGAAGGATCTCACATCAAATATCATACAAGTGATGATTTTAAGGGGAAAATTCAAAGGCAAACATTCTTATTCCGCAGATTTCGCTTATTAAGAACGAT
Organism: Cheilosia urbana; assembly: GCA_946477585.1. Lineage (NCBI taxonomy): Eukaryota > Metazoa > Arthropoda > Insecta > Diptera > Syrphidae > Cheilosia > Cheilosia urbana. The sequence continues at coordinate 123,167,664 of OX297853.1, forward strand.
TTACCATTCGTGCGACTTCAATTTCACGTGCGTCTCGCTTTCGCTATGACAAATAATTTATTGCAAGGATAATCAACGACACGTCAAAATCATTGCGGTTTGATTGAAAAAAATTAACATTGCTATTTATCATTTATTTCTATTGCATTTAATATAACTTTTGAATATAGAATTTTAATTGGTCGAATTACATAAATTAGCAAGTGCTTGGTGCATGCTCGGAATTTATTAACAAATTAACAAATTTGGGCGAAACGAAGTTTGCCGGGTCAGCTAGTATTTAAATATATTTCTTACTATCGAAATTTTAAGTTCTCAACAACATTGGGCCTTACCAATAAACAATTTTAGGTTCGACTCTAAATTTTAGTAGTTCACAGTGGCTACATTTTCCATACAAATTTCGCAATCGTGTGATTCTGTAAATTTAAATTATCGACTAAAATTTGTTATTATTTGTATTTCGGCGCAATGAGAAGATATGTGTAATATTTAGATATTACAGACAAATTCAAAATAATTAACAAGCTTTTTAAACTATTTTGCAAAGGAAAAATATGGTTTCTGTATCTTTTGCGGACGATGAATTAACTCTAATTATTTAGCGTTTTCAGCGAATTGCAATTGAAAATTAAGGACGCAACAATTTTAAGAACATCAGTGTTGCTCTAAGTTCGTATTTTGGTCAAAATCGTTTTTGCCGTTTTCTGGTAAACTAAGGAAAACTAAATTTAAAAAAAAAAGACTTTTTTCAAAAATCGATTTTACGATAAATAAATAAATAGTTGGCGCAACAGGTCCGGGGGGACCCTAGGCCTATGTAGCTTCTCACAACCATTCGTTTTGTGCGAGTTTTTCATTTTTGAAACGAATGGAAGGGATCTACAATTTTATGCCGACTCCAAACGGCTAATTGAGGAGCTCTTTCAAGACAGTCATACTCTCGGATGTTTGTCAGACATTCGCGAGAGGTGGCGCAGTGAAAAAAACCCTAAGTTGGAATTTGGGTTTTTGCGGGATTCGAACCTCGACCTCTAGCGTAGTAGTCGGGATAATGACGTAATCTCGAATGACAAAATCTCGAATGCTAAAAATCTCGAATTTTTTTTTTAAATCTCGAATGCAAAAATTTCGAATGTACAAAAATCTCGAATGTACAAAAATCTCGAAAAAATCTCGAAAATAAAAAGAGAATTCGAGATTTTTTTTTTTGCTTCTAGTTTAAGAGCTAAAATTCGTATAAAACATAAAATTGTATGTTCTGTTTATTAAATAATTTATTCATCTTTGAAAAACAATCACAAAATATCAAAAATTTAACAAAACATTCATTATAACAAATTAGTAATTTCAAAATCGAATATATACATAAATATAACTAACTATACAAAGTAAAAAATATCAAAACAATACAAAAAAACTCATAAAAAAAATAATAAATAAATAAATAAATAACTAGCGCCCATCATGGACAGTGAAGGTACTGCACGTGGTTGATTGTTGTTGAGAGAATAGGGGTTTTTTATTTTCCTCAGATGATATACGTATAAAGATTATTGATTTTCATGCATTACAACAACTATGGGTTCATTTACCATTGGTGTGTTGCATGTAAACCAATGATCTATATAGATTACCTGGGAAAATAAAAAAACAAGACACCTAATAATTGTAGCAATCTCGAATTAATATTAATTTTTGAGACAATGGTAACATTTTGCGCGTGCAAAAATTAATATTAATTCGAGATTTTTTTTTTCGAGATTTTTGTTATTCGAGATTTTGGTTTCTAGATTTTTTTAATTCGAGATTTTTTTTTTCGAGATTTTTGCATTCGAGATTTTAGCTTTTGAGATTTTTTTTTTTTTTTCGAGATATCGTAGGTAACCCAATTACCAACACACTAACCACTAAGCCACTGCGATTTTACGATAATACCGAGAAAAACTCAGTTTGCCATTAGAAATTAATTTTAATTTTTGTTACAATCGTATGGACCGTTTTCGAGATACATAAATCTCCAAATTTCAAAAGTACCTTTACTCGAACTTTTAGCCAAGAATTGGGTATGTAGTCATGGTAGTCTCACTCACTTAAGCTTAAATATCAATTTTGGCTGAAATCGGTAGGGCTATTTTTGAGCAAATCAAACTGGTACGAAAATTTTGTATGGGAAGTACCATTAATATTGCAAAATAAAAAACGGCCCTGAACTGTAAGCCCGCAAACTCTAAATCCGAAGTTTGAACGAAATCCGGTCAGCCGTTTAAGCTGCATGCCTGTGGAAGGACGGACAGACAGACAGACAGACGGACAGACCGGACAGAATTTTGAGACCCACTTTTGTGAGTTCGTCTATCATTGTAATGCATGTAATGTAAATTGATTAACATCTCGAGTTCGAAATTTTGTACGAAAACAATAAATATCTTTCTCTGCGTAATAGAGAAAGTTAAAAATATTTATTTTGAATACACACGCATTTAATTTATGATAATATTTGTTCTTGTACCTATTTTTAATTCAAAGACCAGTGCACCCGATTTTGTATTCTATTCCGAACTTCTTTGTGCAGTTTTTAAAAATTGTGAAGGAATTTTGTGAAACTTTTTGAAAGTTTGCCAATGTCCAGAGATTTTAAATTGGCTGTTACTTAATGAATTCCACTCCACTCCACTAGCTGCTGTTATCAAGCATTGCTAAATCCCGAGCAACTCTTAATAGAAATCGATAAAGCTAAGGAAAACTGCTCTGACTTTAAGTAAGACTTACTGCTTTTAGCCAAACCATAACCTAGAGCTCTTTTCGACATAATCAAGTACCACATTAGTGTGGCCCATTTTTAATCAGATCGCTGGTTACCTATATTCATAGTGACCAACCCTCGAAAATAAGGAACGTAATACGTAACACATAACATAGGATGACCAGACTCAAAATCGAATAGTTGGGCCCTCAGGTTAAAATACATTATATACTAGCTAACCCGTGCTGTCCTTGCTTCGCCAGAGCTCCACTTCGCACACTCACATAAAATTTCCTCCACTGAACGCTAGATCCAATGATCTAGCTTCAATCGAACATTCTACTTTTTTCAATTGTATAAAATTTGTAGTTTATTTCTTATTTTTCGACTTCAGGATAACTATGCAAAAATGGTTTATATCTTAAAAACTTTGTACATAATTCAACTTTATGCTAAAAAGAATCCTATTTCATTTGGATGCGTCATTCCGAATCTAGGAGCTAGAAAGCATGCGAGAATTACAACTTTTCTTAGATATCAGCTAAGATTTCTTCTTCCGGACAGCGGATAATGGTAAAACATATCCTATAATCTAATCTCGACTTATTGCAATGCAACTCTGAAACCCGGAATCAATTTCGTGCATTACTTTTTTAATCTATTCCGAACATACACCTTACAGCCGGAATAAAAGTTAGTTTTATTTTAGTTAGGATTTTGTTTTGCGCTGTGGGATTCATATTTGACGGTTTCTATTATTCAGCGTTTAATTTAAGTAGTATGTACATTTTTGAAAAAAATTACACTCTGTAACATATTTAGCAACGCCATCTATGGCACTACTAATCGTTTTCTCATTTGTTCTATTGCGGCTGAACGCAACCAATTTTGTAATCGTAGCTAACTTCATTAGGTTCTAAGAGACAGAGATCGTCAGCCATTTTGCAAATGGCTGACACTTCCTTTTTGAGTTTTAGAGTAGCGAGACGTGTAAAATTAAACAAAATAAAAATCCGTTTACAACTCAGATGTGGGGTCACCGCGCATAAAACACAGATAAAAGTCGCGATTAACAATTAATTCTGATTAGAAAATCATTTTTATTTCCGAAATTACGTGCAAGAAAATGGTGCAAACGCGTGCCGAGTTGTCAAGGCAGCTAGATACGTTGAGAATAGAATTCTCCCCAACTGCATCTCCGCTACAGCTCCGCAACTTGCTTCATGCCGCCAGAAACATCGAGGACGCACCTTCAGATGACCTTCCGCTAATAAATAACGATTGTGCGCCTCACAGCAGCCTTCCGCCCCAAAGGAATTCGCCGCTCCGAGAGAATCTTCCGCTTCAGATCAAGAATCTTCCGCTTCAGATCGAGAATCTTCCGCTTCAGACCAAGAATCTTCCGCTTCAGATCAAGAATCTTCCGCTCCGAGAGAATCTTCCGCTTCAGATCAAGAATCTTCCGCTTCAGATCGAGAATCTTCCGCTTCAGATCAAGAATCTTCCGCCCCAAAGGAATCTGCTGTTCCAAGAGAATCTTCCGCTTCAGATCAAGAATTCCCCGCCGCAAGAGAATCTTCCGCCCCAAAGGAATTCGCCGCTCCGAGAGAATCTCCCGCTTCAGATCAAGAATCTTCCGCCCCAAGAGAATCTTCCGCCCCAAAGGACTTGTTCAACCATTCTCTGGCGACGATGCATATGCTATCGAAAATTAATAATAATAATTCAACAATATAATGATCGAGGCCGATCATTCTGTCAGATTGGCCGAACTGTAACATATTTAGCAACGCCTTCTATGGCACTACTAATCGTTTTCTCATTTGTTCTATTGCGGCTGAACGCAACCAATTTTGTAATCGTAGCTAACTTCATTAGGTTCTAAGAGACAGAGATCGTCAGCCATTTTGCAAATGGCTGACACTTCCTTTTTGAGTTTTAGAGTAGCGAGACGTGTAAAATTAAACAAAATAAAAATCCGTTTACAACTCATTGGGAAGGCGGTGAGCTACCCATGGTTCCTGGTCTTTTGTGACGATTTATTACCCCACTCAACATAGGCTAACCTAACCTGGCCAAGTGAATAGAGGAGATAGGCATAAAATAAGTACCCGTATGTAATCTGTTCCTTTCTTCAGTAATGACAGAGAGAGCTCTACAAATCGCATGGATCCCGCTTGTACTTGTACATTCCTTGAAATTACTGCAGCTGTTGGTTAGGTCATTCGTGGATATACCAGCTCATCTGACCCCTTTCCTAAATGTAACATTTGTACATTTCAAATGCCCACCCAACAGTTCATCGCCAGCTAAACTACATACGTATGCAAATTTGATAGTCGATTTAATTGTCAGATAAACACACTTTTTACCCCGCTCATCACCATACATACCTACTTAACGGTTTGTCACTTAGTTTGCATATTCCCCTTTCCCCACAAAGGACAGCAAATCTCAGCTCTCTTGTCAGTGCTATGTATAAAAAAAATTAATCCTCCTCCACCATTGCGATAAACTCGTTTACAAGTTGACTTCTCTAATCCCACTCTATGCAAAATATAAAAAAAAAATGTCCTTTTAAGCAGTCCTCAGCTCCAGATAAGAACAAATATCAATTTATATGTAGATTCGTGGTGCTTATTTGCGCCTATTAAATGACATTGAATTGGAAACGTCTTAGGGGTTAGTCACCACTAGTTTCGGCGGCTTGTTTCTACTGGCGACCTCCAAAAACAGTACACGCCACGCATCCATCTGATGGGCGAGGGTGACAAATCGTGATCACAGCGACATGATAAATTCGTTTTTTTTTATTGGTCGTAAGCTAAGTTCACAGCTCGAGGGTAATTGAATTTTATGGAATGATTTAAATGTCAAATTCGTCTATCGCGATGCTGAGTCGTTGGTATCATTTAAAAAATAAAAGTCCTGGTGGTTTGGTTTTTTTTTTTCTTAATATTTTTTCTAGAGAAGTCTTAAAATTGTATAATGCTGCAATTTACAGTGTAATGTTGGGTTGTCGCGCTGATTTAAATCGGTAAAAAGAAACGATGCTGCACGAGATTGTTGTTATAGTAATAGTTGGGTATTTGGCGACGTCCTTTGAGAATTAATTCTTTGGCGTAATTTTTCTGCATGTTGTTATCGTACTCTATTTTTATTCGTTAGAAGAAACATGAATAAAATTTGTTTTCCCAAAAAAAGTCCTTCTTAGGAAGTAAAACTTATCAATTAGAAACCATAAAACCATAAAACCATAAGGATTCCAATCAGGGTCGTTTGCATAAACAAAAGGAAAAAGCGCTTGTAGAAAAATTCTGCTGATATTTCCCATCAAAGGGTAGAGTTGTGGACAATCAGACCCCTACCTCGGAAAGGGTATTAAGCACATTGTGTTACTTGTACCAATTATAAAATGCGAAAACAACTTGAAAATTCGTTCGTCATATTTTTGGCACGATTGCTTCTGGATTTATAAGTCGTCAATTATATAACTTTATAAAAGTGGGTACCTTAATCTTTTGGTCAAAGGAAACGCGTTGATTTTTTTTTTAATATATAAAATTATCGGAAGACGAACCCAAGATGAAATCGAACGTCTGTATTCACATAGCCAGAGACAATACTGAGACCCCCAACTTCGACCAATTAACAGTTATTTGCCTACAAGCTAAATTTTACGCTCCCAAAAAGTTTAGGTGCGCTAGTATTGTTGCATAGAAATTCGTATTGACAAATGTCAAAAATCCTCTCAACCAACACATTCGCACCTAATCTTTTTACATTTCACTGTGGGCAAAGCAAAACGGATAGGAATTGGCGTACACGGATAGGACAACAAAATGGCGGATTCCTGGCAAAAATTGAGGGGGCCAGCGGCAAGAGGATTGTGAGTTGGGGGTCTCAGTATGATTTGTTTATGCACATAGCTTTATGAATAAAATATGTCAGAAGAAGAGCGAGAGCCCGTAATAGGGGGCATACACGACACCGACACGTCGTTGCAAACCAAGGAAAATTCAAAAAGTTTTGAATTCACGCAGACGGTCGCTGCAAAGGATAGACATATATATATATAGATTTCGAGAGACATTCGAATCAGACCACCATTGTCGGGTCTCTTTTCGTTTCCTTACCACTATAAATCTTACCCAGAGAGACTGTCTGGATTTCTCCAGAGTTCTTCCCTGAGCTCAACTCCTAGTGTTAACGCTAGCATCTGCTTATGGGAGATCTGTTTCATCGACTGGGGCTCGACCCAATGATGTCCCAAGATCTTCATTCCTTTGCCAGCAAACGCCGGACATTGACACAGTAAAGTATAGACATAGGATACCAACGATATTGACAGAGACAAATATGTTAATTTGCAACGACATGTCCGTGTCGTGTAGGGCCCCTATTAATCAAATAATGAACAGATTTGAAACAGAAAATTATTAAACACATTTCTAACCTACATTAAACAAATCCAAATAAACGAATTTTCCGAATTAATGAGAGATTTTTTTTATGCACTAAAACGAGTTCCTTTTAATGAAAAAACGCAAACATTTAAAACGAAAAATTATTTTGAGTGGGGAAGCGAGGGGTAACAAGGATTCTCGCTTGTTTTGGGGGTTACCCTGACAATTTCTGTTGGCAAATTATGTCGAATTTCAGTTTGTGAATTATTATTGTTTGAAAGAAACAACTCTTAACAACAACTCGCAGACACAGTCACTTTAAGTAGGAATGATGTTCTATTTCGTTACTACACCACTAATTCAATCAATAATTCAATTATTGTATTAACACAAAAGATTGTAAATAATACATAAAACTTATTATAATTCATCTTTGTAACTAAAAACATAAGAACAAAAATATAAACGTATCAAAATATTTATTTAGTACAACATTAGTAAAACATTTAGTAAATTTGTTTTTAATATTCTGTTCATTTGATGATGTTCCGACTTCTACATATTTGAGGACTATTCGCCACCGATACGTGTTTAATCATTGCGTTATTTAATTTTTGCTGGTTTAATTAAATTTTTACATAGGTAAACAAATTTAAAACTTTAAATGAGAGTTCGGAAATTTTTTTTCCGAATATACAAGTTTTCCGAATTAAAGAACTCGGAATTAAAGGGCTTTTACTGTATAGTCGAAGATCATTCCTCCTGGACGAACATTTGTATCCTTTTGAAAGAGGGAAATGTATTCTTTCAAAAAATGTGCAACTCAGTTTGTCATCGTATTGGCATTGTGAATAATTTAAATAACGAACTTATAACAGTACTTACAACAAATTTTAGTCTCGACTTTAAATTTACAGAAGCTCATAATTACGAAATTTGTATGGATCATAGCCACTGTTAACTACTAAAGTCGACACTAAAAAGGATTATTGGTAAGACCCAATGTCTTTTGTCGTCCTCTACTGATATAAAGCGCAAGTCACTTCATTTTTCAGACACGATGCCAATTTCGGAATAGTCACTCCAGCTCTGTAAATAACGTCACTTCTTTTACAAAAATAATTGGTTTCCATACCAATTTTAATGGAAATTGAAGTGTCGAATAAAGTAATTCTTCGAAAACCTCTAAATAGGTATAACCTTCGCAGATACAAGAATTGACTTGTGAACATTTCATGCGAAATAGCTTTTGAAAACTCTTTAAAAAAAAAAAAAAAAAACATTTCTCGAAATCGAATCCAACGAGTACTGGAATTAGGACCATTTTTGTTGAAGCCGACTCAATACTCTCTGAATGATTAATAATTATTGAATTGCTTTTTTTATATACCTACGTAAATTCTTGTAGTTTGCTTCAATTTGACATACAATTTTCCATCAAAATAAAAAATATTATTTAAAATCAATTAGCTTTAGAAAAATAATTGTCGTCAGTTGTATGTGCGACGTCTATAAGCTGGATAATTCCTTTTTTCCTTTATAAAACACCGTCCTAATCCGATTTAAGACATTTTTAAGACATAGCTCATATTTTAAAAACGTTAGAAAATCATTTTGGTGGCGACACCTAGGAGAAAAAAAGTCACTAAAGCTCTTTCTGTCGGTGGTGGGCATGGGTAGTTTCAAACATTTCTCACAACTTTTTCAAATTTATGGGAAATAATGTAGCAGCTTTTATGGGACGAAAGCTTAAATATTTTCAAAGTCTTATATAAAACACCAACGACACCAACATTTCAAAAGCTTATAATACGTACCTAAGCTTCCGTCGTCTACGAAAGTTTTAAGGAAAATCGTATACCTCAAAGCTCAAATCTCACTAGGTTCTGCCTTCTGCCAGCAGCCAGCCGTGCTCATGAGTCATTCATGAGTCATGAGCATGACAGATGACAATAGGACAAACGCGAACTCTATGCAAACCTTATACCGATGCAAACTTTACAATTATTATGCTTGTTTGCTGCCAACTCAGTGCTTCCATTCCAGATTGTGCTTTGTTGTCACCACCAGCTTACCTTGGCTTACAAGAAGGTAAAATTAGATAAATTCTATTTTTTAAGAACTTGCGAAAAGAAACATTAAAAATTCAAGTTTTTGAGAATTTGAAGAATTTGAAAAAAGAAAAATGCTGAATTCTTATTTAAAAAAATATGTTAGGTGCATCCATAGAATTTACGTAAATCGTCAGCGCCAGCTCATGAAATATTTTAAATCATGGAGGCTTCTGAGACGTTCAGGACGGTTTTCAACACAACAGACTCCCCGGGGCTTTAGTGGCATACATCTCACCAAAAAGTGAAATCATAGATAATCACTAAATCACTCTGTGGAATCAGAGATTGTTGCGCTTTATCATTTTCATAAATGATTTCCTCTCTGCAACGTCTAAGCTTTAACTCTAATCTAATCTAACTCATTCCTTTGCCGATTGCGTTGAAATTGATTTCTTTTATTTATTACTAGCTGACCCGTGCTCGCCTTGCTTCGCCAGAGTTCCACTTCTCAAATTTAAAACAAAATAATTAGCGCTATACAAAAAGTAGCTTACCCGAAAAAAGAGAAGAAAAACTGCCAGTAAAACAATCCAAACAAATACCTTGGTAGGCTAACTTCTATTATTCCCTCTCAATCTCATTTACATTCCACTTGTAAGTTGTTACCTTGTTACATTTTATTCCCCATCTCAATCCCATAACAACTCGCTCACTTACTACTCAAACACAAACATCCTCAAGTTCAAATTAAAAAAAGAGAAAAAAAAAACATGAAGCCAAAAAACTGCAAATGTACAAACAGGTGTTAGCATGGACGTGAATCAGTATCACTAATAAGATCAGAATCACTATAGCGCATTTTAAATATCACAATCACAATTGACAACTGAGTGTGACTCCCTCAATCTCAATTACATAGCTATCTCCCTCAATCCCATGCACCACATTCGCTCTACTACTCATTGTCATTATTCACTAATAATTTAAGAACGTGAGCAAAAAAAAAAAAAAAACAACACAAAGCCTAAAAGTTGCATAAAAAAAGAGAAGCACACGGCAGAAAATGTATAGAGAGAGAAACAGGTTTTGCCGCACACACACACAAAATTTCCTCCACTCAACGCTGGAAAAATCCAACGATCTAGCTTCAATCGAACATTTTGATTTTTTCAATTGTATTAAATTTATAGTTTATTGCTTATTGTTCGACTTCAGGATAACGTACAAAGATGATTTATATCTTAAAATCTTTGTACATTATTGAACTTTGTATTAAAAAAAATCCCATTTCATTTGGATGAGTGATTCCGAAGCTAGGAGCTAGAAGGCATCCGAGAATTACAACTTTTCTTAGATATCAGCTTAGATTTCCACTTCCGGACAGCGAATAATGGTAAAACATATCCTATGTTCAAATCTGAACAATTTCCTATGCAACTGTGAAAACCGAAATCAAATTCGTGCAGTACTTTTTGAATCTATTCTTAGCCACAGATTACAGCCGGAAAAAAAGTTACAGTTTTATTATAGTAAGGATGGTACTAACGTCCCTACTCTTCGGCCGTAGAACGTAGGTGCAGTAAAATGGGCGAGTGCGGTCTGATGGCTTGCATCGTTGAAGCCAAAGACATTCCCAGCTAGGTAGGTCTAGGTATGTGACTTCATGAAAACCTTCGTTGGAACCAGAGGTATGAGAGACTGAGATCCCCATCTTCGACCGATTAACAGTTATTTGCCTACAAGCTAAATTTTACGCTCCCAAAAAGTTTAGGTGCGCTAGTATTGTTGCATAGAAATTCGTATTGACAAATGTCAAAAATCCTCTCCACCAACACATTCGCACCTAATCTTTTTCCCATTCAGATAGGACAACAAAATGGCGGATTCCTGGCAAAAATTGAGGGGGCCAGCGGCAAGAGGATTGTGAGTTGGGGGTCTCAGTATGATTTGTTTATGGTTGGAACGACCATATAAGTACAAGAAGCCACCAAAAAATTGCTGCAAAATTTCTAGATTTCCTCAAACGGGCCGAGAAATATTTTATCCTTCAGCGCTTAAGCTCTGGCTTCAATATACATGTAAGGCATTTATTCGCCACAGACTCATATCTGATTGGCTGGTGCGTCCCTCACTGCTTTATCGCTTTTTTTTTAACAGACATCGCCAAACAAAATTGCCAGCTGCTTTGTTCCCTTAAGCAAATTTAACCGCAATACCCGCCATAGCCGTCAGTTTAGACTTCAGTTTATGTCCGGCGGTACTATGCAATGTTGTATCCTTTACCGGACTTCGCTTGCCCTCATTGTTAGAATTTTCAGACTGAAAAGCAATGTGCATCGGCAATACCCATTTTAACCCCACTTGTAGCCTTGTATTCCCTCCTGGGAGGAAAATAAAACAGGTCGTAGGTTTTTTTGGTTTTAAATAAAGATCATTTATTGAAAAGGAAATTGAAGTATTGAGGACTGAAACTCTGACAATGACATCACATCAGAAATCAAGCGAAGAATCGCTCTTGCCAACCGCTGTTTCTTTGGCCGAAGACGGCAATTGATTAGTAAGGCCTTGTCAAGAAGCACTAAGGAGATTCTATATAAGACCCCCACAGGGTTCGGACTTTACTGCAATTGCAGTAGATCTACTGCAGTTTTAAGAAAAAAATAAAATCTACTGCACCACTGCGCTCGACTGACAATCTACTGCAATTTATGACAATCTCGGAAATCTTAAATTAAAATTATATATTATTATATATTTTTAAGAGCACATTGCAAATAATTAGTTGGAAGTACTGTTTATTGATTCTGCAATCCACTACAATACATTTAAAAAGAAAATGTGCGTGCGATCTCATTTTCACTGAATATGCCTTGCATGTAGAGCTCGAAAATATCTCTCAACCTTTTCAAAGGTCTTAATATTACTCTCAGTTGTTGAGATTTTTAAATATGATCACATAATGACCAGTTTTTTATAACAGAATTTTTTTCTGTTCTGCTCAGAGCGAAACCTTTATTTTGCTTTTTTATCGTTTCGGTCAACCGTTGAGAGATATCACTGACAGAAAAAAATAAATCTCATTTGAAAATTTTTCGCTAACTATTACCGTTAGTTAGCAGCGCATGCGAAATTGCATTAGTGATTTGAAAAATCATTGTTTAACTCTCGTCTTAAGAAGTTGAATTTCATTTTAAGTGAGAAAAGGTATAGCTTAAGTACTAAAAACCTTGAGAGTTTACTTTTAGTCAAACTTTGTTCTTAAAATATTTTTAATATGTATATGTTAAATAAAGAAAACAACTGAATTCAATACAAGTTTGAGTTTTTTTTTACTTATTTTCGACAAATGAGGTCTTTGGTTGATCAATTCCATTAAAATTTTATGGAAAGAGTTAACTGAGGAGTGATATATCCAAATTTTTAAAATAACGATCAACCAAAGAGCGAAAAGCCAAGTGTATATAAATATATCTCAGAGCAAGACCTTAATGTTGAAGCCGAATGTTATATCTCTCAGTGAGAAACCAATTGAAAATAAAGGTTGAGAGTTATTTTTGAGCTCTGCGGTTGCATGAACTGATACTGAAGTCAAGTCTCAAGTGTGTCTTTCTCTTTCTCTGTTTCTAAATTTATTGTTGTTGTTGTTCTGCTCTGCTGTCAGCTATCACTTTTTTATGTTTAAACTAATACATTTTTAAAAAATATATTTTAAAACATCATTTTTATCGTATTTTTTTCTAAATTCAAAAACTACTGCAAAAAAAAGTGAATCTACTGCACTTTTTTTTAAGATCTACTGCCAAATTTTATAACTGAAGTCCGAACCCTGGACCCCCATTATCCCTCTCCTGCTCTATGGCGCAGAAGCATGGACCCTAGCAAAAACGGATGAGGATCTTCTTGGTCGCTTCGAACGCAAAATTCTTCGAGTGATTTTTGGTCCCGTTTGCGTTGACGGGCTTTGGAGGAGGAGATTTAACAGCGAACTCTACGAGCTGTACAGCGACATCGACCTGGTCAGAAAAGTACGCATTAGTCGTCTAAGATGGTTAGGACATGAAGAGCGAATGGACACCAACGCTCCAGCCCGTAGAGTCTTCGATTTCAACCCGGAGGGACAACGCAGTAGAGGAAGACTTCGTCTTAGGTGGCGCGCACAAGTAGAAGGGGACCGCAACCAACTTGGAGTGCGCAACTGGAGGCAGTTAGTCAAAGATCGCGCTAACTGGAGAGGCGTATTGGTTGAGGCCCAGGTTCACCCCGGACTGTAGCGCCATCTAAGTAAGTAAGTAGAGTAGAAGTATTGAGGAAATGGCCTTGTCTTTCCACCAAACTATTAATCACAGCGTTACAGGTAGTTACTTTGAACCTCCTAGGAATAGCCTTAGAGAATTCGCAGTACTTACCTATTCGTTGGTCGAAAGAGTTATATCATAAGCAGCATTTCGGCTGTCCTTTTATACTGCCGAAATGAGGCTTTTACATTTAAAAAATTATACGCAGTTTGAATTTAGGCATTCAAATTTTCAAAGGCAAAGTTATTAACCTTAGGATAGCAACACACTTTTTCCATACGCGAATAGCAACAGGGGTGAGCTGTCACCCCAACGTATTCAACCTTAATAAATAATAAGAAATTAAATCAAAATTTAACTTTTATTTTTAAAAACATTTTATTTAATTCATACGCAAAACTAATTTAACTACATTTTTGGGATAATTTACGACAAAGTATTTTTTTTTTTAAATTAAAATAGTTTATGCTAATTTCAACGCGGTGCTCTCGACACATTGGCAACTCGCATTTTTCATCATCGTCATCTGAAATATTTGCGCAAACCTCTTGCACATACTTTTCCATAGTTTTATTTTTAAGTTTAAGCTATTTTGAACTGAAAAATTATGCTATTTAAAACAAAACCTAAAAAAATAATTATAACATAAATAGCAACAGACAGACAGACATGCATGTAAAACAAAAAGTACGACCTACCACAACAACCTGTTACCCGGAACTGAAACTTTAGTTATCAATTTGAGAATAGGGAAAAGAAGAGAGCGATGGTAATGCGGGAATGTGTGAAATGGATAGATTTTTGTTTCGCTGGGGTGCTGTATCACCCCTGTTGCTATCCTAAGGTTAAGAATTTTAGAATAACAAAAGTTATTTATGTGATTACTTGTTAGAAAAACATTTTAAATTGTTGTTCCGCTACACACTTACTTTGAGCGCGGAGTGTACCTCAAAGTAATACAAAATCCTACTCCTCTCACAACTCATAACCTCTGCAGCTGTACGTAGTAACATGACAAAAGGGCGGGAACAGGACGAAAATGAAAGTGAAATGCAGTATTCGGACCAAATCATTCACCTTTCGGATCTATCTGTCAAAATTTCTTTATTAGGTACCCACCCGCTTTTGAATAAAGGCGGCATTCCCAGTATATGGTTGTATTCCTCCAGGACAAATTCTTTTTATGATTCATGTTGAAGACTTAAATGCAACTCGGGATGTGCTTCTGTGGGTCTTTTGGACCAGATGGCGTTCAGCCTTTAAATTCAACTGTATAGCAAACACTTTCAGCAGCCGTTCGTGTCTAAATTTGTTGTCTTCTTTAATATGCACAAATACAAGTTGCTTGGAGACAAGAAGGACATTCATAATCCTTGCACATAGATACGAATTTCGGACGGAAAAACAAATTCTACCAACTGGTGCACAGCAGAGACACCATGGATGTTGATTTGAATTTATTCAAACCTCCTTAATGGCCATGATACTGGGTTTTAAATTTAAAAGCACCTGACAATCAGAGTGAGAGAGGGAGGTTTAGAGAAATAAAGATGAAACCTCTGGCCGGGTTAAATTTTTCTACAGCAAACAGCAATAACAAAAAATGAAGTTTCCAAACAAAAGTTCATTAAACGATGGAAAGTTTTTCGTTTGTTATGGTTTCAGAGTGGCGCACTTCCCCCGATATGCATTCATATCAACATCAGCAAGCTGTGTGGATGCCTGTCTGTTGAAGGAGCGCCTATTGTCGTTCCGAAACTTTTTCCAACTGCATCCTACAACATTTCAATGCAATTTTTTCAGTTAGATGGAAACACGCCTCTACATACACATGTATGTGACTTTAAGGCAAGCGTAGCAGGATGCAGGAAGGGTACACCTAATTTAATAGATTTCATATGCTTCATTCAATTTGCTCATTTCTCGTCGTAATTTCGTTTCAAAGAGAACCGTAGGACGTGTTCGTGTTGGAGTTGGAGTAATCGCTTCAAGTTATAAGGACACTTTGTGTCACTCGTGCCAATTTTCTGAGAAGCAATAGTCCCCTTGAACGAAGACTTACTCGACTCGAATGTGTGCGAATTTATCGTTTTGCAGTGTTATATAGGTGTAGGTGTTATGAGACATTAAGTGGCTGGTGTTGACGGTAGGTACTTAGGGTCATCTAAAATTGACATTGCTTTCAGCACCAAAATGAAACCAACTAAACCAATTCGCTGCAAACGATTTTGATGGAAGGTGCAGAAAATGAAACAGTACGTAGGTGATTGTGTGCAGTACATACATACCTTCGCAATAATTTGGCATAGGTCGCCAGTGACGATGAAAATTAAAGACTTGGTCCGGAGCTAACACCAATGGTTTGGCAAATTTTCAGTTGCCCGAAGGAGTGACAATGACTTTGAATATCAGGTGTGATTCTATCACCCCCACAGGTGATAGCCATCGGCAACTGAATGTTCATGTCCACCTGCCAAAGAGAAATACTAAACTAAGGATGAAACAGGACACCACTAGCACGGCACCGGAAGAACTTTATGCGAGGTGTCATCGGCGGTGTCGTGTCACTGGTAATAGGAGTTGCAAATCATTAACTGCGTTGCTTCAGAGTAGGTATATTTTAAACTCATCAGCCTAATGACAATTTTAATAGAACAAAAATGGCGGATCAGTAATCAATCAGTTTAAGTTTAATCCGCTCCCTCTTCCGAGAATGAAAATTAAAGGGATGATTGGGGACAACTACATAATTATGAATTATAAAACATTCAACAGGTTGTACAGCAAATTATTGAGAAGCCCTAAAATATACAGGCGCAGGTTCATAAGTCCACAGCCCAAAAGTCCTCAATGGTCTTTGGTTATATGTCAACCACCCAGGTGAGCCAAAAGTTCACCCAAAATTCTTGTGGACTTTTGACTCACTGATTGTGGTTTTATGGCTCAAAATTCTAGTAATGGCCTCATTTATGGTATTTTCAATTTGAAAATTAAACACAAACTACTAAGCAACAACACAAACAAAAGACCGCGCACCCAGCCCGTAATCCAAAAGAAACCCAAGCAGGGGGGTTACATTTCATAATAAAGGGTGGTTAAGTTTTAAGGGCCGATGTTGATTTTGGATAAAGCACAAATTATTTAGGAAATTACTGTCATTTCTTTATATTATGATAATATTGATATGGTTCAATTATGTATGGAACAAAATATCGGCCGAATGGCCTTGACCTCGGCGGCACACCTCCATCCGTTGGTCCAAATTTTCGATGACGCTGAGGCATAATTGAGGTTCTTTGCCATTAATGTGCCGAATCATCTCATCCTTTAGCTCTTGAAATGTTGCTGACTTATCGACGCACACCTTTTCTTTCAAATAACCCCAAAGAAAGAGGTCCAACGCTGTCAAATCACATGATCTTGGCGGCCAATTGAGTTCGCCACCACGTGAGATAACACGGCCATTGAATTTGTCGCGCAAAAGAGCCATTGTTTCGTTAGCTGTGTGGCAAGTGACACCGTCCTGTTGAAACCACATATCGTCCACATCCATATCTTCCAATTTGGGCCATTCATGTTCATCAACGACGAGCGTGAGAGGTGCAATTGTTGGGCATGATGACGAGTTGAGGTGGATGGCTCTTCAGCCACTCTATCGCGAACAGCAGGAAATATTTTCTGCAGTACGAGCTGTACGAGCATGCACTGGTGTTTTCACATCTCCTACAGACCCGGTTTGCTCAAATGTTTGCACGATTTTTCCGATTGTACGCACATTTGGACGATTAACCCTTTCGGTACAATTTTTGAATATATAACACAAAAAATATTTTGTATCATATTTTTGGCTTATTTTGGGCTCAGAAACCAATTAAAACAAAAAAAAAAAAGTTGCAAAATGCTCAAGGACACTTCAAGGAGGTGTTACCAAACGGCAACAATTCGACATTGGGTAGTAAAAAAAAACATGAAAACAGCAGGTATTTTATTTTTTTTTTTTTTAATTTCAGTTTTAAAAATAACATTTTATACAAAAAGGCTTTATAAAAAGAAGGGAAACAACAAAATAAATAAATAAATATTAGCAAACAATAAATAATTCAAGCAATTAAAAAGTTAAATTAATATAAAACTATAATTCTTAATTAATTTTAAATACTGAGCGTGAGCATTATATATAAATACTAGCTGACCCGGCGAACTCCGTTCCGACTAAGTTCGTATAATGAAAATAATATTTCGGAGCTTGCACAATGAATGCTACATACTTAATGTAATTTGGTCAATTCAAATTCGTTATTCAAAAGTATTTATCCTTACTATAATAAAACTGTAGCTTTTTTTCCGGCTGTAATCTGTGAGACGAGAATAGATTCAAAAAGTACTGCACGAATTTGATTTCGGTTTACACAGTTGCATAGGAAATTGTTCAGATTTGAACATAGGATATGTTTTACCATTATTCGCTGTCCGGAAGTGGAAATCTAAGCTGATATCTAAGAAAAGTTGTAATTCTCGGATGCCTTCTAGCTCCTAGCTTCGGAATCACTCATCCAAATGAAATGGGATTTTTTTTAATACAAAGTTCAATAATGTACAAAGATTTTAAGATATAAATCATCTTTGTACGTTATCCTGAAGTCGAACAATAAGCAATAAACTATAAATTTAATACAATTGAAAAAATCAAAATGTTCGATTGAAGCTAGATCGTTGGATTTTTCCAGCGTTGAGTGGAGGAAATTTTGTGTGTGTGTGCGGCAAAACCTGTTTCTCTCTCTATACATTTTCTGCCGTGTGCTTCTCTTTTTTTATGCAACTTTTGGGTTTTGTGTTGTTTTTTTTTTTTTTTTTTGCTCACGTTCTTAAATTATTAGTGAATAATGACAATGAGTAGTAGAGCGAATGTGGTGCATGGGATTGAGGGAGATAGCTATGTAATTGAGATTGAGGGAGTCACACTCAGTTGTTAATTGTGATTGTGATTTTTAAAATGCGCTATAGTGATTCTGATCTTATTAGTGATACTGATTCACGTCCATGCTAAAACCTGTTTGTGCATTTGCAGTTTTTTTTTGCTTCATGTTTTTTTTTTTCTCTTTTTTTAATTTGAACTTGAGGATGTTTGTGTTTGAGTAGTAAGTGAGCGAGTTGTTATGGGATTGAGATGGGGAATAAAATGTAATAAGTAACAACTTACAAGTGGAATGTAAATGAGATTGAGAGGGAATAATAGAAGTTAGCCTACCAAGGTATTTGTTTGGATTGTTTTACTGGCAGTTTTTCTTCTCTTTTTTCGGGTAAGCTACTTTTTGTATAGCGCTAATTATTTTGTTTTAAATTTGAGAAGTGGAACTCTGGCGAAGCAAGGCGAGCACGGGTCAGCTAGTATTAAATAAAATATAAATAACTGAAGTAGGTATAACAATCGATGTATTTCCGCTTTTGCACTAAAGTGGTTTGCTCGCACGTGAGCACGCTATACACAATTGATCATGTGAAAAATATGGGAATTCAAGATTGATGCCATAAACATCCTATCCAGCGATTATCCTGGTGACTTATTATTTGTCATAGATGATTAAATGCCAATGGCAAATCGTTCTGAATAAGGAGGCAAATCTGCGATTTTCTGAGCTCATTTTCTCCATCGCCGTTTTAAGCATCGTATTCAAAGCGTTGTTCTTGTTTGCATTAAATAATTGTTGCAATTGTCGAATGACGTTTTTTGTCACCTCTGTTTGCCCTCTGCACAGCCCAGTACAGCCTATCGACTTGATCATCCCCCGACAAAATAAAGTACACCTGCAAATATTGGTGTACGTCCTCATTTACTGGCAAGAAGGCACATATCCGATGGTAACTTTGGCCTTGAATCTGTTAATCCGAATTTTGCAGCGTAGAATCCCACGCCATTGTTAGAAAATGTGTGTTTGCATGATGTACATGTAAGAGGGAGAAGTGGTGGGAGGCGCCCGACGTGACGGCCCAGTGGTGGCATGCGCGTGAGCTGCGCGCGGTACTGTAATGTACTTCAACATTGCAACATTTTTCTAAAATAAAATAATTTTTCTAAAATAAAATTAGCCTAAGTTACTCCTTATTACATCAGCTACCTGCCAATAAAAGTCCCGTCAAAATCGGTCCAGCCATTTCAGAGATTAGTCGGAACAAACAGACAGACAGACAAAAATTGATGCCTGAATTGTCGAAATCTTCGAACACTTCCAGAATTTCACCTTGGGTTCTAAGAACCGTGCGTCTTACTTACTTACTTAAGGTGGCGCTACAGTCCGGGGTGGCCTCAACCAACAAGCGTCTCCAGCCAGCACGATCTTTGGCCAGCTGTCTCCAGTTTCGCACGCTAAGTTAAGGTCCCATTCCACCTGCGTGCGCCACCTGGGTCGCGGTCTTCCTCTACTGTGCCGTCCCTCGGGTGTGGATTCGAAAATCTTCCGGGCCGGAGCATTGACGTCAATTCGCTCCACATGACCCAGCCACCTCAGTCGTTGGACCTTCACTCTTCTGGCTAGGTCGATGTCGCTGTATAGCCCGTAAAGTTCGTCGTTGTATAGCCCGTACAGTTCGTCGTTGTATCTCCTCCTCCATTCACCGTCTATGCAGACGGGACCGAAAATTACTCGAAGAATTTTCCTCTCGAAGTAACCAAGAGTAGCCTCATCCGCTTTTGATAGAGTCTATGCCTCTGCACCATAAAGTAGGACTGGGATGATCAAGGTCTTATAAAGGGTCACTTTAGTTGTTCGAGAGAGGGCTTTGCTACTCAATTGCTTTCTTAGCCCAAAGAAACAGCGATTGGCAAGAGTTATTCTTCGTTACCATGCGTCTTACTGGTGCTAAAAAATAATGTTTGCCCACATTAGGAAGTCTCAAAATCATATGACTACTGAATGTTGCTATACGGCAACAATTATTTTCCCACAGAAACATAGCCCTTTTCACGAATTGTTGCCGTAAGGCAACACACTATTTTAACATTTTTTTTATCGTGTTCAAAGTAAGTAAAGATACTTTATTTGATTATTTTATATAATTATAACACGTTAGAAAATATAATTAGCCTTTTTACTAAAAATTGATAACATTAGAACCAAGTAGATCTTAATTCAAAATGTGGACTTACCGGCCATTTGTTAGTTTCCGGCTACCTGGTCAGCTGTCTTTAAAATAATAATATGAAATTGGCGGGCTGTTTGACAGATAGGTTTAGATACTCTGAGAAAAAAGTGCTGCCACTGAGTTTTTATTACTTTTTGTAAGGAAATCAGTTTATAGTGCCTTAAAAAAGAGTATTTTGTTGATGTTGCCATATGGCAAGAAATATACCGAAAGGGTTAAATTGACCGAAAAAATCGAGAAGTGCACTATATGCATTTTTATTTGAACGTACATTTTCATAATACGCCTGAATAACTTTAACGCGTTGCTCGACTGTGTATCTTTACCTGGTTCAAATTGAGTTAGTCTGAAATTGAGAAATTTCAAATGAAATGCAGAAAAAAACTTGACGTTTAGGTGTGGTTCGCATTCAACATCGGAGGATTTAACCACCCTTTATAAATACAAAATTACACTTCCAATTCGAAGAATATAGTGGGTGATTTTTTTAGGACGTTTAAGGTCCACGATAGATAAGATATAATAAGTCCTTCACCACACGTCTGTATTAATTAGCCCATGTATTAAAAAGCACATGTAGTGTCTTGCAAAGTTCTGTCACTTCACCCTTTTTCCAGGAACAAACTCAGGCGATTTTCCACCCCCTCTTCAGTACCGATCAGAAACTTCAAATTCGGAATATTTGCTAAGCTGTTTTCAAGCACAGGCGCCTCAGTAAACTTTTTAGCATTAGTGGTTCCTGAGATACAGGGCTTCAAAAATCACAAAAATCGTAACTGACTGACTGACAGATCCTCAAAATTATGGAGTACCTACTTCCCGGTATCGTAGAATATTAAAATAAAGAAATAAATCGAAAATTTGAGGTTTCTCAATTATTTGGGTATCGACCCACTTAGGTACTCAGAATTGTTGTCAATAAAATATCATGTTGTAGTTTATCCACCATCAGGGACGGTTCTCATCCCATCCAGCATCCACCTCTCTAAATTGATTTTCCATAGTTTCCATAGTAATCAATAACCGTTGAGTACGAAATGCCGTATCTGTGAATGTGATTCTTATTTGTTCGTAATTATTCCCTCATGGCACAGCGCTTTTGTTCACAATTCGTCGAAAGGACCTTCGATTTTCTCACCCAAGATTGTGTATAAACATCTCTAATGGACTACAGCTCTTCATTAGTCACGCATGGTCACATATGAAGAGGTCATAATGAGAAAGGGCAGAAACTTTTCTTCAACTATCTATATACACACATGCGTTTGTCCTTAATGACTTTCTTTCTTTTTCCGAAGAATGAATTTATCAGCCTTCAAGATAGATACTATCAAGCGCCTTTGTAATTTGTGACAAGAAATAAAATTCAACGCAAGTCCACAAAGGAAGTTGCATATAGGTCTCATCTTTAATAAATCCGCCAAAGCTTAAAGTTGTCTTATTAAAGTTTTCCGCTAATCCACGGCAGACACTTCCAGTTTCCACACCCTCCTTCATACACATGACAACTTACTAACTTCCTGCCACCACCACCACCAGTTGCTATATATCCCCAGTTCAACAGGTGCAAAGTACTGCTCAATGCAAAAAAAAAAAACCCTTACACCAGAAAATTCGTACTTTCCATACAAACGAGGAGTAGGTACTCCAGCTTCTTTGAAAACTAATTTGCAGTGTATTAGTGGATGACTTGCCAGTTGCCACTTGCCACTTGCCAAAGGAGCATCAAAAAATAAAAACGAACGAAGCAAATTATTTCTCAGTGCACAAGTCGCTTTATTTCAACGTTACGAGGAATGACTGACTTCTCCATTCCATTCTGCAATACCTATATAAAAGTAGGTACATAGGGCTTACAGAGATCTTTGGGATTCTTTGTTTTTTTTTTTTTTTTGCTCCAGTACACTTGGAGTAAAAGCAAACCACACAAACACCTCTCAACTTAACATACTAAAGATACACACCCCGCCCGACATATATGTGAATAGGCGAGAACCCAAAGCTACCGCAATTTACCAAAGTCAGACGCTCCCCATAATCAAGTTGCACAGATGGGAAATTTATTCAAAGGCGCTTGTATCCCTAGGCGACACGGTAGCAACAGGGATCGGTATGCTGCTGATTGGGACTGCTGATGCTAAGGGAATTACATACTGCTGGGCACGTATACCTATATATAATACCTAGACCCACCATTTCATACACGTAGTTTAAGGGATCCCTTTTTATGACCAACTCTGAGCCGTACCTTCTAAGGGAGAGGATTCAATTTCCAAGCACAACAGTGGGAAACATCACAGTTCACAGAAGACAGAATACATTTTCATCCGTGCGGGGATGTGTATTGTGTATATATGGTCAAATTAAAGAGAGATACGGGCATTGACAACAGCCACCATCTATCGAGTATGGAATTCGTCCTTGCTTGCAACCATACTTCTCAGAAGCAAAGAACAACGCGTAAAGCAACAATTTGTTGTGTATTGTGGAGAGTCGTCCTTTCAAACTTCGCGCACATTTATATTTGAAATTTGAGTAGTATGAGAAATCGTTTCGGCGTTGCGCCGTGCTTTCGTGGTGAAAAGCTTTCGAGGAAAAAAGACCCCCATCCCCCATTCAAAGGATACACTTCTCTTATCAGTTTTGCTTTCAGCTTCAGCTCCAGCTTCAGTTGAATCTCTCTCGCCGGGCTAAAAAGTTTGCAAACTTCGGTTAATACGTCGCAGCATAGAGTTGCAATTTTTGTTTTGTAGAGAAAAAAAAAAATAAATATATGTTGTACCAGTAGTAGGTACCGACTTGTGTGTGTAGATTAATTCGTATTAAAAGAAAAAAAAAGATTAACCCGCGGGTGAGTCAATTTTCAATTTTATCGCTTTTTTTTTTCATCCCATACGCGAGCAATAAGTGCGTGGAGGGGCTTGTAAGATATAAATTGTGAATCCAATCCAGACAAACCCACAAACAAAGTAGAGAAGGGACTCCTGACTCCTGACTCCTGACACATTAACAAATAATTATAAAGCCATGATCAGTAAGTCTCGCACTCTCTTACCTACCCCTTTTAAGCTTCCTTTATAATATAATTTAAAATCTATTTTTATGGCATATGCTTTAACGAATCTGATAATCAAGGGCCTAAGCCGTTATTAACCTAAACACACCCGACCCCTAATACCTAATACCATCACACCACACAGCTAATGTAATTTTGGCACTTCACTTCATTGCATTTGCCCCAGTCGGGAACGGAACTTTCCTTTTGTGCCTCGTCCTTTTTTTTCAATTTTACAATCCATCCCTCTGCATCCGTCTTGATTAAACCCAATAAAGCGATGACATACACACACAGCAGGAGTCTGCCACATCCCGACACCCGACACCCGACGTAGCACGACTTAGTAGTTGAACGGATGTGATGATGTTGATGTATACCTACGGAACAGGGATACGCGACGTTGTAAACCTGTCATCGAATTTACAATTGAGCGTTGCGAAGAGGGCTGGCCTGATGGTCCTGGTGAAAGAGTGGAGCGGCCGTGAAGGGTATATGAGCGTGATAGACAACATTGAAGCTTTGAGTGTACTATAGAGCTAGACTCGAGAGTGTTTACATTGACACATAAATACATGACATCCGACTGCTGTTTGCGATGAAGAACGCACCTATTTCGCCGGGACGGGATCTGTTCCATGTGCCACATATTTTGTTCAGTTTTTTTTTTTTTTTTTTTTTTCAAACGGAAACTACACCAAAGAGCGAACGAATGAGGCAGCAGGATACAAACAGAGCCTGCAAGTCTGCGGTGGAAAGGTATTTAGATACAGTACCATGGGGTCCTAGTTCATAAGGCAAAGATAAACGTATTACAAGTTCACTATGAATGTGCAAAAAACCACCCCGCGATTCCCACTTGGGAGTGAGTATAGAATACACCAGCAAAAGGTATGTTCAATTGAATACGTGTGAAAGCAGCCGGTAGACCTACAGTGCTATTACCACTGGATGGAAGTCGTCGAACTATCTAGGTCTAGGGAGTAGCAGTTGTTGGTTTGTTTTTTTTTTTTTTTTGTGTCATCTTCTCGGGGATTTGGGCACGAAATCCAATGGCAAGAAAATGCTGAACATGTCTAAAGTGATTTTTTCTTAATTTTCGTTTTTCTTTCGATTTGTTTGCTGGTTTGTGTCCTTTTGGGGGGGGGCATATGGGCAACACACTCTCCCAGAATCAACAGGAGAACGTGCTCGGTTAACATTGTGTTGTGTGTGTGCTGTGTATTGCATGCCAAGCAGATTTGATAACAAAGTTCGTAGGTATAGATACATGTACCATGTGGAAGATGGTTATTTTTATGACCAAGCATTTTTTTTTTCGATTTCAATACGTTAAGTTGAATGTAGCGTATAAAGAGGGCAAATGAATTATTTCAACTTGGACAGGATTGATTGAACTTTCGTTCTCAACAGAGTGCGCAGTCCTAATTTTTTTTCAACTCCTTTTCGCTAACTCTAAGGATTTATTGTTTGTTGTGGTCACATTTAGGGGGTTGAGCTGTTCATTCAAGGCTTTTTAATTTTCTCTGATTTAAATGGTGAATATGAGAGCACGGAAATGTCTGTCAAATGTAAAGGGAAATGATACACTTGTGGATTGAATTCTAGGTGTTCTCTATTATGCCCTGTGGACGGTGTTGGTCGTGGTGTCTTTTTTTACAGACTAAATCTTAGTCTCTCCTTCCGTCTTCCTGATCACTGTAGAGTTTTTCAGGCGGAAATAATGGCGACAAAAGAAGTCTTGCCTTGGCTAAGGGAAAACGTAATATCTGCTAAAGATATCCGTATCTTCTCTGATAGTCAAGCTGCTATCAAGTGCCTGGAATCGGTCTCCACAAACTCTATAACAGCCCAAGACTGTCATTCGTCTCTTGGAGAGATGGTGGAGCAGTTCAATATTCACCTCTGTTGGGTGCCGGGGAATAGTTACATCCCAGGTAACTTCAAGGCTGATGAACTCGCAAAACACGGAACTTCACTACCTCTGATTCCAATTAAGGAGATTCCAATCGCTACTTGCAAACTTACAATAAAGCTGGATGCTATCGAAAGAACAAATCTCAGGTGGATAACCGGCTCAACATGTCTAGCGACAAAACAGACCTGGCCAAAGCTGGATCAAAAACGTTCTAGGCATCTGATCTCCCTCGATAGGAAGCATATGAGTGCTACAATAGGTGTCATCACGGGACACTGCCTTATCGGCAGGCATGCAAAAAGGCTTGGCGTATTCTCTAACGATTTTTGCAGAAGCTGCTTTGACGACGAGGAGGAGGAAGCTATTCTCCATCTTCTCTGTACTTGTCCAGCTCTCTCACAAAGCCGAAAATCCACTTGGGAGCATTCTACTTTAATGATCTGAACGACCTCACAAAGACAGACATTCGAAATCTCCTACGCTTCATCAGAAGCTCCAACCAGTTCAATGAGTAGGAGGAATAAATATAGATTCATGTGGTATCACGAGGGACCTGATAATGGTCTAAGTGTGGCGGCTAGCCGACAGCCACTTCAGCCTAACCTAAATTTAACAGAATATTCTTACCAAAGCTATGAAAAACTGTTTCATCGTTGCTCAATCTTCACGTTATCTACTTGGCGTTGGACTTAAGGCGTTCATAGGTTTTGCTAGACAGGAATTTAATCTGTCACTTTACTTAAGACCGGACAAAGAGGCTTCAGATTGAAAGAAACCAACCGCAGTGAAAGAGCAGCAAGGCTAGGCTAGGCTATCTCAAAGGTTTTTGACGGGGTATGACATAGAGCTCTACTATAAGCAAATTAAGCTCTTAGACAGTCTATAGGACAGTAATAGACTACCGAAAGAACTCCGCTGAGGGATACAGCATTTTCAATAAGACAGATCATCGCATTTATTTGCATTTTGAACACAGAAGTGCCTCAAAAAACCGAGTAGTTCATCTAAATGGACATTCCTCACTAACCATCCATGCGATATAGAATTATGCGACAACAAACATTTGAAAGATCCGTTTCAGGGTTGCCTAATGTCTTCCGACATTATTACCGATATATTATATCCTTCTAAAAGCAAGAAAACAAATTAAGGGTTCAAAGAAACATCGTCTATATAAAATACTAGAAGACCCAGCCACGCGTTTATGTGGCTAAGGTTGTTTTGATTATTTTTTTTTTTTTTTTAAATGGGAGGTGCCATAACCCTTTTTCCTATCCCGCTTATCTATTGCAAAGTGTCACTTATGGGTCCCAAACTATCCTATCTTTCAAACTGGAACCAACCATATACATCTACAAAATGTTATTGTTATCGGTTAAGTGGTTTCGGAGATCGAAAACAGTGCCACCTATCGGGTCCAAAAGTATCTTATCTTTTAAAAGTCTGCCTTAAATACATCAATACGAACAAAAAAGAAAAAGAGAAACATAAAAGAATGATGAAAATCGATCCAGCGGTTTTCGAGTTAAAACGTCTTCGAAGTTATAGTTCACTATTTTGGCTATAATGGCTTACACATAAGATATAGATATATACTGTGGCGGGCTTTTTTGTAGGAATATTTAAGATAAACATTTCCATCATACATTACATACGTGTAACTCTAGCGGTTTTGGCAGCGCACGCCAGATATTTTGGACAATTCACACAATATCTTTATAAATTGTAGTCTATGTGCTATTCTGATATATAAGCTATATTATTGTAAGGTTTCATTAAAATCCATTCAGTAGTTTTTACGTGAAAGAGTAACAAACATCCATCCTTACAAACAGTAGCGTTTATAATATTAGTAGGATGTAGGTATATAAAAAGAATGACGTCCGCGTATGCACACATAACTACTCGAGAACAAAGATGATACAAACTAGATAGATGGTCAACTGAGAGCAGAATCGGTACATTTGCCTACAAGCTCTCTGTGACCTTGCCCTGCATAGGATTTCCTAAGTATTCGTGCAAGATATGAAAGTTTGTATAGGGAACCACACTTTGGAAAAAATAAACTGGAGATAAAAACGGAGAGTGTCACTTCAAATAAATAAATCAAAATTAAACTAAATTCAATTTTTCAATTTTTTAAAATGATATTACTTATTGATTTCGAAAATTTCTGCCAAAAGTCCAACTGGGTTATTAGTTCTTTTATTTGATTCTTATATAAATGGTTTTTCAAAATCTTATAGACGGCCACGAAATTTTCCATTTTCCGATTCGTCTCGTATTCGCCATGACGATTAACAAATTACAAAATATTCACGTGTCGGCAAACCATCCACTTTATTCGTTCTTGCGCCTGATAGCCAAACGAAAAATATTGTGTATCACAAGGTGCTTCAGTGAAGATAAGATAATAAACTCAAGTATAAGCCAGTGAAGCAAAATACGTAGCTTCATCAAAGTCTTACTAACAGTAACAGGCCATTGAAATAGTACTTGATTTTAGTACTTTTATTGAATTTGTGTTTCCTACTGAACTATTGGACTTAATTAAAATAATAAATTAAGTTTAGTTGAGAGGGTTTATTAAATTCATTCACCGTTAGGTGGTACGAAGTTCGCCAGGTCAGCTAGTGTGTAATATTTAAGTTATTTTTTGTATAAAACCTATTTATCAAATGAAATTCAAAATTAAATGTTAAGATTTGTTTCTTTTTCTATTTTTAATTCTAAATGGTCACCGTATGCATGCTGCATGTAAACACGTTACTATGTAAATTGATGGGAACTTTTTATTGACATATTCTTTGCAGATACCCTTAATGGTTTTCACTGAATTGCAGACTACATAAATATTTTTGTTTGCCAACATAGAGGGCACACACAACAAGAATTTATATCGCATAACCAGTAAAACTCGTATACGGAGCCCTAACATATTCGAAGAAACAGTTTGAATACTTTTCTTTTTTAATGCACGGTGAGTTTATGTGTCATATCGAATACTCCATCTAAAATATTTATGTGTATTGTGTGCCTACCCGGTCCAACCTCCAGCCTCCAAGCTCCAACCCTTTATGGAAATGGAAATCACTTCACTGTTAGGGGTATGCACTTGAATTTGTTTTCCTCCGAAAAATGGTTGCATATTCTCGTTTGTTTATTTCACAAACAGAACCAGTAAACGTAGGTAGGTTCTCGGAGTTTGTTTACCATGTTGCGTTCAGGGTTGCAATAATTTAGTTCGCTTTAAGCGCCCAAACCTTAAAAAAAATATAGCACAATATCGTTGCTCAGAAAGAAACCCAAGAATCGTTGAAAATTTTGGTATTTTTCAGACTTATTCTCACCGTGTTTTTTTTTTTTTTTTGACTTCTATGCCTTGGATTTTATTTGACTTTCTGATGTGTAAACATCACAGTAATTCCACACATTTAACTTGGGGGGAAAGGGAATGCGTCACTGTGTTTTATCATTGCATACATTTTATCATTGCATACATTTATGCGCTGGGGCATATTAATTTCAGCTTTTTGTTGATGTCCATTTCGTCCTTGCACCGTACTCAGAAGAAATTTCAAGAATTCTGCAGGGAGATTATCATATTTTACCAATGATCAGCGGCGGAGATTTCAATATCAATTTTGCAACTCCAGAAGCGCAACCATTTATTGATTTTATGCAAGATAAATTTAATCCTCAAATGAACACCAACCCGAAAATTTCAACAACACGATATGGAACAACCATCGATGCTGTCTTCCAGCGTAATCCAGATAGATTACAGTCTCGAATGTACAAATCTTACTTCAGCTACCACAATCCGATTGTATCTATTCTACCGAAACTAGCACGGATCAATTATTGTTATTTCATAATATATCAAGAATACGGTTATTACAATTCCCTCTTTTCTCAATGACGTGTATCAAGCCACACACATACCGCACGCACGGTGTTTACACATACACATATTTCGGGACTGTTGGATACAGTCGCACCAATTTTTTTTCAGCTATTGGCTTTTGTGGCTTATTCAAACCAAAAGGCCTGCAAAATGAATTGGTGTGCGTGCATCTTTGTTTTTTTTTGAAAGAATACAACAAACAAAATGAACACACAATGTGTAAATTGATATATAGCTCAAAATTGTGTTGGGCGCTCATGGATGAAATTTCTATCGTTTTTTAAGTAAAAATATAGCCCAAAATACGACAAAGCGCCCAATCTGGCAACCGTGGTTACGTTCTGTGCAATAAGCAAGCTGTTTTTAACAACAATAAACTGTTTGTGTGTGTATACTTATACTCTGTCCAACAAAAATTGTCAGTAAAGGGGAGGTAAATAGGTTTGTCTCTTAGTCTGGTTGCAATGACTTACATAAATCGGTTCCTTTTTTAAGCTCTCACACGGTTGCCGTAGTTTGTATGATAATTCGCCATAACTCAAAGAGAAATACTGTTTGGGTTACCAACTTCCAATTTTAACTAAAAATATTGCTGAACGAAATAAATTCCGTTTATATAAAAGGCGCATTTTTTTAAGGGTATCCCCAGCAGGCCTAATCGCTTTAGTTTGTTTTCCAACAAAAAACAAAACAAAACGAAAAATATATACACAAACAGGCAATTAGAATACAAAATGATATAACCACGACGCGATGTCATAAACCTAAACAGATGGTAAAAGGACTGACTTGTTTAAAATTTTGCACCCGTACACAATTTTAGGGCTCTTTTTTTATTATGTACTAGCTGACCCGTGCTCGCCTTGCTTCGCCAGAGTTCCACTTCTCAGATTTAAAACAAAATATGTAATTAGCGATATACAAAAAGATGCTTACCCGAAAAAAGAGAAGAAAAACTGTCAGTAATGCGAGAAACAACACAACAGCGAATTTAGGATTAGTTCCAACGTTGATGTACCTAACTAACTAACTAACTAACTAACTTCTATTATTCCATTTTAATCTCATTTACATTCCACTTGTTATTGTTACAATTTATACCCCATCCCTCTCAATCCCATAACCCATATGCGCCACACTCGCTCACTTACTACTCAAACACAAATATCCTCAAGTTCAAATTAAAAAAAAAAAAACAGAAAGCAAAACATAAAGCAAAAAATGTGCAATTGCACAAACAGGTTTTGGCATGCACATGAATCACTATAAAATCAGAATCACTAAAACGCATTTTAAATCACAATTACAACTGAGTGTGACTCCCTCTCAATCTCAATTACAGACCCTATCTCTCTCAATCCCATGCTCCATCCTCCATGCTCCATGCATCTCATTTACTCTACTACTCAACTCATTATTCATTAATGCGAGAAACAGATTAACACAGCAACAGCAACAGCAACAGAACCTTTGACAGAACTTTAGAACCAATGTATTTTAATTACTTTGAACACATTAGCACAGCAACATCGACAGCGACATCAACGTTAGAGCCAATCCTAAATTCGCTGTTGCTGTTGCTGTCGCTGTGTTAATCTGTTTCTCGCATTAATCTGTTTCTCACAACACAAAGCCCAAAAGGTGCATAAAAAAAGAGAAAGAAAAAGCGCACGGCGCACCGCAGAAAGTGTACAGAGAGAGAAACAGGTTTTGCCGCACACACACACAAAATTTCCTCCACTCAACGCTGGAAAAATCCAACGATCTAGCTTCAATCGAACATTTTGCTTATTTCAATTCTATTAAATTTGTAGTTTATTGCTTATTCTTCGACTTCAGGATAACGTACAAAAATGATTTATATCTTAAAATCTTTGTACATAATTGAACTTTGTATTAAAAAAAAATCCCATTTCATTTGGATGAGTGATTCCGAAGCTAGGAGCTAGAAGGCATCCGAGAATTACAACTTTTCTTAGATATCAGCTTAGATTTCCACTTCCGGACAGCGAATAATGGTAAAACATATCTTATGTGCAAATCTGAACAATTTCCTATGCAACTGTGAAAACCGAAATCAAATTCGTGCAGTACTTTTTGAATCTATTCTTAGCACACAGATTACAGCCGGAAAAAAAGTTACAGTTTTATTATAGTAAGGATACAGATTAACATTTCTTGCTATGCGATGCGATTGCATTCTCAATCTATCTTGCTCATTACCCGGGGACTTCACAGGAGAAAATTTCTCTCATAATGCTCATCATGAGATGAAATATCGTGTGGAGTCACTCTATTTCATCTCATGATTGGATTTCTGCGATCGCTCTCTGCGATTATTTCTTGCGATGGATGCCTGGCATGACAACATTTTTTACCCCTACAACCTCTCTTGCAATGAAATTTCATGGCATGATTTGCCCAGCACATATATGAGAAAATTGTATGAGATGGATGTCAGGCATTTAGTCGGAGAGATTTATCTCTAGTGGAGTCGGCGTGTTACGTTGTTCACGTTGTTCGGATAAATGACCTGAGCGTGATCTCTTTGAATTTGATTTTGATTTTCTCGCTCTTCTTGTGATTGATTTTGCCTTTCATTTGGTTTTCCATTCCACGCAACCGACTACCAATATCATTTCTTTGCTGACGTGGCATTTTTGACACAAACTAAAATATAACAATGAAATTATAATAATTTAATAATTTATCTTATCTTCAATCTTGAAAATAAATTGAATACCTACCAGCGTAGGAACCGTACAACTCCAATTTTTCAAAATGTTGAGAAAACTGAAAAAAATCGAATAAAAATTTGAAATAACAAATTCTGCCACAATTGTTATGCCACACTCTGTGGATATACGTCACTATAAAAGAAATAAAGTAAATCAAAATTGTGATGTTATGTTTTCTCATAGAAAATTCATGAAAATGATTTGTTTAACGAGAAGAAATGATAATACGTAATACAAAGGAGACAAAATGCCCAAAATACATGTACAATTGTACATTTTAAAAATGAACCTGAACCAAGGAGAAAGAATACGCCTTGGAATGGCTTCCAACTACAATTCTACCGAATAACATATTTAAGGTAAAAGAACCCAATCATAGTCGGCTACATAG
The DNA here is from genome assembly GCA_946477585.1 of Cheilosia urbana. Lineage (NCBI taxonomy): Eukaryota > Metazoa > Arthropoda > Insecta > Diptera > Syrphidae > Cheilosia > Cheilosia urbana. The sequence goes on from OX297853.1 coordinate 123,200,314, forward strand.
GTCTAAGAATGTGTTCTTTTATCTTAAAGAGAAACAGGTGATTAGCAGCTACTGGGGATAAGATCACGTTGCTCGTAAACAAAAGATAGATAGGTACAAACAAGTGTTTTAACCACCTACAGGACTTGTATTTCCTTTCGCTTGTTCTGTTGCACATTTTTCCTTCTGGTGCGCCAATAAATTTGACACACTCCTGTATTTAGCACTCAAATTCAAATAACAGAGGAAACGCTAAACGTTGCAAACAAATTAATTTAATTACCTACTTAAGTAATTGTGCTTCGATATGAATTTCGGTCTTTGTTTTGCATTAATCCAATATCCTTTATTTAAACACAAATTTTGGTTTGTGAAACCATCCCACTTGATTTTGTTTGTCAATTTTATTTACAAAATACCCCATCCATACCCGCTATTCACTAACAGTATGCCAATTAATTTTGGATCAATATTTGAAATCCTCTCTTCTGAAACATTGAAAATATGCGTGGAACCGATTTGTGATTTCGTTGAGAGGAGGAATTCACAATGTGGAAGTCTGCATCCAGGACGAATTGGAAGTGAAAAGTCCAACATAAACGTGTAGATTATAGACCACAATTTGAGTAATTACAAATAATTGAGAGTCTAACGTACAAAACAGAAATTTTGACTAGATGCCAGAGCGGTATGCTCCAACTTTGAAAAGAGGGTATTATATTACTATTTGTTCTTGTTTCGAAAATCGTATCCACTTTCCTAAAACTTATTGCACTAGATAGACACGGCTTACTGAGCAATCAGATAATTATAATAATGAATTTTCAGCAAAAAAGCCCAGTACCATCGGTTTCAGACATTTCTCCGATTAATTGAATGCATGCATTATAAGATTGAGTGCATCGTGTCTGACTTGCTTATAGTCCTGTTCAAACCACTGAACTTGAGTAGGCAGCTACCTTAAATCTAGAATAACTAGAAAAATAGAGCTTCAATTTGTACAGCTTACTTACTTACTTACTTAGGTGGCGCTACAGTCCGGGGTGGACCTGGGCCTCAACCAATACGCCTCTCCAGTTAGCGCGATCTTTGGCTAACTGCCTCCAGTTGCGCACTCCAAGTTGGTTGAGGTCCCCTTCCACTTGCGCGCGCCACCTAAGGCGAGGTCTTCCTCTACTGCGTTGTCCCTCCGGGTTAGAATCGAAGACTCTTCGGGCCGGAGCGTTGGTGTCCATTCGCTCTACATGTCCCAGCCATCTTAGACGACTGATGCGTACTTTTCTGACTAGGTCGATGTCGCTGTACAGCTCGTAGAGTTCGCTGTTAAATCTTCTCCTCCAAAGCCCGTCAACGCAAACGGGACCAAAAATCACTCGAAGAATTTTGCGTTCGAAGCGACCAAGAAGATCCTCATCCGTTTTTGCTAGGGTCCATGCTTCTGCGCCATAGAGCAGGACAGGGATGATGAGAGTCTTATATAGAATCTCCTTATTGCTTCTTGACAAGGCCTTACTAATCAATTGCCGTCTTAGGCCAAAGAAACAGCGGTTGGCAAGTGTGATTCTTCGTTTGATTTCTGATGTGATGTCGTTATCAGAGTTTATAGCGGAGCCGAGGTAGACAAAGTCCCTAACTACCTCAAAGTTATAGCTGTCTATCGTGACGTTCTGCCCGATTCGTCGATGTCGTGTGTCCCTTCTTGTTGACAGCATATATTTTGTTTTACCCTCATTCACCACTAAACCCATTTTTGCCGCTTCTGCACTAATACTTGCAAACGCACCAGTGACAGCTCGCTGTGTTGTACCAACAATGTCAATGTCGTCAGCGTATGCAAGCAGTTGCACAGACTTATAGAAAATTGTGCCTCTGGTGTTGGCTTGTGAGTTTCGCACAATCTTCTCAAGAATGATGTTGAAGAAGTCACATGACAGCGCATCACCTTGTCTAAATCCTTTTTTGACATCAAAGGTCTCGGTGAGATTGTTTCCGACCTTTACGGAGCAGCGAGCGTTCTCCATCGTCATTCTGCACAATCTGACAAGTTTGGCAGGGATGCCAAAACTAGACATGGCTCTGTATAGCTCGTCTCTATAAACGCTGTCATATGCGGCCTTAAAATCGACAAAAAGATGGTGAGTATCGATCTGGTATTCTTGGGTTTTTTCCAGGATCTGCCGTAGTGTGAATATTTGATCGGTCGTGGACTTACCGGGCCTAAAACCGCACTGATAGGGACCTATCAGATCGTTGACGACAGGTTTCAGGCGTTCACATAGTACAGCAGACATGATCTTATACGCAGTGTTAAGGAGACTGATGCCTCTATAGTTGGCGCAGTTTAGAGAGTCTCCTTTCTTGTGGATCGGGCAAACGATGCTGAGGTTCCATTCATCAGGCATACTTTCCTCTAACCAAATCTTGGAGATGAGTTGGTGTATGCACTTTACCAAGTCATCTCCGGCTGCCTTGAAGAGCTCGGCAGGTAAGCCGTCTGGACCAGCAGCCTTGTTTGATTTAAGCTTAGATATTGCTATCCTCACTTCATTTTGGTCAGGTGGACGGAAATCTTGGCTGTCATCGTCCAGGTTGAATGGTTCGTTCTGCCTAACAGCGGAATTTGTGTCGTCTTCGCCGTTTAACAGTCTGCAGAAATGGTTTTTCCATGTCCTCAGCACCGACTGCGACTCTACTACAAGGTTTCCTTGTTCGTCTCTACAGGTCTCCGTTCGGGTCTTGTTGGCATGACACGTTTTTTTTACCTTTTGGTAAAACTTCCGAACATTGTTCCTGGAGTAACACCTCTCTATATCCTCGATCGCGCGCTTCTCATGCTCTCTCTTTTTTCTCCGGAGAAGCCGATGTTCTTCCCTCCTTTTTTGCTCGTAGAGCTGACGAGCTGCTCTCGTCCTTCTATGCAGCGACGCTTCGTATGCACTTTGTTTTGCTGCATGTGCTTGCCGGCACTCTTCGTCAAACCAGGGGTTTCGAGGGGGTGGGCTGGTGAAACCGAGCACATCAGTTGCGGCGGTTTTGATGGCTTCTTGGCATCGGCGCCACTGGTCTTCGGCACTTGATGCTGGCAGTATAGGACTTCTCAAGAGGTTGAGGGATACGCGATCGGCAAAGGTTCTGGCGGTTTGTTGCGTTTGTAGCCGTCCAACGTTAAATCTCCTCACAGTATTTTCTCTTGAGGTGAGGAAACCGTGAGCTAGCTATGGTAACATTACGTCCCGCAGCAAAATCAATCAGCCTAAGTCCGTTTCCAGACGTGGTGTCGTGTAGGCTGTGTTTTCCGATTGTGCTACCAAAGATGTCCTCCTTTCCTATTTTGGCGTTAAAATCACCCAACACGATTTTAACGTCATGCTTAGGACATTGCTCATATGTTTTGTCGAGGAGCTCGTAGAAACACTTTTTGGTAGCATCGTCTTTTTCTTCTGTGGGGGCGTGAGCGCATATTAGGCTGATGTTGGCGAATTTAGCCTTTATGCGGATCGTTGTAAGGCGTTCACTTACGTGTCGAAAGGTCAAGACCTCTTGCCTAAGTCTGCCGCTTACAACAAATCTGCATCCAAATAGACGCTGCTTTTGTTCTTTGTAGCAGTCACCGTAGTAAATGTCACAGTTTTTCATCCTCCTTTTGCCCGGCCCATCCCACCGCACTTCCTGGATGGCGGTGATACCTGCTTTGTAGCAGTCTAGGGCCTCCGCTAGTTGTTCGGCTGCACGCGGTCTGTTCAGAGTTCGAACATTCCACGTGCAGATCCGAACGTCATTGTCCTTTTTTCGTTTTGCAGGGTCGTCAACAGTGAATCCGTCCTTATCCGAGGCTATTGGTTGCTTCGCAACATGTTTGGTTTTCCGTGGTAGGGTAGTTAACCCCACGCACAACCCCCAACCTGAAGGACCAGGCCCTTTCTGCGACCCCTTGGGCAAAAGGGGCCGGAAAATTCCGGAGTCAGTAACCCGCTGCGGGGATGTGAGAGCTGCCGTTGACCCATTAAGGGCTCTTCCCTCACCATCTCTATTTCAACACCCTGACTAGTGCTGAAAAATCCTCAATGACCTCAGCTCCAAATACGTCGAAGTACCTCATGCTCATTGAGGTATCTGCCATGTTGACTGTTGACGCCACCGTTGATTCAACCATGTGAATTCGTCCGCTATACGTCCTCTTTCTGAGGGGCTCATGCAAGACTTCTGAGACTCGAGCAGACAGTCAACTCCAACAGAGCATTGTAGTGTTCAACACTCGCACTTATAAGTTTAGCAAGTCAATTCCGGATGGACATAGACCAGTACCCGGTGGTGACCACTTGGAGGTAAAATAAGCACAATTGGTGTATCTGAACAGTTGCAACAACTGGGCATCGCCAAGTTGACGCCAATCAGTGTCTACCCTATTCATTCAACACCCAACCACAGTTTATATTTAAAAATTTATAAGTGAGCTATATGAGGGGCAGACGTCGACTATGTCTGAATATGAGGCAATTCGTTGTGACTAGATTCAGACCTCGACGATCAAAAAGAAGGCTCAAATTGCTCAGAAGAAGAAATTTGACATTCGGCAGCTTAGCAAACCTGGAGTTGGAGAACAGCAAGAGTCTACAGATAGTGCATGAGGCTCTGCAGCCGTTTCGTTTGTTTCGTCGACATCATCCTTAAATAAGGGGAAGGAATGAGAAAAGCATTCTGCTGGGAAAAATGAGGAACGATCTTTCGATGCCTGTAGATTTTTTTGAATTCAGTTACCGGGTGGGCGCAGTGGCTTAGTGGTTAGTGTGTTGGACTACTAAGCGAGGGATCGAGTTTCGAATCCCGCAAAAACCCAAATTCCAACTTAGGGGTTTTTCCACTGCGCCACCTCTCGCGAACGTCCGACAAACATGCGAGAGTACGGCAAAAAATTGTAGATCCCTTCCATTTCATCCAAAAATGATAAACTCACACAAAACGAATGGTTGTGAGAAGCTAGGTCTAGGGTCCTTTCGAACCTGTTGCGCCAACAGTTAACAGGTGGCAACATTTAATAAAATTATGTTCAGTTGTGCTGCAGCTTCGGGACGGATTTATCAACCTATACAGAGACCCGTGCCTAGGAGCGACTTAGGAGCTGCATCTCTAAGCACAAATAATGTTTGAACATTATTTCCATTATTTGAGCTTCGAGGCCGTGTCTCACGAGTGGTGTGCTGATATTTTTGTTGGTTGGACGGTTTCGTATAGCCAGAGCCTACAAGGAGCTCGTGTGAACTTATTCGCATTTGTCGACTAGATGCTAAAAAGCAGTGGTCCTTGTTTCGTCGATTATACTATGATGAAAGCAGGAGATAGGAGAAGAAGATGCTGTGAAGAAAAATGAGGGCCTAATCAGTTTGAAGGAGTTTAAAATTTAAAGAAAATTTGGAGGTTTTTCTTAGGACCTTTCGATTGGGGAGGTAGCTTTTGATGTGAAACATTTATAGGAGGGACTTGGGAGTAAAATCGACTCTACTGAGATGGAAATGGCGGAAATTGGCCTGTCGTCATAGGCTGTAGGAAATAAGGCCCCAAATTTTTATTATGAAATAACACCCCAATTTAAAATATGAAATAAGGCCCAAAAAAATTAAATAAGGCCCCAAATTTGGGGTTACTCAACTTCGCAACCACCCCGTAATCTAACAGTAAACCCAAGCAGGGGGGTTGCATAATGCAGACGCATTCCATATCGGAGGGGCAACAATTAATAATAAAATAATAATTTTGGGGTCTTATTTCATTATGAAATAATTAGGAACTAAGGCCCCAAAAGGGGAAATAACACCCCAAATTCTATTAAAAACCGTTGTTGTTGTTTCCTGTATAATTTTTTGGGGCCTTATTTAATTTTTTTGGGCCTTATTTCGCAGAGCCGTCGCTATAGCCATCACTACGTTACCGCTTTCGACTCCTAAACCACTCAATCGATTTCAATATTTTGTGGGTGTGTATGGTTGGTTGCAATTTGAATGATAGAATAGTTTTGCACCCGATAGATGGCGTTGTTGTCGATCTTCTAAAGTGACAAAAAGTCCTTCATTCGAGGGCTGTTCTCTTTCATTTTTATTATGAACAATTCATTCTTTGAACATTTTTTCTACGTTTAGTAGGTATGTACATTTTAATTTAATTTTTCAACGACTTACGTTTCACAGGGATTTTTCATTTTTCCCCTTTTTTAAGCTTGTCCTTCTTTTTCCTTTTTTCATTCAAAAAGCGCTTTTGCCTTCAATCTGGGAACACTTTCAGCGGACATGGAGCCTCCATCCTGTTGCTTAGTTCGCATTATTATAACTGAAACTGTATTTGACCGAGGAGCAATTATTTTAAGCAAGTTCGATAATATGATGTTAAGAGTTCTGCAAAAATGTTTATAAGCTGTTAAGCAATTTACCACAAGAACCTATTTCCCTCTATAAACTTTCTCTACGTGTTCGCATTCTGTTCTTTCGCGTAGGTTTCGGTGAATTGTTTGGCGTTTTCAACAATTTCGAACGATAAAAAAAAAAAATGTTAACTGATTCATTTTATATTGTTTTTTAATGACTTGTAGGTTGTAGCAGTGAGAACAACAATGTTCCACATAAACCGTTGATGCGATAAGTTCCTCCACATGTATCGCTTAAGATTCTCTGATAAATTCGCCGACGAACGACATTTTCGTCTCCTGAACTCAAAGCGAATGGCAACACTCCGTTGATTTAAAAAAAAAGAAAGTTAAAAACAATACTCGTAGATATCTTAATCCCCCAAACTTTAATTTTATAGCGCCGTGCCTTGAAAGGAATCCCCTTGGTTGCACATACTGTAACAGGCTTACTGTTTTCCTACGACCGACGGTGACAAGGACAACGCCGCCGACTCGTGTATCTGTGTATCTATACAGCACGTAGTAACATCTGAAATCAATGTATTCAAGTAAAAGTAAAATTGAACTAATAACATCAGGAACTTTATCAACGATAGTGTTTAAGTGTGTGTGGATGATGGTGCGGTGCCGCCACACAGTAGACGATAGACGTGACACTGCCAAGTTAACTTGTTCCATTGATTGGTGTTTTCCGACATCTCGAATGGCAGTTTACCATCAGTCAAGAAACGAAACGTGAATAATTCATCTCGGTTAATCAATATCTCGACTGAGGTTTTTGTTTGTTGTTATTTTCTTTCGGCTCTCGTTGGATCGTTTTCTGCGCTTCAACAGCGGAAAGTACTTGCACTTAGTCCCGTTCCCGATGTGATGACTTCGTTTTCGCCGCGAGGATGTGCTCTTTGTATACCTTGAAGGCGGCTGCTGTCGGGCTGTCCCTTGCGGGTTAATTAGGGAAATTCGCAAAATTTTAAACACAACGAGTCACGGAAAATTGATTAGAAATGCACTGGAACTCGTTCTACTGTTGTTAGCTTTCATCGTAATTTGATTTCTATTTATTTTGTTGGGTCTTTGTCTTGTTGAAATTGAAATTAATTCTTTTTAATTGACAACCAGTCGGGAAATTTCTTGTCGAGAGTGCGGCAGAGGAATGGAAGAGTGGAAGAAAACAATCTAAAAAGGGATGAAGACGGAACAAATTGTTGTCGAGGGCAAATTAAAGCCTGCGAGGTAAGTGTGAACGAGAGGGTTCGCAATCCTCACTCTGGGGAGTATTTCTCTTTGCAGACGCAAGCAGACGGTGTAATTAAATTAATTGTTGTATTATAAAGGAGAATCAAGAAGATGTTTTATTTCAAAGTGGAGTGTTTTTTTTTCTGTTAATTTGTGGTTTTTAAACCAGGAGAAAGGGGTTAACAATTAATTTTGGAGGGAAGGGAAGGCCCTTCCCTTCATTTTGAATTGAAAAGGAAAATATCGGTCTCCTAGTGGTGGTTACTTAATCCAGTTTTGTTTGTTGTCAACAAGCATTTGGTGTAACCAAGAAGACCCAGGAGTTTGCTCAGTTTTAACTGCTCCGACTAAGAGTGTTTGACAATATATTTTGAAAAGTTGACTCAATTGCTGTATGAGCATACCTAATCATACTCAGCTAATTGTACAACTGGAAGGCACTTGTAGCTTTACTTTAGAAAGCAGGCTTATGGTAGAGCAGCCCTACGCCAAAGACTATCCAAACTAGACGGTCAATTTCCGTGAAAGCGTGCACCTACCCTGTTTTCCACGCAAATTTTGAATGACAGCCCTCTCTCGCGCGCTCTTATTTCCCTGTCTGTGAATATGTGTAATTAATGGCCACCTGGTGGCACTTTTAAAATAACAAACAAGTTGTAAATGAGTTTATAACAATAAATGTAAAATGAATAAATATTGAGTATGGTTTTTTAGATAGCCTTACAAGTTCTGTATCCATCCCCTGCGCGAAAAAAATATTCATTCAGTCAGACTTTATAGGGCCATGTTAACCGAGTTTTTTCTGCCGCAATTGGACGAATTAGAACTGGAGGACATGTGGTTCCAACAGGATGGAGCTACGGCACACCGTTCCCGGGTCTCGTTTTGGTGATTTGCACTCGCCCGCAAGATCGCCCGGCTTAACCGTTCCAGACTCTTTTTTGTGTTTTTTTTTTTTAAGTCCCTTGTTTGCGTGAACAAGCCCGAGACCCTAGAAGCCCTCAAGGACAACATTCGACACGAGTGCGAGAATCTGTCGCCCGTAGTTCTCGCCGAAGTGATGAAAAATGACATAAAACGAGCCCGTATGGCAATCAATTGTGACGGCGCCCATAGACCTTTTCGACTTGACCAATAAAATTCAAAAGGTTCAAATAAACAGAATCGAAGTTTTTCATTTAGAAAATGAGAGCCAAATAACATCGGATGACTTCTTTTGGCCCACCTTGTATAATATGTAATGATTTATATTTTTGACAGCAGAACTCATGCAGCTGCCTAAATGTAAACCTTGGGGGTAGTTCCAAAAATAGGTTAACAAAATGCAAGCTAAACCCAAGTTTACACTAATGCAAAAGTGATTTTTTGTAAGAGTTTTCACAAACCTTGCATAGCTTTGTATAGGCTTGGTGGGTGTTTTCAAATGTTCGAACAATATTAAAATACGACAAATCGATACATTTTTAAAAAACGGTCGAAAGAAAAACCGCTGGCGAATATATCAAAAAAAAAAAAGAAGAAGGGGGATGTGAAATGAAAAATAAATTAACCTGCATTTACACACATTAAATAAAGGCGAAAGAAGAATGAGATCACAAATCAAACGCCTAAGGTGTCAATGGATGTTCTACCCTTAATTATAGATACGTGAACAATGGATAGGGTGGTGCTGGTGGTGGACTATATGGAGAGTACTGCGCTTTAGAAATATCCTTTAAATAGTAGACAGCATGCCTACAGGACAGAAATGTCTACAGAAATAGCACTACATCAAGTAGTACGCGTTGAGGAGGAAAAGCTTAATACCGGGGGCATTGCGATGACCACCATATAATGGTTTGGAAGGTGCCTTCGGTAAGCTATGCTTTGAAAGCCTGAAACAAGCCTTTGAAAAAAAACCTAGGCTTAACCCACTGGTGGTAAAATGGGTGGACAATATATTAAACACAAGGGCGATAAATATTCCGACGTAAACCTCAAAAGCTCAGAGGAAGGGTTAACCGAGGTTGGCCACAAGGCGGTGTATCATTGTGGACTCTCTCCTCGACAGACTTGAGGCGACTGACATTCACACAGATATGCCAACGACATAGCAACAATGGCCAGAGGCAATTTATAGACGTCACCGCAGATATCATAAGGAATGCAATCGAAGTGGTTGAACGGTGGTGTCTGGAACAAGGACTTTCCATTAATGCGGAGAAAACAGATCTAATAATCTTCACAAGGAAGTTGAAAAATCTGGAATTTCGACCCAACACTTTTCGGATCGGAACTAACTACGACAAAGAAGGTTAAGTACCTGCGAGTCTATCTAGATACTAGACTTACTTGGAACTACCATGTTGAGGAGAAGGTCAGGAAGGCAAAAAGGGTACCACATCAGTGCAAACGTGTATATGGACAGAGGTGGGGACTCTCGCCTAGGTCAGCATACTGAATGTATACGATGACAACTAGACCCATTATCACCTTCGCCTCGGTTGTATGGTGGGCGAAAGCTTGCCACAAAAATGTGAAGAAGCACTTGGATCTTAGCGCTAGATTATTTATTTATTTATTAAGAGAACAGCGGCACTTCTTTTGCATCGAGATGCGAAATGGAAAAATCGTGGTACCATCTATGGACATAGGAAGATCCTGGAACTTGTCAAAAACGATTTTGGAGCTGAACATGTCTATATGGATGGAATAACAAGGGTGCGTAGTACTTCCTGAAGAAAGGAGTGGTGAAATAGGGATTTTCACAGATGGATCCATGATGGATGGCGGAGAGGGTGCCGGTATCTATTCAGTAGAGCTGAAACCAGACCGTCACGTTAGCCTCGGGAAACACACTTCCATTTACCAGGCAGAGATGACTGCATTGCTGCATGCGCGTTGGACTACTTGCTTGAGAGTCAGGTGGAGGGAAGAAATATCCTTATAGCACTGGAAAATCAGGCGGTTAGCAGACGCATGGAACAGACAAACATCACAACATCATTGGCACTGGAATATGTACTTAAGCTCAACAAGTTTTCATCTAAAAATGATGTAACACTGACTTGGGTACGAGGACACATAGGGATCGAAGGCAACGAAAAGGCGGACTCCCTTGCAAAACAGGGGTCAACTAGAAAGTTGCTGGGAGCAGAACCATTCTCTTCAATTTGCAAAGGAATAGTAGAACAGCTGATTCACAAATGGATCACGGCAGAACACCTGAGAAGGTGGTCAACCGTGGAACAATGTAGACAGGCTAAAATGGCAATTAAGTGACCGACCTGCTCCACTCAAAGAAGGGTTCTAAGCATGAGTCGAGGTACATTGAAATGGGTGGATTTGTTAACAGGACATGGTAGTTTCGGGTATCACTCAAGTAAAATGGGCCTAGCGAGGATGATACCTGTAAACTATGCCTGGAGGAACCTGAGACAGCGGCACATAAACTATGTCAATGTCCGGCGTTGGCTAGCAGAAGAATAAAGATCATGGGTCGAGACCCAGTCGATGAAACAGATCTCCCATAAACAGATGGAGTCAGAATGGAAACAGAGGAATCGAACCCAGGGAAGATCTCTGTCGAAATCCAAAGAGTCTCTCTGGGTAAGATTTATAGTGGTAGGTTAATGGTGGTCTGATTCGAAAATCTAAAAAAAAAAAAAAAATAGATACCCTACGTAAAGCGGAAATAAACCCAAGTTCCGGCGACCAACATTTCTGCAATCACAGTAAAACATTTCTATTTCGGATTTAAAACATGTGAAATGAATGTAATAATTTATTTCAGTTAATTAAACCATAACATTTCATCAATCATTTAAATGAAATAAATAAATAATTGCCCATTCATCACTTCAGGGAGCCATTTTGTTTTACGGGAACTCGGAATTTCGTTAACCATCGCTGTAAAAATATCAACATGCGGAGCTTTCCTATAATTCCTACCAACTAAACAAGATGGCCGACTAAAATACGTGTCACTTTTTTTTGCGTGTTAGGTAATGCTGTCCCTTTCAATCAGACGGCTATTTCGTATTGAGCAAATGGGCATCCCTTATTTAATTTTCCGTGTTAAGAAAGTGTGATCGTATAAATGCAACATTAAGGATCATTTTCTGATACTACTCATAGCGATTTAAAGCTGCGATTACACGGACATTTTTTTGGTGTCATTTAAATGGCGCTCTGACGTAAAAATCGCGTCACAAAGCCGTTATTTAAATGTCGTTCCGTGTGATCGCCATTTTTGGGACAACATTTTCGGCGTCATTTAAATGACTAGGAAAATGGCGGACCAAATGGCATGAATTTTGTGCCATTTAAATGGCAGAAAAAAATGGCCGTATGATCGCTCTTAAATCGCTTAGGACAAATGACAGAACTTTTCGGATGATGCGCCATTTGAATGTCAGCCTCCAAAAAATGACCAGGCACGAAATTCATGCTCTGTCATTTTTCTATGCAAATGACAAATGACGCAGCATTTAATACGATATCAGTGCTTTCATTTGGTGTTTTTTTCGTGACGAAAGGACGATTAAATAATTAATAAACTGTTTTTTATTTGTTTTGTTGTGGTTGTGTTGTTCGGTACCTATTGAGAGAAATGGAATACGAACCGTCGCGTCGCCTTTAAGTGCCGACAATTTGGACTACTCCGTCAACTGTGTTCTGATTTTGAATACACAATGTATCTACAACAAAGTCGAAAAAATATGTAAAACGCAGAAAATAGGATGGAATCAGGATAGGTAAATTAGTCGCTCGATCGACGAAGAGGAACCACGTTCGATTGTGACGGTGCAAAAGCAACGGGAGCTCAGTTCCAGAATACAAACTTCAGTATGTCAGACAGTGCTTTTGGTGCTGGCAGGGCGCCTAAAGAAAAGAATAACATTTTATTCGAATAAATATGATTATCTCTAGATTAGAGTCGAATCATATTTGTAAATAGCGTTGAGTACTTCCAGAATGATGCGCGTTATCGTTGGCTGCGATACGAGGAAAAGGAATCGCAGCAATCGAAAACTTTCACCAGTGGCCAGGTAGCGCAGTGTGATCACCAGTCGTGCTTCCGCTGAAACACTCACTCTCTCGCAAATTTGTGTTCTGTTTTTCAAATACAGTAAAAACTCTTTTAACCGGAACTCCAATAACCGGCAACCTCTAATATCCGGATTTTTTTTCAAGAAATTATTTGTTAAATTTCACTCTAATATCCGGAGAAACCTCTAATATCCGCAATGCAGTGTGAAAAAGGTTCACTTTAATGTATTTATACATTGAATTATATGAATTAAATTGAGAAACATAATATCCGGAAAATCGATTATCCGGAACACTGTCGGTCCCGAGCATTCCGGATAAAAGAGTTTTTACTGTAATCGAATTGATTGGCTGACATACGAAGGACATTGCGATATAGTTCAGGTTCTTCTTGGCGCAATTAGAGCAGTAATTCATCACAAAATCCACTCTTCTCTTTTGCCAAATACTCCGCTTTCGTCGCGTTGGCTCGTAATCAAGATTGTCGTCACTGCTTTCCAGTATAGACGCTGCCAAATACACCGCCTCCGCAATTTCCACCATCATCGCAAAATTCCTTTTCGACATTTTGTATTTATTATATTGTTTTTTTCACTGCTATTTAATTTAACACACGTACGCGTCTTCGCCGAGAGAAAAACACCAAATGGCAGTAGCTATATTTTTGTCATTGGTCATTGCCGTCTGATCGCAAAGCAGATAAATGACGCGAAATTGAAATAATAGGAAGGGTGACATTTGCCATTTTGATGAGGCATGTCATTACCGTGTGATCGCCATTTTTTCAATCGGGCATCCCAACGGAAAATTCTAAATGACGCTCAGTGTTCGTCATTTGATTTTGGGACAAAAATGACGATGATAGTCATTTCGTGTGATCGCCATTTTTTCGCAAATCACAAATGACGAATCGTAGCTTAAATGTCTCTCTAATGCGACATTTTTTTTTCCTGACGTCAGAGCGCCATTTAAATGACACAAAAAAATTACCGTGTAATCGCAGCTTAAATTCTAGGTACCTACTTATGCGCTACTTTTTCTATGTCATCAACTGTCACATAAGATTTTAAGTGGAACTTAAATCGCTATGAGTAGTATCAGCAAGCGGGCCTAAATGAAATTCTATGGCGAACATGCGAACAATTTCTTGATATTAATATCACAAAAATGATATCTTTGTATCCAAAATTCATTATGGAATGCCTTCAAAAATATATTCCTTTTCTTTTTACCGTTTCATTTGAACATTCCTAGCCCTTCAATTATTTCGTATGTTTTTTTTTTTGTAAGTATTTTCTATAAAACACATTTTTGATTAACGAATTTGCGGTGTTTAGAACTGATTTTTATCGCAGGGTGTCTACAACTATTGCTATAAAAATGTAGCGAATAATTTCAATCTGAAACTGAGAAAACCTAGTATTTAGAACACAGCCCACACTTGATATTGAAATAAGAATCCACCTTAGGCTACCTGACATCCGGTGTAAGTAGACTGGAAGTGTGAGCTGGCTTTTATTTTCAAGTTTGCCGTGCACCCTTGATTAACATGGTACAAACGCCTTAATTCAAACTGGGCTACATTTAAGGTCAAGTTTCGTTAGTAGGCAATCCCTTTTTTTTGAATAAAGCTGTCAGTCTATTTAATACTTAGTTTATGAAGAATCGCCGCATTTCTGGGGCTGGGAAGGCACATGTGAAGTCAGACCCCCTGCTTAGGAACTAATGTACATATATTGACTCTCAAAATATGAACTTAACAATCCCAGTTAAGCTCCACATTCCTCAATAGTGCTACATTTTAAATGGGAATAAATATGTATACATCGTAGATCGTTTGTAAATAATTTCAATTGGTCCAGTGAATGCAGACTTGGTCTAGATCGGATTACAAAAAAAAAAAAAGATTTGCATCTAAAGGTTTTTTCCACTGCGCCAACTCCCGTGGCCGCCTGACAAACATCCGAGAGTACAACTTTCTTGAAAGCGCTTCTCCCATTCATCCGCTTAAACTCGGCATTAAAAAGTAAGTAGGTATACCTCCTATTCCATAAGAAAATATTCACACAAATTGAATGATTGTGTGAAGCTAGAACAGGTAGTAGGTAGTAGGTACCTGTGTTATGTTGTCTTCTCCCGTACGAGTTATGTACCTACCGACGCTGACATAGTCAAAAGACCTTCCTGTCGGAAATGTATATTCAGTACAAATAGTCCCGTAAATTACTTTAGGCTCAACTCACGCTTCCTTGGAATCTGCTCATAAAGAACGAATTAAGATGTGTCCCCGCGATAAGCCTCCCTCTTTATTTTATCCGTATGACAGCTCCCATTCAGCCCAATTCATGTTGAATGATTCCGTTCTCGATATAGCACAAACCCACTTTACGCACAAAAAATACATGCATTAGCTTCCTCAATTATTTATATTAACGCCGACTCCCATTGCACATATCCTTTATCAAATTGTCGACCAACCCTGCACCACAGTTCGAAAATAACAAATTTACGCACACACACATATATACCTGGCCAAGCCCCCCAGGCTCTTGTGTATACGTTTTTATTTCCAATTAAATTCACTGATGCAATCAGTTAGAAATACCATCATGGGCCTCAAATCCAATTGTTTTCCTCCACTGCCTGGTCATCCACGAGTGGGTTAAAGCCGTCCTGATGGCAGGATCAAAATTCGATTGAATTCCATTAGTGCACCTAAACCTCACCAATATAAATATATACACTGCCTGCCTTTAAATCTAACAGGCTACAATGTCGGCCATATCTCTCTCCAACTACTTTTGAAAAAAAATAAAAAACCCCAATTAAATAAACCGCTCGTTCCAGGTATTTGGTATAATAGTGAAAACCGCGATTGGGTACGTGTTGCTGGGCGATAGTACCCATTGTACCCTGTCAAGGGGTTGAGATCGTTACGCAAACCATCGTTCTCGGCGAGTGCTGCCCACCATCCAACATCACCACCATTCGCACACCCGTCACCACAGCCAACATCAGCCACAGCAGCATCCTCCTCCTCCTCCTCTACCAGCACCACCACCACCACCACCACCACCAGCTCATTATCAGCAGCAACAGTAGCAGCGGCGGCACATCAACAACATCATTCGCTGCATCCTCATCATCATCATCACCATCATCACACGCACTCGTCCTCCTCATCTACGACCGCCATAAATTCATTTCCTACCACCCGAGGAACGGTGGTGGTTCAATTTGAAGGATACTCAGCATCATCCGGCTCTTATCCAGCCAACGGTTCTCCGACATCGCTATCGGCCAACACAACCACGCCAGCAAGTGCAGCATCAACAGCCATGGGTAGACGAGAAATCAAGCGGGCCAACACGAACGTTCCGAAGTCTTACGACAGCTCAAGCGGTAAGTTTTGTGTGCATTTTTCGTAGGTATTTGTTTTTTTTTTCGTGCAGTTTCAGGCGCGCGGATCATTTTCCATTTTAATTTTCGCCTTCTGGCTTAAAAGCCAACCGAACGTACATAATAACAGCTAATTACATTCGATTTTACGGGTTGACTCGCATCAAAATCGTTCGGTGAGGTTGCATCACCACATACAAACAATTTCATTTTGGGTAGTAATAAATGCATTTAGCACCCCCTTCGTAATTCATCGACTTTATTAGATTTGGAGGTGCCAAATGAAGAGCGGGAAATACATTTGAACACATGTACATAACAAAATATTGGGTTTCCTCCCTGTGGGGTGGCAGCGATGTGCATCACTGCGGACTGATTTGTTGCCGAGGGCGTACGCGAGGAGATCACTGGACCGCAGTACAGCTGCAAAAAGAAAAATCGGTGCTACACTGTAATATGATTCCAGTTGCAGGTCCCTGTGGCAGTTTCTCTGATGCGTCTGTGTCCTGTTTGTGATGGAGCCTTCGTTCCGTATCGTTATTGGCAACACATCGCTCCCAATTCCTTTCCGAATTGCAGTTTTTTGCGCTATTTGTGTCGGTCGACGTATGCTCCGGCTGATGAGGGTTCCCGATGAGTAGAAACATACATACAAATTTAACCCGCCACAACTACTTCCGTGGTTGAACAGGCGCTTAATCCGGTTTCTCGTGGAGGTGCTTCTAGGAGATGTGTGTGCTTATTGCAGGACGTTCGCTGCTCTACAATCTACATCTACTGTAGCAGAGGATGTGATATTTAGCTGAATGTGTACCGGTTTGCCAAATTTGAATGGACGGACAATAACCTCCAAAGTAACGAGCAATGTTCACTTGAGCGGATGTATGATTTTCAGTAGTGGTCATGTTTGCCATGCCGGAAGGCGGAGCATAGACGTTTCCGCTCGGAGTGCATCAAATATATCCCAGTCCAATTTTATTTGTTAGAGCACGAATGAGGCAACACTTTCCGGTAAACAGATGCTAAACACCATATCCATCGTAGAAGATATTTTTGGCAATAGCGCAGAAATAATCACGCACAGTTGCAAATGTCTTACAGCCTTACAAAAAATATAGTCATTCAATTTTTGTATCACTTGAGTTTTTAAAGAGTGCTGGACTAAATGTATGTGTGCAAATTTTTCTGGTATAGTTACGGTGACAATATTCGCCGAAAAAAAATAAGGGACAGTAATTATTTTGCTTCCAATATTTTTGTACTTTTTATTTATTTGTTAAAAACAAAACGTTAATGTCGTTTTCGATTTTGGCTTTTCAGATTTTGAGCTGAGATTTCAGATTTCTGCTGCCAAATCGAACATTTACACATTACACTACAGTACATTTACACCGCACCTATACATATAATAAAACTGTAGGCTTTTTCTATGTTACCTAATGGCGTGAAAACTACTACACAGATTTCGATGAAACTTTTTTTTAAATGTTTCTTAAGATTCTGTGCAACACATAGGCTATTCGATTCATTTCATTGCCATGCCTATTTTTTGGAGCGTTTTTGACCAAAATATGTTTTTTTTTTTTTCCGACTTTACTGCCTTTAACTCGCCATTACTCAGATAATTCTTAATCAATTCAAACAAAACAAAATACTTAGGAGAGCCAACACTTTTGTAGATATTTCAAGCCATCAATCAGCTTTCTATGTCCTCTAGAAGCTGAGCTACAACCTAAAATAATAACAATGAAATAACATGAAAAAAATAAATTTATTTTCTCAAATCGAATATTATCAGCAGCCGCGGTTCTTGATCGTTGTTCTGCTTTGGGGTGGTTGGGCAGCGCACATCGCACAGGCACGTTCATATGAAAAAAAAAAACTGCGTGGTGTTTTCTCCATATTAGGTGAAACGAAAGAGAAGTATGGGACGTGAATATACATATGTATATTGAATCAACAGCAAAAATGTGTTTCTGAGGAAATGCGCATATGGCTGATGACGTGTGGTGATCAGCGTTGCCATAAGTGCAGATTTGTCTGCATTTTTCAGATTTTCAACATTGCTGCATATTTTTAAAAACCAGAAATCTGCGCTTCAGATTTTGTCTGCATCCGCAATAATATATTTTGTTCTTTTTAACAAATTTTAACATTTGTTGCACACTTGATTTCGCTGTATGCTGTCATTTTCGTATTCAGCTTTTTTGTTTTTTTTTTTGTTATTGTTACGTACATAAAAAAATTGTGAAGGAAGATTTTTCTATAGAAATCTGCATTGCATTTTTTTTTTTTGTCATAATTGCAGATTTGTAAAAACATTTTTATGGCAACATTGGTGGTGATGGACGTATGGTGGAGGTGGTGCATATAGAAATTGAGTTCAAGATTTTTGTTTTAGTGGTTGTTATAGTACCTACGTTGATAAATACCTACAGTAAAGAATTGAAGAATTCAAGAAGTAGAGACGATATAGGTGAATTATGTTGTTTGATTTATTTATTGTTGGTGTAGATACAAATTTCCGTTAAGGCTTTTGTTTTAGTGGTTGTTTTGATATTACCTACGTTGATACCTACAGTAAGGAAGTGGATTTTTAGTACTTACGCTGTTGAATTTAATTTTCTTATAGTGGTGTCTTAAATAAATAGATTTGTTTGATTTATTGTTTTACATTGACAATGTTCACCACTTTGTTTTAGTTAGACTGTTGATTTTAAACAAATATGCCGTTGAGAAAACGGTCAAATCTCTTTTATTGGAAATCACACAGTCTCACGCCACGTACGAAGTTGCGGGCACAGCTAGTATTCAATATTTCTTGAAAGAAAATTCCGAAGTCCAATTTTGCGTGCCCATTGAAACTTCAACATTTCAGATGACAGCTAGTTTCAGAATTGATTGTTGATCTTTTTTCTGTTTATAAATCGAAAATGGTTGAACCCAAAGAATTAATTTTTTTAGCTGCATTATTGTAATGAATTTAAGTGCTATAGTTCAAATATAATAAATAAAAATATATTGCTGACTCAATTTAGAGGTATGCGCACCCACTTCATTCTTCTTTAATATAATAACTTTTTTCGTGCCATATTGATAATTTGAATAACTTGAAATAATTGATTTGTTGCCAACTGTGTTTTTTTTTTTTTTTGTTGGTCTGTGGACTGAAAAGTCTTCGTTTTCGATTTGACATAAAGATTCATTTTTTTGAGAAAAAATCAATTTCTTTTGTGATTGGGTGGATTGCTTTTTGTATTCGATTTGACAAAAAACATTAACCTTATTATTTAGGTCTACAGAAAAAAAAAAAAAAATAGAAACTATCTTTCTTCATTGAATAAAGAGTGTTAAGGGTGAAGCCAGTCAAATTTTTCGTATTTTTAAGAAGGGTGGATAGATTTAAAAACATCTTCATTTTTATAACGAAAACCTCTTAATTCTAAGTAGGGTTTTCCGAAATAACATTTAGATATAAGAATAGCTTTAACAGCATATGCATTCATTTGTGATTTGTCACTGCTGCAAGCGTTGTTCATGATTGAAAATACTCTTTCAGTTGGTGCACTAGAACCCGGTAGGGGTGAGCATGCACTAAAGCAATGAGGGTGTAAACACAATTTCAGGTAATGTACATTATACATAATATTTTTAATTGAACTAAATGCAACCAAGTTTTAGTCGGTGTTTTAAAGGACAGTTTCAAAAGTAAAAGAAAAAAATCCTTCCTTTATTAAAAAGAAAATAATATAGAACAGGGGTAAAAAAGAAAGGACTGTCCTTTTAAATAAAGGACGGATGGTCACCGTAGGCGTAGGTATAGTGCACGAATAAGGAACCAGTTTTTCGAAACGGGGGTGAATCGATGAATTCCGCTCTGTTGGAAGCCGTACATTTTTTTGGAAAAGAAATCGAATTAAATAAAACATGTTTCGACCTATTAAGTTCAGTACGCTGCTCGAGCTAAATTTTTGCTACCATACAAAATTCTCTCCAAAATTTAGCTGAGCTAAATTTTAGCGAACACATTTAGTTGAGCGGTATGCTGCTCGAACTAAATAATCAAACTTTCGTTTCGGAATGTACTTCATGTATCTGTCAAAATTTAGCGTGCCCATTTAATAGGGAGGTACATTTTCTCAAGCTAAATTTTGACAGATCGTTATGTTCTGTTGTTTTGTTGCAATTTTGTATTGTGGAGAATGGGGGAAGTAAGCAAGGATGCGTTTTTTTTTTTAATAAATACCTCGACGAGGAAAGAACAGCTGTTTTCAGTGACACTCGTCCGCGGCGTACTCTATGTCAAAATTTAGCTATACTCTGTTCAATTCGTATTTTCAGTACAGGCCTTATGGGAAGCTCTTTTTTCTACCAGTGGTGCCTGTAGCTACTCTCACGACACTCAACACTAGATTTGCCACTGAAATAAAAGCGAAACCACTGGCGATTCCAAAGAATTTGTTGTTGTTATTTACGAAAAACCCACCCAACAATCCGCTTTTAAAAGCTTTTGAGAGCGAATAAATGAATTTGATTATGTGGGATGTTGCCATACAGTTTTTAGGTACTCCTTTAATTATTTTGTATTTATGAAGGATCTGTTAATATGCAGTTAAACCATTTTTTCTTAATAAAGAATTGGTATTTGGTAGCCCTACCGATATTTGTGAGAGAATTATGCCAATTTATAGTGCTCACTATGGCAACCATGTGAGAGCTTTAAAATGGAGACAGCTTATTAAAATCCATAATAGTTAGGGTGAAAGGCAAATAGCCTATCTTCCCTGTACTGAAAATACGAATTGAACAGAGTATAGGATTTTAGCTGATGTTTGGAGAGAAATGTTGGAGACCAGATAAAATTTAGTTTAGCTCGAGCAGCGTACTAAGCTTGAAAGTGTAAAAAGGAAAAGCAAGTTTATTTCTCATATTTGACATAAATCAGTGTTACCAGTTTGTATTGTATTAGTTTTCATATTGAGAAATGATGCCAAATCAACACGCTCTTTAGTCTTGCACTCGATTTTCTTCGGTCGTGATCATACTCTTAGTGCTTTGTCGAATCGGTTGATAATTCTTGATACATAATTTCGAATTCGAAATGGTTGTGTGTTCTGAAGTTGCAATGATAGAAAATAATTGGGTTTAGCAACACCCTTCATCTGTATATGTGCTGTGGAGGCCAACAACCTGAATGGTTGGACAGCTCCGTTTTAAACTTTGCATTTGGAGTTCGTTGGCTATTTTTCGGGCAATTT
This sequence comes from Cheilosia urbana, assembly GCA_946477585.1. Lineage (NCBI taxonomy): Eukaryota > Metazoa > Arthropoda > Insecta > Diptera > Syrphidae > Cheilosia > Cheilosia urbana. The sequence continues at coordinate 123,221,614 of OX297853.1, forward strand.
TTTATTGTGCATTTAAGCCCTTATACTCGTCAGCCAGCTTGTATTGTGTACAGTGTTTATTGCGGTCTCAGATTCGATTCGCGGAAAACCACAAATTGCGTCTTAAGGTTTTTTTTACACCTTGCGAACATCTGAGAAACAGCAGTTGGTACCTTCCAGAGAGTCCCATTATACAAGACCTGCACCAACGAACCAAAACAAAACATTTAAGTTAACGTAGACCCGAATAACAAACTGCAAACTAAATACTGCATAGTCAGTTTTTCACGGATAGTAATTTAAAAACAAATAATAATTTCTAAAGCCTACTCTTACATGAAAGCGTTCATAACAATGAGCACATTAAAAAATGTTGTTCATTTAGTCCAATAGATTGGTCCGCACTAGATGCACCCTGAACGCAAAATCTAGATTAATCGGTAACTTCACTTTACTTACGTCAGCCACATTTAGATATATAAAATATCTTGACTTGACTAGATTTGTCGACTACCCCTCCAAAAACGTTAACTGAACAAAATTTTCGCATGACCAGTCGATGCCAATGAAAGCCGATAGCCGACACACATCAAGTCAGCCAGCTGTCAGATTTAGGTACTTTACTATATTCTTGAACGTCGCCAATTCTGACCAAACTTGTTTTCCCTCACAAGTCGCAAGCTCGTGTGAGGTTTGTTGCGATTCGATAACCTGTTCCGAAATCTAAAAACTCGCAAGTTGTGAGTTTGGGTACCTACTGGCGAAAACCTCATAAAATAAATTTCACCTGAGTTATCAGTGAGGTTTGCCAGAATCGGGCTGTAAATCAGTTTAAAACATTTTTTATCAAAAGTATAAAAACATACTGTCATTCATTTGCCTATTATTTTTTGTTCCCAATAGTCGGTGTAATAGTGCGTTCTTGAGCTTCGATTACACGGCCATTTTTTGCGTCATTTAAATGGCCACAACACAGATATACTGACGTCCATTTTGACATAACATATGAATTTTAAACCTTAAAAGTCGCCCTCTCTTATCAATAAGTTTATCAACTTTTTCCATAATAAAATTTGAAAACTCGTCGTGTCAACCTGAAATAAAACCTTAACCCTTGCGACACTCCACCCATTAAACAAAATTCAAAATACGTTTGTTTACAAAATTAAAACGACTTATTTAATAAGAAAAGAAAAAAATATACATCATACAAGAGCTACCTATACAATTTTCCATAAAGGGCGCTAACAGTGTTTATCTCTAAATGCATCTTTCATTTGTAACCACACAAAGTGGCTTCACTAAACGTACAATAACTAATTTTTATTATTTTTTTTTTAATAAATAAACAACGAAGCTTGTTTCACAAGAAACAAATTTATAAATATCCGTATTATAAATATAAGTTAAATTTAATTGAAGTAGTTAAGTGAAGCTTCGACGGCATTTTTATGGATATCATCAGCACAAGGATTTAGGTCCCAGAAGGCGCCATTGCAGCCTTCCCTTTCGAAGCATTGGTAGCGAACATTTTTCTCAGCATTACAACATGAAATTATTGCCCATATACAAGCCGATACTTCGCGATTATTGGCTCGGGCTGGTTGCGGTGTGGGCCTTGTTGTTGTGGTTTGAAACACTGGACGGGGACTCATTGCTGCCGGCGCAAATTGTTGGTTCAAATTGCCTGAAAATAGATAAACAAAAATGTTCTGTTGTATTATTGCTTTTATGATGGAATTTATTAGACCAAGATGTGGTCGCCTTTTTTGGATTATCCTGTGCAAAGCCAATCAGTGCTGTTTTAACCCTCATAATCGGATTCTTAACGATATTTACTAACTTGGGCGACCGAGCATACATAGACATTCCCTCATCCTACATAAACGCTTTATTAACTGGAATTTAGTAGGAGCCTTGCAGATGGATTCTGTCTAGCAAGCATTTCTTTGGAAACAACTCACCGTTGGGGTTAGATTCTATAAAAAAAAAACGAAACGAAAAACGCTTTCGCTTTTCAAAAAACGATAGAAAGCACTTGAAAGCGAAATTTTGCTTCATGTTAGATACTCCTTTCGTTTAAAAACTAACGAAACGAAAAACGCTTTCGCTTTTCACTAGAACACGAAATTTTGCTTCAAGTTACTCCTTTCGTTTAATTTTTCGCATTCTCATGAGTGTGACGAAGAAATTAAAGTTTCAGAAGCTGAATGTATCAAAATGAGCATATAATATGACAGCCAACAGCTGACAGCCTTCAAAACACTTTATTTGTTGATATTTTGGCTTGAATAAATAAGGTCAGCATTGTAAATAATAATGTAAGTACAATTAATAACTACCGACACACATACACATCAACAACACAAACACAGCAATATAATATAATGATTGAGTGGATGGAGAAGAATCCTTTTCTAGCAAAATATTTTCAATTAATTAGCCAGTATATTTTGTATGGAATAAATAACACTACAATCAATTTAGAAATCAGAGAAAATGAGAAACGTCAATAAATAAGCTGTCATTGTTTTCTTTTCGCACGGAACGAAAATGTCATTCGTTTTTAGAGTTACCTACATAAATCAAAATAATAAAAAACGTAAACGAAATACCTTTCGTTTCTTAGCTTTGGTGCAAACGAAAATTCCTTTCGTTTTTGTAGTTACATGAAGCAAACCGTTCGTGGAAACGAAAACGATCGAACGTTTTCATCTTACAGAATCCCACCCCTGGCTATTCAAAGCTCATAGTCAATACAAAAGCTACTTTGTATAAAGTTATAAAGAGTCCTCCTCAATCAACCCTGGCGAGGGAATTTAGGCTTATTATACCAATTAAGTGTAGTCGCAGTAGCTTAGTGGTTAGTGTGTTGGACTGCTATGCGGGGGTTCAAGGTTCGAATCCCGCAAAAACCCAATTCCGCCTTTGTAGGGTTTTTTTCCGCTGCGCTACCTCTCGCGAACGTCTGACAAACATCCGAGAGTATAAATGTCTTGTAAGAGCTTCTCAATTAGCCGTTTGGAGTCGGCATAAAACTGTAGATCCCTTCCATTCGTTCCAAAAATGAAAAACTCACACAAAACGAATGGTTGTGAGAAGCTAGGCCTAGGGTCTCTCCGGACCTGTTGCGCCAACTATTTATTTATTTATACCAATTAAGTGACATTGAAAATTTGAGTTCTACGCCCCTTTGTCATCGATACTACTTTCATTTTTTAAAAGGGGTTATGTCATTTCGGAGAAGGCCAGAGTGCTCTGCTCAATAGGCCGGACATGCTAGCGGTGGGCGGATTATTACTGTCTTTATGGTCTTTATGCTTATGACAATTTGTCTCCGTCTTCCATCTTCCTAAAGAATCTTGAATCTTCAAGAGAATCGGGGCGGATTTGCATAACGTGAACTGTTATGCAAAGAGTTCATTTTTCACACATCAGAACTCAGAACTTGTGTTTCGTTGATGTGACGTTGGGTAGCCGACAAATCTAGTCAAGAAAATCATTCCTGCCAGCTGCCATTGACAATATTTCCAACTGCTAGTGAAATGTCAGTTTCATTCCATACAATCGCAGCGCAAATGAATGACGCCAACAACTAGCGCTCTTTGTTCAAAGCGAATAAAAGGTGCAACAAAATCTGGATTTCTCCATAGAATGCTAGAGACATCTATTCGGTGTTAGTAGATTTGCTAAGCAAAACTGTTGAAATTAAAATTGTTGCAGAATGTTTTAAAAAAGATATCACATCGAAAATGTGCCACGGAAAGAACTGCATAGTCAACAATTGGAATTGCAAAATTTTGAGTTGCAAATCACGAATTATATATTTTTCGCAAATCACAAGGATTTCGTCTTGAATTGATACAAAAATTCGTAATTCGACATTGAAAACGGCGAAAAATATCAAATTTTGTTTGTTGAATATTACGATTAGAAGTATTAATTCGAGCTTCATTTATTTGTAGTGATTTGCGACATTTTTTGCGCAATTCACTACTTCAATAGGTCAATTCCTCAAACACCACTTTAAAATCTCAAGATGCAAAAATATTTCGTAATTTACCACCACTGAATGATGAATCAATAAAATCGTATAATAATTTCGCACATGTAAATTGAAAACGTAAATTGACGTAGAGAAGTCGTAACTCGTAAATTGCAAAATATGAATTGCAAATTGATACAAATAAGTTGCAATTTACGATTAGATAGATAGATAATTTATTTTTCGTAGGTATTATAGATTTACATTTGGTGGGCCACCGCGCAGTTTATATACAGAAATTTGATATTTATATTATATCTTTCTACTGAACAATTAGTTTTAAATCATGATTACAAACAATAATACTATGCAATGATATACTTTGAAGGAAAAATACGTTAAAAACCTTCAATACAAAATACAAAATAGAGAGGGAAAGAAAAAGAAACCTTAAAAACTAAGCAGGTACATTGTAGTGAATAAATAATAAGAAGTGATGTGCATAATCGAATGATTTCAATAATCGAGATGTTAGTATTCGAGTGATATGAATAATCGAATGATCATTCGAATGAAATATTCCATACTCCATTCTATATTTGCTCTGAAAATTTTTTTTTTTTTTTTCATTTTATCACTCAGTTCTGTATATTAAAAAAAATATGTATTTTATACATGGTATTTCATTTACATATCTATATAAAAAGAAACACATGCTTACAAAAACTACAATAAGAAAATTAATAAATTACCATCAAAAAGAACGAACGGCTAATGCACACATCACATTATCGCATACAAATAGTGAATAAATATCTCTATTTAAAGTTCTCGACTGTAGATTCTTTCAAAGAGTAGTAACAGCAATTAATAGTAGTAGTATACAATTTTTTTCATTCGAGTGATCATGCAACGAGTCATTTGTACCTACGAGATATAATGCCTATATCACTCATCATTCGAATGAAAAAAATAAAATACAAGGAAAGTTGGCATAGCATGAGTAGTAGTATACAATTTTTTTGATTCGAGTGATCCTATCACTCATCATTCGAATGAAAAAAATAAAATCCAAGGAAAGTTGGCAGAGCTTGAGATATTATTATTCTTTATTCATACATCATACTTCATGTTCATACTTCATACAGGTATTCTTCTCGCACACCCAGACTCCACACACCCAAGGGTAGTTATAATACCCTGCACACTGCACTGCAAACCAAGTAGGAACCTGAGTAAGGTATTGTTTGATTTATGGATGTTCGATGTTGGTTTTTCTACTAATTGTGTGTGTCAGTCACTCAAGAAATCGAGCGTACGACAAAAACAAAAAATAAAAAAATGAGAGAAAGAGAATGAAAAAATCATTCGAATGATTTGAAATCAAGAATCGAGACATCTCGAGATACTGCGTGAATCGATTATAATCGAGTAATTCACTCGAATGCGCGCATCACTATAATAAGAAGTAACAAATCTATACTAAGCAGGTACCTACATTGTAATGGGTAAATAATAAACAAATGAGTAATAAATAGATATTAAACAATAAATAATAGATAAATAAGCGTAAATAAATAAATTATTACATAAATAAATAATAAAAAAAAAAATACATACATAAATGGATAAATAAGTAAATAACAAATATTAGATAATGTATGACAAATAATAAATAATATACCTATATAACAAATATTAAATAACAAAAAAATAAATAACAAATAATAAATTATAAATAACAAATAATAAATAATAGGTATAATAAATAACAAATAATAATTTTTGATATACAAGAAGCATTCAGAACAAATCAGTACATGATTAAACATTTAGGTCGTGAATCAGAGGGTTTTCGGAGATCTCACAATTGCGGAGAAATTTGATGGTCAACTTTGTAATTCGATCTTGAATCAAGTCCACATTTGCTCTGGTATGAAGATCAGTGGTTGAGTGATGCGGGGGAAGATTTAGCATCATTTTTAAGATTTTGTTTTGTGAAACTTGTAGTTTTTTGAGATGACATTTTGCTGAATTACCCCATACTTGGCAACCATATAAAAGGATTGACTGAAAAATTACTTTAAAAATTACGATCTTGTTGGCTTTGTTCAGTAAGGACTTTCTGTTTATGAAGGGGTACAACATGTTTATTGCTATACTCACTTCTTGTATTGTTTTAGCAGTATGTTCCTTAAATGTGAGTTTTGTATCTAGATGAATGCCTAAATATCTGACGGATGGGACCCAGTTAATATTTGTGTTATTAACAATTAGCCGATTGCTTGGAAGAAAACAAGTCTTTCGTTTTCTGCTGAAAAAGATAGCTTGCACCTTCTCAGCATTTACTTTAATTTTCCAGCTATTGTAATAACTTAGCAATATTTGAATCGCATTTGCAAGGTTTGTCTCCACGTTAAGACTAAACTCATGCGAAGAATATATTGCCTTGTCATCCGCAAAAATAGCTAATTCACAATAAGGGAGCCTTGGAATATCCGACATAAAAATATTATACAAAATATTATACAATATTGGACCCAAATAACGATTTTTTTTCTTTTAACAACCACAGTTATATCACATTGATAACTATTTGTGTCAAATTGCGATCGGTTATGACAATATGTATTTCATTTTATTGGCACTGAGAGGTGTTGATTCACGACTTTTAAGGATCAATATCTTCACTTTGTACAGTTTCTAGAATTGCGAATAAAAAGTCGTGAATTAGTAAATCCTGAGCTAAGCTCTAAAACGAGACGAACTTTTCGTGATTCGCCGCTTATTTTTCTTGATTTGATCTTAAACTTCTTTCCGTGTGGTAGTTCAAATTGTTAATAATAGATGAAATCAACAAAATTTGAATAAAAAAATCTTATTGTAATGCATTTATTGTCCCATTGATTGCACAATTTTTGTAATATTGATGGGAAATGAGTTTTTATGTTCTTTTATATATTTTTTTCTTTAATTATTATGCAATATGACTTTTGAATATTTACACATATTTCAATCAACAACATTTTCTGGAGAGTTTTGCAAATTTTCAAATGAAAATAAATAATTAATGACTCTGGAAGATGTACTGAAGGCTCAAAATCATCTGAACGATGGAAAGGCTGCAGGATCGGAGGGAAATTCCACCGATTTTTAGAAACACAAGAAAGGGGAGCTATTGAATAAACTTCTACTCCCTTGTTCAACTTATAAGACGAAACGTATTTTAAGCTTTTTTTGTATTTTAACAAATTTACTTTTAAACTCTTCATACTAATAATGAAGCCCATAAAAGAGACTTTATTCGGTTCTTAGAATTTGTTTCCAATTAATTCCGCTCCAAGATCCAAGAGCGCTGGTTCTAACGTTGGAACCATCGTCCCAGTTTGCTACTAGCAGTCCATAAATACATAATAAGTCTATGATTCCTGCATACTCAGGTGACATTTCGAAGTGTCAAAATAAACCGTGTGAATACAAAAAATAATAATTAAGTTGATGAAAGTCAATCGTACCAAGGTATCCGAACGTCCCCCAAATTTTTAAATGTTCTCTGAGCACAACTGACATGACAACACGATGTAAATCTGATTGAGTGTTTTCCTGATAACGTTTTACGAACATAGGCTCCTCAATCCAGGGGTTTAATTGCCGCATCCGTGATCGAGTAATACGTGACTGAATTTGTTATTGTTCTGCTCGTAAAATCCACAAAATTCAGTGACATATGGCACGCTGACGGTTCACGGATGCGGTGTTGATACTAAACACAAACCTATTATGTTTACATATTTAACGACAAAAAGCCACATGGAAGTAATACCTATAAAACGGCAAGCCTAGCCAAATTAAAATTAAAGCTTACCTGCAGAAGAGAAACGCGGCGCCGGTGTTGTCGTTGTCCTTTGAGTGTTCGGGCCTAAAAAAAAATCATTTAAAATAATTAATACGACCTCTTCCGTATTTTAACACTCCGCGCTTACGCTTTGGAACAAAGTCCTCATCACCGCTGTGGATAATTGGTGGTGGTGGTCTCCTTGACGGCCTAGTCTGAAAGTCCCAAACTGGCATTGGTTCCTCAGTTGTGGTGTCATCGCCACCTAAACGATTTATAACGTTAGGCGTAACAACCTTCGGTTTGCTTGTGGTTCTATGCCCATTGGGCGCACCGACATTCGTGTACTTTCCTTTCACTGTATGCCTGTAACGTAATATACAACATAACGACCATTCCCCCCAAGAATACCACAAAACCTACTTGAAAATAAACGCTTGGGGTATCTGCAAAACTCCACGATATTGTGGCAATTGGTTCACATAGTATGTGTTGCGGTAATTGCGCTTATGTCGAAGCGAATGAGTTGCCGTTCTATCTTCTGTCACGTCACGACGCTGACGATGGTGACGTGAAAACTTCTTTGGCCGCTTACTGACCAAACGCTTCAGATCAGCACTCATCGGGCTGTTATCATCGGTCAAGGATATGACTTCGACGCGAATATCATTGAATTGGGTATCGTCGTCCTTGGTGTCCTCGTCCTTTGATGGCAAAACATCAAAGTAGACCTTTTCGGGATATACATATCTATAGTTCTCTGTGCGATTAAGACGGTTCTGACGGGAAATCTCCTTATATATTCGCCGGGGCAGAAGTTCCATCTCTGGCTCTTGCTCCTCGGATGAGGATTTATCTTCTTTATGCGGATCTGTTTGAGGAATATGAAATTTGTTAAACGAAATGCCTGACTGGGAATAATCCTTACGACATACCATAATCCTCGCTAACAATGTCCTCTTTGTAGTATATGATCGGGTGGTCTTTCGTTGTGGTCTCGGCAACGGCGAACTTGTCCCACTGCATACGTCAAGGCGAACAGAAAATTGAAAATAGAAAACAGGAAAACAAGGATTTTAGAGAATTGCACTGTGTCGGCTTGGTCATGGGTGTGTTGTGTATATTTTGATGGCCATAATGTGTAGTGCGGTATTATCGTAGGCATACCTCGATGTCGTCGACATCCGTGTAGTCTTCATCAGTGTATGTTGGGGCATTGTCGGTCTCCGATGGCCGACAGGAAGCATGTGACATCAAAAGGACAAAAACCAAACATCCAGTCAGAGAAATGCATTTCCGCATCGTGCGGAAGTCATGTGTGTTTGTGATGAACGAGTTCATTTTCGCTTGGAACTTGTGCAATCTGAAAAGGCAAAGCGAATGGTTCTATAACAATTGTTATTAATTATGTGGTGGAGGAAATATCAAAATAAATGTTAAAAGAAGCAGCGATGGCAATCCAACTTATCCCTTCTCCAAGAACATAATCTCAAGATAGCCAGCTTCTTTGATTTTGTATGGTAAGGGTTTGAAAAGTGACTGTCATCGGACTGTCATGGTATTTTAATAAAAGCGACCCAAATATAAAAGCTAACAAATATTATAAAACATAATGGGCCTTACCAACAAACATTTTCAGTGTCAACTCTAAATTTCAGTAGTCCACAGCGAAAATATTTTTAATACAAATTTTGCAATTGTGAGCTTTCGTAAATTTAAAGTCGAGACTAAAATTTGTTACGAGTGCGGCGCAATATATTTTGCCCATTTGCCACAGTGTCTGTTAAATCGAAATTGGAAAATCTGAATTTGGAGTAGCGGGAATTCGCATCAGTAGAAGTGTTCGTGGAGTACCTACTGTTGCCGAAGGAAATTCATACAAAAGGCCACGGGTTACCTTACGTAGCACAGATTCATAGAAAACCCAATCGCCCTAATTTATTTTGTCAAAGAAACTCCGCTTTGAACGCTATTTGTTCTGTAGGTGAGTATATATTTCTTACCTGGCTAAGCGGTTTATAAGAGTTTTTTTGCCTGTTTAATAATTTGTCAAAGGTATTTGATAAACGGTTGGGGAACCACTTAATGCCATTCGGCATGCTATAACCATCCCATCTATCCTTTTTTTTTGTAAGGATAATCCTATTTTTGAACCAAAAATTAAAAAAAAAACCACCGAACCTCCTTTCTCGCTCTGAATCCTTCTTTTACCCTCCTATCCTTCTTTCCTATCAAAAGTATAAAAAGACTTTTTTCACCGAAGAATTAATTCAAATTCTGTCGCTGTAAACACCGCAGTGAGCCTTGGCAAAACGAGGCGAAACTGAATACACAAACCGGGCCAGTATATAGTACCTCTCTATCTGTTTTCGTTCGGGTCGGGTCTTCGAATTTCGCGAATTCGACTCCACAATCAAATGGTAGGTACATACTTGGGCCTACGACGTCATTCATGTCAATCACAGTTTCCAGTCCTCAGTCTGTGCGAAAAAAATCGCCCGCGCTTGTTTCCGTATAGAAAAATCTTATCGAAAACAAAATATAATGTGGCCAGCGACGAACAAACAGTGGACAAAGATGAATTTGAGGAAATGGACTTAGAACAAGATACAGATAATGCATATTTTGCATTCAGTTTCTTAATATCATCCTCCTTTTGGAGAAAAAAAACCTCCGTTTTAGTAAAATTTGGGAGGAAAACCCTCCTCTTTGACAAAATTGAGATGGGATGGTTAGCATGCACATCCAATGGACTACTCCAAATTCCAAACCTTGTGGTACATACATGATACATATCCAGTTACTTTTTCAGCAGTTTATTGAGTATTGAGTATTGAGTATTGAGCTCTTGGGAAGGGGAGACAAGGTGGTGCCTTGTAAGGTTCCACTACGGATAAGTATCTAGGCAGATGTCGCACCGAGTTTCGAGTCGATTTTCCGGCTATTTCGAGATTAATCACTCACCAAGTGTGCTGTCAATCTTCAGAGTTGTTGACTTTGCATAGATGACTTCGTTACAAGCGCCATCTTCATCAGCGTAGGTACTTACAGGGCCCGACCTAGCTATTTCGCCGCTCTGGGCAAAAATAGTTTTTGCCGCTCTTAAGCCGCGGCTGTAAGTCAAAACTTACAAGCAGTTATAAAAAGAAAAAAGATTATAGGAAAACCAACTAAAAAACATGTAGTTAAGATTAATGGAACATAAACAATAGGTCTGTTCCTTTACTTTTAAATCTTACGAATTTTTACTAATTCTTACGAATTCTTACGAATTTTTACTCAGCGCCTCCTTAACTCAAAAAATTCGTAAAAGAGAGTGTCATCGAGAGAGCAAGGTATTACCCCTCCACGGAGAATCTTACGAATTTTTAAACTGCATTTACATTATCACGCACGCGCATTTTTGCACGAGACGGGACAGAGAGATTCGTTTGTCCGCAGTCAATTGCTAATAAAGGCGTAGGAAAGAGATCACAAATCAGACGCCTAAGGTGTCATGGATGTTCTACCCATAATTATAGATACGTAAAGCGGAAGTTCCGGCAACCAACATTTCTGCAATCACATGAAAACATTTCTATTTCCGATTTAAAATATGTGAAATGAAAGTTTTAATAAGTTTCAGTAAATTAAACCAACAATTCATCAATCATTTAAACGAAATAAATAAATAATTGTACGTTCATCACTTCCGGAAGCCATTTTGTTTTATAGGAAAACGAAATTTCGTAAGCCATCGGTATAAAAATATCAACATACATGGCTTTCTCATTATTCCTACGACGTAAACAAGATGGCCGACCAAAAAACGTATCACGTTTTTTTGCGTGTTAGGTAATGCTGTTCCTTTCAGTCAGACGGCTGTTTAGTATTGGGCATCCCTTTAATTTTCCGTGATAGGAATGTGTGACCGTGTAAATGCCCCATTACTTAACAAATTTCTTGGTGTAAGAACGAAAAAGCTGTCAGTCACCTAACAACTAGCAGCTGATTTGAAATTTGTTGTGCCATTTGGCATATGGTGATTTTTTTTTTTTTTTTAAGGTATGTACCTAGCATGTGGAAAGTCGCGGAGGTGATTATGATACCAAAACCAGGCAAACCGCCTAGTGAAGTCACCTCCTATCGCCCCATATCTATACTACCTATGTTGTCCAAGTTATTCGAAAAGATGTTGATTAAACGTCTGAACAAAATAATCGAAGAAAAATCGCTAATCCCAAACCATCAATTTGGTTTTAGAAATGAACACTCCACGATCGATCAGGTGCATAGAATAACAGATAAAATCGAAAAAGCATTTGAAGAAAAAAAGATATGCTCTACTATATTTCTCGATATAGCACAAGCTTTCGACAAAGTATGGCACAAAGGACTGATTTATAAATTGCAAAAGCATCTGCCAAAACAATTTTCAGAAATTTTAGAGTCCTATATATTAGAGAGATTCTTTAGAATTAAACTAGGAAATGACTACTCCACATTAAGAGAAATAAAAGCTGGTGTACCACAAGGAAGTGTGTTAGGCCCTGTATTATATCTCTTATTTACTAGCGACTTGCCGAACAGTGATGAAACAACTGTGGCAACATTTGCAGATGATACTGCTGTACTTGCTGTGGGAGAAACTGTCGAAGTAGCGACAAAAAAACTACAGATTGCAGTGAACAATATAACAAAAAGGACGAAAAATTGGCAAATAAAAATGTTCAGCACATACCTGTATTCATAAATGATAAAGAAGTACATTACGCAAACACAGCCAAATATCTAGGCATGACACTAGACGCAAAACTGCGCTGGAAAGCAAATGTAAAGAAAAAAAGAGAAGAACTAAATATGCGCTACAGTAAAATGTATTGGCTTTATAAGCAAATTCTAAAACCAGTATGGACGTACGGGCTCCAGCTGTGGGCATGCACATACAAAACAAATTTACAGAAAATTCAAACATTTCAAAACAAAGTTCTACGGAATATAGTAAATGCACCATGGTACATAAGAAACACTGATCTGCATAGAGATCTAGAAATAGAAATGATTGAAGATGAAGTCAAAAAAGTAGCTAATAGACATAAACTTAGGCTTCTCAATCATGCCAGCTCAGAAATGAAGGAACTATTAAATACTAGCAATATGACTAGGAGGTTAAGAAGGATAAAACCTTTTGAACTAGCTACATAGCTCGAAAAATAAAACAAAAACAGTATTAAATCCTCTATGGACAAATACTTAGAATATGAATTTTAAAATATGAAAGACAAATTGCTGATTGGTTTAACTACTAGGTGCAATAATTGGAAAGCTGGCTAATCCCCGCCTTGCGACAATGAAATACCAAGAAGGTTGTATCGCAGGGAAAACGGGAAGACGGGAGAAGGGGTTAGTGGGTAAAAATCACCACACCACCTTTTGTTCTGAAAAATCTTTAACAATATCTATACTAAATTCAAACTGTCACAAATCTTGTGCTCTATCGAAATCATAGCCAATCCTGATAGTCTCTTTTGAGTCATGGTAGACCAAAGATAATTTTTTATTATTTTTAGTTTGGAAAAACTTCTTTCACCACTTGCAACCGTTACTGGCAAAGTCAAAAGAATTCTTAGCGCAATACTTCCACTTTTTACTAGGTAGCAAATTTGCCGCCCCTCATTTTTGCCGCTCTGGGCAATTGCCCAGCTTGCCCCCCCCTAGATCGGGCCCTGGGTACTTATAGCGATCAGAGTCCTCGATGGGACGTGTAAACGTAAAAAAAGCTTTTTGTAGCTGTGTTTGTTTTCTGCCCTGTGCGGTTCTGCAGATTTGCATAGTTTGGAGCTCCGTTTTGCTCTGGTTACTAGGTCTAGAAAGTAAGGAAGACCGCGATTTGAACTGTGAAGGTACAAAATCTGGATAGTAAATTCTAAACTACGTACTAGGAAAATGTGTGCATTTGGTAGCCGGTTCATTGCTGGAAGTTTTCCAGGATAGAAAAGGAGAGTTATTAGACAACTTAAGAGAATTTTTACAGCTTGAGTTCACTTATTTTGCCACAAAAGATTCTCATGACATTCTCTTCTGTTTTCTACATTTTGGACACTTTCCTAGGTCCCTTGACTTTAATGAACATTTATTTTTAACCGATCCTTCTTTTAAGTCTGACAATGTAATTATCTTGGTATTTATACGACAAAACTGCTTGTATTTGTGTTCCTAGTAACCTCGGAAAGCAAAATAAAAGAATTTGGATAAAACCTTATTATTTGGATTCGTATCAATTTTGTAAACATAACTCAAGGGAAAAAAATACTTGAGGTAATTTTTAGCAACACTTTTCATATCATTTGGAGAAAGAGCCAAAAAGCTACAATAAATTCAAAATAGATCTATGATCATACGTGAAAAAAATGTAAAAGTATTCTTTTTGATTTTAGCTGGGCTGAAATCCCGTAGCAAAAAATCACGTTTACAAAATCCCGACTACAGATGCCCGAAATCCAAAATCCCAAAACAGAAAATCCCGAAAAACCAAAATCCCGAACCACAAAATCCCGAAAATCATTGAACATGATTAGTGTCTAAAATCGCGCGATTTGAATTTTCATGTAAAATACATAGAAGATTGGTCTTCCTTAAAAGAACGCTGTTATGTGCACTCATACGTCTTTTGATTTATGAAGTTAACACTTTAATTCTCATTAGTTTTCTAATATAAGATATTATCTGACGAGTTATTTTACCGAACAAAAACACGGTAGAAGAAGCTAATTTTACTTAATGAAGTTTTAGTCGTTTGCTTTTGTGAGAATCACAAAGAACGACCAATATTCACTTAGGTAGATTTTTCTGACGAGTTATTTACCAAAAAATACGGTAAGCTCGTTAGACAAAAGTACTTAAGTAGCAATTTAGCCATAAAAATGATTGAATATTTTTGAATTGGGCTGGGAGTTTGGTTTAAAGGTAAGTGAAGATTTCGGTATGGTAGTGAAATATTCATTTAGAATTTAAGTTACCTCATAATTCAACCGTTTTTCCTAAAACGACAAATTGCTTCTTTTGAGAGATTTTGTTGACTTTTTCAATTTAATTTAATTCATTATTATAAAAAAAATGTCTGGCTAAGAAAATCCCGAATTCGGAATTCAAATTTCAAACCCATTTTTCGGGATTTTGTAATTCGGTCAAACGTTGGATTCCCATTTAAGCTCTGCTTTGAGAGTGTTGGGAAAGCACAATAGGTCTATAGACAAACGGCCTTACCTATAATCAACTTTAGTCTGTCATTTTACGGGAAGACTCCAGACTTTCCAAAATCGCTTTACCAATAAACAAAAATAACTAGTTGCCTATCGCTAAGTGTAGGATTAAATGTTAATGGTGAGAAAGTCATGTTTATCTCGGGCATTAGCTAAATAAATTCTCCCTTACTGTCATTTTGAAGAGGAGTGTTGCCCAACCGTCCAAAATCACGGTACTAAATTTCGTAATACGAGCAAATTTAAACACGCTGGTGTTCAGCATGGGCGTTTACAATTATAAATAAATTTTAGTAAATTGTAAATGTTATATAAATTTATTCGTTGTAAAACAACAATGCAAATGGTTTTTAAGTGTAACAAACACATATTTGTAGATAGGTACAAATGCATGCAAGAAATTGAAAAATATTGCAATTTTGTTTTACTATTTCTAACCGCTTAAAGCATATATTTCTGTGTTTTCTCTGTTTTATCTTGTTTAACCGCTAGGTCTTGCTTTTGAATTGGTTTTCCTTTTAAAATAGTTAGCAAGCAATGTACGGATGCTTACTAAAAAAATTATTTTATATAAGTTGGGATATTTCCAAGCCATTCTTGACAGTTGTCGCAAACGGAATAAAATATCTGCTTCTTAAGTTTGAACGGCTCATACCTGAATACCTACTTTTTTCAACTATTCTCAGAACCAGGTAGATATTTGGCTGCAACCAAATCCCTATTAAACTCTTTGCAAAAGGAGTTTGTTTACCGAGAATGAGGACGAGGAAACAATGGTTGGGGTGAAAAGTTTGACTTCACGGAAAATATAGATATAAGAATAGAATTGTCACCACTCGGCAAAATACAAGCAATTTAACAAATTTGGGAACTTCTGAAGAAATAGCAGTAGTATGTGTGAATTCATGGAGGGGAAAACGTGACAGTTTTCGCCCATAAAAATGTACGCCGCAGATTTATATTTTTCTGTGAGAATTTAATTTTGTCGGTTTCTAAGTTTCCCGAATTAAGTAATATAATCTATTACTTTTTAAAAGATCAAATTGTATTTATTTTTACACTTCTACATACTTTGGCAAGCACTGTCTCATTGCAAATTGAAATTCTAAAACGGAAGCGATAGGTTCTTAAAATGCTTAGGCTTCCTACGTGATAGCTATTTCTGAAATGAATTAACAGGCTATTATTTCTATTTGCGAAAATATTCACTTGCTTACGATTAAATAATTGTGATCTTTACACCACCAATAAGGTTTGATTTGCATCAAAGCATTCTAATAAACTGTGTTCCGATTATTGAATAATTTGAAAGTTATATTATTACGAAACAAACACTCATCAATCAATAATAAAGAATTAAAAATCTAAGGAAAGTGTCTATAAAAAGTATTGAAAATTGAGCCCGAACCAATGATAGGGCATTACTGATTTTCATATGATATTTGACAGATCGGCGGATATTTTGTGGATTTCCTATTTCTTTTTTGTATTTTGTTTTTTGCTTTTAATAAACCTCAAAAAGCCTTTGAAAGATATCTGTTGGGTGAATTTAATTGCAATTTATGTATTCCTTTTTTTCGAATAAAATCCTCGTTGTGAAAGAAACCACTGAACTTGTTTTTCACGAAAACAAATTATGAAATTCAAATTCTGCGTGACAACAAATGTAATAGATTCAACAGAAAGTCTTCAAACTAGTAAAGGTCGAGATCAAATTGTTTATATGTACCATTTCAAAAATACTGTACATTTTTATTTAAACTGGCAGCCAACTAATAGTCGAAATTAGTGTTTGATTATTGGTAAGGCCGAAAGGGCCTTACCAAGAAACATTTTTAGTTTCGACTCTAAATTGTAATAGTTCACAGTGGCTACATTTTCCATACAAATTTCGCAATGGTGAGCTTCCGTAAATTTAAAGTTGAGACTAAAAATTTGTTATTATAAGATACGGTGCAAAGACATTCGTTTTATTTAGTGAGCCGGTTCAATGGCGTTATGTCATTTTCCGTTGGTTTCATTCGGGGATCCGCATATTCTGTATAATTCAATAGAACACTGCTTCTGATTGAATCCACAAAAGTATTGGTGAAATGCCATCTACGACAGGAGCTGTCAGCTGACTTGTATAAAATACATAAATTACACTTGTGTCCTTGTGTGAGTGCTTCTTAAGTGGATTCTGACTTCAAATCGAGAAGCGAAATTCTCTTCTCAGAATTACCAGAAGAGTACCTATATTTTGTGAAAGTGGAACGGTTTCAGCAGGGCCGAACCATTGCTAGGAGGGCGCATTGCGAAGAAAGAAATTTTAATATTTTCTTGCCGGACAGATACTGCTCTTTTCACTTTAAACAAAAAGCTTGTTTAAATGTGTCAAAATAACAATATCCATAACACCTATGCTGAATTATTTCTTGGACATTAACTCACATCACTTGCAATGTTGCAACTTAACGGAGAATCTAACTCAAAATATCGCAAAATAAAAACTCACGCACTAGACCTATGCAAGTTCATTTCTTACCTTCCTTATCTCAAAATATTCTACCCTGTTCGTGTTGTATAGGTATATTTTTTGCACATCCACTTACATTTTCAAAGAGAATCCATCTTAAAAGAAAAAAAGTTCCACTTCCTAGTGGAAAGGCGCTTCCTGTAAATCTTTCACAGGGCGCTAGTTTGGCTTGAGCCGGCACTGGGTTTCAGAAGTGATTTTTTCGATTCCGGACTCACTCGAACGCTTCTTTTTGCCCAATGGAAAACAACATTAGACAGACACCTTTTATTCGCGGATGTTTGCCAGACGTTCGGCGGAGTTGGAGCAGTGACCAGTGATCAGCGAAGCCAAGCTCAAACACACCAAGCCGATCATTTTTTTTTTTTTTTCGGAAACGATATCGTCCACAAAAACTGATCCCAAATTTCTTGAATATTTTCAATCATTATAAACTGTCTTGAAAATGAAGAACTTGTTTTTGATGGGCTTGACAAATAGTTTTGAAAATCTAAGCTGTTATCAGTCAGATTGAGATTGGAAAGAGGCCACTTAAAAACCCAATGCTAGTGCCAATTCATTTTTATTTTCAAAACAAAAGGAATTTTGCTTAAAGTTCAAATTTGAAGCACTTTTTCAAATTAAGAGCTTCTAAATTTACAAGAAAATAAATAAACACTAGAAAGCACAGTAACTAAAACGTGTAGCTAAAAAATCCAAATAAACAAATAAAACGCCCTTTCAAGACACAATTTAATTGGCCACTGGATTTATTATCCAAACAAACAACAATATAACAAACAAAGATTAAGTTCAATAGTTGTTCATCACATTAAAAGCCGGTGTTTTTTTTTTTTTTTTTTTTCGATGCTAGTATAAGTACTTTTTAAAATCCACACAAATACGCGAGACTCATGAAACTAAACACACAGGGGTTAAATACGCGGGCCTTACTAACAATCCTTTTAAGTATTCACACTTAACAATTTGTAGGTCACAATGGTAATTTTGTATGTAAATTCGTAGAATGTAGAGACACTAAATAATGACTATAAATACCGCTCGCATCATACAAGACTCATGACCATACATATGTTTTACATTTCCTTTTTTAAATCACTAATCAGAAGCACTATCGCTAGATCTCAAGCAAAGTTCTCTCACCCCGATTTTAAATAAATTCGTACGTAGTTACCGATGATGTTGATGTATGTATTTACATCTCGAACGCACACAGTAACACCGACATCAATTCAAACCCATTCACAAAACTTGTAAGTTGTCAAAACAATCTATATAAAAACATTCCCGCGGCTAGTTACCTTTTGAAAAATTAAACGCCACAATCAACTTAAAATTACTCAGTCGAAGGTGTAAGTATTTTTAATAATAATCAGAATGAAAAATTCTTGACACGCGCTAGTTGGAACGTTTTCTTCTCACTGAAAGAGCTCCACGTTTTTACTTCAATTATATATCGCAATTGGCAAACCGCGAGTGATGAATCGAGCTAGCTAGCATAGCCCCTGTCGTACCGTACGTCATATTTTGGACTTTGTAGCCTTCTTGGAGTCAAGTATACCGCACATTCATCTCTATACTGCGATGGGGTGATTCAAATCTAAATATAGGTTGGACATTTCTGTTGGATATAAAACCACAGACTAAACTGAGGGAATTGTACAAGAATTTTAAAAAGTAGGTAAGAATACTCCTGACTTACTGATAAGCGAACAAAGTTTCACTTTGGCTACGGCCTTTCGCATCGAGCGAGTTTATCTGATCAATTGGGTTTCCATCGGACGTTTTTATAAACAAGGATTACTCATTTCAGTCAAACAATCAGATAATAAAACATTTTCTTGAATTGAAATAATTGGACGATTATTTTGGGTGTTTTGCATTACGTATATTATTTCAAATTGAAAACTGATATCGACAACACTGTGAAAAGGAAAAGACAAAAAAAAAAAGGCTGTGGCTCTAATTAGAGGCACATTGTTTAAATTGTTGTTTCCGAGAATTTTTGTTTTTTTTTCTGTAGAATAGGAGTTTAAGGTCAGGCTGTTGCAATATTCTGAGTAATGTGGTACAGTCTGTGTTTGCATCGGATATTGGTGTTTATCAGAATAAAAAATAACGTATTCCACTTTTACTATAGTTAGATTAGATTTTTGATTTTATTAATTTCATAAATATTAAATTTTCAACAATAATTAGTTAATTAACATAAAATCATTTGACATGGCATTGCGGTCTGCCGGGTTGACAAAACATAGATATGAAATATTGAATATGTATTGCTAAAAGTTTTCATTTATAATATTTTCCCTATTTTGTAGAGCAGTTTTGCAGTACTTAGTAAGTATCGACATGTTTATCTAATCTAGGACTTCTATAACTTGATTCTCCGATAAAACATCGCTTCCAAGAATAGACCTCCTCGTTTCACGCAGTATTGGACACTTGCCAAAAAAATGGACTGTGTCCTCCCTTTCTTCCCGATTGCATAAAGCATAAACAACATATTGACGGTAAATCATCCCTGTGAGGAATGTAGTTTAATTTCAGGAGCTCTCCACGTATCTTCAATACTGTTGCTATGACATCAGTGGCGTACTCATCATGAAAGAAGTTTCTCTCCTGCAGGTTATGACACAAATGGCTATAGATTGATCTGTGGAGTAACCCTGTTGCTTTGTCCACGAATTCTTCTCTGTTCTTTTCGTCCATTTGAGCAATAAACTGGTACAACTGTGGCTTCTAAGTGGTTGATGAATCCTCTAGATATAGTTCTGTACCATTACCACTAGCCAGTTCCAACCATTCATTAAACCATCCAATTTTCTTTTCAACCGTATAAGCCATTGCTTTTTTTGGTAATCGATAATTAGGCATGTTGCGCACTTGGAGACTGTAATCCACCTGCCGTTTAAGGGTTTTTATAAAGAGTGGCGATAAGCTTGTTTCTAGCTTAAGCATATAATTTGGCGTTTTCGATGGAAGGTGAAATGTTCTCTTTAGGTAATACCTCAGGAGCTTCTCCACCGTATCATACCTCTTGCCACCCCAAACTTGTGATGCGTGCAAGAGGATAGATTCCGACACCAGCTTCGAAAACTTTGAACTTGCCACTATGCGCGACATATGTGTTGCTAAAGCATTTTCTCCAAGCCACCTAAATAGCAGTTTTTGACTTGGCCAATTTTTCATTGAGATGATTATCTCTCCATATTGAGACTTCTCGTAAAATAGGCTCCTTAATATTTGTACTTGTAACGAAATTATTGGGAACATCAAGAAAGATGTGATTCATTTTTCTTTCCCGTAACCTTCCGCTTCATAATTCACCCTTATGACCCATAATTACAGGACTTCATGAGTCATACTCCTTGACTACTTGGATAAGCTCACCGTTAAATTTCCATTTTTTATATGCGCAATTCCTTCCACCTCCTTTTTTAAAAATCATTACTTGGGATCGCAGTAGCCTAGTGGTTAGTGTGTTGGACTGCTATGCGGGGGTCCCAGGTTCGAATCCCGCAAAAACCCAATTCCGACTTAGGTTTTTTTTTTTCCGCTGCGCTACCTCTCGCGAACGTCTGACAAACATCCGAGAGTATAACTGTCTTGAAAGAGCTTCTCAATTAGCCGTTTGGAGTCGGCATAAAATTGTAGATCCCTTCCATTCGTTCCAAAAATGAGAAACTCACACAAAACGAATGGTTGTGAGAAGCTAGGCCTAGGGTCTCTCCGGACCTGTTGCGCCAACTATTTATTTATTTTTAACTACGAGATTCCACATTTTACAGTTGTTAGATAGCCGATTTATAGAAAGCTGTAGGGATTCAGGTACGAGCGCCAGCAACACAATGTCATCTGCGAACAAAAGTGCTTTAATTAGTACTCCTGCATACGCTATGCCTCCTGGCAGATAATCAACTATGTCCTCAATGAATAGTGCGAAAAGGCTTGGACTCAGAGCACATCCTTGTCTTACTCCTGACCAGGATTGAAACAATTCAGATAGTTTTTCACCGTTCCATACAGCTGCTTTCGTCTCTATATATACCTAGGTTTCTAAGAACTCGTCCGAACTTTCGGGTCATACCCGTGCCATAAAGCTTGTAAAATATAGTGCGTTTCGATCCACAGTGTCAAAAGCTGCTCTAAAGTCGACGAAGAATGCGTATAGTTTTTTATTCCTTGATACTTTTACTTGTTTTGACACATTAAAAAAAACCCGTTGCCATCGAATTATTAAAAACTATTTTGTTTTTATACCTAACACAGATTTTTAAACTTAAAAAAAAGAACAATTAACTGTGGAAGTGCAAGTCATCTTTGAAATATTTGCGAATATAGATGCGTTTTGCAAAATAGGTAGATAGCAGCGAATTTTTAATTTTGGCCTTCTCGTCGGTGTATATAGGCAATATCTTTATGTAGAAATATCTTAAAATAAATGCATTCTGGCCAAGTTTTAATGGCATTATGTAAAAGCAATACACATGAAGAAGCAAAATCAACAGATTTTGCCGATAGATATCATCACGCCAACCATGAAAATGTGGTTAATGAGATTCGCCAACAATTTTGGATCCCGAGACTAAGGGCGTAGGGCAACTCTAAACAAAGTGCGACGGAGCTGTCAAAATTGCAAAAATCATCAAGCGCAACCGTCGCCACCGAAAATGTCTTTACTACCATTAACGCCTGTCGATGCATTCTGTCGGCTATTCACATACATTGGGGTAGACTACTTTGGGCCTATGTTCGTATCCGTCCGTCGAAGTAGCGAAAAGAGGTACGGCGTGTTATTAACATGCTTGACATGACAACTCGGGCGATCCATCTCGACGTGGCCTACTCCAGTACTCCTTGTCAACAGATTCATGTATCATCGCGATTCGCAATTTTATTGCTCGACGCGGTTCCCCATTAGACCTATGGGGAATGCTGCTACAGATCTGGCAATGTCGGAAATAGCAGGTTGACAAACTGTCAAGAGTGTGCCACGAGTTTTGGTTTTTGATTGCGGTTAGGAAGAAGAATCGATGGAGACTTTGACAGAATTTGCTGATTGAGAAAACTAAAGTTAACTTAAATTACTTATTTACTAGCTGACCCGGCGAACTTCGTTCCGCCCAAATTCGTTAAAGTAATGAAAATAATAATTCCGAGCATGCACAATGCACATGCTACTCAATTTCTTTCGTATCAGTCAGCCTTTCGCTTTTTCACTAAAGTCCTTTAAATGAATTAAATAATTTACATAAATTCTTACGTCACCCACACTTCAGCATTAGCTGTTACGGCAATAAATTTGAACTCAATCGATTCGGTGGATTTCAAAATATTTTTTTGAATTTAACTATTTGAAGAAAATAACAGTACAAAATTAGCTCGAATAGCTTATAGTTATAATAAAAGCTATATTCGTGGATATCATCTGAGTATATTTAAAATGTCAGCGAAATAAGGCCGACAAGTGAAATAAGACAGAAGGAGGAAATTCGGCTATTTCTCTTCCACGAATATTGGAATTCGGCATTAATTCACGGCACCGGTGGGGGTTAAAGTTTGGATGTTGAATTACGGTGGGCATCCATTATAACTACCATGGATGTCCACCGTCCATTCGTCCTCTTTTTCGCTACTATGTCCTCTCCGATGTTTTAAGTAAAAAAGAACATTTGGAGGTCAAAAAATGACTTGATTAACCATTATCGACTGTATTTTTACTTGGAAAATGTCCTCTTTTTGTGATTGGAAAAATACTCACAGAAAATTCTTATAACAAATATCCGATACCGAATTTGCGATGTAACGAATGCTTTTCAGATTTACATTAGTATCTCTATTTAGCGAATGGTTCCCACGATTCTCTATCGGATATAACGAAAGTGTATTTAAATTGGATAAACATTTAATTCAATATTAAATAAAAACGCGTAATAAACACATTTTTTTATGACTTCTTTTAGTGAAAAAATCGATCGATATAACGAATACTCTCGATATAGTGAATGACATCAAACATTAAATCATTCGTTATACTGAACGTCCACTGTATGTGAAGTTTCTTTAAAGGCTAAAATACTTTGCTTTGCTGGGTTCGAAGCTTAAAAAAACAGGCCTATCATCACCTAAGATATTCGTTTTCCTCCATTTTCAGTTTCGCTCCCTTTCACGTTTCTATAATGTAGGTAATTGATAAAATAAGAAGGTAGTATGCTGAAAGTCAAATTTTTCAAATTAGCATTCGAATTTGCCATTTTAAATCAAAAATTAAAATTTGTTATTCTTTCAAAATCAGCTGTGTTAGCTCACAATAGCAAATGAGTGATTATGAGTCAGAATGATGACGTTGAATTCAACTTTTTTTAAAGTTGATTTATTACTAGATTTTACCGATTTCTATTACTAAGGGAAAATGATTTTTATGAATTTTAAGCAAAAATAAACAATTCTTACATTTTAATTTTATTTCAGCGAGGGTCTCAACCCCTAAACCCCTACCTCCGTTTGCCCCTGAATACGACGCAATTTCAAATCAGTTCTGTGGGAAATCGAATACACACTTTCTTGCAGATACCCGTTTGCTCAAAAAAACATGTTAACTCCGACATTTCACTCAAGCATTAGCTTTTCTGGCAATTTAATTGTTTCATCATTTTCGAGTTTGAAAGTTAATTACTGTGCTCCCGGGTAACAGTTACCATCGACAAAATAATTCGCATTAATTTAAAGTTTGAAACGAAAATGATTACCAAATAAAAATGAAAATCAACTTCGAGAGAATTTCTGCTCTTTGAATTTCGTTTTTGATAAAACAAATCTATGAGTCTGATTGAGTCATCATGTTCGACGAGTAAAACAAAAAAAAAACGAAGAGGGAAAACAAAAAGTTTTCGATTCTCGCAGAAATAAAAATTTGAAAACTTTTGTCAGACAAAAAAACTTTTCAGCAGAGAAATGTCAATCAATTTATTATTTAAGAGTACACCAACAAAAGTACCGATAACCGATGTATACGTGAATATTTACATTATTTGTTTGACAGGTAAAAACGGACGAGAGAAGTTTCACACGAGTTGATTCGTCAACTTGAATAGCATGAGTTGGTCACTCTTTGATTTTGCACAAACATATTTTTGGGAAAGATTAGCAGACTGAGTGATTTGGGTTTTCCAAAAAAAAAAAAAACTGACAATAGGTACTATCAGAATTGGCAGAGAGATAACTTCCACTTCTCGTGAAATCTGACAAATCGAAGGATATTGTAACCTTTGTGCAGACTCTAGACGTTCTTATCAGTCTTGTCGATTGGGCTCACTGTTGTGGTGACAAATTTGCTTCGTAATAATGACAATTGCCCAACTGCGGGTGATCCACATTTTGGATTGATAAGAAAAACTCAAATTCTTGTCCGATTACGATGCCCTCCTTACACCTCCTAAATCAGCGGAGGTGTCTGAATTGTTGCGCATTTGTACAACAGGGGTGACATGGAACATGTGCAAAATATCATCACAGCTAGATACTATTGTTCTGAGTAAAATATAGATTTCTCGTGAACAGAGCTCTTGTCTCAGTGATGAGTAATCAACATTTTCCCAATTACGTCATAGAAAATGTGACTCCTTGTGGGGCTTGGGCATAGACATAGACACGGTTCTTATTCAGGAAAGATGGTCAACATCACAGTAGTGCACACTCATTGCACGATGAATTGTGATTTTTTGTATTTGTTTTTTTATGAAAATGTATCCGATCCTCCTTTGGTAAAACCGAGATTATCTCATTAAATGCATGGCTACAATGGTAGACTTTGTAGCGGGTGGTGGATAGTGGATGTTTGTTACTTACCTACATCTGGCGAACGGACTACAATATGGGGAATGAATGAATTTAGCAAGATCTCAGATTATTTTTTTCATAATAACATAATAAGTAATGGGAGTGGAAGACTGATACTTTCCAACTTGAACGGTGATTGTTTATAGTTTATTAAAAAAATATGTCTGCGCAGCAATTAGCTGAGCAATTAAATGTGAGGCAATTAGACTGTTGATTTAAGTGTTTCTTAATTTACATAGCTGGTAGTAAGTTAAATATCATACGTAGATTACATATCCATGTGCGTATATACGGTCTTGGGTTTTCATGCAGATTGTTTGACTAATAGAGGTAGTAAACAATTGCGCTGTAATTATTTATGGAACTGGAGTTAGATATGTTTCATGTTGGCTATAATTTGGGTAAATGTGTACAGTTCGATGATATATTGTGTTTTGCGTATTTATCTTAATTAAGGTCTTATCTGACTTTGATGTTGTTGAAAATCTTGTACATAATTAAAGAACTCTAGCTCTCTATCTCTATCTCTCTCTCTCTCTCTATCTCTCTCTTACATACATACTTTGAATTTGCTTTGTATCATAATTTTATAATATTTTCTTCCTACATAATTGTATTGAATTCAGTAATCACTTTTCTTTCGTCCAAAGCGGATCAATAAAGTTTATATTTTCACGTTAGTCTTGGCCTTTCTTCTTTTCTTTTTATCGTCGGGAATTTCCTTCCACGTGCTCCACACGTTTTATTTCATGGTGCCGAAACCCGGGAAGAAAGGCGAACGGAGACAAGAAATATAAAATAAATAATTTGAAAAGTTTACTCGAATCGTTTTTTTGTTGGTACCCTCTTAATTTGCGAATTTAAAATAATGGAACTATCCGCGCGGTCTGCCTACAGAGGGCAAGTAACCAAAATAGTTAAATCCGCGGTCGAGTTTCTGAATTCCGAAGAATCTAAATTAAACCACGAAGATAGGATCGATGATATAGAAGAGGAGCTCTTAGCGTACATTCAACGTTTAACAGCAGCGCACGAGAGTCTCATGAATGCCAATCAAGAAATAAAGAACAAAAATCTTCTTAAAGTAGATGATCTGGACAGAGAGCTAGAAAAAATAGCGGACTATCAAGATTTAGCTGTAGGTACGATTGCTCGTTTAAACTCCCGATTGCTTAAGGTTCGGCAGAAGCAAGCGCCAGTTGCAGTGAGTCCGGAAATGCAACCTCCATACCAGAATATGTCAACTGTTCAGAGCTGTTCCATTAAGCTTCCTGTTTTACCCCTGAAAAAGTTCGATGGTAATTTTCAGGATTGGCTACCATTTTGGGAGCAGTTTCGGACAGCGGTGCACGAGAACAGCAATTTGTCATCATCCGATAAGTTCAGTTACCTCGAATCTGTGTTAGTGGGCAGCGCAAAGAAAATTATTGCGGGTTTTACCCCTTCAGAAATCTGTTACGATGCTGCCATCTCACTTCTCCAGGAGCAGTATGGGGAAACCGAACGACTCGTCGACAGGCAAATGCAACAGTTGATTTCTCTTCGGCCTATTCACTTAAAATCTGACGTCACTGGTTTGCGAAACCTATACAACTCAATTACATCATGCAGCCGCACACTTACTTCCTTGCAAATTCCCTCACACCAATACTTCGTTATGCTTAAATCAATTTTGCTCCGTTGCTTACCCGCCGATCTTCGTGTTGACTTTTACCGCACAGTAGAAGAAGATAACGATACTGAAGAAGTGAACAACTCTTCACATGATGGGACTTCTACTCTTTCTAACATTGGAGATAAGCAGGTGCAAGGTATAATGCGATTTTTAAAGAAAGAGGTGGAATCGCTCGAAAGAAGCCGAGTAGTCTCTGCCGTTGCAAATAGCAAACAATCGACATCGACATCCAGTACAGCAGTTAGCCTTGTTTCGGTGAGCGATAAAGATGTATGTTTGTTTTGCACATCCACCAAGCATAGTACGAAAGAATGTGACAGTGATACAACAGTCGTAGAGAAAAGAGAAATGTTGCGAAAAAGTGGCCGATGTTTTCGTTGTGCTAAACGCGGGCATTCCTCTAAAAAATGTCGAAGCTCAAAGTGGATTTCGTGCAAAAAATGCAAAGGGAAGCATATGACATCAATGTGTGACCCATCGTTAGCAAAAGGTGCACCGGTAGTCACATCGGAGTTGTGCAAAATTCAACTGTCTTTCTGAAGACAGCTCGGGGCATTGCCGTAGCTCCGAGCCAGCAAAAAAAAAATATTAATTCGTTTTATTATTGACGGCGGCTGTCAACATTCCTACATTCGCGAGAGTGTGGTACAGAAACTCAACCTAGTCTCAATTGGCGAAGTAAACATTGCGGTGATTCCATTTGGAAGTAAGGACAAGGCTCCAAACCAAAAGTTAAAAGTAGTAAAATTCATCATCCAAAGTCAGTTCAGCGACAAAAGTGTAGAAATTAAGCCAGTGGTTGTGCCAGACATATGTGTCGACGTACTATGCGCCCCTGACAGTTCGTGTTCCACGTTCCAAGGACTTCGGTTGGCTGATTCTCAACAAGTTTCCATCGAGACAGAAGAGGGTCTTAGTGTTCTCGTCGGATCTGACTTTTACTGGAGCGTTGTGACCGGCAAACAAAGACGAGTATCTCCAGGTTTGAGAGCAGTGGAGACGATATTTGGATGGACAATACAGGGACCACATTCGACGGCTGGTAAGAGTTTTATTTCAACCAGTAATTTATGTTCCTCGTATATTCTCAGTACAAGTTTAATGCTGCCTGTTCTCAATGATGACGACATCAAATCCTTTTGGGCACTGGAAACCATCGGCATTCGAAGCGAAGAAGAGGAAAACGAACACCTAGCAGAGAGTTTGATCAACCAATGTATCACAAAACGAGGCCAGCGGTACGAGGCTACACTCCCGTGGAAAAGTCCAAACGTGTTGATGGTCTGCAACAGGAAGAGTGCTATCAATAGATTGAATTTGCTTTCAAGACGGTTATTAAGGGCACCTGAGAAGTTTAAGGAGTATGATGTTGCAATACGCCAGTTGGTATCGGATGGTGTCGCTGAACTTGTTCCACACGGTAAGAAAACTTCTAATCGCATATTTTATCTTCCGCACCGGCCAGTTTACAAGGCTGAAAGCACAACAACGAAAATGCGGATTGTGTTTGATGCGTCTGCCTGCACAGAGGATGTCCCTTCTCTAAATGAGCAGCTACACGTGGGTGCGAATTTGCTGCCAGATGTTCTGAAGGTTTTGCTGAATTTCCGTTTGGGACGTTTTGGTGTTGTAGCAGATGTAGAGAAGGCTTTCTTGCAAATACTGCTCAATGAGAAAGATCGCGACAGCCATCGTTTTATTTGGTACTCACAACAAACCTCGCTAGTTCAGTCTCCAGTATATGAGGACTACAGGATGACCAGGGTCACCTTTGGGGTTAATTGTAGCCCATTTCTCCTAACTGCGACTTTGCGTCTACATTTGGCTCATGAAAAGCCTCGTTTTCATTCTACGTGCGAAGTGCTCGAAAAAAGCTTTTATATGGATGATCTAGTACTGAGTGTCGACACGGAGGAAGAAGGTGAACGAGTTAGCCAAGAAGCCGTATTGATTCTGAAAAACGCGTCTATGAACCTGCGGAAATTTAATTCGAACGGTTCAAGAATTAGGAAGACGATGGGTTCATGCGACACTCCAGCGATTCAGAAGGTTTTGGGATTAATATGGTTTGTGTTTAGCGATGAAATTGCTGTGCCCTTTCAATCCGTTGAGAGCTTGATCAGTTCGAATTTAGCAAAAGGGACTAAACGTAACGTTCTACAAATCATTGCGCGGATTTTTGACCCCCTGGGGATGCTAGCACCAGCTATTATAAAGATAAAGATCCTCTTCCAAGCCGTATGGAAGGAAAAACTATCTTGGGATGAAATTCTAACACCGGATTTATTGGCTGAGTGGGACGAGTGCATCAGGAGTCTACTGCGTTTAAAGCAGGTGACAATCCCACGATCGGCCTTGGGTATGTGTTCCGCAGGAGTGATACACATCCACATAGTGTTGCCAGATGGTTTTTGATGAAAGTAGTTCATGGGGCTCCAAGTCCCGAACTTTCCCGGACAAATGACGATCAGAAAAAGAGTACAAAACAAGGACGAAAAAAACAAAATTTTTATTATGATTCTTAGAATCTCAAGTATACATTATTAGTTCTGTTCGTTTACTAGATTTTAACCCTTTGTATCACCGTGTTGCAGAAATGCAAAATACTGCAAAAGTATTTGTCAAATTAATAGATATCATTTAAGAGAGTGATTTAAGAATTTTCCCATATCTACTACTATGATTGACAAAAAAGGCTTTTATAGGGGAGAGTTTTCCCTTTTTGTCAGTTTAGTCCATTCAGATAACAATCAAGTGAGGAATGCAACTTTGGAATTTTTTTATATAATTAAAAATAATGTTTGTGGAAATCAATTTGCTTTACTAATCAAGTGAGTATAAATAATACTTGCTTTAGAGATTTTTATCTTAGCAAAATGAAGCCTCTATAACGCAATGTTGTAGATATGCAACCAATCTTTTTTTATAAATAAAATACAAAATATCAAAATTATTTCGTTTTCTTTTATAAGATTATTATATACAATACCAAAGAAAGCTGAAAATCCTTATTTTTTTTAATTTGGACACATTGCGATACAAAGGGTTAATTATCTCCGACTGATTTTTCGATTAATTTCTAAATTAAGTGGATAAGTGAAAATAATCCCGGACATTTTATTAAAACTATACCGGACGTTCCCCGCAGAAGCAAAAAAGAGTGCATGTCCGGGAAAACCCGGACGGATGGTAAGGCTACGATCCACATATTCGCAGATGCAAGTATGAAAGCGTACGGTACCGTGGCATATGTCAAGAACATCAATCCAGCATCTCAATGCTTACTTACTTACTTAGGTGGCGCTACAGTCCGGGGTGGACCTGGGCCTCAACCAATACGCCTCTCCAGTTAGCGCGATCTTTGGCTAACTGCCTCCAGTTGCGCACTCCAAGTTGGTTGAGGTCCCCTTCCACTTGCGCGCGCCACCTAAGGCGAGGTCTTCCTCTACTGCGTTGTCCCTCCGGGTTAGAATCGAAGACTCTTCGGGCCGGAGCGTTGGTGTCCATTCGCTCTACATGTCCCAGCCATCTTAGACGACTGATGCGTACTTTTCTGACTAGGTCGATGTCGCTGTACAGCTCGTAGAGTTCGCTGTTAAATCTTCTCCTCCAAAACCCGTCAACGCAAACGGGACCAAAAATCACTCGAAGAATTTTGCGTTCGAAACGACCAAGGAGATCTTCATCCGCCTTTGATAGCGCCCATGCTTCTGCACCATAAAGCAGGACTGGGATGATGAGGGTCTTATACAGAGTTTCCTTAGTATTTCTCGACAAGGCCTTACTTATCAGTTGCCGTCTTAGGCCAAAGAAACAGCGGTTGGCAAGTGTGATTCTTCGTTTGATTTCTGATGTGATGTCGTTATCAGAGTTTATAGCGGAGCCGAGGTAGACAAAGTCCCTAACTACCTCAAAGTTATAGCTGTCTATCGTGACGTTCTGCCCGATTCGTCGATGTCGTGTGTCCCTTCTTGTTGACAGCATATATTTTGTTTTACCCTCATTCACCACTAAACCCATTTTTGCCGCTTCTGCACTAATACTTGCAAACGCACCAGTTGTACCAACAATGTCAATGTCGTCAGCGTATGCAAGCAGTTGCACAGACTTATAGAAAATTGTGCCTCTGGTGTTGGCTTGTGAGTTTCGCACAATCTTCTCAAGAATGATGTTGAAGAAGTCACATGACAGCGCATCACCTTGTCTAAATCCTTTTTTGACATCAAAGGTCTCGGTGAGATTGTTTCCGACCTTTACGGAGCAGCGAGCGTTCTCCATCGTCATTCTGCACAATCTGACAAGCTTGGCAGGGATGCCAAAACCAGACATGGCTCTGTATAGCTCGTCTCTATAAACGCTGTCATATGCGGCCTTAAAATCGATAAAAAGATGGTGAGTATCGATCTGGTATTCTTGGGTTTTTTCCAGGATCTGCCGTAGTGTGAATATTTGATCGGTCGTGGACTTACCGGGCCTAAAACCGCACTGATAGGGACCTATCAGATCGTTGACGAATGGTTTCAGGCGTTCACACAATACAGCAGACATGTTCTTATACGCAGTGTTCAGGAGACTGATGCCTCTGTAGTTGGCGCAGTTTAGAGGGTCTCCTTTCTTGTGGATCGGGCAAACAATGCTGAGGTTCCATTCATCAGGCATACTTTCCTCTAACCAAATCTTGGAGATGAGTTGGTGTATGCACTCTACCAAGTCATCTCCGGCTGCCTTGAAGAGCTCGGCAGGTAAGCCGTCTGGACCAGCAGCCTTGTTGGATTTAAGCTTAGATATTGCTATCCTCACTTCATTTTGGTCAGGTGGACTGAAATCTTGGCTGTCATCGTCCAGGTTGAATGGATCGTTCTGCCTAACAGCGGAATTTGTGTCGTCTTCG
The DNA here is from genome assembly GCA_946477585.1 of Cheilosia urbana. Classification (NCBI taxonomy): domain Eukaryota; kingdom Metazoa; phylum Arthropoda; class Insecta; order Diptera; family Syrphidae; genus Cheilosia; species Cheilosia urbana. The sequence continues at coordinate 123,253,580 of OX297853.1, forward strand.
CCGTTTAGCAGTCTGCAGAAATGGTTTTTCCATGTCCTCAGCACCGACTGTGACTCTACTACAAGGTTTCCTTGCTCGTCTCTACAGGTCTCCGTTCGGGTCTTGTTGCCATGACACGTTCTTTTTACCTTTTGGTAAAACTTCCGAACATTGTTCCTGGAGTAACACCTCTCTATATCCTCGATCGCGCGCTTCTCATGCTCTCTCTTTTTTCTCCGGAGAAGCCGATGTTCTTCCCTCCTTTTTTGCTCGTAGAGCTGACGAGCTGCTCTCGTCCTTCTATGCAGCGACGCTTCGTAGGCACTTTGTTTTGCTGCATGTGCTTGCCGGCACTCTTCGTCAAACCAGGGGTTTCGGGGGGGTGGGCTGGTGAAACCGAGCACATCAGTTGCGGCGTTTTTGATGGCTTCTTGGCATCGGCGCCACTGGTCTTCGGCACTTGATGCTGGCAGCATAGGACTTCTCGAAAGGTTGAGGGATACGCGATCGGCAAAGGTTCTGGCGGTTTGTTGCGTTTGTAGTCGTCCAACGTTAAATCTCCTCACAGTATTTTCTCGTTGTTGTGGCGTCTTGGATATCCGCATCCGTACCTTGGCTACAACAAGGTAGTGGTCCGAGTCTATGTTGGCCGCTCGGAAAGTTCGGACATCTAGAATACTGGAGGAGTGCCTTGCGTCGATCGCAACGTGATCAATTTGGTTGACGGTTTGATGATCAGGTGACCGCCATGTTCCTTTGTGTATATTGAGGTGAGGAAACCGTGAACTAGCTATGGTAACATTACGTCCCGCAGCAAAATCAATCAGCCTAAGTCCGTTTCCAGACGTGGTGTCGTGTAGGCTGTGTTTTCCGATTGTGCTACCAAAGATGTCCTCCTTTCCTATTTTGGCGTTAAAATCACCCAAGACGATTTTAACGTCATGCTTAGGACATTGCTCATATGTTTTGTCGAGGAGCTCGTAGAAACATTCTTTGGTAGCATCGTCTTTATCTTCTGTGGGGGCGTGAGCGCATATCAGGCTGATGTTGGCGAATTTAGCCTTGATGCGGATAGTTGTAAGGCGTTCACTAACGTGTCGAAAGCTCAAGACTTCTTGCCTAAGTCTGCCGCTTACAACAAATCCGCATCCAAATAGACGCTGCTTTTGTTCTCTGTAGCAGTCACCGTAGTAAATGTCACAGTTTTTCATCCTCCTTTTGCCCGGCCCATCCCACCGCACTTCCTGGATGGCGGTGATACCTGCTTTGTAGCAGTCTAGGGCCTCCGCTAGTTGTTCGGCTGCACGCGGTCTGTTCAGAGTTCGAACATTCCACGTGCAGATCCGAACGTCATTGTCCTTTCATCCCATTGCATCTCAATGCAGCGTTTATTTTTTGTGTGCGAAAAGCAGAGTAGCTCCACTCAAGCAGGATGGAACTAAAGAACTTACCTTGCCGAAGTTAGAGCTTACGGCAGCTTTAATTGCCTCCCGATTGTGTTCCTATTTGAAGCAATCTCTTAAGGTTTCCGTTGATAAATATTTCCTGTGGACGGATTCGAAAATCGCACATAGCTGGATAAAAGGAGAAATTCATCGTTGGAAACCCTACGTACAGAGCCAAGTAGCTGAAATTCGCCGCCACACAATCACATCCGATTGGCGTCATTGTAATGGAAAAGAAAACCCGGCGGATCTTCTCACAAGGGGGATAGCGGCTGATACGCTACGATCATCTGAGTTATGGACCCATGGACCGAGTTGGCTTATGGACAACATAGCCTACGAAAATGACGACGTCGGAAATGATCAGAGCCATTTAGTTCAGTTGGCCTTGCTGACACAAACACACACATCTTTGAACGCTTCGCTAGAACCCTTGCTTCGATACGAACAATTTAGTAGTTGGAAACGCCTGCTGAGGGCTACCAGCTATTGCTTCCGTTTTTTGCAATTGTGCAAAAAAAAGAGCGTACTGTCTTCGGAGCATTTGTCTGCGAGCGAACTTGACGTTGCTGAAGCATATTGGCTAAGGTACTTACAATCAGATAAATTTACTAATGAAATTTGTTTCTTGCAGAAAGAAAAGCCTTTACCTCCTACGTCCAATATTGCGCAGTTGCTCCCTTTCATAGACAATAGTGGCATTATGAGAGTACGTGGCCATTTTCAATCGTTAGAAGAATCTGTGGAGTTCAAACATCCTGTAATATTACCGCCCGTTTCCTATATTGTCAATCTCTTAATTGACGACTGCCATGAAGCGACTTTACATGGAGGCGTCAATATTGTTCTGTCGGAGCTGAGAAAACGATTTTGGATACTCAAAGGTTGCCAAGTGGTCAAGAAAAGGCTTCGAAAATGTGTCAACTGCAAGAAACTTTGGGGAAAACCAGCTTCACAACCCTTCGGGCCCCATCCAATTGAAAGGCTAACATTGTCACGGCCGTTTGACAATGTTGGTGTCGATTTTGCAGGACCTCTATACATTTTTGACAAACCCAGCGGTGAAATGAGTAAAGTTTATCTTATGGTCTTCACGTGCGCTGCCATCCGCTCGGTGCACATAGAACTGGTAACCAGTTTGTCTACAGATAGCTGTTTGATGGGCCTAAGACGTTTTGTGGCTAGAAGGGGTGCACCGTCGGTCATATTTTCCGACAACGCCAAAACTTTTCGCAGGGCAGCTCTAGAATTGGAGGGGATTGGTTCTGCTTTCGACACAGAAGCATTACAGCGCTTTTGTACTGACAAGCGCATTAAATGGAAGTTCATTGTTGAACGAGCTCCTTGAGTTACATATATACATATTTGTGCACAACTGGAATCCGCATAACAGGAACTTGTTTACCAGATCTGTGCACAACTGCACCTGTTATGCGGATGATAACAGAATCGTGTTTACCAAAACTTTTACTGCTTATGCCTGCCTAACACAGAGCATAGCAACTTAGCTCACAGCACAACAAGAACTGTGTTATTTACTGTTGGCCTATCGTGTGTTGTTTTTTTGTGTGTTCTTTTGTCTCCCTTTTGTTTCTACTTTTTCTTTTCTGTTATCGGTAATGTTAACCGAGCTTACTTTGAGCCAAGAAGAATAAATGTAGTCAGTTGAATTTGATATTTTGCCAAATAAAGACTAATTTTGAAAGTAATAATTATTGTGTATATTAATATTTTAACATAACTGGCGCAGTCGGCAAAAACCGAGAAAAGACACGACGGTGAATAAAAAAAAAAAAAAAAAAAAACAGTGAGTGAATAAACTATTATTGAAATAAAGTGTAAATATACAAAGAGAAAAAAGAAAAAAACATTAACAAAAACAATATGAATACGAACGTGCTGGAAGCTGTAAAGGGGTTATCGGAGTTTACTGGATTGCCTGAGGAGCTGGATCTATTTATCAAGCAAGTTGATTATTTATATACATATATAAGTACTTATGATGCAAATTCAAAAGGCTTTCTTGATTTAAAAATTAGAAGTAAGATTAAGGAAAAAGCTAATTTAATATTAATAAATAATAATAATCCAATAAATTGGCCTGATATCAAAAGTGTTTTAAAGTTAAATTGTGGTATCGATGAAAGCATAGAGAATATTATAAATGAGATAAAAGTTCTCAAATTTGAAAATTCCGTTGAGGAATTGTTTGAAAGAAGCCTAAATCTTTTGACTAAATTAAACATAAAATCATCATTAAGTTCTAATGTTCCTGATTGGTTTGATGCAACTCAAAATGAGAGCTTGGTCCTAAAACTTTTTATAAACAAATTGCCTAGTGAGCCCAAACTCATTTTAAGTGCTAGAAATCCTTCATCTCTCAGAGAAGTCAAGGAAATTCTAATCGACACTGACAATTTTCATCGACGTTATAACAGTAATTTTAATTTACGTACACGATTTCCAAATCCTCAACATATACGACCCCCAAACAATTTTAATACTGGCCTTATTTATCCAAGAAATACTGCACCGATTCACGCAGGAAACTTTCTACCTAATTCAGGAAATGTCCGGTATTCTAATCCAAGACCATATTATAACATGCGAAATGTTATCAACTCTCCAAATAATAATGAATACTATCAGCATTATCAGCAGCCTAACCAACAATATACCCAACAACATTTTTTGCCTAACCTTCCACAAAATTTTGTTCAAAATGGACCTTCAAGTTTTCAGCAAAATATTCCTCAAAATTTTTCGCAACATCTCTCTCCAAATCATTACTCCAATAGTCCAAACTACTCTTATCCTAATAGTGGAAATAATTCTCGAAGTATGCAAACTATAAGAAATTCTGGTAGAAATAGGGTTGATAATATGGAGGTAGACCATTTTCAACCAAGCAATTTTTCAGGTAGTGAACACATGGCAAACCAAGAAGTTAATGATTCCAGGGTTCAAAATTTTCAATCAATCACGTCAGAGCTCTACCCTTTATAATAGTCCAAACAAGGTCTAGTCCAATCAAATTGCTTGTTGATTCTGGAGCAGGAACATCCGTAATTCAAGAAGGAATATTTCACAGCTCTTTCAAAACAGAACTTGAAAAACCCCTTCTACTAAAATCAATTAGTTCAAGCATTTACGCAAATTCAAAAATTACTATCCCCCTTTTTCAGGAATTTAAAAGGCCTTGGGCAAAAATAGAAATGCTTGAAGCGAAATTAAATATTGATTTCGATGGTATAATTGGCTGTAACATTTTAAAACCGTTGCAAGCAAAAATAGATTTTCATAGTGGCCAACTTATTACAAAGGAAACTACCTTACCATTAGTATTTTCAATTCCTCCAGTACATCTTTCAGAGGAAGAAATTCATGCTATAAGCAGAAATATAATAGAAATTAATTTTGAAAAACCATGCTTAGAACAAATAACAAACCGATTAAAACTTGATAACCTCAATAGAGAAGAGATACAATTTCTGATGACAACAATAAAAAAATTTAAAAACGTTTTTTATATCGAAGGTGAAAATTTGTCCTCTGTCACGAAATACAATCACAAAATACCAACCAAGAATGATATACCGATATTTTTAAAAACATATAGGTATCCAGAAATTCACGAAGAAGAGGTTAACAAACAGATTTCTGAAATGCTTTCTTCCGGTATTATAGTTAATTCGACGAGTCCATATAATGCACCAATTTGGATAGTCCCAAAAAAGATGGACAACTCAGGCCTCCAAAAGTGGCGCATTGTAGTGGACTATAGAAAATTAAATGACGTGACAATCGAGGACAAATTTCCAATACCTAACATGGAAGATTTATTTTCGAAGTTGGGCAATGCCCAGTATTTTTCAACCCTCGATCTGGCGAAAGGATTTCACCAGATACCTATAAGTGAAGAAGATAGACACAAGACGGCTTTTTCAACCAGAAACGGTCACTATGAGTTCACTAGAATGCCGTTTGGATTGAAAAATGCCCCCGGATCCTTTCAAAGGATGATGAATGAGGTGCTTCACGAATATATAAATCGGATTTGTGTCGTATATCTAGACGATATATTAATTTTTTCAACATCCCTTCAGGAACATATAGATTCATTGACTAAAATTTTTAAAAGACTCCTTGAGTTTAATTTGAAAGTTCAAATCGATAAGTGCAGTTTTTTCAAGCACGAGACTGAGTATTTGGGACATATTATCTCCGAAGATGGTATAAAACCAAATTCCAATAAGATTGAGGTAATTAAAAACATTAATATTCCCAGAACAGTTAGGCAGATCAAATCATTTTTAGGAGTAACAGGATTTTATCGCAAATTCATCAAGGACTACTCCAAAGTAGCCCTTCCAATGACAAAGTGCCTGAAAAGGCAAGCAAAAATCAACATTAGAGATAGACAGTATATTGAGTCCTTTAATAAACTTAAAGAACTTATATGTACATGTCCAGTTTTGGCGTACCCTAATTTTACAAAAATGTTCACTCTGACAACGGATGCCAGCAATTCAGCTTTGGGGGCGGTACTATCCCAAAATCATCATCCAATAGCATTTGCTTCCAGAACATTAAATTGTCATGAAAAAAATTATAGCACGGTAGAAAAAGAATTGCTTTGTATAGTATGGGCAACCAAATATTTTCGACCGTATTTGTTTGGACGCAAATTTAAAATACAAACAGACCACAGACCGCTTGTATGGCTAAGCTCTCTAAAAGAACCAAATTGCAAGCTTCAACGTTGGAAAATTCGTTTGAATGAATATGATTTTGACATTGATTATATTAAGGGTAAGGACAACAACGTTGCTGATTTTTTAAGCCGCTTAGAAATAAATTGTTTAGAGGACGACGAAGCTAGATCTGACGTGGCAACAATACATAGCGGAATAGAGAACCAGAACGATCACATCTATATATCTGAAAGCCCACTTAATATTTATAAACATCAACTTGTTATAGAAAGAAGTGATTCGTATGCGTATAAAAACACATTTTTGTATAAAAAGAAGAGAAGGACAGTTATTTACTTAACAGAATATAGAGAAGAGTATGTTTTGAAAATTCTAGCAGAACTTTTTCCTATTAAGGGAACAGTAGGAATTTTTTGCCATGATGATCAAATTTTCATAGATTTTCAAAAAACAATCGTCAAATACTTCTCAAACTCTCCAAATATGAAGGTTCTTAGATCCACAAAGCTCTTGGTAGACATAACATGTAGAGAAAAGTTATTAGAACTTATTGAAAAAACTCACCTTGAAAAAAATCACAGAGGGATTGAGGAAACGTATTTAGAATTAAAAAATTCGTATTATTATCCAAACTTCAAATTAGAAATTCACAAATACATAAATAACTGCATTCTTTGTAATATGTGCAAATACGACAGAAATCCAATTAAAACAGAATTAATGATTTCCGAGAACCCTAATAAACCTAATGAACTTATTCATGTTGATATTTGGTTTTTGAATAAGAACAATATGTTTCTCACCATTATTGACAAACTAACGAAACATGCGTCTATTCATCCTATTCCCGATAGGAACTCAATCACAATTGTGAATATATTTCGTCATAGTTTTGCAATTTTGGGTAAACCTCATAAAATAATTGCTGATAATGAATTCAACACAGCGTATATTAAAGACTTTTTCAACAAGGAGAATATATCTTACCACTTCACTTCTCCAAATACGCACACAGGGAATGGCATAATTGAGAGATTTCATTTAACTCTCAATGAACACATTCGCTTGTTAAAATTGAATAAAGAGCATATTAATACTGATGAAAAGATATTAGCATTCAAAGCTGTAGAAATATATAATAACAGCATTCATTCCATAACCAAGTATAAACCGAATGACCTACTCCATTCAACCTTAAATAAATTAGAATGGGACAGACTAATAAACAGAGTTTATCAAATTAAAAAGCAACAAATTGAAAAAATAAATAAAACACGAAAAGGGCCTCAAAAATTTAGGAAACGAGAGTTAGTCAAAAATTTGGGCTTTAACAATATTAAACAATTACCAAGGTATATTTTAAAAGATGTAAACAAAAAATATAAAACAGGTTTTAAAGACCAAACCAATCATAAACGTGATAGACAAATTGTAAAAAGACATTACAAATACCAAAATTCAATAAAAAATATATCTTTTGATAGAAGGCTCACAGGAAGAAATTATTCCCAAAGAAATAAAATCAAAATGCCATCAAAAACTGTATTAACAGTTCAATAAGAAAACAAAAATGTAATACAATACTAATACTTGTTTTTATTTAAGCCTTATTTTAATCGTATCTATTATTTATCTATGTTGTACATACCTAATTAAATTACCTAACGATAAATCCTTAAACTTAAAATACCTATCTTATAAGACCATATAATTGTAATCATTCTTTTACTCGATGACTCGGCTATTATAATTGAATTTCTGCGTAAGCCTCATTTTTGTTTATCGTATATTGTATATATAAAGTACACGACATGTTACACATTGTTTCAAAAAAAAAAAAAAAAAAAATATATATATATATACATATATATACATATTTATGAAATTTAAATTATTAATATTTATATAATACAATTATTATAAAGCACCAACAGAAAAGAAATAATGACTTTAACATTTTTCTATTGAAATGAACATGAAAATATCGCACATACGCCACAGTGAACCATCACATTTTTTAGAGAAATTGCCCAACAATATAACACTTATGTAAACACTACCATTTATGTATTCACATCTTATGAATACTTATCTCCATACTACGGGTGGAGGAGTTACATATATACATATTTGTGCACAACTGGAATCCGCATAACAGGAACTTGTTTACCAGATCTGTGCACAACTGCACCTGTTATGCGGATGATAACAGAATCGTGTTTACCAAAACTTTTACTGCTTATGCCTGCCTAACACAGAGCATAGCAACTTAGCTCACAGCACAACAAGAACTGTGTTATTTACTGTTGGCCTATCGTGTGTTGTTTTTTTGTGTGTTCTTTTGTCTCCCTTTTGTTTCTACTTTTTCTTTTCTGTTATCGGTAATGTTAACCGAGCTTACTTTGAGCCAAGAAGAATAAATGTAGTCAGTTGAATTTGATATTTTGCCAAATAAAGACTAATTTTGAAAGTAATAATTATTGTGTATATTAATATTTTAACATAACTCTTGGTGGGGCGGCTTTTGGGAGCGCCTCATTCGCAATATTAAAAATATACTTAAAGTCGTCATTGGTAAAGCGAAACTTTCCTTTGAGCAACTTAGAACATTAGTGATCGAAGCTGAGGGTATGATAAATGCTCGACCCCTCACATACGTAAGCAACGATCCGCTAGATCTGACACCACTCACACCGGCTCAATTTTTGATTGGTAGTTATGACTTTCACACAGCTCATGAAATGGTCTCCAGTTCGTCAGAGATACAGAATATTTGGAAGCAGAGAATGAAATTCACGAGTATGCTATGGAAGCGATGGCGTACAGAATATATGCAACTTCTGCGTTCCTTCCATCATGTTAAGGGTAGATCATCTGTGCAGCTAAGTCCGAATGATGTCGTCCTGGTCTTTGATTCCGCAACGCCAAGAATTACATGGAGACTGGCCGTCATTGAAAGTGCTTTCACCGGCCGTGATGGGAAGGTTAGAGCTTGCGAAATACGATATGCAGATGGAACTCGCACGCGACGACCTGTCCAATTACTGTATCCTCTGGAGCTTACCCGATGTGCCCGGCCGGAGGATGTTGAAAATCTTGTACATAATTAAAGAACTCTAGCTCTCTATCTCCATCTCTCTCTCTCTCTATCTCTCTCTTACATACATACTTTGAATTTGCTTTGTATCATAATTTTATAATATTTTCTTCCTACATAATTGTATTGAATTCAGTAATCACTTTTCTTTCGTCCAAAGCGGATCAATAAAGTTTATATTTTCACGTAAGTCTTGGCCTTTCTTCTTTTCTTTTTATCGTCGGGAATTTCCTTCCACGTGCTCCACACGTTTTATTTCAGATGTAGATTTTTTAATTTTTGACGCATCTTCTTCTGGTATAAATGGATTTTCAATAGGGACGTGGACTCTTCAACGTTTGGTGGGCAAGTTCGGGACAACCGGTTCGATATACAATCAGCCAAAAACCTTGAGCTCTTTGGGACAACAGTTCACAAGATTCGATTTCATTTCTGGGGCAGTTAAGTTTTTTATAGGCATAGAAGTTACAGAGGCTCCTGCCACCACTTCTATGGCCGCTGCAGATATATTGTTACACCGTCTTGCCATCTTCGGAAAATTTGTTTCATCTAAGGCTGATATACGACTCAGAGAATCTCAGAATCAAATCTCAGTAAAGGCCTGCACAAAATCAATCAATAAAATTTTTCCCTTCTAAAAACGCTGTAAGAGTAAGAGTCTCAAACAACAATATGTGGAATTGTATTAATGCCCGCTTAACATCCAGACAAATTTGGCCGGAACTAGAGCTAAAAGAGCTCGTAGACTTGTCTCTATATGATTAAGAACAAAACTATATTTGTTGTAGGAACATACACGACAGGACTGATAGGTAGGGAGTATACCCTCAAGAAATTCACTCCTCCTGATTATTCTGGATAAAATACCCAAAGAATCCTAACAGGAATAATCAGCGGCCACGGTCTCGTGAAGAAACATCTCCACCGCATTGGCGTCTCACCTGATCCTACGTGCAGACCTTGTCTTGAGAATGACGAATCCTCTCTTCACTTACTCACAGAATGTCCGGCTCTATGTCGTCTCAGGAAAAGCATCCTTGGTGATGAACTCGTCAAATCAGCAACCCTTGCCGACATACACCCAGAGAAGATCCTTCTCTTCCTGACTGCCTCTGGAGTGAAAATATTCCTCTACGAACCCACCAGGGAAGGCGCAATAGACTTATTTAAGAAGCCGTAGTGTCAGAGCCCCTTGAAGGCTCTCCCGCTTCTTTATCTAATCTATCTAGGGAGTACCCTACAACCATTTTTGCGGGAGCTGCAGAGGCGAAGAGGAAGAGCTTTTACCACTGTACGCAAGACAAATTTAGGTACTTCTTTGAAAACCTGGGCGACCTGTCTCCCACTGACATTCCCTGTACGCTGTGTTAGCCCATTTGTTACAAAATTTAAATGGTTTCATTGGATAACAAAACGCAACGTCGAAAATATCGTCAACTTACATAGTACACGCAACTTATTAGATGAGAAGTCAGACGCTTTTTCGGGAGATTTAACTGTTCCGGTCACACTTCGTCCACCCTATGTCGCACCTGCTTCTTGACCAAATTTCTCAAATCCAATGACGGGAAAGTCGGATGACTTGGAAAAGGGTAAACTGCTTCAGTTACCTTCTGTATCCCCCGAAGACGAAACATTCACACGAGAATGTCCGGTCTAGAATTTTCTGGCCACCTTCTCTACCCTTCACTGATGTTTTAAGAAAATAGTTACAATGCTTATACAACTTTGAGGTAGTCAGGGCCTCGGCCTTGCAGTACGATCTGACAGCAACATCTCGTCGGAAATTAAACGAAAGATAATTCTTGACAACCGCTGTTTCTTTGGGTGAAGAGGGCAATTGAGTAGTAAGGCCCTCTCCACCAAGCTAACCCTATACACTATACAAGACCCTAATCATCCTAGTCCTGCTCTACAGCACTAGGGCATGGACTTTATGACAAGAGGATGAGGATATTCTTGGTCGTTTCGAGCGCAAAATCTTTCGCAAAATGTTCGGCCCTGTTTGCGTTGACGGGGTTTGGAGAAGGAGATTCAACGACGATATTTACAAGCTGTACAGAGAAACTGCAACTGCGCATTTGGGGGCTAAGATGGCTAGGACAAGAGCGAATGGACAATAATGCTCCGGATCGCAAAGTCTTCGAATCCACCCCAGAGGGACGACGCAGTCAAGGAAGACTTCGCCTTAGGTGGCGCGCACAAGGAGAACACGACCTCAATCCACTTGGAGTGCGCAACTGGAGGCAGCTAGCTAAGGACCGGGCTTGTTGGAGAGGCATGTTGATTGACGCCCAGGTTCACCTCGAACTTTAGCGCCACCTAAGTAAGTAAGTTACAGTTCTTGATCTAAGTGTGTCTTTGAAAGCAGCAACCTAAACTAAAGCTTTAATGGCTGACTTACTATCAATTAGGAAAGCGATAACTTTTGGTGGTACATCAGACTCACTGGCTACTCTTATCACCGGCAGAGCCTCCGCTTGGGAGACAACAGTGATATTATCATCCGTGAGGAGTTTGGAAGTTGGTAGGTCCACCGATTCAGAGAAGACGCTTGTCCCCGATATTAATTTTTGCATGGATTGCGGAATGGTCTTAACAGCGTTGCCTAACGGTCAAAATATATCCCCCTAGATAAATCTGGAAAACCCCCAGATTTGGTTATTTTTTCCAAAAAAAAATCCCAACTTTTAGTCAATATATTTTTTTAAAAAAGTAAAAATTTCGAATTTAAAACGGGAACGTGTTAGTTTTGTTTTCCGAATGTAAAACTGTTAGGGAAAAAAATACAGCGCAAAATGTCAACGTACCTACATGTTGAAGTTTGGAACCATCTTGAAATAATTGACACAGTCCAAATTTTTTGGCTACTTTTTTTAAATTGTTATTTAAAAAAAAATTACAGATGAGTTTGAGGCTTAAATCCGGAAAAAAAAAATATTTAAGCAACTTTACAAAAAACTATAATTTTTTCGTAATGTAACTGGCATTAGATGTTTTTACCCGACTGGACACAGAGAAGGGAAGGTACATTAATACGTGACGCCCTGTAGCCCAAATGGCTTGACCGATTTTGAAGAGTGAGGTGTCATTAAATTGGTATTCTTTCCCGGAGTGTCATAGGCTGAACAAATAAATATAAAAGAAAATAAATAAAAAAAAAAGTTAATTTAAAAAACAAAAAAACCCGACTACCAATAAAAAAGATTTAAAAAGATTAAAACAAAACACAACTAATTAATAGTAAGTTATACTTGAAATTGTCTTGTTTTAATCTTTTTAAATCTTTTTTACAGTCAGTCGGGTTTATTAGTTTTTTAAATTAACTTTTTTTTTGAAGACACGTTTTGTAAACAAAAATATTCTAACGCCTTTGGAAAAACAAATATTTTTTACTGCAAATACCTATAGTTTTGGAGGATCGATCTATTATTTAACAGCATTTTAAAATAGCACACACATTTATTTCATAGTGCATTTTCATGCTCAAATTTGAATCATTTAGTTCAGTGTTACCTTTCGGGACACTAAGGAGTCATTTTGACTCCTTTTTGAGCACCTGGACTCCGGACTCATCTTTTCGAAAATCAGTGAATTCGGACTCCTTTTATATTTTTGCTATAATTCAAAATTGTTCAGTGTATTTAGTTGAATTTGAAAGAATTTGGTTTTACCTGAATTTAAATTGAACAGTTTGTTTATTTAAAAAAGAAAAGAAAATATTGAAATCGGAATAGGACTCCCTTATTCATCCAGGGCTATTTTTTGGACTCTTTGGTTACCAAAAGTATATAAATGAATAACGAAACACATATAAAACAAAATTTAAAAAAAAAAACAGAGTTTGACCTAAACAATTTCTACCCCCGAGATTTCCCCCCGTGTCGACCAAAAAAACGTATAAAACGTAACAAACTGGCCGAGCTATGTTATAAGCCCATCCTGCTCACACTCACTCATTAGTTTTAGTTTTTTTAGAGACGACTGTTAAAATAAGACGTACAATTATATACAGCAGTTGTGAAGCTTTCGTAGGAACAATTATTGTAATTTCGCATGATTATCAGACGTTTGTGATACAAGTGGGACAGTGAGAAAAACTTTCGAACGTAATACCCGAACGTAATACACCGCAGCGAAAACGGTGTTTTCGTCGAAAATTCGAAATTGCATTCACACCGAATAATAACCAGTTTTCGTTTGACGTTTCAATCAGCTGTGAGACACTAGTCGTGAAACTTCAGTGTAAACTGATTTGTTTACAAATTTATATAACAAACAAAATTAATTCAGAGCATTTAAAAATAATATTAGCCCATCAATTAGTGTGGAAAATGATTTTAAGTTGTGAGTTGTGACATTCGGCTCTGCTGAATGTTGCAAAAGGAGTGTTTGTTTCAACACCGCAACGATTGGAAGTCATTTTCGTGGAAAACGACTTTAAACGACTCATTTTGAAAACTGAAATATGTGTGGGAAAACTTCTGTTTTTGATGAAGTTTTCGAGTGTTTTCGGCTCGGTGTGAATAGCTTATAACGCTCAAAAGTCCATTGCAGTAAGACTAACCAGAATGTAAACCCGTTTAATGTTTCTTTATATTTAAAAATCAGTCTCGCAGGCTTTCCCAAGGACACTCTATCCCCATGAGCATCAAAATTCCATCATTCCATTAAGCCAATTGCCATTCCTGCTCAACAAGTGCTACATCAAAGTGGAATACAAATATCCTCAGGGAAAAATTTCCTAATTCTAAAATCATTTGTTTTTACTTCATTCTCGATATATACTTTCTAATCCTCTGAATTCTTGCCTTAGTCCATCTGAACCTCAGCCCACCCATCCATAAGCTGTACAACAAACAACCCCAGACAAATTATGTATACACCCGCCACAAAAAACATAGAAAAAAAACAGACAACCGCTGACGTTCGCAATTTGTCAATGATTGAATCTTCTGCCAAGTCCGTAAAGAAAAAGAACACGAATCCTTGCGGCCACAGGAACAAAAAAAAAAGACGCGACTCTCTACTGAACTTCGAAAATCAAAAACAAAAAAAAATATATAATGACCCTAATTGTGAGCCACTTTATCTTCCACGAAATTGATGGAGGCTCACTCCCTCAGCCCACCGCACATATTTGCACTTTTTGTGCCACTCTAAACCTTACAAATCGTGTATATACCGTACACCCCCTAAACATTCACTTCTCAGTTCACTTGCTATCACCGTTTTGTCTTCTCTGACAGACAAAAAAAAAAAAAAAATGGATAACCGACAAAGTTTTCTTCGGTTTGTTTGTTTGTTGAGAAAAAATTCCGTTTTTGGTCCTGTGGGCTGTGGGTATCTGTCCAGCATTACAGATTCATCCCATGAATCACGGCCCTAAAGTTGTATCTAAGCGACGACGAAGGACTTTTTTTTTTATTTCAATTAATTGGTTTCGGCCATGGATGGTACACATATTGATGGGGGATTTTGTAGTCTCTCGTTCTTTTGTTTTACGTTTGGTGGTAGGAATTGCATACCTTGTCGCGTCCTTTCTTTATCCTTGACAACTTTATGGATGTCGGTAGAAAAGAAAAACTCGAACTCATGCAAAATGTTATAAATATTTTGTTTGATGTGATTCCATAATACTGGCCATGGCCAGGCCATGCATACATATACAATATACATACATCCATGCACACAGCAGCCGTTCGTATTCTAGCCAGGGATGGAGGGGTAGTCAATTTTTTTTTTTAAACATTTCACAGAATCCCTTTATGATCCACTTGACTGCCTCTCTCCTATTGTCGGCTCTGCACAGGTCGTCGGGAGTGGCACGGAGGACGGAGGGCTCGATATTGTAATCGATTTATGGCCGATTTAAGAAAATTTTATAGAATAATATGAGCTGAGGTATAAAGCCTTTGTATTTTCTCTATGCCGGAAGGAGAAGAGATACCACTGGCATCGGCATGGATAAAGCTGTCCTCGAAAGGGCTATGACTATGACTGTGTATTTACGAGAGTGCCTACTGTTGAATTGATGGAATTGAAATTTCGATTTATGGGAAGCGTTCGTATAGATGTACAATGTACAAATTGTACATACCGTATATTATTTTCATAAATGTATGCTTGTATTCAGCAAGTGGCTTCCTCTCGGTCGAATTCATGTTGCAGGAGTTTTTAATAATCTGGTATCTCTGTTGTGGTTTGTGGACCATCCTTATCCATCATGAGAGCAACAAATGTTTTTTTTATAATTCATAACTCATGATATCCTCAGTTACATTGGGTATATTGTGGAAATTGTGTTTGCTGAGATATTGAATTTTCAATCATCAAGTAATTGCAATTGAATTGTTTATTTGACTTTTTCTATTCGTCCTCGGAAGGAGGTACACACAATGGCAATTTTGATAATTTTCATTTGCGCAAATAAAGACTTTAATAACGTGAGGAGATGTGTTTGTGTGCCGGAATCGTTTCAACATGAGGTGAATTTGGCAGAAATTTAATTATCCCTCCGCGTCCACCTTTTCATGGAAAGGCACCAATTTAGGGTTGTATACTGAGTCCGAATGTAATTTAACATGCATGGGTTTTCCGCGGAATTTTATAGCTAGACACCCGAGGTAATTTTTTTATTTTTTACTTCGTTTTTCCGAGATCTGCACATTCAACAACTTTAATCGACTTATGTAGGGTGGAAGACGACTTCCGGGGTCTCAATGTAAATCACGTAAGGCAAAAAGAAGAAATTGCTTTTGAATGCTTTCAATTCTTGAAATTCCAGATTCATAGCTCGGACCTCGGACACCAAACAGGACTACAATATCCCGGTTGGACTAGTGAACAAAATCGAAATAGGTTGATATAGGGGTCCTAAAATTCTTTTGAAAAACGTTTTATAAGTCCCAATCGGTTACTTGCCTTACTAACAATGGAATCCAAATGAAGGTTAAAGTTGAGCCAAGATCATTAAAGTGATCCACACTTTCCACAGCTGCATCCTTACCTATAACAAAACTGTAACTTTTATTCCGGCTGTTAGGTGTTTGTTCGGAATAGATTAAAAAATTTCTGCACGAAATTGATTCCGGTTTTCACAATTGCATTGAACATTTTCGAGATTAGATTATAGGATATGTTTCACCATTATCCGCTGTCCGGAAGCGGAAATTTAAGCTGATATCTAAGCAAAGTTGTAGTTCTCGAATCTTCTAGCTCGTAGCTTTGCAATGACTCATCCAAATGAAATAGAATTTTTTTTATATATATAAAGTTCAATTACATATGTACAAAGATTTTAAGATCCTGAAGTCGAACAACAAGCAATAAACTAAACATTTTATACAATTCAAAAAATTAAAATGTTCGATTGAAGCTAGATCGTTGGATTTTCCCAGAGTTCAGTGGAGGAAATTGTGTGTGTGTGTGTGTGTGCGAATTGGAACTCTGGCGAAGCAAGGCGAGCACGGGTTAGCTAGTCATTAATAAAATAAGTCGGTGTAATTGGATTTTGACGCCTTGTGCATAAAGTTCTCGAACCGATCCATTTTAGCATCCATTGAGGAAATCCATAATATTACAGCTTTTCTTAACAGGATACCATGATTGACTTTGTCTCAGACACAACTATTGATCCATTGTACTGCCAAACAGGCACCTTACTTTTCTCTACTTAGTTTTCCCGTCTATCGAAGAAAGATGAGGAGGACCAGTGTTGTTAGCACTCTCTCTTCATTTATCCCACGAAGAGTGGTCATTTTTCCCTTTTCACCGCACTCAAATTCCCTTTCAAATCCCCCCAATATTCCTTTTTTTTTTTTTTTTATCAAAATCCAGTTTTTAAAAGTAAAATTTGTATTACAAGGAAAGAAAATCACGGTTAATTAACCTTTAGTATAAAAATCACAGTTTATAACAATACTACGATTATTTTTTGGTTCTAGAAAATTTTGATAAAGGACCGGTTATATGAGTAGTTTTTATGCACATTCAGTGTGTTGATAATCATGGTGAAATGTAGGAGTTTTCATGAAGTTTCAGCAAAAGTTTATAGTTTGAATGTGTTTTTACCCGACTGTACACAGAGAGGGTTATGTGTTTCGCTCGTATCCTATGTACGTTCCTACGTGACCTCCTGTAGCCTAAACGGCTTGACCGATTTTAAAGAGTGAGGTGTCACTAGATTCGTATTCTTCCCCGGAGTGTCATAGGCTAATCAAATAATTATAAAAATATAAATTAAAAAAAAAAAAAAAATAATTGTCACACAGTAAGAAATGTCAAGAGATGGAATACACTGAACTGTGGAATAAATTACTATCTGTGGAGTGTTAGGCCCGATTCGCCAGGGTGTTCACCATTTTCCTGTGAAGACGATTAAACTTACGTTAATCTGGAGTTTTTATTTTTATTGGACCGGGGCGGTTTTTTCAACTTCGGTCCATGCAAAAATAAAGATTCCAACCGCTATAGCGACAGAAATATCAGATTGGTCCAATTTTGTTTGTTTTTGTTGTAGGACTTAAAACAAACATCCTATACAGCGAAAGTAAAGTACAATAACTAGTGTCACCTCCTCCAAGTCAGTCTGACATTATGCAAGCGATTGATAAAGTGCTAGTTGATATCTCTGTTTTGTTTTTTTTGTATCTCAATTTGGGGAGAAATATCGTGAATCGTGTCCTTAGAGCTCGATTCTGTGTCAAATTATCCGGGTTACTGGTGAATAAATCCTTAAATATGTACTACAAAAAGTGAACTACTGTGATCTACAAAATTGGGTCGGGCATCAAAAAAATGTTGAGACTCATTGTGGCCTCATTTTCGCTGTTTGTAACACACAAAATTACTAGCGAGAATAGTTTTTGAGACTGCGAAAAACGTAGCGGCTGCCCGGATTTCGTTCAAACTTCGGATTTAGAGTTATGGGCTTACGTTTCGTATTAAGTAAATAGGTCCCTAGTCATTTATCATAGAGTGTCTGCAATCATGAATTCAATTATTTTAATTGAAATAATATTATTTTTATTGCATAAACATATCGAACACTATTTGATACCGGAAAGAAATAGATAGCTACAATCCTAAGACACTGACAAATAAATATACTGTACACCATTCACAAAAGAAACTTTTTTTGTGTATTCTTCTAAATATATTTAACTAAAAAGCTAAAAAAAAAAAAGGTAATTTAAAAAACCAAGAAACCCGACTCACTGTAAATTTAAAAAGATTAAAACAAGACACTTTCATGTATAACTGATGGGCAGTCGGAGGCTGCGCATATTTTTGACAGATTGTCTAGGTAGTCTCCGATTGTCAATCAGTTATACTTGAAAGTGTCTTGTTTTAATCTTTTTAAATTTACAGTCAGTCGGGTTTTTTGGTTTTTTAAATTAACTTTTTTATTTCCCTTTATCCCACGAAAGACTTTTCGGACACCAAAATTTCCACAAACAGGGATAAATCCGACGATATAACAAAACTGAGAAGGAGCTTAGATATTCGGCACTCATCACGTCAGCCCCAAAAATCCGCCACCTGATGCGAGCAGGAAGTGTTCCGCTGTATCATAGTCCTCTCCACAAGCAGGATAGATGGTGGTCTGGTGACGCTCATTCCCAAAACATTTAAGTATTTTAGCAGTCTACAGTCGATTCTCCTGGGAGACAGAAGGAAAGACGCTGACCTTTTGCAAATGTCTGGAGGTAGTCTATTTATCTGCGCACACACAGTGCAGCTACGCCACCGACTATCGTGTTCGCGAGAAATCAATGGATGACTTAACCACCGATGAAGGCAGACCCATCGCAGGTTCAGGTCCTAAGAATGCTTCTTCTGAACCCAGCCGGGCAAGCTCATCAGCGATCTCATTTCCCTGGATACCAGCCTTCCGACCAAGTTAAGAGAAAGCTTAAGTTCAAGCACTAATTTAGAGGAGGGTATAGTGACAAATGACGGTTTCCAAATTATCGGAATAACTTCACTAGACTGCGAATTTAACGACTTACAGATGAAATTAACAGACGACTTGACAAATAAACTTCAAACACCATCAGAACGAGGGACATAGTTATCATCTAAAGTCTTTATATATTGCACGATTTCATGTTCAGTCATCACGTTTGCTTTTATGTTATTTAATCATCATCATCATTATATTAATACGTCAACATCAAAGGATTCCGTACATATTTTAAGTATTTATTATAAAATGAGAAGAATCAACCTTATATCGTTCGCAAGGTTCTGCGCCGTAGATGTGCACAAACAAAAAATTGTGGGTATATGTCGCCATTAAGGCTGGTAAAATTAAGTTAAATATTCCCCATATAAGATGCATTTTGTTGACATTAATTTTTTCGCCGGCGTGTTACCATAGTAACGTATTCGAATAAAAATCATCTTAGATTAGAACCTGTTTTCGAACTAATGAAATTTACCTCTCCCTAAAAGTAGACAACTGCATAATTTTCTATCAAAGATGTAAGGAAGGTACCTCCTGTAGAAAATATTTTTCGAAATAAATATTTTGCTCTAAATGCTCATAGTGACTGTAAATTATGATTAAAACCTTTGTATATACATTTCTATAGTAGCGCCAAGAAATACAATAAAAATATTGTACCAGTATCCCACAGAAGCTTTGGCGCTTCAATCGATCATAAATGAAAACTGGTTTGTGCCCTTAATTTATTTAGATGGAGCTATAAGTTTTTATCTGAGTTTCGTCAAAACGAAAGCTATATTTCAACGAAAGTAATTCATGTGATAAAGAAAACAAAAGTAATTTTTTTTGCTGTTTGTTCCGACCAGCACAAACGAAAAGTCTATCTTCTATCTTCTATATTTATATATATAAAAAGAAAACCTTAAAATTGTGTTCGTTTGTCGTTGATTCACGCATTTGTTTGATTGTGCTTGAATCCATTATTTTCAGGATCCTTGCGTTAGTACGAGTGAGTAAGTTGAAATGTAGGGGTGATTGAGATGACGTGGACAATGATGTTGTTCATCAGCGTTTTGAGTTTTCACGTAGGGGTTGTTACGAAAAATAAGCGAGTAACAATCTTGATACTCTGCTCATTCGTGAGTAGGGTTATGGCACCTGCAACAACATTAACCAATTTTTTGATACCTGCCAAAGCCACGAGTTTGCACGAACACTTACTTATTGCAAAATCCCCCGATATTGGAATGCGTCGTCGAAGAAGTTCAAGCGGCGGAAACAAGGTGAAGTAGTTCCCACATTCCGTGGTGTTTATGAAAGTGATGCAATTGGTAGAATAAACACAGTTCACCGAAAAACGACGAATGCTTCTATTTGAGAATGCTTTTGGTCAATGTTTGTGGCCCTACTTCGTTCGAAGCGCTGCGGACTGGTGACGGTGTGTTGTGTGCTATGGCCGACGATATTTTGCATAAACACTGCCAGTGAAACCCCGTTCAACTCCAGCAGATGAATTAAAGGCATGTTTCAAGTCATCAAATTCATGGAGAAATGCACAAACACTAACTTTAACAACAAATGTGAGAGTACAAATACAAAATGACTCATCGGCTGAAGAATTTTCAAATTCCTATTGATAACACTGGATTAATCACTTTGCCAGATAATTTTTGTAATTTCGCACAAACAAAACAACAATTGGTTTCAAGTGTTTTTCCAAACATTGCGCAAAATTATAAAAATCACAATTGGTTAGCTGAAAGAGCAATATTGGCTACCAAAAATAAGGACGTCGCGTCGGCCAATTGAATGCGGATATTTTAACTGATGTGCCTGGTGAGATTGTAACGTATCAATCAGTAGACACGGTCACAAATCAAAATGACGCTGTCAGTTATCCGACGGAATTTCTGAATTCGTTGGATTTACCTGGATTTCCGCCTCATCGTTTACAATTGAAAGTTGGTGCACCAATTATTCTTCTTCGGAATATAAATCAGCCTCGATTGTGCAACGGAACAAGATTAGCAGTAAAAAAGGTTATGAACAATCTTATTGAAGCAACAATTTTAAAAGGAAAATTTAAAGGTGAAGATGTATTGATTCCGCGTATTCCAATGATTCCACCAGATTTAACTTTTGAATTCAAAAGATTGCAATTTCCGATACGTCTTGCGTTCGCTATGATAATAAATAAGGCGCAAGGACAATCGTTGGAATTGTATGGAATCGACCTAGAGTATCCATGCTTCTCCCACGGACAATTATATGTATCATGTTCACGCGTAGGAAAGCCATCAGTTCTGTTTATTTACACTACTACTCGGGACAAAACAAAAACTGTAGTTTATGAAAAGGCTCTGCGATAGTTAAAAAAAAAAAAAAAACACATGCTTTAAAAAAATAATAGGGATTAAGTTGTCCACAACATTTTTGCTTTTTGTTTTTGGCGAAACATTTTTTTTTTTTTTTTAGTTTTTTTAGATTTGGCATCAGAAAATATGTTTAACACCAAATCTTCACCGAACCACGATCCATTCCCGAGTTATGAGTGCACGCACATACGGACGTCAGTCTCTTTTACATATAGCCGTACCCACCATACCAAAATAGTATCCTATCTTCAAACTGTAACCAACCAAACACAGCCAAAAAATTCCATTGAAATTGGTTGAGCGGTTTAGGATATCGACAACAGCGCCACAAATATATTTTTTTGCAAACAAATTACACAAACATACGTTTACCATTTGCAACCAAACTTCACAAATATCACATATAGACCAATACCAAAGATGTGTTAAAGTTTGGTTAAAATCGGTAAATGCGTTAAGACGTGAATTGGCGACAAACGAACACAATTTTAAGGCTCAATTTTTATAAATATAGATTTGGGCGGAACGAAGTTCGCCGGGTCAGCTAGTGTTTTATATTTAACTGCAAACACAAAATTGTGCCTGTGTTTGGGATTAAGGGCCGATGTTTATAAAACACAAATTATTTAGGAAATTATTGTCATTTCTTTTTATTATGATAATATTATTATGGTTCGATTATGTGTGGAACAAAATATCACACCTCCATTCGATGGTCCAAATTTTCGATGACGCTGAGGCATAATTGAGGTTCTATGCCGTTAATGTGCCAAATTATTCACTGTTGCCATTTCTTGCCACCATTCTGACCATTGGCGATGCTTGAAATGGTCAAGAAGCTTTAGTTCTTGAGTCAATTGCACCTTGTAAGCGCGTAAATGCAAGTCTTTATGCATAATGTTCATCAACGACGAGCGTGAGAGGTGCAATTGTTTTCCGATTGTACACACATTTGAACGATTAAATTGACCGAAATATCACGAAGTGCACGAAGCCTGAATAACTTTAAAGCATTGTTCGATTGTTTCTCTTTCCATGGTTCAAATTGAGTTAGTCTGAAATTGAGAAATGTCAAATGAAATGCAGAAAAAATGTTGACGCTTAGGTGTGGTTCAAATTCAACATCGGTCACACTGTCTGGATGTCTTCCAAATACCAGTTTTTATTCCACAAAATGGTCCTCAAGTTCTCGGTTTTTGTTTTTGATTCTGCAAAGGCCCTAACCCTTTACAAACAAGAAGAACACTTATGCCTAAAATGAAAATTAAAATTCCTATGACAACTATGATACGTATCCAAAAATTGGGCAGAATGTCAATATCCGACACAAGAGCGTTATTCCCCTAAGAGTCGCCTGTAGTACGTGCTTATTTCAATCACATCCAATTACATTCTACATTCTGTTAAGTACCAGAATGTTTCCCAACAGCTAGTGAAACTATTTCCGAACAGCAAATACGACTACCCATACCCACATGCAACTTGTAGTTGTAATTAATTTGATAACTTGTGTAACCATTCTATTGTAGTGTATCTGATGAGGTATTTCAATTTCAATCACGAAACTTCCTACCAGAGTGTCATAGATACCGGTTGCATTTAGGTATAGCCATTCGGTTTTTGTTCGAAATACTTTCTCAAGTGAATGCCGTCCGTCGTATCTCGTATGTCGTATCCCTTGTGCTCTGCTCTTTGGGGGTGTTGTTTACCAAAACTTGAAACTCTCAAAGCCCTTGGAATTTAATTGTCTTGCGACGTTCATCGAAACGTGTTCTCTGATTGGGATTTTCCCATTGCACTCCAATACGTTAGCTCAATAGTAGTAGTGGTATTTATATTGTAAATTAATAAAAGAGCTGTAAAAAAAAATAAGTGTCTTCGCCAGCAGCTACAATTTATTGTTAGCTGATTTGTTAATTGGTGTTATTTTCATGATTAAAAGACAGCAAGGCGTTGTTTATTGACACTTGTAGAATTAATTGTTCCATAAATTTCGTGGTTGGAAATTTCGCCAGTTTGGTTATGATGTCATTCTGAACCAAAAAAAAAAAAAAAATTGTTTCCTCGTGTACCTACCTATTGTGTAAGACTAGGTATTTGAGGAAATCGTATGGAAAACTAATTCGAAAAATGTTTTTATACGTTGGCAGGCAATTACCCCTAATGGCTGGGATTTACAGCGCAAATGGCTTTCGCAGTCCTAATGATTTATTGTTTTTCGACGTGTCGAAGTGTGCGGAACAATCCAAGCGCAACAAATTACGATCGTCGTGTGTCTGTGTGATGAACTTATCCAACTAAAAATGCACTTGCAAGTGCACATTATAACTTTCAGTTGAACTGCAAATGGACTATTGTCTGTAAGTGGGTCATTGTTAATGTGTACCTAACTATGTTGCAAATGCAGGAATGTCTGTTGTTGGTAAGATATATGCACCTTGGCATTTCGATTAGTGCTATACTTTGGTTGCAGATAAATAAAAGGTTTTCAGTGTTGTGCTTAAATTGATGTGAACTCGAATTATTTCGCATTTAATTCCGATAAATAATTATTGAATTTATTCTTTGGATGTTGTCAAATAGAGACGGTGCAGGTTGGCGTTACTTCAGCTATCGAGAGAGGTCATTCAAACGGTCTATAACAAAAAATTTGTAGAAACAGTTTCATGTGAAAATGTCGGCTTAAAGGTATAGACCATAAGAGTTATGTACACTTTAAGTCAGTCGGAATAAAGTGGCTTTAAGATATACCTACAAGAAGCTTGCAGTTTGCGCCTTTAAAAAATCCAATAAATGTAAACCTCTTTCATTAGAAACTTGACAACTCAAAAAATTCACAGTGAACGCACCCTTAAACCAATGAGCGAACTGTCAAAAATATCAGTGTGAACGCACCCTTTAACCAATTACCGAACTGTCAATGTCAAAATATTCAGTAAAATCAACATTCTCATCATGGTGAAGTAGGTTCCGCGAAATAAGGCCCCAGGCAATAAGACCAAAAAGTAAAAAATAATAATAATAAAAATTAAATAAAAATGCGCATCCAAACAATAACAAAAAAAAAAAATGTTTTAAATTGGGGCGAAATTTCACTTTTTGGGGCTTATTTCACTTTTTCATTTGCGGTTTAATTTCATAACTAAATAAGGCCCCAATGAAATAAGGCCCCAAAAGAAAAATGAAATAAGGCCCCAAAAAATTATACAGGAAATAACAACAACGATTTTTAATAGAATTTGGGGTGTTATTTCCTTTTTTGGGGCCTTATTTCTCAATGAAAATTGGGGTCTTATTTCATTATGACCCCTTCGGGTAGGGGTTAGAATATACCCGAGGTAGGCATGCCTGTCGTAAAAGGCGACTAAAATCCAATCTCCGTATACCGAGCGAAATGGCGTATACAAAAAATGCAATGAACAAAACAAAAAGATTAACTACCCCAGGTGGCAGTCCAGCTTTACTGGAAAATCCACCCTCTTCGGAGGTCGGCTCTACGGATTCTGGGGAGAGCCGCTTATTGCAATCTATTAACCCTTTTATTAAAAGCTCAAGGGTATCTCGATCTCCTCCAACAAGATCGAATAACGCCGGGAAAAGAAGTCCGCCGGGAGCGCTAGCGCGTGAAAAACAGGACTCAGTGAAAGATAAAAGTCTTGAGGAAGAAAATAAAGAACTCCGAATCAAGCTTAAGGAAATGGATCTACTCTATCAAGATCTTAAGAAAGAGATAGAACTGCTAAAAGAACAAAATAAGGCTCTAAGGAACACCCATTTGCAGAAAGAACGCGAATGTACTCCACCACGCTTGGCTAGTCGGGAATACCACACCGACGAAGAAGAGCTAGCGCGCGAAACGAATTGGGTCATTAAAAAAAGACCTAGTAAGAAAAGGAGAGCCGGTTCTTCGCCTGAAGTCGAGCCCTTAAAAGAACAAACGCGTAAAGTACCGCAAGATAAACAACTCCGAGGGCATATTCGCGCACCGCCTCCAATAAACGTCGTTGGGGTAACGGAGTATAATAAATTGCACAGCCTCCTTAAAGGAACGATAATATCGCAATTTAAAGTTACATCTTTGAGGAATAATGCGTGGAAAATAAACGTCGATAACCACGAAGACTACCGGGCAATGTCCCAAAAGCTAAATACTGAGAAGATCCAGTGGTATACTTTCGAAGTAAAGTCAGAAAGGCCACATCGTGTTGTAGCAAGGGGACTCCACCCCTCATGCAAAAAAGAAGAGATTATAAACGACCTTCAAGCTAAAGGGTTTAAAATTCTTGATGCCGTTAATATCATCAAGAAGGAGAAACAGAAATCGGAAGAAGATAAGGATGTCATGATAAAGCGTGGACTACCGCTCTTTATGCTTACCTTCGATAGGTCTGATAATATCGAAGATATCTACCGAATTAAAACCATAGTAAATATCGTGGTTAAAATCGAGCCGATGCGCAGAAATTTGAAAATAATTCCACAGTGCAAACGTTGCCAGGAATTTAATCACACGCAAATGTATTGCAAAAAAGAGCCGCGATGTGTGAAATGCGCCGGAAATCATTTCTCCCAAGACTGTGGAGCAAATAAACAATCCTCCGCTACTTGTGCTAACTGTAAGGGAAAGCACCCTGCAAATTATAGAGGTTGTGAAGTAGCTAAGGAGTTGCAAAAACGGAGAGATGCGCTCCTTAAGCCTCAACATAAAAAAACAAAGCCGCTAACGAATACAAAGCGTAAGACCGCCCAGGATGTAGTAGGCAACATAAAACCTCCGGTTCCAGAGCGTAATAATGTCAGAGAAAGAGAGACAACAGAAAAGACCTCGACCTCTGTTGCCAAAAGAAACGCTACTGAAAAGTTACCATCAGTAAAGCCATCGAATAGTGGCCCTCGGACAGCCAGAGTGCAGACCTACGCTCAGGCCGCGGCATCCGAAGGAGCAAAAAACGTTGAAACTACGCCGGACCCTGCTTCACATGTTTTCTCAGTTATTCTCCAGAAACTTGAAGAACAAAGCAAAATAAATAAAATTATTCTCGATCGCTTGGTTAAGCTCGAAAATAATTCACGGAAAACGCGTACATCAAATAAAATATGAATGAAAAACCAATATTAAAAATATGCACTTGGAATGCAAACGGACTTTTGCAAAAACTCGACGAATTGGAAATATTCATACGCGAGAAAGATCTTGACATTTGTTTAATTTCTGAAACTCACGTGAAAAAGGGATCGAGCTTAAAAATAAAAGGCTATAATGACTTCCACGCTTGTCACCCTTCGGGAAACGCGAGAAGTGGATCGTCATTGTTTATTAAAGACTGCATTGAACAATACGAAGACCTGAAGATAGAGCTTGAAACTATGCAACTGTGCACGATTCGAGTAAAAAATAGTCAGCGTACTCTTAGAATTTCATCTATCTACTGTCCACCGCGTTCCGCGCTTGAAAAAACTGATTACACTAACTTGCTTAAATCGCTCAAACCAAACTTCATTATTGGCGGCGATTTTAATGCAAAACACACGTTCTGGGGTTCTAGATATATCTCGCGAAAAGGAAGAATGCTATATGGGGCAGGTATGGAATATAGTTGTGATTTCCACTCGACGGGCAAACCGACCTACTGGCCAACTGATACTTCAAAAATTCCTGACCTGATCGATTTTTTCGTCGTGAAAGGAATATCTACCAACCACATTAAAGTTGAAGAGAGCTTTGATCTGTCATCTGATCATTCACCGGTTATTTTAACATTGAGCGTAAAACTAGTAAATAACCTTGAGCCAGCGAGATTAACTGGTAGAACAACCAACTGGGAAGGCTTTAGGAACGAAATTGAAGAGAATGTTGAACTTAGCGTTCCACTTACGACACCCTATGAACTTGAGGTTGAAGTAGATCGCTTCGTTGAGATCGTACAGCTCGCTTCCTGGAATAATACGCCTAATCCAAGGAAAGCGCCGGCCAAATACGGTCTACGATATCCTCCCGAAATAAAAGAATTGGTCAACGAAAAAAGGAAGGCGCGTAAAAAATGGCAACAGAGTCGCGCCCCGCAACATAAAACACATTTGAATTATTTGTGCAATTTGTTGAAGACAGCTATTAAGGACTTTAAAAATCGTGCGATAGGTTCTTACCTTGAAAGTTTAACGGCGAAAAAAGATTCCAACTATTCACTTTGGAAAGCTGTAAAAGGCACCAAAAGACCCAAAATCCCCGCGCCGCCAATTAAAATAAATCAAAATGAATGGGCAAGGGAAGATAAGGAAAAAGCCGACGTTTTTGCCGCCCATTTAGAAGAAACCTTTAAACCGTACGATGGTCGGGCGGTTCACGACAGTGTTATTGCGGCGGAATTACTATCCGACGATTCAATACTCACAAGTGCAACGCTAAGGGAACTAAAACGTGAAATTGAATCCCTAAAACCTAAGAAAGCTCCTGGTTATGATTTGATCACGGGAGAAGTTCTCAAAGTTCTACCAAGAAAAGCATTAATTAAGCTTCTTCATATTATAAATGCCGCGCTCAGACTAAAACACGTGCCGAGCCAATGGAAAGTTGCGGAGGTCATAATGGTTTTAAAACCAGGAAAACCGCCAAATGAAGTAAAGTCGTATAGACCAATTTCCCTTCTTCCAGTTATATCCAAAGTTTTCGAGAGAATTTTACTAACGCGCCTACAACCGGTTATAGAATATAATAATCTTATCCCTGACCACCAGTTTGGGTTCAGAACCAAGCATTCCACGATTGACCAAGTGCATAGAATTACTGACGTAATTGAGAAAGCATTTGAAGAAAAAAAGATATGCTCAAGCGTATTCCTTGACGTCTCACAAGCCTTTGATAAGGTGTGGCATGACGGCTTGAAATTTAAATTACGACAAGTTCTTCCCGTACGCCTATATGATATTTTAGAATCATATCTCGGGAATAGACTCTTCCGTGTTAGACATGGAAACGAATACTCTGAGCTTAAGGAAATTTCGGCCGGCGTGCCGCAAGGAAGTGTCCTTGGGCCCCTTCTCTATCTGTTATATACTCGCGATATACCAAGAGAAGATGGCACTACTCTCGCTACCTTCGCCGACGACACCGCTATCCTAGCAGTAGGTAATACAATTGAAGAAACGACTGCAAAACTTCAAATCGCACTGAATAAGGTAAATGAATGGACGAGGGAATGGCGGATCGCCCTCAACGAAACTAAATCTGTTCACGTGAATTTCACGTATAAGAAAACTAATGACATGCCAATTTTCCTAAACTTGGCCCGAATACCCTTTGCAAACGAGGCCAAATACCTGGGAATGACACTCGACGCAAAGCTGAAATGGAATTCGCACGTGAAAATGAAACGTAAAGAACTCGATATCAAATATAGAGAAATGTACTGGCTACTCGGAAAACATTCCCAGCTCAGTACCGAAAACAAACTGCTTCTATACAAGCAAGTGCTAAAGCCGGTGTGGACCTACGGTATACAACTCTGGGGTTGTACCAAGAAAACAAATGCCAATATTCTACAAACTTTTCAAAATAAAGTGCTTAGAGAAATTGTACAAGCACCATGGTATATTAGAAACGACGATATCCACAGAGATCTCGGAATTCCAATAATTGAAGCTGAAACAAAAAGCTTCGCGAGAAAGCATAGAAACCGACTAATCGGACATGTCAACAATTCAGTCCGACAAATTCTGGACGAGAACAATTTATTGCGCCGGCTTCAAAGAACGAAACCGTTCGACTTGGCAAGATAAGATTAACCGCGTCTAAATTGCGGAACATGCAGGATCTTTCATTGGAAAGTAGCCTGTCAAAAGTTGTTATTTCGTTATAGAAAAATTGCTT
The DNA here is from genome assembly GCA_946477585.1 of Cheilosia urbana. Lineage (NCBI taxonomy): Eukaryota > Metazoa > Arthropoda > Insecta > Diptera > Syrphidae > Cheilosia > Cheilosia urbana. The sequence goes on from OX297853.1 coordinate 123,283,010, forward strand.
GATAAGTTTATCTTAGTTGCAGTATCTAACAATCTTTCGAAGGGTGGTGTTTTTAGTCAGTAAAAATCTGACACTACTATGAGCACGCGCTTGCTATTCTCATAGTGTCTTTGGAAGATTTTCACCTACCCTCGGTAAAAAAAAAAAAAAAAAAAAAAAAAAATTATGAATTAAGACCCCAAAAGAAGAAATGAAATAAGTCCCCAAAATTATTTTTTTATTATTAATTGTTACCCTTCCGATATGGAATGCGTAGGTTTTCTGTTAGATTGCGGGGTGGGTGCAAGGTTGAGTATATAAAAAGTTCCTTTAATCTAAACTAGTTTATCCAATATCAACAATATTAAATAAAAAGTTGTTTTCATTATCTTTAATTTCATTATGAAATAAACCATAAATTTGGGGCCTTATTTCTTTTTATTTTTAGGCCTTATTTCATCGCAGTGGGGCCTTATATCATATTTGAAATTGGGGTGTTATTTCATTATGAAATAACACCCCAAATTTGGGGCCTTATTTCTTTTTCTCTTTTGGGGCCTTATTTCATTGGGGCCTTATTTCCTACAGCCTTTTCATTTGCGGTTTAATTTCATAACTAAATAAGGCCCCAATGAAATAAGACCCCAACGACATTTCTGGGGCCTGATTTCATTTTTTCTTAGAAAAACATTTTGGGGCATAATTTCATTTTTATTTTAAAAGTAACACATTTTGGGGCTTTAAGCAATTACAGTGAAACCTGCGTAAGTTGGACAGCTACGGTGCAAGAACTTTTGGCCAACTTAGAGAGGTGGCCAACTTATAAGGGTACATACTATGTAATATGTTTTTTTTTGTCCAACACTTGTTATTGTTAGTAAAGAACTTCGTTTTTATCCATACTCTGCATTTACAGTGAAGTCATTCACAAACTGTAGATATGAAGTCATATGTTTATATACCAACAATAATTACCACGGACCTGAACATAGTGTGCAGTGCATTTTTAAAAATGCAAACACCACCCTGGCGACCAGCAGACGACTATGTTGCTGGCCAACTTTCGGAGGTTATTTAGTGCGAAAGATTCAATAATAGGTATGTGAAAATGTGCGGCCAAGTTCCAAGATAGACAGGTGGCCAACATACAGAGGCATTCGGAGAAACATTTGTATTGAATTTTCTTGGTGCTACTAAATATTGGCCAACTTCGGCAGGTGGCCAAATTGACAGGTTTCACTGTACTAGTTATTCATATAGAATATTTTGATGGGGTTAGTTTGAAATATCATTTGTTCAAGGTTTTCAACGCAAGATTTTTGTTCATCTATTTCTATTCGATTACTTGCGTTGAAAATCATCAGCAACGTATGTAAAACACAACCGAAAGCTAAAAATGAGCTTCGCCCTACCATTTTATCTTAAAAATAATTTGAAACTTGAAGCGGAAACGAAGAAGGACAAGATAAGTGTCCTTGTTGTAGACACATTGTACAGGGCACAATGCAAGTGTTTACTTAAAAGCTAAGTGTGCATTTTCATTTTTGAAAATTCAAATAAAAAACAAAATGGGTTTCATTTGATTTATTTTTTGGGCCTTATTTCATTTCATTGGAGCCGTATTTCCATTTCAAAATGAGCCATTATTTCACTATGAAAGTGGACCCACATGTCGGGACTTTAGTTCATTTATTTTTGAGGCCTTACTTCATTTCATTGGGGCCTAATTTCCATTTGAAAAATGTTGCTTAATTTCGTTATGAAAATTGACTTGGGGTCTTATTTCCTGGGGCCTTATTTCGCGGAGATGGTGTATCACACGAAAGAAAAACGTTTACAAATAATTAAAATCTACTTGCGAAATTTCGAGTCGGTGGTCGCAACTCTAGGAGCCTAGGAGCGTTAGAGCCAGTTTTCAATCTTCAGCGGTGACGCGCATTTTTGGTTAAAGGGCTTCGTCAATAAGCAAAGTATGTGTTACTGGACAGGTGACAACCCTCATGTTGTGCCATTTTTCGTGGCAAATTTTGACTGCTGCCGTCACAAAAATTCGCTCTTTCTATTGTCAGTCGTGTGTCTCTCGTGAGAGTACGCTGCGACAGCCATAACGACGGCGGCATGTCAAAATTTGCCGCAAAAAATGAAACGTGTAATCTTAGCTTTAGAAATAGAAGGCGCTGAAGGAAAATCTCTCTCTTGGTCGTGGCGCCTGAAAGTCTAAGCTCACCATAGAATAGCTTACCACAGAAAAACATCAACTTTAAGTGATAGTCATATTTGTCGCTACTCGTGACACATCATGCACAAAATTATGAAAGCTACCTTGAAGTCAGCGCGCAAGATTATCGCAGACGCCGTCGTGATTTCATCATCAGTATTTATTTATGATATAAAATGCAGACTTCCGATGACTCATCATTTACGAGCAGATCAAATTGACTTTCTATTACTTGAACAATCCGAAAAGCTAAAAAAAAAAAACAAAAAAAAAAAACGAACAAGCACTCTATTATTATCAGACTCCACTTGACCTACTGCTACAACAGATAATGACAATATTTTTATTCTTCTCTGTGATTATTAAATTCAGAGATAAAACTCCACACTCTAATATTCTACAAATCGGTAAATGGAGCTTAATGACTAAATTAAGTACGACTAATTAAATTGACTATTTGTGTACACAAGCACGTATTTAATTAGCGCTCTCGTACCCAATTCATGATACAACAAAAAAATAAATAATAATAATAACCTCATATTAGTAATCATAATCAGTATTTTAATTTATTTTTGTAATCTCTTATTCATTGAAATTTTGTGAACACGATTCGGTGAGTACATGACTTTGAAAGGCATTGATTTCATTTACACCTAGGTAGGTAGGTAGGTCCTTGGAATTAGCGGATGTAGTCGAATACCCCAACAAGGCAGCTGCTTACTAAAGTGAAAATGAATTGCACCTTAGGGACAAGAAGCTTTTACATGTTCAACTGAAAGTAGGGACCATTTACAGTAACAGTATACCTATGTGTATCTATGTGTATCGTAGAATGTAAAATCTAGATGAACCGAGTGTCAGTGTTTTCTTGGAATTGTGTATCTTGTTTGCTATAATTAGGGCAGCGAACAGTTTGTTTTCTGGCGGATTGGTAGTCAAGGATTTTCGAGAAGTTTCACAAATAATGCGGAAGTATTAATGTTGGCTTGGAAATGAGAGGAAATATTTTATTTTTATTTATTTGAAGCGGTGAACAGAAACTAAGCTTCATTACCAGTGGAATGTCAAGATTTTTTAAGCTACAAAAAGTCCTTTGAAGAAAAGAAATTAATGTTTTATGAAACCCATATATCTATACTACAGAGGGTAACCCATGTACATTTGCAGACTTTTTTCTTTTTGTTTACGGTGGATAAATGCTTCGAAATGAACGAGTAAACGGGTAAGGTATCAGATAAAATGCTGTTGGACTTTAAAGAAGTCCATGCGAACTATTTTTAGCAATCGAACGACTTCATTCTTCATTCAAAACAATGAAGCCATAGATTTAGATTTAGATTTAGATGTGAAAGGGTTTGTTGTACTGCGACCTGTTGGTCTATGGTACCCCCTGCTTACGCCTCAGAGAGGTATAATCCCTCATAAGAGTTTCCCTCACAATATAATTCCTTTCGGAATCATTTTAGAGGTTCTTGTACTCTTCTTTCTCCTTGGCGGAAGAAATCCGTCCTATAGCACTTTCTCCAGCCCAGTTTCCTTTAAGAATCTAAGGATGAGAGCTGGCTCCAGGAACAATATTTCCTCATCAGATAGTTGGTACTTGCCCAAGTATTTCAATCTTTTATGGTTCAGTGCCCCACGTGATCCCAGCAATGTTCTGGGATTTCACTGGACTCATCGCAGAATCTGCAAAGACCTTCTTCAGATATACCCAGTTTCCTGAGGTGTTCCTTGAGTCTACAGTGCCCCGTTAGGAACCCCGTCAGGATACGGAGGTTGTTTTTGCTCATGCCGATGCAAGCTTGGAATCTTTTCTGGTTGTATTGTCCCAGAAGTTTCTTAGACTGCCTCATGCCCTGAGTGTTATGCCCTGTTTTCTTTCTCTAGTTTCCTAAATTCTTCTTTGAGGGTGTGATCCCCTATTCCACAGAATGGTTCAGGACCTATGAAAGTTTCTGATGCTCCCTTTCTTGCTAGGGAGTCGGCTATTTCATTACCCTCTATTCCTACGTGGCCAGGCACCCAGCAGAGGGTTATTTTGTTTCTCCTACCCAGTTCATTAAGTTTTTGTAGGCATTCCCACACAAGTTTGGATTTAATGATGTAGGAACTAAGTGCCATAATAGCAGCCTGGCTGTCTGACATTATAGCTATATCACAGTTGATTTTGTTTCTGTCGAGGTTGATTTGGACACATCTGTCTATGGCATAGATTTCAGCCTGGAAGATGCTGGTATTTTTGCCCATTGGTTCAGAATATTTGGTTCCAGGCCCAAATACTCCCGCTCCAGTTCCCTCAACAGTTCTCGATCCATCTGTGTACCACTTCGTTGTGTGATTGCTCAGTCTGTGAATTGTGGATTCGTTGCTCCAGTTCTTCTTATTGCTGAGCTTAGCAACAAAGTTCTTTTGAAAATCAAATCTTTTGATGATATCGTGTCTAGGAAAGGCCAATAATGGATGTTTCTTGAGTAGTGCGTCAAGCTGTCTCAGTGTGATGCACTTCTTCCTACTCCTTCTTTGGCCATTCTTAGAACCGTTTTACTTGCACATTCCTCAACCACGAGGTGCAGTGAAGTTAGTTCCAGTAGCACTTCCATAGCTGCGATTGGGCAAGTTCTCATGGCCCCTGTAATACATAGGCATGCCAGTCTTTGCACTTTATTGAGTGTCTTCCTTGTGGTGGATAGACTGGTTCTTTTTGGCCATGCAATTGCGCCATACGTGATAATTGGTCTCACAATAGCAATATACATCCATCTGAGGATGGCCGGGCTGCATCCCCAGGATTTGCCAGCTAGGCTTCGGCAGATCATTAAAGCCCGCGTTGCTTTCCTGGTTATTTCCTCTGTATGTTTTTTCCAGAGCAGTTTGCTGTCCAGGTCTAGCCCCAGATATTTAACTTCATTGACTGATGTCAGTAATGTACCCGATAGCCTTATCGGCCTCAGCTGTTCAAGTTTTCTTTTTCTCGTGAATGGTAATATTGTTGTTTTTGCTGGATTTAGGTTTAGCCCAGCCGTTTCGCACCAACCACGAGTTATTTCGAGTCCCACTTGTATAATGTCACAAGGGGTTCCCTCAAACTTACCCCTGGCATCAATAATAACTATGTCATCAGCATATGCCTGACAGCTGATGCCATGGTTTGTCCATTTCTCAAGTAACTCGTCCACTACAAGACTCCACATTAGGGGAGATAGAACTCCTCCTTGCGGACAGCCTCGTGCTGTGTTAACCTTGATAGTACCGTCTGATGTGTGAGTCTCTGCTGATCTTGTGCTCAGGAGTTCATACATCCACCTCGATATTGTGTTGTTTACTCCTTTTCTATCAAGAGCTCGTATAATTGCATCATGCGATGTATTATCAAATGCTCCTTCGATGTCCAAGAAAGCACACAATACTATTTCTTTCGCTTCAAAAGCGCTTTCAATAATCTCAGTTAGCTGGTACAGTGTACAGAGCAGTCTCCGTAGATCTGCCCGCTCTGTAGGCATGCTGACGATGATGAAGAGGCGATATACTCAGTACATCTTCTCTTAAGTAGTTGTCCACAGCCTTTTCCATCGTTTTGAGAAGGAACGAAGTAAGGCTGATTGGTCTATAGGACTTCGGTAGACTTGGGTCCTTTTTTCCCACTTTCGGAATGAACACTACCTTCGCTCGTCTCCACTCATGATGAGTCGAAGGGCCTTAATAATAAAAAATTTTACTTTTGACTCTAAATGTTAGTATACAGTATCCGAGGAACGCAATTTTGGGAATCCCGCTTTATTGCTTTATAACAATTTTCATATATGCACTAAATCACGTAACTCTAAAATTAAACATATGTCATATCAATTCGACAACTGCCTTTGATTTTATTTAAGCTGTAAGCACAAGAGACTTTCAATGCTTTTGTTGTATGTGTGCATCTAACCGGAAAATGTTGTATGAACTTTTACGAAGCTGTACTTTTAGTAGCGCAAATAACCGGGTAACGGATTTAAGCGGTACGTATTTAGGCGGCAAAAGTTCTGCACATGTCTTATGGAATGCCTTGTTTGCTCAGTTTTCGGATGAATTAAACGAGAACGCAATTAAGCGAGGGTCACTATATCACTGAAGTTCACAGTGGCTATATTTTCTATACAAAATCTCAAAATTGTAAGCTTCCATAACTTTAAAGTCGAGACTAAATTTGTTATTAGTACGGCGCAGATACAAAACAACTGTCGTTTTCAGGATTAATCACCATTTATATCGACACTCGACCTTCTTCATCCACCCCTATCTTTGACCCTTCAAACTTAAATAATAATGGCAGCACCTAGATTGCTTCAGAAAAAAAAAAGTGACTTTTTATTGGCTTATTTTCAATTTTCTGTTACCTTCAACAGCCGAATCAAGCGATCTGGGTCTGTCACTTTCTTGTGCATAGTCAGCCAATGTTCCACATAATTCTCGAACCTATAAGTTACCTTCATACAACTTTTGGCAGGCCTCTTCTTAAATGCGCCAGCTAAGTATGGTCCTATTATAGCTTCATCTTATGAATAGAGCTGTTCAACGAGTGTGAAGTCGTTTTGCGCCTTGCGGTCTGCTGCGAAGCCTACATCCTACCACATGACGAACATAGACTTAACTGCAATTGATATGCAGTATCTACAAAAGGGAGCGAAGTCACCGAGAAAGTCGTTTTTTTTATAGAAATTATGGACTGCAGGAAATAGAGAAAATGAAATACCGTCCCAAATTTGGGGTGTTATTTCATAATACCCCAATTTCAAATATGAAATAAGGCCCCACTGCGATGAAATAAGGCCCCAAATTTCATTATTATTTCATAATGAAAAATGACCCCAATTTTCAATAGGAAATAAGTCCCAAAAAAGGAAATAACACCCCAAATTTTATTAAAAATCGTTGTTGTTATTCCCTTTATAATTTTTTGGGGACTTATTTCATTTTTGTTTTGGGGTCTTATTTCATTGAGGCCTTATTTCGCAGAGCCGAAATTATGTATGTGTGTGTATGTAAAACTGATCTTCTATTCTCGTTACGGAATGCAATAATTATGGCTATTTTGAACCAATTATAAAATATTTCTTAACATTAACAAATAAGCCCCTTTTTTTTGTCCGAAATGTCACCAAATCCGAGCAACAAAAATATTTCTCAAACACCTCCATCTAAAATTCTAAATTGGCTTTAACTTCCCTACAATTTCAAAGTAGCTGTTGGCGACCTTAGCGCCAAATTCGCAAAGGAGGGTACCTTCTGGTTCTATAGTTGGAATACGCCTCTGGAAACGGACTCAGGCTAATCGCTTTTGCTGCTGGACACCATAAACCATATTCATATCCACACAAGTGACAAGGCATCTTGACCGTTTCCAGATCATAAATCCGTCGACCAAATTGATCAACATACGGCAACACTGTCAACAAATGAAAATTAAGAGAACAAGACGAGAGGACGTTCGCTCAGCGTGACCGCTGCAGAATTCTGAAAATGCGCAAGAAACATCGACAGACACATTATTGCCATTAAATAATTCGATTCTCGGTAAAAATCTGACATTTGACCGAATTCCATTTTGCTAAATTCGGGCCAAAATGTCGGTCAAAAATGAAATATCATTCAAAAAGGTAATAGACTAGTAATAAATCTCCACAAATGCATTATATAAGTTAGGCAATATACGATTTTCAGATTTTTTAACTGCCATATGGCAACACTGGCTAGGACAAATAGAACAGTAGAACAGCTAATGGACATTAACGCTTCGGCGAACTGAGGAAATACAAATGGTCAAGACTAAGATAGCAAAGAACAAGCAGAAAAGGAGCTCAACCAACTTCAATTGGAGGCAGCTATGGATCGGGCTTATTGACGGACTTGTTAGTCGAGTCCTTGATATATTCACTCCAAGTAGTAAAGGGAAATGTGCTAGCAGTAGAGACTTTCAGACATAACAGTTGTCAGAAACAATTTTCATGTAGCACACTTATGCTCTCCGCGAAGTTGCGAAGATGTTTCCTCAATCGCTCCTAGAAATGATTTATAGGTATGCCGCCTGACTGAGCTAATATGGGCTGGATGCTGGGCTTTTAAAATCCCGGCTTTGCCCGTACGCAGGAACTAAATTCGTGGGTACTATCGTTTAAAAAATGAAGTGACTTCTGACTTACTTTTCTTATAAAGTGCCGCCCACATCTCGCAAAGTTCGGACAGTTTTGAAAAAAAAAAAAAAAAAAACGCTTTGCTATATTTGTTTATTCTTCATTTTTTTGTATGGAAGTTGCCACGCCCCTTTGTCCGTTACCGTCCACATTTTATAAAATGCTTCAAACAGACAAGGTATATCTATCTTTGAATTTTGAAGATAAAATCTGTCATATATATCAAGTTATAGTGTTTTAAATAACGTTGCTTGTTGCGTGGTAAGTGTCACCCCCTGTTTTCCATTCACGCCCAAATTTTTCAAAGTCCATTGTTCAATCTACAGACATCGAAGTAACTCTTAAAAATTGGCTCTCTTTTCCACGAAAAAGACTTCCAATCGTTGCGTTGTTGAAACAAACAAACCTTTTGCAACATTCAGCAGAGCAGCTGACCGAGCAAATGTCACAACTCACAACTTAAAATCATTTTCCACACTAATTGATGGGCTAATATTATTTTTAAATGCTCTGAATTAGTTTTATTTGTTATATAAATTTGTAAACAAATCAATTTACACTGAAGTTTCACGACTAGTGTCTCACAGCTGACTGAAACGTCAAACGTCAAACTAGTTATTGTTCGGTGTGAATGCAATTTCGAGTTTTCGACGAAAACACGGTTTTTGCTGCGGTGTGAAAAGGGTATAAGTCTCTGTTGAAAAAAAAGTACTCGTTAGAAAGAGTACTCGTTATTAAAATCTATCTAGATAAAAAGGCTAAACGCATACGTTAAAAAAACACACCGCATCAGTTGCTATGAAACAAATTTCTAGATTAATTATAGGGTGTCCATATACCTCAAACGAAAAAAGTGGACATACTTTACGATCACCGAACAAAATCGTTTTTGGGAATCGAACCTCAGACCCCTCGCTTAGTAGTCCAACACTCTAACCACTAATCCACGGCTTAAAAGTATGAATTTCGAATTTGAAACGCGAACATGTATATTTGGTTTTCAAAATACATACGCTAAAGTTTGAGGCACAGCCCTTACGCAAATTTGATGAAATTCTTGTTTATAGAGAAGAATCTCTACGCCTTTCTTACGTTCACAGAATGCCTACAAATTAAATTTTTCAGTGGAAGCTCATTTTAAGGCTACCAAAAACTGTTCAAAATCCATGCGCACCACTATCGCTCCTTTTTAATTCTTTAACCCGCACTGTATGTACGTTTATCATCCAAGTGTCAGGGCACTCGTCAAAACTTTTAAGTTTATTTTTGTCAAGCGTGTTATTGTTCAACTAGCCTACGTCAAATCGATCAAATAACAAAAAAAACCGTGAAACAGACTCCGAACGAAATCCGATTTATGCTAATCTAATGGGCAGCGTCACACTCTAATGAATGCACATGTTTCAACTCACCTTCAATATCTTGCCAGCTTGATGCTGTTGAACTTGTTATATCTGAATATCTGAAAGAGGGAAAAGAAACACACATGTCAATAATAGGCAATACCACCATCAACTTTTTAGAACTTGTATAATCCAATTATCCACCCCAAACCAGTATGCCAACTCTAAGCGAGTTTTAACAGTTAAATGTCAGAAAATAACCTTCAAAATCGATCAGGCGGCCTTCACTTATCTATTAAAATTACCCACAACATTTTACCCAAAAAATAAATATAAAAGATAACAAAATGTCACATCTAACTCAGAAAGAATATGAAGTCCAACAATCTCGAGCGGATAACCTCGCTGTGCTCTGTCTCTGGCACGAATACTACTCCGCTTCCCGCTCATTTGCCAAACGTAGGTAATCTCTTCGCGAAGAAGGCGATTCAGCAAATAAAAACGTATAATTGTCAACAATGTAAACACATTTCTCGTCCCCTTCCCGCTGGCCAATTTTTTAGACAACCATGTCAAAAATTGACAAATGCTTGTGCCGAGGTAAAAGCCAAGCTTTTGGTGACGGCACTGAAATACCATGAACTTCTACGGGCCATGATCGTATTTGTTGTAAAGCTGCCGATTTTAAAACAACGAAGAACAGGCCCGAATTTTAATGCGGGACGCGGGACCCAGAGAATTTGTATTCCAAACGGTGAATACATAGTGAGTCTGAGTATTGATGTCTGACAGAACTAGCTGGCGGTGATTACTGATTGTGATTGATTATTGCTCTTCGCAGAAATATCCACGCATTTCGCTTGATGACTCAAATTCGTTGGCTTTAGCTGCTTGGTTCCAAGTACTCGGGTATTTCAGATATTTAGTATTATTCACTAAAGTTGTACGTGGTCCAATAGCGAGTATCTGATACAAATGTATGTATTTCAGCTTGATAGATGGCCCAATGCATTTTTAGGTGGCTTATCCCACTCAATCTGCTCTCGCGTTGACATACCAATTAAAACGAAGCCTGAGGTCGTCCTTTTTATCTGATTTCCCAATCCCATTCTTTATCTCGTAAATTAATCAAACAGTCGTCTCAGTGAATGTTAAAGGTCACGCACCGTTTCCCATATCACCCATCATGCAAATCTTCCGTTGATGGGAATGTGGACCAGTTCACCATGATAACCGTTGTATCAAAAGGTCCGCAGCAGGTTCAAATCCAGGTCTTCATTCTAATTTATTACATCGACCCTTGGATTCAGCAGAAACTATAAATAACGAGGGTTGCCGTACAGCGTACACTCATAGAATATGACTCAGATGTAAAAAAAAATTCCTAAGGGACAAAAGCTAACAAACTTCAAAATTTAATCAGATTGCACATGGATTCGTTGGCTAAGAAAATTCTCACATCACAGTTGATAATCGAGATTTCCGTGATTTAGATGGGAGTGATTTTGGGTACACGATTTTCAGAACACATCTGCCGAGATAAGGGTCCACATTTGAAACCGAATTTGTGACTGGAAATGGGAAGAGACTTTGGCGAAAATTCTGGCGAATGCTATTCAAGGCTATATTCCCTGACACAGGTCCACCTTTCGCACCCGAGAGGCACATAGGCCCAATAAATTATTTCAAAATTATTTTTGACAGCGGTTTTTAAGCCATAGGGTGTATCGTGCGGGTTCAGATTTGGCATAGAATTGTAGGTCCCTTCATTTTCGTTCCAAAAACTTAAAAAAACGGGTATAAGATAATTGTAAGCTCAGTATATTGGCTTAAACAGACCTGCAGCAATTACATTTGTACAACCTGAAGAGTTTGGCAGGGATGCTGTGATTGTATATAGCTCGGCTCACCTTTAAATCAATCAAAAGGCGATAGGTAGGACATTGGGGAGGAATCGGCTAAGGTGATTTTCAAATTGCCAATTTATTTTTAAAATTGACAGCTATTTAGGTGTCGATTTTATACAATTGTGTCATTTTTAAAGGTAGATGTGCAGGTGCACCTCGGCCTCCATATAAATTAAATAAAAATACTACAGTAAAAAAAAATATCTTAGATAAATTAAAATAAAAAACTTTAAGTGAAACTTGAAAATTCGTGAAGTACAGTGTTTACTTCACTAAAAAAATTTCTACAGAAATGAAGAAAATAATTAAAAAAATGTCAATCTATTAATTAGAAACCTGGAAAATAAAGCAAATATCCAAGCCCGGTATAAGAATGCATATCTATAAATATTCATTGTTGATTGTTAGCATTTATTTGTAGGTACTTTAGACTTTTGAAAAACTTTCGCTTATCAAAAGAAGCGTTTGTGTTTGTTTTGGGACAGCTTGATCTACCAAGTGGAATAAGGACAACACATGTTCTACCCATCCTTCAATTGGCTGTAACTTTAAATCTTCTTGGGGGGTGGTGGCTTTCAAAGACAAGTTGTGACTGACTGGTCTGCATCAATGGATCAAAGTAACATTAAAAAAATGCAGTCAATACTTTGCCCATTGATGATTAAGTTTGTGCCTAAGGATTCAACAAAATCATATAATAGAGCATTGTATGACCTAGCTAAATCCGGATTTTGTTGCATAAATGTGGAAAGGAACCTTAAAAAAAAGCAAATAAATTTATTTTAATTTTAGAATATATAATTATTCTCAAATTCACTAACACTTTTCGAAATAAAAAAGAAACACTTCGTATATCTACAGGGTTTCCGCCGGGAAGGTATAGTACTTTGTTTTGCCACCATTTTGGTAAAAATTAGTCTTGACAGTTCATATTTGGCAGTCGTGAAGTAGACACGTCGCAAATTTATTATGGAAAAAATATTCGATAAACCAACGTGTTTTAATCGTTAAAATATTTTATCAAAATCAATCATCGATTACTGTGACGATGAGAAAGTTACGTGAAATTTTTGGGAGAAACAACGTGCCAACAAAACGCACTATTTATCTGAATGATTTCGAAGAAAAAGGGTCTGTAGTTGATAGGTCCAAGCATGGACCACAACGTACTGCAAGTTCGGCTGAAAACATTACTGCTGCTCAAGAAAGTGTTCAAAACAATCCATCAACCTCAATTCGACGCGGTGCTGGAGCTTGATCTTCAAAGGACAACTCTTTTTGTGGGGATATCTGAAAAGCAAGGTTTATGCAAATAAACCAGAAACGCTTGAGCAACGCAAATATATGGAGAAATATTCGTGATGAAATTAATGAAATACCGCGTAAAATGTGTGAGAATGTAATGAAAAATGTGCTCAAATGGGCTCGCATTTGTGAGACCAACAGAGGCGGACATTTACCTGATATTGTATTCCATACATAATTGGTTTTAATTAAGTAAAACATTTATCAATATAAGATCCATTCTCTTTCATTTAATCAAAAATTGTAAACAAACAAAGTAGTAAACCTTCCCAGCGGACACCCTGTATAGTGTATATAGGGGAATTATGCTTAAGATGACATACCTACCCGATAAGATGACATACTTGCAATTACTCTTTAACCGTATGCGCCACAGTTCTGCCAAATATGTGTGGACATGCAGTTTTGCGGTGTTAGTTACGCCCACAGTAATTCGGCAGCTAGTTAACATCGTGCTTTAAATGATCACGAAATCAAGAATTTTGTGCGTGAATTACTTTTTTTTTGTATTGAGTGTTGGCTCCAAAATTTCTGACAAGGTGAGTGTTGTGTTGTGTCTGAAGTGTTTTGTGGGTACAGTTATTTGTATTATAAGTAATTCCCATGCGACATTTTTACCTCACAAGAAAATGTTGGTTCCTACAATCTGCTAAACATTTTTACTCATATTGGGCAAGATGACATGACAGATGATACCCGACCGTCTACGATCACCCGCTGTGTCATCTTACCCCACCAAAAGGTAGCATTTTATTTTAATTTGTGTATCTTTTCATTGTAGTTTGCCAAATAACTAAAAAAAAACACCTCAATCAGGCGTACTTGGTCAAAAGACGTATGGCTAAGGCTATTCAAGGCGTCAGGAAAAAATGAATAAATTTACCCATTACACCGAACTAGGTGCAGGGAAATAAGTCCCCGGGAACTAAGTCCACTGAGGAACTTAGGTCCCACTTTGTGGGAAGTAAAACCACTTTCGTGAAGTGGACTTAGTTCCCATGTAAGGTGGGAACTAAGTTCACTTTCTTATGGGAACTTAGTACACATTCAAAAATAAGAAGAGGGAACTAACTTCCTAACTTCCAACATTTAGAATTGGATACACTTTTGTTTAAATAATCACGGCGATTTTTCTTTTACTATTTTCAGAGTCTTTCAGAGTCTGTATGACAAAATACTCTCTTCGAAATTCAGTTAGCAAGACTCTGAAAATAATCAAAGAAAAATTGCGGTGATTTTTGGCGCAGGGACATAATATACTTATACATATTTCACTAAGTTGAATAAAACCCACCTCTTGCTCAGTGGTTCCTGTAAATATTGCAGCTTCAATGGCAATTGGAAGCAATTTTCGTAATGCAACTTCACAAAGGCGAAGTGGATTCAAGTACCACAATACAGGTATCGGAGGTTGTAATATTGTAATTGAAAATATTGCTCAACCTTGACAGTCTGATCTCTCCTGATGATTCCCTCTTTCTTTTTTAAAGTTGAATGGAAAAATGATTCTACTGGAGCTCCTTGAGCTTGAGAGTTTTCGCCTAGGTTATGGCAATTTGGAAATTTAGACGACTAAAATATGGTCAAATAATTGGAAAATGGAAACTAGAATAGTCTCTCAATTAGGAGTTTTTTGTTGCCTTTTTAATTTAATATTGTCGTCTTTAAAAATAAATATAATCAGAATAAGTGTGGCTAAAAAGTTACAAAAAAATCGAAAATCCAAGATTTTCGAATTCGGACAATAAATATGTGCGAAAAGTGAGTGTAGCATTGCACCAAGTAATCTACTACAATAACACACTTTTTGCCATCGTTTCGCAGCAGCAGCATAGGATAGCAAAATGTTTTCCGTCATGATATCGTTGTGTTACCTTTGTATGGGATTTTTTTGCTCCAAAACAACTTTGTATTATATGCCTTAGATTATAGAACAATGATTGACACAATTGACGAAGGCACTTGGTCAATTGAGCACGAATAGTAATGACAGGTTCATTTTCTGGCAGAGCAAAAATGTACTGTCTTTCTAAGAATAATATAAATGGAGAATTCACTGTCCAAATTAAACTTTGGGGTGTTTTTTTGTTTTAATTAAATATGGTGTTTGCTTTGAAAAGGAAGAACACGCTTTGTTTATTCGATTACCTTGATAAAGTACTCAGTGCAGGGAAATAACTTCACGGTCAATAATTTCACATGGGAAATAACTTCACCTCGAGTGATTGAGTTATTGCCCAATGAAAGTGAACAAATAATTTTTGAAATAATTACAACAACTACCATCTACTGGACAGTTGACACTTTGAGTTGAGGACTCACAGTAGTTGTTGTAATTGCGTGCTAAAAATCCTACTTTAATTTGCTTTGCTGCAGCCTTGCCAGACGGTCAACACATTTCCCCCCAGATAACTCTGAAAAACCACCAGATTTGGCTACTTTTTTCAAAAAAAAAACCCAACTTTTTTTCATTATTTTTTTAACTTTTTTTGTATGATTTAAAACAAGAAATTTCGAAATTGAAACGCCAACATGCCGCCTAGATTCCCCCCTAAACAAATTCTCCCCCCAGATTTCCCCCCGTCGACCAAAAAAAAAAAAGAATCCAAATCTGGGCGGGAAAACCCCCAAACTGGCAACACTGCTTTGCTGAAATCGAAGCTTAAAAAAACACGCCAAAATATCGACTTGCAAAATGTTATATGTACCTATAATAAAGTTTGTTTGTGTTCGAAAATCTCTAAAACAGGACACTCGATTGACTTGAAATTTCGACATAGCATCGCACTTGAATACGCAAGTGTTTTTTATCGTAAAGTAAAATTAAATTTAGAAGGCAAAGTGGCACCTCCCATACAAAAAAAAAAAAAGCATTACAAACGATATTTCCCAACACTCATGGGATTCGTAAAATTTGAAACATTTATGTGCCTTTTCCAAGCAAAACATTTTGCGAAGTACCGGCAAGACAGGGAAACGGGGCTTGCTACTTTCCATACAACAAAGTAGAGAATTTTTCAATGAATTTTTGAATTCGCTGGCATCCGTTGCTGCAATTCGCGAATCAGTTTTATTAAAAATAACTTGCAATTCTCTCGCAATAAATTTTCTTGTTCAACAGTGATAAGGCCCTTATTTTTAAGTTCCACTAACTTTTCTTCACATTCATACCCTAAATGTGGTCTGAGTTGAAGTCCTGCAGCTCTGAGATCAATAAAAACATCTTCTGTGTTATAATCTATGTTATAGGCAAGTGATGCAAATCGACTTTTCTCAATTGTAATAAAAACTGAAAAGAAATAGTACTGAAACGTACAAAATAGTACATACTTTTTTTAAATGCCATAAATTTATGTTATTCGGCCCTAGCGAGGTATCCGTCGGAAAGGAAAATAATCCGCAACGCATACTCTTTCGGAGGCTCAAATTTCATTCGAGATGACAGATCTCGGAAGAGAAATAAACAATTGCGATGGCGCACCGCACCGCACTACACTATATCGGAACCTAGCTGTCAAAAATTTAACAAAAATAAAAGCACTTCAACGTAATTCGGCGATATGCATCACGAAATGTCGGAACAATTCTCGGAATAGTTGTTCCGAAGAATACCTCTCAGATTGCATTCAAAAAAGTCATATTTCATTGAATCTATAACGGCCATATTATTCACTGCGAGTGTAAATAAGGTTTAAGTTAATTTTACACCCTAATCCGAATTTTTCGAACTCGATGGTTTAAATTTACATGTAAAATATTCACTTAAAAACATGCATTAAACCATATGGAGTTGCTGTGTGCTGAGTTTAATTTTTGTTGCATTTATTATGAATTTAGCCTCCAATATGTCCCTTTTTTTTTAGCCGGAAATATTTCTGAAAATAAACGACATCGTTATCATTGACTCAAGCCCTAGCCCGCTTGTGCACTCGATATAATCGGAGACGAGGACGACGTTAATTTACCATCTGCTGTTCCATCAGCTCTTTGATAAATTCATCTTCTAACTAAGAAGCCAAAATCTTCTAACTAAGAAATGAAAATTTCATCCACCTTACAAATCAAATCTATATTTTTCGCTTCTTGATAAATGTTACATTCTATTTCACTTTAACTTATTTCCCGAACGAAGAAACGTCACTATTATGATATTTAGTTTCAACCCGATCCCGAGCTAAAATACTTAAACTTGTCTCCGAAGTGCAGTTTAAATTCAATCGGATTAAACGCCGACATGTTTAAAAAAAAGCCTATATTCGGGTATAATTACTGAATATTATTGGATATTATATTAGATATGAACTTGGGTTCAATTTTTGGAGTGAATAATATGGACTTAAGTGAAATAACTTCATTAGCTATGTTCCATTTATTTAAAAAATTAAAAATAGTACAAAAAGTACTCAAAATTGAGAAGTGGTAAATCAGTACAATAGTAAGCCTTTTTGCAACAGTGGTGCATACTTGTGTCAAACAAATTAAAATAAAAAAATGTTGTTCTGCTCTTAATTTTAAAATGAATAGTTATTTAAAGAACTGGCACGAAACATTCAAAAACAGTCAAACAAAAATCGTATCCAGTTAAAAAAAAACAGCCGGCTGAATTTTTAAAGAAAAATGCGTATCAATCCAGTCAGATCTGACTGTAAAACAGTCAAAATGGCAACGCTGTACAGTATTGAATAAACGGGGTTATCCCTTCTCTCTCTCTTTAAAATGAAACTTCCCAAACATTCAGTTGTTCCTATTTACAATTAGCAGTCAGTTTTTTTTCCCGCTGCGTCACCTCTCGCGAACTGTCATGAAAAAGCTTTCCAATTAGCTGTCAAAAGTTTTCCAATTATAAAAAATCCGCCGACAACCAGTTACCAGTGTTCTCTCGCACATTGACTTTATTCTTTGTGGATAACAGAGATGTAAATCGCCTTTTCTTAATTGTACTGAAAACTAACAAAAAAAGTACTGATAGATACTTACAAAATAGTACTTATTTTTTGGAAAGTATAAGACGAAACCCAAATATCAAAAACAAATATTTTAGTAAAGCAAAAAAAAAAAAAGTTGTTTTTTTAAAACTAAGTAAAATAAGCTGATTTATTTCAAAAACTAAAAATAATATAAATAGTACTGAAACTTGAGAAGTGGTACTTGCGTGCTCTGTTAAGTCAAATAGTACTGAATTCGGTACAATAGTGAGCCGTTTTGCAACAATGGTGGATAAGTGAAGACCGTATAGCAAACAACTCCCATCTTTAGTAGTATGTACGATCTCCTAGGTTTGTAGGTTTGTATGGTATCGCAAATCCCACTAGTTTTGTTATTCTTCTGAGATTTTTCGCTCGAACACAGTCGATTTTTATAGTTGACACGTATTTAGCCTTATCCAACTTCATCAGCAACAATGTCCTGGTGTCAGGAACATAATTACGCGCCTTTCAGTGAGATAGAAATCAACTTTGAATGCCCCACATTCGGATATAAATGGCAATGTCGCCAAAATCCAGCGGTCCTCCCACCTACACCTGGTTTACCCGCTCTTCACCCGACCCCATCGCGACGTGACTGCAGAATGCACACTGCACTGCAATAAATCCGAAACGATTGGCTGAGCAATTCGTAACCAAATCAAATCGCCTGGAATTACCTGCGCTGATATTAGTCAAGCTGAAGGACACCCGCACTGAAACTGGTGGATAGGTACACCTCGTTGAATCTGAATTTTCAAGTGCAGTGCATCAACTTTGATTGTGAACATGACGAGTCTGTTTGTCTATGAGACTTTTGTGGCAATCTACCAGAGCGCAGCAAATAAAGTCCACATGAAATCAAAGGTCTACTCTACTGGTTTGGTGTTCATTTGCGAGTCTTGTTAAGGGAATAAAAATATTTTTTCATTTGCGGTTCATGGAAACAAACTGGACAGCGCCATATGGCCATTTATGCACATTGCACATCCATACAAGAGAGCAATGCTATTGTGACGGAATTCGACGGGTCAGTGGATTTTAATTGCTTTTGTTTATACTGCGTGCTCATTTTTGTAACAATAATACTATAACCGTGTATTTGTTCGTCTGCTGATACCCTTTGGGTGCGCGTTACCTCCATTTATTTGTTTTTGCCGTAAGAAGAAAATCGATTAACAATTTAATTAAAGCAAAATAGAAAATGTGTTATTTTTTACATATTTGTCATATCAACGATGGACAATAAATGCACCATGCAAAGATCTATAGCCATCATGGCAAAAATTGCTCCTCAGATAATGGATAGCTGCGGTGTGTTTGATGGAGGCATCAGACATGCTTGTGCCAGATACACAGCTGTGCTCTAAACACAAATCAATGGTAAAACCGATTAATTGAACCCGATTAGAACGGAAAACTGGATTAGGTTACAAATTGAAATGAATTGGTAGAATTAATATTAATGACGGAACACGTACAATGTGGTCATAGGCATCCAGGTGGCACCTATTGCGTAACAATGTGAATAATGCGAGAGACGAATTTTGGGTGGGCTCCTAGCTCCTAGTTCAATAGTTGGTTGTATCCACTTTGCAATAGTTTAGTGGTTATAGGATGCCTGGTTCCATTTTAATTCCTCGGAAAAGCAGAATTTTCGTCGTTCGACTGTTCCACCAGTTATACGAACGTCACGCTTACATTTGAAGTGATAATGTTCTGAGAAAGGCTTTGAACTTAGCCATTCGAACTCGGCCTTCGGCCCTCGGCGTTCGGCATCGAATTGTACGTTCGACGAAAAACTAAGCTTTCAGAAATAAAATGCATGTGAAAAGCTAGGCATAGGGTTTCAATTGGAACCCCTTGCCTAGCTTTTCTGTAAAGAAGAGTCTTGTTAAAAACGCCAACGATCGATCTTTTCTTTGTAGTTTCAAAAATTTTTCTTACGAAATAGTTCAAAGTGCACAGGAAACCCTTGATACGGCATAGGCTAGGGATAAGTATTCGGCTCTGCGAAATAAGGCCCCAATGAAATAAGGCCCCAAAAGAAAAAGAAATAATGCCCCAAATTTGTGGTTTATTCCAATTCTCGATTAAATGCGTCAAATCAAAGCTTTGTTGCGCATTTCATCTGACATCTCCAGTTCATTATCCGATGTCACAGTGCGAATTCGATGCAAAATATTGTCGGCCATAATATCATCTTTGTATAATCAAAGTACCTATCTACTTCATTTCAAAAAGTTACTTGATGTAACATAGTAAACATAATTTATTAGAACAAACTTTTTGGGTATATCTACCTATATTTAAAAAAAAAAAACTTCAAAATTGTTGACAACAACAATTTGCTTAGAAAATAATTAAAATAATTGACAACAATAACTGCTTTTAAAATTCAAAATATTTTTTTTTTTATTTGAAGTGTCACTACTTGATTTCTATCCAGTTAATTTTTTTTCAAAGTGTATTTTCCCATTCAAACTTTAATTTTCTAATTTTCCGCGCAATTTTCTTAATTTTTTCTTTCATAACATTGTTCTCCTGACGTTTGTGCGTGATGCTGGGACCAAGGGAAATAGGGGTTCATTTTTATATATATAGATTGTTACCCTTCCGATATGGAACGCGTATGGGGGGCATGCTGCCCCCCTGCAACCCTCCTGCTTGTGTTTACTGTTAGATTGCCGGGTGGGTGCGAGGTTGAGTATGTAAAAAGTTCCTTTAATATAAACTAGTTCATCTAATATCAACAATATTAAATAAAAAGTAGTTTTCATTATTTTTAATTTCATTATGAAATAAACCACAAATTTGGGGCATTATTTCTTTTTATTTTGGGGCCTTATTTCATCGCAGTGGGGCCTTATTTCATATTTGAAATTGGGGTGTTATTTCATTATGAAATAACACCCCAAATTTGGGGCCTTATTTCATTTTCTCTTTTGGGGCCTTATTTCCTACAGCCTTAGTATTCCGCTCGTATTTGGTGTTCCCGTAGGTCTGTTCGAATGTGATTAGAACTGGCGAAATGAGTAGTACACACTTAAATAGTTGAATGGGCTTGACTATTTGCTGTCAGAGATATGAACTCGAGCTTTGTGCATCTGTCAGTGTGCTTCAAAGGGTGCAGACTAAAAAGCTAAACTCAATTTCACTGCGTGAAAAGGGGTTTTCAATAAGGAAGGGTCGATATTGAAATTGAATGATATAAGTTGTGTGTGAGGTTTTAACGAAAGGCCCATATTTTTCATTATGTATTGATTGGTCGAATGTCCGCTCCCATTTTTTTAGCTCTGTAACATAGATCCGGCTGAATTTGAGCGTTGGCATCGGTTATGTTGACTTTAAGTAAATCGGACGTTTGCGGCTTATTGTCATCGACCTGCGACTTCAAAAAATCCCACTATAAAAACTCTAGCGGCTGATTCACGTCACCTCTGTGGGAACATACCGGCTCCAGAACATAACCCCCCCAACGAAATGAGCCCCCAAATCGAAGGTGAAATAAGTCCCCAAAAGCTATGGAATTACCCCTCAAATATAGTTCGATATATTTAAATCAAACAAATTAACACTTTGAAAATTAAACAAGAAATACAAGTAAAAAACTTCGCACTCACCCCGAAATCCAACAGTAAATCCAAGCAGGGGGTTGCAGGGGGGCAACATGCCCCCCCCCACACACACACATAATACAATGATAGAAATTAGCGTCCGCCAAATTTGAAGTATGAAATAAGTCCCCAAAAACCCTGCGTTCATTCGATTGATGAAAAAATATTCGAAAATTGAATTTTAATGGTAATTGCAATTTGCAATCATTATTAACTGAATAAATTAAATAATGGCTAATTTAGAGAATGCAAATGTTTACATGCAAATATTTGCATTAAAATGAGAGCAATATTTAAATATTTGTTTCATTGGTAATCCCAAAGCGATTGGAATATAAATATTCATAACATGTAGCTCGTCGATTTGTAGAACTAGTTTTCAAAACATCAACCATTTATTAACGAGCACCTACGTATATAACATAAATACGTTTTTGCATGATTGCGTAATCCCACCGGCATAATATGTCACATCATTTGCCAGTCTCCAGTGCTTGATCTGAGCCAATAAAAAGAAATAATCTCAATAAAGCTGCATGACATGAATGAATAATCGATTTATTTGTCAACCAGAGATGGAAATTAATTGAAATTGTATTTTTTTTTTTTTTTTTTGCTGTTTTCCAAATTTTCTGGATTAAAATTGATGCTGTGCGTGCGTCAGAATCAAGAAATTATATACCCGTAGTACATATCTATAAGTATTTCATCGGTTCCATCTGAAATCAGATTGAATTTTGTTTACTTAGGCTAAGCAGAATAAAAAAAAATGCTGTCCCTGTACAGTTCATTATTTATCAGAATAAATTAACTTGTTTCTTACAAACCTGAAACTCTGCTGAATAATTTAGAGCTGCTTGCCTGCGATTGCGATTGCGATTGTGATTCTTTTCTTTAATTATATTTGCGCGCAAAAAGAAGCAAAGAAAAAAAAAAAAAAAAAAAAACCCACGCCATCGACAAACTGCCAATGATGTGAAACATTTTATTTTTCAGTGTGAGTTGTTAACTTTTTAATTTTAAGTCATGTGTACATCTATATCTATATATATATATAAATTACTATATAAAAGAAAGTGATGTTAGTATCTAAGCTAGTAAATCAAGAACGCCTGGACCGATTTCAATGATTTACACCAATTCGAACTGGTTTCCGGCCGACCAAGAAGAATACCCCAGAAAATTCCCGAAAAAAAAATTATGAAGAAAATTCATTTTCCCATACATTTTGTATGGAGCGATTTTGAGACACCGTCTTCATGATAGATGACGTTTATGTTTACGTTAAATTTTGACAATTTTTTGGGACATTTGTTTGTTGTGGTATGTTCAGTTCAATCAAACATGTGTAAAAATACGTGAGTAAAGGCAGAGTTCGAGATTCAGGCTCTTGATAATTAAGATCTGGATGTTTTTTCAATCTTGAATTCCCATGTTTCTGATGTCGTTTTCCATTGGGACACCCAGAAATCTTATTCAGATCTCAGATTTTACGCTGCTCATGGAACATGCAACGAAATTGATCTGCTTTTGTAAATAAGTGTGTTACTTGACAAAAATATCAGCAGTTATGGAAATCGATTTGAAAAATGTTTCCCCTGTTGAAGATATAAATGGAGTATTTTTGGTGATTTTTAGTCTTCAGATGACGAGGAAGACAATGAAGATAATAATTCCTCCGAAATCATATCCATACCTTTTAATTTATGTACTTACTAGCTGTGCCCGCAACTTCGTACGCGGTGTGAGACTGTGTAATTTCCAATAAAAGAGATTTGACCGTTTTCTCAACGACATATTTGTTTAAAATCAACAGTCTAGCTAAAAAAAAAGCGGTGAACATTGTCAATGTGAAACAATAAATCAAACAAATCTATTTACCTAAAACACCAATTTAACAAAATTAAATTCAATAGCGTAAGTACTAAAGTTTCACTTCCTTACTGTAGGTAGTAGGTATCAACGTAGGTAATATCAAAACAACCACTAAAACAATAACCTAAACGGAAATTTGTATCCACACCAACAATAAATAAATCAAACAACATAATTCACCTATATCGTCTTCACTTCTTGAATTCTTCAATTCTTTATTGTAGGTATCAACGTAGGTAGGTACTATAACAACCATTAAAATAAAAACCATTAACTCAATTTCTTATACACCACCTCCACCACACGTCATCAGCCATCTGCGCATTTCCTCAGAAACACATTGTCGCTGTTGATTACATACATTCATCACATTCACGTCCCATACTTCTCTTTGAGAAAACACCACGCAGTTTCTTTTTCATATGAACGTGCTTGTGCGATGTGCGCCACCAAACCACCCCTAAGCAGAACAACGATCAAGAACCGCGGCTGCTGATAATATTCGATTTGAGAAAATAAATTTATTTTATTTTATTTTTTTCGTTTTGGATTTTAAGTTGTAGCTCAGCTTCTAGGCGACATAGAAAACTGATTGATGTCTTGAAATAACTATAAAAGTGTTGGCTCTCCTAAGTATTTTGTTTTGTTTGCATTGATTAAGAATTATCTGAGTAATGGCGAGTTAAAGGCAGTAAAGTCAGAAAAAAAAACACATTTTGGTCAAAAACGCTCCAAAAAATAGGCATGGCAATGAAAGGGAATAGCCTATATGTTGCACAAAATCTTAAGGAACATTTCAAAAAAAGTTTCATCGAAATCTGTGCAGTAGTTTTCACGACATAATGTAACAAAATAATTGCCTACAGTTTTATTATAAGTATAGATTTTAGTTTTCACGAAACTTTGCGCATTTCTCTTGAAAGACAACTTCTTAAAATAACGTAAAACACCTGTGCAAAGTATTGTCGTCGTATGTGTAAACCTGAAAAAATATCGATATCTGCAAACAGTGATCCGAATCGAAAAAAAAGATTGATTTGTTGCCCAATGGAACATGAAAAATAATTTAGATAAGAAAAAAAAATCAATCGATTTTTTGTCCCAATGGAAAACGACATTATACATGGTCAATTGTATGTGGCGAGCCACGTGTTGGCAAACCTTCCGCTATGTACGTGTCGTTGGCAAAATTATTTGAACAATGTGTTCATACCGTTCATACTATACCTAAGGTACGGTGACCATATTTGCCGAAAAAAAAATAAAGGACAATAATTATTTGGCTTCCAATGTTTTTGTATTTATTATGTAGGTATTTGTTAAAAAAAAGGTTTATGTCGTTTTCGATTTTGGCTTTTCAGATGTTGAGCTGAGATTTCAGATTTCTGCTGCCAAATCGAACGTCATGGTACATTTACATCGCACCTAAATTCAACATTTCGGGAAAAAAATCCGAAATCCGATTTTGCGTTCCCACAGAAATTTCAACATTTCAAATGACAGCTAGTCAATGAATTGATTATTGATCTTAACCTAAAGTATTCATTTTTTAGCTACATTATTGTAATGAATTTAATTTAAACACATTAAATATATTGCTGACTCAATATTGAGGTATGCAACCACTTCCTTCTTCTTTGTTATAATAACTTTTTCGTTCCGTAATTATAATTTGAATAACTTGGAATGACTGATTTGTTGACAGCTGCTTCAAAAAGATTAACTTTTTGAGAAAAAATCATTTCCTTTTTTTGTGATTGTGATTGCTTCTTATGTTCGATTTGCCAAAAAAACAAATATTAACATTATTATTTAGGTCTACACAAAAAAAAAAAAAAAAATAAACCGTCTTTCTTCATTGAATAAAAAGTGTAAAAGGTAGGAATAGTTTTAAAACGGTTTTAAAAGCCAGTCTTACTTTCGTATTTTTGAGAAGGGTGGATAGATTTAAAAACATCTTCTTTTTCATTACAAAAATTTCTAAATCCTAAGTACGGGTTTCAGCATATACATTCAATTGAGACTTTTTACTGCTGCAAGCGTTATTAATGATTGAAAATACTCAGTTGGTGTACAAGAACCCGGTAGGCAAAAACTGAAATTTAAGGTAAGTATGCACTGAAGCACTGAGGGTGTAAACACAATTTCAAGTAATTTACATTATGCATAACATTTTGAACTGCACTTAACAATTTTTAGTTTGTGTCTTAAGGGACAGCTTCAAAAATAAAGGACAAAATCCGTCCTTTATTAAAAAGAAAATAATATAGGACAGGGGTAAAAAAGAAAGGACTGTCCTTTTAAATAAAGGACGGATGGTCACCGTTACTGTAGGTAGCTCTTCAACAAATTGGTCATTTTAAAAGAAAGTAATTTTTAACCAATTGGTTTATTTATTATTAACTCTTAACACGAAAAAGAAAATGGCAAAATTATCGTTAAATTGAAATTCAGGATCAGATCCTTGGTAGGCAATTTGCATTCATTCAAATAGATTGGCAAACAACTATCCAACTGAATTTGTAAACTCCTTGGATATTCCTGGCTTACCACCGCACAATTTTCAAGTCAAGGTTGGCCCGGTAGTCATCATGCTTCGAAATCTAAACCAGCTAAAACTATGCAATGGAACGGGTTTAGTGATAAGAAAGCTGATGATCAATGTGTTTTAAAGACGGAAGTTCTCATTCCGAGGATACCGATGATCCCAACCGATGCGCCCCTTTCCCTTGAGTTTAAACTATAATTCAATTTCCGATTTGTCTTGCATTCACCTATTCACCCTGATGATTAACAAATCACAAGGTCAATTGAGTGTTTGTGGTCTGAAATTAAAAAACACATGTTTTTGCCCATGGGCAATTGTACGTGGCATGTTCATGCGTCGGTAAACCATCCACTTTATTTGTTCTTCCGCCTGATGACAAACCGAAAAATATTTTGTATCACAAGGTGCGTCAGTGAAGATAATAAACCCCAATATAAACCACTGCAGCCAAATAAAGGGTTTTCCAATAAGAGGGGTTATTGTGAATGATCCGCTATTTCGGTAGCTGTCACTTTTGAAGCTTTTATTCTCTGAAATTTGACAAATAGAAACTACGCCATTACTAAAAATGGAACGATACAATTTCAACAACGCATTGAAATTATTAAAATTCGCTACAAAAATGGTGAAAATCTTGCAGTCACAGTTCGCAAAACTAAAGCATTTTTTGGTCGTCGTGAAACACCTTGTCGGACCGCATTACAGAAATTGGTGGAAAAATTCGAGCTGTTGGGACTAGTTAGTGATGTGAAGAATTAATTCCGTGCACGTCGCTCAAGAACAACTGAGAATATTGCTGCTGTACCCAAAGTGTTGAAGAAAACCCAGGTTTGTCCATTCCTCGTCGTTCTTTGGAATTGGGCATTCCACAAACGTCATTACACCGTATTTTTCACAAAGACTTGGGTCTTAAGGCTTATAAGGTTCAGCAAGCAAAATTGTCACGGTTTATGATCCGGCGGGGTCATTGGAACTTACTTTTTGGAAAATGAGGTTGGATCAACAGTTACGGTGAATGGATTGCGCTATCGAGAGATGATTAATGATTTTTTTTTATGGTCGGGGTTGGATGGTATTGATCTGGACAACGTTTACTTTCAACAAGACGGCGGCGCTACGTGCCACACAAGCAACGAAACCATTGATCTTTTACGGCAAAAGTTTCCGGACCGTTTTATCTCTCGAAGAGGTGATCACAATTGGCCACCGAGATCTTGTGATTTAACACCTTGCGACTTCTTCCTTTGGGGCCACGTGAAAGATAAGGTCTACGCCAACAGCCCAGTGTCGATTCAAGACCTCAAAGATAAAATTCGTGAGGCTATCGGGGACATAGGGCAGCCACTTTGCGATTTGGTTATGGAAAATTTCATGAAAAGGATATGGTCCTGTATGCGTGCTCGTGGTTGCCATTTGGCTGATGTTGTTTTTCATTATTAACGGCATACCTTCCTCTTTACTATGAAATAAACACCCGATCATTTATCTCAAAAAATGGCATTTTTCTTTGAATACCAAAATAACACCTCTTATTGGAAAACCCTTTACACAGCTTCATCAAAGCAATTGTCTTATTGGTAAGCCATTGAAATACTTGATTTTTGTACTTTTATTGAATTTGTATTTTCTAATGAACTATTAACTATTTAAAGGCATCATTAAATTCATTGACCGTTAGGCGGTACGAAGTTCGCCAGGTCAGCTAGTGTTGTTTAAATGGATTCGCCATCAGGAGCTAAGCAATATAATCCAAACTAGACTTAAGTAGGTATCAAAGACTTGATCTTTATGGCTACTTTCACAAATTCCTTCTTTGGCCAAATGATTCAATTGATACAAAAAATGCAGCGCCTGTCAAAGGTGATACCTTGACAGCCCTAAAAGTTATATCATGTTGCCACCCCAAGGAATTAACAAGGTTAGCCATGCATTTCTTGAGCAAAATCAAATCGGAATTTTAGGAGTGTCGATGCGATCGTGCCGATGAAATCACGACAATGGACATTTTATGAAAATGCCTGACAGTACGGAAATTTATGTCACATGCGGAGCGCCCATATAGCGTGATGCCATCTTTGGTCATACTTGCAAAGGCTTCCGCTGATGATTTGCATAATTTTCAGTTTCGTTTAAGCGCTATTCGATCACAGTATATGTCAACAGGCATTACTCATTATCATCTTAAATCGTTTCAATGAAATCTGCCAAGAGGGTAGGATTTCTATCGGTGTCACGACTGTCATCGCACCCCACCCACAAGAGGTTTTTCACTGACGAATCTGGGGGGGCACCCTAGCCAAGATGTCAACTTGTGGATACTATGGGAGTATTGCATCATATCCCCCATTATAGTTAATTAACTGCTTACTCCCCGGCCAGTGAATCAGGGGAAATTATTTGACATTCCATTCAGACGTACGCAGAGGTAGGTATATGAGCTTTTTTGATCTAGTGTTTAGTTCACCAAAAATATTGGTGCTATGGGGGTCCGCGCATGACCGGCAAAGCATGACAAAAATAATGCAAGGTCCTCTCTTATATGTGAGACCAATAATTGCCTATTGTCAGGCAGTTCATAAATTACACAGTCAAGTACCTTTGGGAGGTCGATCATTATCAGCAGCACAGTGAACACGGCCACATTATATTGACGTCTGGCATCCTGCCCATGCTCTTGAAAAGCCTCATTATTATAGGGAACCGCACTCGCAATGTCAATATGTGGCAAGTTTGCGTTAGTTGTTGTTGTTGGCGGATTGGTTCCGCACATTTCTATTGATGGGAATTACTTCCTGACATTGTCAGTTTAAAAATCAAATCCATCTGCTGCCATTTATATATAGGTAGGTTTCCTGTTAAGTGGTGTTTCGCAGGATAGATGGGCGCACTCAAACCAACCTGTAACAGCCTCTCGGTGCTCTCGGTGTGCCTGTGCACATATCTTATTCGACAGGGTTGTATTTGTATGTATTGTGGTAGAAGAGGATTCTGAATCGGAATCCCTTAATGCTCGTCTCGGTATGAGACTGACATTTAATTCTTCGGGTTGAACAACAGATAATCCTATTGGACTGGACAGTATAAATACCTTTTAATTCAGGTCGTTGGTGCTGCTTCCTGATAATGGGATCTAATTTGTTTTTTTTTTTTGTTGAGATCAAATGGGATTTAAGCATTTGTTGGACTGCAATCAAGATCCACTTGAGGAGGGTTTGTTTATGAAGCAAAGTGATGGCTCGAATATTTGGATTAAATTGAAATGGGATATCTTAGAGCCTAGGCTTTGCGCAGGAATACGGAATGGAAATTAGAAAATTACTCCAATTGAGTGATGTAGATGAAAGCTGCTGACGTGCCTCCAATGATAAACCAGCAAAGTACAGCTGTTCAGCTGTACAGAGGACTTCCCATACTAGTTGTGATTGCTTGGAAACAGATGTCTCTAGCTTGGCGGTGGTGATACATTTTTCCGCCTAAAACAGTTGTGCAGTTGATGCCGATTATACGTATACTCCAAGTTGAAGGGAGCTGTTACGTTTGGCCACCTGCCCTGCGTAAAATAAAGGTTGAAGAAGGCCCATAATTAGATAAGATTAGATTGTGAAGCGGGAGAACCTTCAGGGGACTCTGGCACTGCGGCTTCTTAAAGGAGAATATTGTGAATACCCTGGTAAATTCTCAGAGTCATATTTTCACTCCAGAGACAGTCAGGAAGATAAGGATCTTCCCTGGGTGTATTTTAGCAAGAGTTGCTGATTTGACGATTTCATCACCAAGGATGTTTTTCCTGAGACGGCATAGAGCCGGACATTCTGTGAGTATGTGTAGAGAGGATTCGTCACTCTCAAGACAGAGTCTGCAGGTAGGATCCGGTGAGACACCAATGCAGTGTAGATGTTTTTTCACGCGACCGTGGCCACTGATTATTCCTGTTAGGGGCACTACAAATTAGCTGCAAAGCAATTAACTCCAAATGAAATATTTCCTAACGAAGGAACTTCTAATGATAAATGCAATAACTCCAAACTTTTTTAATGAAACAAGTTCTAAAGTAAATTGAAATAAGTCCCAATCCAAAGTTGAAATTAGTTCAAATATTTAGGAGTTAATTCATCATGAACTAATTTCTAATAAGAAAAGATGAAAAAAGTCCCAAAGTGGTGGAAGAAAAAAATAATTTAGAAGGCAAAATGTTCTTACAAATTGCTATAACAAATGAAATAACTCCAAGCGTAGATGATATAGTTCCCAAAGCCGTACAGATGAAATAAGTCCCAATTTGCACTTATTTCATCTGTATGGCTTCGGGAGTTACTTCTTTATGAAATAACTCCTAATACTAAAAGGTGTTATAAATGCAAAATTTTAGGAAAAAGTCCCAATACTTTGGAGTTCTTTCACCTGTAATAACTCCTAAATTTATACGGAAATTCTTGGGAATTATTTCATTAAATTTTTTTTTTTTTTTTTTTGGAGTTAATTCCTTTGCAGCTAATTCTTAGAGCCAAACTGAATACCGAATCTGAAATCGATGAAAGTGTTGGGTCTCGACTTGATGATAGTCCTTAGGAGGATTTGCCTCATTGTGGAAACTTGTTTCTGTGGTCGATCTGCAGAGGCCGAAACCAGACTCATTTATAGCATTTTTGTCAACAGTTGACTTCCTTTACGACGAATCACCATCCAAAGCAATCCTTTTTGGCAGCTGCGATAAATATAGCAATATTTTCTTTTTATAGTTTATCCTATGCTTTCTTACACCGTCCGCATAACGTCCCAATCTAAAGCGGCAGGCCCTTCTATAGACATCAGTACACCAGCCTAAAAAGTCCGTTACCAGCAATTCGCATTGCGGGTATATAAGAGGTCCATTTTCACCACACAGATAAATTTGAGCTAAGCTCAGAACAACTTATTCAATTTTGTCATTTTAGTAGCCGAACGGCTCCATAAAATGATGATAAACAGTGTTGTAAATCAACTTTTCTCAATTGTTCTGAAAACTAAAAAGAATAGTACCCAGGCGTACAAAATAGTAGAGTGCTGCAAATAGGGCCCACCCTTAAATTTTTTTTAAATAAAACCATAAATTTAAGTCTAATTCATTTATTATCTTTTTAAACATTCTCACAAAGTATTCTTATTTCAGTCTTTAGAAACTTTAATTAAAAAAACAAACATAATTAAAAGTTAAAAACCAAAACTTAAAGGAACTCTATAATTTAGTTTTGAAAAAAGTGCGGCTAATATGGCCCACCTGGTGTTGAATATGGCCCAGGGTGGGCCTTCAAAGATCTCATTATTTTCTTGTTGACTGCCGATATGGCTTTCATCACCTCCTCCTTCCGCCAAGTCGTCCGTGGTTATGGACTTTGTTTAGACATTCTAGCCTTCAAAAAAACAAAAATTAAATTAAATAAATAAATAAATAAAATTTCAATCAAGAAAACGTGTCAAATATGGCCTACTTGGTCATATTACCAACACATGGGGTGGGCCATATTAAACTAACTTTGATTTTTTTACTCATTTTAATTTTCAACTTACTTCATAAAATGTATTTTCAATTTTAAATTCACACAAATTAAGAAAATATTTAATACTCTTAAATTTTAGAAAAAACTTACCAATTTAACACAGAATTTTATGTAAAAAACACTCAAGAAAACTTACCAAAAAATTACAACGAAAGTATAAAAAACAAAATGCCCCGTATATCTTCCACACCCGTTGCGCCACACTCACCGCAAAAGACTGAGGCTAAACCGAGTTGAACGTGTTCGCAGTTCGCAGTGAAACATTTTTTCTTTCGCTGTGGGTTAAGGTTTGGGAAATACAGTGGTAGGCCATATTACCTAAATGGGCCATATTTGCCGCACTTACTCTACTTAATTTTTGGAATGCACACTAACAAACTTAAACATTAAAAATAAATATTTAAGCGAATTTGATTGAATCTAAGTATGTATTCCAAAAATTGAAAATAGTACTGAAAGTTGAGAAGTGGTACTTCCTATTAGCAACTAAGTGCCCCAAAAAAAACGTCATAATATGTATCTACAAAATGACCCCATTCCATATATGCAATATTGCCCCAAATAAATGCAGAATGGGCGCGAACTGTTAGCATAAAAAATTAAAAATGTATGCCAATTTTTTGAAAGACATTTGGGGCCATTTTTCATTTGCTGTTCCATGTCATAAACTGTCATATAAGATTTTGAGTGGAACTTAAATCGCTATGAGTAGTATTAGCAAACGGGCCTTAGAGTTTTACACGTCACTTCAATGCCGACGCTGTCATTCCGAGCAGCTGATAGGGGAATTGTGCTCAAGATGACATACTTTTTCTTAAAAGTGAAAAATAAAAGTATTTAAAAATCATAGGGATGAAAACAAAGTGAATTCAATTATCTCATTTGTTAGTAACAAAAACTACATTTAAATTAATAGTGTAAGACAATAAGTAGTATTTTTTAAATATTTTTAAATTAAGTTCAACAGCTAGTTTAAGATGGCATAGTTCGGTGTAAGATGATAATATAGCCACGGGCAAATTTATTTATTTTTTTCCTGGCGCCTTGAATAGCCTTAGCCATACGTCTTTTGACCAAGTACGCCTGCGTGAGGTGCTTTTTTTTTTTAGCTATTTGACATACTAAAATGAAAAGACACACAAATTAAAATAAAATGCTACCATTTTGGGTATCATGTCATCTGGACCGATATGAGTAAAAATGTTTAGAAGATTGAAGGAACCAATATTTCCTTGTGATGTAAAAATATCGCATAGGAATTACTAATAATACAAATAACTGTACCCACAAAACACTTCAGACATATAACACTCACCTGTAAGAAATTTTGGATCTAACACTCAATACAAAAAAAAAATTAATTCACACACAAAATTCTTGATTCCGTTCTCATTTAAAGCACGTTCTTAACTAGCTGCCGAATTACTGTGGGCGTTACTAACACCGCAAAACTGCATGTACAGATATGTTTGGCAGAACTGTGGTGCTTATGGTTAAGTAGTAATTGCAAGTCTTCGGGTATGTCATCTTAAGCATAAATCCCCTACTAAACTTCTTCAATGGGATATCTCCTTAAGCTGTACATCACAACTTCCCAGGGTGTGTATGAGTATGTTACCGCATTCAATTCATTCAATTCAATAAGCTCGAAGGTGGGAAATACACACATATATAGTCAGTAGCAGAATACTGTATATCCATCCATATATACGTTATCTCTGTCAACACAAGGTTTGTTCTACCGCCCTCCTCGTGGAGTTGGCTGTAGAAATGTCCTTATTGTTTTCATCAGGGTGGATCCGACATGCACTAATAAAAACCAGCTGAATTGGAATTTGTTTGGCCATAAAACAAGACCGTCGAGGGACCAATTTTTATTCAGCAATACTAATTAGAATACCTTTACCTCCAGTAAACCTTCACCGAAAAAGGCAGGTAGGTATAGTGGCTGTCGTTCTATCTGTATGGTACAAAAGCCAAAACGTGTCATAACTTTGAATTAACTGTTAATACCGCATTAGGTAAAACCCGGAAGGTATGAGTACACCTTCGTTTGTTATGACCTTGGTAATACGATTGCATTAGGTACGTACTCCCCGTCTCGCTCTCACATAGCGACAACGAATGTACCTGTATACATCACCGCTCTTTATGTTGTCATAAAATGTGTTTCGTTTACCTCAAAAAATCTGTATTAACGAGTGTCTGCTTGGGCATAACGAAAATTTCTACTTATTCACACAGAGAATTGAGTGGGAGGGCACCTCCTAAGATAGATGGCATAGATATCTACTCTTAGATGATCATTTGCCGGAAGGTAATTTCACTTTAGCTCTTCGAAATAAGGAATGTCAATTTCGCATAAAAATTTATCACTTCCTGTACCGCAATTTCTATAAGAGGGGCGGCGAACGATGGATGATCGGAGAAGTCGGCCTTGTTATAGTTATAAGACCCATAGAGATACATATTAATCAAATTCAGTGCAATTCTAAGCCGATTAATATTAAGTACGTTTAGATTAACTCGTGGCACACCTAAAAATAACTGGGTGTGTAAGTATCCAGGTTGCATTTATTTATCACTCGCATCGAGAATTCGAAATTCACCGCCATACGAAATCAGTATACGAAAAGTTCAGGGGGGGATCTGGATAGTAAGGCGCCTGGTCGCAATAGGTTTGCCTTCAAAAATGGTTAACGACCAGTTATGGCCAACGTAAATGAATAACTTTCAAATTCTTTTTCTAGAAAATGTAAAGATATTTTTTTATTTTTTTTTTTATAAACTAAATTTGTAATTCATAAGCAAGACTTTAAGGCGAAGATTGAGTTCAACCATCAAGTTTGAGGGGTCATAATGGCAAAGAAAACCCCTACGTTCGCCCCTGCATTTCACGTATGGCTAAAACTGGGGCCCAAATAAGGGACCCATGTTTTGATTATCTACCCTGTTCCGCTCGCTTTCAGTGCGTGAAATGTGGAAACGCGTTAAGGTTGGAACAAAAACTCATGGCGGTCAACTTTTCCAATTATTCCATCGTCGAAAATATTTACAAAAGTAATCTTAAGCTTATCTGTATATACAAAGTGGGCCAAAAGAAGTCATCCGATGTCATTTTTTTTTCTAAATAAAAAACTTCGATTCTGTTTTTTGATTATGTTTATATGAACCTTTAGAATTTTATTGGTCAAGTCGAGAAGATGATATCGGCCGTCACAATTGTTTTATGGCATTGTCCTTGAGGGCTTCTAGGGTCTCGGGCTTGTACACATAAACACGGGACTTCAAAACTTTTAAATTGGTATATATCTGAATGTTTTCAAACAATCTTAACCAAACTTGGAGTATATTTTAAGGCAAATTTTACCTTAATATTCCAATTCAAATTTTAGTGGAAAGGTCCACGAGAGCATCACAACAAACTGAATCTTAGGAAAAGTCAAACTGTCTCACTGTTGCGAGCGGTGCGATCAATGAGACAGTGGAAGGCGAACAGTGAAAAAAGGTAATAAAACATTAAATAAGTAGGTAATTAGTATTTTATTAAATAAATTAAGGTTTCGTCAAGGTTATATATGCGAAGTTCCGGAAGAAAAT
This sequence comes from Cheilosia urbana, assembly GCA_946477585.1. Classification (NCBI taxonomy): domain Eukaryota; kingdom Metazoa; phylum Arthropoda; class Insecta; order Diptera; family Syrphidae; genus Cheilosia; species Cheilosia urbana. The sequence continues at coordinate 123,318,076 of OX297853.1, forward strand.
CAAAAAAAGTTGTCTCACTCTTTGCACTGTCTCACTGTTAGCACTTTTCCCCTAAATTAAATAATGCGAACGCTACTCGTTGCTAACGCTCGCGCTGGCCTGTAATAGGTATACTACGCGCATGCGTTCGAGTGCCACGCAATTACTCTCACTCTGTCTCTTTCTATTCCCCCTCCCCAGGAGGCAGGAGCATTGAACGTTTAACGCAACAGTGCATTCATACCTCCATGGTAGCGTTAAACGTTTAACGCAACCTTGTTGGAAGTCGCATAAGAAGTTTCAGTTCAAAAAAGTCTGGAACGATTAAATAGGGCGATCTTGGGGGCCAGTGTGTGCCGTGGCTCCATCCTGTTGGAACCACAGGACCTTCAGTCCTAATTCGTCCAATTGCGGCAAAAAAAAAAAAACTCGGTTAACATGGCCCTATAGCGCGCACCGTCCACTGTTGTCGTTTGACCAGCGGCGTTCTCGAAAAAACGCCCCGCTGACTCCTCCAGCGTGAAAAGCGCACCATGCAGTAACTTTGAGCGGGTGTAATGGCTCCTCGTGCATTACTCGTGGATTTTCGGTGCCCCAGAAGTGATAATTTTGCTTGTTCACGTACCCGCTGAGGTGGAAATGAGCCTCATCACTCATTATGATTTTGGTCGACAAATCGAAAATTCGAAATTATTACGCGTTCTTGGGGAGTGTATCGCTCCATGGCTTGTTCACTTGTATTCTACATCTGTTAGTCCACAAAGAGCATCTTCCAATAGGGTGATCTTTTTTGGCCCACCTTGTATAAAACAAAGTGGCATTCGTCAGAGCGCCTATAATTCAAGAACGGATCATCGGATTTGAGCTATCTTTTCTTTGTTCTGTTTGTCTATGCCTAAGGAAGGTTCATAGAGCAAGAAAAATGGAAAAGATGAAAAGGAAATTGGAAAATTCGAAAAATGAATCTTCCATACATTTTGTACTGGAATTTTTTGTTTTAATTTTAATCGTAATACAGTGAAATCTTGTTATAGTCAAAAATTCTACATGAATTTAATTATTTAGTAGATTTTCTTTACGGAAGAAATTTTGTTTATTTTAGGGCGGGAGCAGCTAGTTGTGTATATATACTTCTCTTGTGAGCTCGCATATTCAAGCCCCGTAAATATTTTATAGTATTCAAAGGTATTTTCCCTGAGATTTTAGATGAATTTACCGGCGAATGAAGTCATCCAACAACACGACGCGAACAAATTTCGAATCGTCTGGTTTTAGGTAGGTACAAAAATCAATACAACCCTAAGGGGATAGGGAATTACAAAACAACATGCCTTTTCAAAAAACGCCTATTTTGTTTATAAAATATGCAGCTTACAGGCAAATTCCTCTTTAATCTTAGCCTGATGTAGGTACATAGTTATAAATATACTATCCGCGATACCAATAATCTTTTTTAGTGTCCAGGCTAAATTTTTCGAACTCACAATGGCGAAATTTTGCATACAAAATTGTATATTGTGACCTACAAAATATAGAGAGTAATGTTTAAAATAATTATTAGCAAGAAACTATATTTTTGTAGATTATAGCAAGGCGCAAATAATACACCCGCCCCATCGGCCCTGGGGCATGCCGCACAAAAATAATAAAATTATAATTTATTATAAAAACACTATAATGACTAATTATATAAATAAATAAATAAGTTGGCGTAACAGATAAGCTTGCTTCTCACGACTATTAATTTGTGTGAGATTTTATTTCTTGGCACGAACATACAATGGCTAGAATAATAAATTATGACGTAGCTCAGTGAACGCGTCGAAGGTAATATGAGTACCGAGAAGCATTAGCATCCGCCGGTTACAAACGGCATGGTCTGTTCCGTCATCCGATAAGCTCAATCAAGTCATGAAGTCATATCCACTTGATTAACCCAACGCATATGTTCATTTCGTGTAGTTGATTGTGACTATAGGAAGGGAGTTCGAGGGGAGACTACCCACATTACTAGTACTGGTTTTATTTTTAAAGATTAGTTGATCGATTCCGTATGGTTTGATGGAAGCGGTGGCGACCACCAAATCGCAAGTCATTTGGCATGTTTTGCATTGATTTATGGAAATAAAACTCGGGGTAGAGCTGAACCACATTTGACATCATCTTGGTGGGCTCGGTATCTTTTATGTATGTGGTGTGGGTGTGACCAGTTACAAAAAAAAAAAAACAAAAAACCTATCCAGATATGGAGCAAAAATTTGCAAAATCGTCACCTCCGAATATATTTAGTTGCTTTTCAAAATCCTTAAAAAAGTATTTGACAAGTGAGTATGATTTTTTCTGTTAAAATTATGTTTTGCGCATTTTTGGAAAGAATTTCGAAGCAAAATAGAGTTGCGTCAGAAAAAACGTACTAGAGAAACGCAAATTGGAATGGATAGGGAATCGAAATTAGTTAACACTTATTCGGGATAGCTCAAAGTTTTTTTCGAAGTGTATTTAAATTTAGCATAACAACGGGAAATAATCAGATAAATACACAGAATTTTTTTTACATATAACATTTATGTTTATGTGTTCTGCTATAAAACAATAAAATTTTAGAATTCCTTGTATTTTTTTTTCTATGAAATGATAAAGCGAACAGTGAGACATGTCTTACAGCAAAGCAGCATATATCGGGCAACTTCGTTTAACAGGCACAATGTGAACAAGTTCTATAAAAAATTTGTTCGACGTCCAATCACGATCTTCCGACAGATTTTCTTCAGGAACTCGCATATATAACCTTGACGAAACCTTAATTTATTTAATAAAATACTAATTACCTACTTATTTAATGTTTTATTACTTTTTTTCTGTTTTTTTTTTTTTTGTTTGTCTCACTGTTCGCCTTCCACTGTCTCATTGACCGCACCGCTCGCAAACAGTGAGACAGTTTGACTTTCCCTAAGATTCAGTTTGTTGTGATGCTCTCGTGGATCATTCCACTAAAATTTGAATTGGAATATTAAGGTAAAATTTGCCTTAAAATACACTCCAAGTTTGGTTAAGATTGCTTGAAAACATTCAGATATATACCAATGTGCACCTTTCCCCTACTTGTTTTAGTTTGAGTTACTTTTAAGTTAAACTTCTAATGCGACTTCCAAAATTTCGTATCTTACTTTAGTTGTCATAATCCCATTGTAAATGTTATAGATTTGGATATTTCTCCACTCGAAAATGATACCTAATTAAAAGATGCGATAAATTGTAAATTGTAAGCAATGTTAATAAAGTTTGTCTTAAAGAAACAATATGATTTCACTTAAAATCAATTTCTACACTTAGAGCTCGCTCATGATACTGGACTTAGTTATGAATCCTAGTAGATCTTTGAGCGCGCTGTCAGATATGTCCTCTGCCCCAAGGTAAGGTTTACCTAGGTGGTGTTGACGTAATCTGACTAGACATTCACTGACACAGTATGTGTCCTGCTGATTCTTCGTCCTCGTTGCATAGTCTGCACGTGTTGTTTTGTATTATTCCCATAGTCATGAGGTGTTTTTTGACTTGGCAGTGCCCTGTGAGGAACCCTGTGACTGTTCGAATCTGACTCCTTGTTAGGTTTGGGAGTTGTTTTGTTCTTGATCGGGAAGTAGTTGGCATGAACATTTTAGCTTGTCTGTTACCTTCAGTGAATCCGTCCTTATCCGAGGCTTTTGGTTGCTTCGCAACAGTGCTTTTTTCCGTGGTAGGGTAGTTAACCCCACGCACAACCCCCAACCTGGAGGACCTTTCTGTAACCCCTTGGGCAAAAGGAGCTGGAATATTCCGGAGTCAGTAATATTCTTTGGCCTAAGACGGCAACTGATAAGTAAGGCCTTGTCGAGAAATACTAAGGACTCTGTATAAGACCCTCATCATCCCAGTCCTGCTTTATGGTGCAGAAGCAGGGGCGCTATCAAAGGCGGATGAAGATCTCCCTGGTCGTTTCGAACGCAAAATTCTTCGAGTGATTTTTGGTCCCGTTTGCGTTGACGAGATTTGGAGGAGAAGATTTAACAGCGAACTCTACGAGCTGTACAGCGACATCGACCTAGTCAGAAAAGTACGCATCAGTCGTCTAAGATGGCTGGGACATGTAGAGCGAATGGACACCAACGCTCCGGCCCGAAGAGTCTTCGATTCTAACCCGGAGGGACAACGCAGTAGAGGAAGACCTCGCCTTAGGTGGCGCGCGCAAGTGGAAGGGGACCTCAACCAACTTGGAGTGCGCAACTGGAGGCAGTTAGCCAAAGATCGCGCTAACTGGAGAGGCGTATTGGTTGAGGCCCAGGTCCACCCCGGACTGTAGCGCCACCTAAAGTAAAGTAAAGTAAAGTTACCTTCAGTGTTTGTCCAGTAATGATTTGCTTTGTTTTTCAGCCAGGTTTTAAAGTGGAATTTAGCGGTGCTAAGGGGTAATCCACAAAATGGTCTTGTCATCATAAAGGTAGATGCTGATCCTTTCCTGGCTAGTATGTCTGCTATTTCATTGCCCACATGTCCCCTATGTCCTGGCACCCAAATGAGGTGTATACTCTATTTGTGCTGGCTAGCGATGTGAGTAATTGTAGGCAATCCCATACTAGCTTTGATGTGATTTCATAGCTATTGATAGCCAGTAGTGCAGCTTTGCTATCAGAGAGAATATATAATGTTCTTGTTTGTTATGGATTTTTTTAGATTTTCTCTGAGACATAGTTCTATTGCAAAGATTTCTGCTTGGAATACGGAGTTGCATCTGTCCATGCTTTTATGGATGAACGTTTTTGTGTCGACTCCGTATACTCCAGCTCCGACTCCTTCATCTGTTTTCGATCCATCTGTGTACCATACATGAGAATCTTTGGCAAATGTGGGTTTATGCTGTTCCCAGTTCTGTCGATTTGGGAATGTAACTTTGAAGTTTCGGCTGAAGTTGAGTTTCGGTAGACAGTTGTCTATTATTGTAATTCCAAGTATTTCATCTTTTTTCAGTCCCATAACGATGTCTGGAAGGATGAGCTTCGCGTTTTCGGTGTTTTTAGATATGAGCATGAAGGTATTTGTCATAGCTTCTTTCTGTATCTGAAGATGGAGGGGTGGAAGATTTAGGATAACTTCCAACGCTGCAGTGGGAGTTGTTCTCATTGCGCTCGTAGTGCATACACAAGCTAGTCTTTGGAGTTTATTGAGCCTGACTTGTGTTGACTTTTGTTTAGTTTTTTGCCACCATACTGGAGCTGCATAAGTGACAATTGGTCTTGTTATGGCTGTGTAAAGCCATAGCATGATTTTGGGGTTTATACATCAGACTTCTGCTGGTCCACAGAGAGATCCTGGCTTTGTCTATGGTTTTCATGAGGTGAGAGTTCCAAGTGAGTCTTTCGTCCAGGGTTACACCTAGGTATTTGACTTCTTTTGAGAACTCTATTGTTTCACCAAGTAGAGTAGCCGGGTAACAATAAACTTTGTCTCATTCAGATTTGGGAACCTCCTCCTGACAATTCTACCGTCGGTCGGATGGTTGTCGCTTGTCGGACTATCGCGACCTGAAGCTGTTTCCTGTTTTGTGATATCAGGCCAAGAACTACCTCTAGTGCTCCACCTGCAGGCATATGGGAACAAGATTCTCAAGTAGTAACATTCCAGTCGACCTGAAATTTAATTAAACACAATCGATAGAAAACCAGCTTCCAAGTTCCAAACTGCATGCGCTTCTACGTCCATCAATCATCATGAAGCTCGAAATTATTATTCTTGTCCACTGCCAGCGTTAAAGCTTAGCCTTAAATATCAATTAGCTAACGTTTAATTATCGCCTAAACGTTCCATCCCCCCTGCGTTTTCCGGGGAATTTCCAATTTGCTCACGAAACGCTAAATAGTAATTATTATATCTGCCTCCAGAAAGCAAACAGTTTGCCACAAACGTGCACTTGGGGTAGGTCAGCAAAATGTGAAAATCACTTTGGTTAATGACTGGCCTACCTATAGCTAATATAAACCGAACAACTCCACTGATAGCTAGGCTTGACGCTTCAGGTGAGACAACACAGTTTGCTTCACACTATGTTGTGGTTACCACAATTTAGACACATCTCGTCTGCTGCCACAGTTTCAGGTGACCGAACACCTCACTTCTGTTTAAAAACAACAAGATCTGTGAATTTCAGATCTACCTAGATACTGATAGATAGATAGGTAGTTTGCGCGCCTTTTACTATAAACACTTGACACGTGGATGACACATCGCAGACCAACTCCTACTCCTATCTGCTACGTAATATCTAAGTATAAAAAGTTGGGAGCAAGTTTTGTTGGCTTTGTTTCCCTTCAGTATGTATTTCTCTCGCGTTGGATTTCCCCAATGCGCTAAGTTCATGATCCCCATTAGGAATGTGGCACACCAGCTACCTTGTTCTGTGTGTTTATTTATTTACCTACCGACGGGGCAGCGGCAACAGCAGTACCTCGTAGCTCGTACTCGTAAGTCGTAACCTCGCAATTCGTATAGGGTATAGGTAAATGGTAATGGGTGGAAACAATTTTACCGCACTTTGGTTCGTCACTTTTCGTTTTGGTATTTTTAAACTGGTACACTTGCAAATGGGTACAGAAATATCATCCACTCACGCGCCCCAAAAACGCTTTTTCGGCAGAGAAACGCAAAGCTAAACGTACTTGCACAATAAGACACAGATCAGGCGAGGCATTCGTATTTAGATATGAGGCGAAAACAAAAGATTGCGGTGCGGCTGTAAAGGGCAACGTTGGATTGGACCGGTATATTATGGGTATGGGTAGTGTTGCGAAAGTAAATACGCGGCTTGGTCGGTGAGGTTCGGATTTGGTTTAAAATTATCAAGCAGCGCGTTCAACGTCATGCATCTCTCGAATGCCACTGATACTGAACTGACTTGGCGAACTTTTCGAGAAACGAACAAAAGCTGTCTGTCTGTTCTGTTTTGCTTTTTGCCCGCTTCTCGCTGTCGATTCGATTTATCTGCCAGCCGGAGTTTGTTGTTGTTTGATTTGACTTAGCTAAAGTATAGGATCGCCACAAAGTGCTGGTGCTGGCGGATGATGGTGATGGTTCAGCATTCAGCTGTTGTTAATCGAGTTTTCTGTTTTGTTTATGAAAAAGTGTTGCGGTGGTGACTTAATAGTGTAAGACGATTTACAATGGAATTGGTTAAGTGCAGCGTACTATTTTTAGAGACAGCATTAATGAGATGACCCAAAAATACACTGGGTGAGTGTCCTTTTAAAATGTACCTACATTAAACATGCGAATTATAAATAGATACGAAGACAAATTATTTGTTGATCAGCGGCCAGGAATAGATTCGGTATTGTTGAGCACACCGCTTTTAAAAAATGTCAAGACAGTTTTTTTTTTTCTGAAAATGTGTGCGTGTGTTTACTGACATCAAAGCTTTTGTAAGCACATCGGCTAATAGCCCAGCTGGTTTTTAAAGACATCGATATCGAACTTAAGGAATATTCACATGAGAACGAACTGCGAATAGGCGAATTGCGAACAAATCAATTTAACTGTGTTAATGAATTTAAATTTGGTATTTGTTCTATCACAAAAACAAAACGTTTATTTAATTAATCTAACATCTAGTTTAAAAAAACATGACTCTCAATTGATTTAAACAGCTAAATTATAAGTTTACCTCGTTTTCGTTCACTTATTTTGTTATCTTATGTGATACAGACACACCAGCCAAGTTATCTTTGTACTAAATTGTGCTTTAGTTCATCTAACAGAACCCAACAACTTGTTCACCCTGGAGTCGCATGTCTAACATCGGAACGACAGTTTTTCACTAAAGGCGGCACTGAACAGTTTCACACGAAGCTCAAGTCAAGACGCTGACATGCTGCAGCTGCGTTAGGAGATAGGTAATTAGAAAACAAAAACTCCATTGAATTTCAGCAGCTCCATTACTTACTTACTTACTTAAGGTGGCGCTACAGTCCGGGATGGACCTGGGCCTCAACCGATACGCCTCTCCAGTTAGCGCGATCTTTGGCTAACTGCCTCCAGTTGCGCACTTCAAGTTGGTCCCCTTCCACTTGCGCGCGCCACCTAAGGCGAGGTCTTCCTCTACTGCGTTGTCCCTCCGGGTTGGAATCGAAAACTCTCCGGGCCGGAGCGTTGGTGTCCATTCGCTCTAAATGTCCTAACCATCTCAAACGGGACCAAAAATCACTCGAAAAATTTTGCGTGCGAAGCGACCAAGAAGATCCTCATCCGTTTTTGCTAAGGTCCATGCTTCTGCGCCATAGAGCAGGACAGGGATGATGAGAGTCTTATATAGAATCTCCTTAGTGCTTCTTGACAAGGCCTTACTAATCAATTGCCGTCTTAGGCCAAAGAAACAGCGGTTGGCAAGTGTGATTCTTCGCTTGATTTCTGATGTGATGTCATTATCAGAGTTAATAGCGGAGCCGAGGTAGAGAAAGTCCCGAACTACCTCAAAGTTATAGCTGTCTATCGTGACGTTCTGCCCGATTCGTCGATGTTGTGTGTCCCTTCTTGTTGACAGCATATATTTTGTTTTACCCTCATTCACCACTAAACCCATTTTTGCCGCTTCTGTGCTAATACTTGCAAACGCACCAGTGACAGCTTGCTGTGTTCTGCCAACAATGTCAATATCGTCAGCGTATGCAAGCAGTTGCACAGACTTATGGAAAATTGTGCCTCTGGTGTTGGCTTGTGAGTTTCGCACAATCTTCTCAAGAATGATGTTGAAGAAGTCACATGACAGCGCGTCGCCTTGTCTAAATCCTTTTTTGACATCAAAGGTCTCGGTGAGATTGCTTCCGACCTTTACGGAGCAGCGAGCGTTCTCCATCGTCATTCTGCACAATCTGACAAGTTTGGCAGGGATGTCAAAACTAGACATGGCTCTATATAGGTCGTCTCTATAAATGCTGTCATATGCGGCCTTAAAATCGATAAAAATATGTTGAGTATCGATCTGGACTTCTTGGGTTTTCTCCAGGATCTGTCGTAGTGTGAATATTTGATCTGTCGTGGACTTATCGGGCCTAAAACCGCACTGATAGGCACCTATCAGATCGTTGACGAATGGTTTAAGGCGTTCACAAAGTACAGCAGACATGATCTTATACGCAGTGTTCAGGAGACTGATGCCTCTATAGTTGGCGCAGTTTAGAGGGTCTCCTTTCTTGTGGATCGGGCAAACGATGCTGAGGTTCCATTCATCAGGCATACTTTCGTCTGACCAAATCTTGGAGACGAGTTGGTGTATGCTCTCTACCAGGTCATCTCCCGCTGCCTTAAACAGCTCGGCAGTTAAGCCGTCCGGTGCAGCAGCCTTGTTGGACTTAAGCTTAGATATTGCTATCCTCACTCCATTTTGGTCAGGTGGACGGAAATCTTGGCTGCCATCGTCCAGGTTGAATGGATCGTTCTGCCTAACAGCGGAATTTGTGTCGTCTTCGCCGTTTAGCAGTCTGCAGAAATGGTTTTTCCATGTCCTCAGCACCGACTGTGACTCTACTACAAGGTTTCTTTGTTCGTCTCTACAGGTCTGCGTTCGGGTCTTGTTGGCATGACACGTTCTTTTTACCTTTTGGTAAAACTTCCGAACATTGCTCCTGGAGCAACACCTCTCTATATCCTCGATCGCGCGCTTCTCATGCTCCTCCTTTTTTGCTCGTAGAGCTGACGAACTGCTCTCGTCCTTCTATGCAGCGACGCTTCGTAGGCACTTTGTTTTGCTGCATGTGCTTGCCGGCACTCTTCGTCAAACCAGGGGTTTCGGGGGGGTGGGCTGGTGAAACCGAGCACATCAGTTGCGGCGTTTTTGATGGCTTCTTGGCATCGGCGCCACTAGTCTTCGGCACTTGATGCTGGCAGCATAGGACTTCTCGAGAGGTTGAGGGATACGCGATCGGCATAGGTTCTGGCGGTTGTGGCATCCGGGTAATTCAACCCCTGAAAACTGCTGCTCAATTCACTTCTAATTCTACTTATAGTTGTGTGAAGTACTTTTTCCTAATTTCTTTTTACTTTAGTGAGATAGATGTAACATGAGTAAATTCCGAAAAGTTCTCGTTGACAGCCTGCGGGGTTTACAACTAAAAATGAACAGTTGAAGAAGGAACCTACAAAAACTTCAGAATGTTAAGGGCGATACACTCCCGTCATCTACACTGAACCAAAAAGGTACATGATGCAAATGAAAAAATGCATAGACAGTATGAAAAAATCATTAAAATTGAGCTAAAGTAGGAGTTCATTCAATCAATGTATCTCCGTTCATTCCGTGTATAAAAATATTCATAAGGGTATGAAACTTTCCTAAGATTCATGATTTGTTCATAAAAGCAATGTATAGAATTCATAGAAAATTTCCCTTTGCTTATGTAGACTTTCATGAATGCAATGTATCCATTCATTGTAATTATGAATATTTTCATCAAGTCTGTTAGACGTTTAGGAAAACGTTCATTGGTTTAACAAAGAATGCAAGCGAGCTACCGCAGCGAAAAACAAGATTTCCGTGAAGGGCGGTCAAACTGTTCAGAACTAAAAAAATCTGAATTTACAATTCTTCGAAATAGATGCAACCTAATTATTGAATCGGCGAAGACAACTTACAGCGAAAGAGTCACTAACAAAGTGATTGGATGTCCTAGCGGCTCACGCGCATTCTGGCCCATGGCAAAGGTAATCAGTAATAACTTTAGTTGCTCTTCTTTTCCAACTCTAGTAAAAGAAGACGGCACGCTAGCAACAACACCTAAAGAAAAGGCAGATCTTTTCGCTAGCATGTTTTCAAAGAATTCCACCCTAGATTCTGCACAGCTAGAGCCACCAAATATCCCGAGGATACAATCATCGATGGCAGAAGTGAAATTTCGGCCTCGAATCATTCAACGCATCCTTAAAGAACTAGATTGCAATAAGGCAACGGGACCCGATGGAATCCCGGCCAAAGTACTCAAGAACTGTGCACCAGAACTTGCATCTGTACTCTGTAAGCTGTTTAGCATGTCGTACTCCCAGAAGACGTTTCCTTCTTGCTGGAAGACCGCTCGCATTCAACCTATTCCAAAGAAAGGGAAGAAATGAATGCCACAAAACTATCGTCCAATAGCGTTACTTTCAATGCTCTCTAAAGTAATGGAAAAGGCAATAAATGTCGAAATAATCAAATATCTAGAAGGCCATCGATTAATAAGCGACAGGCAATACGGATTTCGGAGCCGTCGTTACACTGGTGACCTGTTAAGCTAAGTAATTGACTTATGGACACAATCAATTGAACACGGCGAATCCAGTGCCGTAGCCTTGGACATATCGAAGGCATTTGACCGAATCTGGCATAGAGCCCTATTAGGCAAGTTAGCGTCTTACGGATTACCACAACAACTCTGCGGATGGGTGCAAAATTTTCTTCTGGGAAGATCGATCCAAGTTGTTGTAGATGGTGTATCATCCAATTCGTTTGCTATAAATGCAGGAGTGCCCCAAGGATCTATTCTTTCTCCAACTCTATTTCTTCTCCGCATCAACGATTTGCTTGGATCGACAAATAATAATATCTACAGCTTTGCAGATGACAGCACTCTTATATCCTCCATCTCGAACAATGGGCCTGTGAATACGGCTACATCACACAGTCAGAGATGTGAACAAATTATTTCTCTAAATGATGATCTGGACAAAATCTTGAAGTGGGGAAAGGACAACTTGGTTGTATTTAATGCAATCAAGACACAGCTCACAACATTTTCCAGAAAAAATGCATCAACAGTTCCTCAGATCCAAATGGATGACCATCCAATCCATCACAAGGACTCAATGCACCTTCTAGGAGTCACAGTCAATTCAGGAATCACATGGCAGAACCACATATCCTATATCGCAAAATCGGCGTCCGCAAAGTTGAGCTACCTATTTAGAGCAAAGAGGTACTTTAGCCCCAAGCAACTTCTCCTTCTCTACAAAGCACAGGTAAGACCAGGCTTGGAATATTGTTCCCATATATGGAGCTCGGCCCCAAAACATTCACTTAACCTGCTTGATAGCATACAGAGACGAGCAGTTCGACTCATTGGAGACCCTACACTCACATCGAATCTACAACCGTTGGTGCACAGAAGACAAGTCGCTGACCTATGCTTGTTCTATAGGTACTTACATGGTAGATGTTCTGAGGAACTCAAAGACATTATCCCTCGAAATGCAACTTTTGGGCGCCCAACAAGACAGACTGCTAATGCTCATGACTATACAGTACACTTGACAACCGCGAGGACATCAACTTTCAAAAACTCCTTCTGTTACAGGACAAGCAAACTTTGGAACTCGCTTCCTGGGGATATATTTCCAGAAGACTACAATTTGCAGCAATTTAAGTGCAGAAAAAACAAACATCTGCAGGCATCTCGGGGCGCTGTTGAAGCGTTATAGGTTCGCCTCTCCCGGGAGAAGTATATAAAAAAAAAAAAAAAATTATGAACGAGAATCTTTTCAGTATATGCTTAAAAGTAGCTATAGCTACTAGTGATAGATATTATGTTATGATGTTGAATTTTTTTTATTCAACTACTCATAACAAAAAAATCTGTCAAATTAACTACACACAGTGACATAACGTAAAACGAACTATATTCCTTGATCAGCAAAAGCCGAAGGATGAACGAAATTTGCTAAGTTTTAAAAATGCCCACAGTTTTTGTAGGTCGTTTTCCATCATCCTACTGTTCACAGCTGCTACTTTGCCACTCCATTGTACAGGGCTGCCATTGAACCAGATTTCAAGCAAACTTCACATCGACGTTGGAAGCGCGAAAATCCATTCCATTCAATTATTTACATGTCCAACGTGTTGTACATAATAGAGCTGTTTTTCTTTCAGAACAGACTTTTTTTTTACAATTACAATTTCTTTATTTGAGTCTTAAATAATCAATACATTTGTTTTTGTACTTAAGCGATATACCAATAAAGCCGACTTATAAATATTATGCCTGGCTAACTAGCAATATTATAGAAAATAGTCCCGTAGGCTTTTTAATCTTTATACATAAATACGATACGTTTTCGCTATATGCTTGCTCCCGGCATACTTAAATCAGTTGTTATAAGTACTTAAAATTATGACTAGACACAATATACATTTAAACAGAACATAAACGAAACAAAACAATGCCATGTGCAATCGATTTTAGATTAAGAAATAATATTTTTTACCTTAGTGTAGAGTTCGAGTTAATCTACTTAATGAATAATATAAAGTTCTTATACTATCACAAACAGAATCAAACCCTTTAATTTGTAAAAATAACATTACGTATGAAGATAATGTGCGAGCTTATATAAGCGATTGAAATAAACAAGTTTTTTTTATTGAGCGTATAGAGTGGCATATTTAAGGCAAAAGATGTTTAAGTTAACCTCTCAAATTAGACCGCGAAGCTTTAATATAAAAAGGTAACAAAAGACTTCTACTAACATCTTGTTCGATATGAATGAGGGATCTTTCATTAAGGAGGTTAAATGGTGAAAGATAGTAATTGTCGTCCAAACTATCACATATGTTTGAGTCCCATAAAGAATTAATTAGCGCATTTGGATGAAATTCTATGCGTTTAAGTTTTCTTAGAGAAAGATTGATAAGGTATGTCATTAGAGGCGTTACCTTGCATGTTTCATACAGTAACTTATTCGGGTACCATTTCTTATCTGGTCTTCTATACTTTCCACAACAGAATCTAAGGATTTTTCGCTCAAATTGTTCTAATTCTTTGGCTATTGTGGGCGAAATAGTGAACCACGCACAGAATCCATACGCCAATATGGGTCTAATAAGTGATTTATATATAAGTGTCTTCGTGTTTGAATGTAGTGCTTTTGACTGTAATAAAGTTTTTAGTCTGGCAATAACAGCTTTAGCTTTTGTTAGAGTTTGTCTAGCATGTTTATTAAAAAGTAACCGATTATGAAAGTACACACCCAAGTACTTCAATTCTGACCGCAAGGGAATGGAGTGGTTATCGATTTGCAAATTCAATGTTTTACTTTCTTTAACAGCTAAGCGATGGCCTTTACCACTTGCGTTACGAAAACAGGTTATGCCGCATTTTTCCGCGTTTATTTGTAGACCCCACTTTTTGAAATATCCCAGCAGCAAAGGAAGTTTTTCCTTGATTTTATTAAGAGCGTTTTGAGGTCTCGCATCGCTAGCTAGTATCAAGGTATCGTCTGCATAGAAGATTTCGCCGAATTCTCGTTGAGCATCTAATACACTTTCATGTGGGAAATCATAAAGAAATATGATAAACAGAATTGGTCCTAGAATAGATCCTTGCGGAATACCCGATAGCACTGGGAATGTTTCTGAGTACTCAGAGTGAATAGTAACTGAAGAAAAACGATTTTGTAGGTAGCTATAAAGTAATCGAATAAGCCACGTAGGAAAGTTTAATTTGATTAGTTTAAAAATCACACCTTTATGCCACAGAGAATCGAAAGCTTTTTCAAGGTCAATATCTAGTGCAACTGTACATTTTTTATTCCTTAAGTTTTGGATAATATTATTGGTTAAAAGGAGTATTGCATGTTCGGTCGAGTGTTCTTTTCTAAATCCGAATTGCGTTTTTGGAATCAAATTGGTGTCTTCGCAGATGATGTTGATGTGATCAACTAATACTTTTTCAAACAATTTTCCTATATTCGACAGCAATGATATTGGACGAAACTCTTTAATTTCTTTAGCCGATAATTTTTTTGCTACTGGCAAAAGTTTGGCTTGTTTCCAAATTGTGGGAAAGTATCCATTGTTAATACAATGGTTAAACAATGAGGACAATATTGAATCAAGTGTATGACAGCATTTTCGAATAATAAAGTTAGATATACCGTCAATGCCTGATGAACGCTTGTTATTAAGGTTGGCTCTAAGAACTTGTACTTTATAAGGATTGGTAAAAGGTGGAGTATTTGGATTAACCGAGGGATGTGATGGCGAAAACGTTGTGATGGCTAGATCATTTTCACTAGCACAAAATTCTGTAACGGTTGACAGCACTTCAGAAGTTGAGTTGTTATCGAAATAAGGTATTTTTTCCAAATAAAGAGAGGAAAAGAAATCTTTAAACTTATTAATCTTAGTCTCAGTGTCAACTAGTTCAACGCCATTATGTGTGAGTATGTCTTTTGAAATATCGGTACCAAAAAACTTTCTTCCTGTTATGCTGTCAATCTCTTTAAAAGCTTGAGGAGATGGTCTTACTTTCTGTAGTCTGGACTTGAAGGAGAAATTTATATCTAGATTTATTCTCTCACTTATGATTTTGCTGAGGCATTTAACTCTTGCTGATAAGTCCTGATATTCGCCATTTATTCTATTAAGATGTCTATGATAAATTCGCTTAAGTTTTTTAAGCCAAAGAGAACGTATTTGAATAAGTTTTATTGTAAGAGGAGAAATGTTGTCGTACTTATATTGCCTTGGCTTGCATAGTACCGAGTTTGTGTCGACAGTAGTTACCAGCGCTGAATTCATTTCGACTATTAGTGTATCTATTTCTGCATTCGAAAGGTTTCTGTCAGAGGGAATGTTCAATCGGGAAAGGCTATTATGTAGATCTAACCTGAAATCTTGCCAGTTAGTGTTTTTAAAGCTTCTGTAAGTGACCGGCGGTAACAGCAGGGGTGCAAAGTTAAAAATTCCTACATTAAGCGAAATGCCATAATGGTCAGATATAGTAGGGAATGTCGAACACAAGTTATTGGTAGTTATACCGTTCAGACAAGATGAAAGTATAAAGAAGTCCAACACCGAAGACGAACGTGGGAATGTTGGACTATTAGGTGAAATCAGATTAAGATTCAAAAAGGGTCCATTGAAAAACCAATCAAAAATCTTGAGTCCATTTCTATTGTGAACGCTATCTCCCCAATGTTGGTGACGAGCATTAAAATCTCCCCCAAGAATTACCGCATCATAAGTATTTGCAACGGCATATAATATGTCGAGATCTCTTGATAATCTTCGGCCAGCGTTAGTTGGAATGTAAATGCTTCCAAAAAGTATGCGCATTTGTACGCCTTGTGGATTTCTAAAGGTAATTGAAGCCAAACAGACAGAAAAAATATCACTGTGAAAAGAAACCGGGACATATTTGTATTTTTCGTCCAGAATTATTGCAGTTCCTCTCCCTGCGTTATTCCGAATCATGCTAAAACCTTCAAATTTGAGTTTGTGTCTTGCGTGTAGTCTACACTGAAAAAAAAAGTCGGCGTCGTATTGATGAATGGCGTTCATAAACATGTGATTCATTGATATGACGTACTTTTCATAAAAATGGTGAACAAATTCATGAAAACTTTTTGACAATTGATGAACTTTTTTTCAATATGATGAAAATGAATTCATCAATTTTTTCAACAGGATTCTGAAGAGAATTTAGCGTATGTTCTTATGAACTACGTTCATTATTTCATCAAAACATTTCATCAATATGACGAAAACACTTATTTTGATGAATTTAGTCAATTGTTCATCCAGTTGATGATTTATTCGTCTTATTGATGAATGGAATCATCATAGTCAAGTGCGATTGCCAAGTTTTGAATTTTTATCATATTGATAACGACGTTCATCGTTTTGATGACGGCTTTTATTATATTGATGACAGCGTTCGTCAAAAAACAGACATTAATTTTTATTAAGGAGAACGTTGATGTAAACCTTCATAATATAGATGAACTAATTCGTTATATTGATGAAAAAAATTAAATTCACCGTTATATTCATCATATTGATGAATGGAATCCTCATATTGATGAACTTTTTTCATCGGTTTCTTCAATGTGATGCACAGATTGTTAATATGATGTATGCTGTAGGTGTACACACGCGATGTTGGTACAGCATTTATACTCACACACGCATGATGAATCTTTTAATGTATATATGCGTAGATAATTATATGTCATTGCTCATCAAGCGTAAAGTATCTACACAGGGTGGCATAGAAGAAAATTGTGAATGGTTTTACGATGAACGATGAATATCTTAAAAGATTCGATATATGTGATTTAGAAATTTCATCACATAATTATTTGTTTATCTTTTAATTAATGTTCCCCCAAAAGTATCCATTTGCATTTTAAACAATGTATTGACAATTGCTTGCCGATGAACAAACTTTTTTATTTTTGCTTTTACTACGGGCGACTGGTTTTGCTTAATAAACTGCAGTATATACAATTTAAAACAATTAATGAAGTATGAAAAAATCAATATTAGTGTAAGAATAGTAGAAATATAAAAAAGCTGTAGTCTAACTTCGATTATTCACATTTTTAAAATGTTATAAATTTTGCATAAATAGCTTTAATACATTAATATATTTTGAGTATTTATTATGTTATCAGTATAATGAAACTTATATAATTAGAACCTATATCTTCGATGGAGTGCCTCATTTACCCTAAAAAGAATGTAATTTACCTAGCCTTAATTAAAGGTATGCAATTAATGTATAACTTTATTTCAGTTGCATAGATATATGTGGGAGGTGTTGGCCAACCGATTTCGTTTCAATGATTTTGCTATGTAAACGAACGTTTTTCGACATAAATTGTTTGCTCTAAATATTCATAGCGACGTTATAAAAGCTAAATCATGAGTAAGACTATCTAATTTTCAAAGGGGCTTATTTTTCCGATATCTTGATATAGCTTTTTCATTTGTAAAAAGTAAAACGTAAATATCGAAAAATGTTGTTGTACGTGTTTTAGAATACATACTTCTAAAAGGTAGGTTAAGCTACGTTTCCACGGAACACAAATCCCAAGATTAAGTACAAGAGGTTTAGAATTAATCCCGAAGTGTTTAAATGGCTCTGTCCATTTGAGAGAAAATGACATTTCACGAGAGAGTGAGAGAGAGAGAGAGAGAGACATTTTTCCATTTTTGATGTCTTTTCTTTTATTTATTTTTTTTATTTTTTGACATATCGAGCTGTGAAAAGTGTGTTTGTTTTATTTCTAATCTCCCTTTTTATGGGATTATCTACTTTCGTATGATAAATTCCGAGATTTATGCGGGATTTACGGAAATTTTTCTAAATCTCGCAGTTATCCTCCGGTGGAAACTTAGCAGTAGGGTCGATTTTTAACGTTAAATAAATATGTCATTAAAATAAAACTACAATTATCATGAATTTTCTACAACGCTTTTCCTTTGGTAAAAAAAGAGTTCCCTATATAATTATAACGTTGTGATTTCATTACACACATAAATGTAAATGAGTATATACTTTTTAAAAATATTTTCAAAATCAATGTAATATTGTTATTTAACCAAACTTTTCTCATACATTGTTCTCTCACGCCTCAACATTATAAAATTCAACAGAATGGATCAATAAAATTATAACTAAATAACAAAAAACGCAAAAACACATTTCAAACACAAATGTATGCAAATGCACCCTGTGACTCTATGCATATGGCAGGCAAATGGCCGTTCTCTGATTCTCATTGGGATCCATTATGAAAAAAAAAAAAAAAAAGGTCCCAGGAGTGATAAAAGTAACTCAGAAATAAAATTTATTTTTATAAATCTTCAATATTTCTTGAGGGCGTGAGTTTTTGCCACTACACTTTATTGACTTTCGTGGTAAAACTGATTTTCGTTTGAATATTTTCCTTTCGGATGCGAAGAAATTCAATAGTTAAATTCACATAATATTACCATTACCATTTTCATGACATTATGCTCGTTTAAGTATTTTAGCATCCCCATGAAAGTGGGAAGGCTATATCTTTACGATTTATATTGGCGTCAGTATTTTTATTTCATGTTTTTATTTGTGTGAATAATCTTACAACTACATGAAAACAAATTTGACAGCACAGAAAGTGTGCATCATATTGATGAACAAATTTGTCAATATGATGAATACATTCATCACATTATGAAATTAAAGGGGAATTCGGGTTCATCATATTGATGAATTTTTCATAATATTGATGAACAAAGTTGATGAATGATGAACAACATCATATTGACGAAATCGGTTTCATCATACTAGTGAAAAAGTTCACTGGACTAAAATTGTTGATTTTTTCATCACATTGATGAACTTTTTCACTACTATGGTGTACCTTTTTTTTTCAGTGTAGTTTCAGACAGGAAACATATATGGGGTTTTTTACTTTTTAATATTTTTAAAAGTTCAAATCTTCTTACATGAGAAATTAACGAGTTAAAATTTATCGAAATAATTTTTAGATTTGTTGTGGTCATTATACTACAATCAGAACAGACTTTTTGTATTCATTCTGCACTTAAGCGCTTAATTAAATTTAGCAATTACAAAAATTACATAGCAAGCAGGACAGGTAAACAAATAATGGCTGATAACACGATTTGGGAATTTAGTGCGCAAAAGACCGATTCTGGAATGGGGTGTATGATATGGCGCCCCATCCTGCATGAACCAGAGGTTGTCCGAATCCGCATGTCTTCAATTTCAGTACAAAAAAAAATGTTGGTTGACATGGCTATTGACCGCCCAGATTCCCAGACTCATTGTAGAAGAAAAATAGTCCAATGAAGCCACCACTCCAAAATCCTCACCAAACTGTCACTCTCTGTGGACGAATTGTCTCTCCGAAACCCACATGTGGCAATTTTGTTTGTTAACGTAGTCGATGAAAATGAGATCATTTCGGCCAAAATTTCTTTTCAAAAAATGCACTGTTTGGGCTACACAGCAATCTCTTTGGAAATAAGTTTCCAATATTTCCCAATGTTGTTCAAGCGTAAAGCGACTCATTTCGTTCCGCGGAGTTATGATGCTGACTCTCTGTCAAGATTTCGAGCGGGAAACAGCTGTCAGTATCAAAATAACCTATGATTTAAAAAGAAACCACTAGATGACCCACCCTGTATGCATATTTTTGAGTCCCGTGAAGCCTTCGAAAATACGATAGGCTGTAAAAATATTTTCAGAATGATAAATAAGACAGCGAGCGAGATTGGAGTAATAATGGCTAATAGCAGGTGATAATTGAGTGTACCTTCGGAATACGTTTTACGAACTCACGCCGAGGACATTTTTCCTATGAAATTATTTCCAACATATTTAAAGTTAATATTTAAAAAAAATATATTAAATAGTAGGGCTATCGTCACGTTAAATTAAATGTCAAACTCATTATCAAAAAAGTGCATTTAACCATTTGTGCCAAATGTCATTTTGTTAATATGGTTTCTGACTTACATTTCATTGTCATTTCATTACTAATTATTGTGTTGTGGGTACTAAAATATAAAATACCTGGAATTTCATACACCATTTGCAACACTTTTCTGTGTGGAGGATGAAACATGAAGAAACTAGGGAAGACGGACAATAATAATTTCAGTACTTCAGAGTTCAGAAATACCTACTTGCAAAAGTGCACGACAGACCAAACCTTTGATATATACAATGAAAGAGAAAACGTTCAACAAAAAAAGAGGACTACGGTCTTGCTCGATGATGTTTTGTTTGGTGTTGCGTGTTGGGTTTTCCCCATCGTTAACGGATAAACACAGATGTGGCTTCTGCTGCATCACTAAACTGAAATGTCAATAAAATGTGAGCCAAACATGTTGTAGTCGCATATCTGGGAATTTTTCCTGTGAGGGTCTCATCTCAAATCTCATGCAACGAGGGAGTTTAGCTGTTAGTTACTACTTTTAAAATTTGTTTCGGTAAATATCTGCCTGAACAGCAGACTACATCAGGTGAATTGATTGGCCATAAGAATGTATTTAACAAATTTATAAAACAAAAATAAAAATAAAACAGTTTTCGCAGCAGAGCTACATATATATAGCACGGTTGCCAGATTGGGCGCTTTGTCTTATTTTGGGCTATCTTTTTACTTAAAATTTCTCCCATCAGCGCCCAACACAATTTTGGGCTACATATCGTTTTAAAAATTGTTCGTTAATTTTGTTTGTTTTATTCTTTCACAAAACTAAAAAAAGAAATATTTTCGAACAAACCCGCACTTTTAAAACTTGGCAGCACTCTTGCAGTCAAGTGACATCGAACAGTCTTTCAAGTTGCACGCACACCAATTCATTTCGCAGGGTTTGACACAAGGCACAAAAGCCAATAGCAGGAAGAAAGTCAAATAAAATCCAAGGCGTAGAAGTAAAAAAAAAAAAAAAAACCGCGGTGAGAATAAGTCTGAAAAATACCCAAATTTTCAACGATTTTTTGGATTCTTTCTGAGCAACGATATTGGGCTTCATTTTTTAAAGGTTTGGGCGCTTAAAGCGAACTAAATTCTGGCAACCCTGATATATAGCCGGCCGATCAGACTTCTTACAATATTCGTTAGGAAAAGTGTTTACTTTTGGGACATATGGAAGTGGCCTACAACTTTATGCAAGGTCGGAACGGATTAATGTTTGCTTATTTTATCTAAAAAATGTTAGTCCATTAAATTTAACCTAGACACTAAAATGTATGATTATTATTAATACCGCACTTTACCAAGATGCTGTCGCCTTTCAACAGGGCGCGTGCAACAGTTTTGTATTACCTACATAATGGATATGGATATTCTCCAACCGCTTAGACATTTTTTTTATATTTAATTCTCCTCGTGTATATATTAGACACGGATTGTACTCTTAAGCTTGAAATTATGCAGGCATTTAATCATTTATGATGCGTGTATGTATTTAAGTTGAAGTACGGTTTGAAGGCTGTTTGAAAGTGATTATGTTTTAGATAGCATTTGAACGCTTACGTCAGCGCGTGGAATACGATTTGTGTGGGGGGCCTGTCCAAAGACGATCGAGGGTCGATGATCACACACGGTATGTATGCCGCTGCAAATTTTACGGAAACATGAATAATTGTTTATTTAATTGCTTTTGGTGTATTCGCATATAAAATCGGAGTGACGATTAAAATAAACATGAGTCAGCAATTAAATTGAATCAGACGGTAATTGTAAATATTGTACCTATAGATATGTATAAAATTCGATTTGGCAGTATGCCATTGACTGAACGCGCAGCCATAAGCAAATGATTTTATGGGAGATGGAGGTTTAAATCTTCTAATTTATGGTCTTGCCAATGCAATGGAATTTGTTGGCCTTCTGGGTCGTGACTTCGGTGCACATGTAAACATAAAAGTGCATTACAGTCGTCTTAATTAACCTTCACATGGACAGTATCTACCCGGGTAGATATTTCAATTTTTATCTCTAAAAATCTCTTCGATTCGTCAGTGGATTCTGGTATGGGTCCGACTCAGTGACTAACTTTATCATTTATTTCAGATTATTAGCATGTTCATACTTTAAAAACATTTCTATATATAATTTTTGAAGTTAAGTGTTTTTTTTGGCTTACATGGACAGTATCTACCCAGGTAGATATTCACCGAATTTAGATGAAATATGCTGGTTTGCTTGGATATAACATGTATCTTTTACCTGTTACAGCTGAAAAGTCCACACTTTTGTGTATATGCAAATAGACATAGCAAATAATAAAAACAATAAAACATTTTTTGTACCATTAATTAGGCAAATAATATAAAGTTATTCATTTTTTCAAGTGACACTTTTCACATTTTGTCTGGGTGAGACTATGTTCAGCGCAGGTTTTTTTTGCAGCTGACACAGGCTTGACGCGTAGCACGCTTTTTTTTATTTAGTTGGTAGCACATAAAGCACCCACCTTTTTGCCGTAAACGACCACTGGAATCCCGCTCTTCTGGATCGTCAGGAGTAAACTCGTCATTAGAATTGTTTGTATTTACTGGGTGACCTAACAAACACTCCATAGCGTTTCTTATGGTAAAAATACCTGTCACTCTATGATTTTGTGCCCGAGAGCTGATATGTGGGATGCATAGGTTCTCGCCCAATCTTTCCAGAAAATTTCGCCTTTGGCTTTGCTTCACAGCTGCAGGACCCAGCGAATTGTTCTTTGAAAAAATGATATAGGCTGCAAGTCCTGAAAGGTCAATCAAATTATAAAATACAGCCTGTGGCCATCCATACGTTTTTCTTTTAGTTGTGTATTGGCTCAACATGGATATTTCGTCCAATATTTTTGTATGGTGCAACCAGTTCTTTCACTATTCGCTCACCTTGATTCACATCTCTGCTGCCATTCACCTTCCAGGTATAAATTTGGCCGTTGAGAGGGTATTCCACCAACAGAATACCCTCTCAACGTCACAAGCCCACCAAAATTTTATTCCATACTTGGCCGGTTTCGAAGGCATATATTGGGTAAACTTTGTGTGACCTCTATAGCGAAACAACTGCTCATCCTGTAAGTGATTCGTACGGAGCGTCAAATTTGAGTTGATCATATCGAAGATATCACGAATAGGAGCTGCTTTATCAGTGGCCATCCGAGATGTTCGTGTGGCATCCGAATCAAACCGTATAAATCGCGAAATCGCCTTGAACCGCCTGACCGACATTGTTGCTCGATATAGAGGAAGCGCATTGCTTTTCCAAAGTTCAGCCACTGTCTCGTAATTAGATCGGTGGCAGCCCATGACCAACAAAATACCCAGGTAGGCATAAAATTCTTGGTCGTTGATAGCTTTCCATTCTAGAGGAGCTTTTTCGGGATGTTTTTCATTCCACTTAGCGAAATCCCTGAGAGCTCTTTTGTTAGTGTGTCGACAAATTATGTCTTGAACGGAAGGGCTCATTATACGGATCTGTTAGAACTTTGGTAGCTGGATGTGGACCCACAAATGTTGTTTCTTGGAATATGTTATGCGCCCCTTCACGGCGCAAATTTGGTGCACTTTTTATCCACTTTGTACCATCCTTACAAAACTATTCACTGAAAAAAATACCACGCATAGTGTTTTACCAAAATTAACTTTCCGTGCAAATTTTAAATAGGAGTGACTCTTCATTTGCGGTAAAAACCTAGCTTCAATGAGTAACGCATTCAAAACAAAGAGAAAGAGTGGCAGTATAGAAAAATAGAAGAAAAAAAAGAAAACAAACAAATTGAGCGAAAAAGTTAACTTTAAATGGCACAAAAAGAGAGATGCACTCAAAACCTTGGAAAAAACCGTTATCTAGAGAAAAAAAACATTACAGGTAGTAGTCAAATAAAGAGAACGAGTGAAAAATGACAGTTTAGCAAGTAAATCAGCTGTCAAGCAGAAATAACTCATAGGAAATGCATGTAATATTCTGTTATCTACCACGGTAGATACTGTCCATGTAGGTACATTAAAATTTCTGTTCATGTGAGGGTTAAATTGAATATCAACGATGAGAAAGGTAAAGAGTGTGAAATACCAGCATTTGTTGCATATGTGTATGAAACATGGACTGCTAGTGAAATGTCATTTTCATAGACTTCAGCGAGAAAATATGCAATAAATGTTCCAAAACAGCACAGGCGCTACTGTTTTACAGCGGATTACTTCCATAGTAACGTAAAAAAGCAACAGCATTTAAAGGTGTGCCGAAATACTATCTAGAGATAAAATGAAAGTATTTTTAATGGAAACTCAGAATATACCTACGTCAAAGGAAATGATGAAAATATATTTTCGAGAAACATTCTTCATCAGAGAATATTGTGTTGTTTACTGCAAATCAATTACTTTAAAAATAAATGCCTTCTGGGAAATTTTGTTCGTCAATTTTGCTTGTATATTTATTTGAAAAATGAGAGCACACCATTCTACGTTCCTATCCAAGCAAAAATTCATTTCGTTTGCCAGTTGCCAGTTGCCACACACCAGTCCAGGAATATGTATTGACGCCGACGCTTTGATATACATACACACGCCTACATGATGTTCGTTTGTTACTAATTTGCAAGGCCAGACTTGGGGTGAATATTAAAATTATTTCTTGGACACAACACCATAAAAAAGAGGTACAATGTTGTACTCGCAGTAGGTACCCAGAAACATCAAACGACCACTCTGACGTTTCTTTTCTAAGAGACCGCGAAATATACATTTTGTTAATGAAGAATATATTTTTCTTAACTTCAATTCAAAGTACATCTTGAGCCTGATATTCATAGTTAGAAACAAAATCAGAACCACTTAAGCTTATATATTTTTTAGGGTCGAGGCATCGCGAAATTTTGCAATACAAAATTATCCATTGTGCAGTACCGGCTCCAGCCAAACTAGCGGCCTGTGCAAGATTTGCAGAATGCGCCCCTTTTTCATATTCTCATACAAACATAGGTCTTTTCCACATCATCAAGGAGGTAGACTTTCAATGTCTTTTTTTATTGAGTTCTCGGAACTACCTTGCTATTGGACCATTTTCGTTGATAATAACTTGAAATTGAAAATTTTCTATTAGTTGTTTTTGAAGTTGCAACATTGCATTGTGAGTTAATGCACAAGAAATAATTCAGCAAATATTATGAGCTTATTGAAACAAGCCTTGGCAGTACTTGTTTGGGCCCCCAGAACTTGGCGCCCTGTGCATTTGCACATCTTGCACATATGATTGGTGCGACACTGCCATTGTGAACTAACACAAATATGAAGTGAAGATTCAGAATGATTATTATTTAATAGTAAGCCTTTTTTATAAAAGTCAGTTTCGCTTTTTTTTCAGTTCAATCTGATACCTATTCTTTTTAGCAAATACGAAAGGAAGATAACATTTCTGGGAGTGCATCGAAAACAAAATTGAAAATTATTATACTGTAAATACGTTTGTTCCCCCATCTATGTACAATGTACATGGTGACATAACACATGCTGTGAACGGTGAACGGCGGCATTTACCCCATTTGAGGGACTGAATGTTTTGTTAAATTTAAAAACCACGACCAACTTCAGGTTGGTTATTTTTTCTCACTCACTCTTTTCTTCTGTGAGTAGGTATTATCCAAAAAGGAAGGGAATTTTTAAAAATATATAATCGAACGGACATTTTACAACCATTAATAAAAAATCCTTAAAAATTACTATAGGTTAAAATACTAAATATTTTGTAGATCACAATGGATCACAATGGTAAATGGAAAATTTCGTCAGTTCTTAAAATCTAGCCTGGACACTAAAAATGATTATAAGTATGGCGCAGTGTACAGGGTGAGCTACTAAAATTACCAAGTCTTATATAACAATAAATCTTCAGGTAGCTGTGAAACTTCTTGTGGTTCGGTGGGCACTGAGTCTGCTCTGACCTTTCAGTGAAACGAAATCCGAGATGAAACGAAAAAGCGACAGGCTCGATTACAGTAAGAGATGGAGTAACGCGCTTAATGGAACAACTCGAACGGTTTATCATTATTTATTGTTTACCGAGCTTATAAAGTTATTGAGGCTGTATGTATAATAATGAAGTTAGTCAGAAGTGTGGAGATTATCGCGAAGTGAAAATCACGCCCAAATTAATTTATCAGTCACAGAGGGAAAATGCGAATTTTTGAACACTTGCGATCTATAGAGAGCATTCTTGTTTTAACCATAAACAAATCATACTGAGACCCCCAACTCACAATCCTCTTGCCGCTGGCCTCCTCAATTTTTGCCAGGAATCCGCCATTTTGTTGTCCTATCCGTGTACGCCAATTCCTATCCGTTTTGCTTTGCCCACAGTGAAATGTAAAAAGATTAGGTGCGAATGTGTTGGTTGAGAGGATTTTTGACATTTGTCAATACGAATTTCTATGCAACAATACTAGCGCACCTAAACTTTTTGGGAGCGTAAAATTTAGCTTGTGTAGTCGCAGTAGCTTAGTGGTTAGTGTGTTGGACTGCTATGCGGGGGTCCCAGGTTCGAATCCCGCAAAAACCCAATTCCGACTTAGGGTTTTTTTCCGCTGCGCTACCTCTCGCGAACGTCTGACAAACATCCGAGAGTACAAATGTCTTGTAAGAGCTTCTCAATTAGCCGTTTGGAGTCGGCATAAAATTGTAGATCCCTTCCATTCGTTCCAAAAATGAGAAACTCACACAAAACGAATGGTTGTGAGAAGCTAGGCCTAGGGTCTCTCCGGACCTGTTGCGCCAACTATTTATTTATTATTTAAAATTTAGCTTGTAGGCAAATAACTGTTAATCGGTCGAAGTTGGGGGTCTCAGTATTGTCTCTGGACTCTGGTTTTAACAATTTGTAATTTTTTCGGAAGGAGACGTCTCCCTTTACAGAAGTCAAAAATGCAATTACAGTCCTTTAACAGTGCTTTGTATTATTGAGCATAGTTTCAGGTGCAAACAGTGGCTATATCTGACCAACCGCTTCGTTTCTTCGCGGTGGTTCATCTAGGAATTTTTTGAATAAAAATGGGTCGATTTTGAGGTTGTATAACTCAAGCTGTTTGTGAGGTGTTTATGAAATTTGTATTTTATTTAAAAAGGTGTATGCTAATAGGCGCGGTGGCTGCTAAGCAAGGGGTCCCAGGTTCGAATCCCGCAAAAAAAAATCAAATTCCAACTTATGGCTTTTTTTAATGTGCCAGTGCCACGGGTCCGAGTGGTCCAATTTTAAATGACTATGTATGTCGCATAGATTCGGTTAAAATTGGCATTGAGTGATTATTAACTTTGAGCTCCTGGTTCCTTTAGATCTCCGAGACAAAATACCCCAAGTTGAAGTATGCGGAAGGCCGACTTATTGTGCACGCCGAGTAATTGTTTGCCTCGGGTTCTCCTGGTAGACGTTGAAATATTTTGGATTGGCCTTTGGACTGCTCCTTTGATTCACTGGTGTTTGCTGGGAGCAACGTTGCCAGACGTCTCTGATTCAAGACATAATTTCTGTTGTCGCGCCGGGACAGTTCTTGTCCCGGTTGCGATGCAAATTCACAAAAAAAAAAAAAAATCTAGTGCGCACATTTTATATTATTGTGGTGAATCAGGAACTTAGTGAATCAGGCACTTAGTGAATCAGACACTTAGGAATTGTGGTGAATCGGGCACTCGGTTTCCCTCCAAGTTCCACTTCCAATTGGAGACTGGAATCTGTCAAGTTAGAACCATCTAGAGAAGATATGGAACATACATCTGGAATATATCTACTTCTAGAATATTCGCTGATAGGTGGCAGCGCGGATATAAAAGGGGCGCGTTGACAACAGAGAGGGACAGTGATTTTAAACATAAACAAACCATACTGAGACCCCCAACTCACAATCCTCTTGCCGCTGGCCTCCTCAATTTTTGCCAGGAATCTGCCATTTTGTTTTCCTATCCGTGTACGCCAATTCCTATCTGTTTCGCTTTGCCCACAGTGAACGGGAAAAAGATTAGGTGCGAATGTGTTGGTTGAGAGGATTTTTGACATTTGTCAATACGAATTTCTATGCAACAATACTAGCGCACCTAAACTTTTTGGGAGCGTAAAATTTAGCTTGTAGGCAAATAACTGTTAATCGGTCGAAGTTGGGGGTCTCAGTATTGTCTCTGATTTTAAACTAGCGATTGTGTTAAGTTCGAAAGAGTAATCGGTTGTGAGATAAATAAGTGTAAAGTAATACAGTGAATAAAGCGATTGGATTGAAACGTTTAAGAATTGATTTAAGTGATATTGTCGTGGTACTAAATAAGTGATTGAGTAGAAAGTGTAAATAAAGTGATTTTATTAGAAAAGTTGAACAGAATAGTGTTTTATCTTTTCGAATCCCAGCCTGAATGTAACATTATTTACAACACACTGCATTGTAATTTGACCTTAACAAATTTTCGTTAAAATTACCAATCACACACCGCCACAAGAGATCTAGCATATTAGAATGTTATTTTTGCAAATCTGACAGCTGTCATTCAAGTCAATAAAAATAACATAATTTGCAAATTTTTCTCTGCGATCTCGAAAGCAAATTGTTCTTCTTTTATTATTAAAATATACGTAACTGCATTTGAGTTTTTTTAAGTCTTGGCAAATCAAGCCAACATTAAGCGACAGTATTTCTCTTTTGGCATTTAGTTCGAATAGTGGCGTCCATGAATTCATTATCTAGTGTCTGTGGAAGACCTAGCTTTTTAAGTTCACTAACCAGATTCAGTCCATACAAGTATTCCCTTTAATAATTAAGTTGAAAGAATGAAAAACGTATTTATATCTCAACAACAGCGCCACTTATCGAAACCCAGCCTATCCTATCTTTCAAACTGCAACAACAGATCTACAACAGCGCCACCTATCAGGTCAAAAACTATCATCTCTTTCAAGTTTTAGCCAACCATACACACCATCAGAGTCGGTTGAGTGATTTAGGAGTCGGGATCGACGGCATAGTGATGGCGTCAGGCCAATTTCCGCCTTCATGGCATAAACATTAAACAGCGTCATTTCCGCCTTATTCGAGTCGATTTTACTCCCAAGTCACGCCGATAAAGGCCTTACTAACAATCATATTTAACCTTCGCAATTGTCGGTCACAATATGCAATTTTATATGGAAAATTTCAATATTGTGAGTTCGAAAAATGTATAGGTACTGAACACTAAAACTGATTATTGGTATCACGGGTTGTGTTTAAGTCACTGTAAATTGTTCTTAATTCCCACCGCAGTACCCCTGTCTTTGTGTACAACCAGAATTTCAAAATTAAATTCATAAAATAAGTCATCATAAAAAGGCAAATTAATAGATACAGGAAAGGGAATGCGAATGGTGCCAACGAATTAAGCAAGAAATAAACAAAATATTTTTTTCACACATTCTATTTAAATAATTCATAACATTTGTAGGGTTTTCCTCGGAGTAGGGCGTACTGAATAGCGCACAACGTGTAAACGGTTTTGTTGTACTTCGTGGGTGAATCGGTTGATGCGTCGCGGCTTTTATTTAAAAAAAAAAACGAGGAGGTTCGAATACCGTAGAGGGCGAGCAATTTTTTCAGGGAAACATTTTTACTCACGCGATTTATCATGGCATAATGATCTGTCTCTATAGACGGTTCATTTCCGATTAAATCGTAGATAAAAAATCAGTTATTTCTCAATTACGCTACATTTAGTAAATAGATGACAGTGTTCCGAGAAATTGCCGAACATTCTTTTTATATATTTGCTCGAGTCGTGTAGATTTATGCGTTAAAATTCAGCGGTGGTGCTAAGATTACTGTTGATGTTGACTTGAGTGTTTGAAATTGAAAGGAAAGACAAGTTTGATTTTGTGTCTTTTAGACGAACAGAACTTAAAAGTTAGAACCTAAATAAAACACAACTTAGATAATTTGTTGCCGTGTTTCAGAATGTTTTCCGTTCCACATGTTTTAGTCATCTGGAAATCAAACTGGAAGTCGAGTTTGTTGATTCGTTTGTCGAGCGGTTAAGGCCATATACCGTGCACGTCTGTGATTCTTAGCAGCGTTCCCTCCCGTGCTACAATTGTAGTATTTTGTAGTTTTTGAGTAGATATATTTTTGCTGAGTACGGTACTACTACAGCATACTACTTTTTACAATTTTGATATATAAACCTTTTAAGGTTCCATTTTCCCTTTATTTTTTGTGGATGGACTAAATTAAAATAAAATAATAATAATTGTGATATTTTTAGGGTTCTGTAGCCAAATGGCAAAAAACGGAACCCTTATAGATTCGTCATGCCTGTCTGTCCGTGCGTATGTTAGACAATTTTAACAACTATACTGTTAAAACTTGGTAAGTAGATGTATTCTGTGAACCGCATTAAGATTTTACACAAAAATAGAAAAAAAAAAACAATAAGTTTAGGGAGTTCCCCATACTTCGAACTGAAACTCAAACCCATACGTGTGGGGTATCTATGGATCTATGGATAGGTCCTCAAAAATGATATCTAAGTTTCTAATATCATTTTTTTCTAAACTGAATAGTTGGCGCGAGAGACACTACCTAAGTGGTAAAATGTGTTATTAGTCAATAGATCAATTTTGTTGCATTAAATCAATTTTAGGCGGGACAAAGTTCGCAGGGACCGCTGGTTTTGTATACCTAAACAAAATTTCTGATTCTAATTGAAATATACCACAAAGCCATTTTATAAAGAAGGGAACGCTGGCTGGTTCCGAATACATTATTCAAACTTCGTTTTGCTTACGCAAAAGTTAAGTAGAATTGGGCGAAGTTTGACTAAGTTTGACAAATGTATTGGAATGTATTATCGTAAGGGAACAGACCTTATCTTGGCGAAAAAAATGTCTTAATGAAATGGAAAACCAAAACTGACTTAAATGAGCTGTCAGCGGTCAAATTGATTGCAGCAGAATAATGTGTTGCCAAATTGAAAAACAAGTCCGTACAAGAACACCCCAGAAGCGACACAGAATAACGATCGGCAAATCGGAAAGAACGCGTTACAGGCAGCTACTACTTTGAGGTATTTATACAGGCAATATCTATTGTATTTGAGGCATACTTAAAAGGCAAACTATTACACTCACCAATCAACCAACTAAGCTTGAAGTTTGGAAAATATTTACAACAGCTTACAGGAAAATGTGTCCAATTCGAAAATGAAAATTGCTCAGCGGAGAGCTTCGATTCTGAGCGCTGTTAGTTAGTAATTCGTGGCGCATTCGTCTGAAATAATTACTTTGGACGTTTTAAGAACAGCGGCGTACAAAGACATTTTTTTAACACTGCAGTCGGTACTGGTATCATCGAAAGCCGCACTGGAAGTTTTAGGTGCTACAGCGCTATACATCTGCGCCACGCCCCGTATTCAAGCCCGGCCCCGAACTCAAGTCGGGTTACGTTTTGCAAAGTGAATAGTTTTTTAAATGCCTGCATGTTTGAACACTCGTAAGTAAACGCGGCGTGTTAAATATTTGTAGGGGGAGCCACGCTCGTTTTTTAATAACACCCACATTTCGAAAAATCATTTGTTTATCCGTTTACCAAACACCAAAGCTAGAGCTTTCTTATAAATACCATAACATGGTCTTTTCAATCGCTTACTGTTGAATTATAGGAAGTGCCACCCCTGTTGACCAAACCTTTCCACATTTTGCAAAATACCTGTCAGTGTCTCTGCTATAAATGGAGGACTCGTTGGCTCAGTTGTTAGTGTTAGTGCCTCTAGTTCAAACCCCGAAAAACACGAACTCGAACCATACTTTTTTTTTTTTTTTATTAATCCACCTATCCTCCGAGAACAGAGAGTATAACTGTCCTGAAAAAAGTTTTTTAATTCCGCTTTTCGGATTCGACATCAAAGATACCTAATATAACATTTGTCTTCAATATATATTGTTGCAGTATTATCATAAATTCTGTCTTCTTTTTCCAGCTACGACCAACTTTGTGGGAAAATTCACCCAGAGTGTTCGTCGCATTGTCCAAGATGTCAAGGACGAAGGAGCACCGAGTAATACACACTAAAATAACGATTTAATTGAATGACTCTAGATTTTAATTGATTTCCATTTCACAGGTGGAATGAGCCGCGAGGAAGTCATCGAAACAAATGAGAGACTACGGGCGTTACGATTACGCTTGGAGGAATCTTATGACACTGCAAAAGGCGCTCTAGTCACCCTAATGAACAAATATGGAGATTCAAAAAGCCAGCGTAATATTTTCCAACGATATCCAATGCTAAAGTTCATGATTAAGGTATAACCACTGATAGGCAGACTAATAACAAAAAATTCAACTTATTAAAACAATTTTCCTCAGGATGTTATACGACTTGAAACACAGTACTGGACTCTGATCGATATTCCTCGTCAAGAAAAACAGGAAACAGTTCCCTCATACGTGATGAGGGCTTGCTCGATAATGGAGAAGACACAAAAATCGGGCGAAGGTGTGAAGACATCAGCGAAATTGGCCGAAGAAGCTGCCGAGCGGAGAGAGCGAATGGAACGACTGGAACGTAAGTACAAATGTACTTTTGTTTTTGAAGAGCCGCCAAACAAAATAGCTAGGCGAACCTCTTCCATATTGGTTGGTGGACCATCAGAACCTTTATTGAGGGGGCTCTTTTCGTGTGCTATCACGCAGGTTCTATAAAAGCTGATCTTGAGGGTACAGTGAATTACTCTTACAGTGGTTAGTCTACTCCACAGGTGTATTGAGAAGTCTCAAGTTTAACCCCCAGAAAAACATAAATTAAGAATTTTAACTCATCTGTAGAACGTCTGACAATCATCGGAGAGTAACTGAGAAAGCTTCTCAATCCTGTCGTTGGGATTCGGTATGAAAGTTGTAACTAGTAGGCCCTTAATATTCGCCCTAAAATTAAAACTCACGCTAAGCTTGGGGTATTTAATGCCCCTGTTTATAGAAACATTGCGTAAAAAAAACAAGGCTCCAATCGTGTCGTCCGTGAACGAGCATTACGTGACGGAATTTATTTTTGTTTCACATGTAAATCAACTTAATTGAAGTTCGGTTCGATTCGGCCTCAGAATTTCTGTGAGTTTCCTTCAATGTATCAATCGGCTTGCGTTTCAGTAGCCAACAGCAGTTTGCTTAGCCCTTTTAAAGAAAAAACATTGGACCTGCCTTCCTTTTGACAAAAGTCCAAACTGGGTGATGCGGCGTACTTGTAACTTGCTGATCACGTCAAAAATAATCCCATTCTTGTGAGAAAAAAGCGGACTCAACAGTATTTGGTTCTGGGTGTCTTAATCCAGTTGGAGCTTCTGATGAAGCGTAGTAGATTTCGAGTGTCTATGTTTTTTAGATCGTTCAGGTCACTGAAGTAGAACGCTCCTAAGTGGAGTTTTCTTATATGTGAGAGAGCTGGAAAAGTACAGAGAAGATGGGGAATTGTTTCTTCCTCCTCCTCATCATCAAGACAGCTTCTGCAGAAATCGTTAGAGAATACGCCAAGCCTTTGTGCATGCCTGCCTATGAGACAGGGTCCCATAATGAAACCTATTGTAGCACTGATGTGCTTCCTATCGATGCAGATTAGTTGTCTAGAACGTGTTAGATCCAGATTTGGCCAGATCTGTTATGTCGCTAGACATGTCGAGCCGATTGTCCACCTAAGATTTGTTTTTTTGATAGAGTCCAGCTTTATTTTGAGTTTGCAAGTAGCGAGTGGAATACCTAAGGAATCCCTAATTGGGAGCAGAGGTATCGTAGTTCCGTGTTTGGCGAGTTCATCAGCCCTGCAGTTACCTGGAATGTCCCTATGCCCCGGCACCCAACAAAAGGTGAACGTTGAACTGCTCCGCCATCTCTCTGAGAGACGAACGACAGTCTTGGATTGTTATAGAGTTCGTGGAGACTGATTCCAGGCACTTGATAGCGGCTTGACTATCAAAGAATATACGGATATCTTTAACAGATACGACGTTTTACTTAGCCAAGATAAGACCTCTTTTATCGCCATTATTTCCGCCTGAAAACCGCTACAGTGATCAGGAAGACGGAAGGAGAGACTAAGTTTTAGTCTATCAGAGAAGACACCGCCACCAACACCATCCACAGTTTTCGGACCATCTGTGAAGAA
Source organism: Cheilosia urbana (assembly GCA_946477585.1). Taxonomy (NCBI): domain Eukaryota; kingdom Metazoa; phylum Arthropoda; class Insecta; order Diptera; family Syrphidae; genus Cheilosia; species Cheilosia urbana. The sequence goes on from OX297853.1 coordinate 123,352,515, forward strand.
GGATCGATTCATCATTAACGAATGCTTCCTCCTCCCGGAATGATTTAGTAGGAATGGAGACCTGGATGTTTTTATCGAATTGTAGTTCTGGTGTGGTGTAGCCGATGTTTTCTGGAAGGTTGCTAATGTTGTTCAGGATAGCGGCATGGCTAGTTGTTTTGTATGTCCATTGTTAAATAGCTTTGAGGCGTACGGCTGAAGAGGCTGCCGTTTGCCTGCTCAAGATGTCAAGGGGTGTCAAATGTAATAGGATGTCAAGTGCAGCGGAGGGTGTGCTGCGAAGAGCTCCGCCAATGCACATGCAAGCCGTTCTTTGGACTTTGCTTAATTTATCGCGATTAATCGCTTTGTAGAAAGTAGTCCACCAGACAACCACACCGTACGTGAGTATTGGTCTTAGCCAGTGAGTGATACGGGACTGTAACCCCATTTGTTCCCTATGGCCTTTTTGCAAGAGAAAAGTGTCCCAGTGGCCTTCTTAACTCTTTCTTGGATGTTAGGCTTCCAGGTTAACTTTCTATAAAAAAAATAACGCCCAGGTATTTAGCTTCATTTGAGAAAGTCAAGCTAGTGGCATTTATAGATGGAGGGTCAATGTGTGGAATCTTGTATTTCCTAGAAAAGAGGACAAGTTCAGTTTTGTGAGGGCTTACGCCCAACCCACAGCTGTTGCCCATTTTACTAGCTTGTTACTTTAGTGGAGGGGGTGGGGGGAACCAAAAAGTATTTATCTTGTCAGGGGGCTTCACAAAAACACACTATTATTAATTTTGAATATACATTGGACACTCTTTATTAGATTAATATAAATAACACTCTACATGAGTCACTCCGCTCCACGTGAGCACGTCTGATCTGTTCAGTGGTCGAACTTTGTCTGTTCTACAATTATACCTACCGCCGGCAATCCCATCGCAGTCAGCGAAACGTGTTTCAACATGTTGGCTTTATTTTTCGCCTCTCTTTCTTATGCTTTTGTACTATATAATATTATCTTCGTGTTTGTGCTCTTACATTACGAGTGTGTTGTAGGAGTTCTTTTAAAGTGTTTAGGTACTTTCCTGAGACGGCAATAGCAACGTCGTCCGCATAGGCAATCACATTCTTACCCTCCTCTTCCAGGGATATCAGCAGTTCATTCACCACTTAATTCCAGAGAAGGGGAGATAGGACGCCACCTTGTGGTGTTCCTCTTCTGACAGATCTTCTGGCAGATATCTCACCTAGACTTGAGTTGATAATTTAAAATAAAGAATTTTAAAACAGTCAAATAAGGCGGTCTTGCGCGCTAGTGCAAACTACCAAAATGAGACAATATAGGAGAACCGAAAAGGGCCAAATATCATCATCACTCCCAAAGGAGTTCATAGGCGATGACACTGATATTCTTCTCTAGAATTCAACGGCTCTGGACAGCTCTAGATGGGAATGGCAACTTTAAGACTCTACCTGCCTCGTCGGTTATCCCATTATATTTACAACTAGCCCACTTCTACAGCCTGTTTATTGACCTCTTGATATAAGCTGGTATTTCTGACCTAAAAATTTGTCAAAAAATGTAACCTCGTCTTTTGAAATTTCTCTCGATAAACTCGCTGTTACACTTTGCTTTTATATTTCCAGACATGACCACAGCACAAATTGAACTGGAAAACACCCATCTGATTAACGATTTGTACAGGCTGCTTAAAAAATATCTTGGCTTGCGGCACCTAATCCGCGTTCTTAAGGTAAGTTCTACTCGTCTCTTAATCGCCTACTTACTTAAACTTATCCCTCTTCAACTTCACAGGAAGAATATGGTAGTTCCAAAATGTATCCAATATTCCCACGATACACAATGCTCAAGGACATGATTAAGGGCATCATGCACGATCCCGATTATATGGAAGTTTGTCACGAAGTTAACAACTAATCAGCACGCACCTAAATATCCCATCAAAAATCCATCATCATCATCAACATTTATTTATAACAGCAACAGCAACACATAACATATCGCAATGGTAATGTAATATCACAAACGTACTCGTACATAACGCTATTCGTGTATAATCGATACATAATCAAAATATACATTAGATAGGTGAAAATATTTATGTACTAATCAGATCAATCTACTGCATACATTTATGGAGCTGCAAAGGAAATAAGAACAAACACCATATCGTTATTACCTAGATAGACTGTAATTAACTCATAAATTACTGCGTATTTGTGTATAAATATATTCATTAAATATATTAAAATAAATTCACGTGAAATGAGCCAAATAGTTAGACAATACTTGGGATACACTTTCCCATATGTAGCTTAAATTCGTATAGTGGACACACGGATCCGCGCAACTATTCGTTTATATTTGAGTCCTTGAAAACTTTATTGAAACGCTTCCTTCAAAATATTATGTTTCCTTAATAAACTGTGATTTTCGGTTACATTCAAATAGAATAAAAAACAAATATATATACGATGCTTGATAATGCTCTTCAATACAGATCTATAACCTTAAAGAAATATTTATTATGTATAGACAAATTTAATAAGCTTTTCACTTAAAAAATAAAATGAAATAAAATATACAATTGTAATACAACTAAGAAAATACAAAAAACTAGTTATACCAAAGGATAGAAAAAAAAAAACAACAATCTTTTGGTTAACAAACACAACTACTTTTACAAAAATAAAATACAAATTGTGAACAACACACCCACCGAACTAGTCCAACAAAGGCAACTCATAACTCAGACCAATTAGATATGTAACAACTTCGCGCAGTTTCACATAAAAATTCTTTACAACATTGACAAGGAAACTCACCTTTTTCGAACACAAATTTTAATTAACTAAACGAAATCATCAAAAGATCCACCCACCTATACCTTTATACTATTCCATACATTTCGGGATCAACTGAAATGTTTTATTTTTATGTTAAAGCGATATAAAAACTTATAACAAAAATACTTGACACCCTGTAACAGTTTATTGCAATGCAAATTATTATAGACCCACACCATTTCGCATCGATACTAGTTTTGAGTAGCGTGATAAAGAAATTACTACTGTTTTAGGAACGAGAAAAGGACAAGGATAAGTTGGGGCAATAACACGACACTTGTCATACGTGTCAACGTATCTGCAATGCAGTGATGATGTTTTGCAAACATTTTATGTCGTTTTCCATTGGGAAAGAAAAAGCACTTTTTTTCAGAGTCAGAGCAGTTTTTCTGCTCTCGAAATCAGCTGGCTGTCAGATTTCATGTTCCATTGGGCGCAAAAAAAGCAAGTCAGAGCAATTTTGCGAATCTCGATATCCGAGCGAGATTCACACCTATTTGCACTAACACCAAAACATTTGTCGTTTGTCAAACTTTAAAATGTGTTTGCTTACGTTTTTATACGAGAAGTCTGTGAAAAATAGAGAAAAAAATACATTTGGCCGCTGTAATGTATATTAGCATAAATTGAATGGATTCTTATAAACAAAAATTACAATTTAGAACAGCTGACTTTTAAATCACGCACCACCACAAAGGCAAAGGAAGAAAAATCTCGTTTTATGTTCCATTGGGCACGAAAAATCTGAAATCTGAGAGCAAAATCTCGAAATCCCAATGGAAATCGACATTAGGTAGTTTGCCTAAATTTGACGTTTGAGAACGCATTTCCATTCAGCATTTATGGGAACGAATAGTAGGTATCCAGTATCCAGTTTCGTAAGTCTGTGGCTGACTTGATGTGTCTTAGTTTTGATAGGCCTAGGTCGATCATGAGCATAGTAGGGGTAGCCGACGAATCTAGTCAAGATGAGTATGAATACCATACGTTGACAGTTCGTATCAGCCTTGCCACTTGTACTACATATATGTAGTACTGTGCTACATATTTGCTGGATTTTTTAACGCCGTACTACATACTACATCGTCACCCAAAAGTACTAAATTTCTTAAGAGCCAACCATTTTAAGAAAGCAAATTTGGAAAATTTAAATGAGCATTGGCGCTTGTTAATTCGGGCGGGGCTTTCGATCTTTTTTTGAAATGTGGACCTCAGAATAGCGACATTGTGTCAATATGGGTGGAATTAAACAAAAAAATAATTGTTTAGGAAACTTAATATTTGAAAAACTATCTAAAAGAATATTATATTATTGTAACTATTTAATTTCAATACAAAAAAAAAGCAGGTACTACTTTTTGTTTGAAAATGCTACTTTCTCTAATGTACTACATTTGCTTAAGATTTAAGTGGCAACGCTGGTTCGTACAAGTAACTGACACGTAGTTAAAGTGGCTACCGACCAATCTAGTTTTTGTTGTACAAGATAGATCTAATCCAGACCAATCTAGTCGACTTAATATATCTAGGTTTTTGTGCCCAATAATTGCATCCTTTTTTTAGGTAAAGCAAACAACAATAACAATAATTTATGAAAAAGAAATGCTTTTGGAAAGGGAGACGACATATTCTATTTGTCCCAACAAATGCCAATGTCATATAAAATCCAACAAAAAATGATTATCGCTGAAAGTGCTGCTACAGTCGGACCCGCTTATTTGAAACTCGTTTAATTGAAAACCCTGCTTATATGAAAAATTTAGTTTGTCACCGTGTACTTTTTTCCAGTTATCCGAAGTCCGTTTAAATGAAAAACCCGGTTAATTGAAATTAAAGTAAATGGTTTTCCAATAAGAGGTATTATTTTAGTATTCAAAGAAAAATGCCACTTTTTGAGATAAATGATCAGATGTTTATTTCATAATAAAGAGGAAGGTATGCCGTTAATAACGAAATACAACATCAGCCAAATGGCTACCACGAGCACGCATACAGGACCATATCCATTCACAATAACACCTTATGTCGTATTCGATTGGGTTTCTTTAGATTCGATCTCAGATTTCAGATTTCGTGTGGCCAATCGAACATAAAAACCAGATAAAAACGTCACTTGCTGTTTTTTGTGTTGATATTGCGTAGCTGTTCTTGCATAGCTTTCGATACTTTTCTAGGCGTTTTCCATTCACCGGCTAACTTTTAAATTAAAACATTCGGTATTTGCGTCACGATTGATTTCTAAATATTTATACATAAATAACTAACACAAATAGATTCACTCTATGCAATGCCTTTCTTTTCTGTACAAAAAATTCACGAAAACCTAAACAAACTCCACCAGTTGTCAAACTCAAACGTATTGGTAAATCTGACAAAATATCTAGATTCGTAAAAGTGCTCTGAAATCTGAAAAAGATTGTTTTTTTTTTTTGTATCAAACGAACATACAAACTGAGAACTGCTCTGAGAGCGCCCAATCGAATACGGCAGTATAAGAAGACTTCTTTGTGTGAATGGGTATGTTCAGAGAAAAGTGGCTGCGCTCAAAAACGAAGTACCTATTTTTAACAGCGGCTTTTGGTTGCGAATGTTTTTGTAATAGGCGTTTTTCTTTTTAGTGCTCGAGCATTATGAGCGCGCCTTGAACCGAGCGTGCTCAGATCGTTCTGATGTTGTTTTGTTTTTCCTGTTTCTGACTTTTCTGTCCAATGAGACTGGAAGTGTGTAAGCATAATGCATATGAGTAATCAGATTTTTACTCAGCCTGCTCAGTCAATTTCTAGAGAGCGCTCTGATCATGCTCTGAACGAAATATGAAACACAAACTCTGAGCTCTGATGTGTCTGAGTTGAAATAAAGAAACACGATTTTTTTTTTAACAGTTTAGGTTCTGATCTGAACTGAACTAAAAAAGAAAACCGCCATTTGTAGCAGTACTTTGGTTAATTTTTTGGGCACAATGCAGTAGAATTAAGTACCTACTGCAATTGCAGTAAAGCAGCCTTGATAGTTATCAGTAAATACGTATCGATTCCTTTTTACGTCAACTGAGTAAAGTCCATGACACCCGAATGATTTCATGGAATAAAAATATCGCGGCATTGTGAGTTCATAAAATTTAAAGTGGGCACTAGAAATGATTGCCGGTGCTTATAAGTACCTACCGCCTGGCCGACACAATTTAATACGCGTTTTTTTAAATCCTCTCTCAGTTCAGCGCTTATGCTTCAGCGTATCTCCTCCTTTGTAAATGAGCAAGACGTTGTTGGGTCTGAATTCAACGGGCATAATTTGCAAACGTTGACTTCTTACCAAGCTAACTTGCTCTTTTTTTTCATTTGGCGGGAGGTCATCTGCTGTAGTAGCATAATTATTTTAAAAGTTGACTGAAAATTTTATAATAAAATGAAAAAAAAGAGGATAGAATAGAAAAGTTATGTTTATCAAACGTATTTTGTAACAACTGAGAGCTGAGAAGTTAAAGTAATGGAAATTGTGCGCTTTTTAGCAATATTTGTACAAAGCACTACTCTGGCCATTATAAACCAGCTCTGTTATCCTAAAAGTTTATTTGACATATATAACCGAAAATGATGGCCCATCTGTGAAAAGATTGTCTTCGCAAAACACTCTACTGCGTATTCTTGATTATCGTCGGCAGATGTCACACTTAAGGACTATTCACATGAGAACTGCGAATAGGCGAATTGCGAACAAAGCAATTTAACTGTATTTATGAATTCAAAATTGGTATTTTTTCTACCACAAAACCATTATATTTAATTAATCTAACATCTAGTTTAAAAAAAAAAAAACATGACTCTTAATTGATTTAAACAGCTAAATTAAAAATTAAATCAATTTTCCCGCGTATTGAAAATTCTTGCCGCGAACTGTCAGACTTTATTCACAATCCACACAAAACAGTCGCGATCCACAAACCCACGAATGAATGATTCGTTCGAACTTAACCTTTAAAAATGAAAAAAATGTTCATGTGAATGAAATGTCAGAAACTACGAATATTCGCGTGTTCGCTCTCATGTGAATAGTTCTTTATATCTGCACTGCAGGCTTCTTTTCAGTTATGATCTGTTCTGCTATAACTTGAGCATTTCTCGTGATATTTCTTTTTCTTTCTGAGTTATCGTTAATATTTAGCACGAAACGAGCATTGGGTACCTACTTTCCTTGGTTGCAGTTTATACAACTTTGATATGTTTGCCAAAAATGGTGTTGGAAATGCGAAATGAGAATAATTTGCCAAATGTTTAGAATCAATGACATTTTACAATAATCACCCACAACCACTCGAAAATAAAATGTTTTAAAAGTTATGATTTGAAAATAAATAAATTTAATCAATAAACGCTAAAATACTTGTATGTTAAGCAAATTTTGAGAACCCAAGAGCTTTAAATGTGTCAGTGTAAACATAAATCATATAAGTCTATGTTATAGGTACTCTTACCCAAACAAATATAAAAATAATAATAATTGTTATATCGCAGAAAATTTCATCCTCTTCTAAATGTATTAACCCTGTGAAAATAGAATGTTTAATGAAATAATAAATAAATAAATGATTGTATTTTTAACCAGCTGTTTTGATATTTAATTTAATTTTAAATAATAATGAGAGGGGTTTCCGTTCCAGTACATCCCAATCATACCCCAATTCCAGTCCATTTTACTACCCAGCAGAAATAAAATTTTCAAATTTAAACGCTGTAGGTACACGTAGGTACCTACTCTTATATCGAACGATTATTGTCCGCACAAGGCTGCACGCTGCAGTTGAAGATATTTGAAACGTGAAAAATGCTAAAAAGTAAGCTACTGTGAATTGGAACAGTGTTACTAATTGTTTCAAGAACAAATGTTGTCCAAGTTATTCGAAAAATTGCTGGTAAAACGTCAAAACAAAAAATAATAGATGAAAAATCGCTAGTCCCAATACACCATTTTGGCTTTAGAAATAAGCACTCTACAATTATTGATCAAGTGCATAGAATCACAGATAAGATCGAACAAGCATTTGAAGAGAAAAAAGTGTGCTCTACGGTATTTCTTGATATAGCACAAGCTTTCGATAAAGTCTGGCACAAAGGACTGATATACTTACTTTACTTTACTTTTGCTGGCGCTTACAGTCCGGGGTGGACCACGGCCTCAACCAACAAGCCCCTCCAGCCAGCTCGGTCCCTCGCTAGCTGACTCCAGTTACGCACACCAAGTTGGTTGAGGTCGTTCTCCACTTGTGCGCGCCACCTAAGGTGGGGTCTTCCTCTGCTGCGTTGTCCCTCAGGGATGGATTCGAAGACTCGTCGGGCTGGTGCGTTGTTGTCCATACGCTCCACGTGTCCTAGCCATCTCAGCCGTTGTATATTAAGCTTTTTGACCAGGTCAGCGTCGCTGTATAGCCCGCGTATAGTTCGTCGTTGAATCTTCTTCTCCATACTCCGACGTCAAAAACTGGACCGAATATCACTCGAAGAATCTTTCTCTCAAAGTAAACCAGAAGCTTTTCATCCGCTTTTGACAGGGTCCATGCTTCTGCACCATAAAGCAGGACCGATATGAATAATGTCTTATACAATATCTCCTTGCTTCTATGAGAGAGAGCTTTACTTCTTAGATGCCTTCTTAGCCCGAAGAAACAGCGATTGGCAAGAGTGATTCTTCGCTTGATCTCTGCACCGATGTTATTTTGCGAAGTGATAGTGGATCACAGGTATACAAAGTCTTTAACTACTGCGAAGTTGTATGTGTCCATCGTGACGTTTTGTCCGAGTCGCCGATGTTGAGAATCCTTTCTCGTTGACAGCATATACTTCGTTTTGTCCTCATTAACAGCCAAACCCATTTTCGCCGCCTCCGTTTCGATGCTTGCAAATGCGCCACTGACAGCTCGCCGCGTTCTCCCAATAATGTCAATATCATCAGCGTAGGCAAGTAGTTGAACGGACTTTTGAAAAATTGTACCTCTGATGTTGGTTTGTGAGTTTCGTACAATTGCTTCAAGAATGATGTTAAAGAACGTACACGATAGCGCGTCGCCTTGTCTCAAAACTTTTTCGACATCAAATGGCTCGGTGGTGTTCTTGCCGACTTTGATGGAGCAGCGTGATTTCTCCATAGTCATCCTGCACAAACGGACGAGGACCTATATACGCTATCATAGGCGACTTCAAAGTCGATAAATAGATGGTGTGTATCGATCTGGAATTCCTGGGTTTTTTCTAAGATCTGTCGGAGTGTGAAAATTTGGTCAATGGTTGACTTTCCTGGCCTAAAACCACACTGATATGGGCCTATCAGATTGTTGGCGAAAGGTTTTAGGTGTTTACACAATACAGCCGACAAGATCTTATACGCGACATTCAGGAGACTTATTCCTCTGTAGTTGGCGCAGTTCAGAGTATCTCCTTTCTTGTGGATGGGGCACACGATGCTGAGGTTCCATTCGTCGGGCATGCTTTCATCCGACCAAATTTTACAGATGAGTTGGTGCATGCTCCTTACCAAGCCATCTTCCGCTGCTTTGAAAAGCTCGGCCGGAAGGCCATCCGCTCCAGCAGCTTTGTTGCACTTAAGTTTGGATATCGCTATCCTCACTTCGTGTTGGTCGGGTGGACGGAAATTTTGGCTATCATCGTCCAAGCTGAACATGCCATTCTGCCTGACAGCAGGTTGTTGGCTGTCTCCGCCGTTTAACAGTCTGCAGAAGTGTTCTTTCCAAATCCTCAGCACCGACTGTGAATCTACTACTGTATTCCCATGATCATCTCTACACGCGTCTGTTCGGGCCTTGTATCCTTGGGTGGATCATTTTACCCTTTGGTAGAACTTTCGAATATTACCTCTGCAGTAGCGTCATTCAATTGACTCGACCGCTCGCTTCTCATGCTCTTTCTTTTTCCTTCTGAGAAGTCGGTGTTCCTCCCTCCTTTTTCGCCCGTAGAGCTCGCGGGCAGCTCTCTCAGCCGCTCTGGTTCTTGTCTGCAGCATTAGTTGATAGGCCTCGTTCTTGGCTGCATTTGCCTGGCGGCATTCCTCATCGAACCAGGGGTTTCGTTGTGGTCGCCTAGTGAAACCCAGCACTTCGGTAGCGGCTCTCCTGATGGCACTTTGGCAATGTTGCCACTGGTCCTCTGTACTTGATGCTGGTGCAGCTGAGGGTTGGCTTGCTGAGAGGTTTTGGGAGACGCGGTCGGCAAAGGTTTTAGCGGTCTTTTGCGATAGTTGCCTCGCCACGTCAAACCTTCTTACAGTATCCTCTCGGTGTTGTGGCGTATTGGATATCCGCATCCGAACTTTGGCTACTATATAATATACTGGAGGCATGTCTGGCGTCGATCGCAACATGATCAATTTGGTTGACGGTTTGTTGATCTGGAGACCGCCAAGTCCCCTTGTGTATGTTGAGGTGTGGGAATCGTGTGCTGGCAATGATGATATTTCGCCCCGCCGCGAAGTCGATTAGCCTGAGTCCGTTTCCGGAGGTGTTGGCGTGCAGGCTGTGCTTTCTGACTGTAGAGCCAAAGATGCCCTCCTTTCCGATTTTTGCGTTAAAATCGCCAAGAACTATCTTGACGTCGTACTTCGAGCACTTATCATATGTCTTCTCAAGAAGATCGTAGAATGCTTCTTTGGCTATGTCGTCTTTCTTCTCTGTCGGGGCGTGAGCACAGATCAGCGTGATATTTTCAAATTTGGCCCTGATGCGGATTGTAACTAGGCGATCGCTAACATTGCGAAATCCCAAGACTTCTTGCCTAAGTCTTCCTCTAATCACAAATCCACATCCAAATAACCGCTGACTCTGTTCTCTGCGGCACTCGCCGTAGTAGATATCGCAGTTTCTCATCCTTCTTGTGCCTTCTCCATCCCATCGCACTTCCTGGATGGCCGTATCTAATGTCGGCTTTGTACCTATCCAGGGTCTCCACAAGTTGTTCGGCTGCACGCGGTCTGTTTAAGGTCCAGACATTCCACGTGCATATCCGAAGCTCGTTGTCCTTATTTCCCTTGGACAAAAGGGGCCGGATATTCCGGAGTCAGTAACCCGCTTCGGAGATTTGAGAGCTGACGTTGACCCATTAAGGGCTCCTCCGCCACCACCTCTTTTTCAACACCCTGACTAGTATTGAAAATCCTTAATGACCTGAGCTCCAAATACGTCGAAGTAGCTCATTAAGGTATCTGCCGTGTTGACTGTTGACGCCACCGTTGATTCAACCATGTGAATTCATCCGCTGTACGTCCTCTTTCTGAGGAGCTCATGTAAGACTTCTGAGACTCGAGCAGACAGTCAACTCCAACAGAGCATTATAGTGTTGCTATTTTCTACGTGTTCAACACTCGCACTTAAAAGTTCAGCAAGTCCATTCCGGATGAACATAGAACCGTACCCGGTGGTGACCACTAGGAGGTAAAATAAGCACAATTGGTGTATCTGAACAGTTGCAACAACTGGGCATCGCCAAGTTGACGCCAATCGGTGTCTACCTATTCATCAACACCCAACCACCAAAGGACTGATACACAAATTACAAAAACTGCCGAAGCGGTACTAAGCAATTCTGGAGTTTTATAAAGGGTGGTTAAAAGGGCCGATGTTGAATGTGAACCACACTAAAACCTCAAGTTTTTTTCTGCATTTCATTTGACATTTCTCAATTTCAGACTAACTCAATCTGAACCATGGAAAGATACACAATCGAGCAACGCGTTAAAGTTATTCAGGCTTATTGTGAAAATGGGCGTTCAAATCAAAATGCATATCGTGCACTTCGTGATTTTTTCGCTCAATTTAATCGTCCAAATGTGCGTACAATCGGAAAAATCGTACAAAATTTTGAGCAAACCAGGTCTGTAGGAGATGTGAAAACACCAGTGCATGCTCGTACAGCTCGTACCGCAGAAAATATTGCTACTGTTCGCGATAGTGTGACTGAAGAGCCGTCCAACTCTACTCGTCGTCGTGCCCAACAATTGCACCTCTCACGTGAGATGTTAACGAACTTTTTATTGCTCAAATTGAAAGATAGGGATATGGACGATATGTGGTTTCAACAGGACGGTGCCACTTGCCACACAGCTAACGAAACAATGGCTCTTTTGACAAATTCGACAAATTCAATGGCCGTGTTATCTCAGGTGGTGGCGATGTCAATTGGCCGCCAAGATCATGTGATTTGACACCGTTGGACTTCTTTCTTTGGGGTTATTTGAAAGAAAAGGTGTGCGTTGATAAGCCAGCAACAATTCAAGAGCTAAAGGATGAGATAATTCGGCACATTAACGGCATAGAACCTCAATTATGCATCAGCGTCATCGAATATTTGGACCATCCGATGGAGGTGTGCCGCCGAGGTCGCGGCCGCCATTTGGCCGATATTTTGTTCCATACATAATTGAACCATACCAATATTATCACAATAAAAAAAATGACAATAATTTCCTAAATAATTTGTGTTTTATTCAAAATCAACATCGGCCCTTAAAACTAACCACCCTTTATTTATTTTTACATTTTTAGAGTTTTTATTTTTATTTTGCACAGTGTATAAAAGGTAATGGTTGCGATAGAGAATGTAGTAGATATCGAAACCGACTATAACATCGCAGCTGAGCAAAAAAAAATCCAATAAATGTGCTGAAATGGCAGCGTTCATGAATTTTGCTTTCTTCTGCTGAACGCATTCATCGAGTACTAATAGTACGGTTGTTGTCCAAGAATTTCTAAAAAGTCAATCACAGAACCAATTGGTAAAACAGATTCAGTAGCTCTTAAACTGGATTGTTCTTTGTAGTTAAGGCCCAATTCACCAGGAAAATAAAGTGTTCGTGGTGTGGCATGATGTGGGCACTTTTGAGTTGGGACAAAAAACCAATATCGACACTGTTACTATTTACGAAACTGTTACTGATACCGGCACCGCTGTTCTCTTTATAAGTAAGTAAGAAAAAGACAGATTGCGAGAATCGCAGATCGCATTTCAGTATAGATGAGTAGCAGGGAGGAGCTACTGAGAGGTGAGAGTTGAGAGCTTAATCGTTTTATTAATTCTGAACTACATCGACACAAAAGTGGGAAAAATTTCACACCAATTTCACTCTTTCGGTATATATATGTCCGAATCTATGTTTAAAGTTGGCAAGCATAGTAGAGCTTCGACTTTCCTAATATAGCGGATTTTGTTTTCGTGAGAGGATTTCCTCAACTCTTCTTCCTTCTAATCTCTATATCTTCTTCTCTCTTATATAAAAATGAATGTCTGTTTGTATGTCCTTTATGGAATCCTTAACTATGCATTTGATCATGTGATGACCCTTAGCAAAGTTGTTGTGCATGAGTCCGCGAAGGTTTCTGAGTTGATGCGATCAATTTTGGACAAAGGGGCGTGGCACCGCCCATACAAAAAAAAAACAAAAACTTTAAATTTCGAAAGCCACATTGAGTTGAAATCTACACACAATCTTAGATATTGGCCCAGGAGTATACCTGTGAAGATTGGTCAAAATTGAAAAAAGGGGCGTGGTACCGCCCATACTAAAAAAACATTAAAAACCTTATATTTCATAAGTCACCAAATCGATTGAGTTCAAATTTATTGCCGTGACAGTTAATGCTGAGTTGTGGGTGACATAAGAATTTATGTAAATTGTGAAATTCATTTAAAGGACTTTAGTGAAAAAGCGAAAGGCTGACTGATTCGAAAGAAATTGAGTAGCATGTGCATTGTGCATGCTCGGAATTATTATTTTCATTTCATTAACGAATTTGGGCGGAACGAAGTTCGCCGGGTCAGCTAGTCTTCTTCTTCTCTCTCTTCTTCTTATATATAAATATGACTTGGATATTATGTTTGTCCGTTTATAACTCGAGTTCGGAAGCACCGAATTTTATGATTCTTTTTTCGTTCAAAAGGTATTCGTTTGTAGCAGGTTTGTACGTAAAAAAAACAATAACTTTCCAACGAAAAAATCATCGAAATCGAAAATTCTTTAGCCAACGAAGTAAGTGAACAAAGAAAGATCATCGTTTCTCCGTCGCTACCAATCACACTCCGTTCGAGTGGACGCTCGCACACATTGGTATAGCCAGCATAACTGCTATGGGCGTATTCAGGGTTTCCATATATTATCGTATTCTAGATTATCTTTTTGAAAAAGCGATAGAAATGGAAAATTTTTGGGTTATATATCGTTTTACAAAAATATTTGTGACAATTTTTTTCGTTTCATAAAACCAAAAGAAAATAAATATTCTCGGCACTTTGAAAACTTGGCAGCACCTTGCAGTGAAGTGTCAACATGCTTGCCAACTTGAAACATAACATCGGACAAATATACCGAAAGAGTGGGACGGAGAAATCACCATTGGGACAAAGAATTTTAAAAATTTTATAAATTGCTCACCCAACTCACATTTTAGTACACCTAAAAACCCACTACCTTAAAATAACCTAAAAAATATGTTTTCCATAACCAAGGTTATTTGTGTACAATTTTTTAGTTATTTGTTGAATTAAATTAACTTTCGGACTGAGAAATCGTCGGGAAGGACGGAAGGGCAAAGAAACATTGGGAAAGGCAAACACTTTGTCCCAAATGTACCTTGTTGGCAACCGTGATCCGTGAGTGACAAGAGCAGTCTTTCAACCCCAATTTGTTCTTCTGATTTGACACCAACCACAAAAGTCATTTTTTTGCAGAAAATATAAATCAAATAAAATCCGCGGCACACATAAGTGAGAATTTTGGCAACCCAGTGCGTGTTGCATGCAATTTAAGTGATTTTTCTTTTGTGCAAATCTTAATCGAGTAAAGTGTATTTGTGTGTTCACGGTTAGTGTTGTGCGAGTGCGTAGATACATAATATTTGAGCTTTCCATATTTGTTTTGGAGTCTAGAATCTACGCTGTTTTTGTGACAAGTGCAGTGTAGGTATGTAAAGTTTTTTTTTTTTTTTAATTGGTTTGAAATTTATTGAATAGCTTAAAAAATAAGCTATATTTGTTTCTACTCTGTAAATAAATTGAAGTGAATCAATAATCAATTTACTCAGTACAATTAACTTTTTATTTGGCGTTTTCACGGTTAGTATCAAAATTGGTAAATTTTGTGTTAAATGCCAAGTTTTTGTTTTGCATTTTATAATTCGTCTCAAAGGTTTCGAATTTTGTTTCATTGAAAAGAAATCATGACTCGACCACGACGTAGAAAAATATTGATAGAAATTCACGAGATAGTACACGCGGAGCGGATGTAAGAGCGACAGAAAGTGAAGAGGAGCGTGCCGTTCGACTCAGTAGCACTCAATAGTGAACGTGAACGGGGCCCCGAAATAACTTATACGGAAATAACCTATATAGCAGTTACTACGGTTTCAAACCGTAGTAATTTATATGATAACGGTCATATAAGTTATTACGATATGGAACCGCAATAGCTTATATATAAGCTATTGCGGTTCCATATCGTAATAATTCAATATAGAAGAACAATGAATGCATTTTCCTTCATAGGAGTGAAAAATAGAGACTAACTGTAATTTTCCACGAATTTTCTTCTATTGCCGTCCATTGTACGAACCGTTCCATCGAAGAAGCGTGACAATTTTGAATCAATGTCATAATACCAATATTGTGATCTTAATCATATATTTTATTACGACATTAGACCGTAATAACTTATATATGAATTATTGCGTTTTCAATCCGCAATAACTAATATATAAGTAATTTCGGTTTCATATCGTAATAATTTATATATAAGTTATTACGATTTAAAACCGAAATTACTTATATATTAGTTGTTGCGGATTGAAAACGCAATAATTCATATATAAGTTATTACGGTTTAAACCGTAATAACTGCTATATAAGTTATTTCCGTATAAGTTATTTCATGGTGCCACGTGAACGTATATCAAGATCACGTTCGAGGCGTTCAAAAGATGAACATGATATTGAAAATAACCAAAATCGACCCCGGCAAATACGTTTAATTGGAAATCTTGAGCTTGCTGCGCATTTAATTATAACAGTGCAATCGATTATAACGGGTGATTTTTTAGCTGGTTTGGTTTTGGCAACACTGGTTTTGACAGCTGACGTGTGTTTAGTACCTTGTGTCACTATCAAACAGCTTCAGTTTGGTTTGCAATTTAACCATGGATCGTCTTACAAATGAACAACGCTTGCAAATTATTGAATTTTACTATCAAAATTCGTGCTCGGTTCGAAATGTTCATCGCGCGCTGCTTCCATTTTATGATCGGCATTCTCGACCTTCTGAGCAGTCTATTCGGAAGATTGTGACCAAATTTCGCACCAAATTTACTTTGTTGGACATTAAACCACCAACACGTTTACGTACTGTGCGTAGTGCAGAAAATATTGCGGCCGTATCAGCTAGTGTGACAGAAGACCGCGAAATGTCGATTCGGCGCCGTTCCCAGCAGTTAGGCCTTTGTTACAGCACTACGTGGAAAATTTTGCGGAAGGATTTGTGCGTAAAGCCTTTTAAGATACAGCTTGTGCAAGAACTAAAGCCAGGCGACCTACCCCAACGCCGAATTTTTGGTGAATGGGCTCTTGGAAAGCTGGCCGAGGATCCGCTTTTTTATCGAAAAATTGTGTTCAGCGATGAGGCTCATTTTTGGTTGAATGGGTACGTAAATAAGCAAAATTTCCGCATTTGGAGTGAAGATCAGCCAGAAGCATTGCAACAGCTACCAATGCATCCCGAAAAAGCCACTGTTTGGTGCGGTTTATGGGCCGGCGGCATTATTGGGCCATATTTCTTCAAAGATGATGCGAATCGCAGCGTTACTGTCAATGGTGAACGCTACCGAGCGATGATAACAAACTTTTTTTTGCCCGAAATGGAAGTTCTTGACTTGCATGATATGTGGTTTCAACAAGACGGTGCCACATGCCACACAGCACGCGAAACAATGGCGCAATTGCGAGGCGAGTTTGGTGAACAGTTAATTTCACGTTTCGGGCCGGTCAATTGGCCGCCTAGATCGTGCGATTTGACACCATTAGATTATTTTTTGTGGGGGTATGTCAAGGCTAATGTGTATAGGGACAAGCCCGCTTCGATTGACGCACTGGAAGCCAACATCCATGCATTCATTCGTGAGATACCGGTCGATATGTGTGAAAGAGTATGCCAAAATTGGACTCAGCGGATGGACTACCTGAGACGCAGCCGCGGTCAACATTTGCATGAAATTATCTTTAAACATTAAATTGCAAGGTTCAAACTATCGATTCAAATAAATATTTCATTAATTTTTTCGAATTTTTTGTGTTTTTTTTTTTTAAAAAGTTCTTAACCTCTTAAAAAATCACCCTTATAAGGAATTCAAAGAAAGAATTGGTTCAGAGTGTGCTTCCAATTATAGTGGAGAATTGTAAAAATCATACTCGGTTAAGTGGAAGAGCAATATTCACTGGCAAAAATAAAGAAGTCGCTGAAATTAATGCATCTATTTTTGAGGAAAAAGATAGAACATTTTTTGCCTACAAATTAGTATAATAAATGTGGATGACGAAGTGAATTACCCGACGGAATTTTTGAACTCGCTTGATTTACCGGGATTGCCAGTTTGCAACCTCATTATTTAGCGCTTAAAGTTGGAGCCCCGATAATAATGCTGCGTAATATCAATCAACAAAAACTTTGCAATGGTACACTGAGAAAACTAAATTTAAAAATATGGGTACCAAACCCGAAAATTTCTTTCCTACATCCATAACTTGCCAAGCTTACCCATGTCTTGGATGTCATTCCCAAATCGAGGCTAATGTAGCCAACAAAGAGTTACCATAGCTCTTTAGCACGCGGTTGTTAACAAATTTAATTAAAATTAATTTGGGTCGGGTATGAACACCGTACACCAATGTCCTGTTACCCGCTAAGCTTGCTATGTTTGCTTACAACAACCTTTTGTCAGCTGCGTTACCTAGTCGTTACGGTACAATCACTGCCATACGGCTATGATAGCTCTTTTCTGTACAGTTCTGCTTAGGCTGTAAGGTTGTTCTGGCTCGTAGAATAAGTGACAACTGAGTGGTTTTAGGTATAACAACTGACATGCGGCTATGACAGCTCTGTGTTGGTCTAAGCAATTCTCTTTCTTCGTTTCTACTGCTATTAGTATCGAAGACATCGAGCTGTTCAGACGCTTTATTAATTTCGCCAGGTAAGAGTTCAATTTTTTTTAAAACTGTTCTAATATTTTTGTATGCATGTAAATGTATCAAGAGTGAAAAAAAGACAGCGATTCTTTTCCAATTTTATTTTTAAATACAACAGATAAGGACGAATAATGCAGCTATGAATCGGGTTTCAAGAGACAGCTGCCAAACAGTGAGCTTTCAAATTTCTGAGGAAGTCAGGCTAAGTATAATAAGGGACTTCCCATTTGGGTTGTCAGAACCTCTCAATAAGGTGCTAACAGCTCTGTATGTAGCTACTACAAATCTTAAAAGAGGCTGTGACAGCCTTTCAGAAGGTTCTGACAGCTCTGTATATGGGTATCACAACTTGTTTAGAGGCTGCGACAGCCTTTCAAGAGGGTGTTACAGCTCTGTATGAGGGTGCCATAAATCTGTGTAGAGGCTGTGACAGCCTTTCATGGGGTTATGATAGCTCTGTATATGGGTACCATAAATCTGTTGAGAAGCTGTGGTAGCCTCCACTGCCTTCGCATTAGCTCTGGAAAGAGGTATTAGCAGCTCTGTGTGCGGGTCTGATAGCAAACTTGGATGTCCTCAAATATATTTTGTTGGTTACTGCAGCTCTGTTAATGTGCTGTACCCATATAACTGAAGGCATCACACCTAACTTTTGGTTGTAGCAGCAACAAAGTTAGCAGTTGATGTGCCTACACAAACAGAGGTGGCGCATTTAGTAGGGCTATCGTAGCTCTGTAGTTTTCTGAGTGTACGAGACTAGCTGTAAAAAAGTTATTGACCAATTTGATTGAAGCTACGATTCTGAGTGGCAAATATAAAGGGGAAGACGTTTTAATCCCCAGGAATTCCAATGATTCCACCTGATTTGCCATTTGATTTTAAACGTCTTCAATTTCCTATTCGCCTTGCTTTTGCCATCACTATGAATAAAGCGCAAGGTCAGTCTTTCAAAATTTGCGGTATAGATTTAGAATATCCGATTTTTAATAAAATTTGGGGTGTTATTTCCTTTTTTGGGGCCTTATTTCTTAATAAAAATTGGGTCCTTATTTCATTATGAAATAAGACCCCAAAAGAAGAAATGAAATAAATCCCCAAACTTATTTTTATCGTTACCCTTCCGACATGGAATACGTATGGGGGGGCATGCTGCACCCCTGCAACCCCCTGCTTGGGTTTATCGTTAGATTACGGGGTGGGTGCTAGGTTGAGTACCTATATACAAAGTTCTTTTAATCTAAATTAGTTTAACCAATATCAACAACATTAAATAAAAAGCAGTTTTCATTATTTTTAATTTCATTATGAAATAACATCCCAAATTTGGGGCCTTATTTCATGTTCTCTTTTGGGACCTTATTTAATTGGGGCCTTATATCCTACAGCCAAAAAAAACACTTGAATTCTATCATTGCCTTGCGAAGCCGTCGGGGTTCAGCTAGTTCTATATGTTATAGAGCTAGACATTCCCATAAGTTATTTATGCAAATAGAGTCACCCGTGGTCTACCCGTATAACCACAGAAAGGCTGGAACTAAATTCAGAGGTCGCCTTTAAAGTCGCAAACTAGCGACTTGGTCATGCATCCCTCGGCGTCTGCTGCTCAACCTATGAGGTTTGCTCATACTTCCCTGCTCATTTACTGGCTCTGACCGGTGGTGTATCCAAAGGTAGGTTTAACCTAAATCGCCTCGCAAACAATGGGAAACATGAATTATTTGTAGTTCAGAGAAAGACTTTGCTTCGCCTTTAGATACAAAGTAAAACATAGGTCCTAGCCAGCGGCACCTCTTACGAGTCTTATCTTATGATGACCGCCACATCAGGCTAAAATACTTAGAATATAATGTCGCTTGCAGAACTTCATTTAATTACCATTTCCTTTTTTTGTACTCGTACATCCGCATCCCCAAGAGGATTCATTTCATTTTTATGACATCAATGGGGGAACGTGCTCTTTGTTCGTCGTTAAACTCCGAAGAACATCTACTGGCAGTAGAGATGTGCGGCCCATCGGACTCTTTCCCTTTGTCATTATTTTCTTTTATTCAAGGCGATGTTGTTGTTGCTGAGGGCTCAAAACAACAAGAAGCTCTTTGGATTTTCTTGTTCTCCAAGTACCCATCGAACTCTGACCTTTGAAAGGGATGAAGATAAATATGATATTCGCGTCGCGGTGATGCCACGACCTTCCTCAGCCTCGCATATCCACTAACGGCACTACTTATGTACAGCTTTCTTTTCTTACTTACCATATTCAGTACCTACCTACGGTTAGGAATGAGCACAGCGAATTTAAGTATTTTCTCTCGTATTTGCGGAACTCCGGAACCGGATCTGGATAAGAACAATCTAATTGGTTCTTGAGATAATTAGTCCTATTTTAATGAGATTAGAAGGAAAAGATCCTTTCGCCCGCCGCGCCGCGAGGGAAAGATGCAAAAAGGGACGCAACTGAAATACACAAATGCGATTAAGGACGGACTGAGTGATGAGTATGCATTTTATAAGTGTGCACTTTTCTATGCTCTAATGAGCGCTCATTCCCATTCTCCTTCCATTACTGTGCTTGAGAGACGGGCGAGAATACAATTTGTGTTGCATTGAAAATTGAAAAGTGATTTCCTTGCTCCGTCTTTTGCATATTTAATTGAGTTGCTGTCTCCTTTCATTCAAAGAAGATTGAACATTTAAAGTGATTTCTAAAACTTGTATTGCCTTTGATTTGAAAATGTTGTAGGTCCATATGCGTTTCAGATTGAGGCGGGAATTTATCGGTCTTATAGGAACATCAAGGTCAGGTATTGACCCGATTCTTGTCCATCGTCATCAATGTTTAGTAGGCATCACATTCCAATTTATCAGTTGGTATCGAATGTTTCTTATTAGTCTTGCTTGACATGAATTTTTTGTTTCTTTGTATCAAAAATTGTTTTCAGATCATAAATGTTGACCAATAAAATGAGCCCAACCCTTGTGGTAGCCGATACATGAACCAACTATTGGTTCTAGCTTCTCCCAATCATTCGTTTGTGTGAGATCTTAAAGCCGGGACGGGTGTTGATTGCCATGAGGTGAAACCTATATCACTTGCGGCACTTCTTGGAACACGTGTTTTGAACTTGAATCTACCGATACGGGGCCCATTGAAACGCAAGTCGGCAAGGGCTTTGGGAGTTCAACGTCGCTTTTAAATACCAGATTCCCATAAAGTTTGTTATTAAATCTGCTTCTTCTCACGCTCCATCGATGGAAACTGAACCAAATATCGCCCGGAGAATCGTTCTCTCCAAAACATCCCAGAAGATTTTGACGGAGCCCATTCTTCTGCATCCTATAAAACAGGACATTTGCATTCGGTGGCCAAGACTTGGAAGGAACACCTCTGTAGCCTGTTAAATTATATAATAAATTTCCTTGGTTATATGAGAGAGGAGTTTACTTCTTGGATGGCTTTTAGCCAACCAACCGGTGAAAATTGATTACTTGCTTCATCTCTGCAGGTAGTAAACAAGGTGGTTAACTTTTCGAATTTCTATCTGTCCAACATGACGTTTTGTCTGAGTTATCGATACTGAAAGCCATTTCTTGTTATACACATTGTATTGTGCCCTCATTTATAGACAGAAGCGTCAACTTACCCCATTACCTAAGTGAACTTAACTGTGGGGTTAGTTGGCACAATCGACTTACTTGAAGGTAATTGAATAGCTTTGTGTAAAAAGTCCAAAGGATGCTTTTATAATGATATGAAATACGATTGAGCACCGTGCTTCCTCTTTTTCAGAGGGAAGAGTGTCGATCGGAGAGTTAAAGTAAATAAAAACAGATTTGTTATTTTGTAGTTTCAAAGCCCGCTGTCTTTAGCTGGGCTGCGACTTTGAGTTATCTTTATTTAATATGTTTATATTTGTTTGGTTCTAATGGTCCGCCGTCTTTAGCGTCGCTGCGACCGTATATGCACCTAGGTTAACTCTGATTTTCCCTGGTCACAACCTTCGCCTTTTATACTATTATTGCTCATGACCCATCTCCTATCTTCCCCCTCCACGCACCATGTTTTCCTTACCAATTACCATATGTGCACACGCGCTATTTTAGGCATTGCTTAATTGTTTTCCGTTCCCATTAAAAGTACCCAAATGACATCTTGGGTGTCATTTGCCTTACGCTGGTGTCAAGTGTCATCCATTCATAAATTATTATTATCCCCCTGATACCACAACGTAGTATTCCTCCGAAATGCAACTATTGCATTTTTGCCATATGCATATGCTGGCGTGCCGCTGTGCAATCGGATCGGAGTTGGGTTATATGTGTATCGTTATGGGTAGGTATGCACTTGACTCATTGCGCTTGGGTGGTGTTTGGGTAAATGGAAAAACAAATGAAAACAAAGTGAATGACCTACTAATAGCCGTGCGCTCTGGTAATGTATTTGGTATATGGTGTATGGTATGGATTGATAGGGTAGGTCATGAGTAGGGTATGGTTGTGCGGATCACAACTAGCGATGTGCCAAACCGATATTTTCTCAAACCGAGTTAAACCGGTTTAGAATTGAAGCAAACCGAGTTGCAAACCGAGCTGCAAACCGAGTTAGTCGACTCGATTTGCAAGTTGCAACTCATTAAGAAATCGAAATCCAACTCGACTTTACGAACGGGTATACGTACGTATACGGTTCATTCAAACCGAATTACCTATGGACTCGCTCAATTGACAAAAACCACCCTCGCTCATAAAAATCATAGCACATACAATACACATTCCACATGCGAGAAAACAGGAGTAAAGAGAAGAGCACAGCTTTCCAATTGGACTTTGCATCTTGCATGCTCATTAATGTGTTTGTACATTGGGGCATATTCATAGTTATTCAATAAACCTGGGTCTAACTAAACTCGAATCTAAAGTTAACCCACAGGTTAAACAGAACTGCTATTCATGAAGAAATTGGCAGCTCTGTTTAATTAGATCCGAGTCTAACGTGTATTCTACTACAAATCTATTACATAAATACTTTCTGACAGCAAAAAGTCAAAAGGATTTAAAACTTGTAATTTGCGTTTTGTTGTGGTTCTGCTTGGTTCTGGAGTTTTTTGTAAACAAAAATAAGGTATGCATTTTAGTGCAAACATAATTATGTTTTGTGATACGAACAAAAATTATAAAAAATTAAAAAATAAAGCAAGAGAACAAAACTGGTCGGAAGCAGAAAAGGAAATGCTGCGTGAGTTGGTCCGAAGGCATTTAATTGTTGTGGATGACAAAAGAAACGATATCAATATTTAAAAAAAAAAAAAAGCTGCATGGATAGATATTCAAATAAATATGAAAGGGATCTATGCGGGTTCTGTAGCGCTCCAGTCTTCTAGTTGATGGTACCATAGCAATATCCTCCAAAATTTCAAAATCTTCCGCAATGTTGTGATCTACCGACATTTTTCCTTTACTTTCTTTTAGTAATTTATTTTCGCGATACGTTAATTGGAAACCAAATGTCACAAAATTTGTAAAATTCTTATATTTTCTGTTTGTCTTTTGATGTTTAATAGAGTTAAAAACAACTTAAACATAGGTTCTGTCGTGTTTAATGTTAGACCCGAGTTTTTCGTTTAGACATGAGTTTAAATTGTCTATGAATTACATAAACTCCGGTTTAGTTTAGTTATAACATAGTAATAGCTTATCAAAGATTTATGAATATGCCCCATTGTGTTTATTTTTCTCACATGCCACCTACCTTCTACCTAACCAATCGAACCGAAATCCAAAACCGAGTCGTGTGTTGATATCGGTTTATGCATGCGTGGCATTTTATTATTCAGTTTTCGGTCGGTTCGTTTCGTTTCATTGGTTTTCGCCAACTCGGTTTGAAATAAAAGCAACTCGGTTTAAACCGGTTTAGTAGTAACTCGGTTTAAACCGGTTTACCAAACCGAGTCGACACATCACTAATCACAACAGATATTTGAACTGTCTAGATATCAAGCTTAGTTCAAGAGAAAAAAATATTTTTTTGGCCAACCAGCCCCGGTCTCCGCTATGTTGTTTTCGATTTGGTTTAGCAGAAAGATTTTTTTTTTTTTTTTAGAAAAAAATCAATTTTTGATGTGTAAACATTTAAGCGCGCGTTATTGGAATCTGGTGGAGTAATTCCACACATTTAACTTTCGGGGACAGAAAATGCGTCACTGTGTTTACATTTTATCATTGCATACGTTTTTATCATTGCACACATTTATGAGATGGGGCATATTAATTTCAGCTTTTTGTTGATGTGAAATAAAGCATGTTTTTCATATATGATGGTCTCACATTTCTTCCCTGTGACGGATATCTCGAGGATATTCGGTGCCAAATCTTTCGTGAATTACCAGGAATCACAGCTGGACAACAACTAACAAAAATGTCGTAGACCAGCACCTCTACAATATGCAATGCAAGCCGAATGAAATTCCAATGACACTTTCATTTACTGTGTAACAGTTTATGTCATTTAACTTGCGGGGATGGAAATGCAAACGGGTATTTTCTATTTCATAATATATCAAGAATATGGTTATTACAATTCCCTCTTTTCTCAATGACGTGTATCAAGTCACACACATACCGCACGCACGGTGTTTACACATACACATATTTCGGGACTGTTGGATACAGTCGCACCAATTTTTTTTTTTTTTATTGAGATTGATTTTCATGTTTGAATTGATAAAAAAAAAATTTCACTTTTTCGCAGAGCGAGAATTGCCCCCCTGTTGTCTGCCAAAGGTGGAAAATAATTTGTGCTTGAAATAAAATAAAATAAATTGGCCAAATGGGCGGAATATATGAGTTAATTTTTTCTTCATCCTGTTCGTCTTCTTCGTCGTCTTCGTCGTTTTGACGTGTCAGCCAACATTCCGCTTTTTCATTGAACATAAAGCGGAATATTTGCCAACAGCGATACGTAAGCTTGACACATACAATTGACCATGTTAATTCAAAATTGATCATAGAAACATACAGCGATTGTCCCTGCGACTTATTAGTTATTGTCAAAGACGTACGGGAAATTTTAGGCGCTTAAATACAAATATCAAATCGTACGGAATATGCAGAATCCGCGGAATGATACAAATTCTTACGAATCTTTATTCAATGCCGTTGCCTAAAGCCTAACTCGAAAAATTCGTAAAAGAGAGCGGCCTAGAGAGAGCAAGATATTACCCCTCCACTGAGAATCTAACGAATTTTTACTCAACAAATTTCTTAGTATAAGAATTGCAAAATGTGGTACCAGACAATTAACACACATATGATTTGAAATTTCTTGTCCTATTTGGCATATTGGATAAATGGAAACGGATACTGCACAAGTTTTCATTTCCTGCGTGCTAAAATGATACCAACAGGTGGCCAAATTAAATTGAATGAAGATTCTTTTGGAATGACAAAACTAAAAGGACACCTTTCATATTGCAGAGAATGCATTGCGATTTGCCTCCATATGATCGGCTCTTTCTTTTTGCGAAAGCGCGTTTTTAGAGGAGGGCAAAATTAGACGATTGTCAATTCTGAACTAGTTGTCTTGTCATTCATTTGATCCGATATTTTCTCCTTTCCATATATGCAAAATCAAATTCAGACATCAGGAATAATGTGGGACCCCTGAAAAAAATACAATTTCGGGTTTTCACGATTTTCCGTTCAAAATTTTCAATTTTCGGTTCTATATCTATAGTGTGTTCACCTTGATCAATACAAATCCAAAGGAAAATGATCAAATCGCAGAAAATCAGTTGATGATTAAAGTGAATTTGTGTTGATATGCAACTCCAGATTCGATGTACCGATAAGGAGAAATTTTCTGTATTAATAATTTCTTAGAACAACAATATAATATATTTTTTTTTTTTTTTAAGTATAATGAAATTAGGTTAGGTTAGGTTAGGGACAACGGCCATCATAAGACCCATAGATTGTCCACGAAAACACCACGGTAGACTGTCACCCGAGATATTCCAAGAGATCAAAATTATAAACTCTACTTTGACAGCTATTTTTCATCACTGTTACTTCTACAACTTTTAGCCAGGCAAGATATTCTTAGTCTTGGAACAACACGAAGAAATCGAATATTTGACTGCAAACTACCATTGGACAAAGAACTCTCTTAAAAATAACGCGGATACTCGGTGGAATACGTCGGCAATCTGGAAGGAAAAGAGGTATCCACTGTAAAGACAATAAAATTGTCACTCTGGTTTCTAGCTCTGTTGGGGAGCTACCGAAATCACAGATTAGGACCCTATGATAAGCCAAACAAAAGGTATGTGACAATCGAACGACCCCACATAGTTGGCGAATACAATCGACACATGGGTGGGGTCGATTTGATCGACAGGATCATGGGCTGATATAAAATAATACTACGGAGCGAGCGATGGCAAGCTCGCAACTTCTATAACTTCTTGGATCTAGCAATGTCGAATGCCTGGTTATTATATGAGAGCGTTCGTAAGACAACTAACATGCAGGACAAACAGCTGCCGTCGGCCGACTTTCGTCTAGAGGTCGCTATGGTGCTTTGTAAGTTTGGTACCAAATCCAACATGAAGCGCCGTAGTAACATTGAGTCAGAAATTCAAGAAAAAAAGCACAAGGTCCAGCTCTGTATGTTCCTCCAGTTACTCTAAGACAGGATCAAGTCGAACATTGGCTAGTATCGAATGAAAAAAGATTCCGTTGCAAACTTCCGAGCTGTAAAGGCGTTTCCCAAACACTCTGTGTAAAATGTGGCGCGTCATTATGCTACAATAAGCAAAACAACTGCTTCAAGGCGTTCCATACATGATAGACATTTGTAACATATCACACTGGGGTTACCCATGAAATCCCGTAGCACAAAATCCCGTTTACAAAATCTCAACTACAAATGCCCGAAGCCCAAAATCCTGAAACATAAAATCCCGAAAAACCAAAAGCCTGAACCACAAAATCCCGAAAACCATTGATTTTTCGGTTTGTTCAAAAGGAAAGTGAAGATTCCTGTTAGTGAAATATTCATTTAGCATTTAAGGTTATTCATAATTCAAGCGTTTTTCCTAAAACGACAAATTGCTTATTTTGAGATATTTTATTGACTATTTCCATTTATTAAAAATTTAATAAATTTTGATAAAAAAAAAAAATGCTGGCTAAGAAATTACCGAATTTTCGGATTCGGGCAAAAAAGTATTCGGGATTTTGCTTTTCGGGCTTTTTCCATGGTTTAAATTTTTTTTTTTTGGGATTTGGTTATGGTTTCCCATCACACTGTAACATAAATGTCACAATCCCTTTTTTCACTAATTTACCATTAAATAATTAAAATTTAGTAATTCTTAGAAATACTTGTTTTATTATTAGTAAAAGAACTAAACTTTCGATATTTGTACGATGTTGAGTTATAAAGGGATATACTTGTAATAAACAAATTCAATGGTATTAATTTCTTTTCAATTTCGTTATAAGCAAAAATATATATAACTAGCTGACCCGGCGAACTCCGTTTCGCCCAAATTCGTTAATGTAATGAAAATAATGTTTCCAAGCAAGCACAACGCGTGCTACTTTATGTAATTCTGTCAATTTAAATTCCTTATTCAAAAGTTATTTTAAATACAAAAGAAATAACTGAAGTATAGTAACGTCGATGTATTTCAATAAAACCGCAATGATTTACGTGCCGGCCAAACTTCCGCTTTTGCACTAAAATGGTTTGCTCACACGTGAGCACGCCACATACAATTGACCATGTGAAAAACTTGCACAACAAGATTCATGCTACAAATATCCAGCGATTTTCCTCGCAACTTATTACTTGTCATCAGTGTTGTTATATCGTGGGATTTATCCCTTTTTGTGGGAATTTCGATGTCCGAAAAGCCTTTCGTGGGATAAAGGGAAAAGCACCAAATTGTGGGATTTTGAGGAATCTAACAAAAAACATTAAAACTAAAATTTTTACTGAATTTCATGAAAACTCGTACATTTTACGATGATTATTAACACACTGAATGTGTATAAAAAACTGCTTATATAAATTGTCTCTTATCAAAATTTTCTAGTACCAAAAAATAATCGTAATAATGTAACAAACTGTAATTTTTATACTAAAAGTTAATTAACCGTGATTTTCTTTCCTTGTATAACAAATTTTACTTCTGAAAACTGGATTTGGAGGCGAAAAAGTGTCGTGGGATTTAAAAGGGATTTTGAGTATAGTGAAAAGGGAAAAAAGGGAAAAATTACCACGGTCCGTGGGATAAATGAAGAGAGAGTGCTAACAACACTGCTTGTCATAGACGCTTAAATCATACGCGATCCGATACAAGGTTTCGATGCATTAAGGTTGCTCAACAAAATTATAATTGAGACAAATTTTTAATTTCAAATTGTGAAGCGGTAAGCCCGGAACATCCGAAGAATTCAAAAAATACAAATTTTAAATAATTTTTCTTGTATTGGAAGCAACACTACCCGTTTCCTATCCATTCTATTTTTTCCAAAGTGCGGTTCTATGTATTATCAGGTTTGAAAACAAATCTGCGATCGTCTGAGTTCTCTTTCTCTATCGCCGTTTTAAGCATTGTTTTGTTTTTTGTCACTCCTGTTTGTCCTCTGTACCGTTTTTCGATTTGGATATCCTCCGAAAAAATGAAGTACACTGCTAATATTGGTGTACGTCCTCATTAACTGGCAAGAAGGCTTCCTTCCGACGGTAAATTTGGCCTTGAATGTGTGTTTGCATGATGTATAAAGTATAAGAGAAAATATTGCCCTGCCAGTCAGCATGAAACCAGTTTTTTGAATGATTTTTGTTCCCAAAGAAGTTTGATTGATTGATTTGTTTATTTGGCACACGGAGCCATTAATAAAAATATTATAACATGAGATTTATAATTCAAGGTTTAACAATTCAAAATTTAACAAATAATTACAAAAGGATAATATTAAAAATTTTCTTTTACAAAGCTTATTAATATTCGTTTGAAAATAAAAACATTTGTAGAACTTTTTATATTGCACGGCAGCATGTTGTACATAGCTCTGTTTCGTCCACTAATAGTACGGTGGCGATCCAGTCTGAAGTCCTCGTTGTTTCTTAGGTTGTATGGTTGGATATCCCTAACGAACCCTATCTTCTCCGTTAAGTAGGATGGCAGAACACCTGATTTTAGCTTGAAAACAAAATATAAAACATTGTATATTACCCTCTGCTTGATGTTTAACCATTTTAATGTATTTAACATTAGCAAGGTTGGTGTTAAAAGGCGCATTTTTAAAATATAACGCATCGCTTTGTTTTGCAGCCTTTGTAATCTGCTCATACTCTCAGCTGAACATTGGAGTAGCACCGTTGAACAATATTCAAAATGTGGTTTTATTATTGTGTTATAAAACCTAATTGAATTCATAACTGTAAGTTTATCCCGCATTCTCCTAAAGAAACCTATTTTTTTCGACACTTTTTTACATAAATAGCTAATATGTTCTTTAAACTTTAGATTACGATCAATTATTATGCCTAGGTATTTGATTTCTTTAACCATTTCGATTTTTTCAGCACCCACTACTATGTCCGCATTAAGTGAACCTCCGATGATCATACCTTTAGACTTTTTTGCGTTTAATTTTAACTTATTCATTTTAAGCCACTCATTTAACGATTCCAAGTCAGTGTTTATTTTCTCCGCGCACAAATAAATGTCAATCCCCTGAACGTAAACTAAGGCGTCATCCACAAACAAACAAAGATTTGAGTATTTCACTACCTTACACATGTCATTAATGTACAAAATGAATAAAAGCGTACCTACCTAAAACGGAGCCCTGGGGTACCCCAATTTTAACTTCCATTACATCAGAACACGTATCATTAAAAATTGTGCGTTGAAATCTATTGCTTGGATATGAATTAAACCAGTTCCATTCAGTTCCTCTAACACCGTATTGATACAATTTGTCCATAAGTATCTTCCTATCTACTGTTTCGAAAGCTCGTTGAAAATCAATAAACGTTGCTATAATTTTCTGTTTAGTATCCCTCAGACATCTCCAGTCGTCTAGTACTAAATTTAATGCAGTCTCGCAGGAATGTTTTTCTCTAAATCCTGACTGATTTGAGATAAGGATATTATTTTCTTCCACAAATCGTTGAAGTTGCACATATACGGTTTTCTCCAGCACCTTCTCTAATAATAAAAGCATATTAAAGGGACGAAATTCATCTGCTTTTGTTGTTCCGCCAACTTTTTGAATTGGCTTTACAAATGACTCCTTCCAACTTTCGGGGAACACGCCATACTGCATAGATAGATAGAAGTCATACGGAAACAGTTGTTGTACTGTCAAATGTCCTTAGAAAATCATCCGATTTAATTGGCTCCGCATCCGCGGGTGCTAATTTCACTTTGCCACTCGCACAGGGCACAGCAATGGCTGGTCGTTCCGCCTTTAAATTTTGGCGCGTTTTAATAGTAGCACACAATTATAGTCATTGCTTCAATATCGAAAATCGCATCACCGCCATAGCTTTTATGTTCGTTCATCTTCATATTGAATTGCAGTCGTTCGCCTTGCCACTCTTCGATTTGAACTCGTTCCCATCCTAGCAGCAGTACGATTTGACGCAGTTCTCATTACTTGCACTCTCAATTTTCTTGCCTGTTGATCTGGTCTTATGCCATGCGATATCCCATTCTTCGCGTTCATCTTCAGCTTACATTGTTCGTCGGCCAATATATGCGCGCATTCGTCTTGGCATTTTCAAAAAATAACTGAAATCTATTTTTTAATAACTGTATTTGTCCGCGTTTTGTTAAAATGTTAACCTTATCAACTGTATAAAAGCAATGAAACTGTTGCAGCGATGCACAAAATCAAAAACAAACCATCTCTGTGGACAAACGTATAATAAATTTAATCTGAAATTCTCGATTTTTTCAACTTACACATACGTAGTTTGCTAATTAGTTTTTGACATAAAAAAAGTCAAAATAAATATTTAATTGGATGAATCATTGGATCAGATCAGGACCGCACGGCGATTTTCCCGAAATTTTCTCTCTTCCTAAACCTGATATACAACAATATGAACAAAACCAAAAAAGAATCATGAAAATCGTTCCAGGGGTTATCGAGTTATAACATCATCGAGTTATATATAGAGGATTAAAAAACAATAATAATTTTGTCATTTACTTTGTTGCCACTTGATACAATTGATGCCATATGGCAACTTTAGAAAAAATACTTAAGAAAAGTAATGTTCCAATGTTATTATTTAGGGAGTAACAACAGAAAGACAAAAAAATGCTCTTTCAACTTTACAGGAAAAAGAAGTACCGAAAGGTCTAAAGCCGCCTGCTATCTTCTCTCACGTATTTGCAAAGTAAGGACTTTTAGCAGGAAGATGTGTCAGCGTCCAAAACATCCTTCGCTCCTTATTGTTCTATTCCTTGTGCTGGTCCTATTTTCAACTGACCCATTTCACCGCCAGCCCTATTCAACAGAGCTCACACGAACAGGAGCCCAATGTCCATAAGTCACTCCCTTATGCGTCTCCTAAAAAGATTAATCCTTTTACAAACCTCATGCATATATGTTGATATAAGATAAGACCAAGACCAAGATTAAAATTGAGTGAACAAGGATCCATTCATTGTAGGCAGAAGAACGACCTGCGTCATACATCCTTCTAATATAATAGAAAGCGAACATAAGTCACGACCCCTTCACCTTCACCTTATCTACGACCTAGTACAGTTTCGAATGTCATGCTACATATTTATTTATAAAACCCACCCCACTGCAGCACAGTCATATATACCTACCCTCGTGAGTGGTCGTAATGTCATAAGGTTGGAAGGTACTTTAACCCGCAATGGGGTCGTTTCTGTTGCACCTGACCTACCTCCCTTCCTTTATCCTTTTACATGAAAATGTGTTGGTGACCATATGGCGGGAATCCCACCAACTCCATAACTGCACCGAGCGAATGCAACCCGAAACGTGCTTAAAAGCATTTTCTCCACACCGAAACAGATAATGGATTCGAGAAGAAACTTTGTATAACATGCTTAACATTCTCAACGCAAAAAATTTAAAGATAAACACATCCTTCCGAAGGGCACGTAGTTCGGCTGCACAGCTTTAACTCGCACAACCGCAATCTCCTTATCCAAGCATTTGCATTTGCATTTGTAGCCACATTTAGCTCTTATCGGGTCGCTTGTCTATCTCTTTAACTGCCAAATTTAACAGGATAAAAGCCATAAAACATATGGCAGTAGCAAATCCTTAAAACTTTCCGACTTGCATAATTTGTTTGCAGGCAGAAACTCAAGAGGAAAGCTTTATACTTTCCCTTCCACGTGGGAAGTTCAAGTGTGCTTAAGGTGTTGCTTTTCGTTGCAATCCGAAAGGGGAAGTTAAAGTGTCAAAGCTTCAGGAAATGCCTATGCCTAAGCTATGGCTTTTGACTGATGCGGGGAAGTTCAAAGTGTGCCTAAGGTATTGCTTTTCATTGCAATTTGCAAACCAAAATGGAAGTTTAAAGCTCAGTGGGCTGAGGGGTCTTCATACTGCCATGAAGGGAAAGCTAAGGACTTTAAAGCTTTTCGTTGCACCCTGAATGGGGAAACACGATTTCCTTAAGCTTTACAAGGAGCTTCAGTTGTGAGGGGAAGGTATTCTATGTTTTTTCCCCTCTTGTGGATTGTAATCCTCTGGGAAGGGGTGCCTGGCCAAAGCTTGCCTGCACTTGAAGCTTCAACGAATGACCGAAATTCATCAGACACTTCGAATGAAGAATGAACCAGAATCCCGCCAACCGCCAACTGGTTGATATGTGTTCACTGTTTATTGGTTCAGTCCTCCTCAGTCGCTAACGGAACCACGTGCTGAATGGTTTTCCATTTCAAATAAACGTATAACCTTTGAACCAGGTGGCGTTTTCCCATAAGGATTACGTAACTATCGGAACCTTCGCCTGCATGTCCTCGCGAATGATGCAACACCGCGACTTTGGCAAAGTCTACACAAACCTACTACATGCCTCAGCGGAATGGGTTAGATTTTATTATATGTTATTATGCTATTTATAGATTGTAGACAATTTAATTGGTTTCATTTTGATGGCGAGAGGGTAGGTAACCCTCGTCAAGTGCGGAACGGAAATCTCCAAGCTCCATATAACGTTCGCTTAGTTAAGAACCACCATCCCATAGCCTGAGTTAAGAGTTCTATTAATATTTTTCAATCAATCCTCTGACATCCTTTTCTTCCCATTTACACAGTTTCTTCAGCAGGAGGCCAGGAGTTGCCTAAATTATGCCAATAAAAAACCTAGAAAGCTTTCTCTGTCTTGAAATGGATTTTTCTTTTTCGTAATCATTTAGAAATCAGGTTGGTGGCGCAGTCTTCTGCCACCGAACCAATTCGACCTTATCCCCCCCACACAGAGAAAAGAAAGTAAAAAATCCTCGAACAGAAACCAAAGGTAAAAATTGTAATCGTACTTTTGTTATTGACCTGCTTTGACGTTTGGCTTACACGAGGAGTGAAAATTTATTTGAATGACGACGGAACGAAGTGGTTTTGGTTGCAGTTACGCATTTAGATTAAGATGGATTTTTCATTTCGCCTTTGAGTTCCGATACAATCGATATGTTGTTGCCTGGGATGATTTTCTCCCGAGAATGGATATACATTTAAGGAAGAATGTAAACGAAAGTGAATTCGTAACCATGGTCCATGCGGGGGAGTGAGAGAATATCTAAATTTGTTGATAAGATATTTGATACGTGGTACACACCATCAACGGATGTTGGTAGAAATTTAATATAGAACAACTTTGTTGATGAATAGTGCGCGGCGTTGTGTTTCCGGTATCGGCATCAATCATAAAATAATGGAATACAATAAGTAAGAAATCTTGGGCAAATGCTGTAATGGAAGGAAACGATGCTTGTCATTTGGGATAGATGAATTGACCTTTCGTAAACAGCTGTTGCTCACAAAGGCGAATTTGTCGGAAGTCATCGGTCGCCTCTTTGACTGATGGTGAATATGAGAGATACACGATTGCAGAAACATGACTTTTAACGTAGTCGAAGGACAATCAATTTAATGATTACTAGCGACGCGCCCCGGCTTCGCACGTAGGGTTCAGCCTGCGTTTGCAATGTAAGCGGAAAAAATGTAATTATTAACGACATCACATTAGAAACCTCAAAAATTACAGTATTTCTCCACTATTTAATAGATGTTATTGTTACTACCAACAGCAGTAATTCAAAATGTGCATTAGTAGCCCAGATCCACATTCACATCTTCGTCAATGTCGCACCCTGTGTTTGCAACAATAATCCACCGTTTTTGCTTCTCAAAGCAGAGCTGAATAGCAAACCGCTATGATGCGGTGAAAAACTATAAAAAAGAGGAGTTTGTGGCGAAATGAGACAGTCGTACAAGAATTACCTCAGGTCTAGAGTCTCTTATTTTTTGCACTGCGTTCACCTCTTAAAGAACATCATAGAATATGTAAAACTTGAAATTTAATTATCTATTATCGAACTTTAATTACATATACTGCTTAGTTTTAAAATAATCCTATAGCGCTAAGTTTTCTTTTTGATTGAAATAAAATGAAGTGTTTTTAATTTAACTAGTGTTATTTGATTCTAAGTGCACAAATTGAAGATCGAACAATTATCATCAAATACAGTCCGCTAAATTAATTCTCAAAAAGGCTTGAGAAATCATCATGGTCCTTCGAGCCGGATAAAAACCATCAATTCATTTAATTAATTTGTGTCGCGCAATAATTCGATATTGCTTTATCCACGTCAATATTCACATCGAACGATCAAACGACATTCACATCATACACCGTGAACGCAATCATTCGAGACTCGATTAGCAATTAACATTCACTGACCCGTTGGAGTCGTTGGCGTCGCTTGAAAAATACAGTTGGAGCATTAATTACAGCTACGAACATTTTTTTGGAAAAATCTAGAATTTTCGCATTCGCAATTAAGTCAAATTCTTTGTGCTTTTTTTTGAAGTCTCGCTCAATCAAATCATCTTGAAATGTCTGACACGGATTCGGATGACAAAACACCGAGCAGAAATGATGAAAAAATCATAAAGGAAAATAAATCCCTACGTGCAGTTCTACTCGGTCAACTTACAAAGGCAAAAAACCATTTAGCCGCAAATATAGATAAAACTGCTGGAACTGGAAGTCAAGCTAGGAATGCTTGAATCTCAATTCGCAAATTTTTGTACTGTTCAGTGTCAGATCGAAAGACTAGACGAAAAGGAAGTGAATTCTAACAAACGTGATACCTACGAAGACACATATTGCACACTAAAAGCCCAAATGTTGGAAAAAATTCAGTCCAGCAAAGCTGACGTCTCAATGGATAATACAAATTTGCAATTTTCACACGTCCATTCGCACCCCAAAATCAAACTACCACACCTGGAACTCAGCAAGTTCTCCGGTTCACCCACTGAGTGGATTGATTTCTTTAGCATGTTTTCTGCCTTGGTGCATAAAAATAGTCAGCTGTCAGAAATCGAAAAGTTCCAACATCTGCGCTCGTGTCTCACTGGTAAAGCTGCACGACTCATACAGTCGCTTGAAGTACTTGGCAAAAATTATCACAAGGCAATTGAAATACTTCAAGCACGTTACGACAATAAAAGGTATGTCTTTCAAGCACACGTCAAACAAATCTTTGAGTTGCAGGTTATGTCAAAACCATCCGTGGCCAACATTCGCAATATGATGGACACCATAAATGCAAATCTACGAGCCTTGCAATCACTTGCAAACAAGGATCAGATCGCCGATGGTCTACTGTTGCATTTACTTGTCTCCAAACTCGACAGTGAGTCCCAAGCCAAATGGGAAGAGGAAATCTCAGCAAAGGCAGATACCAAAATAAATCCCAGCGATTCCACATCAGAGACGGAAGCAAATTTCGCAACATGGGACGATCTATCCAGTTTTCTCGAACGTAGATGCCAAACTATTGATATCATCGAAGCAAATCGCAAACCAGTCATCGCACAATCGTCCGCACCATCACAAAAGTTCACAGCAAAGCCAAGACTCATCAACAACGCCAGTTTTATAGCATCGCAAAAATCATCATCATCGTCATGCACATTTTGCAAGGCAACACCATCACATAATCCATTCGCTTGCACTAAATTCACAAATCTTAACCCCACCGATCGTTTCAAACTCGCAAAGGAACATAAACTCTGTATCAATTGCCTAAGACCAAATCATCAAGTTCAACAATGCAATTCCATCCACAAATGCCAGCAGTGTCAATCTTCACATCACACACTACTTCATCGTCCAAAATATGAGGAAACTGACAAAATGCCTGATGACAACCAAGAACCCAGGCAAAAGGCAAGTACTTCAAATTCTGTTGTGTTCGATTCATCCTCTTCAGCTTTGCAGGCTAACTGTCAAGGCAGTCAAGTAATTCTTGCAACAGCCATGGTGCAATTACAGAACGGCGATGGAATAACAATTCCCGCAAGAGCCATCCTTGACTCCGCGTCACAACTAAACTTTGTCACCAACCGCATCGCTCAATTCCTGCATCTGAAGAGAACACCAATTCATCTGAACGTTTGTGGCATTGGAGGTTCCACTACAACCGCTCGATATACTTGCCACGTGAAGGTAGTTTCCTCAACAACATCATTTGCAGTAGACCTTGAAGCCGTCATACTCCCAGACATAACTGAACACCAGCCCCAACAATTCGTTAATATCCACAACTGGGATGTTCCACGGAACATCAAGCTGGCAGATAAGCAATTTAATCAACCAGGTACCATCGATATCCTAATCGGTGCAAGCGTGTTTTTTGATATGCTCTCAGTGGGGCAAATCAAGCTGGGCAATAATCTACCTACGCTTCAAAAAACTGTATTAGGATGGATTGTGTCTGGTCCCATAGCCAATTCCCAGAATACAACATCGTCGCTTCATACAACTATCGCAAATTTCGCACAGTCGCCAGAAATACCACCACCAACATCATCGATCGAAGAACTTCTACAACGATTTTGGCAGATAGAAGAGGGTATCACCAGGACCACTAATATGACTCTAGAGGAATTAGAGTGTGAAAACTTTTTCGAAGAAACAACATCTCGCTGCAAAAATACAAATAAGTTCATAGTCCGTTTACCAATCAGAAGTGATCCAGCAAGTCTTGGTGAGTCGTACTCCATTGCAAGAAGGAGGTTATTATCAGTCGAGCACAGTATTGGCCGATCGTTTCAAGTCAAGTTAGCATATTGTGACTTTATGAACGAATACTCTGATCTAAAACACATGGAACATATTCCAAGCACAACCGCAGCAAATGAACACTTTAACTACATCCCTCATCACGCTGTCATAAAACCAGATAGCACCACTACAAAACTAAGGGTAGTGTTCGACGCCTCGTGTAGAACCTCAACAGGGAAGTCGCTTAATGACATCCTGAAAGTTGGGCCGACATTACAGGATGACTTATTCACCATAATCGTTCGCTTTCGTACACATCGATATGTAGTTATGGCTGACATAACTAAAATGTACCGTCAAATCATCGTAGACCCACGAGATACAAACCTGCAATGTATACTATGGAGGAACCAGAAAACGCATAGCATCGAAACATATAGACTCAACACCGTAACATATGGAACCAGCTGCGCGCCATACCTAGCGATTAAATGTTTACGAAAGCTTGCACAAGACAAAGCTCTTCAATTTCCAATTGGCTCAAAGGTAACGCTTCGTGATTTTTATGTCGACAATCTTATGTCTGGAGCTAACACCCTCGAAGAAGCCACAGCCATTAAAAATCAAGTTACTCAACTCCTAGCAACAGGCGGTTTTCCATTACGCAAATGGGCGTCCAATAATAGCAGCTTAATCGCAGATATCCCAAACGAAGAAAGGGAATCATTCATTGACATTGGAGGTACCGAAGTAATCAAGGCTCTGGGTCTGGGATGGAATCCCAAGGAAGATAATTTGTACTATGTGTACTCACCGTCCAGTCATTCAGCCAAGTCCAGTAAACGAACAATTCTATCAGAAGCGTCAAGGTTTTTCGATCCCTTGGGGCCATGGTTGCCGTTTTAGTGACTTTGTCGCTATATCTAGTGGAATTTTCAAAAGTTTAGTGACAAAAATTTATTTTTTGTCACTAGAAAATTCTAGTTACTTTTCTGGTGACTTTTTGGAAAAACATGTTTTTCTAAATTATTAAGCATCTGGTGATGTTACATCCCTGGTATTCGAGTTTGACACTTGCAAATTGCAAAATCCAATTTGACTTTTTGCTTCCACATTCAAAGGCCTAAGTCGAACGCATTTTTAGTATGATGATCATAGTTAATAATAAGTTGAGAAATAAAATACCAACGAAAACTTTGAACTCAATAATGCTCATCAAGAGTCAAAAATTGAAATGGAAACCGCATGTAAAGAAAAAATGCGAAGACCTTAAAATCATATATAGAGAACTTTTTTGGTTACTCGGAAAATATTCCAAGCTTACCCTCGAGAACAAGCTTTTATTATATAAGCAAGTGATGAAGCCTGTATTTCAAAATAAGATCTAAGATCTTTCGTCAGTGCACCATGGTACATTAGAAATGAAGATCTCCATAGAGGCCTCGGAATTCCCACCGTTAAGGACGAAACAAAACTATGCGCTCGAAAGCATAGAAATCGATTTAGGACATATCATATTAATAGCTCGGTCCGTGAAATTCTCGATGAAACAAATTTATTGCGGCGTCTACAACGAACTAAACCTTCGGACTTATCCCGATAATTATCAACCGTGTCAAAATTGCGGAATGAGCAGGAACTTTCGCCAGAATGTTGCCTGCCAAACGTGTAAAACTTCGTGATTAAAAAAATTGCTTGATAAGTCATAACTTAGTTGCAGGACAAAAGAAATTTGTAGGAGGTGATTTTAGTGAGTAAAAATCTCACACTACTATGAGCACGCACGTACATTATTTTGTTTTTTTATTGTAACTTTGAGACTGAAATTGTTTTTTTTTATAAGTTAACATAAATCTATTTACATATTGTAAGTTTTTGACTAATTGTTAAAAATAAAAATGCTGTTAAAATTGAATATTTTTTTTTTTTTTTTTTTTCATTTGTTGGTAGAACTTTTTTTTAGTGACTTTTTTAAAAATTATAGCATATCTGGTGGATTTTTAGGTTCGAGTTAGTGACTTTTTTTTTGAGTTAACGGCAACCCTGCTTGGGGCTGCTTAACCCTATCATCGTGAAGGCGAAGATACTTTTACAAACACTATGGAAAGAAAAGTACCACTGGGACGAAAGTATACCGGAACAGCTTCACTCACAGTGGGTCGAATATCGCAATCAGCTTATACACACCAGGGACATCAAAATTCCACGGTATGTACACATGAATTGCCATAATTTACAAATTCATGCATTTGCAGACGCTAGCACTAAAGCTTACGGGGCTTGTGTATATGTCCGCAGTGAAGACGAGAATGGCAAGGTCCAATGCCAATTATTGTGTGCAAGGTCAAGGGTTGCACCAATAAAGGAACTCACACTTCCACGCCTTGAATTATGCGCAGCATCACTCCTAGTCGACCTTCTACAAAAAATCAAAACTATCTTCAAGGAAAGCATCCACTCAATTTACTGCTGGACAGATTCAACAATTGTCTTGGCATGGATCGCAGCAGAGCCACATCGCTGGTCTACATTCGTAGCGAATCGGGTTTCGAAAATACAGCGACTATCAGGATCAGCTACATGGCTCCACGTCCCCACTAACCACAATCCAGCAGATTTAGTGTCACGAGGAGTTTTTCCCAATCAACTCGCTAACAACCAACTCTGGCTCAAAGGTCCAGATTTCTTACAACATCCATCAGCAAAGTGGCCTCATAGTCACACGATCATCAATGAAGAAGTTCCAGAACAACGCAAAACAACAATTTCAATGGTATCAATTCGTCGCACAACAGATTTAATATTAGACTGCAAATTTCATAATAACTACCTAAAAACGCTTCGTGTATTCAGCTACGTGGGTAGATTCATTGACAACTGCAGATCAAATAAATTCAGAACGTCCATCCTCTCTACTCCGACTCCAGATAACAAAATTCACATTCAACAACAGAATAACTTTATCCCGCTGGAATTCGAAACAGCATTACATCGCATAATTCGTAGCATACAACTTACTCACTTCGCAACAGAAATATATCACATAGACAACAGAAAAGACATTCCACACACAAGTCCTCTTCGATCATTGGCACCAATTATTGAAGAAGGCATTCTGCGAGTCGGAGGTCGACTTCATCAATCACAGCTGCCACATAATGCTATGCACCCGATTCTACTACCAAAAAATCATGAATTTATCACAACTATAATTCGTTATAACCATACGAAACATCTGCATGTCGGCTGCCAAGCACTACACAATATCCTGCGAGAAAGATTCTGGATTCTCGGAGCAAAGGACATTATTCGCAAGGTAATTCACAGCTGCATAATCTGCTTTCGATCAAGGCCAGTCTTAGCCCAACAAATCATGGGATCGTTGCCGAAGGACAGAGTTAGTCCAGGACGAGCGTTTTCCACCACAGGCATCGATTATTGTGGACCATTATATGTCACACAAAGAATTCGAGGACGTGCTCCTATAAAGTCATACATCGCAATTTTCATTTGCTTTACCACCAAGGCAGTTCATTTAGAACTGGTCACTGAACTCACCACATCATCATTCATCGCAGCACTAAAACGATTCGTCGCAAGAAGAGGCAAATGTAGAACGATTTACTCCGACAACGCCACCAATTTTACCGGAGCCGATCGTGAACTGCGACAATTACGTTCATTGTTCATATCAGAGGCTCATAATAATCTTGTTGGGAATTTGTGTATTGAAGACGGCATCGAATGGAAATTTATTCCACCTCGGTCCCCACATTTCGGAGGATTGTGGGAGGCTGCCGTGAAGATAGCCAAACACCATATTCGAAGAATCATCGGCAATGCATCACTGTCCTTTGAGGAGATGAGCACCGTGTGCTGCCAAGTTGAAGCAATAATGAATAGCCGTCCATTGAGTCCACTGTCCAATGATCCAAGCGATCTCAAAGTCCTCACTCCAGGACACTTCTTAATTGGCTCTCCACTTACTGCCATAGCAGAACCAAATATAGAAAACATCGATATTCCTCGGCTGAAAAGATATCAGCACATCCAATGGATTCAGCAAACATTCTGGCGGCGATGGCAAAAGGAGTACTTACATCATCTGCAACAGCGTAGGAAATGGCAAACATCGCATCAAAATATCAACACAGGAGATTTAGTTCTCATCAAGGAAGACAACGTTCCTCCAATGAAATGGCCGTTAGGTCGGGTCACTACTACGCACGAAGGAGAAGACGGCAGGGTACGAGTAGCAACAGTAAAAACCGCAAGCGGCAACTTCAAGCGAGCAATCACAAAGCTGTGTCCACTTCCAATTGAGTCCAGTACATCGTAATTTTGAAAGCCATCCAACTTTCAAGGCGGGCAGTATGTTACTACCAACAGCAGTAATTCAAAATGTGCATTAGTAGCCCAGATCCACATTCACATCTTCGTCAATGTCGCACCCTGTGTTTGCAACAATAATCCACCGTTTTTGCTTCTCAAAGCAGAGCTGAATAGCAAACCGCTATGATGCGGTGAAAAACTATAAAAAAGAGGAGTTTGTGGCGAAATGAGACAGTCGTACAAGAATTACCTCAGGTCTAGAGTCTCTTATTTTTTGCACTGCGTTCACCTCTTAAAGAACATCATAGAATATGTAAAACTTGAAATTTAATTATCTATTATCGAACTTTAATTACATATACTGCTTAGTTTTAAAATAATCCTATAGCGCTAAGTTTTCTTTTTGATTGAAATAAAATGAAGTGTTTTTAATTTAACTAGTGTTATTTGATTCTAAGTGCACAAATTGAAGATCGAACAATTATCATCAAATACAGTCCGCTAAATTAATTCTCAAAAAGGCTTGAGAAATCATCAGTTATTATACATATAAACCTTCCTCTTCAATCACTCTATCTACTAAAAAAAACGCATCAAAATCCGTTGCGTAGTTTTAAAGATTTAAGCATACATAGGGACATAGGGACAGAGGGACAGAGAAAGCCGTTTTGCTTTATACTATGTAGTGAAGTATCGAGTGGCCCTTGTCGACAT
This sequence comes from Cheilosia urbana, assembly GCA_946477585.1. Lineage (NCBI taxonomy): Eukaryota > Metazoa > Arthropoda > Insecta > Diptera > Syrphidae > Cheilosia > Cheilosia urbana. Next base: position 123,394,932 of record OX297853.1, read on the forward strand.
TTTGTGGTTAGAAAATCTGTCTAATAACTCCAGGTGGGTGTGGGAAATAATTATTACTAGAAATCTACGAGAACCCTTTTCTGTTTGTCTATAAATATTGTGGGTGCTTGGATGTTGCTGATTGTTTAATCCGTTCAAATCAAAGCCGTCCTTCTTTGTTTTTGTTTACATTCACGCACCTGTTGGCTCATTTGTGATTATCCTACATTCTCTGGAGAGCAAATTTCAGTACCCACAACTAAGAAGATCAAACTTTGACTATCGGACTTAGCCCGATAATTGTCAACCGTGTTATATTTGCGGAACGAGCAGGAACTTTAGCCGGAATGGATACTACTGATTAACTATTTAGCTTAAAAATCGAGTGAAAGTTATTGTTCGGGGTGTAGGCTTTACTTGGTTTTTAAAGTTTTATCGAAATCGCAAATGGGGTTTTCGAGATATGACCAATTTTTAAAATTGGCGTTTTCGGAGATTCGAATTGAAAATTAAGGACGTACTGATTTTGAAAACAACAATTTTACTCTAAGTCTGCATTTTGGTCAAAATCGTTATTGCCATTTTCAGATAAAGAAAATTAAATTTAAAAAAAAAATAGTTGTTTTTTCAAAAATCCATTATACGATAATAGAGCGAAAAACTGAATTTTCTATCAAGTTAGAAATGACCATATTACCATAGAAATAAATTTTTGTTAGAATCGTATGGACCGCTTTCGAGATATGTCCAAATTTCAGATCAGCCCTGGGTTCCAAGGAAACAAGGAACGAACAGGATGGATAGGACGAAAGCAGAACGGATCGTAACACCAGAAGCGGTCAAGGGTGCGATAGCAACATTTTCACCCTTCAAAACCGCGGGGCCGGATGGTATATTTCCAGGTCTAATGCAATGGGGAGTAGACGTAATTGCACCAAGGCTCAGGAATATATACGTTGCATGCCTAGCAATAGGCTACATCCCGATTACATGGAGGGAGACAATTGTGGTCTTCCTTCCAAAGCCGGGGAAAAAGGATTACACCGAGGCAAATGCCTTCAGGCCAGTTAGCCTACCATCCTTTCTGTTGAAAACAATGGAAAGGGTGGTGGTGGACTATATGGAGAGTACTGCGCTTAAGATGTATCCTTTAAATAGTAGAAAGCATGCCTACAGGGCAGGCATGTCTACAGAAACAGCGCTACATCAAGTAGTACGCGTTAAAGAGGAAAAGCTAAATACCGGGGGCATTGCGATGACCACTATAATGGAGAGGAAGGTGCCTTCGGTAAGCTATGCTTTGAAAGCCTGAAACAAGCCTTTGAAAAACCTAGACATAACCCACTGATGGTAAAATGGGTGGACAATATATTAAACACAAGGGCGATAAATATTCAGACGTTTACCTCAAAACTCAGAGGAAGGGTTAACCGAGGTTGCCCACAAAGGCGGTGTTCTCTCACCTACAGTGTGGAATATCATTGTGGACGCTTTTCTCGACAGACTTGAGGCGACTGGCATTCACACAGATATGCCAACGACATAGCAATAATGGCCAGAGGCAGTTTCATAGAAGTCACCGCAGATATCATGAAGAATGCGCTCAAAGTGGTGGAACGGTGGTGTCTGGAACAAGGACTTTCCATTAATGTGGAGAAAACAGATCTAATCTGGAATTTCGACCCTTAACACTTTTCGGATCGGAACTAAAAATGGCCAAGAAGGTTAAGTATCTCGGAGTCTATCTAGATACTAGACTTACTTGGAACTGCCATGTTGAGGAGAAGGTCAGCAAGGCAAAAAAGGGAACTACATCAGTGCAAACGTGTATGTGGTCAGAGATGGGGAATCTCGCCTAGATCAGCATACTGGATGTATACGATGGTAACTAGACCCATTCTATAATAATAATACCTACGCCTCGGTTGTATGGTGGACGAAAGCCTCCTAGAAAACTGTGAGGAAGCACCTGGATAGGGTCCAACACTTAGCATGTATAGAAGTTACAGGTGCAATAAGGACAACACCAACATGCGCATTGGAAGTGATCCTGGGGATCTTACCGCTAGACTTATTTACTAAGAAAACAGCGGCCCTAGCGGCACTTCGTTTGCATCGAGATGCGAAATGGCACAATCGTGGTACCATCTATGGACATAAGAAGATCCTGTAACTTGTCAAAAACGAGATAAGGGAGCAGAACATGCCTATGGATGGGATAACAAGGGTGCGTATTATGGAAAGGAATCACAAAACTCTTATTGAGAACGGATTACTTCCACAAAAAAGGAGTGGTGATATAGTGATTTTCACAGATGGATCCATGATGGATGACGCATGGAACAGACAAACATCACAACATCATTGGCACTGGAATGTGTATTTAAGCTCAATAAGTGTTCATCTAAAAATGAAGTAACACTTACTTGGGTACGAGGACACGTAGGGATCGAAGGCAACGAAAAGGCGGACTCCCTTGCAAAACAGGGGTGAACTGAAAAGTTTCTGGGACCAGAACCATTCTCTTCAATTCGCAAGGGAATGGTAGAACGGCTGATTCACAAACGGATCACGGCAGAACACCTGAGAAGGTGGTCAACCGTGGAACAATGTAGACAGGCTAAAATGGCATTAAGTGGCCGACCTGCTCCACTCAAAGGAGGGTTCTAAGCATGAGTCGAGGAACATTGAAATGGGTGGTGGCTTTGTTAACAGGACATGGTAATTTCGGGTATCACTTAAGGAAGATGTTCCTTAGAGAGAATGATACCTGTAAATTATGCCTGGAGGAACCTGAGACAGCGGCACATATACTGTGTCAATGTCCGGCGTTGGCTGGCAAAAGAATGAGGATCTTGGGACATCGTTGGGTCGAGACCCAGTCGATGAAACAGATCTCCCATAAACAGATGCTAGCGTTAACACTAGGAATTGAGCTCAGGGAAGAACTCTGGAGGAATCCAGAAAGTCTCTCTGGGTAAGATTTATAGTGGTAAAGAGACGAAAAGAGACCCGACAATGGTGGTCTGATTCGAATATCTCTCGAAATCTATATAAATATGTCCAAATTTCAAAAGTATGTACCGTTATTCGATTATTTAACGCAAGACTGAGTAAGCATTCATGTCAACCTCACCTACTTAAGCTCAAATAACAACGTTGGTTGAAATCGTTATAACCGTTTTCGAAAATGGTACGAAAATGCTATATGGGGAAGTACCATTAATATTGAGATTTCCTCGCAAAAAAAAAAAAGCAATCCCGAACTGTAAGTCCAAAATCTCCAAATCCGAGTAGCCGTTTAGGCTATAGGCCTCGGTACATACGGACAGACAAACGGACAGATGGACAGAATTTTGCGACCCAGTTTTTTGAGTTCCTCTATCATCGTAATGTCACAATATTGATTAACATCTCGAGGTCGAAATTTTGTACAAATACAAAATCTTTCTCTTACTTCGTAATGGAGAAAGTTAAAAATGTGATAGTTGAACATGACCATCTAAGATTTCTTCTATCCACGTCAAGATTGTCCAAATCCTTATTGAGAGAACTTATCTGTTCACATCTGGGGTTGTAAGGAGCAGTTTCATTCATAGGCTTTCAATTTGGAAAGAGAAATATAAGAAGAAACAAGGCTTTCCTTCCATTTCCGTAAATCAGTTGAATGCGAGAGGTCTTCCACCAATAAAGAAGAGTCTTTCTCTCTGTGGATAGGTTTCATTGGCAGCCATCACTCTTCTTTTACTACAAATGGAAGGGCAGAGAAACCGTGCATTGCTTTTGCAATTAATCCGACTGCCTAAATGTCTAAAAAAGTAGTACTGGGGGTCATTTCAATATCGTACACTGTGTTGTATTAAATTAGGTTATCAATTCTCGAACTTTCACTAAAAAAATGAGAAAATGAGAAACAATTATTCATTTGAAATTTTTTGAAGTTTGGTTTCACATTTTCGTAGAAGGAGAATCGAAATTGCGGTAAAAGGGGGAAAACATTTTCGTTTCACTTTTTTACAGAACGAGAATTTAAAATGAAAATCAAATTAAAAAAGCTCAAAGGATAAAGCAAATCAGCCCGGAAAATAACCATACATACCCACACCGATGAACATAATGCTCTACAATAAAAGTATACCACATGTTATCGGTTGATGAATCAAAATGTGTCAGCACACCCCAGGGCCCAGCCCATTGTCTGTAATTATCTATCAGCTATCACCAAAACGATATGAGTATTGAAACAAAATTTTCCTAAGGTTTCGATGGGAAAAGTTATCGCAAGAGTCACAGCACAGTAGGTACATGGGCACGGTACTCAGAAGCACTTAGTTCTATCGAGTACAAAGCAAACAGCTGTTCGCCACAAGAAAATGAGCACTTAACAATAAATAATTAATAAGGACACGCAGGGGTCCCTCTATCGATAGCATTCAATTCGAGAAAGCCATATTCCCTACATATTTATTTTTAACCTTTGAACTTTAACTCAATTGAAATTTTGTCGTGTTTACTATTATTACATTATGTCAAGTGCTGTTGCAACATAAATATACTTCCTATTTTAATAATATTGCGTGACCCACTTTTCGGGGAAGCTCCCATTTTGGGATGTACGTGTACGCATTGTGTAATTATATAATTATTACATATTCTGAGGGATTGTGGAGCAAATAAGAGTTCCCTACACCAACCTTGTAAAAACAAAGAAAAAAGTGAAACAAACCAATTTATATCTATAATAACGTGCAAAGCATTTCGTTGTATCCAAAATCGGTATTCGAAACCGAAATAATTCCATTCCATTGCCGCACCAACCAACACAGGACGAAATGTATCCCGAATTCAAATACGAAACCAAGAAAACAATATATCATCACGGTTATGACAGCGAATTCTAATTAAATTCCTCACGAAAAGTTTTACAGTTTCAGCATTAATGTAGCTTAACTTTTACCTACCTTCCAAGGAGACCCATCATCAATCCACTCTCCCGATTGCCCCCGCGACCGCGACATTATTTTCGTTTGACCTTTAGAAGTATATTGTTTCGTCGCCTTCGACTAAGACAACGGGAAACGAAAACAAGGAGATATTCGTTAGTTTCCTCAATTATAATTTATTTAAGTTTTGGTATTTTACATAACCAAAGCTACAGGAAGGTTTTTCAGTTTAGTTCTTTGGATTATAAAGCAGCATTTTTTTAAAGTCTGTCATCCACGAGAGGTGGTTATAAGGGACTTAAAACGTTTAGTAGCCAGAAGGCACCTTTTAAGATCACTGGTTTTTGATTGCCTTCATCATCGACGTTAGTTTAAAAATTACAGCGGCTTTTTATGACCTTGTTTTCAAGGACATATGCTTGGAGTAAGTAACGGGTGATTTTTTAGCTGGTTTGGTTTTGGCAACACTAGTTTTGACAGCTGACGTGTGTTTAGTACCTTGTGTCACTGTCAAACAGCTTCAGTTTGGTTTGCAATTTAACCATGGATCGTCTTACAAATGAACAACGCTTGCAAATTATTGAATTTTACTATCAAAATTCGTGCTCGGTTCGAAATGTTCATCGCGCGCTGCTTCCATTTTATGATCGGCATTCTCGACCTTCTGAGCAGTCTATTCGGAAGATTGTGACCAAATTTCGCACCAAATTTACTTTGTTGGACATTAAACCACCAACACGTTTACGTACTGTGCGTAGTGAAGAAAATATTGCGGCCGTATCAGCTAGTGTGACAGAAGACCGCGAAATGTCGATTCGGCGCCGTTCCCAGCAGTTAGGCCTTTGTTACAGCACTACGTGGAAAATTTTGCGGAAGGATTTGTGCGTAAAGCCTTTTAAGATACAGCTTGTGCAAGAACTAAAGACAGCCGACCTACCACAACGCCGAATTTTTGGTGAATGGGATCTTGGAAAGCTGGCCGAGGATCCGCTTTTTTATCGAAAAATTGTGTTCAGCGATGAGGCTCATTTTTGGTTGAATGGGTACGTAAATAAGCAAAATTGCCGCATTTGGAGTGAAGATCAGCCAGAAGCATTGCAACAGCTACCAATGCATCCCGAAAAAGCCACTGTTTGGTGCGGTTTATGGGCCGGCGGCATTATTGGGCCATATTTCTTCAAAGATGATGCGAATCGCAGCGTTACTGTCAATGGTGAACGCTACCGAGCGATGATAACAAACTTTTTTTTGCCCGAAATGGAAGTTCTTGACTTGCATGATATGTGGTTTCAACAAGACGGTGCCACATGCCACACAGCACGCGAAACAATGGCGCAATTGCGAGGCGAGTTTGGTGAACAGTTAATTTCACGTTTCGGGCCGGTCAATTGGCCGCCTAGATCGTGCGATTTGACACCATTAGATTATTTTTTGTGGGGGTATGTCAAGGCTAATGTGTATAGGGACAAGCCCGCTTCGATTGACGCACTGGAAGCCAACATCCATGCATTCATTCGTGAGATACCGGCCGATATGTGTGAAAGAGTATGCCAAAATTGGACTCAGCGGATGGACTACCTGAGACGCAGCCGCGGTCAACATTTGCATGAAATTATCTTTAAACATTAAATTGCAAGGTTCAAACTATCGATTCAAATAAATATTTCATTCATTTTTTCGAATTTCTTGTGTTTTTTTTTTTTTTTAAGTTCTAAACCTCTTAAAAAATCACCCGTTACTTGTGAATCGCGTACTTACTTAAGCCATGAGCAGTGTTGCTGTAGTATACATTTGACGTAATCCTTAATGGACTTTAATATTTAATGTATTAGTATTTGCCATCCGAAACTAACAAAAAAAAAAACAAAAATACGGCAGGTAGCGTGTAAAAAATCTAACCTGGACTCTGTTTCACCAAACTACAGGTCGCCAATAGACTTTTAAGTAACATTTTTGCATGTACCTAAGAAACAAAAAATCTTTTGTGACCCGTAATTTTACCTAAACTTTATAATCAAGGTCTTATAGGATGAAAGCGTTCAATCGTTTTCCCTTCCACGAACGTTTTACTTCATGTTACTTTGAAACTAAAGCTAAAACTAAAGAAAGACATTTTCGTTTCGTGGGATAGGTAAGTAACGAAAGTTTTTCATTTAAATAAGGTCAAAAGAAAGGAATAATAGTTTGCACTGCATTTAAGTTGTATGTCTCCAATTAGGCGATGCTGCTAGTGGTTCGTGGCTTCTTTGGGTGGAAACTGGAAACACTCCACAATCAAGTAAAAATAAAAGATGTGATTTGCGCGAAGGAAATTTTCGCTTTCGTTTGATTTTTTTTTTTCGTTTTTTTTTTTTTTAAATACGAAAGTTAATCGTTGTAATTGTAATGCTGTCAAACGACAATATTTATGAAAAGCGGATAGAAAACTGTGACATTTCGTCGCCCCAACATTGGGTTGCCATAAACGCCATTTTAATATTTTTGGGAAATCGCATTTAAAATTTTGACACAATATTCAAACGGAATGTAAAAATTGTAAGAAGTTATTCCAAAACGCTTTAGGTTTTTAAATTAAAAGTTATTAAAAAATGAGTTTAATACACGTGTTAAAACTCTCAACCGCTTCGGTATGTTTTACTTTCTGAGCAGAGTTTGTACCCATTTCTGAGGAGCTAGCAATTTCATCATTGTCAACATCAATAAGCTCGTTTTCTTGAAATTTGCTGGTACCACTATCTCCTGCAAGAAACATTTCAGCATTGTTCCAAGATTCCAAGTCCTCTGCACTGAAGTCAGCCTAAAGTACATATTATAATGTAATTTGTAGGGCTAGGGTTCAGGATCAGTTGACGTCGAGCGATCCTTCTCAATGTACAAGACTTTTCAAAGACTGAATCGCCAAAGTTTCACATTTTTCAAGTTTTAGGAAAATGTTTATCATTTATTTTAATAAAACATATGAGAATTTTGAAACCTAATGCCAAATTAGGTTTTTGGCGTTTACGTCAAAACAATACGTGAACTTGATGAATTTGGTGGATATACGTCAAAACAATTCTGTATATCTTTGCAATTGAAAGAGATAGAGCAAATGGATAAACGATTTGGAAATAGCTACGGCGAAAACATAACTGTGGCCACAAGGAAAAACAGCATAAGTCACTTTTTGCAGTTTTTCAGGAGAGCGGTATGTGGTTTTTTATTTTTATAAAATTGCCAATTTTTATAAAATTGCAAATAACGCATTTGTAACTTCGTCAGAAATTGGAACTCAAACAAATACTTTTCTTATTTCCACAACCAAATTTAAATTTTAGATGCTTAATTTATTTTCCCAAAACGCCCAAACTAATAAAAATCTGTGTTGCTCAGGACATAATGTCCCATTTTAAGATGACAGCTAGAAGCTAGATAGCATTTACATTTAGTAAGACTTGCTCTACCTATACTAGATTCAATTGCTGGTCAATCTGCATTTGCTGCGTACCGTTTGCCAATCGTAGTTAAATAAATGCTTTTCAATTTGCTCTTCTTCAGCAATCGGCTTGTTCGTTGCGTAACAAAATCTGCATTTTTGTGCAAAAATATTTTGAAAACCCATTGTCTTAAATGCCATAGCCATGTGTATCACAAGCTTGAATTACAATTCAATTACGCTGAATGTAATTAAACATGATAGCTGCAAAGTGTGGGCTCACTGAAAAGTCAGAAAAGAGAGAGAGTAACAAAAAATAGAAAGACACAAGACACAACATCGTATCCATTATTGAGGCGATTAAACACACAAGAGTGGAGAAAATGTATCGCATGTATCTGAAGCAAGAAACACAATCCATTTGAGGCAATGAACATAAAAATCATTTACTTCAATTTTCAATGTTTTATTCATAAATCCATTAGACCGGTAGATTCCCTCTACAGCTGCTGGATGGGAAATGTTCCTTATATGGGGGGGCGTCTGCTACTGCTGGCTGTCCATCTATCGACTACAGGACAGCGACGACTGCGATGCGATTATCACAATCGAAATGAATAGTTTTAGGTTAAGAGTTGGCTTCGTTATTCCAAATGCACACCATCAGAAAACACACCGACACCCAGCTTCCACGGCTCCTTTCTTTCTCTGACTTTTCCATTCCCAGTTCTCACCCTGATGATGTAGAACGATGTAACAACTATACAACTGGTTGGGACTGACACTGGGGCGTTGCGCGTTGGTGTTACTGCTGCAACAAAATGCCTGGAGCTCTGCTTGCGACAATGAACAATGATGTCCTATAAATAACTATAAATTGTGCAAAGTATACAACACTTTGGAATATTGTGAAAAACACTAAAAGAAATGACTGTCTGACGTAAGAGATTACGTTTTGAACAGAAGTCCTTCTTGCTATGACACGTTTAGAGCAGAGTTGACAAATGAATCCAATGCATCGAGGATAATTTTAATTGAAAAATTTTGTACGAGCAAAAAACAGATTTCTCCTTCGTCCTTTTTCCAATGAAGTGGTAAATGTAATTGGACGTCCAATATGCAACAGGTGGACTAAATGGAATCATTTTCCTCAGATTTACATCCTCAATTTATCATCAGCATTAAAGTTTCTACCTATGGGTATTTTTGATGTATAGGTACCAACTTGTGAGTGTGCTCTGCTCAAGCAATTTGGTTGATTAACTTAGTTGTGAATACAAATCTCAATGGAATGAAGGAAACACAGAACTTGATCGTCCTCTGACAGCCTTACGGCGAATAATATGATTGCATACAGTTGTTTTTTTTTTTTTTTTCAGTTCGAGGAATGAATATAAAGGTATAAACGGAACTGGGGCACAAAATAAGCTTAAACCAATTAAAAAAAATATATATATTTAAATATTGATTTCGCGGCTGCAAATTTAATTCACGTGATTTGTTTTGGAATTTTGGCCGGTGCCAACTTGTGAAAAAGAAGCAAGGAATGATTAGCAGTAGCAGGTTAAGAGACTCTTAGAAGTGGCCCATGAGGAGTTTTCGTTTTAAATATCACTACATAGTATAAAACAAAGTCGCTTTATCTGTCCCTATATCCCTATGTATGCTTAAATCTTTAAAACTACGCAACGGATTTTGATGCGGTTTTTTGTAATAGATAGAGTGATTGAAGAGGAAGGTTTATATGTACAACCGGGGTCAGCTAGTTACTAAATATGATTCTTTTTTGGTATGAAACTAGTTCCCGGAAAAATGTCCGCAGAACTATGTAGTTCCATTGGTCTTTATCATTTGTGCGTTAAAGGAAAAGGAATGGAAAGGATTGAACGAGTTTGGAAATATGTTTATGTAAGTAAAGTCAAATAAAATAAAATAAATATTTTTATACACTGCCTGCGATTAGTTTGTGTACCTAGGGCATGGAGAGAAGAACGAGTGGTATTTATCCCTAAAGCGGGTAAACCAAGCCGTACTTCAGCGAAAGACTTCAGACCTATCAGTCTGTCGTCATTTCTCCTCAAGACACTTGAAAGGCTTATTGAAATTTATATAAGAAGTAAGTGTTGCAACGGAACCTTATGTAATGCTCAGCATGCATATTTAAATTTTAGGTAAATCAGTAAAGACGGCTCCACACGAAGTGGTAGGCAAAATAGAGGGCAGCCTTCACCAGAAAGAATTTGCATACTAGTTGCTTTTTTGGATATTGAGGGGGCTTTTAATAATGTCAGGAGAGATGCAATCAAAAGCGTCTTGGAAAGATAAATGTCGACTAACGCATTACAAGTTGGATATGCGAAATGCTTTCGACGAGAAATATTAATTCCACTCTCGGAAACAGTTCTAAAGGGTGATTTTTTAGCTGGTTTGGTTTTGGCAACACTGGTTTTGACAGCTGACGTGTGTTTAGTACCTTGTGTCACTGTCAAACAGCTTCAGTTTGGTTTGCAATTTAACCATGGATCGTCTTACAAATGAACAACGCTTGCAAATTATTGAATTTTACTATCAAAATTCGTGCTCGGTTCGAAATGTTCATCGCGCGCTGCTTCCATTTTATGATCGGCATTCTCGACCTTCTGAGCAGTCTATTCGGAAGATTGTGACCAAATTTCGCACCAAATTTACTTTGTTGGACATTAAACCACCAACACGTTTACGTACTGTGCGTAGTGAAGAAAATATTGCGGCCGTATCAGCTAGTGTGACAGAAGACCGCGAAATGTCGATTCGGCGCCGTTCCCAGCAGTTAGGCCTTTGTTACAGCACTACGTGGAAAATTTTGCGGAAGGATTTGTGCGTAAAGCCTTTTAAGATACAGCTTGTGCAAGAACTAAAGCCAGCCGACCTACCACAACGCCGAATTTTTGGTGAATGGGATCTTGGAAAGCTGGCCGAGGATCCGCTTTTTTATCGAAAAATTGTGTTCAGCGATGAGGCTCATTTTTGGTTGAATGGGTACGTAAATAAGCAAAATTGCCGCATTTGGAGTGAAGATCAGCCAGAAGCATTGCAACAGCTACCAATGCATCCCGAAAAAGCCACTGTTTGGTGCGGTTTATGGGCCGGCGGCATTATTGGGCCATATTTCTTCAAAGATGATGCGAATCGCAGCGTTACTGTCAATGGTGAACGCTACCGAGCGATGATAACAAACTTTTTTTTGTCCGAAATGGAAGTTCTTGACTTGCATGATATGTGGTTTCAACAAGACGGTGCCACATGCCACACAGCACGCGAAACAATGGCGCAATTGCGAGGCGAGTTTGGTGAACAGTTAATTTCACGTTTCGGGCCGGTCAATTGGCCGCCTAAATCGTGCGATTTGACACCATTAGATTATTTTTTGTGGGGGTATGTCAAGGCTAATGTGTATAGGGACAAGCCCGCTTCGATTGACGCACTGGAAGCCAACATCCATGCATTCATTCGTGAGATACCGGCCGATATGTGTGAAAGAGTATGCCAAAATTGGACTCAGCGGATGGACTACCTGAGACGCAGCCGCGGTCAACATTTGCATGAAATTATCTTTAAACATTAAATTGCAAGGTTCAAACTATCGATTCAAATAAATATTTCATTCATTTTTTCGATTTTTTTGTGTTTTTTAAAAAAAAAAAAAAAGTTCTAAACCTCTTAAAAAATCACCCGTTATAAGAAAATCTGTTACTAGAGGTACCCCCCAAGGAGGGGTCATCTCCCCCCTCCTCTGGGTGTTGGTCATAGATAAGATACTTAAGGAACTAAACAGTGCAGGATTCAAGGTCATCACTTACGCGGATGACGTAGTTATCATTGTTCAAGGAAAATTCCTAAACACGATTAGTGAACTTATGGAAACAGCCCTCAATAGGCTCAGACTATGGGCTGAAGGGTGTGGACTAAGAATCAACCCGGAGAAAATAGAACTAGTACTATTTAGTACAAAATACAAGATACCGCACCTTTAAAGCTGCCCAGGCTTGCTGGAGTGGAACTTGCTCTTTCGGAAAGCGCAAAATATCTTGGTACGGTATTAGATAGGAAACTAAACTGGAAACTTAACGTCCAGGAAAGAGTCCGCAAGGCTCACAATGCTCTCTTCATTTGTAAGAGGACAGCATGTAAGAAATGGGGCATGAGGCCTTCAATGTTGCATTGGCTATATATAATGGTAGTAAAAGGCCCATAATTACATATGGGGCTCTTGTCTGGTGGACAGCCGCGAACAAGAAGTATGTTCGGGATATGTTGACCAGGGTGCAAAGAACAGCCTGCATCGCCGTCACGGGTGCTTTACGTACCACACCAACGGCTGCACTGGAAGCGTTTATGCATCTTTTACCATTGGACTTACAATTACAATCAATAGCAGGTAATAGTGCGCTACGGCTCACTAATGCAGGGCTCTTTAAAAACAGTAGGATAGGACACAGTACTATTTTAAAGGAATCATTCTCCGATATCCCGGGAAAAGCTGATGAAAGTCTTGGTACACTTGATTTTGACACACCGTTCAATGTGTCGTACCCTGACCGACAGGAGTGCGGCATAGGAACTTAGTTTCGAGAGGAAATGTGATCTCAGTATATACTGACGTATCCAAAACCAGTGAGGGTACGGGGTCAGGTATATACTCCAACGAGTTGGACCTACATATGGCCCTGAGACTTTCGGACACATGCAGTGTGTTCCAGGCAGAGATTCTAGTCGTACTCAAAGCTGCGGAGGTACTTGAGATGAGATCGATATCCAATAAGAATATCGCCATCTACATTGATAGTCAGGCTGCGCTTAAAGCGCTAGAGTCACATACAACTAAATCTGAACTAGTCAGGAATTGCCGCATAATGCTTAAGGCATTATGTTCGCAGAAACGTGTCAGATTATGTTGGGTACCTGGGCATTGTGATATTGAGGGCAACGAAAGGGCCGACGTTTTGGCTAAGGAAGGAGCGGAACTCCCAGTAAATACAATGATTGAGGGCATCAGACCACCTATGGCCGGTGCTAGAAGGGTTATTTTTGAGAAAACCATCAATAAAGCAGCCACAAGATGGTCACAACTAGAGGGACACAGGGTCTCAAGGGCACTGAGAGATTTCTTCCGATTTAAAGCGGGCCAGCTTTAAATCGGAAGAAATCTGAAGAGTTAATCAATCTCAGTAGAACAAAGTTAAGATTAACGGTAGGTATACTCTCTGGACACTGCCTTCTAAGGAAGCATGCCATGAGACTAGGCTTAGCTAATACGGATACATGCAAGTACTCTGAGGACCTACAAGTTACGGAAGACATCTCCCACCTTTATGCGAGTGTCAAGCAATTGCTCGGAGTAGAAGCAAGCGCCTAGGCAGGTACTTCTTTAATAACTTAGAGGAGGTTGGTTCCTCAAATAATATTGGGACCATAACCAAACTCTGTAGGGAAATTGATTGTTTGGGCGATTTGGTTTAGGTTTTTAACCGTTATGGTTCCCTGGGGATGGCGATGGGCCCGCTTTGGTGCCTGGTCTTTTGTGACGATCTCACAACCCCACCCAACCTAACCTAACCAACGTCATATATATAGATAGGTACATATATTTTTTTATTGCCATTTTAAATATTCCTTCTGTAAGATCACAAACACGAAGATAATATTATATATGTACATAAGCTAAAGAAAGAGAGGCGAAAAATAAAGCCAACATGTTAATACACGTTTTGCTGACTGCGATGGGATTGCCGGCGGTAGGTATAATTGTAGAACAGACGAAGTTCGACCACTGAACAGATCAGACGTGCTCACGTGGAGCGGAGTGATTCATGATAGTGTTATTTATATTAATCTAATAAAGAGTGTCCAATGCATATTCAAAATTAATAATAGTGTGTTTTTGTGAAGCCCCCTGATAAGATAAATACTTTTTGGTTCCCCCTCCCCCCCCTCCCCTAAACTTCTTTTCAATAACTTTGTTGGAACTTGTGTTCAACTAATTTAAAGAAATACGTGTTGTTCGGATCGTGTGTAGAACAAAAAGCCACGAAGAAAAGAAAAAAGTCTGCCAAAGTGACAGATCAAAAACTCAGGAATGAAATGAAATGGAATATCAATAGCGAAACATTACATTGTTCGGTAATTGAACTTAAATGATAATTGGTACAAGAAAAGCAAAATATTAAACGAAACCTACTAAATTAAATGATAAATGTTTAGTCTCGAACAAACTTAATTTGATAATTTGATTCTCTCATTCTTTACATCGCAAAGTGGCCTCCTCCATCGTTGTTGTATAATGAAGTGACCATCAGGAGAGACTCAGATTTAAAAAAAAAAAATGTCTGAGACCTTGAGACATAACAGAAACAACGGCACCACCAATCGGATTTCATGGCAATAGCTATCTAAACTGCTAAATTGTCAGAGACATCAGTCGAGTAGCTTTTAATTTATTTAGACAGTTCATCAACAAAATTCAACAGTTCAAAAGTATTCCTGCTGAATGAATTCGGGGAGACGTTAGAAAAGCTGTCAGTCTATTTCATACTAGTTTATGATGTGGAGACTTCAGTTTATTTATCTTTACAAGTAAAAAGTTTAAATTGAGGGTTTGTCTTCCGAGAACTACCAAAGAGATTTCTAAAACACACTCGTACGTGCTCAAAGTTGTTTGGAAAATTCTGCAAAACCAGAACAATTCAAGTCAATTACGCAAATTATGAAATTTGTCTCGTTCCATTACTTGATTTGCTACATTGTTTTGAGTTAGTTTATGATATGTGACCACAGCTTTACTTTGGGCCCAAACTCCTCCATGAAATAACAAACCACCATCAACTTTGTGCAGAAATGAGCCGGCGGCGGCGAAAGTAATCCATAAACTTCCGTGAGATGGAAATTAAATTCAAAAGCCCTCGTATTTTGAATATTTCGAATATTTCGTATATTCTCACTCAATGTTAACATAGTTGCTGTTGCTGCCAACAAGCAAATAAAACAGAATGAGAGACCCAAGTTAAAAACGAATTTCATTTGAACGGGTACATTTCCAGCCGCCGCGCCGGGTTAGTTAGTAGTATAGTTTCATCTGCGGACGTTTTTCCATCGAAATTGCGTTTCCATGCGGAAACAAGTAAAGTCAAGCAGCGGAACGTAGTACAAGCATCATAACCAAGAGATGCTCGGAAAGATAACTTAAATAGATTGCAATAAGCGCGTACTTAAGGATGTACCTTGTATCTACCCTCGCCTAATAGCTGAAGCTGCGGGTACTTGACATAATAATTTTGAAGTAAGATTCTTGTTTTTGGAATGTGCCCTTTTTATGTGTGCAGTGTGGACATCAGGCAGCTCGCATTTAATGTTTAAACAGCGGAAAATGTGCATGCCTTTCTGGCACCTAAATTGTACCCGCCACTGACGCCCTGTCAAAGGAGTTCCATTTTCAGATGGATGGCTTTTGTCATTCCGTTGTGTGGATTCGTTCATCATGCTTTCTGTGCACACAAGTCTGCGCTGCTTACGACGGCACAAATATACGCTCCACGTATAGATATTTAAGGAACCCCGGGGATGTTTATTGTTTATCATCCACTAGTCTACGACTATGTGTGTCCCCTATTCGAATTGTGGTAATTGATTATCTGAGCATCGCATGGGGGCGGGGGTGGTGGCTCCATGCCTTAGCGACTTAGTCTATGTGTGTGCGCTTTTGGGTTTGGTTCACTATGGCAATCCTAGCTCGGATCGACAATGTTAACTGGGAAATAAGAGCTATGAGCATCACGTAGCAGGCTTAACAGACCCACAGCTCTAATAGTATTGTATTGAAGGGATGTTGATGTTGATATGTTGGCAAAATCCCAAAAAAAAAACGCCTTTTGGTGGTAGAAACATTCGTTTTGGCTTCCATCTCGGTGTACGAGTATATGCGGCTAGTAGATTAAGGAGATTGGTATGCAGCTTAACAACAGGCAGCAATTGCCAACTTCAACACAAAGGCAAAAAATGAAATGGAATTATCCGTACGTGTTGTACCAGTAGCTGAAAATATCGAACCACATTTATATCGACCTTGTAATCAAGTGAAAACAATACTAAATAATATACTCGTATATATTTTGGAAGGACAGTTGTGACGTGTTTCCCTGCGGACCGCTGTCTGCGGCTTTTTAATGACATTTTTCTGTTCCTGCGATGTGAACAAAGGCAGGAAGATGAACAAAAAATTGAATCAACGATGAATGGGCTTCGATCTTTCACCTTTCTAGCCTTTGGCCTTTCTAGGCCATACAATTAGTGGACAATCGAGGACAAAGAACCATACAAATTAGTAGGCTCTGTTTCGCACTGGTAATATAATAAATAAGTGGATGTACCATGTACCGCAGAGAACTGTAGTTGAAATTGAATATAGGATTATAGGGGTCATAAACGCTCGTTTCTATATTTTAATTATAATGAAGTTTATTTCACTCACGGGCGTGGGCTTAGTGGTTAGTGTGTTGGACTATTAAGCGAGGGGTCGAGGTTCGAATCCCGCAAAAACCCAAATTCCAACTTAGGGTTTTTTTTTCACTGTGCCACCTCTCGCGAACGTCTGACAAACATCCGAGAGTATAAACTGTCTTGAATGAGCTTCTCAATTAGCCGTTTGGAGTCGGCATACAATTGTAGATCCCTTCCATTCGTTCCAAAAAGAAAAAAAAAATTGGTGCGACTGTATCCAACAGTTCCGAAATATGTGTATGTGTAAACATCGTGCGTGCGGTATGTGTGTGGCTTGATACACGTCATTGAGAAAAGAGGGAATTGTAATAAGCATATTCTTGATATATTATGAAATAACAATAATTTATTTTCAAACTCTGCGTGAGCCTCAACATGTCTGGGGTAGTCTTCGTAGGGCGGAGTGACTACCTGTGATTGTAAAACTTCATTGATGTCCGTTCTCCTTCTTTTGGCTCGAACTGACGGACTCGGTTCATTGTCAGTAGATAATTGTCGCTCCAGTTTGGTTTGCGAGACGAGTTCTCCATTCACGCGAGCGTTCAGTACTCGTTTTCCCAACCTTTTTTCCGACTTTCAGAGGTTTACTTGCACGTAAACGCGCCCTGTAATCTTTTGCACGTTCTGCATCTGTCTTTCCCATGGCAGAACCACATATCCTATATCGCAAAATCGGCGTCCGCAAAGTTGAGCTACCTATTTAGAGCAAAGAGGTACTTTAGCCCCAAGCAACTTCTCCTTCTCTACAAAGCACAGGTTAGACCAGGCTTGGAATATTGTTCCCATATATGGAGCTCGGCCCCAAAACATTCACTTAACCTGCTTGATAGCATACAGAGACGAGCAGTTCGACTCATTGGAGACCCTACACTCACATCGAATCTACAACCGTTGGTGCACAGAAGACAAGTCGCTGACCTATGCTTGTTCTATAGGTACTTCCATGGTAGATGTTCTAAGGAACTCAAAGACATTATCCCTCGAAATGCAACTTTTGGGCGCCCAACAAGACAGGCTGCTAATGCTCATGACCATACAGTACACTTGACAACCGCGAGGACATCAACTTTCAAAAACTCCTTCTGTTACAGGAGAAGCAAACTTTGGAACTCGCTTCCTGGGGATATATTTCCAGAAAACTACAATTTGCAGCAATTTAAGTGCAGAACAAACATACATCTGCAGGCATCTCGGGGCGCTGTGGAAGCGTTATAGGTTCGCCTTTCTCGGGAGAAGTATATAACAAAAAAAAAAAAAAAATCTGAAAATATTTTAATGCATCTTCAATGACGGCAACACATTGCATTATTGTCAGAAATATAAAATTGTACCAATTACGTATTTTTCTGCGTTTAACTATTGAAACGCATGTAGGTAGGTACAGATGCGAGTTGGATGACTGTTGAGGTTAAGGAGTCACAGGTCACAACTGAATGAATTATAAGCAGTGTATTAAACAGTGAAATCGAACAGTGAAACAACGCGCACTTAGATGTTTACACATCAACAAACACTCCTAACATATGCAGTGGAAAATACCCGTTTGCATTTCCATCCCCACAAGTTAAATGACATCAACTGTTACACAGTAAATGAAAGTGTCATTGGAATTTCATTCGGCTTGCATTGCATATTGTAGAGGTGCTGGTCTACGACATTTTTGTTAGTTGTTGTCCAGCTGTGATTCCTGCGTTCCTGGTAAATCACGAAAGATTTGGCACCGAATTTCCTCGAGATATCCGTCACAGGGAAGAAATGTGAGACCATCATATATGAAAAACATGCTTTATTTCACATCAACAAAAAGCTGAAATTAATATGCCCCATCTCATAAATGTATGCAATGATAAAAACATATGCAATGATAAAATGAATGCAATGATAAAACACAGTGAAGCATTCCCTGTCCCCGGGAGTTAAATGTGTTGAATTACTCCACCAGATTCCAAAAAATGTATGCAATGATAAAACACAGTGACGCATATCCGTCCCCGCAAGTTAAATGTGTGGAATTACTCCACCAGATTCCAATAACGCGCGCTTAGATGTTTACACATCAAAAACTCACACAAAACGAATGGTTGCGAGAAGCTAGGCCTAGGGTCCCTCCGGACCTGTTGCGCCAACAACTTATTTATTTATTTACAGCCGTATTTATTAGATTCCCTTACGACGCCTCTACGATGTTGTTTAGTTGTGGCTCTCCTAAAATTGCTATTTATAAACATCTATCCTCGCTAACTTTACTAAACGAGGCTTGTGTCTAGTTAATTTAGATTAATTTTAGTCTAATTATCTGGCACAATTCCGAAATGACTTCGAAGGGACTGCTGAAATATGAACCTTCTATCATGTACCCATGTGTCTTCCTATATCCATACACCTCGCCCAATTCCACCAAACACCACCAAATCTAATGCCTGGCCATGGGTAGACATTATTCACACACATCCTGAAACATTCCCTACAAGCAACAAATCTGAACTAATATCACAAAAGCACAATTTTTTTTTATTAAGAATAATTTCTATTTTATAATTGCATTTGCAAACGCAATTTGTTTGGCGCAAATTTACAAAACTGCGGAATGAATGCCCCCACAAAAATTAGTTCCACTTTTTGGTTTTGTTTACAATTCGACTACAACCAAATGACGTTTGATGCAAACACATATTTACGTAAGCTCTAAGCAGGCTCTAAAACAGGGCTGCCATAATCTAGTTCGCTTTAAGCGCCAAAATCTTAAAAAAAATGTACCCCAATATCGTTGTTCAGAAAGAAGCCCAAAAATCGTTGAAAATTTTGATATTTTTCAGACTTATTCTCACCACGGCTTTTTTGTTTTTTGACTTCTACGTCTTGGATTTTATTTGACTTTTTTTCTGCTATTGGCTTTTGTGGCTTGTGTCAAACCAAAAGGCCTGCAAAATTGAATTGGTGTGCGTGAAACTTGAACGACTTTTCGATGTTACTTGACTGCAAGAGTGCTGCCAAGTTTTAAAAGTGCGGGTTTGTTCCTCTACTGCGTTGTCCCTCCGGGTTAGAATCGAAGACTCTTCGGGCCGGAGCGTTGGTGTCCATTCGCTCTACATGTCCCAGCCATCTTATACGACTGATGCTTACTTTTCTGACTAGGTCGATGTCGCTGTACAGCTCGTAGAGTTCGCTGTTAAATCTTCTCCTCCAAAGCCCGTCAACGCAAACGGGACCAAAAATCACTCGAAGAATTTTGCGTTCGAAACGACCAAGGAGATCTTCATCCGCCTAGGTAATCATAATAGTATTAAAAATCTGCTATTTTTATACCAAATAATGTAATTTAATGTGATTATCTTTCCGTATAATATAAATTTTACTTTTAAAAGAAAGAAAGAAAGAAATTTGAGTACAGTGGAAAGGGAAATATTACCACGTTTCGAGGGACAATTAATGATAGTGTACTTAAAACACTGCCTGTCACAGTATGCGATGGATTCCATCTTCTATGGGACTGCTCGTTCCGTCGAATACGTCAATATCGACGAATCCGACGAC
Source organism: Cheilosia urbana (assembly GCA_946477585.1). Lineage (NCBI taxonomy): Eukaryota > Metazoa > Arthropoda > Insecta > Diptera > Syrphidae > Cheilosia > Cheilosia urbana. The sequence goes on from OX297853.1 coordinate 123,415,335, forward strand.
GTGACGGATGCAACGGATTCTATCGGCTGGGCCCTTAACCACTGATGCCAACTTAGCTGAAAACGCGTCAGATCTAGCGGAATTTCGGGTCTGACAGCGCGTAAAAAATATATTTAAAGCACAGCGCAAAATTTAGCGCAAAATGAAATATACCAGAAATTTCGTAGGTAAATTTGTTAATTTGTCCTTTGACAATCACAGAATGCGTTCATCCTCAAATGTGCACTAAATAGATTTATTTTAATGACAGTGTACCTAAACCTACATAAGTAGATAAGTGATTTATTTTTTTAAGCCGACGAAATCGACAGCGAAGAGGATTACTGGATCTTTATGTCATATTTGAATGTGTCCATACCTATATATTTATTTTTCTTTTTAAATGAAATATGTAAATATATACCTACATAACATAACATATGTATGGAAAAAAAGTATTTACTCTTCACTCTCAATAAACATAATATAATCAAAACGAAAATCTAGCGCAAGTTTTCAAAATCTAGCGCTTTTTTGTTGGTTTTTCGTGTAATTTCAACGCAGAGTTGTACCTCACCGTTGGCAGCAATGCCCTTAACACATAGACGACGAACAGTAACCAACTGTGCTAACGAACAGACGACACTTCAACTGTCACCAAACATTGAAGTAGCGGGTACATCGATTAGGTATATGCCAAGAAAATTAAGCTAATAAAGTTATTTCAATAAATAGTAAATTAAGACACAAAAGTGATTTCGTTTTCTTTTGATGGCGTCAGCGGTTGAAAAACGGCTCTGCGAAATAAGGCCCCAATGAAATAAGGCCCCAAAATAAGAAATGAAATAAGTCCCCAAAATTATTTTTTTATTATTAATTGTTACCCTTCCGATATGGAATATGTCGCTGCCCCCCTGCAACCCCCCTGCTTGGGTTTACTGTTAGATTGCGGGGTGGGTGCGAGGTTGAGTATATAAAAAGTTCCTTTAATCTAAACTAGTTCATCCAATATCAACAATATTAAATGAAAAGTTGTTTTCATTATATTTAATTTCGCAGTAGCTTAGTGGTTAGTGTGTTGGACTGCTATGCGGGGGTCCCAGGTTCGAATCCCGCAAAAACCCAATTCCGACTTAGGGTTTTTTTTCCGCTGCGCTACCTCTCGCGAACGTCTGACAAACATCCGAGAGTATAAATGTCTTGAAAGAGCTTCTCAATTAGCCGTTTGGAGTCGGCATAAAATTGTAGATCCCTTCCATTCGTTCCAAAAATGAAAAAACTCACACAAAACGAATGGTTGTGAGAAGCTAGGCCTAGGGTCTCTCCGGACCTGTTGCGCCAACTATTTATTTATTTTATGGGATAAACCACAAATTTGGGGCTTTATTTCATATTTGAAATTGGGGTGTTATTTCATTATGAACTAACACTCCAAATTTGGGGCCTTATTTCATTTTCTCTTTTGGGGCCTTATTACCTACAGCCTTGAAAAACCACATGAATGTAGTATGTATAGTTATTTTTCGGTTCAGTAAGCATTTAAATACGATTTTAGATTGAAGCTTTTGACAAATAAAATTTCCTTCCTCTTCTCTATCGTTTCCGGAAAAAGAGAACCACCAGTTAGCAGTTAGCACATTCCTTGACCAACTGCCTCTAATGGGTCTAAATAGAAGTTTCTTCTGTCAACCCAATTTTCCATGACCTTGTTGGCTGTTTCTGGCTCTATCTTACTAATGGGTCGAACGATATTCCTTTAAGGGGCTTGCATCGTTTTTGAATTGTCCGCATGACATCAGTCTTTAAGTGCACCCAGCAAAAAAAAAAAATTTGAGAAAGGGTCCAATTGACAACGCCAATGCGGTTGATACCGCGATTACCGAGCTTGGTGGTCAAAAGATCGACTGTTTGAAGGGCTGTGTGACATTTGAAGTGTCTCCCTGCCTGGGTTGGCGTGTAGATTATTCGCATTCAATATACATGAGGGAGATTACTCAGTGAGGGAGATTTATCAGCATGTTTTTGTAGGTAGCTTGAACGTTTTTTTGTCAGATTTCTGAAATTCACACGATTTTGCTGATTTTTCCTTTTTCGGACGTCGAAATTCGCACAAATAGGATTAAATCCCGGAATATTATAACACTGCTCTGGAGTAACATGTTTCATGTCTCTCCTTCTTTGTAGCGACGCCTTCTGAGCGAAATATTTTGCTGATGCATAGGTATGGGATGTGCCGTATGCAGTATGGTATCCCGTATGCTTGTCAGGTCTCTACGCCAAATCAAGGGTAGCGTAGGGGAATAGCACATTAGTTCTAAGGACTTAGGCCTGTTTGCTGATACTACTCATAGCGTTGATGTCACTGCTCAGGTACCTAGGCCTCTCTACAAGTGGAGTAAAAAAAAAAAAAAAAAAAAAACAGATAATACTGCCAACTCTTGTTTGCAGTATTTCTCTGTCGAAGGTGCATCTGAGATATTTATGGATTGACATATTTGTGTGGGATACCTACTCCTAGTCCGCACGTACTAACAAAGCGTCCCCCTTTTCTTTTATCACATTGCATTCACTTGGAAAACTTCTACCGTCTTTCTAAGCTTTATATATTCTTACATGTTATATTGCGGAGCTCTTAAAGTCACTCCTTCATAGGATCGTCTAATATCTGTGACTACCCACAAACACAAAGGTCCTCCAGCACCTACACACCAAACTGCTCTATTTCCAATATAAGAGTAGGTCTTTTTTGCAGTTGCTAAATTTACAGGTAATTTTTGAATTTGATTTTCCGGGACATTTAATACCACCGGATGTCCGTTTGGTATACAAATTATCCATAAACCAACCCCACTGACGGGGCTCTGATGTCCTGTGCTAGGAAAAGATAATATTAGCTCATCTGGGACTCCACAAAGCTGCGAAGACGTGTTTAAGTTTCACACACAGTGCCACGTGATTGATAGTGCCCTCATCCCTCGACCGAATTCTTTGGGAAACTTCACATTTCACTTAGCGCTGAACGTGTGTATATATGCACGGGCACACGGCACACCCACACCGAAATGGAAAACGAAAAAGGTTCTGCTCTATGGGCTGTGAAATTACGCAGACACCCTGCCCCGGTCCGAAGGAAAATTAAATAAACTTCAAGAGCTCGAGTTTAATTTCAAAGAATACCACGCACGCAAACATTCAAATAATGGAAAAATAGCCACCCGCCTGAAAAGTCTTCTATTTCCGCCCTATGTTCCTCCAGCGAAAATAATTTTTGATTTGGATCTGTTTGCCCAAGAAGAAAGAAAAAAAAAATAGTGCGTGGAGTCCCTCCGCGCGGAAGAAGTGAAACTTCGTAATGTGGAAATGTAAATAGGAAGGGGAAGAAATTGATTTTAAGTGAAATCATATTGTTTCTTTAAGACAAACTTTATTAACATTGCTTACAATTCACAATTGATCGCATCTTTTAATTATCATTTTCGAGAAAGGCCGCGGTCGCTATGCATACCTGTAGGAAGGCCCTAGGTCCAAGATGGGGCCTTCAGCCCAAGGTAACAAATTGGCTCTATACTGCGGTGGTCAGACCTATTCTGTTTTAAGGAATCCTGGTCTGGTGGCCGGCACTAGAGAAAAAATGCAACTCCAGATCCCTGGAACGCATACAAAGATCAGCCAGCATGTGTATCACAGGGGCACTCAGATCCACACCTTCGGCCGCCTTAGACACAATCTTACACCTTCTTCCCGTCGATATATACGGGAAAATGATTGCGTCCATGGCAGCTTTAAGACTTAGAGAATGTCAGAAATGGACCAACTCTTTGACGGGCCATACGAATATTCTTCCTAGCATAATCCCAAACAAAACGGATTACACTATCCCTTTCGAGGACTTTAATATTAAATACAAAGCAATAATCCCAGAACGTTCCGAATGGGAAAATGGCACAATCGATAAGAACTATGCACTTGAAATCTAAACAGATGGATCAAAAATGGCGGAAGGCACGGGAGCGGGAGTCTTCTCTCAATCACCCGAGTTGAACATTGCCTTGCGTCTCCCAGACCACTGTAGCGTCTTTCAAGCTGAAATAACGGCTATACGCGAGGCAGCCTGCAGACTTGCCTTGTTGGCGATAAACGGTAAAGCTATCGCCCTCTACATAGACAGTCAGGCAGCTATAAAAGCCCTGAATACACCAACAACCAGATCAAAGTTGGTAAAACAATGCCGGGAATCTCTCAATGAGATTGCGGACAGATGTTCAGTAACCCTGTGCTGGGTTCCAGGTCACAGTGACATTCCGGGCAACTGCAAAGCGGATGAACTAGCCAGACAAGGAAGCAACCTTCACTCAAACAACATTAGTGAACCGCACGCTCCTATGCAATCTATCAAATTCCTCCTATTCAAAGAGGCAATAAAGGCTGCAAATAATAGGTGGAACAGCATTGATACCTGCGTCATATCCAAGCAAATCTGGCCAAAACTAGACGCTAAAAGGACTCAAAGACTTCTCTCTGTAGGCAGAAACAGAATCAGCTCCGTTGTGGGGGCATTAACAGGACATTGCTTAATAGGTAGGCACGCCCGTAGACTGGGTACACCCTACAATGACTTTTGTAGGAGCTGCATGGATGAGGAGGAGGAGGAGACCGTTCTTCATCTTCTCTGCAACTGTCCAGCCCTTGCAAATTTGCGCCGGGCAAACTTAGGAGACTACTTCTTCGATGACCTCAGCGACTTGTCTAACACAGACATACGCTGTATCAGCAAATACATTACAAAGACCAAATGGCTTCAATGATCTCACATATTATCTACCCTCTCTTAGACGGGCTGCCTGTGGATTGCTACCGAGGGACAGACTGTTTCAGTCGTCCCTTTTCGCACATTCGAAACAAACCGTCACTCGGTCAAACTCACCTTTTGACCAAGCTGCAATACCCCCGCAGCATGCGTTTTGTAGGCTGATGGCTATAATCACCACAAATACCGCGCTTTTTGCTGCATCCGCCCTATTCGATAAGTTGCCAGAGGACACAAGCGAGGGTTGTACTGATACGGTCACCACTCGCCTATCCGAGGGCATACTGTCGACCGGTCACCTACTCCTTGACCAGCCTTAACAAATCTCCCAAGTAAGGGACACAATGAAAGGGCCGATTTATTAATCACCAATGGCGCACACGGCTGCGCCACCATGACGAGACGTTATAGGACTACAGGCGAAGGGTACACTGCTTCGGTTTACCCGGCGCTTGTATCCGAAGACATATCGTCCAGTTAGTTATCCCCAATCTCTCCCTTCAAGGAGTTGTCTGAGGATTATAGGCGAGGGGATGACTGTTTCGGTCACTCCTCCCCTATCCGAGGTCAAACTGCCCCAACTCTCTACACGAGACATAAGAATCGGACGAGACGTTGTAGGATTACAGGCGAAGGGTACACTGCTTCGGTTTGCCCGGCGCTTGTATCCGAAGACATATCGTCCAGTTAGTTATCCCCCAATCTCTCCCTTTAACATGTTGACTGAGGATTACAGGCGAGGGGACGACTGTTTCGGTCACCCCTCTCCTATCCGAGGTCAAACTGCCCCAACTCTCTACACGAGACATAAGAATCGGACGAGACGTTGTAGGATTACAGGCGAAGGGTACACTGCTTCGGTTTGCCCGGCGCTTGTATCCGAAGACATATCGTCCAGTTAGTTATCCCCCAATCTCTCCCTTTAACATGTTGACTGAGGATTACAGGCGAGGGGACGACTGTTTCGGTCACCCCTCCCCTATCCGTGGTCAAACTGCCCCAACTCTCTACACGAGACGTTAGAATTGTTCTTTTTGGACAAAGAAGACAAAAGTCACAGGCACAAAGAGAGCATTTACGCCCACTAGTATGTCCGGCCTAGAACACTCTGGCCTTACCTTCCCTTCCCTTAACTCATGTGGTATCACAAAGGGCCGTAATTTTATGCGGCCTAAGTGTGTCTTTCTAGACAACCACCTTACCTAACCTAACCATCATTTTCGAACGGAGAAATATCCAAATCTATAACATCTACAATGGGATTATGACAACTAAGGTAAGATACGCAGTGTTGGAAGTCGCATAAGAAGTTTCACTTCAATAAATCAAACAACATAATTCACCTTTATCGTCCTTACTTCTTGAATTCTTCAATTCTTTACTGTAGGTATCAACGCAGGTACTATAACAACCATTAAAACAAAAACCTTGAACTCAATTTCTATATACACCACCATACGTCCATCAGCGCACGTCATCAGCCATCTGCAAATTTCCTCAGAAACACATTGTCGCTGTTGATTACATACACATTCACGTCGCATACTTCTCTTTTGTTTCACTTATTTTGGAGAAAACACAACTCAGTTTTTTTTTTCATATGAACGTGCTTGTGCAATGTGCGCCACCCTCACCCTCCCTCACACCTTTGAGTAACCAATGCTTTTATAAGCGTTAAACGTTTAACGCGACCTTGAGTTGGAAGTCGCATAAGAAGTTTCACTTCAAATAATGCCCCCACATCGACCTCTCCTCATTTAGATGGCTCATAACCAACTAACTCTTCGGTCTTTGTTTATCAATTTAACTGCAAAGTGTATCCGAACTTTGAACATCGAAAACTTAAGGGCAGACCCCCAAACAATGATTTTGGCGCCGCAGTAGCCCCGACCCCCGAACAGAAAGTTTTACTAAATTATTACGATATCACTTGCGAGCGATGAATACCAGCATCCTATCCCTCCCTCTCGATGGCAATCGATTAAGGGTATAATTTATGCAGAATTACCAACCTTGCCCCTAGCGTGGCGGCGCAATAATAAGAATGGTTCTTTCTTTTGTTTTGTGTTTAAATACGGTTAGGGAGGGACACACTGCGACAGTGTCATAAACTTTCATGTGCAATGACGTCAACTCCCGAAAAAAAAAGAGAAACCACCGGACCGGTACAGAGATCCAGCTTCCAGCATCCAGATAAAAGTTCGCAACTCCTCCTTGTTGGTGTTTTTATAAATGACTGTGTACTGCTATTTATAGCAAACAGTCACATTGAATATGTTTACGTTCAAGTGTGTCTCGTTTGTGGAGGAGGCGCTTTAAAATAATTACCAGTTGAAAGGACCACCGGATTACCATAAATTTTGTTCCGTCATGGTGCGGAAACAGACTCTCACACACATACACCGTAAGGAAAATTGATCGCATTTAATAAAACGGTTTGTGATGTAAAAGTTTTTAATTTGATTTGAAAGTTTTTTGTTTTCCTGGTGCCTCATTTGGGAGGAAGACTAGGACGAGGACGACCAAAGCGAAAGTAGCAAGGATCTAGTTTGTTTGCGGTCAGTTGGGAAACTCTTTGGTTAAATCTGATTAATGCCGCCTTAACCGACTGCTAATGAGGTAGAGGGGGCGTATATAAAAGTCCGTATGATTGATGTAAATATTCGGCGATGGGCTGTGCCTTATCCTTGGTAAAACTTTAACGCGTGATAATTTACTTTGGAAGGTGCTTCGCTCTTGGCGGTTGGGACTAATAGGTTTTTAATCTACAGGCTGAGTATGATATGAACTATATAAACTGCGATACGGGAAGCTCACAATTAATCATTTCGTGTCAGCAAAAAAGTTGTACCTACAACCAGCGCTTGATCTAGTACGTGTGGGTAAGATGCATATTCGGTGGCATGGCAATTATCTTGTTTCGTTTGAGAATGTCCACCCAACCAACACGAGGTTTGGTTGTGTTATAGCCTCGCATTGAGGATAATCGTGTTTTTCGGTTTTAATCGTGTAAAATCGTCTTTATATATGTGGTATTGCGTCAGACAAACGAAAAATGCACTTGACGGAAGAAGGACTTCTGTACAAGCAAATACAGAACTGTTCAGTTGTGGAACTTTGAAGCTAGTCATGAACTGTGACATAGGCGGCACTGCAAGACCTTTGTTCAAACTAAAAGTTCCAATAAAGGAGCGAATTTTCGAAGCTCACATTGTTATGTTACTGAACTCGAACAATCTGGAAGCGTTCCTGGACTCGGCATACGCTGATGGATGACCAACAATCGACAACTCTGTCAGAGTGCATTTTGAGCTTGAGTAGTCTTCTGGATAGGTAACTACAAAAATAACGTCTGCCTTGAAGCGGACAAATCTGTATTGGCTTGGCTTAAGGCTGCCCGTGTGTAGAACGCTGATGCGATTAATGTTCTATTTCCTTGGTCACGGTATCCTCGAGGGTAATCTACTTCCAAACCTACACATGTGAAATGTAGGATGTGAAAATTATTCGGGGTATGCAAAATGGTAAGCGATGAGAAGGCTCTTACATTTTAAATACACCGATAGATATAGCTTTTCAAATTAGAGCTAAGTTTTGTGCTGAACAAATAAAGGGTTCATGTTGGCGACGGCTTTTTTCCTGAGCCTTGGAAGCGCCAATGGTTATAGTTCAGCTAACGAAAGGAATCAGCACATCTGCAGATGACCTATGAAAGAGAGCATGCGATGATGGGAAGTTGTATGAAGACCAGCCCACACTTCCTTTGTCACTGCCCAGCACACTGGAACGGAACCCTTAGAAATTACTTTTTCTAGGACCTAGAAGAACTTGCCGAAAGATCTATAAATTACCTTCTTAAATTTTTAAATGCCTCGGGATGGTTCGCCAATCCATAGGTTTCTCATAGGTGCCCATAGTGTTCAGGTCGTAAGCCCCAAGGTCACGACAAAGGATCTTCATTGATCTAAGTGATCAAAGTTTGGCATGTACAGCTTAACCATGTCTCGCCAACCCACTAACCTAGCCTAACCTACCGAAAGGAAGGCAGTAGGTATCCAAACTCAGCTTTTTCTACAGTGGTACCTACCTAATCTAACCACCTCCAAACTTGAAAAAGTCGTATAAAAGGAAGAGTTTTACAAACCCATGTCGACGTATCTTAAGCTCTAGCTCCTCCTGCATAACGACTAGCAGAATTGTGGCCTGTGAAATAAGCCTTGGCAAAAATAATATCTCAAGTATGTAATAAAATTAGTGCTGTCAAGATAAAAAAAAAAGATTCGTAGGGACCCTAGGCCCAGATTCTTAGAAACGTGTCCTGTATTTGCTTTAAATTTTTAGCACGACTTGAAGGTATCTACAATTTTATGCCGAGTCCAAACGACGAATTGAGAAGCTCTTTTAAGAACTGTGACGCAGTGAAAAAAAAAAACCTAAAGACGGAATTTTGTATGGGTACCCTTCGCCTTCGGTACCCTTTGCTTAGTAGTTCAACAAACTAACTACGGTCAAGTCACCTTCAAATTTATTTGGAAGTAGAAGGCCCACCGGATTTTGCTCAACAATCTTAACAAAATATAAAACGAAAGGGAAACGACTGACCCAATCCAATTTATTTATTTTTTTGTTTATAAATAGTTTGAATAAGAAATATAGTAATATCTGAAAGCCGCTTCGGTCATATTCAGTCGATAATTGATGCTGAGGAGTATTTTAAAAAAAAAATCTAATCGCTGCCTTCACTTAAACAAAGGCACGAGGAGTGATTCTAGCTCTAGAAGGAAAACCGCTCTTTTTTAAAACCGCAATGAAAGTAGTTATGTACCTAAGGTGGGATTCTGCAAAAAAAAAAAAAAAAAACGGAAACCACTTTCGCATTTCAAAAAACGAAAGCGAAAATTTGCTTCTGTTTGTTTCCTTTCGTTTTTGTCTTCTTCTTTATCGCGAATGGGGAAGAAGCATACCTAGTCTAGCTTCATTTGCATAGTTTTATTATTTTCGTAGTTCGATGGGCATTGTTTTTTGGCAGCGTCACTAGAATGTACTTATGTACCTTTCCTCTTTGAATCATACAATCATTTAAATATTCCTTTCGTTTTTAAAGTTGTATGCAGGGAAACGCTTGTGCAAATGAAGAGATTGAACATGTTCATCTTACAGAGTCCCATGCATGATCTTAGAGTTCGATTTCATCCCAAACGACGTGTGGGTACAATGTTTATGGCATAAGCCCACCGAATACGAAGAATGAGAATTTTTAATTATTAAACTCTAGATATAAATCCAACAAAATACTAACCTTACTTATTTACTTTACAGTTCGTGGTTAAATTGGGTCTAAACTTATGTTTTTTTTTATTTGCTTCAGTCGCCCCAGAGCGCAGAGACTACCATCCAGTGTTCCCTGACTTTGCAGACTGTTTTCCCCTTTTTTATCAGGAAAAACTTTAGTTTTCCCCTAAATTCCAAAAAAATAAATACCCATTTGTCTTCATAAGAAAAACATATAACTGTAACTGTCTTAATTAACAAGCATAAAATAAGTATATCAAATAAAAACATATATAAATGTATTATACAATAATTTCCTTTTCTAGTATCAAAACGAGTGATTGCATTCAGTTGCACAAAAAGTCTTACGTAGACGTTCGATGGGCTTTTTTCTTTCATGTTTAATATGAGCAATTCTTTATTATATTTGTATTCTTAATAAAAATACGTTTTAATTTTATTTTTAACCCTTTACTGCTGTCATTTACCAATTTTGTTTTCTGTTTTGAAAAATAAATGTTTAAACATTTCTATTTTTAATTGTCAATTAAAAAAAAAAAAAAAAAAACGCTTTCGCCATTAATGGCGTCATACGCAGGAAGTCATTTTTCAACCTACAAAAATTATGCCATGTATAGGCGTTTCATTCATCTTTTAAAAAAAAAAAACTTTATTTGGACATTAAAATACAGAAATAAATAGGAAAATCCATGAAAGTTATTAATTACAAAATATAGTTACATGTGGAAGGAAACAAAGCAATTGTTCAAGCATTGGTGTACCTTGCAGAATATAAAGGACCTGCACTGACAATCATTTTCACATTGTTGTCTTGATTGTTGCCATGTCGGAAAATGGCCGACTGAATCCAAGCGAACGGTTTTCCTTTTTTCGCCAGCGAAGATGATGACGTCTGGGTCAAATAACACGAATATGAACTTCTCTTCTGGCATGTTGGTGTACCCAAGCATGAAACAGATCGACCCCTATTCTTACTTACATTTTTTCCAACCTTATTCAAGTGTTCTGCTACTGCCAGCTTAAAATCGAAAAGAGGCATATATCGTTCTTCCGACGCCATCTTAAATCATTCGACACAAGCCGAGCATGAAATCCAAAAGATCGACGCCTCCCATGTATTACTTTTACACGTCTACCTATTAACGGGTGATTTTTTAAGAGGTTTAGAACTTTTATTTATTTGAATCGATAGTTTGAACCTTGCAATTTAATGTTTAAAGATAATTTCATGCAAATGTTGACCGCGGCTGCGTCTCAGGTAGTCCATCCGCTGAGTCCAATTTTGGCATACTCTTTCACACATATCGGCAGGTATCTCACGAATGAATGCATGGATGTTGGCTTCCAGTGCGTCAATCGAAGCGGGCTTGTCCCTATACACATTAGCCTTGACATACCCCCACAAAAAATAATCTAATGGTGTCAAATCGCACGATCTAGGCGGCCAATTGACCGGCCCGAAACGTGAAACTAACTGCTGGGAACGGCGCCGAATCGACATTTCGAGGTCTTCTGTCACACTAGCTGATACGGCCGCAATATTTTCTTCACTACGCACAGTACGTAAACGTGTTGGTGGTTTAATGTCCAACAAAGTAAATTTGGTGCGAAATTTGGTCACAATCTTCCGAATAGACTGCTCAGAAGGTCGAGAATGCCGATCATAAAATGGAAGCAGCGCGCGATGAACATTTCGAACCGAGCACGAATTTTGATAGTAAAATTCAATAATTTGCAAGCGTTGTTCATTTGTAAGACGATCCATGGTTAAATTGCAAACCAAACTGAAGCTGTTTGATAGTGACACAAGGTACTAAACACACGTCAGCTGTCAAAACCAGTGTTGCCAAAACCAAACCAGCTAAAAAATCACCCGTTACTTTGGGGCAGTCTAGCTCTATGTATTTTTTGCTTTCCTGGAATCGATTCTTTTTTTCGTGGTGATTTCGCTTCCCACGAACTTTTGATAACTTGATAACTTGATAACATATCGACCAATTTGTTGTCGAACCAGGATACAAACGACACGTCGACACCATCGATCTTAGCCATTTGCCCGATTATGTTTCCGGGTCCTTCCTTTTCCTTTCCTTTTCGGATGGGACATCTATATTCGGCACTCTTTTTAGCCTTACAGTTCCCAGTGGAAGAAGACCCGTTTTCGTAAGATATACTCTTACTTGAAGCTTTGGGCTAATGAAGCAGTTATCAAAAGAGATTTTATGGTTTTTTCCCCTTGGGACTGTAGACAATAGCAGTGAAACAAAACTCCCGCTTACACCCATTTGAAATAACATAACTTCCCTCTCCTGCAAATAGATCAAAGTCGTAATAAAATCCTGATACTTCGCTAAGAACAAAAATGCAAAATACGACAGTTGCAAGGCTTGGTCCTTGGCCCCAATCAGACTAGAATGAGTAAACTTCCTCATGCTAGATCTGATCATGTCTATATAGATATGCCGCAAAGTTTTAAACTTACGGTTTGCAAATCAAAACCGCCTATGGTGAGGTTAGGCTATATACAGGGCTGTTCGTTTGTCACAAAACACTAGCCAAAATGTTGGACAACCCCTAGGATATATTTCCATTATACAGCATAGATATAGCCCAACATTTGTTTTGAGAAAGCAACTTCCCCTTAACTGTCGAAATAGTACTTTCAAGGTGCAAAAGTTTTGACATTCACTAAGAAGATCGGTAATACCTTCAGCGACATATGTATGTCCCCACAAAACCTGGAGGCAGATCACCTAGGACGATGATCGTCTGATCGATATCTTTTATTTCAGGGCCGATTGTTTTCATGGCCGTGTTTTTCAACACATTCGTGGAGAATAAACAATGTGAAGTTCCCAAGCACGTAGTTATTGCACTAATTCGTTAGTCTTTCAGGTCTAAAGCTTGAACGATAATCGTCTCAAATGTTACCTGATTACGGCCCAGATGTATCCTCAGTCATTTCAAGGCCGTCACATCGCTAGTATTAACTTTGCTTTATCAAATCTCCAGACTTTTTCCGCTCTAACTCAGCCCAGAGCACCTTTAAAACTGGGTGCTCTTCTAAGGTTGACCGACCAACTTAGTCCTGTCATTAGTTATCTTACATCCTCAGTGTCTATTTGCACTAGTAAGTTTTGAACGCTGCTGTATTGGGCTCTGTTTTTGAGTGGTTTTTGAGTGGTGAGCTTCCCGCAAGACCCCAAATTCCAACTTAGGTTTTGTTTCCACTGCGCGAAAGTCTGACAAACATCCGAGAGTATAACTGTCTTGAGAGAGCTTCTCAATTAGGCGTTTGGAATCGGCCTGAAATTGTAGATCCCTTCCATTCGCTCCAAAAATGAAAAACTCACACAAGACGAATGGTTGTGAGAAGCTAGGCCTAGGGTCCCTACAAATAAATAAATAATACAAAAAAAGGTAGACTGAAAGTCCATTTAAAATGAAAGTCGCAGTATTGAAGCCAGTCATCAAGAACACAAGTCGGAAACAAAATCCATTTCTCATCCCTGTAATCTATGTGTTGGAAACTGCCCGGGATGATAGCCTGGGATGACAGGCGAAGTATTATTCAAGATTTCAAATCATCCTTCCATATCTTTGTGCACTCAAAAAATAGTTAGTATAAAAATACAAATGAAATCTTTGTAGAAATACGAACAGCGGATGTTCGTAGTATGCACAAATTATTTGTACATAATAAAAACATTCGTTGTTTTTGCCGAATCCTAAAAATGATTTGATTTGTAGACTTTGTACATAGAACGAAACCACCTTTGTAATATTATACGAGTACATTCTGCAGCCGCACTCGGTGAAAGTACGAACATCGTTCGTGAAATGTACAAATGCTTTGTATATAGTACGAATGCCGTTCGTACATATACAAATGGCGGCAAAATGGTTTAAACAGTTAGTATAAAAGTACAAATGATGCCTTTGTAGAAATACCAATCTACAGCCGTTCGTAGAATGTACAAAGGTTTTGTACATTCAACGAACGCCGTTCGTACTTTCGTAATATGTCGACAAAATTGGTAAGCAGGGAAGAATTAAAATATTCGTAAAAATACGAAACTTTAGCCATTCGTAGAATGTACAAAGGTTTCGTACATTCAACGAACGCCGTTCGTACTTTCGTAATATGTCGACAAAATTGGTAAGATAGAAAGAATTAAAATATTCGTAAAAATACGAAACTTTAGCCATTCGTAGATTGTACAAAGCTTTCGTACATTCTACGAACGCCGTTCGTACTTTCGTAATATGTCGACAAAATTGGTAAGCAGGAAAGAATTAAAATATTCGTAAAAATACGAAACTTTAGCCATTCGTAGAATGTACAAAGGTTTCGTACATTCAACGAACGCCGTTCGTACTTTCGTAATATGTCGACAAAATTGGTAAGATAGAAAGAATTAAAATATTCGTAAAAATACGAAACTTCAGCAGTTCGTAGAATGTAAAAATGCTTTTTACATACTACGAATGTCATTCGTATTAAAAATGGCGGCCGAAATAATAACAAATAGATTATTCGTAGTATGTACAAATGATTGGTATATAGTACGAATGCCCTTCGTATATAAAATGGCGACTGAAGTATAAATGAAGCACTCGTAGAATGCACAAATGTTTGGTACATAGTACAAACGTGATTTGTGATTTATAAAATATTGTCGAAATAATGTATACGAACATTCTTTGAAAACTTCAATCAAGCGTGCTGCGTGCAGCTACTAGATTGTTCTTCTTCAGACCTTCAGTTCAATCAAATATTGCAGAAAGGAAAGACGTTTCCGTATAATAGTGCCAGAAAAAAAAAAAAAAATTAAAAAAAATCTAATTTTTATTTTGTGTAGAAGTCGATTCCGCAGGTAAGCGTTTTAATTTATTAGTAAGTAGTTACTATTGTGTGTGCGAAGTGATAAAGAATTTTTTTTAACGTCTTGTGTGAGAAAAACTGAAGTTACATTTTACGACATTCGCAATAAAAAAATGTAGCGGAAAAATACGTATAGTTATTGGTTTGGAGCATTGCAAATCATTTTGCTCGCGTTGTAGGTAGTAATTTCCTATTTGTGTGTGCGTGAAATAATTTCAGCTTGCTGTAATTCATTTCGGTGATTCGGTACTCATAAATTGGCGCCGGCTCCAGAGGACTAAAAATGTTTCACGCTAATGGCATAGTTCCCCTGCTGAATAACATTATACCTCAATGGTTGCCGGTAAGCCGAGGTCAGTTATCTGACTGATGAGGTACGAAGGCTTTTAGCATGAATTTACTTACAGCGCATACATATAACAGATCGACTACAACAGCCCTAGCAAAATTGTCATTTGCAGCGATGTTTTAAAAAACTGTACCTACATTTTACAAAAACTTCTCATGCACAAAATCTTCGTATTAAGGTAAAACTTATTAGATACATTCTACAAAATCGTTTTTACTTTCAGCCGACATATGCCATTAGATGGGACCCTTCCTACATTGTACGAATAAAATAATTATATATGTATAGCTATTGTACCAACATTTTCCGTTGACGAATAAATTCGTACTTTGTACATAATTATTACGTTCTAAAAAATCTCTTTTATTTTTAGCCGTATTTTACGAAATAAGTATTTTTCCAAAATATAGTCCACCCAAAAAAAATCGTATTATGTACAAAACAATTATTGCATTCCACAAAATCGTTTTTTGTTTTTTTTTTCTTTTCAGAATACGAACAACGAACACCTTAGTACCAGTTTCATGTATTGTACGAATGAAAACTCATTATGTTTTGCAATTGCATTCGTTTTATTTACAAAGACAAATTGTAATATTACGAATGCATTTGTTAGATCCAAAAATATATTCATTCGTACATAGTATAAATATATTTGTTCAATAAATATATGAATTCGTAAAAATTTTACGAACGAATTTGTACATTTTACGAATGCATTCGTAATATTAACAAACATTTGTTCGTACATAGTACAAATATATTTGTTCAATAAATATATGGATTCGTAAAAATTTTACGAACGAATTTGTACATTTTACGAATGCATTCGTAATATTTACAAACATTTGTTCGTACATAGTACAAATATATTTGTTCAATAAATATATGGATTCGTAAAAATTTTACGAACGAATTTGTACATTTTACGAATGCATTCGTAATATTTACAAACATTTGTTCGTACATAGTACAAATATATTTGTTCAATAAATATATGGATTCGTAAAAATTTCACGAACGAATTCGTACATTTTACGAATGCATTTGTCGTATTTCTTAATGTTCGTTTGTAGATTAAACGAATTTGTTTGTAACATATATTTTTTTGTCGTTCGTACATTGTACAAAGAGTGACATGTAATTTCTACAAAGGCGTTCGTCTGCTGAAAACTACAAACGGTTTCGTAAAATGAAATAACTATTTCGTGCATATAACGAATTTTTTTTTTGAGTGTGGGATCGTAAATATTGTTCTAAGAGTCTAATCGTAAAAAAAGGGACAGGGCAAATGGTCATACAGTTACAGTAGCTCATAACAACACTAACACCTACGACAAGAATACGAACCACCGAGCTTTACCTTTTTGTGCATTTTTGATGGCCCAACGCTGCTATTATAAACACCTCTGCAACTTTTGAACCATTAATCATGAAAATTCCTTTTGTTACTTCTTTCATTTTTTGATTACTTTATATTCAGTTCGGGAGGACCCAAGTGACAACTTTTGCAGACACTTTCTGATTAGGTTCTTTCTTGTTGTCTGCATTTCGTTTTGCCGCCATTCTATGCTGTAGCATTTTTGACTGATTACTCTCTGCTGATTGTAAGATTCAAATATAAGTTTTTTCATATGAAGAATGGGGTATCATCAATCCTGGTAGGAACTTTTCTGAAACTAGGAGGTGCGATTGGTTTATTTAAAATCGAGTTTTAGAAAGCACTAAGAGTGGTTCATGACTTAGAAGTTGGCACAAGACAAACAAGGCGAGGCAGCACTTCAAGATATCATGTTTAGGGAAGCTTAAAATATATGAATAGGCAGTGAGCTGTTGCGGCTCGGTATTATGTCGGTCAATGGGAGTTTTTTTTTTTTTTGAAGTCTTTCATCGGTAAAGGGTCCTTTCACCTTGTATACTTTTATCCGCTCCAAGTTGGTTGAGATCTCCTTGCTCATGGTGAATCTTCAGCCTGTAGCGTTAGTGGCCATTGGTTGTACAGGGCATAGCCTTCTTAAACGGCAAGGCCGATGTCACAGTAGAGGTGGCTGTTCCTCCTTAAAACCATGTCAATGCAAACGAGACCGAAAATCACTGAAAGAATTTTGAATTCAAAATGATTCGCTCTCGTTGGCATCAATACTTTGACCATGAATTGTAGAACTTTGAGTTGACCCTGGCCTTCGCCTCCCCTCTTCCCTTAACTCATGTGCTATAAGAAAGGCCTTAAAGTAATTTGTTCTAACCTATGGGTTGATAAGGGTCTAATAGAGATTGTACTAAAGTTTCTTGAAAGTCTATGGAGCGTACGGGCCATTGGCCTTTAGGAACTCACGCAGCGAAGCTTGGCATCCCCCATAACACCCACTGCCGTAGCTGCGCCGACACAAACAAGAGTGAAATAGTGTTTCGTATTCCAGGTAGAGTGGTGCGTGTTGCTTAGATCGGTTTTTGTCGCCTTCGCCACTTCCAAGTCTCTTGAAATGGGTTCCACATATCCTCAAAACCGATAGTGCGACCCTACTAATAAGTTCCCTTGCTCATGTCTACAGGAAAAGATGAGTTCTTTTCTCCTCGTTCTCTATAGGCTGAGAATGATGCTCCATATTCGTACGATGATATATTAGCAACTCCTTTAGATACCAACGCAGAAGTTTGTCTATGGAATTTATTGTCCTTTTGACCGATATTTGTAGGTTTCTGCAATTAAACCGAATTTTCCAACTTTCTGTCTCGTAACATTGGAAGTAACCTCCCAGACAGTCTCGGTTTCAAAGTGCTCACTCCGTTGAGCCATTAACTTCATCTGATATTACAACTTGGTTTCATGTGTCCCTCATCGATGGCATACATTCACCCCCCCGAGAAAAAGAATAATTTTCATATAAGGCCCTTTATGGGTTTGGTTTGGATAACTCGAAATGTATTGATATCACCTCACTACCTCAGTGAAGCGAATGTCCGAAGGTATCATAACAACATTATTTCGACAGTGGAATGAGGTGGACACGAATTACCCAACTCCAATCTAGGGTAAAGCTCTTCCAACACAATGTTCTGGATTACTTTTGTATTCACCTCACAGCGGGATATACATAGCTGCACCACACGTTGTGTGGTCGTTATAATCCTCGTATACAGGCTATACAAGGGCTACGAGCTTGAAGAAGGTTAAAATGGCGAAATGTGCCATCAAATTAATTAGGATAATTCAATGTGTTCCACTGTGTTTGTGACTGGTAATTTAAGGACATGGACCGATATAAATTATGATATAGCTCATAAACAAAGAAATGGCACGCTTTCTCGAATTTTCTTAGGTTACGCATAAGGGTGGTAGGCTTATTGAATTTTTTAATTGAATTGACACCATCAGAGAGTCAACACGACAATGTCTGTCCACGAGTGTGAAATGAAAAATTCAATTTCTACGAAGAGCTAAATATCAACCGTTGGCATAAGATTTGCAGAAGATAGGTAGCTCTTTTAATAAAGTCATAGGAGAATATGTTCAGCAATGGAGTTTTTAAGGCTGTGGACCTTTGCGGAAGGGTGGACACTTTTATGTCAGAAGTAGCACCTTAAATGTCAGGTCTAGTGATCGCAAATTAAAAGCCAGGTTCATGTAGTTGTACGTATGTGTTACACCATCGTACAAACACTCGGTAGTTGCTCTTTTTCGTTTCATTGAAATGTTCTTGGGTGCAGAGTCTTTTATGAACGTCCTTTTTTTAGTTATTGTTGTATTTACGCAAGCCAAAAAAAAAAAAGGGGGGGGAAAGAACTGACTTCAAGCAGTTATCAGAGAGAAGAAGAAGGGTTTTAAGATGGGAATACCATTAAGGTAGCTGGCTTCTCGCAATCAGAACATTCAGGAAAGACCGATTTTCAAGGAAGGTTACTTTGCCGTAAAGTTTGGCCATAATAACTGATCGGCAAACAAAATCTTCTCTCATATAACAGTCCAACAACTCCTGGCAAAAAGGTGTAAGTTCTGCATCTTATATTGTTGTTTAAGTTGAAGCGCAACAACCGTCTAACGGCTCTGCGAAATAAGGCTTCCATGAAATAAGACACCAAAAGAAGAAATGAAATAAGTCCCCAAAATTACTTTTTTATTATTAATTGTTACCCTTCTGATATGGAATGCGTATGGGGGGGGGGCGTTTTGCCCCCCTGCTAGATTAAAAAGTTTCTTTAATTTAAATTAGTTTATCCAATATCAACAATATTAAATAAAAAGTAGTTTTCATTATTTTTAATTTCATTATGAAGTAAACCCCAAATTTGGGTCCTTATTATATTTTGTTTTGGGGCCTAATTTCATAGTATTGGGGTCCCATGCTTATTGAAGTCAAATAAATTAAAACTGTCACTATGCCGGGCAATCAGTGGCTTTGGCATTAGCTCATAAGAGGAAGACTTAGTCAGATGTACTTTTTTCCTCCTTAAAGTAATGCACTCTGCATGCACGGTTAAAAATCCTAACTTCAACGCCCAGAAAATATTAAAATTTAATGTTTTGCTTATATTCAAATTAAACAACTAATAAAAGATTAATTAGTTTTAAATAATGTCCGCTATTAAAAAATATTTCTGAAATATTAAATTTTAGCACATTGACTGCCATGGCTATCATATATGATAGCCATGCAGCCTAGTGAAAGAATTTGCATTAAAATTACTTGAGGTGCCATGGCTATCCTATTAAATAGCCAGGACTAAGTTCGTCCTAAAATTTAAGGATGCATTGCCAATAAATTATATGGCATTTAATTATTGTTTTATTTATGCTAAATAATGGAAATAACCAAATATTTTGTGTTGGCACCCCAAGAAATTTATATTAAATTAATTTAAATTAAATTTTAAAATTATGTAAAATATTATACGTCCTGATGTGGCGGATTAAAAACCGAAATAAAGCGGTGCCGTGAAATAACGCTGAGCGAAATAATGCCGAATCTTAAAATTCTGTGTTATTTCACATTGACAAAGTGAAATAATGCCGAATATGAATATTGCTTGAGAAATAAGGCCGAAGCAAATGTTTTCAGAATTGCTGATATATAAATATAATATCTGGGTGACCGAGCTTTGCTCGGTTATTACTATTTATTGTAGTTTTAAAAACAATACAAATTAAAAAATACCTATATATATTTAAACATGAACATAGGTATAAAAAAATGTATGTCGCCTAAATGCCGGTAGATGTCTTACTTCTTTCCTTTTACTATGACGCGGACGACAAGAAACGAGTGTTACGAGTTCGAATCCCGCTCGGTGACTTACTTTTCTTTTTTTTTTTTATATGTTCAAGTTTACATATATTTTTTTTAATTTGTATTGTTTTTGAAATTACAATTGGTCGCCCAGGTACTGATAACTAAAGTATGATACGAAATGTTGGAAGTCGCATTAGAAGTTTCATTTCAAAAATACTACCCTATTAAATTATATGTGTATTATCAAATCAAACTAAAACAAGTAAATGAAATAATGAGGACGCTACTCTTTGCTAACGGACGCGCTGGCCTGTAACAGGTATACTACGCCCATGCGTTCGAGTGCCACGTATTCACTATAACAACCATTAAATGAAAAATCTTGAACTCAATTTATACACCACCATCCACCATCCGTCCATCACCACACCACACGTCATCATCCATCTGCGCATTTCCTCAGAAAGACATTGTCGCTGTTTTTTTTTTTCATATGAACGTGCTTGTGCGATGTGCGCCACAAAACCACCCCAAAGCAGAACAACGATCAAGAACCGCGGCTGCTGATAATATTCGATTTGAGAAAATAAATTTATTTTTTTCGTGTTAGATTTTAGGTTGTAGCTCAGCTTCTAGAGGACATAGAAAGCTGATTGATGGCTTGAAATAACTATTAAAGTGTTGGCTCTCCTACGTATTTTTTTTGTTTGCATTGATTAAGAATTGTTTGTGTAATGGCGAGTAAAAGGCAGTAAAGTCAGAAAAATAAGCTCAAAACGCATGAAAACTCGAAAACACGCGTTTTCCCAAACATAAGACTAACCTAGATCAATTGCTTACCCCCGAAAACCCCCATATACCAAATTTCAGCGAAATCGTTAGAGCCGTTTCCGAGATCACAGAAATATATATATATACAAGAATTGCTCGTTTAAAGGTATAAGAATATCTGGGTGACCGAGCTTTGCTCGGTTAGTTATTATACTATCCGAAAACCCCAAAATACCAAATTTCAGTGAAATCGTTAGAGCCGTTTCCGAGATCACAGAAATATATATACAAATGTATATACATACATACATACAAGAATTGCTCGTTTAAAGGTATAAGATTAAAACAAAAACCTTGAACTCAATTTCTATATACAGCACCTCCACCCAGCGATGCCAACCTAGGCTTTTTATGCCTTTTAGGCATTATTTCATTAGCTTAGGCTTTAAGGCTTTTTTGTTTCCAAAAACGCATCTTTTTTCTATTTCAAATATTTATTTATTTTTTGATCTGATGGACTAAAACTGTGTTTGTTTTGTTCAATGCTATTTACCTACCTACTCATGAAACTAAAGTCATGAATTTTGTTCCTATTTCTTCTGTGATTTATACATAATTTTAGTTTTTTTTGGAAATAAAAATTGTTGTTGTTAATTTTGTTATATTTGTGTTTAATTTTTGATTTATTGTTCCAATTTACATAAAAAATTTTTTTAGGCATTATTTTATTGAAAAAGGCATTTTTTTTTCTCAAGTTAGGTTTTTTTTCGTCAAAATTGGTTGGCAACGCTGCTCCACCATCCGTCCATCACCACACCATACGTCATCATTAGGGTTCGGATTTCCATGCAAATGCATGTTTTTTTATGAACACCTTGGATGCAAGGCAACTTATTATGTATACGTATCATGAAATTTCCTTTAAAATGGCATTTAACCGTTAGTGCATATTTTTGCATATTTTACTATAAATGCATACTTTGCAATTTTTGTGCATATTTTACTATATTTGCATATTTTGCATATTTTTTATAATATTAATTCATATTTTTGGAGCAATGACGAAAATTACACAAAAAACTTTACCGGCGATGAGATTTGTTTTTTTCAAAAATGCTCCACTAACTTCAGTTGACGTCGAGAGATCTTTTTCGTTGTATAAGGTATTCTTAAGACCGAATCGCCAACGTTTTGAATTCGAAAATTAAAAACAAAAAATTTCATGATCTATGCAAATAAAACTTTTCAAAATGAATTAAGCAATTAAGCAATTTATTTTAAATTGTTTATTTTTATTAAACAAAGGAAGATGTTTATGCTTACGTTAACTGTGTTTTTTTTTTTTTTTTTTAAATGTTGATCTCGTTTTAAGTTATTATTTTATTAAATAATAAAAATAAAAAAATTTAACGTATTCTTATAGACTGAAGAAAATGTGTATTTAAATTGAACCGAAATTAAGTTTAACTAATTTTAAGTGCATATTTTAAATGCATACTTTGCATTTTTAAGCGCATATTTTAAGCGCATATTTTGAGATCTTTAGTGCATGAAAATCCGAACCCTAGTCATCATCCATCTGCGCATTTCCTCAGAAAGACATTGTCGCTGTTTTTTTTTTTCATATGAACGTGCTTGTGCGATGTGCGCCACAAAACCACCCCAAAGCAGAACAACGATCAAGAACCGCGGCTGCTGATAATATTCGATTTGAGAAAATAAATTTATTTTTTTCGTGTTAGATTTTAGGTTGTAGCTCAGCTTCTAGAGGACATAGAAAGCTGATTGATGGCTTGAAATAACTATTAAAGTGTTGGCTCTCCTACGTATTTTTTTTGTTTGCATTGATTAAGAATTGTTTGTGTAATGGCGAGTAAAAGGCAGTAAAGTCAGAAAAATAAGCTCAAAACGCATGAAAACTCGAAAACACGCGTTTTCCCAAAAATAAGACTAATCTAGATCAATTGCTTACCCCCGAAAACCCCCATATACCAAATTTCAGCGAAATCGTTAGAGCCGTTTCCGAGATCACAGAAATATATATATATACAAGAATTGCTCGTTTAAAGGTATAAGATAAGATAAAGGATATTTTTAATTTGCAGAAATGAATGTAACTACTATTATATATGTATATGTATATAACTAAAGTCTAAATGCTGAAATAACTAGAGGCAAAATTAGTGAAAATTTGTGAATTTTTACTATTATTTACTCAAAATTCGCCCAAATTTTTTGTTTTTATTTTATTTTCTCAAATTCTCAATGCTGAAACAACAGAGGGGGAAATTTGAAATGTATTTATAAACTCAGAGTGAAATACGGTCGAACAAGGAAATTCGGCGTTATTTCAATGCACCAATTAAGTAGTGAACAGGTTGAAAGGTAAATGAAATATTATTATTGATATTCCTAACAGATGGAGATAAGTTTCAATGCAAAAGTATTTACATTAAGCCCTTATTGATATTCGAAAATTAAAGAAATTGAATAAATTTGTTTTCGAATTAAATAAACTGCAGATTAAAATATAATAAATTTTCACCTCAAATCCAATACTTCTTTTGCTTTTTATAAACCCTACTCACTTACTCAGGTGGCACTACAGTTCGCAGTGAACGTGGGCCTCAATCAACATGACTCTTCAACTAGCCCGGTCCTTAGCTAGCTGCCTCCAAACGTGCACTCCAAGTTGATTGAAGTAGTAGGCCCTCTGTGGTGGATTCGAAGACTCTGCGGGTCGGAGCATTGTTGTCCATTCGCTCTACATGTCCCAGCCATCTTAGCCGCCCAATGCGCAGTTCAGCTCGTAAAGTTCGTCGTTGAATCTCCTTCTCCAAACCCCATCAACGCAAAAAGGGTCGAACATTTTGAGAAGTTGGGCTCGAAACGACCAAGAATATCCTCATCCTCTTGTAATAAAGTCCATGCCTTAGCGCCGCAGAGCAGGACTGGGATGATTAGGGTCTTGAATAGGGTTAGCTTGGTGTTTCGGGAGAGGTCCTTACAACCCAATTGCCTTCTTAACCCAAAAAACAGCGGTTGGCAAGAGTTATCCTTCGTTTAATTTCTGACGAGGTAGACGAAGCCCCTGACTTCCTTAAAGCTGTAGCTGTCTATTGCGACATTTTGTCCATTTTTTCCGCTTCAGCTTCAATACTAGCAAACGCACCAGTGACAGCTCGCTGCGTTCTGCCAATTATATCTATGTCGTCAGCGTATGCTAGTAATTGCACAGACTTGAAATATTTTAAGTACTATGTTGAAGAAGTCGCATGATGGCGCATCACCTTGTAAGAATCCGTATTTGACATAGAAAACTTCTGTGAGGGAGCAGCCAGTGAAAGAGTTCTCCATACTCATCCACATCCTGCACAGATGGACGAGTTTTGCGGGGATGCAAAAACCAGACATGGCTTTGTATAGCTCGTCCCCATAAATGCTATCGTACGCGGCTTTAAAACCAATTAAAAGATGAGTGTCGATATTAAATTCTTGGTTAGCTTCCAGGATTTGCCGCAGTATGAATATTTGGCCGAGAGTGGACTTTCCGGCGTTCACATATTACAGATAAGATCTTATAGAAAGTAGACTAATCGTCCCCATCAAAACAATTCGACTACTCGTCACTGCTTTTGATCCTTCCTGAAGCTATTCCAACAAGTGCGAATCGTGGAGCGAAGACAAACAAAGAAAGACAAATCAACATAGCACTTTATTGGCTTTAAGATCCCATCTCGACAATGATAGCAAAGAGGCTGTTCAACACTTAATGTATGTTCAGGTTCACACCTCCTTCGAGCATCCCCCAAGGGGAATAACTGACATTGACATGCCTTCTCTATCGTCTGTCGTGTAACTTTATGGATTCAACCTTTTCAGATAATTACCAACTACTCCTATACACGCCTTACGCGCAATACTGATTGCTGTTGACACACAGAAAATTAATGATCCTTCTTCCTAAATAATGAGTTCACATAACAACACTTTGCAGAGTAAACGAAATTGAACATCCGATACCAAAACAAATGAACCGAGGGAATTGATTACGCACATCAATTAAGTGCTTCGTTGTTGTCTTGCACACATTCTTCCACTTTATTCAGTTGCCTGGCCAGTTATATTTCCAATACAAACTCGTATAACTCATCACTTACCAATTCATCTGTACACACACTCACACCTGTCTGCGTTTCAGATTGATTACGTTTATCTGGCCAGAAGGATCCTTGTTTCACAGTATGCGGGGTCCAGTAGTACCTACCGTAGTCTATAATGGAAATGGTCAACATATTTAAAGAGCCAAGACGAGAAATGCCAACATGCCCTTAATATAGCTTATTTATTATAGGTACTTTCGCTTTGGGCTCCAGCAGGATCAGGCTATTTCTCGTCCTGGGCTAGGATAACAAGGTATTTGACAGTGTTGTTAATTTTTTTTTTTTTGTACGTAAGCCCATAAGAGATTATATGCCTTGGCAATTTGTTGTCGCTTTATGTACACTCCCAACTTTGCTCTAATCGCACTCGGTAATGGGAAAGTAATACCACGAAGCCCCTTTAGGATCCTTACACCTCATAGACTCCAATGTTATCTGAAACAAAACCTGTCTAGACGCCCCCATCGGTAGTGTATAATCGGAGCTGTCTTACCAACTGGGTGTCCTTCGGAAATAGAAATTTGCCATCTTTTGGACATCCCCCAGAATGAAGAAAAAAGAAAGTGCACGACTGGGTCGAACGAAACTTTCTCGTTGATCACAAGTTAGGTTGGTTGTTTTCTTATTTTATTAGGGAGGTACGTATACAAATCTGAGAAGCAATGCTAGGAAATGGACAAATGTTGCATAAAATCCATTTTTGAGCTATCCATCTGATATGGCAGTAAGTATATCAAATAAATATGTGAGTTTTTATAAGTTAGAGCTCTAGTAACAGCCATTTGTCGCAACTTCTGATTAGAGAGTTTTAACGGCCTACTGTACTATTTTACAAGCTCTTATACTTTACAAGATTCTTGGGTTAAGGGATATAAGTAATCGTATTATACTAGAAGTTTCTGTTTTCTCAGCTGTTGCATGTGTTTATTTTTGACTGGAATAAATTAGTGACGCTGGTGACGCAGAGAATTGTTTTTGAAGTTGATTTAGCAGCTATAAACTGAATATCCCGATGAACGTGTGTGAGGGTGCAAATGAAGTGAGACTCCCCCCCTCTGTTGGTTCAATACTCAGAATTTGAGAAAATAATATAAAAACAAAAAAATCGGGCGAATTTTGAACTATTATTTTCTAAAATTGTCCTTCTAGTTATTTCAGCATTTGGACTAAAGTTATATATAAAATATATAAGAAAGCTCCTGGTCATGATTTGATCACGGGAGAAGTTCTCAAAGTTCTACCAAGAAAAACATTAATTAAGCTTCTTCATATTATGAATGCCGCGCTCAGACTAAAACACGTGCCGAGTCAATGGAAAGTTGCGGAGGTCATAATGGTTTAAAAACCAGGAAAACCGCCAAATGAAGTAAAGTCGTATAGACCAATTTCCCTTGTTTCAGTTTTATCCAAAGTTTTCGAGAGAATTTTACTAACGCGCCTACAACCGGTTATAGAATATAATAATCTTATTCCTGACCACCAGTTTGGGTTCAGAACCAAGCATTCCACGATTGGCCAAGTGCATAGAATTACTGACGTAATTGAGAAAGCATTTGAAGAAAAAAAGATATGCTCAAGCGTATTCCTTGACGTCTCACAAGCCTTTGATAAGGTGTGGCATGACGGCTTAAAATTTAAATTACGACTAGTTCTTCCCGTACGCCTATATGATATTTTAGAATCATATCTCGGGAATAGACTCTTCCATGTTAGACATGGAAACGAACACTTAAGCTTAAGGAAATTTCGGCCGGCGTGCCGCAAGGAAGTGTCCTTGGAACCCTTCTCTATTTGTTATATACTCGCGATATACCAAGAGAAGATGGCACTACTCTCGCTACGTTCGCCGACGACACCGCTATCCTAGCAGTAGGTAACACTATTGAAGAAACGACGGCAAAACTGCAAATCGCACTGAATAAGGTAAATGAATGGACGAGGGACTGGCGTATCACCCTCAACGAAACTTAATTCTTCCTCACGTGAATTTCACGTATAAGAAAACAAATGACTTGCCAATTTTTTTAAACTTGGCTCGAATACCCTTTGCAAACGAGGCCAAATACCTGGGAATGACACTCGACGCAAAGCTGAAATGGAATCCGCACGTGAAAATGAAACGTAAAGGATTCGATATCAAAAATAGAGAAATGTACTGGTTACTCGGAAAACATTCCCAGCTCAGTACCGAAAACAAACTGCTTCTATACAAGCAAGTGCTAAAGCCGGTGTGGACCTACGGTATACAACTCTGGGGTTGTACCAAGAAAACAAATGTCAATATTCTACAAACTTTTCAAAATAAAGTGCTTAGAGAAATTGTACAAGCACCATGGTATATTAGAAACGACGATATCCACAGAGATCTCGGAATTCCAACAATTGAAGCTGAAACTAGAAGCTTCGCGAGAAAGCATAGAAACCGACTAATCGGACATGTCAAAAATACGGTCCGACAAATTTTGAACGAGAACAATTTATTGCGCCGGCTACAAAGAACGAAACTGTTCGACTTGGCAAGATAAGATTAACCGCGTCTAAATTGCGGAGCATGCAGGATCTTTCATTGGAAAGTAGCCTGTCAAAAGTTTTTATTTCGTTATAGAAAAATTGCTTGATAAGTTATATCTTAGTTGCAGTATCTAACAATCTTTCGAAGGGTGGTGTTTTTAGTCAGTAAAAATCTGACACTACTATGAGCACGCGCTTGCTATTCTCATAGTGTCTTTGGAAGATTTTCACCTACCCACGGTCAAAAAAAAAAATAATAATAATAATTGCGCTTGCACAAAGTGAAATAACACCGAGTTTTGGAAGTCGGCGTTATTTCACGACACCACACAGATCGCCTTTTGTGTATTCATTTTTGAGAAATAATTAAAAAAATTACTTACCGTTTACCGATCTTTTTGAAATAAACCAAGTACGGAATCTAACTAGAATACCTACTGATATTATCCTTAATAGGTATTTTGATCGAAATCGTTAGAGCGGTTTTTGGAAAATTTGTCAGACAAAGCAGTCACAAATATTGCAATGTTCAGTTTTAAAAATAACTACTATTGCTTAGCTATTTAGCTGAAAATAGAGTACAAGTTATTAATCGGAATGTAAGCATTATGTGGTTTTTAAAGTTTTATCGAAGTAGAAAATGGGGTTTTCGGGATACGAGCAGTTTTTAAAATTAGCGTTTTTCGCTGATTGTAAATGAAAATTAAGGACGCAATACTTTTGAGAGCATCAATTTTACTCTATTCGTGAATTTTGGTCGAAATCTTTATTGCCATTTTCAGGAAAAGCGAACTAAATTAAAAAAAAAATGATTTTTTCAAAAATCCATTGAGCGATAAAGCAGTGAAAAACTGAGTCTGCTATTAAGATAGAAATGACCATAATTATTACCTTAGAAATGATTTTTTGTTACAATCGGAGGGACCGTTTTCGGGATATGTCCAAATTTCAAAAGTACCTACCGTTATACGTTTTTTGTTTTTTTTTTTTTTGCGAAAACCTGAGTACGCACTTACGCAGTCACCTACTTAAGCTGAAATATTAATTTTGGTTGAAATCGTTAGAACCTTTTTCGAACAAATCAAACTGGTAAACATTTTTATGGGAGGTACCATTAATATTGGGGTTACCATACAAAAAACAAAATGGCCCCGAGGCCCGAACTGTAAGCCCCCGAAAGGCCAGAATTTAGTTCGCCTTAAGAGCCCAAACCTTAAATAAATGTTGCTTCCAATATCGTTGCTCAGAAAGAAGCCCAAAAATCGTTGAAAATTTTGGTATTTTTCAGACTTATTCTCACCGAGGTTTTTTTTTTTTTTTTTGACTTCTACGGATTTTATTTGACTTCTTTTTTTCTGCTATTGGATTTTGTCAAACCAAAAAGCCTGCAAAATGAATTGGTGTACGTGCAACTTGACCGACTTTTCGATGTTACTTGACTGCAAGAGTGCTGCCAAGTTTTAAAAGTGCGGGTTGGTTCGAAAATATTTCTTTTTTTAGTTTTGTGAAAGAATAAAACAAACAAAATTAACACACAATGTGTAAAACGATATGTAGCCCAAAATTGTGTTGGGCGCTCATGGACGAAATTTCTATCGTTTTTTAAGTAAAAAGATAGCCCAAAATACGACAAAGCGCCCAATCTGGCAACCGTGGCCCCCAATCTCCAAATCCGAAGTTTGAACAAAACCGGTCAGCCTTTTAGGCTGTGATCCTCGGCACAGACGGATAGACGGACAAGATTTTGACGAATACAATATCTTTCCCTTACTACGCAATGGAAAAAGTTAAAAATACGAAAACGAAATTATTATACATACCTACTCCCCATCCCCCCCTCTGTTGTTGTTACTGTTTCTGCTGTACCATGTATTCCTGTATATTCCGCAACAGGGCATTAAATTGGAAGTGGCTTCCTTCTTACGCCATCGCATCTTCCCACTCACAATTTATCTAATATACAGTAGGAAAAAGTGGGTTTCACCCTGGCAAGTAAAACCGAGAGCGCTGTTTCAACCTAATCTATCCAATTTGGAGCAGCGAAGTTTTCAACTTTGTTTGCTTTTCATTTCTTGTGGCGACGTGATTGATACTACATTAACTTTTTTTTTTCCTTTTGCCTATTCAAATAATCTTGACAAAAAAAATGTGCGGACTGTTAACATGCGTGTGACAGTTTTTAGTTACAGTGTTGCTGAAGTCGTAGAATGTGCCGAAGCGGACCGGGAGCCAATGTGTGTTGGGTAAGATTTTTAATTAATTAATTTTACGGACTGAGTTTGTATTTTTGGAAAAACTTTCCATTCAACTTATGGATTGAATTTAAAAGAAATACACTTGTCTGGCGACAATAGTAAGGTGCACTTGTGTTTTCTTCGATTTATAAAAAGAACTGTCAGTGGGAATTGCATTCCGTTTGATAGAAAAGTTTTATTGTACAACTTTTGTCGATTGGAGGTGGAGAAATGATCATAAAGATCCAGTGGGATGTGAGAGGTAGAAGTTTTAGAGAAGAACAAAATCGATTAAGGGTTTCGAGGAAAATGCATTCTCGGTGACAAAAAGGTGAGCAACAATTTGTTTGTGACACCAGTAATTACAAAAAGATTTTGAGATAATTTTTAAAAGTGAACAATCTAAGGTCTGACGCAAATTTGGTGAGAACGGAATACCACTTCGTCAACACTTGGCTAGGAAATGTACCGTCTATCCATGAAAATGTATGCGGATAGGATAGTCACGAGGACTCTCCATAGTTATCGATTTTCCGCCACCGATTCTAAATCAACAGATGGCAATCCACACAAAATGGTAGAAAAAAAAAAGAGATGTCGGGCACGGGCCTAATTAAGAACAAGAAAAAAAAATGGCCGGTTCATCGTTTGTGTGAGTTTTCATAATTTGCAGATGAACCTTCATATGGTGATTTCGAACGGTTGAATTAAGAAGCTTCTCCAGGACAGTTCTAGAGCCCGATGTTTGCCAGACAGTGCAGAGAAACCCTCGAGAAGAAGTGTGTGTGTGTTTTTTTTTTCTTCCGGAAACAGAACCTTAAACCCCTCGCTCAGTAGTCCAGCACACTTACCACACAGTACTTGCCCTGCCGATGTTTTGGGGCATAAATTCCATGGTCCAATTCCAACATCGAATTTGAAATAATACTCCAGTTTCGAAATTACATGACCATTCGCAAGATAACTTAGCTTCGGGACTAAGTTAGATCTCATAGAGTGACCTTTCTGTCTCAAAGCCGGACGAACCAACACGCTCAAAAATTGGCTCTAACTGAGTGTGATTTTGAATTTTAAAAAATGGGTTAAGTTAAGATTACCTTAGTCTTTTCTGAAAAAACGAGTACATATTTGTTGTTAAGAACTACCGGGATAGAAACTAGTAAAACTAATAAAATTTGAGACTTTCTTAACTGAATATAATAATCTATATATATATATAAAAAAGGTGTAAAAAATGTATGGTAATTCATCAATTGAGAACGGTTGGGCCGATTTGACTCAATTTTTTTTTAGCGGTTCGTAATTATAATGAGAAGGTCTTTACGAAAGAAAATTTTGGAAAAACCATCCGGAAAAGTCGGGAAATAGGAAAAAACGAAAATTGATTTTTTTATGGAGTTTTGTGTGCAATTGTTAGAATGGAAAAATAGAAAATTCGTAGTGGAAAACTCGGAAAATTCCGGAAAAACGTGAAAAATTAGATTTTTTTTAAGTCACTATATACAAAACAAATTAAAATGTACTTAGTCAGTTTTACCTGTCAGCCGACGAGGTTTTTTGATTTTCTATTGAGCAAAAAATGTAGGTACGCTTTCGAGTTTTGCCGTTTTGCGATGAGACGACTACATCCACTTGTGACGCCATCGCTACGAGACGCGACCAACATTGGTTGTTTGACCATTCTCCCAGCTACTTATGTTTGAAGCCCGCGCCACATGCATGAGTACGCTCAAGATGCGATGACGTACGTGCGGAATAATGGACGCCCGGATTTATTCACCACGTTCACTTGCAATCCGAAATGGCCCGAAATAACGAATTTTTTGCTAACATGATAAAGAGTCAGCGATCGACATGACATCACTGCACGAGTATTCAAAAAAAATATCAGAGTACTCATGGATTGCATCTTTAAGCAGAATGTTTTTGGCGCACTCCGCTGTTGGATGTACTCGGTTGAATGGCAGAAGCGTGGTTTACCGCATGCACACATTCTGCTTTGGATGGTCGACAAGATCCGACCAGATCATATTGATTCGATCATTTCTGCCGAAATATCAGATCCACAAACTGATCCGGAACTGCATTCTGTTGTGACAACGAACATGATCCATGGCCCTTGCGGAGTTCACAACCCAGACTCGCAGTGCATGCAAAACGGCAATTGCACAAAGCGTTTTCCCCATCCGTTGGTGGCTGACTCAATCAGTGGAATCGACTGATATCCATTGTATCGGCGTCGTTCTCCAAATGACAACGGCCGATCAATTGTGATGAAAGTGAAAGGAAACGATGTCGTCGTCGATAACCGCTGGATCGTTCCATATTGTCCGCTTTTGTTGAAAACGTTCTCAAAAACGTTTCGCACCGGAAAACAAATCGAAAAACATTGTTCATCATATCGCTCTCTACTGATTTCGATTCCATTAAAATAAATCACCTTGAAATTTTAACTATCTGTGTTTTTTTATCATTTATCATTTTAGTTTATCTGAAGGCGTTTAATTGGGGCGAGACGAAGTTCGCCGGGTCCGCTAGTTGAAATCTAAAACAAATAAAAGTTTTTGTATGTATTTTATAAAAAAAAAAACTGTGTTGTCATAAAACGAACTGATATAATCTGGCAAGATCTTAAAACGTTTTTTTTTTTTTTTTTTTTAATATTTTTTCTACATCAAACTTATACAGAATTAAATACACTATTTAAAATTTTTTTTAAAAATCTACTTCCCTTTTCTTGAATCTACTTCACTTTTTGGGTCAAATCTTCAAAAAAATTTTTGAAGTGGCAACGCTGTCCGCAACCAATTTTCTAGATAAATGTCAATCAATTGGTTAGATTAAATTTAAATTAAAGAGTTAGTCAGTTACAACCGAGAAAATTTGGAGGAAATTTATAAATTTGTAAAGATTTCCAATAAGTGATTTTTGTTCCTAGCAAGCCTTTCTGCAAACGGTTTCGATCAAAGATTCATGGTAAGTTTTACAGGAAATGAACTTCCGTTCCTGTTCAGGATCTGATTTAAGTTACTGCTCCTAAATAAAAGTGGGGTCAGTCTTTTGTATGAACTTGAAAGTCTAGGAGAAAATGTAAAGGACTCCCTTATGTACGATGAAACCCAGGTTCTTAATTGGACAGATTATAGAAGATGATTCTTTTCAGATTTTCAATGACTGGAATGGTATGGTTTTGTTTTAAGGTAATCGAATGCCACTAAGGGCACAAGCGTATTAAGAATTTTAAACACATTTTTGACGAATGTAGCGTAATGTTAAAAGAGCAAGAAAGAGGGAAACAGAAGAACTGTGAGTTTGTTTCATTAAAACCCGTAATAGAGGAGACTACCTATCGGCTTGGCTACAAGCACTCGTTGTGTTCAGCTCCTTCCTCATTTTGTACCCAACTCAACCTTCGGTATTTTTCAAGCAGGCTTAGTTGTGAGCTTAGGTAAGCTTACTTTAGTTTGAGTGAGACAGACTGAAAATGAAAGTGTGACCTCTGCATCAGCACAACAAACAAGTCATTCAATTTCAAGAATCAATTTCAGTTAGTACAATGTCAAAAGGACTAAAACAGAGTGACATTGATGAAGCAAGACGAAAATAATCCTATGAAATTTGGGAATCCATAAAAAAGAAATACAACAATAAATCTAGTACAAATAACCATTTTATTGAAGCCAAAAACACAGTTAGATACTGCTGCTGTGCCTATTAAAATGGATGCCGTAAAGAAAGAAAGGCATGACCTAAAGACTAAAACCTTTATTGGAAGGATGTTCAATATTGTATAAATAGTGACGACGATGGTTTGATTTAATGATTTCATTCATATGGTTTCCTTTTCTTCACTCGCCTGTTCGTAGTTTAGCGGTGTAATTAAGCATTTGATAGATTCATGAACTCGGGTGTGACTCTATATTGGTTTATAAGGAATTTACGCAAACATTGGATTGATGATACAAACTGCTCTGGAATGCTGGAGGAAATATTGTACCTGGAACTTTGTTACTATGCTACGCCATGCCAAGATTTTGAGCAGTGAATAGAGCTAATGACTCTCCTCTAGTAGTAGACCGAAATTAACCAAATACGTCAACGTTACCTAGGTAAGTTCTACCTCAAAGCAGCCGACTTAGCTGCCAGCTCACCCAAAGAGTAAGCCGCCTTTCTAACAAACTGTGGCATCATAGATGAGCTCTAAATGGAGGATATCACAATAGGCCCACTTGTGGCCGAATTGATCTGGGATACACTATACCACCTTTACCCATAATCTAATGAAATCTAGACTGAAATTTGCTGTGTGTCACTGCGTCAATGGAGCGTTTCGTCAGAAACATTTTACTCATACATACATAAACGCCGTTTGAAATTGTTGCTGCGGTAGGACTCTAGTCGAAAAAACAAAACACCACCATATGTTGGGCAAATGAACTAAAATGCCTCGGTCTTGGACCCTTAGGAATTAAGGAAGAAAATTTTGAAACCCGGCAGGAGGGCAATTGAGAAAAGGAAACTGGAAAAAAATCTAATCGCGATCCACTGAATAATGTACTGGAAACCCATTTTTCAGACTGCACTCTGAGAAAAACAAGAGCACGACTTGGTCGAACAAAACTTTCTCGTTCATCAAAAGTTCTGTTTTTCTTATTTCTGAGAAGCAATGCTAGATAAAAGAAACGGTTCATAAAATATAGACGAATGAGGGAATGATTTTCTTATTAATGAGGCTAGTTTAAGTTGCCAATGATAGGAAGTATTGTTCGTGATATATGGATATCTTTAGGGTGGGGCTGCAAATGCAATGGGATTTTCTGATTCTGTGGTTTGCTAGAAATAAGTTTTGCATTTTTAATGTCTGTTACAGTGAGTGAGTTTTAAAAATATATATGAACACAGATCGGTTTTGGTAGTCCTTTTTGAGAAATAATTGAAAACCAGATTTATTCGAAATTTTGAGATAAACTAAGTACGAGGTCTTGAGCGGTTTGTGTAAAATTTGGCAGACAAAACAGCACCATACAATGGGCGTACCAGAACCCGAAAAGGATAGGGGTTTGAAGCTAAATTTAAAATGTACAAAATAACCGTCATTCGATTTTTAGCTTTCTCCAAAGATATTGTTTTCGTACAGAATTTCGAACTCGAGATGTTAATCAATTCTGACATTACGATGATACACGAACTTAAAAAAGTGGGTCGCAAAATTCTGTCCGGTCTGTCCGTCTGTCTGTCTGTCTGTCCATCCGTCCTTCCACAGACCTACAGCCTAAACGGCTGCCCGGATTTAGTTCAAACTTCGGATTTTGAGTTTGTGGGCTTACAGTTCGCGGCCGTTTTTTATGCACCTCAATATTTATGGTAGGTACTTCCCATACAAACTTTTCGCACCAGTTTGATTTGTTCGGAAACGGCTCCAACGATTTAAATGAAAATTGATATTTAAGCTTAACTAGGTGAGGTTACCAGACTGCATACCCAAATTTGGGCTAAAAATTCGAATAAAGGTACTTTTGAAATCTGGGCATTATCTCGAAAACGGTCCATGCGATTGTAACAAGAATGCATTTCTAGGGTAATATGGTCATTTCTTACTTAATGGAAAACTCAGTTTTTCTCTGTATTATCGTAAAATGGATTTTTGAAAAAAGTCATTTTTTAAAAATTTAGTTTTCCTTAGTTTACCTGAAAACGGCACTAACGATTTTGACCAAAATGCAAACTTAATGTAATATTGATATTCTTAATATTGTTGCGTTCTGAATTTTTAATTCGACTTACCGGAAACGCTAATTTTAAAAAATGCTCATATCTCGAAAACCCCATTTTTGACTTCGATAAAACTTTAAAAACCAAGTAATGCTTATATCGCGAACAATAACGTGTAATCGGTTTCCAGCTATATAGTTAACAAATAGTATTTTTCAAACTCAACATTGCCATAGTTGGTACTGTTTTGTCTGCCAAATTTTACAAAAACCGCTCTAACGATTTTGATCAAAATACCTATTAACGATAATATCAGTATTAGGGTTGCCATATTTTGCTCGCAGCTCGACGGGACAAATTGCATAAATATGGAAAAAAAAAACCCGGGATTTATAAATTTCTCCCGGGACATAAGAAAAAATAATTTTTATTCATTTGAATGACAGCTGTCAATTTGAAAAAAATACTTGGGGACGTCCGGATTCTAGCTTAGTAAGTCTGACACCTGACGTTGACGTCTGGCAACGCTAATCAGGGCTCTCATCGCGTAGTAACACTAAAATAGTTGAATCGTCTGGACGACGTCGTTTTGGACGATTCACTACTGCTTCGTATAACACATAGAACTGTCAAATACAGACGATTGAACGATTGCTATTTTACAATCGTTTCATACTCTTTTCTGGTTGCATCTTGCTTTTTTTAGTTTTTATTACATTTTTAATAAAAAATAATAATAAGAAAAATGCGTCGACACTACAATGTGTTGTTTTTCGACGACGACGAAGAAAATGAAAATTCGGTCCGACTAATGCGAATACGAAGGACGCTAAGAGATGCATCGGATCCTCTTTCACTTCCAACAAAAAGGTGAATATATTATAAACTATTTCTAAACAATAAACTTGCTGAATTGAATTTTCTGTATTCCCAAGTAAAACCTTTTCGAGCTCGTCCTCATTCTCATCCATCTCAGAGTTGTCATCTTCTAGTTTTGTGTCGTTCACTTCGATTGCACCATAGCAATTCGAGCTGCTTCCTGCAACAGCACTCCGTAGGGAGGCCATCTGAATTGCTTTTTCCTCAAGATCGGATATCGGAATTTGATCAGATGGCCCACCCCCTTTTTTTGAATTGAAAGCAGATTTAGGCTGCATTTTTTTTTTCGCGCGATATTTGAAATCTATCCAAACCTAAAATAGGTAAACAAATTCATTTTGTAACTGCCAAAAATAATTTCTTGTGAGATTCATATTCTACATTTAGCTTTCTCCAATCAGAAACCGACTTTGTGGGTAGCCCAATAGCATTCAATTGTCCAGTTAAATCTGCCCACAGTCTGTTTTTGGTATTCCTTCCTTTAATCGTTTTGGGTACCCATATAATTTTTTGCCATTTCAGGGTGCTCATCCATGAAATGGATGAGGCATTCTAATTGCCTTGGCGTTGCTGACCTAGTGAGTAAGTTAGTAAATGAATTAATTGACAAATAACGGGTGATTTTTTAGCTGGTTTGGTTTTGGCAACACTGGTTTTGACAGCTGACGTGTGTTTAGTACCTTGTGTCACTGTCAAACAGCTTCAGTTTGGTTTGCAATTTAACCATGGATCGTCTTACAAATGAACAACGCTTGCAAATTATTGAATTTTACTATCAAAATTCGTGCTCGGTTCGAAATGTTCATCGCGCGCTGCTTCCATTTTATGATCGGCATTCTCGACCTTCTGAGCAGTCTATTCGGAAGATTGTGACCAAATTTCGCACCAAATTTACTTTGTTGGACATTAAACCACAAACACGTTTACGTACTGTGCGTAGTGAAGAAAATATTGCGGCCGTATCAGCTAGAGTGACAGAAGACCGCGAAATGTCGATTCGGCGCCGTTCCCAGCAGTTAGGCCTTTGTTACAGCACTACGTGGAAAATTTTGCGGAAAGATTTGTGCGTAAAGCCTTTTAAGATACAGCTTGTGCAAGAACTAAAGCCAGCCGACCTACCACAACGCCGAATTTTTATCGAAAAATTGTGTTCAGCGATGAGGCTCATTTTTGGTTGAATGGGTACGTAAATAAGCAAAATTTCCGCATTTGGAGTGAAGATCAGCCAGAAGCATTGCAACAGCTACCAATGCATCCCGAAAAAGCCACTGTTTGGTGCGGTTTATGGGCCGGTGGCATTATTGGGCCATATTTCTTCAAAGATGATGCGAATCGCAGCGTTACTGTCAATGGTGAACGCTACCGAGCGATGATAACAAACTTTTTTTTGCCCGAAATGGAAGTTCTTGACTTGCATGATATGTGGTTTCAACAAGACGGTGCCACATTACACACAGCACGCGAAACAATGGCGCAATTGCGAGGCGAGTTTGGTGAACAGTTAATTTCACGTTTCGGGCCGGTCAATTGGCCGCCTAGATCGTGCGATTTGACACCATTAGATTATTTTTTGTGGGGGTATGTCAAGGCTAATGTGTATAGGGACAAGCCCGCTTCGATTGACGCACTGGAAGCCAACATCCATGCATTCATTCGTGAGATACCGGCCGATATGTGTGAAAGAGTATGCCAAAATTGGACTCAGCGGATGGACTACCTGAGACGCAGCCGTGGTCAACATTTGCATGAAATTATCTTTAAACATTAAATTGCAAGGTTCAAACTATCGATTCAAATAAATATTTCATTCATTTTTTCGAATTTTTTGTGTTTTTTTTTTTTAAGTTCTAAGCCTCCTAAAAAATCACCCTTTATTTATGGAATAAGGTACTTACATTTTATTTCAATTTTGATTTAAATAAACACAACACAAAACAACGATTTTTATACACTGAACGACAGCATAAATGTCATTTTCGGTATGTCATTCCTGGTTTTAGTAGTTCTCAAACTGTTTACAGTTTGAACGATTGACGACACGACCGAGCGATGCGATTGTGATGATACACGAAGCAAACTTTTGACGACGTCGTTTGGTACAATCGTTTGGACGATGATCGTCTTAAAAGTTACGCGATGAGAGCCCAGTATTCTAAATAAGATGCCGTACTTAGTTTTTCTCAAAAAATTCGAATAAATCATATTTTTTAATTTTTTTTTTCACAAAAATGACTACCCAAAAGCGGATCTGTGTTCATATAAATTTGTTTAAAGCCCAACACCGCACTTTAAAATTTTTACTTATTTTTAGCAAATATTACCCACTTCTACTTTTTTCAACCATTTTGAATATGCACCTTCAAATAATTCCAACAATCAAAATATCTTGCACTGCATTTGCACCCTCACACACGTTCATCATCGCGAAATATCTCTTTTCAATCTTTTTAGCCTTTCAACACATCCTGATGCCCCGTTGAATATAAATGGACAACTATCTCACACCTAGCCCCCTATAAGCATCACAGTGGGTGAACATTGACCTGACAACCACATCATTTCGATAAATCAGGGCAATTCCGTCAACAACTCTATAGAACGACTCATAGCCACCACCATATTGTCAACTTCATGCCTCCGCAATCAGTATGAAAACATCGTAGAGACTAAAACTTTGCACTTTCCCTTCAGGCTTTTTGGTACCCATTTGGAAGATCCAATTCCTTTCCATCCAAGAATCACTAAATCCTACACTGAAGTTATCAATTTAACCCCATTTGCATGGAAATCATATTTTAAATTTTACACGATTGTTCACAACGGCGGAGTCCCTAACATTTACAGTCCAACAATACAATCTTTTTTATTCGCGCCAAAAATGTGCGCTCTTTCAATTGATCCTCTTCGTCACGATTTGGTAGCAAAGCACCAAACAACAGGCAGGAAACGAGGCGCTAAAAAAAATATTCCTCAAATTTATGGCACAAAAGGTACCGCGGGATAACACTTTACTTAATGTGCTCCTGTGAGCTGGAAGCTGATAAAGTAAACAGTCACTGGGTGCAGGTGATTTAAATTCCACAACAACTCCTTCGCCATATCCCACAGTCACAAATCTCTATGTACGTCCTATAGGGAGGATTTGACGGAGGCTGTTCTAGTCACTCTCACTATGAGTGCACATGCAGCGGTAGTAGTTGTAATGGCCAAAATAATGTCGTCATTAAAATAAAGTGCAGGAATTTAAAAAAGGCACCGGCAACCGTGTTCATTAAGTCCCCACCAGCTATGGTCATGGACCTGGAATACTTTTGAATTAACGCTTAAAAAAAAAGCCTTTCCTTTTTTTTGACGACGGTGTACAACAAGCTTATTACATGGCAAAGGAAAAGCTTATTACTTACCGCTCGTTAAGTTTCGGAGGGCGTGATTCCGGCAAACTCGATGACAGATAGGATACTATACATCGGAGCGGGCAGATAAGGGTTCTTGTTTTATTTATGTAAGGCATCCGCAGAGTTATTTCGCAACGAACCATTATTAGCATTTTACGCGCCATGTTATATTAACGAGGATTGGGAAATTAATTTTTTCTATATTTTTTGCTGTCGAGATTCTTTGGAAACAAATTAAATTCTACGCCGACCTTTTTATTAAATTTAAGCAAGCGAAAAGGGTTTTGCGTGAAAATAAAACAATTGCGGGTAGAAAAGGAGTGACGGGGATGTGCAAAGTAGCAAACAACTACTTATTGCGAAACTGAAAATCAGCTTGAGAAAGTGCACCCTTATTTGAGGGGGCGACAGATACTCGCAAGTCAATAGGCGTATTAAGAACTTTTAGCCACCCACAGTGGAAGCTCAGCGATTCTATTTGGTATACATTTTAAATTTGTCCGAGGGATTTAAGAAAATTTTATTAAAAATGTTCGCAGTCGATCAAATATTAACACTTTGACAGATCCTGCGAGAAAATTGAAGAAGAGTGGATACTATGCATATCTCCACACCATCGTCCACATGACATGACAGCCCTTTGGAGAATGGAGAGCCATTTTTCGCGTTGGCTTCCCTGCACATCCCGTCAGTCTGTTTGAGATGATGATGTAGAAAATTCGCAGCCAAGTCCCTAACAACCGAAAATGTTGAAATCAATAAGAAAGTTGACTTAAAAAACAAACAAAAAACCGACCGACTGTAAAAAAGATTTAAAAAGATTAAAACAAGACACTTTCAAGTATAACTAATTGGCAGTGAGAGGCTGCGCATATTTTTTGTGTAGGATGTAGGTAGTCGCCGATTGTAAATTAGTTATACTTGAAAGTGTCTTGTTTTATTCTTTTTTACAGTCAGTCGGATTTTGTTTTAATTAATTTTTTTATTTTAAATTTATATTTTTATACTAGCTGTGCCCGCAACTTCGTACGCGGAGTGAGAAATTTCCAATTGAAGAGATTTGACCGTTTCTTCAACGGCATATTTGTTTAAAATCAACAGTCTAGCTAAAACAAAATCTATTTACCTAAAACACCAATTTAAGAAAATTAAATTCAACAGCATGAGTACTTAAGTTCCACTTCCTTACTGTGGGTAGTAGGTATCAACGTAGGTAATATCAAAACAACCATTAAAACAAAAACCTTGAACTCAATTTCTATACACACCACCATACGTCCATTAGCGCACGTCATCAGCCACCTGCGCATTTCCTCAGAAACACATTGTCGTTGTTGATTACATACACATTCACGTCGCATACTTCTTTTTCGTTTCACTTAATTTGGAGAAAACACCACGCAGTTTTTTTTCATGTGAACGTGCTTGTGCGATGTGCGCCACCCAACCACCCCAAAGCTGAACAACGATGAAGAACCGCGGCTGCTAATAATGTTCGATTTAAGAAAATAATTTTTTTTTTTTCATGTTGGATTTTAGGTTGCAGCTCAGCTTCTAGAGGACATAGAACGCTGATTGATAGCTTGAAATAACTATAAAAGTGTTGGTTCTCCTAAGTATTTTGTTTTGTTTGCATTGATTAAGAATTGTTTGAGTAATGGCGAGTAAAAGGCAGTAAAGTCAGAAAAAAAAAACACATTTTTGTCAAAAACGCTCGAGAAAAATAGGCATAGCAATGAAAGGAATAGCCTATGTGTTTCTCAGAATCTTAAACTTAAGGAACATTTCAAAAAAAGTTTCATCGAAATCTGTGCAGTAGTTTTCACGCCATTAGGTAACAAAGGAAACGACTACAGTTTTATTATATGTATAGATTTTTTGTAGGTCGTAGGCGTAGTAGCTTAGTGGTTAGTGTGTTGGACTACTATGTGAGGGGTCGAGGTTCGAATCCCGCAAAAACCCAAATTCCAACTTAGGGTTTTTTTTCACTGCGCCACCTCTCGCGAACGTCTGACAAACATCCCAGAGTATAAATGTCTTGAAAGAGCTTGAATTAGCCGTTTAGAGTCGGCATAACACTGTAGATCCCTTTCATTCGTTCCAAAAATGAAAAACTCACACAAAACAAATGGTTGTGAGAAGCTAGACCTAGGGTCCCTCCGGACCTGTTGCGCCAACTATTTATTATTTAAGCCTGAAATACAACAATACGAACAAAACAAAAGAAGAAGCATACAAATTGGCCCAGAGGTTATCGAGTTATACCGTCATCGTATTACCCCGAAAGAATTATAGATATAACTATAAAGAAGATTATTATTGAAGAAAACTGAATTGAACTGAAAAACGAAATATAGACCTATGACGCCACATGTTGAGGATTTTCTGACTTTTCCAAACCATCCCTAATTCAAGACAAACAAAACAAAATAAAAATCATTCAAATCGGTCGAGCCGTTCTAGAGCCTTTACCCGACTAGCGCAAAGAAATTGATTTTTATATAAATAGAGATTATTACTCTGCCTCAGTTAAAATTTAACTTCTCTTTAGTTAATAAAAATTACAAAGTACCAACTTGACTCTTTAATTTTGCTTTGTTCTTAGTCGACAGTGAGAATTTAGTTCACATGAAAAGGGAAATAAAACCACTCAGAGTTTCGGAATGTATTTGTGATTACATGACATTTGATTTGAGATTCTTCACAATCATATCAAACGCGATCCGATACAAAGTTCCGGTGCATTAAGGGCCGTTTTATTCACTCGAAGTTGAACACAACTTGATGAGTTTGATATATGTATAAAAATCCCCAAGTTGTGTTCAACTTCGAGTGAATAAAACGGCACTAAGGTTGTTCAACAAAATGATAACTGAGCCGAATTTTAATTTCAAATTGTGAAGCGGTAAGTCCGGAACATCCGAATTAGAAAATTGAAATTTTAAATAATTTTGGTTGTATTGGAAGTGATACCACCCGTTTCCTATCCATTCCATTTTTCCCAAAGTGCGGTTCCTTTATCAAGATTGAAGACAAATCTGCGATCTTCTAAGTTCATTTTCTCTATCGCCGTTTTAAACATTGTAATGAAAGCGTTGATTGCATTATAATAATGGTTGCAATTGTCGAGTTATGTTTTTTGTCACTCCTGTTTGCCCTCTGTAACGCCTTTCGACTTGATCATCCCCCGAAATAATGAAGTACACCTGCGAATTTTGCAGTAAGTCCTCATTTACTGGCAAAAAGGCACCCATCCGATGGTAAATTTGGCCTTGAATCTGTTAATCCGAGTTTTGCGGCGTAGAATCCCGTGCCATTGTTAGAAAATGTGTGCATGATGTATAAGAGAAAATATTGCCCTGCCAGTCGGCATGAAACCAGTTTTTTTAATAATTTTTGTTCCCAATGTAGTCATACGAAAACAGTAGTTGTACTGTCAAATGTTCTTTAGAAAATCCTCCGATTCAAATTGCTCCGCAGGTGCTACTTTTACTTTGCCACTCGCACAGCAGTTTTTTAGCGCGTTTTAATGGTGGCACACAATTATAGTCATCGCTCCAATATCGAAAATCGCATCACCGACATAGTTTTCTGTTCTTTCTACTGAAATGCCAGTCCTTCGAATGTCAGAAACGACGTGCATCTTGTGACTCCGATTTGAACTTGCTCCCATCCCAGCAATAGTAGGATTTGACGCAGTTCTCATTACTTGCACTCTCAATTTTCTCGACTGTTGATCTGGTCTTATGTCATGCGATGTCCCACTTTTCGCTTTCTTCTGTAGTTTGGCTTCGTTGATATTGACTTGCTTGCCTTGTTCATTGTCCAATATGTGCGCGCATTCGTCTTCGCATTTTTTTAAAAATCACTGAAATTTGCTTTTCAATAATTATTTTGTCCGCGTTTAAACTTTTTACATTTAATTTTTAACTTATCAACTGTGTAAAAGAGATAAAACTGTTGGAGCGATGCACAAAATCAAAAACAAACCATCACTGTTGACCAACGTTTAATACATTAATTTCATCTCGATTTTATCAATCCACTTTTTGACGTAGATTTCTAAATAATTTTTGATATAGAAAAGTCAAAATTAATAGCGCAGAAAATCAAAAAAATTAAAAATGGAAAAATTAAAAAATAAAGTAGCCTATCGCAATACTCTATCCCGTAGCTTTCTATTAGTAAAAGAATTTTTGAAATCGGTTCGGTAGTTCCAGAGATTACCTTCCCCAAACAAACATTACCTCTTTATATAATAGTGTGATGTGATGATGTATATTGTACAGTTTCTTTTATTGTAGCGTGGAAATAAGTATGCGAAAAATAGTCTCGAGTGTCAATCATCCGCTGGCGCTAGGGTTCTAACGCAGGCGTTCATTTATCTGGGATATTTCGTGCTAGACGTCTAGCGGGCAATGGAACACGGCCAATGTTACGCAGATTACTTGTTTCTTGAAAACTTCAAAACGAGTTCTTGGCTTAAAAAAATATTAGTTAAAGCAAGTACATTTAGTTTATAATTTTGTAAAAATCGCAAAACTCTTCGCTTAGCAATCTAGTGATTTTTTTTTTTGTTTGATGTGTAA
Source organism: Cheilosia urbana (assembly GCA_946477585.1). Lineage (NCBI taxonomy): Eukaryota > Metazoa > Arthropoda > Insecta > Diptera > Syrphidae > Cheilosia > Cheilosia urbana. Next base: position 123,460,129 of record OX297853.1, read on the forward strand.
ACATCTAAGAGCGCGTTATTGGAATCTGGTGGAGTAATTCCACACATTTAACTTGCGGGGACAGGGAATGCGTCACTGTGTTTTATCATTGCTTACATTTATGAGCTGGGGCATATTAATTTCAGCTTTTTGTTGATTTGAAATAAAATTGTGTTTTATCATTGCATACGTTTTTATCATTGCATACATTTATGAGCTGGGCATATTAATGTCAGCTTTTTGTTGATGTGAAATAAGATTTCTCCATTTCGTCCTTGCACCGTACTCAGAAGAAATTTCAAGAATTCTGCAGGGAGATTATCATCTTTTACCAATGATCATAAGCGGAGACTTCAATATCAATTTTGCATCTCCAGAAGCGCAAACATTTATGAATGTTTATAATGAACTCCAACCGGAAAATTTCAACAGCACGATATGGAACAACCATCGATTCTGTCTTCCAACGTAATCTAGATAGATTACAGTCTCGAATGTACATATCTTACTTCAGCTACCCCAATCCGATTGTATCTATTCTACCCAAACTAGCACAGAACGAATAAATTATTGTTACCTATTTCATAACATATTGTGGTAAATCAGGCACTTAGGAATTGTGGTGAATCGGGCACCTGGTAACAATCTGTTTCCCTCTTCAAGTTCCACTTCCAATTGGAGACTGGAAATGTATAGTTAGTTAATTCTAGAACCATCTAGAGAAGATATGGAGTATACATCTGGAATCTATCTACTTCTAGAATATTCGCCGATAGGTGGCAGCGCGGATATAAAAGGGGCGCGTTGACAACAGAGAGGACAGTTGATTTTTAGGCCGCGATTGTTAAGTTCGAGAGAGTAATCGGTTGTAAAGTAATAAAGTGAATAAAGCGATTGGATTGATATTGTTTTGGTACTAAATAAGTGATTGAGTAGAAAGTGTAAATAAAGTGATGTTATTGGAACAGTTGAACAGAATAGTGTTTTATCTTTTCGAATCCCAGCCTAAATGTAACAATATCAAGAATACGGTTATTACAATTCCCTCTTTTCTCAAAGACGTGTATCAAGCCACACACATACCGCACGCACGGTGTTTACACATACACATATTTCGGGACTGTTGGATACAGTCGTACCATTTTTTTTTTTTTTTATCAAAGGCTCTATATGGCAATGGCTGAACTAGAAGTCCCGCCACCACAATGTGGGATGTGGTGCAATTTAGAAATAGACCTTCCGAACAATTCCAACAGAACATGAGTGCCAACAAAATCAATAAACGCCATCTAAAGGAAGTGAAAAGAAATCTTACGACAGAGATACTTTTGTGCCGCCGCTTATTTGTTACAGAAACAAGTTAACATTTTTAATTTGCTTAATTAACCTTCATATTCATCAACTATATTATGCTAACTTCAATAAAAGCGACTGCTCGTTAAAGGTCCATTCCTCCTTTATCAGACGTAAACTTCGGAAAAGAAAATTCTTTTCATTGTCCGCATCAATTCAACTTCAAGAAACATGTCCCTAACGAATAGAATGTCACCTCACCAACGCGCCATCAGTTGCTAATGACTGTCTGCCTCCTAATATAATTGATGGGAGCCGTGGCCTGCTCTGCCATTGATTTGCTGAATAGCACTCCAATAAAGTTCGATTCGATTAACCTTCGACTGTCTGTTTGTGACCATGTTTTTGCGTCAATAAAGGCACCGGCATACCACTCAATGTCATTCGCAGAAAACTTGAATAACTGACCACCGTCACCCACCCATTGCGTGTTTGTGTGTGCCTTTGAGTAAGCAAAGGATACCTCCTTGTCTTCGTCAGCGCACTTTATTCGAACAATAGTTGTGTCCGGAATAGCTCAACAATGCGTAGCGCTCCCCCGAGTGCGTCTCTCCCCTTAGAGGCTATCGAAGAAGCTACTATTTAAGGTTTAAGTCACAACCTCCATCGAGTTACACTGCCCCACCGCAGGCGAAGGTGAACCGCGAACTGAAGCCAATGCGTATGCATTAGCAAACTGGAAGTCGTTAAGGTAATTGTTTGCATAATTTCTCTGGCAAAGTCGTGGCGTTGTATCTACCGAGCACGTGAAGTAATTATTAAATAAAATGTGACGCTCGTGCCAGTGCAAAGGTGTTTTTTTTTTTTTTGCGGCACGTTTCCACTTTCACAGTGATTGTTTTTTTGGGTTTCGGGAGTCACTCCCGAGCCATTTGTATTAATAGTCTTCGGTTACCCGTTTTTGGCACGCAAGTCATTAAAGATGTACTTCAAGTCAAATAGGAGCAGCGCCCTGTTCGCATCAGACAATAGGGCAACTTCAACTTATACTTTTCACGAGTTGTACGCCTCTTTGGCTGAAGGAAGGTCATCTATTTTGGACCGCAAACGACCTTTCTTTTTCATCCTCATAAAATCATTAGCCACCCTGTCAGTCATCGTTATTTCTCGTGTCAACGATGTGGCCAAAGGAACTCTGGCAATGGCAAATAGATATCTTTATGGGTATTTGATATTTCCAATGCTTCCTGGTAGGTCTCCATTAGCCCGATGTCTCTGTGTCTCTTTGTAGCAACGACGTGCAAATGGAGGTGACACTTTGGTCGCAGATCTCTTGTCAATTCAACTGACAGGATATTTGGGTCTAATACGCACAGATCCGACTGAGGTCTGTATGCAAATGAAGCAACACTAATTCATAGCACGATGCCTACGAGCACACTGATTTTGGACGTGGATGCAGTGATGCCAACTGAGGCATAATTATGCCTTTTAGGCATAATTCCGATGCTTGAGACATTGAGGAATAATTTTGAGAAAAAGTTTTGTGGGATGTTCTTACAACCAATCTAGACGATATTACATTTTGAATTTTGAAAATCTGGTATTTTCGTCAAAGTCGCATCAATCATTTTCATTTACAACTGCGTCATGCTTATTTTCCAATTACCCACTTAGGTACTCGACGTCAAAGAAAAGTAGGTATATACAAAAACGTGGCATCAAAATCATATATGATCTTGATAGATTGCAGAGAGCAAAATAGGTTCAATTACCTATCTATCGACCAACATTTTTTTAAACAATTTTAATAACTGTCTGAACGATTGTACGTTGTGTTACCATGTATTGTTTTATCTTTTTCCCCAATTGCATATATTTTTTGGAAAAGGCTTCTTTTGTTTCGGGTTTATGCATAAAATCTTCGATCCGGGTTGGCATCACTGCGTGGATGATATTTAGAGAGTTTTGTTTTTCAAGGTCACATCTCACGTGAGATGTGATGTGGATTGGCTTAAGGCTGCTTTATTGATAAGGGATTCCTTTGGATGACAGCAAATTTACAAACAACAAAGAACAGCAAAAAAAAAAGTAAACGCGGCATGCCCCGTTGATGTGAGCCTAATGAATATTGACGGAGTTATATTAAGCTGCGTATATTTATTTTGGTTTGGGTATTAGTTGATTTGAATTCAAGACATTATGGGATTTGGATGGATGTGTTCAATCAAATTGATGGAGGTATCAGCAACAGCCAGCGGCAGTTATTTATATGGACTAATTTTGATGATAGTTAAGCGGAAATGGGTTGCTTTTGGTACCATTTAGCACGCTGAAACAGAGACCGGGTACTTTGAGATCGAAGGTAGGAAGACGCACATCGAAAGCGCTGTATGGCGTTTTTTCTGTTGGAGTAGAACGAGAACCTATATATATATATGTGTAGGATTTTGCTTGCCAGGATCCCACTATCCTCTTCTTTGGCTCGTTTAAAATGAAAAAACAACAACTTCTAAAACGTTATATTATAATATTCTTTAATTTCACGAAATCATCTTAATCTACGTTACACTTGGATATTGTGAGTTTGGCGACTCTCTACAATTATTATTCGCTTGACGGCGCTCTACTTCTGTACGGTATGGGAGTTGAAATAAAACTAACTCTTTGTACGTTCATTTGTTCGTTCGTTTGTTCGCTTGTCTGTCTTTCGCTAACCCGTTCGTTCGTTGCTGTTACTATCTGGCTGCGCGTCGCTTGATTGTTCTGTTGTTCTGTTTTATGTAATGTGTACTTGTGTTTGTGTTTTATACCTGGCTATTGTTCGCTGTTCGTAGGGTATTATTGTCTGGTCTGGCTCAATCCCACATTATCTTCTATATATATAATTCTTTCGGGGTGTAACTCGATGGCCACGTAACTCGATAACCCCTGGGACGATTTTCATAATTCTTTTTTTGTTTTGTTCGTATTGCTGTATATCAGGTTTTTATTTACTTTTAGTCGCGAAAATAAAACTTGGAGGGGATGAAAGAGGTTATGAAAGTTTGTATGGGGAAATACACTTTGAAAAAAAAAGAAACTGTATAGAAATCGAGTAGTGATACTTCAAATAAAAAAAAAATATATTTTAAATTTTAAAAGCAAATTGTTGTTGTCAAGTATTTTAATTATTTTCCAAGCAAATTGTTGTTGTCAATAATTTTGAAATTTTTGTTTGTTTTTGAAATATAGGTACCTACAACCTACATACCTAAAAAGTTTGTTCTAATAAATTATGTTTACTATGTTACATTAAGTAACTTTTTTAAATGAAGTAGATACTTTGAAGTAGATATAAAGATGATATGGATGACATTATTCTGCATCGAATTCGCACTGTGACATCGGACAATGAACTGGAGATGTCAGATGAAATGCGCAACAAAGCTTTGATTTTGATCGAGGATATGTGTCTGATCATGAGTGGCAATTTGTTGTGCAAATTGGGGATGCCACAGCCAAATCGTTCAATGCAAGACGCATTTAATCGAGAATTGGAGCGAGAAATGGACTTCGATCGAATCGCATTGAGTCAAGCTGTTCGAACAAATGTGCCAATGTTGAATCAAGAACAAAAGAAAGTGTACCTACGATGAATTGATGCAAGCAGTCGATAACGAAAATGGCGGAATTTTCTTCCTTGATGCGCCCAGTGGAACTGGAAATGCATTCCTGATTTTACTGATTTTGGCTACAATTCGTTCGAGATCTGAGATCGCTTTGGCCCAAGCCTCTTCTGGGATAGTGGCTACTTTGTTAGAAGGCGGTCAAACAGCGAACAGTCGAACTGCATTGAAATTGCCATTGAATCTGCAAGTGGATGAAGAACCTACATGCAACATTTCAAAGAATACTGTGATGGCGAAAGTACTGCAGCAATGTAAGATTATCATATGGGACGAATGCACAATGGCTTACAAGCGCGCATTGGAGGCCGGAATCGTTTACGTAATGATAAGCGACCTTTCGGTGGAGCAATGATCTTGCTATCAGGCGATTTTCGTCAAACGCTACCTGTCATTTCGAGATCAACTCCGGCAGATGAATTGAATGCTTGCCTGAAGGCGTCTGTTTTATGGCGATACGTCAAGAAATGGCATTTGACAACAAACATGCGAGTTTCTTTACAAAATGGCCAGTCAGCTGCAGAGTTCTCCAGGCGATGGGCAATGGTGTGATTCCAGCAAACTTAATCACCGGCCTGATTTAGTTTCAACAACATTTTTGCAACTTTACAACGACACCGAAAGAACAAATCATGAATGTTTTCCCGAATATCGCTCAGAATTATATTGGCCATGATTGGCTGAGTGTAAGAGTAATTTTGGCTGCGAAAAACAAGAACGTCGATCACTTGCATTTCACCATTCAAAACCAAATCGCTGGTGAGTTGCATTCATACAAATCAGTCGACTCCGTGATGGATGAAAACGAAGCCACCAACTATCCCACTTTGTTTTGCAACCTAAACGAACCAAAATTTTGTAACGGTACGCGTTTGATTGTGAAGAATTTAATATCAAATATTATGTGTCGTTTGTCGCCGAATCACGCCTTAACGCATTTACCGATTTTAACCAAACTTTCTCACATCTTTTATATTAGTCTAATTATATGACTTTCGTGAAGTTTGGTTGCAATTGGTAAATTTTTTTTTTTTTTTTTGGTCTTATGAGAAATACATTTTGTTTTGTCAAATTACTTTTTTCGAATTTCCAGTCGGTTTTTTTTTTTTTTTCAGTTTTCTCAACATTTTGAAAAATTTTAGTTGTGCGGTTCCTACGCTGGAATCGGAAAACTTAATCGTGCGTGAAAAAAAAAAACATGAATTTGAGTAATTTTTTGTTTTTTTTCCTAAACCACTCAACGGTTTTCAATTAAATTTTGTGGCTGTGTTTGGTTGGTTACAGTTTGAAAGATAGATAGATATTTTGGACCCCATAGGTGACTCTGTTGTCGATATCATAAGCCTAACCGATTTGAATAAATTTTGTGGCTGTGTATGGTTGGGTACAGTTTGATAAATGAATAAATAGTTGGCGCAACAGGTCCGGAGAGACCCTAGGCCTAGCTTCTCACAACCATTCGTTTTGTTTTTTTTTTTGGAACGAATGGAAGGGATCTACAATTTTATGCCGACTCCAAACGGCTAATTGAGAAGCCCTTTCAAGACATTTATACTCTCGGATGTTTGTCAGACGTTCGCGAGAGGTAGCGCAGCGGAAAAAAACCCTAAGTCGGAGTTGGGTTCTTGCGGGATTCGAACCTGGGACCCCCGCATAGCAGTCCAACACACTAACCACTAAGCTACTGCGACTACGGGTACAGTTTGATAGATAGGACTATTTTTTTCGCCACCTATCGTGTCCAAAATAGTCCTATCTATCACTATTTTGGACACGATAGGTGGCGCTGTGTTCAATCTCATAAACCACTTAACCGATTTCAATGAAATTTTGGGGCCGTGTATGGTTGGTTACAGTTTGAAAGATAGGACACTAATTTGGTATGGTGTTTACGGCTATATGTAAAAAAGACTGTCGTCCGTATGTGCACTCATAACTCGGGAATGGATCGTGCTTCGTGGATTCGTATTGACCCAAGAAGGACATTTATGCTATTTTTTTTGTCGTGAAAATAAAAGTTTACGGGATGGGATTGGGGATGGAATTTTGCATGAAGAACCGCATTAAAAAAAAAAGAAGATTGAATAGAAATACGGGAAGTGTCACTTCCAATACAACAAAAATTATTTAAAATCTTTATTTTTGAATTATTTTGATATGACAGGCTTACCGCTACACAATTTGAAATTGAAAGTCGGCTCAATTATAATTTTGTTGCGCAACCTCAATCCACCGAAATTTTGTGAAGAATCTCAAATCAAATGTCATGGAAAAAGCGACGATTTCGAGTGAAAAATTCAAAGGAAATCATTCTAATTCCGCGAATTCGGCTTATTCAGAAAGATTTGCTATTCGTATTAAAGCGTAGCAATTTCCCGTTTCGCTATGACAATTAATAAGTCTCAAGGACTATCGCTGGAATTTTGTGGAATCAATATTGAATTCCCATGTTTCTCCTAAAGTCAAATGTATGAACTTCCGCTTTATACATCGTGTATCGTAATCGTAAAGGACATGTGCATAGTGCATGCTGAGTATTATTATTTTCATTACATTAACGAATATGGGCGAAACAAAGTTCGCCGGGTCAGCTAGTGTTAGATAGATTCTTTGCAAATATACTTGGCTTACTCCCTTCACAGTCCAAAACTGATTTAACTCCTAGAGAAAAGATTCATATTTTTATACTTTTTCTTAAAGACATTTCATAAAATATAATTCAATGATATCTCAATCATTAATACAGTGAGTTGTTTACTACAAGAGTACTTTTCAACTATAACATACTATACTCTGTCCAAGAAAAATTGTCAGTACAGGCCTTATGGGAAGCTCTTTTTTCTACCAGTGTTGCCTGTAGTACTCTCACGACACTCAAACACAAGATTTTCCACTGAAATAAAAGGGAAACCACTGGCATTCCAAAGAATTTTGTTGTTGTAATTTTCCTGAAATTCGCATGCATCCCTCCACAACCAGTCTGCCACACAGCCGCGGGCAGAATGAGCACGATCGCTTGTGTTCGCTTGCTGTTATCATCAACCAAAATAAGCAGTGTGAGTGACTGAAGCACATTAGAGAAGTGTTACCATATGGCAATTTTAGCATATCATTAAGGGTTTTTCTTTAAATTTTGTCAAAGAACTTTCGGTTTTGGTGCTTTTTGGAGATTTTGAGAGCCGCATATTATGTGGGGTGCTGCCATTCGGTTTTAATTTGTCTGTATTTCTGAAAGATCCAATAATATTCAGTTAAAACATATTTTTGAATGTTGTCTTTTAGAAATAATGTTTATTCGTGAGGTGTTTTAATGCATTCATTTCACTAACGCAACAAGTGATCATATGTGCGTTGTAGAGATATTGCAATAAATTAAAAGTGATTACTAGGGCAACTCAACCGGATTCATGCAAAAGCATGGTATTTTAAAGGATAAAATTTGATTAAATATTTTATTATAGAAAACTAAGTACAAATTTTCAACCTTATTCGTAAGGCATGTTTTGGTAGGTATAAATTCATATTTCACTTTGTAGAGCATATTTTTCACACTGAAATATCAAAATGATGAAGCAGGTAGACCTATACTGTTTATTTTCGGTCGTTGGGTTTTACCACATCCGGTCACTCCTCTCCAGTAAAGTAAATGCCTTGAAAGGATTTTATGATCCTTTTTTTTTTACTGTTTCCGCGAAGTTCTGCATTACATATTTTTTAATAAATATGTAATCTATACTCTGTCCAAGAAAAATTGTCAGTAAATGGAAGATAGGATGTTTGTCTCTCAGTCTGGTTGCAATGACTTACGTAAATCGGTCCCTTTTTAAAGCTCTCACAGGGTTGCCGTAGTGTGTATGATAATTCGCCATAACTCAGAGAGCAATACTGTTAGGGTTACCATCTTCCAATTTAGCCAGGTCTCATCAGTAAAATAAATCTTTCTCTTCTCTAATTTTGTTTACTTTGCGTAGATATCTTCGTCTCCAAGAAATAATGTCACTTCTTTCCAACAACAAATTCTTTCGCTGACGTTTGACGAATTTAAGTCCGAGATCTTTTTGCAATATTGTATACAAAGTTGATCTGCTTAGTTTTGTTATATTTTCACTTTTTTGTACTTCCAATAATATCTTGTCTAGCGTTGGAAGGTCATTATCTATAAAAAACTGATGGACTATCCGCCTAATCGCACATTTGTTAAAATCATCCACCTTGCTCTTGATACCGGAATAATTTTTCTTCTTTGGTGGTGAATTGTGGCCTTTGATTGCTTTTTCCCTTAAAAGCCTGTATACAGTTCGTTCCGTAACAGAAAAAACAGTAGCCGCATTTCCTACGGCTTCCGATTTACTTTTGAAAAGGTCATACAATTTTTCAGTTGCATCAACAATTTGTTGTTTCTTTTCTACACTTAGATCCTTTGAAGACTTTGTAGCCATGTTTCTGTTTATTCATATGCACAATAAAGTTAACCACTTGCTTGAGATAACAACCATTGTTTCCGCCTTACATACACAAACAGGCAATTAGAAAAAAATTATATAACCACGACGCAATGTCATATACCTAAACAGATGGTAAAAGGACTGCACTTGTGCAGCTCTACATACATTTTTTAATATAGACATATATACCTAGATTACATATTTGTTAAAAAAATGATTACCCGTCAATGCAGAACTTCGCGGAAACAGTAAAAAAAAAAAGGATCATAAAATCCTTTCAAGGCATTTACTTTACTGGAGAGGAGTGACCGGATGTGGTAAAACCCAACGACCGAAAATAAACAGTATAGGTCTACCTGCTTCATCATTTTGATATTTCAGTGTGAAAAATATGCTCTACAAAGTGAAATATGAATTTATACCTACCAAAACATGCCTTACGAATAAGGTTGAAAATTTGTACTTAGTTTTCTATAATAAAATATTTAATCAAATTTTATCCTTTAAAATACCATGCTTTTGCATGAATCCGGTTGAGTTGCCCTAGTAATCACTTTTAATTTATTGCAATATCTCTACAACGCACATATGATCACTTGTTGCGTTAGTGAAATGAATGCATTAAAACACCTCACGAATAAACATTATTTCTAAAAGACAACATTCAAAAATATGTTTTAACTGAATATTATTGGATCTTTCAGAAATACAGACAAATTAAAACCGAATGGCAGCACCCCACATAATATGCGGCTCTCAAAATCTCCAAAAAGCACCAAAACCGAAAGTTCTTTGACAAAATTTAAAGAAAAACCCTTAATGATATGCTAACATTGCCATATGGTAACACTTCTCTAATGTGCTTCAGTCACTCACACTGCTTATTTTGGTTGATGATAATAGCAAGCGAACACAAGCGATCGTGCTCGTTCTTCCCGCGATTGTGTGGCAGAGTGGTTGTGGAGGGATGTACGCGAATTTCAGGAAAATTACAACAACAAAATCCTTTGGAATGTTGGAATGTCAGTGGTTTCGTTTTTATTTCAGTGGCAAATCTTGTGTTTGAGTGCCGTGAGAGTACTACAGGCAACACTGGTAGAAAAAAGAGCTTCCCATAAGGCCTGTACTGACAATTTTTCTTGGACAGAGTATAGGTATATATGTCTATATTAAAAAATGTATGTAGAGCTGCACAAGTGCAGTCCTTTTACCATCTGTTTAGGTATATGACATTGCGTCGTGGTTATATATTTTTTTTCTAATTGCCTGTTTGTGTATATAAGGCGGAAACAATGGTTGTTATCTCAATAGCGGATAGTGCATCTAAGCAAGTGGTTAACTTTATTGTGCATATGAATAAACAGAAACATGGCTATAAAGTCTTCAAAGGCTACTGTTTTTCCTGTTACGGAACAAACTGTATACAGGCTTTTAAGGGAAACAGCAATCGAAGGCCACAATTCACCACCAAAGAAGAAAAATAATTCAAGAGCAAGGTGGATGATTTCGGCAAATGTGCGATTAGGCGGATAGTCCATCAGTATTTTTTATGGTTAATGACCTTCCAACGCTAGACAAGATATTATTGGAAGTACAAAAAATGAAAATACCACAAAACTAAGCAGCTCAACCTTGCATATAATATTGCAAAAAGATCTCGGACTTCAATTCGTCAAACGTCAGCGAAAGAATTTGTTTTCGGAAAGAATTGACATTATTTCTTGGAGACGAAGATATCTACGAAGAGAAAAGAAAGATTTATTTTACTGATGGATGAGACCTGGCTAAATTGGAAGATGGTAACCCTAACAGTATTACTCTCTGAGTTATGGTGAATTATCATACACACTACGGCCGATTTATGTAAGTCATTGCAACCAGACTGAGAGACAAACATCCTATCTTCCCTGTACTGACAATTTTTCTTGGACAGAGTATAGCTGACCCGGCGAACTTCGTTCCGCCCAAATTCGTTAATGTAATGAAAATAATAATTCAGAGCATGCACAATGCACTTGCTACTTTATGTAATTCATTCAATTTAAACTCTTTATTCAAAAGTTATATTAAAAACAATAGATATAACTTAAGTATAACAGTGTCTATTTGTTTTAATCAAAACGCAATTATTAACTTGTCGGCCAACCTTCCGCTTTTTTACTAAAATGCTTTACAGTACACGGCGTACAAATTGAAGACGCTTAAATACGAATGGTTAATAATTCTCAATATCAATAAGCGAAATCCGCGGAATGAGAATGTTTGTATATGAATTTTCACCTCAAAACCGTCGGTTGCATGACATTTGATTTGAGATCCTTCACAATCAAATCAAACGTGATTTTACAAAGTTTCGCGACCGCAATGGTTGCGCAACAAAATTATAATTGAGCCGACTTTCAATTTCAAAGTATGTAGAGTTAAGCCCGGAACATCCAAAGAATTCAAAAATTCGACTAATCCCCATAAAATGTTGTTTTCACGACAGAAAAAAATTGCATATGTCCTTTCTTAAGCCCATGCGAATCGAAACCAAAAATGATAAAAATCGAACGATCCGTTCCCGAGTTGTGAGATCAGTCTCTTAATATGAAGCTGTACCAACATGGGCTTGCCAGTACCTTTCGTATAAAGTCCTGCTCACATTTCGCAAACTTCTTTATTTGGCCAATGTTCATTAATAATTTTAATTATACAACTTTAGCGTTTGATTTTATGTTTGAAAGGGAGGTGGTATGCCAAAACCCATTTTACTATCCCGCTTATGTTTTATAACGTACCCAAGTACCACAGGATCCAAAATTATCTTAGCTTCCAAACTGGAAGCAACCATACCCATCCGCAAAATTTCGATCAACTCGGTAGAGCTGTTTCGGCGATTGACAACAGCGCCACCTATTAGGTCGAAAAGTATTCTATCTTTCAAACAGGAACGAACAATATCCACCCACAAAATTTCATTGAAATCGGTTTAGTGGTTTCACCTGTTTATATGCGCCTACGTTTTTGTGGAAAAAATCAGATGTTGACATAACTCACGAACGCGTTGACCAATTTCTTTCGAACCTTAGATAAACCAACTACACGACCATGCAAACAAACCCTAAAAATTTAATCGAATTCTGTTTGACCGTTAGTGAGTTATAAAGTCACAACGCTTTTGCAATATATATTTATACATATAGAGATAGAGATAGAGAAGAGATTACAAAAAAAGAATGACTTTAATTAGGGTTGCCATAATTTGTTTTGCTTTAAGCGCCCAAACCTTAAAAAAATGTTGCCCAAAATCGTTGGTCAGAAAGAAGCGCAAAAGTCTTGAAAAATGCTGTGGCATGTGTCAAATCATTCAAAAGGCCAGCAAAATAAATTTAAATTGGTGTGCGTGCAAGTTGAACAACTGTTACATCTTAGATTACTCTTCACTGCAAGTTTTAAGAGTGCGTGTTTGTTGGAAAATATTTTTTTTTTAGTTTTGTGAAGTAATAAAATGAAAAAAAAAAAATTTAACATAAAATTTGTAAAACGATAAGTAGCCCAAAATTGTGTTGGGCGTTCATTTTTTCATTTCTAGTCCATAATACGAGAAAGCCCCAATCTGGCAACCCTGACTTCAATTGGAAGTCATTTGATTTTCCGAACGACCAGTGGAGGTAATTTCCCGTGTACGACAAAACCTGTTTGTGTTTATTGTCAGCTGTCAGCTTTTAATAAATAGTGCCATAGTCGCTGAGTCTGAGTGGTTAGTGTCTGAGGCAGGAAATAGTTATACCTCCAGAACAATTTTTTCGAAGCTGGCGACGGTCTCCTCAATTTTTTTTTTCAAATATCCTCTGGTGCCTGGTTAATGTGCTGGAGTACTGAGCGCAAAGTCCTAGTTTTAAACGCATAAAACATTTTCCACTGCACTACTTCTCCTGAACGTATCTGACAGGAGGTGACAACCACAATCACCCGAGCGTGATAGCGTTTTCGACTGAATTAAAGAAATCTAAAAGTGTTTTTTCTACGTTTTCCATGTTTTATTGAAGAAAAAGGGGCACTTTCCGTCCAGGTCAATTCGTCACGACATACGACTTTCTGAGGAGGCTTCTGAATGACGTTGACCGGCCATCCGATCTCTCTGTCCCGTCTCGTCCAAAAATGCGCGTGCGTGATGTTGTAAATGAAGTTTGAAATACAACGCCGTTTCAAAAAATATGAACTCCTGGCAATATGAGCTGTTTTAAGAATCATGGCCTATTAGAGTCCGATAGAGAACGTTGCTGGAAAACCTTTTTTTCTGAGACTAACCATCGTCCCCGAAAGTAACAATCCAAGTCTTGAAAAGTATTCAGCGCGAGTCTAAATTAAAGAGCTTAGACGAAACCTTGCTTCTACATCTTCTTGCGCACTCGCTTGCTTGCTTGACAATATTAATTTAGCCAACTTTGTGTTGTCCCTACAAATGGTAATTAAGTCAGCTTTACATCTAGTCTTGTTTCTCCGCTATGACCTATGACGTATGGGTTTTACTTATGAGGAGTCATACGGCATACCGCTTTCAAAAACAAGTTACAACTTACAAATTAGTCTTTGTGAGTAGTCTATGGTGCTGGTAATTAATTCCCACCCAACAGTGGTCAAAGAAACAACACTGCCCACATAACGAATGCATTTTTGAATAAACAACAAAGCACTTCTCCTTACTGCTGGGTTTCCTTTTAAGAATTGTCGCAACCAGAACCTGTCAATCTTGTATTCTATAGCCAACCTAGGCGCGAGTGAATTTGCAAACTGGGATATAAAAGACACGCAAATGACTCTGATTGCATCAGTTATATTTCATCATCTGGGCCAACTGCAGAAGGGAGTTAAACACATAACCACACTATGGAATTCACTTTGGTATGGAATTCGAACATATATGGAAATTGCACAACGTCTATAATATAATCCTCTTTGACAGGTAGCACTTCTGATGGTTAGCATTGTTGCTGGGAGTACCTTGCACGCATCTGTGGTCCCGTATCCCCCATTACCGTACAAAGTAACATATTCGGATGTACATTCGCCGGTTATTTTATCTCACCATCTTGGTCTGAGCAATGCGGCCGTCCTGGCTGCCGCCGGCTTGCCAGTCGCCCCTGCACCTGTCTCTGAGGAGGTTCACGAAGACTTCAAAGGGTCCCTTACGGCCAGTCAACTGCAGCAAATTCAGACCATTCAAACGCTGTCAGAGTCAGGAGTTGGCATCGAGGATGGTGTGCCTTCCGAAGGTTCTATACTAGATTTAGCAGCGCTTACAGCAGAAAGCGGGACAGCAGCACCACCTGAGGTGGAATCGTCTTCGCCAGCGCCAGCGCCAGCAGACCCAGCATCAGAGTCAACTGCAGAACCATCCAGGAATTCTCCATTAGCCACACTACCTGTCGTCGTTGCCTCAGCTAATGCCACAAAAGTGCTCGGCGGAGCAAATGTGAATGTGAACGTGCATGTGAATGTGAATGGTGATGGAACAGCAAGCATCTACAATGCGACATCTAAATCTAAAATAAAGGCCCCAATTGAAGAGACCCATAAACATCATCAACTCCATTAAAGTGTGTTCTCGCAACTTGCTGATGTGTGGTGTGTGCTACGGAGGAGGAAGGTATTTCACCTGGAAATTGAAATTGTATAGTTTTCCTTCGACTAATTGCAAAGGAAATGTGCTCTCAGTGAATTGAAAAGCCGAATAAAACATTTTTGCAAAAATGAGTCTTGTTAAAAAAGATTTTCGATTGTTATTCAACGATTTCTCAGAGCGGATGGATGGGTGCTGTTTTGATAGAGCTGTCACAGGCTTGCACATCTGACCATTACCATAAGTACCTTTTGAAAACATAATTAAGCCGGTATTTTACTCTGCCAGGACTTCTTTGCCCTATCTAGATCCTCCACTGATTTAAATCTTTACTATTTTTTTGAGCCGTGCATTCATTGTTTGTTGTCTGGCGGGTAAAATTACACGTCCAAAAATAACAGAAACAATTTTATACCTTTCTGTTGTATTCCAATTAGTGGTAGTTGGTTTGTTGTAATTGTTTTCGTAGGATTATTTTTCAGCCCCCTGTTACCTCCATAATGACCTACGACATCATTGACAAAAGGTTTTTAATCATTTCGAATTGAGGCCGCCTCCAAAGCCTGACAATTCGCCCGCCAGACGTATTCAAGCTCGCAGCCGTCAAGCTTGGCCTAGTTTAATACACTTGACAAAATCCGAAGACCGGCTGTAAATATCATAATTTTTAACAAAATCCCTCGAACTTACTTAGATGGCGCTACAGTCCGGGGTGAACCTGGGCCTCAACCAATACGACTCTCCAGTTAGCGTGATCTTTAGCTAACTACCACCATTTGCGCACTCCAAGTTGGTTGAGTTCCCCTTCCACTTGTGCGCACCACCTAAGGCGAGGTCTTCCTCTACTGCGTTGTTTCTCCAGGTTGGAGTCGAAGACTCTTCAGGTCGGAATGTTGGTGTCCATTCGCTCTACATGTCCTAGACATTTTAGTCGGCTGATGCGCACTTTTCTTACCAGGTCGATGTCGCTGTACAGCTCGTAGAGTTCGCTGTTAAATCTCCTTCTCCAAATCCCGTCAACGCAAACGGGACCGAAAATCACTCGAAGAATTTTGCGTTTAAAACGACCGAAGAGATCTTCTTCCGCCTTTGATAACGTCCATGCTTCTGCGCCATACAGTAAGGAACTGGGATGATGAGGGTCTTATATACAGTCTTCTTAGTGTTTCTTGACAAGGCCTTACTTCTCAGTTGCCTTCTTAGGTCCAGGAGACAGCGGCTGGCAAGTGTAATTCTTCGCTTGATTTCTGATGTGATGTCGTTGTCAGAATTTATAGCGGAGCCGAGGTAGACAAAGTCCCTAACTACCTCAAAGTTATAGCTGTCTATCGCGACGTTTTGTCCGGTTGGTCGATGTTGTGTGTCCCTTCTTGTTGACAGCATGTTTTGCCGTTTCTGTACTAATAGTTGCACACGCACTAGTGACAGCTCGCTGTGTCCTGCCAATGATGTCAATGTCGTCCGCGTATGCAACTACTTGCACATGCTTTTGGAAGCTTGTGCCCCTTATATTGGCTTGCGAGTTTGGCACATATTATGTTGAAGAAGTCACACGACAGCGAATCTTGTCTAAGACCTTTTTTGACATCAAAGGTTTGGCAGGGATGCCAAAACTAGACATGGCTCTGTACAACTCGTCTCTATAATTCTGTCGTATGCGGCCTTTAAATCGATGAAAAGATATGGTGAGTTTCGATCTGGACTTCTTGAGTTTTCTCCAGGATCTGCCGTAGTGTGAATATTTGGTCGGTTGTGGACTTACCGGTCCCTTGAGCCGTAATAAATAAAGATGTGGTTTACAACTGCAAATGCGAGTATAGGTGATGGCTTAATTAAAGGAAAGGTATATTAAATTTGTCAATTTTTCAAAACACATACTTTTATTGCGGACAGGTAGGTAGGAGAGGCGGTTTAATTAAAAACCCAAGTAGCACTATGTATGTGCCGTTTTGTTACCACGACTCATTTGACCCGTTTGATAAAGATGGTTGAGTAGGAGAGTTTAGGTTAGGTTAGGTTAACGGGTGGATACGGCAGAGTAAACCCTGCAGTACCCCACTTAGGTCCATGTGGACCCATTGTGATGCCCTTGTTGGGGGGTAGCCGATGTTGTTGGCGATGGTTTTAGTTCCTTCTAATTACTCGACCTTGTCCAGCCATCCTGATGTATTTATGAACCTGTAAAGATTAGATAAATTAACATCTGAAAGTTCTTGTATGTCATGGAAGTGGTATCTTCCAAGTGTTCTGTTCCTCAAGTGACACAGACTTGGGCAGTGACAGAGGAAGTGAGGTGTGTCCTCATGCACTTCCTCGTCTTCGCAGCCCCTGCATATATCGTCATTCTTGAGTTTTAATTTCATTGTGTGGTTTCTCAGGAAGTTGTGCCCTGTTAGGGCACCTACCAGTTTATGCAGCGACATTCTATCAAACCGCATAAGCTTGCTAGTCCGACCTGCATTATACTCCGGCCATAGCTTCCGTGAAATTTCGCAGGTAGTTAATTCCTTCCACCTGTTGTTGGCTTTCATTCGAATCTTGTTTTCCACTCTCTCTCTGAGATTACAGAGCGGTGGATTGATCGATTTAATCGCCCGATCTTGATCCATAGCAGATCCATTTCTTGCCAGTTTATCAGCCATCTCATTGCCGGCTTTGTCCCTGTGTCCAGGGACCCAGCAGAGGCGCGTAGTATGCTGCGAGCAGAGAACCTTAAGCTCTTCACGGCAGCGGCGAACTAGCTTCGATTTTATTTCAATAGCAGACACTGCTTTTATAGCCGCCTGGCTGTCAATAAATATGGTAATATCATCATTTGGTATTGCCATCATTGACACCATATGGGCAGCTTCGGCGATTGCCAGAACCTCCGCCTGAAAAACACTACTGTGATCAGGCAGTCTGATCGAGTGGTGTATATTTAGCTCTTCGGAGAAAATTCCAGCACCTGTACCACAGTCCATCTTAGATCCATCTGTGTAGATGGATATCGATTTCCTATTTGTGGGTTCGTCTGTGTTCCATTCCTCCCTGCTGGGGAAATAGCAAGAGAATGGTTTGTCAAAGTCAAGGTTGGGAGACAAATAGTCAGAAGTGACAGAGTCTCCCACGTATTTGTTCAGAATCTGTGCATGTCCCATTCTGTAGGGTTTCCAGCTTTTGGTTTGGCTGATCCTGAGGGCACTTTTGGCTGCAGATTCTTGCATGTGTAGGTCTAGGGGTACCAGGTTGAGGATTGCCTCCATTCCAGCAGTAGGTGTTGTCCTTATTGCGCCGGTTGTACCTATACATGCTAGTCTTTGTATTTTGGTCATTAGTTTTAAGTTCGATGCTTTGTTTGTGGCTTGCCACCAGACTAAGCTTCCGTATGTGAGTATTGGACGCACAACAGCCGTATACATCCACAGAATTATTTTAGGGTTTGGTCCCCACCTTTTTCCGAAGATTCGGTTGCAGGCGTAAAAAGCATTTGCAGCCTTTTTTACTCTCTCATCGACATTTAGTTTCCAATTGAGCTTCCTATCCAAGATCGTACCCAGATATTTAGCACTCTCCGCTACCCTGAGAGGTATACCCTCAATAGTTGGAGGATCGAAGTTTGGAATCACTCTTTTGTTACTGAACAAGACTAGCTCAGTTTTTTGTGGATTGACTCCAAGACCGCATTGTTTTGTCCACGTATTAAGTGTTCGTAATGCGTTTTCTAGTAGTTCGCTTATGGTAGGTAGGAATTTGCCTGTAGCAAGTATTACTACGTCATCTGCATAAGCAGTTACTTTGACCCCTCTGTTTTCGAATTTTAGTAGTATTTCGTTTATGACAAGGACCCAGAGTAAGGGGGAGATGACTCCTCCTTGTGGTGTACCTCTTGAGGCTGTCACTCTAAGTTGAATGTCACCTAGTTTTGCATTAATATTTCTTTCATTGAGCAAACTTTCAATCACATTGGTAAGCTTTTGGTTTACGTTGTTATTGAGTAGTGCTCTCTTCACTGCACACGTCCTAACATTATTGAATGCTCCTTCAATGTCGAGGAACGCGGCCAGTGTGTATTCTTTGTCTTGTAAGGACTTTTCTATGATGCTAGTGACCTCGTGCAGCGCGGTCTCAACTCCTTTACCTTTAATGTATGCGTGCTGAGCCGTTGAGATCATTTTTTCGTCCAGTCGACTGCGGATAAAAACGTTTAAAAGTTTTTCCAAGGTCTTCAGGATAAATGATGTTAAACTTATAGGCCTGAAGTCTTTAGCAGTCGTGTGGCTGGACTTGCCTGCCTTCGGAATGAAGACAACCTTTACTTCTCGCCATGCCTTGGGAATGTGTCCACATTCTAGGCAGCGCGTGAAGAGTCTCATCAGAATTGGTACAATAATTGACCTGGCTTTCTGGAGCATGATTGGGAAAATCCCATCCAACCCAGGAGATTTGAATGGAGAAAAAGTCTCAATCGCCCAGTTAAGTTTTTCCTCGGTTATTATACCATCTGGAATTGCAACGGTAGTTGCGGTGCTTGGTGCAGACTGGATGGTTGTATTGGGGATACAACCCGGAAAGTGTGTGAGGAGAAGGAGACTTAGAGTCTCTTCCGAAGACTGTGTCCAGTTGCCATTATTGTCTTTGAGATATCCCGGAACCGCAGGTTCTTTTGATAGGATTTTTCTAAGTCTAGCTGATTCCCTAGTATCTTCTATTTCATTACAGAAGGTATGCCAGGCAGTGCGTTTAGCACTAGTGACAGCGCTTTTAAATTTCCTCTGACCGGCTTTGTATAGATCCCAGTCTGACTGGGAGTTGGTACGCTTGGCCAGATTGAATAAAGATCTGGCTTTCCTCCTGATTTCAAGGAGGTCCTTAGACCACCACGATGGAGAGTTTCTTTTCTTGATTGTCCGTAGAGGACAGGCTTTATCGTATGCATTACTTAGAATTTTGTTTAAACTCTCTGTAAATGCATCGATTTCGTCTGGTGTCCCTATTGCTTTATCTTTCAGGTTTTGACCATTTTCCACGGTCTCTGAGACGAATACGTCCCAGTTGGTGAGCCTTGGATTTCTGAATTTACCTATAACTATTGCTTTTTCTTCTACTAGAAATTCTATAATTCTATGATCCGAAAAGGATGGCTCAGAGGAGACCCTCCATTCCTTCACAGTTAGAGTTTGTGAGTTACTGTAGAGTGTTACGTCTAGCACCTCACGTCTATTCCTAGTTATAAAGGTCGGCTCACTGCCGATATTGGCTATCAGGAGATTATTTTTAATAATGAATTCTAAGAGGGACTCACCGCGTACATTGATGTCCGTACTGCCCCAGAGCGAGTGATGGGAGTTGGCATCGCAGCCAGCAATCAGGTCCCATTTTTCCTTTTCAACTGTTCTGGCTAGTGAACAGGATAGCTCTGAGGGTGGGTTGTCCGACTCGTAAGGCATATATATTGATGCCAGTATCAAAGCGCCTTTTCTTGCCCTGTCCCACTTGACAACTGTTTGGTCCGAATCGCTGAGACTAGGTAAAAGAAAAAGTTTAAGCTGTTTTCTGGCTACAATACAAGTTCGAGACTTACCATTATTCGGTGTATGGTAAATTATCAGGTCTTTGGAACTCAGCCCTCTTATCTTTCCCCGGAGAATCCAGGGTTCTTGTATGAGGGCGACATCTATATGTTTCGTTTCCATGAGGAGAACGAGATTGGCACTAGCCGCCTTACTGTGATGAAGATTTAGTTGTATTATCTTCATCACGAGTTGTCGGTTGCTCTCCCTTGTCTTTGACCGCTAACAGCCGGAGTTTGCATCGCGTTATGCCTACGCGGACTTTAAACTCTTGCTTTCGGAGTAGCGGCAACGATTTGTGACTTAGTTGTATCGTCACATCCATACCGTTCTGGG
Source organism: Cheilosia urbana (assembly GCA_946477585.1). Classification (NCBI taxonomy): domain Eukaryota; kingdom Metazoa; phylum Arthropoda; class Insecta; order Diptera; family Syrphidae; genus Cheilosia; species Cheilosia urbana. Next base: position 123,481,007 of record OX297853.1, read on the forward strand.
TATATTCACCCGTTTCCAGGACTTTCCATTCCCTGCTTTGTAATTCCGGGTTAAGGAATTGCAGGTTCCGTTCTATCCTTTCCACGGGTAAATAAGGCCCTCTCATGTGGATAATTCCCCTCGGTCTGGTCATTTCCAGGACTTCTTTTCTGTCAACAACGCGCAGGTCAGCATTTGACCAAGGTGCGTTCATGTTGGCGATGAAGCCCTTCAACCAGTCTAGTGTGTCTTTATTATCACACTCTATCGTCTTGAAGCCTTTGAAGGTAGACAGCTGGCCAAACAATGGAAGCCTGCTTTCCGCCTTCACGATAGCATCGTTGACACCATCAAGGATTCGTTGTTCTACAAGCTCCCATTGGTTAGATGAGAGCTTCCGTTCTGTGTTGCCATAGTCGACAATAGCGACGCGTAGACTTTCTTTCACCTTTTCGGCGAATTTCAGCCTTTTTGCCTGCCTGCCTACTACCGGGGAGATGGTGTCGTCGTTGCGACCTCTTTTGGAGACTACCGGTGCGTTCCCAGGTTTGGACGAATCCTTACCTGAGACAGCCCCAGAACACTTTGGATCAGTCGCAGACGGGGTGAAAGGCAATTGGCATTTCGCCCCCGCTACGGCCAATCTCATGTCGGCTCCTCCAGAAGTCCGCTGTCTACCTAACTTCCTGCCAGGCAGAACCTTTTTTGAGCAACCGGGTGTCTGCTCAGCCTTAGACGGATCTTTAGCCAGGCCGGCACCCGATTTTCCGGGTTTTGACCTTTCCAAGGCGGAAGGCAATTGGCATTCCTCCCCTGGTCCAGACAACTTCCCTTTGTCAGTCGGGTTCTGCCTCCTATCTATTAGGCTGCTGCGCCACACATCTTCGGTCGACTTAATCGTCTCCCGGGCCCTAGCTAGCTGCGCCGCTTCCCTTTCCGTGAAGGAATTAGGGTTACGGTTTTTAAACCGTTTTAATATGCGGCGCGCGTTTTTCCTCTTTTTGAGCGGATCCACCTGCTGTACTGTCCTGACCAGCTTGTTGTCTTTCGTCATTTTCGCCGCGGAGACAAATGAGGCTTCGGTTATATCCAATCTTTCATTGTCCTTTGGCTTTAACTTGTCAACAACAGTCACTGCGCTGTTCAGAGTCGAGTCCGCCTCTCCCGGTGAAACGATGTCCTCTCTGTCAACTTCTTTAGCGGGGTCAGATGCAGCCGACCCATGCCCCGATAGGCTATGGCATATCACAGGCATTGGTGGCCGCATAAGAGCTCCCTCGCTCAGGATTTTTGCAGGGTCAGCCTTAGGTGGAGTGGTAGCAAGAAGCTCGCCACTATCCTTCAGCTGCCCCTCCAGAAACTCAAGGGCGTTTTGAAGCCTTTGTTTTTCCTTGTCCTCTAGTTGGTGCTTCTTCTTTAGTTTCTTGATCGTCATCTTACAGTTCAGCACTTTTTTCCTAATCGAAGCTGTAGACGATATAGAGAATTTGGATGAGCTGGCGATTGATCGATTGTCATCATCCTCGAGAAATAAATTCCCGAGTCCGAAGTCAACCGTTCTAACGCTTCCCTCAACCGAAGCGGCCCTACTAGTTGACGGTTCTTGGAGTAAGATATTCTCTTCCTCCTCCGTCATATTCGTATGAGAATCGGTGTTGCCGAAGTTCTTGGTGCCCGATTCAAGTACACCAGTCCCTTTGTTTTGTGTTTTTGTGTTTAATTGTTCTATTTTGGACCCACGAGTAGGGGGAAGAAAATGTCGTTCTGTACTCACCCCCTGTATACAGAAAAGGGGAATTAAATTGAAACTAGAGGTCCCCAGGTATCTAGAGTTCCCGTTAGAAGACACCATAACATTGTGCCATACATCCCATGGGCACGGTTGTTATACCCGGGATTACGGGTTTTTATCGAGCTATTCCGCTCTAGATCCGTCATATTTAGTCGAAAGCAGTGGCACCTCGTGCAGGATGTGATTCTTCACCACGTATGACGATCTTGGGAAATATTCCCCTGATTTCCTTCCGGAACCCAGTGCATACTCAGCTTGGAACGTATTCCTGGCTGGGTCTGCACCGAATCTCCTGGGATGTGACCAACTCAAGGCGAGCGGCAGTGGCATCTCTCCCTTGGTCAGTCAACTTCCTTTCAGAAACCTTAGCCACCGAGTAGGAGAGTTTAGATCCAGCCTGTGGAATTCAAAAAAGGTTATCAGTTCGTTAATAGTACTCTTCGAGACCTCCTCAAGGGAGTCGAAGAAGGGTTTACCAAAAGATCGCTGTCTAGCTCTAGCTAGTGCCGGACAGGTGCAAAGGTAGTGAGAGAGGGTTTCTTTTTCGGCCGCGTCATTGCAGCTGCGGCAGTGTGTGTTATGTGGGATGCCTAATCTTACAGCGTGATCTCCTATAGGCCATCAGTGGCCCGTGGTTATCGCTGTTATTCTGGCAATATATTTTCGTGACTTCCTCAGAAGGTGGGTTGTTATTTCCATGTTGTAGCTTGGCCACATCTTTCTGGATAAGTTGCAGTTTGTGAGCCTGCTCCATCTAAGGTTGGCCCTCGATTGGAATTCTGAGGAGATCTTTGCTTTGACCGCTCCGAGCGGAATATGAACCGGTACCGCAAGAGAACAGTGAAGGGCTTTGCCTTGCCTGGCCAGTTCGTCAGCGTGTTCGTTCCCACTGACGTTGCTGTGACCTGGGACCCAAATCAGGGTAACTTGGAACTGGTCAAGCGAGGTCAGCTCCTTGCGACATTCTAATACCAGTTTTGAGGTTATTGACTGAGGCGATAGCCTTGATAGCAGCTTAATTATGAATAAAAATGTCTATCTTTTGCCTCGGAACTAAGTTTGTGTGTAGTTTGATTCGACGGCAGGCCTCGCGGATGGCAAGTAATTCAGCCTGAAAAACAGTTGCCGTATCCGGAAGTCTAAACAATTTTGAGATGTTTTATGTTTTATTGCGGACAGACATAAATAAATATTCTACACGGACAACAAGTCTAGTTAAGTATACCTAAAATCGTGGTAGGGAAAGGGTCTCTCTCCATTATTATGTTTAATCAGTTGCTGACTTAAATTTTAAAGAACTGTTCGACTATTTTCTTTTTCCTCATTTTCGCAGCAGAAACACTCATTCTGGGTGATCTTTTTCTAAATTGTGAACACTTAAATATGAAATCGACTTACTTACTTACTAACACGGTACTCTTCATTTGGGCAGTAGCTGTCATCCGCTCTTTTATAGCTTATAAAGCTACTAAATTTCTTAAACATCTGCTGCGTGTAAACCCAGTACGAAGAGGGTTCGGTGTTTGTTCTTATTGTAATTTGGAAACGCTAAAAAACGGATGTCGGATTCCCCAACGCGTTGTCTAAAACGAATTTATGAACTACTCACTCTCGCACATTTAAATTGTCAGTGTCAATGCAAGTATAATAAGAAATTCAGAAACTAATGAATTTTCAATTCTCCTACTGGTAGATTTTCAGACGCAAGTCCAGTGATACGTAAAAGTCAAAATTTCTCTAATTAGGTACCTATATCTTGTATATAAAAAGGTGAAGGAAAATAGTTAAGAACCACTTTGACTGTCTTAACCGCAACATTTTTCGCTGCCTATAATTTGTTTTCCAATTTGTTGTGTGTAAGCCAGGTCACAGACAAGAGAATATCTGTATCTGTATATTTTTCTTGTCTGTGGCCAGGTTAATATAGTGGTAGAATTTCTACCAATGAGCGAGCTTTAGTTCACTTTATTGGAGTAAGTTTAGTTTTCGCAACAGATCAAAGGATATCCCTTAAGTCCGTCTACAACAAGAACCTTAGAAGAGATAGCTTTCGGAGCTCGGATAAAAAGTTTTCAATTTCTTTTAACAGTTTTTGGGAGTGTGCCGAAAGTGCTGGAAGAATAAAATTCACCCGTAAGTTGCTGATAGCACTTGTGAATGCAAAGTCTGATTTTCCAAAATGACAGTTCTTTTCAGATCTTTGAAGTTATTAGTACTCTCAATTCAAGAGGTATTGGGGCGCTACTCAGCCGTACTATTTATCGTTCGTGAATATGCTTACAAACCTCTTGAAGCCTATTGGTATTGGTGGGCCTTAATATACCCCAATCAGGACACCAGTTCGTCATATACATGCGATTGATCAAAGGATATTAAATAAAATGCCGTATCTTTCTGACCATGAATATAGCAAATAAAATAAAATTTAATGAAAATCAAACTCTAGGTCTCCTTTGCTATAATTTTTCGATTCGTACAGTATGTCCCTTGCCTTAATTTTTGGGCGACAAAGACAAACTCACAGTAATTCATTCAAAGTTGGGAGTGTACATATAGAACCTACATACCTGGGAATGAAAAAATTGCTTCCTCTGCCATGTTTGCCCCTTTTTTTTTACTACCCTCAATTTGTCTTCAAACCATCTCGTTTCTTGTCCCTTGAAGGACAATATTTCAAATCATAGCTACCTTCGTACTTTTTTTTTTACGAAAATAAATTCCCTAACATAAGCCATGCAATTTGGCTATAAAAACGCTTCCAAGATTTATACGGTACATTAAAGGTAGGTATATAGTTATAGGTATTAGAAAAGTTTATGATTCCGGATGATAACAAAAACAAGAATTGTCACTGTTCATATTTACTATCAGTATCAAATAGGTAAATTATTGATTAGACTCCGAAAAAGATGGCAACCTATAAAAAAATAACTCAATTATTCCTAGCCGTTCTTTAAAGTCCTTAAAATATCCAATTCCCATCTCCCTTGGCTGGCGGTGGGAGTCGTTGAGCTTTGCGGGTCATCATCATCATAAACTATTCAAGTGGAAATTGTTACTATACAAGGTGGTTGGTGATAGTGCATCAGGATATGTATGGGTTATTTTGCACATGAGCCATTTAGCTGGCAATATATTTAAAGAACTAATGAACTTCATACTTTTCTGTCAATAAATATTCACATGGATGCTAACACCCTGCAGACGGCACCCTCTTGTGAAACTTTCGAAACTTAACTGAGTGGAAAAGTAATTTTTAAAGGGATCTTAATCAGCACATATAGTGTCAAATGAAGTCCCAAAAATTAAACTGCCTGTAAACGCCAATCTTGAAAAGCAATAAACTAATTTAGATACATTTACGACCCAGAAGATGAAACTTACGAAGCATGTTAAGCGAAGAAATGCTGCATTTGCAGCGAAAAGCTGTATCTACAGTATCTGGGAATATATTTTTGCTATAATTGTTACCCTATAAAATTTTGCCGTACCCTTAAACTTTTTTTTTTAGAACTTTCTTAAATTCTTTTGACATCTGTCGACTGTCATTAGAATCCCCGCCGAACACATTGAACAAACGCATCTCAAATTTATAACGTAATCTTTAATCGTTTTTTTTTTTACTGGCTTAAAAGTACGTTAATATCTAATATATAAAATTATCGTGTCACGGGGTGCGTAGTTGAACTCCTCCGAAACGGCTCCACCGATTTTCGTGAAACTAAGTGTGCATATTGGCTAGGGTTGAGAATCGGACAACATCTATTTTTCATATCCCTAAATGTTAAGGGTGGTCCACCACTAAATTTTTTATTTTTTTCATGGGGAAATACACTTTGAAAAAAAAAAGAAACTGGATAACATAAAGTAGTGACACTTCAGATACAAAAAAAAAAATATTTTAAATTTTAAAAGCAATTGTTGTTGTCAATTATTTTAATTGTTTTCCAAGCAAATTGTTGTTGTCAACAATTTTTATTTTTTTTTTCTTTCTTTTAAATACCTATATGTATGTACCTAAAAAGTTTGTTCTAATAAATTATGTTTACTACGTTACATTAAGTAACTTTTTGAAATGAAGTAGATACTTTGATTATATAAAGATGATATTATGGCCAACGATATTTTGCATCGAATTCGCACTGTGACATCGGATAATGAAATGGAGATGTCAGATGGAAAGCGCAACAAAGTGGCAATTTGTTGTGCAAATTGGGGATGCCACAGCTGGAACTGGAGCGAGAAATGGACTTCGACCGAATCGCATTGAGTCAAGCTGTTGTTGCGTTCAGGTAACGCACAAAAAGAAAAGGAAGTTTTTGTCTCCCACCTTTCCACCTTCCTACCTATTCCCGATTTTTCGCCCTCAATTCCTTCCGCTATCATCTTGAGGAAGTGGCCTAAAAACGAATCCATATTTCCCTTGGTCACGGCATCACGCGTGAACGGCTGGACCGATTTCACTAATTCTTTTTTTGTTGTGTTTGTTATTTACTTTACTTTACTTTAGGTGGCGCTACAGTCCGGGGTGGACCTGGGCCTCAACCAATACGCCTCTCCAGTTAGCGCGATCTTTGGCTAACTGCCTCCAGTTGCGCATTCCAAGTTGGTTGAGGTCCCCTTCCACTCGATGATGATGATATAACTCGATAGCCACTGGGTCAATTTTTATGATTCTTCTTTTGTTATGTTCGTATTGTTGTATTTTAGGTTAACGCAAACTTAAAAGTTAGGATTTTTGACCCACTATATGGCGTTGTTTCACAATCTCCAAAATCACTCACCCGAGTTCAAAGAAATTTTGTAGATTTATGTTCTTCGTTTCCGCTTGAAGGATAGAATACTTTTGGACCTGATAGGTGGCGCTGCTGCCGATCTCCGAAACAGCTCTACCAAGTTGATTGAAATTTTGTAGATGGATATGGTTGCTTCCAGTTTTAAATTTCGGATAGTTTTTGACCCTATAGGTGGTACTTTGAAAAAAACAAGCGGGATAAGAAAACGGATTTTGGCACGTCCCATTCAAAAATAAAATCAAACTCTATTTCTAAAGTTGTATAATTAAAATTATTAATGGACATTGTTCAAATAAAGTAATTTGCGAAATGTGAGCAAGACTTAATACGAAAGGTATGGGCAAAGCCGGGTGGATACAGTTACATATAAAAGAGACTGACGTCCGAATGTGCACTCATAACTCGGGGACGGATCGTTCGATTTTTATGATTTTTGGTTGGAAGGAAGGACAAAATTATGCTTCCTTTTGTCGTGAAAATTAAACTTTATGGGGATTAGTTGAGTTTCTGAATTCTTTGGATGTTCCGGGCTTACCTCTTCATAATTTGGACTTGAAAGTCAGCTCAGTTAAAATGCTGTTGCGCAACATCAATGTATCGAAACTTTGTAAAGGATCGCATTTGATTTATGGTTAAGGATCTTACATCAAATATCATGCAAGTGATAATTTTGAGGGGAAATTTCAAAGGCAAACACTCTTATTCCGCAGATTTCGCTTATTTAGAACGATTTACCATTCGTGCGACTTCAATTTCCCGTGCGTCTCGCTTTCACTATGTCAAATAATTTGTTGCAAGGATAATCGATGGATGTTTGTGCATTAGTGGCATCAATCTTGATTTCCCATGTTTCCCACATTGTAAATTTAGTGAAAAAGCGGAAGGTTGGCCGAAACGTCAAAATCATTGCGATTTGATTGAAACAAATCAACATTGCTATTCATAATTTATTTATATTGCATTTAATATAACTTTTGAATAAATAATTTTAATTGGCCGAATTACATAGATTAGGAAGTGCATTGCGCACGCTCGGAATTATTACTTTCTTTACATTAACAAATTTGGGCGGAACGAAGTTTGCCGGGTCAGCTAGTAATTATATATAATTTAAACATCGCAACGGAAACAGTAGCCACAAGAAGACAGAACATGCAAACTTATTTCGATGCGAAGTTATTCGCAATCTGAATAAATCGATAAGAATGATTGCGCCCTCTAGTTGAATAAACATAAACAGTACCCACGTGCGTGTTGTTTTGAAAAAGAAACAAAGGTTTTAACTATTTCAAATTCAAATGATGATATTTGCCAGAAGCCTTTGCGTAAACGATGCTGTAACTGGAACGTTTCTGAACAGAGGAAACGTTTGGAAATACGTCTTGTAAAAAACATTGAAATTGGTGGCACTAATCAAATAAAATAGATACGGAGAGTATAAAATCTAAAAAGTACAAAAAACTCGAAAGGCTATATCTGGAAAATAAAACTGCTTTCGAGATTTTTTTTAGGGAAATATAATCCAAATATTCAGCCTTCTCACAAAAAAAGTCTGCTGTTCAAAATTCTGTTTTTCAAACCTTAAGCAATAAAATTCAGCTTATTTTGTTTTTCCAACTAACAAATATAGATACAAAAAAAAATGGATATTGCGCCGTACTTAAACAAATTTTAGTCCCGACTTTAAATTTAAGGGAGCTCACAACTGCGAAATTTGTATTTAAAATATAGCCACTGTGAAGTACTAAAATTTAGAACGACTAAAAATGTTTATTGGTAAATATTGAGAGAAAAAATTGAAAATTAAAATAAAAATACAATATCTACCTAGGTATTGAAAAAAATAAAATAAGAAATTTAAAAAAAAAATGCGAAATTTAATTATGACAAAAATAAAAACGAGGTAAGAAAAGACGACGTAAAATTTCAAATAAAATAAAAAAAAAATAAATAGTTGGCGCAACAGGTCCGGAGGGACCCTAGGCCTAGCTTCTCACAACCATTCGTTTTGTGTGAGTACAATTTTATGCCGACTCCAAACGGCGAATTGAGAAGCTTTTTCAAGACAGTTATACTCTCGGATGTTTGTCAGACGTTCGCGAGAGGTGACGCAGTGAAAAAACCCTGAGTTGGAATTTGGGTTTTTTGCGGGATTTCAGGATACCTGTATTGAAAAGAAAAAAGTACAAAAAGTAAATGTTCTCATAATCAGCTTTATAAAATTTTGCAAACAATAAAAAATAGTTCTAAAAATCTTTAAAAGTCAAAATAAACATTTTCCAAAATTTTCCATTTTCCATTTTTTATTGTTCGCCGAATTTCGTAAAAAGGAATTTTGACCGATCCATAATTTTGACCTCATCCCTTTTTTCATTCTTTAATTTTAATCCGAACATAATGAAGAGAAATTTGAAATGAAACTGTAACTTTGTATCCATATTTCGCGTGGATTTGAGAAACTAGGCACTTATCCAACCTAACACCCACACCATAGTCGAACAGTTACCTCAAGGAGGGGGTTACAAGGGGCAGAATTTTTTATGTGAAACATCTATTGGCGCGACTTGGGAGTAAAATCAACTCGATTGAGACGGAAATTCCGGCGTTGCGGTGGAAATTGGCCTGTCGCCATCACTATGCCGCCGCACTCGACTCGAAATTTTGTGGATGGTATGGTTGCTTGCAACCTCAAATATTGGATTGTTTTGGTCCCGATAGAGGTGGTGCTGTTGTTGATCTCCTAAACCACTCTACCGATTTCAATTAAATCCTATGGGTGTGTATGTGTACTGTGTACGTGTATGGTTGATGCTTGCAACTTGAATGGTAGGATAGTTTTTGAACCCGATAGGTGGCGCTGTTGTCGATCTCCGAAAGTACTCAACTAATTTCAATGAAATTTTCTGGAAGTATATGTTTGGTTGCAATTTGAAAGATAGGATAGTCTTGGACCCGATATGTGGCACGGTCGCCGAGATATTAACATTTTTTAATTCTGAATAAGAATACTTATATGGGCACGCTGGACCTGGGGAGTGAACTGATAAAGCTTGGTCTTACACAGACACTAGACTACTGACTCAGTTGACTAAATTAAATCTAAATGCGAACAGAAACTCTAAAAATAGAAAACCTTGGATTGGATTGCGTTACTTTTTAAATGAATGAATACACTTATCTACTGCGCTGTATTAAGATTATAATTTTAAAAATAAGTTTCTTGTAATTCAACTACAACACAATTCAATTTAACATCCACATTTAGCGAGAGAAGTTTCACATCTGTTGAGTGGTCGGTCACAAACAAGCACACTCTCTGTTCTTTTTTTTTCGACATATTATGGCTGTGCCTTTTTCAATTGATTCAATTTTTGTCTCTATTTATTTAATTTTAACATTTTAACCCTCAAAAAGGGGGCAACAAGTTTCAACTATACGAAGCACGAAGAAGTGCTAAGTTTAATATTAATGAAAAATTATAAAAAAAAGGCCCAAAGTGGGCTTTTCATATCGAACATCTTTTACAAATATTAGCAAGATCTGAGATATTAGGATCGTTCCAAGCGATTCAGGAAGGCTGTTGAGTTGAGAATAAAATACAAATTACGATAAGAAAAGTTTTGGAAGTCTCCAACAGATTTTGAGTTAGAAATCAGTCGGAAAAATAATTCCCGGATTACCATAATTTATTAAGAACGTGTTTGGAACATCTGAACAGTACAAATGACGCACAGGAAGAGTTTCTTTTTAATTTACAGATGTTGTAAGTTACCAGCTTTGTTGCATAAATTATTCGAGAAGATCAATGTTGAATCTATCGCAAAAACCAGGTTTATAAATTCACAAACGCAGTCGATCAGTAAGCATTTATTGGTGCATATTAAGGCTTCCACAAAAATTATAAGAAACCGATATTTAAAGCCCACAAGTCTAAATCATTGGCACATATGGATGCGTGAATACATTAACATTTACATCAAAATCAAGAAGATAACATAATCCTAACACGATGGCCTTAGTCTAAAAGCTAATAGTCAAGTTGTGGTGGGAAAAATAAATTCTTAAGAGGTTAAGTTTTATGTTTACCTACATCCTTTGCAAAAGAAGCTGGAGCACATTGAAATTTAGGTGCAAAAAACGAGTTTACGTGCACAAAAAATCGGACCCAGGTCAGCACCTTGTGGAATCCCAAAGCTTAGCATCGTACGTTCGCTTCCCATCTATTCAACCTTCACTGACCTGTTTTAAGGTATAAGTTTTCAATCTAAGATGAATTTAGAAAGCCCTGCATTTTCATGTGCTTTCAGTCGAACTTGGTGATCCACCAAGAGTTTGTAATGATGCATTCGTTACATACTGTTTTTTTTTTTTTTTTCTCTACTTAACAGCCGATCGGCTATTCCGCCTCCCACACCGATACACACGAGACCACCTCCCGCAGCGACACAGTTTCTGTTTTCATACAGCATGGCTAAAGAAAGCACACAGTCAATAGGCTTGTGGAACACCGAGCCAGTCGTAAGAGATAGGCTTGTGGAACGCCGAGTCAGTCGCAAGATAGACTTGTGGAACACCGAGTCAGTCCTAAGATAGACTTGTGGAACGCCGAGTCAGTCGCAAGATAGACTTGTGGAACGCCGAGTCAGTCGTAAGATAGACTTGTGGAACGCCGAGCCAGTCGTAAGATAGGCTTGTGGAACGCCGAGTCAGTCGCAAGATAGACTTGTGGAACGCCGAGTCAGTCCTAAGATAGACTTGTGGAACGCCTCCCGCAGCGACACAGTTTCTGTTTTCATACAGCATGGCTAAAGAAAGCACACAGTCAATAGACTTGTGGAATGCCGATTCAGTCGTAAGATAGGCTTGTGGAACGCCGAGTCAGTCGCAAGATAGACTTGTGGAACGCCGAGTCAGTCCTAAGATAGACTTGTGGAACGCCGAGTCAGTCGCAAGATAGACTTGTGGAACGCCGAGTCAGTCGTAAGATAGACTTGTGGAACGCCGAGCCAGTCGTAAGATAGGCTTGTGGAACGCCGAGTCAGTCGCAAGATAGACTTGTGGACCTAGAGTAAACGTTGTCGTTAGACCGCGAACCAAAACTTGGAGCAAGACGATATCCGTAACCCCGATCTCCCTACCAACCGAGGGCCGAAACGCCGCCGTGGGATTGTAGACCTTAGGGAAACTAACTGGTAGTTATGTAAACTGTAGAATAACTTGAAACTGTTTAAAATCGTTGCTTGAGATCAGTCAAATTATAGAAATTATTTGAAATTGTCTAGATTATAAAATCATTTGACATTATTTTGAGTTACCGAATTATTGGAATTAAGCATAAAATTGTTGGAAATTTGTGAATTGTAGAATATTAAGGAATGTAACACAAGTATATAAAACTCTTAGCGACACCTAAAAGACGACCTACAATCACACTCAAATGGTATAGACCAGTCAAAAATTAAAGTTAAATATAGGTTACAAAAGAACGCCCAAAGAAGAATGCATTCCCCAGCATCAAGGGCTACAAATGGTGAGACCCACTCTGAATTCAATTGAAAATGTTCCTACCACCCATATATGCTCGCCACGCAAATGCATCTTTCTTATATACACAAACGATTACAGAATAATAATTCAAATTCTCAACTGAACTGTTCATTGTCAATGCAACAACTACCTTCCTTTCCTATTCCTATTCAAGGTTGGCAGTTGTCACTTGTCAGCGTCTCAAGAAAAACCAGTCTATCATGTTTTCTAATTAACCTTAACAAGAGCAGTGCAGCCCTCAGAGAGACCACTTGCGTGTTTAATATTAATTGGACATTGCATTGGAAATAGATCTATTCCTCGAGTCCGCGATGCATCGATATAAAAGCCACGCAACCGTCATAATATAAATCAGTTTCATCACCTCGATGAACCAGGACTGCCGCGGAAGCAAATCAAACTTAAGTCACATCACGATGGAACATCCTTTGGTATGCAGAATACGACGTGAGCTGTGTGCTGTGTGCATGTCGAATATACTCTCTCTCCACGTCATTCGCTTTGACAGGTAGCACTGCTCTTGGTGAATATTGCTCTGGTTGCGGACACTACAGGAAGTATTTTGTATGCCACTGGATTGCCATATCCTTACATATCACCGTATGCATTAACATACTCATATGTGCATCATCCGCTTGTTCTATCTAATCCCCGTGAGCTTGATGCTGTAGTACGCCAGTCATCAGAAGATATCTCTGCCGACGGAAGGGTGTCCGAAGAAATTCCCGACTATCAATCACCGCCAGCGCCATCAAGTGCACTCGGAGAGGCAGCTCCATCAGCGGGCGCGGACCCTCAACCAGAACTGATACCTTCAGTGGCAGAACCAAGAGCTCTGGGTGAACCTACAACCCAGGCTCCGGCATCAGATGAACTAAAATATTATCGTCCTAGGTGAGTGTGCTGTGTGCATGATTAAGGATCACGAACGCTTAAAGAAACAAATGAAGTGAATTTCGACAAGGATAAATCTCCGCACTCTGTACGAGTCTGTATGTATAGATAATGCAGGTGTACTACGATTTGTTTTTTCCTTTTTAGTTCGCCCGTCACGTATACACGATACCGAAACCGCTGGCATGGCCCTCAGCATCACAGTTCCACCAGCAGGACGGGCTGGGGCAATATAACTACGGGTATGCCAACGAGCATAGTTCAAAGCAAGAATTCAAACTCCTGGACGGGATAACGCGGGGTGCGTATAATTACATCGATGCCGAAGGACGACTACAGACCGTGCTGTATGTCTCGGATGACGAGGGATTTCGAGTGGCGGCGACAAATCTACCCCAACCCGTTGTTGCTGTGGAAATACCAGATTCGCCAGAAGTTGCCGCAGCCAAAGCCTCCCATTTGCAGGCACATTTCGAGGCACTGGAAAATGTGAATAGAGCTAACGGTGTCACTGGTATAACCGATGACACCACCAGTGTTGCAAGTGGTGCAAGTGTGGTTCTTGGCTGTAATGACACCTCTGTGGGTGGCGGTGCTCCAAATGAAATGTGATAACCGCACAGATGCTATTAAAAGTTTACTGTTATCTTTGGTCAAAGGATTTTCATTTCTATTTGTTTGCAACAGAACATACCCTTGAGTGCTACTGTAGGTGACTGTGCGTGTGTGGTAGTTCGTTCTTGAGCTGCTACAATTTAAGTTTCCTTCAATTAAAGTTGGCCAGAGTTTAATCAATTTTGCTGCAAGGCTGACAGGACGGGACATTTGCAATTAGTTGCCACACAAAGTTTTACTCAAGCAAGGCGAATACAAAGTCTAACAGAAAAAGCTCTTTCTCAGATTCAGAGCAGTTCTTCTGCTCTCGAAATCAGCTGGGGGCAGATTCCGTATATCAATGATCGTCTGAACGATATCGTTTTGGAAACTTTAATCACCATTAGAAGTTATAATCTGTTCGATTTTTTTTTTGAATATCGTCAGCTTTCATTACATTTGTGGGAAATGAACTGGATTAACCTCTCGAATATGTAATTTTAGCACTTAGTTGCTAGTTTTGGGTTCTATCGTTTCGAAGATAATCGTCTGAAAAGTTACGGAATGAGTGCAAAAAACAGCGAATCTCGATTTCTGAGCAAGATTCACACCTACTTACACTAACCCCAAAACATTTGTCATTATTTGTCAAACTGTAAAGTTGTTGACGAAAGACGACAAGTCTAAAAAATAGAGGAAAATGTTCAGGCTGTAGGAAATAAGGCCCCAAATTTGGGGTTTATTTCATAATGAAATTAAAAATAATGAAAACTACTTTTTATTTAATATTGTTTATAGTGGATAAACTAATTTAAATTTAAGGAACTTTGTATATACTCAACCTCGCACCCACCCCGTAATCTAACAGTAAACCCAATTAGGGGGGTTACAGGGGAGCAGCATGCCCCCCCTTACGTATTCCATGTCGGAAGGGTAACAATTAATAATACAAAATTCGTTTTGGGGACGTATTTCCTTTCTTCTCCAATTTTCATTAGAAAATAAGGCCCCGGAAATAACACCACAAATTTTATTAAAAATCTTTGTTGTTGTTTCCTGTATAATTTTTTGGGGACTTATTTCATTTTTATATTGGGGCCTTATTTCAGTGAGGCCTTATTTCGCAGACCCAAATTGAATAGAAATTGAAAAGAAATTACAACGGCAACGTCACTTTTCCTACGTTAGCCACATATGCGAACTGTCAACTAAATACCCCTACCCAGTCGCGAACTCCCTGACTAGATTTGTTGATTATCCCTTCATAGACGTCAACTGAAAAAGCCGTTCTTTTGGCAGATCTAAACTAATCAAAACTGAAGGACATCAAAGTCAGCCAGCTATCAGACCTACTAAACTAGATACTTGAACGTTCCGAATGAATGACAGGTGACAGCATAGGGAAAATGGGAGTGCCTTGAACTTGCATTAGCCAAATCAGCCCACCGCAACGATACATAATACATCATTTTTTACACATTTATTACAATTTATTACAGTTAGTCCGAATTTTATTACACTTGCCGATCTTCAGATATCGCGTGCTGGTGTAGGTTTTTTTCTCGTCACGAATGGGAAACTGTGAAACATTTGATAAATATTTCATTGGTGTCCAGACCAACGAAATCTTCTTTATATATAACTCTTTCGGGGTGAAACTCGATGATGTTATAACTCGATAACCCCTGGGACGATTTTCATGATTCTTTTTTGGTTTTGTTCGCATTGCTGTATATCAGGTTTAGGAAGAGAGAAAATTCCGGAAAATCGCTGTGTGGTGTTGATTTTGTGTCCAATAATTCTTCCTATTAAATATTAATTTTGACTTTTCTATATCAAAAATTAATTAAAAAACTACGTAGGTACCTACTGTGTGCGGATTTTTTATTTATTTTTTTTTTTTTTTTTTCCAAAAAGAAGATTGATAAAATCGAGATAAAATTAATGTATTAAACGTTGGTCAACAGTGATGGTTTTATACAGTTGATAAGGTAAAAATCAAATGTAAAAAGTCTAAACGCGGACAGAAAAAGCTATTAAAAAGCAAATTTCAGTGATTTTTTGAAAATGCCAAGACGAATGCGCGCATATATAGGCCGATGAAAAAGGCAAGCAAGTCAACAACAAATATCAACAAAGCCAAACTACAGAAGAAAGCGAACAGTGGGACATAGCATGGCATAAGACCAGATTAACAGGCAAGAAAATTGAGAGTGCAAGTAATGAGAACTGCGTCAAATCCTACTGCTGCTGAGATGGGAACAAGTTCAAAACGGAGTGGCAAGACGCGCGTCGTTGCTGACATTCGAACGACTGACATTTCAGTAGAATGAACAGAAAACTATGTCGCTGATGCGATTTTCGATATTGGAGCTATGACTATAATTTTGTGCCACCATTAAAACGCGCTGAAATGTAAAGGTGAAACGACCGGCCTTTGTTGTGAGTGGCAAAGTGAAACTAGCACCTGCGGAGCCATTTGAATTGGAGGATTTTCTAAAGAACATTTGACAGTACAACAACTGTTTTCGTATGACTAATAAATAAACTGGTTTCATGCCGACTTGCATCATCATACAATCACACATTCAAGACAAAATTTACCATCGTATGGATGCCTTCTTGGCAGTAAATGAGGACGTACACCAAAAACGTGACAAAAAACGACATTCGACAATTGCAACAAATATATTTACAATGCAATCAACGCTTTCATTACAATGCTTAAAACCAGCTTAAAACGGCGATACAGAAAAGAACTCGGACGATCGCAGATTTGTCTTCAAACCTGATAAGCTGATAACAAATAGAACCGCACTTTGGAAAAAAATAGAAAGGATAGAAAACGGATTGACACTTCTTCCAATACAAGAAAAATTATTTAAAATACCGCTTACCTTACGCTTACCGCTTCACAATTTGAAATTTAAAGTCGGCTCAATTATAATTTGTTGAGTAACTTTAATGCACCGAAACTTTGTATCGGATCGCGTTTGATATTATTATGAAGAATCTTAAACCAAATGTCATGCAAGGACGATTTTGGAAAATTAAAAGGCAAAAAGTTGTCACATCGCGGACTCCGCTTATTCAGAACGATTTGTCATTGGACTTTAAGCGTCTATGACAAATAATAAGTCGCAATCGCAAGGATAATCGCTGGATGTTTGTAGCATCAATCTTGAATTCCCATGTTTTTCACATGGTTAATTGTATGTGGCGTACTCACCTGTGGGCATTGGGCAAACCACTTTAGAACAAAAGCGGAAGGTTGGCCGGCACGTCAATCATTGCGGTTTTATTGAAATACGTCGACGTTACTATACTTCAGTTATTTCTATTGTATTTAATATAACTTTTGAATAAGGAATTTAAATTGACAGAATTACTTAAAGTAGCATGCGCTGTGCTTGATTGGAAATATTATTTTCATTACATTTATGAATTTGGGCGGAATGGAGTTCGCCGGGTCAGCTAGTCAACTGTATAAAAGCAATGAAACTGTTGGAGCGATGCACAAAATCAAAAACAAACCATCACTGTTGAACGCACATAGTAGGTACGTCGTTTTCTAATTAATTTTTTAGATAGAAAAGTCAAAATAAATATTTAATAGGAAGAATTATTGGATGCCAAGTCAGGACCGCACGGCGATGTTCCGGAATGTTCATACTTCCTAAACCTGATATACAGCAATACGAATAAAACCAAAGAAGAATCATGAAAATCGTCCCAAGGGTTAACGAGTTATAACATCATCGAGTTTCACCCCGAAAGTATTATATATATAGAAGATTTATGGAACAATTATTAAATGCTTATGATAGGTTTCGTTGGTCTGGACACACCTTCATGTTCTACCCTCTCAACGCACATTCGCTTTAAAGCAACATTTCGTTTCACAAAATTGTGGCTCGGGCGCTTTGGCATTTAAAATCGTAAATTTTCGAAAAAAAATTGGGCATAGCTTGTTCGACTTGTGAAAAATCATAATTGTCATCGCTCATTTAGCTGGGGGTGCAGAAGCATCAGCATTATACTGCTCGCTCGATCGATGATTGCACAATTCCAAACGATGTTGTAGCTTTCTGTAATAAGATTGGGTAAAGGCAAATAAATGTAATTGAATTTGAAATGAAAATCCCTACTCTACACCGTCAGTGATGGGACTTGATAAAAGCGAAGCGGTGGTATTTAGCCTTAAAAAAGTGTGGCAGAAAAAAAAAGTCCATGGTAAATAATTAATTTATTTATACCAATATAAATCGTAAAGATATAGCCTTCCCACTTTCATGGGGATGCTAAAATACTTAAACGAGCATAATGTCATGAAAATGGTAATGGTAATATTGGTATTGTTTTTCTTCGCATCCGAAAGGAAAATATTCAAACGAAAATCAGTTTTACCACAAAAGTCAATAAAGTGTAGTGGCAAAAACTCACGCGCTCAAGAAATATTGAAGATTTATAAAAATAAATTTTATTTCTGAGTTACTTTTATCACTCCTGGGACAATTTTTTTTTTTTTTTTTTTTTTTTTTTTTTTTCAAAATGGATCCCAATGAGAATCAGAGAACGGCCATTTGCCTGCCATATGCATAGAGTCACAGGGTGCATGTGCATACATTTGTGTTTGAAATGTGTTTTTGCGTTTTTTGTTATTTAGTTATAATTTTATTGATCCATTCTGTTGAATTTTATAATGTTGAGGCGTGAGAGAACAATGTACGAGAAAAGTTTGGTTAAATAACAATATTACATTGATTTTGAAAATATTTTTAAGAAGTAAATACATATTTATTTAAATTTATGTGTGTAATGAAATCACAACGTTATAATTAGGTATATAGTTAGCTCTTTTGTTTTTACCAAAGGAAAATCGTTTTAGAAAATTCATGATAATTGTAGTTTTATTTTAATGACATATTTATTTAATGTCAAAAATCGACCCTACTGCTAAGTCTCCACCGGAGAATAACTGCGAGATTTAGAAAAATTTCCGTAAATCCCGCATAAATCTCGGAATTTATCATACGAAAGTAATCTCATAAAAAGAGAGATTAGAAATAAAACAAACACACTTTTCACAGCTCGATATGTCAAAAGTGCAAAAAAAAAAAATGAAAGAAAAGACATCAAAAATGGAAAAATGTCTCTCTCTCTCTCTCTCGTGAAATGTCATTTTCTCTCAAATGGACAGAGCCAGAGAGAATACGTCAAGTTAATCTTCTTTTATTTCGTGGAAACACTTCGGGATTAATTCTAAACCTCTTGTACTTAATCTTGGTATTTGTGTTCGGTGGAAACGTAGCTTAACCTACCTTTTAGAAGTATGTATTCTAAAACACGTACAACAACATTTTTCGATATTTACGTTTTACTTTTTACAAATGAAAAAGCTATATCAAGATATCGGAAAAATAAGCCCCTTTGAAAATTAGATAGCCTTACTCATGATTTAGCTTTTAAAACGTCGCTATGAACATTTAGAGCAAACAATTTATGCCGAAAAACGTTCGTTTACATACTAAAATCATTGAAACGAAATCACTTGGTCAACACCACCCAGATATATCTGTGCAACTGAATTAAAGTTATACATTAATTGCATACCTTTAATTAAGGGTAGGTAAATTCCATTCTTTTTAGGGTAAATGAGGCGCTCCATCGAAGATATAGATTCTAATTATATAAGTTTCATTATACTGATAATATAATAAATACTTAAAATATATTAATGCATTAAGGATATTTATGCAAAATTTATAACATTTTATATAATGTGAATAATCGAAGTTAGACTATAGCTTTTTTATATTTCCACCATTCTTACACTAACATTGAATTTTTCACACTTCATTAATTGTTTTAAATTGTACCTATATACTGCAGTTTATTTAGCAAAACTAGTCGCCCGTAGTAAAAGAAAAAATAAAAAAGTTTGTTCATCGGCAAGCAATTGTCAATACATTGTTTAAAATGCAAATGGATACTTTTGGGGGAACATTAATTAAAAGATAAACATATAATTATATGCTGAAATTTCTAAATCACATATATCGAATATTTTAAGATATTCAGCGTTCATCGTAAAAGCATTCACAATTTTCTTCTATGCCACCCTGTGTAGATACTTTACGCTTGATGAGCAATGACATATAATTATCTACGCATATATACATTAAAAGACTCATCATGCGTGTGTGAGTACAAATTCTGTACCAACATCGCGTGTGTACACCTACAGCATACATCATATTAACAATCTGTGCATCATATTGAAGAAACCGATGAAAAAAGTTCATCAATATGAGGATTCCATTCATCAATATGATGAATATAACGGTGAATTTAATTTTTTTCATCAATATAACGAATTAGTTCATCTATATTATGAAGGTTTACATCAATGTTCTCCTTAATAAAAATTAATGTCTGTTTTTTGACGAACGCTGTCATCAATATAATAAAAGCCGTCATCAAAACGATGAACGTCGTTATCAATATGATAAAAATTCAAAACTTGGACATCGTACTTGAATATGATGATTCCATTCATCAATAAGACGACTAAATCATCAACTGAATGAACAAATGACTAAATTCATCAAAATAAGTGTTTTCGTCATATTGATGAAATGTTTTGATGAAATAATGAACGTAGTTCATAAAAACATACGCTAAATTCTCTTCAGAATCCTGTTGAAAAAATTGATGAATTCATTTTCATCATATTGAAAAACTGTTCATCAATTGTCAAAAAGTTTTCATGAATTTGTTCATCATATTTATGAAAATTACGTCATATCAATGAATATCATGTTGATGAACGCCATTCATCAATACGACGCCGACTTTTTTTTTCAGTATAGATTCAACTCATAATTAACAAAAAAAAAAATGCAAAACATAACAAATAAGGAAATATTAGCGCAGTAAATGGTATACCTACTGAACTGGAAGTTTTTGCCGATGCAATTCTCAGAGAATAATACTGGTAGCAAATACTGGTAACAAGGCGATAGTATAGGTACTTTTCAATTTAATTCAATGGTAGAGAACAAATATTATTAGCGAATAACGATGAGTAAAAGGTAGTAGATTTCGAGTTCAGGTTGGTAGAATTTCCGAAAGTGTAAAAAGTGGTAGAAATACCACTTCAGTGCTAGAAGTTCCATCACTGACACTGATATACAAAGTACAACGTTCACATTCAAATCAATTCAATTCGATTTTATTGGTAATCTTTAAAGAAAATAATACTTGATCGTTCATAATACACTTGCCATTCGAAACGACAAGCAACAAGAAATTCGTTTTCAGAAGCTAAAAAACTTGAAATTTCGAAAGCCAACTAAAAGAGCCAATTACGTCTCCTAGGACTTTGCTTTATCCTAGATCTGACTGCCATATCCCCTTGATATTGTTGCAGAGTTTTCCTCCCTTCAGCACCGATGCCGTGCTACTTCCAAAGGGATTTCATTTTTCTCGAATATTTCCATGTTTGTCGTTGCCATTGTCTATATGGAAATGCCAATCCCTTAACTGTCATTGCGATTGAGATGTGTATTGTGTATATCCCTTTCGGGGAAAACCATTACTCTCTCCAAAGGTAATAGAACGAAAAGTTTTCCCTGCCTAAATTCACATTGAAATGGTTTTACCGAAATTTGATTCCCCTTCCGGTGGCCAGCAAAGCAATGCAAATAATTTAACAGCTTCTCAAACACGCATAAGGGAATTTTAAATATTTGTGGAGTCGTCATCTGAATTTGAATAATTTCTGTTGAACGCTACATCACACCGACACTTATTGTAGTATAAATGAAGTTGAAGTTGAAAGCACAGAATTTATATAAAGATGTGCTGATCTATGGAATTGAAATTGACAAGTGGCGAAGGTACGACATATGCAATTTAAAATTGAAAAGAAATTATAAAAGGATGTGTTGGTAGGTATACAGGAGTTAAGTGCTTTTGGCTTGGGTATTGACATTGGAGGGATGTGCATTGAACACGGAAATTGACAGCCTTTGAGCTCTACAAATCGTACATTTATTCTGATGTCTTCGATATTGATTTTGGATTTCAAGGCAAATCCGCCTTTTTGTGGAGCCCTGGAGAAATAAAATGCGCCTTTCTCATTTCGCTGCAGGATGAGCCACTCAATTAAAATGTTAAGAACATCTACACTGAGATGTGAGTTCAAATAAAGGACCTTAACGTCTTTGCACTGAGAAGGAAAACAGGGTGTAGCATGATTTGAAAAGACCTTTGCCAGTAAATAATAGGAAGAGTTTGAATTGAAGAACTCAAAAACCCTTTCGACTATCCCGCATTGGAGTGCTATACATTCAGGCTGGTCCACGAGGACACACCTTACTTCCTTTGGCATTGCCCGAGTCTCTGTCACTTGAGGAATAGTACACTTGGAAATTGTTACTTCCATGACGTACATGAACTTTCTGATGTCTCACTGTCTGATCTTTACAGGTTTCTGAGGACATCGGGATGGCTAGACAGCGTCAGTTAACCAGAAGAGGAGAAGGGATGGAGACCACCGATATAACAACAACGGTTAATCCCAAAAAAAGGCATCATAATGGGTCCACGAGAGCCTAAGTGAGGTATAACAGGGCTCACCCTGCTCTACCTACCCGTTTACCTAACCCAACCTAACCTAACCTACATTCATATTTGACAGATTCGAGTCTCCAATTGGAAGTGGAACTATTTTTGTGACTAATGGGCTGTTTACACTTCACCTGTTAAGCTACGTAACGCACTTATGGACACAATCAATTGAACAACACGGCGAATCCAGAGCCGGAGCCTTGGACATATCAAAGGCATTTGACCGAGTCTGGCATAGAGCCCTATTAGGCAAGTTAGCGTCTCACGGATTACCACAACAACTCTGCGGATGGATGCAAAATTTTCTTCTGGAAAGATCGATCCAAGTTGTTGTAGATGGTGTATCATCCAATTCGTTTGCTATAAATGCAGGAGTGCCCCAAGGATCTATTCTTTCTCCAACTCTATTTCTTTTCCACATCAACAATTTGCTTGGATCGACAAATAATAATATCTACAGCTTTGCAGATGACAGCACTCTTATATCCTCCATCTCGAATAGTGGGCCTGTGAATACGGCTACATCACACAATCAGAGATGTGAACAAATTAATTCTTTAAATGATGATCTGGACAAAATCTTGAAGTGGGGAAAGGACAACTTGGTTGTATTTAATGCAAACAAGACACAGCTCACTACATTTTCCAGAAAAAATGCATCAACAGTTCCTCAGATCCAAATGGATGACCATCCAATCCATCACAAGGACTCAATGCACCTTCTAGGAGTCACAGTCAATTCAGGAATCACATGGCAGGACCACATATCCTATATCGCAAAATCGGCGTCCGCAAAGTTGAGCTACCTATTTAGAGCAAAGGGGTACTTTAGCCCCAAGCAACTTCTCCTTCTCTACAAAGCACAGGTTAGACCAGGCTTGGAATATTGTTCCCATATATGGAGCTCGGCCCCAAAACATTCACTTAATCTGCTTGATAGCATACAGAGACGAGCAGTTCTACTCATTGGAGACCCTACACTCACATCGAATCTACAACCGTTGGTGCACAGAAGACAAATCGCTGACCTATGCTTGTTCTATAGGTACTTCCATGGTAGATGTTCTGAGGAACTCAAAGACATTATCCCTCGAAATGAACAAGACAGGCTGCTAATGCTCATGACCATACAGTACACTTGACAACAGCGAGGACATCAACTTTCCAAAACTCCTTCTGTTACAGGACAAGCAAGCTTTGGAACTCGCTTCCTGGGGATATATTTCCAGAAAACTACAATTTGCAGCAATTTAAGTGCAGAGCAAACATACATCTGCAAGCATCTCGGGGCGTTGTTGAAGCGTTATAGGTTCGCCTTTCCCGGGAGAAGTATATAAAAAAAAAAAAATACATTCCCCACCACAGGAACAAAATGTTCGAAATGTCGCTTGGGACTACGTAATCGAATATTGGAAATGGTCCCATAAAAACCATCCAATTCTGGATCCATACATAAAGAATTCCTTCCTGATGCCACAGATTTCACGGCGCGTTTCATTAAAATTGACGAACCTACTAATTTAAGGCTGCTAAAAGAGATTCTCCGTCATCCTTAGTTTCCTATTTTGGATCGAACACTCCATATGCGTTCACCAATTCATTGGGTTAGTGGAATCTCAGCATATACCTACCATCCGCTGGAAAGCACGCAGTCCAACCCCAAGAGAGTATTTGCCTCAGTTGTGCGCCTTTAAGAATATCTAGGTATATCTACGTGCTTCACGTATAATTTCGTTGTTAAGTACCTGCCTTCAAACCTGGTAACAACTTTCGTAATTGCTAAAAAAAAAAAGACGAAGGCTTGCAAAAAACCCTTTTGCAGCACCCGTTCCTAATAATTACACCCAAGCATGAAACAACTCTTTTCCCAACTACACCTAACGATTTAATAAAAATTAATGAGCGTATAACAAGTGGCACGCACTTAAATGAAAGACCCGCAACAACACCTTAGTCCCGCTCTGCATCCTGTTGCGTGACAATCTTCTGTGTTTTCCAACAATTTCGTCGATCTAAACTGAAATGTCAATCACTGTCGTAGGCCAATTTGCTAATAATTTGCATATCAGCATGAAAAGTAACCAAACTATAGCTACCCCGATAATTAGCAAAAAAACACCACCTTCCAGGTTCCGGCTTCCAGCCAGCAGTCGAGTTTATTTCGATACACTGCCCGTTGAAGAGCTGTCGTTGCTACAGTCTAGTGTTACATAGTCTAGCTCCTATCCTACAGTATACCCCCAATATCCACTGTCAAGTAACAATAGCTTTCCCGGCAACAAAATCCGATAGCCACAGGCTGTGGTGCACACACACACTCTCCCATATGGAAAAGGAAAAGGTTATTATTGTTCAACATCGCGCGCACTCCTCGAATGCACTTGGGGTCCGGGTTATTAAAGGAAAGCAGTCACTGCAACGAAAAGCATGTACTCCATAACAAATCCGTCCTTGCGAGCACGTTGAGTATCTGCTCCTCAGCTTTGAGCACATTCAATGTCGTCCTCGTCGGCCTGACCTTCGCGTGTTACACGAATTTAATTCCCACTAATTCCATAGTACGTTGCATACCTATGCGAGTATTAAATCCTCATGGCAGACTATGTGCGATATCCCAATCAAGTGTGTTTACCAACAACTTTAAACAACACTTGGCTGTCAATTTCCCAAGTTCCTTGTTGAGTGCCGCGAAGCTTAGTGCCGTAACAGAAGACAGCACATTTGTTGCTTGCAGGGTTGCAGATATTCCTACCCCGCGTGCTCGCTCATCAATTAGGGGGAGACAAATGTTACGTGGGACAGATGTCTTTGGAATTTAATGTACGCTCCAAAAAAATCGACGGTAATTTGCTGGGGAATTATCTAATGGCTGGGCTGACATTGTCAGTGACCTTGATTTGTAGCGATTAAACGTAAATACTTGAAAATATTTTGCAGAACGAATAACTGTTCTCAGTGCCAGTACCGGCTACCGAGTCAAGTCACATAATGCTGCACGCCACTCCAGGCTACATTGAATAAGTTTTAATTAAATGCGACAAACAAACTTGGGTTTGCTTTTGCTTTCGAGTCAGCTTGGCGCGTAGTGGTAGTGGCGTAGTCTGTTCCGTAGTCTGTCTTCATAGTACATAGTGCCGCCTTGTGGTCTCGTGGTCACGTGGGGCCACCAGGCTGTCAGTAGCCTTCTGCGCTACTCTTTGTTTTTCTTTTTGTTTAGTTGAATAGGCAGTTAAGGTTTTTAACTTTCTCCATTAGTTAAGAGAAAGATGTTGTTTTCGTAGAAAAATTTCGAACTGAAGATGTTAATCAATTCTGAGGCCTATAGCATAAACAGCTGCACGGATTTCGTACAAACTTCGGATTTGGAGTTTCGGGGCTTATAGTTGGGGGATTTAATGGTAAACCAATAAAATGTTCATACCAGTTCGATTTTTTCGAAAACGGCTCCAACGATTTCAACCGAAATTTATATTTAAGTTTAAGTAGGTGAGGTTACCATGACTATACATACCCAGTTTTTGGCTAAAAATTTTAATAACGGTAGATGCTTTTGAAATTTTGGCATATGTATATATCTCGAAAACGGTCCATACGATTGTAACAAAAATTCATTTACAAGAATGTATTCAGTTTTTCTCTGTATTAGGTATCGTAAAATAGATTTTTAAAAAAAAGTCATTTTTCTTAAAAACATAGTTTTCTTTAGTTGACCTGAAAACGGCAATAATGATTTTGACCAAAATGCAATCTTAGAGTGAAATTGATGTTCTTAAAATTGTTGCGTCCTTAATTTTCAATTCGAATAACCGGAAACGCTAATTTTAAAAATTGCTCATATCTCGAAAACCCCGTTTTTGACTTCGATAAAACTTTAAAAACCAAGTAATGCTTATATCGCAAACAATAACTTATAATCGGTTTTCAGCTACATAAAGGTTGGTTAAGTTTTAAGGGCCGATGTTAATTTTGAATAAAACACAAATTATTTAGGACATTATTGTCATTTCTTTTTATTATGATAATATTGGTATGGTTCAATTATGTATGGAACAAAACTGGCCGATCAAACGGCCGCCGCGACCTCGGCGGCACACTACCATCCGATGGTCCTAATTTTCGATGACGCTGAGGCCTAATTGAGGTTCTATGCCGTTAATGTGCCGAATTATCTCATCCTTTAGCTCTTGAATTGTTACTGGCTTATCGACGTACACCTTTTCTTTCAAATAACCCCAAAGAAAGAAGTCCAACGGTGTCGAATCACATGAACTTGGCGGCCAATTGACATCGCCACCATGTGAGAACACGACCATTGAATTTGTCGCGCAAAAGAGCCATTGTTTCGTTAGCTGTGTGGCAAGTGGCACAGTCCTGTTGAAACCACATATCGTCCACATCCATATCTTCCAATTCGGGCCATAAAAAGTTCGTTATCATCTCACGATAGGGAATACCATTCACAGTAACTGCCTGACAGGCCTCATTTTGGAAAAAATACGGCCCGATGATGCCGCCAACCCATAAACCGCACCAAACAGTCACCCAGTTTGTGGGGGCATTGGTTTTTCGACAATCACTCTTGGATTATCATTCGCCCAAATGCGGCAATTCTGCTTATTGACGAGTCCACTGAGGTGAAAATGCCTCATCACTGAAGATGATTTTCATCGAAAACTGATCATCCACTGTTGCCATTTCTGACCACCATTCTGACCATTGACGATGCTTGAATTGGTCAAGAGGCTTTAGTTCTTGAGTCAATTGCTTGTAAGCGCGTAAATGCAAATCCTTATGCATAATGTTCATCAACGACGAGCGTGAGAGGTGCAATTGATGAGCACGACGACGAGTTGAGGTGGACGGCTCTCCAGCCACACTCTCGCGAACATCAGCAATATTTTCTGCAGTACGAGATGTACGAGTATGCACTGGTGTTTTCATATCTCCTACAGATCCGGTTTGCTCAAATTTTTGCACGATTTTTCCGATTGTACGCACATTTGGACGATTAAATTGACCGAAAAAATCAGGATATACATTTTGATTTGATCGCCCATTTTAATAATAAGCCTGAATAACTTTAACGCGCTGCTCGATTATGTATCTTTCCATGGTTCAGATTGAGTTAGTCTGAAATTGAGAAATGTCAAATGAAATGTAGAAAAAAACCTGACGTTTAGGGGTGGTTCACATTCAACATTGGCCCTTTAAATTTAACCACCCTTTAGTATTTTTCAAACTAAACGCTGCAATATTTAGTACTGTTTTGTCTGCCAAATTTTACAAAAACCGCTCTAACGACTTTGATCAAAATACATATTGAAGATAATATCAGCATTCTAAATAAGATCCCGTGCTTAGTTTTTCTCAAAAAATTCGAATAAATCCGTTTTTTAATTATTCCTCAAAATTGACTGCCCAAAAGTCGATCTGTGTTCATCTGTTCATAGGTATATATAATGTATTTTTAACACTCAATACCGCACTTTAAAATTCAAATTCGTCCACTTCTACTTTTTTCAACCATTTTGACCACTTATAGTTTACACAATCAGAAAATCCCATTTACACCCCCACACACGTCCATCGTCATATTGTACATACTTAAGTAAACCCTAAAATTCTCTTAAATGTATATACACTGCAAATGTAAATGTACATATATTTGTTCCCTCCCATACAGACGGATTCAATTCAACGAACAGTCAACCAGCCAGTGTTATAATATCGTGGGATTTATTCCTTATCGTGGGAATTTCGATGTCCGAAAAGCTTTTCGTGGGATAAAGGGAAAAGGCACCAAATCGTGGGATTTTGAGGAATCTAACAAAAAACATTAAAACTATAAATTTTTGCTGAAATTTTATGAAAACTCCTACATTTCACGATGATTATTAACACACTGAATGTGCATAAAAAACTGCTTGGATAAATTGTCTCTTATCAACATTTTCTAGTACCAAAAAATAATCTTAATAATGTTACAAACTGTGATTTTTATACTAAAAGTTAATTAACCGTGATTTTCTTTTCTTGTGTAACAAATTTTACTTCTGAAAACTGGATTTTGAGGCGAAAAAGTGTCGTGGGATTTAAAAGGGATTTTGAGTACAGTGAAAATGGAAAAAAGGGAAAAATTACCACGCTTCGTGGGATAAATGAAGAGAGAGTGCTAACAACACTGCAACCAGCATTCAAGGTAGAAACTAGAAAGTACCTACTTTCCAAATAAATTTTACCCCGCAACTGGTCTCGGGTTTAAGCTTAAAATCAATGTGACGTCATTTCAGAATTCAATCTTAAATTTCCTGATTCCACATTCTCTATGTAGGATGAGGCCCATTCCACTTCTTTGTGCAGAAGCTGTTTTCAATTCCATTTCCATCCGCCTCCACCACAGTACAGACCGTACCTACTGTAGCTTGAAGAATGATTGTATTCATTTTTAATTCTCAGGTTTTAGTGCTTCCATTGCGAATAACGATTATTGACATACGTATGAAGACAATTATTGCTCTGCGATGTAGATAATTTTTGACGTTGTTCGTTATGAGCATTGGTGTGCTGCATGTCATTTATTTATGTTCGAACGGAGGCAGTAATTATTGTCCTTGGAGTACGTAGGCAATTATTTTATTTTCAATGAAAACATTTTTATTTTATTTTGTTGGCGGTGTTCTGTTGAGGCCTTGACATTGACACTTAAACTTCTGTTGACATTTTATTTTCAGTTGCAGTTTCCCTTCCGTCCTCGATGGGGTGAGGAGAGGAGATCGGCTTGGCTTCTATCGATAGGAAAACGGCATTGACATATGACATTGGGTAGGTACGTATTGTGTACGGGGTACTTACGCGAATTTGAACTTAGGCCCGCATTTAATTGAGCCGCTCTTAACAAATGATGCCCTTCGATTTGGAACAATTGCTGTTATAGCAAAAATGTAAACCTTCGGTTCTTGAATCCTACTTGTGGAATCTGTGTATATACTTGAAGTCTGGTGGTTGGATGTTGTAAATGCGTAGGTATACAGGGATTCATGATGTAAGTACGCACGCTTTGCATTTAAAGTGCTGCTCAAAAACGTGAGCCTATCCTATCGCGGTTCAAGTAAATAGTACTGCGATCTAGGCATTAGTTAT
The DNA here is from genome assembly GCA_946477585.1 of Cheilosia urbana. Classification (NCBI taxonomy): domain Eukaryota; kingdom Metazoa; phylum Arthropoda; class Insecta; order Diptera; family Syrphidae; genus Cheilosia; species Cheilosia urbana. The sequence goes on from OX297853.1 coordinate 123,510,383, forward strand.
GAATTTATGATGCATGAAAAACCATAGCCAAAATTATAGCAAATTTTAAACGGGAATCTATATTTTATAGAACAAAAATACGACCGTATTTTTTTGTCAATCGCTCTCGCAATGGCATCAATTTTTGAAAATCTAGCTTCGTTTGCTGAAAATGGCTCGCCGTGATCTTCATTTTTTTGAGTGTCACGGCACTGATGCCAACCCTACAGAATTTTCTGTATATCTACAGAATGTTCACCTTGTCTACAGAAATACAGAACTCAAACTAAAATATACAGAAATCTCAGATTCCAGTAAAAACTTGAATTCCTTAGTTTTGCGTTGGTATATTTCACTGACCTAAACGAGGAAATGCAATCGGAGCACCCAAAACTCTTCCTGCTGTATGACAAAATATTCATAACGTTTACAAAAATGTTGGAGTGTTTTTTTTTTTTTTTTTTCAAACCAGAGTAGGTCGTAGATGGATTCCAGGTTCCAACGATACCAGCGGCTAATAAAAATGATGTGATTGTACAAAATTAATAAATATAGTGTTCAAAACTTTTATTTTTAGCACTTTTAGTATGTTAGAAAAAAAGTGTGGATCTCTACAGAATTTCGACAGGCATAAATACAGAATTCTACAGAATTTTTATTTTATCTACAGACCTTTGAAAATTAGGGTTGGCATCACTGTCTGTCACGGTCCCTATGCAGCAAAAGCTACATTGCCGATGGTATCTTCAGCCAGGGTATAAAGTATTGCACTGCAGAGACAATACTGAGACCCCCAACTTCGGCCGATTTTTCTGTTATTTGCCTACAAGCTATATTTTTATGGGGTAGCACATGCTAAGTGCGTTAGTATTGTTACATAGAAATTCGTATTGACAAAAAATGTCACGAAACTTCAAAAATTCCGCTATCAGCAAAGTTGCTGCCAGCGTTCATATAATTTTATCCGTTAAATTTGAAATTAATCGCTACATGTGGTTAGCATTTTTGTTTTTAGGAATAAGTGTACATTTGCTTAAAATATCTAGAAAATATAAACAATGTACATACATTGGTTGAAGGAAAATAACAAATTTTTTAGCAATTTTTCTTCATTTATTTAAGAAAATTTTACGCATAAAATCGATGTTAATGATATTCAAAAGCGGAAAATACACAACCATGTTTGTCCTTATATGTTTCCAGTATAAAAAAACATCTCATTTATATAGTTTTACTAACTGACTCATACCAAAATAGTGTCCTATCTTTTAAACTGTAACCAACCATACACAGCCACAAAATTTCATTGAAATCGGTTAAGTGGTTTAGGAGATCGAACACAGCGCCACCTATCGTGTCCAAAATAGTCCTATCTATCAAACTGTAACCAACCAAACACAGCCACAAAATTTAATTGAAAACGGTTGAGAGGTTTAGGAAAAAAACAAAAAATTACTCAAATTCATGTTTTTTTTTTTTGTTCACGCACGCATAAGTTTTCCGATTCCAGCGTAGGAACCGTACAACTACAATTTTTCAAAATGTTGAGAAAACTGAAAAAACCGACTGGAAATTCGAAAAAAGTGATTTCACAAAATGCATTTCTCCTAAGACCAAAAAAAATATATTTTCCAGTAGGTACAAATATATATTTTTTGCACCGTTTTTGTAAGCAAATTACACAAACCTCCGTCTACCAATTGCAACCAAACTTCAGAAAAATCATATATAGACCAATACCAAAGATGTGTGAAAGTTTGGTTAAAATCGGTAAATGCGTTAAGGCGTGAATCGGCGACAAACGAACACAATTTTAAGGCTCAATTTTTATACAACATAGATTTGGGCGGAACGAAGTTCGCCGGGTTAGATAGTTTTCCAATAAAAATCGTTGCTTCAATGATATTTGATATTAAATTCTTCACAATCAAACGCGTACCGTTACAAAATTTTGGTTCGTTTAGGTTGTGCATAAAAGTGGGATAGGTGGCTTCGTTTTCATCCATAACGGAGTCGCCTGATTTGTATGAATGCAACTCACCAGCGATTTGGTTTTGAATGGCGAAATTCAATTGATCGACGTTCTTGTTTATCGAAACCAAAATCAGTCTTACACTCAGTCAATCATGGTCAACAAATTCTGAGCGATATTCAGGAAAACATTCATGATTAGTTCTTCCGGTGTCGTTGTAAAGCTGCAAAAATGTTGTGGAAACACAATCAGGCCGGAGATTAAGTTTGCTGGAATCACACCATTGCCCATCGCCAACAATTGCCTGGAGAATTCTGCAGCTGACTGGTCATTTTGTAAAGAAACTCGCATGTTTGTTGTCAAAGGCAAATTTCTTGACGTATCGCCATAAAGAAGACGCCTTCAGGCAAGCATTCAATTCATCTGCCTGAGTTGATCTCGAAATGACAGGCAGCGTTTGACGAAAAACGCCTGATAGCAAGATCATTGCTCCACCGAAGGGTCGCTTATCACTACGTAAACGATTCAGGGCCTCTAATGCGCGTTTGTAAGCCATTGTGCATTCGTCCCATATGATAATCCTACATTGCTGCATTACTTTCGCCATCGCAGTGTTCTTTGAAATGTTGCATGTAAGTTCTGCATCCACTTGCAGATTCAATGGCAATTTCAATGCTGTTTGACCGCCTGCTAACAAAGTAGCCGCTTCTGGGATCAGAAGAGGCTAGGGCACAAGCGATCTCAGATCTCGAACGAATTGTAGCCAAAATCAGTGAAATCAGGAATGTTTTTCCAGTTCCACCGGGCGCATCAAGGAAGAAAATTCCGCCATTTTCGTTATCGACTGGTTGCATCAATTATTCATTGTACACTTTCTTTTGTTCTTGATTCAACATTGGCACATTTGTTCGATGTGATTCGATCGAAGTCCATTTCTCGTTCCAATTCTCGATTAAATGCGTCTTGCATTGAACGATTTGGCTGTGGCATCCCCAATTTGCACAGCAAATTGCCACTTATGAGCAGACACATATCCTCGATCAAAATCAAAGCTTTGTTGCGCATTTCATCTGACATCTCCAGTTCATTATCCGATGTCACAGTGCGAATTCGATGCAAAATATCTTCGGCCATAGTTCATAGTATCATCTTTGTTTAATCAAAGTACCTACATATCTACTTCATTTCAAAAAGTTACTTAATGTAACACAGTAAACATAATTTATTAGAACAAACTTTTAAGGTACCTATATTTAAAAAAAAAAACTTCAAAATTGTGGACAACAACAATTTGCTTGGAAAATAATTAAAATAATTGACAACAATTGCTTTTAAAATTTTAAATATTTTTTTTTTATTTGAAGTGTCACTACTCGATTTCTATCCAGTTTCTTTTTTTTCAAAGTGTATTTCCCCATACAAACTTTCATAACCTCTTTGATCCCCTCCAAGTTTTGTTTTCGCTACAAAAAGTAAATAAAAACCTGATATACAGCAATACGAACAAAACAAAAAAAGAATTATGAAAATCGTCCCAGCCGTTCTCGAGTTATAGCGAGACTCACGAACAGCAATTCATTTTTATTATATAGATACACACGGATTCACACGGATTTGAAATTGACAGAACACCGATAGGAAAACAAAATGGCGAATTTGAAGAAAAAAAAAATTAGGGGGCCAACGACAAGAGGATTGCGAGTTGGGGGTCTCAGTATTGTCTCTGTTTCACTGTCTTGGTCAAAATAATGATTCGAAAACACAAGAGTTATGTGTGGAAGATGATTTTTAATTTCCTTTAACTAAATTTTTAATAAAAGAAACACTGATGCGAACTGACGTTCAGCAAATTCAACAAAAAATTACACGCACTGTTCATGTGAGTAAATGACGAACATGCATGAGGAATGGGAACATTGAAATATCTAGTTATCGTAGGTACGTCGACTAGATTGAACGGGGTAGCGTCAGCCAAATATGCGAACTGTCATCTTGGTACTCACATCAGTCACGAATTTTTGGACTAGATTCGTCGGATACCATTCCATAAATGTCAACTGATTATAACTGACACATACTGACCGATCTAGGGCAATCAAAACTGAGACACATCAAGTCAGCCATCTGTCAGACTCAGTGATCCCTGATTGAGGGGAAAAGTGACAATTTTCGAATTTTTATAATGAAAAAAGGGAAAACGAGGGACAAGCTTAAAAAAATAACGCTTTCTCATTACAACAAATGTCAAAGTTTACCTACTCGGAACGTCTACATACGAATTTTTGTGTATTCACTTCTTTTATATTTTATGTATAAAAGAAAAGGAAATCCCCGTTATTTTTATTTTATATCTCTTCTTTAAGCTTTAATAAAAACGGCCTACATTTTTTTAATTTTTTCATATGAAAATATATGTAAATTTCACCCATGGAAAAAAGCGAAACTTTTTTCGAATCTATAGGGGAAAGCTAATGCCTTTGCTCATAAAAAAGGGGAAAACAGCCTTCAAAGTCTGGGAACTGGGAACACTCTCAGACTTACTAAATTAGATTCTCGAACGTCCGCAATGTGCGCGCTTTATTTGCTCGGCTTGTAACGTGTAACCTCTATATGCCGCATGCTCAGTCTTATGATTGTCAGAAATCAAATTTTTGATATTTAAAAAAAAGAGTATTCCGCCAAAAAAAATAATAGATGACAACATTGGTGTATGAGTTATACATAGTCAAAGAAAATGTTAATATTTATTAGAGCTGTCATAAAAAAACTGCATGCACATAGGGTCTTGTGAGCAGGGGCAGAACTTGGAAAGCTAGCCATAAGAGATTTCTCTGTGTCCGAATTTTTCAACTTCCAGGTGTGACTTTCGCAACTTGGATTTTTCAATATTCTGTTTCTGTCCGACTCCCAAACTTATCTAAAATCTAGCAAAGTTGGTTGTAGTTGGTTGTAGTCCTAAACAAAAACAAGCACACCCACTTTTTAGGTAGCACTTAATTACTTTAAGTTCGGGATAAAACCTTCTTCACCAGAGAATTGAAAAGAGGTTTCGTTGTAAAAAATAGTTTAATGAAAAAGGGTCACACTAACAAGCTTTAATCGATAAAACTGAAACTCCATAAAAAGCGGTGAGAAGTTAAATTCAAGATCACAATTATTTCTAAACACATGGGCATGGCACAGCTTTGTAGTCTTTACACGATTGAAATTTTATTTAGAAATTGTTTACACTACCCTTCTTTATAACCTTCTTAATAACTTCGTCGCACATAAACTCGATAAATGATGCTGATGGCACGTGCTAGGGATATTCCATAAAATAATTAACGACCTTATAATGTGGTCTACAGCACCGAAACAAAATGAAGGGTCCATTGTGCCCAATGAGCACTACAGTCTGCTGCTTCAAAATAGCCCGTTAATTCCTACCTTTTCCTGTCGCTTTTCCATTTCATCTTGGAATTCGAAATAAGCTGTCGCTATTTTTGCTTCATGGGAACTCCCAATTATGTACTGCCTCCTTGGTGTTTCACCAAAGCTCGTAATGACTTCGAAAATCTCAAAAAGGGTAATAAGAAGAGACCCCAGCCAAAAAAGTGGCCTCCACGTAAAATACCAATATGGAAAATGAAATGTATTCATTACGAAACCTTTTTTCATATTTTTTCGTTCAAAAAAGAATAAAATCTTGTTATCTGAAAAATGAAAAAGGGGCCATTCTGATAATTTTTAAAAAACTTGGGGCCAACCTCTAAAAGCGGCGAACGCTGCCTCCGACAAGTTGGGTATTATATTCCAACGAGCAACGATATGTGGCTTTTTCGTTTCATCTGAGTTGGGAATTACTTCCAAAAAAAAACTGTCGCTTTTCCGTTTCATTGGAGCTCGGAGGTACTTCTGTCTCTTTTCCATTTCATTGGAGTTCGGAATTACTGCACAAACGAGTAAGTAAATCCTTTTCGGAAAACTCAACACGTTTAATCCTATTTTGTATCCTTACGAGATTCCAAAACCATTCCCAATTGCTCTCTCGATATCTACCCATCAGCACATCTAACGAAAGGTTCGACATCCCAATATCAACAACGAATTACTAAGGTTGTGGTTTCTCATTCGAGCATATAAAAGTAAAAACAAATCTACTCCTACGTTTATGCGAAACAGGAACACTTAGAGCTACCCCTTAAACGAGGATCTCTATTAAAGTCTATTTGCAGGGATTCCGCAACACCAAGTGAAATATTTAATAATTCAACCCATACCACTCAAATTAAACTAAACACTCTTTCAAGCTAGAATACGAAATTCTATTATAAATGTTTTCGGAATATCCTCCCTACCACATCCGAATCCACACATCTATACCCATACCCATACCCAATCGGGATGGCAACATTATATCGTCTATGAGCGTGCTGACTGCTGCCAAAGTGAAACTCCCAATGAAGGGCACATCTCCTTTCGTAAAGAGTGTCACTTCAACGAATTGATACTTTATCCGATACATATAAAGTGTTCAAGGACTTTTAACACCATTAATATACGGCAGAAGCACCATTCAGAGTGGGCGCAATGAAAAGGGCGATGTCAACCGTATTCCATTAAGGGAGCAATTGAAATTTGGCAATAAAAAAAAGCGCAAATTAAAAAAAAATTATTCCTATTGACCTTTGATGCGAAGGCAAAGAGAATGTCTGCCAGCGGAAGAGCGTGGTAAATCAATTTTGACCTTAGTCAAGTGTGTACTAGAAAATGTTACAAAATGCTGAGTGGATGAGTTAATTAAAAATGAAAAAAATTCAATTAGTCACTGAGGAACTGAGAGTATTCCATTGAGAGACGCGAATTACCCTTTTAAAGAAAAAGTAAGTGCACAGCGAATTGTAAATACATATTTTGAATGAAGCACTGTGTACACTGAAATTGTTTTCATTTATCCACAGTTAATTTATTTGCGTTGTCACGTGAATTCGATGAGGACTATTTTTGTCTGTAAGAATTAGAATTAAATTTTTTATAAGGAATGTCTCTCAAAAACTACAGTAGTTGGCACTAAAAACAATGAAATAATAATAGCTACCGGTTTATTAAAATGTATTTAATGCTTTTTGATTAAACAAAAATGCGACAGTCTTACTAAAATAAAATAAAAAAAAATGTATATAAATCCTAGTCTTCATCGTAAATTTTGTTCTTTAGGCATTTTCGAAAATTTAAAACAAATAAGCTTCGTATATACCTACAGTCAAAAGTACAGTTATTGAAAGTCAACAATTTAATCTATTGCTATTATTTGATACACTTAGATATTGGCACCCTTCTTATTTAATATGCTAATAGATAATTTTAACATTTAAAATGAAATCAATAATATGTCATATTTTGCCACTGGAAATAGCTAAAGTCTTAATACATATTTTGGGAATTTAAAAAAATGTATATATAGGTACTAACAAAAATCTAAGTCTTTAATAAAATTCACAAAATTTTACACAAAAAAAAAATTTCCGATAGGTGTTTAAAATTTAATTCAAAAGCATCGACTGAAAAGAGCCTTTTATATAAGAAATGCGTGGAAAATCTTACTAATTTATTATGGGGAAAAACTCGTTCTCAAAAACAAGTAGATATTTAGAAGGGAAAAAATAGATTTTGAACAGAGGGGTGTTAACTACTAGGTTATTCCATTTTTTACAGATCATACACTTTTGTCAGGAGCTAGAACTTTCTTCAGACGACTTCAAACTTTAATAGTGAACGCACCCTTAAGCCCGTTACCGAACTGTCGATGTCAAAATGGCTGTAGGAAGTAAGGCCCCAATGAAACCAGGCCCCAAAAGAGAAAATGAAATAAGGCCTCAAATTTGGGGTGTTATTTCATAATGAAATAACACCCCAATTTCAACTACCCCACTGCGATGAAATAAGGCCCCAAAAGAAAATGAAATAAGGCCCCAAATTTGGGTATTATTTCAAAATGAAATTAAAAATAATGAAAACTACTTTTTATTTAACATTGAAACTTTTTATATACTCAAACTCGCACCCACCCCGTAATCTTACAGTAAACGCATTAACAATTAATAATAAAAAACTAATTTTGGGGACTTATTTCATTTCTTCTTTTGGGGTCTTATTTCATAATGTGATTATAAGACCTGTAACATGTAATAGCCACTGGCAATGCTGCACCAGTTTTTGTTGGTGAACGCTGAAGATGGTCGATTTGCCGTCAAGGAGAAAAGTAAAAAATGTAGTAGCCTTAGCTAGATTGTAGGGCGGGAGAGCCTTCAAGGAGCTCTGGCACTGCGGCTTTTTAAAGGAGCATATAATGCCTTAGGAGTAGCTAACTTCGGACGGGTCGAATAAGAACAAGGCATCCATTATAAACGTTTTAATACGAACAGAACAAGGAATAAAGAAATATAAATAAGTTAAAAAGGAAAAACTAATATTATTACAGAGTACAACCTTTGATAAGCTCACTAAGGCCCGTTTGCTGATACAACTCATAGCGGTATAACGTATAAGTTCTTCTTAAATAGCTTATGGGCTCCATTTTCTATGCCATAAACTGTCACATAAGATTTTAAGTGGAACTTAAATCGCTGTGAGTAGATAGTATCAGCAAACGGGTCTAAATAATGTATGTAAAGGGTTTATTTTTTGAGGGTTTGGTTTTTGAATTGACAACACTTTACCAAATCAACAACAAATCAATTTGACTGCTGACAGCTTTTTTGTGCCCACTTTTGTACTCCACCATGACCAGATTTACGATTATTGTTTTACTTTGAATAAACTTACATTGCACAACTGTAACTTGGACTTCCAGCTTCTAGGTTGGGCTTAGCTCGACCCAAAAGCGGCACTTGTTCGCTCAAGGAAATACTATGATTTTTTTATGATTTTTATTTTAAAAATCGGTATGTAGATGCGTTTTTACAGGTATCTTGCTAAGAGCTTGAGCTGGAGCTCCTTACTCCTTACTTACATACTACAGTCCGGGGTGGACCTGGGCCTCAACCAGTACGCCTCTCCAGTTAGCGCGATCTTTGGCTAACTGCCTCCAATTGCGCACTCCAAGTTGGTTGAGCTCCCCTTCCACTTGCGGGCGCCACCTAAAGCAAGGTCTTGCTCTACTACGTTGTCCCTCCGGGTTGGAATCGAAGGGCCGCAGCGTTGGTGTCCATTCGCTCTACATGTCCCAGCCATCTTAGACGACTGATGCGTACTTTTCTGACTAGGTCCATGTCAATGCAAATGGGGCCAAAAATTACTCGAAAACTTTTGCTTTCGAAACGACCAAGAACATCTTCATCCGCCTTTGATAGCGTCCATACTATTGCACCATTAAGCAGGACTGGGATGATGAGGGTCTTATACACAGTCTCCTTAGTATTTATCGACAAGGCCTTACCAATCAATTGCCTTTTTAGACCGAAATAACAGCGGTTGGCAAGTGTGATTCTTCGCTTGGTTTCTGAGGTGATGTCATTTTCAGAATTAATAGAGGATCCGAGGTAGAAAAAGTCTGGAACTACCTCAAAGTTATAGCTGTCTTTCGTGACGTTCTGTCCGATTCGTTGATGTTGTGTGTCCTTTCTTGTTGACAGCATATATTTTGTTTTGCCCTCATTCACCACTGAACCCATTTTGGCCGCTGCTGTACTGATACTTGTAAACGCACCAGTGACAGCTCGCTGTGTTCTGCCAATGATGTCGATGTCGTCAGCATATGGAAGTAGTTGCACAGACTTCTGGAAAATTGTGCCTCTGATGGTGTTGGCTTGCGAGTTTCGCACAATTTTCTCAAGAATGATGTTGAAGAAGTCACATAACAGCGCGTCGCCTTTTCTAAATCCTTTTTTGACAGCAAAGGTCTCGGCGAGATTGTTTTCGACCTTTATGGAGCAGCGAGCGTTCCCCATCGTCATTCTGCACAATCTGACAAGTTTGGCAGGGATGTCAAAACTAGACATGGCTCTGTATAGCTCGTCTCTATAAATGCTGTCATATGTCATATTAAAATCGATAAAAAGATGGTGAGTATCGATCTGGTATTCTTGGGTTTTTTCCAGGATCTGCCGTAGTGTGAATATTTGATCGGTCGTGGACTTACCGGGCCTTAAACCGCACTGATAGGGACCTATCAGATCGTTGACGAAAGGTTTCAGGCGTTCACACAGTACAGCAGACATGATCTTATACGCAGTGTTAAGGAGACTGATGCCTCTATAGTTGGCATAGTTTAGAGGGTGTCCTTTCCTGTGGATCGGGCAAACAAAGCTGAGGTTCCATTCATCAGGCATACTTTCCTCTAACCAAATCTTGGAGACGAGTTGGTGTATGCACTCTACCAAGTCATCTCCCGCTGCCTTGAAGAGCTCGGCAGGTAAGCCGTCTGGTCCAGCAGCCTTGTTGGACTTCAGCTTCACTTCATTTTAGTCAGGTGGACGGAAGTCTTGGCTTTCATCGCCCAGGTTGAATGGCTCATTCTGCCTGACAGCGAAATTTATGTCCTCTTCGCCGTTTAATAGTCTGCAGAAATAGTCCAACATCCAACATTTTCTTATACAACAAACGGTCTCCGTTGTATAGCCAAATTCGGAATATCTGCTTCCTTTCGGCATTAATTCTGGGGCGCAAATATTTATTTTGTCACATGAAAATATGTATGCAGATATGTGTTGGCGTCCATTTGTTGCCGCACGCCTCCCTGAATCCACATGCAAAAATTACGATAATATTTTTGTTTGGTTTTCTCATGGCCTAAGGGGATATCAATCTTCATATCCCACTATATCCACCTGTCATATTGAAAATGTATAAAATCAAATGGAAAGTTTATCTCATTTCAATACAGATATAGAAAATGTAAAAGTGTATACCTACATTAATGTGATCCTTGTCGCAGCCCCAGTCCCCAACCTGTTGGGGAACGACAACGTGGGAGTGGTACTGTTTACACATAAAAATGGAGGCGCAGGCTTTCAATGCAGCAATCTATAGAACACATCAAAGAGGAACAAACATTCGCTCTGCTATCAATCCATTTGAGGCCATTGCGGTGGATAAATATCCATTTGCATACCCACAGCCTCTGGGGTATATCGGTTACGCAGCAACAAGCTCTCGAGACTTGCTCCGTAATGGCTGCTGTATCAAAGGATTTCATATAGTACTATATCCATGAGTGGTTTGCCACCCTTCGGCGTAGGGAACAATTTGTTTGTTGGGCAATTACCTTTGAAACTACTGTCACCGCACCCCGGGTGGCACTAGCAGCTGTCAATGCACGGAACAACCACCAGTGGGGGTCCAAGTCGGACGGCCGTCAACAGTCAAAGAGGCGTACTGCGCCCTGCGCACCGGTGCAAAACAGCAATTGCATAACCACAGGTTCACACTGCACAGTGCACACCCCGCAGTCCGCACTCCACATGTGACAACCGTCAACCAAGCCTTAACCAGTTCTTCGTGCGGCATAGCATTGATCTTGGGCCGCGGTAACACCACCGTATACGTATGGAGGTAGAGTGCCGATGCGAAGTTACACGTACTTGTTGTTCAGCATATGGATAGCACTCAAGGTCGTTCCCATCAGGCATCACACCGCGCGCCGCCCAGATGATGGAGGAGCTGGAGCTGGAGCTACCATTTAAGACTAGGCCTTCGCAGAGCATTTCCACAGGCGTGGTGTACATGGTGTACCGTTGTCATGATTGAAATTGATGTTGATATGGCTGTGTGATGATTAATGGGATTGCTGCCAGCGATGGGAATTAGTCTAGTTTGCATCTTTCTTTCGAGAACACCTATCGGGATACGGATAGTCGAATGCGAGTGTATTTGGTTTGTATGCGGCGTAGGGTGTTTCGCGCGAATCAATTGATATAATTGCTTTGATTAATATGTGACTGCTGGGGGCTGACTATCGGAATGTATTGGCAAACGATAAATATGAGTTTAATTGCTGCGAATGTTAATATAAATAAATCACTGGCATTGTAGTTGTATTAATTAATGTTAGTTCAAAGGTAATGAATCATATTTAATTGATTTTATTTATTAAGCACTTGTTACGGAAGATAGAAGATAGATACTTCTTCGTTCTGCGTATAATTGCATATACGATGTTGCGATTAATATAATATAATGATATGGAACATTTACACCAGTAGAAGGTTGGCGCAATCGATGAACTTGACCATGAAATGAGAAACTAAAGTTGATTGATGGCTGGGAAAAATGAGGCGCGGTGGGTATTACATTTTCGTATAATTAGGTTATGGGCGATTATAGCACTGCATGTGGTTTATCGCGCTACCGAGTTTTATACTAATTAAAAGACTTCTAGTTTCTGATTGCGACCATCTAGGATCAAGGTCGACGGCTACTTTTATTCCGCTTCTTTTTATTTGCACACCTGTCAAAAATCATACATTACAAGTTGTCTAAATGTTAAATAAATGTTATAGGTAATATGTACCTATGGAGCAGTTTTTTATACTAAAGGTTAATTTAACGTGATATTCTTTCCGTATAGGTAATACAGATTTTACTTTTAAAAACTGGATTTTGACGCAAAAAAGTTCATTCATGTTCATATGTTTCGAAAAAGAAAACCATCACATTGTCAAGTCAATTAATAAACGAAGGAATATATTAAGTCCGGCCTTTTATAATTTTAAAAGATGACTAAAGTCTAGAGAGCCAAAAAGCTGCGTGAGTCTACCTCTTTCACTTCTTTAAAAATGCAAACAAAAATGTTGAAACAGTTTAAAAAAAAATCTAAGGACCCTTACCTACATGAAAAGCGATGTTGCTTCGAAAGGCGTTTTTTATTATGCCCTCATGATCTACGAGTATCAGTGCTTGAATTCGTTTTGGCATTGTGTCCACAAGTTTTTGGCAATCATGGCTTGTAAATGATTGCCAAATATCATTGATAGTCTGTCGTAGATCTGTGCGGGTCCTTGCTGGTTGCTGTCTTAACTTTTGTTTCATTTTGTACCATAGAGTTTCGATTGGCGAAAGATCAGGGCTGCTGGATCGCCATTCTATTAATGGAATGGCTTCAGTAGATAACCAGGCCTTAGTAGCCTTTGCCGTATGGCAAGATGCACCGTCTTGCTGAAATACGTAGACTCCCTCGGTTGACTGAAGTTGTGTTTTTGATGGAAGCAGATGCTGTTAGAAGATGTTGCGATATTTCGCAGAATTCACAAGGCCGTCAACACAACATAGGCTACCAACACCACGCACAGACATGCAACCCCATATTATTTGCGATGCTGGAAACTTTATCGTTTGTTTCAGACAGTCTTTATGGAAAGCTTCTTTGGAGGTGCGAAGTACACACTTTCGCTCATCGCCAACACAAACCCCAAATCTGGATTCATCGCTCCAAATTACTTCCCGCCACTGATGTCATGTAAGGTCCAATTTGTGTGCTCTTTAGCCCATTCAAGTCGCCATTTCTCTTGCCTTGGCGTAAGAAGAGGCTTTTCTTTCGCCTATTAATATGGGTTGAAAAAATCACAATGCAAAACAAAGAAAAGATTTTTATTCTTCATGTTGCGCTTACAAATGTCGGCAGATATTTCTTTTTTGATGCGGCTTTTCCACTCTACAGTTACCCCAGCAGCAGTTTGACGATGATTTTCCTTAATTATTTTTTTTAATACCCTACAATCGCAATACAATACAATTTCGGGTTTTAATGTTACCCATCTTAGTAAATAAGGTAATAATATTCTGTACTGAAGAACGAGGGAGATTGAAATTTTTTGAAATTTTGTAGCTTGAAAAGCCATTTTCAAAAGCTTTTATAATTGATTCCCTAAGATCTTTAGATAAGGGAACACCACGCGCCATGATAACCCAACAAATGAATTCCAACTTATTGTACGGCTTGTACGGTGATCTTACCTGACTCAAGTTTTATTCGTTCACAACCTCTCACAAAAATCACTGACAAATAACAGAAACAGGAGTGGACCAAAGTGGCTACCCTGAGGAACACCAGAAAGGAAAACTATATTTTGTTAACCAATAGTTAGAACCACCTGGCCGATGAGGGTCTTTTAAAGAGTCTCTACGACATTAATAAAATAATAAAAGACTTAATTGCCTCATTCTTAGGCAAGAGGTGAGCGATTGGCAAGCCTTACTCTTCGCTCGTTTTATAAAGTGATTTTTTCACTTGCTCTTATGTGGAATATTAAGGTCTGACTTGTCCTAACGATGCTTATGTTCCATTCATCAGGCATGTTTTCCTTCAACCAAATCTTGGAGATTCGATGGTGTACACCATTAGCATAGTTGTCCAGGTGCAGTGGCTTAGTGGTTAGTGTATTGGACTACTGTCTTGAAAGAGCTTCTCAATTAGCCGTTTGGAGTCGGCATAAAATTGTAGATCCCTTCCAATCGTTCCAAAAATGATAACTCACACAAAAACGAATGGTTGTGAGAAGCTAGGCCTAGGGTCCCTCCGGACCTGTTGCGCCAACTATTTATTTTTTTATTGCGCCTTACCAATACAAATTTTTAGTTTCGACTCTAGATAGATAGATAGATAGATAGCTTTATTTCGTATATAAATTTACAAGGACTTTGTTACCACACATTTTACAATTCAGAGATATGATAAGTTATACCTATCTTTCTTCTGAAACATTATTTTTACAATAAGGATGATTTTGAGATTTACATTGAAATATTACATTTGAAGGAAAATACGAAGAAAACCTTCAATTAAAGTAGAGAGAAAAAGAACAAAACAAAAAAAAAAAAAAAAAAAAAAAGGATATAAAATGACTAGTAAATAAAGGTAAATCAGGTACATGTGTTAACGATTTCACCGAACATTTTGATGTAATACATAGGTATTTAAGAAGTTTACAGATTAAGAAACAAATAACAGCAGAAAAAATAGGTGAATAAATAAATAAATAAATTAGTTTTGGCAAAATACTTTTGCCGTCTAGTGTAGGTATACCACCGCCGGCCAGTCAAATTATGATTGAACTTTGGGGTCGCATACGAATTACGAGTACGTGTTCACGTTGAACAGATTTGTATCAATATTGAATTGTTTTGGGTACTAGGGAGTCATTAATCGATTATCTAGAGATGCTCTTAATAAAGTGAGCTCAAGTATGCTGCAAGTTCATGTAAGTTTGAAGTTAGAAAGTAGTAGTTTGGCATCAATGGTACTCTTGACCGGCCGGACTGTGTGTCAGTAAAAGTTGCAATTGCCATACGTAAGAGAGTGTGGACAATCGGACGATGTTTCGGAGGAGAAGATACTGGGTATCCAAGAGCGCAAATTTGTTTGATACCTTCAGAGTTCAGAGGAAGAAAGTGATCTAGTGCGGTTTAAGAACGTATCTTTAAGTGTTCCGATTGGACTTATTTATTAAGCAGGCACTTCTCTGATTTTGAGATACGGTGAGCAAAATCGTATCACCAACTCCAAGTGGTTTTCCCTCGATCAATGGTGAACTATAACGATGAACGTATGTATATATATATATGTATTGAGTGTGACTACACCATTCGTGACTGAACAACGAAGTAAACGTTACTTGTCGCTGAACTTGTGCTTTACTTTTTATATATTTCATCGTCATCGTTCCGTGCTAGTAAATCGGATTCGAACTCTTAACCTTTTAATTGTTCAGATCGGTTCTTTTTTGTTTTTTTAAATAAACCAATGTAAAATCCCAAATAAAAATTAATACATCCTCCTGAGGAAGTTGGAAAAACCCAACGAAACGTAGGAAAAATAATGAAATAGTTTATTATTTTGTTCCTGAAAACACCGATCAGTAAGCTCATTAAAACAATTTAAAATATAAACCTGATCACCACTTACAAACCTATTAAATGTCCGTTCATCACTTCCGGAAGCTATTTTTCTTTAGAAAATCGAAATTCCGTTAGTCTTCGCTATTAAATCATAGACAAATCATACTGACTCCACCAACTCGCAATCCGCTGGCCCCCTCAATTGTTTTTTTTTTTTTTTTTTGCCAAATTCCGCCATTTTGTTTTCCTATCGGTGTAATGTCAACTAGACTAGAATCCGTGTGACATGCAAAGATATACAAAATATAAAACTGAATGCTATTGGTTAGTTATTTTGTATTTTTAAAAGGCGAATAATTTGATTTGTTTCGTTAATAAAACTAGGTTCCTGAAGGAGATGTTTTGTATACTAGAAAGATATTAGGACAAATATGGTTGCGTATTTTCCGCTTTTGAATATCATTAACTTCGACTTCATGCGTAAATTTTCTTAAATAACTGAAGAAAAATTGCTCAAATTTTTTTATTTTCCTTCAACCAATCTAGATTGTTCATATTTTATAAATATTTTAAGCAAAAGTACACTTATTCCTGAAAAAAAAAAATACTAACCACACGTAGCGATTAATTTCAAATTTAACGAATAAAATTCTATGAACGCTGGTAGCAACGGTAGTGGCACAAGCAAGGTGAGAGTGTGTTGACATTTTTCAATACGAATTTCTATGTAACAATACTAATGCGAGAAACAGATTAACACAGCGACGTCAACAGCAACTTTGATAACTTTTTAGAACCACTGTATTTTACTTTGAACACATTAGCACAGCAACATCGACAGCGACATCAACGTTAGAGCTAATCCTAAATTCGCTGTTGCTGTTGCTGTCAAAGTCACTGTGTTAATCTGTTTCTCGCATAACGCACTTAGCGTATGCCACCCCATACAAATTTGGCTGATGCTATTCGCACGAAGTTATGGACACGGCTACGTATCGAAATGTCAAAGTACAATCTCACAACAGTTTCAGTACAACTGAAAAATGTAATTTTCCATCCCTGATAAGGGCTCGCTTCGCTCGCCTGTACATTTTAAGGCCCAACTTATTTCTTAAAACAATTTTTTTTAATGAAAATACGTTACGTCAAATACGTAGCCGCGTCCCGAAGCCAGACAAACGTCAGCCAGTATTTAGGTATTTTATTTCAAAATCGCTTACAAAGTAGGACAAGAGTCTTATAAATTTTTGAAAGCCTTTAAATTAATTTAGAATTTGAATTAAATGTATTTATTAAGCTATTTACATCATTATAATATTTATTAAAAAGAAAACGAAATTTAAAAAGAGAAAACAAACAATAACAAAAAAATAAAAAATAAAAATGAATAAATAGATAGAAATTATCAATGATTTGCCAAATAGTTGAAAAGTAAACATTTAAATCTTCTTGTGCTCTTTTCTCATACTTATGGGCAGGGAGTTCCAGAGGCGAATAACATGGACGAAAAATTGACGCTCGGTAACAAGAAAATTGTGACGAGGTAATATAAGAGCAAAAGACCTTGTTGAATGAGGGAAGTTCAGCTTACAGTGTAAATAATCAGTCTGTCTTGTTTGAATGATTTCATGTAGATAGCTAAGTGAGCGAAAATTTAATAAATTGTCTAGACTACACCCAAAAAAAAATGTAATTTCAAATTGATATTTTTGTCATATCAACTTCAATTTCATGCGAAAATTTCAAAAATTGAATAAAAACGTATTTTTTTAATATTAAAAATATCAGATTAATAATTTTCATGGCAGATTTACATTAAAAGCTTACATTTTTTGAAATTACGATTTACATTCCCATATCAATAAGCAATATCAAATTTTGTATGATGTTCTGTAATATAATGTTTACAAGATTTAATGTCAATTCTACATTACGCGGATTGTTGTGATGTTAAAAATGTAAAATTGATAAGCTTTAATTTTAATATACTTCACAAATTAAAAAGCAATATGATTTAATGTGTTTTTAATATTGACAAAATGTACTGTTTATGTGAGACATGTAAAAATAAGCCGAAGACCCAAAACACCGGTACCCTAAAGTGCAATTTTTGATATTACCAACATATTTGATATGAATAATGTAAAAAGGCAGTTGCTAACGAAATAAACAAGTCTGAAATTGAAACTGCAGTTACACTTGCAGTGGTTTACTCGTAGCGATCGGTTTGTTTGTAGAGTGTTTTAATTTAATGTGCAATTTTGCAATTTGCGTGATATTTAATTTAGTGTTAAAAAAAAAAATCTGTAAAAAACGGTGATAATAAACATCAGTTCGATTAATTTCGTGAATTTGTGTTAAAAAAAAGAGCTAATGGATGAACATCAAGCCCAGTTTATTTTTGCAGACATTAGTGAAATAATAGAGGATGATGATCTCGGAAACCATCAAAGTTTTCCGGATTCTTTGGAGGTTGAATCCGTAGAATCCCTTCCGGAAGAATCGTGTATTATTTGAGCTGTTAAGGGAATTTCGATTGGAGCTAGCTTTTACTGCTCTTTTGTGTAAGTTTTTATTACGTATTTTGGTAATCTTTGTAACTTTATCGTGTAAATCATTTAATTACAGAAACCCAGAAATTAACCCATTATGTAACCGTAAAAAGGCAGTCTGGGCCTCTGAAATACTTATGGAGCTATCGATATGAATCGAAACATAGAGAATTTATAGATCACGATCAGTTTTACTTTGTAGGTTCCAAAAGTATCTCCTTGAAAATAATAGCTATTGCCGACTTTAAAAGTCCTCCAATTCATGTTTACTATTTTCCAGATGGAACATGTTTAATAAGAAATAAAATATTTTAAAATAAATTGTTATAAATTGTTTTATTACTCAAGACGTACAAAGTCGTCTAAACCTATTTTAGGATTATAAAAAAAAAAAAAAATACAAAACCTTATTGCAAAATAAGTCTACTTATGAATTAAGGTTTGAAATACACCGCTTGGACAAAATTAGAACATCGATGTTTAAAATAAGTAAGTAAAAATGAATATTGATTTTACATTTCTAATATAAAATTGATTACATTTACTTCATATAAATTAAACAACTTTAATATCAAAACTTAGATTATTCTTATCAGAAATAAATGAAATCAAATGAAATTAAAAATGTCTAATATCAAAATTTAAATTATTCTTATCAAAAATAAATGAAAGCTATATTTATTTTACGTTTTTATTATATCGATTACACAATTTTAATATCAAAAATCGATGTTCTCAATATCAAAAGTAAATGCGTATCATATCAATTTCACATTTTTAATATTAAAATATTACAAAATTCTAATATCAATTCCACATGAATTCATTGTTAAAATTACATTCGAAACGTATATGAAATTAATATTGGAGTCATATCAAAATTGATATTTTCAACATCAGCTCGATTTTGTCAATGAAAAATATCAATATTACGGCTGTTTTTTACAATTTTTTTTTTCGGTGTACAGCCAGAAATGCGATCAGCAAAAGAGGAAACGTGGTCATAGCGGCGTAGATTATAGAAATAACGGGCAATGTTGTTATATGCGACATTTAATAATTTGCGGTTAGTGGCAGAGTCCAATTTGCAAAAAATTTCACATCCATATAACATAATGGGTAGTAGAAGCGTTTTGGCAAGAAGAAGTTTGGTTTTTGTGGGGATGAAACTTCGAGTGACTTGCAGAACACGGAGACTACCATATACTTTACCAATTATTTTAATTAGGTGGTCGTTCCATGTGAGGGAACGATTGAAAACCATTCCAAGGTTTCTAGCACTGCTAACATATTCGATTCTTTCGTTTTCAAGATTCAGTGGTCTTAACACTGATAAATCAAAGATTTTGCGATAGATGGGGAGAGCTGTTGATTTTACAGGGTTTAGGCACAGATGATTTCTCTTAGACCAGCGAGAAATGAAAAAAAGGTCCTCATTCATTAATGCAACGGCATCATTCTTTTCCCCAAACGGTCGACTTATCAGAAGCTGCACATCATCAGCGTAAAGATGAACTAGACAATGTTTAACAACTTTTGGAAGCTCATTTATGTAAAGTGAGAAGAGAATTTTGCCAAGAATTGATCCCTGTGGCACTCCATTCAAAACATTGAGAAAGATCGATGATTGACCATTTGCCACCACGCATTGTTGCCTTCCGCTAAGATACGAGAAAATAAGCTAACAGGATTCTATAGAAAGCCCAAAGAAATTACGCAGTTTTTCACATAAAATTGAATGGTTAACGGTATCAAAAGCCTTTGAGAAGTCTAAAAGCGTTAGAAGTGTAATATGATCCTTGTCCATTGCGGTTCTTATTTCGTCAGTAACAAAAAGTAGGGCAGATTTGCAGCTGCGCTTAGGTCTAAAACCAGACTGACAGGTAGTTAACAGGTTGTTAATCGATAGATATGTTTGTATCTGCTTCATAATGGTTTTTTCAAACACCTTTGATAGAAACGGGAGGATAGCAATGGGTCGGAATAGCAATGAGTCGGAGGTACAAAAACATCGTGCGAATAGCCTGTAAAAACTTAGCAAGTAACGGAAAATCGGCCGAAGTTGGTGCGGTCTCAATATGGGTTGTCTATGGTAAAAATCTCAATCTCAAATCTCTCTCTGCAGAATTTTTCCATAACTCCTATTTCCCACCACGTAAACAAGATGGCCGACCAAAATACGTGTCACGTATTATCGCGAGCTAGGTAAAGCTGTCCCTTTCAGTCAGACGGCTATTTAGTATTGGGCATCTCTTTAATCTTCCGTGTGATGATTGTATAAATGCAGCTTTTTCGTACTAAAACATTTTGCTAAAAGGCCATTTGCTCTGAGCTCTGTTTTATGGACGTTTTAATGAAATTTCACAAAAACATGTATACTGTATAGTTTGGATGTATTTTTGCAGCTTTTTCCTTTTTCCCGTGGAGGGCTACATATTTGCTTTGCTTTCGTTCCATCCGACCGTTTTGCGAGTGTTCGTGTTCTCCGACTCTCGCTGACATCGACATGACACATTGCAAACAATTCCAATTACGTCAACTCGTGCGCCCTAATAAATGAAAACACTTTATGTCGCATTTATACAGACAGCCGTCCATTATATTTAAGCACATTCTAGACTGTAAATATGTTTCGGTAACGATCTACACTCATGCCGACTGTACGTTTCTACCGCTTAACTGCCGAAAGTTTATTTAGCACCAAGCACCCGTATCCCGTACAGTTGTAAATTAATTATATTTCCATCGAAATAAATAAAACGACAGAATAATCACGACTGGCATCTGCTTCGGAAAGCGCCCGCTTAGCCCCCTCCCCTACCTCGTCGAATGCTTATACGCGAATAAATTAAAATAATTAATTACGCCCGAGTAATTGCACCTACTTTAATCTGCATATGCTTACACCTTTCATGATGTTTTGATTTAACACTAGATACATAAATTGCTGACATTTCTGCAGTGCCAGAGACGTGTCGGTCTGGGATCTGGGTACTCCTTGGAGTGGCTATGATGGGCGTCAACCACGCACCGCTGCCACAATTCATTCAGTAGTAAAATGCTCGGCTTGGTTTTTATGAATTTCTGTATTTCATTTGCTTTGTATATAAAGTTAACATTGTATAATTATTTGTATGTACATGTGAGTGTTTTTGAAGCCTGTTGGCTAAGCTATTATAATAAAGTTCGATACCGTTACGCATTAGAGATGCTCGATTCATGAGTGATTATAGCGACAGATATGTGATACTGGACAGGGGAGGATACAGTGGGGGAGCTTTGTCTTCGGGGTCTCTCTTCTCTCATGCGCTGTGGCAGTGTTGGATATGAAAATTCGGCGTGTGCATAGTCCCTTTACCATTGGTTGTGGTGATCGCGATATTGTCCGTCATCTTCGTGGTAGTTTCCGCTGTCGCCGTGACTGGCAGCAGCCAAGGCATTGAGGTGGGCAGCTCTGGCGTGTTGTACTTCGGGTGTATCGACAGGTACTCCATTGTGGATCACGGGAATGTGGATCGGTCCATGATGGTAGCTTGGGTAGCTTGGGGCGTAGTGACCGCCATGTCCGCTGCCAGCATGACCAGATGCCGCAGCAAGGGCGGCTAAGTGAGCAGAGCGGGCATGCTGCACCTCGGGGGTATCGACTGGGACGCCATTGTGAATGACTGGCACATGGTATGATTGTGGCACGACTGGATGTCCGGCACGGGCAGCAGCATGAGCGGCAAAGTGGGCAGCCTTAGCGTGTTGAACTTCGGGGGTCTCGACTGGAGCACCATGTGAAATACCGTGACCGCCAGCTTGGGCGTGAGCGGCGAAATGTACAGCCTTTGCGTGTTGCACTTCGGGGGTTTCTACGGGCACACCGTTCACAATGACTGGCACGTGTTGCGGGGCATAGGCCCATGGTCCGGCATAGAGAGATCGCTTGTACAGGTGATGGCCAGAACGAGCAGCTGCATGAGCGGCGAAATGTTCTGCTTTAGCCAGTTGTACTTCGGGTGTATCGATTGGGACTCCATGATGCAGGGCGAGTGGAGCGTGAGCGGCAACGGCATGCAACAGGGGAGCACCATGGACGACAGCGGGAGCTGGACCTTTGGGGAAATTGGTTCCGACAGCATTGAAACCACTGTGTGGATCGGCTACGTACGACACCGACTGAACGTGACCATTAGCATCGACATAGGAGTATGAGCCACGGGTTACGCCGTCATGTAGGCGAACTTCGTTCTTCTGTGAATTTGGGTCCGCATAGCCGTATGAGTATTGTCCCAGATGGTCCTGAGTGTGGTATTGTGTGGAGACGGCACCGTACAGGGAGGCCGAACAGGTCGATACCAAAAGGGCGGCTAATAAGATCTGAAATGAAACGAGGAGGGAGATGTGAGAGGCGCTTTATATATATATAAGTTTTGGGGCTTGGTTCTTCTTCTTTTTTTCTTTTTCTTTTTTTGCCCTGTATGAGATCTGTGCAAAGAGTTGTGGATTTGGATCTGTCCCTAACCGCGGTTGTTGCAGAAGGCATTTCTCATAAGACTATACAAGTTTTCGAGTTGTGTATACTTTTCAGAGGTTCCTTTTTCGGACTGGCAGTGCTTTTCAACCAATTTGACAGCTGTCAGTTGATTTTTGTCGCAAGTTTACCATAATTAGACTCATATTTGTCAGTTCACTATGATTCGAGTGAGTGAATAGGTCGAAAAACTAGGGCCTTACCATTAAATATTTTAAGTTTCGACTCTAAATTTTAGTCGTTCACAGTGGCTATACGAGTATGTTGCATACAAATTTCGCACTTGTTTTATTAGTACGGCGCATAGTTTGCGCCATATTCGACACATCCACATTTGGTCATAGATCCGAATCTACCTTCACAACAAAGGTTAGGTCATAGATTCGTCTTTATAATAAAGTCAACAGTATTGTCATTTCCATGTGCTTTATTGCAGTTAAGCACCCTTTCAAAAGGCAACCTTCCCTAAATGTAAACGCCGAGTAATGTTCGAGGTCAAAGATGGAGTACCACAGGTGTGTAAACTGTCACCATTGCTTCTTTCTATCTCAATTGCAGCAAGAGTATCATATAACTTCAGCTATTACGTAAAATTGTCAACTTTTAACAAGCTTAAGACTGCCTTGAAGCCATGGAACTGTGCGGGTCTTAAAGGCAAGTTTATTATATTTTTTTAAGTAAATTGAAGAAAATGTAAGAAAAAAACCTAGGGTCTGCTATACATTTAGAGAGTCTTAATCGACTGCCGAACTTTGCTAAAGTTTTAACTTAGTTCCAAAACAGAGCGAGTACGCGAAAGCCTTCTAAATTTAATCGGAAGGGTGGAACAAATTGAGTTTTACGTGTGTGCCCGCACTTGAATTCCGATGAACGGAATTCTAGTTGTCCCTTTCATCCGATTGCGTCTTTATAGAAATCATATCAGTGGCCTGTAACAGAACACCCCATAAGTACTTGCATAACAAGTGAATTTCAACAGGTTCTACTTATAGACTTGTGGACTTGTTGTTTTGTGTTATGTGCAAAGGAAAACATTTTTCTAAATTATTCGCCATCAAAATTAATGTTCCTACTTCACATCAGGTATCCTTCAACGAGGCTAAGAAGGAGGCGAAGGGGCACTCTGGAATCTGGAAGCTCTAACCAAAGTTCTCGTCAGCCTTGTGTAGTTCAAAAGGGGTCAAGCTACAAAATAAGAAGAACCTTTTCCATTTGTTTAGTAAATTTAGCTCAGCACTTGCACGAGTGTTCGAAGACCCACACAAAAAGTGTCTCAAAAATGAACTACGAAAGAACTACATAGTTCGAAAGAGAATCAGGGTACAACTAAGCAAATGCTGCTATGAAAATATATTCAAAACGAAGTGGGTATACCTTATTTGGATTGAATTGCTTCAAAGATCATACTCGAGGTCAAGACTTGTTTTTGGTATCAAATTGGGCGACTTTGTTATTGCAAGGTTTAGAGACACAAATTTATGAGAGGGAATCGTAGCGAACTTATAACAGACAATGGATATTAGTGTGTGGACAAAAAACCATGACTCGTGGTCTATACCAGAGCCTCTTGAAGCTTGAACTAATAGTTCTAGAAGGGCAGACTAGTTTAGCAACACTTCTTGAACTAAGGGAATTGAGGTCATTTTTTAAAAGAACCAACAAATTCAATACTTTTATTGGTAGTGAACTTCGGGGTTAGAACAGCACAACGAACTGTTATAGTAGCAGTTACCCCAGGCCGAATTATATTTGGGGAGTGCACCTAGGTGCGTTGCAATGTGCTGCCATAAACGCTGGTTCACTCAGCTCTTGTCAGAGCTATCCTGTTGAATACTCGGCGTTCTAAATTTGACCAACTTATTTCAACCAAAACTGACTCTCATTCTTGATAAGGCAGAAAAAATCGAATAACTTTGGGACGACATATTGGATAGTTTGATAAAACATAAAATCACATAACTACATCAATTCGCATTAAACTTATCTGGCATGTGGCTATAGCTATTCAGACAGACAGAGAGCGAAGCAAACACACGCCAATTGCGGAAGTGCAATTATAGTTTAATCTCAACATACCCTACATTTAAGCCAGTGCAGTGCTTTTTCCAGTCCGCAAGACAAGTTGTAAGCAATTTGCCAACTTAATCGTAATCACGGGCAATCTTCCTTCAGATCTATAGCCTTGTAGTACCAATACTCTCCATGTTAAAGCGACAAATGCAACACTTTACATGTTCGCTATTTATGACATCCGCGTTCAATCAGATACATTATTTTTACAATTTTATTATACGTTCATTAAAGTGTCATAAAATACAAATGACCGAGATATAAAATATCGATGCAAATGACTGCTAACAACATATTAACAACAAATTCATGACAGAATCATTGTTATTGGTTTATTGGCGTCTGATGGGGCGGTTCGATTTATTTTTTATATGGCCCTTTTTTATTTCAATTTTCGAGTTTTGGTTACTGGAAATTGCTTATGCGTTTCGAAGTCGCTTTTGATGGATCTAGACGGTAGAGCATTTGGCAGGATTTTTTATGGCTATGAAAGCAAGTCAATTGAAGTTTGTTAAACGAGAGTTAAATATTCTAGGGGGAGACGAATTTACGGAACTGTTCTGTGTACTGTTAAGGTGTAATGAAAAAGTTAATTTAAAAAAGGGATTTGTAACTTTTTTATTTTTGTCTTTTTAGCCTATGACACTGCGGGAAAGAATACCAATCTTATGACATCTCACTCTCCAAAATCGGTCAAGCAGGTCAGGCTACAGGAGGTCACGTCGAAGCAGACATACGCGCAAAAAAAACACGTCTGGTTCGCACTTAATTTTCTACTTTATGTTCTAATCAATATGTGGATTCAGGGTTGCCATAAGAGCCGATTTGTCTGCCAGCTGCAGACTACCAGAAATCTGCGCTTCAAATGCTGTTCTTTTAAAAAAATAATTTCAGCATTTTTTCCTTTCGCTGAATGCTATCATTTTCGTATTCAGTTTTTTTATATATTTTTATGGCAACACTGTGTGGAACGCGTACCTATAACGTAAGGGCTAAATTGAACACTCTGAACAATTCTTCGGAATATAGTGCGAAATAAATCCGCACTGCCGATCAGGCTGTCTTCACATAGTCTTAAAGCTGTCAATAAAGTCCGTGAAAGCACTGTGTGGAAATTGTGGTTCATCTTTGAGCAAAATTGAACACTGGGACCATCTTTTGTTTGGGTTCTGAGACAGAGACGTCATCTGACATCTCCAATTTAAACCTCGACGTCTGCACTTTTTGCTTAAACAGTATACAGCCTTTTTGGGAGTAAGTTCAAATAGGGACATCCGGAAATGATTGCGAAAACCACTCGAAATGCAAGGATGGCAATACTGTCTTTGACGGAAAGACTGTAGATAACAATTAACCAAAAGCTTCTCAGTTCAGTCGTTCGGACTTCGCATAAAATGCAAAGCCCCTTCTAATTGTCCAACAGAAATATAATGGGGACGTTCAAGTATCTAGTCTAGTAAGTCTGACAGCTGTCTGACTAGATGTATCTCGGTTTTGATTGGCTAAAATCGGACATGAGCAGCTGTTTCAGTTGACGTTTATGGAAGAAATTCGTGACTGAGTACTTAGTTGAAAGTTCAGATATGTGGCGAGGTGACGACCAATCTAAATGATGCGTTCAGGTTTCATCTTATGCAGACCAATCTAGTCGACTTAAGATAACTAGATTCTTGAATGTGCCGAATCAATCAAACAACCGAACATTATGGTATTGCTGCTTGCGACGCTAGTTTTTAAAAATGAAGAAATAGATGGCGCTAGTGGTTCGTATAGTTGCCTTAACATGTTCGGTTGTTTGATTGATTGGGCCCATTCAAGAATCTAGTTATCGTTTTTATCGTTTTTTATTTTGGCCCTTTGACGCGTGCCAACAAGAAATGATCGGCAAATCTTAGTTTTTGTATTCCTTCAACAAAATATACTAAAAACCACACTTTATTATTTCATCACAAAAATTAGCATTGCGTTTCCGTCATAAACATGGTCGCACTACGGTTGCCAGATTGGGCGCTTTGTCGTATTTTTGAGCTTTCGTTTTACTTAAAAAACGATAGAAATTTCTTCCATCAGCGCCCAACACAACGTTGGGCTATATATCGTTTTACAAATTGTGTGTTAATATTGTTTGTTTTATTCACTAAAAAAAAAGAAATATTTTCGAACAAACCCGCACTTTTAAAACTTGGCAGCACTCTTGCAGTCAAGTGACATCGCACAGTCGTGCAAGTTGCACGCACACCAATTCATTTTGCAGGTCTTTTGGTTTGACACAAACCACAAAAGCCAATAGCAGACAAAAAAAATTCAAATAAAATCCGTAGAAGTCAAAAAAAAAAAAAAAAAACGTGGTGAGAATACTGAAAAATACCAACTTATTCAACGATTTTTGGGCTTCTTTCTGAGCAACGATGTTGGGCTCGATTTTTTTAAGGTTTGGGCGCTTAAAGCGAACTAAATTCTGGCAGCCCTGGTTCGCACATTGAAAGCGACACTGAATTCATTCATTCATTCTGACTGACAGGACGTTTCATTTTCGTTTGTTCCCGTCGTAATAATTCGACTTCGTATTTTTTGTCTTGTACCTGTCACTTCTGTTTGTCATTACTTTGATTGTTTGTTGTTTGGCTGGAAGATGTTTGTGCGTAGTTTTGGGAAGATATTATTTATTTAATATTTAATTCTTGTAACTCTATTATCGATTAATAAAATATTTTATATTCTTTTATAGATTCCACTATTCCATTATAATATTAAATAACTGCAAAGCAGACAAAGAAAACAATTTATTTATGTTGCCTTATGGCTTTTTTTTAAGTTTTCTCTGAATGATAGTGGCCCGCACATTTTGGGAATGACCTCACAAAGGCGGTCAATATATTTTTTTTTTTTTTTTTGTGGCAACGCTGGTTGCAAGCGTCTGTCTGGGAAGATGTGTCAAAAAAAGCTACAGTAGATACATTGTTTAACTTCAGATACAAATGTCATACAAATGGTTAAATTTCAAAACAACAAACTATGTTATGAGTACTATGAAACAATTCTAAAAGATGGGATCTGATGGAGCTAGCTGTTTCTTGGCAGGTTTAAAATCAAGTACCTACCTACTCAAGTAACACAGTTCAAAATTGAGCTCAAAAACACTTGTTTAATAATTCAGTAGGCAGGCACTTGTTAAAAACCCCAGAGACTCACAATATCTGCTGGAAAAGTAGAAACGAGAATGTCGGAAACTTTTGTTTATCTGGGCCATTGTCTCTGCAGACCACAGATGCAAATAGCCTTACTATTGTACTGAATATAGTACTATTTGACTTTCCGGAGTACGCAAGTGGCACTTTTGGAATTTTTGAAATAAATCAGACATAAGAGCTTAGATTTAATAAAATGTTCGTTTTTTTTTACTTAAATATTTACTTTAAATTTTTGGGTTTGGTCTTATACTTTCCAAAAATGAAGTATTTATTTTTATTTTTTAGTTTTCAGTACAATTGAGAAAAGCAGATTTTTATCACACCTGCAGACTGATGCATGGTTTGTTGAGCAATAAATTTTGAAACAAGGGCTGTAAAAGTTATGTTCAGGTGAATGAAAGATAAGGAAACACGTCCTCGCCTGTCGAACGCTCTTTTACGAATGTCACTCTCGACTCGATTTGACAGCTAAGTTGGTTGCGGTCAGGAATCAAGAGTGAAATCTTTCAGTGCTATTTATTTGTAACATAGTTATTTGGGTATATACAAGGTCTGATCTCCTTAATCTGGTAAAGGCGCTAGTTACTTAGAGCAGAAAAATCAGGAGTCGAAATTTGAGACTCTTTTATCCGTACATAAAACGTTTCCGTTTTTTTTTTTTCACCAGTTAGGAATATGATGTGAACCCTGCACCAATTGACCATAGGTCTTATTTAATAGAGTGGTAAGCACTAGACTACAAGTTCCTAAATACAACAAACAAAAAAACCCTAATGTTGCTTAAGCTCATAAGGTATTGACGACCTTTGAGTTCTTCTTCTCTTGTGTTCTCTTAAATTTCATATTAATATGGGATAGGAGCAATACTTTAAATAAATAAATTAACATTTGGCCAACAAGTTCATATAGGAATATAATTTTTCAAAACAATTCGCTTTAGTTTTTGGGACTAATGAAGGAACACATAAAAAAAAAATCAAACCCCTATCAAAAAAAAAGTTGTAGCAATTTTTCTGACTGACACAATTCAACAACCGATAAAGTGTAAGACCTATTCAAAAAAGTTATCGTCTTTGTACTTCGGTAAAACGTTTATATTGTCGAGCTTTATTAAAAAAAAAAAAAACGAGAATCGTGAAGACGGCTAACAATCTTACCCTCAAGCTTCTTATCAGAGAGACTTCAAAGAATCTTCCTTTTGAAAATTTCCTAAGCACAGATCTGCGACGTTAAGCTGCTGTTACCTGTTACTGAGGCATGAAATTTTATATTTATCAATACGGTTTCTTAATATTGCAACGTGAAATTGAACTTCGAATAAAAAATCTTGATCGCAAAGTCAAACTTCAAGTCAGAGCGGCCCAGAATACACATCTTGAAGCACTTCAGTTCAGCAAGTCAAACTTGCGGCATTCTTTCAAAGTTATAGCCAGCTTAGCAAACGGAACAAACATTCACCAATTTATGGTTTAAATGCACAACTTGCCTTGAGCTCTATAGAGGTATCACAAAAACGCCCCTAATTTCATGCTCTGCTACCAATTTTGTAACTTGCTATATGTGGAGCAATGGCCACAAGTCTTGCATTATGGTATCGCCCATCAAATTAGCCATCATTTAGAAAAACGTTCGCAGGGTTAATTTTTTTTTTTACATAATGCGCGAGACTATTAATCACTGTTAATGTACAGTGGCAACATTTTACGAACTCGTGAAATTTTCCAAGAAAAAATCAATTTCAATTTGCCATAAATATCCACATCTGATATAAAATGATTTCGGATCGGATAGGTGATAGGTCTGAAAAAAACCGACGATCCGCAAGAGTATAGTAGGCGTTTTTTATTATTATTTTAATAATACGAGGCCCAACTGTTGTTGTAAACCATGAAAATCAATGATATGGATCAAGCGGGCATAATAGAAAAAACGCCTATTGTAGTCGACAGATTTGTGGTTTTAACTAGCTAATACAAAATAGTTGGAGTCTCTGCAAACGAAGGCAGTTGAAACCAACTGAAGGGGAATTTTTCGATAACCAAGCCGTTTGGACTCACCGTCAAAATCAGTCACGACCAGGGTTATGTGAAGTAGTAGAGGGTATATGGGGCTATATAACTTTTTTTCTGTTAAAGGTACCTAGCTAAAAACATTTCTTAAGTTATGATTTTTCAAGAATGAAAATGGTTCAAGTTATACAAACGGTTAAGGAATTTTACATTCTGTATTGTAGGTCACAATTTAAAGGGGATCTGTATAGGCTCAAACTGAATGCAATTATTTACCGAATAGAAAATGCCTTTGACGTACAATTATAGTACAGGTTTTTGTCTGTTAGCGGGACGGTCCACAAGATGTTCAGACGCTTTTACGGGAACCTGAGCCAGAACGTTTCTTTCTCGAAACACCTCGTCAAACTGACCTGGCAATGCAGTAGAGGAAGACCTTATACACACAAGTTAAAGTGCACCTCAACGAACTTGAAGATTGACTGTGCAATTGAGGGCAATTAGCGAAAGACCGCACTAGCTAAAGAGGCGTATAAATTGGGGGCCAGGCTCATAGCGCCATCGAAGTAGGTAAGTAGATCTACATGCAGCTGGTCAGCGCTTAGCTTTTTTTATGAGCTTGTTGTCAAAGAGGTTACATTTATGTTAACAAAAAAATCTCCCTCTTTGCAAACAAGCAATTTTGTTGTTTCAGTTTGAGGCTAATTACAGTCCTTGTCCATACCTGTACTTCTTTAATAAAATAGAGAGGCTATAAGAACATTTACATGCAACTACAATGAATTTTGGTAAAAGCCGAACTTCACTAAGTGTTCACTAAGAATCCGACACTTAGTTTTCTTTTGGAAATAGCTTTGTCCAAAAGTGACTTTCGCTACCAAAAATATTCGGTTACGAACAAAAATCCTGATGATGATAGGAATGTGAGAAATTTCCCATTTAATGCGTGAAAGGCAAACTTTTGCCAAAAATCATGCCAAGTGCGGAAATTTCCGCAATCAAGGCAGAAAAGCATTTTTTTGACGGTGAATAAATTTTTTTAAGGAGTTCAAACTTGTTTGATAAGTCCCACTTATGGGAAAATTGGATTTTTGTAAGATATATGGTCTCTTGTAACAAGGTTTGATATTTTGCTTGTAGGAAGATGTGATTTTGCGAAAAACAATGAGTGATTTACTGGTTACATTTAAAAAAGGATATTAATTAAGAAGAGGACACAATCTCATGCCCTTAATTTGAATGAGTTGTGACAAACCCCAAGAACGGCCTAAATCGGAGTCATGACAAACTTTGTGTTCTTAAAGGTCATCTGGAATCACGGAGAGGGATCACGTACCAAACTTGGTTGAAGAACAGGTCTAAGCGATTGCGATCTCTTGAATTGAAGAAGTGACCTTTCAAGAAACAGGTCAACAAAATCGTAGAGAAAACCCCTAGACCCTACCTATTTTTTAACAGTCCTAATGTCGCGCCTTTAGTAGCTGACGAGTGTAACTCAGTTGGACTTCTAAGTACCCTCGAACGAGATCACTTTTATTGTTTAAAATCAATGAAAAAAAAGGATAGGACTGCACGGGAAGAACTTCAGAAAAGGGAACCAAATCAAGATCGCAGTCTAAAATACGACGAGGGAAACACCTTTCACTTTAGGCTATAAAATGCCCATTGGTATTTGACACCACTAGTCGTTTCCTCTCTGTCCTATCTGAAGTCCCAGTTCGGTTTCACGAAAATTGCCTACAACTGCGTCGCGCTTCATTGCGGGCTACCACTAATTGAATTCCAATCTGATCTGAGCGTCGATACAAGAACAATGCCAGCACATTAAAAAGCCAATTCCATTTAACGTTACTCTCGTAACGACCCCACTAATGGCCACAACAAAATTCGATTTTTTTTTTTCTTTTTTTTTGTCTAAAGTCTGACACACCCCCAAGGCATTTTAATGATTTCAGTTTTAATTGCCGCAGTGTTTACAATAGCGGTTAACAGCTTTTAACAGCGTTTCACCCTCACTTAGTGGTCTATGGCGACCGAAATAAGAGAAATCATGTCAAAGGCCACCACCACTTGAGGTGTATGTCACCCCACAAGTGCAGCCAAACAATCAGCCGATTCGACGTCTGCGATTATGCGATCAACCAGAAAAGAAAAAGAAACATTATTGTTGCAAGTTTCGCAAGTACATGCGGTGGTGCAAGCGTGCATACTTGCACGCGGTCTCCAGCAGCAGGTACACACCGCCAGTGGCAATCGATGCAGATTGCCGCCGCTTAACGATGTAATTTGATAACAAGCTCATTCAACCGCATCGTGTTATGATTTCGCAAGAAACTACAAGCACAATATCCATTTGGATGCGGTAACCGCAACACCTCTATCACATGCACTGGTTCACACAGAGATCACCCACAGGCGGGAGAAAATTTGGGGCCGGGGTCTGAATCTGAATCTGAATCTGAAGGATATCATCACACAACGCCGACACGATGCGATGAGATACTTACGAATGGTCTCATTGTGGAGGACGAAGGTTACAGTGTTCTCGGTGTACAGGAAAACGGATTAAAAACAAAGTTAAAAAAATAAAAATAAAAACAAAAGGCACTCTAACACTCGGTGTGTTCGACTTGCACGATCGGAATTTGTTGAACCTCCTAGAATCGACTAGGACTGTTAACGAACTGTGCTGATCACCTGAGAGGGGCCCCAATATATACGGACCGCAGATACAAGCGCGAAGAATACGAATTGTTTCCCCCAGATGCAGAAGAAGGTGGTGCCGTTCGAATTGGTGGTGGTAGTGATGCCGGTAACCCCCCTGCGGCTAAGTAGAGTAATCGTGTAAAAGCCACTTGCTTCTTTGTGTATAGTTGGTGTGCGCTTGCACCAGTTTAGGAATTTCATTGCATTCGGTGCGTGGTGAGGCCCAGGCGATATTGTAAATTGTACCGCATGTATTACTTGGAAGGGAGGAAGTGTATGCGCGTAGAAATGTTGGCGTAGCCCAAACTGTGAGAATTCCTCGCATTGCGTACAATAGTATGAGTGTGATCAACCCATGACCTTGCTTTCGATATATATATTTGCGTATAGTATTTATGGCAGATCTGCCCATCCCCTCCCCTTCGACGGCGCGGAGCAATCAATTTTAAAGGCGACACGGCACACATTCAGTGCGCGCATTTTTTCTACCTTAATAGCACTTTATGATATTAAGGAACTAAACTTGAGCAATGCGCACATGGGCATAATTGGTGTAAGCTGTAAGAAGTCAACGATGTACAGTGAGCAACGCCATGGACGGTACACAGATTTGTTGTAATTTCCATTTAAATCAATTAAGAGCAACTAATGCGTATTGTGAACATAACTCAAATTCAAATTATGCGATCGGAAAATGTTTTTTTTTTATCGACATCAATTAACAGTAATGACCTACTTTTAGTGCTCATATTAATTATATTAATTATTATCATTGTAATTGTTCATATGGAATTTGCTGCTATGATATTCTCTTAAGGCTTAAGAGCTTAAATGTTGAAGCCGCAGAAGGCCTTTTTTTTTATGCGCACATGACCTATATAGATGATTGATTTATACGGTTTACAAGAATAGTATGAGATCCCACTGTTGTTGTAAACCATAGCAATCAATGATCTTTATAGATCATGTGATCGTAATAAAAAAAGGCCTAATTTTTCGGTTGGAAATTGTCCTTGCATAAGCTATTTTTTTTTTTTTGACAATCGTACTTAAACTCATTGGACGCTGTAATATTGAGCTGAAAGGTTGGACAGTAATGCTATCAACAATATATCTGGCGAACAGAATAGAATAGATTGTTAACAAGCACTTTCGTCTGACACTTGTCTATTCGGAACTACACCACTCGCCACTAACTGATCTTCAGATTCATTTAAGAATTGTGTTTGATCACTCGAATTCTGACTGTCAATTTTACATCTTCTTCTTCTATATATATAATTCTTTCGGAGTGAAACTCGATGATGTTATAACTCGATAACCCCTGGGACGATTTTCTTGATTCTTTTTTGGCTTTGTTCGTATTGCTGTATATCAGGTTTAGGATGTATGGAAATTCCGGAACATCGCCGTGCGGTCCTTATTTGGCATCCAATAATTCTTCCTATTAAATATTTATTTTGACGTTTCTATCTCAAAAATTAATAAGAAAACTATGTACCTACTATGTGCGTTCAACAGTTATGGTTTGTTTTTGACTTTGTGCATCGCTCCAACAGTTTCATTGCTTTTATACAGTTGATAACGTAAAAATTTTTGTAAAATGCTTAAAGGCGGAAAAAATAGTTGTTGAAAAGTAAATTTCAGTGATTTTTGGAAAATACCAAAACGAAGGCGCGCATACTCGTATATTGGCTGACGAACAAGGCAGGCAAGTCAACAAAAAATACACAACCCTATTGCGAAGATCAACTATCAATCGGTTGACGATTGACAAATTGATCAATTAAAATTGATGTTGGTATTGCGAAAAATAATTGATAAATATATAACCTGTGAACATAACGCCAAAAATAAAGTTATTGTGAATGAAAACTCAACTTTGACAGTTCTAAAATATTTTTGATTTGAAGAGTGATCGTTAAGGATTTTGCAAACAATTTAATTAAACAATAATTACGAGTGTTCAAATCTGTAAAAATTTATTGAAAAATACGTCATCAGTGGAATTTTCGAATAGCAACAAAATGTATACACATAAAAGCCCTTAAGAAATAACAACAATAACAATTAAAAACGATGACGTTCAACATTTTCGTTTAAGAGCTGTCCTTATCAACCCCGAAATTGCGATTGATAGAAAAATTGACAACTACCAATAAAATTGTTCGAGATTGACATTCACAATTCCGATTTGTCAACCGACAATTGCTGCACGTTCACAGTCGATCAACACTTAATTGATAATTGATCGTCGCAATACCATTTAAAGAAAATTATTTTTGTTCAATTTAATTTCTTTTTATTTATTTATTTATTTTTATATTGATAAGTATCAACTATCAATTGATAGTTGATCTTCGCAATAGGGGTGACAGTGTCCGCCGGGAAGGTATACTACTTTGTTTGTAAATAATTTTTGATTAAATGAAAGAGAATGGATTTTAAATTGATAATTGTTTCATTTAATGTCGGCAATTATGAATGGAATACAATATTAGGTAAATGTCCGCCTCTGTTAGTCTCACAAATGCGAGCCCTTTTGAGCACATTTTTAATTATATTCTCACACATTTCAAGTGGTATTTCATTAATTTCATCATGAATATTTTGTTTGAGTTGCTCAAGCGTTTTTGGTTTGTTTGCATATGCCTTGCTGTTCAGATATCCCCACAAAAAGAAGTCCAGAGCAGTCAAATCAGGCGACCGTGAAGGCCAATCAATATCATCATTGTAGAAAGAGGTCTCGCAGTAATTCCATTGTAATCCTGGCTGTATGCGATGTGGCACCGTCTTGTTGATACCACATGTTGATTAAGCCCAAAGCATGAAGTTGTGGCGTTAAAAAGTTTTCAATCGTGTCACGATATCGCTCCCCATTCACAGTTACCGTTACGCCGTTTTTAGTTTCAAAGAAGTAAGGTCCAATGATTCCTTGCAGTACATTGTGGTTCATGCTTGGGCCTATCACCTACAGACCCTCTTTCTTCGAAATCATTCACTACACGATAAGTAGTGCGTTTTGTTGGCACGTTGTTTCTCCCAAAAATTTCACGTAACTTTCTCATCGTCACAGTAATCGATGATTGATTTTGATAAAATGTTTTAATGATTAAAACACGTTGGATTATCGAATATTTTTCCATAAAAAAATTGCCACGTGTCTACTTCACGACTGCCAAATATGAACTTTCAAAACTAATGTTTACCAAAATGGCGGCAAAACAAAGTAGTATACCTTCCCGACGGACACCCTGTATTTATCACTATTGATTTTCTCGCTAGGAAGTGAACCTGCACTTTGCAGTGACCAGTGAGGTGTCAGAGCGACTATCCTACCCATTGCGACCAGAACAGTGGGTTGGCAGCCTAAATGAATTTCAAAGTAATTCTCTTCATAAATGGTTTAGGTTTCTTGCTTTCAATGGCTTGATTTTGTGGGTTTTTTTTTTTTTTTTCCACAATGACGGCTGCAGAACGGGTTCACGTATAGGGATTATAGGGATTCTATATGTGACATCTAGAACTGAAAACTTCCAATATTCCCTGTTCTAATGTAGCCTTGTTCGTCGAAATTCCGGGTAAGCTTTCCCGTACGCAACCTATTTAGGTAGCGAGAAGGTCGGAGGGAAGGTTGTCGGATGAGAATTTGTGACAGTTGTGTCACATTTCGGTACTTTTTTGAAGACCTGACAGAATTTGTTATTCCTTTTTATTAGTTGGAAAAGTCACATTTAAATGACTATTTACATGAGAGCGAATTGCGAACTGCGAACACGCGAATATTCGTAGTTTATGACACTTCATTCACATGAAAGCTTTCAGTATCAGTTTCATTTTTAGGGTTCCGTAGCCAAATGGCAACAAACACAACCCTTATAGATTCGTCATTTCTGTCTGTCTGTTTGTCCGTCCGTATGTCACAGTCACTTCTTTCCGAAATTTTAAGAACAATACTGTTGAAACTTGGTAAGCTCTGTGAACCGCATTAAGATTTTATACAAAAAAAATAGAAAAAAAAAAAACAATAAATTTTGGGGTTCGGTTCATTTGCTTTGTTGCCTTCCAGAGCGAGTAGTCGGTACTAGCATTATTTGTAAGACTGCTAAGATAAGTTTTTAAAGACTCATTCTTGAATTATTTTATAGAATTTCTGAACTTATTGTTCATAATGTCGAAACTAAAAATGTTTATTGGTAAGGCCAATAGTCTATATTGTATTGTAAAACTAAAACTAGATTTATTAGAACTTTTTGATAAAAACTTAGTATATGATCCTTATTAGAATTATTTTATTATCTTAAATATGTATTTTGATCGAAATCGTAAGAGCGGTTTTTATAGAATTTTGCAGACAAAGCAGTTAGGTACACATATTGTAATGAGTAGTTTGAAACTATTTACCAGAAAATTTAATATAATTACTTACCCCCTTATTAATAAAAAAATGTGCACAAGTAAGTTAGTTAGCAAACGTCAGATAGCATACAAAAATTGGACATAACTGCTGAGCAACAAGTTGATAACTTTTACACAGCGTTTATTAATACGGGGGTTAGTTTTTAAAGTTTGATCAAAATCGGAAATGAGGCTTTCGAGATATGAGCAGTTTTTAAAATAAGCGTTTTCTTTGATTCGAATTCAAAATTAAGGACGCAATTAATTTGGAAACACCAATTTTATTTTACGTGTGCATTTTGATCAAAATGGTTGTTGCCGTTTTCAGGTAAGCTAAAGAAAACAAAGTTTGAAAAAAAAAAATTGTTTTTTTCTTTCAAAAATCCATTGTACGGTAATAGATAAACTGAGTTTGCTATTAAGTCAGAACTGACCATATTACCTTAGAAATGAATATTTGTTATATCTAATAGTAGGTATTGACCGTTTTCGAGATGTGTCCAATTTTTTTTTTTTTAGGGAAAAACTGAGTATGTAGTCATACTTACTTGACCTTATTTAGCTCAAAAATCAATTTTGGTTGAAATCGTTGGAGCCAATTTCGAGCAATAAACTGGTATGAACATTTTATATGGGAAGTCGCTACCATTAATATTGAGGTTACCTTGCAAAAAAATGCGGGCCCGAGCTGTAGACCCGTAAACTCCAAATCCGAAATTTGAACGAAATCCTGGCAGCCGCTTAGGCTGTAGTCCTCAGAAGCATACACACAGATAGACAGATCTCAAGACCAAGACTTTTTCGAGTTCCTCTCGCATCGTAATGTCAGAATTGATGAACATCTCGAGTTCAAAAATTTGCACGAAAAGGAAAACAATAGATATCTTTCTCTTAATGCCAAATCGAGAAAGTCAAAAACGTCCACTTTCACTACCCTTTTTGGGTGGATTCCTCTAACCCCTTAACGAAAAGAAGTTTTCTAAACACGTTTTCGGTGATCTTAAATAAAAATCATTTTTTTCTTAACTGAATAGTTTGCGCGTGAGACACTTCCAAAGTGGTAAAATGTGTGATATATAACAATTTCAATATAAAAATAATTCCCTCGTTTTAAAACTTTTCAGTGCGCCCATAAAAACTAGCAGTGGTAGCACTTTTTCAATGTAATTTATTTCTTCTCTGTTGTTAAACTGTGGGCTTATGTCGTCACATGTTAAGAAAAATTATTTGACACACAAAATTGAAGACATTGTTCGCTTTCAGTGGAAAATAACTTCACATAAAATAAGTGAAATTATTTTCCACTCGAGGTGAAATGGTCTCCAATGTGAAGTTATTTCCCTGCACCTCAGCTATATAATATATATATGATATCCTAATTCGCATATCTTGAAAAACATTTTTTTAAGTACCCATCCACTGTTAGAATCATTTTTTTTAACACCCTGTTATGACTAAAATAATCACGAACTTTTCGTCGTAAGATTCGCAAACGTTGAGATTGTTTGTGTTCTTGCCTCCATAATCGAAATAATAACAAGTAAACAAATGAGCTAAAAATTGTGCATTTTGGATGCAGCAAACAGGTATTTTACTTGCACTTCATTGTGCCTTTGCTTTCATAGTCGTTTACGCGAATTTCAGCCCAAGATTTCGATTCACCCAATCCGGGGTCAGAGGAAAACTAAATCAGGCGACCGACAGAACTCTATTATCTATATTATGCCGGTGTTGTTTTAAAGTCAGTTGATTAATTAACATTAATTAACATCTGAAAGTTCTTGTATGTCATGGAAGTGGTATCTTCCAAGTGTTCTGTTCCTCAAGTGACACAGACTTGGGCAGTGACAGAGGAAGTGAGGTGTGTCCTCATGCACCTCCTCGTCTTCCTGCATATATCGTCATTCTTGAGCTTCAATTTCATTGTGTGGTTTCTCAGGAAGTTGTGCCCTGTTAGGGCACCTACCAGTTTATGCAGCGACGTTCTATCAAACCGCATAAGTTTGCTAGTCCGACCTGCATTATATTCCGGCCATAGCTTCCGTGAAATTTCGCAGGTAGTTAATTCCTTCCACCTGTTGTTGGCTTTCATTCGAATCTTGTTTTCCACTCTCTCTCTGAGATTAAAGAGCGGTGGATTGATCGATTTAATCGCCCGATCTTGACATTGGGCCTTACCAGTAAACATTTTTAGTTTCGACTCTAAATTTGAATAGTTCACAGTGGCTATATTTTCCATACAAAATTCGCAATTGTGAGCTTCCTTAAATTTAAAGTCGAGACTAAAAATTGTTATTGGTACGGCGGATTATGAATATGTTGATGGTCTATGTCAAACAAAAAGTTCAGCAAGGAACCTCATAAATTGAGGCTTTTTGGGAGTCATTGCTCTTGCTGCAGACATTGGGTTAGGTGTAACATACATCCACACCGTAGTAGTTCCGATCCCTAAATCCGGTGAGCCAATCCCAACCAGCCTTTTGAGACCCTCTGTCGAATTTACTAAAAAAAAAAAAAACGTCTCCTATTCGAATGCCACTCCCAAGGACGATACTACCGACCAACACAAATGAAAAAAGTAAGACAAGTGCGAGTCGGACTCGCTCATGAAGGGTTCCGAAACAGCAAGTAACATAACATAAAAGTTCTTGTAGTTCGTTGTAACTTTGATCGATATTTTAAAAACTACTCGATAGATCTCGTTCAAAAAATTATCGTTTGTAGTTTACATGGTAATGTATATCATATATTTTTTTAAGTTTTATCGATCGCTTATTTTAGAAGTTAGGGGGGGGGGGACCAACATTTTACCACTTTGGAAGTGTCTCTCGCGCAAACTATTAACTTTAGAAAAAAATGATATTAGAAACCTAAATATCATTTTTGAAGACCTATGCATAGATACCCCACACGTATGGGTTTGATGAAAAAAAATTTTTTGAGTTTCAGTTCTATGTATGGGGACCCCCAAAATTTACTGTTTTTTTTTTTATTTTTGTGTAAAATCTTAATGCGGTTCACAGAATACATCTACTTACCAAGTTTCAACGGTATAGCTCTTATAGTTTCGGAGAAAAGTGGCTGTGACATACGGACGGACAGACAGACAGACAGACAGACAGACATGACGAATCTAATAGGGTTCCGATTTTTGCCATTTGGCTACGGAACCCTAAAAATACCTATGGGCCACCCTGTGAAGTTTCGAAATTGATATAACCATGGTTTTTAACTGGGATGGCTCATTGTATCTTGCTTGCAGTTGTGACTTCGCGTCTAGTACGCAGGCACCGTCTCTTCAGTTCACATTGAGACTGATGTCCTACCTTTGTCGCAAAGCCCCTAAAAGTATTTAATCGTTTACAAGTTGTACATTTGACAATTACTAGGTGTTGAAAATGCTGAACACAAACCTCACTGACCCACTGTAGTTGCACACGACATCCAAATAGTTTTTGTCATTCCAGCGTTTGGTTATTAACGTTCCGCCTTTAAATCTCCTAAGCGAGCTTTCGCAGTTGTCTTACTTTAATCGGCTAACTCAAATGTGGGCAATTTGTTGGGCGTTGCAGCGTCTAATCAATGGACTGGATCGCACATTGTGTAGCAATATACGGCGACCGACGACCGACGACCGACGTCGATGAATGCAACGGACGACCGAGCGGCGACTATAGCGTCGAACGTCGATATGTGTTGTGTTACACTTACAGTCCTAACATCTTGTTCTTTTTTTTTTTAATAATTTTTTGTTTAGCAGCATAATTGAGGCACAGCTCGCGGTACCATCGTGGGGGTGATCGCGCGCCCAGTCAACTGCAATCGTGCCAATGCATTGGTGCGGTGCACTCGCTACAGATGCAAGTATCCGTGCAATCGTTGAATATCGGCTCGACCGAGAATGTGTACGGAAAGCGTATACGAAATTAAATTAATACCAGCAATTTTGAGTGTTCTCTTTGTGCGGTGTGGAAATTCGGGCATCGACCAACGGACATACCTTGAAAATTTGTTTTATGTGCATTAGTTTTGAATAGAGCAATAAAAAAAAGGAACAACAATGAGCTTGTACATGGAGTGTGTTTCTTTCTTTTTTTTCCTTGAAATAGGTGGCAATCATTTGGAAATGTAGTGAAGGTGGTTTGGTTACAAATTTGTGTGTGGGTTGCGCCTGCAATTTCGGCGGTTAATTCATTGTCTTTTGGGCAAATAGGAAGTTTTGTAAATTGCTTTAGTGTGAACCGATATCAATCACGGCCAACTTTATTGGCTCTGTGGCAATAGGCGGATTTCGAGAATTTGACAAGAAGCCGTGCTGCGCAGAGCAGCGGGCATTACATGGCTTTCTGTTCCAATTGTGTAGTCAATCATGAATGCGTAGACTTATTCTTGACGAAAGAGTGCAGGGGAATACTGAAAGTGTATATACAGTTACTGGGCAGAGGCACTGTTACTGTATGCTTTGTTTAATATTCAGTTCACGGCGAAAGTCAAATTATGAAAGCCGAACGAATTGTGCCAGAAGAGGAACTGATGACTGATGACTGATGACATTTCAGGGAGGTCCTTATGAGTTGACGGATGATTTCATATGCATTATTCTGAATATTTCTGCGACATCAGGATAGCGCCAGAGGCAGATTTTCCCGAAGTCATTCTGGTTGGTAATTCGCAGTATGATGCGAGAAACAAAAATAAACTTAAACACATCGAAGGGTGGAAGGAAATAATCGAAAGACATAGCAGAAGTCAAGTTCGTGTACTTTTGTTATTTTTAAACTGTCCCAAATGGTTTTGCGTGCAGTCATTGATGCAGAGTGACAGTGGAAGTTATTTGCCATTTCCGGTTGAATTTTTTTTTAACTTTCTGCATTACGTAGTAAGAGAAAGATATTCACCCCTATTACAGAATCCGATGAATGGTCTGCGGATGGCTTCCGACAACTTTTTTCAGTTTTTGCTATTATAGAATCCGCTGTAAAAAGTGAATGGATGTCGGTTACGTAGTTTGGTTTTGTTAAGATTATGAAATACGCAGCCCATCCGAACTCCATATAACTTTGAACGTTTTAAATCCGCACCAAAATCATTGCGGATGCAACATAAACAAAAAATGAAAAGCACCAAAAAGTAAGTCAATTCACATACATTTAAGTTTTTGAATGCAGTTTTTAGTTTTATGCAGAGTGCAATTTGAGAAGGTGGGTGAGGCAATGAAGAGAGAGCCGATTTTTGTGAAAAATTTGAATTTTGAATACGCCGGATTTATTGAATTATTTGAATTCTTTGGGTTTCTTTCCGTTTAAAGAAGTCTCGGAATGGAAAAATGGAAGTTTAAAAAAAAATGTATAAGTATACATACTTAAATAAATTGATTGATTCTGTAAATTTCGATATGTTTGGTTAGACTTATAAGTCTGCAATAAAATAATTTAACCAACAACAAGCGATCGCTTTACGCGACGGGTGGTACGGCCAGCGAAGAGAAATTTGTCCACTGGGAGAAGATTGGTTAGTTTACGAGGCTCATAACTGCGAGTTTTGCCGATGTATTCACCAAGCTATATTAGGGTTGTATCCATGCTATTTCGAATATGCGAAAAAATAAAATTCGAATTTTCAAACGCGTTCTAAAACGAGTTTATGAACTCTTTTTCGAAAATATTAATTGTCAAAATCAATTGATTGATGATTGAAATAAGATTTAAATAAATTGTAATCTCCGGTTAAATTTGTTATTGAAATAATGTAACTGCAACTGCTGGCAGATTATGGTTGGTTTCTGAGACGACCAGGGTTGTTTTCAACTAAATTTTTTTTAGGTTCCTCCACCAGTGCGAAG
Source organism: Cheilosia urbana (assembly GCA_946477585.1). Classification (NCBI taxonomy): domain Eukaryota; kingdom Metazoa; phylum Arthropoda; class Insecta; order Diptera; family Syrphidae; genus Cheilosia; species Cheilosia urbana. The sequence continues at coordinate 123,553,433 of OX297853.1, forward strand.
TGCGATATACCTCCATTTTATTTGCAGCAAGATATTTTTTCAGTTGACTTTTGGAATTTTAAAAATAAGCTTTCAATTGTTTTGAACTTCTTTTGCTGGAAGCATAAAACTCATCCGTTAATTCCTCGCAGTACCTACTTCTTTTTTTCGACTGTGCTTATGCAGTCAGTTATTTGCAATTAGTTATTCTTGAGTTTGATTATTATTATTTTCTCTTTTCCTCATCGGAAAGATTTGGCTTCATTCCCTTTCCTTATATTTTGAAAACGACAGCTGATTTCGAATTTCGAAGTTATTACTGCTCTCAACCTAAGAGTGGTCGGGATCACTCGTAACTCGTAAGTCTTATGAGCGCTCCTAAATACGCACTAATAACCATTGATGAATAGGTTTACGAAGCTCTTAGTTTAATATTGGTCGATGAATACCGCCCTAAATGCCAAAAACTAACAGGATTGATAAGATATGTAGTTCGAAAATTATAAGGAAGTGTTACGAATCGGCAATGTTGTTCCGGCGGATTTGATAATTATTATCGCGGATGTGAATAGGCTGTGGATCGAGTCAACTCCCCGGGAATACATTTTTGCGGATTCTACAAAATTTCGAACTCGAGATGTTAATCAATTCTGACATTACGATGATAGACGAACTCAAAAAAGTGGGTCGCAAAATTCTGTCCGTCTGTCTGTCTGTCTGTCTGTCTGTCTGTCCCGCAGGCCTACAGCCTATACGGCTGACCGGATTTCGTTCAAACTTCGGATTTGGAGTTTGTGGGCTTAGGGCTCGAGGCGTTTTTTTTTATGCAAGGTAACCTCAATATTAATGGTAGGTACTTCCCATACAAAATTTTCGTACCAGTTTGATTTGCTCGAAAACGGCTGTAACGATTTCAACCAAAATTGATATTTTAGCTTAAGTGGGTGAGTTTACCATGACTACATACCCAGTTTTTGGCTAAAAATTCGAGTAATGGTACTTTTGAAATTTGGACATATCTCGAAAACGGTCCATACGATTGTAACAAAAATTAATGTCTAAGGTTATGTGCTCATTTCCAACGTAATGGCAAACTCAGTTTTTTTTCGGTATTATCGTAAAATGGATTTTTGAAAAAAGGATTTTTTTTTAAATTTAGTTTTCCTTAGTTTACCAGAAAACGGCAATAACGATTTTAACCAAAATTAAAACATAAAGTAAAGTTAATGTTTTCAAAATTGTTATGTTCTTCAATTTCAATTCGAATCACCGAAAACGTTAATTTTAAAAACCGCTGATACCTCGAAAACCCATTTTTTGACTTCGATAAAACTTAAAAAACCAAGTAATGCTTATATCGCGAACAATAACCTGTAATCGGTTTTTAACTGTATAGTTAACAAATAGTATTTTTCAAACTAAACATTGCAATATTTGGTACTCTTCTGTCTGCCAAATTTTACAAAAACCGCTTTAACGATTTCGATCAAAATTGATATTTAAGTTTAAGTAAGTGAGGTAATGACTGCATACTGAGTCTACGCTAAAAAATCGAATAACTACTTGTACTTTTGGAATTTGGAAATAACTTAACATTTTATTTTTCTTTAGGTAACCTGAAAACGGCAATATCATTATTTTTCAAAATTATTGTGTCCTTCCTTAATTTTCAATTCGATTCACCGAAAACGCTATTTTTTAAAAACTGCCCATATCTCGAAAACCCCATTTTTGACTTCGATAAAACTTTAAAAACCAAGTAACGCTTACATTCCGAACAATAACTTATACTCAGTTTTCAGCTAAATGGTTAAGCAATCGTATTTTTCGAAATAAACATTGAAATACTTGGTATACTGTTTTGTCTGCCAAATTTTACAAAAACCGCTTAAACGATTTCGATCAAAATACATAGCCAAGATAACATGAGTATTCTAAATAAGATTCCGTACTTATTTTGTCTTAAAAAGATCGAATAAATCATTTTTTTAGTTATTTCTCAAAAATTACTACCCAAGAGCCGATCTGTGTTCATGCATAGGTATTTTTGAAACTCAATACCGCACCTTAAAATTAAAATTGCAACAGCCATTAAAAATACAATTCTCTGATAATGTTATCTTACATAATGTTATCATTGACAACTTAAACCAGTGTCACGAATATATTGCAGTCAAAAATGAACACATGATTTAATAGAAAAGAAAACAAAAACTTCTAGTACAATACGCTTATATTCCTTAACCCAAAAATCTTGTAAAGTATAAGAGCTTTTAGAATAGTACAGTAGGCGGTTAAAACTCTCTTATCAGAAGTTGCGACAAATCGCTGTTACTAGAGCCTTAACTTATAAAAACTCGCATTTTTATTTGATATACTTACTGCCATATCAGATGAGTAACTTAAAAATGGATTTTATTTAACACTATTCCTAGCATTGCTTCTCAGATGGATGTTTACCTACCTACGTATCAGAGAATTATAAATTATAAGCTTCAACGTTGGCATGTGCTTAACATAAATAAATAAATAGTTGGCGCAACATGATGTCCGTCGAGACCCTAGGTCTAGCTTCTCACAACCATTCGTTTTGTGTGAGTTTTTCATTTTTGGGACGAATGAAGGGATCTACAATTTTATGCCAAGTCAAATCAGAAACCTCCTTCATGGCAATTATACTCTCGGATATTTATCGAAAGTTCGCGAGAGGTGGCGCAGCGAGCAAAAAAAACTTAAATTGAATTTTGGTTTGTTCGGGAAATGAACCTCGCTTAGTATTTCAACACGCTAACCACTAAGGCAAGCGTAATTCTTCGCTTGATCTGTTGAGTGATGTAATTTTCAAGGTATATGGCAAAGCTTAGGTTAAGTTCCTACCGCAAAGTTTTGGCCGACTCTTACCACAATCTGTCCGATTCATCAATATTGTATGTCGCCTCTCACCAGCAGCTTAAACAGACTTGGTTTTGCCCTCATTCTTGTATCATTTTCAGTTGAGGTTGTTTCCGACCTTAATGGAGCAGCGAGTGTTATTCATCGTTATTCTGCACAACCCGACGGGTTTCGAGGAGCAAAAATAGACTTATTTACTTACTTAGGTGGTGCTACAGTCCGTGGCGGACCTGGCCCACATGGCTCTATATAATTCGTCTAAAAATGCTGCCATATGCGGCTTTAAAAAAATGGTGAGCACTTGGAGAACTTTTTGGGTACACATTGAACTCGGAGAACCAGAATCAGAAATATATGTCTTTCTTGGCATAGTGATCCTTTCGGGATACGTCCCTTTACCAAGCAGAAATATAAATTGAGAAAACCGCCAAGACAGTCATAAACTTTGGTTTCAAATGCTATGCGCAGAGAGAGATTTAACGATATATTTGTAAATATTCATGTTTGTGATAACAATGATATTGATAATGACGATAAAATGGCCAAACTCAGACCAATGGCTGATCATTTGAACAAAATATTTGTGAAGTTTAAGCCAATTGAAATCAGGGATGGAAAAGTCGATGCAATTGTATCGAATTTGTTACAAATGACTTTGCTCGAGTGGAAAAGTACAACTTGCCTTAATTCGATACAATTTATCTATCTGTATCTTTAAAATTCTCTTGCAATTTGTATTTTTCGCAAAATATAAAATCAAATGAATTAACGAACTATTTGTTTTAACTTTTAAACAAAGCGTTGACTAGATTCTACTTTTCGCTTTTGTCTGTTGATGAGTAGATAAGTAGTTTGTGTAGGTTAGTTATGTGCTAGCAATAACAAAACATTACTGTTTTCAAAAGGGTTTAGACCTGTTTCTATTGTAATGCCAATGTTTCTGGGGGAAAAACAGTTATGAATTTCAAGTTCAGTTGAATATTTTGAATATGAATTTACAAAATCTTAATATATAAAAACGTTCGTGCGTATGTATGACCGACGATAACGGCTGAACCACTGAAGCTTTCCCCCTTATATTCACACCATATGTTTGTGTGGTGCTCCGGATGGTTTATGTTTATTTTAGACCCTATAGGGGGCGCTGGGGTCGCTTTTTTGAAAATTCTTATTTATGGACCGATTTGGCTCAAATTTACACCATATAACACTTAAGAAAATAGAAAGCTTTTGCCAAAATTTGGACCCGATAGGTGGCGCTGGGAGATATTTACGACAAGTTAGATTTCCCTGCACATCAATTTTGTATCAACAACACTAAATTTAATTGTAGTAATATAGTTGGCGTTGGTTGTTTAAACTTTTTTGAATTTGGCATTTCCGTAATCCATATTTCATTTAGCTGTACAATTTTTTGACGCAAACTCCAAATTAGTTTTTAATCAATTTTAAATAGGTAAATAAAATTTCCATTCGATTTCCGGCACAAATAACAAAACCCAGGAAAATGTTCTTACTATGCCAAATTTTATGATTCTTCTTTTGTTTTGTTCGTATTGGTGTATTTTAGGTACAGTCTTAAAAGATACATTTTTGTACTCTATAGGTGGCGTTGTTGTCGATCTCCGAAACTGCTCAACCGATTTCAATGAAATTTCGTGGATTCTTCGTACCCACTTGAAGGCTAGGATACTTTTGGACCTGATAGGTGGCGCTGTCGGGTTAGGTAGGCGCAGTGGCTTAGTGGTTAGTGTGTTGGACTACTATGCTAGGGGTCGGGGTTCGAATCCCGCAAAAACCTGAATTCCAACTTAGGGCTTTTTTCACTGCGCCACCACTCGCGAACGTCTGACAAACATCCGAGAGTATGACTGCCTTGAAAGAGCTTCTCAATTAGCCGTTTGGAGTCAGCATAAAATTGTAGATCCCTTCCATTCGTTCCAAAAAATTAAAACTCACACAAAACGAATGGTTGTGAGAAGCTAGGCCTAGGGTCTCTCCGGACCTGTTGCGCCAACTATTTTTTTTTTTTTAGGTGGCGCTGTTGCCGATCTCCGAAACAGCTCTACCGAAATATACTATAGTTTCGGACCCTATAGATGGTACTTTGCAAAACATAAGCGGGATAGGAGAACGGGTTGTGGAAGCATTAAAATTATTAATGGACATTGTCCAAATAAAGGACTTTGCTAAATGTGAGCAGGACTTAATACGAAAGGTATGAGCAAATCCGGGTGGGTACAGCTACATATAAAAAAGACTGACGTCCGTATGTGCGCACTCATAACTCGGGAACCGATCCTTCAATTTTTATGATTTTTGGTTTAAATTCGCATGGGCCCAAGGAAGGAAATATGCTACTTTTTGTCGTGAAAACAAAACTTTATGGGGATTAGTTGAATTTTTGAATTCTTTGGATGTTCCGGGCTTACAATTAAAAGTCGGCTCAGTTATAATTTTGTTGAGCGACCTCAATACACCGAGACTTTGTAACAGAACGCGTTTGATTTGGTGGTAAGGGATCCCAAATCAAATGCCATGCAAGTGACGATTTTGAGTGGAAAATCCAAAGGCAAACACTCTCATTCCGCAGATTCCGCTTATTCAGAAAGATTTGCCATTCGTATTTAAGCGACTTAGATTTCCTGTGCGTCTCGCTTTCACTATGACAAATAATCAGTGGCGTAGCAAGGGGGGGGCAAGGGGGGCACAGGCCCCGGGCGGCACTTTGCCAGGGGCGGCAATTTGGAGCGTTTTTTTTTTTTTTTCTTTTTTAATTTGTTAAAAATTATAAAATTGACAAAACGGACACTGCTTCACAGTAAGTAATCAGACATTCCTTGTGTTGCTTAACAACAAAATCCAATGAACGCTGCTCCCTAGTATGCAACTACATTTTTTCAGAAATTTAAAACACAAATTAAACACTGTGCACATCTGCATTCGAAAATACCTACCCCTTTTCTCTTTTCTCGCTAGAAGTTGGGTGTGTGCGTATGTAACTGTAAGCGATGTCGTGCTGGAAACTGGAGTTAGTGCGAATAAGTAATTATAGTTTTGCTTTTGTTGGTATTAGAGGTATCTAATATAATTAAGATTACACATCCTTGGCGCAACCAAAAAAAAAAAAGGTATAAGTACTTTTCTATTTTGTTTTATTTTGCTCAAAAGAAGTGAATTGTTGGAATTATTTTATGCTGCATATTCAAAATGATTGAAAAAAAGAAGAAGTGGGCAATATTTGCAAACAAATTTGTTTTGCCTTGTTGCTATTGCATTTATAATGGAAGTGCTGACACTGATGCCAACCCTACAGAATTTTCTGTATATCTACAGAATTTTCACTTTGCCTACAGAAATACAGATTTTTTTTTTTTCATTTTAAATTCATTTTTATTATTTCTTTCTTTAACTTACATACTAGACAAAAACGATTAAATCTAATTTAAAACTAACATTTATCTTATTCTAGCTTACTGGCTCTTAGCGAGCGCTCTAAACTTAACAATATGCTTAAAATTATTGCCTTTCGGCCTTAAATCTATCTATATCTATGATTTGTTTTGTTTTTTAATTTTCAAGAAACTTTAGAAAACTTGAATTCTTTATTATTGTTTTGTTTAAAACTACTTAAAGCTACCTAAACTACTTAACCTACATTACCTATAATCAGGGTGGTGAGCAATCTTATCGATTGGTCACTATCCTGATCGCGTCCTTGGTTGCCTGTCGGCGCCCACAAAAAGGGTTCATCCGCGCCGCCGAGCCTCGGCCGAGGCCATAAGCGTCGGTCAAGTCTCGGAAGCACTCTTTCATGTTGGCTAGCCCGGCGCCTCCCAAAAACCCCCTACTCTAACCCTAAACCTACCAACTTAAATCTAGCTTAAAACTAAGGAGGATGCTACGTAAGTAGCGCACCGGCCCGGGAGAGCGTATCCACTCTCACCTCTTCCTCAAGCCACCAAAATTCGGTGAACTGCTTTACCGTATCGACCCTGTCCCGATCCGCAATTGCGGTACTAAAACGGAGGAGCTCCTGAGCATTGGCGGCGTACCCGTCGTGGTACAGAAATACAGAATTCAAACTAAAATGTACAGAAATCTCAGATTCCAGTAAAAACTTGATTTCCTTAGTTTTGCGTTGGTATATTTCTTTGACCTAAACAAAGAAATGGAGCACCCAACAACTCTTTCTTGCTGTACGACAAAATATTCATAACGTTTAACAAAATTTTGGAGTGTTTTTTTTTTTAAACCAGAGTAGGTAGTAGATGGATTCCAGGTTCCAGCGATACCAGCGGCTAATAAAAACTATGTAATTGTACAAAATTAATAAATACTATAGTTAAAGACTGATATTTTATGCCACTCAAATTTTATATTTTTAGCACTTTTATTATGTTAAAAAAGAAGTCTGGATACAGAATTACACAGAATTTTTATCTTTCATCTACAGACTTTTGAAAATTAGGGTTGGCATCACTGAGTGCTGAGTTCTAAAAAAAAGTATGAACACATATCGGTTGTTGGGTAGTCATTTTTGAGAAAAAATTTAAAAATTGATTTATTCGAATTTTTTTGAGGAAATCTAGGTAAGGGGTCTTGTTTGAAATACGGATCAAAATCTTTAGACCAGTTTTTGTAATTATGCAGACAAAACCGTACCAAATTTTGCAATGTTTAGTTTAAAAAATATACTATTGCCTAACTATATAACTGAAAACTGACTACCTAAAAGTTATTTTTCGGGATGTAAGCATTACTTGGTTTTTAGAATTTTATCGAAATCAAAATTAGGGTTCTCGAGATATAAGCAGTTTTCAAAATTAGCGTTTTCGGTGATTCATTTTGGTCAAAATCTTTATCGCCGTTTCCTTAGAAAACTAAAGAAAAAATCTTTCAAAAATCGTTTGTACGATAGTATAGAAATAAACTGAGCCTGCCATTCAGTTAGAAAGGACAATATTACCTTAGAAATGAATTTTTATTTTCGAGATATTTCGAAATTTCCAAAGTACCTACCCTTATTCGATTCCAGAAATTTTACCAAGTTTACAAAGGTCTTTTTAGTATTTGAGAAATTACGGGGGGCGGCATAAATTGGGTCTGCCCCGGGCGGCTCCAACCCACGCTACGCCACTGCAAATAATTTGTTGCAAGTATAATCGATGGATGTTTGTGCATTTGTAGTATCAATCTTGAATTACCATGTTTCTCACATGGTCAATTTAGTGAAAAGCGGAAGGTTGGCCGAAACGTCAAAATCGTTGCGGTTTGATTGAAACAAATCAACATTGCTTTTCGTCATTTATTTCTATTGCATTTAATATAGGTAACTTTTGAATGAAGCATTTTAATTGGCCGAATTACATAAATTAGCAAGCGCATTGTACATGCTCGGAATTATTATTTTCATTACATTAACAAATTTGGGCGGAACGAAGTTTGCCGGGCCAGCTAGTGAGTGTATAAAGCCTTAAGAGCTCATCTATCTTCTTTTTCTATCTTCTATCTATATATATATATATACATATATAAAAATAAGTTTTATTGCGTCCTCTGTCCTCTGTAATGCGTAAACCGATTTTGATTTTGGAAATTTTCCATGAAAGGTGACGGATGGTTTGTAAAAATATATGGGCTTTGTAGGTGTACCGCTTCATGAGTTATAGGGGCGTGGAACTTCCTAAAAAATACATTTTTAAACGGGAGTAGGGTAAAGTCAGGAGACAGGAGGGGGGGGGGGGGGGCAACAGTTTACGACTTTGGAATCGTCTCTCGCGCAAACTATTCACTTTAGAAAAAAAATGATATTAGAAACCATATCATTTTTGAAGACCTATCCATACATACCCCACACGTATGGGTTTGATGAAAAAAAATTGAGTTTCAGTTCAATGTATGGGGAACCCCCAAAATTTATTGTTTTTTTTTATGTGTAAACATCTAAGCGCGCGTTGTTGGGATCTGGTGGAGTAATTCCACACATTTAACTTGCGGGGACAGGGAGTGCGTCACTGTATTTTATCATTGCATACGTTTTTATCATTGCATACTGCATACATTTATGAGCTGGGGCATATTAATTTCAGCTTTTTGTTGATGTGAAATGAAATTTCTCCATTTCGTCCTTGCACCATACTCAGAAGAAATTTCAAGAATTCTGCAGGGAGATTATCATCTTTTACCAATGATCATAAGCGGAGACTTCAATATCAATTTTGCAACTCCAGAAGCTCAACCATTATAAGGGTGCCGTTTTTCGCCATTTGGCAACGGAACCCTAAAATAGATGTACACGAGTCATACACAATAGGAGTATTCACGATTCGGTGTAACAGACCTAGTAAAACTGCGAAATTTTATTTTTTTTATCAGATCGTGAACACACTTTTTCTCATCTATAGCAAAACTGAAGCAAATGACAGATCCAATTTGACAATTGACATTTGTTCTAAAAAGAAAACTAATAAAAAGCGAAAATGAACGATTCAAAGTTTGTTGGAAGATAATGGAGACAAAATTATGTTTATTAATTAATATTACATAATGCACACAGGAATTAATAATTTAGCGAACTTTCAACTTAATAAGGCTACTCTACTATGTTGTATTTTTCGGTTACAATTGAGAGGGTGCCATATTACTCATGATGACATATCACCCGACTTTACCCTATCCTGGGGTATCATTTTCATATTTTTATGATAACTTTTTTACAAGTCCGGACCTAACTAACAAGCTCACATAATTTGAATGCGGTGGCACTGGAACCCTATGAGAAAATCGTTTAAAGAACATTTTAAGTATAACCAGACAGGCAGACATTCAAGAAGAAAGATAGGGAATCCTATGAGCCTTTTGTCGATAAACAAAACCAGCTATTCCTCAATCAATTGCATCACAACTAGACTGTTTCAATGCTTTCCAATGTGCATGGGATGCATTCTATTGGTGCGACACACAGTTTCAACAGTATTCGGAAAGCAAAGTCAGAAGTTCCGCAGCCAAATGTTAACAATCAGTATAAAAAATACATGGGTGGAGTTGACTCCATTACAATGTGTCAAGTTATAGAATTACAACTCGTGGAAAAAACGGTACAAATTGGATTTACTGGAGTTTCGCCACCAAGTCGCTACAGCAACAGCTCATTGTACAAAATGTGGTTGTCCAACAAAAGGTGGTGGACGGCATTCAAAGCAAAATCCACATATTTCGGGTGGTGGTTGCAATGGAAACATATGACAATCATTTCATCATTTGTTTTCTAATTTAATTAGGTAGGTAGGTAAAAACCTGAGAAGCGATGCTAGGAATAGCGTTAAACAAAATTCATTTTGGACTTATTCACCTGATATGTAGGTAAGTATTATATCAAATAACATCTGAGTTTTTACAAGTTGAAGCTCTAGTAACAGGCATTTGTTGCAATTTCTGATTATAGAGTTTTAAGAGCAAACTTTTTTTTTTAATCTTATAGTAGAAGTTTCTATTTTTTGATCTATTAGAGATGTTGGTTTTTAAAGTTCAATCGAAGTCGAAAATGGTGTTTTCGAGATATGAGCAATTTTTAAATTAGCATTTTCTGTGCTTCGAATTGAAAATTAAGGATGCTATAATTTTGAAAACATCAATTTGAGTGTAAGTTTGCATTTTGGTTTAAAACGCTACTGCCGTTTTCAGGTAAACTAAAGAAACTAAGTTTTTAAAAAAATACTTTTTTCAAAAATCCATTGTACGATAATATAGAGAAAAACTGAGTTTGTCATTAAGTTGGAAATGACCACATTACCTTAGACATTAATTTTTGTTACAATCATATGGACCGTTTTCGAGATATGTCCAAATTTCAAAAGTACTCGGATTTGTAGCCAAAAACTGAGTATGTAGTCATGGAAACCTCACCCCCTCAAGCTTAGATATCAATTTTGGTTGAAATCGTTAGAGCCGTTTTCGAACAAATCAAACATGTACGCCATTTTTTTATGGGAAGTACCAATAATATTGAGGTAACCTAGCACTTCACGACAAATGTTTTCAAGAATATCATGCTCAACTAAGATAAAAAAAATTTTTTTTTTTTTTACTTTTTCTGTATATTTGAATTTTTGTTAGTTTAAAGAAAAATTAAATAACCAGTCGGGTAAAAATTAAAAATTAAAATATAAAAAACACATCCAAATACCCAGCGTTGCGTCTACGCAACACCTCAAAACTTCAAAACTCCACTTACACACACAATAATACATTTTTGACTCCACAGATCGATTTCAGGGAATTATTTTACCATTACATTCAAAAATCACAAATAGGAAGCAAAAAAGTTTTCGGATATAAATGGGTTAATAAATTCGTTAAATGGATGTATTCAGTGGCTTACGGAAATAACCCCCCAAATTGTGTATGGAGATGGGGATTTTTTTCATGGGTTTTTGGGGACTTATCTCACACTTCAAATTGGGCGCTCGCGAATTTTTACTCATTTCACTGAAATTATTTCCCAATTTTGGGGGATTATTTCATCATCCATTTGGGGGCTTATTTCGTTGGGGGGTTATTTCCGAGAGTCGTATTCAGTTGTGAAAATGTTCCATGACACTTCATATGCATGTGTTCACTATGACTTGCTTCATAAATCCAAACAACATTGAAAGAGAAGAATAGGCAAAGTGGAAGCGGTTTTTTTTAGTGAAAAGATGTATGAAAAAGAGGACCTAGTAATTTTTAAAACGAAAAGGGGGTAATTTGTAATCCTACGCATGAAGAGGACCGCAAGTCTTGTGTACAACCACGCGAAAAACATGAACTCATATAAAAAATCGCTTGGCTGAGAGAAGCAAGACCTAGGACCTGCTAATGCGTTTACATGAGCTCCCCATTTCCGCACTTTCAAATGACTTGTACCCATGCCAAAACCTTGTTCCCTGTTGATCGATTCGCACTCGCACGCTCCGGACACGTACATAAATTCCCACAGTCTTTCACTGGCTTCTTGGTAATTGATCGAATTAAAAAATTGCTCACCTTGTGTCATATAAACTGTCCACAATATTAATAAACTACGTGTCACAGCAAAGTCTATAAAGTATTCCAGACAAATCCCCCAGCTATAACAGCCCATCAGTTACGCACATTAACCGGTGTTCATATCAAGTTTTCAGGTGTAAAAAAGTGCACCCCCGATGCCCCCAATTTGTCACGTCCCTCGTTTGTTTACATATGCTAATAACAGATTATCTTAAAATCAATGAATAAATTAAGATCACCTGCCACCGCAGACACTCACCTCAAGCCCAATTAAATCGAGTATGCCATCAGATAACTTGTGGATAAATTACTTTCAGTCACAGGAAATTCCTTGCGAGCGACGTGCGGTTTCCAACACTTTTCGAGTTTCGACCTTAAAACGGATTTAAATCGAACTTAATTAATAGATTGCTGGTCACTCTTCGTCTCCGACTCGGACTGTTGACAGTTGTATAATTCGAAGCAATCGTTATTACATGTTTTAATTAGCATTTGTAAGCCCGGCAGCTGAAGCTGAAGTGACAGCAACAGCACACCCGACCGGGACAACTTCGAAAGGCGTTTCCAATGCAAACATATGTTTTAATCTAATGGGCCCATTAAGTTAATAGTAAGCTTGTACCCCCACTAAGTGTGTTCCTCTGCGAGCATACCACACCACAACCACAACTCCCGCTCGGCTCTAATTGCTCATAGTCGTATGTTTAATCGCGAGCAAGAGCAACACTTCAATGCGAGCAACATGTGATATCTCTCCAGGATCTTGCATTTCTTAATCACAATCTAATTGATCGGAATTATTTTTTAAATATTGTAATTAAGGCATGCAAAAACGGCTCATTAGGCGAATGTTCGCGGCCTTTATTTGCCTAATGAATGCGGTTCCCATCAGTATGGGTTGCGAGGGCTGAGTGAAACACAACAAAAACAAAGAGCAAAATTTATATGGAAATATGTGGGCTGCTTCCGCCGCCCTCCTGTTTATTTGCGGAGCAGTAATCCATCTTCCATTGAACCCGCTTATTTATAGCTGCGAAGGATTATCGATTTTCGAAATGAATTCCGCCTTTGATGCGAGTGGCAAAGTGGCTGGGCGGAATGGCGCATCCCCGTCACTGAATGGGATTTCATTTGGAATGGAAGAGCTATTCCATCGTCGCGTCGCAGGGTATACGTATAGTACACATTTCAGCTCGTTAGGAGTGCAACATGAAAGGGGCGATTTTGAAACTAGGTTGGCATAATAGTTGGCATTCATGCAGCTAATGAATCGGGTGTATATTATTTGCCGGTTCATTAGCTATATTGCTCGGCACCGAAGTGTGTTTCTGCGTGGGTGTGTGTGTGTTTTTTTTTTATCGTCATACGTGATGGTAGTTTGAGTCTTGTATACGGGCTTTCACGAAACCATTCGATAGGGATAGTCTGGATATAATGGAGTACGCTGATGTGGATGACAGGGAAGGAGCATAGGGTGATACAATTAGAACTTAACGCTAATCTTATTTCGATTGGTATTGGCCCGCATAGGGAACAGTTCGCACGTTCTGTGTAAGCTAATTTTACAATCTCAATGGTATTGGGGGACGTGCTTGCAAATATCTATAGCAATTCAGAAATGTAACATTTTGTAAAATTTTCTTTACTTTTGCAACGACATCGCCAGTGACTTCAGGGAACTCTAATTTTGAAACAGGCGAATACAGGTTGTCAGGTGGATCGTCTTCTGAACTACCGATCGAGGGCTTCCAGGGTCAGGCAGTGGAAGTACCAAAAATTATACAACAAGTTGTTTTCGAGTGCAGTGACAGACTGACAAACATTCAGGAGTATCGGCATCAGCGTTGTGCTGAAGTACCCAATTGGGTAATTTGGTTCTAGCCAAAGAAATATGGCTCACATTTGTCGCAAAACGTAAACATCACTTTCTCAAAAAAATAATGTTGACAAATAAAGAAAAAAAAACCCAATCAGGAAATGCGAATTTACTCGATTGAACGCCGTCACTAAAACAATAGCTGGTTAAGGGATTAACCAAGTGAATGCACCCATAAATTTTGCATTTATTTTTTTAAGAAATTATAAAAAAACTCTCTCCATCTTTGCATTTCACTAATGGGGCTCAAACTTGTGTGGAATGGCTCGAAAAATGGCTCAACTCTAAAATTTCGTCGGAACAACGCTTCGGCATAAAAATAAATAGTTGGCGCAACAGGCCCGGAGGGACCCTAGGCCTAGCTTCTCACAACCATTCGTTTTGTGTGAGTTTTTCATTTTTGGAACGAATGGAAGGGATCTACAATTTTATGCCGACTCCAAACGGCTAATTGAGAAGCTCTTTCAAGAGATTTATACTCTCGGATGTTTGTCAGACGTTCGCGAGAGGTGGCGCAGTGAAAAAAACCCTAAGTCGGAATTTGGGTTTTTGCGGGATTCGAACCTCGACCCCTCGCATAGCAGTCCGACACACTAACCACTGAGCTACTGCGCCTACTTCGGCATACCATTTAATTTTATTTTGGTCCTTATATCTCAAAGTTTTGATCGCTCAAAAATATAAAGTAAACTACAAAATCTTAATGACGAATACTTTCCCGGTCCAGATTGCCTTCCTGCAATATTTCTTAAAAAATGCTCCTCTAATCTTTCGGTCCCCCTTTCATATCTCTTTGGACTATCACTATCTCAAGGGGAATTTCCTCAGATATTGAAGTCCTCTTTCATAAGACCGATTCCCAAAAAGAGATCAAAGAGCGAAGTAACTAATTACCGCCCCATAGCAAAACTTTCCCATATTCCCAAACTCTTTAAAAGTATGTTGTATGAAGCCTTAAGCTTCAAGTGCAAGTCCCTCATTTCCCCTAACCAGCACGGTTTTCTCAAAGGTAGATCAAAAACCACTAACCTTATCGAATTCATATCCTCAACACTCTCTGGTGTAGAAAGCGGTAAAGAAGTCGACGTTATTACAACAGATTTCAGTAAGGCTTTTGATAAGATTTCCCATAAATTAAGACTTTTCAAATTGTCTGCCCTCGGCCCCGAACCCATATTGCTGAAATGGATATCTTCATACCTGGAAAACCGTGTTTATAGAGTCCGTCTAAGGTGCGTTCTCTCGGCCCCTATCTTAGCCAGCTCGGGTGTTCCCCAAGGTAGCAACCTAGGCCCCCTTCTCTTCATCTTAACAATTAACGATCTTGAAAGGGTCATTCAACACTCAGCAGTCTCTCTCTATGCTGACGACACCAAATTTTTCAAACCCATTACCTCACAACATGACTCCAGTCTCCTTCAAAAAGATCTGGATAGTTTTTCCACCTGGTTCCTTAAAAACTGTTAAGAACTCAATGTCTCCAAATGTTAATACCTTTTCACGCATGAGAAACAAGTCTACTCCCCGAATTTACCTTCTTCTCGGCCAACCTATAGCTATCGTGCAATCCATTCGTGACCTTGGCATTTTATGCGAAATGGACCTTAATATCCGTTCGCATAAAAACTCTACGCTTCAGTCTGGTGCATTTCTTCATGTAGACATGAAAGAGTTAGTCCAAAAAAAAGATATGGTTTGCCGGTTTTGTACCACAGCAACCGCTGCGCGAGGGATAAGCGGCTCATCCAAGACGGGTACGTCGCCGATGCTCTAAGCTCCTCCGTTTTAGCACCGCAATTGCGGAACGGAGCAAAACAGATACGCTAAAGCAGTTCACCGAATGTTGGTGACTTGATGAAGAGGTGAGGGTATATACGCTCTCACGGGCTGGCGTGCTCATTACATAGCATCCTCCTTAGTTTTAAGTAGAAATTAAGTTAGTAGGTTTAGGCTTAGAGCAGAGGGTCTTTGGGATAGGCCGGACCAGCCAATAACATGAAATAGTACTTGCGAATTATTTGAGAGAAAAAACTCTTAACAACAATTCGCAGACACAGTCACTTTTGGTAGGAATGATAGCTTTTTCGAACTACACCACTAATTCATCATCAGACTCCTTTGAAGTGATTGTTTGAATAGTTTTGAATTCTGACAGTCAATTCTCCGTATACTATTCCATTTGGAAAGACATTTCTGTTTTTCCCCTGTCAGGAAATGAACTAGCATTTCGATTTTTCTCCAATTGACCAAGTGACTACCACTTGCGCCAACTGAGCGACGAGTACACGCCCGACAACTGGTGATAAGAACGGAGGGGAAGGCCTACCTCTGTGCGTTGTTGTTGCTACGAGGTGTTTATTTGTCAATTGTCGTTCTCTCGGGTCTTCTTCGCCTTCCGAGACTTGGCCGACGCTTATGTCCTCGCTCAGGTCTCGGCGGCACGGATGAGCCCCTGTTGGCGTTGAATTTGGAGAATTCACTATTTCACTTTCCACCTTTTGTTGATCCAAAATAGCTTTTAATAAATACGATCTCAATGTAAACTACGATCAAAATTAAAAAAATAATTTCCACGAACTTTCCAATTTCCCGTTAAAATTTTCCAATTTTTTCGCCGTATGAACCTTCCTTCGGCGTAGACAAACACAACAAAGAAAATATAGCCCAAATCTGACGATCAGTTCTCGAGTTATGGGGTCTTATGGATACAGCATTGTTTGCAATATGGATTTACCCAAATTCGTTAATATAATTAAAATAATAATTCCGAGCATGCACAATTCACTTGCTAATTTATGTAATTCATTTAATTTAAACTCTTTATTCAAAAGTTATATTATATACAATAGAAATAATTTTAGTATAACAATGTCGATGTGTTTCAACAAATTTCAATCAACTCGGTAGAGCTGTTTCGAAAATATGCAACAGCGCCACCTATCAGGTCCAAAAGTATCCTATCCTTTAAGCGGGAACGAAGAATATACATCCACAAAATTTCATTTAAATCGGTTGAGCGGTTTCGTAGATCGACAAAAGAACCGCCTAACGGGTCCAAAATCCTATCTTTTAAGACTGCTTAACCTGAAATATACCAATACGAACAAAACAAAAGAAGAATCATAAAAATTGGCCCAGAGGTTATCGAGTTATATCTACATCGAGTTTCACCCCGAAAGAATTGTGGAATTATTGAAGAAAATTGAATTGAACTGAAAAACGAAATATACGCCTACAACGCCACATGTTGAGGATTGTCCGATATTTCTTTTTTCATAAACCATCCCTGATTCAAGACGAACAAAACAAAACAAATGTCATTCAAATCCGTCGAACCAGTCTGGAGCCTTTACCCGACTAACGCACAGCAATTGATTTTTATATAGGTGTAGAGATTTAGAGTCGAAAAGCAATCATTTTAAGGATATTGTTAAGTTTAGAGCTTAGAGCCAGTAAGCTAGTATAAGATAAATGTTAGCTTTAAATTAGATTTAACCTTTTTTGTCTACCATGTAAGATAAAAAAAAGAAATAATAAAAATGAATTTAAAATGAAAAAAAATGGACATATTTTTCTTATATTTAAAAGGTGGCAAAAATGCCTTTCATTTTATAGCAATACCCTTTTTCTACCTCGTTTGCATCCCTAAGTATAAGCAATTATTTCCACAAAACACCGAAACAGCTGTTTTGGCGAATGTCAATTGGCCGCCTCGGAGCGGTCCATATATTTTTTGTGTGGAACCGTGAAGGACCGGTGTTATGCCGACAATCTGGAATCGATTCAAGCACTTTAGGCCAATATCATCTAAGCAACCCGTGAGCGTGTAACTAAACGCCACCGTTCGTCACACTTTTACGGCCGCTACTGTGGGGTGTAGATGGCCACTACTGTCGTCACAGCACACACCCCACCCCGCAGACACCCCACTGCCGGCCTTTGCACCAATCCCTTATGTGACATAGAATTTTACACTGGGCCCATAGAATTCACACTGTCTTTTGGAAGGAAAAACAATGAGTAGCCGAGTGAGAAAAGCATTCGGCGAGACTTGTCTACCACTACCAGTGAATTGTACCAATCTTGTGTACCAGATAAGGCTCCATTTATAGAAGGCGACTTAGGTCAAAATTCTAAACTTTTGGTGGCTGGCTTCCCATTTGGGAGACCGGCTTTAAATCAAGCAGTGTCAGCAATCCCAGCTGGCTTGCTATCCCTTTCCCCTGGAACCACGCAGTAGTCAGGCCGCTAAGGAACCACGCAGTAGTCGGGCCATTAGGATCCACGTAGTAGTCGGGCCTCGGGCCGCTAAGGAACCACGCTGCAGTCGTGCCTCTCCCCCTCCTTTCCCCTGGAATCACGCTGTAGTCGGGCCGCTAAGGAACCACGCAATAGTCGGGCCACGTAGTTAGAGACGTAGTATAGACGTTATTATTATGGTATGAGTAGTTTGTATAGAGACATATAGAGATATCGAAATATTGCTAGGAAGTAGTTTGTATAGAGTTATACAGAGAACATTGTACACACTATGCAAATATTGTCAAGAAGTAGTTTGTATAGTAGACACAGAAAACCTTTTACACATTATTCAAATATTGTTAAGCAGTAGTTTGTACAGAGGCAACATTGTAATTAGTATTAAGTAAACGCACTGCGAATAAAGTGTACCTCTAAACCAAAGTTTTGGTGTTTCTTTGGTAAACCCTGGATCCGGCGAGCAAGACCCCGGCCGGAGAAAAAGCACTTCACAAGCTTCAGCCCGAAACCATCAACAAGGTCTTGCAAAATTGGAGTGACAGAATGCGCTACTCCGAAGGCAGCCACTTAAACGACGTTGTGTTCGTTAATTAATGGGAATGCTTTTACTAATAAAGCGATAATATTTAGTTTACCTCATCAACAAAAAAAAAATGGCGATTTTTTTCAATTCCTGTAGGTGTGTTTACGATTTCATTTAAGCTGAGTTTTTTTTATGAAAAGTTATAACGTTTTAAAGGAATTGTGTTTCAGAATTCAGATATCCGAACTTTTCACTTAAGTGGATTTCAATAAATACAAGGGGATTAATTATAAAGTTTAAATAAGCGGGTTTTTCAACTAAACGGGTTTCAGTTAATCGAGTTCGACTGTACCCAGTTTCCGTACTTTGTATCCCTTTCGCGTAAGCCAGCGTCATGCATATTCCCCAGTCATTCAAATATTTATCTAATAGCGAGAAAGTTTCGCCGAAACCGTCCATTCGAATCGTTTTTGTTGGTATAGTTTCATATATGCAACATGCAAGTCCCTTTTTATACCTAGAAACGCCACTCCGTAGTCCGTATACGCGATAACGCAACATTAAACTCCTCGTATCCTAAATACCCTCATAAACAGAGAATGTGTTCCAGGAATGAATAATATACAACTGAAATCATGAACACAAACAAATGACCACGAATGTGTAGGTACTCTCCCAGCAGTTGATATATCAATTAAGTAGAATTGCTCAATCCATTAAGTGTAATGCGAGCTTTATTGACTTGTTAATTAATTGGAAATTTGGAAATTGTCGATTTAATTCATAAATATGTACATTAAACGCTTAAGTGATTTCAATTAGTACCAGTTTCAAAGCAATTTCACTGGAAAAAAAGTTATTCGATGTGTGAATATTTTAGGATAGTTACTCTGCCTGTTTGTGTGGAGTTCATTACGTATGCAAACGATTTTGAAAAGTGTAGAAATTAACTCTAATTGAAACGATTTCTTTTTGTGCTGATTTTCGAGATTTTGATTCAAATACCCACACAGGCAAACATGTTTAAAAACGTTGGGTGTGCTGCTAAATTCAACTTTATCGCGGGTCTTATTAAACGGAGCTTGCTCGACCGATGACATTTCATCAGTGCGAAGGCGAACTACACACGTCAAAACTTGCTCAATGTTTACAAAAATGCATTTACTCCATACGTGCTCAAATCACGTCCATAAATCGCTTCTGCTGTTGAACAAACAACTTACAGCATTGAGCACATAAATAGAAGGGGCATCTGAATTCGTATATGGACTTGGACAGCCAACGTTTGTATAATAATTCCCAAGTCAATGTAAGAGACCTCTTTACAAAAGTACTCCTTACGCAGGCACGTAACGTATTCCATATCGGTAACCATTTTTTGTGCTTATGGTATCACACAAGTACTCGATAGAATTTCGAAGGACTCTCCAAGTAAAATGTGGGAAATAATTCTATAAGTGATAATCTAAAAGATTTATTTTCGAAAGGAATGCTTATGCTACGCTTCATCAGATTTTCCTCTTTTCTGTAAACCCAATTTGTCAATACCAAGTACCAACCCTTTTCAATCCGCCTATGGAAATTGTTCGATACCTTAAATTCTGGTGGTTCATTTACAAATTTAACCCTTTTTGCTCGCGTCTACGAGGATGGAATGAAAAGGTTAATCCTCAATTTCAATCACTTCTGATTAAGGAGGTATATTTGAATAAATAAAGAACATCAGTAATCCTTGAAGCATATCCTTTTACATTTGTCGTCCATTTACCTAATCATGGGAGGAGTACAACGAATTCCGCCACCGATTGTCTGCAGTCTGTAGCCATGTCGCCGAGGGGCCGAGGGCAGAGGAATTTCGGTGTTTCCTTTTTATTTTTTTGCAGACAATTTAATTTGAGTCTCCCGTTCCCATTTTGACATTCGTCGATATTTATATTGGTTTTCGTGATGGGATTTATGTGCTACAATTCGATTTTGGATGTGCATGTAAAAATTAGATCATTCCGGCTTGTTGGTTTATAGAGATGGCCATCAGTTTTAAGCCACCATTTGGCTACAAAGTCAGTCAGATGTACCTATGGCATTTGCTCACAATATGTTGGACTTAAGTTATTTCTATCTTTTTCGGAGAAGATGTTCGCGCCTGTTGGTCGGACTTTCCACCAGCCTTTAACAGGAGAATTCCTTTTACCCAAGTCGGTTTTTCTGGTAGTTAGCCTGGATCTGAGCACTTGATATTTATCTAGATGAAATCACTTCCTATTGAAAAAGGACGACGTGCGCCACCTCACCCTACCCTTGTGCAGTTCTTCCTTCGAATAGACTTTAGTCTATCGACGTTTGGCAGATGGGATGGGGAAAATGGGTGTTCCTTAGGCATCAGGAGTGCAGAGTGCTTGTAAAAGGTAGCGACAGTGAAGAAGTCTGAATCATCGCGACCGAGGACTTTTTAGAGGAAAGTGTCTGCGGAAATTACTGATGCACTGACGGATATTTAGGTGCAATCGTTACTAGTACATATAAATACTTGTAAGGAGGCAATTACTACAGTACAGATTTTATTAGAATCAAACTGCGTGGAGCTCGACTCTAAGCTTTGTAGTTTGCAAAAGACCGCTACCCCTTACTGCCGACCGTATACAGCTAACAACACGCAACAGGCTTTTAGCAGCCTTCAAGTTTCTGGACTTAGCTCTGATCGAGCTGAATTGAAGATATACCGGACTACGGCGCATCGTGCGACTTGTGATATTTAATTAATTAAATTCTTAATTCTTAATTTCGGAGGTAGTTGTTCCCGACTTTAAGACTTTATACGATTTTGTTGCCTCTCTGACCCCCGCCCCTATAAGGCCCAAATTTCAACATTTTGCTCTTCCTTTGGCAACTTTCTATAGCGGTTTAACTTACTTAATATATAAAAAGCTTTTAAGCACGGACTGTCTTGTGTATATAAAACAAAGTTGCATCCGTAAGACCTCCCATAACTCGAGAACGGATCGTCCGATTTGAGCTATCTTTTCTTTCTTGTGTTTGTCTACGCTTAAGGAAGGTTCATACGATGAGAAAATTGGAAAACCGTGATTTTTTTTTTTAATTATTATCGCACTATTCAGTGAGTAGTATTGCCATATGTCCTGGTTTGTCCGGGACATATAATTGTTAGTAAAGTGTTTTTTTTTTTTTTTGTAAGTAATAACTAATAATAATAACTAAACCAAGATAACAGAGCAAAAAAAAACTGTTGTATACTGGTTCTTCTGGGAAAATTCTGTAAGCTTATCAGAAAAAAAAATGTTAGGTGGGACATAAGGCCCAACATTTTTGTTAGGTGGCACATGAGGCCCAACATTTTTGTTTGTGAGTTATGGACCGATACCGATGGTGTGGGAAATAAGTCCCGAATCGAATTTGGGACTTATGAATCACTTAAGTGGGTTATAAGTCCCAAAAATTGGGACCTATGTCCCTGCGCCATTTTTTCACCGTGATTTAAAGTAAAAATAAAAAAATAAAGTACACGACTGGGTCGAACAAAACTTTCTCTTTCGTCAAAAGTCTTGTTGGTTGTTTTCTTATTTTATTAGATAGGTAGATGAAGATCGGAGAAGCAATTCTAGGTAAAATAAACGGTTCATGAAATATAGAAAAAGGAATACAAAGTGTTAAATAAAATTCACTTTTAGTTTTTAAACGTTAAAGCTCTAAAAACAGGCATTTGAAAAAAATATAGAAGTTTGTAATATTTGCTGAAAATAAATTTTGCGTTGAATTTTAAAGTGCGGTATTAGTTTTAAAAATATATATGAAAAGAAATCGGCTTTTGGGTAGCCATTTTTGAGAAATAATGAAAAAACAGATTTCTTCGATGTTTTTGAGAAAAACTTAGTAGGTACGGGATCTTATTTAGAACACTGATATTATCGTTAATATGTATTTGAATCAAAATCGTTAGAGCGGTTTTTTGTAAAATTTGGCAGACAAAACAAAGTACTGTAAAATATAGAGATTCTTTTGTGAGTCGAACAACACGCATGTGGAATGCGTTGCCTCACACGGTTTTCCCCTCTCATTACAGCCCACAATTGTTTAAGACCAATGTGCACCAGAAGCTCTTCTCTATCCTTCCTATTAACCCTTCCACTCGTGCTGTGCATTAGCATTATAAGGGAACAAAAACCCCTTCAACACTAGTGAATTATAAAAAAAAAAAAAAAGTACCAAAAATTGCAATGTTTAGTTTGAATAATACTATTTGTTAGCTATATAGCTAAAAACCGATTATAAGTTATTGTTCGCGATATACCTAAGCATTACTTGGTTTTTCAAGTTTTATCAAAGTCAAAAATGGGGTTTTCGAGACATGAGCATTTTTTAAAATTAGCGTTTTCGGTGATTCGACAATTAAGGACGCAACAATTTTACGAACACCAATATTACTCTAAGTTTGCACTTTGGTCAATATCGTTGTTGCCGTTAAAAAGGAAAACTAAATTTAAAAAAATAATGACTTTTTTCAAAAATCCGAGAGAGTTAGCCATTAAGTTGGAAATTATCATATTACCATAGAAATAATTTTTATTACAATCGTATGGGCCGTTTTCGACTTATGTCCAAATTTAAAAAGTACCGTTACTCGAGTTTTTAGCCAAAAACTGGGTATGTAGTCATGGTAACCTCACCCACTTAAGCTTAAATATCAATTTTGGTTGAAATCGTTAGAGTCGTTTTCGAGAAAATCAAACTGGTACGAAAATTTTATATGGGAAGTACCATTAATATTGAGGTTACTTTGCAAAATAAAAAACGGCCAAGTCGAAAGTTCTACATGAATTTAATTATTTAGTAAATTTTCTTTACGGGAAGGTTTTTTTTTTTTGCAAGGGCAAAGCCGGCCGGGAACGGGAACAGCTAGTATGACTAAAAAAAATACCGTACCAGCTGTTTTGGCAGCTGCTCAGATTCTTTTCTTACGAAACACAGCCCTGCGCTGATGTGTCCAAGCTATCGGATAGGGAGCGTATCGGAGTCCCGCTTTTTGAAATCCCGCTTTTCAAAAATCCCGAAAAAAAGTTTTAAAATCCCGTCTTCTAAAATCCCGCTTGTTCAAGGTCTCGATCTATTATAATCCCGCTAATCCCGTTTTTTTTACAAAACATTGTTATCAAAAATAACAGAAATAGAAAAATTACAAAATGGACAAGAAAAATTATATAAAAAAAACTACGCGCTGTAAAAAAAAAATTAATGAGAAATAGAAAAAATATGAGTAAAACAGGTTTTTTGCATCGCATTGCTTACAATATTCCTACAAGTCTAATAATATAAAAAATGTTGTTAATGGTTTGAAGTTTTTTGTATTCCCTTTTGCAGAATATCATATAACATTACTTTATACATATTTTTGTTTAATTATTGAAGATTGTCATATTTATTATCTACTAATTAATAGATATCATAAAATATATTATTTATTTCTTATTTTGTTACTTCATCTAAAAATTATAAATATTAAAATAAACTGCATTTCAAAAAAACACTCATTGCTTAATTTATTTTAATTTTCTTACTATCCCGCTTTACAATCAAAAGTAGTTGTTTTATTTTAAAATATCGGGCGGGGATAATAAGAAATGGGATTATAAAAAACGGGATTATAAGAGGCGGGATTTTAAAAAAGCGGGATTATAAAAAGTGGGATATCGAACCCAACCCCATCGAATACAATTGGTTTGAGTTGATATTGCTTCTAAAAAATGTAAAAATCTACTTATGAAAGAGAACCTGTTTCATAAGGTTTTCTGTGGGTTTATTTAATGCTTTTGCATTTTCTCTTCGCCTTCTTAGCATTTGCGTCTTTCGTACGTGCTTCCTCAAAGCGACGCACAATTGATCACCCTCAGGTGATTTGCCGACAATTCGCTGTTTTCCATTATGAATTTTATTTAGTCGTGCGTATCATTGTAGATAGAGTTCTTGACCAATTTGATGTCTATATGTGATTTGTTGGAATGATTTTTCCGTCGACTTTCTTGCTCATAGGCATTTGAATGAAACTATATCAGTTCATTGCTTTTTCCCGACGTTTCGTGCGTATTATTGTTGTGCTGCATTTACTCTCAGATTGTTGATGCGTTCTTTGTTCCGAAATCAATTATGGTAATAGCTTTATTGCCGCTGGTTTGAAGAACAGCTGTGTCGGTTCACATTGATGCGAACTATCGGATAAATCAATGGTGAGTTGACTGGATGAAGCATGTAGGGGAACGCTTTTGGCAGCATTGTATGAATATACACTTTGATATACACAGACATACTCATATATGAGTGAATAAATGATAAACAGTTGGTAGCTACCCATGCTGAAAGAACATGTGGCATATTTATGAAACAACGAAAGTCCTTCTGCTACTTTCACAATAATTATCCTGGTTTCTCGTTCTGCTTACTGGGTGACTAGGACTGGAGGTTAAAGAGAAGAATTGCAGATCATTCAGGGGATGTTCAATGGTGTAATGATTGCACGTGGAAAATGAAGGAAATGGACATCTGGAAAACACGATATTTCAGTTATGATATAACGCCTATGCTTGAGTCAAGTCCAAAAGTCTTTAAAGGTTTGTCTTAATCCCAGAAATTCTATGTGAGTATATACAGTCGACTCGCCGTATCTTTATGTAAGAACGAATAAATTGGTTTACAACAACACAAAATTTGTCACGGAGTTTTGCTCAATTATCCCAAGTAGGCGCAGTGGCTTAGTGGTTAGTGTGTTGGACTACTAAGCGAGGGGTCGAGGGTCGAATCCCGCAAAAACCAAAATTCCAACTTAGGATTTTTTCCACTGCGCCACCTCTCGCGATCCGAGAGTATAACTGTCTTGAAAGAGCTTCTCAATTAGCCATTTGGAGTCGGCATAAAATTGTAGATCACTTCCAACGGCATTGACTTTACATACAACCAAAAACGTAACAGAAAGCTGTCCAAGAACACTTCAATAAAAAAACTGTCCAAAAGAAAAACCTCGTAAAAATACTCGCAAAATCGGCAAAAAAAAATCCATTAAAACCTCTTCAAAAGCACTCAAAAAAAAAAAACAAACAAACTCAATTCGAAGAGCTGTGATTTTCTCGGCTCCATGAAATGATGCCCCAGTGAAAAATGCCCCCAACCAAAAATGAGGTAATATTTCATTATGCAAAATGACCCCATTCCATTTTTGCAATATTGCCCCAAATGAATGCAGAATGGGCACAAATTTTTAGCATAAAAAATGAAAATTTGCCCCAAAATAGTTCAAGGCAAGAAACAACCATAAATGATTACGAAATTGGGGAGTATTTTCATTGTTTTGGGGTGTTCTTGCATCTTTTTGGGTCCATTTTTAAATTTCCTTATTTTGGTATCAAAACAACAAAATTCTACTAGAAGAAACGCGAAGTAAACCGTTAAAACGGCGGCACTCGTTTCAAAGACAAAATTACTTGCTGAGAATTGAATTTGTGAGTGGAAATCAATCAGTTTAGGAACGAAAGTGCAGTGATCAAAACGGGTTGCAAAAAAAAAAAAAGATTTGGAAAATTTAACAAAAATAAAATAAAACTTTTATTTTCTCAAATTTCATAAGGTTAAGATTCAGCTCAGATTTTCGAATAACTTTTAATTTTAACTTTAACAAATTTGAGAAAATAAAAGTGAAAAATTCGCGCGAATTCTCAAATTTTCTAATTTGAAAACCTGGGCTGACTTTAAGCTTTAGAAAATTTAAAAAAAGGGATGTGCTTTTGACCACACATCATCAGTAGTAAAACTCCAAAGCTAAAGGGCAATTATGCTTAAGAGGACATACCCGATAAGATGACATACTTGCAATTACTCTTTAACCATAAGCGCCACGGCCGCAGTTCTGCCAAACATATCTGGACATGCAGTTTTACGATGTTAGTTACGCCCACAGTACATTCAGCAGGTAGTTAACAACGTGCTTTAAATGATCACGAAATCAAGAATTTTGTGCGTGAATTTTTTTTTTTTTTTCTCCGAGGTAGGTGGAAATCTTCTAGAAGACACTATGAGGACACTCGGAGCGTGCTCATAGTAGTGTGCAAATTTCTTTTGTACTGCAACTAAGTTATGACTTATCAAGCAATTTTTTTATCACGAAGTTTTACACGTTTGGCAGGCAACATTCCTGCTCGTTCCGCAATTTTAACGCGGTTGATAATTATCGGGCTAAGTCCGAAGGTTTAGTTAGTTGTAGACGCCGCAATAAATTTGTTTCATCGAGAATTTCACGGACCGAGCTATTTACTTACTTACTTAGGTGGCGCTACAGTCCGGGGTGGACCTGGGCCTCAACCAATACGCCTCTCCAGTTAGCGCGATCTTTGGCTAACTGCCTCCAGTTGCGCACTCCAAGTTGGTTGAGGTCCCCTTCCACTTGCGCGCGCCACCTAAGGCGAGGTCTTCCTCTACTGCGTTGTCCCTCCGGGTTAGAATCGAAGACTCTTCGGGCCGGAGCGTTGGTGTCCATTCGCTCTACATGTCCCAGCCATCTTAGACGACTGATGCGTACTTTTCTGACTAGGTCGATGTCGCTGTACAGCTCGTAGAGTTCGCTGTTAAATCTTCTCCTCCAAAACCCGTCAACGCAAACGGGACCAAAAATCACTCGAAGAATTTTGCGTTCGAAACGACCAAGGAGATCTTCATCCGCCTTTGATAGCGCCCATGCTTCTGCACCATAAAGCAGGACTGGGATGATGAGGGTCTTATACAGAGTTTCCTTAGTATTTCTCGACAAGGCCTTACTTATCAGTTGCCGTCTTAGGCCAAAGAAACAGCGGTTGGCAAGTGTGATTCTTCGTTTGATTTCTGATGTGATGTCGTTATCAGAGTTTATAGCGGAGCCGAGGTAGACAAAGTCCCTAACTACCTCAAAGTTATAGCTGTCTATCGTGACGTTCTGCCCGATTCGTCGATGTCGTGTGTCCCTTCTTGTTGACAGCATATATTTTGTTTTACCCTCATTCACCACTAAACCCATTTTTGCCGCTTCTGTACTAATACTTGCAAACGCACCAGTGACAGCTCGCTGTGTTGTACCAACAATGTCAATGTCGTCAGCGTATGCAAGCAGTTGCACAGACTTATAGAAAATTGTGCCTCTGGTGTTGGCTTGTGAGTTTCGCACAATCTTCTCAAGAATGATGTTGAAGAAGTCACATGACAGCGCATCACCTTGTCTAAATCCTTTTTTGACATCAAAGGTCTCGGTGAGATTGTTTCCGACCTTTACGGAGCAGCGAGCGTTCTCCATCGTCATTCTGCACAATCTGACAAGCTTGGCAGGGATGCCAAAACTAGACATGGCTCTGTATAGCTCGTCTCTATAAACGCTGTCATATGCGGCCTTAAAATCGACAAAAAGATGGTGAGTATCGATCTGGTATTCTTGGGTTTTTTCCAGGATCTGCCGTAGTGTGAATATTTGATCGGTCGTGGACTTACCGGGCCTAAAACCGCACTGATAGGGACCTATCAGATCGTTGACGAATGGTTTCAGGCGTTCACACAATACAGCAGACATGATCTTATACGCAGTGTTCAGGAGACTGATGCCTCTGTAGTTGGCGCAGTTTAGAGGGTCTCCTTTCTTGTGGATCGGGCAAACAATGCTGAGGTTCCATTCATCAGGCATACTTTCCTCTAACCAAATCTTGGAGATGAGTTGGTGTATGCACTCTACCAAGTCATCTCCGGCTGCCTTGAAGAGCTCGGCAGGTAAGCCGTCTGGACCAGCAGCCTTGTTGGATTTAAGCTTAGATATTGCTATCCTCACTTCATTTTGGTCAGGTGGACGGAAATCTTGGCTGTCATCGTCCAGGTTGAATGGATCGTTCTGCCTAACAGCGGAATTTGTGTCGTCTTCGCCGTTTAGCAGTCTGCAGAAATGGTTTTTCCATGTCCTCAGCACCGACTGTGACTCTACTACAAGGTTTCCTTGCTCGTCTCTACAGGTCTCCGTTCGGGTCTTGTTGGCATGGCACGTTCTTTTTACCTTTTGGTAAAACTTCCGAACATTGTTCCTGGAGTAACACCTCTCTATATCCTCGATCGCGCGCTTCTCATGCTCTCTCTCTTTTCTCCGGAGAAGCCGATGTTCTTCCCTCCTTTTTTGCTCGTAGAGCTGACGAGCTGCTCTCGTCCTTCTATGCAGCGACGCTTCGTAGGCACTTTGTTTTGCTGCATGTGCTTGCCGGCACTCTTCGTCAAACCAGGGGTTTCGGGGAGGTGGACTGGTGAAACCGAGCACATCAGTTGCGGCGTTTTTGATGGCTTCTTGGCATCGGCGCCACTGGTCTTCGGCACTTGATGCTGGCAGCATAGGACTTCTCGAGAGGTTGAGGGATACGCGATCGGCAAAGGTTCTGGCGGTTTGTTGCGTTTGTAGTCGTCCAACGTTAAATCTCCTCACAGTATTTTCTCGTTGTTGTGGCGTCTTGGATATCCGCATCCGTACCTTGGCTACAACAAGGTAGTGGTCCGAGTCTATGTTGGCCGCTCGGAAAGTTCGGACATCTAGAATACTGGAGGAGTGCCTTGCGTCGATCGCAACGTGATCAATTTGGTTGACGGTTTGATGATCAGGTGACCGCCATGTTCCTTTGTGTATATTGAGGTGAGGAAACCGTGAGCTAGCTATGGTAACATTACGTCCCGCAGCAAAATCAATCAGCCTAAGTCCGTTTCCAGACGTGGTGTCGTGTAGGCTGTGTTTTCCGATTGTGCTACCAAAGATGTCCTCCTTTCCTATTTTGGCGTTAAAATCACCCAAGACGATTTTAACGTCATGCTTAGGACATTGCTCATATGTTTTGTCGAGGAGCTCGTAGAAACACTCTTTGGTAGCATCGTCTTTATCTTCTGTGGGGGCGTGAGCGCATATCAGGCTGATGTTGGCGAATTTAGCCTTGATGCGGATAGTTGTAAGGCGTTCACTAACGTGTCGAAAGCTCAAGACTTCTTGCCTAAGTCTGCCGCTTACAACAAATCCGCATCCAAATAGACGCTGCTTTTGTTCTCTGTAGCAGTCACCGTAGTAAATGTCACAGTTTTTCATCCTCCTTTTGCCCGGCCCATCCCACCGCACTTCCTGGATGGCGGTGATACCTGCTTTGTAGCAGTCTAGGGCCTCCGCTAGTTGTTCGGCTGCACGCGGTCTGTTCAGAGTTCGAACATTCCACGTGCAGATCCGAACGTCATTGTCCTTTTTTCGTTTTGCAGGGTCGTCAACAGTGAATCCGTCCTTATCCGAGGCTTTTGGTTGCTTCGCAACAATTCTTTTTTTTCCGTGGTAGGGTCGTTAACCCCACGCACAACCCCCAACCTGGAGGACCAGGCCCTTTCTGTAACCCCTTGGGCAAAAGGAGCCGGAATATTCCGGCGTCAGTAACGCGCTGCGGGGATGTGAGAGCTGCCGTTGACCCATTAAGGGCTCTTCCGCCACCATCTCTATTTCAACACCCTGACTAGTGCTGAAAAATCCTCAATGACCTCAGCTCCAAATACGTCAAAGTAGCTCATTGAGGTATCTGCCATGTTGACTGTTGACGCCACCGTTGATTCAACCATGTGAATTCATCCGCCGTACGTCCTCTTTCTGAGGGGCTCATGTAAGACCTCTGAGACTCGATCAGGCAGTCATTCCGACAGAGCATTATAGTGTTGCTATTTTCTTCGTGTTCAACACTCGCGCTTATAAGTTTAGCAAGTCATGCCCGGAAGGACAAGACCAGTACCCGGTGGCTACCACGCGGAGGTAAAATAAGCACAATTGATGTGTATGAACAGTTACAACGACTGGGCATCGCCAAGTTGACGCCAATCAGTGCCTACCCTATTCATACAGCACCCAACCACCGGACCGAGCTATTTATATGTCCTAATAATCGATTTCTATGTATGCTTTCGAGCGCATATTTTCGTTTCGTCCTTAACGGTGGGAATTCCGAGGTCTCTATGCAGATCTTCATTTCTAATGTACCACGGTGCACTGACGAATGTTCTTAGCACTTTGTTTTGAAAAGTTTGTAAAATGTTTAGATTTGTTTCGCTGGTACAGCCCCATAACTGTATACCATATGTCCATACAGGCTTCATCACTTGCTTATATAATAAAAGCTTGTTCTCGAGGGTAAGCTTGAAATATTTTCCGAGTAACCAATAAAGTTCTCTATATTTGATTTTAAGTTTTTCGCATTTTTTCTTTACATGCGGTTTCTATTTTAATTTGCTGTCGAGAGTCATTCCGAGATATTTGGCCTCGTTTGCAAACGGAACTTGTACCGTATTTATAAATACAGGCAAGTTATTTGTTGTTTTTTTTATATGTAAAATCCACGTGGACCGATTTCGTTTCGTTAAGAGCGATCCTCCATGATTTTGTCCATTCATACACTGAAAAAAAAAGTCGACGTCGTATTGATGAATGGCGTTCATCAACATGATATTCATTGATATGACGTAATTTTCATAAATAATATGAACAAATTCATGAAAAATTTTTGACAATTGATGAACAGTTTTTCAATATGATGAAAATGAATTCATCAATTTTTTCAACAGGATTCTGAAGAGAATTTAGCGTATGTTTTTATGAACTACGTTCATTATTTCATCAAAACATTTCATCAATATGACGAAAATATTTATTTTGATGAATTTAGTCATTTGTTCATTCAGTTGATGATTTAGTCGTCTTATTGATGAATGGAATCATCATATTCAAGTACGATGTCCAAGTTTTGAATTTTTATCATATTGATAACGACGTTCATCGTTTTGATGACGGCTTTTATTATATTGATGACAGCGTTCGTCAAAAAACAGACATTAATTTTTATTAAGGAGAACATTGATGTAAACCTTCATAATATAGATGAACTAATTCGTTATATTGATGAAAAAAATTAAATTCACCGTTATATTCACCATATTGATGAATGGAATCCTCATATTGATGAACTTTTTCATCGGTTTCTTCAATGTGATGCACAGATTGTTAATATGATGTATGCTGTAGGTGTACACACGCGATGTTGGTACAGCATTTGTACTCACACACGCATGATGAGTCTTTTAATGTATATATGCGTAGATAATTATATGCCATTGCTCATCAAGCGTAAAGTATCTACACAGGGTGGCATAGAAGAAAATTGTGAATGGTTTTACGATGAACGATGAATATCTTAAAAGATTCGATGTATGTGATTTAGAAATTTCATCACATAGATATTTGTTTCTTTTAATTATATTCCCCCAAAAGTATCCATTTGCATTTTATACAATGTATTGACAATTGCTTGCCGATGAACAAACTTTTTTATTTTTTCTTTTACTACGGGCGACTGGTTTTGCTAAATAAACTGCAGTATATACAATTTAAAACAATTAATGAAGTGTGAAAAATTCAATGTTAGTGTAAGAATGGTGGAAATATAAAAAAGCTATAGTCTAACTTCGATTATTCACATTATATAAAATGTTATAAATTTTGCATAAATAGCCTTAATACATTAATATATTTTAAGTATTTATTATATTATCAGTATAATGAAACTTATATAACTAGAATCTATATCTTCGATGGAGCGCCTCATTTACCCTAAAAAGAATGCAATTTACCTAGCCTTAATTAAAGGTATGCAATTAATGTATAACTTTAATTCAGTTGCATAGATATATCTGGGAGGTGTTGACCAAGTGATTTCGTTTCAATGATTTTACTATGTAAACGAACGTTTTTCGGCATAAATTGTTTGCTCTAAATGTTCATAGCGACGTTTTAAAAGCTAAATCATGAGTAAGACTATCTAATTTTCAAAGGGGCTTATTTTTCCGATATCTTGATATAGCTTTTCCATTTGTAAAAAGTAAAACGTAAATATCAAAAAATGTTGTTGTATGTGTTTTAGAATACATACTTCTAAAAGGTAGGTTAAGCTACGTTTCCACCGAACACAAATACCAAGATTAAGTACAAGAGGTTTAGAATTAATCCCGAAGTGTTTCCACCAAATAAAAGAAGATTAACTTGACGTATTCTCCTGGCTCTGTCCATTTGAGAGAAAATGACATTTCACGAGAGAGAGAGAGAGAGAGAGAGAGACATTTTTCCATTTTTGATGTCTTTTCTTTCATTTTTTTTTTTTTACACTTTTGTCATATCGAGCTGTGAAAAGTGTGTTTGTTTTATTTCTAATCTCCCTTTTTATGAGATTACTTTCGTATGATAAATTCCGAGATTTATGCGGGACTTACGGAAATTTTTCTGAATCTCGCAGTTATTCTCCGGTGGAAACTTAGCAGTAGGGTCGATTTTTGACGTTAAATAAATATGTCATTAAAATAAAACTATAATTATCATGAACTTTCTACAACGATTTTCCTTTGGTAAAAAAAAGAGCTCGCTATATAATTATAACGTTGTGATTTCATTACACACATAAATGTAAATAAATATTTACCTTTTAAAAATATTTTCAAAATCAATGTAATATTGTTATTTAACCAAACTTTTCTCGTACATTGTTCTCTCGCGCCTCAACGTTATAAAATTCAACAAAATGGATCAATAAAATTATAACTAAATAACAAAAAACGCAAAAACACATTTCAAACAAAAATGTATGCACAATTGCACATGCACCCTGTGACTCTATGCATATGGGAGGCAAATGGCCGTTCTCTGATTCTCATTGGGATCCATTATGAAAAAAAAAAAAAAAAAATTGTCCCAGGAGTGATAAAAGTAACTCAGAAATAAAATTTATTTTTATAAATCTTCAATATTTCTTGAGCGCGTGAGTTTTTGCCACTACACTTTATTGACTTTCGTGGTAAAACTGATTTTCGTTTGAATATTTTCCTTTCGGATGCAAAGAAATTTAATTGTTAAATTCACATAATAATACCATCAGCATTTTCATGACAAATTATGCTCGTTTAAGTATTTTAGCATCCCCATGAAAGTGGGAAGGCTATATCTTTACGATTTATATTGGTGTCAGTATTTTTATTTCATGTTTTTATTTGTGTGAATAATCTTACAACTACATGAAAACAAATTTGACAGCACAGAAAGTGGGCATCATATTGATGAACAAATTTGTCAATATGATGAATACATTCATCACATTATGAAATTAAAGGGGAATTTGGGTTCATCATATTGATGAATTTTTCATAATATTGATGAACAAAGTTGATGAAAGATGAACAACATCATATTGACGAAATCGGTTTCATAATACTAATGAAAAAGTTCACTGGACTAAAATTGTTGATTTTTTCATCACATTGATGAACTTTTTCACTACTATGGTGTACCTTTTTTTTTCAGTGTAGACCCGGTTAAGCGCGCTTTGTAATACTTTGTTTGTTTCTTTGGTCGTTGTACCCACTGCTAATATAGCAGTGTCATCGGCAAAAGTAGCTACGGTAGTACCTTCTATTTGCGGAATATCACGCGTAAATAGCAGGTACAGGAGAGGCCCAAGGACGCTTCCTTGTGGCACACCTGCCCTTATTTCTTTAAATTCCGAATATTCGTTTCCGTGTTTGACACGAAAGAGTCTGTTCTCTAGATACGATTCTAGAATTTTCCATAACCGTTCGGGGAGAACTTGTCTTAATTTGCACTTGAGGCCTTCATGCCAAACCTTATCAAATGCTTGCGAAACGTCCAAGAATACGGCAGAGCAAATTTAATTTTCTTCTAGAGCTTTCTCTATTACGTCAGTTATCCGATGCACTTGATCGATTGTCGAATGTTTGCTTCTAAATCCGAACTGGTGGTCGGGTATAAGACGGTTTTCTTCTATAGTTGGTTGTAAGCGTCTGAGTTATATCCTCTCAAAAAATTTGGAAATAATTGGAAGAAGCGAGATGGGTCTAATATTTCCATAAAGCGCTTGACCAACGAACGGCTTAAAAGTTTCTTCTAGATGAGCGGCAAAAACATCCGCCTTCTCTTTGTCGCTTTTTGACCTCCGTCAACTTGGCAGAGCACATATGTCAAAAATCGATTTTGAAAAGCTCTGAATTATGTGCTAATTATGTGCTAATTTTGTGCTAAGTTTTTGATTTTTGTGCTCCAAGGGTTTCGGAGAAACTCGACCTTGAAAAGTGCTCTGCCAAGTTGACGTCAAGCCAGCAGAGCACATAGTCAAATCGGCCGAAAATTAAAAAATTAATACTCCATACTAATGCCTGATTTATGTGCTTTTTTGTGCTAAGTTTCCAGCTTCGTAGCTCAAGTCGTTTAGCTAGAAATCGCATTACTAATTATCTATTCTAGTAAGTGCATAGAAAACTGTTAACTCAAATCCTAAAAACGGACGCAAATCAAAAAAATTAAAAGCACATACATATCTCTGATTTATGTGCTTTTGATTTGCTTAGTCATTGATTTTTGTGCTGTCCTAATTTAGCCTCTAATCAATTTTTTAGGTCTATCTCTGTTAATAAAAGCCCTTTTACAGCTCTGCTAAAAATGTCAGTTGGAAGAAAACAAAATCACAATGCAGCACGTGTCGACATTGTGGCGCCATAACAAAAACGGCATTTAAAAATAGAAATTCTCAACATCTTAAGGCAAATACAATCCATATAACCAGGCGCACAGCAATTTTAGTATGTATGGGTAGAATAATTCTTGCAAAATAAATACATTCCATTGCGCACTGTTAGGTAGGCTTTTTAGTATGCGTGAATCAATACATATGACCTCAGCCAAATACTACCTGGGTGGGTAGCCATGCATGGAGGAAAAGGAAAGCATATTGTGTGAATATGCGAGGGTGAGAATGTTCCTTGAAAATTAAGTTACGGTAGGTTGCAAGTATTATGTTTGCCTGGTATATTATATTGATAGCATATGAAAAAGGATCGACATTCTTCATACAGAACCGATTTACCAGATTATTTGCGGGTGGAAGGGGGTGGGAAAGGAAAGGAATCCACAAACCATGGCCATTGCGAATTTCTGGTGGATGTGCGCATGTGTTCGTAAATCAAAAGAACGAACGAAATTAACAATCTTTTAATTCTTAACAGGTATGCCAATTCCATGTTAAACCTTTTAAGCGAAATCAATATTGTTATTATTTATGTGCTCCGAGAATTTAAACACATGCCCCCATGGTATTTGTTTTGATTATTTTTTTAGTAGGAAGAATGGAAATGTGTATGTCGTTTTAAGGTTGCGTTTTGTGGCTGACCAACCACGATCGTAGGTACCAGGCAAACAGCTGAAGGACACCTAAATATAGAATTATCTGGGAAAGCACCGTCTCGGGGTTGATATTTGGGGGTGTGTTTACGTATATTGGGCATCGTTCCGTAAAGGAAAACTTCATTGACCCACAATTTTTGTTTAACCCTTTGAAAGGAGAGAGAATAAGACGGGACATTTAGCGAAGCATTAAGCAATACGATTTCTTTAGTGGGTAAAAAAATGGTGGCTGGGTGTGTAGTGTAGGTAGCTTGTATCTTCTTCTGATCGTTGTTGCTATTCGTTTAGCACAAAAATCGAAGATGTCAAATGGGTGGAGCTTAGGCAATAGGTATACAATCCAAATCGAAATTATTGTTCTAGAGGTAAGTATGTAGCCGTGAATGCGAACTCAGGAACAACTTTAATACTTTGATACTTTGATACTTTGATACTTTGATACTTTGATACTTTGATACTTTGATACTTTAATACTTTGATACTTTGATACTTTGATACTTTGATACTTTGATACTTTGATACTTTAATACTTTGATACTTTGATACTTTGATACTTTGATACTTTGATACTTTGATACTTTGATACTTTGATACTTTGATACTTTGATACTTTGATACTTTGATACTTTGATACTTTGATACTTTGATACTTTGATACTTTAATACTTTGATACTTTGATACTTTGATACTTTGATACTTTGATACTTTGATACTTTGATACTTTGATACTTTGATACTTTAATACTTTGATACTTTGATACTTTGATACTTTGATACTTTGATACTTTGATACATTGATACTTTGATACTTTGATACTTTGATACTTTGATACTTTGATACTTTGATACTTTGATACTTTGATACTTTGATACTTTGATACTTTAATACTTTGATACTTTGATACTTTGATACTTTGATACTTTGATACTTTGATACTTTGATACTTTGATACTTTGATACTTTGATACTTTGATACTTTAATACTTTGATACTTTGATACTTTGATACTTTGATACTTTGATACTTTGATACATTGATACTTTGATACTTTGATACTTTGATACTTTGATACTTTGATACTTTGATACTTTGATACTTTGATACTTTGATACTTTGATACTTTAATACTTTGATACTTTGATACTTTGATACTTTGATACTTTGATACTTTGATACTTTAATACTTTGATACTTTGATACTTTGATACTTTGATACTTTGATACTTTGATACTTTGATACTTTGATACTTTGATACTTTAATACTTTGATACTTTAATACTTTGATACTTTGACTTTTATTTTGTGTTTCTTTTGATTTACACTTTCCAGTTTTACCCTCGTTTCGGCTTTAAGTAATAAGTTTTGTGTACGTATTTGAGGGTGGAGTCGACGTGTGCTTACAGTCTGATGTGTAATTTGGTCAGGAGGAATCGTTGGACCTTACTTCTTTGAAAATTAAAACGGCGTAAGGGTAACTGTGAATGGGGAGCGATATCGTGATATGATTGAACACTTTTTAACGCCACAACTTCATGCTTTTGGCTTGATTAACATGTGGTATCAACAAGACGGTGCCAAATCGCATACAGCCAGGACTACAATGAAATTACTGCGAGACCTCTTTCCACAACAAGTTATTTCAAGAAATGACGATGTTGATTGGCCTCCATTGTCGCCTGATTTGACTGCTCCGGACCAGAGACAATACTGAGACCCCCAACTCACAATCCTCTTGCCGCTGGCCCCCTCAGTTTTTTTTTTTTAAATTTGCCATTTTGTTTTCCTATTGGTGTTATGTCAATTTAGAATCCGTGTGACATGTAAAAACATACAAAAAATATAAAAATCAATGCTGCCAACTGCTACCAACCATGGGAGTATGTGATAGAGTTCGGGAATACGACATTTTAAGATAACTGAATGCTATTGGTTGATTATTATAAATTTTCAAAAATCGATTAATATAATTTGTTTGGTTAATAATGCTATCTAAATGAGTTGTTTTATATACTAGAAACATATTAGGTCAAACTGGTTTTGTATTTTCCGCTTTTGAATATCATTAACTTCGATTTCATGTGTACATTTTTCTTAAATAACTGAAGAAAAATTGCTCAAAATGTTTTTATTTTCCTACAACCATTCTGCAGTAATCATTTTTCATAAATATTTTCAGCAAAAGTGTACTTATTCCTAAAATAAAATACTATTTACACGTAACGAATAATTTCAAATTTAACGGACAAAATTCTATGAACGCTGACAGCAACTTTGCCGACACCGGAAGTCACCGGAAGTTGTTGATATTTTTTGAGGGTGTGTTGGTGTGCTGAAGTTTCGTGACATTTGTCAATACGAATTTCTATGTATCAATACTAGCGCACTAAATTGTGAACACTCCGTACAAGTATTGCTTGTAGGCAAGGTAACGGGAATTCGACCGAAGTTGGGGGTCTCAGTATTGTCTCTGCTCCGGACTTCTTTTTGTGGGGATATCTGAAAAGCAAGGCTTATGCTAACAAACCAGAAACGCTTGAGCAACTCAAACAAAATATTCGTGATGAAATTAATGTTAATTAACTTTTAGTATAAAAATCACAGTTTGTAACATTATTACGATTATTTTTTTGGTACTAGAAAATTTTGATAAGAGACAATTTATATAAGCAGTTTTTGATGCACATTGAGTGTGTTAATAATCATCGTGAAATGTAGGAGTTTTCATGAAATTTCAGCAAAAATTTATATTTTTAAGGTTTTCCACTACCTATATTTGGCATAAAGCTTATCGCTCAATTGTGCCACAAAATAGACTTGGACTATAGGAATTGATCGTTAGATACTTACATAAATGTGATACTTTTATCACCATAAATGTATCACCGTGATACTTTTATCACCATAAATGTATCACCGTGATACTTTTATCACCATCAGTATCACCATGGTGATAAATGTATCACCGTGATACTTTTATCACCATAAATGTATCACCGTGATACTTTTATCACCATAAATGTATCACCGTGATACTTTTATCACCATAAATGTATCACCGTGATACTTTTATCACCATAAATGTATCACCGTGATACTTTTATCACCATAAATGTATCACCGTGATACTTTTATCACCATAAATGTATCACCGTGATACTTTTATCACCATAAATGTATCACCGTGATACTTTTATCACCATAAATGTATCACGGTGATACATTTATGGTGATAAAAGTATCACGGTGATACATTTATGGTGATAAAAGTATCACGGTGATACATTTATGGTGATAAAAGTATCACGGTGATACATTTATCACCATGGTGATACTGATGGTGATAAAAGTATCACGGTGATACATTTATGGTGATAAAAGTATCACGGTGATACATTTATGGTGATAAAAGTATCACATTTATGGTGATAAAAGTATCACGGTGATACATTTATGGTGATAAAAGTATCACATTTATGGTGATAAAAGTATCACGGTGATACATTTATCACCATGGTGATCATAAAAGTATCACATTTATGGTGATAAAAGTATCACGGTGATACATTTATGGTGATAAAAGTATCACATTTATGTAAGTATCTAACGATCAATTCCTATAGTCCAAGTCTATTTTGTGGCACAATTGAGCGATAAGCTTTATGCCAAATATAGGTAGTGGAAAACCTTAAAAATATAAATTTTTGCTGAAATTTCATGAAAACTCCTACATTTCACGATGATTATTAACACACTCAATGTGCATCAAAAACTGCTTATATAAATTGTCTCTTATCAAAATTTTCTAGTACCAAAAAAATAATCGTAATAATGTTACAAACTGTGATTTTTATACTAAAAGTTAATTAACATTAATTTCATCACGAATATTTTGTTTGAGTTGCTCAAGCGTTTCTGGTTTGTTAGCATAAGCCTTGCTTTTCAGATATCCCCACAAAAAGAAGTCCGGAGCAGAGACAATACTGAGACCCCCAACTTCGGTCGAATTCCCGTTACCTTGCCTACAAGCAATACTTGTACGGAGTGTTCACAATTTAGTGCGCTAGTATTGATACATAGAAATTCGTATTGACAAATGTCACGAAACTTCAGCACACCAACACACCCTCAAAAAATATCAACAACTTCCGGTGACTTCCGGTGTCGGCAAAGTTGCTGTCAGCGTTCATAGAATTTTGTCCGTTAAATTTGAAATTATTCGTTACGTGTAAATAGTATTTTATTTTAGGAATAAGTACACTTTTGCTGAAAATATTTATGAAAAATGATTACTGCAGAATGGTTGTAGGAAAATAAAAACATTTTGAGCAATTTTTCTTCAGTTATTTAAGAAAAATGTACACATGAAATCGAAGTTAATGATATTCAAAAGCGGAAAATACAAAACCAGTTTGACCTAATATGTTTCTAGTATATAAAACAACTCATTTAGATAGCATTATTAACCAAACAAATTATATTAATCGACTTTTGAAAATTTATAATAATCAACCAATAGCATTCAGTTATCTTAAAATGTGGTATTCCCGAACTCCATCACATTCTTCTATGGTTGGTAGCGGTTGGCAGCATTGATTTTATATTTTTTGTATGTTTTTGCATGTCACACGGATTTTTAATTGACAGAACACCGATAGGAAAACAAAATGGCAAATTTAAAAAAAAAAAACTGAGGGGGCCAGCGGCAAGAGGATTGTGAGTTGGGGGTCTCAGTATTGTCTCTGGTCCGGAGCAGTCAAATCAGGCGACAATGGAGGCCAATCAACATCGTCATTTCTTGAAATAACTTGTTGTGGAAAGAGGTCTCGCAGTAATTTCATTGTAGTCCTGGCTGTATGCGATTTGGCACCGTCTTGTTGATACCACATGTTAATCAAGCCAAAAGCATGAAGTTGTGGCGTTAAAAAGTGTTCAATCATATCACGATATCGCTCCCCATTCACAGTTACCCTTACGCCGTTTTAATTTTCAAAGAAGTAAGGTCCAACGATTCCTCCTGACCAAATTACACATCAGACTGTAAGCACACGTCGACTCCACCCTCAAATGCGTACACAAAACTTATTACTTAAAGCCGAAACGAGGGTAAAACTGGAAAGTGTAAATCAAAAGAAACACAAAATAAAAGTCAAAGTATCAAAGTATCAAAGTATCAAAGTATCAAAGTATCAAAGTATCAAAGTATCAAAGTATCAAAGTATCAAAGTATCAAAGTATCAAAGTATCAAAGTATCAAAGTATCAAAGTATTAAAGTATCAAAGTATCAAAGTATCAAAGTATCAAAGTATCAAAGTATCAAAGTATCAAAGTATCAAAGTATCAAAGTATCAAAGTATCAAAGTATCAAAGTATCAAAGTATCAAAGTATTAAAGTATCAAAGTATCAAAGTATCAAAGTATCAAAGTATCAAAGTATCAAAGTATCAAAGTATCAAAGTATCAAAGTATCAAAGTATTAAAGTATCAAAGTATCAAAGTATCAAAGTATCAAAGTATCAAAGTATCAAAGTATCAAAGTATCAAAGTATCAAAGTATCAAAGTATCAAAGTATCAAAGTATCAAAGTATCAAAGTATTAAAGTATCAAAGTATCAAAGTATCAAAGTATCAAAGTATCAAAGTATCAAAGTATTAAAGTATCAAAGTATCAAAGTATCAAAGTATCAAAGTATCAAAGTATCAAAGTATTAAAGTTGTTCCTGAGTTCGCATTCACGGCTACATACTTACCTCTAGAACAATAATTTCGATTTGGATTGTATACCTATTGCCTAAGCTCCACCCATTTGACATCTTCGATTTTTGTGCTAAACGAATAGCAACAACGATCAGAAGAAGATACAAGCTACCTACACTACACACCCAGCCACCATTTTTTTACCCACTAAAGAAATCGTATTGCTTAATGCTTCGCTAAATGTCCCGTCTTATTCTCTCTCCTTTCAAAGGGTTAAACAAAAATTGTGGGTCAATGAAGTTTTCCTTTACGGAACGATGCCCAATATACGTAAACACACCCCCAAATATCAACCCCGAGACGGTGCTTTCCCAGATAATTCTATATTTAGGTGTCCTTCAGCTGTTTGCCTGGTACCTACGATCGTGGTTGGTCAGCCACAAAACGCAACCTTAAAAC
Source organism: Cheilosia urbana (assembly GCA_946477585.1). NCBI lineage: Eukaryota > Metazoa > Arthropoda > Insecta > Diptera > Syrphidae > Cheilosia > Cheilosia urbana. The sequence goes on from OX297853.1 coordinate 123,595,449, forward strand.
GACATACACATTTCCATTCTTCCTACTAAAAAAATAATCAAAACAAATACCATGGGGGCATGTGTTTAAATTCTCGGAGCACATAAATAATAACAATATTGATTTCGCTTAAAAGGTTTAACATGGAATTGGCATACCTGTTAAGAATTAAAAGATTGTTAATTTCGTTCGTTCTTTTGATTTACGAACACATGCGCACATCCACCAGAAATTCGCAATGGCCATGGTTTGTGGATTCCTTTCCTTTCCCACCCCCTTCCACCCGCAAATAATCTGGTAAATCGGTTCTGTATGAAGAATGTCGATCCTTTTTCATATGCTATCAATATAATATACCAGGCAAACATAATACTTGCAACCTACCGTAACTTAATTTTCAAGGAACATTCTCACCCTCGCATATTCACACAATATGCTTTCCTTTTCCTCCATGCATGGCTACCCACCCAGGTAGTATTTGGCTGAGGTCATATGTATTGATTCACGCATACTAAAAAGCCTACCTAACAGTGCGCAATGGAATGTATTTATTTTGCAAGAATTATTCTACCCATACATACTAAAATTGCTGTGCGCCTGGTTATATGGATTGTATTTGCCTTAAGATGTTGAGAATTTCTATTTTTAAATGCCGTTTTTGTTATGGCGCCACAATGTCGACACGTGCTGCATTGTGATTTTGTTTTCTTCCAACTGACATTTTTAGCAGAGCTGTAAAAGGGCTTTTATTAACAGAGATAGACCTAAAAAATTGATTAGAGGCTAAATTAGGACAGCACAAAAATCAATGACTAAGCAAATCAAAAGCACATAAATCAGAGATATGTATGTGCTTTTAATTTTTTTGATTTGCGTCCGTTTTTAGGATTTGAGTTAACAGTTTTCTATGCACTTACTAGAATAGATAATTAGTAATGCGATTTCTAGCTAAACGACTTGAGCTACGAAGCTGGAAACTTAGCACAAAAAAAGCACATAAATCAGGCATCAGTATGGAGTATTAATTTTTTGATTTTCGGCCGATTTGACTATGTGCTCTGCTGGCTTGACGTCAACTTGGCAGAGCACTTTTCAAGGTCGATTTTCTCCGAAACCGTTGGAGCACAAAAATCAAAAACTTAGCACAAAATTAGCACATAATTAGCACATAATTCAGAGCTTTTCAAAATCGATTTTTGACATATGTGCTCTGCCAAGTTGACGGAGGTCGCTTTTTGCCCACCTTGGGTTATCTTAATAGGCGGCCCTGTGATCTTCGGCCTTTTTGTGGCTTTAATAGCCTTCGAAAGCGAGTAATCGGATTCTTTTTCAGCTGTTAGGCTTTCGAGGTAATTTCTAGCCTCGTCATTTTTAAAATCTATAATCGACTTTGTTAGCAAGTTGGTAAGTCGATTTAAGTTCGCTTTATCTTGCGGGGCTCGAATTTGTTGCCATCTTTTTCGCGCTTTTCGTTTCGTTCTGACCATATTAATTATTTCCTGCGGGTATTTGACGCAGTTATAGTTCGATGTTCTCTGCGTGTGAGGAGTATTATTCCATGCAGCTTTCTGTACGATATTGACGAAGCGGTCGACCACAACTTCTAATTCGTAAGGCGTCTTGAGTGATTCACGCAGTTCAGTATTGTTCTGGACATCTTTTTTGAAGCCTTCCCAGTCTGTTTTGCCGTTTGTTAGCCTTGGCGGTATTTCATCTTCTTCTATATATATATATATATAAAAATAACTTGATAAATGTGTGTGTGACAGCCTACCGACTGCCACACACATCCGATTTTGATTTAGTTTTTTTTTGTTGGTTAACAGACCATGCAGAGAAGGTTAATATATTAGTATGATAAATTTTTGAAAGAAGGCGCAACCGCCGTTCCAATAAATTCATTTTTGTACACTTTGAAAAAAAAGAAACTGGATAGAAATCGAGTAGTGACACTTCAAATACAAAAAAAAAATATTTTAAATTTTAAAAGCAATTGTTGTTGTCAATTATTTTAATTATTTTCCAGCCAAATTGTTGTTGTCAACAATTTTGAAAGTTTTTTTTTTAAATACCTATAGGTACCTTAAGAGTTTGTTCTAATAAATTATGTTTACTATGTTACATTAAGTAACTTTTTGAAATGAAGTAGATACTTTGATTATACAAAGATGATAATTATGGCCGACGATATTTTGCATCGAATTCGTACTGTGATATCGGATAATGAACTGGAGATGTAGATGGAATGCGCAACAAAGCTTTGATTTTGATCGAGGATATGTGTCTGCTCATGAGTGGCAATTTGTTGTGCAAATTGGGGATGCCACAGCTAAATCGTTCAATGCAAGACGCATTTAATCCAGAATTGGAGCGAGAAATGGACTTCGGTCGAATCGCATTGAGTCAAGGTGTTGGAACAAATGCAAGCAGTCGATAACGAAAATTGCGGAACTGGAAATACATTCATGATTTTACTTATTTTGGCTACAATTCGTTCGAGGTCTGAGATCGCTTTGGCCCCAGCCTCTTCTGGGATAGCGGCTACTTTGTTAGAAGGCGGTCGAACAGATCATCCTGCATTGAAATTGCCATTGAATCTGCAAGTGGAAGAAGAACCTAAATGCAACATTTCAAAGAACACTGCGACGGCGAATGTACTGCAGCAATGTAAGATTATTATATGGGACGAATGCACAATGGCTTACAAACGCGCATTGGAGGCCCTGAATCGTTTACGTAAACCTTTCGGTGGAGCAATGATCACCGGCCTGATTGAGTTTCCACAAAATGTTTGCAACCTTACAACGACACCGGAAGAACTAATCATGAATGTTTTCCCGAATATCGCTCAGAATAATATTGACCATTGGCTGAGTGTAAGAGAAGAGTGATTTTGGCTGCGAAAAACAAGAACGTCGGTCATTTGAATTTCGCCATTCAAAACCAAATCACTGGTGAGTTGCATTCATACAAATCAGTCGACTCCGTGATGGATGAAAACAAAGCCACAAACTATCCCACGGAATTTTTAAACTCTTTGGATGTTTCGGACTTGCCTCCACACAATTTGGAACTAAACACCTTCTCAGTAATAATTTTGTTGCGCAACCTAAATGAACCAATACTTTGTCACGGTACGCGTTTGGTTGTGAAGAATTTAAAATCAAATATTATTCAAGCAACGATTTTTATTGGAAAATTCATAGGCGAAGGTGTTGTTATTTCGCGGATTCCACTTATTCAGAACGAATTGCCGTTCGTATTCAAGCGTCTTCAATTTCCCGTACGTCGCGCTTTTGCTATGCTATGACAATTAATAAGTCGCAAGGACAATCGCTGGATGTGTGTGGCATAAATCTTGAATTTCACATGTCGGCAAAGCTCTCGCTTTGTACGTGTACACATCCGATAATAGAAATAGAACAAAAAATGTTGTGCACCATAAAGCATTTCAGTGAAAAAGCGGTAGGTTGGCCGACATATATTTGATTTTATTTCTTTATTTAATTTTAATATACCTTTTGAATAAAAAATTTGAATTGACCGAATTACATGAAGCAGAATGAAGCGAAAGCTCGGAATTATTAATTTCATTACCTACATTAATGAATTTGGGCGGAACGAAGTTCGCCGGGTCAGCTAGTTTTTTATAAATGTCTCAGTCGTTGTTAAAATTACCGGAGAATGATCAGAAGAAAGATCAAAACATTCTTCAACTTTTATACGATTGGCGGGTAGACCTTTTGTAATAAAGAAATCAATCAAATCAGGTATTTTAGCGACATCAGTCGGCCAGTACGTTGGTTTGCCTGTCGAATGAGAATCGAAATCGTACTGCATATACACTTCGTAAAGTATTCTTCCCTTTCGCGATATGCATTTAGATCCCCAGAAACTATTGACGGCTCGATAGTCAATATAATTTATTTATTTGTACAATATAATTTATATATATTTTTTTTTGAATTGAATGTTTGCTCCAAAATTTCTGACAAGGTGAGTGTTGTAATGTGTCTGAAGCGTTTTGTGGGTACAATTATTTGTATATTTAGTAATTCTTATGCGACATTTCTACCTCATAAGAAAATGTTGGTTCCTACAATCTTCTAAACATTTTTACTCATATCGGGCAAAATGACATGTTACCCCACCGTCCAAGATCGCAAGCTATGCCATTTTACCAAAAATGTTATTTTATTTTAATTTGTGTATCTTTTCATTGTACTATGCCAAATAACTAAAAAACAACCTCAATCAGGCGTACTTGGTCAAAAGTCGTATGTCTAATGCTGTTCAAGACGACAGGGAAAAAGAAATAAATTTGGCCATGGCTATATGTCATCTTACACCTAACTATGCCATCTTAAACTTGCTGTTGAACTTAATTTAAAAATATTTAAAAAATACTACTTATTGTTTTTCACTAAAAATTTAAATGCAGTTTTTGTCCCTAATAAATGAGTTAATTGAATTCACTTTGTTTTCATCCCTATGGTTTGTAAATGTTATTATTTTTCACTTTCAAGAAAAAGTATGTCATCTTGAGCACAATTCTTAGTAAATTTAATATTTGGATAATATTTTAAGCGTTTTCACATAAAAATGAATATTTTAGATTTAATGTTAAATTTTTATTTTTAACAGCACCATTACCTATCGGATCCGAAACTCTCCTATTTTTCAAGCTACAGCAACCATACCTATCCACTAAATTTCACCTCTCATTCTTTCTACAGCACAGAAAAAATGCAAAATGTTCGATTTAGCAATTTGATCAACTGCGATCTGATTTTAGCTCAAAATACTCGGGGAAGTATTGGCTACAAAGAGTTAGATAATAAGTGGAATGAAGAATGAAGCAAATTCAAAATTAAGAAACTCATCATGCTGAAAGGATTCTACCCCCACACCCCCAAAACGTCAACCAACTTTCTATACAATGCTATTACAATACTGCATGCATAATAGGGCGGTTAGAATTTAAGGGCCGATGTTGATTTTGAATAAAACACAAATTATTTTGGACATTATTGTCATTTCTTTTTATTATCATAATATTGGTATGGTTCAATTATGCATGGAACAAAATATCGATCAAATACTGAGGCATTATTGAGGTTCTATGCCGTTAATGTGCCGAATTATCTCATCCTTAAGCTCTTGAATTATTGCTGGCTTATCGACGTACACCTTTTCTTTCAAATAACCCCAAAGAAAGAAGTCCAACGGTGTCAAATCACATGATCTTGGCGGCCAATTGACATCGTCACCACGTGAGATAACACGGCCATTGAATTAGTCGCGCAAAAGAACCATTGTTTCTTTAGTTTTGTGGCAAGTGGCACCGTCCTGTTCAAACCACATATCGTCCTAATCCATATCTTCCAATTCGGGCCATAAAAAGTTCGTTATCATCTCACGAAGGCGAATACCATTCACAGTAACTAGCTGACCGGCCTCATTTTGGAAAAAATACGGCCCGATGATGCCGCCAGCCCATAAACCGCACCAAACAGTCACCCAGTGGATAACAGCCAAATCGATAAGTGTCCGTATTACAGGCAAAACGTTTAAAATACAATTCAAGCTTTTACTTAAAACTAGGGGTCGCCCCGTGGTCGAATTTCGACCAATTTATTCTATAAGTTCATTTTTGAGGGGGAAATATCGGAGCGCTTAAAAATAGGCAATCGAAACCATTTCAGGCTTCCTTTAAATTGCGAATAAAAAGTGTCCAGTAATGCGGGCTGTCTTCTTTTTTAAATTACAGGTAGAAAAGGGTGCATAGAATAGATATGCAAAGTTTCATCGTTTGTTGTTCAACAGTTTTAGAGTTATGGGGACCTTAAGTTAGAAGCCAACATTTTGCATAAATTTCATATAAATCATAAACCGTTAGGCCGATTGGTACGATTTGAATTTTATTAGATTGGTATTGTCGAACACTTTCGAAAAAAGATTTTAGAAATTTTATCACTTTGCTAGCTGCTGTTTCAGAAATAACACGGTTTTAAGGGATTGGGATTTTGTTTTTTCAAATGGTTCTAACTTTCAAACGGTTGAACTACAAACGAAAAGAATTTCACTACAAACAGCTACAAACGATTGTCTATCGAACTGCATTTCACGTTTTTCATTCTAGAAAAAGTGCGAGTTAACTTCACGCGGGTGCCATGTTGTTGTTGTTGTAATTTCATGCAATTCGCTTAAATTTACCTGCTTTAATTCATAATTTGTTGATAATTTTTGTATTGTGCACTTCTATGTATTGTCCCCTATCCAAATATATATAGTGTTGGCATATTTATGTGACTTATAATAGGAAAAAAGGGGGGAAACACGTTTCAGGCAACTCCGTATTAATATATAGATCATAAAAAACTTTACAAACAATTTGTTACTTTTTATTGAATATTTGCTGTAATTTGGGGTTTTTTACATTAAATTTGGGGGTATTTTTCATTGCTTTGTTGTGATATTTCATCTATTGCAAATTATTTATTTCCTTCATTCTTAAAAAAGACCACAATAACATTACATTGAAGTATTATTTCACACAAAAAATGTAATTTTACCCCAAATTGTCAATGAAAAAAAGCAAATGGAAAACGTTGTTGCTGTTCACTAAATACTGAGGGGCCTTTTTAATTTTTGGGCCATTTTTTCATTGGGGCATAATTTCATGGAGCCTTTTTCTCTTTACACGATGCTACAGAAAAAAAAAGACAAACAATTCTACTTAAAGTCACAGAACGACATCACAATTCAAAGAGGAAATCCGCACAAACTGAGTGAGGATTTGAAGTGTCATAAATTCTCATTACAGAGAGATACAACCAGCTGTGCGACACTCCAGGAATCCATACAAGAAACACAATTATTCATGTCGTTTGGCACTCGTAATAATAAGTAAGTATGTGTAATTGAAAATAATGAACGCAATTCAAGTCAGTAAAACAGATTTGTTCCACCCATATAGAATCTATCTCAGACAGAACAGAATCCATAAGCACCGCATGTGTTTTATTCTTTGTTGGGGTACAATACATGCCGTGGTTAAATATCAGGCAGGCATTTTATTACATTTTACCTCTTGATGTCATTCCATTGCATTAATTTCAGTTATTTACACCATGTACCCAGTAGCGGATTAACCGCTAGGCGTGTGAGGCTCGAGCCTAGGGCGGCAACTTGTAGGCGGGCGGCAGATTTTGTATATTATTTTATTCTCAAAGAAAGTGAACCAACTAAAACCTCGAAAAGAACTGCATTAAATCATTTGTGCTCTTTATTATTACATTTTTAGATTGTAATTTGTAAGATTTTATGTAGGTAATACAATATTTGAACTGAAGTGTAAATTATTATTCAACCAAAATACCTTTGAACAATTTCTCATACCCGGGGCAGCTATAGCCGATTACCCATATCACTCTTCGATGTTAGCCCATTCAAATTGGGATCGTTGGATAATCTAAAATAAAAAGGGGGTCGGTAAGCGCTGAGCGTACATCAAGGCGCCAAGAAGGTTAATCCACAGGTACAGGGTGGCTGATGAATATTGCTACATTAAGAAACTCAAATAACTTTTTTTTTCAGTGTATGAAATTAATTTTTCAGGAGTTGCACCATCTTGCTGAAACCACACAGAGTCGAAACAAATTCTAATTCGGCGTAATTCTGGATAAAAAAACTCTCTCAACATGCTCAAGTAACGGTCTCCAGTAACCGTAACGGTGTGACCGTTTTCTTCGAAGAAGTAGGGCCCGACAATGCAGCGTGATGAAACTGCACACCACACTGTGACACGAAGTGGATGCAATTCCGTCTCATGGAGTATCTGTGGGTTGGAAGCACTCCATGTTCGACAATTTTGTTTGTTTATGTTGCCTTTTAAATCGAAATGGGCCTCGTCAGACATAAAAAGACAGTTCAACATATTTCCGTCCTCTTCCAAAATTTGAAGCATCTTCGGGCAAAATTCCAAGCGAATCGGCAAGTCTGCTGCGTTCAGTTTGTTGGCCATTTGAATTTTATATGCGGGAATTAGTCCAAATCATTGTGCATAATTGACTGCAATGACTGTCTGCTTAAACCCAATTGAGCAGATAAGCTTCTTGTCGAAAATCTTGGATTGTTTTGTATGGAAGCAGCTACAGCAGCGATAGTTTCCTCCGTCCGAACTGAAGGGTTTTGATGGTAAGGTCTTCTTTCGACTGTCCTATGCTCGGCAAAATTGTTAACAAGTTTCATTATGGTCCATTTGCTTGGAGGATTGCCGGCAAACATGCGCCTATACTCTCTTTGAACCGAAAGTACGTACTCCAGTGCGTGATAGCGGCGGACAATCTAAATTCTTGTTTCCGTGTCCCAGTTATCCATTTTTGTTTTTTTTTTTGGTAGCGGCTTTCATCAGCCACCCTGATTAAATGTTACTAGTCTCGCTTGGGGTCGAAAATAGACCCTACCTTTTATAAGTAGGTACATATGATGATTTACATTTTAATATGTCACTTGTCACTATGACAGCTTAGAGCAAAAAACGTATCTCGAAAAATATTCATTTTTTCAAATTAAAAAAAAAAGGCACTAGAAAAAAATGTTCATTACCTACAAATGAAAAAAAAAAATATTCAATTTTAACAAGATTTTTATTTTGAACAATAAATCATAAGCCCATCAATATGTAAATAAAAAAAAAAAAAAAAAACAAACAAATTCAGTCTCAAAGTTACAATAAAAAACAAAATAGTTCATGACATTTTTTTGGTTTTTGTATTTTTATTTGATTTCTGATGAGGATTATTGAGTTCAAAGTTTTCGTTGACATTTTATTTCTCAACTTATTTTTAACTATGTTCATCATACTAAAAATGCGTTCCACTTCGGCATTTGAATATAGAAGCGACATTACAGTTCGAGCAAGTTGGAATACTATTGCAATTTGCAAGTGTCAAACTCGAATACCAGGGATGTAACATCACCAGGAGCGTAATAATTTAGAGAAAACATGTTTTTGCAAAAAGTCACTATTAAAGTAACAAGCATTTTTGAAAATTCCACTAGATATAGCGACAAAGTCACTAAAACGGCAACCGTGATACAATTGCACACGTTTAGGGGAAGGCTAATTGCATTTATTTGTGAAGAATTCAGTGCTCGAAATAATTAATGCAACTTTCTTTCAACTATTTTGCATTATTTCTTAAGCAACAATTCATTAACCATTTATACGAAATAAATAAATAATTGTCCATTCATCATTTTCGGAAGCCATTTTGTTTTATAGGAACGCGGAATATCGTTAACTATCGCTATAAAAATATCAACATGCGGAGCAATGCTGTCCCTTTCAGTCAGACGGCCACTTAGTATTGGGTATCGCTTTAATCTTCCGTGCTGGGAAAACAAAGTTAAGATCAACGATACTGCCTTTTGACGCCATGAGACGAGTCTTAGCTAATACGGATATATAGGCATAGGTACTGTGAGGACATATACAAGTCACGGAAGACATCCCCCACCTTCTATGCGAGTGTCAAACAATCGCTCGGGGTATAGAAAATAAACAAATATTAGGACCATAATTAAATTCTGTAGGGAAATTGATTGTTTGCGCGATTTGGTTTATGTTTTCAACCGTAATGTATAGTGACCATACGTCCCGCTTTTAGCGGGGCAGTCCCGTTTTTGAGGTCTCTGTCCCGCGGCCATATCTGTCCCGCTAATACAACTTTTGTAAAAATGTGTGTATGTTTCTACAATTCTTAAAATAAAGCAATTTTATGATTTCTATTTATTATCCCTGTGCATATAAATTGGCGCATATAAAACCAACGTAAGAGCTGTTAAAGGAAGAAAATGAGCCCATTGTATACTCCATCTTTAATGGAAGTCTATTTTTTTTTTTTTTTTTAAATAAATATGCCATTTTCACTGCGTCACCTCTCGCGAACGTCTGACAAACATCCGAGAGTATAAATGTCTTGAAAGAGCTTCTCAATTAGCCGTTTGGAGTCGGCATAAAATTGTAGATCCCTTCCATTCGTTCCAAAAATGAAGAACGAATGGTAGTGGAAGCTAGGCCTCGGGTCCCTCCGGACCTGTTGCGCCAACTATTTATTTTTATGTCATTTGACGTTTATTTTACGTACTATTCTATTGTTTTACTAAAACAAAGCCTAATTTCTACTCCCTTCGAAATTTTGGAAATGTGTCCCGCTTTTGTTTCAAATAAATCTGGTCACTCTACCGCAATGGTTTCCTGGGAAAGGCGATGGGTCCGCTTTGGTGCCCGGCCTTTTGTGACGATCTTACAACCCCACTCAACCTCACCTAAAATAACCTAAGTAAGGTCTCAACGGGATACGATACCGAGAGCCCATTCTTAAGCGGAAGTAAAATTTATGACTACAAGCAGGTATCGTGATGACCTTGATATAGGATATTACTCATCCAAACTGTGAATGTCAAGTTTTACTAAATAATTTTTCGGTTATTTAGAGGAGGAACAAAATTGGCCAGTTGGCAGGCTTGTACTCGTCGCTTAGTTGGCTAATGTGGTAATCATAGACACTTGAATAAGGACAAAATTGAAATGCAAGCTCATTTTACTGCCAAGGGAAGCAAAAATGTCTTCCCAAGTGGATTATTTACGGAGAATTGACTAAATCTATTCAAACAAACAATCACTTAAAAGGAGTCTGATGATGTTGACTGTGTCTACGAGTTGTTGTTAAAGTTATTCTCTCAAAAGAACAATAACTCAACTAAAATTCGACAAAAATTTCATCATTCAAAATGGTGGCCATGTTTATGCTATTTAAAGAAATTATGTATACCGGAGATTTAGGTTGATGACCGCAAATTTTGCGGTGCATAGATTTTCCATACCGGGTTCTTACTTCGGTAAGAAGAATCAACAATTTGTCAGTATTCTTCGTTTGACCTCCGTCCTGGTTTCATTGGAAGACGAACAAAGCCCAAGCGGAACACATTTATCGATGGTCGTGGTCGGTTTTGGTACTTATAGGTTGAACTTTTTCTTGTGGTATTCGGTTCCGCAATGGAAAGTCCGACTCTAGCGGCAAAACTTGTCGGGCACGAGGAGTTTTCAAATCAAAACCGGAAGGTCGACGTCTTAACTTTTTATTTATTGAGAACTCGAGTGAGAGAGCGACCACAAAATATAACCTCCAAGCTCCAACAGCACCTGAACCAATATGCGCAACTATAGGCAAACATCTAAAGCCCAGTCTTATTGGAAAACCTCACTCGTGGTTACCAGGTTTCGCCCCAATTCACAGCACAACCAAAAGATGAAAAGCACCTGCTTTTTGGGGGAAAATTGCTTCCAAATCATGCGAAATGCTTTTAATTTATTGGCCATTGAAATGTACTATTGGAGCACTAAACCTTTAGATAAGTACAAAAGTCAAAGAGGTAGGGATCCAATTATGACTTGCAACACTCTTCAAACTCCAATCGAAGAAGAACACGTTCGCAGCCAGGTCGATCACAGATATTCAAATCACTCTGACAGCAGACAGTTGACACTACATCTGTGGATGCAATTTCCATTTTCCTAATAACGTAATCCATCTGCGTAACGTTGTCATAGTAAAAAAAAACCTGTGACACCCCCACAACAAATGTGACATTTATCCCACAACATCCATCTAAGTCGACCTTGTGGCACCACTTTAAACTAAACGCCCAACTTGGCCAAAACAGAAAATACTCAGATACTGTCAAAATTGATATGTCTGCGTTCACAATGAAGTGATTTCCCTTTCCACAAGGTTCGGCCCACCCCTCACTCAGCACCCAGGAGTGGCCCATTCAAGTCACAAAACAAAAATAAGGCAACTGTCCAACGAGTCATTTCCCAACGTCCGGGAATGCTATTAAAATGCCACTGCACACATTCCAAATCTTGGCGTTGGCCAACTGTCCAAATGTCAAAAGTCTCAAAGAAGTATAACACCAACATAAAGAGTCCCGCCGCCACCCCCCAGCAGATCAAGTGCTCTAACGAATTTAGTCACCTGGCGCTCGTTTAAGATAGACCGCGCGTGCATACTCGTATGGCATGGTCGTTCGTTGAACGTCCAGTTTCAGTTTCGAATGTGCCACCAAAAACCAAACAAAAGTCCACATCCACACAGCACACCTCGATGGCATGGTTCGTTTTCCTGTTCGCATTTCGGCGACGCCGAAGGAGGTCTGTCAACAAAACACCGAAAGACCAGAACACACCTTCACTGCACTCGTTTAGGCGGCCATTTAATAAGAGTCGATAAACGAAAACGAAAACGAAAACGAAAACGAAATACGCTGCAGCAGCGTCAGGCAGGGCAACCTGCAAATGCAGGTAATTGGAGTATGACTCTGTTATGATTGCGTTACCTTCCTTGGCGCGCAGAGCATACCGCACTGATGGTTGTTACCCTTACCAGATAACCAAGTGGAGTTGTGGGCAGCTCACAGCAGCACCGTACCACCTACCACCGCACCGCGTCATGTCACCTGTAGCTGTAGCTGAATGGGATATGGCCAGGCAACCGCACAGATGGCTGCTTACTCGTTACTCGCACTCGATTGCGAAAGCGAATTTCGTGAAGTAATAATCGAACACTTAGTCCAGGTGGACTGGCTGGCTACTTGCCACTGGCACAGTCCGCTATCCGATTGCAATAAACGGCCTTTATTGATGCGGACGAAGCGACGGTGCTTTTAATGTCAGACAGCTGTTCTCGGTTAGCTTCCTCGACGTGCCCAGCTCAGTGCGTATGCGTGACCTTGGCATTGAAACGATGTCCGCTGTCTCGTGTCTCGTGTGGCGGCTAGCGTTTGGATTCGTTCAATCTTCTTGTGCGCTGTCTGCTCACATTGTCGGTATGGAAAAAAAAAATCTTTGCCTGACGTTAATTGATTTTGGATTTTGATTGAACAATTAGGTTCGAGTTCATGGAATGAAATACGGATACCCTGTCAAGAGCAAGACGTTGACTTAGGGTGGCTTCGGCTTGTAGAGAATGTGATACCCTTGCGGTGAGTGGAATTGATTTTCTGGTTAATTGTTTGTATGATGTGTCAGGTGGTGGGATTTATTGCTGCCAATAAAAGTAATTGTGTCATAGAAAATGTGGGCCAATGTCAAATGGTGTTCGAGTAGGTATGTGTGATATATCGAATTGCTTGTGAAGAGATGGAATTTCCTTGAGCACAGAACAGGGACTGTCAATTAAGGCTGTCACGGCCATTGACACGGGTTATACAAATAGCGACAAAGGTGCAAATGGGCAGGGAAATAAGCCCCCGGGAAAGTTCCCACCTACTGGGAAGTAAAACCACTTTTGTGAAGTGGACTTAGTTCCCAAGTGTAGGTAATTAAGGTGGGAACAACGTCCATACTTTCTTATGCGAACTTAGTACACATTCAAAAATAAGAATAGGGAACTAACTTCCAATAATTGGATATTGTTTTTTTTTTTTTTTAATAATAGCGACGATTTTTCTTTGATTATTTTCAGAACTTTGCAACCTGTTTTTTTTTTTTTTTTTGACAAAATACTCCTTTCGAAATTCAGTTTGCAAGACTTAAAATTTTTAAATGTTTATTCAATTTGACAAAAAACTTTTCCTTTCAAAAATCGCGGATTTTATTTGATTATTTTCGAATTCTTGCAAACTTTTGATTTTGAAAATGTTGTTTAAGAGAAAATATTGTCCTGCAAGTCGGAATGAAAATAGTTTTTTGGATGATTTTTGTTCTCAACGAAGTCTAACGAAAACAGTTGTTGTACTTGTCAAATAAATAAATAAATAGTTGGCGCAACAGGTCCGGAGAGACCCTAAGCCTAGCTTCTCACAACCATTCGTTTTGTGTGAGTTTTTCATTTTTGGAACGAATGGAAGGGATCTACAATTTTATGCTGACTCCAAACGGCTAATTGAGAAGCTTTTTCAAGACATTTATACTCTCGGATGTTTGTCAGACGTTCGCGAGAGGTAGCGCAGCGGAAAAAAACCCTAAGTCGGAATTGGGTTTTTGCGGGATTCGAACCTGGGACCCCCGCATAGCAGTCCAACACACTAACCACTAAGCTACTGCGACTACACTTGTACTTGTCAAATGCTCTTTAGAAAATCATCCGATCCAAATGGTTCCGCAGGTGCTATTTTCGTGTTACCACTCGCACATCAGTGGCCGTTCCCGGTCATTTCGCCTTTAAATTTTAGCGCGTTTTAATGGTGCCAGTTATAGTCACCGCTCCAACATAGAAAATCGCATCACCCCCACAGTTTTCTGTTCATTCATACTGAAAATGAAATGTCAGTTGTTCGAATGTCGGTAACGACGCGCGTTTGCCACTCTTCGATTTGAACTTGTACGATTTGACGCAGTTCTCATTACTTGCACTCGCAATTTTCTTGCCTGTTAATCTGGTCTTATGCCATGCGAAGTCCCACTGTTCGCTTCTTCTGTAGTTTGACTTCATTGATATATTTGTTGTTGACTTGCTTGCCTTGTTCGTCGGCCAATATACATATGCGATAAGACGAACACGCGTCTTGCCATTTTCAACAAATCACTGAAATTAACTTTTTAATAACTATCTTTTACGCGTTTAAACTTTTTACATTTAATGTTTACCCTATCAACTGCATCAAAGCAATGAAACTGTTGGAGCGATGAACAGAATCAAAAACAAACCATCAATGTTGACAAACGTATAATACATTAATCTGAAATTCTCGATTTTCTTAATTTACTTCTTGAAAACAAACACAAAAATCCGCACATACGTAGTTTTCTAATTAATTTTTGATATAGAAAAGTCAAAATAAAATATAATATAAGAATCATTGGATGCCAAATCAGGAGCGCACGACAATTTTCCGGAATTTTCTCTCTTCCTAAACCTGATATACAGCAATACGAACAAAACCAAAAAAGAATCATGAAAATCGTCTCAGGGATTATCGAGTTATAGCATCATCGAGTTTCAACCCGAAAGAATTATATATATAGAAGGTTTATTTTTAACAAAAATGTTACGTATACGCCCCCATTTTGTTTTTTTAATATCTATGTTTAAACTTGAAACATCTGAGATTGCTTTCCTTTTTTTTTCTGCAATTAAGTGTCAGAATATTCTGAAAAATATTATCTATTTCCTAGATATTTATACGTCCTATAGCATCATGTGGACATCTTACAACAAAACTCTCCATGTTGAAATTTAATATCCATTACCATGTCCAGGAATATTTGCTGCCACAATCATTTGCACACTCAAAGTTCATTATTTTTCCCTGGCCTTACATCTTTTTTATGTAAAACTAAAACATATATAAGTGATAAAACCGATATACGATAATACCATTGTTTGTAAGTATATACGGTCTTTGTAAGAGTATTAGTTCATAGGGGCGTGGAACCTCCCATACAAAAAATGCATTCAAAATATTATATATTTGGAAAACCACCCAATCGATTGAGCTCAAATTTACACACAATCTTAGGTATTGGCTAAAGAGTATACCTTTGAAGATAAGTCAAAATTGGAGAAATGGGAGTGGCACCGCCTATACAAAAAAAAACATTAAAAATCGTATATCTCATGAACCAATACACCTACAAAGACCGTATATATGTACGAACCATGGTATTAATGTCACATTTCATGGGAAATTTCCAGAATCAAAATCGGTTCACGCATTACAGAGAACATTGGCGACAAACACAATACAACTTATTTTTGTATATATAGACTGGCTGACCCGTGCTCGCCTTGCTTCGCCAGAGTTCCACTTCTCAAATTTAAAACAAAATAATTAGCACTATACCTACAACGTAGCTTACGTAGCTTACCCGAAAAAAGAGAGGAAAAACTGCCAGTAAAACAATCCAAACAAATACCTAGATAGGCTTACTTCTATTATTCCCTCTCAATCTCATTTACATTTATTTGTTTTTTTACATTTTATACCCCATCTCTCTCAATCCCATAACCCATAACCGCCACACTCGCTCACTTAATACTCAAACACAAACATCTTCAAGTTCAAATTAAAAAAAAAGAAAAAAAAAATAAATAAAGCAAAGAAGCTGCAATTGCACAAACAGGTTTTAGCATGCACATGAATCACTATC
The DNA here is from genome assembly GCA_946477585.1 of Cheilosia urbana. Taxonomy (NCBI): domain Eukaryota; kingdom Metazoa; phylum Arthropoda; class Insecta; order Diptera; family Syrphidae; genus Cheilosia; species Cheilosia urbana. Next base: position 123,611,590 of record OX297853.1, read on the forward strand.
AATCACTAATAAGATCAGAATCACTATAGCGCATTTTAAATATCACAATTCACAACTGAGTGTGAATCTCTCAATCCCATTCACCACATTCGCTCTACTACTCAACTCATTGTCATTATTCATTAATAATTTAAAAACCTGAGCAAAAAAAAGAAACGACAAAAGCCCAAAAGGTGCATAAAAAAAAAGAAAGAAAACGCGCACTGCAGAAATTGTACAAAGAGAGAAACAGATATTGCCGCACACACACACAAAATTTCTTCCACTGAACGTCGGGCAAATCCAACGATCTAACTTCAATCGAACATCTAATTTTTTTGAATTGTATAAAATTTATAGTTTATTGCTTATTGTTCGACTTCAGGATAACGTACAATGATGATATCTTGAAATCTTTGTAAATAATTGGACTTTGTATTAAAAAAAATCCCATTTCATTTGGATGAGTCATTCCAAAGCTAGGAGCTAGAAGGCATTCGAGAATTACAACTTTTCTTAGATAGCACATGAGATTTTCGCTTCCGGACAGCGAATACTGGTAAAACATATCCTATAACCTTATCTGAACAATTTACTATGCAACTGTGAAAACTGGAATCAAATTCGTGCAGTACTTTTTGAATCTATTCGTAGCAAACAGTTTACAGCCGGAAAAAAAAGTTACAGTTTTATTATAGTAAGGAGATATTATTAAAAAAAGGTCTGAGAAGTAATACTAATAAAAGAAACGGTCCATAAAATATATGTTCCAAATGAACGATTTTCAAATAAAGCTAAAGAAATCATATTTTCAAAGTAATTTGCTTGTGTAAAATAATGAAATGATGTGAACTTCTTATGACCCAAGGTACACAAATGTGTGATGTCCTTCCTGGGAGAACTATACATACAATTTTTTCTTTTTTGTTCCTTTAATCTTAATAAAATAAACTAATAACAAAGTTTCGCTCTAATCGAACAGTATTTTTGTACATGGATCTGAAAGGGGTATGCGACAGATTCTAAGGGACTGCTCGTTCCGTAGAGTACGTAAACATTGACGCATCCGACGACACGACGCCTGGAATGGATTCTATGGTCTTGGCATTCTACTTGTTATCAAGAAAATGGAAACAAAAATATTTCTTCCCGTCAAGTTTTGTTTAGCCCCCCTGAAGTTTGCACCCTGAAAAGGGCTGTTGATTAAAAACTAAAATCGCCTGAAATACGCCATTTTTCTTTAATTTTCCCATCACCAGTTAAAATTTCACATCGCTATTAGGAAGTTTTATAGCATAGGTATAGTTATAGGAAAAGTTGTTTCCTTATCTAGCAATTGCAGTATGTCATTATAAATGTAACTCAAATTTATTTTCTAAATCTTTTTTGTTTGTCCCAAAGCCGTCTACAGCATTCCTTAACTATTTTACCCTCAAAGTCATATTGAAAAATCCTACCCTACACCTATCTAAAACTGTGTACTTCTCTGACAGCAAAGTTTCAACAAGTACGGTTCGAAGGTTAGCGTGTTTTTTTAAATTATGAAAATGACCCCCAACAATCAGGGAAAAGGAACATCACCTCAAAATCCACTTTAAAACAAAGAAACATACAGCCCAATTCTGGCAAACCTCACTGATACCTCACAAGTCACAAAACCCTCACAAGGTGAGGTGAAATATATTTTGTGAGTCTTTCGTATTCTGCCAGCACACTCACTACTCACAATTTGTGAGGCTCACAAAAACAATCGAAATTGTGATCTCCTATGGAGCAGGTCACAAAATTGAAAACCAGTCATATCAGCTCAGAAGTAACAATATTTGTATTGGATGGCACTGGTAAACTATTTCCACATACTTAATGACCCGAAAATGACATTTCATGCTATATTTATAATCATTTCGGGAAATATAAATATTTGTAAAAACAAAAACTAAGGAATGTGTGGAATTTAATTTGTGACAGTTGTCGTAAATTATTTATTTTCTTCAGTTCTAAAACATTTCTGTGTGTATTGTATTTTGCCAAAACAATTATTATTTTATATGTTTTTATTAACTTTGTGCACGAGGTAGTGATTTTACGGAAAATTTTGTGTCAATTTGTGCTGAGGTGAATATTTTGTGAGTTTTGTTGTGAGGATTATCGTAGAATTCGGAAAAAGTTATCGAATCACAATAAACCTCACAAGTACTTGTGACTTGTGAGGACTCACAACGGCAGAATCAGGCTGATAAACTCATCGTACATAAAACAATGTACAAATCAAAACACTGATCACAACGGCGGCGGCACATTGACACCGAAGAGATGTGGAAGAATGCGCAGAATGTGCGTTGGACTAGTTGCGTGAATATTAATCTAAAAGGCTTGAATCTGGGCCTAAGCAATATTCACAGCAACTAGCTGCAAGGCACAATTCCAAAAACACTAAAAAAGTAACCACAATTAATAATTATTCCATGAAAGACACCGAATTCAACACGCGGCACGAGGAACCGAAGCATCCGGCACGAAATAAAAAAATCTAAGTGTCAAATGTGGCGAGCCGCCCATATCAGCAAAACCAGCTAACTCACTTTGACCATAGGCAGTTACATATGCAAATCGAGTCATACGTTCTTACTTGTTAGGAGTTCTTGTAATTAAAGAAGCAAAACAATAGAACAATTATGTACTAAGAATAGTTACATTGCACCTTTACTGCAGTCATGTAATATGGGGCATTAATAAAATAGAATTGTCAATGTAGTAATTTGTAGGGGAATCGAGGTAAGATTGGCAAATACCACCAATTAAAAACCAAGACTTGTAAGGGTCATTGACTCAATGTACACAACAGCTGTTTTTTTCCAACGTATAGAGAACCGAGATTATATAAATGCTAAACATAGAAAATTAGATCACTCGCCATTAGATCACCAAACAATAAAGTTTATAACGTTCACCTAACGAGTTCTTTGTTTTATTTGCCATTGCCAAGCACCTCTTGGGCAATAAGTAAAAATCTATCCAATATCCCTTCTCAACAATTTTCATTCCAACTCGCCTCAGTTCGGAACAACCCCCTTAAGGGGCAGGCCGCGTAGAAGTCACTCTCAAAAATTGATGACTACTATTGCAATTAGGGCTGTGCGTTGATGAGTGCGTCATCCTCACTTAATCGATCTGTTATAGTATATGATGATAATAGCCTCAAGCAATACGTAGTCAGTAGACTTTCCCATTATAAGAGTCAAGTCTTACGCCCATATTGCAGTTTGGCAAATTGTCCTCTCAATTTCTTCAATCGCTCTTATGTACCGTCAAGTATGTACCTACTCATTCTTTGTCTTTATCTCGGTCAAAAGTTGCTCTTTATGTTTGCCTTGCCCGCTTTTAAAAGCCCGCTAGCAACTATAACCTTTACTGCTTACATTATTGTACTGCGTTTAAGTCAAAATTGTTCTTGATGGTAATGGGGAAACGTTTCCGCCTGAGATAGCAAAGCGCCCGCTACTCTATATCAAGTATTCAATCTTCCTTAAAGATGCGCCGTAAAGGCAAATTAAGACAAACTATGGATTATGCAAGAATGTCTGGTCATGGTTAAGCTAAACACCAAGAAAACAATGCTTCTACAAATCTACAATCTACATATATCTAAATGCACAATACATATTTGCTGCGACAGACATCTAAGAGCAGCAACTAAAAGCAGCTTTGGAGGCAACCTTACCAATCCTAAACTGACTCGACTGTATCATTAATGAAATAGAAATCTATTTATAATACTCCTTAGATCTTCGAAAGCGTAAGTCCTCCTCCGCACAATGGATTCAACCACACTCACAGGCTGTGGTGTATCTTTAAGGCGTATATACGCCTCCGTCATATATATGTATGTTTGCCACCAAAGCGAAGGAGCAACATTTCAACTTATGCGAAGTTAAACACTATACATGCATTGCGCTGTTCTTTGGCAGAAATAATTAACAAACAGCGTCCTGCGGGAGTGGATGATGGCACACAGTACACTACATCCCGCTGAAGACAATCAGAGGCCAAACATGGAGCGAAGCTATCATCCGGTATTTATGCATAAATTATTCCGAATGTCAGATGTGGGCTTGAGTATCTTGCTCTAGGATTAACGGCTACGCTAGGTGCCCATGCATGTACATTTGCACAGTACTCGAATATTCAAATATATACAACATACATGTTGAGTATATGCGACAACAAAATGCTTATCCTCGTCCTCTTACGTTATCCTATACGCGTGTGTGGAGACAACTCCTCACTCACAACTGTTACACTCATTCAGACATCCGGGCGCTATGAAATCTGATTGTATAATCCTAAATGGAGCAATCGTGTGCGGTATGAATGGGAATCTGTGAACTGTGACTTTGAATTCGGATGAGGATGCGAAAGCACTTCGTTTCCCCCCGGCCGGCGGCGCGGCGGGGCTTTTACGCGTATGTGTGGAAGTGCGTATCTCAAAATAGATACACATTAAAACAGCATATTGAAATCTGCTTCGAAACGGCGTTGGAGCCAGTTTGGCAGTATACTGTATACAAGTGGTATTGGACTGTCTACATCTACACGCAAATCCATTCATACCACACGGCCTAGAGGGACAAACAAAATTTCTTTTTGAAGAACATTTCAAGAAGTTATTGAAAAGAATGTAATTCCCCCATTCCCAGTATAGCAGGCAACTTGTGTGTAACTGCGAAGGGAGGAAGGAAGAAAGGAATTCCCATTTCCATTTCCAAATACGCCCGAGATGATTCCCAAAAGAAATAAACATCCGTCCATGATTGGGCAAACTGGGTATATGGGGTGGAAGTGGAATCAGTCGGGGTAACCATTCATTCCAGCAGTTAAATGTTCCCGCTTCCCAGTGTTGGCCATTTATTGCCCCCGACTGCCTGTACTATACCTACAGTCGTCCGTCGACATGAATGGGTTAGGGCTCAGAGACAGCCGTATACTGTTTTTATGGGGTCAATTGAGCGTTCAGTTTTGGCAGGAGGCATTGAAAAAACTGCGATTCATTTTAAATTTCAATGAATAGTTTTGTTTTTTTTTTTTCGCTGGATTTGTACGTCCGCCTGGAGTCCCCAGCAGGACTTCCAGACCAGTTGGTAGGTATGGCTGTGTATAGAGCCTTGTTGCACAGAGCCGTATATTGTGTGTTGTTGCTTTTTTTTTTGCGACGAAGTCAACTGATTCAGGTCCGTTGAATTGGAAAAACTAATAAATGGAATTTATGGTTTCGGTTATGGCCGTTTGTGGATTTATGCTAATGGACTTTTATTGGAGTTGAAAATTGAAATGAATAAACTTTCCCTTAAAAAAAAATTAATAACTGAATGAAGCCAGATTGTTGAATTTATTTTCGCCGAGTAATTAAAGCGGTTTGTTAACAAGGAGCAAGCGAGGACCTGATACATCTGTCCAAATTTACAATTTTTTTTATGCGCAATTTGCACACAACATTTGTTGTTGATCCCAACTTCACCATAGCCATAGCGGTTAGGGGTTGTCAGATCTGAAGATTTATCGCCAAATGCGAAATTTCAAACCTCATTTGGCGACACGAAAATTAGTTTGGTGTCAAACCCAAAATCGTGCGATTTTTTTTTCGAATTGAAATCTTGATACAGTAAAAGCTCGTTAATTCGGAATGGTTGGGGGAAAGGTCAGTCCGAATAAACAAATTTTGCAAATTAATGAGAGATTTTTTTATGCAGGCAGAGTCGCCTATTCTCGAACAGTTTACCGACATTGAATAATGAACAGTCTGTAAAAAATGCTTACAATGGGCCTACACATTTAGTTTTGATTTCATATGAAAGAAAAACTCAAATATTCTTAAACCTCATATAGTTGATTTTGTTAATTATTGCAATTTATTAACAAATGAAGTAAATGTGAAAACTAACCATTTTCCCCTATTTTCGAACACTTGTTTCCCAAAGCCGAACAACAGGTTTCCTCCTTTCGAACACTTTAATCATACCTATAATTTTGTCTTAAATGTTAATTTCAACTAGGTACATACGAAGTAAAAACGAAATTAAGGTAACACTTTAGTGCTTGCACAGGTTTTATTTTAAGATAATGAGATTACTTACTTTACTTTACTTTAGGTGGCGCTACAGTCCGGGGTGGACCTGGGCCTCAACCAATACACCTCTCCAGTTAGCGCGATCTTTGGCTAACTGCCTCCAGTTGCGCACTCCAAGTTGGTTGAGGTCCCCTTCCACTTGCGCGCGCCACCTAAGGCGAGGTCTTCCTCTACTGCGTTGTCCCTCCGGGTTGGAATCGAAGACTCTCCGGGCCGGAGCGTTGGTGTCCATTCGCTCTACATGTCCTAACCATCTTAGACGACTGATGCGCACTTTTCTGACTAGGTCGATGTCGCTGTACAGCTCGTAGAGTTCGCTGTTAAATCTTCTCCTCCACAGCCCGTCAACGCAAACGGGACCAAAAATCACTCGAAGAATTTTGCGTTCGAAACGACCAAGGAGATCTTCATCCGCCTTTGATAGCGCCCATGCTTCTGCACCATAAAGCAGGACTGGGATGATGAGGGTCTTATACAGAGTTTCCTTAGTATTTCTCGACAAGGCCTTACTTATCAGTTGCCGTCTTAGGCCAAAGAAACAAGATAATAAGATTACCAATTCAAAAAGACTTAAAAAAGATAAATATTCGGTTAAGAAAATAACAAAAACAATTCATTTTATTTAAAAAAAAAAAGGACTTAAAGACATAAATAACTAGGTATCTATAACTATTACAATAACTATTTATTATCAGTCATTTCGTTATTACGTAGGAACAAAAATAATCACAGGTAATTCATTTTTTTTAATAATAATTTAAAAAAAATTATGAACAAAAATCACACACATAGTCTTCCATCTGTGCTTCTTCATCTTCAAGTGTTTTTGTGGACAGTTTGGTACAGGACAAATGAAACCATCTGATGCAGTAGTCGCACCCGATATTCTTCAACGCATCATCTTCTGTGTCCGCGTTAAGCTCATCCTCGCATTGTCCACATATTTCTTTCTTGCGAGAAATCATCTCCGAAAGTTTAGGTTTTATCGATTTTTGTTTAGTTTGTTTATTTTTTCGTTGACTTTGGCGCAGGCTTTTGCGGTTGTTAATTTCTTGCCTTTTTTTCACTTTAATACACTCTTGATTTAAATAAAATTCTTTCCATTTCCCAGAGGAAATGGACATTGGCGCCCTATCTTTAGGAAATAAAGTTTTCCCTTTTTTGTTAGTTATGGGATCAGGGTATTTCAAATGCTTATCAAAGCTTGAAGATGGACTACTTATCGGAATATATGTTTCGGCACTGACTACTGCTGTACTCGTAGAACAACTTGGTCTATTTTCATTGGAAACTAGTTAGTTGGGATTGAGAATAATCCGCAATGACTTTAAGGCGAGGGCACAAAATTTGTAACTTTACGCAATAAATATGTGCTTACTGTTTTACTTTTAGAGTTTAATTTACAGAGGGTAACAGCTTAATTGATACAGGGCCGTTTAAAAGGTAGGTTTCAAAACTACCTACCTACAATGAATCACTTAAAATGTTACCCACTGGATACCTACTTACAATTTTGAACATCATTTAAAATATTATCTATTGCTTCTTCTAACACATCATCATCTACAATGTCATCCTTATTTGCTTGAAGGAATGATGAGGTAGCGTCGATATCGTCCAGCATTTCTAAGTCAGATATGGGAGGGTTTTCCAAAATAGCAATGGTGGCTCCAATCTATCTTCCAATTAAAGTGGTTGAGGATCCTGAGTCAACAGAAGTTTTCTTCGAGTTTCTGTGATTGTTTTTATCAGATTTTCAAAGTTAATTTCATTTTCTTTTAGCTCATTTTGAATCGAAAACAAAACTTTCTCTGCAACATCCACTTCTTCAATAGTAACTGCTGTTTGATGTTCAACGGCACTATTGAGATTTTCCAAGTTATTTTGGATGCATTTCGTGTAGTCAACGTCATTGGGATTGAATGGGAATATCCCACATTTCTTAAATGCATTCTGTATAATTATGGAACGATCAGATTTATCCAGAACTAGTTTCAACAGTTGGCAAAAGTTCGTTCTTGTAGCTGTTTTACCATGGTTTTCTGGTAAATTATTTCAGTCTCTAACAGTTTTCCTATAGTCACTTTTTAGCCCTTTAAAGGCTCCGACATCAGCAGGCTGCATAATGTGTGTTGTATTAGGTGGCAGCGAATACAAGATAATTTGGTTGTTGGAGCAGTAATCGCTAATGTGCATCGATATATGCGACTTGTGCCCATCTACTAAGAGAAGTACTGGCCTTTTAATTTGGTGCTGATCGAGCCAATTTGAAAAATCGTTTGCGATTTATTCATAAAAGGTTTCAGTCATCATCCAACCTGTTTCTGAACGACCAACAACCCAGTCTTTAGGCATGTTGCTCACAACTTTAAAGGGCACTTTTTGGTAGGGAAATACTATAACGGGTGGCAATGTTTCACCACTCACGCTGAAGACTAGAAGGACTGTCAAGTTATCTTTCTCATTAGCAAACTTAACTTGATAAATATTGCGATATCCTTTGGGTCCAATTACATTCCCAGTTTTTGGTGCAAGGCTAAATGATGTTTCGTCCCCATTGAAAATACGTGTAGGGTCATCCAATATGTCTCTACAGTTTTCTTCTATTAAATGCGCCTCCACGTAAAGACAGTAACTCGCTATGCCTTTTCAGGAAATTATAGTACCATTTTTTCCCAGGTCTATCATTTTTGAAAGGAGTTTTTCTTTTTTCGTCTTTAATTATCTTTTGCACAACATCTAATAGCTCATTTGATTTCTGGGGAAAACCACATTTGGCAATGTTTATAAGCCATTGAACGATCTGGTTTTCCTCTGACTTGGTAAGTACAGTTCCAGAACCTGGTTTTTTGAGCTCATCAACGGTTTTGCCCTTAATTCTGTCATGAAGCGTTGTGACTGGAACTCCATATACCCTACTTGCTGCCCTTATACCAATTGACTCAGTGCGGATATCTCTCAACGCGGCTGCTAATGAAGCCTCAGTATATTTTTGTTTTTGAGTCATTATTTGAATCGAGAATAGGAAACCATAAAAGTATCAGTTTCCTTATTCCGAACACCAACGAGTATGGTGTTCGAGAATAGGAACACTAATTTTTTATATGCGGTTTGTGATACAGAAAGAGAAACAAAATGTTTTCCAATAAGATAAGGTAGTAAACTGGTAAGAATTTTTTTTTTCAGAGTTGCCTATTTGCGAACAGTTGTGTTCGGGTTAGGAAACTCGGTAAAAATTAGGTTCCTTTTCCCGAACAGCCCAAAAACACTAGTTCAATTTTAATGTAGGTACCTACAAAACTTCATTAAATATTACAATTAATTGCACTAATATCATAAAAACACAGTTTAAATAACTTACCTGATCAATTTTGCATTAAAAACAACTTTTCCTAGACGTTCACTCACTCACTGAAACCCATAAGCAAACTATGAATTTTGTTGACATAAGATACATTAGTATGAATGCGATACTTATGGTAAGTGAAAAGGGAATATGCATACGTATAAGTGTGCTGTGACGGAAAGCAGAAACTGTAAATTAACGATAATATAACGGATTTTGCAAAAAGTGTTCGAGAACTGGGGATGTTCGGAAACAGGCGACTCTACCCCACTAAAACGCGTTCCTATTGACGAAAAAATGCAACAGCTTAGACGGAAAATTATTTTATTAACACAAAAGATTGCAAATAATACATAAAATTTATTATAATTCATTTTTGTAACTAAAAACATAAAAGAACAAAAATAAACGAATCGAAAAATTTATTTAGTGCAACATACAACTAGTTGAATTTTTTTAATGGTTTTTCCCGATTTTTATATGTGAACTAGCTGACCCGTGCTCGCCTTGCTTCGCCAGAGTTCCACTTCTCAAATTTAAAACAAAATAATTAGCGTTATACAAAAAAGTAGCTTACCCGAAAAAAGAGAAGAAAAACTATCAGTAATGCGAGAAACAGATTAACACAGCGAATCTGACAGCAACAGCAACAGCAACAGCGAATTTAGGATAAGCGCCAACGTTGATGTCCCTAACTAACTTACTTCTAACTTATATTATTCCCTCTTAATCTCATTTACATTCCACTTGTTATTGTTAGTTGTTAAAATGTATGCCCCATCCCTCTCAATCCCATAACCCATACGCGCCACACTCGCTCACTTACTACTTAAACTCAAACATCCCCCAGTTCAAATTAAAAGAAAAAAAAGGTGCAATTGCACTAACAGGTTTTGGCATACACATGAATCACTATAAAATCAGAATCACTATAACGCATTTTAAAACACAATCACAACTGAGTGTGAGTGCGACTCCCTCTCAATCTCAATTACAGATCTATCTCTCTCAATCCCATGCTCCATGCATCTCATTCGCTCTACTACTCAACTCATTATTCATTAATAGTAAAAAAAAACAACACAAAGCCCAAAAGTTGCATAAAAAAAGAGAAGCACACGGCAGAAAATGTATAGAGAGAGAAACAGGTTTTGCCGCACACACACACAAAATTTCCTCCACTCAACGCTGGAAAAATCCAACGATCTAGCTTCAATCGAACATTTTGCTTTTTTCAATTGTATTAAATTTATAGTTTATTGCTTATTGTTCGACTTCAGGATAACGTACAAAGATGATTTATAACTTAAAATCTTTGTACATTATTGAACTTTGTATTAAAAAAAATCCCATTTCATTTGGATGAGTGATTCCGAAGCTAGGAGCTAGAAGGCATCCGAGAATTACAACTTTTCTTAGATATCAGCTTGGATTTCCACTTCCGGACAGCGAATAACGGTAAAACATATCCTATGTTCAAATCTAAACAATTTCCTATGCAACTGTGAAAACCGAAATCAAATTCGTGCAGTACTTTTTGAATCTAATCTTTGCTCACAGATTACAGCCGGAAAAAAAGCTACAGTTTTATTATAGTAAGGATTGCCGGGACTCCCCCAAAAGACATTTTGATGATTTTGATTCGTTCTGACGTGTTCAATCATTGCGTTATTAAATTTTTGCTAATTAACTTAAATTTTTTACATAAAAAAAATTTAAACCTCTCATTAGTTCGGAAATTTGCTTTTTTCGAATGAAAAAATTCCGGATGGGGCTTTTACTGTATATTTCTATTTCCCACAAATTGCAAAGAAATAACAAAAAACTGGGCTTCGCAAAGAAATTATCGATTTCCAATTTTCAAATTTTCATATTGGAAATTGAATTAGTCGAATTAAATTGCACATCAAGTTGCCAGATATAATTATGTCATATTTTGGCCTATTTTTTTTTCTTAAAAAACGTAAAAATGAAAAAATTAACGCCTTTTACAGTTTTGGGCTACATATCGTTTTAAAAATTTTGTGATAATTTTGTTCATTATTCCTTCACAAAACTAAAACTTGGCAACACGCTTGCAGTGAAGTGACATCAAACAGTGGTTCAACTTGCACGCAAACCAATTTATTTTGCTGACCTTTTGATTTGACACATGCCACAGAAGCCAATTGCGGAAAATAGAAGTCAAATAAAATCCGCAGCGCGCTTAGGTGAGATGGGTAAGTGGGAAAAGTACCCAAATTTTCCACGATTTTGGGCTAGATTTTTTGATGTGTAAACATCTAAGCGCGCGTTATTGGAATCTGGTGGAGTAATTCCACACATTTAACTTGCGGGGACGGAAATGCGTCACTGTGCTTTATCATTGCATACGTTTTTATCATTGCATACATTTATGAGCTGGGGCATATTAATTTTATTTCTCCATTTCGTCGTTGCACCGTACTCAGAAGAAATTTCAAGAATTATGCAGGGAGACCAATGATCATAAGCGGAGACTTCAATTTTAATGTTGCAACTCCAGAAGCTCAAGTATTTATTGATTTTATGCAAGACAAATTTAATCTTCAAATGAAGTCCAACCGGAAAATTTCAACAACACGATATGGAACAACCATCGATGCTGTCTTCGTACGGAAAGCTCGGATGTTCACGTATTAATATAATGATATCTAAACAGCAATAGTTAAACATTGACTTTGAAATTCTGGATTCCGGATCTGAAATTCTCTCATCTTGTGATAACTCGTCAAAAAACGCTTCATTATCTTTCGCCTTGTGTTTTTAAAAACAGATGTTGTTACCCTCCACTCTTTTGCTAAATCTTTGGACACATTTAGCAAACTATTGAATGAATTTTGATTTCTTAATTCGTACAGTCTATTCAAAAGATTACTTAATAAAATACTAGTTTTCTGGAAGTCATTATTTTATATACTACTAGCTGACCCGGCAAACTTCGTTCCGCCCAAATTTGTTAATGTAGGTAATGAAAATAATAATTCCGAGCATGCACAATGCGCTTGCTAATTTATGTAATTCGGCCAATTGAAATGCTTCATTCAAAAGTTATATTAAATGCAATAGAAATAAATGACGTATAGCAATGTTGGTTTGTTTCAATCAAAACGCAATGATTTTGACGTTTCGGACAACCTTCCGCTTTTCACTAAATTGACCATGTGAGAAACATGGTAATTCAAGATTGATACTACAAATGCACAAACATCCATCGATTATACTTGCAACAAATTATTTGTCACAGTGAAAGTGAGACGCACAGGAAATTTAAGTCGCTTAAATACGAATGGCAAATCGTTCTAAATAAGCGGAATCTGCGGAATGAGAGTGTTTGTTTTTGGATATTCCACTCAAAATCGTCACTTGCATGACATTTGGTTTGGGATCCTTCACCAACAAATCAAACGCGTTATGTTACAAAGTCTCGGTGCATTGAGGTTGCGCAACAAAATTATAAATGAGCCCGCTTTCCATATTGTATAGACGTAAGCCCGGAACATCCAAAGAATTCAAAAATTCAACTAATCCCCATAAAGTTTTGTTTCCACGACAAAAAGTAGTATGCGTCCTTCCTTGGGCCGCTGCGAATTTAAACCAAAAATCATAAAAATTGAGGGATTGGTTCCCGAGTTATGAGTGCGCACAGTCAGTCAGTCAGTCTTTTTTATATGTAGCTGTACCCACCCGGCTTTGCTCATACATTTCGTATTAAGTTCTGCTCACATTTAGCAAAGTCCTTTATTTGGACAATGTCCATTAATCGTTTCAATGCTTCCACAACCCGTTCTCCTATCCCGCTTATGTTTTGCAAAATATCATCTATAGGGTCCGAAACAATAGTATATGTATTTCAATCTCAATCCACAAATTTCAATCAACTCGGTAGAGCTGTTTCGAAAATCGGCAACAGCGCCACCTATCAGGTCCAAAAGTATCCTATCCTTCAAGTGGGAACGAAGAATATACATCCACAAAATTTCATTGAAATCGGTTGAGCAGGACCTATCGGGTCCAAAAGTTTATCTTTTAAGACTGCCTAAGCATGAAATACACCAACACGAACAAAACAAAAGAAGAATCATACAATTTGGCCCAGTAAGAACATTTTTCGTGGTTATGTTATTTGTGCCGGAATTCGAATGGAAATGTTACTTATTTATTTAAATTTGATTAAAAACTAATTTGGAGTTTTCGTCGAACAATTGTACAGCTAAATGATATATGAATTACTGAAATGTAAAATTCAAAAAAGTATAGACAACCAACGCCAATTATATTATTACAATTTAATGTTTTTGATACAAAATTGATATGCAGGGAAATCTTACTTGTCGTAAATATCTCCCAGCGCCACCTATCGGGTCCAAATTTTGGCAAAAGCTTTCTATTTTCTTAAGTGTTATATGGTGTAAATTTGAGCCAAATCGGTCCATAAATAATAATTTTCAAAAAAGCGACCCCAGCGCCCCCTATAGGGTCTAAAATAAACATAAACCATCCGGAGCACCAAACAAACATATGGTGTGAATATAAGGGGGATAGCTTCATTGGTTCAGCCGTTATCGTCGGTCATACATACGCACGAACGTTTTTATATATTAAGATAAACTATAGTATCGATTTAAATTACAAAACACTTCTGCCCCTCTACGAGCATAACATTACGATTTGCCCATTCGCCATTGCATAAACATCATCTTACGACCGATGAAACATATTTTACCCATTTATGTGCGACAGTTTTGCTAAAGGAACAATAATCCAATCGACCTGAATTACCTGCCGGAATATAAAATAACTCAAATATGACATTCTCGGCCATAGAACACAACATTGTCGTAAGTAGACAGATTGTCACAGACATTTGCGCTGATTGACATAACAAACCGCGACAGAATCCATTGTCAGTGACATGACAACGAGGGCGATAACTTGCGAATTATCGCTATTTTATACATCGAGTGGCAAGGCGTGGTCGCAGTGCGATTTACTGGCGCTGTTGTCATAATTACATACGTGCAGGCCCACCGCCACACCGCTACATGGCGAAAGTCCCGTCGATTTAATTTACAACAATCAAGTGGTAAAGAGAAAAAAAAAATTAATTTGAAATTATAATTGACTTCAACGTGTCACCTCTCCGTGTGTCAATTCAATTGCGGATTTACTCTCCACTAACACCGTTAGATTGCACAGCACCAACCACCAACCCGAATGGCGCAGCTGTCTCAAACGAATGGTATTTTGAAATGCGCAGATTTACATGGGTGTTGAACAGAATGCTGGACAACGCGCACGCTGTTAAACCGATTGTTGAGCTATCGAAAAGGGTGTACTACCAGACAACCGCTATTCGCAAAGGTATTTCAATCTCGGATGCAATACGCGCCACTGCTCGTTAAATGTCGACTAATTAAGTGGTTTTAAGAGACTTTAATGGTACCGTAAGGCACTGGACGTTTTCTGATTGCTGACACTGCGCACTGCGGGAAGTGCACGGAAACGGACTGCGATTGCATTTCTTGACAACTGTCAGTAAAGCTGGCGGTTATTGTTTTTGGGGGTGTTTAACGCCAGTTTATGACACAACATAAAAAATGTTGTGCTCGTTTTTACGTCTAATTTGAAGGTTACAATATAATATTTCCAGCGTAAACTGAGTGAGGTCATTCACGGCAAATTTCCAATTAACAAAATGGACTGGAGTAATAAAGAAAATGAATTATAAGTCTGATTGTCAAGTGAATTGGAAATTGGAATTCTTGTTTTGTTTTTGAGGCTTAATGTCAGTCTGACATGCTGTATGCAGATTGATTTACGATGCAGTGAAGCGAGTTTTCTCCCACCAAGGCAGTGACAAGGTCCCGAGATTTACCAGGTATTCATGGAACGATCTTTAGATTCAGACAGAGGGTTTATCAATAGCACTCTGTGACATAAATAATGTCACACTTTGCAGTTATGTTGCTTAGCTAGATTAAAACGCCGAGAATGGAAGAGCATCAGATGGATAAACACTCAAAGTAACAGGTCTACAACACTGTACTTATTCCTGGAAGTATTTTCTGTAAAATCTACGCGTCTTTGAATTATTTTTAAATGGATGCTTGCAGAGTCCCAAACTTGGTAGAACTGTAGGGGTAGAGGGATAGACTGCCAACTGTGCGCCTTCCCGATTTACCTGTCAAATTTGTGGGCAATTTTAAATGTTTTCATCATCTGTGAATAAGTGTACAAAATGGCCGCGTGCCAATGTGACTGCATGCAATTGTATGCGTTTCCATCTTATTTTAATAGGCACGCATACTTTGCAGACAGCTTTCAAGCAACGTGCTTGTTGTTTAGACAGCACCGTCTGAAACAGCATTTGGAGCGTGTGCTTTTTACCCGACTGCACACAGGGAGGGTTATGGGTTTTGCGCGTATCCTATGTACGTTCCTACGTGACGCCCTGTAGCCTAATCGGCTTGACCGATTTTAAAGAGTGAGGTGTCACTAGATTCGTATTCTTCCCCGGAGTGTCATAGGCTAAACCAATAATTATAAAAATATAAATTAAGAAAAAAAAACAATTGTCACACAAATATCAGTAACTGAGATTTTTTTTTTACAGTCTGTCGGGTTTTTTGTTTTTTTTTAATTACTTACTATTATTACCCGACTGGACACAGGGAGGGTTATGTGTTTCGCGCGTATCCTATGTACGTTCCTACGTGACCTCCTGTAGCCTAAACGGCTTGACCGATTTTAAGGAGTGAGGTGTCACTAGATTCGTATTCTTCCCCGGAGTGTCATAGGCTAAGCAAATAATTATAAAAATATAAATTTAAAAAAAAAAAACTAAAAAAAACAATTATCACACAGTGAGAAATGTCAAGAGATGGAATACACTGAACTGTGGAATAAATTACTTTCTGATGTATTCACAATCGCGGTCTTGTGGAGTGTTAGGCCCGATTCGCCAGGATGTTCACCATTTTCCTGTGAAGACGATAAAACTTACGTTAATCCGGAATTTTTATTTTTATTGGACCGGGCGGTTTTTTCCACTTCGGTCCATGCAAAAATAAAGATTCCAACAATAACTAGTGTCACCTCCTCCAAGTCAGTCTGACATTATGCAAGCGTTTGATAAAGTGCTAGTTGATATCTCTGTTTTGTTTTTCTTATCTCAATTTGGGGAGAAATCTCGTGAATCGTGTCCTTAGAGCTCGATTTTGTGTCAAATTATCCGGGTTACTGGTGAATAAATCCTTAAATATGTACTACAAAAAGTGAACTACTGTGATCTACAAAATTGGGTCGGCTATCAAAAAAATGTTGAGACTCATTGTGGCCTCATTTTCGCTGTTTGTAACACAAAAAATTACGAGCGAGAATAGTTTTTGAGACTGCGAAAAACGTAACGGCTGCCCGGATTTCGTTCAAACTTCGGATTTGGAGTTATGGGCTTACGTTTCCCATTAAGAAAATAGGCTACCTACTCATTTATCATAGAGTGTCTGCAGTCATGAATTCAATTATTTTAATTGAAATAATATTATTTTTTTGCATAACCATATCGAACACTATTTGAGACCGGCAAGAAATAGATACCTAGCTCGTCGGAGGCGGCGCATATTTTTGACAGATTGTCTAGGTAGTCTCCGATTGTCAATCAGTTATACTTAAAAGTGTCTTCTTGTAATCTTTTTAAATTTACAGTCAGTCGGGTTTTTTGGTTTTTTAAATTAATTACCCGACTGCACACAGGGAGGGTTATGTGTTTTGCGCGTATCCTATGTACTTTCCTACGTGACGCCTTGTAGCACAAACGGCTTGACCGATTTTGAAGAGTGAGGTGTCATTAAATTGGTATTCTATCCCGGAGTGTCATAGGCTAAGCTAAACAAATAAATATAAAAATATAAATTAAAAAAAAAAACAATTGTCACACAAATGTCTTCTTTACAGTCAGTCGGGTTTCTGTTTTTTTTTTTTCACTTAACTTTTTTTTAAATAGTGTTTTTGGGTCGCTTTTTAAACGTTTTAAGGCTGTCTTAAAAAAGAATGTAAACGTTTTAAGCCGTTGTTCTTCATTTGCCACGTGTTTTCGCGCAATTATTGGTAGCGGTAGCGGTTTTTCTGCCTATATTATTTTTGTGCATATACCGATATTGGATTTTGTGCAGTGAAATTCTGGCACGTACCAATTTAATTTTTAACACTTGCGACTTCTATTTATTTTAAATTATTTTATTGGTTTTTGACTTTTTGTGAAATATGTGATGGCTGCCTCCGGCCTCACGTTATCTTTTACAATTTTTTTTTTTCTTAAGCTAACCTAACCTAACCACTTCTTCCGCCGAAAAGTAAAGCCCCATCTATTAGTGTTCCTTAAACATCGATAGTCTAACGATACTATCGAAACGCATATATATGAACACATATTCAAGCAATGTAGAAGTACATACTGATGATAAAACCGGTGAAACATGTACGTAAAAGAAGTACTTCATTTCCACTGACAAAAGATAGGCGATTGGGCAAAAACTCAGTTATATACCTGCTGTACATAAGAAGTAAAGCACCCATCTCCTTCTTACTTATTAAAAAATGTAGCACCTTTACATTCAAGTAAAGTACTGATATTCATACGTCAAAAGTACTTCAGTAATAGGAGTACTACTTTTCTACGTATAAAGATAGGCACCTTTAAGTAAAGTTAAGATTAGACTGTATGTCAAGTGGTCATAAAATGCCAATTTCTGATAGTTCTCCTGTCAAAATATGGTCATATCATCGGCCCTAGCGAGGTATCCGTCGGAACGGAAAATTCTCCAATTTTATACGATTCGGAGGATTTTTGCTGCGAGGTTTTCTTCGGAACAAGTGTTCGGAGAATTTTTTAGACATTTTGTAACGCATATTGGCGAATTACGTTGAAGTGCGATGAAGTGCATTTTATTGTTAAATGTTTGAAAGCTAGGTTCCGATATTCTCCAACAGAAATTAGTTGCGGAATTCGTTTATGAGTGCGGTGCGTCATCGCAATGCGAGTCTATTTAATACATTTCTTGACCACAGCTGCTTCGGTATTCCAATATTTTGCAGTGTATAGACATCGGTCTTGTCTAGATATATGTACATCTGGTTTATGATGCTGCAAACAATAACAAAACTTTGGCAAAAGAGAGGTAGGTAACCTCTTTACTGCAAATTGAAACTACAGTTTGATACACTTTGTATGCAAGAATGAAATATGTATGTTTTTAAATGTTTTATTAATAAATTGTGGACAAATTTACAACCCCGTCCTTAGAAAACCGTAAACATATAAAACTATCGATACTATCGATACTATCGATAGTTTTATTCCGAAACTATCGATACTATCGAAATGTAAAACTATCGATGTTTAAGGAATACTACCATCTATCTTGTCATAGATTTTACTTGGCCCATCTGCCCTGTGGTTTGTGGCGTACCTGAACAATGTCAAAGCTGAAACACGAAACAGCAACTATCTATTTTCTCGCTCTTTTTGTATAGAACTCAACAAATTTCTGTTTTTTCTCCATCTTGGATTGATTGCGTTTTTACCCAAAAAAGTCGACAGATGGACTTATCTTCGTACTCGTTTTTTTTCCAAAGTTATATTTATTTTAAAATTAAATAAACATTTTTTTGTATTGATAAAACTAAGAGTTTTATTGAAATTTATGTAAAACTGCGTCAAAGAAGCAAACAAGCAGCCCCATAAGTTAAATGAACCTCCGTCATCTATGTGTTGATTGCTACAGACAGTTCTATTTCTAGAAATATTGGTCGGTCATTTGTTGGAGCTTGTAAAGAAATCAATTTACGGGGCCTTTTTTAAGCCGTTTTAGAGCGGTTTTGGGGATTTTGTAATGTGCTTTAAAAACATTTCTTGGAACGTTTTTGAGTCGACTTTTTAGGCGGTTTTTGTAGTCAATTTTAAAGAGTTTTTTTTTAATCGATTTGTAGGTGGTTATATGGTGTACATATTTGTTGCTAACATTTTTGACCTATTTTCGAAGAGTATTTTTAAGGCGTTCTATGGAGTTTGTGAAGGCGATTCTTATGTTATTTTATAGGCGGTTTTCAAAGTGATTTGTAACCGTTTTTTGGTAATTTATTGGTGATAGTTTTTGACCATTTTTCAATGCTTATTTGGCCTTTCGGGCGTGTTTTTCAGGCGTTCTAGGCTAGTTTTGAATTCGTTTGTAAAGCGTTTTTAGGTGGTTTTTTTTTCAGTTTCTTTGTTGGCCGTTTTACGGGAGCGTTTTTAAAGTATTTTTTTGGAAACAACTTTTGGTTTGTTCTTTTGGGTTTTTTTTTTTAGTTTTCGAGATGCCTTTCGGTGCGTTTATTCTGAGCCTTGTTTTATTTTTATTTTTTACAGACATCGACATGGAAGAAATAGGCAATATTTTTTCCAATCTTTTGCTTACAAACTATTGAACCGAATGCAATAAATTTTGATCCTTAAAAAGGAGAAATGCCCCTATTCCGAGATAATGATCCAAAGTGCATTTCCCTTATCAGACGTTGTAATGAAACAGCTCAGCGTAGTCATTCAAATGTTTCCGAGGCGAATCCAAAGAAAATCGAATGCTAATTTTGTACATATTATCAGATTTGTATGCCTCCTTGTCGAGAGATGTCTTAGACCACTCGCTCAGTAATCTAACACGGTATCTAGATTGTAGGGTCGGAGAACCTTCAATGAGCTCTGGCACTGCGGCTTCTTAGAGTGAAATACACATCTATTTAAGTAACTAAGCCACTGCGCACTTTATTTAAGGCGAATGAAATTTTTTGACATATGGAATGAAAGGATGCGAGGATATCAGTTTTTCTCGCTTAAATTATAGGGAGCAGTTCCCCCCGGCAATGTCTGGCAATAATTATTTGCCAAATTCAAATGGACGTACGGTTTTCAAAGGACAAGAACTTGTTAACCAACACATTTTTTTTTTTTTTTTTTAATTATAGCTATTTCTGCAGTAATTCATCATCAGACTCCATAAGTGATCGCGCTTGAATTCTGGCAGTCAATTTTCTCTTGGAAAGGCACAAATATTGTTTTCCGCTGTCAGGCAGTGAATCTGCACGTCCCTCCATGGTTATTTGGCAAAACGCCTACCACTTGCTTCAATTTCCTATACGTACATTGAGCACTATTCCCAACACAAATAACTCCACATCGATCAATGTAGGTTGTACCTAGAGCGGTAAAGACCTCTTCGACTTACTGCAGAGGACCACCTCGGTAAAAAGGACATTTACTGATGCTTCTGCAATAGTGATGGACTTTAACTCATCTAAAAAAAAAACTCCCGGGGGACTGACATTCGCCATCCCGAATAGGATTGCACCTAGTCTTAGGCCCTAGTTATAGCTTTCATTGAAATGCATCATTGAAAATTTTGATTTACGATTTTAAGTCGATTAATCAAACAATATTGGATTTAGTTGGTATCAAAATAAAGCTAATCAGTTGTGGAATTTTACGAAAATAATAACTTAATTCTGGTTAAAACTTTTCTTTAAATCCACTTTTAATATTTCACTGATTGAAATTGATTTCATCATTGAACATCTGATTTTCGTTCCTCTTATTTGGAACCCAATCGTTTCACTGATGTGTTCGATTCTCTTTCTGTTCTCAGCTTGCAGTTATGCTTTCAATGATCAAATCCAACCTCGAAACCTAAAATAGTTTATTGCAAGCTTTTCTTTTGTACTGTAACTTTTTCTTCTTTTTTATTAAACTGAGCATTTTCAATAATAATAATACCATTTTATTTCTTTTATGCAATCCCATAATTCCGATTATTAAACAGTTTTACTTGCTTTCCGATTTTTTGAATTTTCTATGTTTAGTTTCACTGACAGCAACTTTTCAATGATTGCTATAACTGACTTGTCAAAAAAAGTAAACCATTATTCCACTGATTTGTTCCAATGACGCATTTCAATGATAGCTATAACTTATGCCTTACGACTAATCAGCAATTTATTTTTGAATTATTTTTGGAATTTAAGAGAAAGATCCGCCGTTTGTCGGGTTTCTAAACTTGTTTGAAAACAATACCTACCTGATTTCTTAGCCCTAGCTAAAACTTATAGATCGAGAGGTTTTATCCGTCTCAATCTCCGGATTACATTGTCATTATTTAAAAGTTCTGTTATTTCTAACTATGTTTACGTGGTTGAGAAGCCTACTACTGTGCTTTCGAGCAACTTTCTTAACCTCATCTTCAACCATTTCAACATTTAGATCTCTATGGAGATCAGCGTTACGTATGTACCAAGGTGCATTGACTATGTTCCTTAGTACTTTATTTTGGAAGACCTGAATTTTTTGTAAATTTGTTTGGCACGTGCATGCCCACAACTGGAGACCATAGGTCCAAACTGGTTTGAGAATTTGCTTGTATAGCAATAACTTATTGTAGTTGGACAGGGATTAATATCTCCCAATAAGCCAATATATTTTACTGTATCGCATGTTCAACTCATCTTTTTTTTTTTTTTTACGTGCGCTTTCCAACGCAGTGTTTGAATATTCCACCATATTGTTGTTAATGTAGACTGGAATGTACGCTTTTATACGTAAAATTAATATGGACTGTGGACTGACTTAAGGTCATTTAATCTAATCTGCCACTTTTAAGTCCATTCTAAGATACGGTTTATTGCTACGGCAAGTACAGCAGTGTCATCTGCAAAAGTTGCTATAGTGATTTCTCCGCTTTCAGGCAGATCGCTAGTGAATAAAGGTAAAGCACTGGCCCTAAGACACTGCCTTGCGGTACACCAGCTTTAATCTCTCTTAATGTTGAGTATTTTGTATTTTGTTTAATTCTAAAGAATCGATCTGAAGACTCCAGAATTGTCGAATACTGTTTCGGCAGTTGTTTTTGTAATTTCTGTATCAGTCCTTTGTAGTTGTAGAGTGCTTATTTCTAAATCTAAATTGGTGATTTGGGACTAGCGATTTTTCATCGACTATTTTTTGCAGGCGTTTTACCAGCATTTTTTCATATAACTTTGACAATATTTGTAGTATCGATATTGGGCGATATGAGGTTACTTCGCTTGGTGGTTTGCCGGGTTTTGGTATCATTATTACCTCCGCAACCTTCCACATACTTGGCACATATCTCAACTTAAATGCAGCATTTATTATCTGCGCTAGTTTTTTTTTAGACCTTTTAATGGGAATCGTTTTAAGATTTCCCCTGGTAATCAAATCAAACCCTGGGCCTTTTTTATATTTATATTTTCTTTAATTTCTTTGGCAAGTTCTTTAGCTGTTACCGATCGAATTGGTCGATCTTCTTCGCACCTTTCTTCGATTCATTGGTAACAATATGCGGCAGCTATAACTGATTCCAAGTGAGCTAGAACTAGAACACCCCAAGTGGATATATCTACTGAGTAAACTGACTCACAAAAGGTAGGCCATTGAAAATGCGTTCACTTTTAAATGTTGTGCAACCACCCCGATACAGTAAATATACCGAGCAATTAGCTAATCGTTCGCATGTTTATTAGTGCACATGTCCACACTCGCAAGACATATGCGATCACTGCATCCGCTTGGTAATGATAAACATGCTCAGATTATAATCGCGTCTCATATCATTTTGCCGCTTGGGCAAAAATTAAAAGGCTTAAGTGGTTAATTAAGAGTCCACCCCCTCGCACAAGAATTCACAAACATTCATGTTAAATGTTGACAGAGAATTTAAATGAATGCCTCAACGGAATTCTTTCGAGCGCAATTCGCCCTCACTCTCATAGCTGACATATACCTACTTGTCAATATACAACCCAACTGCACCAACACCACGCATAAAAATCAATCAAACTCATTTCAGGCGCACCCGCACCGCAATGAATCTATTAGACAGACACCTGGCGAATCAGTCTCCCCAACCAATTAGAGATCCTTCGCTCATGCCCACAGGCTATATGCTATTCATTAAACTATCCGAACGATAGAAACACGTATATCGAACAGATAACGCCACATCAAGCTGGAATCGACGTGGAAGCTATCCTAAATCATCCACGATCCACGTACTACCAAGATAAATGTGTAAATTAATTTTAATTAGTGTTATTACAAAGCTATGTTAAATACATACCCATACCAGCACGTCCGTACTGCAGTGCACCATGGTGCACCGGTCTAACCCTCTGCAGTCTGCACACCGCTTCACTTTGTGTACCACATCTGGCTGAATGAACGAAGGCGTGCAGCAGCAGCAGCAGCAGCAAGAGCGCAGCACGTCTTTAAACAGAAACCAAAACCATGTAACAAGAGGCCGCCCTGTGGAGATTCCGTAAACCAGAGGAGAACAGAACGCTGTCAACAAAAATCATGTTGCAGGAAGGAAGAGACCTCTATCCATGCTGAAGCTGGTCTTCCATACAAAGGTAGCCGAGTACCGAGTGTTTACTTTGTATTCATGAAATATTAATTTACAGCAAACTTCACGTGTTTCCAGTTTCCACTTGACTCGAGTTGATAAACTAAAGCATTTACCCCCGGCAGCCGGCAGATGCATATTAATTGAGACTGAAGCTCCTGTGCAAAGTTGTGCTTCAATGGAGCGCAAGGGAATTGACATCTTCACTTCGTCGGTTGAAGTTTTATATTGAATTGAAATGCACAGGTTCGCATTCCGGATGACAAAGTTGGAAGCCATTTCCTTTGGATCATCATTAGTCGCATTTTGATGCTTATTATGAGGAAAGTTCATTCTGTTGTCTTGTTGTTAGTAAATATTTTAATTACTTTGAATATTTTACAGGAAGAGGAGTCGAGAAGGAGTTAATTTTGAGGAAGCGAAGTTGCTAATAAGGCTGTAGGGAATCATTCCACTTCGTTTGAACGGTAGATAAAAGGAAAATAAAATCATCAAATAAAGCAGAAAAGTTTTCCTTCCCTTAGGCAATCGGGATTAGGACTAAATTGTCTTACTTAGTAGATGCAACATGCAGCAGACTTTTTTCAGTTTGAGGTAGTGTTTATCCAAGTTCTCTCAATTGGTCGAAGGAAGTGTTTTGACAAGATCGCGTTAATTGTCGTATGAGTTTTTACAAACCGCTTAATCCATTTGTGCGATTTTTCGGAAATAAAAGTGCGCCATAATGCCCGAAGTTACCCTACAGGTTTTTTTATTTTCATTTTTGCAGATCATCCCTATAGTTCATAGATTTCCATTACAACCACAATGTAAGCATCCTGTGCTGTACCTATGGATTACCTAGATAAAATAAAAGAAGTCCTTATACCCACTGTTTTCTTAACACGTCCCGACAACGGCCAATTATTTGAATTAATTGATTTTTTTCCTATGTCACCACAGAATGCGTCTAATTTACTTTAACAAGACACACATGCTTTCGCACATAGCAACACGGAAAACAGCTTGTAGGCAAACTCTCTTAATTTGGTTGAGTTGATTATTTAATACTTAATAGTTTACCAACAACCAACACTCAGAGAAAAGCCTGTGTAAACTTAGCCTAAATCGCGGTATAAGTCAACTTAGTCCTAAGGCCATTTTGAACTTGGTAAGTTCTAAGATAACTTACCTTATATTCTTAGGTAACCGAACTTTTTTAAACCTGTGTAAAATTAACCTAGTTTTTGGTAACGGTATTCCAAGTTGTCTAAGGAGTTTTACCTTAAATCTTGGATGAACTTAGCCTAAAATTTTACCTTAGGAATGCATAACTTTGTCTAATCAAAATTTTTTTAAATGTGTAAAATCTACCTTGTTTTTTTTTTTTTTTTTTTGGTAAAGGTATGCCAGAATGTGTAGGCGCAGTAGCTTAATTGTTAGTGTGTTGGACTACTAAGCGAGGGGTGTAGGTGCGAATCCCGTAAAAAATAAAATAAAAAAAGGACGGACCCTAGGCCTAGCTTCTCCCAACTTTTCGTTTTGTGCGAGTTTTTCATTTTTGGAACGAATGGAAGGGATCTACAATTTTATGCCGACTCCAAACAGGGCACTCATTCCGTATGTCGATTATCGCCAGACGATAGCGTTTCGACGATTGAACATTTGATTCACGTAAGTCAATAATCGTCGAAACGCTATCGCCCAGACGATACAATTTGAGCGATACCTAATGAGGTGTCGTTTTGCATTGATGTGTGTGTTTTGCAATTTGCTTAAGATTTTTTTATCGAATTTCATGAATTTTATTGTGAACAATTGACTTCGTAATTGTTTCAATGATTCCAAATACATTATATATGTAATATATCCGACATTTAAAATCATAAATTTTGTTTATTATAATGAGCTAATTTTGTGGCTGACTGTAATTGACATATTCCGTGAGCACTTTGTATGTGAGTGTAATTTGATTAAATGCTTTGTGTCAATTTGAAAAGTAAGCTGGAGCACCAAAAATGTTCGACGAGCTGCCCGAAACTGCTGAACGGAGTGAAGTCATCTGTATCACCTTTTCTTCTTGTTCAGAAATGTAGATGACTTCAGCAGGTCCACCCCCTGTTTTTTCTATGGACAGCAAATTTTGACTGCACTTTTTTTTGGCCCTGTACTTCATACCTTAAAATAATAGACAAGAAGTCATTAATACCAAACGAAACAACAATAAGTTTTTCCAAATACCTTTCTCCAAGCAGTCACGCTTTTTGTGGGCAGGCTATCGGCATTTAAAATTGCCGCCAACTCATCCCACATTTTATTTATCTCGTGCTTCCCTTGCACAGAATTGGGTTTGTATCCCTTTGCCAAGTCCGGATGAAGCTCCATAAATTCAATTAAAGTTGCTATTTGCTTCGGCGTAGCTGACCTTAATAAAAATATGTTAGACGTTTATTGTTATTAATCCAAAATTAACAAAGATTAATTTTTTACTTACATTTTGCAATTTATGGATCAATTCGCCGGCACCAAACACAAAAACCGAAATCGTTTAAGAAATGTCATTTATGACAATTACGATGACGCCTTGCGAGAATTCCAATTACAGTTTGTGAGCTTCTGGAAGATACCGAAAGTTCTCAAACTTTGTGTAAAATAAACAATGGACGACACGATAGTAGCAGAGTTATGTGAAGCAAATTAATAACGAGATCGTTGACTACTATCACGCGGACGATTATCGCTCTCAGAGTTACTGAATGAGTGCCCAGCTTATTGAGAAGCTCTTTCAAGACAGTTATACTCTCGAATGTTTGTCAGACGATCTCGGGAGGAAAAAACCCTAACCTCAACCTGAACCCCTCGCTTAGTAGTCCAACACACTAACCACTAGGCCACTGCGCCTGATAACCAATAAATAACAAATTTGAATGCCTTTCAAGAAAAGTAATAACCTCGACTAAAGTTGGATCATTGGATTTAACTAATGAACAGTGGAGATAGGAGATGTTTGTGTCTATCCCCTTTTTGCCAACATCACCTTAAATGTTGTACATATTTGATTTAGAATTAAGGCAGCCTTGTGGAATATGACCTTAGGCTTAAGATACATTAAACCAGTAACTAAGGTGGTTGATGAATGGTGATGAGCATTTAGGCGAAATTCCATCTATTGAGACAACCGGAGGTAAAGTCACCTTAGGTTTAAGCAGAGTTACGTATGTCCTTAGGTGGATAACACTTATTTGTATCTATCAAAGCCAAAAAGCTATCGATAACGTCGCTGCACAAAAGGAAGTATGCAGCCCACAGTCTTTTTCGATAGAAAAACGAAAGAGTTCGATCGAGGAAAGAGAGAAGTGCTACCTGAGGAAAAATACTCGAAAGTCTTACCGCAAAGATATGAGAAAAACCTTGCAAGGCAGCAAGACCCTAAGGTTGGTAAAGTTTGTTGGTTGGTCACACTCAAGTCAATACTAACCGATTATGATATTCATCGGGGGCAAGAGGTTGTCCTTTAGCCGTAGTAACCCTGTCTTCTACATACAAATTGTTCTGAAAGTTTGATGAATTTTATAAATCGCGTCTAGATAATTGTAGAAAAGCACCCAAAATAATTTATTTAGAGTGTTGAAGACCCTGGGTCACGAAACAGTTGACCTCCAATGCCAGCAACCTATGCCAAAATTACTAGTAAAGCTTCATCCATTTCATTCTAACCAGAGGTAATGAAAACTGATGATGATTTAAAAAAAAAAACAATCGGCCAGAAAATAGCTTATTTTGGTAGACATAGCTCCTTGGCTGTCAAAAAATAAGATGATACCTTCCACAGGTATTGCCCTAACCACAGACTCACGGTCTGCTCTTGTTACCGCCATGAGCTCCGCTTGGAAGACACTGCTAATGGTTTGGCGGGCGTATCCCGACCGCCATATTAGATCCATCTGTGTATACGAATGCGTCTATCTCTTCTTATTTCTTTGCTGGCGCTCTAGAAGGAGCTTGTAATTTCGAAGTATAGCCCGATGTAGTCCGTGGCTGGTTCATGGCCATGTATTTCTATTTTGAATGGCCCGTTTTATTAAATTTCCAGTCTGCGGATTAACTGATTCTCATGACACTAACGGCTACCGATGGTTGCATAACAATTTCTAGTGAGAGCAGGTTGAGGATAGCCTAGAGTTGGAGTTGTTCTCCATGAGCTGCTGGTGGCTCTGATGCAAGATAATTGTTGAACTTTTGTAAAAGCCTTTAAGTAATTGACCTTTTTGATCGCCGGTAAAGCTTTACGCCTAAATCCGGCCACTAACTCAGCTCGGCTATAAACTCCGAAAAAGTCAACACATCCGAAATGAAGCTATGAATTACCTACGCTTGGCAGTACCTTTTTCTATGAACGAGAAAACTTACGTGGTCCTTCGAGCCGGATCATATTTCATCACTGTAAGGCCATCTGTCATCTAAGATAACAAAAAACGACAGCTGTAGGTATACTTGTACTAGGAGCAAATACAATAACTCCAAGTCAAATTCTCCTTTGGCATAATGACAGGCGGAACCCTGCGGTTAAACTTACTTAAACTATAGATCTCTTCTGTGGGATTATTCGTGTAGGGTTCCTTTCAAAGTTTCACAGCACATGTAGACTTTTCCCATTCGGGTCCTCTTCACATTCCATTTTTATTCCCATTTACGAATTACCGGAAGTTCTTCAGCGAAAATCTTTCTCCTTAGTTCACGTTTTCACGGCCAATTTTCAGGACATAGATAACATCGTTAGTAGACCTCCCCTTCTGTGCGGCCAAAAACGTGTGGAATGTTAAACGTCACGAAGTTCCCAGCCTCACCTATCGTACGTGATATATACCGAATTCCAATAAAACACACACGCCTAGTCATTGATTTCATGCTTCATATTTCCATTGCATACTTAATGAAACAAAAACATGGAAAAGACGTTTTCAACTTATTTATTTTCCTCCCCGTACACCCGCAAGGTCGACCAGGGCGAAGCAGGAACATCCGGAAGAGAAAACATCTCTCCCCACCGACATGGTATTCACCTTCATGCATTAAGGCGATTCCTTTTTGCCTCAAAAAAAAAATCAACTCATTGAAATTCTGATCACATTCCAGATCCAATTGTTCCAGTGATTTCGATTCATTCAGCTGAACTCACCAACCTTAAGTATTTGCCATGTCAGCCACATGTGTGTGTCAGTGTCAGAGTAGCAATTGCCTAGAAATTGGGGGAGGCTAAGTAGCAAAATCAATACCTTTGCCCCCATGCCCATAACCCAATTCGAATATTTGTCACAAAACAAACCAGCAAATTGAGCATTCAATGGAGGTTACAATTTACAAAATAGGATATCCGGCATCCGCTCGGCATACCTTTTACTGGCACAAGGTCCGGCAATAATGAAAAACCCTATCCCAAAGCCGACCGCCCCTCAACTCCCAATCAACTGATAGTCGTCGAGTAGTACCTTTCGTCATCGTCGTAGTCGGAGAAACCGATTAGATACTCTTTATTTATGACAAACATGTCAGCTCGATTGTTGGCAATAAATTTAGGGTTAGGTTTGCCATAGCAAATCACATCGGGACTATACAATGACAATTTGTTTCCTTAATAAAGATATCGATCATCGCGCCGCGCACGTGATTTGACACAAATGAAGCTAATAAAATATTTTTATTACAACTAATAACAGTGGTTAGTGAAAAGTGAAAAGGAAAATCCACAACATTTGCTGTAATTAAGGCTCATGACTTTTGAATTATGACTTAATCCGCGTACATGTTGGTATTGGACCAGCCACCTGGATCGCCATTGCACATAAACTGAGACTCGGACAGCACAGACCACAAACGTGTGCAAAGACCATTTACTGGGAAATTTATGAATGTCATGGGGACAGTGAAAATCACAACCACACCTCGGTGACGATGACATTTGACTGACTGGGGCCACCATCGCATGGCGGCGTAAGTCACAAAATGACAGGTGGGGTTGTCAGCAGCTAGCGGAATTAGACGGACAGACTGAAAGTGAATGCGAACCACACACAAAACTGCACTGACAGGGCAGTGTCAAAACACATTGTTACGACAGCCTGGTTAGCCACACAGTTGGCTTTAACGAAAATTAATTGGCAATCGATTATGCAAATTTGATAAGCATTCTCTCGGTTGTGTGTAAGTTGCACGACTTTAAGGCGGGTGAGTGCAGTGAAATTGACAGTGACCACCTGAAATTGATGAGCTAGGTGGGTATGAAGAAGGCATCCTCCTGTAGCAGCTGTCAATTGGGCGCGGTAGTTTAAATTTCCATCATAATTATTTGCATAATTTGGAAAAGACGTTGACAGCTGGTGCAGCTAAGAAAAAAGAATCAATAATCGTATTAAGCAAGCTTGACTAACGGATGCGTCCACAACCGCAATTCTCCCGTCTGGTCGTTGTGCCCCTTGTCATTTTCGTTAGACCACGGGGCATAAGTGGAACTACTGTACGTGTTCACTCTGGAATAGTAAAAGTGAGTTCTATTTTTCTAATATAAACGAGAAAAGAACAAGACAGGAGACACCAAGTTATAAAGCAAGGAAGACTATAGAGATATAAACACAGGAAAGGTAAACTCATGTGGTATTCGATTGGGCATCCCCGGAGCACTTTTCTTTTATTTAGATCACTTTTTATGTACGTTTGGAACAACAAAAGCAATCTTCTCCAGATTTCAAAGCACTTTTGAGAATCTGGATTTTTTCTCAGATTTGCTTGAATTGGTATACAATTGCGTTTGAGTTCGGCAACTGGTGGAGTTTATTAACGTTTTCGTGAAGTTTTTCTACTGCAAAGATCATCGGGTGAATCTATTTTTTAGGTTATTTATGTATAAATATTTAGAAATCAATTGGACCAGGGCTACCAATGTACTTCATGTAGTAGATATACCTACTTTATTTATTTTTTATTTATTTATTTGTCAACAAAGTACTAGGCCTTACAAAGATTAAGAAAAAAAATTAAGTAAATAAATATAATTTAGAAAACAAGCAAGTACAAAACTAATTACGAACTGAGCAATACAATTATAACTGGAAATAATTAAACAAGATGGATTTTATTAATGGTATTGTCATATTAATGTCAATTAAAGACGCAAATTCATTATACAATAACATTAAACCATTTAAAGAGGAGGATCTTCCGTAATTCGTACGAGAACGAGGAATATAAAAGAATCTGTTATTACGCAAATTAAGTGATGGAACATTAAGACCCACAAGACTTAAAATATCAGGACAGTGAATCTCCCCAATAAGTATTCTGTGAAGAAAAACAACTCTTGATACCTTTCTCCTAACCTCAAGAGACTCGAGTCCAATAAGTTGTAATCGGGCTGAGTAAGGGGGTAAGTTATTAAAATCCGACCAAGGTAGACATCTGAGGGCAAACCTGAGAAATCTTTTTTGAATTGCTTCGATTCTTACTATATGAGTATTGTAGTATGGACACCAAACAATAGACGTATATTCCAGCAGCGATCGAACAAACGACAAATATAAAGTTTCTAGCGCATAGGGTTCGGTGAACACCCTAGCATAACGTTTAAGCATTCCCCATGCTCTATTGGCTTTATTTGTGATGTATTCATAGTGGTAAATATAGGATAGTTTACTATCTAACATAACACCTAGATATTTTATCAAATATACACGCGGAATAACACTACTTATGAAGGAATACGCGTGAATGAAAGGCGAGGAACGACGGGAAAAAGTAATGACCGAACATTTACTAACATTAAGGGACAAGTAGTTTTTATTGCACCACAAAACGAAGTCTTGGAGATGTGCATTCAATCTATGAAAACTATTCGGATCATTGCATGAAGAATATATTTTAAAGTCATCGGCAAACATCAGGATATTGCAATGTGGAACAAATATGACAACATCATTAACGAATAAAATAAATAAGAGTGGGCCTATATGACTTCCTTGTGGGACACCAGATGTTACAATGATTTCTTTGGATAAGTGTCCTCGAAACTTTACAAACTGGTATCTGTTACTTAGATAGGATGATAGCCATCTAAGAAAAACTGTAAGAAACTCTATACGTTCAAGTTTGTAAAGAAGAAGTTTGTTATCAACTCGATCAAACGCTTTACTGAAATCAGTGTAAATGGCATCGACCTGATTACCCTTAGATATCTCACTAATAACAAAATTTGTAAAAAGAAGAAGATTTGTAGCAGTGGATCTGTTTTTTTCAAAGCCATGTTGGTTATTGCAAATTAAATTTTTACAGAAAAAATTCAACTCATCAGTCACCAACTCATCAAACAGTTTAGGAATGGACGATTGTTTACAGATCCCTCTATAATTTTCAATATTATTTTTCCTACCGGATTTAAATATTGGTACTATAAAAGAATTTTTCCATAGGGAAGAAAAGATACCTGTCTTCAACGATACATTGAATATGTGGCAAAGTATGGAATGGCACACATTTTTAAAAAGCCTGCTGGAATACCATCGGGTCCAGGATTAAAATTAGGGGCCAAATTTCTAAGTTTACTGAGTATCATATCTTCGGGAAAAGCGATGTTACTAAAAATAGAGGAATGTGATGCACCTAAATAAGAAAAAAAAGTGTTCATCTAAAACAGAACTAGGATTAGAATATACAGATTGAAAAAATTCTGCAAAACTGTTGCAGATAACGCGGGGATCATCTATTGACCGATCATCATAGGAGAATGAAGCCGGAAAGCCATCACTATTCTTTTGTGAATTAACAAAATTCCAAAAAAATGTTGGCGATAATTTGATTTTGGATTCGACATCATTGATATAAGCCGAGTAGGCATGGTATATAGAAGATTTAAACTCGGTTCTGAGATGACGATATAAAGTATAGTCATCATTCGACATACTCGACCGCCACTTCCTATAGGCTCTATTTTTAAGAATTTTTAGTCTACGTGTTTCATCATTATCCCAAGGACAAATATCATTAATAATATTTTTAATTTGAACAACCGGGACAAAACCAAAAATTAAGTTCTTTAAAACGCGATAAAATATCGAGCAGAGTTCTTCAATTCCTAGAGTTAAAAATGGACTCCAATTAAAATTGTAAAGCTCATTACATATGTTATTATAATTAGCATTTTTAAAATCAAATTTGTAAGAAGTAGAAATATTTAAAACATTAAACTCTATATGACAAAACAAATATAATGAGGGATGATAGGTGTCTTCAGGAACCAGCGGAGTTAGACTTCTAGTAACATAAGTATCATCGTTATAATTTGAGAATATGAGGTCCAACGAGCGATTCTGATGGTTTTTTATTGGGTTTAGTTGAAAGAGTCCAATCGATTGAAAGCAGTCAATGATTTCAGCTTCAATAGGTGATAAGATATTGACATGAGTGAGATACGTACAATCAATATCTCCGGCATTCCAATCAATTTTGGGTTGGTTAAGGTCACCAAAGACAAAAAGTCTGTCAGAAGCGGATGTAAGATTTTCAACGTAGCGAATGGCATCCAAATATCTAATCACCACGGCAAGCGGTGTTCTGGGAGGTATATAGACACACACAATGAATACTTTTGAAGAAGTGAGATCAAATTTACTGCCACAAATTTCGATATCCGAGAAATCGTCAAGATTTAGTTCTTTAGGATTTAAGTCTTTTCTAATTGCTAAAAGAACGCCACCATTTTGTTGTATGGTTAAACTCTTTCGGCGGGACAGTCCCGCTTTTTGAATGTGTGTCCCGCTGTCTCCCAGACTTCAGTGCGGACAGCGAAATGTCCCGCTTTGGGCCAACACACAGATGATTAACAATAATAATGACGTCGTTGCTTAATGCAGTTCTCAGTTGTGACTTTTCTGTTGTATGTACAAGTTTTCACTCACTTTAACTCACCTTGACAAATATAGTCCACACAAATAAAGCTTGCTATTTTAAAATGTTCTTTTCTTTTCTTTTCTTTTCTTCCCTAAACACAACCATCCCCCTTTAACTTTGACCCTCTTTGTATATTCCGCATCATCACCGATGTAGCGTCCCGCTTTCAGGTGACAAAAATCTGGTCGCGTTTCACGTTATGTATGCATCTACTACTTAGCAACTTATTTCTACTTCGTTTGAATTAATTTGTATACAACCATCAAAATTTAATTATAATATGTGTTGTATTGATTCATTTTTGCAAATCAAAAAAGTCATTTGCTGGATCTGAATGCACTCATTGCAAGAATCTACTACAATTTGTCTTCAATTTGGAAAAAGATGTGTTTGAGGTGTTGCCTGACTTATATGCTTGCACTAGCTACTCTACCGCATAGCAGTGTAGCAGCAGAAAGACGATTTTCAGATTTAAAAAAAAATTAATAATCTTGATATAAGTACCGCTTCTTCCCTTTTACTTATAAGAGAGTTTTTTTCATTGTCCGCTATACTTTTTTCAAATCTACTTGGTTTTTCGGGCGATTTACTACGCTTTCTGGGCTCAACAAAGCGCGGCGGATCGCTTTTAATGGCGGAATTTAATTTTTGTATGTAAATAACTGGAAATCGAAATTAAGGCATCGCTTTTGATACGATCCGCCGCGCATTTGGGAACAACCCCCCCAAGTTATAATATACAAGGACTAGAAGACCCAGCCACGCGTTGCTGTGGCTAACGTCGATTGAATTTTTTTGATTTTTTTTTTTTTTTTGATTGGGAGGTGCCACAACCCGTTTTCCTATCCCGCTTATCTTTTGCAAAGTGTCACCTATAGGGTCCTAAACTAACCTATCTTTCAAACTGGAACCAACCACATAGGTACATCCACAAAATTCTATTGAAATCAGTTGACTGGTTTCGGAAGTCGCCAACAGCTCCAACTATCGGGTCCAAAAGCAGTCTATCTTTCAAACGGGAACCAACCATATACATCTACAAAATGTTATTGTTACCGGTTAAGTGGTTTCGGAGATCGAAAACAGTGCCACCTATCGGGTCCAAAAGTATCTAATCTTTTAAAAGTCTGCCTGAAATACATCAATACGAAAATAAGAATGATGAAAATCGATCCAGCGGTTTTCGAGTTATAACGTAATCGAATTTCACCCCGAAGCCCGAAGGAATTATATATACCTACTCGTATTATTATAACTCTTTTTTAAGTAATCTTCTTCTATCTTCTTCTTCTATATATATAATTCTTTCGGGGTGTAACTCGATGGTCACGTAACTCGATAACCCCTGGGACGATTTTCATAATTCTTTTTTTGTTTTGTTCGTATTGCTGTATATCAGGTTTTTATTTACTTTTTGTCGCGAAAACAAAATTTGGAGGGGATGAAAGAGGTTATGAAAGTTTGTATGGGGAAATAAACTTTGAAAAAAAAGAAATTGGATAGAAATCGAGTAGTGACACTTCAAATAAAAAAAAGAAATATTTTAAATTTTAAGGCAATTGTTGTTGTCAATTATTTTAATTATTTTGCAAGCAAATTGTTGTTGTCCACAATTTTGATTTTTTTTTTTTAATAGGTATACCTAAAAAGTTTGTTCTAATAAATTATGTTTACTATGTTACATTAAGTAATTTTTTGAAATGAAGTAGATAGGTACTTTGACAATACAACAAAAATTATTTAAATCTTTATTTTTGAATTATTTTGATATGACAGGCTTGAAAGTCGGCTCAATTATAATTTTGTTGCGCAACCTCAATCCACCGAAATTTTGTGAAGAATCTCAAATCAAATGTCATGGAAAAAGCGACGATTTCGAGTGAAAAATTCAAAGGAAATCATTCTAATTCCGCGAATTCGGCTTATTCAGAAAGATTTGCTATTCGTATTAAAGCGTAGCAATTTCCCGTTTCGCTATGATAATTAATAAGTCTCAAGGACTATCGCTGGAATTTTGTGGAATCAATATTGAATTCCCATGTTTCTCCTAAAGTCAAATGTATGAACTTCCGCTTTATACATCGTGTATCGTAATCGTAAAGGACATGTGCATAGTGCATGCTGAGTATTACATTAACGAATATGGGCGAAACAAAGTTCGCCGGGTCAGCTAGTAAACAAATAATTTGCAATAAAAAAAAATAATGCGACTACAAAGTTAGATATACACTATCCAATCTCTCAAGTTAGATCAAACTGCACACAGTATGTGCAAAATTTGATAAAAATCAGTTCAGTACCTAGTTTAGGTTTCCATCGCGGAGCACCCTGCGACACGTGATTTTTATTGTAGTTATAGTTCACTATTTTGGCTATAATGGCTGACACATAAGATACAGATGTATACTGTGGCGGGCTTTTTTGTAGGACTATTTAAGATAAACATTTCCATCATACATTACATATGTGTAACTCCAGCGGTTTTGGCAACGCACGCCAGAATAGCTCGCAGATGGTGGATTTGTTCCTACTTACTTGATATTTTGGACAATTCAGACAATATCTTTATAAATTGTAGCCTATATGTTATTCTGATGTATAAGCTATATTATTGTAAAGTTTCATTAAAATCCATTCAGTAGTTTTAACGTGAAAGAGTAACAAACATCCATCCTTACAAACTTTCGCGTTTATAATATTAGTAGGATTGTGGACAGGTTGGGTATTTTATTCGCAGCATAGGTGCTGATTGGATTGACGTGGTGGTGCCCAGTCGATGTAACTGCTTGTGGCTAATAGTCAGATAGGCGTATACCTTACGTGAGCTATTTGGAAAGTGCTTATGTCAGTGGGGATTTTTCACCGCTAGTAAGAAATGGTAGCGAATGATCCCTTGGATAAGGAACAACTTTGCCTTATAGTGCTACTTAGTAGCAACCGAAATAATTTTTACAAATTATCACGATACAATCGATCAGGGATCCCAATAATTTGTTTTCGGAAATTATTTTTAAAAAAGAATGCACTTTCAAAAGCCCTTCAAAACCACGTACCACAAAGTTGCACAACCAACTTATGTGACAGCACAAACTCCCATTTATAGATTCCGCAGTGTAAATTCCATAACTGAGGATTGAAGGTCCCGCTATGGAAATAACTCTGCACTTGATCCAGTCCCGTGGTGCATCATAAAATTCATATTTTACTGCGGCTGACTTAAATGGCTATTAATGGTCTCACTGGTCAATCGACGCTGATAAATTAATCCGCGCAACACCTATGAATGAGACCAGAGAGATCTTTCGTTCTTTTGCGAAATAATATCCACCAGTAGCGCAGGTAATTAAATCAGTCGCAGCGCACTATACGCTAATGCAAATAATGCCAGCAGTGATTAATGTGCCTCACCAATGTGGTAAAATCAATTTGAAAGCCTTTAACATGTTAATTTCAATGCGCACAGGCGTTCGTACACTAATACAACGAAGGTGGACCTCCTGCGGTTTCAGAACTCAAATAGAACGGCCTCAAGTGCTATTATAGATTTACGCATTAATAATCGGTTAGTTACGATTTTAATTGGTAGCAAATTGTGCGAAACTTGTCGGGCAGTTTTATATAATTTATTGGTTAGCTGGGCTGGTCCTGCTATCGCGTGTGTGTGTGTGTGCTTGCGTTGAAAACTATTTGCATTAGAAAATAAAATACAGACTCTAACGTGTGCTGCTGCAGGGTGCTTTAGCCGCAATTGGCCTATTACAATGATTGCAATAAAAAGCACTTACCAAATGTTTTGTAGTGCAATTTGGCAGTGGTTGTGGTTCCTATGTATGGTTTGTGAACAGCCAGTTTGAGCTTCGAGGGATGCACAGTGCTGATGCAGACTGGGGGCCCATTCTCGTTCTGTGAAAGAGTGAATCGAATAAATCGTTTTAACATTCGCTTTCACGCATTGCTTTCATTTTTTCGATTCACATTGTACTAAAATGCGATTCTCGTTCAATAAGTGAAAATATCGTGATGAATTCAATACCGCACACTGTGTTGCATGAAAGAGGCTTCTCAATTTTCAAACTCTCACTAAAAACATTCCCTTGCAAATGGGGTCGTGAAAGGAAATTATTCATATGAAAAATGTTGACGTTTGGTTTCACCTTTTCCTAGAACGAGAATCGAAATTGCGGTGAAAGGGTGAAAACATTTTCGTTTCACTTTTTCACAGAACGATGTATCGGTAGGTTTCGGGCTGTAGCTGACGGATTGCTTGGATGATATTGGCGTTAAGACTTAAATGCTTGAATCGTTTCCGGATTGTTGGCATAACATCGGTCCTTCACGGTTCCCCAGAAAAAAAAAAAGTAAAAAAGGCGGTGAAATCGCAGATCCGAGGCGGCCAATTGACATCACCAAGACGGCTGATAACAAGATTTGGGAATCTGGTGCGCAAAAGATTGTGACCCTGCATGAACCAGAGGTCGTCCAAATCCATGTCTTCAATTCCAGGCGGTCAACATGACTCTGTAACGCCCATAGTTAACCGAAACGTTGTTCCCAGTCACATTTTCGAAGAAAATTTTTCCAATGATGCCACCACTCCACAATCCGCACCAAACTGTCTCTGTGGATGCATTGGCGACGGGGACCATGAATATTGTCCACTAATATACCAGTACAGTTTCACAAACTTTTTGCACAAACAGCAGGCGCGGTGGGTGCTTCATTTCGGCCAAAACTTATTTTCAAAAAACGCACTGTTTAGGCATTAGGCTACGCAGCACTCACTTTTGAAATAAGTTTTCAATATATCCCAACGTTGTTCAAGCGCAAAGCGACTCATTTCGTTCCGCGTAGGTATGATACTGACTTTCTGTCAATATTTCGAGCGGAAAACATCAGTCAGTGTCAACTTAAGAAGGAACGAGAAGAGATACGGAGTTCTACTCACCTGTCTCACAACGCGAGCTATTCATATCGATATAGCTCACTCCCTGACCACAGACTCGTGCATTCTGGCAATTCGCAATTTTATGGCGCGACGTGGGACCCCCATTCAGATCTTCAGTGATAATGGGACGAATTTCAGAGGCGCTGAGACTGAATTAAAGAAGGCGTACCAAAGTATCGATCACGACAAACTTTTACGAACCTTCAAATCGGCCAATACCAAATGGACCTTTATACCGCCCGGATCTCCTCATATGGGTGGTAGTTGGGAGCGCCTTCTGCGTTCCGTAAAAACTGTTCTGAACCGAATTGCTCCAAGCCGAAATCCATCAGACGAGTTGCTGAAAAGTATGCTCCTGGAGGTTGAGAATATTGTCAACTCTCGACCTCTGACATACATCCCTATCGACAATGAAAATGAAGAAGCCCTTACACCCAACCATTTTCTTTTGAGCTCATCCAATGGTTGCAAGCCGTGGGCTGTTTTTGACAACGAGAACGAAGTTCCCAGGAGAAGTTGGTTGGTCTCTCAATGCTACGCTCAACAGTTCTGGCAACGATGGGTCAACGAGTATCTTCCAGTAATAACTCGACGCACAAAGTGGTTTGCTCCAGTTAAGCCTATAGAGAAGGATGACATCGTATTGATCGTGGATCCAGGAAATCCACGTAATTGCTGGCCAAAGGGACGGGTCATTGAAACGAAAATTTCTACTGATGGGCAAGTAAGAAGTGCTACTGTTTTAACTAAGTCCGGTATCTACGAAAGGCCTGCTGTTAAGTTGGCCGTTTTGGACGTCCGGAAGGACACAGAGGTAGGACCACCAGTGGACATACCAGGAGGGGGTGTTGCCCATGCACAGCTTCACTTAACAGCTTAACATTTTTTCAATCGTCAGTTCTTAGCGCCAAGCCACCGCCATTTTCCTTCAATCGGGTGAATGGCAACGAATGAAGAAACTTCCTTTTTGGAATAAAACCCCACCATCGACTGGACGCTTGGATTACAAGGCAGATAAGGAAAAAACTAATTTTGTAGCCCTTTGTACATTAAGAATAATTGAAGCGTTATAGGTTCGCCTTTCCCGGGAGAAGTATATATAAAAAAAAAAATAGTTATTATATAAATTTGATAACTTTCGTTTATTTTTATTTGTCG
Source organism: Cheilosia urbana (assembly GCA_946477585.1). NCBI lineage: Eukaryota > Metazoa > Arthropoda > Insecta > Diptera > Syrphidae > Cheilosia > Cheilosia urbana. Next base: position 123,651,525 of record OX297853.1, read on the forward strand.
GCTCAACAAAATTCTTCCCAACACCTATATTGACCTAACGAAAATCTACTAAAGTAATGATTATCTCCCTTCTCCCCCGTACCAGGAAATGGGTTTATTAGCAAATTTTAGTCATTTCTACACAATAGATAATTGACCTTGACTTGTCTCCTTGAAATTCATATGTTGCTTTTTTTGTACGATGTTTTGAGAAGAAACCAGGGGGCAGATTTCCTATGACAACAGTTGTCTGGGCGATTTCGTTTTTGGAACTTTGATGACCAAAATAAGTTATATTCTGTCCGATAATTTTTTTTTTTTTTTTTTTTCAATATCGTCAGCAATCATTACATTTGTGGAAAATGAACTGGATTAAGCCCTCAAATTCGTAATTTTTGGACTCCGTCGCTAATTTTGAAGGTCTACCTTTTCGACGATAATCGTCTTAAAAGTTACGGAATGAGTGGCCAGTAGTTAGCCCTCCTTTTATATGGATACGAACAATTTTAAACTAGCATTGGCAATGTGGTGGTCAATTTTGTTTTGTACGGTTTAGCTTTCCAAATATACCTTTGGCATTTAAAGGGATTATTGCAAGTTCATCTCTTTTGTTTTGGATCTCCGTTGAGAACCGCTTATGGAATCAAAATGGAATATTGAATCAAAGTCGGTGACATGCCGAGATCACGAAGTTTAGAGAACTTCATTTGCGCTTTGGATGATCGCTAAGAAATCAGGAAGTTGTTCAAAATCATCTCAGTTGTACCGCCATTTTGTAATTGGTTACACAGGGTGTCCGCGGGGAAGGTATACTACTTTGTTTGTTTATAATTTTTGATTAAATGAAAGAGAATGGATCTTATATTGATAAATGTTTTATCTAATGTCGGCAATTATGTATGGAATACAATATCAGGTAAATGTCCACCTCTATTAGTCTCACAAATGCGAGCCGTTTTGAGCACATTTTTCATTATATTCTCACACATTTCACGCGGTATTTCATTAATTTCATCACGAATATTTTGTTTGAGTTGCTCAAGTGTTTCTGGTTTGTTTGCATAAATCTTGCTTTTCAGATATCCCCACAAAAAGAAGTCCGGAGCAGTCAAATCAGGCGACCGTGGAGGTCAATCAACATCAACATTTCTTGAAATAACTTGTTGTGGAAAGAGGTCTCGCAGTAATTCCATTGTAATCTTGGCTGTATGCGATGTGGCACCGTCTTGTTGATACCACATGTTAATCAAGCCCAAAGCATGAAGTTGTGGCGATAAAAAGTTTTCAATCGTGTCACGATATCGCTCCCCATTCACAGTTACCGTTACGCCGTTTTCATTTTCAAAGAAGTAGGGCCCAATGATTCCTCCTGACCAAATTGCACACCAGACTGTAATTTTTAATGGATGCAAAGGTGACTGATGAATAATTTGAGGGTTTTCCATTGCCCAGAACCGACTATTCTGTTTATTCACATATCCATTCAAATGAAAATGTGCCTCCTCCCTCATTATGACTTTTTCATGAAAATCGGGGTTGTCATGTGGTAGCTGTAACATCCTATTGGCATAAGTACGGCGGCGTAAAAGGTCTCGTGGAAGAAGCTCTTGTGTCAACTGAATCTTAAATGGAAACAAATGCAAATCCTTGTGCAAAATTGTCGCCAAAGTTGTTCTTTGAAGACCAAGCTTCTGAGCACGGCGTCGAATTGAGGTTGATGGATTGTTTTGAACACTTCCTTGAGCAGCAGTAATGTTTTCAGCCGATCTTGCAGTACATTGTACTCCATGCTTGGGCCTATCACCTACAGACCCTCTTTCTTCGAAATCATTCACTACACGATAAATAGTGCGTTTTGTTGGCACGTTGTTTCTCCCAAAAATTTCACGTAACTTTCTCATCGTCACAGTAATCGATGATTGATTTTGATAAAATGTTTTAACGATTAAAACACGTTGGTTTATCGAATATTTTACCATAATAAATTTGCCACGTGTCTACTTCACGACTGCCAAATATGAACTGTCAAGACTAATGTTTACGAAAATGGCGGCAAAACAAAGTAGTATACCTTCCCGGCGGACACCCTGTACAAGAACATTTTCTCACAAATTATTTTTATTCGCTTCCGAATAGATTCTAGGTTCTCGTTACGTCACAGATGCGGCTATTGTAATCAAATCACTCTCCGGCACTACACCTAGGTACTACTTTTGAAGCAGAGGCGCATTTTTTTTTTTTTTTTTTTTGTTACATACTTCTCCCGGGAAAGGCGAACCTATAACGCTTCAACAGCGCCCCGAGATGCCTGCAGATGTATGTTTGTTCTGCACTTAAATTGCTGCAAATTGTAGTCTTCTGAAAATATATCCCCAGGAGTTCCAAAGTTTGCTTGTCCTGTAACAGAAGGAGTTTTTGAAAGTTGATGTCCTCGCGGTTGTCAAGTGTACTGTATGGTCATGAGCATTAGCAGCCTGTCTTGTTGGGCGCCCAAAAGTTGCATTTCGAGGGATAATGTCTTTGAGTTCCTCAGAACATCTACCATGGAAGTACCTATAGAACACGCATAGGTCAGCGACTTGTCTTCTGTGCACCAACGGTTGTAGATTCGATGTGAGTGTAGGGTCTCCAATGAGTCGAACTGCTCGTCTCTGTATGCTATCAAGCAGGTTAAGTGAATGTTTTGCGGCTGAGCTCCATATATGGGAACAATATTCCAAGCCTGGTCTAACCTGTGCTTTGTAGAGAAGGAGAAGTTGCTTTGAGCTAAAGTACCTCTTTGCTCTAAATAGGTAGCTCAACTTTGCGGACGCCGATCTTGCGAGATAGGATATGTGGTTCTGCCATTTAATTTCTGAATTGACTGTGACTCCCAGAAGGTACATTGAGTCCTTGTAATGGATTGGATGGTCATCCATTTGGATCTGAGAAACTGATGATGCATTTTTTCTGGAAAATGTTGTGAGCTGCGTCTTATTTGCATTAAATACAACCAAGTCGTCCTTCGCCTTTCACCGTTATGTGTTCGCCAAAACATCTCAACATATCAACTGACGCATGATTTTAATTTGAAACTTGTTTGCATCCAGTCAAGATATCTCATCGGATACGTCTTCATTGATATTTTGTATGATAACAGTCCGATTTGAGTAGACAACTATCTGCACATCCAGCTGAACGCATTCTAGAATGCCTGAAGGAATTCTCCCGGATATTGTGAATAAAAAATATAAAATCCGCAATAAATCGAGCTAAATGCCATGTCCCCCGCCCGTGGTTACTATAAGAAGTGTTGCATACCAATTGCATTTTGATGTCGCTAATAATTTGTTTCTTTAGCACTCGAGTCGAGTTCATATGTGGACAATGGCATAACATCGATTTAATTACTCATAAGTTATGGTGGTGTACTACCCCAACCGAATACCTTTCAGCAATTTGTCGCCACTGCAATGTGTCAGTTTTAAAAACATAAATAAACCCAGCTAATTACTGCTCTCGTACAAGCAACCGTCTCTGTACAAAGCACACCAGTGTTCGCAATATAAATTGCTGGCAAACAATAAAACTTTTAATTACCCTGCTTGACAACTCTGAATTATCACTTAATTAAAAATGTAATCGGCGAATTTGAAATATATAAAAGCGCCAGTTCCACTTCCAATATGCACTTGAAGCGTGTCAATCAAGAGGTGCAGCCTAAAGCGACCGGCCGCCGATAGAGATCATTATCCGGAAATATTTGAATGGACGACAAATGTCCTAGAAAGGTCGGCATCGGCACATAAATACCCCCATCCCAAGTCCCCAACCTCTGTGCGCAGCGAATTGTTTGTATCGTCATCGTCTATCATTCGAACGGCCGGTATGGCTAACAGACCTTTTTAATTCGATTTTCCATATCGAACTCTTGCATCGCGCAATTGCCCCAGGTTACCACTTTTGGTTGCACCGCACGGGAAATGATTGCGCGATAGAACTGCTATAGTCGGACCGTTCAGCCGAATTCCATTCAAATTAGGTTTTTGTTTTGACTTCGAATGGGCTTGGGTGGCGGTGGACTTTTTTTATTTGGACGGTTTCGGTGACGGCCAGTGCATATAGAGATACATTTTTTTAGATGCAGATACTGTAACTGAAGTACAACAGTCGGCGTCACGGATGGTTGATTTGCAATCCATATAAATATATATATGGGCGGACAATGAAATCCTGCTGTAGACAATTTGTTTCTGTGTGCACTGTGCTCAGTGTTCATGTCCAGTGGAGATGTAGATACATTGCATACCAAAACGAACTGCCTGGTATGTAGATGAACATTCGCTGATTACACGCACTGGTTACTCTCAGTCAGTGCCGACTGCGGACAGCAGACTTGTATTGCAAGGGGGGTTTTGGTTTATGTTGAAGTCGGTGTAAATGATTTCGGTTTTTGCTCGAATCGGAGGCATTCGACAGACAAAAATGTCGAAACAAGGCAGGTTGGGAAAAAGCTGCTGAGCTGATGGCAACGGGTGATATTAAATCAGCCGCGTTGCCTGCATGAAGGTCCCTCTGAAAGGGAGTTTGCCCAATTCAATTCCAACTGATAACTTTTGGTGGCACTAATGGATTCAGAGCTGCTTGTGGATGTAATTTATTTTTGGTATTCCGCGGCAAAAATTCGTTGCCACTTATCGACTTCTAATGATAAACACCACTAATTAGCAAAATTGGATTTGTTTATTATACACAAAAACCGTCAATGGCTTACCTTAAGCTTTTACACCATTACACCTTCTTACCACGAATTATTAAAGGGAAGCCCAATACTTAATAGCCGTCTGACTGAAAAGCAGAGCATTGCCTAATAGCTAACGCGCAAAAAAACCGTGACACGTATTTTGGTCGGCCATCTTGTTTACGTGGTAGGAATTATAGGAAAGCTCCGCATGTTGATATTTTCATAACGAAGGTTAACGATGGTTAAGGAAAAGGAAAAGAAGATCCTGCGTAGAAAGAAGAGGGCTTACGCAGCTTTCCAGCTCAAGGAGATGGAAGAGTCGCGCGTTCGCAATTACATCCGGAGGTTTTATAAAAGAACCAAGCAACTGGCTACTGGTTACAAAACCGGAACACAAGCCCTTCGAGACAGCGAAGGAAACCTAGCCACCGAAGCGCAGGGAATAGTAGATGTGTTAAAGCAGCATTTCCAGCAGCTGCTAAAAGGCAATCATGTAGAGAGAGTGATAGGGCAAGAAGAGAACCCACGTCCAGTCAATAAAGAACCAGTATAGAAGAAGTGCGCTTAGCTATAAAAAAGCTAAAGAACAACAATGCCACCGGCTCTGATGGCTTACCAGCAGAGCTCTTCAAATACGGAGGTGATGATTTGGTAGGGTGCATGCACCGAATCATCAACCAAGTATGGGTGGAAGACAACATGCCCGATGACTGGACTATCAGCTCCATATGTCCAATCTACAAAAAAGGCGATCCTATGTCTTGCAAGAACTATCGAGGCATATTCCTGCTTAATGTCGCATACAAGATCCTTTCCAACGTACTGTGTGAACGTCTAAAACCGTCCTGCAACACACTAATCGGCACGTACCAGTGTGGCTTCCGGCCCGGCAGATCGACGATAGACCAAATTTTCACACTGAGGCAAATCCTGGAAAATACCAACGAATTTCAAGTCGAAACTCACCACCTATTCATCGACTTCAAAGCCGCGTATGATAGCATACATCGTCAGGAGCTCTATATGGCGATGGCCGAATTCGGAATCCCGGGAAAACTGACTCAGCTGTGTCGCGTGACGCTGGAAAACACGCGCTGCAGCGTGCAGTTTGGAAGTAGCTCCTTCGAACTATTTCAGACATGCACCGGATTTCGGCAAGGGGATGCGCTATCATGCGACTTCTTCAATCTCGTACTCGAGCAGATAGTGCGCAGGGCAGGTGTCAACATGGAAAGCACTATCTTCAACAGGTCCGTCCAGCTGCTGTGCTATGCGGACGATATTGACATCATCGGTCGCTCCCAGCGTGCCGTGATAGAAGCATTCACGGCGATTGAAGAACAGGCGAAATCCGTTGGCCTTGAAGTAAATGAGGGCAAGACCAAATACATGCTATCAACAAACAAAGAAGCATCTGTCCACCGGCTAGGACAAAACGTCGCTATTGATAGCAACAATTTCGAGGTAGTTAAGGAGTTCACCTACCTCGGAGTAAACATGAACTCCACGAATGACACCATAGTGGAGATCCGGTGAAGAATTACCCTAGGAAACCGTTCCTACTTCGGTTTGGCAAAACAACTGGGTTAAAAACTCCTAACTCGAAGGACGAAATGTGTGCTCTAAGAGACCCTTATCTCGCCAGTCCTGCTTGATTGCGCCGAGTGCTGGACCATACGCAAGAAGGGAGAGCTGTTACTGGGCTCCTTCGAAAGAAAAATTCTTCGGCGGATTTTTGGTCCTGTGTGCGAGGAGGGTGAATGGAGGAGAGGATACAACCGCGAACTCTATGAGCTGTACCAAGATATGGATGTAGTCCAAAAAGCCAAAACACGTCGACTACATTGGCTCGGCCACATCGAGCGAATGGACAATAGCGCTCCGGATAAGATGATCTTCGAATCCCAGCCAGGTTCGAGAAGACAAGGAAGACCGAACCTCCGTTTCAAAGATCAAGCCATCGCGGATGCCAGAGCGCTTGGTCTGGACAACTGGAAGCAGCGTACCCGGGATCGTAGAGGATGGAAGGCTACAGTGTCTCAGGCAGAGACTATTCACGGGAGCCCGACAAGTAGTAGGTTAACGAAATACCGCGTTCCAAACAAACAAAATGGCTTCCGGAAGTGACGAATGGACCATAATTTATTTATTTCATATAAATGATTGATGAATTGTTGCTTTAATTTATTGAAACTAATTAACCCATATGTTTTCAATCAGTATAAGAGACATTTTTTCTAGTGACTGCAGAAATGTTGATCGCCGGAACTTGTGTTGATTTCCGCTTTACGTATCTACAGTGGGCCAAAAGAGATCACCCTATTGGAAGATGCTCTGATTTTTGCAAATGGCCGCCAATGTGAAATCTGTTTTGACATTTGTGGACTAGACAGATGTAGAATACAAGTGAACAAGCCATGGAGCGATACACTCCCCAAGAACGCGGAATAATTTCGAATTTTCGATTTTTCGACCAAAATCATAATGACCGATGAGGCTCATTTCCACCTCAGCGGGTACGTGAACAAGCAAAATCATCGCTTCTGGGGCACCGAAAATCCACGAGTAATGCACGAGGAGCCATTATACCCGCTCAAAGTTACTGCATGGTGCGCTTTTCACGCTGGAGGAGTCATCGGGCCGTTTTTTCGAGAACGCCGCTGGTCAAACGACAACAGTGGACGGTGCGCGCTATAGGGCCATGTTAAATGAATTTTTTCTGGCGAAATTAGGACTGGAGGACATGTGGTTCCAACAGGACGGTGCTATGGCACACACTGCGCGAGCCACAACCGATATTCTGAGGGCGGCGTTCCCAGGTCGCCTCATCTCTCCTTTTGGCGATTTGCACTTTCCCGCAAGATTGCCGGATTTAACCGTCTCAGACTTTTTTTTGTAGGGTTTTTTGAAGTCCCGTGCTTACGTGAACAAGCCCGAGACCCTAGAAGCCCTCAAGGACAACATTCGACACGAGTGCGAGAATCTGTCGCCCGATGTTCTCGCCGAAGTGATGAAAAATGTCATAAAACGAGCCTGTATGGCAATCAATCGTGACGGCCGATATGATCTTCTCGACTTGACCAATAAAATTCTAAAGGTTCAAATAAACGTAATCAAAAGACAGAATCGAAGTTTTTCATTTATAAAAAAAAATGAGAGCCAAACAACATCGGATGACATCTTTTGGCCCACCTGTATAATTATGGGTAGAACATCCATGACATCTTAGGTTAGGTTAGGTTAGGTTAGGTAAGGTGCCTGTCTAGAAAGACACACTTAGACCGTATATTATTTACGTCCTTTGTGAAACCACATGAGTTAAGGGAATGGAGGGGGGGGGGGGGAGAAGGCCAGGTTGGTCTAGGCCGGACATACTAGTGGGCGCATTGCTATCTTTGTGCTTATGACTATTTGTCTTCTTTGTCTATTAATTTCCTACGTCTCGTGTAGAGAGTCGGGGCAGTTTATCCTCGGATAGGCGAAGGGTGACCGAAACAGTCTTCCCCTCGCCTGTAATCCTCAGACAACTCCTTGAAGGGAGGAGACTGGGGATAACTAATTGGACGACATATCTTCGGCTATATGCGCCGGGTAACCGAAATAGTGTACCCTTCACTTATAACCCTGTAACGTCTCGTCATAATGACGTAACCGTGTGCGCCATCGGTGATTAATAGAGCGGCCCTTTCCGTACCTTACTTGAGATTTGTTAAGGCTGGCCAATGAGGAGGTGACCGGTCGACAGTATGCCTTCGGATGGGCGGGTGGTGAGTGGTGACCGTATCGGTTCGACCCTCGCTTGTGTCCTCTGGCAACTTATCGAATAGGGCGGATGTAGCAAAAAGCGCAGTATTAGTGGCGATTGCAACAATCAGCCTACAACGCATATTGCGGGGTGTTGCAACTTGGTCAAAAGGTGAGTTTGACCCTACCCATCGATTGCAATTCACAGATAGCCCGTATAAGAGAGGATGGAGCGAGCAGTAGTCGGTAAGACCAACTGCTGGCGCTGAGTATATGTGGAAGATCATGATTTTCCAATTGCTTGTTGGAAGATCGGGGTTTTGCCGACGGATAAGCTTGAGAATATCAGCTTCTGTTGATGGTCCTGGGGACAGCCAGACACGTCCTTTCGGGCAAACTGGTATATCGCTCCAGTGCATCACTTGAAGCTCTGCGTTGTTCCACAACGGGTTTATTTTCGGGACCGTTGTCTCAAGAAAGTCTACCACACTATTGTTTTTATATTTTACAAGCTTTATGCCGCTTGAAAACCAGCCACCATCCACGAAAGACGGCGGTTCTTTCGAGGGATTTTCGTCCAAGAATCTTAGGACTTCTCCAGCTAGGATAGCTTTGAGCGCTAGCCAGTTGTCCCCGCTCATTTTACCCTCATCGTTGCCCTTGTCGTACAGACCGTAGAGCATGCTATCTTTTGCGACCTCATTGAAGGGTCTGTGCGTCATATCAGCATTCTTCGCCTTCTGTGAGGTCGCGGAAGTTTCCTCAAAAGATCTGGGTCGTTTGGTCGTTGAGGCCTTTTTTGCAGGCACTACCGAGGGACTTCCCGAAGCAGGAAAATTGTTCGGGTTGCCGCAAACAGTATTGGGTGCTCCTAAAGCAGGAGTAGAAGTCTTTGTAAGTCCTTCCCTGCGAAAGGGTCTCCTCTTAGGGTTGGACTTATTTGGGCCGTTTTGAGGTGAGGACGGTTGGGTGGCGCTGATATTGGAGGGATGCTGACTACCCGCAGCAGGTTGAATTGCGTCGCCCTTCAACACCTCTCCAGCCCAAAAAATCGTGTCCATGTCCTTTTGATCCCAGGAACTATCTGGTTTCGCCAGGACTACGGCTAGTTTATGCTTAGCAGCGCGTTTGTGCTTATGTTTGACTGCGCTAGAAGAGGTGTTCTTACCGCTCCAGCCACACGCCGATGCAACTTTCTGTTGCCTAAATTCCGCGTCCGAAACAGACGCGTCAACGGATCTTGAATCCGAGTCAGACGGAATTGTGGAGTCATCGTCATTGTCAGAAGTCGATTTCTTGTAGTTTGAAGTAGTCGGTTCGTTGTTCTTGTTCTTAGCCTGAAGGTCGTTTTTGTTTGTTTTTTTGTTTTGAATGTCCATGTAATTCCCACGAGTAAGCCGGTGAAGAAAGGTCCGTCCGCCCCAATATAGCCGGTTCTGCTGGGGTAAGGCACTTGGATACGACAGACCCTTCCATGCCATCTTAGGCGTCTGATTTGTGATCTCATCCTTAAGCGTTACTAGATTCGCCGAAGCCGGTGTATACCTAGGTTAGGTTAGGTTAACGGGTTGGTAGAGCAGGTAGACCCTACTATACCCCACTTAGGTCCTTGTGGACCCATTGTGATACCCTTTGTTGGGGGTTTATCGTTGGTGCTGCGTAGATGGTTAGCACATGTCTCTCCTTCATATATCTACCCGACGTTGTCCAGCCATCCTGATATCCTCAAGAACCTGTAAATATCAGAGAGTGTAATATCAGAAAGTTCTTCTAAGTCATGGAAGTAATAGCTTCCAAGTGTTCTCTTCCTCAAGTGACAGAGGCTCGGGCTGTGACAGAGGAAGTGAGGTGTGTCCTCATGAACCTCTTCGTCCCCGCAGCCTCTACATATATCGTCATCTTTGAGATTTAGTTTCATCGTGTGGTTTCTTAGAAAGTTATGACCCGTTAAAGCCCCTACCAGCTTAGACAGCGATGACCTGTCAAACTGTAGAAGTTTGATGGTTCAGCCACTGTCATATACTGGCCATAGCTTCCGAGATACTTCACAGGTAGTTAGTTCTTTCCACCTGTTATTGGTTTTCATACGAATCTTGTTCTCCACTCGTTCTCTGAGATTACAGAGTGGAGGCTTGATCGACTGTAGTGCTCTATCATGATCCATTGCAGACCCTTTTCTCGCCAGTTCGTCAGCAATCTCATTGCCGGCTTTGTCACTGTGTCCAGGGATCCAGGAGAGATTGGTAGCGTGCTGCGAGCAGAGAACCTTGAGCTCTTCGCGACAGCTGTGAACTAGCTTGGATTTTATTTCAATAGCAGAAATTGCCTTTATAGCCGCCTGGCTGTCAATGAAAATGGTAATATCATTGCGTGGTATTGCCAACAATGACACCCTTCGGGCTGCTTCCGCGATTGCCAGAACCTCTGCTTGGAAGACACTGCTGCTGTCAGGAAGCCTAATGGAGCAGTATATATTTAATTCCTCACAGAATATACCGGCACCGGTTCCACAGTCCATCTTTGATCCATCTATGTAGATGGATATCGATTTCCCCTTAGTGGGTTCGTCTGAATTCCATTCATCTCTGCTCGGAAAAGAGTAGGAGAATGGTCTATCAAAGTTCAGATGGGGAGACATATAGTCAGAAATGACAACGTTCCCAACGTATTTACTTAGAATATGTGCGTGGCCAAAATTGCATGGGTTCCAGGTATTAGTTTGACTAATCCTTAAGGCACTTTTGGCAGCAGATTCTTCCATGTAGAGGTCCAGAGGAGTCAAATTGAGGATTGCCTCCAGTCCAGCTGTGGGTGTAGTTCTCATTGCGCTGGTTGTCCCTATACATGCCAGTCTTTGTATCTTTGTCATTGCCTTGAGATTGGTTGCCTTGCCCGCGGCTTGCCACCAGACTATGCTGCCATATGTGAGTATTGGCCGCACGATTGCCGTGTACATCCACAGGATTATTTTGGGGTTTGGTCCCCACCTCCTGCCGAAGATGCGGTTACATGCGTAGAAAGCATTAGCTGCTTTCTTCACTCTTTCATTGACGTTCGGCTTCCAATTAAGTTTCCTATCGAGGATCATACCTAGGTATTTTGCCCTATCTGTCACCTTTAGAGGTATTCCCTCAAGAGTTGGTGGCTCGAATTGTGGTATTATTCTTTTGTTTGTAAAAAGGACAAGCTCGGTTTTTTTGAGGGTTAGCCCCGAGGCCGCATTGCTTTGTCCACGTACTGAATTCCCTAACAGGTCGCTTATAGTTTGTAGGAATTTTCCTTGTACAAGCAAGACTACATCATCTGCGTATGCAGTCACCTTGACACCCATATTCTTAAATCTCATTAATAGCTCATTAATGACCAGTACCCAGAGTAGAGGAGAAATGACCCCTCCCTGCGGAGTGCCTCTAGCTGCAGTTACTCTAAGTTCAGTGTCACCTATTCACCGGTGTATACCTCACTCGTCAAAGTTTTTGATTTGTACTTACTTGTGGACTAACTATTCCTGGGTACTGGTCCTAGTCCAAGGCAACTCATGTCATTCTTGGGTTTTCCGAGCCCCAGATGCGATAATTTTGCTTGTTGACGTAGCCACCATGGTGGAAATGGGCCTCATCAGTAAAGATGATTTTTCGATGGAATTCCGGGTCATTTTCCTGCATTTCAAGGACCCAATCAGCAAAGACACGACATTGTTGATGATCGGCCGGCTTTAGTTCTTGTGTTAACTGAACGTTATAAGCCTTAAGACCCAAGACTTTATGCAAAATACGGTGTAATGACGTTTGTGGAATGCCCAATTCCAAAGAACGACGAGGAATGGACAAACCTGGGTATTCTTCAAAACTTTGGGCTACAGCAGCAATATTCTCAGTTGTTCTTGAGCGACGTGCTCGGGTTTTATTCTTCACATCACTAACTTGTCTGAACAGCTCGAATTTTTCCACCAATTTCTGTAATGCGGTCCGACAAGGTGCTTCACGACGACCAAAAAATGCTTCAGTTTTGCGAACTGTGACTGCAAGATTTTCACCATTTTTGTAGTAAATTTGAATTTTAATAATTCATTCACAATAAAACCTCTTATTGGAAAACCGTTTATCATGGACTGCACACTCAAAGCTGTCTCTTGATTAGAAGATGTACTTTTTTGTAAAGGAATCTTTATCCACCAATCAACATGGATTTATAAAAGGCAGGTCCACAGTAACGAATTTAACTGAATTTATTAATTTTGCCTTAACGGCAATAGATGAAGGTTCACAGGTTGATGTAATCTTTACAGATTTCGTTAAGGCTTTTGATCGGGTTGACCACAAATTGCTTACAAGAAAATTAGAAGCACTTGGTATCCATTCAACACTTATCAAGTGGATTGCATCCTACCTAAGTAACAGGATTCAGTTAATTAGAATAGAAATACTTTTTCGAGGCAGTTTGAAGCAAAGTCTGGTGTTCCTCAGGGAAGTCACTTGGGACCTTTGTTGTTTGCGTTATTTGTGAACGATATTGATTCAAGGGTGTCTTTCTGTAAGTGTCTGGGATTTGCTGATGATTGGAAGTTTTTTTTTTTTTAGATTCAATTCTATAGCCGATTGCCATAAGCTACTAAGCTACAGGTTGACATAGCCGCAATTACGGAGTGGTGTAATTGTAATAATTTGCATTTGAACTTAGGGAAATGTAAGGTTTCGTCATTTTTTCACATTAGGTGGCCTTTATTCCATCGTTACTCCATGGCTGGGCACTTAATAACTAGATCTGAGAAAATTAAAGACGTGGGCGTCACGTTTGATTCGAAATTAAATTTCAATAAACACATAGACAGCACAATATCCAGAGCGAACTCTCTTCTTGGATTTATTAAGAGGAACAGCAAGAATTTTTCAGACATACATACTCTTAAGACCTTGCATTGTTCTAAAGTAAGATCTGTGTTGGAATACTGTTTTATTATTTGTTCACCAGCACATCAGGTGCGTATAAATCGGATTGAACGTGTACAAAAGTCTTTTTCAAGATATTGCCTTCGTCACTTTAATGGGTCAGTGGAAATGCCCAGTTATGAAGAAAGATGTCGGATAATAAACTTTAAGTCCCTGGAAACGAGAAGACTTATTCAGGACCAGTGGCGATTCCTCTCAGTTAGCTAGTTTAGCGGCGCTAAACCAAGAAAATATGCGAAGAAAATAAATTCTTTGAAATACATTTTATACGCAAAATACAACAAATGACGAAGTTAAAATTATTATGAAGATTAATAATTGCAACAAACAATGGAATATACTAAATAATAAAACTTTATTTCCAAATCATATTTTCCTACCCAAACACACAACACATTCTCCCATACAAAAATGTTCTCTTAACCCTCACATGAACAGAAATTTTAATGTACCTACATGGACAGTATCTACCGTGGTAGATAACAGAATATTACATGCATTTCCTATGAGTTATTTCTGCTTGACAGCTGATTTACTTGCTAAACTGTCATTTTTCACTCGTTCTCTTTATTTGACTACTACCTATAATGTTTTTTTTCTCTAGATAACGGTTTTTTCCAAGGTTTTGAGTGCATCTCTCTTTTTGTGCCATTTAAAGTTGACTTTTTCGCTCAATTTGTTTGTTTTCTTTTTTTTTCTTCTATTTTTCTTTACTGCCACTCTTTCTCTTTGTTTTGAATGCGTTACTCATTGAAGCTAGGTTTTTACCGCAAATGAAGAGTCACTCCTATTTAAAATTTGCACGCAAAGTTAATTTTGGTAAAACACTATACGTGGTATTTTTTCAGTGAATAGTTGTGTAAGGATGGCACAAAGTGGATAAAAAGTGCACCAAATTTGCGCCGTGAAGGGGCGCATAACATATTCCGAGAAACAACATTTGTGGGTCCACATCCAGCTACCAAAGTTCTAACAGATCCGTATAATGAGCCCTTCCGTTCAAGACATAATTTGTCGACACACTAAGAAAAGAGCTCTCAGGGATTTCGCTAAGTGGAATGAAAAACATCCCGAAAAAGCTCCTCTAGAATGGAAAGCTATCAACGAACAAGAATTTTGTGCCTACCTGGGTATTTTGTTGGTCATGGGCTGCCACCGATCTAATTACGAGACAGTGGCTGAACTTTGGAAAAGCAATGCGCTTCCTCTATATCGAGCAACAATGTCGGTCAGGCGATTCAAGGCGATTTCGCGATTTATACGGTTTGATTCGGATGCCACACGAACATCTCGGATGGCCACTGATAAAGCAGCTCCTATTCGTGATATCTTCGATATGATCAACTCAAATTTGACGCTCAATTTTAGACCGTACAAATCACTTACAGTGGATGAGCACTTGTTTCGCTATAGAGGTCACATAAAGTTTACCCAATATATGCCTTCGAAACCGGCCAAGTATGGAATAAAATTTTGGTGGGCTTGTGACTCAAAAACAGAATACCCTCTCAACGGCCAAATTTATACCTGGAAGGTGAATGGCAGCAGAGATGTGAATCAAGGTGAGCGAATAGTGAAAGAACTGGTTGCACCATACAAAAATATTGGACGAAATATCCATGTTGAGGCAATACACAACTAAAATAAAAACGTAAAGATGGCCACAGGCTGTATTTTATAATTTGATTGACCTTTCAGGACTTGCAGCCTATATAATTTTTTCTGGGTCCTGCAGCTGTGAAGCAAAGCCAAAGGCGAAATTTTCTGGAAAGATTGGGCGAGAACCTATGCATCCCACATATCAGCTCTCGGGCACAAAATCATAGAGTGACAGGTATTTTTACCATAAGAAACGCTATGGAGTGTTTGTTAGGTCACCCAGTAAATACAAACAATTCTAATGACGAGTTTACTCCTGACGATCCAGAAGAGCGGGATTCCAGTGGTCGTTTACGGCAAAAAGGTGGGTGCTTTATGTGCTACCAACTAAATAAAAAAAAAGCGTGCTACGCGTCAAGCCTGTGTCAGCTGCAAAAAACCTGCGCTGAACATAGTCTCAACCAGACAAAATGTGAAAAGTGTCACTCGAAAAAATGAATAACTTTATATTATTTGCCTAATTAATGGTACAAAAACTGTTTTATTCTTTTTATTATTTGCTATGTCTATTCGCATATACACAAAAGTGTGGACTTTTCAGCTGTAACAGTTAAAAGATACATGTTATATCCAAGCAAACCAGCATATTTCATCTAAATTCGGTGAATATCTACCTGGGTAGATACTGTCCATGTAAGCCAAAAAAAACACTTAACTTCAAAAATTATACATAAAAATGTTTTTAAAGTATGAACATGCTAATAATCTGAAATAAATCATAAAGTTAGTCACTGAGCCGGACCCATACCAGAATCCACTGACGAATCGAAGAGATTTTTAGAGATAAAAATTGAAATATCTACCCGGGTAGATACTGTCCACGTGAAGGTTAAAATTTTCTTTAGCGTTAAAATTTGCGATACCATATTCCCTGCATGCACACACACAGTGCACACGCACAATCCAAAACTCCCTTAAAAAATGTCTCCCGCTTGTAGGTTGTAGGATTTTAGCGCAAGAAATTGCGCTACCAAATTTCATACAATCTTTATGAGGGTGTTTGACTACCAGTCGAAGCAAAGCCCAGTTAAATAAGCAGAAGGGATAGCGCAAACATTTGCGATAAACCGAAAGTGGATTGTATTGTATTGTATGTAATGTGTTTTGTGTAAGCAAGCACATTGTTTGCGTTCTCTTTTCTTCTTTTTTTTTTGTACTTTCGTATGTTTCTCTTTCTAGGGAAATTGCAGTAAGCTAAGAATCTTAAAAGTTAAGTGCGAAATTTTGTAATTTATTATTTTATACCTATTTGCGTGGATTATAAATGTGAGAAAACAATATATTTGTGGTGCTTTCTTGTTTTTTTTTTTTTTTTTTATTTGTGAGAAGTGAGATGGAAGTAATGCAAAGGGAGAAAAGTAATTTTATATAGATCATAGTGAAATATTCATAAACTTTGTTTTGTGCAAAAAGTCCCCACAGTAGCAACGGCTAATGTGACAGTTATTGTAAGATAGGCACTAGTTTTGTTTCATTCCCTAGGTAAAAATTTTTGTCGATAAATAAGGGAAAATTACTTTCTCATATTTCAAAGCAAATGCTATGTTTTTATTTCTTTGTTTCATATTATTTGAATAGGAACATGTACCTAATTATTAAGATAAATAATAGGATCTTTATTTTGGCTAGAAATAAAATGGAATCTTCAACAATAACTGCTAAAACAAAATCCATAATTGAAGATTTACAAGGTGGGTGGGAAGTCATCCGATATTGTTTGGCTCTCATTTTTTTTTTTTTCTAAATGAAAAACTTCGATTCTGTTCTTTGATTATAGGTATGTTTATTTCAAGCTTTCGAGTTTTATTGGTCAAGTCGAGAAGATGATATCGGCCGTCACAATTGATTGCCATACAGGCTCGAACTTCGGGCGACAGATTCTCGCACTCGTGTCGAATGTTGTCCTTAAGGGCTTCTAGGGTCTCGGGGTTGTTCACGTAAATACGGGACTTCAAAAAACCCCACAAAAAAAAAAAAAAGAAAAAAATGAACGGTTAAATCGGGCGATCTTGCGGGCCAGTGCAAATCGCCAAAATCCTCCAGTCCTAATTCGTCCAATTTTGGTCGAAAAATCGAAAATTCGAAATTATTCCGCGTTCTTTGGGAGTGCATCGCATGGCTTGTTCACTTGTATTCTACATCTGTCTAGTCCACAAATGTCAAAACAGATTTGACATTGGCGGCCATTTGCAAAAATAAGAGCATCTTCCAATAGGGTGATCTCTTTTGGTATTAGAGAAACCATTTGGAACGCGATCGTCGATCGTGCCCAAAGCTATCAGGTTTAAGATCAACGCATAAGGACCGTAATAGAGAGTATAATAGAAACTTTAATGAAAACCAGTATTCCCTTTACACATGGTTGAAAAAACTGAAATATTTCTATTTACTGAACGGGAAACATTTAGTAACTATCGCCAAAAAAATAATTTTCCTGAAGAATTAATTAAAAATGTAATTGAAAGCTACCCGAACATATTCATGAATTCACTGAACTAAAGAACGAATTGACTGTTTTTTTATGAAAACACAGACGCTGTACAGTAAACAGGTACAAAAGGAGTTTTTGAAAGAGCTGAAAGAAAGTGAGGAATTTTACAATGGAATTTAAATGGATTTTTTTTATAGTTGTTAGTAAAATAAAAAAAAAAAAAACTATTTTATATTTTTTTTTTTTTATTTTAAACTTCCCCGGAACACGTAGCTAACCCATTGCTTAAGACAAGGAATCGCCACTGTTCAGGACATAGCGTTTATAAAAGACATCGCTTCTGGAAGAATAAACTCAACGTTTTTACTGTCCAATCTCTCTTTTTACGTTCCGGGAATTCCGTTACGTGAGCATGGCTTGTTTTATGAACCTAATCATTCTACAAGCAATGGAAGGAGTGAGTCTTTAACAAGGTGCATTAGGAGTTTTAATTCAATATGCAATTCCGTTGATTCGAATATTGATATTCCTACCAGCAGAATTGCATTTAAAAATTTAAATGAATTGTTATAATTGCTCATAGGGTTTTTTTTAGTTTTGCTAAGAATTTTACGAATGTAATTATTAAAAGCACAAGTTTTTCCCTAAGGGTGATTGATTACATTTTTTTCTTGCGCATTAGGTGGAAGTTTTTTTTCTCGAAAAATTTTTAAATTCCTTTTTTTTTTCTCTTCATTTTAGGAGTTTTTTTTTTATCTCAACATTAAATTAAATTAACATTTTTCAGGTTTTTTTTTCGGTAAATTTATAAATTCATTTTTTTTCTCTTCACTTGAAGAGTTTTTTTTTAAGCTTAGTTTTAAATTAAATTAACATTTTTGACTTTAATTTTTTTTTATTTTTAATATAAATAAATATATTTTTTTGTTTATTTAATATTATTTCTCTCACTTTAAGAGTTTTTTTTAAATTATGTAATTATATAGTCTGTAAATTGTAAAATGGTAGACTTAAATAAATAAATATATAAATAAATAAATAAAGATATGGCTTTAGGTATTATTCTTCCTACTTTCGTAGAATTTTCTTGCTTTAGGACTGGCTTCGACTGGATCCGGGTACCAAACAGTTCCGAAACTATATTACAGGGCACAGGGCATTCATGTTAACGAAACTTGCACGACAAGCTTCATCGAACGTTTCGGCTTAATAATTCGGATAGTACAATATCCGACAAAAAAAAAATAGGAGACCAGCCTCTTCTAATAGGTTCTCAAAAAAAAGTTCAGATTTTTGTATTAATGCTCCCTTGAGTCTCTAGTGCTAAGAAAGAACTGTTAAAGTACCCCCTTATCGATTAACAAAAGGATCTATGTCATACTAGCACATCATACACTTATCCATAAATAAAAACTAAAATAAAAACCACTTTCAACTCCAGCACAGATAAAAAGAAAAGTTTCCCAACTCGCTAAAGCCATTACTATTTACAAGTACGTTGAGCAAGTTTTCTACCCCCTTTATACGGCTTCCATGGGCTTGTCTGCTATGCCAGCCATGATATTCTTCTCTGGTGGTACGCCACCAAACACGTCTCTCTCCGATTGCGACCATAAAATGCAGGGAATTTCCAACAAGGACTCTAAAAGAAAGTGAACAAAAAATTTGATTTAGTTTTACATTCGAGAAAGTATGTAGCGAAAGTAACTCTGCTCCAAGTTGTACTCAAACTCGTTGATTTATTGTCAAAGTTTCGCACACCGAGAGCGCCCGGTGCAAAGTTTTATTTAAAGATGGTGTACAAGTTCGCTTACCATGTGATAATAGCCTGATACATGTGACTGCAGGATCTGCGATAAGAGTTCTAATTGAAATTAAATGCAATGTCT
Source organism: Cheilosia urbana (assembly GCA_946477585.1). Taxonomy (NCBI): domain Eukaryota; kingdom Metazoa; phylum Arthropoda; class Insecta; order Diptera; family Syrphidae; genus Cheilosia; species Cheilosia urbana. Next base: position 123,670,899 of record OX297853.1, read on the forward strand.
ATTGTGAGCGATTGCAGGATCCTCCATATACCATAACCGAGTAGTAGGGAGTTTGGCGAAAAGTTTCAACACCCCATTAAGTGGTTAATTAATTGCTCCACTTGGCGGGTTTGTTTTGGCAGAATCAACTTGAACGTTCTTTCGGGTTGGGCGTAGTATTAATTTGCAATAATGGTATTCTCATCGTCAAAGGCGTGGATAAAGAAGTTCGTTCAGGCGCTGTTTGTCCATTTCACAAATGGACCATGTTGTCGGAGTAAGTTTTCTTTTTTTTTCAGATGTAGATATAGAGGTCGTGAATGTGCCTGCCGTCGTCGTAATCCATGAACAAGAAGTCAATCAGAGAGCTTCTTGATTTGATTTGTCAGGCTTGTGTCAGCGAATTGCGTTTCACTTGGATGTGACTGATGCAGCAGTAAGTACCTATCGTGTCGTTTGCTAGAGAATATTTATTATTTTGAACCAGGATCTGCCGTAAAGGATAAAAATGAGAAATTTAATTGAGTTTTGCAAAGTTCATCAGGAACCTTGAGAACAAGTATGACAAGGCTCACGAGCGAAAGACAGCCATAAGTCAACTTTAAAAGACGCAGAAAAAGTTTAAGGATTCTCTAAATCTGAGGAAAAGTTTCTTTGGCACAGTGATGTAAAATGAATTCCTTGATGGTAGAAAAGCTGCAAGCAGTTGAAGACGATAATATAGCAGGGTATTAGTTGAAGGATTGCTTGGAATTTTCTTTGTGAAATAAGTTCTTTCCTGAGGTGAATTCTTCCTTCGCTATCATATTATTTGACAACAGAGCAGAGTTCGCTTTGGGTTTGGATTAAGGAATTGCCACGCACCAACAGCAGTAGTCATAGCATTTCTGCAATATTCCAATTCTATAGGATGAGAGACCGAGTTGCTATGGTGACCCTTAACCAGTTTCCAACTATTTGATCCTCGAAAGAGTTCTTTTTGGACCTAACACTTAAGAGTAAACCGATGTAGTTCTATAAAAGCTGTCAGAATAATTCCGCAGGCGATTCAAATCACCCACTAATGAATATGCGTTATCTCGTTTCATTCAACGTCAAACACTGTTTCTCTCTTTCTCTTTTTTAATAATAAATGTGCTCCATTTGAAATTTTTTCTAGGTTAGGTTAGGTTGGTTTGACCCATTGTGATACCCGTCGGGGGAAAGGTATATCCCTTACCCGTAGTAACCTATTCTGCCTGTAAATTAATTAATTAATTACTTACTGTGTCGTTGCATCCATCATCATCTTGAGGATTTGATGAAGTTCATGATGTTGTCCGTTGGTGTGCTAGATAGCTCGTTCAGATTGTTGAAGAAGAATTTTCCAAGGACTCTGTATCTGCAGTGTTGAAGACCTGGACAGTGACGTAGGAAGTGGGTTGTGTCCTCTATAACTCCCTCGTCACCGCAGCCTCTGCAAAGTTCTTCCTCGGTCAGTCGCATTTTCTTCATGTGGTATCGCAAGGTGTTGTGTCCCGTAAGGATACCTACAAGCGTAGAGAGACATCTCCGGTTATTTCGCATGATTCTCTCTGTTCTGGATTTACAGAAAGATGGCCATAGCTTCCTTGTGTTTTCGCACGCATAGATTTCCATCTAGCGTTTGCCTCATCCGTGGCCTTTTTTCCCTGCTTCTAGCTTTAGTGTACAGAGCGAGATGCACACAGAGGGGCATGTTTGTTCCAGAGCATTAGCCGAGCCATGTCGTGCTAGTTCATCCGCTTTCTCATTGCCTGGAATGCCTTCATGTCCAGAGACCCAACACAGTAATACCTTGTGCTGTGTTCCAAGAGCTCTGAGCTCTTTGCGACAGCTCTTCACAAGCTTCGATTTTATTTCTGGGGCAGTTAAAGCGTTTATAGCTGCCTGCTATCGATAAAGAAGGTGATACCTTCCGGAGGTATTACCTTTATCGCAGACTCACGGGCGGCTCTTGTCACTGCCATGACTTCCGCTTGGAATACACTGTAGTGGTCTGGGAGGCGTATTGATGTTGAGATGCCCAGCGGCTCAGAGTAGATGCCTGACCCCACGCCGTTGTCCATTTTAGATCCGTCTTCGTACACGGGAATGGATTGCGTGTTCGGTACAAGTCCATCTCTCCATTCTTCCCTGCTGGGGTAGGCGCTAGAGAAGGGTCTTCTAAGTTCCAAATATGGCGTCATGTAATCCGTGTTAGGTACATTGCCAAGGTACTTTTGTAGGATCGTTGAGTGACCCTCTTCATCGTGTGTCCGGTCTATTTATTGGCTAATTCTCATGGAACTTGTTGCTGCCACTGACTGTACAAAGATATCTAGCGGAAGCAGGTTGAGGATAGCCTCAAGTCCGGCGGTTGGAGTTGATCTCATCGCGCTGGTGACCCTGATGCATGCTAGTCTTTGCACTTTTGTGATAGCCTTTAGGTATGTAGCCTTTTTCGTTGCTGGCCACCATACAAGACTGCCATATGTCAGTATTGGTCTTACAATAGCTGTGTACAACCAGAGTTTGATCTTCGGAGATGGTCCCCATGTTTTCCCAAAAATGTTGCTGCAGGTGTAGACTGTAGAATGCTATTGTGGCTTTCTTGATTCGTCTATGAGGTATTTAGAGTTTTCAGAGATTCTGATGGGTGTCAGTCTTCTGAGGATTGACTGATAGACCGCATTTCCTGGTCCAGGATTCAAGGATGGAGAGGGCTCCATTTAATTTTAAACTTTGCTAACATTATATTCAAAACATTTGCTTTAACCGGCATCTGGCGTTAACGTTGCTTATTGATGCGTCACTTTCCATGAGTTGACATATATTCGATTCATCTGTCAGTTTATACGGGCGGACTTGAAGGATTATTATGTGTCGGGTCCTTTCAGGTCTACGGAGGAGTTTATTGTTAGAACCCGCTTTCAGCGTTTTCACTGTCAATATTGCCCGGGTTCCAATTTAATAATTTCCAGTTTAATAAGTCTGACAGCTGTCAGAGTTGATTTAACTCGGTTTTGATTGGCTGAAAACGGGTGTATGAGCAGGTGGTTCAGTTGACGTTTTAGGAGAGGTAGACGACGAATCTAGTCTAGAAATTCGTGACTAAGTACAGACAGTTCGCATATGTGGCTGACGTGAGAAAAATGACGTTCCCGGCCAATTCATATAGTTTTTGCGTTCATATTAAAATTGGTCCAGACCAACCCAGTCCAGATAACTCGATTTTGGACGTACCCATTCTCTCTAACAAGTAAAACTAACGTCAAAACTCATATATAAAAAAAATTAATTCTAGTATTAGTACAAATGGTTAGACGTCAATTTTTGCTTGTCATAAGTTTGGAACGCTGCCAAAAAAATTCGCTTTTATTCACACAACTACTTGTTACCTTTTTTGACAGCAAACCCACTGTCAGATTAGAGCACATTCCACATGTTCGCAAAATCGCGTAAGTCATTAGCTTACACTTGGTGTTGGTAGCGAAAACGTCATCCCCGAATGTGTCTCCACTTTGTTATAGTTAATTTACTTATCAAGTGCGCTGTAAGCTGTCAAAAATCGCGCATTAAAAAGCAATCCAACTTAAATGATTTTTGTCTTTTATTTGACGGAGAAGGGAGAACCCTCATTTGATTTGTATTTTCTTACATAGAACCTTAAAAATGCCGGAAAGCGTATATTACACTAATCTATAGTTGAATTATTAATTTAGGTATATATGCTATGGTTTCAAAGATATATTCATAATTATTATTAAAATACTTAAAAAAGCGTACAAATTAGAAATATAAAATATAAAATATACTCGTATGTATCTACATTTAATTACACTGCTTGCTGGCTGGTGCCTTGCAATTATTGTTATACAATGCAATATCACAAAAAAATATTTATTTATTTATTCTTTAACTAAAGTTATTATGTGCGTCGGCGTTATATCGAATAATTGATAGTCGAAGGGCCGAAGTAAAATGATCTGGAAAGAGAAAGACAAAAATAATGTTGAATTTATTTATAAACAAAAAGGTCGTAAAATTAATATGCAGAACACATTTGTACATTGTACTTATAAATTATACATAATTATTGACCTATAATTAAGAAAAAATAACAATAAGGAAGATCAAATTCATAAAATGTATAGCTTTTATGGAAAAGGCCAAGTCGATTCCTTTTCTTAACTTTGTTGTTGTCACAAATGCAATCTCTCGCACGAGAGAAAGATGCAGTTCCCCGCAATCAGATATAGAGGTAGTGCTTGATATTCAAAGCGTGGGTATGAGACAACAAATCATTGCCGTAAGGTTTTATTGACGAGGAACTCCAACCCATAATTATAGATAGTTAAAGCTGTGGCTAACAAAAGTTCAGCAATTATTTCGTTTCAATATTTTGTACCCGCTATTCAACAAAACTAATTATTCGCAATTATCTTCCGGAAGCCATTTTGTTTTATAGAAAAGCAGAATTCCATGTTCATATTCGTTAAACAAAATGGCTGCCGGTGCAGGAAAATAAGTCGCGGGAACTAAGTCCACTGTGGGACTTAATTCCCACCTTGTGGAAAATACATCCACTTTATAGAAGTGGACTTAGTGCCCATGTAAGGTGGGACCTAAGTCCACTTTTTTTATGGAAACTTGGTAAACATTCAAAATGAGAAGAGGGAATTAACTTCCAACATTTAAAATTGGATAATTACTGTTTTTTAAATAATCACGGCGATTTTTCTTTAATTATTTTCAGATTCTTCCAAACGGAATTAGGTTTTTGAAAATGTTGTTAATTAAATTTGGTATATATTACTCTACCTCAGTTAAAAGTTTATTTCTCTTTGTAAATAAAAATTGCAATTTACCTACTTGACTCTTTAATTTTACTTTGTTCTTAGCTGACAGTGAGAATTAACTTAACATTTAAACGGAAATAAAACCACTCGAAGTTTTCGGAACTTATTTCCCACCTTACATGGGAATTAAGTGCACTTCAATAAAGTGTGAACTTATAGTTCCCGGGGACTTATTTCCCTGCACCATGCCTGCCCAAAACACTTGTCTAACATTTTTTGCATTTTGTTTGTTAGGCTTTTGTGATGTTTTAATTGTAACGTTAAAGTTTCCCTTTGAAAGCGAGACAATTTTCAAAAAACGGGAAGCTTCGACCCTAGGAAAACGGCTTGTAGAACGTCAATGCCGGTGAAAGATCGATTTTTAGTACTCCAAAGTTGTCGGCACAGATTTACCACTGCCATCTGATATTGGGGACAGGGCTTATTTTGATAGCCGACCATAGAACTAACGACCAGGAATCTGAATGCAGGTGTTGAAAAGGAAAGTAGATTCTAAAAAAGTGTAGCAGACTTAAGAACTGCAACAAGTTATGGTTAAGAAAGTATTTTTGTATAATCAAATGGGTTTCATAAATATGTAAATCAGATCGCTCTAAACATGTTCTTATTGGTGCTCTGCTGGGCGCCTTATAAAAAACATTTTTTCCAGTTGTCAGTCCTGGTCAGACTGTTTAAAATAAAACCAACTATAGGCATTTGCTTTATACAATTTTTTTTTTTTTTTTTTTTTTTTTTTCGGATAACATTTGCACAAAAATTTGGGGTCTAACAAAACCTTCAAATTAAAGCGCAGGCTTTAATGTAGACATGAGTAGACAAACCTCAGGAAAATCATTGATTAAATGAGGGTTGACTCAAAATCAGACAAAAGACGATTTCACGGTTAGCCAAGTCATGGTTTCTTTGTCTAAAATTTGTCTTAAAAAAAGGAATTCGATGGTTACCTACTACTTACTTACTATGGATTCATCAAGCTGTCTAGTAGCATGACCACGGTTACCAACTGTTCATTATAACAATGAACAGAAGACGAAGAATTGGCGAATAAATTGTTATGAATTATTTTGTATGCAAAAACATTTAAATGTTCTGTAGTTTAAAGTTGTTCACTATTTGTTCTGTATTTAATTTAAGCTCCTGAGAACAACAACATTAACATTAGGAAAACCAAAAATCAATACACAAAATCATAATGCTTACGTGCCCTAACTTAAGCTTAGTACGCACCTGTTCCGGAACGAAAAGCCTCATACAAAAGTATCACAACGAAATTATGAACGAAAACTTAAGCTCTTCTTTCCGCTTTGCAGTACGCAGCCGCTGCGAAATGATGGCGGATAAGTGGGTCGTTGTAGAAGATTGCTTGGTACGATTCTTAACTCTATTCTTAGACTGTATGCCAATTATGCATATGAATGCCAACCGGCAAATGACCAGACTAGCTGTCAAATGACCAAAATGTCAGGATTATCAAAACTGTATATTAGACTATATGACCAAAATTACCAATATGGTCATATTTCCCTTGGTGGTCATTTATGACATTTGTTGTTTTTCCATTGCATATTTGTTATTGTTCCACAAAATAAAGAGAACGAAAATGAAAATAAATCACAATCCCACGAACTCAAACACCGATGACAACAAAATAATTGTTGTTCCATCAAAAATGCCAGCAATGCCACAATGAAATTCCAATAAAGTGCATATGGGCATAATAGGGCTTATGCTGGCATTCGTGCTTATTGTCCGATTACACTATAAGCTATTTGGGCATTTTTATCAATCATCGTGGTCATAATATGTGGCATTTAGGTCAGTACAGCATATGAGATATGCCCATTACATTGTGTGACCATATTTTGACAGGAGAACTGTCAGAAATTGACATTTTATGACCACTTGGCATACAGTCTATTCTTACCTTTACGAAAATTTGTTATTTGTACCTACTGCAGAATTGCCAGCTTTTATAAGAGGTATGAAGCCAAATTGAAAAATGTTTGAGACAAAAATACGAAGATTATTTTTTATAGGCAAACTTATTGTAATTAATTTTTTTTTAATTTTTTAAAGACGACAATATTAAATTAGAAAAAAACAACACAAACTCGTAATTGAGAGACTTTTTTTAGTTTCCATTTTGCTGGAAGGGGGCACACCTGCATACTTGGACAGTATGTTTTCATATTCATGCATATCTTGTGAGATGATTTTACTGCTGAGATGTGAGAGTCTTTTCAAAAACTATGAAAATGGAGTTTTCTCATTTGGAATTAACTGTATAGAAAACTTTAGTTATACGAAAAGTGTACGTTCGCAATTGAAGTATGCATTTTATTTTTATAAATAACTAACTAACTTCAATACGACCGATGTCGTATACACTTGAATAACAGCGCCACCTAGTAACGAACAACAACGAAATCCCGAAAAAGAAGACATCCATGTGCAGTGTTGTTGCCTCTTGTTTTTTTTTTTTTTTTTTTTGGTTCGTTTGTTTTTGTCTTTTGATCGATCAAAAGTGGCAGACGCCGGCCGGCAAAGAGAGAAAAATGAAAATCGGTTAAAACTATCAATAATAAAATTAAAATAAAACTTAAATTACAGGAGCCTAAGAATCGCCAAACTTTAAAGTAAATAGATTAAATTATGGTAATTCCCAGATGACAATTTAAAGAAGCCAGTGAAAAGATGCAGTATTCAAATCGGAGATAAATACCCAGTGCTGGTAACACTGCTACCTGTGTAGCAGCTGATGAAAATCTCAACAAATTATTTTCCGCTGCCTTTTCGCAGACGTTTCGCTGTCCAAATGGAGACCAACGGTAAATTTCGTTCTGGAGCAGCTGCGTTTCACTGTGCACCATGCACGATGCACATGCACTGATTCACTGTGTACACCGATGGTACACAGTGGACCATATGGGAAGGATTTTTTTTTTTAAAAACAATCCACAATCTCAACATTAATAAAGCTTTGTGATTTTGTGCGAAATTGTTAACATTTTTACCCTACTAGGCTTTACGAAAGAACAAACAAACAATCTAGTACTAAAAATTGTGTTCTATTTTTTTTTTTATAAATTCGACATTTTTTATCAAACGAAATAAAGAATTGAATAATAGAAAATTGTCTCTTTCTATTGTTCATTATTTGAAAATCTACAATATGGTAACGTAAGTAATGGGTGATTTTTTAACTGGTTTGGTTTTGGCAACACTGGTTTTGATAGCTGACGTGTGTTTAGTACCTTGTGTCACTGTCAAACAGCTTCAGTTTGGTTTGCAATTTAACCATGGACCGTCTTACAAATGAACAACGCTTGCAAATTATTGAATTTTACTATCAAAATTCGTGCTCGGTTCGAAATGTTCATCGCGCGCTGCTTCCATTTTATGATCGGCATTCTCGACCTTCTGAGCAGTCTATTCGGAAGATTGTGACCAAATTTCGCACCAAATTTACTTTGTTGGACATTAAACCAACAACACGTTTACGTACTGTGCGTAGTGAAGAAAATATTGCGGCCGTATCAGCTAGTGTGACAGAAGACCGCGAAATGTCGATTCGGCGCCGTTCCCAGCAGTTAGGCCTTTGTTACAGCACTACGTGGAAAATTTGTGCGTAAAGCCTTTTAAGATACAGCTTGTGCAAGAACTAAAGCCAGCCGACCTACCACAACGCCGAATTTTTGGTGAATGGGCTCTTGGAAAGCTGGCCGAGGATCCGCTTTTTTATCGAAAAATTGTGTTCAGCGATGAGGCTCATTTTTGGTTGAATGGGTACGTAAATAAGCAAAATTGCCGCATTTGGAGTGAAGATCAGCCAGAAGCATTGCAACAGCTACCAATGCATCCCGAAAAAGCCACTGTTTGGTGCGGTTTATGGGCCGGCGCGGCGGCATTATTGGGCCATATTTCTTCAAAGATGATACGAATCGCAGCGTTACTGTCAATGGTGAACGCTACCGAGCGATGATAACAAACTTTTTTTTGCCCGAAATGGAAGTTCTTGACTTGCATGATATGTGGTTTCAACAAGACGGTGCCACATGCCACACAGCACGCGAAACAATGGCGCAATTGCGAGGCGAGTTTGGTGAACAGTTAATTTCACGTTTCGGGCCGGTCAATTGGCCGCCTAGATCGTGCGATTTGACACCATTAGATTATTTTTTGTGGGGGTATGTCAAGGCTAATGTGTATAGGGACAAGCCCGCTTCGATTGTCGCACTGGAAGCCAACATCCATGCATTCATTCGTGAGATACCGGCCGATATGTGTGAAAGAGTATGCCAAAATTGGACTCAGCGGATGGACTACCTGAGACGCAGCCGCGGTCAACATTTGCATGAAATTATCTTTAAACATTAAATTAAATTGCAAGGTTCAAGGTTCACTATCGATTCAAATAAATATTTCATTTTTTTTTCGAATTTTTTGTGTTTTTTTCCTAAAAAAAGTTCTAAACCTCTTAAAAAATCACCCGTTATTACCCACGACTAAATTCCACTAAAGTATAAGTACATTTCAAATGCGATAATGTAACTCTAAAAGTATTTCTCCAAATTGGCTCGAGAAAGTTTTGAAATAGAGCCTCTAGATGTCTTTCAAAACGTAGTGAAAAGTCTAAATTAAAATTCAGCCTACCAATCTGTTTCCTCATCCCCATTAAGTCCTACCCATAACATGAAAAACTTTCCTTAAAAAAAAAAAAACACTTTTAAGGTGGTATCACAAAATTTCTTCAAGCCGCTCAAAAGTCAGTCGGAAAATATGGCGGCTTAAACAACAACCAAATGTTGGAATGAATTCCAATTCGCCGTTAAAATAAAATAAAAAAAAATAAAAACTTGACAGATGTCAAATTCCTTTTCGCTAGTGAGCACATGAGATTTGATTGTTTTTCTACACAAAACAGTATTAATCGGGGAAGTTTTAATACAATGTAAGCGAACTCGGAAGCACACAAATTGACATAACGCCCATGCATTTCCGATCGGATGTGAAAGAACTGGCTTATTCCGGCATATTTCACAATAAATACACATTTTAATTAACATTACACCATCAACTGTTTGCACATTACGTGACAGTCAAAAGTCAATGTTGGCAGACCACTTCTCTCGGCGCGCCGTTTCCTGACAGCTGACGAAATTAATTTCACGTTCGTGCCAACAACATTAACAATCAATTCATCAATAAAAATTGGTTGAACAGGAACAGCAAAAAATCGTCCCCCCTTCTCTTGTTTACGCTTGCTTCATAGTTCGCCCTCCGTCACTACAGACAGCATACTCTTAAACAAAACACAATTTAAAAGCGATACACATTTACCCCCATCACCACCGCCAATCGCATCGTTCAATTAAAAAGAAAAAAACAAATTGCAGTACAACAGCATTAATTGCATAAAATGAAAGTGAACACTTACCGAGAGCTACCAGCGTCATCACGCATTGATTCAATTAACTCCAATAAAACGAGACAACGATGCCGCCAACGACAACGACTATGACTATGTTGATGATAACGACAACAACGCCGAGGACGCACATCCCACTCCACGCGGCTTGGCCTCAATTCGCCTCACCATACACCGCACTTGTGGGCCGGATTCATCGGCGAGCCTCTCTCGCACTGGAATTCCTTGGCGAAATCGTTCGAGTTCGAAAGCGTTCCAATGACCCGAAATCTTCCCGGACTGTGAATGGCAGTGTTGAGTTTATTGCGCGTTGCCTCCGGCCGCATTGCGCCGCACCACACCTGGGCAAAGTTGAGGAAGAACAGCTGAGAGCCTGTCATATTTAAGCCGGGCAGGGTTTCTCCCTCCCGCTCAGTGGCACTGCTCTTTTTGATCCAGTTCTGGTAGGCGTGGAACGCCTGCCTGATTCCGCCATTGTCAGCGATGTTCTCGCCCTGCGTGCTCTCTCCATTCAATGCGATGCCGACTTCGCTGACGGTGTAGTTGCCGTATTGCGAGATCAGGCACCGCGCCCTCTCGTCAAAGCCCTGGATCGCCGAATCGCTCCACCACTTGTGAATACTGCCATTGGCGTCGAACAGCCGCCCTTTGTCGTCGAAGCCGTGCGTCAGCTCGTGACCTATGACAACGCCGATTCCGCCAAAGTTAAGCGAGCGCGGGAAGTGTCGGTGGTAGAACGGTGGCTGTAGTATGCCCGCTGGGAACATAATTTGATTCTTGTTGCGGCTGTAGTACGCGTTCACGATTGCTGGTGGTGTCTGCCACGCAGTTTTGTTGACCGTCTCCTGCATCTTGTGCTGCTCCATGCGTGCTGTGTGCCGGAGAACATTCAACGTGTTCTCAAAGTACTTATCCGGGTGGATGTCGATACCTTTGTATTTCTCGTTCAGTTCGTCTGGCACCAAAATGAAGTCGGGGTAGCCGATCTTCAGGGACATGGCGTTCACCTTTTCCTCGGCTAACTGTTTGGTAGTTTGGTCAATCCAGTCCGTAGTCTGAAGTATGTCGCGGAAGGCCTGCTGCAACTCGTGCGTCATTCGAAGGGTGTCCTCCTTGCTGTTCTCATCGAAGTACTTTCGCACAAACATCGCGCCCAGGGCCATTCCCATGTTCGAGTTCACCTGAGCGATGCACACCTTCCAGCGGGATGGACTTTCCTCGCGGCCAAAGAGCGCGTGGAAAAACTTCTGCTTGGACTCCTCGAAACGATCGTCCACGTTGTTGATCCGGTGACGGACGAAGCGCCAGAAAAGGTAGTTTGATATAATCCTCGGCTCTGTGTCTGCCAGAAGGCTGGTCAGGTCATTCATGAAGTCCAAGGCGAAGATCACCAAATTCTCGGCCTCGTTTATCGAGCGCTCTTGAACGATGCTCAAATACCGCTTCCAGTCTATATCGGGCACAGCTTGGCTTAGTTCCTGCACAGTCATCTTCTTATACAGCTTGGTCACGTTCACCCTTTCTTCGGCTGGTGACGTGATCCCCGCCAATTGGGACTCAAACGCAATGAGTTCTTCAGCGGCTCTAGCGGCATCTTTTTGGCTGGCGCCCAGAAGGTGCATCACAGTTTTCATAAAATCCTGGTACGCCTTCAGATACTTCGTGTTGACATCCTCCAGGAAGTAGTCGCGCGTCGGCAAACCCAGACTGGTTTGGTCGAAGTGAATGATGTTCTCGTTGGAATTCTTCAGATCGGGGCCAACCCACTCGACGATGAGTATGTCGTTGTTGTACAGCCGCAGTTGTGCCGTTAAATTCAACCAATCGAAGCTATCCGGAGACCAATTACTGTCCAACACCGGCCATCCTCCGAGGGATTTGATTAGATCAAGCAGCGGTTTGATGCCGCGCTTTTCCAGCAGTTGGTTGTTGGTGCACGACTCGTAGAGCATCTTGGCCTTCGATTCGGCGTCAGACTCTTCTGAAGCGCTTGGCCGACGGGATAACCGATCTGATCGGTTCTCAGGGTAGTCTCCCTGCACACCACGCTTGTACCTCTCGAGTAGAGTTTCCAGGATCTTGCGTCGTTTGATTATATGCTTTCGGAGCAGAGTTGACTTCAACACCTCTGTCAAAACCTCCCGTGTCTCAAGGCCGGGCGAGACAATATCAGACTTGGCTTCGGGGTCTTGGTAGTAGTTATTGCTCACTTGAAACACTTCGGGCTTGGGGCTGGATTCCTTCAACAACTGCTCCAGGACTACGTCCAAGTTCTCCCTCAACATTTCGAACGTGTCAAAGCCCGCCTTGTCCTTCGGAATGGGATTGTTTTTTTCCCAGTTGCCGCAAGCGTACTTGTAGAAGTCGTTGCAGGGATCAACACTGGTGTCCATGTAGCGCAGCATTGTCTCCGCTTGAGCTCGACGGATCTCATCCGTGGAGTCTTGAGCATTCCATATAAAATGCAGCCCCATCGAAGCTTCTTGGCTCTTCTCCGTGTCAGACTTTCGATGCGATACTCGCAACTGCGCTAGGTTGTGAAAACTGTGATTCGATGCACGCTTTGAACGGCTCGAATACATCGACTCGAGTCCGAAATCCAAGCACTCCCTCGGTATCGCTGCAGTATCCCTGGGAATAAACGACGTTCGCGAGTCTTGCATAAGATCCCGATCCTCTATGTCCTGCGACTCGGTCAAGCCAAACTTTAGCGACATACACCGCGACACCCGAGCGACTTCATCCAAATCCGACTGCAACAAGTAGTCGTCATACCGCATCTGCCTGCTGTCGATGGCCTTCTGCAAGTTCAGCGCGTACATCATGCCGTCCATCCGCATCAGCAAGATCAGAACCAGCGTAATTGGCAGCATGATCACTGGAAGAATGATTAAAAATTTACAACAAGTAAAACCAGGACACCACTGAACGCGACCGGTCTTTCGGTTGACGCCGAGCTGACAGATGCACCGATCGTTGCTCATCGAATCGCTATCACTGATCTTTTTGATATTCAATTGCTTTCCCTTGGGCGCTTTCATTGTTTTTAATTTTAACTAAGAACTCTATCATCTAGACTGAATACTCAAATGTATATTCTAAGACTGAGATCGGTCTATTGGTCTTCGTGCCTGTTGTGATCGCGCGCGTATTTCATACTGAAAAAGAAATCAGTGCACGATTTTTCATGGAAAATAGCCGAGATGCTCTTGCGCTCATATGCCTCTTTTGGTTGATTGTCCATTTAAGTTTCGTATATTGATGTCACTTCGTCATAAATAGCCCCGCACTCGTGTGGCACTTAGTTATGTGCTGACAGTGACAACCGAGAACCGACTACAACTAAACAACGCCGCGGATGGCCACAGAGAGGGTAGAAGAAATCATCAACTAAACGGCAACAAATTTGAACTCGTTGAACCAATTTAAGTTAATTCTGAGTGAGTACACATATGAATTTTGGTTTCCTAATGGATTCGTATTGTTGTGGAAGAATACGAGGGGTACACTGCGTAGTTAAGCTTTGATTTAGAGTGGCTACCCTGGATAATGCCAGCGAAGGTGAGTCGATTTGTAAATTTTAAGGTCATTTGAGGGCCGTGATGATCTATTGTTGGCCTAAAACGTATTCTAGCTTCATGCTGAGCTAACGTGCACGGTATTTGACCTTATATGGGGCCATGGGGGTTATGTAAGGGCTGTGAACTACATGGAGCAATGGACACAGATTTGTCCTCGATTAGGCGAGATAAAGTGCTGTCGCCTCCAATTGGTTGTCAACAGACGAGTCAGGGTCTATAATTTGGACGCATTTTTTCATATACCAGTTCATTGCATTTAAGCTCAAGGAGGGTTCCTTCCACATGGTCCGGAATTAGACCAGGGATCGAGTTTTACTCTCAAGAACAAAAGATCGGCCCAAAAACATCTCCCTGACATAATAAAACGTCGAACATCTCAACTAATAAGAAATGTTCCACGAATGTCACAACTCATAAACCCTGCCGCGCAAAATACTAGTTGCTGACCCAGTTTCAAGGAACTTCTAAACGCATCCTCGAAATGCGACATATGAGCGAGCTTCAATATAGACACCCTCTAGGCCTAGGCTTGACTGCAACACTTTTCCAAAACTCATCACAGGATAGGACTATATAGCGTATACCTACAATATAAATGAACAAATGGGTATTTCACCACCAGAGTTATCAGCGCAGTGGCTTAATGGTTAGTGTGTTGGACTACTAAGCGAGGGTTCCGAGGTTCGAGTCCCGCAAAAATCCAAATTCCAACTTAGGGTTTATTTTCTACTGCGCCACCTCTCGCGAACTTCTGACAAACATCCGAGAGTATACCTGTCTTGAAAGAGCTTCTCATTTAGCCGTTTCGAGTCGGCATAAAATTGTATATCCCTTCCATTCGTTTCAACCTTGAAAAACTCACACAAAACTAATGGTTGTGAGAAGCTAGGCCTAGGGTCCCTCCGGAGCTATTGCGCCAACTATTTATTTTTTAGTGGTAAATAAAATATAAATAAAAGTATCAAAAAAGGGTTGTTTCATATCGACATCTGTCATCTAGAGTCATTGATAGGGTACATTCAAAAATCTAGTTAATTTAAGTCAACTAGTTGGTCTGGACTAAATGTACCTTTTAACGCGAGAACTAGATTGTTTGGTAACCTCACTTTTCCTCCGCCAGCCACATATAAGAACTGTCAACTTTGTATGTACTGTGTACTCAGTCACGAAATTCTTGACTAAATTTGTCAGCTATCCCTCCATAAACGCCAATAAAAACTGAAACCCATCAAGTCAGCCAGCTGACAGACTTAAACTAGATTCTTGAACGTCCCCCATTAACCAAAATTCCGCTCTACATTTTGACATTCAGTTAGCAGCTTGCCGGACGCCATTTCAAAGCGAAAATGTGCTCAAGAAGGCAAAGATTACCTTTTCTCACACAATTTATTGTGATTAACACTAATTGGTCGTGAAAACTTGATAAGGGTATTCACTTAAACGCATAAAACCCTCATAAACTGCGTAAACTTCAGAAATTTACCACCTCGTAAATGAACTGTCAGAAGCACGGGCCTTATTTTCCCGTTCCCGCCACCGTCCGAAAATCGACTGCGGAAAGTTATGCAAATTTACAAAAGTGTCAAACTGTGACAAGCGTTCGTGTGAAATGCTTTTCATATTTTTACATTTCCAAGCATTGAAGGTAAGAATTTAATTAAATAGGTAGTTATGTCGTTTTTCACTGGGCAAAAAGAGGCGTACGAAAGTCCCGACTCCCGATTCGAAAAAATCACTTCTGAAACCGTTCCATTTGCTCAAAAAATACTCTTCTGCTGATTGTGAGAAGATAATTTCGCTTCTCAATTTGAATTGAAGTCAAAATCCACTCAAGTAGCACTCACGCAAGGGTAATTAATGACTTAATGTATTTTATTCAAGTCAGCTGACACCAGCCGTAGATTTTTTTGGTTGGCGTTTCACCATTCACCAATACTTTTGTGGATTCAATCAGAAGCAGTTTTCTTCAGAGACAATACAGACACCCCCAACACGCAATGCTGTTGCCGCTGGACCCAATTTTTTATTTTTTTTCAAATTCGCCATTTTGTTTTCCTATCGCTGTTATGTCAATTTAGAATCCGTTAGACAAAAACATACAAAAAATATAAAATAAATGCTGCTATCGCTCTTAAAAAAAATTGCTATCCACACGTAAGGAATAGTTTCAAATTTAACGGATAAAATTCTATGAACACTGGCAGCAACTTTGCCCACAGCGGAAGTTCTTCAAATTTTTTGAGTGTGTGTTTGTGAGCCGGAATTTTCGAAGTTTCGTGACATTTGTCAATACGAATTTCTATGTATGTACCTACCAATACGCGAAAACCGCTCACCAAATCGTGCTGTAAAAATATAGCTCGTAAACGGGATATCGGCCGGAGTTTGTGGTCTCAGTATTGTCTCTGGTTTTCTTGATCCATTGGACTACAGTGGATCCCCGAGTGAAACCAATGGAAAACGACATTATTCTACTGCTTTGTCGTTATTTGCAGCGAATTACGCAATGACGTAATAACATTTCCGAGGGGTATTCATAAAGCACGTCAGAAATTTATGAATTATTTATAAGCTAAATAAAATTATGAGATAAAGTGAATATCCTTAATATGTTAACATTTGTTGTTAATGTATGGCAGCTGAAAGTTGAAAAAGTTTGCCAAACAAAGAACTATCGAGGAATACTTATACCGACAATACAATATGTCAGCTGGCAGTGTTTTTTGTGAACATTTGCAAATGGTTTGTGAATAGTGCACAAAATTTATTGAAAAGACAAATAAGTGTGATCACAGTTATATTTAGTAAATAACAAGAAAATGAGAACAAAAATACGAATAAAATAAATAATGAAAGTAGTCGTCGTTGGACGGGCGACATTCAGCATCCGGATTTTCCAAGCTACTCAATAGATTCACGGTCATTTTTTTTCTTTTTTTACTTTTTCATCTACTGAATGACAGTGAATTTCAGACAAAGAAAATAATACAATAAAATACAATGCAATAGGTACAATAATGATACACTTAGTGCTTAGTGGTATGGAATAATTTCCATTCATAAACTGACAATTAGAAAATTGACACCATAAATACTTGTGTATAGTTAGTAACTAGCAACTGATGTAATTTTCCGCTGTCTTTTACCTGACGTTTCGCTATCAATTTGGAGACCACAGGAAATCTGTAAGCTAAACTTATTTTTAAACTAAAATTAAGCACCTCTCCACTGTTTCTCTGTACCACCACCACCTTGTTAAATGTTGACTTAATTTTGACATTTCAAAACGCAACAAAAACAAAACCGGCTAGTGCATTTTATCTTATGTTAGTGATTTGCATCCTAATTTACTACTTTTTCTGTAGGAAACGTTCTTAATCCATTTGATTTTATTCGCTAGCGTAAATTTGTTTAAAGGTTTTTGTACAAAATACAACTAAAAGTGTGCTTACTCCTAACTGCTTTGCTTAATCTTATCTGTTGAAACATTTTTGTATGGGACCGTATTTTTATCGCGAAAAAATTACTCGTGCTCATATGTTATTAAATAGAGTAAGTGCGGCAAATATGACCCATGTGGGTAATATGGCCCACCACTGTATTTCGCATTTCGCAAACCATAACCCACAGCGAAATAAAAAATGTTTCACTGCGAACACGTTCAACTCGATTTAGCCTCAGTCTTTTGTGGTGAGTGTGGCGCAACGGGTGTTGAAGATATACGGGGCATTTTGTTTTTTATACTTTCGTTGTAAATTTTTGGTAAGTTTTCTTAAGTGTTTTTACATAAAATTCTGTGTTAAATTGGTAAGTTTTTTCTAAAATTAAAGAGTATTAAATATTTTCTTAATTTGTGCGAATTTAAAATTTAAAAGAAAGTTTATGAAGTAAGTTGAAAATTAAAATGAGTAAAAAAATCAAAGTGTGTTTAATATGGCCCACCCCATGTGTTGGTAATATGACCAAGTAGGCCATATTTGACACGTTTTCTCGATTGAAATTTGATTTATTTAATTAATTTAATTTTTGTTTCTTTGAAGGTTAAAATGTCTAAACAAAGTCCACATCCACGGAAGACTTGGCGGAAGGAGGACATGATGAAAGCCATATCGGCAATCTACAACAATATAATGGGATCTTTGAAGGCCCACCCTGGGCCATATTTAACACCAGGTGGGCCATTTTAGCCACACTTATTTCAAAACTGAATTATAGAGTTCCTTTAAGTTTTTGTTTTTAACTTTTAATAATGTTTGTTTTTTTAATTAAAGTTTCTAAAGACTGAAATAAAAATAATTTGTGAGACTGTTTGAAAAAATAATAAATGAATTAGACTTAAATTTATGGCGTTATTTAAAAAAATGTTAAGCGTGGGCCATATTTGCAGCACTTACTCTACCTAGGAAAATGGCTGCTGGAAAAACAGTCCCATAAAATTAATGACATCATAATTATAGCCATCGCACAAAATATTGTTTGCAGAATTATTATACAGACAGCACCAGAGACAATACTGAGACCCCCATCTTCGGCTGATTTTCCGTTACTTGCCTACAAGCTATTTTTTTTTATGGGGTTGTACATGCTAGGTGCGTTAGTATTGTTACATAGAAATTCGTATTAACAAATGTCACGTAACTTCAAAAATTCCGGCTCACCAACACACTCGTACCTTGCGTGTACCACTTCCGCTGTGGGAAAAGTTGCTGTCATCGTTCATACAATTTTATCCGTTAAATTTGAAACTATTCGTTTCGTGTGGTAGTACTTTTTTAGGAATAAAACTGCATTTTCACTATAACGCACGCGCATTTCTGCACTAGACGGGACAGAGAGATCCGTTTGCCCGCAGTCAATGCTAATAAAGGCGTAGGAATGAGATCACAAATCAGACGCCTAGGTGTAATGGATGTTCTACCCATAATTATAGATACGTAAAGCGGAAGTTCCGGCAACTAACATTTCTGCAATGACATGAAAACATTTCTATTTCCGATTAAAAATATGTGAAATGAGAGTGTTAATTAGTTTCAGTAAATTAAACCAACAATTCATCAATCATTAATGGAAATAAATAAATAATTGCACGTTCATCACTTCCGGAAGCCATTTTGTTTTATAGGAAAACGAAATTTGATTTTATATTTTTTGTATGTTTTTGCATGTCACACGGATTCTAAATTGACAGAACAACCGATAGGAAAACAAAATGGCGAATTTGAAAAAAAAAAAAAAAAATTGAGGGGGCCAGCGGCAAGAGGATTGCGTGTTGGGGGTCTCAGTGTGGTTTCTCTTAGTCTGGACAGCACGTTTTGTTATTGCGAGTAGCTAACCTGTCATCGGCGCTTTACAGTTCCCACCGATGACTAATGACGTTTCCGATTGAAGAGAAGAAGCGCCCTTTCTATCGAAAAAGCAAATCTAGGAGTGCTTTGCTTTTTCTATGTTTCCTTTCTGTCATTGGACAAAAAAGGGCACTTCCAGGTCAATTCTTAACGCGACAGAAGTGTCCGGATTCCGGAATATTTTTATAATGTCGTTTTCCATTGGGCAAAAAGAAGCGTCCAGGAGAGTCCAGAAACGAAAAAATCACTTCTGAGACCAAAAAAGAGGGAAAGTAGGCGCAGTGGCTTAGCGGTTAGTGTGTTGGGCTACTAAACAAGGGTCGAGGTTCGAATCCCGCAAAAACCCAAGTTCAAACTTAGGGTTTTTTTTCCACTGCGCCACCTCTTGCGAACGTCTGACAAATATCCGAGAGTATAACTGTCTTGAAAGAGCTTCTTAATTAGCCGTTTGGAGTCGGCATAAAATTGTAGATCCCTTCCATTCGTCCCAACAATGAAAAAAAAAAAAAACTCACACAAAACGAATGGTTGTGAGAAGCTAGGCCTAGGGTCCCTCCGGACATGTTGCGCCAACTATTTATTTATTTTTTTAGACCAAAAAAAACTCTTCTGATGATTCTGAGAAGAGAATTTCGCTTCTCGATTTAAAATCAGAATATACTCAAGAAGCACTCATACAAGGGTAATTTATGTATTTCACACAAAAAACACTTCTTGTCAGAGTTAGAGCAATTTTGCGGACCTCGATTTCTAAGCGAGACCTATACAAAACATTTGACATTAGTCAAACTTTGAAGTGTGTTATTATTTATGTTTTTAGACGACAAGTTTGCGAAAAATATAGAAACATTTGCATGTTTTGCATTCTTGTAAACACAAAGTACTACTTTATAACATCTGAGTTTTATATGACGCATCAACACAAATGAAATAAAAGAGTAATATCTACCATGTCATGTCCCATTGGGTACCAAAAATACAAAACCTATCAGCAAAATCTGAAAATTCCAGTGAAAAACGTCAAAAATTCATTTAACATTGGCCGCATTCAAGAATCTAGTTATCTTAAGTCGACTAGATTGGTCTGGATAAGATGTAACCTGAACGCAAAAACTAGATTGGTCGGGAACGTCACTTTTCCTACGTCAGCCACATACCTGAACTGTCAACTTAGTACTCAGTCACGAATTTCTTGACTAGATTCGTCGGCTACCCCTCCATAAACGTCAAATGTCACAGGTGCCCACGTGACCGATTTAAACCAATCACAACCGAGATAGATCTAGTCAGACAGCTGTCAGACTTACTAAACTAGATACTTGAACGCCCTCATTCATTCATTTGACGAATTTATAGGGAAACTGTCAATGGACTTAACAGGATGCATTTGAAGTGTAAATATTTTAACTCATTGAACAACGATTATTACTTTTTACTTACTTTTTGCAACCTTGGAGGGACAGCTGTTGTTATTGTTAGTTCAATTTCAATGACACATTGAATTGCATTTGCATGTGTAAGTTCAATAACAACAACTTTAGAAGGAAGCAAAATTGGGGACGATCAAGTATCTAGTTTAGTTAGTCTGACAGCTGTCTGACTATAGATCAGCGTTGCCAGTTTAGTGTTTTGCCCCCAGATTTAATTTTTTTTTTTTGGTCGACGGGGGGAAATCTGGGGGTTTTTAAAATTCTACTTTATTTGTATTTCGTTTTAAATCCTTTTCGGTAATATAAAAAGTGGGCTTCGGCAGAAAAATTAAATTTCATTCGGTGAACGTTAGAAACGCTGAGTTCTTAAGTATAGCTACCTTCGTTCTGTTCACAATTAAATTCAATATTCAAAATTGAGCACAATGTAGGTTGATATAAGTGTGAGTTATTTTAAAATGCTGTTGAATAATCGATCGATCCTCCAAAGCCAATATCTCTGGACTATTTTCATTAACAAAACGCTTCTTTCGAAAAAGACTAGTGCCACTTTTATTAAGAAAAGTCGCCTGGCTTCTTAATTGACCGTTTGAACTCGGCATAAAATTGTAGATTCCTTCCATTCGTTCCAAAAGTTTTTTTGAAAAAATATCCAAATCTGGGGGTTTTCCAGATTCATCTGGGGGGAAATATTTTGACCGTCTGGCAACGCTGCTATAGATGTATCTCGGTTTTGATTTCCTGAAATCGTTTGTTTCAATTGACGTTTATGGAGGGGTAGCCGACGAATCTACGGGCGTTCATTGAAGACCCGAGAGAATTGCATCAAAATTCAGAATTGCTCTTTTCACTGAAATTCGTTGGAGCACTTTTGTAATAGTGGTAGACACCATATGTGAGATTTGGTATTCTGTAACTATTTTTGCACAGTAGGTGAATGAATATGAATGTTTTAATAGGCCAAATTAATATATTTCAGTAAACATTACTCGCATTTTTGTATATTTTTGGATCACATAACGAAAAATATGTTTCTAATAGCACAACAAACACTTCAATCTGACATTTTTCTTGTGTGTGTTGGTGACTTCAGGGCAATTCTTTAAAAGTATCCCGGACACTTCTAATGTCGTGTTAAGAATTGAGCTTTTCATAGAAAGGGCAATTCTTTTCTTCAATCGAAAACGCCATATATCTATAGTCAAGAAATTCGTGACTGAGTACTTAGTCGAAAGTTCGCATATGTGACTGGCATATACAAAGTGACGTTCACGTTACATCTTATTCTAAGAAAAAAAAAAAAACTACAAATTTACAGAAGGTTAATGATGGGACACATCTTTTCACCAAGGATCCATCACCACCACTTTGCCAACTATGTGCTAATCAAACTTCGTTGAGTGTTGATCATTTTTTTAGTATCTGTAAACGACCCACCGTCACCAACCAAAACCTTACCGAACTTTTGAACACAACATTCATTGATAACATTAATTCTATATACATACAACGTAGTAGTTATTATAAACTGAATTAATCATTTAAGGTACCTACTTTAGATTAGCCGTAAGCCCTAGCAGCTAGTGCTACTTAGTTATTAATTTTGCAATTTATTTACGAATTAATAAAATAATAATAATAATAATACTATCGAACTATATATTAGTCAGTCGCTTAATAAAAACAATTTAAGTTTTGAATTACAAACGAGGTTGGACCCAAGTTCGATAGGTAATACAACCTATCGGAGATAAGTGTGTGAACAGTCCTGGGGGCTCTAAGCAATTAGGGAACTATATCTATTTAAGAAAACTCCCTGTTCATAGTATGATGGATGACCTTTAACTGATTTTCCTCAATAACTTTCATTTTTTCATTATCTCCCAAGGCATAATATGTCACTCAGGGTTATTGGAGCCTTCTATTAGTGAACGATTCTTGCAATCGGGTAAATAGTTTCAAAGATTGATTACATCTTTCGAGATGTAAGACTTAATTACAGCTTAGACAGCTATTTTAAGTTATTCAATGATTAAAAACATTTTGAAGGTGTAGAAGTTTGTGTTTGCGTACAACCAAAACCAAAAAACGTACAGCCAAAATTACAAAAGGAAAAGTCGCGATGGCATATCCACGGGAAGTTTTCCTGCGTGCCTGAACAGTGGACACTTCATTAATTTAATTATTAACACCTGCTGATGCTGAGATGATAGCTTGATGTGCGGACACGGCAATCAGGCTGGAAACCAGAGTACATTATCATTGATAATGGATTTAAAAAAAAAAATCTCTTTCTTTCTTCAGCATTTATTTCTGTTCAAATGAATCGATTAAATTATTCAATGCAATTATTCTACTATAGTATTTCGAAATTAAATATTCAATGGCTCTGCAATTATACGCCTGCCAGTCATTCTTATTAACGTTATGATGGCGATGGCTATAATCGTGGCAGTGCATTTCCATTTTCATTATGAAACGAATGCAAATACAAGCAAACTGCAATTATTCAGAAAAGATACTCTTTCTCTCTGCCCTGACTATGTCGGTGCATACTCGTTGCGCCTATAGGTTTAGTTGGATACATGTTTATAAATGTAGCCCCAGAGCAAATTTTCAAACAGAAACGCTACAAGCGGATTACGAAGTGTATTACAGCGGAATCCACTTGAATTCAACTGGGACAATTTAATTAATAACTTTGGCGCGGTGTGTGCCGTGTCTTTGAGCAATTTAAGGAACGTAAGGCTTGCAAGGTGACAAAATGACCTAACCTCTCCTTTGCGAATTATGATAATGGGGAACGAGTGGAATTAATTCACAGGACTCATGTCAACTTAATCAGATTATCGCACAATTTTATACCCCTCAAAGAGGGAGGTTTAATTAATTAATTATACAAAAACGAATTCAAGTACACGAGATTAAGAGCGTATTTAGATGAATGTCAAAAAAAACACAGGGTATTTTCCATTAGTTATAAAGCGTAGGTTGTTCTGTTTAGAGATAAATGGAGAACATGATGGTTATGGTGGGGTTTGTAAATAATTTGTACAAGCCCAAGGACCTGAAACGGTTCTCTTATTCAATCTATTTAAATAGGTGATCATTACTTAAAGTACCTACCTACATCAACTGGACACATTGGATAAGGTATGTTCTCTTTCTTTCTTTTTTTTTGACTCAATTGGTGATTTATCACGTGTAATGTTTTCCAGTTGACGATTTGAAGAGCTAACAAATTTTATTCCACTCACGAGATTTAAAAAAACGATGATTAGGCTAGAAAACTAGACGGTGGAAGTGAAACGTAATGGAGCGCGAAAAACAGTTGAAATGATGACGCTCGCCTCCTTAACTATGCATTTAATTTAGGCATGATTTTCACTTTTCGATATTGTCAACGTTATTCAACAATAATTCTCACTTTTATAGGCAACCTCAATAACATATCACCGTTCACCGACACCCTATTCTTTGAAACTTCTGTAGTAGAGATCCTTTTTACAGTTACCAAGCTCAACGAATCTTAACAAAGAAAATTTCAAAAGTAGCAGAAATTTTGCTGGACTATTCATTTTTATTTTATTACATTATTATCGATTGAAAGTAAAATTTTACTAAGGCCCTAGTTATAGCCATTTTTAAAACGAAACCGTAAACATTTTATTTGAATTTTTTTTGACCCCTTAAACCTAATGGTTAAACTCAATCTTGGTCTTGAAATGTTGCTTATGAATTATTAGTACGAGAGCCAGCAACGTCGGGAAAACAAGAATTTAAAGACGGCCAGTTTTTAGATATGTTATCTCTCTCACTCTCCCGGACGTCATAAAGGCTGTCTGGCTGGCGGTAGTGGTTGCGTTCATCAGTGCGCGTCGTACCTGTACAGCACAATGACACCACATCACTTTAAGATCGGTCCGGTTGAGGTTTAACAATCGAAATATTGCTTGGCAAATTCATTTTAGGTTTTTAGATACTTAAATAACATCCTATATAAATTTCAGCCATACTAAAATATTTTGAAAAACATTTTTTTTTTAATTCAAAACTATTGTTTGGCACAGTTTAAACAACAATCAAAATGTCTGGCAATAATAGATTCATATTGCAAAAAGTTCAATAAAAATAATAAAAAAAAAAAAACTTCTTAAAATTATTTGAAAAATTGATTACCTTTACAGATTGATTAGGATTACCTGTACAGGTACGATGTGCACTGATGAACGCAACCACTACCGCCAGCCAGACAGCCTTTATGACGTCCGGGAGAGTGAGAGAGATAACATTTCTAAAAACTGGCCTTACTGAAATTCTCTCTCAAAAACGTTGCTATATAGCTCTTAAGCCCGCACCAGACTTATAATATAACGTGTGATGTGTTGTGGTGTGGTCTGTCGTTTCGTGTTCTGTGCGCACTTATGTAGTGTGCTGTCATTTTTTAAATGAATTCAAATGTTTTTGTTTTGCTTTTTTGACGTTATTGATTTCCTAGTTCAAGTGTACTCTTTCTTTCACACATGCAAATTCAGATAATTATATATGTCTCGTTTCATTGCGCCATAGAGCGTTGTGGCGCGTTTTTTTTCTGATGGATTCCAATGGCTCTGCGAAATAAGGCCCCAAGTCCCCAAAACTATGTTTTTTATTATTAATTGTTACCCTTCCGACATGGAATACGTATGGGGGGCATGATGCCCCCCTGCAACCCCCCTGCTTGGGTTTACTGTTAGATTACTGGGTGGGTGCGAGGTTGAGTATATAAAGGGTTTTCCAATAATAGGTGTTATTGGGAATGACCCGCTATATCGGTAGCTGTCACTTTTGAAGCTTTTATTCTTTGACATTTGACAACTATTATTATTCATATTATTATTATTATTATAACTTTATTGTTTTATAAGTAAATTATACAAACAATAACAAAAAATATAGCACTAGCTACTAGGGCTTTAGGCTAACATTTGACAACTAGAAACTACGCCATTACTGAAAATGGTTTGTCCATTCCTCGTCGTTCGTTGGAATTCCATCGAAAAATCATTTTGACCGATGAGGCCCATTTCCACCTCGGTGGCTACGTCAATAAGCAAAATTGTCGCATCTGGGGCTCGGAAAACCCAAGAGTTATTATTGAGAAGCCTCTCCATCCTCAACGCCGGTTTATGGTCCGGCGGGGTCATTGGACCTTACTTTTTCGAAAATGAGGTTGGATCAACAGCTACGGTGAATGGATTGCGCTATCGAGGGATGATTAATGATTTTTTTATGCTCGAAGTTGGATGGTATTGATCTGGACAACGTTTACTTTCAACAAGACGGCGCTACGTGCCACACAAGCAACGAAACCATTGATCTTTTACGGGAAAAGTTTCCGGACCGTGTTATCTCTCGAAGAGGTGATCACAATTGGCCACCGAGATCTTGTGATTTAACACCTTGCGACTTCTTCCTTTGGGGCCACGTGAAAGATAAGGTCTACGCCAACAGCCCAGCGTCAATTCAAGATAAAATTCGTGAGTAGGGATGCCAGACGTCCCCCTTTAGGGGGGACAGTCCCCCTTTTTCATACAAGAATGCTGTTTGTCCCCCCTAGTACAAACCACTGTCCCCCTTGTTAAGTTAAAATTAAAAACTTTGAAAATACTTTCTTTTAATATTTTTAACAAGATTATCGGTTGACACATCAATTTAAAAGTGCAAGAACACTTTCAAAGCTGAATGCATCCACTCACGAACTACATACATCTCACATCACGTGCTAAAGTTGTTCTCTTGTAAGTTTTTGTTTTGTACTGTCATCTGTCTCTCTTTCAGTTTTTGTTTTAAAATCAAAATTTACTTTGATAAAATGTGCGAAGCGAAAGAAAAAACTAACATGAAAATATTTGTCCCCCTTTTTGAATACTTGTCCCCCCTAGAAAACTCACGATGTCCCCCTTTTCGTATTTTTGAATCTGGCAACCGTATTCGTGAGGCTTTAGAGGACATAGGACAGCCACTTTGCGACTTGGTTATGGACAATTTCATGAAAAGGATATGGTCCTGTATGCGTGCTCGTGGAGGCCATTTGGCTGATGTTGTTTGTTCATTATTAACTGTATTATTTTATTATTTCAGAAAATGGCATTTACAAAGTTCCTATAATCGTAATTCTCATTATTTTTAATTTCATTATGAAATAAAACCCCAAATTTGGGGCCTTATCTCATTTTCTCTTTTTGGGCCTTATTTGCTGCAGCCAAATCCAATTAGCAATCAGGTGCTTGATTTGTTGTACTTTTTGAATTTGCTATGACCTAAACGTAAGAAAAAAAAATATTTTTACACTGTTCCGAAATTTTCGGTTGCATTTTACGTTTAGCTGTAACTGAGGCCTAGGTTAGGTTAGGTTAAGTTGAAGTGGCTGTTAACGAGCCGACACACTTAGATTATTATAATGTCCCTTGTGATACCACATGAATCTATAGTTATTCTTCCTACTCGCTGAACCAGTTGGAGATTCTGATGAAGCGTAGGAGATTTGGAATGACTGTGTTTTATAGGTCGTTCAGATCACTATAGTAGAACGCTCCCAAATGAAATTTTCGTCATTGTGAGAGAGCCGGACAAGTACAGAGAAGATGGTAAATAGTTTCTTCCTCCTCCTCGTCAAGATAGATAGAGGTCTGCAAAAATCGTTAGAGAATACGCCAAGCCTTTTTGCATGCCTGCCTATGAGACAGTGTCCCGTGACGACACCTACTACAACACTGATATGCTTCCTATCGAGGGAGATCAGATTCCTAGAACGTTTCAGATCCAGCTTTGGCCAGATCTGTTTTGTCGCTAGACATTTCGAGCCGGTTGTCTACCTAAGATTTATTCTTCCGATAGCATCCAGCTTTATTGCGAGTTTGTATTCTAATCGTAGGCGACAATTAGAAAATTTAAGTTGCTGGAAAAGGCGTTTCGCAGCAAAAGTGAATAGGTGATTCACTTGGGAAAGGTGAAATAAAAGTCGTGGAACGTTCGGTAAACGTTATAAACTCTTCTTTATTGTACCCCAATTGTCATTAGGAAATAAGGCCCCAAAAAAGGAAATAACACCCCAAATTTTATTAAAAATCTTTGTCGTTGTTTCCTATATAATTTTTTGGGGTATTTCATTTTTATATTGGGGCCTTATTTCATTGGGGCCTTATTTCGCAGAGCCTTTATGAACGTCTTAAAAATATCGGAATGAATAACTCTCATAAAAAAAGCTTCTTAACTCAATTCGAATTTCGAACTCGGATTTTGTTTTTTTTTTTTTTTTCGAAATTTGAGAAAAGAAGGAGGAGGTTCGCCGGGAAGTTCATCTGAGAATCCCAGGCGATACATGTATAACAAGTGGAATTTTATGCGTCGCATCAAATGTCGATATGAGAATCGGCGGCGATTCGTCAAAGCGTTCCCAACGAAATTGACGGGAGTAGGGACTGAAATTGGGAGAAGCCCACACATTGCTTTTTACAAATTGATGATGCTATCAGTCAAATCTTGTTGTTCCGGGTTTTAATGCAATGGGACGAGAGGTGTATGTATAAATCGGCTGACAAGTTGATCGGAAAATCTTTAGGTACCTACTGAATGTCCATTAAAGTCTTTGCTTACAAGAAAAAAAACATGAATAATAGATATCCTTTTAAGTTTTGTTTATGTTGCTAATCTGCATTGAGTTGGCCTCAAACCGTTCAATATTGATTTGCATCTAAGGGCATGTAACCTGAAGACAAACTCCTAAGTCCTAAGCACCTATTTATGAAGAAAACAAAACCCAGCTCAATGAATATCAAAAAAGAAATATCAGTCTTGCACTTGAAGCAATTTGTCACCCGATTAGACCAGTTAACACCCTCATTAGGGAAAGTACATGAAAACTTACCCCAACAACTAAATGGTAGCACAAAAAGTTAGCACTTCCGTGGCAGAATAGCTCTCGTATGTAAGTTATTCTTCTCGGCACACTTCTGTATAGTAAGCTTAAAGGCACACTCTCGTTATTAGCGACTTTAAAATTACACTTAATCACTGCACTTGCACTCAGACTAAAGGCGGATCTTCTTCTAAGCATTCAATGCATTGCTGGCACCTAATGTCGACTGGTAGCAGCTCGAATGTTAGGGCGGCAAAGCAATAAAATTCCAAGAAATGATGCTTGATTAATTTAAATTTTACTTTCGTTTGTAAAACGTTTTTTTTTTTTTAAATCCCGGCTGCTTCTACCGGATGTATTTTGCTCTACACTAAAGTATTTTATTTGCAGTACTGTGTTGACATAAATTTAACGTACCTACCCGGAATCTGTTCTTTTTTATTACACTAAGGACTCTAGCAAATTTAAATGGCTACGGTTTACCGTCCTTTAGGACTGTTGTCCGCGATAAAAACAAGTACTATAATGGTGGTCACACGTAAGCTGTTACACTATTATGACTGACGTGTGTATTCAACTTACAGAGGGATTTTGGACACTTTGCCCGCATAAGGGAGCAATTGTCAACCGGTGATAATGTGACAGCAACAAGAGCAACCAGAACCGGAAGACCTAGTTGCGTTCCGTGACCCCTCCGTTGTGGTGTCGTAATCATTTTTATTGCCTACACATCTGAGTTAAAGTGGCACTTCATGAAAGTTAGACAGCGTGCTTCATTAGAATTCATGGTGTACCTACTTGGATGATGTGGTTGGTGTTCTTTTTTTATAGTCTTATAGACATAATCACAGATTTTATTTTATTTTTCATGAAAACCGTTTATGACTTTATTAGAATATGGAACCAAATTCGTGGAATGATGAAGAGGAAGATTGTGCAAGTCGTGTATAATAAGAAAATGAAATTGCTACAGCATCTATAGTTAGAATTTTCAATAAAATAATTACCTAATCTAATCAATTCAGCAGATTTATTAATTTATAATAGCCACCATGGGGGGGGGGGCAACAGTAGGGGTGAAAAGTTTTACGTTAGGGTTCATTCAATTTAGATATTTGTCTGTCAAAGTGGTATAACCTCTCTGTAGGAGGGGAGATATATTTGATTTACGTAACTCTGCAAAAAGCGGGTTAAGTTCACATATGCCGATAAACAGCGCTGCCGAAAGTACTACATTAGGAGTATTTTACTGCTTTTTCGTCCGATGTACTCCGCAGTCATATTGTACTCCTATTTTAATTTCGGATTGAACGACTTTCACTTGCCTTGATATTTCTTTACCTAGTAAATTATACAGAACAAATTTAACTTTCTGAATGTTCCATTAACATGTTTTTCGTGTTCGATTTTGTTATATTCACGTCGAATAACCCCTTCCGATCCTGGAAATTCCCTTTCTTCTGGCACTTTTTAAAAGTTTTTTCCCATAAGGACGGGTCGACGAAGGTTAGGTTAGAGTGGCAGGCCGCCTCAAGTGCAGCCTCACTTAGGCCAAATTAGGCCCATTGTGTTACCACAGGATCGATATCGACTCCTTATCTACCCGTTGAACCAGCCGGAGCTAAGAATGAAGCGATGGAGGCAGTTGATACCTATGTTTGCGAGTTCGCTGAGATTGTCGAAGAAATATTCTCCGAGGTATAGTTTTCTACGGAGTGACAGTGCTGGACACGTACAGAGAAGGTGAAGAATAGTCTCCTCCTCCTCCTCTGCAGAAATCATTTGAAGGGAGGCCTAATCTGAGAGCATGTCTCCCTATGATGCAGTGTCCCGTGATGACACCTACTAGAGTGCTTATTATGGGTCTTTTCAGTGTAATGAGACTTTTTGAGCGCTTGGAATCCAGCTGAGGCCAGATCTGTTTCGAGGTGTGGCACGTTAAGCAGCTAGACCACCTGCGATTAGTAGCGCTTAATGCGTTTTGTTTAATTAGGAGCTTGCAAGTAGCAAGAGGCATATAGAGACTCCTTTTTTCTGGTAGAGTCGACATAGTAGTGCCTTGTCTGGCGAGTTCGTCGGCGATGCAATTACCTGGAATGTCTCTATGGCCTGGCACCCATATAAGGTGAATTTTGAATTGTTTCGCCATCTCGTTCAGAGATAGTCGGCAATTGAGGGCAGTTGTTGAATTGAAGACGACAGAATCCAGGGATTTAATCGCGGCTTGACTGTCGGTAAAGATGGTGATATCCTTTACAGATATTACATTATACCGAAGCCACGACAGGGCCTCTTTGATCGCCATGACCTCCGCCTGAAATACACTACAGTGATTAGGAAGGCTGAAAGAGATTTTACAATTTAGATCATGAGAGAAAACACCCCCCCCCCCCCCCCCCCTACTCCTGTTTCAGTTTTGGACCCATCTGTATAGAAACAGACAGACTCCTTACGGGGTACTATTTCGTTCTCCCAGTCACTCCTGGAGTGTATGTAGGTTTCGAAGTTCTTTTCGAGTTGAAACTGAGGGAGGGTGTAATCAGTATCTTTTGGAATGCATTCCAATATATTTAGAATAAATGAGTGACCAGTTTGACAACTGGTCCACAACTGAATTGCTTTCATCCGAGTGGCTGCATTTGCTGCCACTTGTTTGCAATAGATGTCCAGCGGTAGCAAGTGGAACATTACATCCATGGCCGCTGTTGGAGTGGTTCTAAGGGCTCCACTTATGCATATGCATGCCGTTCTTTGGACGCGGCTAAGGTGATTATGATGGATGGCCTTTTCGAGGGCAGTCCACCATACGGGTCGACGAAAAGGCAGAAGCATTTTCGGATTACTTCGAAGGCAGCTTCAAATCGTCACCTCCCGAAGACCCAATAATCCTCACAGAAGTCGATACCACGGTCAGAGGTATCGATGAACTGAGAGCCGAAAGCACCTCACTCAGCGAAACAAATCCCGCAGACGATCCCCTGGAAGAAAGCAACTTTGCAACGCCTGAAGAAATCACTGAAATAATCCATGGCAGTCACTCCAAGAAATCAACCGGACCGGACAACATTTCAAATTTTGTCCTAATCCTGCTAGCTATAATGATGAATAACTGCATCGACAACTGCTACTTTCCAGCAAAATGGAAGAACGCTAAGAAAATAGCCATACTTACCAGAGAAAGGGGACGGAAGCAACGTAACTGGATACAGGCCAATATCGCTCCTATGTAAGTGGGGGTGAGCCAAATACCGGAAGAACTGATTCTGCGGCGGGTAAAAGATGTATGCAGCTAACTCAACATTATACCGGACAATCAATTTAGATTCCGCGAAAAGCACTCCACATTACACCCGCTAATGAAGTTTCATCATGATGTCACAATGGCTCTCAACCATCAGGTTAAAGCCGCATGCTTCCTAGACGCGGAGAAGGCATTTGACTCAGTATGGATTCAAGGACGTGTCCACAAATTAAAACAGCTAAGTTTTCCTAACGCTCTCATTAATAATATTTTTAGTTTTCTGCATTCCAGGTCCTTTTTTGTGCAGATAGAAGACCGCCAATCGCAAGTGAAAAGCATCAAGGCTGGTGTCGCCCAAGGATCGAAGCTGGGACCACTGCTTTTCAACATTTTCACGTCCGCGCAACCACAACTAGAGAACGCAACTAACAGCTGCCTATTCGCCGAAGACCCATCAGGGGAACCAGAGCTAGGTCAGCCACCAACTGCCGCAACAGAAAAATTAACCTGCCTGACGGATCATCACTCTGTAATGCAATGAAAAGATGTGTGTTGAATGCAACAAAAGAATAAAGTACTAACAAAAGCAAGATTGTTCTATTTTATTGAATTTAAACACGTGTCAAAAGATGAACTGCTCGCCGTCGCTGTCAGAAAGAAAAAAAAAAGAGAGACAGACCGGAAAAGGCCAATGTGACAGCTGTAAGCGATGGTTTACCAAAATGGATGGTCGTGTTGTAAACGAAGTGGATAGGTGTTGTGTCGTGGCTCCGTTCGATGAGAGCGTTATGAGCTGCGTTGCCACTGTGCTCCCCCCCCCCCCCCCCCCCCTTAAGAGTTAGCGAAGCGCGCAGGAGCTCTGATGATCCGCCCGGAACGCTTAGTCACCACTGCGGCATCCAAGACGGAGTTTTTTTCCCGAGGTGACGGCATAACAGGCGATGGTAATGTTTCTTGGTCCGAAAGCTGATAGGCTGGTTTTAGCCGTTGGACGGACACATACGCATCCTTACTCGGCATAGCCAATTTGTAGGCTTGAGGTCGGCGCTCTAGGACTGGGTATGGTCCGGTGTAAGCAGGCTGCAACGATCGATGGCTACTGTCGGTGCGCACATACACATGCGAAACAGTACTGAGATCCTTGGGTACAAAAATTGGCTTTGTCTGTCGTATGGCGAAAGTAGGCGATGTTCGCTGAAGCGCTTCCCTCAGCTCTTGAAGAAAGGCTATGGGCTCGATAATGTCGTTGGATTCTGCCAAAAGGTCCCCTGGGAGTCGGAGTTCAGCACCATAAACCAATTGCGCGGGTGAGGTACCAGACTCGTTCACCATTGACCGAAGTCCCAATAGCACCGCTGGCAGTGCTTGCAGCCAGTTCGCGGGTAAGTGTGTGGTGAGAGCTGTCTTCAACGTACGATGACATCGCTCGACTATCCCATTTGCCTGCGGGTGGTAGGCGGTAGTATGAATGCGGTCACATCCGAGAAGCTGCGAAAACCTTTGGAACAGTGCTGACTCGAATTGCCTCCCTTGGTCAATGGTCAGTCGAAGTGGGCAGCCAAAGCGCGCAACCCAGTGCTGGAAAAATGCGTCGGCGACGGTTGATGCGGTGATGTCTTCGACTGGTATTGCCTCTGGCCAGCGTGTTGCACGGTCAATGCACGTAACGATGTAACTGCGGCCAGAGCAACCAGGCAGTGGACCCACAATGTCCATGTGCACATATGCTCAAATCTCTCGGCGGCTGCGAACTTTCCATACGGTGGTGTGGTATGCCTGTGTATCTTGCTCTGCTGGCACGCAGAACAGGCACGTACCCATATGCCGATATCCGAGTTCATTGATGGCCAGAAAAATCGGAGTGCGATTGATTTCCGCGAGGCTCGTGTACCGGGGTGACTGAGGTTGTGAACAGTGTCAACCACAAGCAACATAAAGTATCTTGGAATCAACTTCAACGAGCGCTTTAGATTGAACCCACACCTGAACGCTGTTCTCAGGAAGGCATTACTTGCATTTCACCGAGTTTATCCGCTGATGAAGAAGCAAAATGGACTAAGTAGAAGAACTAAACTACCTACTGCTATACAAACAACTCATGAGACCGGTAGTAACCTACGGATTCCCCATTTGGTATACCGTCTCCAAGACATTAATGAGGAAGCTGGGAGTATTTGAAAGAAAACTCCTGCGGATATGCACAGGACTGCACTACGATCCAATCTGGAACATTGGACTTTACGCAGAAGCCAAAATATTACCACTGGAAAAGTATATGGTCAAACTATTCCAGAAAATACTCAGGAATACCTCCAGCCATTCAAACCCACTAGTCCGAATGATTACGGACCTGACATCCCAGAGCATCGGTACCTTCATTACTGGATCTACTTAACGAAGAGTTATTCCCAAGCGACACAGACAGGACAGCCCTGCCCTTCTACGAATCGACCGAGACAATACCACGACGAACAACCACCTCAAAACCACAAGAACATCAACACCCGGACTTGAACACCCTGAGGTCAACCCTGACAACAATGAGTATGAATCCGAGAACACAACCACAATATATGTAAAATAGATTTAAGAAAACAAACACTGTATACCTCTGGGCCTTGGGCCCCTGTTGTTGAGCCAACACCTTTAAATATTAACTATTCACCACCATTTTTTACCTAGCCTAGTCAAATTGTATATATACCGGTTGTCTCTGCCACCCTCTTTACCGTAAAATGGGCGCAAGGTTTTCACTGACGAAAATGCATGTTGTTAATAAATGTTTATCATTTCGAATTGCTGCTTAATCGTCTTATGATTATTTTGCGACTGATTAACAACATTTCTGCCACAGGTTGCCAACATGAACCTGTCCCAACTTCCATTTATAAGACCCTTAGCCAAAAATAAATTCCTTAATTTTTGTTCCTGTTCCTGGTACTCCTCTCCTCAAAAATTATACAACCCAACGAAATTATGAAGCGGCAGCGGTGCCAATAAAACTTGTTTAATACAAAGCAGTAAGGCCAAACTTATCTGAAAGAAAGGTGCTAGACTGACGGTGTTTTACTCATGTATTTACCTACCCACTTAGGTGGCAATACAGGAGGAAGGCAATTTTCTAGTTAGCGGGGTATTTAACTACATGCTTCTAGATCCGCACTCCAAGTTGGCTATGGAGCCTGATGGAGCATTGTACATTTAATTCCTCACAGAATATACCGGAACCGGTTCCACAGTCTATCCTTGATCCATCTGTGTTCCACTCATCTCTGCTCGGATAAAAGTAGGAGAATGGTCTATCAAAGTTCAGATGGGGAGACGTATAGTCAGAAGTGGCAACGTTCCCAGCGTATTTCCCTAAAATTTTTACGTGGCCAAAATTGCATGGGTTCCAGGTATTAGCTTGGCTAATCCTTAAGGCACTTTTTCTAGCAGATTCCTCCATGTATTCGCCCAGAGGAGTCAGATTAAGAATTGTCTCCAATCCAGGGTGTAGTTCTCATCGCGCTGATTGTCCCTATACATGCTAGGCTTTGTATCTTTGTCATTGCCTCGAGATTGGTCGCCTTGCCCACGTCTTGCCACCAGACTACGCCGCCATATGTGAGCCGCACGATTGCCGTGTACATCCACAGGATTATTTTGGGGTTTGGTCCGCACCTCCTGGAAAAGATGCTTTTACCTGCGTAGAAAGCATTAGCTGCTTTCTTCCCTCTTTCATTTACGTTCGGCTTCCAATTAAGTTTCCTATCGAGAGATCATACCTAGGTTTTTTGCCCTATCTGTCACCTTTACAGGTATTCCCTTAAGAGTTGGTGGCTCGTATTGTGGTATTATTCTTTTGTTTGTAAAAAGGACAAGCTCGGTTTTTTGGGGATTAACATCGAGGTCGCATTGCTTTGTCCGAGTACTGAGTGTTCTTAGTGAAGTCCCTAACATGTCACTTATGGTTTGTAAGAATTTTACTTTTGCAAATAAGACTACATCATATGTGTATGCAGTTACCGTGACCCCCATATTCTTGAATCTCACAAGTATCTCGTTAATGGCAAGTACCCAGAATAAAGGGGAAATGACCCCTAACTGTGGAGTGCCACTTTGCTGCAGTTACTCCAAGTTCAGTGTCACCTATTTTCGCGTTAATGTTGCTTTCGCTAATTAAATTTATAATCAGATTAGTGAGAGATTGGTCAACATTTAAATTCTAGCGTTATTGAAACCACCTTCAACATCCAGGAACACCGCCAATGTATATTCTTAATGACTTCTCTATAGTACTAACGACCTCATGCAATGCGGTTTCCACTCCTTTGCCTTTAGTATAAGCATGTTTGCGGAGGAAATCGCACTGTCATCTAGCCGATCACGTATAAATAAAGACGTTCATTAGTTTTTCGAAAGTTTTCAGAACAAATGATGTCATAGGTAGGTACTTATCGGCCTGAAGTCTTTGGATGTGGTTTGGCTAGATTTCCTGCTCTCACCATAAGATAAACTTTTAAAGTTTGCATAAATCGAGTGAACTCTGCAAACATCTAAGCTTACGCTAGAAAACGTTGATATAAATATTTCTTGTTAGAAATTGGTAACATTTTCTCACATACAATCGATACTGTTTTACACTGACAACAAAAAGCGACAATTCGCAAAATAACATAGGAATAATCTAATCTAAATGCATATTGTCCACCAAGATCCCGATTCGAATCTTTGAAAGTTTACCAGAACGCACTCACTAAAAGAAAATCCTAAATAAAAGTAAATTTAATTATTTTAACAGTTCCATTGGTTTTATTTTCATTATCATTACTCCACAAAACCATAGCCAAAATGTACGCAAATCTATTTCATGGGTTGCTATTGTGACCACAATTCAGACATCGAAGAAAATAACAAAATTAAATACATTATTGATTGCGTTTTCCAATTATTATTATCGTTTCGTTAAGTTTTTTTTTTTTTTTTCATAATAATCTAAAAGGAATTAATGAGTTCGTTACGTTATATTATTGCAATTATGAGTTCAAGTCTCGTTCGCATGTCCTGTATGCCACACCGATTCCGAATCCAGTGCCCATTATCACGGGCCAAGCTCGCCTCTTGAAGAAGAGCAGGGAAAACACTGCACCCAGTGCTAATCCACCCGCTGAAAAAAAAATGGATTGCATGACTAAAGCGATAAATTTGAAAGAGACATCATCGAGCACCAATTATGAAACACGGGACTATGCTGAATGGTTTTGTCTATAACCAAAAAATTATTAATAAATCAAAACAATTCAACCAGAGCCTTGCGTTGCTAAATAAACTATAAAATTATGTAATAGAAAGAAAAATCAAACTCACTTCCTTTGATTAAGGTATCGGTGAAGCATCTATCGAGTTTCTTGCCAAACTCATCTTCGGAAAAGGATGCAACTGGTTTTTTCTCAGACATAACAATTTTTTGTGTATTAATAAATTTTAAATAAATAATTGAGAATTTTGTATTTTCGCCAATAAAATAAGCAGTCCCAACTAGCCGTTTTGACAGTTCGAAAAGAAATTTTGCCTGACATTTATTTATTCACCATCGACCAGTGTTTATAATTCGACTGTATTCCGAAAGGTGAAATTGAATTATTTAATGTTATTGATCAAGTGGATACAAATTTCATTGCAAATCGAAATATTAAGGACTGTTCACGTGAGAGCGAACTGCGAATAGGCGAATTGCGAACAAATCAATTTAACTGTATTTATGAATTGAAAATTGCTATTCGTTCTATCACATAACCATTATATTTAATTAATCTAGCATCAAGTCTAAAAAAAATATTACTCTCAATTGATTTAAAGAGCTAAATTAACAATTAAAGTAATTTTGCTGCGAATTGATCCACAAACCCACGAATAACAAATTCGTTCGAACTTAACCTTTAAAAATTAAACTGATACGCGGGTATCTGCGACCAAAAAAGTTTTCATGTGAATGAAGTATCAGAAACCACGAATATTCGCGTGTTCGCAGTTCGCAATTCGCTCTCATGTGAATAGTCCTTTTGGTCGCAGATACCCGCGTATCAGTTTCATTTTTAAAGGTTAAGTTCGAACGAATTTTTCATTCGTGGGTTTGTGGATCGCGACTGTTTTGTGTGTGGTTTGTGAATAAAGTGTGTGTTCGCTGCAAGAATTTTCATTTCGCGGGAAAATTGCTTTAATTGTAAATTTAGCTGTTTGAATCAATTGAGTCGTGTTTTTTTTAGACTAGATGTAAAATTAATTAAATATAATGGGTTTGTGATAGAACAAATACCAATTTTCAATTCATAAATACAGTTAAATTGATTTGTTCGCAATGCGCCTATTCGCAGTTCGCTCTCATGTGAATAGTCCTTTAAATTGATTTGTTCGCAATTCGCCTATTCCCAATTCGCTCTCATGTGAATTAGCCTTTAGCTGTGGACTGTGGTGATTTCCATCTCCAGCTATCATTATTAATACCTCAAAATTACGAAAACCGATATAAGACAGCTGAAACTTCCGTAACATGCCGGTTTTGACAATGAATAAATGAGAAAAAACATAAACATTTCCATGCCTGTATCTCACTCTTGCAACAGCAAAATGCCATTCACAGTGCTTTATTCACTTATAAGAACGAAACAGATACACCTTCTAAAAAAGGCATACATCTCTCTTTTAAATTTTTTACCAATTGTCACGTCAAAAGTTTCTTCCACTTTTAGAAAATATGGCAGATGCTGAGGTTAATTATATTTCACAAATATTTTTATAATTCATAAATCAAACTCTTCAAAATTTGTCTGCATATAAAATAAAAACTTTAAACTTGTATTTCAGTTATCAAAGGCACTGCGCGATTTACCAAACCGTGTGCTCAATGTACCCGTAGAGGAGAGGCATGTGCTATTCCAGAATGTTTCAGCGGTTTTAACAAATCCAGGTAAATATCCATAATTTCATCATTTAGTGCAGATTAATGATTAAACTATTTGTGCTTTTTAGTCGAATTGTGAAATAGAAACACTTGAAAATGAATTAATATCACCTGTGAAATAGAAAAGTTATCAGTCGCCTGAATCAATCAATAATCTGATTGATGTTCATTTAGGGCAAGTGCACACGGATGCAGATTTAATTAGTCTGTATCAAGTGTTCTTATTGTGCATCAATCAATATGATAAGAATCTGTTACAGACAACTTGGCCGGATTTGCAGTAATTCCTTTCATTCAACTTAACCAAGATTCGTAGACGAATGGAGAGTGCTTACAGTGGCTGTATTGTGTATCGTATAATCAATTTCTTTTGTGGTTGCTATTATTAGACAGTCGTGCCCAACCAATGTGCATCAGTTAATATGGAATAGGAATGGGACCAACTCTTCTTTTGTTGTGTTCCCTTGAATCTGCTGTCAAAGGAAGCAGCTGGCAAGTGGTACCTATTCTCTTTTATATGAAAATAGATGTTAAAAATGTACAGGGCAGAAAGCTGAAATGGTATAGAAGTTGAGGTCTAAATAAACACACGCCAATGTTAAACATGTTTTGGGTAGTGTTGCATTTTACTATGTAGGATATGTAGGATAATATATATTCGTGGAATACCACAGCCCTCTGATCTCCCCAGTCAGAAGGTTTTCTTGGCTTCTTTTTATCATCTTGGTTTTTTAAAGCCGTCTAATCTTGTACATCATCTTTGTAAGTTGATAGTGGATAATGCCTCTCCTCTAGATTTAACAAGCTAGTATACCACATCAGCTTGTTTCTCGTACCCCAACGACAATTTTAAAGAGCAATTATTTTAAAAAGAATAACTAGGTTTCCGCTTCATCACCATCGCGTTGTAACGTTGAAGTAGGCAAGTAGGTAGGTACGTCGCACAGACTAAAATGATCCAAAATGAGGATCTGTTACTGATCTGTGTCTTCATATTTTCCCTCGAGAATCTGACACTGACATTATGTATATTGCCTCCAAAATATGCATATTTTTTCACCTTTGTACTCAGTAACAATATTTTCGCAATATTTACAGGTATAAATTCAACTATAGTTCGAGGAATCTGTAAAGTCATTGGCACTACCTTAACCAAGTACAAGGATCCACCGTCACAACTGCTTGTGCGAAATCTAATCGTCGATCTTCTAAAAGTTCATTCCGATTCCACTTTTGAGCATATCAACGCCGTCTTCAAGGCATTAGTTACCAAGGAGCTAGTTAGTGCACCACCGGCAAAGGCTGCCAAAGCTGCAGTGATTGCTCTCGGATGGACAGCGTTAATAGTGAAGAATGCCAATGCCAGGTCAAATGTCACCAAAACCGAGTTACCCAAGCTACTTGAGTACCAATCGTTTCTCTATCAGATTACTTTGCTGTCTGGCAATTTAAGGATAACCGAGCTATCCGACAGAATTCTATTCGACTTGTGGACTGAAAAGGATGAATTATTCGATGATTATCTCAAGTGTTTCATTGAGAAGGAGGCGGCCACCAATGTTATTGTTTTTCTCATGTTACTGGTAAAATTTCGCGAACAACGACATGATGATAACGATTTTTTGCAAAAGTATCGATCCAAGCTGATGGATCATTTTGTCAAGGGAATAATTACGGTCAAAGTGAAGCCTAATCATAATTTCATCTATGCGTGTCGCCCTCTTCTAAAGTCGGTCACTAAAGCTGACTTTGAGTCGTTAATTTATCCCGCATTACAACGATCAATGTTGCGCAGTCCGGAAATTGTTCTACAAGGAGTTGGAATAATTGTTCAGGAGATCGATTTGGAGTTCAGCGAATATGCTGCGAATTTGGGAAAGCCGCTTATGCAGAACCTTTATTCGAAGGACGACAATGCTCGGAGTGAATCGGTGGAATCTCTGCAGCAGTTGGCTAGGAAATGTTCCAAAGTCAAGGCCATCGAGGAAATGCTGAAAAATATCTTCGCCATTCTTAATGGATCGGATGGAAAAATCACTGTTGCAGAATATCGTATGAATATTTTACAGGTGAGTGTGCATTGTTATTGTGCTGGCGGCTATATGGATTTTCAGTTAAAGTTTCAGTTAAATAATTTTGAAACCGGCACAAGAATGTGCTGACATGTTTCTCAACTGATAACAGTCCTCCAACTACGATGAAAAGATTTTTTCTCGCATTCCTGTTAATTAAATATTTCGAAACTAGCTTCGTAAAAGAAGTCAGAATCGTCACTTTCCAAGCTTTTACAGCAGAGTAGTGCTAAGGCAATTTATTATACGTCGGTCGACTTTAATTTTCTACTGTCGAAATCAAAACGATCTCACTCTCAAGTTCTTGTCGTTAGTTTAAACTTGCATCCTCTATGGCCACTCATTCGTTTGCATTTTTTCGTTGCAGGGAGCCGGAAATCTAAGCTTCAACTCGATTCCGCCGGGCGATAAAAATTCGATAATGAACACCGTTACCGAACTGTTTGGTAAGGCGCTAGAAAGCGAAATACAGGAGAAAGTTCTATGCCATACATTGGAAATGTTCAGTCTGTGGGCCATCAATTTTAGTGGCGAACTACCTAAACGTGTAACCGACATCTTTAAGAAGGGACTTGAATTGAAGTCTACCACTCAATCGGTGCGCGTAGCATATCTGCAATGGCTGCTTGCTGCATTACACAACAGCAAACTTAGCAAGGATGTTGACTTTACGCCGTTACTCTTGAAAGCAGTCGAGAAAGCTAACCAAAATCCAACGCAAGTGCCAGTAGTCGCTGAAGCAGTATGCGCCACTTGCTTGATTTTGATAACAGCCCCCGTAGTTGGGGATCAGAAGCTGAATTCATTCTGGAATGTTGTCCTGGATATGCAAAAGCAGGTGTTCTTGTCGGATCGATTTCTAGCATCAGCACCCAGCGACACACTCTGCTATGTGACATTAATGGCGGAAAGGCTGCTGACGGAACAGTTTAGCAAGTTAAAGGGTTCTGCGGAACCACTCTTCAAGGCGATCGTTTACAGCA
Organism: Cheilosia urbana; assembly: GCA_946477585.1. Taxonomy (NCBI): domain Eukaryota; kingdom Metazoa; phylum Arthropoda; class Insecta; order Diptera; family Syrphidae; genus Cheilosia; species Cheilosia urbana. Next base: position 123,712,660 of record OX297853.1, read on the forward strand.
TCACATCGACATCGAGCAAGGTGCGCAACTACTGCCTGAATGTATTGCCAAGAATTTTGCAGCATTCAGACGGAGTTACTTACGTGAAGCTGATTTTGGCCGAATTGAAGAACTACATTGATACGGCAAAGATACAGTTCGATGGAGACTCAAACGAGGATTCGAATGCTATACCCTCGTACGCCTTTGTCGATGCCATACAAAAGTTGTGTGATTTTGAAAGTATTTCCTGTGCTGACAGCCAAGTGCTGGCTTCTCAGCTGCTCCTCTGTTGCCATCATCCTGCAGTCACCTCCAACGATCCAGAGCTGTGGGAGAATATACTCAAATTTAATTTCGAATTGGACCCCAAGTCGTTCATTTCGCTGAATGTGAAGCAAATCACTGAGGTCCTAATCGATGACTACAAGGCAAACCAGATGTACGAAAACGCCGTTGCATCCATCACCCGCCTGAGTCCGGATGTCGTGCTGCCCATTCTGATTGGCAAGGTCACTTCAGATTTGAATGACGCCAACATGTGCAATGTCACCGACGATGAGTACTTTACTTACTTAACTCCTGACGGAGAGCTCTACGACAAAAGCGTTATTCCAAACAGCGACGATATTTACGCGACCGCCGGCTTAAAGCGTGAAAACAAAGTCTACAGCTACAAGGAGCAACTGGAAGAGCTACAACTGCGTCGCGAAATCGAGGAGAAGCGACGCAAGGAAGGCAAAGCTAAACCACCACAACTAACCCCGAAGCAGCAGGAAGCTATCCGCAACCAAACGGAGAAGGAAAAGGCCATCAAAGAACGTCTTCGCGCATTGAATTCCAAGCTGACAGGCTTGGTGTCCATCCTGCACGCAGCTTGCAATGGAAATGGCAAGCAGGTATCACTGCACTTTTCCAAGTTACTGGGGTCCATTTTGCGAGTGTTGCAATCCCCCTTGGCAGCTGCTCCCCTCACCGAGCTGTATTTCAATCTCAGAACGACCTGTTTCGAGAGCAACCAGCAAGATCTAGGCAATTCAATCGCTATTGCCACATTGCGTCTATCAAAGCCACACTGCGATCTAAAACAAGACTGGATCAAGCAAGAGCTCAACGAAACAGTCGAGGAGACCCTTCGAAAGCTGCACAAAGCAACAATCGCTCAGATGAACGAAGTCAACATGGAAGACATGGACGACGAGAATCCTCTGCTGAACGCAACAGCTTTCTGTTACGCGTTCGAGTTTCTTAAGCGCTCCATTCTGACAAAAACTATCGCCACCAACGACGATCTTCTGATGATGGGAATCAAATTAATTGAATATCATGCCCAAGTCAAGGGTGACACTGTCAATGGCGAACTCTCCGATTACAGGCATCCAAAGTTCATGCCACGTTTGGAAATGTTCCGCCTCCTGCTGCAACTGATCAGCATTCATCGCGGTCGAAACCAGACGCAAGCGGTGGCAGCGCTCCTCGAGGTCGCTTCGACAAGCAGTGGAGAGGATTTCTGTGCCACCGCGGGCAAGGAGGAGATCGAGTTGTTCCTCACCGCTCTGCAAAGCCCGTTGGAAGCGACGCGAGATGTTGCTCTACGGGCCCTTTCAATTGTCGTGAAAGCCCTGCCAACAGCTGAACAGAACTACGACTTGAATCTGCGCATAACACGTCGTTTTTGGGTGGCAAAGTATGACATATCCGAAGAGAATCGCATTTTGGCCGTTGAACTGTGGGAGAAAGCCCAACTCGAGGTGCCGCCGGTAATGTGCGAGGAGCTGATGGGCGATGTAATTCATCCAGAGTTTTGCATTCAAAAGGCGGCTGCCTCTGCATTTGTTCCAATTTTGAAAGATGACCCGTCCTTGGTGCAGAGTGTGCTCAGTCAATTGCTTGAGATTTACCACGACAAGTTGACAATGATTCCAGCGAAACTTGACCAATTTGGCAGAGAAATCGAACCGGCCATCGATCAGTGGCGTCCGAGAAGGGGCGTTGCCATTGCCATATCACAGATTGCGCAATTTTTCTCTTTGGACGACGTAAACAGTGTGATGCAGTTCATGGTGTCGCACGGACTGGGCGATCGTGAAGAAATCGTCCACAAGGAGATGCTGGCCGCTTCACTGACCATAGTGGATCTCCATGGTAAGGAAACAATTGTGGATTTGCTTCCAGTATTCGAAGAGTTCCTTGACAAGGCGCCAAAGTCGCAGAGTTTTGATAACATCCGACAGGCAGTGGTAATTCTCATGGGATCACTGGCACGGCATTTAGACAAGGACGACAAGAGAATCGAGCCGATTGTGAAACGATTGCTGGCTGCCCTGTCGACACCATCTCAACAGGTGCAGGAGGCCGTAGCGAACTGCTTGCCCCACTTGATGCCGTCAATAAAGGATGAGGCTCCGATGATGGTGAAGAGGCTCCTCCAGCAGCTGGTGAAGTCCGATAAATATGGGGAACGGCGAGGAGCAGCGTACGGCATTGCAGGCATAGTCAAGGGACTCACGATTCTTGCACTTAAGCAGCTAGACATCATGTCCAAGCTGACAACGTACATTCAAGAGAAGAAGAACTACAAGTCGAGGGAGGGTGCACTTTTTGCGTTCGAGGTACTTTGCACAACCTTGGGCCGCCTTTTCGAGCCGTACATCGTCCATGTGCTGCCCCATTTGTTACAGTGCTTCGGAGACTCCTCACAGTATGTGCGGCAAGCAGCCGACGATACTGCAAAAGTGGTGATGGGCAAACTGTCGGCGCATGGAGTGAAGTTAGTGCTTCCATCGTTGCTGGACGCTCTGGATGAAGACTCGTGGCGAACAAAAACCGCTTCGGTGGAACTGCTGGGCGCAATGGCGTTCTGTGCGCCGAAACAACTATCGTCCTGTTTGCCGAGCATTGTGCCAAAGCTTATTGAAGTTCTTGGAGACTCTCACACCAAAGTACAAGAAGCTGGCGCCGATGCCTTGAAAGTTATCGGTTCGGTCATCAAAAATCCCGAAATTCAAGCCATTGTCCCCGTTCTGTTGAAGGCGCTCGAGGATCCCTCGAAAAACACGTCCGTCTGCCTGCACAGCTTGCTGCAAACAAAGTTCGTGCATTTCATCGACGCCCCTTCATTGGCGCTGATCATGCCAGTCGTTCAGCGAGCGTTCATGGATCGTTCGACGGAAACCAGAAAAATGGCTGCGCAGATTATCGGAAATATGTACTCTCTAACAGATCAAAAGGATTTGACTCCATATCTGCCCAACATCATTCCAGGCTTGAAGACGTCTCTGTTGGATCCAGTTCCGGAGGTCCGTGCCGTTTCGGCAAGGGCGTTGGGCGCCATGGTCCGCGGCATGGGCGAGTCTTCATTTGAAGACCTTCTGCCGTGGCTGATGCAGACATTGACCTCGGAGTCAAGTAGCGTTGATCGTAGTGGAGCGGCTCAAGGTCTGTCCGAAGTTGTAGGAGGATTGGGCGTCGAGAAGCTGCACAAATTGATGCCGGAAATTATTGCCACTGCGGAACGAACAGACATTGCACCGCACGTGAAGGACGGCTACATCATGATGTTCATCTATATGCCAGGTGCGTTCCCCAAGGAGTTTACGCCCTATATTGGCCAGATTATCACGCCCATTCTAAAGGCACTCGCCGACGAGAACGAATATGTTCGTGACACCGCCCTAAAGGCCGGTCAACGTATTGTAAACTTGTATGCTGAATCAGCAGTTACCCTGTTGCTACCCGAACTAGAAAAGGGACTGTTCGACGACAACTGGCGTATCCGCTTCAGTTCGGTGCAGCTGTTGGGCGACTTACTTTATCGCATTTCTGGTGTTTCAGGAAAGATGACGACCGAAACAGCCAGCGAGGACGACAACTTTGGTACCGAGCAATCGCACACCGCAATCATTCGGTTTTTGGGTGCGGAGCGGCGCAACCGAGTGTTGGCTGGCCTATACATGGGCCGCAGTGATGTCTCATTGATGGTCCGACAGGCTGCTTTGCACGTTTGGAAGGTTGTGGTTACGAACACGCCAAGAACTCTGCGAGAAATTCTGCCGACGCTGTTTAGTCTGCTGTTGGGCTGTTTGGCCAGCACCAGCTACGATAAACGACAAGTTGCCGCCCGGACATTGGGCGATCTTGTGAGGAAGTTGGGTGAACGTGTCCTTCCCGAAATCATTCCGATCCTGGAGAGAGGACTTAACTCGGATCAAGCTGACCAGCGCCAAGGTGTGTGCATTGGGTTGTCTGAGATCATGGGCTCCACGTCCAAAGATATGGTGCTTACATTTGTCAACAGTCTGGTGCCTACAGTTCGCAAAGCGCTCTCCGATCCGCTACCCGAGGTACGTGAAGCGGCAGCTAAAACATTCGACTCTCTACATTCCACTGTGGGTTCACGTGCTCTGGATGATATTCTGCCTTCTATGCTGGAGGGTCTCTCCGATCCAGACCCGGAAATCGCCGAGAATACTCTCGACGGGTTGCGTCAAGTTATGTCAATTAAATCACGTGTCGTTCTGCCATACTTAGTTCCTCAGCTCACTGCGCCGCCGGTGAACACCAAAGCGCTATCGATTTTGGTGTCAGTCGCAGGAGACGCACTCACAAAATATCTGCCAAAGATTCTATCTGCTCTATTGCAGTCTCTGTCGAACGCGCAGGGAACTCCCGCCGAAAACCAGGAGCTGGATTACTGCCAAGCTGTTATTCTGTCGGTGAGCGATGAGGCTGGTATTCGCACAATCATGGATACGCTGATGACTTCGGCAAAATCCGAGAACCTGCCAACACGAAAATCTGCTGCCAGTCTGCTGTCGGCTTTCTGTACTCATTCACCAGGCGACTACTCACAGTACGTGCCACAGCTGCTGAGATGTCTCCTGCGACTTCTTGCCGAACAGGATCGCGAGATTTTGCAAAGGTCTTGGGATGCACTCAACGCAGTCATCAAGGGCTTGGACTCTGCGCAACAGATTGCCCACGTTTCGGATGTTCGCCAAGCCGTTCGGTTCGCCGCCAGCGACCTAAAGGGATCTGAACTGCCAGGATTCTGTTTACCCAAGGGCATCTCGCCGCTATTGCCGGTGTTCCGTGAGGCTATTTTGAATGGTCTGCCAGAGGAAAAGGAAAACGCCGCACAAGGGTTGGGAGAGATTATTGCGCTGACATGTGCGGCATCTCTACAGCCATCGGTTGTACATATCACAGGTCCGCTGATTCGAATTTTGGGCGACCGCTTCAATGCCAGTGTAAAGGCTGCAGTTTTAGAGACGTTGGCCATTCTCCTGCACAGAGTTGGTGTGATGTTGAAGCAGTTCTTGCCGCAGCTGCAAACAACCTTCTTGAAGGCACTGCACGACCAGAACCGTGCAGTGCGCATGAAAGCTGGTCAGGCTCTGGCCGAACTGGTTGTAATCCATACGCGAGCCGATCCACTATTCACAGAAATGCACAACGGCGTTAAGAACAGCGATGATTCTGGCATTCGTGAGACCATGCTACAAGCTTTGCGTGGCATCATCACTCCAGCTGGCGATAAGATGACTGACCCTCTGCGAAAGCAGGTCTATGTTACTCTCACATCAATGCTCGGCCACTCGGAGGATGTGACGCGCAGTGCTGTTGGTGGATGTCTCGGAGCCCTCTGCAAATATCTCTCGCCTGAGCAATTGGACGATGCGCTGAAGAACCATGTGCTCAACGACGACAGCAACGATGATTGGGAGCTCCGCCATGGACGAACAATTGTGCTCTTTGTGGCACTCAAGGAATGTCCTGCCTCCATATACATCCCAAATTACGAAGCTAAAATCGCCAAAACCATCGTGTCCAGCATTGCATCCGACAAGGTCCCGATCGCCAGCAATGGTGTCCGCGCATCCGCATATCTCCTGCAGTATTGCATGACAGAACATGTACCAGTTCCACAGGCTGTGGTCGTACCTTTCGTCCGTGCCATGAACCACAATAGCAACGAAGTCAAGCAGCTGGTGGCTAAGAGCTGTACCTACCTCGCAAAGGTCGTTGCCGCCGAGAATACTGTGCCTGAACTGCTCAAACCACTCATCCCGATGTTGGTCAATGGTACCAAAGAAAAGAACGGCTATGTCAAGTCGAACTCGGAAATCGCTCTAGTCGCCATCCTCCGACTAAGGGACGGAGAGGAGACCTATCAAAAATCCATCCAGCTTCTGGAATCTGGTGCTCGCGATTCACTTAGTGAAGTAGTTAGCAAAGTTTTGCGAAAGGTCGTCATTCAACCGATTGGCAAAGAAGAAGAACTCGACGATACACTACTGTCTTGATTGCCATTGCCAGGACCAGTGCACGAGAAATCGTTTGCAGATTGCTATAATGCACGCAAAAAATTATCAATATCCACGCTTCCCCACATTAGCTTCTTCTTTCATTTCATCTATCCATTATCATACCGCATCGCTCTGAATTTGAATTCATTTTTGGAAGTTTCCTGCCCCACCTCCTCTTCTAAAGGTTCGATTTTGTGTTTTGTACGAATGAGTTGCCTGCCGAATAATGAACACTTCTACAGTACCACTAACACTTTAAATAATTCTTACTATATGTTTTTTATGTACATTCTAGACTTCGGTTATTGTAATATTGATTTTACTTTAATATATGTCTTATATAAAATATGACAATTGGGTGTTTTTCTGTTTTAAATGTTTTTTGTTTTCGGAAAACGTGTCCTCTATTTCTGGGAATTTTTGAATGAACGACGATGGATAATGAGCAAAATGGACACGACATCAATGTAAAGTTCCCTCCAGGTGTTAATAAGTCAAGAAAGGCACAGTTATTTTAAATTATTTAATATAATTTTAGGGGGGGCATAATACAAGCTATAATAAAGATTTAGAGTTAAAAACGGGAGATTGGTTCGTTAGAGCCATACGCGGTGCGGTGGTTTGGCAGATAGAAGAGACGGGGGCATCGTAGGTTACGAGGGTTAGTATTGAAGAAGATGGCGTTGTGAAGGGATATGCAATCGGTGGAGCCTGAGAGGAGACGGTGAATGAAGAGAATGCCTGCGACGTCCCTTCGCTCGTCGAAGGTGTTCAGGTTAATGAGTTTGAGACGGTCTTGGTAGGGGGGTAAGATAATAGGATCATTCCAGGATAGACCCCGGAGAGCAAATCGTAGGAAGCGACGTTGAATGCTCTCAATTCGGGATTATGAACTTGTTGAAATGGAGACAAAACTTGGCTACCATATTTAAGGAGTCGGCGAACAAAAGTGATGTATAGAGATCGGGTGACGTATGGATTGCAGAATTCTTTGCGCCATCTTTTGACGAAACCAAGTGATGAGTTAGCCTTGAGAATAATCTCGTCAATATGTGATCGAAAATAGCTCCTTATCACAAAGTATGCCGAGGTCGCGAATAGATTCAACGCAAGATAAAACATGGCCATGCAGAAAGTAGATTCTGGGAGAGGACTTGTTGCATTTACGTGAGAGGGAGATAGATTGACATTTAGTAACATTAATTTCTAAGCAGTTCTTTTGGCACCAGGTGGAAAAACTGTCTAGATCTATCTCAAGGAGACTGTAATCGTGTGGTGAGGAGATATGTCTAACAAATTTAGTATCGTTGGTATAAAGAGAAAATGATGAGTGCAGAATGACTTTTTCAAGATCGTTAATGGCAAGGATAAAGAAAAGGGGACTTAGATGACTGCCTTGTGGAACACCAGACATGGCCATGAAGGGGACCGATAGGACAGACCTGAAGCGAACGCTGTAGAAACTATTAACTAAGTAGGAGGATATCCATTTTAGTAAGGTTGGATCGAAGCCGAGGACGGACAATTTGAAAAGAATTAACTTATGGGATATCTTATCAAAAGCCTTACTGAAATCGGTTGTGATTACGTCAACTTCTTTACCGTTTTCTAAGGCTAAGAGTGCAGAGGCGACAAATTCGACATGGTTAGTGGTGGTTTTCCTGGCCATGGTGTCTTCCTGCAGTCCACAACAACACAACAAGCTTGGCCAGTTCGCCGACACTACTTTGGAAATCTCTAGTTGTGTCTAGATAAGCCCACTAGAAAGTTATTTTTTTAAACCGCCTGCTCCTATTCCAATCTGGATAGAATTCTCTCGCAATAGGCGTTTTTTCTTTTTTAGATCAAAGCAGAACCTAAACTATTATACAAAAAGTTCGTGTTTCTTTTATAGCTCAGACACATCAGAGCTGGAATTTGTGTTTTTGAATTAATACTTTCAGCCACAAGTGCATGAATAGGGAGATACCGCAGATATAGACAATACATTCCAATTTCAACATAATTTAATATAAAAACTCGCTACACGCGTAAAATGAATAACTCAACTAAAAAACCAATCCTTCCATAGGTAAACAATTCGTAACCGCCAGCTGTGTGTCATAAACATTGGTTTAGTGAAAGTAGGTATGTGTAAATCTAAAAAAAAAAATCGAGATTTCTCAAAAAATAAAAAAAAAGATTGTTTTTTGGCAAATCGAACATAAAAACCAATCTCGATCAAAAAAAAAACCTTTTTGCCAAATCGAAAACGACATAATCAAGTTTCAAGTTTTAGCGTAATACAGCGCCATCTCAACCTGAAGGTGAAGTATAAATTTGGTCTTTATGACGTCAGTAGATAACAATAAAATAAAACTCGAACATACCTGACGCACTTGAAAAAAAAAATTTATTTGACATTTGGAATGTGGTATGTGACAGCTGCTTTGTATTTTTTTTTACCGGCCTTAATTTACAAAGTCAATTTATTTTATTAATCACCTACTTCCTTTTTAGTTCAATATATTATTAAAATGGCAAAAGGCAATTGGTCCTTAGGACTACTTAAGAGCTTTAATGATCCCATTAACCATATAATCTCAACCAACGTTGGAGTTGTCATCAAAGATAAGTACCCCAAATCAAAGCACCACTACTTGGTACTATCAAGAGATGATGTTCCCAGTATTTATCACGTAAGTACAGCTAAATATATTACAACTCATTGCTACCCTTTCTCACTAAAAGTAGTTACAAAAATCACATTTAGACTTGCTGTCCGAACTGTATCTTCTGGCCATTAATGTTATAGAAGTGACAAATTTGCGAAAGGATGATTTCAACATCGGATTCCATGCTCTGCCTAGTATGGAACGGCTGCATTTACATGTTATCAGTAGAGATTTTATTTCTCCATGCCTAAAGACAAAGAAACACTGGAACAGTTTTAATACGAAACTGTTTATATTTTACGATGGTAGAAAATCTATATTGAGCAAAAAAAAAAAACATAGAATTGCTTATCATTTCCAGATCTAATTGATTCTCTGCGGATACATGGAAAAGTGCAGAAAATGGAAAAGGAACTTCAAAAGGAACTGGAACTCACAGAACTGCAATGCAACCAGTGCAATTATAACTCAAAAACTATGCCGGGCTTAAAGGATCATTTGTTATCTCATTTGAAATAAATAGAATCTTAATTTTGACAAAATAAAGCGAATTAGAAGAATGTGTGAATATACTGCGATCAAAGCTCCATAAGTTATTGCGACCGATTTCGTCATGTTTCAGAATGAGTAGTACCTGCTCGTAGACAAGTGTACATTAACATTTAAAGTTGCAGATACATCATTTTGCATGAGGGGTTAAAAGTAGTATGCCAAATGCAATGAATATTAATGGGGTACTCGATTGGGCTTCTTCAGATTAAGCTTTAAGATTTTAGATATCGTGTGTCTAATGTCGTTTTCCATTGGGCAAAAAGAAGCGTCCGGGAGAGTCCGGAATCGAAAAATTCGCTTCTGAAACCGTTCCATTGGCACAAAAATTATCTTCTGGCGATTCTGAGAAGAGAATTTTGCTTCTCGATTTAAAGTCAGAATCAGAATCCATTGAAGAAGCACTCACACAAGTGAAATTTATGTATTTTATTTTATTATTTTTTGGCGTTTCACCAATACCAATAAAAGGTAAACGAACTCCACTAGTGTTGTCAAACTAAACGCACTTGCATTGGTAAATCTACACCATTCCGTTTACGAAGTACACGACGTCTCTTCTGCTTAAATCCCTTGAAAAGATGAAGTTTAACGAAAATGACACCATTAAACTAATTCACACCTCTCAACAAAATGCGAGATTGAATGATTCGCCATACCTATCCCCCTTCATTCTTTTAAATGAAGACATAAACCTCGCCCTCGATGGGCCCCCAATCACGTTTTACCAAAAGGCCATACTGGGTCAAAATCGCGGTTAGCCGCACCCGTCGCTGAACTTTACTCATTTCTCAATAGAGCATAAAAAAAAAAAAAAAAAAAAAAAAAAAAAAAGTACTCTCAGTGGTAATATAACTAAACAATTGATTGGTTGGCAAAACTTACTTTAATTTTAAGCTTATTACTTAATGTTATCTTTATTACTTATTAACCCCTATCGGGAATAAGATTTCCCCGGGAATCTTTTCTGTTCAGCAATCTGACTTACATTGCTGACAAGGGAAACATTTCCCACGGAATTTATTCGCGATAACCCCTATTGTAAATTTCAATTCAGCCGTGATACTCGACCAATATATAAGTACGGCATTACACTTAAGCTCTCTCTTTAGTTTAGCATGTCATTAAATGTAATCGTTCAACTAATTTGTAATATTTATAAAAGAAAAGAAAACAAATTTATCGGTCCAGTAATCTCATACATGTATGTTTTCATAATTTCATAACAATATGTTCGCAAATTGTAAACCTATTCATGGTCAGGAGCGGGGGACCTTACAGGCTTCCCCCCCTCTTTCGTTTTATACCATTTTTTTTGTACATACCCTATTTCCTTAATTAATTGTATTTTATATTTCTGGTAGTGTTAGTGACATTCGCGTCGAAATTAACTTAGATATAACTCCTTGAGCGAGAGTTTCTCTTTTAGACACTTTGAGCCATGTCGGCAACGTAAACCTTTTATCATAAGAGAGAGCCATACATTATAGCCTCCAGTTATATACACTCCTTAAGCGCAAAAGTACATTCGTACTTACAAGTTTCAAATATGTAACAAAATGTTTTATAAGTCTCAATAAAACAACTTGAACTTGAACATTGGTAAATCTGAAGAGTCTCTGAGAAAAAAATCTCGCTTAAGTTCTCTGAATGGTGGTTGGGTGCTGTATGAATAGGGTAGGCACTGATTGGCGTCAACTTGGCGATGCCCAGTCGTTGTAACTGTTCATACACATCAATTGTGCTTATTTTACCTCCGCGTGGTAGCCACCGGGTACTGGTCTTGTCCTTCCGGGCATGACTTGCTAAACTTATAAGCGCGAGTGTTGAACACGAAGAAAATAGCAACACTATAATGCTCTGTCGGAATGACTGCCTGATCGAGTCTCAGAGGTCTTACATGAGCCCCTCAGAAAGAGGACGTACGGCGGATGAATTCACATGGTTGAATCAACGGTGGCGTCAACAGTCAACATGGCAGATACCTCAATGAGCTACTTTGACGTATTTGGAGCTGAGGTCATTGAGGATTTTTCAGCACTAGTCAGGGTGTTGAAATAGAGATGGTGGCGGAAGAGCCCTTAATGGGTCAACGGCAGCTCTCACATCCCCGCAGCGGGTTACTGACTCCGGAATATTCCGGCTCCTTTTGCCCAAGGGGTTACAGAAAGGGCCTGGTCCTCCAGGTTGGGGGTTGTGCGTGGGGTTAACGACCCTACCACGGAAAAAAAAGAATTGTTGCGAAGCAACCAAAAGCCTCGGATAAGGACGGATTCACTGTTGACGACCCTGCAAAACGAAAAAAGGACAATGACGTTCGGATCTGCACGTGGAATGTTCGAACTCTGAACAGACCGCGTGCAGCCGAACAACTAGCGGAGGCCCTAGACTGCTACAAAGCAGGTATCACCGCCATCCAGGAAGTGCGGTGGGATGGGCCGGGCAAAAGGAGGATGAAAAACTGTGACATTTACTACGGTGACTGCTACAGAGAACAAAAGCAGCGTCTATTTGGATGCGGATTTGTTGTAAGCGGCAGACTTAGGCAAGAAGTCTTGAGCTTTCGACACGTTAGTGAACGCCTTACAACTATCCGCATCAAGGCTAAATTCGCCAACATCAGCCTGATATGCGCTCACGCCCCCACAGAAGATAAAGACGATGCTACCAAAGAGTGTTTCTACGAGCTCCTCGACAAAACATATGAGCAATGTCCTAAGCATGACGTTAAAATCGTCTTGGGTGATTTTAACGCCAAAATAGGAAAGGAGGACATCTTTGGTAGCACAATCGGAAAACACAGCCTACACGACACCACGTCTGGAAACGGACTTAGGCTGATTGATTTTGCTGCGGGACGTAATGTTACCATAGCTAGCTCACGGTTTCCTCACCTCAATATACACAAAGGAACATGGCGGTCACCTGATCATCAAACCGTCAACCAAATTGATCACGTTGCGATCGACGCAAGGCACTCCTCCAGTATTCTAGATGTCCGAACTTTCCGAGCGGCCAACATAGACTCGGACCACTACCTTGTTGTAGCCAAGGTACGGATGCGGATATCCAAGACGCCACAACAACGAGAAAATACTGTGAGGAGATTTAACGTTGGACGACTACAAACGCAACAAACCGCCAGAACCTTTGCCGATCGCGTATCCCTCAACCTCTCGAGAAGTCCTATGCTGCCAGCATCAAGTGCCGAAGACCAGTGGCGCCGATGCCAAGAAGCCATCAAAAACGCCGCAACTGATGTGCTCGGTTTCACCAGTCCACCCCCCCGAAACCCCTGGTTTGACGAAGAGTGCCGGCAAGCACATGCAGCAAAACAAAGTGCCTACGAAGCGTCGCTGCATAGAAGGACGAGAGCAGCTCGTCAGCTCTACGAGCAAAAAAGGAGGGAAGAACATCGGCTTCTCCGGAGAAAAAAGAGAGAGCATGAGAAGCGCGCGATCGAGGATATAGAGAGGTGTTACTCCAGGAACAATGTTCGGAAGTTTTACCAAAAGGTAAAAAGAACGTGTCATGGCAACAAGACCCGAACGGAGACCTGTAGAGACGAGCAAGGAAACCTTGTAGTAGAGTCACAGTCGGTGCTGAGGACATGGAAAAACCATTTCTGCAGACTGTTAAACGGCGAAGACGACACAAATTCCGCTGTTAGGCAGAACGAACCATTCAACCTGGACGATGACAGCCAAGATTTCCGTCCACCTGACCAAAATGAAGTGAGGATAGCAATATCTAAGCTTAAATCCAACAAGGCTGCTGGTCCAGACGGCTTACCTGCCGAGCTCTTCAAGGCACCCGGAGATGACTTGGTAGAGTGCATACACCAACTCATCTCCAAGATTTGGTTAGAGGAAAGTATGCCTGATGAATGGAACCTCAGCATTGTTTGCCCGATCCACAAGAAAGGAGACCCTCTAAACTGCGCCAACTATAGAGGCATCAGTCTCCTGAACACTGCGTATAAGATCATGTCTGCTGTATTGTGTGAACGCCTGAAACCATTCGTCAACGATCTGATAGGTCCCTATCAGTGCGGTTTTAGGCCCGGTAAGTCCACGACCGATCAAATATTCACACTACGGCAGATCCTGGAAAAAACCCAAGAATACCAGATCGATACTCACCATCTTTTTGTCGATTTTAAGGCCGCATATGACAGCGTTTATAGAGACGAGCTATACAGAGCCATGTCTAGTTTTGGCATCCCTGCCAAACTTGTCAGATTGTGCAGAATGACGATGGAGAACGCTCGCTGCTCCGTAAAGGTCGGAAACAATCTCACCGAGACCTTTGATGTCAAAAAAGGATTTAGACAAGGTGATGCGCTGTCATGTGACTTCTTCAACATCATTCTTGAGAAGATTGTGCGAAACTCACAAGCCAACACCAGAGGCACAATTTTCTATAAGTCTGTGCAACTGCTTGCATACGCTGACGACATTGACATTGTTGGTACAACACAGCGAGCTGTCACTGGTGCGTTTGCAAGTATTAGTACAGAAGCGGAAAAAATGGGTTTAGTGGTGAATGAGGGTAAAACAAAATATATGCTGTCAACAAGAAGGGACACACGACATCGACGAATCGGGCAGAACGTCACGATAGACAGCTATAACTTTGAGGTAGTTAGGGACTTTGTCTACCTCGGCTCCGCTATAAACTCTGATAACGACATCACATCAGAAATCAAACGAAGAATCACACTTGCCAACCGCTGTTTCTTTGGCCTAAGACGGCAACTGATAAGTAAGGCCTTGTCGAGAAATACTAAGGAAACTCTGTATAAGACCCTCATCATCCCAGTCCTGCTTTATGGTGCAGAAGCATGGGCGCTATCAAAGGCGGATGAAGATCTCCTTGGTCGTTTCGAACGCAAAATTCTTCGAGTGATTTTTGGTCCCGTTTGCGTTGACGGGTTTTGGAGGAGAAGATTTAACAGCGAACTCTACGAGCTGTACAGCGACATCGACCTAGTCAGAAAAGTACGCATCAGTCGTCTAAGATGGCTGGGACATGTAGAGCGAATGGACACCAACGCTCCGGCCCGAAGAGTCTTCGATTCTAACCCGGAGGGACAACGCAGTAGAGGAAGACCTCGCCTTAGGTGGCGCGCGCAAGTGGAAGGGGACCTCAACCAACTTGGAGTGCGCAACTGGAGGCAGTTAGCCAAAGATCGCGCTAACTGGAGAGGCGTATTGGTTGAGGCCCAGGTCCACCCCGGACTGTAGCGCCACCTAAGTAAGTAAGTAAGTAAGTTCTCTGAATTCGGAAAAAGTTTGCTTGTTGGTATTTCTGGTTGCCTGGTACTTTTTTCTGAATTTTTGACACCTAAAGCGATTTTTATTTCCCAGTGGTTAGACGTTAGACAAAATAACGTCGACTGATTGGGGCGATGTAAAAGAGATATTTAATGTAATAGGGGTTATCGCGAATAAATTCCGTGGGAAATGTTTCCCTTGTCAGCAATGTAAGTCAGATAGCTGAACAGAAAAGATTCCCGGGGAAATCTTATTCCCGATAGGGGTCAATATTTTATGTTTTTGAATTATTATTTGAGAGAAACAAATCTTAACAACAACTCGCAGACACAGTCACCTTTGGTAGGAATGATAGCTATTTCGAACTACACCACTAATTCATCATCAGACTCCTTTGAAGTGATTGTTTGAATAGTTTTTGAATTCTTGTGAAGTTTGAAGTTGGCCGGTCCTTGTGCCAACTTACTGGGCATCAGATATCAAAGTGGATTTTGGTATAATTAATTGCCTTAGGCAATTACTTAAGTGGCCGCTGGTGCGATCCCTTCACATTCTGACAGTCAATTCTCCGTATATAATTCCATTTGTTTTTCCCCTGTCATGAAATGAACTTGCATTTCGATTTTTTATCCAATTGACCAAGTGACTACCACTTGCGCCAACTGAGGGACGAGTACAAGCCCGACTACTGGTGATTAGAACGAAGGGGCAGACCTACCTCTGTGCGTTGTTGTTGCTACGAGGTGTTTATTTGTCTCTCGGGTCTTCTTCGCCTATTCCTCTCTTTCCCAGCTGTGAGATTTCAACAGACTCGTATGAGTAGAGAGATTTTAGGTTTTTACTATTTCGGCGGTCTTCGAATGCTGCTATAAGCCTTACTAACAAAACTTTTGGACTCGCCCAATGTTACCTTCTCTGCAGTTTGTCTTTCGTATGTGAACTGTAAACACTCCGATTTGCATAGCATATTTTGTTTTGTATGGAAACGTTTTAGGTAGGGCCTGTAGCTGTTACACTGGCACGGCAAGTAGTTTCAGGGTGTTGTTCTCAAACTTTGTACCGTCCAGGCGTTTCGTCAGCGCATAGTGTATGTAAAATCATCATTTAAAAACAAAAACACATGTTTATACATTGAATACATTAATAATGCTTTGTTTTATTTCTATTTTATAAAAGATATAACAGAACAAATAAAACTAAAATAAATTATTCATATCAATGCTTTTTTGTTTCCTTTCGAAATTTGACTTCTACATTTAATTTTTGCTTTTCTTTATTACATTTATCGTGAAATTAATTATTATAACTGATGTCGGTAAGTTTACATAATATTTCTGTTTCTCAGTAAAAAAATAAAGTTTAGACGTGCTTAACTGATAGTTGCTGAGCGAACAATACATGTATACGTGGTTGATGTTTTTTTGTAGTATATTATAAGCATTTGTGCCAATGAAGGGAGGAAGGGAGCCTACCACAGAGTAGAATAGAAACATAGGTACACTAAAGTATAAACAATTTCCTGTCCTCTGGTTAGTTTCCATAAAAAGCTAAACATTTATATATATAAAACAAGACAAAAATGATTTAATGTCAATTTGAAAGTTTGTATTAAATGTTTTTCAGTTTCAGTTTCCTAAGAACGCAAAGACAAACAAAGATTATTATAAACGGCTGACTTACTGTATTGTTTTCTTTTTTCAGTTAAATTCAATTTTAAGATATAATTCTTGCTTTTTTTTTGTATAAAAAATGTGATTAAGTTGTAATTTGTCTGATAAGCTAATCATTGTATGCGTTCCACTTGTTGATTATAGTATTAACATCAGTCTCCTCCAGCAGTACAGACGAGTCTGGGGCTTCAACGCCAACGTATATTATTTGGGGCGCTGACGAGGACGTTTGTGAAGTTGGCGGCGCAGACGCATCTTCTGCTACTAAAACGGTTTCGTCAATTTGGACCTCTTCGTCTTCCATGTACTCACATGACAGCGATGTAGGTGTGGTGTTTACCGACGACGATTGCTGAGCGACATTACTGCTCGATGGTTGATTGGGTACAGGACTTGTTGTTGCTGCTGCTGTGACGGCCGTGGTTGTTGATGTTGGCGATACTGTTTCAGTCATAACTGGAAGTGTTACATTCGGATTGAATGGCATGTCGAGATCCTCCAAACCTTCTGGTACTTTCAGCTTGGCAAGCTCTTCACGCAAATGCCGGTACTCACGGCGAAGAACCATGGAATTGAAAGTGATGGTGTTGCGTTCACTGTACTGTGGCTTGCTGAGTTCCTCAATCCAACCCTCGATTTGGGCACAAATTTCGTGTCGTTTCAACCAGAAGTGTGTGTGAATTACCTATGGAGATGGCGATTTTTATGAGAATATTAACAGTAATGCGGTTAGAATTGGGGAATTACGTCTTTGAAACACGGACTTGGATTGCGAATCTGTTCAAGCATTGCCCATCGAACGCAAGCCTTATAGATGTTGCTGTTGTATTCTCGGGATGAATGTGTTCCACTCGGAGTGCCACGACTCCTTTCGAAGCCGGGCTCGTTAAAGTATGGTTCTGGTACAAGAATTAGTGACTGGATCGATACAAGGACCTGGCAAAGTAAACAAACAAATAATTACAAACTTTTAGTGCATTCACAAATAAACGATGAAGAAACAACTCCAGAAAACTTTTAGCTCACAGTGGTTTACAAATACAGCACACGACTATCTTTCCTCTAACAATGATGAATACTTAACTTGGCAGTTATTACAGCTGTAAAACGTAATCTGTCCTAAGCCCTGCAAATATCTATAACCTAAAAACTTACATACTTCCAAAATGTTTCAACATTTTATTGGAATCAGTCAAAAATGACTGTGCACATGATGCAATGGAAAGGTACGCAAAGTTCCATTCACAGCCACTAGTTTTATGTGTTGTTTAAAGCAGTTTTTATCAAATATGTGGTGGGGTTGTGCTTTTGACATTTTCGGGTAATGACACCAATGCCTGAGCGCTTTTCAGAATTCAACGCAGTCACAGCCGGAAAACCCTATTGTTGTTGTAGCTTGGAGTATAATAGTTAATTTCGTTTTGAAGTAGGTGGTAGAACGTTTTTGTAGCCAAGACTCTATAGGGGACACAAATTCCTGTTTGCACTTGCCAATAAACTTTAAACCATAAAACACGAAAAAAAA
The DNA here is from genome assembly GCA_946477585.1 of Cheilosia urbana. NCBI lineage: Eukaryota > Metazoa > Arthropoda > Insecta > Diptera > Syrphidae > Cheilosia > Cheilosia urbana. The sequence continues at coordinate 123,730,621 of OX297853.1, forward strand.
AAATGTAAGAAACACATAGTGGCGAACACATCTCGTAACGCACGATCACTCTCGTAACGCACACGCTTTTTTTTTTTTAGGTTAACAACAAGTGCATCGGTAACAAAAAAAATTGTCTTTTTGCTCTCGTAGCGCACACGTTTTTTTTACATCAACAACGAGTGAGTCGGTAACAACAAATTTTCTTTTTCCTTTCGAAGCGCACACGTTTTTTTGTACGTCAACAACGAGTGAGTCGGTAACAACAAATTTTCTTTTTCCTCTCGTAGCGCGCACTTTTTTTTTTAAGTTAACAAAGAGTGAATCGGTAACAACAAATTGTCTTTTTTCTCTCGTAGCGCACAAGTTTTTTTTAGGTTAACAACAAGTGAATCGGTAACAAAAAAATTGTCTTTTTTCTTTCGTAGCGCACACGTTTTTATTTACGTTAACAACGAGTGAGTCGGTAATAACAAATTGTCTTTTTTCTCTCGTAGCGCACACGTTTTTTTTTACGTCAACAACGAGTGAGTCGGTAACAACAAATTTTCTTTTTTCTCTCGTAGCGCACACGTTTTTTTTTTTTTGGTTAACAAGTGAATCGGTAACAAAAAAATTGTCTTTTTTCTCTAGTAGCGCACACGTTTTTTTTACGTTAACAACGAGTGAGTCGGTAACAACAAATTGTCTTTTTTCTCTCGTAGCGCACACGTTTTTTTTTAGGTTAACAACAAGTGAGACGGTAACAAAAAAAATTGTATTTTTCCTCTCGTAGCGCCCACTTTTTTTTTTTTGTGTTAACAACGAGTGAATCGGTAACAACAAATTTTCTTTTTTCTCTCGAGCGCACACGTTTTTTTTAGGTTAACAACAAGTGAATAGGTAACAAAAAAAAATCTTTTTCCTCTCGTAGCGCACACGTTCTTTTTTACGTTAACAACAAGAGAATCGGTAACAACAAATTTGTCTTTTTCTCTCGTAGCGCACACGTTTTTTTTAAGTTAACAAGTGAATTGGTAACAACAAATTGTCTTCCTCTCGTAGCGCACATTTTTTCTTTAACAACAAGTGCATCGGTAACAACAAGTTGTCTTTTTTCTCTCGTAGCGCACATGTTCCTTTTTACGTTCACAACAAGAGAATCGGTAGCAACAAATTGTCTTTTTGCTCTCGTAGCGCACACGTTTTTTTTAGGTTAGGTTAACACCGAGTGAATCGGTCACAACCAATTGTACTTTTTCTTTGAATTTCTTGGGCTATCACCAACGCTGGAATATTCGTCTCCGAAGAGTTAACAATCTGAATTCAAACTTACTCAAGAAAAAAAAATATATATATACATATACATATTGCAATCGACGACACTTTGCGCCACCTCTTTGTATGAATTATTTTGTAAAACCAGCAATATTTACCTGCAAGAAACTAGACGTTTGTGCATTCCACTTTTCCTCGGGTCGTCCATGCCATGTATTCAGCACAGATAAGCACACTTTCCCGTCATTGTACAAATTAGGGTTGAATCTAACCGAATGCCGACCGTTTGTCTCCAAGTTAATTAACATTGGCAAATTTGGATAGTCCGGTGGAAAGAACACATCAAACTCAAAGCAACCATTTGCGTACGGGGTGTCGGCAGGGCCAGTTATCAGTACCTTGAGGAAGAAATCAGCCAATTATCTGCAGTGCTGAATACAGGGGTTGAATTACCACATCCGTGATCGAGTAATACGTGACTGAATTTGTTATTGTTTTGCTTTTAAAATCCACAAAATTCAGTGACGTATGGCTCGATCACGGATGCGGTAATTCGACCCCAGAATGTAACACAACTTACCTTCATAATGTCCAGTCTATCAGTATCACAGCGTACAAAAACGGAACTGCTATATGACAAGGGCAAACTCGTGGAAAGCGTTACAGCCTCTTGAGCTAGACGTTTCACTCTCGACGGATGGTAGCGATCGCCAGCCTTGTGAACCATTTTCTCAAAATGATGAGAGATTGCGAAGCGGAATCCGTTTTTCTCCGACTCTACAATCATTTCGTAGGTGTCGAATTGCATCTTCTTCATAACTTCCAGGTATCTCTCCTCAATGGACTTGCTTAGGGGTTTCTCCAAGCGACAACTGCCGTGTTCATGATCACGCAGTTGGCTTACACGGGCATCTTCGACGTTGGTGGCTTTTTGCACCAATAGCGTAGTCTCCTGTATGTCGGGTATAAGCAATGCGAGTCCCTCGTCGTCACCATCGTCAATGTTGACGGTCACCTGTTGCGTTTGTCCTTTGATATTGGATTTCTTGTTAAGCCTAGAATTGGAGATATTCAGTCACATCACTGTGGCGCAGATATTTCTTACTATACTACTCACTTTAGGCGATTGGCATAGGTGTCAACGCAAGTCTTCATATTGGCAAGCAATTCCGAAATGGATGGCGAACTCTCAAATCGATCGTATGGCTGCAGCAAGCTTACCAATTGGTATGAAAGTGAAATGGCGCGCAATAACTGCAAAATAGATCGGTAGAGAGGAATGTGCCTGGTAATATCCAACACAGAGTCATTGCGTAGATATGAGCTTAGTGCGGGAATTAAGCAAGATTTCTTTAGCAAATCAAGGAATGCTATCGGCAGTTCACCAGCTACATCACTTATTTCATGGTAGCTCATGATGTCGTCGCTTTGCAGCGCAGATGGTACCTTGTCTCCTGGGTTAATGTAGCTCGAGAGTACCTGGTGTATAAGCAGAATGTATTTGAATCAAATTTTTTTTTGTTTGGATGACCAATTTTACCTGCAAAAGGACAGTGACATGTTCTTCTTCACTTTTCTGGCGGAGCAAGGCTTGTTCAACGTTCCAGGATTGCTGCGTGGAACCGGTTCCAAAACCAGTGCCCTTTGCCCAGTACATGTGGCTCTTATCATCGGATATGATTACCGAGTCATCCATGCTATTTAGCGGAGCTTTAACACCAGGAGTAGTCTGAAAATCAAAATGGTTTGCACTTACTTCATATATCTTACTCGGAAAATTCAAATACCGCCCCTGGTTACAAAGTCTTGTAACAAACAAAACGATAACTCACCTCCTGCTGTGGTCCATTGATTTGGTAGTTCTGAGATTGGTGCGTAAAAATTCCTAAGCAATTAAGTACCAAATGCATAGCACCAACTTCGACGACCATTCGCCGCAACAACATGCCATCGTCAGTCGTGAGGAGTGAATTATCAAGAAGTTGGCGGAATACTTCAAACGGCAGCGTGGGTAAGGTTGGGGCCAGTGACAAGCTGTAAATGTCATCTGAAATAACCGACCATTAGCGGGGAAAATATTTTTAGTACTGAAAAACTCGTACTTCCTTCACCGTCGCCAGTGACACCCAATACCAACCGCAGTAGACACTGTGCTCGCAGTTTATCACGCAGCAATACATCAGAATACGCGGGCAGCCGAAGGAACAACCCAAAAGCAGCAAGTGAATGCTGAGGAACGGAAGTTATGCTGGGCTGCTTGGAAGACGGTTCAGTTATAGGATCTTCCAGATCTTCGTATATTTCTTCGTTTGGCTCCAACTTCACCCAATCCGTTGTGGGAGGGCTCTTTTCCTTATCTCCCAGCAGTGTGGGACTCTTGCGGCCGGCACTGTCCGGGTATACAGTTGGCAAATACTGCGCTAACAACGATAGACCACCGCGACTCGAGAATCGCTGTAATGGTGAAGGCAGTGGTTCCATGTTGGCAGCTTTTAGAACTGTATCGTCGAATTCGTCACTCAGGTTCTTGGAGGGGATCTGTAAACAGAAATATTAATACGCATTTTGCTTGGTTTAGTAAGATTCGCAGTCATACCAAATTCAGGGTAATACATGGTGCAGACAGTCGGTGCCCCTTCATAAAGAGCGCAGCTAAAATTTGCGATATTGTAGTGTCGCTCGTCAGCATCACCTCGGGGCATTCTGGGTGTACTAATTGAGCGCAGCTAGTCATGCTGGATGCATTCGACGATGTGAGGAAGTCATCTTGCTGGAAGAGCCCTGAGCAGAAAAGTTTACAATAGTACAAAACTAACCGACGAAGGGGTAGTTAACTTACTTGGAAACTTGGGGAATATAACTCTGCTGTCCTTGATGGCGGCCACCTGATTTTTAACGTCCTTTATGCGCTTGTCTTTAGCTGTTACTCCAGCTGCAACGCTTAGGAATTCCATGCCGTGGCCATTGAAGTCCATTGCAATTTCGAAGGCTTCCGTCTTGTCGTCGCTCTTGTTCTCGCTGTGGCTGCTGCTCGAGATGTTGGAGACGGTGGAATCCGATTGCCTGGGTTCTGAATAATGTGGTTAAATAAAAACATTACTTTTGGACTTTGTTTTTTTTTTTTTTTTTGGCTGAAACTTACCTGAAACGCAGTTCTGCAGGATCTCCTGGCACTTTGTATTTACGCTCACGTAAAAGAGAAGATGGTGGGCATTCACCCTCTTCGAGGGATGATTGTTTACTAAGCTGATGTTATTCTCCCGCTTTTGCAGGGGTTGTTTGCTTCGCACCGATACCAGAATTCGCTCGTTTTCCAACAGCAATTGTAGTACGATTTGCCGAGTGAATCCCGATATGATCGCTTTGTTGCTATTCACGTAGATCTGGGCTGGTTTCTTAATGACTGAGATCAGGAGGGTGGTGAGTTTATCCTGATTCCGCGGATGGCAGGATGTGACGCGCGTGAAGAAATTGATCGTAGCTCGTTCCATGCGAATTAGAGCCTGTTGAATGGGCTCCTCACCAGTTTCCACGGGTCTATAGTTGCACAGCAGCTCAAGCAATGGTTTCCAAAAGATCGAGCCCTGATATGAGCCGAGTGTGTCCCGCATATGACCCTCTGAGCAGCACTCGGAGAAGAAGTCCAAGATCTTCGGGACATGCTCGAAAGTTATCAACGATTGAGCTGCGCATCTGGTATTCTGCGTTTGGTTCTCGGCTTTGTACGAGTCGGTGAGGCCCTCATCGCTGCTGGTCGATTGCGTTCGTTCGGTGTGCGATGACATTTTCTGTATTTCCGGCGATAGGAAACAGCAGTACTCGAAAAGAGCGTGCGCTAGCAACTTGGGTAATCCAGAGTCTACAAGTTCGTATATGGCCTGCGGTGACTGACACGACATTGCAATTGTGGTTAAGTAAGTCGGCTTTCGCAGCAAAGTGGAGAGGTTCTCTTCGGCGACATTGTTGAACCATTCACTGCCGCTGGCTTCCTTGTTGTCATCTGTGATGCCAGACGACGATTCTTCTTGCTGAGCAGCATTACTCTCAAACGGATCTTGCTGCATCAGAGAAACATCGACTTTGCTCAACAGTTGGTTGAACAAATCCGGTTTTATACAACACAGGGAACAAAGCAACGAATCGAAAGCAACCTTTAGTGGCTGGTCATTGTCCAAGGCATCAATCCAGTAGATACACGCCTCGAAGATATCATTGGTGATAAGGTCCGCCAAGTTGGGAATACAGTTCTGAGAGTGAACATTCCATAGGATGGAAGCGGTTGCTTTGACGAATCCACTCTGTGGGTTGGTACAGCGTACCGAACGATTGCTAAAGTTTTGTCGAAGTTTCAGAACCCAATCGAGAAGAACTTGTATCTTGTCACTGACATATGAGTCCTTCGCAGTGGCCAGATCGTAGAGCAGATCGCAAACGGCTTCGTTCGACAGCTTGTAGGCTAAACAAGAATAGATTTCAGGGTATTAGTTTGTTGCTAAAGCGGAATTAGTTGCGTGGTTAAATAATATCATAAAATTGGCCGTCCGAAGATGGTACCTGGATCAGGTTTACAAATAAAGTAAAGCAACCACGTATAGAAACTTACTTTGAGGACTTGTTCCCCACAGTAGGATGCGAATAAGCGCCAGACATAGATCTCGATTATACGATCCCAGTTTCAGCAAAACAGTCTCCAAATTTTGCAGTGCCGAGTTTGGAATCAATGGCATGATGTTCATAAGGGAACAGCAAGCTTCTAGGAAGCCCGAATACTCAGAGGATGCACCAATAACATCTTTTGACAGTTTATTCTCTGACATTATCGCAGCCACAGTATAGCATCGCGCTAAAATACGAATCCATCCAACACTGGTCTTGGCCAGAGAGTCATCGTCCACTCCCGATTCGGGACCGCCGACAAATGCATAACTTCCGGCTGAGAAAATCGTATTGCCAAGAATGGCAATTTGCGTCAAACCAATATTGGAGCTGTCTTTGGGTCTAAAATGAACAAGAGAAATTGTATAAATCCAAATGCGGCAACGCGCACCAGGTTTTGATGGGTTTCTACCTGTACAGCCGAAGCACAATGCTTGTGGCGATTTCGGGCTTCGACAGCTTCAGTCGAATGCACGTCATTCCGGTTGTTGTTAGAGGCTGACCAAATGGAATCGGACCGAGTCCGTAGTCTCGTGATATCTCAACTGCTACGGCTGAGGGACACGACACCAGCGTAGGTGCATGTGGCTGCAGTTGAATTTCTTTCAGCAAAATGGCTGTCGGCAGTGTTATTGTCAAATCCACGTGAGATTCATTAGGATAGAACATATAGCTCCATGCTGGAGTACGTGGCCGCCGGTGCGATGCAATTGGAGTCAATATCAAGACATCTGCCGATTGTGCGGTATCATTCTCGGATGATATACTGCAGAACGGGGCGAAGTTGATCAAACCATCATGATTGCGCTGGTTTTGTTGTGATGAGCATTTCTTAGTTCCACCATTTGAGTTATTGTGCAGCTTCAGTTTGGTGTTCTTTGTCATGTGCTGCATAATTAGGGATATCTACAACAAAAAAAGAGTATTAACTGTTGCTACCACGCGCCATTCAGTCACAGTCACTCACCAATCCCGGCTGAATGTTGATCAGTACTTTGTTCAGTTTAACCAAATTATGGCAGATAATTTGAACTCCGCCCATTTCGGTGAAGATGTGAACAGCTTGTGGAGCTTCCAATACTTTCAGAATGTACCAAAGGAATGGTTCGGACAAGTGCAGTCTCGGGAGTGCATTTCGAGCTATTGAATCTACAATTTTATTTAAGGTCTTCGCAATGCAAAAACTCATTGAACGGAAAGAGTGTACTTACTTGTCTCCAAATACTGGCACAAAGGAGCAACAACTAAACTCACTTCGGACGCCTTCTCACTTAGGAGCATTAACAGACTGAAAACAGCATCAGTTGTTGTCTGTGGCTCGTCCAGCAAAAATGTGGAATCTGATGATTTCATCGAATGCAGGGATCCCGGTGTCATTAGTGTAAGAGAGTTGCTGGAGCAGTTGGACAACGATCCCAGGAGACGCTTCATTGTTGAAAAATGACGTAATACTAAAGCGAAAAAGAAGACATAAGATATTTCAACAAATGGCTTTCAATATGTTTACCCATGTCGGCAATGCAAGGAACTTTGGTTTTGTTGCAATCAATATTCAGTTGCTCGGCTTTTGTCTCATCGGTTTGGCTTTCAGTGGATACATCGGACTCATGCATTGTAACGACCTGCAACAGAAAAAGGGGGGCATCATTATTAGACAGTCTAAATCGCGTTGCGCAACTCTGATGAAGGTAAAGTCGTTGTGGGTCTGCTTTTATGCAGACGAATGGCGCTGGGACCACTCTGTTATGCGGAACCGACTCTATTAGCTTGAAAATTCACGTAAAACTTACATTATCGTCCCGTGGTAATTCGGTTTGAATCAACGACGATGACAATTTCAGCAGGCTTATTATCAGCGAATTATCCGATATGGATGCGTTTTGTTTAGAGTTTTCGGATCCCAGGACATTAGCGAACAAACTGCTAAAATTATTGGTTGAACTGTTGGAGTCGGATGAGCGCTGACATTGAATTTTGTCTGCATTTGCGATGTTGTTATACACAAGGAAGGCTGAAAATTCAAAACGATGTAAGATGGTATTCTATTTGTTTAAATCTGCTAACAAAAGTCACTTACAGACACTTTCAATTATACTCAGCGAGACGTTTAAGTCCGCCTTGTCATACTGTATAAGAAGTAGGTCTCGAACAAGCTGACTTTGGGCATCAATGGGTCCTTGCTGGTTGCAAATCGCGCCTCCCGGTTGCACTAGCTGTAGGACTACATTCAGCAATGTGTCCTTTAGTTTTTTCTTGACAGATTGACCCGAATCAGTGAACTCTGCTTTTTTGTGCAGCCACAGCAGTAACTCGTGCAGGTGTTTGCAAATAGTCGGTCCAGCCTGAGAAATTTAAACAGAATTACGTAGTTTCAACTCGTGACATTTCAGTTGTCAGTCACACTTACACAACGATTTGTTATAATCGAAGAACTCATACCATAGCCAGAATAGAATCGCAGCAGCATCTTCTCAAAGTTTTCGTCGCTTATTATTATATCACCGATTCTTGAGTTGCTGCTAGTCTCGCCTAGAGTCAATTAATTAGAATGGAAGAGCGAAAAAATGCCAAAGCCGTATTTACCACATTCGAAGTTCGACTGCGAGTTGCAAGCCAACAACAGGCACTGAAATCCCAAGCACCAGGTACGTAGTTTAATGTCATTGTGCCAAGCCAGCGCCAGGAGTAGACCCTGAACTGCATTCGGTCCGAAGGGAATCTTTGGGATATCATTTGGACAGAGTCCCGAATTGTACGGCTTATCCGAGAGTTCACTGTTCAGCGTAAGCCATATTTGTAGAACTTGTTCCAAGTGAACCCACGTGTCCTGGAATTTACAAAATGAATATAAAAATAAATAAAACCCAATATGCACTTGTCTATTCCTAGCCAAACCTGTAGATGAAGATCTAAGAAAATGCAATCGAAAACATTTTTAAACATCTGGTACGTTGGCAGTCCGCAATTGTATTCCGGTCCCGACCATATGTCTGTAACGTATTCTGGCCACGCAGCCGTATCCGGCGACGAATTAATAAACTCGTTGGTTAGAATTTGAGGCAGCGATGCGTACATGTCCAACGAGGAGATCATTGTCAGTCGACGTATTGAAATTTCGACATTGGTGTCGAGCCCAAAATCTAGACGAGCATCCATTGCACTCGACACAGTTTTGCAGAAAAAATTGAAATTGTTCTTATTTTGGGCCGCAGAGTCTGTTTTAATTAGATTCTTCGATCTGTTCTCGATGTCAATCTCATTCATTAGTTCATCGAACTCGGTATCCTCACACTCGATGAGCGATGGCAGATGCGAGTACTTCACTGCTGAAATATTGAAAGTGGTTATTAGTTGTGCCACTACCGTTTACAAGCAAACGCAAGCGTACCATCTGCATATGACATACTACTATTTCCAGAAATGGGAATTATCGACGGTGGCAGCAACAAAGCTTAAAAGAAAAAATGTTTTTAAAACGCACATCTCTTTTCAACTGTGAATAGGAAAGCCAGCCCTAACCTAAGCCAAGGGTGGTAGTGCTACAAAAGGACCTTTGTCACGAAAATGTTAAAGGAAAAATGAAATCACTGACTTCTTATTTTGCACAAAACTTACTGACGCATTGGCCACTTTAATGTGGTTTTGGAAAATGTATTTACATATTTATGATGGCTGCGATACATGCAGAGAGAATGAGTAGGACGCGAATTTATTACATTTATCATCGTTTCATCGTTAACCTAACTAAGGTACACTTTCCTCGAAGATATCAAGTGTCTGTCTCTTTGTGCAACATTAAAAATCAAATAAGAAAATGTTCTTTGATATTCCAGTGAGAAGAGTTATTTTTATAAGCATCAGTATTGTTGTATAGGGCTAACCTAACAAGTATAGTTCCAACAGCCGTTGCTATGTTGGCTATATCCTGGTATATAAGACATACAGTTAAATCAGTTGCCTGTGGAAGGACTGATAAAACAATAACGCCACTTGTAAAGGGTGTTTTTTTTTAGAGGTTCAGAACTTTAACTTGGCAACACTATTTTAACTGGCGGGCATTTTTTCAGCTGTCGAATGAATAGACTGACGCCTGAACAACGCTTCCAAATTGCCCAAATTTTGTTTTGAAAATCATGATTCTGTTTGAAATACGTACCGCGCACTACGTTAATTTTCCGGTCAACATAATCGTCCATCAGAGCAATTAATTCGATTAACTATAGAACGTTTTCGCACCACATTTAGGTTAGGTTAGGTTAGAGTGGCAGGCCGCCTCAAGTGCAGCCTCACTTAGGCCAAATTAGGCCCATTGTGTTACCACAGGATCGATATCGACTCCTTATCTACCCGTTGAACCAGCCGGAGCTAAGAATGAAGCGATGGAGGCAGTTGATACCTATGTTTGCGAGTTCGCTGAGATTGTCGAAGAAATATTCTCCGAGGTGTAGTTTTCTACGGAGTGACAGTGCTGGACACGTACAGAGAAGGTGAAGAAGCAGCAAGCAGATTGACAACTGGTCCACAACTGAATTGCTTTCTTCCGAGTGGCTGCATTTGCTGCCACTTGTTTGCAATAGATGTCCAGCGGTAGCAAGTGGAACATTACGTCCATAACCGCTGTTGGAGTGGTTCTAAGGGCTCCACTTATGCATATGCATGGCGTTCTTTGGACGCGGCTAAGGTGATTATGATGGATGGCCTTTTCGAGGGCAGTCCACCATACAATAACGCCATAAGTGAGTATAGGTCTGATAACGGATACATATAGCCAATATGTAATTCGAGGCTGGAGTCCATATCTGCTTCCAATGGCTTTTTTACAGCAGTACAGAGGTGGCTTTCTGAACTCTCCGCAGGATATTGGGTTTCCAGCTCAATTTGCTGTCTAAAACTAGGCCTAAACAGCTAGCCGTATTGGTGAGCACCAGGAGTGTGCCGTTTAGTTTTGGGGGTACAAAATTGGGAATTTTGTAACGGGTGATTTTTTAAGAGGTTTAGAACTTTTTTAAAAAAAAAAACACAAAAAATTCGAAAAAATGAATGAAATATTTAATTGAATCGATAGTTTGAACCTTGCAATTTAATGTTTAAAGATAATTTCATGCAAATGTTGACCGCGGCTGCGTGTCAGGTAGTCCATCCGCTGAGTCCAATTTTGGCATACTCTTTCACACAATCGAAGCGGGCTTGTCCCTATACACATTAGCCTTGACATACCCCCACAAAAAATAATCTAATGGTGTCAAATCGCACGATCTAGGCGGCCAATTGACCGGCCCGAAACGTGAAATTAACTGTTCACCAAACTCGCTTCGCAATTGCGCCATTGTTTCGCGTGCTGTGTGGCATGTGGCACCGTCTTGTTGAAACCACATATCATGCAAGTCAAGAACTTCCATTTCGGGCAAAAAAAAATTTGTTATCATCGCTCGGTAGCGTTCACCATTGACAGTAACGCTGCGATTCGCATCATCTTTGAAGAAATATGGCCCAATAATGCCGGCGGCCCATAAACCGCACCAAACGGTGGCTTTTTCGGGATGCATTGGTAGCTGTTGCAATGCTTCTGGCTGATCTTCACTCCAAATGCGGCAATTTTGCTTATTTACGTACCCATTCAACCAAAAATGAGCCTCATCGCTGAACACAATTTTTCGATAAAAAAGCGGATCCTCGGCCAGCTTTCCAAGAGCCCATTCACCAAAAATTCGGCGTTGTGGTAGGTCGGCTGGCTTTAGTTCTTGCACAAGCTGTATCTTAAAAGGCTTTACGCACAAATCCTTCCGCAAAATTTTCCACGTAGTGCTGTAACAAAGGCCTAACTGCTGGGAACGGCGCCGAATCGACTTTTCGCGGTCTTCTGTCACACTAGCTGATACGGCCGCAATATTTTCTTCACTACGCACAGTACGTAAACGTGTTGGTGGTTTAATGTTCAACAAATTTGGTGCGAAATTTGGTAACAATCTTCCGAATAGACTGCTCAGAAGGTCGAGAATGCCGATCATAAAATGGAAGCAGCGCGCGATGAACATTTCGAACCGAGCACGAATTTTGATAGTAAAATTCAATAATTTGCAAGCGTTGTTCATTTGTAAGACGATCCATGGTTAAATTGCAAACCAAACTGAAGCTGTTTGACAGTGACACAAGGTACTAAACACACGTCAGCTGTCAAAACCAGTGTTGCCAAAACCAAACCAGCTAAAAAATCACCCATTATTTTCTTGTGAAGAGGACCAGTTCAGTTTTCTGGGCATTGACCGCCAGACCGCATTTTTTGGTCCATTTAGAGAGCTTAGAGAGGGCATTCTGCATGAGATCTCTAAGCGTGTTTAGGTGTTTTCCTGAGACAGCGATGGCAACGTCATCCGCATAGGCAATTACTTTGCACCCTTCCCCCTCCAGTATTAGTAGTAGTTCATTCACTACTAGGTTCTAAAGAAGAGGTGAGATAACGCCACCTTGAGGCGTACCCCTACTAACGAACCTCCGGACCGATGCATCGCCCAGCTGTGAGTTGATAAACCAGTTGGTGAGCAACTGGTTGACCAATTCGCCAATCGATTTCTCAATTCCAAGGCCCGTCAGTGCGCCGAGAATTGCCTCTGCTTCGACGTTGTTAAACGCTCCCTCAATATCCAGGAAAGCAACCAATGTGAATTCTTTGCAATCGAGAGATTTTTCGATGGTAGATACAAGTGAGTGAAGGGCCATTTCAACCGATCTCCCTTTACTATACGCGTGTTGAGACTTTGACAAAAAATTTGAGTTGACACTGCAACGTATGTGGATGTCTATCAGTTTCTCTAAGGTTTTTAGAAGAAATGATGACAAAGTAATTGGTCTGAGATCTTTGGGGTTAACGTGTGAGCTTTTACCAGCCTTAGGTATAAACACCACGTTAACTTCTGTCCACCACATTTACTCTAAATGATAATACGCATCCACAGAGGCGGGGTACAGTGATTACAGAAGAAGCCATTGCTGCTGTAGAGCGTAGAGAAAGACCCGAATCAGTCCATCCGGCATCGTGCACAGGAATTGGATATGTTTCCATTCACTTTATGGAAGATTATGCGGAAAGATCTGACTTTTTCGTTCACTAATTGAACAACATGATGTGCAGGAGCTGTGGTTTCAACAAGACGGCGCAACATATCACATAGCTTGTGCCACACAATTGATTTATCGAAGGAAACGTTTTATGACCTCATAGTTTCGTCGGACCCGTGAATTGGTCTCCAAGATCGTGCGTTTCAACGCCGCTTGACTATTTTCTGTGGGGATAGGTGAAGTCGCTAGTCTACGCCGATTAGCTCGAAAAGATTGACCACTTGGAGGACAACATTCGCCGCGTTATTGCCGATATACGGTCACAAATGATGGAAAGTCATCGAAAATTGGACCTCCAGATTAGAGTACGTCCGAGTCAGCCGTGGCTGTCTTATGCCAGAAATAATATTTAAATTATAATGTCAGAAGATTATCTTTCGAATAAAGTAAATTTCATGTCAATTTACAAAAAGCATCTTTGTCTTATTCCATTTCAAAGTTTTATACCTCTAAAAAAAAAACAGCCTTTATATTGAAGTCGAAGCAAGATGGTTCAACTTGTAATAAAAAAATAAATAGTTGGCGCAACAGGTCCGGAGGGACCCTAGGCCTAGCTTCTCATTTTTGGAACGAATGAAAGGAATGTACAATTTTATGCCGACTCCAAACGGCCAATTGAGAAGCTCTTTCAAGACAGGTACACTCTCGGATGTTTGTCAGACGTTCGCGAGAGGTGGCCCAGTAAAAAACAACCCTAAGTTGGAATTTGGTTTTTGCTGGATTCGAACCTCGACCCCTTGCTTAGTAGTGCAACCCACTAACCGCTAAGCCACTGCGCCTACTTGTAAAAAATATATTTTAGACTTTAAAACGTGGTTTTAATAACAAAACACTACCGAAAGATGTAAAATAAAATCGTCATAAATTGCTCCACCTAGGTTTTTTTGATTGTTTTTAAACATTAGTTCCTGTGGCGGAAGGCACGGGAGCGGGAGTCTTCTCTCAATCACCCGAGTTGAACATTGCCTTGCGTCTCCCAGACCACTGTAGCGTCTTTCAAGCTGAAATAACGGCTATACGCGAGGCAGCCTGCAGACTTGCCTTGTTGGCGATAAACGGTAAAGCTATCGCCCTCTACATAGACAGTCAGGCAGCTATAAAAGCCCTGAATACACCAACAACCAGATCAAAGTTGGTAAAACAATGCCGGGAATCTCTCAATGAGATTGCGGACAGATGTTCAGTAACCCTGTGCTGGGTTCCAGGTCACAGTGACATTCCGGGCAACTGCAAAGCGGATGAACTAGCCAGACAAGGAAGCAACCTTCACTCAAACAACATGAGTGAACCGCACGCTCCTATGCAATCTATCAAATTCCTCCTATTCAAAGAGGCAATAAAGGCTGCAAATAATAGGTGGAACAGCATTGATACCTGCGTCATATCCAAGCAAATCTGGCCAAAACTAGACGCTAAAAGGACTCAAAGACTTCTCTCTGTAGGCAGAAACAGAATCAGCTCCGTTGTGGGGGCATTAACAGGACATTGCTTAATAGGTAGGCACGCCCGTAGACTGGGTACACCCTACAATGACTTTTGTAGGAGCTGCATGGATGAGGAGGAGGAGGAGACCGTTCTTCATCTTCTCTGCAACTGTCCAGCCCTTGCAAATTTGCGCAGGGCAAACTTAGGAGACTACTTCTTCGATGACCTCAGCGACTTGTCTAACACAGACATACGCTGTATCAGCAAATACATTACAAAGACCAAATGGCTTCAATGATCTCACATATTATCTACCCTCTCTTATACGGGCTGTCTCTGGATTGCTACCGAGGGACAGACTGTTTCGGTCGTCCCTTTTCGCACATTCGAAACAAACCGTCACTCGGTCAAACTCACCTTTTGACCAAGCTGCAATACCCCCGCAGCATGCGTTTTGTAGGCTGATGGCTATAATCACCACAAATACCGCGCTTTTTGCTGCATCCGCCCTATTCGATAAGTTGCCAGAGGACACAAGCGAGGGTTGTACTGATACGGTCACCACTCGCCTATCCGAGGGCATACTGTCGACCGGTCACCTACTCCTTGACCAGCCTTAACAAATCTCCCAAGTAAGGGACACAATGAAAGGGCCGATTTATTAATCACCAATGGCGCACACGGCTGCGCCACCATGACGAGACGTTATAGGATTACAGGCGAAGGGTACACTGCTTCGGTTTACCCGGCGCTTGTATCCGAAGACATATCGTCCAGTTAGTTATCCCCAATCTCTCCCTTCAAGGAGTTGTCTGAGGATTATAGGCGAGGGGATGACTGTTTCGGTCACCCCTCCCCTATCCGAGGTCAAACTGCCCCAACTCTCTACACGAGACATAAGAATCGGACGAGACGTTATAGGATTACAGGCGAAGGGTACACTGCTTCGGTTTACCCGGCGCTTGTATCCGAAGACATATCGTCCAGTTAGTTATCCCCAATCTCTCCCTTCAATGTCACCCCTCCCCTATCCGAGGTCAAACTGCCCCAACTCTCTACACGAGACGTTAGAATTGTTCCTTTTGGACAAAGAAGACAAAAGTCACAGGCACAAAGAGAGCATTTACGCCCACTAGTATGTCCGGCCTAGAACACTCTGGCCTTACCTTCCCTTCCCTTAACTCATGTGGTATCACAAAGGGCCGTAATTTTATGCGGCCTAAGTGTGGCTTTCTTGACAGCCACCTTACCTAACCTAACCTAACCTAAACATTAGTTCAACCTTGTCATTACTTGTGGGTGCACTCGTTAGATAAATTCCTAACCACGCACGCAGTGTGGTGAAAAGTACAAAATTCAATTGAAACCATCAGTAGGTATCGCGTTACATGATTTATGACCTTAGGAAGTAGCAGTAAGCAAATCAACTAAAACTACTCGACTCTTTAACTTAACAATGCAACAGTATAAATTAAGTCATACCTGTTGAATCGACAAACACTTCCTCCGCCTCCTGTACGCCTTCCATTCCTCTCGGCTCGCTGCAGCTTGGCTCTGAGGTTTGTGGTTGATCTTTAAAATGCTTGTCAGCATCCAGGAGATCCTATTTCATGAGACTCTTAGTTCGCTAAAAAATATTTGAAAACAACTTCTACTTACTTGTAAGAGACAAGTGATGGCATGTACAGCCCACGGCTGTTGCTGGTCATTCCAAACAGCCAAGCGTACAAGTTGCTCCAACTGGTTTGTGGTTACAATCTTGGACAACTGAACCGAGGACTTGCATGCAGATACCAGCCTTGCAATTACCTGTTGCGCCACAATATTGCAGGATTATACACTATCCGGAGGAAAATTTATCACGCTGACTTACCTTGCACGTCAACAGGAACAAATCCATGTTACAACTAAAGTCCATTTCCAGCAGAAGAGCAATCAGTCCACGAATAACAATCAGAATATTGTTCAGGCGAATGGTCTTCAATCCCTTGTCAAAGTTATTCTCCGGTTCCGGATTGGGATCCTTCATTACCTTCGGCGTGGTACTGGGCTTCGCTGCGGCTTTCGGTTTCGGTTTACCTGTCAACTGCATAAATATATCCGGGTGCTGGAAAAAAACAAAAAAAAAAAATACAAATGTTCTCAGTGGAACAACGCTTGTGCGCTTCATGTACTCACTTCATTTTGAATCATAAAGATCTTCTTTCCCCAATCTGTGTACGGTTGAATGCTGTACTTGTTTTGCTGAATCATTCGCTTCTTGAAGCCACGAAGTTGTTTGCCCGAATTATTGTTCGACTGCGATCGAGTCTTGGCGAAATCAGTTTCACACGACATGAACTCCCACCGATTGGCAGCTGTTAAAAACGTTCCAATAAAATTACAGAAAACTCAATCTAAACATCACCTACATTTATCCTTCTTTTCGACACTATCATCCAGACAGACAGACAGAAACAGCAGCAGCCATGTCACCAGTTGTAAGTCTGACTTTGACCACAAGTCACCGCTGTTGTCGCTGCGGTTCATATTGAGAGGATTCTCATTTGCTTGGTACCTGGGTGAAATGGGAGCAAGTAACTTGGCGAGTGTCTTTAGAATCGCATCGATTACAATTGATCGGCAAGTGCCCATAGCAATACTTCGCCGACCCAAGTAGGTCAACAAAAAGAAAATTCTGAAAGATATTCGCATATAAAGAAAGTGTGAAGACAAATACGAAGCAATGCACTCACCTATCTTGGGGGAAAATCTTGCTATTCTGCGAGGAGAACAGATTGCAAAATATGTCGGCAAGGAAGTCTCCCCACCAGCTACGGAAACAGCACATTCGCACCAGCAGCGAGCATGTGGCAAGTTGTATATGAGCATCACCGTAAACAACCAGAGTATTGAACAATGTGTTGGCCACGTCAATTGAAAAGAGTGAGTGCAGCGGCAAAATGTTCTAGAAGAAATTTGTGTACGGTTTATGGAATACAATGGAAATATCGCACATTGGTTCATACCTTTAGTCCATATTCTATGGAAAAATGCAGTAGAATCTCGACTAGTCCTTGACTGAGTACTCTCAGCTTATCCCTCGATGCTAGCTGCAACACATTTTTCTGTGTACTCACCGGTTCGGTTTGGAGTGACGCTTCCAAGCGTAGCACTACGTTTCGAATGACGTTAATTTGATGTTGTAACATTATGCACTCCTGGAAGTAAAAAAAAAAAATGTCTGAAAAAATCTATTTGTACGCAAACTGGTAGAGGCATTCAACTGGTTAACTATACAAAGAAGCTGCTAGTAGAAACCTAGTCAATCAATGCATTTAACTTGTGCATTTCATTAGCAAGTTCATAGCGGAGATCAAATCCTTACCTCATATGTAGCGACAATCTTAGTGTTGTCCAGATTACCGTCATCTTCACGTTGTTTGTTGATGAACGCCTGCATATGGGCCACATTCGACAGTTCGCAGTTGAGAACTGGCGCCAGCATTTCCATTAATTTACAACTTGCCAGACTGTAACGGCAGTGCACGTCTTCATACAGAGAGTTCAGTGCTTTTATTTGTGTCTGAATGTTACCAACTGGATGCTTCATGTACTGCAATACTGTCAATAAACGACGTCAGCGCACACACTCTGAAGAAAAGAATATCAATAAAAAAAAATAAACTTACATGGATCACCATAACCATCGCTGTCTAGAACAACAGTGTGTCCATAGAACGATCCGAGTGGAATTTTGCACTTTGTATTCGACATTCCGTAACGACCGATGATGGTGATTTTCAGGTACCGACAAATCGGCGGGGGTTGCAAATCACTCAGTACCAGTGTCTTGGTGCCGATATCTTGTGTAACAACTAAGCGCACACTATCGGCTTCCTCTTCGAAACACCAAATGTCAATGTGCAGTGAAGCGAGTTCGTCACAGGACGGGATTACCACGTCCGTCAGCAGGATGGGTGATCCAAAGTCAAGCACTACAAAGCGTCGCGCTCCCGAATGCATCCTGTCGATAACCACCATCTGTTTGGGTGGAGGTGATAGTATTTTATGCCACGGAAAAACACTTGTATTCTCCTCCGTATTCTGTTCGTTCAGATAACGCTGAATGACTTTGTTTGAGAGCTTCACCTCTGGATCATTGTCTGGTACACTTGAACCTTCATCGCAGCATTCAATGTACTGGCATATGGCCTTGAATTTTGGCAAGTGTTTGTATTTAAAGGATTTACCCTCCTTGTTTGATTGCGATGTGGACTCCAATGGTTCAGCTACAACTAAATGTAGCATTAGAACTACTTAGAGAGGTTATTTGTGCCGGTATACATACCAATGCCGTTGGCTTTCAATTCGTCCTTTCCGAGGATGTTGCACATCTTAAGTTTGTCGGCAAGAATGTTTTTCACATTGTTAACTATGTCGTTCAGCTAGAAAAAATAAAAAATAAACAATCATAATGGTATTTCACGACATGTTTAATTACCTTTCCATTTTCATTATCTTTTTGCGAGTCGAGGGCATTTGACATGGCAGGTATTATGATCTCTTCCATGTTTATATTTGAAGCGCTGCTGGTTGACACGCTGTCCATGTTATCGATTCGCGTAGCTTCGGAAGTTGCAGAGCATACGAAATGCAGTTGCTCGACTTCCAGAAGACCGCGCAGTTGGTTGCTGACTCCTTTGCATTTAATCAAGTGGGGGAATGAACGGAACTCCACGCCATCTAAAAAAAAACCCAACGAATAACATATATGTAACTTTGCGGCATAACAAATCAGTCAATTAAACAAATTGCCATTCATTGACATCGCATGAAATCTAATTGCAAGCCGTGTCGGCCAACGAGAGGACTCTTAAAGAATATTCCCTGCTGGCTGTTATTGGCTTGCATTGCAAGTCCGTATACTTGTGGCAATCATAACCTAAATGTCTTTCAGTCCTATCTATTTTGATTTCTAAATTAACAACTTACCTATTGAGCTAAGTTTCTTAAAGTCCATGCCTTGGGATTGCAAAAGTCCTGCATTTGAGCGAATTATGTTTACTAGCGTATTGGGCGAGGTTGTGTTATTCTTGCTCAAATTCGGCAGATCAATGTCAAACAGTTCGGGTTCGAATGGGAAACCATATAAGCCAAATCTGGAAACAGACAAAATTTTCAAGTACACCCCACTTTGTGGCAAACATAAATCAGCTTACCTTGTGCCCAACAATGAGCAATACGGATCCCATCGCTTTTCAATTTCATTGGTTATCTCCATCAGAAGTTTCACGCAAATCTCCGAAATCGAATTATGCGAATCAGCGGTTGATGTGGAGCAAGCCAACAGAATGAACCAGCGCACTACACTGGAATGCTTTGCCGAAGTCAAATCGGGCAGTGTTATGGTGATTGCGTTTTTCAGTGAAACATCAAAGGTGATCTTGCTTTGTAAGTCTGGTGGAAGATTTCGCACTCCTCTGCGGAAAAGACAAATTATTCCGACCGGCCTTCGTCATCGATAAATGAATACTTACTCTGTCAAAATGAGTACAAGCTTCACGCACTTGTGTGCCAATGTTCTGTCGCTTCGGATGATGCAATTCAGCAGAAGATCTCTTAGATACTTCTCCACAATGACGAGGCATTCAACCTGTTGCGATTGTATATCCATCGCGGCGTTGTCTGACGACGAACCACTTCTACTGGTACTAGGCTCTCCAGATTTATATCTCTCCGACTTTGGTGATCTTATCCGATTGAGTCTAATTGTGCAAATCCACAACAGAATGTCCAGGGCAAGATTCTTTTGCAGCACCGTCGACGAGCTACAGCTTAGCGTTTTGAGTAAGTTCTCCAAAACATTGTTGCTTTCCAATAGTGCAATCCTTTGGAGTCGCTCATTCGGTATACGTGAGTTTGTCTTTGTGCCACGCACAGTTATTGAGATTTCATGAAGCCAATCGCAACCTATCAGGGAAAAAAAAAGAAAAAACAAATGTAAAAAAACTCGAACAATCATTGACGGTCAATCATTTATCATCAGAGCGAATGTTGTCACTCGAAAGAACACTGAATCGCACCGATTCATAATATAATATAAGAACCATATATATAAAGACAATAAACATCAACAACAACAACTGATGAATGGACAGAAGCAATGAATTACATAAATTTGAAATAAATGAGAAATAGCATACCTATGTAAAATTTATTTCGTGATTTTTTGTTGGAGGATTTGGTGCTAGTTTTGGTGGTGGTGGTGGTGGTGGTTGAGA
Organism: Cheilosia urbana; assembly: GCA_946477585.1. Classification (NCBI taxonomy): domain Eukaryota; kingdom Metazoa; phylum Arthropoda; class Insecta; order Diptera; family Syrphidae; genus Cheilosia; species Cheilosia urbana. The sequence continues at coordinate 123,751,317 of OX297853.1, forward strand.
AAGATTTCTGAGAAAATGTGGCATTAGTGAACTTTTGTGATGTACTGTTTGCATATGATGAAATCAGGAAACGCATGACACCTTTTTTTTTAACCGGAACTGAAAATTGGTAGCAAAAAAGGTTTTTTTTTTTGTTTTGTTTTGTTCTTGCATATGAAAATCATAAATAGGATACATGTAGTTAAAAAATGAGATGAAATATGAATGAGCTGAGTTACGTAGGCAAAAGTAAAACATAACATATACCACACACATGCACGTAGTAGGATATTGCAAGCAATTTTTGGATTCGACATAGATAGGTAGAACTGGACAGCCACATATCACACACGAGCACAAGCTTATGAACAAGCAGTTGGATCGACCACACGCTACGGATCGATATTTTATGTTTATCGATCTTTGGGAACTCGAGTATACAATCAACACTGTCGAAGCAGACACAAATAGTATAATTAGTTAGTTAGTTAGTACAATTTTATCAGAGAAGCAGAAACAGACAACAGGTATAAAGTTGATGAAATAGCTGCGCTCATAAGTCGTCCTAGTAAAAGTCTAATGAAGGGGACAGATTTTGTCTTTTAAAACAAATTTAGACCCGCTTTCCCCTTCACATATCAAAGAGCAGTGGTCCTCTGAGAATAATGTTTCAAACACTGAAGCTAGTGTACTGTCGACAAATGATAGCACGTGACTTGTGTAGCAGTGTACCAACTATTTGGGAACCAAGCAGGGGTCAGATTATGTAAGGCTAAATTATTTGCCATAAATGCTACACCAGCAATAGAAACTCATTCGATTATTCAAACATTGGCGAACAAATATGCTGCCTAATCGGTCATATTCTCACTCGCAGAGGGGTGACAGCTACGTTCGGCAGCAACGTTGTTGAAAAACTTGTGCACCGTGGTACCCCCCAATTGGGAATGCTTTCTCCGCTAGATACTTTGAAATATAGTTCTCAACGAACTTGTGATTTCGATGGAGCTTTCCGGCTGCAAAATCGTGGCTCACACGGATGACGTCGCCTTACTCACTTCAGGAAAGCATCCTCAGACTCTTTCCGATATCCTGCAACTCAAAACCAAGAAGAAAGAAGAAAGCCAGAGCACACCCTCATAGAAGAACAGGAAAGTTTACGAGGTAGAAGGAAAATAACGGCCCCCCGAAGTAATACGAATAGTGGTTCCATGAGTCTGTTGAAGAATTCCAAAGGGAGAGGAGGAGTTTAGTCAGTATGAGTCTGACACACTAAGAAAATTAAAATTTCTTGACGATGCATGATGCATTCTTCGCCCTCCCTATAGGAAAAAAAACAAAAAAATCACTAGAAAGCTCAAGTTACCTCTTATCACCCCCCTAATCTCAACAGCACTCCACTCGAGTTTGTCAAAAGTGACAAATACTTGGGGCTGATACTAGACAGAAAGCTTGTGTGAAGGGAAAACATTGCCGAACGTGGTAGAAAATCCCTAGCGGCTTTCTACTTCTATAGAAGAGCTGTCGGCACGAGATGGGGCGTCAAACCCGATATAATTTATTAGACCGATTATTCATTACGGCATAGTCGTGTGGTGGCTGGCCTTTGACAATACCTCCATTTGAAGGCCCTTGAGAAGACGCAACGCTTGGAATGCATCAGCATCATGGTTGCTTTGAGGACATCTACCGCCGCTCTACAAAAATAACGTTTAATCTTCTTCCTCAATACGTCGTCAGCAAGGAATACGCCGGCAATTAGACTAAGGGAGGGTAAGCACTGGAGAGGACAACCACTGAACATGCCAGCGTTCTCCTTCAGACAAGCCCCTTACGTACTCAGCCCTATCATGAATTCCGTCGTAATCGAAAAATCCCTACGAATCCCGAAAAATACATCATGAAATCCATTCGTAGTGGATTCGTAGTGGAAAAAATATACCTCTTTTTCTACGACAAGTAATTTGCGTCGGAGACGTTGAGAAAAACGGTTTTTATGCAACAAAGATTGTGTTTTCTTTATTCATCTTTCATCTAATCAATTCAGTTCATCTAATTCAAACGGATCACAAGCGTCTCGAAGTATTTTTCTCTGAATTTTCAGGTTTCTCTTTCGCCTGGAGGTCTCTGTTTGACCAGCAACTATTGCGAATGCAAATGAGTCTATTTTTAAACGATTTATTTTATTTTATTGATAAAAAAAAAGAATATCTTATTTATTAGAAAATTTGCTAACTATTTATTTCAATAATATTCACACAATGACCGATGTTTGACACAAAACAGCTGATTTCGAAAATGAGAATGAGAGCGGTTAATGAGGCAAAGCTCCTGTTGATTCCATTCGGATTTTGTGAAGTAAACTTTTCGTAGTTCGTAGCGTAGCTTTCATTCGGCGATTTTCTACGAATGGATTCTGTGATAAGGCTGACTATTACTGACTATCTTGGATATTGCGACGTTGCCAAGCTTAATTGGCCAACACTGAATACTAAAAGATCCAAGGAGCTTCTGCGACTCAACAGAACTAGTATCTATATAGTAGCTAATGTCATTACCGGTCATTGTATTCTGGGCAGACACGCGCAAATACTTCGACTGCCATACTTGATACATGACTTTTGCAAAAGCTGTAGAGATGAGAAAGAGGATGAGTCCGTCACCCACCTTCTCTGCAGCTGCCTGCCCTCTCCAACCTCAGGATGGCGTATTTAGGAAACTACTTTCTCAATGATCTTAGTGATTTATGCTACACCAGCGTTGCTAACATTTTTAACCTAAACACCAGTGGTATGCACAATCGGCCGATTAAAGGTCTAAGTGTTTCTCTCGCCGAGAGCCACTTTAAAATTACATAACATACACAAACAAGTTTCTTCGTGCCCAGTGTAAATACAGTTGGGGAACTTAACACTAGGATTGGCACTACCTCAGCTCGGTGAACTTCAGAAGCCACGTAACAATTCGTTCCGAGGTAGATGCAGCCGTGAACCAATACATTGGTGAGGAGAAAAAAACTAATCGTAATGCCCTGCAGACGTCATAATAACAAGTCAGGCACAATGGTTTCACCAAAATCAACGTAACAAGAGCAGCCCCAATTCAAAATGACTACCTACTACCTACGCAAACAAGAAAGGGTAAATGACGTTCGGAGATGCACGCGTAACAAGCGGTGTTATCGGCCATCCAAGAGGCGTGAAAGTGGCTTCTATTGGGAAACGTACATAGGCGAAAACTTTTTCCGAATTCGCATTCAACCTCATTTGCGATAGAGGATAAAAACGACGACACATTTCGAAACGGGCAAATGCTAGGAAAATTCACGGCGGACGGTGGTGAACAGTGTAGTGTTCTCCCACATTACGACATCCATAAATCAATGTGACACAGAAAGAACTAGACCGCATCCGTCACGGAATTATCGTTTGTTTTACATGCAAAATACAAACTGAAAATCTATTCGTTCACAGATTGATCACATTGCGAACGACCAATGATGCCAGGGGTAGAATCGGGTAAGGTGATGATTGATAATCAAATTTCATATTGACTATCGCATTTTTGCCACAGTTTACTAATTAGCTGTCGTTTTCATACATTTTTACCTCAGCTTCCACTCCACCAAAAATTGAAAGTGTTGTGAAAAAATCATTTCAATGTTATAAAAATAAAAATAAATAAATTAATTTTAGCGCCACAAAAATGAAGAAATCGATAAATGAAGAAAATAATTACAAAGGAGTCAGAATTCTCTTAAGAAACAAAGCAAATATTCAGGAGTTTGTTATTTTGTTGCGTGTGATATTTAAAAAAACAACCTGGTCCAACTACTCCGACGATTCAAACTTTTCCTCTGAATTTCTAGTAGCCAAGCGAATCGCCTTAAATAATCCAATTCAAAACTTCACTACATGCCCTTCAGCAAAGTTGATAGAAAAACCTATCAACTTACTCGAACTAGAAAGCTCCCTAAGTTCTGTAAAATGTAAAACACCGGGATTCGACCGAATTTCCTACCCCATGCTAAAAAACTTACCACCAGTTGCAAAACATCGCATCTTGGAATTATTTAATGAAATATTTGAACAAGGCACCATACCACAGACCTGGAAAACAGCCAGCATAATCCCGATTCCCAAACCTGGCAATCTTAATAGGGATACAAATGGGTACAGACCCATTTCTCTGCTTCCGTGCACCGGCAAGTTGTTGGAAAAAATTATCTCCAATAGGTTGCTTTGGTGCATTGAAAAAAAGAACTTAATTAATAAAAATCAAGTCGCTTTTAAACACGGACGGAACACATTTGACTCTATATTACATATAGACGAAAAAATTGCATCCACCCTTTCTTGCAAAAACCACCTATCCATTCTATCATTGGACTTTGTAAAAGCCTTTGACCGCATTGGCATCCATATCATAATTAATAAATTAAAAAAATGGAGGATCGATCCCAAGATGATCTCTTACATAAAATCATTCTTATCAAACCGTAAATACAGAGTCAAAGCCAACAACGTGTATTCCAAGGTTTTTGATTTAAGCAATGGAATCCCCCAAGGATCCCCACTCTCAGTCACACTTTTCATTATTGCATACAATGATATAAGCGAAATAATCTCAAAGTTTAAAAGAATTGACCATGTGCTGTATGCCGATGATTTAATCATTATTGCAAAATGTGACCAAATAAACCGCACTAAACAAAGATTTCAATACATCCTTGAGAATCTGGGTGACTGGTGCAAGTTATCTGGGTCCACTATATCCCCCCATAAAAGCAAGCACTTGCACATTTGCAAAAAAACTAGCTGTAGAAACTTTAACATAGTATTAACAGACTTTTTAATACCAAATGTTAAACACTTAAGTATTTTAGGCGTAATATTTGATGATAAGTTTAATTTTAAGGCTCATTGTCTAGAACTAAGGAATAAACTAACCACTAGGCTAAATATTATTAGATTCTTAGCTTCCAAAAATAGTCTAGTCCATGTCAACTCACTTGTCCATGCAGTAAGATCCATAATATTATCCAAGATCGACTATGGATTGGCAGTCTACGGGAAATGCAGCAAATCTACCCTGCAAACACTAAAAGCAACTTACCACGCAGCTATAAGATTAGCCCTAAGAGCCTTCAGAACCACACCAATAACAAATATCCTCACCGAAGCTGGCCTCCCGACCATTGAAGCCCGCAGAGAGTTTTTAACGGCCCGCCTCGCACCCAAAATTTGCGAATCATATAGATCCCCGATCACGGATGATGCCAAAAGAATAAAAAAACGGAAAAAGACACCCAAATATCCATCCAGCATCTACATCGCACTAGACCTTGCAAAAAAAATAAATCCCCAACCTCTGCTAAAACCAACATCCATCGAAAATTACCCTCCCTGGCTACTCCCCCAGGTCAGCATAAACACAAAGCTCTCAAATACACAAAAAAACTCAACACCTAAGGAAACTCACATTCAACTCTTTAATGAAATGATGAACTATTATATTGTAAACTCATGGGATATTCTATTCACTGACGGATCCAAAAGCGAAGTCGGGACCGGCTACGCAATAGTTACACGGCGAAGTTATACTTGCGGAAAAAATACCAAACTATTTCTCAATTTTCTCCACAGAAGCCTTGGCTATATACAAAGCCACAGAACTTTCCGCGATAACCTCATTAAGAAAAAATCCAAACTAATTGTCCTCTCGGTCCCCGGACACTCGGGTATCAAGGGGAACGAACTTGCAGACAGTGCAGCTCGTAATGTATCTGCAGAACCAAACACCACATCCTATCCTGCAACCAAAAAAGACTTTAACAAATTAATCAACTCACATTACGAGCAGAAACGTAAACTAGTGTGGAACCAATACTCGCATCTTTACTCCAACCTTAACCCGAACGGGGACCCGGCTACATATCCAACTAAAACAACAACCCATATGAACAAATGCTTTCTGAGGCTCCGGCTCGGACACACACAGTTCTCCCAATGCTACTTGCTCAACAAGGAAAACCCTCCCAATTGCCACCTCTGCCATTCCGGTCGTATTTTAACAACTAAACACTTCATTTTTGAATGTTACAAAATAAAAGAATTATGTGCTCAACTGTTTAATAAAAAACTCCCCGAAATGTTATCAGTACCATCTACCATAAATATAAATAGAGTTTACAAATTAGTAAAAGAAACTAACATAGTAACATAAGCTAGATTGACGGTAGGGCGTGGAGGGAAATCACGACCTGGCGCTCTGACCTTTCTTTGGCCACAGTAGTCTTAGTCGTGGGTCTCTCTGCTCCCGATCGTCACCAACCTATCTTTAAATTATGTATATACGTAGCAAAGGCTTCGACTTTGACATTTCTCTTGAGTAAAAACAATTGCTACGCTTTATTCATACGACCCATTGTCGCATTGCGTGGAACCGCGTTGTATGTATGTATGTATTTTTATTGAGACTTCAAAATGTTTACATTAGAACTTGGAATTACATTAGAACGATTTGGAATTGGTCTGGCTGTCACAGAGCTACTTAAAAGGAAATTCTGCGTAGCTTAACGAGAATGGAATATTATAAAACTTGACGTTGTTAAACATGTTCGCTCAATAGAAACATGACAGAGTAACGGGGAACCGCGTTATACCACTTACTTTTGACAACTACGCGGCACATTTTCCCCGATGCCGATTGTAATATTTTAAATGTGAAATGAACGCTTCATTTATTTTGTTCCAAAACGAATAATTCGAACGCAATTTGAGTTCCAATCAGGGGTCGAATCGCGTCTTCCGTGATCGAGCATTTCGTGACGGAATTTGTTTTTGTTTCACATGTTAAACCAACTAAATTCCGTGGACGGGTAGCTCGTTCACGGAAGTGGCGATTCGACCCCAGGGCGATTCGAACCCAGATTTGACTTTCGTATCGGAATTGTTCCGAACGGATACCTCGATAGGGGTGAATAAAACGAGAAAATCGCAAGGTCTACCTCCATGTTACCAGGTTTGATCAACTGCAAATTCTTTACTTAACTAAACAAACCAACAATATCAAGTCCCTGCACAATCTTTCCCATGTTATTGACACACAAATAAATTCAAAAGTTATCCATCCATCTGCTTTATGGCCAGGCCCATAAACACAGTCAAACAAGCAAAATAAAAAATCATTCTATCCACAAACAGCCTCACCTCTCGTCTTTCCTTGACCCTCCTTTGCTGGATCGCCCATAGTTTTGATGTGCAACAGGAAGTTCCGTGCTCGGGTTTTGAACAACTTTGGGCTGGTCAAGGTTACATTGCCTCCCTGATCGCACAAGTCCATGCATGACGACAGCTCAATGGGGCCAGCTAAGATTTCAGCATTGTGTGCTTGTAGATACTCATCAGTCAGAACGGGATTCTCGTGAACGCCTGCAGAAAAAATGAAAGACTTGTTTATGAAGAAAACCGTTTGAAATGCAATTACTATACCATCACTGTTGAGTGGGAAATCGATGTTCTCATCGACCGCAACCGATTGCTTGAAGCCCAAGTTGACGGAATGTGGCCCCTTCATGCGGTAGCCAAAGCCACTGGTATTCTGCTTCAAGAGAGTCACCTGAATTGCGGCTGGATTGGGACACGGTTGGTACAGCGAAAACTTCAAATCGATGTGGCCCAGTGCAACAGGCTGTACCAAATTCACTTCGATGATGTGCTCATCCCAAGTCGTTCTGTAAAGAAAGACGTCTTTTAGCAAAAGCATCAACACACAAATTTGCATTTTAACTTACGCGTCATTGTGAAGTCGCCATGTTTTCGTGTGATGGGTGTCGTCGCCGGGTCTAAGATGCTGCGGCTGTTTCCTCTGTTTTTGTGCTTGGACCAGCTCATTCCAGCAACTGGGCACCTCAGCTGTGTATGGCGTGAGCATTTCGTCGAATTGTGTCAGTTCGTTCAGGGTTCGCAGATCATCCAAAGATAAGTCGCTTTTGTGCGCGATCAAGTTTGACGATGTGGCTGCCGCTTCGCTCGTGCTCGGTCCAGGCGCGTTGCTCACTGAAGGCGCATCATTTTGATGTTTACGGCTGCACCCAACTCCACGAGAAGCATTTCGGCCGTCTGTTTCGGAGGCTTCCCCCTCGCCTGCACTGCCGCCCAAGGACAAGTCGATATTTCCACAAATGTTGGCATTTTCGTCGTCCGCCATTTCGTCGCCAGACTCACTGTCTGTGTCGTGCAGGGAATAGAAAATTAGTGAGCCGCTCTTGGTGCAGCCACAGAGTCTGTCAAGCGTTTTGCAGTAAGCTGCTGAGACAAACTGCTCGTTTGGTACCTCAATACTGGTAATCAGTTTAAAGTCTTGCAATGAGTGTAGCTGCATACTTCCGTCGGCACATACAACGCATACAGCGCCACCATCAAAATCTACGCCTTGCACTTTCCTATCAAAGTTGTCGCACGCGGGCAGCAGGCATATTTGATTCGGACATTTGTATCTGTTAAAAGTGACCGATGCTGTGTTCTCACTGGATATATCACCGACCGTGTCTATCGTGAATAGCAACATCTGCCCACTGACCCAGTCATCATCTTCATCGACTTCCATTGAATTGTCGGGCACATCTTGCCTGCGGATTAGTTTCACCAACAGTTGGTTGCAACTGCGGTTGGTGGGTATGATTTCCGCAATTTCAAAATGGCCCGCGATTAAGGCTGTCACATCGACGCAGCTTCGAACAGCACAATTTATCTCCTCCTTCTTTGGCTTCTTGTTCAACTGACCCATTTGATCTGAAGTCTTCATGTTGTTATTGTCCACTTCCTCGTCGACCTTCTGATCGGACAGAATGTGCGGCGATAGCTCTAGGTCGCAGAGTTCATGGTCCATCTTGATAATATCACCATCCAAGTAGGGCAGCTCATGAAAGTCGTCTGCCTTTTCAGTTCCATTGAACTTAATTGTAACCAGATCTGACATGAAACCATTGCTGTCGAAACTGTCCTCATACTTCTCCATGAGAATCTTGTTATCATCATCACGATCGTACTTGTTGCACAAGTTCTCGAGACAGTTTTGCTGCTGCGCATTGTCGCAGATTAATTTAGCGTTGGATTCACAAATATTTATTACCGCCAACATCAGTGTCATTTCTGTTGATTTCTTTACTGACAGCCCGAGAACGACTTTCGAGCCTATGACACTGGATTTCAGTGAATTTGTCAGCGGCATCTTGTTGGCCGTATTTCTGAACAGCTTATTTGGCAGAACGCACATTGCTGTTATTTTTGCTTCGTTATATCCATCCCAAGAAATGTCCCTCATCAGAGTCGATAGATGGATTGTGTGCATTTCTTTTAGGTTCCTCTCAATACTCCAGACAGTTATCTCGCCAGAGATTGATGAACTTGTACATAATACGTGCGCAAAGTCGCTATTCGATATAACATCGAAGCCATTTGTCATTGCTGCGGGATTGGTGGCATATGTTACGGCCAATGGCACGTTTTGCGTGTATTCCCCTTTTACAAAGGGACACGTGGGAGAGTGTCTCTCATGTTCGCTCCATGGTTCGTCTGTTTTTTCCCAACACACCAGGCATACGTTGCACGTGAAACACATTGCTCGGTCTTCACCAGATGTACTGGGTTGATGATAGAACCCGGCTTGTGCCATTTGATCGGGCAGAGCCCAGTTGTAGTCCATGTGTGGCCACTTTTCGAATGTTTGTCGACGTACTGCCTCCGAGTACATCAGCACTCTTTGGATTGTACCATTGTTGCAGCCGTTTTCTATAAGTCTTGAACCGACTAGTAAGTCGGTGAGTCGCTCGTTTATTGCTGATGCTATAGCTAGGGCTGGTATGTGCTTTTCAAGCCGCTTTAGCTGTACCACTGCATTGTTCGCCACCATCTTGAGGCTGGAATACGGCAGTTCCAGGCATATTGTATTCCACTACATAGAAAGAATAAACAAAAAGAAAATTGTACATTTGCATTTGTTCAACTCAGCCGTCTGAGTATGACTTGTAGAGCGAAGGGTACCCGAAGAGTCTTCGACTCCAACCTAGAGCAACAATACGCAGGAGATCTAAAAAACGAGGCTCCTCTTCTTCCGCTCGAATATGTGGGAATATATAGTTTTAAGTGATCGAAAAATCATTCCTAATATGCGATTGTTGGTTGGTTAGCTTTGGGAGATTGATGCGACTGGCTCAATGAATCTTCGAGTCTGTGTGACTCAGAACTGAAATCTACATTTCACAATAGTTTCACAAGAAGTGGTTCACGCCAATCAGTAAAATGATTGCAGTGATGCGTGAAAAATGTTTATAGGCACGAACTTTACAACACTTGTTTCAGACTCTGCATCAGAGTGAATTAATAGACAAGGTTTGCATAGTTTGGAATCTACAAAATTCTTTGCTGTATTCTTAAATACGATATGGTCTGCAAACTCATTCATATTGTGAAATGAATGAATGACAAACTCGCGTCTGCGTTTATCTACTTATACACATTTTTCACAAAAAGCATTTAAAAGTCCTGCTACTGGGTTTAAATTATTATGTGCTTGAACAAATAAATCAATAGACGAAAATGTAAACATCTGTTTTATAGCATATCCATAAGCATAACCTCAACACGTGAACAGGAAAATCGTTGTTTGTATACGAATAATTACGCTAACTGTGGTGTTTGTGTGCGCAATAAAAAAAAAGTTCCTTTTGTTGTTTTTGTTTCGTATTACGTATGTTTTCCGGGATATGAAACTCAATATAATGTACGTCTGGATTTAAAGCTGTCTACGTTGCAGTAAATTAAACTCTGCGTGGGGATATGCTGTCGTCAGTAGAATTGCATAAGTAGAAAGAAACACCCACGCATGGATTCAAAAATATTCATGCGTACATGTTTATGCAATGAACTGATTTAAACCAATATATTGATAAACGTTGTGGTTTATATTCCATATTCAGAGTAGGTATTGCAAGAAAAAAAAAAAAAAAAAAAAAAAATTCAAGCAATTACAATCACTCCTGGGTTACTGCTCTTTTTCTGCAATTTTTTCATGCGTGTATTGAGCGATTTAACAACGAAAACATTGGTCTTGCAAAATGTAACCAAAACATTTCGCCTTCGCCTCCTAATATTCCACTTCACCCGGTTACTATTTTTCTATTGTTCTAGAAAAGGTACGGGATGTATCATCTACAGCTAGAATTGACAAAAACAAAACCTAAACACTTTAATACTAGTTAGTGGGAGTAGGGACAGTTTTTGCACTTCGTCTATTTGTCAACTCCAATTCGAATGTGTTATGAACCGTCCACGAAAATTCAACTGTCCGTGGTGGTTATTTTCACGAGTCACATTATATACTGGTATTTATTCCCAGCAAATAAAAAAAAAAATATTTTATATTCAGCCGAAACGGAATAGCCAGTTCCGTTTGAAAGTCATTTCCACCATATATACCTCTATAGTCTATACTGCTCTCACATGCAAGTGCACAGAGGCTTAATACCGCTAACAGTTTCTAGAAGTAAAAGCCTCAAGTGACCCGACACTCAATTAGACCAAATTTTAATCCAAAATTTACGCAAATCATATATTTTGTGATAAATTTACATACCCTCTGTGCTTTGATGCCTTTTTTAGAGTTTAACTGAGCATCGCGAATTTTCTCCATCAGTTCATTGCTGACATCTGTGGGACATTCTAGTCCATCTTCCTCCAATTTCCGTAGACTTTCCTCGAATATTTTCGCCTCAGACAGTAGGAGCTCCAGTTTTATCATATCGTCATTTTGTACTACCGGTGACTGCAGTATGGTGTCCAATAGCAATACTCCATTATAGTCGCCACGGAATCCCAGGCACTTTTCGTCCCAGAAGAGAACTTTTTCCTGTAGTGGCATATATTTTCCGCAAACATTTTGGTTAATACCTGCAAAATAAAAAGCACACGGTAATGATTACATTTTTTGCGTTGCATGACGGAGGCCATTTGTGATTGCCAATAATGCGCAGATTGGAATTTCACGACACGAGTACTACACCCATTAAATGGTCGAAAATAAAAATGAAAATTGCATTATTATTAAAAGGATGGATATAAATTCCAAAAATGTGAATAACTTGTTGGGATCTATATATAGGTACATATTAATTATAATTTGCTAAAGATTTTTACCACCAGAAAGTGTGTATGCTTGCAATATTACACCAGAGTGCACGTCTAGAATTTTCACTTGGTTCTTTGTATCAAAAACAATTATAACGTTCAAATTGGGATGATATGTTATATTGCAGGATTCAGTTGCAATATTTAGATAACCATCTTGTTTCAATATTCGCTGATCGCCAGCCATTTCGATTAAAAAATAATTAAACTTTGCAAAGAATTTCCGTTTTCAACACTTTTACGTCCGCCATCAGAGTGAATAGAAAACTGACAAGATGAAAAAATTGTTCGTGGTTGTCTCTTTCGCGCTATCAGAAAAAAGAGATGCAAACACAAAGGAATTCGAATAAGAAAAGATGTAAACATTGCAATTTAAGCGCCTAGTGTTGGCAGCAGCTGCTTTCAAAGTGGTTTTCTTACCAAGTGATGGATATGTGAGGTAGGATTTCCGATTGTAATTAGACTGCTACCTAGGTTATTGAATTTAATTAATTGAGAATATTATGTATAGGTAGGTACAATATTATATATAATAAATACGTAACATTTATGACAGTGGCAAATGGCTAGGCGCAATTGTACCGCTATAGTATTAGCCACAGAGCTGGTAAAAATATATTTGTGTTAAACAAATGTAGATATTTAAATCAATTAGTAGAACGATCAAGATTGATTACCCTAGTCCCTAGTGTATAGTATCTAACAAATAAAAAAAGGATCAATCATAACGTCATAACGCAAACTTAAACCTTGAGTTTTTATTAAAATATTATGGCGAAAATTTCCTGTAGATCTGCCAACTATAGATAGGTAAATAGAATTTCTATTGTATTATTAGGCCTGTTTTTTTGAGCTTCGAACTCAGCAAAGCAAAGTAAAGTAGGATTTTCAGCACGCAATTACAACAACTACTGTGATTCCTCGAAGTGTCAAGTAGGGCGTAGTTGTTGTAATCGCATGCTGAAAATCCTACTTTACTTTGCTTTGCTGAGATCGAAGCTCAAAAAAACACGCCTATTGTATTATTCTGCCTGCCTACAATTTACATTTATTATGGTTACCTCTTGCTCATCGTCTGCCAAACATATTGAAGGTACAAAAACTTTCCAAATTTGATGCAGTTTCAAGTTATTACAAATACTTAATTATAGTTGCATATTGCAGGTAATTAAGTATAAAAGACTATAGTTACGGCCATATTATTCACTCTCTTTAATCCGGGTTAAAGTCTTAACCCGGATTTAAGTGAGTTTAACCCAAATAATAAACCCAAGTCCATAATATTCAGTAGTTAAACCCGAACATAAACCCATTTTTTTAAACTTGACAGCGTTTAATCCGATTGGATTTAAACTGCACTCCGGAGACCAGTTTAAGTACTTTAACTCGGATTAAAACACAATTTGATAATATTCACTCCTTTGTTTAGGTCACATTTTTGACATTTCTTCGCTTGCAGGTGTCAGGAAATACAAATTGAAATAAAATCAAAAAAAAGCATCAATACGCGAAAAAAATGGATTTCATTCTCGATATTGACGAAATGTTGATGTCTTCGTTGTCAGCGGATAATATAATTAAAATAAAGAAAATATGTTGCTTTTTTTGTTCATCTTTTAATTTACTTAATAGTTTTTTGAATTAAATAATTATTTTATTATTATTAATTTATTAAAAAAGGAAAAATAAAAATCTCATTCATTCGTCTTCTCTAGCTGCTTCATCGTCGACGGGTGACAGACTTTCAATTTCGCGATCACGGCTGCTGTAGTCCTCATCAATCACTTTGTCGACACCTTTCAATTTAGGTTATTTTTCAATTTATTTTAATAAAAATGAAAAACCAAATACAATTTCCCATAAAATGTGATAAGCAACAAAAAACAATTGTCATTATTTGAGAAATTTGACATTACGTAGGTTTAAACCGGATTAAAAACGGGTTAAAGTTTTTTAAATCCGCATTTAAATCCATCTTTAACCCAGCGGGTTTAATGCATGTTTTTCAGTGAATAATATGGACTTAAGTTTAAATTGTCGGGTTTAAAAAAATCGGATTAATGGTCGGGTGTAAAATTAACTTAAACCTGAGTTACACCCGGAGTGAATAATATGGCCGTTAGTTTGACTATTAAATGTCATTTTCGATTTGGCAAAAAAAAAGAATTATTTTTAAAAAAATATTTTTTTTTGTTTTTATCCAGTATCCAGATATCTTTTCATTGTTATAGTCACCCGCTTCTTGTCACGTTAGATCTGAAAAATAAAACAAAATTATAAATCAAATTCAAATCCAAAAAAATATTAACTTACCTTTGGTTTGTATCGAAACACCCTGCCCGTCACCTGTGTATTGCGCTGTCTCATGCTCTTCTGTAATGGAATTGCAAATGAGTAAACAAAAAAAATACAATTTCATTGTACTTGCCCGCAATCACATTCTATTTCTGCCTTTTTGCGATCCTGACTCCTGTAGCCCCTCGTTCGTCCTATGTCAGAGTCCCATGCGCTTGTTGCTGTGATATAAAAACACAAAAATATAGAGGGAAAGAGTAAATAATTATATACCTACATTTCTTTTACCGACACAATAGCAACGAAACCTTCCATTGCACGCTGGACAAGCGATTACGCCACCAATGCTCCATAAAACATGAAAAGATAAATTTCCATTAAAATATATATCAATAAAAAGGCGAAACTACTATTGAAATATAAAAAAGTTATTACTTACCTCTGCAAATCCATGCTTGTTGTCTGTTTATTGTTTCTCGTGGACGTGGTAATTTTGTTGTTGACAGTCCGAAACGTCAAGTGGGGTATTATACCAGTGGGTTCAGGTATAATGATAGAGACTCGATATGCATTGTTGCGATTCCAGAGACATGTTGAGTGAATTTGAAAATTCAAAAAGAGCAGGACGTTGAGATTGGGTGAAGAGGGTAGAAAGATTCCTAGCGGCTATTCCAGAAACGGTGGAAGATTGGACAAATGTTAGTGATAGTGGTATTAGGAGACTAGGGGGCATTGTTAGCTGAAGAAGCCGAACAATAGATTGCCAAAATCATTGTGTGGCAAAAGTTCAAAGACAGTGGAAGAAATTTAAGGGCCACAGTGCCCAAGAAAGTTTTTTGTTAAGTAGTTTTTTTTTGTTCATCCCTAAGAAGGAAAATTTAGAGGATTTAATATTAAATTTTTTAAATAAATAGATAGTGGTGAGTTTTGTTATAAACAAAAAAAAAATTTAGTGTCATATTGTGTATATAATGATTCGTTTTCTGTATTAGGTATATTGTACACATCATCATTTGGCGGTCAACGACTATCCCCATACCAAACCAGAAGGAAGCCGTGACCGCCAACATTTTATTTGTACATTATTTATGGTGCAGTTTTTTTTTGTGAGTTTGTGTGCTTTAAGTGCTCACGGAATGATAAAATTCTGAAACGGGAAAGTGTACAAAAGTGCCACCAGATCACCCGCTTACCGCTCCAAAACGGTTGGCATACGTACCGTGTTGCACCACGTACGGCACCAAAACACATACATAGGTACATACAAAGTACATAACTGGCAAACAGAAAGTACATCACCAACAAGCATAAAGCACATATTCAACGAACAGAAAAGTACGAGCACATTTCATATAAAAGACGTCACGAAGTTACAACAACTAGTATCTCTGAGTCAACATAATACACCAACAAAAATCCATATGAATCCACCTATCACAGGAGAACAAGAAAATAAGTATCAAATTATATATAGTATTTACATACGTGCAATCGTTGCCAAACCAAACAGTTTTAATTTATTTTTTTTTAAATTTCTTTATTCATATATTTCCCTAATTTATAAATTTTGTAGTTTTTATATTTAATTTGTGTGTCGTTGTTTTGTAAAATTAACGTCCATATTTGTAATAAGTTTTGTATCCAAGTTTTATTTATTCTCATGTACAGTTTGTGTAAAAACCCCTAAAGTGAGCTCATTTTAGGTAGGAAGTAAATGGGAAGTAGGAGTATCGCGGAAGGGGGACAAAAGCAAAACGAGAACGCGGTTAGGGTAGTAAGGATACCAAATTTAAGCATTGCCAGATGCACAAATAAATTTTGTTTTATTTTTTTCATGTTTTCTTTATAAATTTTAACAAATTTTAACATTTCTCGATTAACTTCTTCTTAAATATTATTATTTTTTTTTGTAAATTTTAATTTTTTGTTTCCATATAATTTTTCTCAAATTATTTAAAGTTTTAGTAAATAACTTCAATTAGAGTAACTTAAACATACATTTTGATCGTAATTTAAACATTAATGGCACAATAAACGATTCGTCACGTAGAAAAAATGAGCAATTTACGTTTTCTTTTACGGTGAGCCATAAATATAAAAATATGGCATTTTAAATAAAATTTCAGGGGGTGTAGAAGGGTGAGCAGCTGCTGTCGATCAATGGCTTGATCTGGTGAAGATGCCGTCGTCGTTGGGGAAGTTCACTTCTGGCCGCCGAACTTCCAGGTAGGGTGGGAAAATTAATGGCCGCGCTGAATACCATCGACAGCGCCCTCTCATTGTGGAAATGTCCGTCTGCGTCTGTAAATTTAAAAATGAAAATGTTAGTGTAGGCACGATATATGTTTTGTATAGGTATTGTTGGTGTGTGAGGACAAGAACCCTCACCATTCCGGCGAGCAAAGTCGAGCGAAGCAAGCGTGCCCGTTCCTCGCACCCAACACCCCCCCCTTTTCTATCTCATCCTATCCAATCATCATTTCCTCATCCTGTTTCCTGTCATTTTCAAATCCCAACGTCCTTAAAGTCCTTAAATATGCCTATTACAAATGGCGCCCAACGTATGTTTGTCCTTGTCTTATGTCCTTTATGTCGTGTAGTCCACAATTGTTTCTGCTACCAACAACAATGAATTCGTAAGTCTTCTTGTGAATAGTTTCTAAAAATATCGCAATGAATTGCGATGAGTTCGTTGTTGTTGACAGCAAAAATAATTGGAACCTGTTAGTGTCTTGTCTTTTCTATTCTTTCTAAGTCTTTATATATGTGAATTTTACTATCCTGTCAAAAATTTCAATTTTCATTTCTTGGTGTATTCGTCTTACTTACATGGATTCAGTGACCGTGATTAAGTGTTGAATCGTCTTAACATGCTGCATTGTTCCGTCTCTTTATTTCTTTTAGTTAAGTGTGTTGTGACTCTCGCCATCTCAAGTCTTCCAGCAAAGCCTTCCAGGTAGATTGGAATTGCGGAGATGGAGAGAAATACAACGGTGTGTGTCCTTGTTTTACCTTCTCTTTTTATGTAGTTTGTTTTCCACATTGAGAGGATTTTTTTTAGCATTTAGTCCGTCCGCAGTTTTCTTTCTTTTTATTTTTTTTTTTTTGTGTCAAGCCGATCAAGCCTCGGTATTAGCAAACAAAGAAACCGCCGATGGCATACACCCGAAGCACCCCCGATCTGAAAACAATTACAAACAGTTAATAAACTTCAAATAACACAATATATTAAGCATTTTTATAGTAGAGAAGTGATCATTATTATAGGTAGATTAAGATATAGGTACATACTTTTTATTTATTTTCGTGTTTACTAGTTTAGCCGTCTCTCATTTTCGAATTTTTCTTTTTGTTTTAGGTATACATATATATATTTTTTTTATTTATTTCTTTGTTTATATGTATATATATGTGTTAATTTTTGTAGCTTTAAGTACTTATTAAGCGCACTGTTCTACTATATTAGTGTGCGTATTCGTTTCCATTTATAGTCGTTCTAAATCCGTTCTTTTTCTTCGTGTCGACATTTTGTTTTATTGTGATGAGTTCACCTAAGGAAGATTTTGAAAATCATAAGGTTAGTCGAAATTATAACCCAGATTTTAGGAAAATAATTACTCGTTCGCAATCACATTCAGCAGAAACTAACTCTAGAGCAATGTCTTTCGTTGGCCACAGTCCGCCACCAGCCAATAAGTCGGCGAGGTCTAAAATAACCATGTCTAGCCAATCTTTCTCCGATACTGGAAGTATGCAGGCGAATAGTGAATCTGCAACTTCTTCGGAGTCTGTCTCGGCTCCATCTTTCAGTTCACTCAGCCAATTTGATGCCACATCTATTGAAGCACAAAACGAAAGCATCCGAACTTTGGTCGATACGTCTGAAAAACAAAACCCAATCAGTGCATTAAGAAGTCAGTCTATAACAACCGAAAATACAAATTTACCTAATATAGAATTTTCGATCAATCAAGCGATCAAAACCGCGTTTCTGTCTCAGCAAAGCTCTCTTCGAGATCAAATATCTGCGGATCTGCGGAAGGAAATGAGAACTAATTTTCTGGATTTCCTGAAGGAATTTCAACTTGATCGTCCTGCTGTTCAACCGGAACAGACACTCCCGAAGAATAAATCTTCTAACACAGGTACCATCCCAAAACAAGCTTTTCCTTTGCCTCCGCAATCCGTAACGCAGCATGAGCAGGCCCAGCTTAATGCAGCTGCTCAACCATTTCTTCCTAATGGGAATTACCAAAGAAACAGCAACAATAAAGCAAATAAGAATAAAAACGCTAATAATCATTACCAAAATCAGGCATCGTTTCAACAGGTAGGACATTATTTAGAAACGAACAACCCCAACCAAACAAATCAGTCTATTGAGACAAATAACTACTCGAGTGTACCAGGTCCAATAAAAATTGATAAGTGGGGAATTTGTTTCGAAGGAAAGTCAGAGACTCTGGATGTGGAGGATTTTATCTTTCGTCTGGAGACACTCCAACACAATTACCGCTGTTCGTGGTCAGAAATCTTAAGAGATTTCCACTTGTTGCTCTCAGGTGCCGCCTACGAATGGTACTGGCAATACCAAAGAACCAACTACCGTCCGGATTGGCTCACGCTTCGAGAAGCACTCTTGCGTCAATTCCGGAATACCAAGTCAAACTTCGATATCATGAGAGATATCATGGACCGTAGGCAAGGTACCTGGGAGTCAAGTGATGATTTCTTTTCCGCGATATATAAATTGAAATCGCAACTTCGGATGGAAATACCGGAAGGGGAATTAGTACGCATATTAAAGCGTAATTTAAATGAGAGAATAGGAAAGTTAGTGTTCCCCATGACCATTTTTACTGTGGACCAATTAAGGAGCTCCTGCAAGGAGGTAGAAAATGCTTTCCCCTGCAGAGAGGCACCGAGGTCTCATAGGCCCCAGTCAAAATATACGACTAATGAGCTGGACTATGAAGATAGCCACCAGGCAGAAAATTATGTTGCAGCGATGCAATATGGTGGCCCACGTCCTAAGCCACCACGTAATTATGTGGATCCAAAATCCTGGATCTGTTGGAACTGCCGTGTTGAAGGTCATTCATTCGTGGAATGTCCGTCTCAAATACGGAACATATTTTGCTATCGATGCGGTCAGGAAGGAGTCATAACTCCCAAATGCAAGCGCTGTAACCCGGAAAACCGGCTATCGAACGCGATGCAGACGGGAGAGTCGCGTTCGACACAGACATCCGAGTCAATAGAGAACCCGTCACACCAGTAAATATTGAACCTGTAAGAAATGATACAAAGATTTTAATTTTGAAAAGAGATGCAGATTCTAACTTAGTAGATAATAAGAAAAGATTTATAATTAAGCCGTTACATGTTAGAATTAAGGAATATTATATAGCTAGAGGTAGGATATTTAATAATAACAATGTGTGTACGTCAAACTCTATTTTAAAAGCTAGAAAGCGATATAAAATCCGCAAGGAAATAAGAAAAAGCATAGCTTCGACTATCATTGATACGTCCACCGATCCAAGACCGTATGCAAAAATCGACATCTCAGGTAAAAGCGTTTTCGGTCTCCTGGATAGCGGGGCTAGTGTCAGCTTTCTAGGCAAAGATTGTTTGACTTTTGTCAAGTCCCTGGCCATACCCATCTTCCCGTTCAAGTCGGATGTAAAAACAGCTGATGGCAAGTGCCAATCAATTGTAGGCAAAATTAGAACATCTGTGACCTACAAAGATCAAACTGATATAATTACGCTATATCTAGTCCCCAGTCTGGAGCAGGAGCTGTACTTAGGTATAGACTTTTGGAAGACATTTCGAATAGCCCCCAATATTGTGAGTTCGATGACGATCATCGATACTCACAGTGACGACACACATCAGCTGTCTTTCAAGCAGGAATCCGAGTTGGAGGCAGTGAAGCAAAAATTCTTGTGTTTTACCAAACATGGGCTCGGTAAAACATCTCTTGAGGAGCATGTTATCGATACCGGAGACGCGGACCCAGTCAAGCAACGTCACTACCCCGTGTCCCCAGCGATACAAGCCCTCCTGTATGACGAGATCGACCGCATGATTAGCCTTGGCGTTATTGAGGAGAGTGAGAGCGCTTGGTGTTCACCGGTAGTCTTGATTCGGAAACCCGGCAAAAATCGTCTATGTCTCGACTCCCGAAAGGTGAACGCCTTGACGAAAAAAGACGCCTATCCTCTCCCTCATATCGACGGGCTACTCAGTCGTCTGCAGGACACGTATTTTATCAGCAGCGTCGATCTGAAAGACGCATTTTGGCAAATACCGCTGGAGGCACGGAGTAGGGAAAAAACTGCTTTCACGGTACCGGGGAGACCCTTGTATCAGTTCACGGTCATGCCCTTTGGGTTGTGTAACGCAGCTCAAAGGATGTGCCGTCTAATGGACAAGGTGATCCCCTCACGATTAAAGGACCGCGTCTTCGTATATCTTGATGACTTGCTCATCATCGCTCCCGACTTCGAGACCCATGTAGCCCTGCTAGATGAAGTTGCACAGTGCCTTCGAAAATCAAATCTCACCATCAACTTAAGCAAATCAAAATTTTGCTTCAAAGAGTTGAAGTATTTAGGCTTTATAGTTGGTGGTGGGATGCTGAAAACTGATCCATCCAAAATCGAGGCGATTGTGGACTTTCCAGTCCCCAAAAATCCAAGGCAAGTGCGCAGACTTCTAGGTCTAGCAGGGTGGTACAGACGCTTCATCAAGGATTTTTCAACCTTGACTGCCCCAATAACGGATACACTGAAAAAGAAGTTGGGGAAGTTTGAAATGTCTTCCGAAGCCATTGAGGCATTTAATAAACTTAAAACTGCTTTAACGACTGCACCAGTATTGACTCACCCAGATTTTTCTCGGCGTTT
This sequence comes from Cheilosia urbana, assembly GCA_946477585.1. Lineage (NCBI taxonomy): Eukaryota > Metazoa > Arthropoda > Insecta > Diptera > Syrphidae > Cheilosia > Cheilosia urbana. The sequence continues at coordinate 123,772,693 of OX297853.1, forward strand.
CTACATCCAGTGTGACGCGTCGGAATCCGGTATAGGAGCTGTCCTATTTCAGCGCAACGACAACAACGAGGAATTGCCAATATCCTACTTCTCTCAAAAGATGAACGCCTGCCAGAAAAATTACAGCGTCACAGAGAAGGAATGTCTGGCGGCTGTCACGGCTGTACAGAAGTTTAGGCCATACGTCGAAGGGATGGATTTCACCATAATCACCGACCACTCCAGCTTGCGATGGCTTATGAGTCTCAAAGACTTGAGTGGGAGACTGGCGCGTTGGAGCCTTAAGCTGCAAGCATTTACTTTCGATGTTGAACATCGGAAAGGGTCGTTGAATGTGGTGCCAGATACATTGTCCCGTGTCCATCTGGATGGTCTTGACATCCAAGACATCGCTCCTTGGGTAGACTTGGATTCAGAAGAGTTTGTCTCCGATGAATATAAGGATCTCATAGCCACAATCAAAGAACACCAAGACGAGCTGCCAGATCTAAAAGTGGAGGAAAATTTTGTTTATATTCGTTCTTTGATACCTGCCGGTGAAGAAACTGCGGAACATACCTGGAGGTTGTGGATCCCATCCGCATTAACCGAGGATATCATCTCTCGGGCTCATGATCCTCCACAGGCATCTCACGGTGGTATTGCGAAAACGCTGTATCGAATTCGCCAATACTTTTACTGGCCAAATATGACCGTCCAGATCAGACGTTATGTGTCTAACTGTCCAATCTGTAAACAGTGCAAACCGTCAAATCAAGTGCTCCGTCCTCCTATTTCTAACAGTTATTGTACCGATCGTCCGTTCCAGAAAATATATATAGACTTCTTGGGTCCATATCCCAGATCCAAATCCGGCAACTGTTACGTGTTCGTCGTACTTGATCATCTGTCTAAATTTGTTCTGTTGAAAGCGTTAAGAAATGCCAGTACCATAAATGTTGTCAATTATCTACGTAACGATGTGTTCAATTTGTTTGGTGTACCACAAATTATACATTCCGACAATGGGAAGCAATTCTTAGCAAAAGATTTTCAAGATCTTTTAAAAACGTATGGCATACGTCATTTCAAGACTGCTAACTACTCCCCTCAATCAAATGCGTCGGAGAGAGTTAATAGAACTCTTCTAGCAGCCATCCGTTCCTATCTCAAAGATGACCAGCGTGACTGGGATGGCCATCTAAGCGACATTGCGTGTGCACTTCGTAGTTCCGTCCACACAGCTACCGGGGTGTCGCCATATTTTGCTCTGTTTGGAACGAATATGATGACCCACGGTAGCAACTACGAACTTGCACAGAAACTCAATGCCGTGGAGGATGGAGAATTGTTAACTCTCTCCCGACAAACGCGATTGCAATGCCTACGTGAGAAAGTTAAACAAAATATATTGAAGGCAAACGAGCAAAGCGCCAAAACCTATAACACCAGAACGCGCAATATTAATTTTCTACCTGGACAAGAGGTATTTCGAAGAAACTTCGTCCTTAGTGACACTTCGAAATACCTTGCCGCGAAACTTTGTCCAAAATTTGTTAAGTGTAGAATTGTAAAGGCGATCGGTAACAATATGTACGAGTTAGAGAACTTAGCAGGCAAAAAAGTGGGTGTTTTTCATGCAAAGGACTTGAAACAATAAGCTGTTAAGTATGTATGTATCTTTATGTATCAGTAGGTAATTAATAACGCAATATATATGTATTCTTACGTCTCGTAGTCACATAAGTATTATTTATTAACTTTATGTCTTATTTGTTTAAATTTAAGTATAATAGTGCAATATTTAAGTCAATTTAGATCATAAGTTAGTATATAAGCATAAAATATAGTTTATTTATTTATTTGTGCACGTATATTCTTTTATTTATTTATTTATTAGTGTATGTTTTCAATCTATGTAGTCATATATGTTATTTATTACTTAGATCTAAGGTTATTTATATAATTTCATGTTCATCTCAACTGTGATATACATGTTGTTTATATTTGTTACGTCTTATACCTATATTATTCTGATTTATTTACTTATTTTCACTCTGTATATCTATTTATTTATTATAATGATGCATTCGTTATCTATTTTGTCTCTATATGTATTTAATGACTTATTTTTATATGTTAATTTATTTTTGTATGTTAATTTATTCCTAGGTTAAGTATTTATGTATGTAACAAATGCTTATATGTTGTCCTATATACCACTATGCTATAGACTTACCAAAACTTATGCCCGGCTTACAGAGCGTGGGGTTCTTCACCACGTTGAATCCACAAAACAGACCAAGTGGCTGACTTCGTCTCTGTCCCTGTTGTCGTCAAAGTCTCCCCCAAATCCAGAGATTTGTTATAGTCACCCGCTTCTTGTCACGTTAGATCTGAAAAATAAAACAAAATTATAAATCAAATTCAAATCCAAAAAAATATTAACTTACCTTTGGTTTGTATCGAAACACCCTGCCCGTCACCTGTGTATTGCGCTGTCTCATGCTCTTCTGTAATGGAATTGCAAATGAGTAAACAAAAAAAATACAATTTCATTGTACTTGCCCGCAATCACATTCTATTTCTGCCTTTTTGCGATCCTGACTCCTGTAGCCCCTCGTTCGTCCTATGTCAGAGTCCCATGCGCTTGTTGCTGTGATATAAAAACACAAAAATATAGAGGGAAAGAGTAAATAATTATATACCTACATTTCTTTTACCGACACAATAGCAACGAAACCTTCCATTGCACGCTGGACAAGCGATTACGCCACCAATGCTCCATAAAACATGAAAAGATAAATTTCCATTAAAATATATATCAATAAAAAGGCGAAACTACTATTGAAATATAAAAAAGTTATTACTTACCTCTGCAAATCCATGCTTGTTGTCTGTTTATTGTTTCTCGTGGACGTGGTAATTTTGTTGTTGACAGTCCGAAACGTCAAGTGGGGTATTATACCAGTGGGTTCAGGTATAATGATAGAGACTCGATATGCATTGTTGCGATTCCAGAGACATGTTGAGTGAATTTGAAAATTCAAAAAGAGCAGGACGTTGAGATTGGGTGAAGAGGGTAGAAAGATTCCTAGCGGCTATTCCAGAAACGGTGGAAGATTGGACAAATGTTAGTGATAGTGGTATTAGGAGACTAGGGGGCATTGTTAGCTGAAGAAGCCGAACAATAGATTGCCAAAATCATTGTGTGGCAAAAGTTCAAAGACAGTGGAAGAAATTTAAGGGCCACAGTGCCCAAGAAAGTTTTTTGTTAAGTAGTTTTTTTTTGTTCATCCCTAAGAAGGAAAATTTAGAGGATTTAATATTAAATTTTTTAAATAAATAGATAGTGGTGAGTTTTGTTATAAACAAAAAAAAATTTAGTGTCATATTGTGTATATAATGATTCGTTTTCTGTATTAGGTATATTGTACACATCATCATTTGGCGGTCAACGACTATCCCCATACCAAACCAGAAGGAAGCCGTGACCGCCAACATTTTATTTGTACATTATTTATGGTGCAGTTTTTTTTTGTGAGTTTGTGTGCTTTAAGTGCTCACGGAATGATAAAATTCTGAAACGGGAAAGTGTACAAAAGTGCCACCAGATCACCCGCTTACCGCTCCAAAACGGTTGGCATACGTACCGTGTTGCACCACGTACGGCACCAAAACACATACATAGGTACATACAAAGTACATAACTGGCAAACAGAAAGTACATCACCAACAAGCATAAAGCACATATTCAACGAACAGAAAAGTACGAGCACATTTCATATAAAAGACGTCACGAAGTTACAACAACTAGTATCTCTGAGTCAACATAATACACCAACAAAAATCCATATGAATCCACCTATCACAGGAGAACAAGAAAATAAGTATCAAATTATATATAGTATTTACATACGTGCAATCGTTGCCAAACCAAACAGTTTTAATTTATTTTTTTTTAAATTTCTTTATTCATATATTTCCCTAATTTATAAATTTTGTAGTTTTTATATTTAATTTGTGTGTCGTTGTTTTGTAAAATTAACGTCCATATTTGTAATAAGTTTTGTATCCAAGTTTTATTTATTCTCATGTACAGTTTGTGTAAAAACCCCTAAAGTGAGCTCATTTTAGGTAGGAAGTAAATGGGAAGTAGGAGTATCGCGGAAGGGGGACAAAAGCAAAACGAGAACGCGGTTAGGGTAGTAAGGATACCAAATTTAAGCATTGCCAGATGCACAAATAAATTTTGTTTTATTTTTTTCATGTTTTCTTTATAAATTTTAACAAATTTTAACATTTCTCGATTAACTTCTTCTTAAATATTATTATTTTTTTTTGTAAATTTTAATTTTTTGTTTCCATATAATTTTTCTCAAATTATTTAAAGTTTTAGTAAATAACTTCAATTAGAGTAACTTAAACATACATTTTGATCGTAATTTAAACATTAATGGCACAATAAACGATTCGTCACGTAGAAAAAATGAGCAATTTACGTTTTCTTTTACGGTGAGCCATAAATATAAAAATATGGCATTTTAAATAAAATTTCAGGGGGTGTAGAAGGGTGAGCAGCTGCTGTCGATCAATGGCTTGATCTGGTGAAGATGCCGTCGTCGTTGGGGAAGTTCACTTCTGGCCGCCGAACTTCCAGGTAGGGTGGGAAAATTAATGGCCGCGCTGAATACCATCGACAGCGCCCTCTCATTGTGGAAATGTCCGTCTGCGTCTGTAAATTTAAAAATGAAAATGTTAGTGTAGGCACGATATATGTTTTGTATAGGTATTGTTGGTGTGTGAGGACAAGAACCCTCACCATTCCGGCGAGCAAAGTCGAGCGAAGCAAGCGTGCCCGTTCCTCGCACCCAACACCCCCCCCTTTTCTATCTCATCCTATCCAATCATCATTTCCTCATCCTGTTTCCTGTCATTTTCAAATCCCAACGTCCTTAAAGTCCTTATATATGCCTATTACATCATGTTCAATTTGTCAACAAAAAAAAAATTAATCTTTTGAGAAATCTCGTTTTTTTCTCTGATCTAGACATACTAACACCAATGTTTATGACACACAGCTGGCGGTTATGATTTTTTTTTCGTTGGAAGAATGCTTTTTTAACTGAATTATTAATTTTACTCGTATGGAAATGAGTTATTAAATTAAATTATGGGGCATTTACACGGTCACACATTCCTATCACGGAAAATTAAAGGGATGCCCAATACTAAACAGCCGTCTGACTGAAAGGGACATCATTACCTAACACGCAAAAAAACGTGATACGTTTTTTGGTCGGCCATCTTGTTTGCGTGGTAGGAATTATGGGAAAGCTATGCATGTTGATATTTTTATAGCGATGGCTTACGAAATTTCGTTTTCCTATAAAACAAAATGGCTTCCGGAAGGGATGAAGGTACATTTATTTATTAATTTCGTATAAACGATTGATGAATTGTTGGTTTAATTTACTGAAACTAATTAACACTCTCATTTCACATATTTTAAATCGGAAATAGAAATGTTTTCATGTGATTGCAGAAATGTTGGTCGCCGGAACTTCCGCTTTACGTATCTATAATTATGGGTAGAACATCCATGACACCTTAGGCGTCTGATTTGTGATCTCATTCCTTCGCCTTTATTAGCATTGACTGCGGACAAACGGATCTCTTTGTCCCGTCTCGTGCAAAAATGCGCGTGCGTGATAGTGTAAATGCGGTTTTATGTATTTCGAAAGGCGTTCTTATAAATTGAAGTGGATTTCCAGCAAGTGAAAAAAAAAATCTGCGGCCATACATATTACAAGAACTAATAAAATTCGGTTTTCACGTTCGATTTGGCTCCAGAAAACTGTAATCTCAGATCAAAATCTGAAAATTCAAATCAAAACGACACATTCGTGTGCCACGTATAGCGACTTTCTTTACTATTACGGGGTTTAGAGTGTAGGCACCACCTTAACTTACACGTAAGTTGTTGGATGGATGGTGGCTATTTTTTACGTTACGTGAAGTAGAACTGTCACCTATTACCAGTTCGTTAGCCCGAAAGCAGCTGATTTCCGCACCAACAAAAACAACAATATTTGTTTGGCTAGTTTTTCCGCCGAGAAAAATGAATATTTTACCAAAAAAGAGGTAGTTCGTTAACCATAGATTTCTCTAGTGTTCCCTAGTAAACAAACATATTTTTTTTAAGGTGGCATGTCCGCACCAAGGACAATATTGCCCGAGTTCGACGCGATGAAGCTGAAGCTGCTGAACAAGAGCGCAAACGAGTTGAAAAACAAGAATATGCGGTAAACTATTTTTTATTTACAAATTTATCATTTAACATCGAATTTATTTATAGGAAAGCGAAGCTCGGTTAAACCTCCTTCGATCCAAAGCTGGATCGACAGGTGCGACGGCTACTACTTCCACTTCTAGTATAGAGACTGCTTCAACAGGAACTATCACAACCAGTGAAGGTCATGTTGATCTGTTCTCTGATTTTCAATCGCATATAAAAACCACTAATAAGGAACACGAAAAAGAAAAAAAGGATGAGCAAGAGAAATACGAAAAACAAATTGGGTATTTAACGTACTTGGGTCAAGACACCAACGAAGCTTTAAAGCTGCGAAGTTGGTACGAGCGAGCACCGGACAGAGCGGAAGTTGGTGAACATGATATTATTGAAAAGGATTTGAAAACGAAATATCTACACGATCCTTTGACACTAATAAAAACGCTTCTGCCTGAGGAAAAGGGCGTTAAAAAGGTCATGACAGTAAATACACCACAACCGGTGGTGGAAGAAGTTGTTGATAAAGTCCAGAAAAAGACAAAAAAGCCAAAAAAAGATAAGAAAAATAAAAAAGACAAGAAAAATAAAGATAAGAAAGAGAAGCATCTGCGAAAAGATGAAAAACGTTCAGATGAACTCGCTCGCAAGAAGGAACTCATCGCTAGATTGCGCAAAGAGAGATTGAAACGCGAATCTCGAGAAAGAGCTCGACAGGAAGAGCTTCTAAATCCTAAAGTTGAGAAGCCAAAACCTGTAGAGGAGGTTCGTGGTCCTCCAAGAATTGTTCAGAAATACAATAGCCAGTTTAATCCAGAGTTAGCCAAACAAAATATGGCATAGTATAAAATGATATCGCTTGGATTCTGTTCGGGAAAGCGGTTGATATTATTATTATTATTTGAACGTTATGAACAAGTTAATAAATAACAAAGTCAACAGTTTTATCTTCGACTAGTGTCAAACAATAAGGGAAAGCGATGCTATATATAAATAGGATTTTCGCGTTTTTTTTTTTGAATTTATGTTTCGTAGTAGAAAGGAGAGATTGTGTATTGTGATCGGCATTGCACTTGTTCGGGAACCCCAAAAAGCGTACTGTAATTAGAAAAAAAAAAAAGACTAGAACGAATGGCCGCGTTCCACCGCCCGCTAGACGTCTAGCACAAAATACCACAGATGAAGAAAGGTCCACGCTAGAAGTTTGACATGCCGCTAGTCATCTAGCGGGCAGTGGAACGCGGCCAATGTCTTTGTCTGTGTCTGGTCACCTGAATCAGTGCCAAGCTTAAGAGCATTTTCAAGTGCCACATCAATACATTGCTGACTTTTCGGCATAATAGGAAAGGCGAAAACACTTTCGTAAAATATAACCTGTACGTGCAGGTCTAGTTTTCCCGTAGCAAATATTTTTATCGCTTCAGTTGTCAGTCACATCATACAACCGCAGATGATGTCAATCGATTTTAGCCGGTCCGGATTATTGAAAACAGGATCTGGCACGCGATGTTGAGGAGCCATAGCTCTCTAAAGTATCGCAGATCAAAGGATAGCCATTCTGATTTAGAATTACAAGGGGCAGTAAATACTGGACACAAATTGTTCTTGTTCACAATCTGCTGTCATCCCTCCATTTGGAAAAAAATATTTAATTAAGTTTTAAAACTTGTTAAAATTTACCCTGGTAGCTTGTGCTAATACCTATTATCAGTTTAATTTATTATTCTGTCAATAGAGCTGTAATATAATAAAAATGAGTGTCTTTGTTTAAAATTTTGGAAAAATCAGCATTCAACATTTTTTGTTTTTATCTTTTTTTTCCATTTCAAGTTTGAAAACATTTTTTTCAAAAACCACCAGGATAAATAACTTGTCTTGAAAATAATTTGAAAGAACAGGTTCCTAGCTTCCAAAAATGGTACAGTATTTTATTGTAAGTGTTTCCGTTGCTTTTAAAATAACGTAAAAAATGTTTGTTTTCGACCCCTCTACAAAAAACCGTTATCATACTTTGGCGCCAAAGTTATCAAGAGTGTTTAAGTTTTAAGGGCCGATGTTGATTTTGAATAAAATACAAATTATTTAGGAAAATATTGTCATTCCTTTTTATTATGATAATATTGGTATGGTTCAATTATGTATGGAACAAAGTATGGGCCAAATGGAAGCCGCGACCTCGGCGGCACACCTCCATCCGATTGTCCAAATTTTCGATGACGCTGAGTCATAATTGAGGTTCTATGCCGTTAATGTGCCGAATTATCTCATCCTTAAGCTCTTGAATTGTTGCTCGCTTATCGACGTACACCTTTTCTTTCAAATAACCCCAAAGAAAGAAGTCCAACGGTGTCAAATCACATGATCTTGGCGGCCAATTGACATCGTCACCACGTGAGATAACACGGCCATTGAATTTTTCGCGCAAAAGAGCCATTGTTTCGTTAGCTGTGTGGCAAGTGGAACCGTCCTGTTGAAACCACATATCGTCCACATCTATATCTTACAATTCGGGCCATAAAAAGTTCGTTATCATCTCACGATAGCGAACACCATTCACAGTAACTGCCTGACCGGCCTCATTTTGGAAAAATTACGGCCCGATGATGCCGCCAGCCCATAAACCGCACTAAACAGTCACTCTTTGTGGGTGCATGCGTTACTTGACAAAAATATCAGGTGTTACGGAAATCGACTTGAAAAATGTTTCCCCTGTTGTAGATACAAATGAAGTATTTTTGGTGATTTGTAGTCTTCAGATGACGAGGAAGACAATGAAGATAATAATTCCTCCGAAATCATATCCATAGCTATTAATTTATGTATTTCGTTGTTTTGGTTTTTACGAAACTTTGCGTATTTGTCTTGAAAGACAACTTCTTAAAATGACATAAAACATCTGTGCAAGGTATAGTGGTTATTGTCGTAGTACCTATGTGTAAACCTGAAAAAATATCGATATCTGCAAACAGTGATCCAAATCGAAAAAAAAATTGATTTTTTGCCCAAGACTACGAATCTTCGTCGTCAGAAGGCGAAAAGATTTTTAAGTTGCTGAAATTGATTTTTGCAAAATAAAAGAGACACTGCGTTATTAATTTTGCTGATGATGTAGTTTATATATATTTATTCGGACGAAGAAGTAAAGTTTTGAAATAAATTAATAAATGAAGTGCATATTTATTCATTTTGTTTAAAGTTTCGTCAAAACTTTAGAGTCAGCCGGAGCACTGCAAGCAAACAGTAACTCACGTCACTATACCACAAAATTGAACTGCGGAGGAAAACCAACAACAAGCGCCGAAGTAAATAATACCTAATTTTAAATTTAAACTATCGATACTTTGGTTATAGGTTTGCTGGTAATAAAAACTCGTATAGGGATGTACTATCTAATTTAGTTAATACGTCTGTATCGAGTACATACAGAAATTTGATTAGTTTTTTAGATACAGAAATTTGATTAGTTTTTTAGAATTTCTGTATGACATTCAGCGGACCACATCAATATGCCTAGTACAAAACGAGATAAACGGAAAATTTGAAAAGGTAAACTCAATTTAATAAGTTGCTAGAATGTATTAACTAAAATATATCAATTTAGATTGCTAGATTGATTGGTTGCTATCTGTGTAAAAGAAATCCAGTAGACAAAATTCGATCAACGTACATCAATCGTCACGGTCTGATTTCCGTAACTCTGCAAGGCATCAGTGACGCAGACAAGAAGTTTTTGGACGTTTATGTTGGATCGCCCAGCAAAATACACGATTCAAGGATTTACGATATGTCCTCCATATCCAAGGATATACCGGCAATTCGCGGAAACCGTTACCATTATCACCTTCTGGGTGATGCTGCTTATCCGTTAAGGGAGTATTTACTTACGCCGTACCGAGATTATGGTGATTTGAGCAATCAGCAGAAGAAATACAACAAAAAACATTGTCAAACGAGGGTCAAAATCGAAAACTCTTTCGGTTTGCTAAAGCAAAGGTTCAGGCAGCTTGCACGCATAGACTTTTTTACAGTAGAAAGAATGTGCAAGTTTATTTTAGGATGTTGCGTTCTACATAACATGTTTATAACTGATGGCGATCTTTGGACGGACTTTGATGAACTAAATGCAGCTGTTGGTGAAGACAGGCAAACCGAAAGTATTACTACTTCTGTTGGACATTATTATTTGCCCGATGCTGTTATGCAGCATATCGGCCAACTGAAGCGAGATAAATATTGCTGAAAGCATGTAGAATATTTAAAATAAAAATACTTTATTTGTTTTTTTTTTTTTTTTTTTTAATGTGAACTCATTTCCTGGAGCTCAAAATCATTTCCAGCATTTTCATTTTATCAGCATGTCGTTTTTCTTTGTTGAGTTCTTTGTCCTTTTCTCTTTCAGCCTTTTTTTTTTTTTTTCTAAAAACAGATTTTCCTGCCTTTCATATTTGTTTGCCTTCTGTTCTAAATATCTTTCAAGCAAGACTTGTTAATATGGTTTTTTTTTCGACGACGGTTATTTTGAATTGGCGATATTTCAGCTTCAGATGACAGTTCCGAAGATAAGCAAAGATCATCATCATCTTCATCTTCCTAGGGTATTTCTGGCGAAGAATTAAATCGTGTCATCGGTTCAGATACTGCTCGTTCTGTAAATAATTGAGAAGATGAGGCGCCTGAAAACGACGGTTCGGAATTGGATTTAGAAACTTGAGTCTTCGGAGGGAAAAGGTCTGACTTTTTTACAATTTTTCCTGGCGAAATAGCATATTCCGGACATAGTGAGTCGCCTTGACCCACGATTTCAAAAATTTCGTCATTGAATTCCGTCGTTTCCCGGACAGCTCCACTCGTGTTATTGTTATTTATGGCTTTTTTGGTCCTTTTTATCGCACATTTGTAGCGTGTTTCAACTTGTATAGCATTAAAATCTAAACCAAATTTCTTGTTGGTCTCCGCAGATATGCGTGCCCACATTTGCTTCTTTGTGCGAAATTTTTTTAAAGGACAAACACATTTGATCAATGCAGCATACAAATTGAGCATGAATTTAGTTTCCGAATTGCCCCACTTTATTACTGTTGCTTTACTTTCGTTGTCTACAGATCAAAATTCCATATTAATGTTTTATTCCATACATTCATTCATTCATTCGTATGCGTACTCACTTTGACTAGTTGTATTCTCGATTATTTTTTGGTCTAGTACCGCCAATTTGGGTTGTGAGGGTGACTCTTTAAATTAGAATTTCAGTATGCTTAACAAGATATTATAGAATTATTTTTACCTGTTACAAGATACGTCTCGCAAGCCAAATCATTTAAACCGTAAAAATGTGCCACTTCCGAACATGGAATATTTACCAAGTCTCCAGCTATAGGATTGTTTCATGTTAGAAATTGAACAGTACAGGTTCCAGTTATAGCCATTGGTACGTAAAATAAGTAATTAATAATTAATTCATAAGTAGTTCCCAAATTTTGCTCAATAATTCGCTTTTGCAATAATTGTTTGCTTTTCCATGCGCTACAAGCAGAGATAAAGATTGAAAGCAACTTTTCAGTTGTACATAAAAGCAAACAATTTTGCCTTTTCGTATGGCTATAACTGGGACCTCAATAAAGGCTTTTATTACTAGTCGAATTCTCCAACAGTAGCGTCATCTTCCACCAAAACTACTCCAATTGAATCTACAACAGGGGAAAAATTGTTCAAATTGATATCCATATCTCTTGATTCAGCTGATAATGCTCTCAAGTAAAAACTAATACATTTACAAAAGCAGATCAATTTCGTTGCACGTTCCATGGGCACCGTAAAATCTGAGATATGAAAAAGATTTCTGGTGGTCCCAATGGAAAAACACATTACATTGCTGAACGATCCATCTGCTCCAGATTTGTCAAAGCAATTGCTGACTATCGGTAATGGCCGTGTTCCTGTCGACGAATTGAGCAGATTGATCTCATTTCCTTCGAATTTTTGCAATTTTGTCTCATCGAAAGACGAGCATATCAACAAAGTATTCCCGAACATCACTGTTAACCACAAAAATAACGAATGGTTGAGTAAGCGAGTAATTTTAGCGGCTAAGAATAAAAATGTGGATGACTTATACTTTCTAATTCAGGATCAGATCCTTGGTAGGCAATTTGCATTCATTCAAATCTATTGGCAACCAACTATCCAACTGAATTTGTAAACTCCATGGATATTCCTGGCTTACCCCCGCACAACTTACAAATAATCAAGGTTGGCTCGGTAGTCATCAATCATGCTTCGAAATCTAAACCAGCCAAAACTATGCAATGGAACGGGTTTGGTGATAAGAAAACTGATGATCAATTTGTTTTAAAGAAAGAATTTCTCACCCCTTCCCCTTGAGTTTAAACTATATTTCAATTTCCGATTTGTCTTGCATTCACCCATTCACCATGACGATTAACAAATCACAAGGTCACTTGAGTGTTTGTGGTCTGAAATTAAAATACACATGTTTTTGCCCATGGTTAATTGTACGTGGCATATTCACGTGTCGGTAAACCATCCACTTTATTTGTTCTTCCGCCTGATAACAAACCGAAAAATATTGTGTATCACAAGGTGCGTGAGTGAAGATAATAAATCCAAATATTAACCAATGCAGCTAAATACATAGCTTCATCAAAGCAATTGCCTTACTGGTAAGCCATTGAAATACTTGATTTTTGTACTTTTATTGAATTTGTATTTCCTCATGAACTATTGATCTTAATTAAAATAGTAAATTAAGTTAAGTTAAAAGGTATCAAATTTATTGACCGTTAGGCGGTACGAAGCTCGCCAGGTCAGCTAGTTTTTAGTATAAATAAGTTTAAAGATGAACATTATAATTACTGACTGGACGTAGGTTTCACCCACACACAATCTTCTTAACGAGAAAGTAATGATAATTTACTTAATAGATTCCAACAGTAATTACAAGCTTATTTGAATTATATAGCAAAAATCACGAACCATATTTCGAGCTGTAGTTCCTCTTACACAACGAATGGTAAGGAATAACTCGATAATAGGTTATCATCGATAAATATTGGTTTTCTAAGCACGACTTTGTGGCAATATCTACAAACTTCACGTCGTTATTAACAATATTGGAGTAATTAACTTATCAATACTTTCGCTTTTATTTCATCGACTAGCGGTGCCGCAACTTCGTATGCGGCGTGAGACTGTGTAATTTCCAATAAAAGCGGTGAACATTGTCAATGTGAAACAATAAATCAAACAAATCTGTTTACCTAAAACACCAATTTAAGAAAATTTAATTCAACAGCGTAAGGAGGTTGGTAGGAAGTTCCACTTCCTTATTGTGGTTTCAACGTAGGTAATATCAAAACAACCACTGAAACAAAAGCCTTAACGGAAATTTGTATCTACACCAACAATTAGTAAATCAAACAACATAATTCACCTATATCTTCTTTACTTCTTGAATTCTTCAATTCTTTACTGTGGGTATCAACGTAGGTACTATAACAACCATTAAAACAAAAACCATGAATTTCTATATACACCACCTCCACCATACGTCCATCTCCATTCACCACGAGTCATCAGCCATCTGCGCATTTCCTCAGAAACACATTGTCGCTGTTGATTACATACACATTCACGTCGCATACTTCTCTTTCGTTTTACTTAATTTGGAGAAAACACCACGCAGTTTTTTTTTCATATGAACGTGCTTGTGCGATGTGCGCAACCCAACCACCCCAAAGCAGAACAACGATCAAGAACCGCGGCTACGGATGATGTCCGATTTGAGAAAATAAATTTATTTTTTTCATGTTAGATTTTAGGTTGTAGCTCAGCTTCCAGAGGACATAGAAAGCTGATTGATGGCTTGAAATAACTACAAAAGTGTTGTCTCTCCTAAGTATTTTGTTTTGTTTGCATTGATTAAGAATTGTTTGAGTAATGGCGAGTTAAGGGCAGTAAAGTCATAAAAAAACAAATTTTGGTCAAAAACGCTCCAAGAAATAGGCATGGCAATGAAAGGGAATAGCCTATGTGTTTCTCAGAATCTTAAGGAACATTTAAAAAAAAAATTTCAACGAAATCTGTGCAGTAGTTTTCACGCCATTAAGTAACAAAAAAATGCCTACAGTTTTATTATATGTATAGATGACAATGGGCGCGTACAGTGGTGGATTAACCCACTCAGCGCCATGAAGCACGTCCAGTGTTTACCAAGGATCGCAATTTGAACCGACTTACATCGAAGAGTGATGGGTAATCGGGTATAGCCGCCACGGGAGTGATAAACGATTCAAGCTTCAAGCTTCTTTTCGAGCTTTTAATTGGGAAAAATCACTTATCAAGTCGTCAAAGTCTAATTCGTTTGTGATGCGATTTTCATCTCAATACACAGAATGGACAAAGCGTTGAGTTTTTCTTGGAATAAATAGGCTCGTAAATACAGGGTGTCCGCCGGGAAGGAATACTACTTTGTTTGTTTATAATTTTTGATTAAATGAAAGAGAATGGATCTTATATGGATAAGTGTTTTATTTAATGTCGGCAATTATGTATGGAATACAATATCAGGTAAATATCCGCCTCTGTTGGTCTTACAAATTCGAGCCCTTTTGAGCACATTTTTCATTACATTCTCACACATTTCACTCGGTATTTCATTAATTTCATCACGAATATTTTGTTTGAGTTGCTCAGGCGTTTCTGGTTTGTTTGCATACCAGCCTTGCATAAAAGCCTTGCTTTTCAGATATCCCCACAAAAAGAAGTCGGGAGCAGTCAAATCAGGCGACCGTGGAGGCCAATCAACATCACCTTTTCTTGAAATAACTTGTTGTGGAAAGAGGTCTCGCAGTAATTCCATTGTAATCCTGTAATTCCAGTTTTTCCAGAAATTTCACAATCGTACCTTCAGATAGGTACCAAAAGTGATGTGTAGGTACCCCATTTGAATGTCATCTGAAAGTCATTAATCTTTTCACACAAGTACCTACTTCTTGAGTGGATTCTGACTTCAAATCGAGAAGCGAAATACTCTTCTCAAAATCACCAGAATTCCGGACGCTTCTTTTTGCCCAATGGAAAACGACATTATAGAAATTTTATTTCACATCAACAAAAAGCTGAAATTAATATGCCCCAGCTCATAAATGTATGCAATGATAAAAACGTATGCAATGATAAAATGCATGCAATTATAAAACACAGTGACGCATTCCCTGTCCCCGCAAGTTAAATGTGTAGAATTACTCCACCAGATTCCAACAACGCGCGCTTAGATTGTTTACACATCAATAATTATTATAAGTATGCTGGATTAAGCCCATTTTACTGTTAAATTCGACAACTTTTCGTAATGTTGCCTTTTTTTCGTTAATGCAGCCTTCTTGAGGAAGTTCAAAAAAATGTGAAAATGAAAGTGAAATTTATTAATTAGTTGCGAAATCAAGCCATCAAGTCTGGTCAAAGTTTGGAAGCAATCTTTTCTCCGGAGGAATTCACTTGCTTTCAGAGCCTGAACGGAATGGATTCCGTTATAATTCTATTTTCAGCAAACTGCAGCTCGCAAGAGACATCAAATGTTGATTACACATGAATTCAATTATGATTATCCCATAAAAAGGGAACTGCTCATACGTACATAAGAATTGGGCTCAGGCAGCTATCGGTCGTAGATTCGTCGCTCTCTCCAACTTTTCCGATTGTCATGCGATTTGATGGAAAGATTGAGATCGCCCATTACAAAATACTTGATGTAAAATAAAACAATGTACTACTACTCTTTCGATGATTTTTTGATTGACTTAAATTGACACACCCTACGGGAATCAATCGGTGCAGCTGCTGGCGATGGCTTATCACTACAATCAACGCAAATCAGACTGCTTCGGCTAGAGAACTACCACGACAAAAGACAACGGAGACAGCTAGCGGTCGGCCGGCGGCGTGTCGTTATTGACAGCCATTCAGTAATTTATTTTCACGCGATTCAAAATGATCGCAAGCAAACCGATCGACAAAAGTAATGAAGACGCGGTGATTAGTCTAGCAACAGCACGTGCTTCAGACAGTCGGTATCTGTGCTGTCGCTGAGCTAAGAGGTCGCTGTACGTCAAGAACGCGGTTATGAAGCAGAGCTCGTTGTGGACTTCTCCTGATCTATAACAGTCGGTGGTTTGATGTGATCGGTCGGGGAATTTTTGAATCTACGTTCTCGTGTCCTTTCAAAAGTGAAATTTTCTTTAAACTGTTAATGACTGTTTGATACAAGTGTTTTCTTTTGCTGCCTGAAATTAATTTTCCGAAAGGCATACTTCACATTGACGTCATTAGAAATGGAATTAACAGATGTGTCTACAGCCGATCCTGTGAGTTTTGGTTTTTGTTTTCATAATTTAAATTGATTGTGATAATTGGCTGAGAATTAAGTTTAATTGAAATGCTACATTGCCGCTGCGAATATTAACGTCTGAGTGTAAGAAATCGAAATGCAGCTATAAATACATAAGGAAATGCATTTCATTGCAAGAAATGGATTACGTGATTTCAAGGTCAATCGAAATCTTTTTGATGCACTTTTGATGCTAGATTTCTTCTAAACAAACATCAGCATTGAATATAATACCTTAGGTACGCACTATGAGCTTCTATATGCAGCCATTGTCAAAATAGTTTCTTGTACTATGGTTTTAAAGAGAGGCGCCTTTGCGCTTCGTTTATTGCTGTCAACTTGTGTTTGTTGTTTATGGTTTTGTGGGGGAAATCCCAATTGAAATTAAGAGTATTCACGATCCGGTGCAACTGGTCTTGTATCATTGCGAAAGTGCGAAAGTGCAACTTTTTTTCGCACTACAACGACAAAATATAGTGACAAAAATTTCGCTTATGCACTTTAGCTATACCCTGACCTATTGTAACCGAAAAATACAACAGAGTAGCCTTATCAAGTTGACAGTTCGCTAAATTATTAATTCCTGTGTGCAGCTATCGGACTAAATAAAGAGAATGGAAAACAAAAATAAGTGCCGCCGAAGGGAAAATCATAATTTTTGTTATGTAATATTAATTAATTAACATAATTCTGTCTCCATTATCTTCCAATAAATATTGAATCGTTTTTCTTTTTCGATTTTTAAAAGATTTTTTTTTTCAGAACAAATGTGAATTGTCAGATTGGGTCTGACTTTGTTTCAGTTTTGCTATAGATGAGAAACAGTGTGTTCACGATCTGATAAAAAAACGTAAAATTTCGCAATTTTACTAGGTCTGTTACACCGAATCGTGAATACCCCTAATGCGATTGTACATAATACATAATATATGTTTACAAATTACCTTAACCATAAACTGAAAAAGACATTGACACCACTTTTTTTATGGCAAGCGTGTTTAAACATTTCGAATTTCTTGTGGATTTTTTGATAAAGTTTAGTAATATCTACAAAGTCAACGATTTTTATGATTATTTTCTTTTTTTAAATGTACAATGATAAAATATAAATACGAGCGTTTCATATAAAATAATTATCCATTTCATATGGAGAATACGAATACCGAATCTGGCGGTGGAATGACTACCTACTGCTACTTACATAATGTTGATGGTTAACAAACTCATAATTCATATCTACTTTTTATTTTCGCCTCAATTCTTGCGTTTAAATTCATGACAGTGCAGAAGAACTTTTCATCTTGTACGCGAAGGCAAGCAATTTTAAGAAATGAGGTGTTTGAGAGAATTTGTTTGGTTGTATGTTCATTAGGTCTGTTCCTTTAATTTTAAATCTTACGAATTTTTACTAATTCTTACAAATTTTTACTCAGTGACTTTCCTTAACTCGAAAAATTCGTAAAAGAGAGCGTCATCGAGAGAGCAAGATTTATGTATTACCCCTCCACTGAGAATCTTACGAATTCTTAATCAACAAATTTCTTGGTGTAAGAAGTGGAAAAGGTGTCATGTCGATGTCAGTCACCTTACAAGTTACAACTAACAGCTGATGTGATGTCTCTCTCTGTGAGAGAATTTATCCCCGCCACTGCCATTTTGACAGTCTTTTCCATTCTTACTACAAAAGTAAAGGAACAGACCTAATATCAAAATATTTACAATTATTGTTGTCGCAATCCATTTTTCGAGTACGCAATTTGTCTTGGTAAGCTCGCGTAAAAGACTAACTATTAAATTCGGTCGCTCTCCAACTTTATATTTCCAAAGATAAATTCGCTTGTGGCTCCGAGACAATCATTAAAAATCGGGTAATTTTAAAGGTTAAACGGAAAACTATACATAGGTATCGTAAGTTTCAATCAAAAATAAGTAAATAAAACTAACATTGCTTCAATATTGAGATACTTAATAAAAATCACATTTGATTAGATTTTTCAAGGTTCGTATTAATGTATTTTATATATATGAAAAAGTATTTAAGTTTATGTAAGAATAGTCGCTTATTGAGCCTAATTCCATACGACCCTTTAAAATGTTAAGCTTTCAAATAAAGAGTTTAGTGCAACTTCTTCCTCATCAGGAATGAAGCGGGAGATTCGATCGGCCATAGCGAGGTATCCGTCGGAACGGAAAATTCTCCGATTTTATACGATTCGGAGGATTTTTGCTGCGCATATCGGCGAATTACGTTGAAATGCGATGAAGTTCATTTTTTCTTGAATTTCTGACAGTTAAGTTTCGATATCCTCCGACAGAAATTGGTTGCGGAATTTGTTTACGATTTGCAGTGCGCCATCGCAGTTGTTTATTTTTCTTCCGAAGTCGGACCAACGTTGCCAACTCATTCTGGCGTTCCAGCACTGTTTTTAAAATATTCAGCGTTATTTTGACCTCTTCGGCACCAAATTTTACTTTTTGAAGTGAAACTTCTTATGCGACTTCCAACTCAAGGTCGCGTTAAACGTTTAACGCTAATAATTGGATACTCAAAGGCGTGAGCGAGGGTGAGGGTAGCGCACATTGCACAGCACAAGCACGTTCATATGAAAAAGAAAAGAAAAGTGGTGGTTGTTTCTGAGGAAATGCGCACATGGCTGTTGACGTGCGCTGATGGACTTATGGTGGTGTATATAGAAATTGAGTTCAAGGGTTTTGTTTCAATGGTTGTAATAGTACATACCTACATACGTTGATACCTACAGTATAGAATTGAAGAATTCAAGAAATAAAGACGATATAGGTGAATTATGTATGTTGTTTGATTTATTGAAGTGAAACTTCTTAAATGCTTAATGCTACTATAAGCATTGCATACTCAAAGGTGTGAGGGTACCGCTCACGCTTCAGAGTATGCAATGGTGAGTGAGTTTATTGGCACCAAATGCTGGGAGAAGAATATTCTGTGGTGAAGATTAATTTCCAAAAATAATGACTAAATTGGCAATTAATGTCTTATTGAAGTGAAACTTCTAATGCGACTTCCAACAAGGTTGCGTTAAACGTTCAACGCTCCTGGGGATATTTCTCCACTCGAAAATGATAATTAAAAGATGCGATCAATTGTGAATTGTAAGCAATGTTAATAAAGTTTTTCTTAAAGCCTAGTATTCTGCTCGCGCTAAATTTTATCTCCCATACAAAAATGGCTACAAAGATAAAATTGAGCGAGGCAGTTTAGCAAAGCATCAGTATCCTGTTCGCACGCCAAATCCTTAACTTCATATAGATGGGCCGATGAAAAGTCTCCACTCATTTAGCTCGCGAAATAAATGTCCGGTGCATTAAATCGAAGATAAATTTTGACATAAAAAAACGGAGGAAAGTGGTTGTGTTTTGTTTGCCAAGATTTCTTTTAAGCATATGGGTTTAGTCCCATCTATATCATGTTTAATAATAATTTAGCGACCATTTATCTTTGGTGTGGAGAAACGAAGTGGAGACTAGGGGTGCTAAAATTTAGCGCGAGCAGGATACTAGGCTTAAAGAAACAATATAATTTCACTAAAAATCAATTTCTACCCCTTCCTATTTTCATTTCCACATTACGAAGTTTCACTTCTTCCGCGCGGAGGGACTCCACGCACTATTTTTTTTTTAAACAGCTCCAAAGTAGTGATAACAAAAATAGTAAAAAATCAACAACAATAAAATCTAATAAAACTTGTAATAGGTAGGTATCTAATGGTACATACATTTAATTTGTTTTTCAAACTGCCCTTGTGATATAAGCCTGCAAAGTACCTACCGATTTTGGAAATTACATTTTCAGGAATTCTTATTATTATTTCTTAGTTTATTTTTCTATTAAACTTATTTGGCTGAAAACCATTTCCAGTTTCCACATCTCCATTTGAGTCTGGCAAACATATCAATTTTAAGACCAATTTGCAAATATTTGCTGAATTTTTTCTAGCGATAAATCTTTTGTAGTTTTTGATTGAAACTTAAAATTTGCTAGGATTCTCCATTCCATTTATTCCCTTTGTAGCTTTTCACTATCACGATTTAATAGTTTTGCGAGATCAATAAAAATTAGCGAAAAGGCAAACAGAAGAACGCATTACATTTCATGAGAAATGAACTTGTATCAAATGATGGCTGCATTCAAAGAGAAAATAAGGCGGTGTGCAGCGGCAGCGTTAAAAAAGCACTTAAATATTTTGTAAAGCACTAAGAAAACGCCCAAGCGCTAGATTTACTTTTTCGGCACTAAAACTAAATTTAAGGCACTTAAGTTAACGCCGAAAGCACTGACTTGGTAACGCTCAGTCGGACACCTCGAATGAAATTTGAGCCCCCGAAAGAGTATGCGTTTCGGAGAATTTTCCGTTCCGACGGATACCTCGTTAGGGCCTAATGACACTTTTCTTTTCCTTCAAAATGTCGCTTGGGGCTTGAAGCTTGTGAAAATGTTGGATACGGAATGAGTGTGTTTTGTGTATATGTATCCGTATTGAGAGCTATAAAAGATAAATTAAGCATGTGTAATAACTAAGAGCAAAACAATTTTCGAGGTATATTTGAATTTAATTTTTTTTTACTATATATGTAATAAGACAAGCACTAAATGTGTCAAAAATCGCCCAAAAAGCGCGAAAAACAACATTATCGCAAAAGCTCAATTCTAGTCGCAAATCAAAATAAAAATCGTTTTTGCGTTTTGCGATATATCGCACCATATGGGAGGCCTGTTCATAACTCGAAAAATTCGTTAAGGAGAACGTCATCGAGAGAGCCACATATTACCCCTCCACTGAGAATCTTACGAGTTTTCACTCAACAAATTTCTTGGTGCAAGAATTATGTCGTTTTCCATTGGGACCAAAAATCAATCTTTTTTTTTTTATCTAAATCACTTTTCGCGTTCAATTGGGCAGAAAAATCAATTTTTTTTTTTCGATTCGGATCACTTTTTGCAGATCTCGATATTTTTTTCAGATGTACACATCGTTGCCCCAACATTGGGTTGCCGTAAACGCCATTTTAATGTTTTTGGGAAATCGCATTTAAAGTTTTGACATCTTATAGCACGAAAACAAACCGCTGTTTTTTTTTTTTTTTCATTTTTTTTGACACAATATTCACACGGAAGTCCTCTTTCAAAAAATGTAAGAAATTATTCCAAATCGCTTTAGGTTTTTAAAATATTTAAAAAGTTATTAAAAAATGAGTTTGCCGTACACCTACGCCACTAAAATCAGTATTTTTTCATTTACTCATACACATACGTCAAAAATTGTGTCCATTCCAATAATAAATTAGTAAAAAATGTATTTACTTAAAATCAAGAAATATAGCACAAGTGTTTTGTTTAAAAAAAAAGACAAAGTTTTTGAGAATAAAAAATATAAATACAGTGGTGGTCCAGTATAAAATAAATAAATAGTTGGCGCAACAGGTCTGGAGAGACCCTAGGCCTAGCTTCTCACAACCATTCGTTTTGTGTGAGTTTTTCATTTTTGGAACGAATGGAAGGGATCTACAATTTCATGCCGACTCCAAACGGCTAATTGAGAAGCTTTTTCAAGACATTTATACTCTCGGATGTTTGTCAGACGTTCGCGAGAGGTAGCGCAGCGGAAAAAAACCCTAAGTCGGAATTGGGTTTTTGCGGGATTCGAACCTGGGACTCCCGCATAGCAGTCCAACACACTAACCACTAAGCTACTGCTTACTGCGGTGGTCCAGTATAACGAATGATAATATAATGTCCGGATGTATTCGTAAAATCGAAAAATTCGTAATATCGAGAAAATTTTACTTTTGGGAAACGTTAAATAAAATGTAAAATTTGTTACTTTCATTAATTTTTTTTTAATTTATTCATAAAGTTAAACAAAAAACAAAACTATTCAAACTAAAAAGGAAAAAAGTCTGGATGATATTATTCGTTTTTTAAAAAGAAATCACCAATAAACGTTTGTTTTCGTGAACTTTGAACGCAGCAATTTACATGTTTTTTTTGAAGACTACGAAGGTAAAAATATTTTGGAATGTTTAACATTGTTTTCCTTGGGCCATTTAATATACGTGCTAAAATTCTCAACCGCTTCGGTATGTTTTACTTTCTGAACAGAGTTCGGACCCATTTCTGAGGAGCTAGCAATTTCATCATTGTCAACTTTAATAACCTCGTTTTCTTGAAATTCGCTGGTACGACTATATTCCGCAAGAAACATTTCAGCATTGTTCCAAGATTCCAATTCTTCTTCATTGAAGTCAGCCTAAAGTACATATATAATGTAATTTGTATAAAACAATACCTTAGCGTTTGAAAGTGATTCTAACCTCTGGGAAAAGTCAAAGTGTTCGTTACTACGACCATAAAACTGACATAGGCAAATATTTCTTTACTAAAGAGATGTATAACAGAAACATTCGTTATATCGAATGTCAACCCTTTTTTTCATACGTTATAAAGAGACACCAATGAAATTGAAAAAGTGTACTTTAAGGACTTTACACATGAGAGCGAGCGAACGAAATGCTGAAATGCGAAAAAAACACTTTTGATGCATTTATGAACAGAAAATTGAACATTTTATTATTCCAAGAGGAGGAGAAATTAATTATCCCATGTATGTATGTTTAAAGAAAACTAGTTAATAAACAGTTTTCGTTGCGAAATTTCGAATTCCAAACTTTTTGCCGCGAACGAATTATTTATTCGCGTCAAAAAGTTTGGAATTCGAAATTTTGTTATTTAAACTGTCTATTAACTTGTTTTCTTAATACGATTAAATAAGGGTTACCTTGAATTTGTAGGCGCACATAAGTCAAAACAATGTAATCGTTTTCCATTGGGATTTTCAGATTTTGCTCTCAGATTTCAGATTTTTCGTGCCCAATGGAACATAAAACGAGATTTTTCTTCCTTTGCATCTGTGGTGGTGCGTGTTTTAAATTCAATTAAAAAAATCCATTCAATTTATTTTAATAACTATTGCAGCGGCCAAATGTAATTTTTTTTCTATTTTTCTCAGACTTCTCGTCTAAAAACGTAAGTAAACACACTTTAAAGTTTGACAAACGATAAATGTTTTGGTGTTAGTGCAAATAGGTGTGAATCTCGCTCGGATATCGAGATTCGCAAAATTGCTCTGACTCTCAAAAAAGTGCTTTTTCTGTCCCAATGGAAACCGACATAAAGAAACCTTTGAAGTTTGATGGCGTATACGTTTTAGTACAATAGAACGTACGCCAAAACAATTCTTAAATACAAATTTGCTTAAATCGTATGGAATATTTGACGTAAATGCCAAATTTTGGCATTTTGGCATTTACAAAACAATACGTGTACTTGATGAATTTGGTGGATATACGTCAAAACAATTCTATATATCTTTGCAATTGAAAGAGATAGAGTAAAACGGATAAAAGATTTGGAAAGAGCTACAGCGAAAACATAAGTCTGCATACCAAACTCAAAAAGTGAATTTTGTCGTTTACGGTAACCCAATATTAGGGCGACGACATACCAATATAATTTGCACAGCTGTTTTACGTCATTTCGCGAAGTTTACTTTCAAAACAAATGCGCAAAGTTCCGAGAAAACGAAAATAACGAAATACATAAATAGCGATGAATATAAATCACCAATAATATTTCATTTGTATCTACAACAGGGAAAACATTTTTCAGGTCGTTATCCATTTGTGATTATTCCAAAAATGAATACAATTTGAACAGCTGATAATGCTGTCAAATATGCGCGAATACATTTAAGAAAGTAGATCAATTTCGTTGCATGTTCCATGAGCCGCATAAAATCTGTGCCTTGATTTTGTGCGGTTTTTGCCGCAATTGCGCTAGGGAACATTCCGAATCGCTTTTAAATGTGTGAGTGCACCGCACGCTGGACCAGCGTGACCGTTGTGAAAAAATTTTACACTTTTTTTCGAGGACTCTATACAATTTGTTGATAATTTTTTCCTATTTTTAGTTGAAAAAGGAACTTTGCAAATTCCTTAAACAACTGTGATTTCCAAATAAATATGTTTAAAATGTAAAGCGGTTGCGTATTCTAAATTTACAGAGTAGCTTTAGGCCCAGTTATAGTCATACGTAAAACGGAACCGTACAAATTTTCTTTTGCTTTTTTTGACCACTTAAACTTGATGGTTGACTTCAATCTTGGTCTTAAAATGTTGCTTATGCATAATAAAGTCAGTTTATCGATGCCGATGTTGAATGTAAACCACACCTAAACGTCAAGTTGTTTTCTGTATTTCATTTGACGTTTCTCAATTTCAGACTAACTCAATTTGAACCGTGGAAAGATACACAATCGAGCAACGCGTTAAAGTTATTCAGGCTTATTATGAAAACGGGCGTTCAAATCAAATGCATATCGTACACTTCGTGATTTTTTCGGTCAATTTAATCGTCCAAATGTGCGTACAATCGAAAAAATCGTGCAATTATTTGAGCAAATCGGGTCTTTAGGAGATGTGCAAACACCAGTGCATGTTCGCACAGCTCGTCCTGCAGAAAATATTGCTGCTGTTCGCGATAGTGTGGCTGAAGAGCCGTCCACCTCAACTCGTCGTCGTGCTTAACAATTGCACCTCTCACGCTCCTCCTTGATGAACATTATGCATAAAGACTTGCATTTACGCGCTTACAAGCAATTGACTCAAGAACTAAAGCCTCTTGACTATTTCAAGCGTCGTCAATGGTCAGAATTGTGGCAAGAAATGGCAAAAGTGGATGATCAATTTTCGAAGAAAATCATCTTCAGTGATGAGGCACATTTTCACCTCAGTGGATTCGTCAATAAGCAGAATTGTCGCATTTGGGCGGATGATAATCTAAGAGTGATTGTTGAAAAACCAATGCACCCACAAAGAGTGACTGTTTGGTGCGGTTTATGGGCTGGCGGCATCATCGGGCCGTATTTTTTCCAAAATGAGGCCGGTCAGGCAGTTACTGTGAATGGTGTTCGCTATCGTAAGATGATAACGAACTTTTTATGGCCCAAATTGGAAGATATGGATGTGGACGAAATGTGGTTTCAACAGGACGGTGCCACTTGCCACACAGTTTACGAAACAATGGCTCTTTTGCGCGACAAATTCAATGGCCGTGTTATCTCACGTGGTGGCAATGTCAATTGGCCGCCAAGGTCATGTGATTTGACACCATGGGTTCTTTCTTTGGGGTTATTTGAAAGAAAAGGTGTACGTCGATAAGTCAGCAACAATTCACGAGCTGAAGGATGAGATAATTCGGCACATTAACGGCATAATATTCAATTATGCCTCAGCGTCATCGAAAATTTGAACCATCGGATGGAGGTGTGCCGTCGAGGTCGCGGTGGCCATTGGCCGATATATTGTTCCATACATAATTGAACCATACCAATATTATCATAATAAAAATAAATGACAATAGTTTCCTACATAATTTGTGTTTTATTCAAAATCAACATCGGCCCTTAAAACTTAACCAACCTTTAGTTCAAAAAATAGATGCAATTAGACAAGTTTTAAAATGAAAACCTTAAAGCCTTGATTTTGAATTACAAATATAGAGAAATTAATTAACATTGGTTGTAAATATATTAACTCGTACTTATATCCACATTTTAAGATCTCGTTCAATTTAGTTTTAAAAAGTTGTACAGAAAAAAAAATTCACGAAAAAAGTGCCTTTTCTGAAGCTCTTCTGCAAATTTAGAATTTTCTCACAATATTTAGCAAGTATTGGTATTGGCTCGTTTAAACCGAAAATAGTGTTGTGATAGGGAACCGCATTCTATTTTAGACATATTTATTTTGAAATCACAGTTTTTGATAACTTTCCGAAGTACCTACCTTTTCCAACTAAAATAATGGGACAAAGTAGCAATAAATTGTATCAGGCTCCTCGAAAAAAGTACCAAATTGTCCCACAACGGTCACGCTGTTGTCAGTTGTTCTCATCCGACATCCTTCTCGCAACCTAAATAGGTTGCGTATGGGAAAGCTCGCCTGGAATTTTCAGGAACAAGGCTACAATAGAACAGGAAATATTGGAATTTTTCAGTTCTCGACACCACACACACATTTATAGAATCAGCCTATACGTGAACCCTTTCCGCAACCGCAATTGTGACAAAAACCGCACAAAATCAAGGCACAGGAAACCAGAAATTATGGTATCAGGCACTAAAGTGAGAAAAGGATGACACAAGTCAATGGGCTTATGAATGACACATTTTTATAACAGCTCATTTTACATGGAATTTCAAAAGTTGTACAAATTGCAAAAGCCTCTTGTATACCCAAGTTCCTATCGTGGTATAACGATATAATAATTCTGTTTTTGAATTTTCAATTAAGATTTTATATAAATATTTATCGGCTGAATAAACCAGTCACGAAGTTATGTACCTAGTTGACATGCTTTATAGACGCGGTAGCCCTTCGTATGATTGCATTTTCGCGGTGCAAATATTAATATTCTTTGTGACTTTTGCTCGTGTATAATTGGGTCACGCTAGAATGCGCTTCTAATCCTCTTAAATGTTTCGTAATAATAGTTGTAGATATCCGAATGTATTCACAAGGCGGTATAAATTCTATTATATGTAAGAAAGTTTATGGTGAATTGAGCTTGAGTCTACAAATTATGTGAATGCAATTGGCTTATGGAATTGTAAATAAGATACACCAACAACCAGACAGTATAGATACGAAGAGGGTTCCATTATGAGATCACGTTACTTGGAGTTACTTTGAATATGGTGTTTGAATATACTGTTCCGGATCGATTGACTCCAGACTTCACAAGAAATGCAACTTTTTTTGTGTACCTACTACTAATCTCGTGAAAGGTAAAGCTGTAAACCGGAACCAATTTCGCACGAAAATCGTATTACTCAAAGCGACACAGCCTTCGGGAGGGTCTATGCTTCTATTTGAAGGGGAATAAATGTTTTAGAGTTGCAAAAGTAAAATGGTTTCCCTTTTGCACTTTTCAGTCAGTTTTCCCCGAACGCAGATAAAATAGAAGATCTTACCATTTCGGCAGAGTGCTCTAATTTATCTTTGGTATCAATTCGGGAAATTTTACACCTCTGTTGTTGATGTACGAGCTCCCCCAAATTGTGTGATGTGCACTTGCGTCTCAGCCGAGAACAAATTCTGTCGTAAAGCGTTGCGTTGCGCATGTGGGAGAAGATTTTCTACTTCAGCTGGAGGGCATACACATGAGTCACCAGGGAAGTGAGTGGATGCTATAATGATCTCCCTGGTGTTGTTTATCTTCACGATGGCAGCCGTGAGCTCACTGGAAATGAACTCTGTCAATGGGAAGAAATTCGTGCTATTATCAAAAATAATACATGTTCTAGGTCTTCTTTGCTAGTCCAACGTTCCTGCACAAGGGCAACGTTTAGACCGTTGAAGTTCATGGTCTATAATAATAAGATAAGATTGCCTTAGCGTGATGAACTTTGCTTTGAACAACCTTCATGTTTTTTTTGGAGTTAGGGAGGACCTTTTTGTGTGATTCCCCTCTTTTTCCGCCGTCTCGAATCTGTGTGGGCCGGATTTTTTTGGAGGTCTTCGAACAGAGCCAGACATTAGCTGTCTGGAACCTTATTGGGCTGGCTTATAGCTAGACCTGGCAGTGGTAGAGGACGAAGATATGTTTCCTTTGTCCCGCTGTGGTGGTTAGTTGGTACTGGCAATTGTAGCCTGAGTAGCGTTGTTGGAGGTAATAGTTGGCGGAAAGCGAATGAACAGCCTCCTTGGGCGCCTGTTCGCTTCTTACAGGCTCTCTCGCGTTGGTTGATGTCCGAGAGTAGGGATTCTTCTTGATCCTGAACTGAACCCGGTTCATGTTAAAGAACGGCTGATAGTTCAGGTCCTCAAGAAGTTTCACCGAAGACTCATCCATCGAGATGGTCAGGGCGAGACCTTGGGCGTTGACCACCTTCCTTAGAACTTTCCAGTCCTTGGTGGGAAGAGCTCTGTTTTGCAGCCTTAGAGACCGCAAAATTTCGTCTGTGAAGCGGGAGGTTCCAGGGAAGTATGCGGTTGCCACACATGGTTTAGCGAGGTCATTCCCTTCCACTAACCGTAGCTTAGCTTTCTCCCAAGGTGAAATTAGGTTAACGATGCTAGCTAACCAATCCCTGGTGCCATCAGTGTCTGCACAATTGACCGTCAGCCACCCTGGCTTGAATACGAGCAGCCAAGGAATCGTATCTGTGGGCCATCGTCGGGAAGCTTATTCACCTCCCTTATAATGGCATCTTCCACCGCTTTTTGATGTACAGAATCGAGGTGGCCATCTGGAAAATTGTCCAGAAGCAGCCCTACTCTTACGGCTCCTGTTACGTCAGCGAACAATGGAGCATTTGGTTTAGCTTTCTTGCTTGACGGCTGTGTATGCTTCACTGGTAGATTCGTTGAGGACTTTCTCCAGTGCTCATTGTATGAGAGACCATCGGCAAGAAGGCGCCTATTCAATTAAATTATCTATAAACGCTATTAAACGCAACCTTAAAATCGTTGTTTGCGTGGTGAGTTACATGTGTCTTTTACCAAAATTTGGACTTTAAAGACCTGAGACTGCACTTTTGAGGTATTGAACACCGGCTTTGCGCATTCACAGGAAGAGGATTCTATTCATCGGAGCTACTTTCATCCTTTTCTTTACAGATTATGGTCAGTGCAAGGCCTCTAGCCTTGGAAAGCTAGCCAAGCTGGCAGCTCCTGTAGCTTTATTGCATTTAAATTTATATATACAGTACTCTCCGGATAATAGCACATGCGCATGGGTACACAATTATAGTGCCTTTGTGTGGGTTTTCAATTAAATAAACTATTAAGCTGGGATCCTTGCAAGGCATAGGATGGCGTTTGTGAATCCAAACACCGAATAATTTGCTTCTTTCATTTCATTTTGGCTAGGTTGACGGAGTTCTTATATATCATCAGCAATCTTGAATGAATCTTGGTGATCATTGAATTTTTACAGTAGTTTCAGCAAGAAGCGGTTTTTGCAGGTGTTTTATGGAAAGGGAAATGTTTTGTTTCCTCTCTTCGGCTCTCTTCTGACCAACTTTTGTGTAAGGGAACTAATTTGATTAAATTTGGCTAATATGTTCGAATTCGAATGCACTATCGTTGGGAACAGACCTATTATTACTGACGCAGTGGCTTAGTGGTTTTTGTGTTGGCCTAGTACCCGAAGGGTCCCAGGTTCGAACCCCGGAAAAACACACATTACATCTTAAGGTTTTTTTTTTTCTACTGCGCCACCTTTTGCGAACGTCTGACAAACATCCGGGAGTATAACTGTCATGGAGAATCTTAGCCGTTTGAATTTCGCATAAAATTGTGGATCCCTTCGTCACAAAAATGAAAAACTTACACAAAACGAATCATTGTGAATCGTTGTGAGAAGCTACAAGCTAGAAATAGGGTCTCCACGGACTTGTTGCGCCAACTATTTATTTTATTTTCAGCTCCTTCTGGAAAAATAAATAAAACAAATTTATGTGGCTAAGCTGCTCAGATTTTATTTCACAGACAGACCTTGCGCACTCCAATATCCATACCATACATTTAAAAATTAATCACTCACATTACAAACCACACTAAAAATATCCTTCCCTTACGCTTATTACCGACGCAATTGACAAACTTTAGTTGACAAGGGTCTTTGAAGAGCCACTTCATCTTCTGTATTACATTCAGATTGTGGTACCAGTGATGCCAATTTTTTTTTGCCGAAATTCCCCATTTTGGGCAGCATTTTTATAAAAAATTCCCCATTTCATATCCGTTATTCAATTAATTCATGTAAGGTACTGTAAGAACTAATTAAAAAAAATAAACGACTAATAATTTGAATTAAATGAATAGATTTTAAAAGCAGCATAAATGTAATTCATAAGTAACAGAGTCTAACATATTATAATTATTTGTAGCTACGAGGCAGGTTGACAGTAAATTATAAATTGAAAATGTACATAAATAATAAAAAATATTTATATTTATATAAATAAAAAAATATTTAAGGTTAAAGTTATAGAAAATGTCGAGCGGCTTATAAAACGGCGAACTTCACATCTGATATTAAACCTGCACAGGGGTTGCAGTTAATGAACTGAATGTGAAAATGACACATTTGAGTAAAGTTCAGTTCGAAATACGTTTAGAGCTAAATCGCTTAGATTCCTTAAACGCGGTGATGATGCAAAATTAATAAACATTCGTGTATGTCGTTTTTCCCCATTTTAAGAGCACTTTTCCCCATTTTCCCCATTCAGTGAAAAATTCCCCAAAATGTGGAAAAATCCCCACATCTGGTAGGTATCGCTATGTGGTAGTGGTACCCATGCAATGACAATCAAACAATTGAACACAATCATGTTGGCCTGTGTATTTAAATGTTGCCTTTTAGTATTTGCCTAAAAACGACAAATTATCTATCTACAAATTTTTTTTTTTTTATTTTGCTTTGTTAAGAGAGTGAAAAAAGTATATATGCATTTAAAAAAAGTGATATGAAACATTTATACTCAACAACAAATGTTATACTTCTGCCAATTGTTGAAGCAAATATTCGGTTAGTGCTTTTAGAAAATAAGTAAATAATTAATTTTTCTTCCGTCTGGAAAGCTATTATTTAGCAACAAGAAGTACAAAAGTAATTGGCAAAAAACAATAGGTCTAGAAAAATGGAAAAATCAAACAGAACTGGCACTGTGTGTTCATCAAGTCTACAGACGCAGACGGTTCGTTTTAAAAAGTGCCAGGGAAAACCGAAAGTCGATAGATGTATTTTTAGCTATAAGAAGTATAGACAAAAGGTCCGATGTCTACTACTCACTTCTATCTGATTTATTGGCATTATGGTGGAAACTATAATATTTACGTCGACGCCTTTATAGGTTTTGCTGTGATATTCGCTGTACTGCATTAAGGCTGAATATTGTAATACAGATAATTGGGTAGAAATCTATTCAACCCGCAAGACCATTTGCGGCACACGAGGTTTTCAATTCGAATACAAGTGCGTGCAAGGTGCAACACATTATGGCGGTAGAGGTTAAATTATGACACAATTTGACACAATTCTTCTCGCATCGACGTATTGGAATTGGTACCAGCGGATTCTGCATGTATACAGATGGACATACAGTTTCATTGCCAACTGTTTTTTTTTTTAACGCTGTGTGTTCGAAAGTAAATAAAACAAAATAAAATAAATAGTTGGCGCAACAGATCCGGAGGGACCCTAGGCCTAGCTTCTCGCAACCATTCGTTTTGTGTGAGTTTTTTCATTTTTGCAACGAATCGAAGGGATCTACAATTTTATGCCGACTCCAAACGGCTAATTGAGAAGCTCTTTTAAGACATTTATACTCTCGGATGTTTGTCAGACGTTCGCGAGAGGTAACGCAGTGGAAAAAAACCATAAGTTAGAATTTGGGTTTTTACGGGATTCGAACCTGGGACCCTTCGCTTAGTAGTCCAACACACTAACACGAAGCCACTGCGACTACAGTAAGACAACTCGAAATTTCACTTGTTTATATATGAGTCATTGGTCATTTTTCGATGTTAAGGCCTTAGTTATAGCGATACATAACATGCAACCGAAAAAGTTTGAAAGGTATAAAAATATTTTTTTTTACGTTTAGGCGGTCAAAGCGAAACATCTGTCAGAAAAATGTTCCCCTACGAAAAGAATAACAATAAATCAACCATACCACTGATTGGATTCCATAAGAAAATAAAGTGCACGACTTGGTCGAACGGAACTTTCTCGTACGTCAAAAGTTTGGTTGGCTGTTTTCTTATTTTATTAGGTAGGTAGGAACAAATCTGAGAACTGATGCTATTTAAAAGAAACGGTTCATTAAATATAGAGATCGAATAAGAACTGTTGGGTTATTTATCTGATTGTTGATTGCATAATCAACCATCATCGGTCAACATGACGTCACATATATTGCGAAACGCACTCATCCTCACAACTGTAGCAGACCTACGCATTGGACTGTCAGCTGTCACAGAATGACTTCATGTATATAACCAAAGTTTTGTATATAAAGGAATGCAATTTGTTTAATAAAATACAGATTTTTATAACGTTGTTAAAAGCGGTCGCTTTATTCCGTATTCTTTTTACAGCAAGTAATTTTTCTTAAACATTACCGGTAAAATTGTCTTTTCTAAGTTCAAAGTCGAACATTTTGGTCCTTCGAGCCGGATTCTTGAGAAAAATACATTTTTTCGACACTACACATAGCAACAAGTTGTTGTTAAAAATAAATTATACTACTTTTTTGTGTGTGCAATTTGTGTGCTGCATCTCATAAATTGGATTTACTTCGATTTCTGGAGGAATTGCAGATTTTGCTGCATTTTTGTGTGTGCTGTTTCGTGCTCTTGAGAAGATTGAAGATTGAACACCAGATCCGAAGTACAGGAATTCGCAAGTAAGTGCATTCACATTTACCACTTTATTTGTATTTATTGGAAAAAATTAAATTCATAAATATGAAACCAAATAAACTTGCGCGAGTACTAACTCAACTGGAGAAAGATATCTCCAATTTTGGGAAAAAGGGTTCCAACGCTCGTACTGCTAATTATCTGTCTGGTCGTATGTCGTTATTGGAGAAATCCATGGAATCAGCGGAAGAGATTTATGAGAAGTGCATAGGGTCGCTGTCTGATGGTGAGGAAGACAAATATGATCAAATAGAGGACACGTATGAAAAAATGCGTGAATTATATTTCGATTACCGTGCGGTTCTGCTAGATGCAATGGACAAGGTGAAGGTGAATGCCAAAGAAACAAGTCCGAATGTCACTTTGTCTACTCAAAACTCAGACATCAAGTTGAAAAACATTCCGGTACCAGTTTTTTCAGGCAATTACGAATCTTGGAGGGGTTTTCGTGATCTTTTTGTTTCCCTTGTTCACCACAATACGTCGTTGTCTGAAATACAAAAAATGCATTATCTGAAAACAAGTATTTCAGGGGAAGCTGAGAAAATTTTGTCGCACTTACCTATTTCCAACGGCAATTATGTTAAGGCGTGGGCTATTTTAGAAGACCGGTACGATCATCAACGCTTTCTGGTTAATACACAGTTGAAGTGCCTGTTCAATCAACCGTCAGTAACTCAGGAACGAGCTGAAGCCATCAAGGAACTGCTGGATACTTCAACCGAAATAGTTCACAGCCTAAGTAATTTAAAAGTGCCTGTCCAACATTGGGATGTGATAATAATTTACGTTTTGTTACAAAAATTACCTTCGAAAACGCAGCAGCTGTGGGAGGAGAGACTGGGGTCAAAAGAAGACACCAAGGAATTACCGACACTTGCGGAATTTAAACTATTTCTCGAATCGAGATTCCGTACGCTGGAGGCTATTTGTTACCAGCAGGGAAAACCGCCATCGGAACTACCCAAAAAGGTTCCCCAGCGAAACTCTTTTCACGCGCAGGCTACCAAATCCAAGTTTGCCTGTAAGCTTTGCGATAGGGGTCAACACGCTATCCGCAAATGCAACCGTTTTTTGAAAATGAGTATCAACGATCGTTGTCAAGCTATTTCTAGGCTAGGTTTATGTAAGAACTGTTTAGCTTATAGCCATTTGTCCGAAAGCTGTCCCAGTACCCGTAGATGTTATTATTGTCAGCAGCCTCATCATTCGTTGTTACACTCTTCGTCTCCACAAACCAATTATATGTCGCACTCTCACCCCTGTAATACGTCTAGTTTTAGTCAGAATTCTCAACAACAAAGTACAAATTGTCTTACCTCTGCAATTAATCCCAATGCTCCGAGTTTCAAGCCACCAAATCAACGAGATGCATCGAATGTTCAACTTCCGAATGAAGATCAGCCGTGTTGCAGCAAATCCGTCCACACGTACCATTCTGTGTCACACACAAACACCCAAGTGATGTTGGCCACAGCTATTGTCAAGGTCAGCGGTTCGTCTGGGGAAGTTGTTTCACTTCGTGCATTACTGGATTCTGGTTCTGAGGCATCTTTTATTACTGAGTCAGCAATACAACTACTGCGTTTGAGGCACAAATCAACCTTCGTCGAGGTGTCCGGGCTGGGTATGGTCAACAGCGGCACATGTAAAAAAATCGTTGATATTACGATTGGGTCCCATCATTCAACGTTTGTAGTCAATGCACAGGCTCTCGTCTATAAGTCGCTGTCTGGGCATATTCCGGCCCGAACAATTCCAGTTGCTGATTGGAAACATCTCGACGGCTTGAGCTTAGCCGACCCATCATTTTTTAAGCCAGCCAAGGTTGATTTGTTGTTAGGCGGTGACGTGTTGGCTGACATCCTCTTGCCAGAGTTGGTCAAGCCAACTAATGTAAATTTGCCTGTAGCGCAAAACACAAAATTCGGATGGATTCTCTTCGGACGCGTTCCAATCACGTCGCAGCAGGTCAAAAGCTTTCATCAAATATGCAACCTTGATACTGACATGCGAAAATTCTGGGAGATGGAAGAAGCACCGTTTCAAACACCCGAAACTCCAGAAAACGTCGCATGCGAGGCACACTTTTTGAAAAATATCAAACGCATAGCAGATGGTAGGTTTGAAGTTGCCCTTCCTTTCAAAGGGGGTGTTCATCCAGTACTCGGACGATCAAGAGAAGGAGCTCTTCAAAGATTTAAGCAGCTGGAAGGACGTCTAATAAAAAATAAAACTTTACAAAAGGACTACGTTAATTGCATTGAGGAATACTTACGGATGGGTCATATGAGCGAAGTTAACGAGCGAATATTGGAAAACATACCGCATTATTTTTTGCCACATCACGCAGTTATTAAGGAGAGTAGTTCATCGACAAAGTTGAGAGTTGTTTTCGATGCGTCTTTCAAAACATCGGACGGAACGTCACTCAACGACAGGCTTATGACTGGACCAGCGCTACAAAACAACATCATCGACATCGTTCTTAGGTGGAGACTGTATAGGTACACATTCACAGCCGACATCGAGAAAATGTACCGGCAAATCTGGGTGACTGGTAACGATTCCTTTTACCAGTTGATTTTGTGGCGAAGGGATCCATCTGAGCCTATTAAAATCTACCGACTACAAACAGTCACTTTCGGCACAGCTTCGGCTCCATATTTGGCCATCCGCACTTTAAATTTTCTGGCAGAAGAGGTTCGTCCTCAATTTCCTCGAGCAGCGAAAATGATCCGAGAGGAGATGTACGTGGATGATCTCATTTCTGGAGCAGACACCATCGAAGAAGCTGAAATTAAGATGAGGGAAGTAAAAACAACACTGGGAGCAGCCGGTTTGAATCTACGCAAGTGGGCGTCCAACACTGTGAGCCTTTTAAGGGAGGTTCCATTAAATGAACGGGAGGCAACATTTTCATTCCCTTCAGAAGGTTCGGGACAACTAAAAATGCTTGGGATTCACTGGCACCCTAACACAGATAGCTTCCGTTACAGATACTCTCCACCAAGTCATCCACATACAACCAAAAGGTCTATATTATCCACCATAGCCAGGCTCTTCGATCCAATGGGCTGGATTTCACCATGCGTCATAAAAGCAAAATGTTTCCTGCAATTGCTTTGGGCAAAGAAGATGACATGGGATGAGCCTATCGACGAAGATCTGGGAAGGAGCTGGAATTTATTCTTTCACGACTTGGAAGCAATAAATTCGATCCGAGTGCCTCGATGGATGCAATCTAGACAGCACTACAAGAATATGGAAATTCACGGCTTTTCAGATGCATCGGAGAAAGCTTTCGGCGCAGCAGTCTATATGCGAGTACTCGGTGAAGGAGGTTCGGTCCACATGAATCTCTTGCTATCCAAAACTCGCGTCGCTCCACTTAAACCAGTGAGCATTCCTCGAATGGAACTGTGCGGAGCAGTCATCCTAGCTAGGCTTCTCAGCCATGTCGTTAGGATTCTAAATCTAATTGAAGCAAGAGTATATGCATGGACCGACTCAACAATTACACTGTGTTGGATAAAATCGCCGTCAACACGATTAGAAACCTTTGTCGGAAATCGAGTTGGAGAAATTCAGAGGCTAACGAGTTCGTTCATTTGGAGGCACGTTCCAACAGAGCAGAATCCAGCAGATTTAGCTTCCCGGGGAGTACTGCCCTCGGCGCTAATACAGGAACGTTTATGGTGGAATGGACCAACATTTCTGCAAACATCGTGGGACTTCCAGATGCCGACTCAGCCAACGAATTTAACAACCGAAGAAGGACAAAAACGTACGCGTTGTCTCCGAGTGGAAGCAGAAGACAACCCAATTCTGCGACTGATCAGTAAAGCTTCAGATCTCCAAAGGTTGGTAAGGATTGTTGCGTATTGCATGAAATTTATCCGAATCTTACGTCAACACCATCATAAATTTCGCAATCGCACTAGAAGGGTACAAAAAGGCAGTTGTGTGCCATTTACACCAACGGAACTCGACGAAGCCACAACATCACTGATTCGGGTAGCTCAAAGACAGATGTTTCCAAACGGCGTCGTGAAAACAAGAGGGATGGGATCTTTAAATCCATTTATGGACGGCCACGGTGTAATCCGAGTCGGCGGAAGACTCAGTCAAGCAAACATTCCGTACAACCAACAACACCCTGTTATCTTGGACCCCAGCAACCGAATAACAAATTTAATTATACGTGAGGCCCATCTGAAATCACTACACGGAGGGATACAATTGATGATGGCGCATCTGAGAAACAAATTTTGGATCTTCAGGCTTAAAAGAGCTGTAAAAAAGCACATCCACAGTTGCGTCACTTGCTACAGATTCCATGCCCAGAAGTCTCAACAGTTGATGGGAGAATTACCTGCACCCCGAGTCACAATGTCAAGACCCTTCACCCACACTGGTGTTGACTATGCAGGCCCCATCAACATTAGGGCTTGGAAAGGTCGTGGAGCTAAGTGCTACAAAGGGTACTTGGCCATTTTTATTTGCTTAGCCACCAAAGCAATTCACCTCGAAGCAGTCAGCGACCTAACAACTCAAGCTTTTTTGGCCGCTTTCCGCAGATTCGTAGCGCGGCGTGGCGTCTGCGCACAGATATACAGTGACTGCGGCACAAACTTTGTAGGAGCTGACGCTGAACTACGTCGTCTCTTGAAAAGTGGAACAACTGACTACACCGAAATAGCCAACGTCTTGGCAACCGAAGGAACAAAGTGGAACTTCATTCCCCCCGCTTCTCCCCACTTTGGAGGATTATGGGAAGCAGGGGTAAAGAGCGTAAAATTCCACCTGAAACGGATTCTAGGAAATGGGACACTTACCTACGAGGAGCTCGCCACGCTTTTAACACAAATCGAAGCGTGTCTCAATTCGAGGCCCCTCTGTCCCTTGACGGAAGATCCTTCGGACTTCCAAGCGCTAACACCGGCACATTTTCTAATTGGAGAAAGTTTATTTACAGTTCCCGAGGCAGACCTAACTATAGGAAAGCAGAATTTATCCGACCGATGGAAGGCTATTCAATCCAATTTGCAGACATTCTGGAGGCAGTGGCAGACTGAGTACCTGAGTCGTCTCCAACATCGCCCAAAATGGCTAAAACCACAACCACAACTAAAGCAGGACGATTTGGTACTCATCCGTGACGAACGACTTCCCCCTGCTAAATGGAGCTTAGGCCGCGTAATTGAAACCTACCCAGGAGCAGACAAACTAATACGGGTGGTGAAGGTCAAAACACAGCAAGGAGAATTCCGTAGACCAATCACAAAACTATGCCCTCTTCCGTGTAACGATGCCAAACAAACAACCCTAAATATTTAATAATAATTCTAAAAACCAAAAATTATAAATACTTGCTTCATCCAACAGCAATATACAACACATAAATTTAATAATAATATTATTCACAAAAAAAAAAAAAAAAAAAAATTAAACCCATATTAAATCCGTATGAAAACTCATGCACCCTACTGTCTTCATACCGATTGCAACACAACACAACCCAACACGAAAAAAAATAAATAAAATAAAATTACTCAACCCATCATGGAAAACGGTAGCGCTCTCATGCACCACACACTATCCAAACCCAACACAAGCACCACACTTCCAAAGAATACAGTCCACTACAAACAAACGACACAGAAAACAAAATGCACACAGCACACCAACGAGGGACACACCACACAATCATAAGGCACACAAGCAACACAGCGAAACGAAATACACTCATGCACACCACCGAGGGACGCAACACACAAAACAAATTATAAAACAAAACAAAAAAAAAAACAATACAAAATTTAGAAGTCAAACGAAAAGTAAATTTAATAATATTGAAATTAATAATACTCACATCAGCTATCCTGCACATCACAAATCATTTTTTTATAAATTAACACAGTAAAACCAGATAAAAACACTCGATTAAATTCACGCACTAAACCGACACCGAACGACGTTTGCAACAATTGAATGTATGTCGATACACAATGCACCGCTGCTGCACCCGTACACCAAAGAGAACACGCGAAGAGCATATCGTCATTCATCATCAACATCATCAATGTTTCGATTCGATCTCGTCCTCTTCACTAACTATGGCGAGAGCGCAAGAACAGTACATTGCGTAAAACAAATGAACTGAAATCTCCATACTCCATTTGTTCTGTTTTCCCTTTGCTCGCATTACTGTGTTCTTTTGTATTTTTGTCTGTTGTAAACAAATTAATCAATCGTCTTCTCTTTTCATGTACTGAAACGCATAATGCATTGGGCATCAATGCATTATACACACATATATAACAACACTGCGAGTTTAATTTTAACGAAGGCAGATGAAGGTACAGTGAGGCAAAACAATGCTGGTAGCAGCTAATTTGATGATCTTCGCTCATCGGTGGGGGAGAATGTTGATTGCATAATCAACCATCATCGGTCAACATGACGTCACATATATTGCGAAACGCACTCATCCTCACAACTGTAGCAGACCTACGCATTGGACTGTCAGCTGTCACAGAATGACTTCATGTATATAACCAAAGTTTTGTATATAAAGGAATGCAATTTGTTTAATAAAATACAGATTTTTATAACGTTGTTAAAAGCGGTCGCTTTATTCCGTATTCTTTTTACAGCAAGTAATTTTTCTTAAACATTACCGGTAAAATTGTCTTTTCTAAGTTCAAAGTCGAACACTGATACAACAGTATATATCAAAGAACAATGTGAGTTTATAAATTGCTTAAAATATTAGAAGTGGGGCATTAAATTTATTTCAAAAATATGCTGTAGATATGTCAATAAAGAAAGGATAGGGATTAGTGTATTAATTTTTGAGAAATAATTAAAAAACTAATTTATTCGAATTCTTTGAGAAAAACTAAGTAGGGGATCTTATTTAGAGTACTGATATTATCTTTAATATGTATTTCGATCAAAATCGTAAGAGCGGTTTTTGGATTAACTATTTAGCT
This sequence comes from Cheilosia urbana, assembly GCA_946477585.1. Taxonomy (NCBI): domain Eukaryota; kingdom Metazoa; phylum Arthropoda; class Insecta; order Diptera; family Syrphidae; genus Cheilosia; species Cheilosia urbana. The sequence continues at coordinate 123,812,888 of OX297853.1, forward strand.
GAAATCGAGTAAAAGTTATTGCTCAGGATGTAAGAACTACTACTTTTTAAACAAGATATGAAATCAGGAAGACCAGTATCTTCTCTGGAAGTATTTCACAAAGGTTTACCGATGTGAAGATTTCCTCGCCAAGGATGTTTTTTTTTTTAACGAGGCATTCCGTGAGTATGTGAAGAGAGGATTCGTCACTCTCTAGACAAAGTCTGCATATAGGGTATTGTGAGAGGCGCCGATGTGGTGAAGATATTTTCTCAAGAGGAAATGGCCACTGAATATTCCTGTTAGGATTCTCAGGTTATTTTTGTCCAGATTAATTAGGAATTAAGATTTTCTGGGCAGAACTTTGGAAAATAATTAATAAAATGGTGCAGTTCTGTCCAGGTTTTATAAGCCAGATTTAATTGGATTCGAAGCGAGTCAGTCTCAGTTTTCGGCTATGCGTTGGACCCATTCTAGCTTTTTGACGGTGGTGACTTTGTTAGTCTTTGTCCACCAGACTACGGTAGCATAGGTAATCGCTGATCTAACCACGAGTGAAAATAACCAATATATCATCCGGGGTCTAGATCCCCAATTGTTACCGCAGACTCGACGACAGATCCATAAGGATTTGGTAGTTCTGTTTACGGTGCGTTGTATTTGCTGATTCCATGATAGTTTGCTGTCAAGGCGCGAGAGGACACCCCCCTGAGGATACCCTCTAGGATGTATTTTTGCCGAAATCGTTAGTACCGTTTTCAGGTAAACTAAAGAAAACTATACATTTAAAAAAAATGACTTTTTTCAAAAATGCATTCTAGATAATATAGATAGAACTGAGTTTGCTATTAAGTTTGAAATGTCCATATTTCCTTAGATATTAACTTTTGTTGTCAGAAACGTATGGACCGTTTTCTAGATATGTATGTCCAAATTTCAAAAGTAGGGGCCGTTATTCGAAAACATGAGTATGGAGTCATGTTAATTTTTTTATATCTATTTGGATTGAAATCATTAGAGCCGTTTTCGAAAAAAAAAATTAAACTGGTACAAATTGAACATTTTATATGGAAATGGAGGTTACCTTGCAAAAAAAAAAAATCTTGGCACCACTTGTCACTTGGTGAATTGACGAATCGAAATGCAAGCCCATTTCCTGACAGGGGAAATCAGAAATGCCTTCCAAAGTGGATTATATAGGGAAAATTGACTGTCAGAATTCAAACTATTCAAACAAAAAGCAGTTCCTCTATCAAAATATATTTCTCTTACTATACGTAGTGGAGAAAGTTAAAACTTGTTAGTGGTGGAATTGTAGTTGTAAAATTGGAATTGTAAAACCAAAATAAAATTGCTGTGCGCTACTGGAGGCAGCTAGTTAGAGATGGCGGGCTACCGGATGCACCATCTAAGGAAAAAATTGAGCTATAGAAGTACACCATGCACCATATTATATACTTTCTCCAATTGTATTTCTTCTCCATACTCTTTTGTGAAAATTTGAATTTACCGCCGAGCTTGTCAGACACTCACTCGACTTATTTTTGTATTTTTTAAATATTCACTTCAATAACAAAAAGGCCGTGTCCTAGCAGCAGAAAATGGGTTTGTCAAATCATAAACTTAAATCACTAATCTATCGAGATTTCCAAAATCAATAATTTTGTTCGCTCGAGAATGTTGATATTTCAAATTTGAGTCATTTAATTATTTGATCATACATAGACATTTTCCGATATCATAGCAAACACATCGTAACTGATCATGATCACTGATGTTAATCAATAAGTATCGCCTATATTTCTAAATGTAATATGTAAACTGAAAGTAAATCAAACGTGATGTGTTACATATCTATAGTAGGTATAAATGTGACAAGGTAGAGTTGCTCTGAGGTTGAGGTTGACAGTTTCTATAGTCGCGTAGAATAGAAAGATGCGCATACACATTTACAGCAGTGTAGGCTCGTGACAAACATGTTAATGGCATAGTTATTAGTTAAAACGTCATCTTTCTGCTCAAGGGGCTTTAATGAACTTTCTTTGGTAGCGTCCCTTTTGCTCTGTAGAGAAGTGACAGTAGTTGTTAAACAGATTACGTTCACATGCCAAAACTCAAAACTGCTTGTAAAAAAAAAGTAAAAAATCCGCATCCAAGCAAGCGCTGCTCCAGCTGTTTTTTATAGTAAAGCACCTAACAAAGGTCACATTTGTTTTTATTACATTTTTGCTAAGACATTGCAGTTCATGGACGGCAATTATTTCTGCCGCAATTATGCCTGTAATAGCTCAGTGGTCTAACCAGTTTTTTAGTTATATATCGCGCTCCGGTGACCCATAATAGGCTCATCCCCATTCAAATTGTACATCCCTATTCCCTATAGACCTTGGCTCCGGATATGTCGAATCAGCAACATTTTAATAGTTCTGTGCTATACAAGAGCTGCATGCATAGAGACATCTCTCTCACAAGTTCCAATTCTAACGCATTCTATTCCAACGCACTCAAAGTTAGTTTACGTTTTACCTAAGATATATTAATAAACACACTCTAGCTTATGTGGAGTCGTTTTATTTAAACGTCACTCAGACAACGAAAGTTGTAACCTGTCGCAACTCGATAATTTTTTGTCGTTCATATTCATCTGTCGTCTCATCACCGATGGTGGTTTTAAAAACTTCCGATTGATTATATCGGAACCGCAGCCGGATTCTGAGGTGCAATTTAAACCGGAGGTTCCGACATATCGGATTCGAAGTCGAATCATCCCTGATAATATGACGATAATACTTTAAAGTTTAAACAATTGTTTCGTTTCACGAGTGAAAATGTGGACTTTTTGGCTAATACTTTTTTAATTGATAATTTTGAGACACGTGGTGCTCTTGCAAATATCCAGAAAATGAAATCTTTCCTAAGGTATTTAGGAGATCCGTGCTTTCAGGGACACATTTAAAAATTCATAGCTTAACAAGTTACAAATTTATGTATATAGTTTGCTGTTGGAGAAGATCCAGGTGTTCAACAGTCAACCTTTTCGCTGACAGTTAACTAATTCGTGTGTGTCAAAAAATGATGATTGGATACATTTTCCGACAACTGAGGAAAATTCAAACATCACAAGGCAATTTGGCAAATAAAATTCATGTTTCCAGGTGCAAAATTGAATATTTAGACAGTAAAAAGTCACACATTTTAAGCACAGCGTTTTTTTTAAGGTTTTGATAGTTGGAGTTTGGGATTTGCTTAGCAAAATCTTTCCTACAGCTTCTATGGTCTGGACAAACACCAACTCATTTTGGTCGCTCTTGGGAGTAGATGAGGTAGATGGAACTTCCTCATCGTCTGCTGAAATTTCAGAAGAGTTCCTCTGCGCTACATCTCGCGAACGTCTGACAAACATCCGAGAGTATAACTGTCTTGAAAGAGCTTCTCAATTAGCCGTTTGGAATCGGCATAAAATTGTAGATCCCTTCCATTCGTTCCAAAAAATGAAAAACTTACACAAAACGAATGGTTGTGAGAACCTAGGCCTAGGGTCCTTCCGGACCTGTTGCTCCAACTATTTATTTATTTTATTTTATAGTAACTCTTACTTAGAGTGATGCAAGTCTTGAATCTTTCTTTTTAGGATACAGCCTTTCGCAAAGCTTTTGTTTTCATAGTAGTTTCCCGAAGAAAATATGTCTCATAGACTCAGTTGACTTTGATGGGACTTTGATTTTTCTAAAGTCACTGTGCAAGGTACGTTATAGGGCCTAAGGAACAAAGGCTATGAACTAATAAATAATCCCAGGCCATTTAAAACAAAATGCCAAAGTGAATAAATTTGTGCTAAAATAAAAATAAAACTTCCAAAGTAACTAAAGTAACTGGAGTTATCGCGAACAAAGTTTCTAGTTTCTCATCGTTGATATTGCCACTAACAAGTAGGTACCGATTAATCCTGATTGACGTTGTGTTTGCTCAACGATATTACATCAATGTCTAAAGAATACCTGTAATTATGTGATACCGCTGTAATAAAATTTTAATACCATAATTGCCACCCTCATACCCAATAGGTAAAGTTACGCCTCTTGTTTATTTTCACAATTACTTGTAGAAAGATTTATTCCTGCGATTAAAAAATAATTTATGTAATCGCATATTATAAATATTTATAATTCCCATAATATAAATGTTGTTGACGATTTACACTCAATTCATCACGGTCGCTACAGCCGTAGTGTCTATATTGCAAAAAAGAATAGATGTATGTATGATGTATGTGTACCTACGTACTATATTTGTAAGCCAGTAACTGACTTGATCAGAAATGTAAATTTATTCAAGTTATTGAATTATTACTGCACAATCTGTCGAATGGAATTTATTAACATTTTTAAGAAGTCAACGCGATCGATCAGATTCATTTCACTACAACACCCAGTTGATGGAATTCAGGGAATTAATTAGACACGTGAGGTGGCTGACTTTCATAATGATCAATTGCACTTCAACACTCGAGATACTAACTCAATTCTAATGGGGATGCGATTGATTACTGAAAACGATTATTTCAGCGGCGACAATGTGGTTGTCGATTTAAACGCTGTTATTATAACGGTGTCTAACTTTGTAACTGGGGCATTGAAAAATGAGAGGAAAGTGAAAATTGACATGAAATTAAATCCATCGGGCAACGGATTAGCATTCTACAAAAGAAGTGTCCTTATAACACATTTTATTTAGGTTCTGTAAAGTTAGGTTTTCCTACAAGTTTTTTTAGCTGTCACTTGTTTTTTCCCTCTCTTATTTGACACTCAAAATAGAGCGTTTAGAGATAATTCTTCGGGATAGATGTCGCTAATATGCGTGTGTTTTTTTATGTTTTGCTTACATTTCTAATTTTTTTAATATATTCCTCTCCTGAATGTGATTGTGACTTGACGTTGTCGCGAACTACCGCCTATAATGAATAAAATATGACAGTTCGCGGAAATAATCTTCAATTCGTGAGAATATTGCTGTAATTGTAAATTTCACTATTTTAAATAAAATAATACTGCATTAAACCATCACGAACTAATAAAGGCGTAAGAATGAGATTAAAAATCAGACGCCTAATGCTGCATTTACACGATCACACATTCCTAACACGGAAAATTAAAGGGATGGCCAATACTAAATAGCCGTCTGGCTGAAAGGGACAGCAATACCTAACACGCAAAAAAACGTGGCACGTAATTTTGGTCGGCCATCTTGTTTATGTGGAAGGAATTATAGGAAAGCTCCTCATGTTGATATTTTTATAGCAATGATTAACGAAATACCGCGTTCCTATAAAACAAAATGGCTTCCGGAAGTGATGAATGGACAATTATTTATCTATTTCGTATAGGTTAGGTTAGGTTATAACGGGTTATTTTTTAAGAGGCTTAGAACATTTAAAAAAAAAAAAACACAAAAAATTCGAAAAAATGAATGAAATATTTATTTGAATCGATAGTTTGAACCTTGCAATTTAATGTTTAAAGATAATTTCATGCAAATGTTGACCGCGGCTGCGTCTCAGGTAGTCCATCCGCTGAGTCCAATTTTGGCATACTCTTTCACACACATCGGCCGGTATCTCACGAATGAATGCATGGATGTTGGCTGCCAGTGCGTCAATCGAAGCGGGCTTGTCCCTATACACATTAGCCTTGACATACCCCCACAAAAAATAATCTAATGGTGTCAAATCGCACGATCTAGGCGGCCAATTGACCGGCCCGAAACGTGAAATTAACTGTTCACCAAACTCGCCTCGCAATTGCGCCATTGTTTCGCGTGCTGTGTGGCATGTGGCACCGTCTTGTTGAAACCACATATCATGCAAGTCAAGAACTTCCATTTCGGGCAAAAAAAAGTTTGTTATCATCGCTCGGTAGCGTTCACCATTGACAGTAACGCTGCGATTCGCATCATCTTTGAAGAAATATGGCCCAATAATGCCGCCGGCCCATAAACTGCACCAAACAGTGGCTTTTTCGGGATGCATTGGTAGCTGTTGCAATGCTTCTGACTGATCTTCACTCCAAATGCGGCAATTTTGCTTATTTACGTACCCATTCAACCAAAAATGAGCCTCATCGCTGAACACAATTTTTCGATAAAAAAGCGGATCCTCGGCCAGCTTTCCAAGAGCCCATTCACCAAAAATTCGGCGTTGTGGTAGGTCGGCTGGCTTTAGTTCTTGCACAAGCTGTATCTTAAAAGGCTTTACGCACAAATCCTTCCGCAAAATTTTCCACGTAGTGCTGTAACAAAGGCCTAACTGCTGGGAACGGCGCCGAATCGACATTTCGCGGTCTTCTGTCACACTAAACGTGTTGGTGGTTTAATGTCCAACAAAGTAAATTTGGATCGAAATTTGGTCACAATCTTCCGAATAGACTGCTCAGAAGGTCGAGAATGCCGATCATAAAATGGAAGCAGCGCGCGATGAACATTTCGAACCGAGCACGAATTTTGATAGTAAAATTCAATAATTTGCAAGCGTTGTTCATTTGTAAGACGATCCATGGTTAAATTGCAAACCAAACTGAAGCTGTTTGACAGTGACACAAGGTACTAAACACACGTCAGCTGTCAAAACCAGTGTTGCCAAAACCAAACCAGCTAAAAAATCACCCTTTAGATCAACATGAAAACATTTCTATTTCCAATTAAAGGCATGTGAAATGAGTGTGTTAATTAGTTTCAGTAAATTAAATCAACAATTCTTTAATCAGTTATACGAAATAAATAAATTATGGTTCATCACTTCCGGAAGCCATTTTGTTTTATGGGAAATGGAAATTTTGTAAGCCATCTCTATAAATATGTCAACATGCTGAACTTTCCCATGATTCCTACCACATAAGCAATATGGCCGGCCAAAATACGTGTCACGTTTTTTGCGTGTTAGGTAATGCTGTCCCTTTCAGTCCAGTCAGGCGGTTATATAGTGTTATGCGAGAAACAGATTAACACAGCGACTTTGACAGCAACAGCAACAGCGAATTTAGGATTAGCTCTTACGTTGATGTCGCTGTTGCTGTGCTAATGTGTTCAAAGTAATTTAAATACAGTGGTTCTAAAAAGTTGTCAAAGTTGCTGTTGATGTCGCTGTGTTAATCTGTTTCTCGCATTAGGCATCGCTTTAATTTTCCGCTTTAGTTTTTTTGTTAGATTAGATGTTAGATTAATTGAATATAATCCTAATAGTAATGAACGACACTTTAATTGTACTACAAAAACGAGCAAATAAGGCGTCGTTCATTAGCGACTTGAAAACTTTAAACTTTCTGTGTGAACGCACCCTTAAATCGATTACACGTGAAGTGTCAATGTCAAAATATTCAGTAAAACCAACATTTTCATCACGGTGAAGAAACAAGAAGGAACAACGTTTACAAATAATTAAAATTAACTATCGAAATTCTGAGTTGGTGGTCGCATTTTTAAGATCGTTAGCGCCAATTTGCAATCTTCATATGCTTCATGAAACAACACTTCATCCGCAAAAAGTCACTCGTTGATGCGGTTTTCATGCCGGTGTCGTCATTGAGCCATTTTTTTTTTCGTCGATGAAAATGACCGTCACGTTACGGTGCAGAGACATGTTGGAACGTTATTTCTTTGAGCAATTGCATGGACATCAGTGATATGCGGTTCCAACAAAACGGTACCACAAGCAACACAGCTCGATGAACGTGTTATCTAGAGAAACGGACCAGTCAATTGGAATAACGTAAGAGGAACTCAGAGCCAATATTGAAAGAGAAATATCGAATCGAGCCATCGAAAATTGCGTTCAACGTATCGACCGCTGCATACGTTCCCGTAGTGGACATACACTGCGCGTCGTTAGCACACCCCTGCCTTTAATAGTTTTCGCTCATTTCTATTAATACTAAGAAGGCTCAGATTCTAAAAATTCTAGGGATTATTAACAAATCAATATTCACCTAATTAAAACAAAAATGAATGTTTTTCTCTATTTTTCGATATTTTTCTACAATTTTTTTTTTTCCAAATCAACCTAAAAATTAACAATTTAAATTAGGTCATCAGGTTAGCACACATCTCTTTATTTCAATTTTTTTAAACTTTTCAGGTAAGAACTTATTTTAACACTTAACTAATTTAAACTTTTTTTTTATAATTTTAATAATGAGTCGATCCTCCCTTGTTGAGAATGATCTCATAGATCCGATTAGGAAGCGATTCGTACAACTTTTCAATATAAATCAAAGATATGGCTGACCAAGCACTTTTAATGCCTTCAGTTAATTCCTCTTTGGTAGAATATTGCCTGGCAGATTCGTAAACTTTGCGAACCAGCCATACCAACACGTTTTCTATAATATTGATGTCCGGTGAGTAAGGCGGCCACTGCAATAAATCGACGTTTTGTGCTTCAATCCAAGATTTAATCACCCGTGACCCGTGCAGTGTGTATCGGAGCATTATTGGACATATTGGAAAGGCCATGGCACATTTTCAAACAAATTTTTAAAATGGGGAAAAGCAGATTTCAGTACGTTTTTATAGGTGTTTGCATTCATATGTGTTCAAAAACTTCAACTTGCACGTACCATCATAGTAGGAGATAGCTCCCCACACCATCACACCGCCCACACAACTATGAAATCGATCCAACTGGTGTTTCTCCTTCCGAAGATCATCGGGTACTTCAAAATTTAATTTCTTTTCATCCGAAAAGACAACATAGCGCCAATCAGACTTCCAGGCCATGTGTTCTCGTGCGAAATTTAATCGTTTTTTTTTTCGAGCATTTTTAAGTGGTGTTTTTTTTTAAGTTTCAGTCTTTTCAAATGCGAGCCATTCCTTATCAGTTATCTCCCTTTGAACAGTAGACAAGTTTGCTTCAACACCAAAATTTGCCCTGATCCTTGCGATCGATTGAGAGTTGAAAGCTTCTCTCAAAATTGCTCTCGTATCAGCATCGTAAATCACTTTATTGTTACCACCTTTATTATTTCGACCATATCCCGTTTTATTACGTAAGAAATTTTATATAACTTTTCGACTTCTGCCGATTTTTTTTTTTTTTTTTTTGATATTTCAGGTATTGAAATCTTCAACTTTTCATTAGCTTCGATTTTTGCTTTCTCTTAAACCGATAGCGCTTTTCCTTTACCATATTTAAGAAAATAGATCACTTAAGTATTGATAAAATTTGGTGTAAGTACGTATTTAAATTCCGAAGATTAATGAAATACAAATTGCATGTGCTAACCTGATGACAAGGATTCAGTCTTTCCTTTATTTAGTTAAAATAAATATTACAGAATGAACTCTTAATTTGTACCCATGTTAGGCAAAATAAATAAATAAATAAAATCCAGTCTTTAATTTAACTAAATGTTGTAAAATAAACGCTTAAAAAACTGAATAGTATCCTCATTATTTAAAATAAGGACCTAATATTGTTCTATGTCGAGTTTTGCATGGTTGGCAATAGAAGATGTGGCCATGCACTTGTGTTGCATTTCACATCGCCTTCTGTTGTTTTTCTTAAGACTTTATATTCTTTTTGTAGTTAAGACATTTTCTTCTGGGTGGCATCAGTGAACTTAAATATAATTATTAATGTTTAATTAGGTATATTTTAATTAATAATATCAAATTAAATTAACCAATTTTAATGATTACCACAACGGAAATTTTTCTTCGAATTTTGAAAAGCATTTGAAAAGAATTTTGATTATTATCTGAATGCTCGATTTTGACATTTTGACATTAGGTGAGTTCCGAGAATGATGTAGGGAATACGTCTGGAACTGAATGTCGAGCAGTTACTTCTCCGGACGGAACGTTCCATACCTCGATGGTTTGGTCACGTTAAACGCTTCCGAAATGAAAGATTTGCACTACATTACCATTTTTTGCACATTCAGTAAATAAGGGCACGTTTGAATTATTATTTAGCTTAAAGAATTTTGGTTTGGCTTGTTTTTCGTTTCTGTTTCAACAAAATTGAATAATATACTGAACAAATAATGAACAGCTTTTGAAATAATGAACATTTTTATGTTTTTGTATACAAAATAATTCATAATGAACATCTACTTCGAATAATGAACAGTTCATTAGAATAATGAACGGATTGTCACCGAAGGTATATTGTAATCGCATGTTCTCTTTGCCAGTGACAGTGCATACAAAGCAAGATAACAAAAACAAAATCAGAAGCAATTGTATTAGACCAGCGGTTCCCAATCTTTTTTAGTCGCGGGGCACTTTTTAGGTGAAAATGTCTTCGCGGAGCACTTCGTTGCACATATGCTCTTTTCGGGGATTCCCTATACCTACATAATGTTGATATTATCATCGCATACCACATATTTTTACACGAATTTTTTTTGTATGTGTTGATTTCTTTTAAATGAGCATTTAAAATTCGATTGCTGCCATCAAAATGACAAGTTCAGAAGCACAAAATTAACTAGTGTAATGGAATTTTGTTAGGTATTTCTTTTTTTATCTATCCGTGCTCCGCGGAGCACACTTTGGGAACTGCTGTATTAGACTGATGAAGGTGTGCTAACCTGATGACGCTCTGTGTATGAACGAAGTCGAATTACACTCATGAATGTTTTGATAGTAATTCAAGCCAATACATTTTTTTTTGTTGAGAAAACTCAAGTAGTTTGCATTTTGTTTCAAGAAGAAGTTGTCAAGTCCTTAATGAAAGACCCTTAAGCAATTTCCGATTCATAAAAAATGAAATTAAATTGATTTGTTCGCAATTCGCATATTCGCAATTCGCGCTCTTATGAATAGTCCTTACGAGTTGGTTTCCATTCCTTGATAGGCTGACATTGCCGTCATAATTTTTGTTACGTATACGCCAGAGTGTCAGAAATGTATTTGATTGATTTAATAAGTTGGACTACCTACCTATATATTCATCTTGCACGGTGCTCTGGTCGTTTTCTTCTTTACTTCTTAGTTCACCTGTGAACGCTACTGATGATACCTTTCTTGCTGGAAAGTTGGTTATTGCATTAACTCTAAATCCCACATGGCTAGGACCCTAAGCCTAGATAATTATAGCTATGTGTTTGCTAGATATATTTATTTTTAAGACGAGTAGAAGGGACTTGTAATTTCCTGTCAAATGCGAATAACTAATCACTTTATTCTGTAAGATCTGAATCAGAATACATTCAGTATTTGATTTGATGAAATTATTTAAACGACAGCATTAAGGTTTCAAAAGCTCATACCCCGCCCTTGTACAGCTCTGTACTGAAACGTATATGGCCTGGCCCCTGGAGCCGATTAAGACTTATCCTATTACTCTTAGTGAAAAGTGCAACCCATAATGCAGCAAAACTTCTCAAAGCTACCAATTAAACTGTAAGTTGATAATAAAAATTAATTCCGCCATGATATCTTAATAAATTTCAGCATTCTTTGTGTAAAGAGACTGTGCAGTAGGAATTCAAACTCACATAGTTAATCGCGTCTCTCTTTAACAATGTTAAAGAAATCCGAAGTTGGAAAAGTTCGCAAACAGCTTCAGGCAACCGCTTTTAACAAGTTGGCCAACTGCGCCTTATTGCGCACAAAGTTATAATTTATCCGCCAAGCAGTGCTAATTAATTTAACTTATCGATTTTCATAATCTCATTATCATACAACAATTATTGCTGTCGTAACCAGTTTCCTGTGTATATTTCAAACGATTCGTCCATTAAACCGACCATTTGCAATTACAGGTGAATGGGAATCAGCACAAGATCGAATCGATGCACGAAGAAAAGGCGCCCCCCAAACTGCTGTATGGGATAAACGACAATCCGCCATGGTACCTGAGTATATTTCTAGCCTTTCAACACTACCTCACAATGATTGGCGCCATTGTGTCGATTCCGTTCATTCTGACACCCGCACTCTGTATGTCCGACGAGGATCCAAACCGAGGTGTCATTATCTCTACTATGATATTCGTCACCGGTATTGTGACATTCTTTCAGGCGACTTGGGGCGTCCGCCTGCCCATTGTACAGGGTGGTACTATATCATTTTTAGTACCAACTTTAGCTATTTTGGCTCTGCCGCAGTGGAAGTGTCCAGCAGAGAATGAGTTTGCGGCAATGGATGCCGAGGAGAAAAACGAACTCTGGCAAGTTCGAATGCGGGAGCTTTCTGGAGCAATTGCAGTGTCAGCTTTACTTCAGGTCTTCATTGGGTATACGGGATTGGTTGGCAAAATTCTCAAGTATGTGACCCCTTTGACAATTGTGCCGACAGTGTCGCTGGTGGGATTGACTTTGTTCGAGCATGCTGCGTCAACCGCCTCCAAACATTGGGGTATTGCCGTTGGGTAAGATCTGCATGTCATAACTCAAAATCAAATAAATGTAAATTTTAATTTTACCTTTTAAGAACCACAAGCATGCTGACTCTGTTCTCGCAAATAATGGTGAATGTGAGCGTACCAATTGTGGCCTATAGAAAGGGCTCTGGCCTGGAGATTCGCCAGTTCAGTTTGTTTAAACTTTTTCCCGTGAGATTATCTTGAAAATGTCAACAAAACCGATATTAAAACTTGATCTATAGGTGCTACTAACGATTGCCTTGATGTGGGGCTTGTGTGGGATTCTAACATTGACGGGAGTCTTTGAAGAAGGACATGCAGCTAGGACCGATGTGCGTATAAAGGTGTTGACAGATGCCTCGTGGTTCTATATTCCATATCCTGGTCAATTTGGACTACCGTCTGTGACGCTGTCAGGTTTGGTTGTAAATTGAAAGGATTTTAAGGCCAGTAATGTGGATTTTTGTGGCATTTTAGGTGTCCTTGGAATGATAGCAGGAGTTCTTGCGTGTACAGTGGAGTCAATTAGCTATTATCCAACGGTTTCCCAGATGAGTGGTAAGTTATGACTTGAGTTGGTTTTTTTAAAAGATAAAAATATTTGTTGAACTTTAATGGGCTCGAAAACTGTGTACAGTGAAAATTAGACGTCACCTGTAAATATTCATAAAGAGGGATGCTTGCTTACTGATGTGGTTTGGATTGGATTGGGCTTCTTCAGATTCGCTCTCAGATTTTGTGTATCTAAACAAACATAGAAACGTCACTTGCTCTTTTTTGTTAAATTCGTACGATTGGAATATTTGTAGTCTTAAAGCCTATTCACACGGCATCGAAAACAGTGTATTCGTCGAAAAATCGTCTACGTATTCACACCGAACACCAACTAGTTTTCGTTCGACGTTTCAGTGTGAGACACTAGTCTTGAAACTTCTGTGTAAACTAAACAAATTTCGAACGCATTAATTAACAAATAAAATTAATTTAGAGCATTTAAAAACAAAAGGTGAGTTGCGACATTTGCTCGATATTTGCTGAATATTGCAAAACGTGTATTTTTTTCAACAACCCAACAATTGGAAGTCGTTTTCGGCTCTTTTATACGCGTTTTCCATTCATCGGTTCAACTATAAATTAAACCACTCGGAATTTGTTCCCCATTTGATTTCTAAACGTTTGTACATTAATAACTAACAAATATAATTTTTTATAAATTTACTCGATGTAATGCCTTTCTTTGCAGTTCAAAAATTAAAAGCAATCCACTAGTTGTCAAACTCAAACACAAGTGTAAGGTAAATCTCGAACAACTGTGAGAAAAAATCTAGATTCGCAATAGAGCTCTGAAATCGGAAAAAAAATGTTTTTTTTTTCGTGCCAATCAAATACTACAATCAAAAATCGCCAAGAAGTGTAGCCGACGTAAATATACGCAACGCAAATGACATTAATTTTTAAATTGACGAAGAACCACCCAAATATATAGGTAGTAGATTTTAGATTCCACTACGGTTGCATTCAGCTAATAAAATCGAATATTTTGAGATCACAAATGCACATATAACTTTAGTGCATTTCTCTAATGATTCAGGGAAGAACACGTCGAGTATGTTCAGAGTGATCTTATTTAATTATAAAACACATTTGAGCACCAGCTACTTGATTATAATAACACAATGCATCATGGCAAGTGCATTTTTTCTGTTCCCTTAAACTGTTTCACTTTTTGTCGAACTACTACCCTTTCCACATTCCACTTTCTTTTCTGTACCGAAATTTGCACTCATAATCAGTGCCTTGATTTTGTGCGGTTTTTGTCGCAATTGCGCTAGGGAACGTTCCGAATCGGATTTGAATGTGTGAGTGCACCGCGCGCTGGACCAGCGTGACCGTTGTGCGAAAATTTGACACTTTTTTCGAGGACTCTAATACAATTTTTTGGTACTTTTTCCCTTTTTTTTAGTTGAAAAAGGAACTTCGCAAATTCTTTAAACAACTGCGATTTCCAAATAAATATGTTTAAAATGTAACGCGGTTGCATATCACAATACTATTATAACGTCAAATGAGCCTAACTTGTTAAATATCGTGTGAAAATTCTAAATTTGCAGAGTAGCTTTAGGCCCCAGTAATAGTCATAAGAAACAGAGCCGTACAAATTTTCTTTTGCTTTTTTTGACCACTTAAAATTGATAGTTGACCTCGATTTTGGTCTTAAAATGTTGCTTATGAATTATAAAATTAGCTTATCAAATTCGTTTTTCTAAAATAAGAATTTATAAATTTTTCCGTACGAAAAACGTTTTCCGATCACAGAAAAACTAATAAATTGTTTTTTTGAATAAAATTGAAAGATAATTTACTTATTTTTTTTATAAACTAACTTTATAGTTCATAAGCAACATTTTAAGATCAAGATTGAGGTCAACCATCCAGTTTAGGTGGTCAAAAAAAGCAAAAGAAAATTGGTACAGTTTCGTTTTACGTATGGCATTTGGACCTTAGTAATATTGCCCTTTATTGTTTCACCGCCCTGAGTGTTAGAGAAACTACAGTTGAAAAAAAAATTGATAATTTTCATAGAAATTTTCATTAAAAAAAAAACACATTAGAAATTTTATTAAGATAGTTCATAAAATTGATGCAATTCGTTTTCGAATAACATATTTTAGAATGAAAACCTTAAAGCCTTGATTTTGAATTATAATTATATGATATAATTAAATATTGGCTGTGAATATGTCAACTTATATTTATATCTACATTTAATTTTGAGAAGTTGCAAAAAAAAGATTCAAGAAAAAAACTCCTTTTTGAAACTCTTCTGCAAATTTAGAATTTTCTCACAATATTTAACAAGTGATAGAGAACCGCATTATATTTTAGACATGTTTATTTTGAAATCACAGCTTTTGAAAACTTTCCGAAGTACCTTTTCCAACTAACAAATTAGTAACAAATTGTATCAGGGTCCTCGGAAAAAGTACCAAATTGTCGCACAACGGTCACGCTGTTGTCAGTTGTTCTCACCCGACATCCTTCTCGCAACCTAAATAGGTTGCGTATAGGAAAGCGCGCCTGGAATTTTCAGGAACAAGGCTACAATAGAACAGAAAATATTGGAAGCTGTCAGTTCTCGACATCACGCACGCATTTATAGAATCCGCCCATACGTGAACCCTTTCCGCAACCGCAATTGCGACAAAAACCGCACAAAATCAAGGCACTGATCGATGATGGTCAACTGTCAAAATATGATCTGTTTTCTTACAAGTCCCATTTTAATCTGCGCTGAACGGAAAAAGAAACAAATTATAGCTAAAAATTAAACACAATCTTCTCTTTGACAGTTCAAGTTCAGACTCTGATCTGAACTAAAACCGATAACCACTAATTGCTTATAAAGCTGAAGAAAACTATGTAGGGAACAGAGAAGTGTAGCAAAATTTGACCACTACTTAGTAGATCGCAAAAGCTGAACAAACGTTTTAAATCTGCTTCATATGCAGTAAATTCTTAACCCTGGGCTTGGATCTGTCTGGATAAACCGCTCTTTGTGAATTGCTGTAACAATTTGTATAGGTACTCTTCACGTGCTTTAACCTAAAGCCGGGTCTTTTATCCGGGTGAGACATCTGCTGTCTTCTTTTCAAACGATAGGTATTTAATTTTGACTCTGACAGGTCAAGATTGACAGAAACACCAGCTGTTTTGACGATGGGCATGTTCAAGTATATAGTTTAGTCTGACATCTGTCTGATTTGTTGTGTCTCAGTTTTGATTGGCCTGCAGATCGTTCCCTTGAACAGCTTTTCCAGTTATCGTTTATGGAGGGGTTGCCGACGAATCGAATCAAGAAATTCGTGACTAAGTACAGTTCGTATATGTGGCTGACTAATTATTGTGTTCCGGTTACGTCTAGTCCAGACCAAAGTGATCGACTTAAGATAACTAGATTTTTTAATATACCGGATATTACTTGACTTTCGCGGAGCTGCGTTTTGAGGTCACTGGATATTTTTATTTATATGGAATATAAAGATCGATATTTGTACTGCCAGTTCAGGCGAATTTGGCATTGACACTTTTGATGAACAGCTTTCTCAGAGAAGGTAAACAAAGCAGGAAAACAAAGCAAAATAGAACCACAAAAACTACAATCTGTCACTTTTAACAGACACATTAGATAGTAGGTCTGTTCCTTTACTTTTGAATCTTACGAATTTGTACTAATTCTTACGAATTTTTACTCAGTGCCGTTCCTTAACTCGAAAAATTCGTAAAATAAAGCGTCATCGAGAGAGCAAGATATTACCCCTTCACTGAGAATCTTACGAATTTTTACTCAACAAATTTCTTGGTGTAAGAAGTGAAAAAGCTGTCAGTCACCTTACAAATAACAGCTGATTTGAAATTTGTTATCCCATTTGGCATATTATGCGTGGATTATTTTTTTATTTCCTGCGCATTAAAATGGTATCAACGGACGCAAAATAAAATTGAATGTTCTTCTCAGGATTCTTTCGAAAGTGGCGACGAAATACTTACTTTCTCGGTGGAACAAGGAACAATCTCCTCCATGTAATTATTCATGCAGTGTCGCTTTTTCCTCTTTTTGAATGCTTGTAGTTCAATCAGATCAAACATTTCCGAATACTCGGATTCATCAAAATGAAGTTCGATTAATTCGAGATCACTTTCTTCTTAGTAAATTAACAAAAATTCCTCGAGTTTATCAGACATTTTAATGACTTTTCGTACCATTTTTGGAATATTTGAATTATTTAACTGCCATTTTTTAAAGATTACTACAAAAGCGTTCCATAACTTTTTCGTAAGTGTCTCTCTTTGTGAGAGAATTTATCCCCGCCATTGCCATTTTGACAGTCTTTTCCATTCTTACTACAAAAGTAAAGGAACAGACCTAGTGAGTTGGTGTGAGCAGGGAGCAATACCTAAACAATTCTGATCGCATGTCATAACTTTTATGGTATGAAAACTTTAGTATATACAACGATTCATGCAAATGGTGTTAAAATGTAAGACGACGATGTCGAGACATACTCCAAATGTACCAAACGTACCAGTTTAATAAAATTTATCACAATTGCCAACAGACTTACCTACAATCTGAATGCCTCGTTTCGGACCAATTGACTCGGGATAGTTTCATCAAACATGTGTCTACCAGACAATACAGCAATTTGAACTTCGAAGTACCTATCAATGAAATTTGTTCTCTTTACAGGAGCGGATTCACCGCCACTTCACGCCATCAACAGAGGTATTGGAACTGAGGGACTTGGCACAATGCTGGCCGGCTTGTGGGGTGCTGGCAATGGAACCAACACTTTCGGTGAAAATGTTGGTGCAATTGGTGTGACAAAGGTAACTTCCTTACAGTGTGTCTTGAAGAACTTTTCAAAAGCTAGGTAACTTGTAGGTTGGAAGTCGTCGCGTTATTCAGTGGGCTGCATTCATAATGATTCTGCAAGGTGTAATCGGAAAGTTTGGCGCAGTTTTTATCATGATTCCCGACCCTGTTGTTGGTGGAATATTTTGCGTCATGTTCGGAATGATCACTGCTTTCGGCCTATCCACGCTTCAATATGTCGACTTAAGATCAGCGCGAAATTTGTACATTCTGGGACTTTCGATCTTCTTTCCAATGGTGCTGTGCAAATGGATGCAAGAGCATCCAGGTGTCATAAAAACTGGAAACGAAACAGTAGACTCGACACTTTCGGTGCTATTGGGAACGACAATTTTAGTTGGCGGATTATTGGGCTGTTTCTTGGACAATGTCATTCCAGGTAAAGATTTGCTTAAAATTTATGTGCTAGTTGTGTGCTACATAGAATGTATAATTTCAGGAACACCCGAAGAGCGAGGTCTGGTCGAATGGGCCAAGGAAATGCCTTTAGGTACAGATGAAGAGAAGACAGCACATTCACCGGATTATGACTTCCCCTATGGAATGAGTCTTCTTAAGAAGTCAGTTTGTCGATATCTTCACAGATTAAATGGAAGTTTTTACACAATCTTTGTTTACAGATGGAAATGGACTTATCATGTGCCCTTCCTGCCGACATACAAACTTAAAAAGCAAAACTAATAAACAGCTTGAAGTCAATTGCAGTATATTTAACTCGAACTTTGTATTATAAATCTATAGGAGAAGATAGTAGAATAATTAAGAATAAATCTATTGTTGTTTCTTACGTGTGATTTTGGTTACTGTTCTATTAAGATGAATACTAATTTAACGAGCGTTTAGTTAGTGTACTGGACTACAAACTGAATGGTGTTAGCATAAAATTGTACGACCCTCATTCCTCCTACAAAATAAAACCTAAAAAAATAGGGAAATTGCGCGGCTTTCATTTTCGCTAACTTATCGCCCAAACGTATGCAATCATCGAAAGTGCAGTTCGCTTTGCATACTTTCAGTAGTGAAGTTTGTTCAATTAAAGTGGAAATCTGTTCCCCAACTGATATTTCTTGTCGCCTGGTATTTTCGTAAAGAATTTTCTCTTGTATTTTACGATTTTTGTTGCGACTTGCGAGACATGTCGCGACAGTGGCGGCCTGATTAAGTGAACCTTTTTCTAAGTAAAAAAGAGCTCAACATGCAACAACTAATTTAACTTACAAATCTTGAAAGGTACTAGATATTTATCGCAAGTTAAAGTGGCTTGGGGAGTATAGTTTATGTTGACACCTTTCTGGTAGATGTCTAAAAATAATATAACATAACTAGCTGAGCAGGCGAACTTCGTTGCGCCCAAATTCGTTAATGTAATGAAAATGATAAATCCGATCATCCAAACTTACTATTATTTTATAATATCAACTCAGAAAAAAACTATGTCTTTCATTTTCAGTTTTGCAGAGGGTAAAATAGAAAATAAAGCATTAAACGAAAAATGTGTAATGCACCATAATAATTTATATTCGAAGATTCAACTGTATTTGACGTATATATAGTATACAGTCCATTAGTTATCGAAACAAATATAATTGTCCTTGAAGTTGGCATAAAGTTTTGCTGCCGCTTTATCAATTAGAAGATACGAAAAACCTCTAAAAATAGAGGAGCTGGCATATGATAAGCTGTGGACTTGGGGCTCCTTTTTGTAACATGCATGGTTGCTCCGCGAATAACTTAATCCAATTTTAACGTAATATTGAAGACATTGCTCGTATGTTTTGTCGAGGAGCTCGTAGAAACATTCTGCCGTAACGTCGTGCTTAGTGTAAGAGTTTCTTATAGACCTGTGAATCAAATATATCGAAGCAGCTGGTAAAGGTTGATAGCACTAATAGTTCGAGCTGGTGGACACCAATGTTGATTCTATCTAGCAAGCATCTTAACAATTTTGCGAGCAAATTTCTTTCCGCTTCAGCAGTTACTTGCTACATAAGAAGTCGTCGCTCATCGAAACTTTTCGATGACGCTGCAGCGTAATTGAGGTTCTATGCCGTTAATGTGCCGAATTATCTCTTCCTTTAGCTCTTGAATTATTGCTGGCTTATCGACGTATACCTTTTCTTTCAAATAACCCCAAAGAAAGAAGTCCAACGGTGTCAAATCACATGATCTTGGCGGCCAATTGACATCGCCACCACGTGAGATAACACGGCCAATGAATTTTTCGCGCAAAAGAGCCATTGTTTCGTTAGCTGTGTGGTAAGTGGCACCGTCCTGTTGAAACCACATATCGTCCACATCCATATCTTCCAATTCGGGCCATAAAAAGTTCGTTATCATCTCACGATAGCGAACACCATTCACAGTAACTGTAACTGCCTGACCGGCCTCATTTTGGAAAAATACGGCCCGATGATGCCGCCAGCCCACAAACCGCACCAAACAGTCACTCTTTGTGGGTGCATTGGTTTTTCGACAATCACTCTTGGATTATCATTCGCCCAAATGCGGAAATTCTGCTTATTGACGAATCCACTGAGGTGAAAATGTGCCTCATCACTGAAGATGATTTTCTTCGAAAATTGATCATCCACTCTTGACATTTCTTGCCACCATTCGGACCATTGATGACGCTTGAAATGGTCAAGAGGCTTTAGTTCTTGGGTCAATTGCACCTTGTAAGCGCGTAAATGCAAATCCTTATGCATAATATTGTGGTAAATCAGGCACTTAGTGAATCAGGCACTTAGTGAATCAGACACTTATGAATTGTGGTGAATCGGGAACTCGGTTTCCCTCCAAGTTCCACTTCCAATTGGAGACTGGAAACTGTCAAGTTATTCTAGTACAATCTAGGTAGGAGTTGGAATATACATCTGGAATCTATCTACTTCTAGAATATTCGCCGATAGGTGGCAGCGCGGATATAAAAGGGGCGCGTTGACAACAGAGATGACAGTTGATTTTTAGCCAGCGATTGTGTTAAGTTCGAAAGAGTAATCGGTTGAGAGATAAATAAGTGTAAAGTAATACAGTGAATAAAGCGATTGGATTAAAACGTTTAAGAATTGATTTAAAGAGATAAATAAGTGTAAAGTAATACAGTGAATAGAGCGATTGGATTGAAACGTTTAAGAATTGATTTAAGTGATATTGTTTTGGTACTAAATAAGAGATTGAGTAGAAAGTGTAAATAAAGTGATTTTATTGGAACAGTTGAACAGAATAGTGTTTTATCTTTTCGAATCCCAGCCTGAATGTAACAATATTCATCAAGGATGAGCGTGAGAGGTGCAATTGTTAAGCACGACGACGAGTTGAGGTGGACGGCTCTTCAGCCACAACATCGCGAACAGCAGCAATACTTTCTGCAGTACGAGCTGTACGAGCATGCACTGGTGTTTGCACATCTCCTACAGAACCGGTTTGCTCAAATTTTTGCACGATTTTTCCGATTGTACGCACATTTGGACGATTAAATTGACCGAAAAAAATCACGAAGTGCACGATATGCATTTTGATTTGAACGCCCATTTTCATAATAAGCCTGAATAACTTTAACGCGTTGCTTGATAG
Organism: Cheilosia urbana; assembly: GCA_946477585.1. Classification (NCBI taxonomy): domain Eukaryota; kingdom Metazoa; phylum Arthropoda; class Insecta; order Diptera; family Syrphidae; genus Cheilosia; species Cheilosia urbana. The sequence goes on from OX297853.1 coordinate 123,834,235, forward strand.
TCTATCTTTCCATGGTTTAGATTGAGTTAGTCTGAAATTGAGAAATGTCAAATGAAGTGCAGAAAAAAACTTGACGTTTAGGTGTGGTTCACATTCAACATCGGCCCTTAAAATTTAACCACCCTTTACAATAAATTGCAGAGCGTTCTGCCAGAGAATGACACGGTTTTGTTTAAATCATTCGCCTATATTATTTAATAATCTTAACAAATTTATAGCAATTCATAATATCTTAAGTATGTATTCGTTGAAATAAATAACTAGAGGTTCTAGGGTATAAAACTACGATTTACAAATCTAGAATAGGTTCTATTTACAATCTTATCCTATAGTGCTCAGCGAAACTTAATTAAGACCTTCCGCTTGCTATGCAGCCATTTACTATAACTCGGTAGTTTCTAGTTTCTTAACCAATATATGAGCATTATTCGTTAGTTTATCAATTTGTTGGTACACATTAAAGTGTCGATTTAGGTCGTTGGTTTGTTCGAAAATTTTGCAACTTTGCTTGAAGGAATTTTGCCGTTCGGCTGACAAGAAGTTATCGTCCAATGAGTCGTGTCCCGTTTGGCTGGAATTTTGAAATAATTTGCATATAAATAACCTCGGTGGATTTATCAAAAAACTTACCTCAAGTTGTCGTCGTTTTTGAACCATTCATTTTCATATCCCTTTAGCCAAATTGGATTGGATCCTTCCTCACTATGTTTGTTGGTGTTGGGTACTGTTGTGCTTGGTGGTTCTGGGCCATTATGAATGTCTAACATCGAAGATCGATCTACAATTGGAATGAATGTATAATCCGTTCGAAAATAAGGTTAAGAGAAAACTTACGAAAAATGTTAACTTTGGCTGCCCGCAGCTGTCTCTTATAGCCATTTCGTTGGGATGCACAAAGAGCTAGAGTCACCACCAACAGAGTGACAAGGAACAAGTTTGAAAATACCAACCACACAAACATAGGTGCTTTCGTTTGACCGGCGGTAAGAAGTTGCGCTTCAGCTGGTTGTGTGTCTAGGACATTGAATTCTTTGAAAAGTGCATCTAGGCTCTCGATGTGCTGATCGATCAGACGCAGAACTTTGGGAACTTCGTATATAGAATTCTCCTTTCTGTCAACCAGATGCATGTATAGATCAGTTTTAGTTTTGTCAACAGATCCGTCCTTGTTGGCATGCACTTTAAATTCATCGATGTTAACGATGGCGTTGGTCACGTTGCTCATTGTGCTGAAAGAGGACGGATATTTAAACACGGTTGGGGGAGTTATTTCTTAAGGCCTTGGATTTTTAACTGATAAACAAAAAAATCTAATGACACAGCGAAGGCGAAATAGCCAGTTTCAATCTTTATTTCATTTAAAGGTTAATAGAGCTTCCACACCGGATGGAACAAAACGTCTTATTTTGTTTTCTTGCTTTGTTTTGCCTTATTCAGTGTGGGCGCGCGTATTTAAATGCGTGTACTTAAATTTCAGAAACACACAGAAAAACAGTTTTGTTTGTTTAAGGCGTTTTGTTCCATCCGGTGTGGGAGCAGCCTAAGGCTTCGTGTATATAATGTTTTAGACAACATTTCTTCTCGCTGCAAAACGAATTTTGTTGAGACATTGAAGAATTGGAATTTATCTCTCACAATCTATGCGACCTCACGGTTGTTCGAGTTCCATTCGATCAGCGACTTCAAATCAAACACACCCATTTGCTGTCATTGCCCGCGTTCCACTGCCCGCTAGATGAATAGCGGCCTGTCAAACTTCATATAAAAAAATTGCTAGACGTCTAGCGCAAAATGGTGAAATGCAAATTTGTTTTTATATAAGGCGTTTTTCTTTTTTAGTTCAGAGCTGAGCACTGAACTGAGCTCGAGCTATATGAGCGCGCTCTGAACTGAGCGTGCTCAGATCGTTCTGATGATTTTCTGTTTTTCCTGTTTTTCTTTTCTCTCAAATAGGACTGGAAGTGTGAATGTATATGTGTATCAATATAGAGGATGTTCAGTTGCAAAAGAAATACAACTTGCAAAAGATAAACAAAATGTGTAATCAGCATTTTACTCAGCCTGCTCAGTCAATTAATTCTGAGCTCATAGAGCGCGCTCTGATCACGCTCTGAACGAAAAAAGAAACAAAAATTCGAGCTCTGATGTATCTGAGTTAAAAAAGAAACACAAACTTTTTGTATAACAGTTCAGGTTGTGCTCTGAACTAAAAAAGAAAAACGCCTATAGAGTTTGACATGGCCGCTATTCATCTAACGGGCAGTGGAACGCGGGCATTGAGTTCTTTATCTTTTTAAGCTCTTTTCTATGTCGTTTTCTTTTGTATAATGCCGAATTCACAATGTCGCGTTGAACGCGTGCGTGCGTCGGTGCGCTTTGACACGCTTTATCGAAATTCTACGATTTTAAATGCCAAAGCGCGCGAGCAACAATTTTGTAAAACAAAATGCTGCTTTGAAGCGAATACGCGTTAAAGGGAAAACTTTGACAAACTAAAAGTTCTGTTTGTTTTTTGGCTGAAAAATACAAATTCAGAGCAGAATTAAAATTTCAAGTCTACTCCTTTTTTTTTTTTTGAAGCTGTAATTTTTATGCACGAATTGAAAAACGATTCTCCAAAATACAAGAAAATCATATTTAACAATATATCAAAGCACACAACAACCTTAATACGGATACAAGACCCTTGATTAATATTTGTCCTACAAAAAATCTAAAGAAATTAGTAGTTTCCCTACAAAAAAAAATGTTATTCCTCATTTCCACACACTGAATTAATTAATTATGCTTTGAAAAACCATCATATAGCTTTTTAAAAGTTGTGTATAATAAACATTAGCGAATCTGTGCCACTCCATCTATAAACGGTACGTTCTATGACTTCAAATCGAACAATTCGAAATTATAAAGTTGTCAAACGCGCGTGATAGTAGAAAGTAGCTCTACTCACGCGTCGCGTTGAACTTTACGATATTTACGGTCTAAAGTCGACTCAACGCCTGAAGCTGCATTTTGTGTGGCACCATATGAACGCTTTGTTTCTACATAATCTGTCAACGCACGCGCGCGTCAACGCGACATTGTGAATTGGGCATAAGGCCTCAGTTAGGCTCCAGTTATAGCAATACGTAAAACCAAACCGTACTAATTTTCTTTTGCTTTTTTTGGTCGCTTAAACTTGATGCTTGAACTCAATCTTGGTCTTAAAATTTTGCTTTTGAATTATAAATTTAGATTATCAAAATAAAATATGCACATGATCTTTGAATTTTCTAGAAAAATAATTTATTCATTTTTACGTACGAAAAACTTTTTCTGATCAGCTTCTCAGTCAATTCCACAAAAGAAAACCGAATCATTCCACTGAAGTATTTCATTTCTTTACTGTTCCATCTGTCAGGAAATTTTTTTCTGATGGAATCCAATTCAGTGGGGGTTGGTTTTGTTGAGAAACCAGTTACGCAGGGAAACTTTTTTCTGACAGATTTTTCGCTATGACCGCCTAAACGAAATACAAAAAAAAATCCTGACAGATGGAACAATAAAGAAATGAAATATTTCAGTGGAAATATCTTTTTTTTTTGTGGAATTGACTGAGAATTTCGGAAAACGGTTTTCGTACGAAAGCTCGAAAGATACGAAAATTTAAAGATCATTTGCTGTTTTTTTTTTTTTGATAAACTAACTTAATAATTCATAAGAAACATTCTAAGACCAAGACTGAATTCAACCTTTTTTAAGTGGTCAAAAAAACAAACGAAAATTTTTACGATTTCGTTTTACGTATGGCTATAACTAGGGCCTCATAAATAATTTATCCTACTCACTCTTTAAATTTGTGAATCTTCTCCCTTAATTCCGATGGCTGTAGTCTGAACACAAATCGGACCTTTTGATCTTCTCGCAGAAGATATATGTACACATGGGCAGAATCTTTCAGTCCATCTGTATCGTTTGCCACGACCATAAAGTCAAAATAACCCTTCATGTCCTTTTGCGGATCGAAATTCAGTTGAATATCTCCCGTTTCCGAATCCACCAAGAACGGGTATCTTTCAACATTCTCCAAGCCTTCGGAGAGGCTTTGCCTTATCTCACCCACTTGATAGTACGAAATAAGAGCATTCTTTCCATCATCAGGGTCGTATGCTTCGACTCTCATGAATTTAGTTCCAAAATCAGCTGTGGTCGTGAACCCACCCGTGAATACTTTTGAGCTAAATCTCGGCGGGTTATCGTTAATATCCAATACTCGAACCAATATGCGCACTACAGTACTATCGGTCATTAGATCTTCGTCTCTCAAAGATATCTCATCCTCATCGCTTGTCCTTTCGTCACTTTGTGAATTCCTCAATTGCTGGTAGCGATCGTAGGGATTTTCCTTACCGCCTCTGCCTGACAGTGGCATTATATGTGGTGAATCGGTCCGCCGATTTACATTGCTTGTTTCAGCCGAGTTGGGACGCATTTCAGCGCAGTTTTCAGTTGCACGAACATAGAGGGTATGGTTGGCTTCAGTTTCACGATCCAACTCCTTATCGACCATCAGGATGTGCGTCTCTGGATTAAGTGTGAAGTAACCCTCATCGTTGCCGTGCACGATGAAATAACAAACCGAACTGGGTGGATCATCTAGGTCGTCGACTTCGTCTTTGTCAATTGTGTCAGGCAGTTTGACTCGCTGGCTTCTGGGCTCCATATGCTCTGGGGGAGAGGAATTCAGCCCAAAGTTTGTAAGCTTAATGAAGATTAAGAGTTTTTGTGTGTAGAAGCTTACCAGTAAAGTTAACAACAATTTGCTCGACGAGAAATTGCGGCTCAAAGTCGTTGACATTTCGTACGTATATTGTCAGATCGAGATCTGTGCTCAAAGATGTCGGAACGCCCTGATCGTAGGCTTCAATTCGGACCTAGAACCACAATATCGCTATACAAACTCGATATAAATCACAGAATACAGACACAAACCTCATAAAGTCGCTGCTTCTCGCGATCAAGAGCTTCTCGTAAAATGATCATTCCATTATCGGGATCGATTTCGAATGTTTTGTAACTTCCCATCGGATCCGGCTTTAGCCGGTATCGCACCAAAGCGTTCAACCCGACATCATCATCTGTGGCGTAAACTTGCATAACCATTGTGCCGATTGTTGTATTCTGTAAATGCAAGTATTCCCTCAGCTGATGTGATTTGATTTCAGTCTTTATATTACCTCCGGTATCCGAAGAGTTGTATTGTGGATAGGTGACACAAATATCGGGGCATGATCGTTAAAATCGGATATGCAGACATCAATGGACTTCCTGACGATATTTGGAGGCGTTCCCAAGTCTCGGATCGTAATTTCTAAGGAGTGATTTCCATATTTGCTCTTAAGGGAGGTCCTTGCAAAAAGATGGGCTGTCCAGAAGTCACTTTGTTGAAGCTCGAAAAGTCCTCAAATAGAAAATGAAAGTGAATGGGTGGTTGGCAGATTATAAGCTAATATGACAGTTACCTTCAGAGTTGCCCCTGGTTATTTTAATCTCTAAACGTCCATTTGGTAAATTGGGATCATCGGCATCTTTGCCGTGAAGCGTTGTTATTACCTCACTCAGATCGTGATACTCAGTTATTAAGACGCATCCAGTGGGGACTGTGACCTCTGGCGGAGAGTCGTTTTCGTCTAGAACGTTGATCCTAAAATGAAAGCAGTAAGGTTTCAAACAAGTTCCTTCCTAAATCTGTTCCCTAGGAATAATGCATTCGAACACATTAGTCAAACCCCGTTTCCAGACGCAAAAGTTGGGCAGAAGAGAGCCGAAAAGAGAACCATACATTTCCCCTCCATAAAAAACCTGCAAATAATAGCCCAAGAAATTTCTTTAGGCTAGTGTTATTGCTGACAGATGGTTGTAACTGACGTTTTATTTGATTTCCAAACGAACATAAGAACTGATCTGAGAGCAAAAAAAGTGATCTGAGAGCACCCAAACGAATACCACATTACTGAAAAATGAAAAATGAAAACTGACAACTAACTGACAGCTCAAAAGTTTGACAAGTAAAACTCTAATTATTTTCGTCTTCAACAATGTCGGACGAAGACGTTTTAATTGAATGTTCTCCTAGAACATATCAGCGCATTCAAAATGGTAAGTTTAATAGGTATTTAGCTTATAAAAAAATCAATTCCACCTTGTTTTGTAGATGCTGCATTTAAAGAGAACGTTTGTTTATTTTACGATAATGTCAAAATGACATATCTTAAACTTTTTGTAAGAAAACCGGTCAGGTACTTCTCTTGAAATTGAGAGATTTCTCTGTCGATTTTTGAGATTTGACATTTTTCATTTTTCTATGCTGAAAGTACACGAACGAACCTATTTCATTTCGGTGAGCGAATTCTCTCACAATAGGTCTGTTCCTTTACTTTTGTAGTAAGAATGGAAAAGACTGTCAAAATGGCAGTGGTGGGTATAAATTCTCTCACAGAGAGAGACGCTTACGAAAAAGTTAAGGAACGCTTTTGTAGTAATTTATGAAAAATGACAGATACATAATTCAAATATTCAAAAAATTGTACGAAAAGTCGTTAAAATTTCTGATAAACTCGAGGAATTTGTTAATTTACTAAGAAAATTAGTTCTATCATTTATTTTTAACTTTATTTTGATGAATCCGAGTATGTGGAAGAGTTTGTACTAATTGAACTACAAGCATAATAGAAGAGGACACTGCATTAAGAATTACATTGAAAAGATTGTTCCTTGTTACAGTAAGGAAGAATTTCGTCGCCAATATCGAAAAGAATCTTAAAGAGAACATTCAATTTTATTTTGCCGCCTGTTGATACCATTTTAATAAGCAAGAAGTAAAAAAATAATCAACGCATATGCCAAATGGGACAACAAATTTCAAATCAGCTGTTAATTGTAAGGTGACTGACAGCTTTTTCACTTCTTACACCAAGAAATTTGTTGAGTAAAAATTCGTAAGATTCTCAGTGGAGGGGTAGTATCTTGCTCTCTCGATGACGCTCTCTTTTACGAATTTTTTGAGTTAAGGAACGGCACTGAATAAAAATTCGTAAGAATTCGTAAGATTTTAAAGTAAAGGAACAGACCTAATGAGATAAATAAATGTGACATAATTATTACCAATATTGAACCAGAAAGTAAGGGAACAGACATTTTAAGTCGATTAGATTGGTCTGGAAAGATATACCTTGAACGCAAAAACAAGATTGCTCGGTAATGCGACTTTTTCTACGTCAGCCATATATACGAACTGTCAAATTAGTACTCAGTCAAAAAATTATTGACTACTTGACTAGATTCGTCTGCAACCCCTCCATAAACGTCAAATGAAAAAAAATCGTTCATGTGACCGATCTATCCAATTTGAGACACATCAAATCAGCCAGCTGTCAGATTCACTAATGGCGTTTTCGATTGAAGTTTGAAGAAAATAAATGAGGGCGTTCAAGTATCTAGTTTAGTAAGTCTGACAGCTGTCTGACTAGATCTATCTCGGTTGTGATTGGTTTACATCGGTCACGTGGGCACCTGTGACATTTGACGTTTATGGAGGGGTAGCCGACGAATTTAGTCAAGAAATTCGTGACTGAGTACTAAGTTGACAGTTCGGGTATGTGGCTGACGTAGAAAAAGTGACGTTCCCGACCAATCTAGTTTTTGCGTTCAGGTTACATCTTATCCAGACCAATCTAGTCGACTTAAGATAACTATATTCTTGAATGCGGCCATTGCCTTTCTATGAAAAGAGCAAATCCAGAAGTGCTCGTTCTATGTTTTATATTTTTCAATGGAAAAAAAGTACACTTCCAGGGCCGGGACCTTTTTAAAGAATTGCCCTGAACTCACCAACACACACTTGAAAAATGTCAAATTGAAATGTTTGTTGTGTTGTTCGAAACAAATTTTTCCATATGTGATTCGAAAATATGCATTTATGCGTGCAAAATGTAAACTTAAATTGAATTATATTGATTTTTATTGAAGCATTCATATTTAAAAAAAAAAAACAGTAACCAAATATCACATATGGTGTCTACCACTTTTTTAATTGAAAATATCAATTCTGAATTTCTGGACATTTCTCTCGCATCTTCAATAAACACCGCCATAAGCCAGATAGTTCAACGTCCCCAATGTCAATGTCTATACATAAATTGACGTCTCACCAAGTTTGTTTGTTTTATTGAAACTTGGTAAAATCCCCAAGTAGACATTTTCCAACTCACTGAAGAGTTTTTAATACAATTGTATTTCCAACTTCCTAACTAAAATTCCCTAACTAAAAAGAAATGGCGCATGATTTTGACACTGAAGTGTGTTTCTTGTGGCGCTAATGGCCTACGTAGCGCTTAAATAAACGCGCCCAACGTTTATCAGCACTCTCAGAATTGTCTCTGTTTAGCAGCAGCTGAGTTTACTAGCACAGAAGACAGAACAGAGTTCTGGTTTTGAGGGTTAACCGTTTCGACGACAATCGTCTAAAAAGTTTTTGGATTTGGGCCTAAGAAGTCAAAGAATGTCTAATGTATCCATTAGATATTTTTTAAATCCCATTCCAAAGAATTTGTCATCACCGCTGGGCTACGTATTCAACTAGCAAGTGGATGGGCTTATGGAACTTGTGGAAGCTTATGGAACGCGACACAGAAGCAACTGTTATTCAGACCAAGACCCAAATTTGGTTTACTTTCTACTTTTGTATTCATTGAATCTGTTAAGAGATTTTGAAAATAGAGAACATCCATTGGTGGAAATATTGAGAGACTGACAGAAAATGCCATGGCCGTTGAATCAATTGGGGTTAAGTCCATTCATTGGTGGAAACTTTGAGATGCCGACCGGCGATGTCAGTTTAATAAGAAAAAATGCTGTCTGTTTGAAATTATTCAGCAAGAAAATCAAATTTCAGTCAAAATAATGCGAAGGATTCAATGGGACAGTTCGTTCCATTAAATACGTGATGTTCAAAAAACGAACCTTTAGTTAGTTTCTTAAAAGAACTACAAGGAAAGCCTTAACACCATACTGACTAGCTAAAGAACTATAGAACTATATTCCTGATAAATCAACAACAACAATAAAGAAACACTTACGTAATTTGCCTGAAAGCGTTTCGACTCTCTCCCGCCAGGAATCCAAATTGATAATTATCCCACGCTTCGATGACAAGCATATACACATCTTTGGTCTCGCGGTCTAGTTTGTCCACCACAGTCAATACTCCCGTATCAGCATCAATTGAGAATTTACCCTGCAACCAAATTCAAAATTGTGTGTCCTTCTCACAAATCTAATTATCTAAATAAATCTCGACTAATTCAAACCTGTGAACTAATCCTGTCCATGAGGAATGTTATTTTTCCAAAGTCCCCAGAATCCGCATCAGTGGCTTGGATGGTTCCTATTCTTGTGCCGATGGCTGCATTTTCACTAATCGAGTAGTTTTTATGGCCCGGCTTGAAATACGGATTATTATCGTTTTCATCCAAAACCGATACATAAATATCGATCAGCGATGATCGCGATGGATACCCCGAATCAGTAGCACGAACAGTAAAATTCAGCCACTGATAGACTTCATGATCGATTTTGCTGGCGACAACAATCTCCCCAGTCTGAGGATCCAAGTGCACTAGGCTTGTGAAGCTGGGATTACCTGTGCAGAGTGAAGCTTTGTATTTTTTTTTTTGACAAGAATTATATAAAGATTCGCATCCTACCTTCCAGCGAATAGATTATCGTTTTATTTTTGTCCACATCGTAGGCGAGGGCATTCGCAATGAGTACACCATTCATGCTATTTTCGGTGATAGTCCTCTTGTAAAAGGGAACTTTGAACTTGGGATTGTTGTCGTTCTCATCTTCAATTTGTACATTCAAATAAGCTGAAAGGAACACAGAGATATGCGTGAGTTTTGAAGTAACGAAGTCCCTTTTATTTTCGACTTTGTTCACTTAGCACTCATCTGTCCTTAGTTTTATGAAATCCACATGCGAATTTGGTTCCTAAATTTATTCAAGTACTCATACAACACTGCTCATTCCCTTGAATTTACCTTCAACAATTTGTGGTCCCTTGGCAGCGCCCAGATCTTCGGCAACAATACACAGCTTAACGAACTCCACCCTTTCTCGATCCAGCAGTTTGACCACCTGGCAATCATGATCGTCAGCTTGATTAAAATGTAACAACTAAACGAATAAACCCACCTTAAGTTTCCCATCAATCGTGTTCAGGTCGAAGGCACCAACAAAATCGTACTCACTTTCCTTGACAAACGAGCCATCCTCATTGCGGGCCTCGGACTTGCTTCTATTTATTTGGTACCTTAGTATGGGAGCGTCATCCAAATCAGTGGCCATTACGCGATAAACCACTGTGCCCACCGGAATGTTCTCCATAATCCTCAAGGTGGGCAAGTCATTCAGCATTGGCAGTTTATTGTTCACATCCTTAATTGTTATATTCACCGTTGTCGGATTCATCAACTGAGATGACCCCAGACCGCCATCTAGAGCGAGCTGCAATTTTACAAATTTAAACCGAATGGGGGCAATGGAAATGTTGATAAATACAATACCACAGTCAGAGTGTACAGCATTTTCTTGGAGCTTGTCAAATCCGGATCCAATGAAGCGCCATTTGCCACATAAATAGTCCCGGTGTCTGCATTTATGATAAACTTATCCTCCGCCCCCGACTGTATTCTATAGACGATATTATTATTCGGCGATGAGCCGTCTCGATCGAGAGCTGTCACCTCTAGAACCGAACTGCCACTCGGAAGATCTTCTGGAATGATTTTCTCGTAGAATGACTTTTGGAAAATCGGTGGATTGTCATTGATGTCCTGAACGTACACGACAACTGGCACAACTGTCGACAGCATAGGTATTCCCGAGTCGCGAGCTCTGACTAGTAATTCAATGTTACGCACATTCGAGTGGCCCTCTGGTGGGAGATCTTCAAAGTCAAACGACCGAATTGGTCTGAGCAGACCAGATTCTTCATTTATGGTGAAATTTCTCCGATACATCCCCTCGACAATTTCGTAGGTTATCTGACTGTTTTCTGTGCCATTGAGATCGATGTCCCTTGCCTCCAAGACCAACGGAGTTTCAAAATCGATTTTGTTTTCCAGCAGATTAGCTTCGTAGTAACGCTGCAGGAACAAGGGAGAATTGTCGTTCACATCTTCGATGTTGATGATGATTTGAGCGGTGTTGCGGTTCCCTAAGCCAATGTTGTCTTGGGCCTCTACTGTGAGGTAATGGCGGGAAATCACCTCGCGGTCAAAGGCCTCACCGCCAGATATTCGAACAGAGAGTACTCCAGAAATTGGATCTAGATTCAACCTAAAATGAGTCGTAAAATATTTGATTTTGGTCACTTTCTCGCAATTGCCTTACAGATTTGCGATCCCTCCTCGCAGGTTCTTGTAACGTATTCCCATTGTACCGTAATCTCCAGAGTCGTTGTCGATTGCGGAAATCTGAGTTACTATTGTCCCTGGTTCGCTGTTTTCGAGAATCGTTACATTGTAAACGGCCTGCGTGAATTCGGGGAAATTGTCATTTTGATCTCGAATGTAGATCTGAAGATGAGCGGAGCTGAAAAGGAAAATTAGGAGGAACATGTTATTTTAAGATGGGAATTTGCAAATCCATTTGGCTTCGTGAAAAGTCGCTTGGTAATAAAGAACATAAACTTTTATAGTTTTCAGTCCGTATCTTACTCAAGTAGGGTCAGTTTGGGTAAATGGAAACACTTTCTGCCTTTTTTTAAACCTAATTTTGAAAAAAATAAAAACACTTGGTACTTCCTTTAAACTTTCGGATCTAGTGATCATTGCGCTTCTGATCTGTAACCATGATGCGCAAAATAGTGCTGTTTACATTAACCCCGGCGTTGTTTACATTTGCCCCAATTATTTTGAAAATCAAGGGGTAAATGAAAACAGTCCGTTTGATTCCTGTAGACACTAGGGACTTCGGTATGGGGTGAATGTAAAACTGGCGATTGAATGATATTGATTTTTTACGACTAAAATTTTTAGTGAAAGCCACGTGCGGCGACAGATTGGCAGCAATTCAAATTGTTTTTTTGTTGTTTCTTGGCCCATGACAATTAATTTTGAAAGGATAAAATAACCGCCGTTTTTACATCTACCCCAACTGACCCTATAAGAGGAAGAGCGGTTCCGCGTCAAATGTACACCATTTATTTAAAGAGGCAATACATCCTGAAAATGAAATCAACCAGACCGACACCTCCTACAACTCGCCAATTTAACAGCCAATCTTAACCAATCCGTTCCGTCGTTCGCCGTTCTAAATAATTAGCATCATTCGATTATAGTGTTATTCAAACGTCAAAATCGAATCTGGCTACATGATATTTAGCCCCAATGGAGAATTGCCCCAAAACTAAAATTAAACATTGCCCCAAATTGCCTGCGTGATGTTGTAAATGCAGGTGCTTCATAAATTAAATTCTCAAACATCAAACATCAACATAACATAAAAAGGTTCCATATTCCGTGCACTCAACAATAAATAAAAGCGGCCAAGTGCGAATCGGACTCGCCCGTGAAGGGTTCCGTAGCAGCAAGTAACATAACATAAAAGTTCTTGTAGTTCTTTGTAACTTTGATCGATGTTTTAATAATAGTGTATTTTTTGATGTGTAAACACCTAATCGCGCGTTGTTGGAATCTGTTGGAGTAATTCCACACATTTAACTTGCGGGGACGGAAATGCGTCACTGTGTTTTATCATTGCATACATTTTTTGGAATCTGGTGGAGTAATTCCACACATTTAACTTGCGGGGACAGGGAATGCGTCACTGTGTTTTATCATTTCATACATTTTGTCATTGCATACGTTTTTATCATTGCATACTTTTATGAGCTGGGGCATATTAATTCAGCTTTTTGTTGATGTGAAATAAAATTTCTCCATTTCGTCCTTGCACCGTACTCAGAAGAAATTTCAAGAATTTTGCAGGGAGATTATCATCTTTTACCAATGATCATAAGCGGAGACTTCAATATAAATTTTGCAACTCCAGAACCGCAACCATTTATTGATTTTATGCAAGATAAATTTAATCCTCAAATGAACTCCAACCGGAAAATTTCAACAACACGATATGGAACAACCATCGATGCTGCCTTCCAGCGTAATCTAGATAGATTATAGTCTCGAATGTGCATATCTTACTTCAGCTACCACAATCCGATTGTATCTATTCTACCGAAACTAGCACAGAACGAATAAATTATTGTTATTTCATAATTTATATTAAGAATACGGTTATTACAATTCCCTCTTTCCCTCTTTTCTCAATGACGTGTATCAAGCCAAACACATACCGCACGCACGGTGTTTACACATAAACATATTTCAGGACTGTTGGATACAGTCGCGCCATTTTTTTTTAATTAAGTTATTGATAAGTAAACATTATAATTAGGTATATAAATGATGGGGTTGAGATCTAACTATATGCGGGCCCATATAGGTTCAGGGTTTATGTATAAGGTTCATGTTTATGAAATTAAATGTTTTTTTTTATTTATTAATTTTATGACACATTTTACCACTTTGGAAGTATGTAGTTCAGTTTAGAAAAAAAAAATTATATTAGAAACCTAAATATCTTGTTTGTAGACCTATCCATAGATACCCCACACGTATGGGTTTGATGAAAAAACAAAAAATGTTGAGTTTCAGTTCTAAGAATGGGGAACCGCCACATTTTTTTTTTCTATTTTTTGTGTTTAATCTAAATGCGGTTCACAGAATACATCTACTTACCAAGTTTCAACAGTATAGTTCTTAAAATTTCGGAAAAAAGTGGCTGTGACATACGGATGGACGGACAGACATGACGAATCTATAAGGGTTCCGTTTTTTGCCATTTGGCTACGGAACCCTAAAAACAAGTTATTAGATAGAAATTTTAAATATTCAGCAAAAGTAGACAAGTAGGTAGGACCATTTGTAAGGACAACAGCTGTCAATATTTCTGTTTTTCGTTTATGTGTAATGTTCATGTTTCTTTAGGAATATTTTAGAAGTTTCTTAAAAAAAAACGCCAGATGTATGTTTTCAGTGTTGGTGTAAAAGACGCATTCGATCATGATTAGTAGCTAGTGTTCCATTATTCAGTAGCTCTGGAAAGTTTAAACCACAAAGTCACGAGTAGTTCCTTTCTTGGCTCGAAACAGCTGAGACAATTTTAACCGACAGGTACTGACAAATTTATGTCAAGTGCACAAATTTGACAAGAAACAAATTCAAAGTCATTCTTAAAAGTCAATTTCGCAGACAAATAAAATCTGTGAAAATAAAGAAAATTCGGTGGTGGTCGAATGTTCTCCCATAACGTTTCATAACTTGCTAAAAGTTAAGTTTTTTATTTATTTGTGACATGGATTAGATGTCAAAGATGAAAGTGCCTCAAAGTAACTCGAAGTCTATCCACGTTCCACGTATGTAATGATCTTTATGTGGTATTCGATTGGGCGCTCTCAGAGCACTTTTTTTTGCTCTCAGAGCAGTTTTTATGTTCGTTTGGTACAAAAAAAAAACAATCGTTTTCAGATTTCAAAGCACTTTTGCGAATCTAGATATTTTCTCAGATTTACCAATACAAGTACGCTTGAGTTTGACAACTGGTGGAGGGCGCTTAGGTTTTCGTGAATTTGTTTTAAAGCAAAGATAGGCAATGCATCGGGTGAATCTATTTTTGTAAATTATTTATGTATAAATATTTAAAAATCAATCGGGACGCTAATTTCGAATGTTTTTATTTAAAATTTAGCCAGTGAATAGAAAACGCTTTGCAAAGTGTTGAAGGCTACACAGTACACATATTGGAATCACACGAATATTATCACAAAAAGGAGCAAGTGACGTTTTTATGTTCGATTAGCCACACGAAATCTGAAATCTGAGAGCGAATCTGAAGAAGCCCAAACGAATACCACATTACTTTGGGGTATTTTTTCAGCTCTCTGAGAGAGTTTCGCTCAATTTTTTTGAGTTTGACAGATTCTTAGTGTTTGGCTCGTAAAAGTATCCGAATTGATCTAAAGTGAAAAATCATGGCAATGACAGTTCAAGTGATTGACTTGTCATACATTGTCGAGTTTAATATTTAAACAATAAATTGCAAAATTACTATTGATTCAACAATTATTGTGCCGATCAAGCAATGTTTATACTTCCGTTAAATGGTTAGGCCATGCTTGGTTGAGAGTCAGACAAGAAATCATAAGATGTGCAATAGAACAAAAGCTCAGATGAGCAAAAAAATTGTGTTCCTGTCATAACTTACTTCCAGGTATAAAGCATGAATCGCCAACTCTGTTTGCTCTGGCTGGTTATCTGACAGTTTATCTCAGCACTTACTCAGCAACTATGTTGATCATTGGAGAAGTACTGCACCTAATGCTATTTCATAAATGCAGCTGCATTTCATAAATGCTTCGATAGATAAATCATAGGTCTGTCTGATGGCAGCAATTACGAAGTGACCGTGCACCGGATGTCCGGAAGAAAACCAAATCTCCCCCAACGAAGAACTAAAATAGACTAAGACCGCGTTGAACCACTATACTCAGGTTCCACGTGTTGCTCACCCCAACAAAAGAACTCCCTATAGCCATGGTCTTTGCACTCACCTCCACTTATCTGGATCCTCCACCTCACGGGCAAACAGCGTGAAATTCATTTCCCTGTGCATCTCGTAATCGATGACTTTCGGATCCCTAACTCGAATCAGAAATGTCGCCTCGTTGACCGCCAATTCAGGTACAATTTCAAATATGTCATTTGGCGGATCCATGAACAGTCGAAACGTGCCATTGTTGCCGACGTCATGGTCGAACACGAAATTGTCCACATCGTCGATGAAAGTCAGCGGCGTATTGACTTGTGAGTTCTCATTGATTTCACATCGGTAGACCTGTTCGCTGAAGGTGGGTGTTTCGTCATCAACGTCCGTGACGATAATTGTTACTTCCGTTTTAACAGACGGCGATGTCTACATAAAAAGGGGCAACTATGATGATTTTGTTCAATGTCATTCGCTAACACACACATACCTGTAAGTCGGACACTTCAGTTGCAGTTATTTTAAGAATATAAGCCCCATTCACTTGGTTACTCGTATCCTCTCTATCTAGAGCTCGTAGCGTGTAAACGGAACCGGTGTTCTGCTCGATGCCAAATAAATCATTCGATTCGACGGCGTATTCGATCGGATTGTTGATGCCACGATCACCGTCGATCGCTTTGACGCGCAATACTCGAGTGCCCACGGCCGCATCTTCGGGAACTCGTGCGACCGCTTGAACTTGCACAAACTCTGGCGGTTGATCTTCGACATCTTTCACTTTGACTAGAATCGCAGCAGTGCCTGTGTTCACTGGACCCTGATTGGCTCGATCGATGGCCAAAACGCGTAACTGATACAAACTCTTGGTCTCGTAGTCAAGCTTCCCAGAGAGCCGAAGAATACCCTTTCCCTGGTATGTCGATATCGAAAACACGTCATTGTCACCATCCAACTCCTGCAGATAGTACACCACCTGCCCGTATGCGCCCTCGTCATTGTCAACGGCCTCCAAAGCGGTGACGATTCCCGGTCGACTATTTTCGGGAACCTCTATCGCCGACTGATACGGTCGAAACACAGGTTCATTGTCATTGATGTCTTCGACCAGCAACAGGAAGCTCTGCGTTACATAATTGAATTCACCGAAATTGTGATTGTCCGTCAATGTCAACACAATGGAGTATTCATCTTTTGTCTGGAAAATAATTTACATACCATAGTGGTGACTATACTCGATGAACAAATTCGTTTAACTCACCTCTCTGTCTAACTCTTTTGCCAGGTAGACATTCGCTTCGTTCGAGCCGCTGTTCTCGATTCTTATTACATCACTATCGGGTGAGGGTCGTTTTCCAAACGTCAATGGATCGTTGTCAGGGTCAAAGCCCTTTAGGCGATAGATGAGGGTACCTTTTGTTTAAAAAAAAAAAAAAAAACGTGAGCAGAGCCAACTCCGTTACATGATTCGAACGAACTTACCAACAGCAGTTTCCGGACTCTCTTTCAGCCGCAAAACTATTTCCGATTGTCCTTCGACGACAAATCTCGGCGGCCTATTACACGTCACACCTCTAATGAGGCATGCAAAAAGCACAACTACACACAAGGCGACTACCATTCGAGGCCGTTTCAAGCGGACTCTTTTAAATTTTATTCTTTGGTTGCATATTTGCGGCTGCAACGTCAAGACGCTATTGTTGAACATTTTCAGTGCGGTTGGGGTGACCTTATGATGGAACTGAAATTAATCGAGCCATGAAATGCAATTGGCACATCGGGGTAAGGTACATGAGCCAGTAACTCTTTCGGGCTGTTACTGCGTTGAAATTCGAGTCAAAACGAACAGGTGAATGCAAGTCATCAGGTAGTTTGTGCAATTCGTTGGAATTCGACTGCGGCTCATGTTTGTGATATATTTCTGAAAACAAAAATGAAAAGAAATTGGAATACATTTCCGGTTACAAAAGAATCATGAAATGGCAACTTCATTGATAATTAATTCGTAGTAAGCGAAATGCACTACGAATACATGAATTTTATACACTCGAAGGTATTCTCGTACCGAAGGAAGAACATTAACAAAATGGATTTTGACAATGTTGCTATAACTGGAAGAGTATAGAAAATAACGTGAGCAGCATTATACTGCATTTACACAATCACGCATGCGCATTTAGACGCGAGACGGGACAGAGAGATCTGTTTGACCGCAGTCAATGCTAATATAGGCGTAAGGATAAGATCAGAAATCAGACACCTAAGGTGGCATGGATGTTCTACCCATAATTATAGATCCGTAAAGCGAAAATCAAGACAAGTTCCGGCGACCAACATTTCTGCAGTCACTAAAAAAATGTCTCTTATTGATTTAAAACATATGAAATGAAAGTGGTTATTAGTATCCGTAAATCAAACTAACAATAAATCCGCGGAATTTCACCAACAATCCCTATAAAAATATCAACATGCGGAGCTTTCCTATAATTCCTACCACGTAAATAAAATGGCCGACCAAAATACGTGTCACGTTTTTTTGAGTGTTAGGTTAGGTTAGGTTAGGTTGCTCGTGGCAGTCTGGAAAGACACACTTTGCCCAATACTTCGAATAAGGCCAGAGTGCTATCTAGGCCGGACATGCTAGTGGGTGCATTTGCTATCTTTATGCTTATGACTATTACAACCGTATTAATAATTGTCGCGTAACTACATGTTAGGCCTAACTAATGGCAAACGCATTCGTTATACTCAAATTCCTATTAATAAACATTTTTAGAAGATAACTAACGCTTCGTAACTATCTTATAACTAACTTACGGTAGGAGGTCTGTTAGCGAGTCAATCACTCCTATCATTGAATCCGACGGATGCTCTGCGGACGAATTCAATCCGATCCGCAGTTGATCACTTCACAAGTGAAAACTTATTCATGTCGATTACAGAATCCACAGCCTATTCACATCCGCGATAAATACCGCCGGTGTTATCTTTTATTTCCATCCAATCCATTCCAATTCAAAGTTCAAACCGCCGGAAGAACAACATTGACGACCCAATTTTGTAGATCACAGTAGTTCATTTTTTGTAGTACATAGTCAAGGATTTATTAACCACTAACCCGGATAATTTGACACAGAATCGGGCCCTAAGGACACGATTCATGAGATTTCTCCCCAAATTGAGATAGAAAAAGCAAAACAGAGATATCTAACTAGCGCTTGTCAAACGCTTGCATATTGTCAGACTGACTTGGAGTAGGATGACACTAGTTTACTTTCGCTGAGATAGGATGTTTGTTTTAGTAAGTCCTACAACAAAAACAAACAAAAATGGACCAATCTTCAGAATTTTATATTTCTGTCGGTGTAGCAGGTAGAATCTTTATTTTTGCATGGACCGAAGTGGAAAAAAACCGGGGCGTCCAATAAAAAAATAAAAAAAAATAAAACTCCGGATTAACGTAAGTTTTATCGTGTTCACCAGGGAAATGGTGAAAACCCTAGCGAATCGGGCCCTTTACTTGATAAAAATATAAGCTACTATACTCTGTCCAAGAAAAATTGTCAGTACAGGGAAGATAGGATGTTTGTCTCTCAGTCTGGTTGCAATGACTTACATAAATCGGTCCCTTTTTAAAGCTCTCACAGGGTTGCCGTAGTGTGTATGATAATTCGCCATAACTCAGAGAGCAATTCTGTTAGGGTTACCATCTTCCAATTTGAAATAAAAATATTGCTGAACGAAATAAATTCCAACAACAAATTCTTTCGCTGGCGTTTGACGAATTAAAGTCCGAGATCTTTTTGTATGCAAAGTTGATCTGCTTAGTTTTGTTATATTTTCACTTCTTGTACTTCCAATAATATCTTGTCTAGCATTGGAAGGTCATTATTCATAAAAAACTGATGGACTATCCGCCTAATCGCACATTTGTCAAAATCATCCACCAAAATCTTGATACCGGAATTATTTTTCTTCTTTGGTGGTGAATTGTATCCTTTGATTGCTATTTCCCTTAAAACCCTGTATACAGTTTGTTCCGTAACAGGAAAAACCGTAGCCGCATTTCCTACGGCTTCCGATTCACTTTTAAAAAGGCCATAGAATTTTTCAGTTGCATCAACAATTTGTTGTTTCTTTTCTACACTTAGATCCTTTGAAGACTTTGTAGCCATGTTTCTGTTTATTCATATGCACAATAAAGTTAACCACTTGTTTAGATGCACTATCCGCTATTGAGATAACAACCATTGTTTTCGCCTTATATACACAAACAGGCAATTAGACAAAATTATATAACCACGACGCAATGCCATATAGGTACCTAAACAGATGGTAAAAGGACTGCACTTGTGAACATACATTTTTTTAATATAGACATAATACCTAGATTACCTACATATTTGTTAAAAAAATTATTACCCGTCAATGCAGAACTTCGCGGAAACAGTAGCAAAAAAAGGATCATAAAATCCTTTCAAGGCATTTGCTTTACTGAGGAGGAGTGACCGGATGTGGTAAAACCCAACGACCGAAAATAAACAGTATAGGTTTACCTGCTTCATCATATTGATATTTTAGTGTGAAAAATATGCTCTACAAAGTGAAATATGAATTTATACCTACCAAAACATGCAGAAATATGCCCTAACGAATAAGGCTGAAAATTTTTACTTAGTTTTCTATATTAAAATATTTAATCAAATTTTATCCCTTAAAATACCATGCTTTTGCATGAATCCGGTTGAGTTGCCCTAGTAATCATTATTAATTTATTGCAATATCTCTACAACGCACATTATGATCACTTGTTGCGTTAATGAAATGAATGCATTAAAACACCTCACGAATAAACATTATTTCTAAAAGACAACATTCAAAAATATGTTTTAACTGAATATTATTGGATCTTTCAGAAATACAAACAAATTAAAACCGAATGGCAGCACCAGCGTTGCCACTTAAATCTTAAGCAAATGTAGTACATTAGAGAAAAAAAAGTAGCATTTTCAAACAAAATGTAGTACCTGTTTTTTTTTTTGTATTGAAATTAAATAGTTATATCTTATATATAACTAGCTGACCCGGCAAACTTCGTTTCGCCCAAATTTCTTAATTTGTTAATAAATTCCGAGCATGCACCAGGCACTTGCTAATTTTTGTAATTCGACCAATTAAAATTCTTTATTCAAAAGTTATATTAAATGCAATAGAAATAAATGATGAATAGCAGTGTTGATTTTTTTCAATCAAACCGCAATGATTTTGACGTGTCGTCCAACCTTCCACTTTTTCACTAAATTGACAAACATCCATCGATTATCCTTGCAATAAATTATTTGTCATAGCGAAAGCGAGACGCACGGGAAATTGAAGTCGCACGAATGGTAAATCGTTCTTAATAAGCGAAATCTGCGGAATAAGAATGTTTGCCTTTGAATTTTCCCTACAAAATTTCAATCAACTTGGTAGCGCTGTTTTGGCGATCGGCAACAGCGCCACCTATCAGGTCGAAAAGTATCCTATCCTTCAAGCGGGAACGAAGAATATAAATCTATAAAATTTTATTGAAATCGGGTGAGTGCTTTCGGAGATCGATTACAACGCCATATACCGGGCCAAAAATCCTATCTTTTAAGTTTGCTTTAACCTGAAATACAACAATACGAACAAAACAAAAGAAGAATCATAAAAATTTACCCAGTGGTTATCGAGTTATATCATCATCATCGAGTTTCATCCCGAAAGAATCATAGGTATGAATTAAGAAGATTATTATGATTTTCCGATGATGTGAACTAAGAAATTCAGTTTTTGTTAAAAATAATAAATTAATTATTTTATATGTATTTTATCAATATAATAACTCCGATCGAAGCATCTGTTTTAAACGATATTTATTTTGTTTACATCCTCGTTGACGATATTTGCAGCACGCATTCTGTCAATGTTATGCCAACGCCATAAGGTTACATCAAAAATGTTTGAATTGTAAAAGCGCTATGGTTACATTAGATACAATTTAATATGTTGGTTTAGTATTCTTAAATTTTCTAATTTTCCGCGCAATTTTCTTAATTTTTTCTTTCATAAGATTATTTTCCTGGCAATAACAAACACAACAAAAAAAGAATTAGTGAAATCGGTCCAGCCGTTCACGCGTGATGCCGTGACCAAGGGAAATATGGATTCGTTTTTAGGCCACTTCCTCAAGATGATAGCGGAAGGAATTGAGGGCGAAAAATCGGGAATAGGTAGGAAGGTGGAAAGGTGGGAGACAAACACTTCCTTTTCTTTTTGTGCGTTACCTGAACGCAACAACAGCTTAACTCAATGCGATTCGGTCGAAGTCCATTTCTCGCTCCAGTTCCAGCTGTGGCATCCCCAATTTGCACAACAAATTGCCACTTTGTTGCGCTTTCCATCTGACATCTCCAGTTCATTATCCGATGTCACAGTGCGAATTCGATGCAAAATATCGTTGGCCATAATATCAACTTTATATAATCAAAGTATCTACTTCATTTCAAAAAGTTACTTAATGTAACGTAGTAAACATAATTTATTAGAACAAACTTTTTAGGTACATATAAATTAAAAAAAAAAAAAAAATCAAAATTGTTGACAACAACAATTTGCTTGGAAAACAATTAAAATAATTGACAACAACAATTGCTTTTAAAATTCAAAATATTTTTTTTTTTGTATTTGAAGTGTCACTACTTTATGTTATCCAGTTTCTTTTTTTTTTCAAAGTGTATTTCCCCATGAAAAAAATAAAAAATTTAGTGGTGGACCACCCTTAACATTTAGGGATATGCAAAATAGATGTTGTCCGATTCTCAACCCTAGCCCATATGCACACTAAGTTTCACGAAAATCGGTGGAGCCGTTTCGGAGGAGTTCAATTACGCACCCCGTGACACGATAATTTTATATATTAGATTGTGAACATAACTCTTATGTGGTTTTCCATTGGGACCACCTGAAATCTTTTTCAGATCTCAGATTTTACGGTGCTCATGGAGAGGCATTGAGAAGCAGAATTTTGAAAAGCAGAATTTTGAAAACAGAATTTCGAAAGCAGAATTTTGTAAAAATAATTTTGACCCTTCCAGAATTTTGACCCCAACCCGATGCCAGCTCTAAGTAGCTATTTTAGAGAAAACATCAGTTAGTTATTATATATGAGTTATTTTCTTTTATTAATATCAAAATTTAACTAATATGTTATTTATTAAACTAGGTGCGAGGTAACATATGAGTTAGAGAGTAGTTACGCGTTTTTTATTAATACGGCTGTTAGTCTTTAGCTGCAATCCTCCTATGTCTCGTATAGAGAAACGGGGCAGTTTATCCTCGGATAGTTGAAGGGTGACCGAAACAGTCTACCCCTCGTCTGTAATCCTCAGATATCTCCTTGAAGAGAGGAGATTCGAAATAACTAATGGACGATATGTCTTCGGATATATGCGCCGGGTAACCGAAACAATGTGCCCTTCGCTTATAATCCTTTAACATTTCGTCATAATGGCGCAAACCGTATGCGCCATCGGTGATTAGTAGATCGGCCCTTTCGGCTTGTACCTTACTTGAAGTTTAGTAATGGCTGGTCAAGGAGGAAGTGACCAGTCGACAGTATGCCTTCGGATGGGCGGGTGGTGACCGTATCGGTTAGACCATCGCCTGTGTCCTCTGGTAACTTATCAAATTGGGCGGATGTAGCAAAATGCGCAGTATTAGTAGCGATTGCTGCAATCAGCCTACAAGGCATATTGCGGGGTAGGTACAACAACTTGGTCAACAGGTGAGTTTGACCGAGTGACAGTTTTTTTTGGACATACGAAGGGTGACCGAAACAGTCCACCCCACGATTGTAATCCACAAACAGCCCGTCTAGGTGCGAGTGGAGCGAGAAGTAGTCGATAGGACCAACTGCTGACGCTGAGTATATGCGGAGGATCATTGGAGCCATTTGGTCTTTGTAATGTATTTGCTGATACAGCGTATGTCTGTACGAGACAAGTCACTGAAGTCATTGAAGAAGTAGTCTCCTAAGTTGAAGAACGGTTTCTTCCTCCTCCTCATCCATGCAGCTCCTGCAAAAGTCATTGTAGGGTGTGGCCAACCTACGAGCCTGCCTACCTATCAAACAGTTTCCTGTTAATCCCCCTACTACGGAGCTGATTTTGTTTCTACCAATAATTAGTATTTAGCATTCCTTTAATCTTCCGTGTGAGGAAAACCAGTCAGTCCAAATTATACACCAAGTTCGAGACAAGACTACTGATTTATATGTGGCTTAAAAAGCAGAAAATGATATAAGAAAATAAATCCTCCACAAATGCTGTATCGCTGATCTTTTTTACTATCCAAAATTTAGGAAACGTCAATTAATTGCATTCTGCGGGTCAGCGCTTTTCATTTTCAATGCCAAGCAAGACGAGGAATGAAAAAAAAACTTGCTTTCCCTCCTATATATCCTATATACATATCTACTTATTAGTGGATCAATTTAGGTTCACTTTTCACCCAAAACAAAAGCCATTCTTAATGCCACCACATTTAACCTGGATAATTTTCCTCCATTAAAATGTTCATAAGACACAAAACAAAAAAGCCAGAGAAATCTACTACGAGAGATATGGTCGACAAATTCTTCACAGATGTATAGCGGTTTTTTGTTTTAAGTTGATGACGGTCCTCCTATTTCGGTTGGATCTCACCCATAAGCCATGAGCCAAAACAATAGTGGTGTGGCTTTCGGTTGGGATTGTGATTCTGCGAAAGAAGTTGAAAACTCCACAAAGTTCCAGACACATGGAAGCGAAGTTGGAACGCTTGGCTTTTGTTGTTGATTTTCGTCGAGGTGTGACGACAAAATAAACAAAACACAAAAAAGTTCGCTAAATAATTTACTTGGAACAGAATCACAAGCCCGCAACGACGAGAAGGTGACGTTGAACTTGACTGTATCGGCGGATAGATGGCCGGACATGGATGGTTGATCGAATGAATAAAGTTGGTTGGTGGTGCTATACTTCTGTTGGATGCGCACGAGAGTGGTAAATGTGGGCTAAGGTGATATGGAATTGAGGATGGAATCGAATGTTTTAATCATCCACGCTGTATAGTATGTAAGCGTAAGGTGTTGGCCAACTGAAGCACTCAACGACGACCTGTGGCCAAACGCATGTTTTTTTTTTTTGGAAAATAGGATGGTGTTATCTGGAACTGGTGGCTATGGTTTGTTGCACTTGTGTGACTTGTGGTGCATACCTGCCCTGGGGCTAGGCGCTCTTTCAAGGTTTCGTAGAGTAAATATATAGTCAAGTGTCGTAATCAACTGTCAAACCTCTATAACAGCTTGTTGCTGGTACCTATACTACCTAATGAGAGTGTTATGATAGTATGTTGCACGCGTAGATAGTTCTGGATGTTATTTAAGTAGAGCTACATAAAAATGAATGTTTTGAATGATGTTAGTTCTTTATGCGTTCTTATATACGACTGATTCGATATTGGTAAAACTCAGTGAGTTTTTGTGCAGGTTTCCGACTTAACGTGGACGGGATTGTGTAACGGAGCCTCCCTTACAAAAAAATCGCTTAAACTAGGTACTTCCACTATTTAATTTAATAACATTTAAGACAGCTTTTGCTGTGTCATTAAATAAATAGATATATTTCCTGTTGGCAGCAATTTGAAAAATGTGGGCTATATTTTGCAAGAGATCATGACACCTTTATATGACAAAAAACATTTAAAACGCTAATATTTGGCACGTAAAGGTAAAGTTAAACAATATTTTTGAGTTCTTAGTGAAATTTTCTAATGTTTGTTGTACAAGAAATGATTTCGCTCTCAAATTGTAGAAGTTTACTTTCAATCTACATATAAATAAAACAAAGTTGCATCCGTCAGACCGCCCATAACTCGAGAACGGATCGTCCGATTTGAGATATATTTACTTTATTGTGTTTGTCTACGCCTAAGGAAGGTTCATAAAGTTGGAACATTTTAAAAGGAAATTGGAATATTTAAAAAAAAAATAAAATTTAAAATTCTATACATTGGAATTTTATGTTTTTTTTATTTTGATCGCAATATACAGTGAGATTGTATCTGTCCAAAATTCTACAGGAACTTAATTATTTAGTAGATTTTCTTTACGGAAACAATTAGCTTGTTAAATATAGATTTGTATTATCGAACAGCATCTGAGGAAATAAAGCACTCGAAACTGGGGCCGTTCATGTATCAAGTTCAGTATGTCTGACAGCTGCCTAACTTGAAGAGTCTCAGTTTTAATTCACCTAGATCGAACACTTGAACAAAGTTTTTCTAGTTGATGTCTATGGAGGGGTTGCCGACCAATCTGGTCAACAATTTCGTGACTGAGTACCTACTAAGTTGACAGTTCGTATATGTGGGTGACGTAGACAAAATGGCATTACCGACTAACGTTTTTTTGAATCTGTCCACTGCTATAGAAATTATTGTTGATTCAACGACCACTACAGGCAGGTACGTTAACCAATAATCAGTAAACTTTGTTTTAACGAAAACAAAACGTAATTTAATGTAAAAAATCGTTCATCCAATGAAAGTCGGACATAGACTAATGAACGATATTCGTTGAATCTATTTGAATCAAATGAAAAATAATTATGAAAAATTTGCGTTGATCATTGAATATAATTTTGTCAATCAATGAAAGAAAATCGTTAACTGAACGAATAAATGGTTAATCAACGAAAAATGTTCTGTATGAACAAAAAATATTAATTTATGAACGGATTTCGTTAGTTCTATGAAAAATACGTTATCTAATTAATTAAAAGCTTCATTAATATATGAATTCCTATTCGTTGAGCCAATGAACGTTTTCATCGTCTGAATTTTAATTAAAAATTCGTTGGGACAACCAATTATTTCGTTGCATTTACCAGAGACAATACTGAGACCCCCAACTCACAATCCTCTTGCCGCTGGCCCCCTCAGTGGGGGGCCATTTTTCTTTCCTATCGGTGTTCTGTCAATTTAGAATCGGTGTGACATGTAAAAACATACAAAAAATATAAAATCAATGCTGCCAACCGCTACCAACCATGGGGGAATGTGATAGAGTTCGGGAATACGACATTTTAAGATAGATAACTGAATGCTATTAATTTTTTTTTTATAATAAACACGCGCTAAAGAGGTTGTGACTACTCTTATGGTGTAGTTTGAAGTACACAGCGAGGGCGTTGATTATTATAAATTTTCAAAAGTCCATTAATATAATTGGTTTGTTTAATAATACTATATATAAAACAAAAATGAGTTGTTTTATATACTAGAAACATATTAGGACAAACATTGTTGTGTTTTTTCCGCTTTTTAATATCATTAACTTCGATTTCACGAGTAAATTTTTCTTAAATAACTAAAGAAAAATTGCTCAAAATGTTTTTATTTTCCTAGTATCAATACTAGCGCACTAAATTGTATACTCTCCGTACAAGTATTGCTTGTATGTAAGGTAACGGGAAATCGGCCGAAGTTGGGGGTCTCAGTATTGTTTCTGGTATTTACGTATGTTTTTGGTTCAGTGTACATTTTTTCTTCAGTCACTTTGCTTTTGGTTTGATTCGACGTTCTTCTAGTTGCCGATCGTCGTATAGGTGAAATGCCTAATACCCTTTTCACACCGCAGCGAAAACCGTGTTTTCGTCGAAATCTCGAAATTGCATTCACACCGAACAATTCGTTTGACGTTTCAATCAGCTGTGAGACACTAGTCGTGAAACTTTTGTGTAAACTATTTTGTTTGCAAATTTTGATCGCATTAATTAGCAAATAAAATGAATTCAGAACATTTAAAAACAATATTAGCGCATCAATTTAGTGTGGAAAATGATTTTAGTTGTGAGTTGTGCCATTTGTTCGGTCAGCTGCTCTGCTGAATGTTGCAAAAGGTGTGTTTGTTTCAACAACGCAACGATTGGATTGTTTTAGTGGAAAACGACTCGTTTTGAAAAACGAGTTTCTAGGTTTTCGGCGCGGTGTGAATAGCATATAAAGCACATGTGCAGAAATTCTGGACACAGCGCAGAATGCAGTGCTGCAAGTGACAGATGTGCAGAAAATTGTTTGACATGCATTACATCGACTAATATAGCTACTGGCATTCGACGACTAAGCAGCTAAAGTGTTTTCAACCAAAAGAAAAACAAGCACGATCAGCAAATAGTGTCAAAAGCCGTTGATGCCAATTACTTGAAATTGCAATTTATTTTCTTTTGTGTTGTGGTACGCATGCATTTTTGCGGCAATTGAAAAATAGAGACATATTGCAGTGCTAAAGTGAATGCAGAACTTAAGTGTGCTTTTATTCATATAAAAATGTGTATTCTAATCATGCTGCGCAGTGTTTTGGGAAAAAGACGCTGAAAATGCTTAATAACTATTGTCAAATGAAATGTGTACTTCTTTCTTCGTATTAAGACACACTTCGAAAGGCTTGTGTGTGTATTAAATTTCAGAAACACACCGAAAAACAGTTTTGCTTGTCAGATCCGTTTTGTTCCATACGGTGTGGAAGCTCCCTAACGTCTAGTGAATCTAGAGAATCTATCGTCTAACTATGGGCAAGGCCACAATCTGAAATGTCTATTTGGATCTGCTTAATCTCAAGCACATGCTCATAAAAACCGAATAGGGTATTAAGCTCCGTCGTTGCAGTAAGTGTCAGCCACTCAATCAGTTGTCCACCCGCCGCTAGGCCACCGCTCGCTCTGTAGTAGATTTCTAGATCCATGAATAAACCCTTTACCCTTTGATTCAATTTTAGCAAAATTCTGTATAAAAATTACTAGGTTCCAGAGTACAGCACAAATGTACATTATTTTCACATTAATGATTTTGTACAACATTTCACTTCCAAAAAACTGAGAGTGGCTCAACTCGTATTAATGAAATTATCTTGTGATTTATCATAAACCACAATTGTGGGATGCATCAATGTAGTCCCGCAAGCAATCCATTGTGCAGACATTATTATATAACCGCAACAATAAGAGAAAAATGCAATTAAAACAAATGTTGATACGACATACACAATACACATAGTGCGCTTGTTCACTCACGTATGCAGTATGCACTGAGTATCTGAGTTACTGTATAACTGACTCCACCCGTGTTATAAGAGCTGAAAGGCAGTGTAAAAATTCAGCCGAATTATTTAATGTGCAACGACAGATGCACACTCCGCGATCTGGCTGCGATTTTCTTTACTTACCTCAAAGCCAAGCGCAGGTTTTAATGTAATCAAAATAATAACAACTCAACTAGAGTCTCTAATTAAAAGGGAAAGCGTTGAAGGTGAAAAGTAATTTAGCGCATTGCATATGCGGGGATTAGTGCGGCTACAGAGCTCGAAGCTTATTGGGGTGGACGAGCGCGAACCAAAAGAGATCAACACGCGAGAAGCAAAATCAATTTTCTTGAAATAGTACTTTTTACTTCTAACACTATACCATTAATGGTTCTGAATATCCTATTTATTAACTTCTGATGCAGAACTGTTTTGCATTGCTTTGCATGCTAACGAGGTGTAGTCATGCGATGGTTGCAATTTTTCAGCCACTTTATGATTTGGTGAAGTAATGAGGCGAATTTTTCAATGCCTATACTGCGTTTTGGATAACTAGACTCAACAAAAGTTGAGTCAAAAATAATTTAATAATTTGTTACCCTATTTAAGTAAATGTTACCCTATAAAACATAGAACTGTTTCTATTGGGTTTATTTTATTGAACACCTGTCTCAGCAATACAAAGTAAAGCAAGCTCGTGCTCAATAAAACAATTCAGAGTGACAATTGTGATAAAGTGGTACAAATAAAAGTAGATAAATATAGATGGCGCAACGGTTTCGTGTACCCTAGGCCTAGCTTCTCACAAACCATTCGTTTTGTATGAGTTTTTAATTTTGGGGACCTCCAATTTCTATGCCGACTATGCCGGCGACTAATTGACAAGCACTTTCGTGACATCTGTGCTCTTTGATGTTATGTAGGGATTCGCGAGAGGTGGAAAAAACCTTAAGATGGTTGATTTTCTTAAGCAATGTGCTTCTTTCAATATTTACCACAACGGTCATAAGATGAGGCATCAGTATCCTGAACACTGCGTATAAGATCATGTCTGCTGTACTGTGTGAACGCCTGAAACCTTTCGTCAACGATCTGATAGGTCCCTATCAGTGCGGTTTTAGCCCCGGTAAGTCCACGACCGATCAAATATTCACACTACGGCAGATCCTGGAGAAAACCCAAGAAGTCCAGATCGATACTCACCACCTTTTTATCGATTTTAAGGCCGCATATGACAGCGTTTATAGAGACGAGCTATACAGAGCCATGTCTAGTTTTGGCATCCCTGCCAAACTTGTCAGTTTGTGCAGAATGACGATGGAGAACGCTCGCTGCTCCGTAAAGGTCGGAAACAATCTCACCGAGACCTTTGATGTCAAAAAAGGATTTAGACAAGGTGACGCGCTGTCATGTGACTTCTTCAACATCATTCTTGAGAAGATTGTGCGAAACTCACAAGCCAACACCAGAGGCACAATTTTCCATAAGTCAGTGCAACTGCTTGCATACGCTGACGACATTGACATTGTTGGCAGAACACAGCGAGCTGTCACTGGTGCGTTTGCAAGTATTAGTACAGAAGCGGCAAAAATGGGTTTGATGGTGAATGAGGGCAAAACGAAATATATGCTGTCAACAAGAAGGGACACACAACATCGACGAATCGGGCAGAACGTCACGATAGACAGCTATAACTTTGAGGTAGTTAGGGACTTTGTCTACCTCGGCTCCGCTATAAACTCTGATAATGACATCACATCAGAAATCAAGCGAAGAATCACACTTGCCAACCGCTGCTGCTTTGGCCTAAGACGGCAATTGTTTAGTAAGGCCTTGTCAAGAAGCACCAAGGAGATTCTATATAAGACTCTCATCATCCCTGTCCTGCTCTATGGCGCAGAAGCATGGACCCTAGCAAAAACGGATGAGGATCTTCTTGGTCGCTTCGAACGCAAAATTCTTCGAGTGATTTTTGGTCCCGTTTGAGTTGACGGGATTTGGAGGAGAAGATTTAACAGCGAACTCTACGAGCTGTACAGCGACATCGACCTGGTCAGAAAAGTACGCATTAGTCGTCTAAGATGGTTAGGACATGTAGAGCGAATGGACACCAACGCTCCGGCCCGGAGAGTCTTCGATTCCAACCCGGAGGGACAACGCAGTAGAGGAAAACCTCGCCTAAGGTGGCGCGCTCAAGTGGAAGGGGACCTCAACCAACTTGGTGTGCGCAACTGGAGGCAGTTAGCCAAAGATCGCGCTAACTGGAGAGGCGTATTGGTTGAGGACTGTAGCGCCACCTTAAGTAAAGTAAGGTCATAAGATGAATTAACATGTAATTTTGGTTTTTCCGGGGATCGAGCCTGAGACACCTCGCTCAGTAGTCCAGCACGCTAACCATCAATGCACCCACAATAAAGTGTTATAAGCTGTTATAATGGTTATATGTCTCTATTTTCAGCTTGATTCAAAGTTGACTTAGTATACCCGCTGACAGAAAGTGAATGACGGCGCTGAAAGCAAGGTCCGCAAACAGATACCCAGAAAAGGCGTCATCAACTCCATAGAGGTCGTATATACGTATTATCCCCATCTCAGAATGGACTTAAAAGTGGCAGATAAGATTAAATGATCTAAAGTCTGTCCATATTAATTTTACGTATAAAAACGTACCACACATTCCAGTGTACATAGACAAAAATGTAGTGGAATACTCAAATACAGCCAAATATCTAGGCATGATTCTAGAATCTAGACGCTAAACTGCGTTGGAAAACGCATGTTAAGAAAAAGAAAGACGAGTTGAACATGCGATACGGTAAAATGTATTGGCTTATTGGGAGGAGATACTCATCCCTGTCCAACTACAATTAGCTATTCCTTTACAAGCAAGTTCTAAAACCAAATTCAAATCTTTCAAAATAAAGTACTAGGGAACATAGTAAATGCACCTTGGTACATACGCAACGCTGATCTACATCGTTTCGAAATGGTTGAAGATGAAGTTGAAAAAGTTGCTCAAAGGCACAGAAGTAAAAGAGAGGAGAGGAGATTAAGGCGGTTAAGACTACCTTTTGATCTATAAGAGTTAGCTTAGGCCAAGAAATTGTTTTCAAACAATAAAGTTTAGAGATCCGTCAAGCGACGGATTTTTCTCTTCAATTTTTCAATTTACATAGGTACCTACATCAAAAATAAAATTCTGATTAGTCGTACGACTATGCGCAATGGTATTCAGGAGTTAAATTCCATCACTATTGCAGAAGCATCCCTCGCGAACTAGCTCTGCAATGTCTTTCGATGATTTTTTACTTCCAGCGAATTCCCAAAAAAAAAAAAAATCTACTTAAGATAAATACTTACCAGAGACAATACTGAGACCCCCAACTCACAGTCCTCTTGCCGCTGGCCCCCTCCGTTTTTTTTTTTTCAAATTCGCCATTTTGTTTTCCTATCGGTCTGTCAATTAAGAATCCGTGTGACATGCGAAAACATACAAAAAATATAAAATCAATGCTGCCAATCGCTACCAACCATGGGGGAATACGATAGAGTTCGGGAATACGACATTTTAAGATAACTGAATGCTATTGGTTGATTATTTTAAATTTTCAAAAGTCGGTTAATATAATTTGTTTGGTTAATAATACTATCAAAATGAGTTGTATTATATACTAGAAAGCTGAATTTACATGTGATCACTCCCATTTAAACGTGTGGGTTCTTTTTCCACTGCATGCAAAATTCTGCACATGTGTTTTGGGCATTAATCGATGACTATAATCAACGGCTAACTACACATAAAATTAAATTATTATAGAACTCAACAGAAATTTCACTTAACTTTCTCTGTTCACCACAGCCTTCCTCTGGTGTTGTGCCTTAAACATTTTTTTTTTTTTTTTTTTGTATTCTTATGCAATCCAATGGTTGATGGTTTCCCTCATAGATCTTGCTTTGTGTCTAATTTATTACACGGTGGCCAGAAAAAAAAAAAAAACACCTCGAGTGTCCCAATAACTTTAAACAATTTGTTCACTGGACTGCACACGAATAGTATTCGCGTACCTATGTACTTTCAAGTAAAACTAATGTTTCGCAATGGCTCGCGGTCAGTTTAATTTGCTTCAAGGTGCATGCTTCACAATTAATTCCGAGTTTAATGTTCTTCTACCAATGGAATTTGTTTTGTAATCATATATTTTACCCAAATGCGTCCATATTACACTTGACTTGGTTGCTTCTGTCAGCGATAGATTTTAAATTCGATATTATGTACATAGATATCCACAATGTTTATATTTTTATTTGTATTTTTTATGTCTGACTTGTGAATATAAGAATTCAACAAATGTAGAGATTTTGAGTTTTTATTTAAAAATCAAACCTTAGTTCTTAGTAGCAACCCTTAAATGTCATTTAAGAAATTAAAAAAAAAATTGTTTTTATAGTACCTGTATAATTCACTTACCTATATATATATATAATTTTTTTAGGAATAAGGACCACCCAATGCATATATTTACTAATGTTAATGAAGGTTTGCTGGGCATTTTATTTCGCAATGAAAAGACAGTTGACAGTTTGAAGTAAGTTGGTACACGACTGAGCACAATTTTTCAATGGGGACGTTCGGATACCTAGTTTATGTAAAACGTCAACTAGATTCGTCGTGACTAGGAATCCGAACGCGTTGACTTAGCAACTTGAATTGTTTTTGTATTCTCGCGGTCAGCGTTACCTTTTTTTGATTTTGCAGTTTATTATTCGGAAAAGACCCCTCATAACTTTTTCAAAAATTCTTATTTTCAAATTAGTACATTTAAAATGTAACACGATTGCCTATCACAACACTATTACACTGTTGTGCGAACTATTGATTGGTAAATATCGTGCGAAAATTGGAAATTTGCAGAGTAGTCTTAGAAATGGCACCTTTTCCTCTCACCGGCCCTTTTTTCTGCAACGGCCACTCTGTTTATTTTAAATCTGACTCTTCGAAATGCCAACTGAGTATGCAAGCAGGTTTTTCTTGACTAGATTTGTCGACTTCCCCTCCATAAACGTCAACTGCAAAAAGTAATCACGTAACCACTCTGGGCCAATCAAAACTGAAATACATCTAGTCAGACAGCTGTCAGACTTACTAAACTATGAATCCGAACGTCCCCAATCTTAATGAAAGAATGTTTTCTCCCAGACTTTGAAGAGTGTTTTCCCCTTTTTTATCTTGAACATCTTTAGTTTTCCCCTAAATTCCAAAAAAAGGCTTAAAAAAAAAATATCACATTCAAATATACCTACTTATTATACAATTCCTTTTCTGCATTCAGATGCACAAGAAATCCTACGTATTCATTATTGAATTTTTGTTTTTAACATTTTTTTATGTTTCACAGAGATTTTTTAAAACTTGTCCCTTCTTTTCCCTTTGTCATTCAAAAAGAGCCCAAATTGGCACACCCTCAATTTAGGACCCACTGGAAGTATGTAGTTTTTGTGAATCAGTTGTGGGTTAGCAAACAACTTACACAAACTTTTGGTTGTCAGTCACTAGACCAAAATCCCACTATGTTGCCAAAATACTGAACTTACATGTTACATCTAATAACAAACACAACAACAACAAAATTAATTATGGTTGTTGGGCTTTAACTTATGTACCTTGACTTGCAACTTATAACAGTCCCTGTAACATAGCGGAATCGAGATACAATTTAGGGAACATTTTTAACGTTTTCATTGGGGATCGGACTATCGAATACCTATTGTTTATGTAAAACATCAACTAGATTTGTCGGGACTGGTATCCTCCGAACACGTTGACAAGGCAACTTGAATTGTTTTTGTATGTTCGGGGTCAGCGTTACCTTTTTTATTCGGAGAGGTGCTTGACAAATTTTTCAAAAATTATTATTTTAAATTTAAAATGTAACATCGTGCGAATATTCTAAATTTGCAGAGTAGCTTTAGAAATGGCACCTTTTTCTCTCTTACTTACTTACTTAAGGTGGCGCTACGGGCCGGGGTGGACCTGGTCCTCAACCAACAAGCGTCTCCAGCCAGTGCGATCTTTAGCTAGCTGTCTCCAGTTTCGCAAGCTAATGTCGTTTTCCATTGGGACCACCAGGAATTTTTTTCAGATCTCAGATTTTACGCTGCTCATGGAACGCGAAAGGAAATTGATCTGCTTTTGTAAATGGATTAGTGCGTTAATTGACAACAATATCAGCTGTTCAAAAAATATCGTTTTTGGCAAAATCACAAATGGATATCGACCTGAAAAATATTTCGCCTGTTGTAGATACAAATGAAGTGTTATTTGTGATTTGTAATCTTGAGATGACGAGGGAGACAATTAATATAATAATTCCCTCAAAATTATATCCATGGATATTTGTGGATTTTGTTATTTTGGTTTTACCGAAACCTTGTGCATTTGTCTTGAAAGCAAACTTCACAAAAAGACGTAAAACAGCTGTGCAAGTTATATGTGTGTAGATCTGAAAAAATAATCGAGATCTGCAAAAAGTGATCAGAATCGAAAAAAAAGATTGATTTTTCTGCCCAATGGAACGTGAAAAGTGATTTAGATCAAAAAAAGATTGATTTTTGGTCCCAATGGAAAACGACATAAGTGGCAGCGGTCACTCTGTTTATTTAACTCTCCGAAATGTCAGCTGGGTAACTTTCTTGACTAGATTTGTCGACTTCGTCTCCATAAACGTCAACTGCAAAAACTATACACGTGATCACTCTTGGCCAATAAAACTGAAATCTATCTAGTTCTAGACGGTGAGCTGTCAGATTAACTAAACTAGGAATGCCAACGTCCCCATTGTTTCGGCGGAAGACATTTTGAACACGCATTTAATACAAATGTAACAGCGTGTCCTTATTGAAAAAGCACAATGGTCTAGAAAGCGCACATTTAAGTTAATCATTTTGAGTTACTTTTTGCTGTACTTATACCTATACATTCAAGTTTCGCAATGTCATATTCTTATTTCTTTAAAACCCTGACAAAACATTAACGAGGTTGCTATAATGTTCAAGGCCAGAGACAAGTAGGTATAGGTAGCTACGAGTATGTAAAAGTGCTAGTAAATTGTAAAGTAAACTTAACTTAACATGTTTTTCTTTTAAATAATATTTGACATAAAGCAATATTATTTGCATTACACTTTCACGTTCTTGAAGTAAACCCACGTTTTTTTCACATACTGCACTTATCAGATTACAATACTTTCAAGTACGGAAATGAATTGTTGGTAAACTAAAAACATCACGAACATTTAGCGACTGAGTTGAACAGTTCCGTATGCACCGTCGTCATTATTACAAAAGTATACGAGTAGTTCTGCAAATACGTTGGTATATGAGCAATACCTAAACAAAGATACTAGAAAATGATTTTTTATTTTAAAATGACTTGTCCCATTCGCTTACTACCAGGTGCGTTTATCGTCAGTCGTTATAGGGGCTGTTTAAAATACAAAAACTAAATGTAAACATTTACCCTTCATATTTTCTAAAACGCTAGAGAGTGACATTCTAAACATCCGGACCAGTCAACGAAACATACAAAAGTTTCTTAATAAAGAATCCTGGTATAAATAAAACGTAGCAATTGCTTTCACTCAAACGAAGATTTGGTTACGAAATGTAAAAGTCGAAGAAATTGCTACGTTTCGTGTAAATAAAAACTGGGGTCGATTCTGTAAGGCGAAACGATCAAACGTTTTCGTGCGCACGAATGGTTTGCCCTATGATACACATGCAAATTTCTTCGTGCACACGAAAACGTTTGAACGTTTCACCTCACAGAATCTGGCCCCAGAATGGAGCTAACACTAACTTTTGACATGTTCAAAAAGCGGCGCCACTTACTTTTTACTCAAATCCGTATGAATAAAACGTAGCAATTGCTACGAAATTCCAAGTCTGCTATCAGGTACATAGCTCAGGCTTTTTGCTAAATATTTTGTATGCACATTTTTAACATAAAACAATCTAAGTATTGCGAATTTTCGATATTTTTTTTTTATAAATAAGAAAATTAAATTCTGTTTGTACAGAAAAACCAAAAAAAATCCTATGAATAAATTATGAAAATGTTTAGAAATGATCATTTCTAAGGTATATAGGAGGTCGGGGCTTTAAGGTTAACAGTTCAAAAACCTCTCGGTAATTCATAGTTCTTCTCTATCCAATTGGCTGGACGGTCAACAGATATTTCCAACAAGCCTACAAGAAATAACTTAACTTGTTACAACTCAACAACCTATTTGGCAAACAAATATCATATTTCCAGAGGTGCAATTGCAGTAATAGATTGCATTTATATTTCTG
Organism: Cheilosia urbana; assembly: GCA_946477585.1. NCBI lineage: Eukaryota > Metazoa > Arthropoda > Insecta > Diptera > Syrphidae > Cheilosia > Cheilosia urbana. Next base: position 123,871,373 of record OX297853.1, read on the forward strand.
AATTTAATTTTTTTAATTTCAATTTCCACAAAAGTCGTTAGAATCAATCTCAAGGAATTTCAAAATTCAAATTTACTGGTCTGGTTTGACAGGAACTGCAAGGTAAGTACACGTACATCGTACAGCGAAGAAAATGCTATGTTTGAATTTCCGAACTTACTTTAGCAAAGTAGGTTTTATTCACACCAATTCAAAGCAATTACTAAGGGCTTTTACTTTGCTACAACCTGTTGCTCATAGCAAAAGCCAGTTTCTATTCAAACGACCCATTGTCCACTATCCTGATCAACCAATCAACCAGCCAAGCTTGTTATAAAGGTTGTCTGTAATCCTCCCAAAAAATTAGGTACCTACTTTGCACATTAGTTTTCCTTCAAAGATCTTACAATGTTTTTGAATTTCGGCGAATAATTTCTGCCAAGCATTCTGGTATTCAATGCCGCCCACATTTTGTAAAGTGCCTGGTATGGATAGGTAGTATATTAAATCTTTTTTTTTTATGTAAGGGCAAACGCTTTGAACCCTTACAGCGCGTCTCCGCGAGACTTAATTTCAGTCAACAAGACTTCAGTCATGACAACAATATGTCTCGTGTAGACCGCGATTTTGTGGACATGGCAAAAATCCAGACTTTTCAGTCTGACTTTTGTTACTGACATCTCTGCTAACTGAAATTTGACATTTGAAGTCTAGAGACCAGCGTTTGACAGCAAAAAATAATTTTGTTTTGGTATTTCTCGGGAATACAAGTGCGCGGATTCAGTTATGGTTGATTTTTTACTTTCGCAGTGATACTTTAAATTTAAAAGATATGCATATTTATGAATATATTTTCTAAAATATAACAATTGCCTTGTTAAATTTTTGTTCAGATTTGCTTCAATGCAAGGGCGTTTGGGTTGGACAACAACTTATGGAGGTTGTTTACGTTTTCATGGAATTTTCCAACTGCATTCCATAGGGTGGATCTATTTCTGTTAATTATTTATGTACAAATGTTTGGAAATCGATCTGAGTGTCGAAGGCTACGCATATTGCAATCGCACGATTGCTATGTTGGATTAGACACACGAAAAGAAGCGAGTGCCACCTTCACTTGTTTCTTCGTTGACGAAATCTTGTGAAATGAAAAGTCATAACACAATTTACCCAACCAAAGCAATGCAAATATGGCGGACAAGAGGTCTGATTTGAAAGTCTGACATAATTCAGATTCGTGGAAACGCGATGTTAAGAAAGCACCCCAATGAAAATTGAATAACATTTTTTAAAGACTCAAAAAAAAAACACATTTCTGATTTATTTGTACTTTTAATTAACTCTTGAGTGGTTGTAACAAAGTGACATTTTTAGTTGTGACGTTATATCTAGCAGCCTATAGAAATATGCAATTTTATTGGTGGCGGGTGGACTGCTTACTTTTTCTGTAGATCTCTTTTCTGTGTCCTGATTTGACTAAACTGTTTGAATTTATAGTATACACGAAGAAAACGCCACATTATTGGGGAAATTTCAAACACAATTTTTTTTTTTTGCTAGAATTTTCTTTCATTTTCTGCGCTTCCTCTTCATTGACTACAAAATATTTATCTACTCAGTCGACAGTAGCAAGTGCGCTTCAGAAATCACTGCTATCATCTTTGAACGTGTACCTACAATCGGAATCATTTATTTGGTATTGGATTGGGCTTCTTCAAATTCGCTCTCATTGTCAGATTTCAGATTTCCTGTGTCTAATCGAATATAAGCTCGTCATTTGCTCTTTTTTGTGTTGATATTCGTGCGATTCGAATATGGTTAAAGTTTGTACTAAAAAATCGAATCGTCCGCCCAGAATTGAATTTTTGACTAAAATTATTTGGAGTTTTCACTATTCCACTTGAAATTAATTTTGTTGATCCAAAATATCTTTTGACAAATACGATCTCACTGTACTACATCAAAATTAAAAAAAAAAATTAAACTTTAATGTAGGTAGGTATGGGAAATTAATTTTCAAGAACAATTTCCCCTTAAAATGTTCCAATTTGAACCTTCCTTAGGCGTAGACAAATACAACATAGAGAAGATAGCTCAAATCGGACGATTTGTTCTCGAGTTATGGGCGGTCTTACGGATGCAACTTTGTTTTAGATATTATACCCAAATTCGTTAATGTACCTAATGAAAATAATAATTCCGAGCATGCACAATGCCCTTGCTTTACTTACTTACTTACTTACTTTAGGTGGCGTTACAGTCCGTGGTGGACCTGGGCCTCAACCGATACGCCTCTCCAGTTAGCGCGATCTTTGGCTAACTGCTTCCAATTGCGCACTCCAAGTTGGTTGAGGTCCCTTCCACTTCCTCTACTGCGTTGTCCCTCCGGGTTAGAATCGAAGACTCTTCGGGCCGGAGCGTTGGTGTCCATTCGCTCTACATGTCCCAGCCATCTTAGACGACTGATGCGTACTTTTCTGACTAGGTCGATGTCGCTGTACAGCTCGTAGAGTTCGCTGTTAAATCTTTTCCTCCAAAGCCCGTCAACGCAAACGGGACCAAAAATCACTCGAAGAATTTTGCGTTCGAAACGACCAAGGAGATCTTCATCCGCCTTTGATAGCGCCCATGCTTCTGCACCATAAAGCAGGACTGGGATGATGAGGGTCTTATACAGAGTTTCCTTAGTATTTCTCGACAAGGCCTTACTTATCAGTTGCCGTCTTAGGCGAAAGAAACAGCGGTTGGCAAGTGTGATTCTTCGTTTGATTTCTGATGTGATGTCGTTATCAGAGTTTATAGCGGAGCCGAGGTAGACAAAGTCCCTAACTACCTCAAAGTTATAGCTGTCTATCGTGACGTTCTGCCCGATTCGTCCCCTTGCTGCTTTATGTAATTCGGTCAATTCAAAATCTTTAATCAAAAGTTTGATTTGTCGATTTGTTTTAATCAAACCGCAATGATTGACGTGTCGGCCAACCTTCCTTTTTTTCACTAAATTAATGAGAAACTTGGTATTTGAGGATTGATGTAACAAATTCACAAATATCCAGCGATTATCCTTGCGACAAATTATTTGACATAGTGAAAGCGAGACAAACGGGAAATTCAAGACGCTAAATTACGAATGACAAATCGTTCTGAATAAGCGCAGTCCGCGGAATGAGAATGTTTGCCTTTGAATTTTCCCTTCAAAACCGTCGATTTCATGACATTTGAGATCCTTCACCATCAAATCAAACGCGTTCCGTTAAAAAGTTTCGGTGCATCGAGGCTGCCCGATAAGCCCGGAAATGTTTTGTTTTCACGACCAAAAGTAGCATATGTCCTTCCTTGGGCCCATGCTAATTTAAACAAAAAATCATAAAAATCAAACGATTCCTTCCCGAGCTATGAGTGCACATACGGACGTCAGTCAGTCTCAGTCTTCAGCAAAGTGCTTTATTTGGACAATGTCCATTAATAATTTTAAAAGTGCCACAACCCGTTTTCCTATCCCGCTTATGTTTTAAAAGTACCACCTATAGGTTCCAAAACCATCCTATCTTTTAAACCGGAAGCAACCATACCCATCCACAAATTTCAATCAGCTCGGTAGAGCTGTTTCGAAGATCGGCAACAGCGCCACCTATCAAGTCCAAAAAGTTCCTATCCATCAAGCGGGAACGAAGAATATACATCTACAAAATTTCATTTAAATCGGTTGTGCGGTTTCCGAGATCGACAACACCGCCGCCTATCGGGTCCAAAATCCTATATTTTAAGACTGCCTAAACCTGAGATACACCAATACGAACAAAACAAAAGAAGAATCATAAAAATTGGCCCAGTGGTTATCGAATTATATCGTCATCGAGTGTCACCCCGAAAGAATTGTAGATATACCTATAAAAAAAGATTACTAGGTATTAAAAAAAATTGAATTGAACTGAAAAACGAAATATACGCCTAAAACCCCACAAGGTGAGGATTTTCCGACATTTTTTCCTAATTCATTCCTAAACTATCCCTGATTCAAGACGAACAAAACAAATATCATTCAAATCGGTCGAGCCTTTCTGGTGCCTTTACCCGATTAACTCACAGCAATTGATTTATATATATGGCTTTCTTTGCTGTTGAAAAAATTCACGAAAATCTTAACAAACTCATCAATAGTTGTCAAACTCAAACGCACTTGTATTGGTAAATCTGAGAAAAAATCAAGATTCGCAAAATTGCTCTGAAATCTGAAAGAGATTTCTTTTTTTTTGTACCAAACGAACATGAAAAGTGCTCCGAGAGCAAAAAACAAAAAGTACTTGAAGACTATTTCTCTTTTTGTTTGTTGTTTTTAATTATTTTTTCATTGATTTCATTTTTTACTTTAGATTTTTGTACATAATGCTATAATTACATTTATAAAATCAAATTCACCAGCACTCGCTCGTTGTTTTGCATCAACAACAACAACCGGCCTATATCATCCAGGTGGGTTGTATTCTTATTTCCCATTTTAAAACTACACAAAAAACAATTTCTATTTAAAAAAAAACATGCTTTTTTGGAAGATCAATTTCAATATCAGTTGGAATTTAAACATTAACTACATTTTTAAGAAAAACTCCTGGCAGGTGAAGAGCTTTATTTAGATTATCATGCTTCTAAAAAACGGTTTACTGCTTTATTGTGGGGAGTCAGACTTAAACAAAAGCACAGTCAAATTGGATGACAAAAATTTGTTTTAAGAGATGTATTTGCACTTCAGTTTTAACTTACATCTATGATTCCTTGCAAAATGAACTCCAAACAAATAGTATCTAGTATAATAAACTAAAATTGTCAATATTTACAGATTTTCACTTTAAATCTTTTGAACTCTACGGCAACGTTTCATAAACAAAACTAAATTAACAACTGATTGTTAGGACGACGACGCACTACACGGCGCAGAAGCAACAACACACGCGAAACTTCAATAAAATTATGGAACAGTATACACGCACATCACTTGAACATACACTGCGACACCCAAAGCAGTTGCCCTCCCTCGATCAAAATGCATCTGTCGTCTTGCAGGACATCATTTGATCATCCAAAGGGACACACGACCTCTCGCGCCAATTACCATAATACACTCAAGAAACTAATTAATTCCACGTTTATCGTGCGGTACCACTCACAAAAACAAACCGCCACACGGACCTTGTGTTTTTCAATTTGTAGGGCACACGTGAATCCTGTCGTTGTAGAATTTCAAACTGCAGTCCGAACGGAAATGCGTATCAAATTTGAATGCAGTAGTTGCACAGAATTTTGGGTTGTATTACCGAAAAAAAAAAGCACGAAAGGCGAATTGCTACTCCGTGTTGTATATCCGATCCGACACTTGAATTATGAATGAAATGAACGGCGGAAAACCTAGTAATGAACACCGCGACACCGACAGGTAAGGTACATTTTTCGAGCTCAAATTACCCATGCATAAACAAAAGGGGGTCTATAATACGCACGAGTATATCACCGTCGCACCATAAAGTAGAGCCAAACTCATTTTCGGTTTGAGAATATAATTCGCGTACAGTGTGGGTCTGAATTATGTGAACACCTTTCACACCGAAGTCGGGCTTTGTGGCGGTACTATGCCAAATTTTTTATTACTAGGATATACCGTCTTAATTTGGCACTCACTTTTGGCACCAGTGCTTGGTAAAGAAAAGATAGGTGATTACTTTGGCTTTTGCGATGCAGTGACTAAGGTGACTCAAATCAAACATTGTGTTTGAGAGAAGAAAATATGATAACCCAAAAGTATAAGCTGTTGGTCACGCATACCTACATCATTTGAACCAAACAATAGTTACTTTTTTGTTTTTGTTTTTTTGGGCGGCTGGGAGGGACCTATTTATTTATTTAACTACTGAACATTTAAGCCACAGTTAATCAATTATTAATATTTAAAAATAAAAGCTAATTACTTTTTTTTAAAAATAATATATTACATTTCTTTTAATAATTGTTTTAAATTATGTTTTGGTAAGTTGAAATCAATCACATGATTGAACTTATTAAAATCCTTCATGAAGTTACTGATGGGGCCATTGCTTCCATAGTTAAATCGAGATGTCCTTTGATATACAAATATTAGATTCCTTGTTGCCTCGGTCTAGTATTTATATTTATAGAACTAAGAATATTGGTGAAGTTGATGTTGCCAGTTAGGACGCAAAACAAAAATAAAGTATTTGATTTTTCTCTTCGTTTTTCCAAGGTCTGTATATATTCAGCAACTTGAATTGACTTATGTAGGAGGGAAGATGACTTCCGGTGTTCCAATGTAGATCACGTAATGCAATAAAAAGTTTAATTTAAAAAACCAAAAAGCCCGACTGACCGTAAAAAAGAATTCAAAATATTAAAACAAGACACTTTCAAGCAGCGATGCCAACTGAGGCATAATTATGCCTTTAAGGCATAATTCCGATGCTTGAGGCATTGAGGAATAATTTTTAGGTAAAAGGCATAATTTTTTATGAATTGTTTTTTACCATCAATTCATAGAAATGCAATTGGAATTTGGTAAATCTGGTACGGTCTTTGATCAAAGTGGCATAAGTAATTTTTATGAACAACTGTGCGTTATGCTTATATTCTAATTCTCTACTTCACTTACTCAAGAAACCCAAGCTTTGGATTACAGAGATAAAAAAAAGTTTAATTACCTATCGACCTACATTCTGTTAAAAAATGTTCATCACATTGAAGGTTCTGTTGAAAATATGAAACTTTTATCCTTTTTACCAAAAAGGCATAATTTTTCTGAAAAAGGCAAAATTATTTTCGAATTTTGGCATAAAAACTTCGTTTCGGGTTGGCATCACTGCTTTCAAGTATAACTAATTGACAATCGGAAACTACCTACACAATCTGACAAAAATATACGTAGCATCCGACTGCCAATTAGTTATACTTACATATACTTGAAAGTGTCTTGTTTTAATCTTTTTAAATCGTTTTTACAGTCAGTCGGTTTTTTTTTTTTAAATTTACTACTTTATTTTGTTTTTTTTATTTATATTTTAATATTTATTTGTTTAGCCTATGACACTCGGAGAAAAATACCAATTTAATGACACCTCACTCTTCAAATCGGTCAAACCGTTTGGGCTACAGGGTGTTACGTAGGAACGTACATAGGATGCGCGCGAAACACATAATGCTCCTTGTGTCCAGTCGGGTAAAAAGAAGAAATTGCTTTTGAATGCAGCTCGGATTCGCAGCTCGGGCACCAAACAAGACTAAAATATTCCAAAACAGGTTGGACTAGAGAACAGTATAAAAGTTTGCTAATATAGGGTTCCTTAAATTCTTTTGAAAAACGTTTTATTAGTCCCAATCGGCTTCTTACCTTACTGACAATGAAATCCAAATGGAGTCTAAAGTTGAGCTTCTTGTCAAAGATAACTGCAAGATCATTAAAGTGATCAACAACTTCATCATTAATAAAATAAATCGGTGTAGTTGGATTTTGACGCCTTGTGAAGGACACACACTTATATTTCGTCAGGTTTTGCTGCATATAGTTCTCCTTACACCATTCCTGCATGCGGTCAATATCATGCTATAGAAAGACATAACCTTGTGGACTGCTATAAGAATTTATCAGCTTACAGTCATCCGCAAACAGTAAAATCTTCGAGTATGTAACAAAAAGATCAACGAATTAATATCGCTAAGTTCCCCCCAGATTTTGCATGACATTGGCAATAATTGTTGGTATTGAATGAGACGCTGCACTTTAAGAAAGTTAATGCTTACTTATATCTTTTTCCATTGGGACCAAAAAACAATCTTTTTTTGATCTAAATCACTTTTCACGTTCCATTGGGCAGAAAAATCAATCTTTTTTTTCGACTCGGATCACTTTCTGCAGATCTCGATTATTTTTTCAGATCTACACACACACATAATTTGCACAGCTGTATTACGTCATTTTGCGAAGTTTACTTTCAAAACAAATGCGCAAAGTTTCGTGAAAACGAAAATAACGAAATACATAAATAGCCATGGATATAATTTGGGAGGAATTATTATCTTCATTGTCTCCCTCGTCATCTGAAAACTACAAATCACAAATAATACTTCATTTGTATCTACAACAGGCGAAACATTTTTCAGATCGATATCCATTTGTGATTTTGCCAAAAACGAATGCCATTTCAACAGCTGATATTGTTGTCAATTCACACACTAATCCATTTACAAAAGCAGAACAATTTCCTTTCGCGTTCCATGAGCACCGTAAAATCTGAGATCTGAAAAAGATTTATGGTGGTCCCAATGGAAAACCACATAAATAAAATCTAGTCCATTTACGGTTCACGCCATGTGCTTATTCTGAACTATCAGCTCAACATTCTTTCAACAAAACCTTTATGCAGACGTAGAGCCAAAGCATTTGGTTAGTTTATGCTACCACTACTGTATTTTCATTGAGTGCGCTTATCTTATTTAAAGCGTGCGGATCTGCGGCTGCTAATAAACCAAGCTCAAACATATAACGATCTACACTCATAGAGCGTCAGCAGTATCGTAGTAATGTGTAACAATTTTTTTTCTTTTTTTTTTTTCATAAAACAGAGAATAAGCTTGAAGAGCTGACATCGTGAGTTTCTACATTTTGCCATTCATCTTTGCTTGAGTCTCTGTTCCTCGTCAGGGCTTAGTCATTTCCACAGAAAAACAAACATTCTGCAAATTATTTTATTATTATTATTTTTTTTTTTTTTCGCTTTCAGTAATTAAATTATCACAACTTGTTACACAGCGATACCTACTTGTTGGAAAACCTCCCATAGTGTAGCTCGAGGTAACACTATGCGCTCCGCGCCGGTTAGCAATTTGCTTAAAACAAGAGCATAAAACAAATTCGGTGGTTTGTCACGGGAAAGGTCATTGTTTTTGAAGAAGAGGCCGTTGTGACTCGTGAACCTGTAACGAAGTCATTGAATGATGTCCGAAATAACGTTTTTATGTTGGGTGATATGTAGCTACTCCCATTTTTGACTTCTAACGAAACCGGTTGATTAAATTTCTTCATTTCCGTTAAAGCGCTAAATAAGGTGCAGGTCAGTAGACTAGGTACACACTGTCTTGAACAAGAAAAATTTGCAGAACGTTTCGGAGAAACCCCTGAGTAACTTTTGGTTGCATTTTTGTATAAAGTTTCACTTACGGGATTCCTATAATACTAGCAAACGGCTCACGTAGGTACCTATATTAATGACCTTACTACATATTGCAAAAATAGGAACAACGAGAAGTACCTTCTGAAATACTTGAAAATTGCGTTATTTTTCTGGAACTAGTTTCAAGTTTATGCTGCAAGTTTAGCACCCGTGCCATTTGCCATTTGGACATTTCATGGCTGCAAATATTGTCGCCGCAAGTGATTGTGATGATGTTATTAATTGGGATTGATATCACTGATGGGCAATGAAAGATATTCATATTTCTAGCTTGGAAATGCGATGAATCTATTTTGACAGCTATTTCCGCAGAGATCCTCCATACTTGTTTTCAAATATGATAACGTCAAGAGTTTTAATTATGACCGTATATCTGCATGTTGCATGTTTTTTGTATGGACTGATTGATCTTGTTTTAAAAATATGAATACTAAAAAACCAATATCTCCTAACTAACGTACCAATTAATATATAAATAAATAGTTGGCGCAACAGGTCCGGAGGGACCCTAAGCCTAGCTTCTCGCAACCATTCGTTTTGTGTGAGTTTTTCATTTTTGGAACGAATGGAAGGGATCTACAATTTTATGCCGACTCCAAACGGCTAATTGAGAAGCTTTTTCAAGACAGTTATACTCTCGGATGTTTGTCAGACGTTCGCGAGAGGTGGCGCAGTGAAAAAAACCCCAAGTTGAAATTTTTTTTTTTTTTTTTTGCGGGATTCGAACCTTGACCCCTCGCATATTAGTCCAACACACTAACCACTAAGCTACTGCGCCATACCAATTATCGTTGTCAAAATGAGGATCCTTATATCCTTGGATTTGAGTACTCGATGTTGCGCTGCAAACGATAAGAGAAGGAAAAGAAGTTCACTTTCAAAACAGATGTGACAACACCATCAACGACAGAATGGACCTAAAATTTTACCCAGAACTGGTGTCTAGTGCCTGACTGTAACTGACAAATGACCGTTCTTAGGCGAACCTTATACCAAACACCTATGGCACAAATTTGCACACGATTTCACAAGGAAAGGGATTGTAGGCTCGAATGGCCTGTGTACAGTGAAGGCTTTTAAAATAAATCGTTTTAAATGTGCAGGTTATTTAGAATTAATAAATTCATAGAGGTGACATTTTTCGTATAAAATTATTTGTTGTGATTGTGACCTACAAAGAATGAAATGTGAAGGCTACAAATGGTTCTTAGTAAGGCTCATAACGTTTTCATTTATCGGATTATGAGCTTGTGCGCTGTCAGGACACAGGTACACAAGCCCGAAGAAGGTTTAAGGCAAAAAGATAACCATTTCTGGCACAATGGCGGGTGATGCAATTAAAGAGGCAGAATACAACGCAATATTCGTGTCTCAGATTAAATTCAAAGCATAGCTTCTTAAGTGGCCAGTCCGCGAACATTTGCTATCATTCGAGATTTTCCGAATAAAAAAGAGCAAATCTCGATCGGGAAAATGAAGTAGGTACCTTTTTGCACGGTTGAACAAATAATTTAGTTTTCTTTCCCCGTTTCTCTCGAACAAAGCTTGGAAAGCAATCTGAAATCCAACCCAAGCTGTTTTTGGCAATACGTAGGTATGTAAATACTAAACGGGCCAATATTGGTTTTCCTTCAATAATCCCAGAGACATTTTGAACATGTTCGCATCGTATTTTCAAAGCATTTATGATTCCTCAAGGCTAACTTCTTTAAAGGATGATTATTTTGATTCTTTGAAGGCATTTGCTGCCCCAAGTTCTCTTGTTTTCAAAAGATCGCAAATATTGCGGCCATTGAATGATTTGAAAGCCATTAAAAATTATGATTTCTTGGATTTTAACCCTGTGGCAGTATTGTTATATAGTGGGATTTATCCATTTTTGTGGGAATTTCGATGTCCCAAAAAACGTTCGTGGGATAGAGGAAAAAACACCCAAATCGTCGGAATTTCAGGAACCTAACAAAAAACATTTAAACTAAGAGTTAAGAGTTGTTTTTCTCAAACAATTCACAAAAACTGAAATTCGACATAATTTCCCAACAGAAATTGTCAGGGTTACCCCCAAACAAGCGAGTTGTTACTCCTCGCTTCCCCACTCATTTAAACTATAATTTTTTGCTGTAATTTCATCAAAACTCCTACATTTCAACATGATTATCAAAGTGTGAATGTCCATAAAAACAGCTCATCTAAATCGTCTTTTATCAAAATTTTCTAGTACCCTAAAATAAGCGTAGTAATGTTACAAATTGTGTTTTTTATACTAAAAGTTAATAAACCGTTATTTTCTTTCCGTGTAGTACAAATTTTACTTTTAAAAACTGGATTTTAAGGCAAAAAGGTGTCGTGCCACTTAAAAGGGAATTTGAGTACGGTGAAAAGGGGAAAAGAACCACGCTTCTTGTGTTGCTGTGCTGTGCTGATTCTGTCATTCTGTCGCAGTTTCCCACTACTCTCTATAATCAGTCTTTGGCTACTGGGGCTTTTATTAATGTATGGAAGTATTCGGAAGTATTCGCTTATAACACCCGTCTATAAGAGTGACAAAAAAGACCAAATCTCGAATTACAGACTTGTTTCTATGTAAGCTCTTTATAATTCCTAAAGTTTTGGAGCGAATGCTTTTAATTTTAAATAACTTTATAAGTGATTCTGAACATAGATTTTGGAAGGATCGCTCGACATGCTCTAACCTAGTTCAGTTTACTAACTTTTGCATAAATTCAATTGAAAATCTTAAGCAGGTGCGAGTAGTTTATATTGATTTCGTGAAAGCCTTCAGTAGAATAAACTTTCTTGTCCTTTTAAGAAAACTCGAGTTTTATGGACTTTTCGGTCCGTTACTTTGAGTTGTTTGTATAGCAGCAGTTTAGTTTTTCTACTTAGCCCATTTTGCTTCTTCATCAGCGCGTAAACTCGGTGAAATGCAAGTGATGCCTTCCTGAGAACAGCGTTCAGGTGTAGGTTGAATCTATGTCGCTCGTTGGAGTTGATTCAAAGATACTTTTTGTTGTTTGTGGTTGAGAGTGATGATCCGTCAGACAGGTTAATTTTTCTGTTGCGGCAGTTGGTGGCTGACCTAGCTCTAGTTCCACGAATGGGTCTTTTTATACAGATAAGTACAGATTTCCTCGTGTTGATTCGTATGCCCCATGTTGAGTAGTAGGTACTGGAATAGCTTCCTAACGTGGGCTTCTACTCTTCCTGCTGCTATGGACATCGAGTTGCTGTATGTGACAAGGCTTTCTTTGAATGGTGTCACCATCGTCAAATGTGCCACCATGTCGTACAATAGGATTCAAGATATTCTTATCGTCGAGTATCGTCTTGGAGGCCAAGCTATCAAAATTACAGTTGAAATTAAAGATTGAGCCTTAAGGTGTTGTGTTTGACATTAAACTTGTTTTTGATGAAACAATGTCGGAAGCTTACTCTGCTTTAGGATTTCTGAAAAGATATTCATTGGACTTCAAGGATCCCTTTACCCTTAAGGCCATTTATAGAAGCATGGTTCGACCTTAACATTTTATTGTTGTTTGGAACCCGTTTTCGCCGAAAAATATTAATGGAATCGAAAAGGTTCAATACAAAAGTTTGGGATTTGAATTGCGCCGTTTCTTTTTGAATGATGATGTCCACCACTCTTACCGTTCGAAATGTTTGCTGTTGGGATTAGATTCTCTCAGAGTTCGCCGTAAAATGCAATGTGTTATGTTCGTCCAAGATTTACTCTGTTCGTCTGTTGACTGTGGTAAATAACTTTCATTAATTTGTATATATGCCCCCGAAAGGGTTCTCGGGTATATCACAGAATCCGTCGTATTCGGAATTTTGCTACGAACCCCGAAAGAACTATCACAGAATCCGTCGTAGGGTAAATTTTTTGCTTTCGAAATTCGTAGAACGTGGTATATTCAGTGATACCACTTTCTACGAATTTCTAAATTCCCCTACGGCGGATTCTGTAACAGTTCTTTCGGGGTTCGTAGCAAAATTCCGAATACGACGGATTCTGTGATAGACCCGTCTAACTTCTAATGTCCAGACTCTGTTGATGTAAATCGCTCCGCTTTATATGGGGCCAATGAACCGATTGCGTTTTGTTGTAGATTATTTAATAAGAGGGGTATTCACGATCTGATGCAACTTTTTTTCGCATTACAACAACTACTGACTCAAATTTCGCTACACTTTTGCACTTTATCCCTATTGTAACCGAAAAATACAACAGAAAAAAATAAAAAGAATGGAAAACAAAAGTAAGCCGAAGTATCTTCCAATAACCATTGAAGTGTTGTTTTTTTTTTTTGCAGAATAAATTTCAATTGTCAATGAATAAATTTCAATTAAATGAAGCATAAAAACGCGTTCATTTCACATTAAAATATTCCGCAGCAATTAGTTGTCGGAGAGCTTATGAAAAAATGTTCCGTGTAGCTGTCAAAAGTTATTGGTAGGTTAAAGCCGTTCCAGGCAATGCGACAAGGTGCGCTACATGTAATCGGAGAATTTTTCCGAAAGTTGTGTCGGAAAGGAAACCTAACCCGAATGGAATTTTCGAGAATCGGAGAAAATTCCGTTCCGAACGGATAGCTCGACAGGGGTGAATAATTTATACTGAAGTACCAACAGGTAAAACTTATGACTATCCGACTACACCGCAAAAAATGTCCAAAGTTTATTTAAATAAAAGTCTTTTTACCAGTGAACTGCATTTTTGCAACATTTTATTTCTAATAAAGAGTTTAATTACGTTGTAATCTGGTATATTGATATCGCAAAGACACGTGCAGCTCTTTAAAACAGTTAAACGTTACAGCAGTTTGTATACACCTCATCCATTTTGGGTGTAAAAACAACCTTCGGCGTGGATTTACTTTTCACACCTCCTTTTAAGAAATAAATTGTTTTTTTTTTTGTACTATAATCTCGATATAATAAGAACCGTTAACATATTAACAACTTACATTTCTCCGAAAGTAACACTATAATCCCAACACCTTATTCAATGCAATCATTTTAATTATAGTTTCTTTTGTTCGCTTAGACGTAAAAAGTGAGAATATAAGCTCGAGACAGCAAATAGAATGAGAACAACACACCATTCGCTTAGTGTTTACTGTTTTATAGAGGAAAGAACGAATGAAAACTGAAAAGGAAAACTGAAACAAAAATTAGAAAAAAACAAAAAAAAAACAAAAAAAAAAGGAAGAAGCACGTTTTTGATTTATGTTTTTATCTTAAAATATGTATTCTGTTATTTTCTGTTTAAAATCATTAACAAAATAAATCACAAATGCATAAAGAAAATATTTTTAAATATTTTACTGCCATTTTGTCTGTTTTCTTCCGTTGAATTTCTTCCTCTTTCTCGCTATACAAAATACGCATAATTTAGTAAAATAGAAACGAAAACAAATTAAAAAAGAAGAATTATAAAAGAAAAACAAAATACCTTAACAACTAAACCTTAACAAAAAGTATACAGGTATAAAATAAAATTAAACAATTGGTATGTACTATAATATATAAAAGCTACAGGAAATAATGGTATACATAGCTTAAAGAGAATATAATACGATTCGTGGCGCAAAGCAAAATACAGTAATTTTGCCAGATTAACATTAATTATTATTATAACGATTAAAATAGATTTCCTTGTTTATGGAGGTGAGACATCCCTGCGCCAAGATGCTGGCTGGATGTCCTGCTGTTCGTCGATTTCACTCAACAAATTTTGTATTTGTAATTAATTTATTTATTATATTTTTTTTTTGTTTTTTAATTATGCTATGTTTGCTGATTTGGTTTACTATACACAAAATAATACACTGAACTTGAATAATATGTTTTTATATGTTAGAATGAATGAATTTTTGTATGAAGGGTGGGGCGCGAGAAATGGAGTATATGAGAGGAAGGTGATAAATGAGTTTGTGTGTTTGAGAATGCCTGGTTTGAATTTGTAATGACATGACATTCGTATGGATGACACCGCTTTAGGTTTGCACTAGGCCTCTAATGTCCGTTGGGGTGTGGCCTGTACAACTTCCTGCCGTGCTGTTGCTGCCGCCATCGACGAAGAGCGTGTTTGTATCTATGCCACTAGTATCGGGCGAGTGTGAAGATACTATCTCTGTGCATATGTCAGTGTCGTCTAAGATTTGATCACTACCGTCCAAAAGATCTCGTAGGAAGTCTGTATCGCTGCCGGTCATTTGCTGTAGAGATTTTATTTGTTTATCGGCAAGTTCCAGAGCTCTTTCAACTTCTTCTCGTTCGTCTTGATGCACTGGAAAATTCGAAAACGTGGGATTAATTTAAAATATCATTTGGGCAGTAGAAAGCTACAAAAAGGGGAGCACAACAAAACACTTCCCCTCCATAGGTTGGGTTAGGTTAGGTAAGGCCAGAGTGTTCTAGGCCGGACATACTAGTGGACGCATTGCTAACTTTGTGCTTATTACTATTTGTCTTCTTTGTCTATAAGCTCCCTACGTCTCGTGTAGAGAATCGGGTCAGTTTATCCTCGGATAGGGAAGGGTGACCGAAACAGTCTTCCCCTCGCCTGTAATCCTCAGACAACTCCTTGAAGGGAGGAAACTGGGGATAGATAAGTAGGTAGGAGTGGCGTTTTAATTAAAACCCAAGTAGCACTATGTGCCGTTTTGTTACCACAACTCATTTGACCCGTTTCCTAAAGGTGGTTGAGTAGGAGAGTTTAGATCCAGCCTGTGGAATTCAAAAAGGTTATCAGTTCCTTGATAGTACTCTTCGAGATCTCTTCAAGGGAGTCGAAGAAGGGTTAACCAAAAGATCGCCGTCTAGCTCTAGCTAGTGCCGGACAGGTACATAGGTAGTGAGAGAGGGTTTCTTTTTCGGCCGCGTCATTGCAGCTGCGGCTGTGTGTATGTTTTGAGATGCCTAATCTTACAGCGTCATCTCCTATAGGCCAGTGGCCCGTGGTTATCGCTGTTATTCTGGCAATATCTTTACGTGACTTGCTCAGAAGGTCGGTTGTTTTTTCCATGTTGTAGTTTGGCCACATCTTTCTGGATATGTTGCAGTTTGTAAGCCTGCTCCATCTAAGGTTGGCCCTCGATTGGAATTCTGAGGAGATCTTTGCTTTGACCGCTCCGAGCGGAATATGAACCGGTACCGCAAGAGAACAGTAAAGGGCTGAGCCTTACCTGGCCAGTTCGTCAGCGTGTTCGTTCCCACTGACGTTGCTGTGACCTGGAATCCCAAATCAGGGTAACCTGGAACTGGTCAAGCGAGGCCAGCTCCTTGCGGCATTCTAATACCAGTTTTGAGGTTATATTGACTGAGGCGATAGCCTTGATAGCAGCCTGACTATCAATGAAAATATCTAGCTTTTGCCTCGGAACTAAGTTTGTGTGTAGTTTGATATGACGGCAGGCCTCGCGGATGGCAAGTAATTCAGCCTGAAAAACAGTTGCCGTATCCGGAAGTTTAAAGGATTTTGAGATGTTTAGAGACTCCGAGAATACACCCGCACCCACCCCACAGTCCATTTTAGAACCGTCTGTGTATATTGTTTAACTCGAGTCTCTGTTCAACCGTCCCTCATGCCAATCTAATCTTGAAGGGAATTCTACTTCAAAATGTTTAGTGAAAAGCATTTTGGGAGTAATGAAGTCTGTTGAGGGTGGTAAGAGTTCTCCTGGTAGAGAAAGCAAAATGTTACTATGGCCGTAAGGTCTCGCAGACCAGCACCTCGACTCTCTGAGTCTAATCGCGCTATGTGCTGTGATGTTGGTAATGTGAAGGTCTAATTGTAAAAGATGCAGAAGGACTGTTAGGGCGTCTGAAGGTGTAGACCGTAGAGCGCCTGTGGTGCCTATGCACGCCGTTCTTTGTACTTTATTAAGTTTGGTTATGTTGTAGGCTTTACTTAGATCCGGCCACCAAACTATTGACCCATAAGTAAGGATTGGTCGTACAACGGCTTAGTACATCCAGAGGGTCAGTTTTGGTTGCAGGCCCCATCTTTTGCCGAATGTTCTGTTGCAGGCATAGAAAGCTCAGTTCGGTTTTGCTCGGGTTGACACCAAGACCACATCTGCTGGCCCAGGTGCTAACCTTCACTTGAGCATTTTCCGTAATTTCGCTAATTAGACTGGGAATAACTACGATATGCTTTCGGATATATGCGCCGGGTAACCGAAACATTATACCCTTCGCTTATAGTCCTTTAGTATGCGCCATCGGTGATTAGTAGATCGGCCCTTTCGTCGTGTACCTTACTTGAGGTTTAGTAAAGGCTGGTCAAGGAGGAAGTGACCGGTCGACAGTATGCCTTCGGATGGCCGGGTGGTGACCGTATCGATTAAATCCTCGCTTGTGTACTCTGGCAACTTATCGAATAGGGCGGATGTAACAAAATGCGCAGTATTAGTGGCGATTGCAGCAATCGGCCTACAACGCATATTGCGGGATGTTGCAACTTGGTCAAAAGGTGAGTTTAACCGAGTGGGTGGAGCGAGCAGTAGTCGGTAAGAACAACTGCTGGCGCTGAGTATATGTGGAAGATCCTTGAAGCTTCCCCTCCATAAAAATGCATTCAATGTCCAATAAATTATTTTCACAGTCCCGCTAATTTCGCCCGGTTGTACAAAAAAAGACGATGAAGATCGCACGCCTCGACAATTCACTTTGATGTCAAAAAAAGGATTAAACTAGCTAATGCGGTGTCTTAAACATCATGATTAAAGTTGTGCGAGACTCGTAAGCCGTCACCTGGCCCAACGCCAGCGAATTTTCACTGTTGCGCGTATGCAAATATTACAAGAGTAATTTAATTTAGTTCATAATGACGCGAAAACAAAAAACAAGCTGTCAACAAAAAGAGGCAAGTAACATCGAAGAATAGAACAGAACGTCAGAGAAAACTATAACTTTGAGGAACTGTCGTTTGTCTAGCTTCTTCACAAACAAGGGAAAGGGAAGTGCGCAATTGTCGGAAACTAGATAAAGACCGCCGCGATAACTGAGTACGGGCATTGTTGAGGCCCAGGTACACCCTAAAATACGACAATACTCGTAAGTTTATTCATTCTTTTCTAAGTTTTACTAATAAGTGACCTGTTAGGAAACTCACTTAGGGTGAGTAAGTACGTGGACTAAACAATGTGGCCTTGGGGTCAATCCGCAGAAAACCGAGCTAGTTTTGTTCACGAATAAAACAATAATACCGCAATTCGAGCCACCAACTCTCGAGGCAATACCCCTAAAGGTAGCAGATAGTGCGAGATAGTTGCAAATTATCCTTGATAGGAAATTTAATTGGAAGCCGAATGTCAATGAAATGATAGAGCGCTTCAATCGATCAAGCCACCACTCTGTAATCTCAGAGAGCGAGTGGAGAACAAAATTCGAATGAAAACCAACAACAGGTGGAAAGAACTCACTACCTGTGAAATATCACGGAGGCTTTGGCCAGAATAAAACAGAAGTCGGACCAACAAACTATTACAGTTTGACAGGTCATCGCTATCTAATTAAGTAGGGGCTCTAACTGGTCATAACTTCCTTAGAAACCACGCAATAAAACTACATCTCAAAGATGACGATATATGTAGAGGCTGCGGAGACGAGGAGGTCCACGAGGACACACCTCACTTCCTTTGGAACACTTGGAAGCTATTACTTCCATGACGTACATGAACTTTCTGATGTCTCACTGTCGGATCTTTCTGAGGACATCGAGATTGCTAGACAGCGTCAGGTAACCACAAGAGGAGAAGGGATTGAGACCACCGATGTAACACCAACGGTTAACCCCAAAAGGGCATCACACAAGGCAAGTTATTTGCGAAATTGTTTTCCTGATCCCTAAAAACCCCAATGAAATAGTGATCCGAAATTTGCTCCCTTTTATTGATGAATGAATGATGATGAATTATTTGTTGAAATGAGGCAACAAAAAGTGTGATTACAACTCTGGTTAATTTGACGACTACCTTTGTAGTGTGGGAAGAATCCAAATTGGGCCAATGGCCCCATACGTAAGCATGAAAAACGTCACAGATTTTTGTGTGGATTTTACATGCAAAACTGATACTGATACGGTATTTTGGTCCCTGCTTTACAATTCTGACAAGGAAATTTGGCTTTGTAGAGTACATTGCCAAGATAGTTGTAGCAAACACGTAAGAGGAAGCAAAACTGCACCGCAAAATCGCGAGCTGCAACTGTTTGCCTCGTCTGAGTTGCTAAGAACTTTTAGACAAAAGATGCACTTTCAAGCCTAAGGTGGAAATATCTTAGCTATAAGTAGAGCACGTACTAAAAATTCTTCTTGACAAAGTTGAATTTGGCCAAGCCTTAAACACATTTATGTCAAAAGGATTACATTTGTTTGGTTCAACTTACCCACTGTAAACAATTCGTTGAAAGCATCTACGGGCAAATTATTCAAAACATTAGTTAGATCATGCTCTTCCAATAGACGTGTATCCCCCAGCGGTATCTCCTCTGTAATTATAAACATTTTTTCAACTCGTTGTCCAATCTACAACCGAAACTAGCAACTTACCAGCATCTTGAGTTCCAACCATCAATTCGCTTTCACTTAAGCCACCAACGCCTGTGTCCTCGGAACTGGCATATACCGAACTGTTTTCGCATATGCCAAGCATATCCTGTGTGAGCAGATCTTGCTGAGATTGGGGCCTCATCATGTTCAGAACATCCATGCCGGTATTAAATGATGGCATGTTAGCATGTGCAACAGCCTGAGTAATTTCATTCATCTTCATTGTATAACCGCCTTGATTCGTTCCGACTGAAGCGTTTCGATCGACAACAATTGTCGCAGCGACACAATTCGACGACATAATTGGAGGCGCCAAACTAAATGAACCACCAGATCCTGTTGGCGTTGAAACAATTGTGGTACTATTGCTACCAATTGATTCCAATGATGAGGTGCTGCCCTTTCGTTTCTTCTTGCTACGTTTTGGTGGGCGGCCACAAATCACAGTCGATTTTGTACGCTTCCGTGTGATCTTCGCCTTTGGCCTCTGTTCTTGTACTATGCGATTGTAGTTATCGCGTTTCCATCCATGCTCCCGACATAGTGGCAGCTCGTGCGATATATCGAACACTGGAATGCGGCATTGTGTATTGTCGGAGAATTTCGCCGTACAGGGTAGGAACAATTGTTGATCTAAATTGCGAGTAATGTGAATGTAGCATTGGGCCGTTAATGCCAAAGAATTATTCGTACATGATGGGACGCAACATTTTTTCGCTGGGACACTAAAAAAAAGGTAAAAATTATTGGTTAGACATTTGACAAGACGTCTGTCATTTTGCCAAAATTTGTCTAATAAACAATGCCTAAAATGCAAATAAAGTGCTAGCTGCAACGGAGGTGGTATTGGTTCTTTATTTTAGTCCGGAATAAGCCTTCGAAAACATACGGCATGGGGCAGTGGAGAAATGCAAATAACGATCCGAGAGGAAGCGGAATGTTCTGAAGATCAGCAATGATGCAGGTGAATCGTTTTGCTTTATTTCGTAGGAAAGGAAAACAAAGAACTACAGAAAGCCGGTGTTTCTGTTGTATTCCTACTTGGGAACATAATAAACTAGCTGAACAAGTTTCGCAACACTACTACGCCTTTTGATCACAGCAACGACAAAGGACGGAAAGCTAAGTCGGCAGCTGTTCATCGATCATTCTCATTCTCGATATCAGCTTCAACTTCAAGATTGAACTCAAAAATGTTCGCTTTCCTTGTGACTAAGTGCAAAAATCATCTCAATCCAGGGGTGGAATTACCGCACCCGTTATCGAGTAATTCGTCGGCATACGTCACTGAATTTTGATCTTACAAGTAAAACAATAACAAATTCAGTCACATATGCCTCGTCTTATTTATCTGGAGAACAAATACGACGTGGCGTTGGAATGGTAAACGCCCCTTGACTAGGTAATTGAAAATGTTCAACGAACACGGCGCTGTAATTTGTTTTAAACGATTTTCCACTCCCATATGGAACTCACATCACATGACCATATCTAAAATAATTGTTTTCCTGATATTAATGGATATTTTAACTGAACTCACCCATCTTCACGACTCTTGAGCTTCTGTAAGAATTTCGAGACGAAAACCAATCGATTTCTGGCTGCTGTGGGCTTTAAGAACTCCTGCGATGAAATCAACTGGACCGCTTGGCGTCGTAGCAATGCTTTATGCCTCTCGATTCGCTCCTCACGTCCAATATTCAATGTACGTGCCGATATGTCTGCAGAATCAAGATTCAAGTCGTACACACCCAGCCAGTGTTGTTGTACACACAATGCTCTCGCCGAGGCTATGGTACTATCACATTTCTCTGCCGAACGTTGTCGACGCTCAATCAGCGATGTTAGTGGTGACACACTGTCAAATATATACGTATCGGGAGCATGCCAGTCGCCACTACTTCGACGCACCTTAATCCTTCGCCGGATCGATGGTGACATAGACGGTGGTATTGATGATGATGACGCCGCTGATGGATGATGGGTGTTCGATGATATTCTTTGTAAAGCTTCATGGTGGGTTGTTTGACTGTGTGAGCGTTTCGCTTTACCGGGTGCCCCAGCATTGGCACCCTTGAGCGACTTTTTAGCGGAAGACGATAAAACTCTAGAATCTCTTTTGGCAGGCGTAGCGAACACAACATTTTTCTCACAAGAATCGCGAGATTTCCGGGCTGGTGTTGGTGCGTTGCTATACAGCGTAGTGGGGAACACATCGATGGATTGTTCTCCAGAAAACTTTGGACTACTTCCTAGTTCACTCGATGGAGTGGCTGTCCGGTAAATAACACTAACTGGAATTTCGTTTAAATCGGAATGATTTAGTTTCAATGTGGATAGTGATGTATCTGATGACAAGGACGAAGATGAAGGTGATGACGACACCGCCGTCGCTGTCGCACCAGACGGCACCAGACTGTCACGGCTATGGGAGACCGGAGCTGGCGGATTGTGGGGATAGACTGCGACTTTTGAGTATTGTTGTTGCTGCTGCTGCTGCTGTTGCTGTGGCCTGGACCAAGGCACTGCCGCCGTTGTCGCAATTGAATTCGCGTTCGTTAGCGTCGATCCAACTTTCTGAAGTTGTTGTGCCAACGTGTTTTGATGAAAATTCGACGGTGGCAGCAGGGTTGGCGCACATGATAAACCCTGCACGTTACTGCTACAGTTGCTTGTCAATGTGAAAAATGATTGCTGCTGCTGCTGCTGATGTTGTTGTTGAAGGTGGTGGTGCTGCTGTTGTTGTGTAGTAAGATGTTGGGCGGGTGGAGACACAGCTAAGGGCTGCGTTTGATTCCATGAGATTACTTGCGTTGGCAATGCGCTGCATGTTGTAACAGCAGTAGGCGTTACAGTGACAGCAGCAGTTGTCACGATTTTTGGATGAGAATGTTGAGTTTGTTGCGGCAATTTGCTGGGAACCGGCAAATTACTATTGCCATTGCTAATCGTTGTTATCGAAATGACATTCTTCTGCATGCCATTGATAATTTGCTGTTGTTGCGTTATAGACGCCGATGGTGTTTCTATCGCAGTGGTGGTGCCGTTGAAACGACCGCCAAAGAACTGTTGGGTTACGTTGACATTGGATGTATCCTGTGCATTTGAATGTGGTGGAAGTGGTTGATTAACTAATTTCGGTTTTTGTTGACTTCTTGGCTTCTATAACAAATGAATAAAAATTTACTGATGGTCAAAAATTGATGATAACGCACCTGAGGATTAAATAAGACTGGCGTTGTTGGCACTGTTTCCGTAAAAATATACGGATCTTCAGTAAGTCTGGGTGCTTGCTGACATGACATGTCCAAATTACAAATGAATTTTTCCTTATCACTCTGTCCTGTAATGGAAATGTAACATAAGCAAATCTACATTTAAGTGTACAAGTTGAAATGTATTTCAGTGTGTAGGTAGTTGTATGACTAACTGTGGGCTGATTAATGTGCAGGGCGTACGCATTTTGTGACTGTGCAGAAAAAAAAGAAAAGAACTATCATCGCAGAAGCTATGCATTGCAAACGGTTATATATTGTACAATCCGACATTCCGATAACAGTGCTTGTTAAAAGAAAATCTCAGGTGGCTGATCCTGCCAAAAAAAAAGTACCTGAAGTTGTCAATTTCTCAAATAACCACCTCTGTTCAGCTTTATTTTATCAACTATTGCATCGACGGCAAATTAAATAAGGAATATGAAACAAATGTTTCGGCTGATGCACTTCTTTAACTTACAAACGATGAATTCCTCGCAAAAAACATCAGCTGATACGACTTACTACAATATTTTTGAAGGAGTCGAAAGCAATTCAGAACCAATACTCGAGAAAAAGTATTTCAGACGGTCAAACACTGACAACATGGAAAAGGCTAAACTAGGTTTAGCAGGAAAGAACTCAGTATACGCCCCCAAGAAGGGAGATCGAACATCAGACTCTACGGACAACAAAATAGAGAGATTTAAAGACGTTAATCAGACATCCTCCGGCAGATGGAAATACTGCTTTTAACCATCTTGGTAACTCTAATGCTAGGTCACTTTTTTCTGCTGGAGCAAAAGGAGTCCTTTACTTAAAAACTCAGCTTTTGCACACAATTTGATTTAAGAACGAGTTATGTAAATAGGTAGTTTTACAGAAGAGCAGTTACAAATCAATCGTTGACATTCTAATTTCGGATTTCTCAACCTCGAGCTACGTAAGGTTATTCAACTTAAAACGTAACTAAGTACGTTTAACACTTTCATGATTGTTAAAGCCGGAGATTTCAAACATTTTCTTTTAAACATGTTTATTCACCTTAATCAGTATGTAACGTGCCTAGATATCATATTGTCTTTCGTTATTGCAAATATTTCTGATACTTTAACGCGCTGATGACGAAGCATAAGCTAAATAAGGCCAGGTATCTGGGAGCAGTTAGTGATGCTGCTTTCATCGCGCGAAGCTATTGAGTGAACAAACGAACCAAATCTCCCACGCTAAGCGTTTGGTGATCTATATTGTTGTAACCCGCTGCATCTGCAATACCAAAATATATTAAAAATCAGTTCTTATTTGCTTTACGTTGGCCTGCATACCTCGACATCGTTTCGTTATGCCTTTTTCAAGCTTTTGTTGGAATGGCAATCTCTGTGCAATTGTCGAGACAGTAAAAACAACTTCTTAAGAAAACGTCGCTAGGTTTACATTAGGTATATAAAAAAAAAATGCTACCAAGGTACACAGCAAACATGTTTCAGAACGCGAAACCTCTCAGACGCCAATTTGATGCGATCCAATGACTACGTAGTGCCTTAAACGAAAACCTCTATTCTACTTGGAAATTGCAAACAGACGAAAAAACAAAAAAACAAAACTGCTTACGTTGGATACAACATAGGTATGTAGGTAGATACATACCAAACCAAAACAAAATACACAACAAATGCGACGTGAGTAATAGATATAGAAAGAAAGCAGAGATCCGACTCAAGAATATTGTTGGTTTGTTGTAGACTTTATCTTCTTCGTCGTATAATTCTTCATTGCTGTCGGTCTGGCGGAATAAATTAGAGTACTGACTGAAGCGGGGACACCGCCCTCCACCAACTCTATTCTCTATGCTTCCTCAAATGCCCATTGTTTACCCTGAACCACACTTGACTCCTCTGAGAGAGAGCCCCATAACAAATACACAACGTCAAAACCGCATAAAGCCTTTGAACTTTGCAGGGGTTTCCCATCTACCTATTGGTGATGCTGCCGTGAAAAACTTTGAGTCTTATCCTAAGCTTATCAATGTTTTTTTAATACTCTGCAACTTTACATACGTTTTTCCGATGCGAACGAACAGTTGAATAATATCAAAATCAATAAATAAATAACAAAACAATTCCACAAAGTAGTTTATGCGTAATAAGTTTATTTGGCAATAGAAAAATGCTCATCAAGCATAGGATTTTCTTCAAAATAATTACACGGAAGTCTACTGTCAAATTTTGACAACTGAATGAACTACAAAGTAAATTCATTCAGCCGGATGAATGACAAAAGGCCGGAGTTCACTCCGAATGTGTATATTCCGATTGGGTTTGCGTTTGCCGCCGCCAAACGCTTTCGTTTTTACAAAATTAGTTTTTCATGAACTAATTCGGCCACACATAGATAAAGAAGAATACCCTGTGATTACCAGTGCAAACTGCGACAATTTACGACATTGCAACTCAATTATCGCGATAGGTACATACAGCCAAGAACAAAAGTTCACTGTCATTGGGAAAGGTCATTTAGGGGTATAGTCCTAGGGGAGTATATCTAAACTCATCGCCCTTTTGCCAGTAGGAGCACCTGTCAGTGCTATGTTGCTAACAATTGCCACATGCACAAAACTGAATGATACAAAAAACCTGTTAAGCATTTTCCAGAAAGGGTACACATTTGCAAATTATCTCACGACCCCGACATGTATTATTCGGCCAATTGTACTAAACTAGAAAGTCTTTTGTTCTTTTTGTTTGAAAACCTACACGCTTGACGAGTTTTATCCCTTTTTGCGTTGCTTGTTGTTGTCTTGTTTTGTTTAGAGCTGCTTTGGTGTAATGAACATAGCGCTGAATTCACTGTTCTGTTGGAAGATTTTCTTGCAAAAAAAAAAAAAAACGTTCACTTGTTTTCGGGAGATTTTCAAATAGATTTTTCGCACAAATCCGGCGGCTTTGGGACTACTTATGATTATAAATTCGAGGGCGGAAGGTTCGAATAATGTTTTGCAATAGTCTTTTGCGATTAAATGCAATGATAAACACTGAAAATACGTGAAAATATGCGTCACGCAGAGAAATGACAGCACGCAATTAAAATGGCCGCGGTATCTGTTCATTTTCGTGAAGGCGCGATTAGATGGTTGAGTCAGTATGTGTTTGTGGTCGGTTTACCGGAGGGGTAGTCAAACACAACCAAGCTGAGAAAGAAATCATTGCAAAATAGAGAACCAGTGCGTTTTTTTTTTTGGTTGGTGTATTGAATACAATTATACAAATGTTTCGTGAAAACTGTTCTTCGACATAGAGAGGGCACTGTTCGGAGCTCTGAAATAATGAGAAATGGTGGAGTCGGATCCTAGGACGGACATCCGTTGTTAAAATACGCATTTCGAAATATAATATAATATAAACCCTCGCTCTCACACACGTAAAATTAATAATTCAGCTAAACAATCTTTTCAACGATAAACAATTCGTAGCCGCGACTGTTTGTAAGTATGTGTTCTGAGAAAATATCGAGATTTCTCAAAAGTGCCCCAGATCAAAAAAAAATTTTGTTTTTGGAAAATCGAACATGAAAAGCAATCTCGATCAAAAAAATTGATTTTTTCTCAAACAAATTTAACTTTTTGCCAAATCGAAAACGATAAAAGTATTTTAAGTAAAATTTGGGATTTTTTTTTTTTTTTTTTTTTTTTCAAACTAACGATCGGTGCAGACAAATTATATTATAAGCGTACGTAAATACTTGCTAAAGCTTAGTACGCTGCTCGAGCTTAACCAAATTTTATCTGCTCTCAAACTTTTCTCTCCAAACATCAGTTAAAGTCCTAGCTAAATTTGGACATAAAGCACGCCGCGGAAAAGTTTCACTGAAAATAGTTGTTCTTTCAAAATAATTTACTTCGAAAATTCAACACTCTCTGATTTCAACTCTTTCCGGTTTTATGTATACTCTTCGTCGAGGTATTTATTAAAAAAACACATCCCTGCTTACTTCTCTCATTCTCCGCAATACAAAATTGCAGAAAAAAAAAAAAAACAGAACATAACGATCTGTCAAAATTTAGCTTTAGAAAATGTACTGCCCTATTAAATGGGCACGCTATTTTGACACATAGGACATAGGTACATGATGTACATTCCGAAACAAAGTTTGATTATTTAGGTCACTCAGCGTACCACTCAGCTAAATGGGTTCGCTTAGATTTAGCTCAGCTAAATTTTGGAGAGAATTTTGTATGGTAGAGAAAATTTAGCTCGAGCAGCGTACTAAGCTTTACCGAAAAATGAAAAATGAAAACTGACAACTAACTGACAGCTCAAAAGTTTAACAAGTAAAACTCTATTTATTTTCGTCTTCAACGATGTCGGAGGAAGAAATTTTAATTGAATGTCTCCTAGAACATATCAGCGCATTCAAAATGGTAAGTTTAATAGATATTTTGCTTATAAAAAATGCAATTCCACCTTATTTTGTAGATGCTGCATTTAAAGAGAACGTTTGTTTATTTTACGATAATGTCAAAATGACATTTCTTAAACTTTTTGTAAGAAAACCGGTCAGGTTCAGGCAGCGCTGCCAACCAATTTTGACGAAAAAAAGCCTAACTTGAAAAAAAAGATACCTTTTTGAAAAAAATAATGCCTAAAATATTTTTTTATGTAAATTGGAACAATAAATCAAAATATAAAAAAATGAACAAAAACAATTTTTATTTACAAAAAAAAACTTAAATTATGTATAAATTACAGAAGAAATATAAACGAACACGCTGACACTGCTGCAAAATCAGCAGTAAAAGAACCGTTAAAAATGTTCTACTTCTACAATCGTAAAGGCTAGTACGCTGCTCAAGTGAAGTGAAATTTTCACTGCTCTCCAGAAAATGCTGTGAAATCGAAAGTGAAAATTTTTGTTGGAGATTTTCGTGGAGAAATTATTGCAGGGTGACTGAGCTGAAACAATTTTTTTTTCTGGGAATTCCATAAGATTAAGGATAGCTATAGTATAAAATAAACATATTTTTTTCACTCTTATTTTACTTAAAATGAAAACAGATGGAGGAAAGAAATTGCGAATTTTTTTTTATTGTAGTTCATAGGTTCTAGAAGTGTTTGATTTTGGCATTAATATCTGATTTGTACATAAGACAAGTGTAACACATTTTAAGAATCAAGAGTGCATAGAGAGTATACCGCACCTTTTGAAAGATCCGGGAATTACATATATTGATGTGATTACTGAACCTCATTGTAGTAGAACATTCGAATACTGCTGTGTTCTTATTCACAAAAGTTTCTTATGTGTATGTGGTATTTGATTATGCTTCTTCAAATTCGCTCTCAGATTTCAGATTTCGTGTGGCTAATCGAACATAAGAACATCACTTGCCCTTTTTTGTGTTGACATTCGTGCGATTGGAATATGTGTAGCCTTCAACACTTTTCAAAGCGTTTTCCATTCACTGGTTAAATTTTATATGCAAACATTCTAAACTAGCGTCCCGATTGATTTCTAAATATTTATACATAAATAAATTACACAACTAGATTCACCCGATGCAATTACTTTCTTACGGCCATATTATTCACTCCGGGTGTAACTCAGGTTTAAGTTAATTTTACACCCGACCATTAATCCGATTTTTTTAAACCCGACAATTTAAACTTAAGTCCATATTATTCACTGAAAAACATGCATTAAACCCGCTGGGTTAAAGATGGATTTAAATGCGGATTTAAAAAACTTTAACCCGTTTTTAATCCGGTTTAAACCTTCGTAATGTCAAATTTCACAAATAATGACATTCGTTTTTTTTTTTTGTTTATCACATTTTATGGGAAATTGTTTTTGGTTTTTCATTTTTATTAAAATAAATTGAAAAATAACCTAAAATGAAAGGTGTCGGCAAAGTGAATGATGAGGACTATAGCAGCCGTGATCGCGAAATTGAAAGTCTGTCACCCGTCGACGATGAAGCAGATAGAGAAGACGGATGAATCGGATTTTTATTTTTCCTTTTTTAATAAATTAATAATAATAAAATAATTAATTCAAAAAACTATTAAATTAAAAGATGAAAAAAAAACGCAACATATTTTCTTTATTTTAATTATATTATCCGCTGACGACGAAGACATCAACATTTCGTCAATATCGAGGATGAAATCCATTTTTTCCGCGTATTGATGCTTTTTTTTTGATTTTATTTCAATTTGTATTTCCTGCCTCCTGCAAGCGAAGAAATGTCAAAAATGTGACCTAAACAAAGGAGTGAATATTATAAAATTGTGTTTTAATCCGGGTTAAAGTACTTAAACTGGTCTCCGGAGTGCAGTTTAAATCCAATCGGATTAAACGCTGTCAAGTTTAAAAAAATGGGTTTATGTTCGGGTTTAACTAGTGAATATTATGGACTTGGGTTTATTTTTTGGGTTAAACTCACTTAAATCCGGGTTAAGACTTTAACCCGGATTAAAGAGAGTGAATAATATGGCCGTTACTGTAGAGAAAAAAAAACAAACTCAAACGCACTTGTACCTACCTATTGATAAATCTGAGAAAAATAGAGATTCGCAACAGCGCTGAAATCTGGAAAAGATTGTTTTTTTTTTCTGTATCAAACGCACATAAAAAGTGCTCTGAGAGCTCCCAATCGAATGCCACAATAATATTTAAGGATTTATTATTAATTAAAGTAAAGCTCGCGCCAGACTTGTAACGTGTGGTGTGTTGTGGTGTGGTCTGCCGTTTCGTGTTCTGTGCACACTTATCTAGTGTGCTGTCATTTTTTATATGAATTCAAATGTTGTTTGTTTTGCTTTTTTGACGTTATGGATTTCCTAGTTCATGTTTGCTCTTTCTTTCACACATGCATTTTCAGATAATATATATGTCTCGTTTCATTGCGCCATAGAGCGTTGTGGCGCAATCGGTACAGGAGTCATTTCGACACAACGCGACACACTGCAACACAACACACGAGAAAAATATGTTTCTACGCATATAAAATCCATTGGAGTGATAGCGACACGCCACTCCACATCACAACACACGTTACAAGTGTGGTTCCGGCTTAACTCTCATTCATTCAATAGTAGTAATAAAAATGCATAAAAAGAGTATCGTGTTCAATTTTATAACGCAATTGCAGCAGCCGCCATGTCGCCTTTACAAAAGGGAACTGCGAGGTGCGAACAAATCATTTTTTGTAAAGCACTTAAAACACTTACCCCCTTATTAATAAAAAAATGTACACAAGTAAGCTAGCTAGCAAACATCAGATAGCATACAAAAATGGACATAACTGCTGAGTAAAAAGTTGGTAACTTTTACACAGTGTTTATTAATAAGGGGGTTAATTGCCATTTTAGTATCCATAAAACATTTTATGTAATTGACCTGACCGCCGATTAAAAATCTGTATGGTTATCTTCAGCAAAACATTGTATAACAATTTACTGAGGCACCCTGCTCATCAAAAAGGTCATCCATGCCACCAACTTTTTGTACACCTAGCTTTATGGTAGGTACTATATTCAATGCAAAAATGATAAAAGAAGTTAAAGTTAATTTCTCAACCGTCGTCCTACGAATCATTTTTCACGCCGAAATGTCAAAAATTTAATGCGACGGACAATAAAAACCAAGTGAAATAGCTGTGGAGAGATTTTAGTATCGCCACCTACAGCTGAGTTTTTGAAGCGCAATTTTTCACTTGAGCTGCGTACTGCCAAGTGAAATTTCCCTGTGGAAAGTTCATTTTGACATTTCGCGGTGAAAAATTTGTATGAAAAACTGGAACTGGAGGCTAGTACGCTGCTCAAGTGAAGTGAAATTTTCACTGCTCTCCAAAAAATGCTGTGAAATCGAAAGTGAAATATTTTTTTGGAGATTTTCGTGGAGAAATTAACGCAGGGTGACCGAGCTGAAAAGTTGTATTTTTAGGATAGCTATACTATAAAATAAAAATATTTTTTGATTTCTTATTTGACTTAAAATGAAAACAGATGGAGGAAAGAAATTGCCAACTTTGTTTTATTGTAGTTCAAAGGTTCTAGTAGTGTTTAATTTGGGCAATAATATCTGATTTGTACATAAGACCAGTGTAACATATTTTAACAATCAAGAGTGCATAGAGAGTATACCGCACCTTTTGAAAGATCCGGGAATTATATTGATGTGATTACGTCGCAGTGGCTTAGTATTAGTGTGTTGGACTACTAAGCGAGGGGTCTCAGGTTCGAATCACGCAAAAACCCAAATTCCAACTTATGTTTTTTTTTTCCACTGCACTACCTCTCGCGAACGTCTGACAAACATCCGAGAGTATAAATGTCTTGTAAAAGCTTCTCAATTAGCCGTTTGGAGTCGGCATAAAACTGTAGATCCCTTCCATTCGTTCCAAAAATGAAAAACTCACACAAAACGAATGGTTGTGAGAAGCTAGGCCTAGGGTCCCTCCGGACCTGTTGCGCCAACTATTTTTTTTTTTTTATGATTACTGAACCTCATTGTAGTAGAATATTCGACTACTGCTGTATTCTTATTTGCAAAAGTTTCTTATGTGGTATTCGATTACGCTTCTTTAGATTCGCTCTCAGATTTCAGATTTCGTGTGGCTAATCGTGCATAAGAACATCACTTGCCCTTTTCTGTGTTGACATTCGTGCGATTGGAATATGTGTATCCTTCAACACTTTTCAAAACGTTTTCCATTCACTGGTTAAATTTTATATTCAAACATTCTAAATTAGCGTCCTGATTGATTTCTAAATAAAGGGTTATTCAATAAGAGGTGTTATTGTGAAAGGTTATGGTCCTGTATGCGTACTCGTGGTAGCCATATGGCTGAAGTTGTTTTTCATTATTAACGGCATACCTTCCTCTTTATTATAAAATAAACATCCGATCACTTATCTCAAAAAATGACATTTTTCTTTGAATACTAAAATAACGACCTCTTATTGGAAAACCCTTTATTTATACATAAATAAATTAAATAATCAAATAGATTCACCCGATGCATTTACTTTCCTTGCTGTAGAGAAAAAAAAAACTCAAGCGCACTTGTATTGGTAAATCTGAGAAAATATATATTCGCAAAAGCGCTCTGAAATCTGGAAGTTTTTTTTTTTGTACCAGAGCACATAAAAAGTGCTCTGAGAGCTCCCAATCGAATGCCACAATAATATTTAAGGATTTATTTTTAATTAAAGTAACTCTCATTCATTCATTAATAGTAACAAAAAGGCATAAAAAGAGTATCGTGTTAAATTTTACAACGCAATTGCAGCAGCCGTCGTGTCGCCTTTACAAAAGAGAACTGCGAGCTGCGAAAAAATTATTTTTTATATGAAAACAATAAATTGCCATTTTAGTATTCATAAATCATTTTATGTAAATGATCTGACGGCCGATTAAAAATCTGTATGTTTATCTTTAACAAAACAGTGTATAACAATTTACTGAGGCACCCTGCTCATCAAAAAGATCATCCATGCACCATGCCACCAACTTTTTGTACACCTTACTTTATGGTACTATATTCAATGCAAAAATGATAAAAGAAGTTCGAAAAATGCAGTACTCTCTTTTAAAACATCTGAACCTGAAATTAATTTCTTTACTGTCGTCCTACGAATCATTTTTCACGCCGAAATGTCAAAAATTTAATGCGACGGACAATAAAAACCAAGTGAAATAGCTGTGGAGAGATTTTAGTATCGCCACCTACAGCTCAGTTTTTGAAGCACAATTTTTCACTTGAGCTGCGTACTGCCAAGTGAAATTTCCATGTGGAAAGTTCATTTTGACATTTCGCGGTGAAAAATTTGTATGAAAAACTGGATTTCACTTGAGCAGCGTACTAGCCTTCCCATGAACACCTCATCACAAAACAACCACCGCCAATCTGTCAGCTATGCACTGCCAAACCAAGACTCACAATCAGTCACCTACTTATCTGCGAAGAAGTCGATCGAATCTGCAAAACCATCTCTAACAGGAACCTCCTAGAACTATTGACCATAGTCAACGATGAAAATAAAAACAATGTATACAGTTTAATCTTAGAAATTAAGTTTGAAAATTGTATTTAAATTTTGATTTTGTTCCCTACTACTAGCCGAAAGCCGTAGCAGCTAGCGCTATTGAACAATTAATTTTGTAATTTATTACATATTAATTAATTTATAATAATAATAATAATAATAAACAAAATTCATGATCATGACTTTTTTTGCCAAGATTTTTTAATAATGTTTAAAAAAATAAAAAGTCGGTATAATTTGAATCCAAAAAATATGTATATTTGAAATAAAAAAAAATGCCTTTTTGGAAAAAAAGAGCCTTAAATGTTAAGAAATGTTTTCATGTGATTCCAGAAATGTTGGTTGCCGGAACTTCCGCTTTACGTATCTATAATTATGGGTAGTACATCCATGACACCTTACTGCCTAAACACAATGAGGCCGCGGTAGCAGTGGTATGCGGCGGTAGTAGGACCTCTCAGAATATGTGGCGCTGCACACACAAAAAGTGTATACAATGAAGTAGCGCGAAAACGTCAAAAATCAAATTTTCAAATAATTGTTTCGTATGATTTCATTCAATCTTCGCAATATTCCGCCTATATATTTTCAAAGAACCTATAACCGCGCCGCCTGCTTTAAATTTGAAGTAGGTACATTCAAAAATATTTTGAATTATCGCCGCACTGAACAAACAAAACTGCCTACACCGAAAATTATTTCGATGTAGCGCGACAAAAGTTAAAAGTTGGGCAATATGTACTACAGCCGCTACTACACGTTACAGCGGCTCCACCCATTATGTTCACGTTATATGAAATCTGTGTATTTTAACTTTGACAGCGCTGTGCGCTGCATACCGCTACTACCGCGGCTTCATTGTGTTTAGGCAGTTAGGCGTCTGATTTGTGATCTCATTCCTACGCCTTTATAAGCATTGACTGCGGACAAACGGATCTCTCTGTCCCGTCTCGTGCAAAAATGCGCGTGCGTGATAGTGTAAATGCGGTTTAAAGCCTTAGCTAATGAAATAATGCCTAAAAGGCATGAAAAAGCCTAGGTTGGCAGCGCTGGGTTCAGGCACTTCTCTTGAAATTGAGAGCTCGATTTTTGAGATTTGACATTTTTCATTTTTCTTTCTATGGTAGATGAATAGCGGCCATGTCAAACTTTATATAGAAAAAATTGACAATGCCGCTAATCATCTAGCGGGCAGTGGAACGCGGGCAATGTGTAATTAAAAAAAAAAAGGATTTACTGCAAATACCCATCCAATTACGTATTTACAACTCTCACAATTATAAATTACTAAAAAACACCACCTCAAGTAAGTTTTTCGCAAATTAAAAACAACAAATTTAAACTCGTTTAGGTGAGATTTGATACCTACATAACTAAAGTCTCCATTCTCCAAACGATTATAAACGTTGACCCCAGCAACGTGAGAAAAAATTATCGCACGCCTATGCCATATAAATTTTAAAATCCCGCGAAAATAAAATCTATTGATAACCGCTCCGATAAAAACACACAAGTGTGAAGGAATAAGCAAAATCCGCGGAAAACTACTTTCCTGTTTTATCTCAGTAACATAATGCAACTCGACTTATCAACGA
Source organism: Cheilosia urbana (assembly GCA_946477585.1). NCBI lineage: Eukaryota > Metazoa > Arthropoda > Insecta > Diptera > Syrphidae > Cheilosia > Cheilosia urbana. The sequence continues at coordinate 123,906,032 of OX297853.1, forward strand.
AAAGCAGAGCAACTGAGAAAGAATGAAAATAAAACACGAGAGCATAGTGCACTGGACTGCACAAGCAAGCGAAGCAAGCATAGAAAAAAAAAAAAAAAAAAAAAACAAATCAAAGAACGAAAACGACGACGACGGCGACGAATGAGACCAACTTGGTGGTGGACAAGAGAAACAATTATACATTGAAAAAAAATGGCGATAGAGGCAGCATCGTTTACTTTTGTGCTCAGTAATTTTGGTGAATTTTACGATACTTCATAAACAAATAACTTTCAAAAAGTGGTCATTATTAATTTGTGAATTGGTAAGAATTGTATTTAAATTAAAATGTCGGAGAAAATTGTCGATAAAGTAAGTGAAATGGACATTTTGTGTGGCGAGAAAAACAGTCTCCCTCATACGCAGCAATCGCAAATGGCGACTGAATTCACGTCGTCGGAGGTGAAAGAAAATACATTGTCTAAATTCACGGCGTCGTCGGCCATTGCAATGCCAGTGCTTCCAATAGAGGGAGTCACCGATTCTTCCGGGCCCCATGATGAAATAATTACGAATTTAAGTTCGTTAAACAGTTCATGTACTAATAACTCGTCAAATGCTGCGGTGGCCTCTGTTGGAGTTGTTCTACAAACTAAAAATAAGAGAAAACATCGACGAGGCAAGCCGAAAACTAAAAATATTAAACCTTACAAGAAGACTAATTGGAAATTCCAAGTTCCACGCTATGGTAGCAGTCAAAGTGGCGGATTTGGTGGTGGCAGTAGTAGTAACTCCAACTTAAGCAGTGGACGTCGCATAAAACTAAACAGGAGTCGTTCCTTGGTGCCGTACAATACAAATAAGTTTCTTATGGAAGAACACTTAGCGGAGGTGCCATCTGCTCTACTGACACCATCTGGTAGGACAAGAGATTCAAGTTTTTCTGTTGATTCCGAAGATAACTACTTCTATTCTTTACCCGAAGATGAAGAAGAATTTCTCACCAAGGAATTTGCCAATGTATATGAGAAGGCCCGTGTTGAACAATTGGAGACTTTAACAAAACAGCAGCTAATTGAAGAATGCCTTCAAATTGAGGATAGGTATTCCGAACAAGGTGCGCAACGGCAAGAACAACTCAATGCGCAAAAGATATCTACAGAGTATCAATCAAAGATCCGGCAGTTAGAGGAAAAAATTCGTGAACTCACCAGGGAGAACTATGGTAAGTCATACAATTGAACCCTAAATCTATTTGTTTTCGTAAATGAGCATGTAAATTGTATTATGTGGGTTCTGCGCAGTTATTAGAACATTTACTGTTTCGGATAACATTGTTCCCAACATTTCAAAGAAAATTAAACAGAGGAATAACCAAAAAAAAACTCTTACATTTTCTGCAGCTTTAGCTGCTTTCTAAAAAATGTCTTTTAAATAAAACTGAAACGAAACCTACAATTTACTTTCAGACTTACGCCGTCAAGTGGCCATTTCCTCAATCACAGAAACAGCTATAACACAAAACCCAACACCAATGGATTCGTCCAGTGAGGACAGCGAAAGTGATAGCTCCAGCAGTAGCAGTAAGAGCTCATCATCGTCTAAAAGCTCCCTCAGCGAATACAGTGCTTCAGGTGAACCAAAAGTGGACAGCGAAATGGTAGTTGATGCAGCAGCAAATGTCGCAGAAGAGTATGATTTAGCCAGCGGAGTTGCCCAATGCAATGGCTACCATTCTGCGGGTAGTGATACTTGCTCCTCATCACCCACGCAGAGCCGCCAGTCGATATAAAGCATTTGGAGGTGAATTTCTAAGTAATTAGTATTTTAAATGATTTTATAAATTTGTTTTTACTTTTATATAATGTAAATTTTAAATTAACATTTTTCACCTTTTATTTATACAAATATTTTTAACGTTAATTGATTATATCAATGTAAGGACATTTTTTATGACTGCATTGTACCTACCTACTCTTTGTTTTTTTTTTTTTTTTTTTTCTTCTTTGTTACCATTTGTGTGTTTTTTTTTTTCGTCTAACCTAACATAGCGAACAAATTGGGTCAGTGTATGAGTGTATTCTATTTTCTCGTGTCTAGTCAATTCATTTCGTACCAAGTTGCGCTCTACTAGTACGAAATTGAAGTTTCCGCTTTAAATTTGCGGAAGCTCACAACTGTAAATATTTTATCGAAATAGTTAATAGAATGAGTATTAGTAAGGTGCCTTTCTTATACGGGGTCCTTTTAGCAGCTAGTGCTGTTTATTTTTTTGCATTAACATTGTGTAACAAATTTTACTCAATAATAAATATTAATAATAAATAATAATAATATTTTTTTTTGCGGTTGGGGGGAGGAGAAATGCTTTGCGCACCATAAGGCGGCCTGTTTGCGTTGACCATCCACGTGTGTCCGACTCTCTCTGCATACTTACGGGACATACGGACTAAAACTCCTCCCAACCCTGTGGTTTCTGACACACTCCCCTGGGACCGCTCTTCGCATTACTTCAAGGGGGCTGTAATCATACGCCCTTTCGGGATCACGTGCTTTCCCGCTTTAGTTCTTCTCTTTTCTTTCTTCTGGGAATACATTTTTCCCCAATTAAATTTTTCAAACATTTTTTCCACTATGTTTCCTGGGTTGAAGGTACCAATGCTGCTTGCCAGGACTGTGCGTTGTGTTTCCCATCTTCTGCAGAAAAGAAAAGAAAAAAGAAGTGTGCTGTGCGTTGTCATACTGGCAGGCTGGACTATCCGTCTTGCCAATCTTCTGGAGAAAGGCCTTGAAATTTCCGTGTCCGGTGAGGAACTGGGTGACGAAGTAGTTGACTTCATCGTGTTACCGGTCGTTCCACTCAGCCACATTTCTTATCAGCCTCGCTGTCCAACTTCCTCTGCTTTCCGAACTCCACTGCTCTTGCCACTTCCGTATCGTTTGCTGCGCTGCTTGATTGACCGCTTCCAATCCAATTTTCACTTTGTTGTCGTTGACGTACTAAGTGAAAATTGGATTGGAAGCGGTCAATCAAGCAGCGCAGCAATCCAACCAATCCAATTTTCACTTTGTTGTCGTTGACGTACTGTAGTCGCAGTAGCTTAGTGGTTAGTGTGTTGGACTGCTATGCGGGAGTCCCAGGTTCGATTCCCGCAAAAACCCAATTCCGACTTAGGGTTTTTTTCCGCTGCGCTACCTCTCGCGAACGTCTGACAAACATCCGAGAGTATAAATGTCTTGTAAGAGCTTCTTAATTAGCCGTTTGGAGTCGGCATAAAACTGTAGATCCCTTCCATTCGTTCCAAAAATGAAAAACTCACACAAAATGAATGGTTGTGAGAAGCTAGGCCTAGGGTCTCTCCAGACCTGTTGCGCCAACTATTTATTTATTTTCGTTGACGTACTTCCTTTGTGCCCCTAGGTGATCGATGGGAATCACTCCTGCGACTACAAGGACCTGGTTCCGTTTGGTAAGAGCTAGCCACGCGTAGAGCTCCACGTTTTTGGACTGCCGCCATCCTGTCTCCAGTGTTTTTTTTTTGTCGAAGCGCTAATTACCCTTAAAGACAATGTTCTTCGGATTTTGCAATGTACATATTCTTTATTTCTAATTGCCTCCACAGCCTGGTGTCAATGCATTCAATTTCCTATCGCCTTCGGATGTTTGGAAGTTCCGCTAGGAAACTGATGCATTGGCAATTTATGGTCAGCCAGCAAAGTTAGTGCATTCATCTTCCTGTGGCGCTCGGATGTTTTCCAGGAAAGTGGTGCATTGGAACTTTATGGGTTGCGAAGCAGTACAAATGTTCCGTCATAAAGTTTGCTGACTCGCATTTGTGTAACTTCACCCCCCTTTGACTCAAGATTCTCCTGAATCTTGTATTTGTTTTTCTACAATTTTTACAAAGTTTTGTACATGTTTACTTTTTTTTCTAATTATGAATATTAAAATTCCAATTTCAATTATTACTATGCATAAAATAAAAATTGTGATTAAGTTCATAATATAGTTGTTAGTAGTAGTAGTAGTTTTGTGACTTACATCTAATCAAAAGCTTAAGAAGAAATTATCCAGCACAAAAAAATTTCATTAGGTAAGAGGGCGTGGCCGGTGGGCGGTGGTACAAAAATGTAGCATCCGGGATGTTATGTGGTACAATATTGTACCAACCGTATTCCTTAGAGCTTAGACTATATTGAATAATAATATCTACATTTTAGAACTTCATTTATTTCAACAGAAATTTAAAAAAAATAACAGAAACAATATTGAACAAAGGAAATTTCATTAGCAAAAAAGAAATAAAGAAAAATGAACAAATATTTATTAATGATAGGGAGTGAAACATTTTTTACAAAGCGGTACTTCGCATTCTTTACATATTATTTTGGTGCGCGATTGTTTTTTTGCTTGACTGCGACTCACACACCGACGTCTAGTCGTTCCTTCTATTGGCAAATGCTTGATGCCACTAACCTCCCGTGGCCTACGTCCAGGCTTCAAGGACCTTCGAACCGGAACCGATTTCAGACCTTCTTCTACAAGGAGCTCAGCCAATGTTACTAGGATCTTTTTGAATGACATCTTTTTTCGGTTGAGATCACTGTGGATTACCCATGCGTTCACTGCTGTCATCATTATAAGGCGATAGAAAACTTATTTCCACCACTTATCGGATTTTCTATCATACTCATAGAGGCCGCATATCTGGTCTGCCAAATCTACGCCCCCCATATTTTCCCGATAAAACTTGATAGCTTCAGGACAAGGTACTTCAATTTTTTGTTTCCAGTTTTCAATTTCTTCCACACGGTTGAACTTTTTGGATAATGGCAATTACTTAGTACCAAGACTTCTTTTGTGTCCAGCCATTTTGAACAAAAAACTCCAAACGAAGTGCATTTGAATTCCGACTCTCCGCGTGCCAGTTTCATTTGAAATTTGAGCAAATTTTTTCTGTTGCTCATGACTGTGCCAACAGCAGGGAATGAAATTGCACTAAGCAAATTTACGGATGTAAAGAAGCGGTCAAAACATAATGTGACATCAGTTTGTGTACCACTCGTTCCCCTAATGTCCCTTCACTTTGCGCAATTTCTTTCCCAGTGTAAATATCGAAGTCGTACGTATATCCGGAGAGAGTATCACAGCGTAACCACATCTTAATGCCTCGTTTCACTGGCTTCATAGGCATATATTGTTTCAATGTGCTTCGGCCTTTGAATTGGTCATAGATTCGTCTATGCTTTGATAGGTACTGTCATCTCTGCACTTTTGAAATCTCTGTTTCAGGAATTCAACCAAGTCTTTTATATAATAGGTTTTGTCATCCATTGTCGGTTTTTCAGGTGGAGAAAAATACATTTTCGAAGTTATTAACATGAATCTATCACGTGCAATTGGCGACCTGACTGACTTGTTGCCAAAGGAGTCATGAGTAGACCAATAATCGTTGATACATGGTAGTCGATTGTAGCACATGATAAACATGCATCCAACGATAACTTCTATTTCACCAGCATTTGTTTTTTTTATCTTTTGCCGTTTTTTTTTTGATTGCTCAAATATGTCAAGGCGTTCGTTTGTGCATTGTGCAATATACACATGTATACAGATTTCGGTAGCAATTTATGGAAAATGTCCATAATGGATAAGCTGCGGTTCAACTCTGACCATAGATTACACCGGTAAGGATCGCTCACCTTTCTCTTAGAGATGAATTTGTTTCCAACTGTCGACCATAAAACTACACCATTATCTACCGGAACATCAGCTATATTACCTTCTTTAATATCAGCTACACTTTCTTCTTCAGTATCGTCTAAGCTTGCATTTTCTTGATTAGAATTGTCATCCGAACTAGATCCTTCATTTTCTGAAGAAAAATCTTCTGTGTCGTCGTTATCACTAAACCCATCAACCAGCTCTTCAATTTAATTTTGATTCAAACGATGCGACATTATCTAAATAAAACAAAGTAACACTCTTGGATAATATCTGCGTATACAAGACTGTTGGTACACATTTGTACCACTAAAAATGACGAATGGTACACATATGTACCACTCGCCAAAAACCATGAATTATTTAGTTTTACAATAACAAATACTTACGTTGGAAAACAAATTTAGATGTATTCACTTGTTATTATAATTTCCTGCTTGTTTCACCACTAAAACCTTAAAAACACTGAACAAATCAACCGAGACGTCAACGCACCACTAAATTATTACTGCAACTGCCAGCGAAAACATGCAAAATCAAACACGCACAAGCATGTTGCAGCTGCAAACACATTTGGATACCGTTAACAGAACGTTGCAAGACGTTGTGGTACAGGGGCCAGATTCTGTAAAAAACGAAACGAAAAACGATTTCGCTTTTCAAGAAACGATAGAAATCACACGATAGCGAAAATTTGCTTCATGTAACTCCTTACGTTTTTTTCTTCACATTCGTTTAGGTTTGAGAAACTGTGTGACAGCAAAATTATAGTTTGGCAGTCTCAGTATATCGTTTTATTTTCGTTAAGTTGTTTTGACAACGAACAGCTGACAATTGAAAATATTTTTAAAGTGGAATTTGATTGTTTACGAAGCGGATCCTCCTCCAGCCAGTACTTCTAATGTTGCGGAAAGTTTTAAAATAGGAGGCACTTTTGTCGTTCGTGTACCTGTATGCAAATTAATATTGTCCAGCACATACTTAAAGGCGGCTTTGTTCAATCGAAAACGTTGCACAAAACTAAATAGAAAAACGAACTTTTTAACTAACTTATTAACTAACTTTTTAATCAAAATAAACCAACCTTTTGTCAGGTAATGTGAGAGGATTTGAACAATCCCGCAAACTTTTTCTAATTTTTCTTAAGTTCACATGTTCAATTTCAACTTCACTTTCTTCGCTGTCGCTGGTCAAAAAATAATAATTTGCTAACATATCTTAAAATATTCTGCACAATCTTAAAACCACCAAATTCAATTAGAATAAAAACGAAAATGATAAACGTCAACAAAATAGCTGTCGTTTGTTTTCTTTCGTGGAGACGATAAAATCTGTTCGTTTTTAGGGTTACATGAAGCAAGAAAAGCAAAAACGTCAAAAAAAAATGTGTTCGTTTGTTTTTTTTCGCGGCCACGAGAATTTCTTTCGTTTTTGATGTTACATGAAGCAAACTGTTCGTGCGTACGAAAACGTGTAGACGTTTTCGCCTTACAGAATGCCGGCCCAGATTTCGACTAAATAGTATGCAATTTGTGACTTTCAGGGATGTTTATACATTTGGTGGTAAATAAATGTACCAGCTGGGTCGAAAGGGTTAATTGTAAATTTCTGCCGTCACAACCGTTAATTACAATTTCTTTTTTAAGATTTTTACATATTAGATTTTCTTCGATAATATTATTATTCATTTGAAAATTACATATTCCTTCAATTAAACAATTATCTAATTTTTTAAAATCTTTTATATTTTAATGTGTGTTCTTTATTTATATTATATGTTATTGAATGAGATAAACGCTTAAAAGTAAAACTACTTGATTATCATAAAAATCGTTTTTCTTCGCTCGTTGACATCCACTTGAAGAGTGGTTCGACTTCGATAGAACGAATGATCTTATTGGCCGATAGAAGCTTGCCTTCCATTGGCTGTTTCCTTTGGCTGTCACTGTCAAAACAGGTACTAGAATACTTAACTCTACTTGTAGATGGGCCCATAAGAGGCCCATCTGTGATAACTTACTAGATTACAATATAAATGTTGTTTGTGTTATAATAATATTTAGTTTCATTTAATTCAATGAAATCTAAAGCCTTTATATCTATTTCTTTAAAATCTTTGTTGGGCATGGGCAATATCATTTTTAATTGAATTTGAATATAACTTTTTGATAGTTTTATAGCTAAAATCAATTTAGTTCCGTTCAGGTTAAATGCCCCTATTTTGGAATATTTTAATTTAAAAAAAATCTAAATCAGCAGCCACTATTTCTTCACCTTTCAATATATTAGGGTGTTAAAGATGTTACTCAGGCGGCGTAATTGTCCGGACTCGTCGCTGATGTTCGACCCTGAGCCCGATTAAATAAAACGAACTCTTAAAATACTCGATTGAGTTGAGTTGTTTATTTTCTAAAAGGAACATGGTTATTAAATATAATTATTGAATTAAGACTCTTACAATTTTTAGCAGGCTCGTGGCGATGGGTCGGTTTCAGATTTGACGTTTCGCAAACGGCGGCAAACCGAGAAAGGCGGAAATTATATTTGACATACGGAAATTATTATTGAGTGCGTTTGGAAATTATACGATCTGTTTAGTTTGAAGTCTGAAATCCGCACCATGGCCACAGCCGCTGTACTTTACAACATAATTCTTAAATAGAGTTATCATAGGGTGTAAAATACCTCGTTTGGCAGAGGCAATATTGTCCAAAATATTATCAATTTTACTCTCAAGAATTTTAAGTTCTAAAAGTTGGTCTGTTCTTAAAATTGCAACGTGATGCCAGCACGTGCATTTTTTGTTGAAAATGTTTAGTTAGCTTGCTAATTATGTCTTTAAATGAATGTGAACTTACGTTTTCTGATTCTATTAATTTTGTGAGCAGTTCATTAAGGTAAGTACCACACGAGGAAAGAAAGTGCGCTTTCTTCAAATTATCGTCTTCGACGCCGTGTGCTTAAAAGTGCTGCTGAAGTTGAAAGATGTACGTATCCCATTTGTCTTTCTGCTCATCAAACATCCGAAAGTGTGGAACTGAGTTGGATGGAAGTTGATTAGATTTTCCTTCCTTGACCGTGTATTCCATAGCCTTCTGGTTCTCCTTCAGCATCTGCTCCATCCAAACTTGCTACTGCTTCAGAATACTTCTAAGCGTGTCTTCGTCCATAGTCCTCGTCGCCAAATGTTATAATTCAATTTATTCTTTTACGTATATAATTCAAAATTCACTTTATTACTTTACAATTAAAACAAAAGAAACGTAAGCTTAACGATTAGAAAACAATTGATAGGTCTAGCTGAGTTGGCGGCCAAAGTAAAAGTGACCAAAAACGTTGTGACGTTTCATGACGTCTGTCATTCAGAGATGATACAGGGTGTATCAATAATAAACCTTTTTACCTAAAAATTATAGGTATTTTTTCTGTATTTCCTTTTCTTCCTCCACGGTAAGTTACTTATTTCCCTCCAAATTAGTGCAAGTGTCGTTTTACAAAGAATTTATCGAAGTGTCATCGTGGATTGTCGATGGGTGCGTTCAGTATCTGACGTCCGCTCAGCTTTCAAATTTCGTCAGCAACAGCATTTCTGTTATTAATAACTACAACTGGTCCAAAATTTAAGTTCTATCATTATCGTCTATGGTTCCGTATAACCACTTCTGACCGGTTCCAATAAAGTTTGCAAGACCTCTTTTGTTTCGGACGGTGGGAACTAAGGCTCTTACTTTTGATTTAATGTTAATGATTTCGTTTACTATTGGGATATTATTTTTGATTTGTAATTTTAACAAGTTAATTTCAAGCATTCTGATTGCGTTCATTATTTCTTCAGAATCTATAATATGAACAATGGTTTGGGTCTGATTAATAAGTTCTACTATACCTCGATTGATTATTGTAAACCCCTGATTAGTGTGTATTTGAGAGATGAGAAGAGCTGGTTCCGCTACCGTTGCTGTCATCATGATTGTCCACAGCATTATCCAAATAAGAACCTGTAAATTTATTAGGTCTTTTAATCGTTGTTGGATGAACACCATTCAGTTTTTTTTTTTTTTCTGAAGTGAGGTTCATTTTTATGACGTAAATGTTTATAATTTCTTATAAATCCTTCATTTCTTCGTTCACTATAATCTTCCCTATCTAAATTTCTTCTATTTATAATATGTTTCTTGCGTCTATTGGCTTTTTTAGTTAAAATTATAGGTTCTGTCACTACTGCTGTATTTGGACTCATGCCCAAAGTTGAGTGAAACCTGTTGTTATAAATTTTAACTGCCTTGTGAATTTTCCGATTAGTTGTTAGTTTATTATCTTTGATAGTTAATAAAATCTCAAGAAGTGTTGAATGAAAACGTTCAATGTCAGAGTTTCCTGTATGAGAGTTTGGCTTGGTAAAGTGAAATTGCACTCCTTCTTCTCTGAAAAATTCCTGTAGGTTTTCTGACTTCAATTCATAGTTGCAAACGATTTTCTTTGGTTTTCCAAACCTAGTAAACTGTTCTTCGATACATTCTAGTTTATTAACCGAATTTTTGCTAGTAAGTTATAGACATAAGTAATATGTATTAGACAAACACGTTTTATTTATATTAAATTATATTATTTATAATTCTACATTTACATTCTATCTTGCTATCGTGAACAAAATTCCCTCGAGTGAATCGTGGCATGCTCCAGGGTGTGTAGCATTAACAAATCCTTAATTCATCGTCACAAACCTAGGAAGAAAAATTATCCATAAGAAGTTCGAATATAAACAAAAAAAGTTACCAGTAACACATTTAAACTATGAAATCCTTTTCGGTTATAATATAGATGCTTAGTTGTTGGTGGGGCAATAATTCGAACATGTGTTCCGTCGATGCATCCGATTACTCCTGGAATCCCATGTTTTTCGTAGAAGTTTAAAAGTTATTTTACTCCTTTCCATCGGTGACATCGGCATGCTGATCCATAGTGGAAACAATTTCTTTTCAAAAATTGTAAGGACATTGGAAAGAACTTCTGAGAATGAAGATTGTGCTAGTCCAATCTCATAATACTTTCTAACTCCTGTCTGGTAACCACCTTCTGCAAAAATGGGGGGAGGAGTGGCGAATGTTTTTTTTTGTTTTTTAAAAGATTGTCCGAAAGAATGTCCAGCAAATATCTGAACATCTCCTTGTTGACCCTGTAGTACTGGTGAAATCTAATAAATAAGAAAATAAGGGATTGGAATTATCTCTTAACTTCCTTCGAATAATTCGATGTTCATGTTTTTCTTGCCTGCCTTGTTCTTCGGCTAGCAATCTGAATGCTAAGCTGTGCATATTAGTGAATTTGTCTATATCACTTCGCTTAATTAAATAAAATAAATAAATTGGGCACCCTGTCCTCTTTTTTCCACTCTATTTTTAAATTAAATGCTTCTATTTCTCACTAGATGGAGCCCACTTTGTTCTGGTGAACTTTGTCATAGGCTTATTCTCTATTTTCAATTTTTTTTTTTTTTTTTTTGAGGTTACGTTCTATTTTCTTTTTGCGCCAAAAATCACCAACTTTCTTATAAGATTTCACAGATATGTAACTTATATTATATTATTATTTTTATTTCTTTTTGATGCACTGCGCTTCTGTTATTACGATAACACTATTCTTATGAGAATTTTACTTTTTCAAACCAATTTTCACCACCGCTTCAGAACACGTTCTTTCTCTTTGACACTTGACAACAAAATCCCTCAAGCCGGTGTAATTTAAACGGCTTCAGTTTGTGGAGAAAAAATAAGCAGATTATCAATAAATTTACAATACTTAATATAATAAAAATGAACAGAAACCTATAGTTTATTCTATAGTTTATTAAACTTAGGTGAAAAATAATTAAAATGGTTGTCTGTAGAGGATATTTTTTACAATGGGAGAGGGTTCTATTTCGCTTCGCTATAATTTTTGTTCAAACTTTTACTAACTCTCATGTTTATACATTACATTTTTTACAATGGGAGAGGGTTCTATTTCGCTTCGCTATAATTTTTGTTCAAACTTTTACTAACTCTCATGTTTATACATTACATTTTTTACAATGGGAGAGGGTTCTATTTCGCTTCGCTATAATTTTTGTTCAAACTTTTACTAACTCTCATGTTTATAATTTCTAAGTGTGCATTTAGTAAAAGTCAATTTTTTTTTACATAATTCTTAGATATAATTTACCTTAAGGTTGTTTATTTTGCTTCATGTGCTGTTAATGTCAATTATTGGCCGGAAATGTTGAGTGAGTTGGATTTTCGTGCTCTGCCATGATACTGGTGGTGTTAAATACAGCAAGTTCTTCGCTGCTCCAACAATTTTTATATTGTAAATTGCCTTGAATACCTCATCCCTTTGGTGTTCCCGGGTAGCTGTTAGGTGGGCATCAATGCAGGTCAGAAACTGAGTTAGTTCTTCTTTTCCACCTGAGAAGTCTTTGATATAAGCGATTGTTTTGTCAATTGATGGTGGACCTGGTGTCCTCTGGATCAAGAGTTCTTGATCTTCCCTATCTAAATTTCTTCTATTTATAATATGTTTCTTGCGTCTATTGGTTTTGTGTCGAGCCTCAATCCCAGATACCTCACCGCATCCTTGCTCTTAATGACTTCAGAGCCAATTTGAAAGTCGATTTGCGTGGGGATTCTTTTCCTCGTCAGAAGGACTATCTCAGTTTTTTCTGTTGCCAAACTGAGACCGTGCTCATCCAAAAGGTTGTTCGTCGCATGACTTGATTTAACTTTCTTTGTCCGTTTTCAGAGTCTCTTGCTGATATCATTAACGGGAATTCGTCTGCGTACCCAACGAGGAAGGTGTCTTCGGGCATCTCCATCCGCAGTATGTCGTCATAGGAGATATTCCAGAGGTCTGGTTCCAAAATTGATCCCTGTGCTGCTCCAAATGTTACTTCCTTCCTTCGTGGGCATTTCATTTATTGGTGTTAGCGAAAAACTATACAGTTGTTGGTACGATTTGGTACCAACCAGTAGATATTTGTCAGTAAACTCCCACGACGCGGGGAAAGGAAAAGCGATAGCCTCGTGGTCAATGGTTACAACCTTTATTTGATTATACATAGGAAATTAATAATACGATTTTATAATTCATAGTTCATTTTTCTACTTACAAAGTCTTTTCTTCTTATTACAATCTTAATACTATTCTTCCACGATGATTAGTGGAAAGCCGGGACGAAATATGGCACAAAGTGTTGCGAGTTGAAGTAAATGTCAAATGAACGAAGCAGACAAAAAAACGAAGATGCCGGATACGAGTAAAGATGGCCGTCTAGCGCGCTCTAGTACTAAGGCAGGAGCCTACCGTAGTAGATTATGCGGCGTTGCCAACAACAGTCTTTGACGAAAGTCCTTATAAGTTTGGAGGCAGCCATGTTATTTTTATTTCTGGCCTTATCAGACTGGTTGGTGGCCGGAAGAATCGGATTACAGAGAAATGATTTTTTCGGTTTTTATTATTATAATATATAATTATAATTTTACATTTACATTCTGTTTTGCTATCGTGGACGAAACACCCCCCGGAATTTCGGGGAATTCCCCAAGAGTATTACTAAAGTTATCATCAAAACACTGCATTGTTGAAGGAATATCATTTTTGAAGTGTATGCAAATATTATGCAAAGCACAGCAGACATTAAGAATTTGCACTGCTTTATGCGGAAGATAGTGCAGTTCTCTTGCACCAAGCAAGCATCTCCATCTACCTTTTAATACAGCGTTGGTTCTTTCAATGATATTACGACATCGTGTATGTGCTTGGTTAAATTTTAGTTCATTTGTATTTTCCTCCGCTATCCTGTGAGGAGTCAAAAGCCATGGCTCCAATGGATATCCAGCGTCACCTGTTAGAAACGTATATTAAAACGAATTTCATATAATTGTCATGTTTGGGGAGTTTATAATAGGCGATGTTATGCCTAGATGGTGAAATCCCAAAAATGTTAAATAATTTATGGCGCCCAACGTGGGGCCATGCACGCTCGGTACGTCACTATTGGTCGGTGGATTCTATGACTCTCAAGGAAGTCAGTAGGATCGCCTCGATGCTGCTATACTTGTTTCTGTTGGACTCGATGCACGACGAAGGCAGGAACACTATGCTGAGGTGCACGCACGTGGGCAGGAACACTACCCCGTACGTTCACTACGAATTTAGTAGCTGCGTCGTGCGTTGTGTTGTTGCGGGTGAGTACGATGGATTTCATGCGTCCTCGACCTCGCCAGGGGGTGAAAAATCGGTTGGGTCTAGACGTTGCCGTGGTTAAATACCATCGAAGAACGAACCGAGTGTCTGGGGGTGCGTATTTTCCCTACGACGTATCTTCGCCGTGGAAAAATTATCTGGAATCACACGAATTTTGTGTCACGATAATAATTTTTATCAACAACAATTAAACTAACCTGTTTTGACAAATATTCCTCTATTTGCGATGTCTTACCACTGCTAAATGTAAAAATCAAAATCCATGCTGTCCTGTGCGTAGCAATGCGGTGGTGGTGGATGAGAAAGTGAAAAAAATGTGATAGACAATGGCGGCGGCTATGCGGAAATTCACTGGGTGTGTTTCGTGCTTATTGCCGACCGTCGCGTTCGATAAAGTAGCGAACCCTGGTTGTGGCAATTCGTTTCATAATGGTCGCGTACAGCGGGTCAAAAAAAATTATGTAGTGGGATGGATTTCCTACAATTGGACAACCATCACATAATACTAACTTTTCATGTACCTAAAAGCCACGAATTTCTTTCATCGTTCCGGTGAAGCTGTTCCATGCACGACCTGAGTTCACTAACTTTCCAAACGAGTGAATCGTGGCTCCAGGGTGTGTAGCATTAACAAATCCTTAATTTATCGTCACAAACCTGGGAAGACAAATTATCCATATGAAGTTCGAACATAAACAAAAAAAGTTACCAGTAACACATTTAAACTATGAAATCCTTTTCGGTTATAATATAGATGTTTAGTTGTTGGTGGGGCAATAATTCGCACATGTGTTCCGTCGATGCACCCGATTACTCCTGGAATTCCATGTTTTTCGTAGAATTTTAAACTTATTTTACTCCTTTCCATCGCTGACATCGGCATGCTGATCCATGGTGGAAACAATTTCTTTTCAAAAATTGTAAGGACATTGGAAAGAACTTCTGAGAATGAAGATTGTGCTAGTCCAATCTCATAATCCTTTCCAACTCCAGTCTGGTAACCACCTTCTGCAAAAAACCGCAGGCATGCACTCAACTTAACGATGGGAGGAGTGGCGAATGTTTTTTTTTTGTTTTTAAAAGATTGTCCGAAAGAATGTCCAGCAAATATCTGAACATCTCCTTGTTGACCCTGTAGTACTGGTGAAATCTAATAAATAATAAATATTTATACTAAAATTACAACTATTAACTAACTTTTATTACGCAATTTAATTTCTACTTACAGCGTCTGTGGTAACTCTAAGGGATTGGAATTATCTCTTAACTTCCTTCGAATAATTCGTTGTTCATGTTTTTCTTGCCTGCCTTGTTCTTCGGCTAGCAATCTGAATGCTAAGCTGTGCATATTAGTGAATTTGTCTATATCAGTTCGCTTAATCGAACGCGAGTATAATAAAATAAGAATAAATTAATAATATTAACACAATTTTCTATTTAAAGAAATATAATTAACAAAATCTCCTCAAATATGAGCTTAAATAATATAATATAATATATATATAATATAATATAATTGAATACCTACATCACAATTGACAACTGTCAATGTATTCGAACATAACTTCGAAAATTTCGGGGGAAATAAATTCCGATGGAGATTCACGATACGAGGAATAGGTTAGATTAGATTATATTTTATTATTAATTAAATTCTTATTACTAACAATAATTATGGCATGGCTTGTGATGCCATTTGCCGGAGTGATATTTTAACCAACATACTTATACATATGTCGAATTCTTACTCTCTTGTTTTGCGAAATGCAGCAATCCCAGAGCAATCCAACCAACCTTTCCCCATCGTCCGTTTTTCTCTTTGCTGTTTTTCTATCTTTTTCCAAACGCCCGCGTCATCTCGTTCGATACTCTCAAGTCTCTAACTGTTGGCGTCTCCGGCGTTTACATACGGCGGTCAAAATGTGTTAACATTGACAAGTTAATGCTCCGGTTTCACTTAGGCATGAGGAGTAGTGCCTAGCATTTCACACTGCGACACATATAACATAAGGAGCACAGGATAGTACATTATAAAAAAAAAAACAAAATTGCAACAATCAGTAAATAATGTGATAAAATAGGTCACGCACTTCAGCATAAGTGATATTTAACTCACTCATAACGTTGGGGGTTTTGTTCACACCGAGCGCCCCTTTTCGCTCGTTGTTGGCGCTTTAGTGAATCGTTTAACCTTTGAAGGCATTTTTAACACTTTAGAGACAGTAAAACACATAATATAACAATTTGGAGAAATGATACAATATAAAGAGTATAAGGGAATTATGAATATTCGTTTCTATAAGATAAAGTATAATCCGCTCCGAGATTCAAATAAACAAAACCGATTTCGTATTTTCTTTTCAACAACACTTATCTTTATTTTCACAAATTCACCCTTCTTCTTCTCTCACCAAAACGACAATGCCGGAAACTCATTCGCCAATATGGCGGCTTCTTATTTTTACCTTCATTGTTATCCTACTCGACCCTAGGTGGCACTGTAGTACCCATTATGGTGTGTTGACATTTAACTTTTTCTCTTATGAACTAAATATCATTACAAAAGGTTTGCTTGCAGTAGTTGTACAAACAGTTCCATCCTTTCATTCCATTAAGTACGCCATACATTTCCTGATATGTGAGTCTGCTTTTTCCGAAGTGAAGTCTTCTTATTTCTTGGGGCATAGGGCACCTTGCTATAAAATGAGTAACGTCCTCCCGCTCGTTGTAGTTACACAAAGTGCATATTTCTGGCAAATCTTATCTGTATGGAATAAAATTTGTACAAGGAATATTTTCCATGGAACAAAAAATTTTCGGGGGGAATTTTCTTGATTGTGTTACCTAAAAAGCCCTTTGGGCTTGTCTCAAGAAGATTGTTTTTTTGTACTTTTTAATAATAAATTAAATTCATCATTGTTACCGAAATTTCATAAAAATGATTTAAATTCATATATGGGTCTTGTCCACCAGTTGTTCCTTAGTCGGTTGCCCGAATAAAACACAATTCTCACGCAGATTATATGAGTTTATTCTCTGTAAATTAAGAGAAGGTAATAAAGGATTTTACATTATATCAAACTTACTTTTCGGCAACTTTTCTGACTACTTGTGGGCTGGAACGAATCTGGTGGTAAAATGGCGGGTTATTATTTGCTAAATACACGCGGTCAAAAAATTAGACGTCAAATTTCAGACGTCATTCAAACGTCAGTTCGTAGACCTGTTCGCCGAAGTCCACAAGCGGTCGTGTTTATGCCATTGTTACATTAAATATTTTATACATTATTCGACACGTTTTATTCGACAGGTCTACTAAGATATTTTAAAGCTTTATACATTTGAAAACTGGATCTAAATAAATAATTAATTATTATTATGCAGAAATTAACTTAGCTTTATTTAACGTTCAATACTGAAAGAAAACTCGAAGCGTCTCTTTTCTTCGACGGTTAAAAGTAATGTGTCTTATTTAAATTTATAATTGTAAGGGGAGGCCTGTTCGAACTGAGTTTTACTCGTAATTTATAATTTATGTAGAGCTGTTCTTTTTAAATTTGTATGTAGAGAATCGGCTTACACATTTGAGTTTAGATAAATTTCCTTAACATTTTTCAAACGTATTTTTTTTTTTTTTTTGTAAGGTTATTTAAATTTGAATCTGTTGGAACAGCTCGTTAAATCTTGCTGGAACAGCCATACAGCATTCTTTCTACTATGTACTCGTTCCAGTATCTCGGGACCAGTAATTTGTTTTGTTGTCGTCTGCGGGTGTTTACTGTATTGTTTGTTGGTTTCTTGTATGTGTTGTTGATTTGCTTCTGGTGGAGCCATTGATTTGCTTAAGATGTCTCCTGAATAGCGACCAACCGGTGACAACGGATACATTGAGGCACCAGTAAACTATTCGTGTGTACCATTTGTTTGATTTCATGTCAATTCTATAAAGTTCAATTAGCATATCTGCTAAAGCAACGCCTCCCATATGGCTATTGTATATTGCAACAACCGAAGGTCGAACTTTTTTTTTCTTTGTTGTTTCAGCGCTCACACATGTCTGAAGGTTCTACACAACACAGAGTTGAAAACAGTAAAACACCTCTCCGATCGAATCAACGTACCTAGCTATATTTAAGTATTTTAAACTCGCCAGTCAAAACTACCTCGCCCCTTCTTTTTGAGATCAGCTTCTGAGAGCAGGTTGCACTTTCCAATCCGTTGCGGACGAATTGTTCCGACACAAAGTATTTGGTATTCCAAAGTGCAGCAAAAAGTTTAATTGAGGAAAACCAATTATCAAAAAAAAAACTTGTAATTTTTTCCGCTGGGCTATGACGTCTTCTGTTTTCTGTTTTGTTTTTGCAGGTATCACTTCCAGTATATAATGCAAAATCGTGCATTATTCCTGAAATCCCTGCTAGTGTGAAAACTGTGGCTTAGATGCAACAGGTGCACTTGAGAGAGGGGGATTGGGTAGCCCAGATGCGGTATGTACCTTTAACGAATAAGACGGCGGTTGTTAGGAATGTGGGTAGGAGGGGCAAAACTAGGGAAAAGCTTGGTCTTGAGGCTCCAATTCGAGGCAGATTTAATACGGGTATTGGGAACATGCTTTGGTATCTTACGATTGATGGATAGATCACGGTTCTTGTACCGTGACAATCTTTGATATTACTATTACATGAACTAGAATATCCGGACGAGTAATTTGGCTTGGATAGATTGAAACTCTTCGTTAGCTGTGTTACTAGTGAAAATATATCTTTATTTGGGATCTGTCCGGGAAATAAGGCTTCCGGTACTAAGTGGAGACAAAAAACCAAACCCTCGCAAGCAATATGGGAGGAAATAAACAATCAACATAATCAATCAGAGTCCCGAGTAACCGCAGCCAAGCTGCCATGTCAGCCGAAATTCCAGACACCCAGTGTGTCCAGTACGCCGTACCATGCCCAGGCGCGAGATATCCATTTTACGACGATGATGATCGTTCCCACGCCAGCCAGTATCAACACCAACGAACGACGATCCATTCCTTATCTTGAGTATATGAGCGGCGGTATACCCACTGTAGCCCACTGCCATCGTCGCTACGGTGTTTATCCCATAGTAATGGGCCATTAGCTTCGGCGCGAGGTGTCGGGTGTCCAAGTTCATGACGAGTCGACGACGACTCAATCCATACGATGAGTGAGTGGGTCGCCGTGTCGCATATCAGTGGGATGATTGTTTATTTGTTGTGAATGACGATAACCCAGAGTCAGATGGCGAGGAATGCCAATATAGTAATTTGTTGCTGGCCGAAGGCGATTGGAATGCGCCTCGTCAGCGGTCGAAGTGGTGATGGAGGCGATGAATTCAACTCATCGTCGTTATGGTTAGTTCAGGGGCTGCCAACCTCTGGGCTGGTCATTCGGTTGGATACCGAACGGTTTTAAAAACAATAACAATTTTAACAAAGTGCTGATATAGGAAAAGAAATGAACAAATCAATAAAGTGCTGGATATAGGTAAAGAAATGAAAGAAATGAATAAATGAACAAAGTGCTGATATGAATAAAATACATTAAAGACCACAGTGCAAGAAAGTTACTGTGTCTTGAGTGAGGTCATTGCCTCAGCATTGTTTGTCGCAGAGCTGACCTGCATTAACATCCTGCTCCCATTGAACTATGTAAGTTCAATCTGTTCGATACTCGGTTGTTCTAAGTTGGGCGTGACTTGAATAATTGTCCTTGGAGCTGCAACAGGGTAATTTGTGAATCTATTACGACTGCATAATCCAAATTTCCAAACAAGAAGAAAGTGGTACAAAAGGAACAGCGCGTGATACAGTAACTGTATCATAAACGGCGTCAAGTACTGCTAATGGCAATTCCCGAAGAGAACAAAAAAATAAACGGTTATAACAGTCGAAAACTGGATCGTATGATCTGTCTATATCATGTAGCACTTGTGCTTTGAGCACCTATTAAAACGCGAAAACACGATAGTAAAAAATAAGGCGCGATGAAAAAGTAAGTCTTCCCTGGTATAACTTTAAAATAAATTATAGTGCTTATTCTTTTCAAAAGAAACAAGCATGGCAACACTTTTAAATTTCGCACAATAAAAAGTTATATGATCATGATAAGGATATCGAATAATCCCAACAGAACCAGGATTGTTAGCATTGCCCTTATAACCCTTAGAGTTTGGTTGTCCTGCTGGTGGAGTTGCCTTTTCAATTGATGGGGAAATAGCGTGTCCAAGTTCAATAAGATCATTTTGTAGTCGTAGTAAGTATTGTTTGCGAAATGTTTTAACATGTGACATGATCTCTTGTCTGATTCCAGTGGGTAGCATAGCTGTCCCACGCATTCCTCCTGCGTTTGACACTCCTCCGCTAAATTCACCAGTAGACCTCGGCACCCTAACACTTCCTCCAGCGGAATTATCCATACCAGCGTCGTCAATTGCAATACCATCAGGAGAATTAATGTCACTAGTGTCCATACTTGCATTTGGTGAATAACTGGGACTTTCGACTTGATTTTCGTTGTCTGTAACGTTAATGTCACTATCGTCTGAATGTGATGAATCTTCGCTACCTTCTCTAACCTTTTTGGGATCTGCGGCTGCTACTGGTTCAGCTTTGCGTTTTTCAGCACCTGCGAGTTTTTTTTTTTTTCGAAGAGCATTAATAACATACCCTCTAATATTTCTTTTTGGCGGCATAGTTACCTGTAAGTTTAGGATAGATTACACTTCCAATCGATTTCTCAACACCGTGTTTTATACTTAGTCCGATAACACCAGTCAAGTTTCCAATGTTGGGCTCTTCAATGAAATTGTTGTAAAACGAATTAATAGCTTTTCGATCACTTTTGAAAATATCTTCTTTATTCTTTGCTTGAGAATATTCTATATCGTGAGTTTTAGCTATAGAATCGGCTTTATTAATAGGATCTCCGTTATCAATTGGATTTCCCGGACCAAGGTAGTTGTATCCAATAAGAGTTAACTGCGGCATACTGAATGAAAAACACAAGCTGCTGCTATTTATATAAAATTTTTCTTTATTTGCCATCAACATCTGAATCAACATTACTATCTATACTTTCATTATCGCTAAGTTCGCTGTTTACCTTATCATAATCGTACATATTTAAACTGTGTAAAAAATTATTTTCAGATTCAACGTATTTTTCTTGATACATAGTGATATCATCAGAATAATAGTTTTCGCAATCGTTGATTAAATACTGGAATGTTAAAGGGTGAAATTTTTTTCCAGAAACAATTTGTAAAAATGGCGCATGTTTCCAATAATATCGTTGAATTCTGTAGTTAAATTCTGGTGATTTCGGGAATGGGTCCTTGTTTGTAGATACGAATATAGGTGTCTTCTCGATGTTAACATCCATTTGATTTTTTATAGCTGCATTCAAACTATCACCACCAAGTAACTTTAGTAGATTCTTCTCCACACTGCTTTCGTAGTTCGGTTCATTCCAAAATATTACTCTTGTATATCCACACGCTTGTAATGGGAAGTTTGAATTGCGATTCCAATTTAACATTTGACTACAATTAATAAGATAATCTCTGATAAGGTCTAAAAATAATGTCTTACCAGCGCATGGTGGACTAATGTAACAATCAGTATTTAACTTTCCGCGCTTCTTATCAATAAACAATATTAAACCTTTTACGTAATCATAAAATTTAATCTTCCAATCAAAATCAACGTTTACAATACCTTTATTTACGTCTGACATACATTTATCGTCATTGGTTTGCCAAATAAGTAATTTATATAATATTTTCTTAGACAATCTCGTCTCGACTGGATGTATCCCAATAGGGTAATATATCTAAATTTTCATAATAATGCCTATAGTCGCGAAGTTGAAAGTTATAAAATGTATATTTTGCGTATTTTATAGCGTTCTTAAATAATGTGGATAAATCATTGTGGAATTTCCACTCAGAAGACAAGAAATCAGTTGTAGTCGTAAAATCACTAAGGGGAACCTTACCGATAGCCATTATAAACTTCTCTAGTCGCTCCTGTTGTTTTTCCTGTGCCGTTTTCCCTTTGGCTTCTCGTCTTGCACGTTTAATTCCTCCTCCCTTTTCTGAACTGCTTGGACCGAGTTCGCAGCCATCTTCCTCGCCATGTGATACATCGGAGCGTCGAATAAGTGACTGCCAAAGAATTTCATTCTCACGATGGCATCCTTCCACATATTGACTGTCATTAGATTTTCCGGAGCTATTTTCGCCAGATCGTATATCTTCAAGTCCAGTAAATAATCCGGTGAAGTCACGTTGTCCGACGTGTACGTCGTAGACCTTTCGTCCAGCTTTAAAGTGATATTCGATGAGAAGCTTAAAGTCTTCTTCACCGAGTTCTTGCGTTGATACAATATGGCGAGTTCGTCTATCCCATCGGAACTTGTTGAAGCACCTGCAGCATCCATTGCTATAGGTGCAGTCGTGTACGACGTGGATATGGTCTCCGTGTCCTACGAACCATTTGAACAAGGCATTGTGCGCTTTGTTTTTAAACATATCAAGAAGCGCGTCATCTTCGATTCTTGTTCCTTGTTTAACAACGCTGCTAATAAGCTTGCTGTGACGGCTAGTTGTTCTGACATTGGTGTAGATTCTCCTGCATAAGGTGCTTCGAGAAATTCGGTAGTCAATACTGCTCCCTCCTCTTGGTAATCCTTTATCGTTCCCAACAATATCATCAGATTCAGCCACTCTTCCGTGTGTTGAAGTTCCAGGTCCGTCATCAATTTGTCCATCTCCTGAATTGACACCACCGATAACACTTTCGGATTCTGAAGTAACTGTACTATTTTCGACATCACTTGAAACTTGGCTTGAACGTGCTTGAATGAAACGATACATTTTAAACTCTATTCGTCCGACATCACCCTTATATACCAACGATTATGCACACGACACTACACAAAATTGTGCAATAAATCAATATTTAATCAACTGCAAAATATCAATCAAACGATCAATTGTATAAGCTAGATAGTAAAAACACACCAAAGCAAATATTAATCTTATCTTTATATGAATTATTCCCTTTGCCGCTGATTGCTTGCCACTATCTAGCTTATACAAGATGATAGAACCGACAGCCGACAACCGACAACATTGCCGAGGGCCATCGCCCTCTCCCCTCTGGTTATGCCGCGAAGCGGCGAAGCTGTAATGGACAAATAAATTTAGTGTCACGCTTTTGCCTTCGCCTGCCTTATGGGAAGCGAAAAGATGAAAAATAAAAAAAAAAAAAAAAAAAGCGCCTAGCCTTGGAAATTTGAGCGGGTATGCACGCCTAGCGTTGCTCTTGCTAGCTCGCCGGATTGGGGGGTCCTTGCTCATATCCGTAGCCTTTACCATACATAAGTAATTATGCGTGCATGGATACAAAATAAAACAAACTAAAAATCCTTACACCGAGGTCCGGTACTCGCGTAAAGACGACGTAAAATATTATCCTACAGTTCCTGCGATACCACACACCGAATTACCTCAGCCTGAAGAAGGATAGATGGAAGTCCCATACTTCGGCTATTCCCACCCTTCCGTGGTCACTGCAATCGATTTCTGAGTGACCCCACTTCATTGGACAACTACCCGATTATACCTATTCCTTGACAATCATAAGACCACTCAATTTATTTAGTTATATAAATAATTCATAGCTTTATTTATGTTTAATAATTAAATCGAAGCAAAATCTTAACATTATTCTTAATTATAAACACAACTCCTTAAGTTCTTGAATGCACAGATTGCATCCTTCAAGGAAGAGGATCAAAACAACCTTAACTGAATCTAGAATGTTCCAAAAAAAAATGAAACTTAAAATATTAATCGCTACCAAGCAAAATTAGCCTAAATCTGGGACATTTCCCATAAGAATGAAACACATTCTTTCATCCTGCATATGTTTGGAGACGACTAGGATTTTACAAAAAAAAACAATTGTGCTATCCTCCTCGGAGCCTATATCTACAGCGCTGTTGACTATACCTCCTAAGAAAACTATGCTTCCTCTTTCAGGAACAATTCGAAAACTAGAAAGGTCTCAACTAACACAATATGCACTTTGAATCACAAAGTGTATCTGAATTTTAAGAAAAGTAAAATTTAATTAATTAACAAAATGTTGATTCTTCCTTTTTATTTCTTTATAATTAATTGGCACCTCACCAGGTGATCTATCTAAATTAATGTTTATACAAAACAGGAAATTGTATTTATTTCTTTTTTTTTTTTCTTTTTTTTTTTTCTTTAGAAATTAGTCATAGAAAAGTTAAATAGATTATTATTTATTTGATATATATATCTTTCAAAATATCATTATTTTCATAAAGCAGTTCATTAGTTAAAAGTGTTAATGGGTTATCCTCATCATGTGACTCGGATGGGTCAACATGTGACTCAGATGTTTGAATAGGAGAAGTTGGAAGATTAGAAAAGGTATCACAATCTAATGCAATGCTTTTGCACGAACGTTGAAAATGCCTTCTAAAACTTTTCAAATTATAAATTTGCTTACAATTAAAACAGTAAAAATCGCCATTTGGCTTTAATTTATGAATAGTTTTGTAATGCAATACAAGATTATTACAGGAATAAAAAAACTGGGTGCACAAGTGGCAAGTATACATTATTTCTTTGAATTCTTTCTTTCGCTTCAATTTCAAAAAAATACTTTTGAAGAAACAGCCAAACGGCTTTTGAAGCTGCAGGATATTTTAAATTTAATACAAAAAAAATGTTGAAGCAAGTATCTAATGCGGGCAATAGAGAATCAAACTTATATTTTATCTCGTTATAGTAAACTATAAACGAGTTGTCGAAAACGCAGAAAATGATCAGTGGCTGCAAACTTTTACCAAGTCCCCTCACCTTATTTGCTATTCGGTCCAACGCAGGATTAAAATCATTCGCCTCGGTCACGAAGAGAAGAAGAGATTGTTGAGAGTCCTTTATGGTCGGTTTGTAAAATTTTCTCTTATTTGAGCCTTCTTGAATTACCGCTGTTGTTTGTCTGGCTGATGGAGGTAGAACAGCATGCAGCAGGTTAATTATTAATACATCTTCCGGCCCTGAAATAAAGCAAATAAAGCAAGCATTTAAAAAAAAAAATGTATGAAACGAGGTGCATGAAAAAATACCTTTTGAGAAGTCTTTTTTGTGTAGGAAGCCAAGAAGTTGTTGGCAGCTTCGGTCTTTAACCTTTTCGTTAAAAATAGGAATAATCAAAGCCTTGAAATTATTCCATTTTTCAACTAGCCCGTTTTGTTTATCAGGAAATAGTTGAGCAAAATCGGAACCTATCTAGAAAATTAAAGATGTTTTAACAGATATCCTAAATAATTAATTACAACGTTAAGGCTAGTATGCATACCAGTTAAACGCCAGCAGAATGTTTCAGCAACGGCCAATTGGTTAAAAAGGTTGAGAACTGCAATGTGCGGGCATCTTTTCGTCGATTAGCGAATGTCTTCCTCCACTTGGAATTAATTTCGTCCCAGGGTTCTCTATGAATCTGGAGCCATGAAATATCAGCCGAGCAGTCTTCTAGTTCTAGAACATAAAGATATTAGTTTTCGTACATAACTTTGCTGAAATTCATCAATAATTGCACCTTGAGGGGTTTCAGTCTCATTTTCATAAAAATGAATTCCAGAACAGCTGGGAATAGGCTCATTGTTTTCGTTTTGCAAGAGATCGAGACCAATCTGTCGGTAACGTCTCCTTGCGTTATAAAAGCGTCCTGAAGGGTTCTCTTTTGATCCCTTTGGTGGCGGTGCGAAATATATATTCTATAAATATAATGCTTTGTTAACTTTATGTAGCATGAATAAGAACAAGACATACAGTGATTCAAATTAATAATCGGACAATGTAAATAATAATGATTATATTATTTGTAAATGAGTCTAAACTACCTTGTCTTCGTTAAATCGGTCTTGAATTTTTCCAGCGATATGTTGGAAGTCCCTGCGTGATACTGATTTTTTATTTTGAATAAGCCAATTGGACAGACAGTCAATTAAAATTGTGCGCGACGAGTCGCCGATACGATTGTTCTTGTGAAAATCATTTATAACATAACTCCCGGAGGGATATGCTTGAAGAACGCCATCAATGTCCCCAAAATTATCGTATAGTAAGAAAAAGTTGCTTATCATAGAGTTATAAGAAAGAGAAAATGAAAAGTGATTTATGAATTGAAAAATAGTAATGTCAGCGTACAAAATTTCCAAAGCCGATGCTGGGCGATGAAGAATTCGACATATAGGTAGGATATTTTATGATAACACTAATAGGTAATTAAAAATATTACTTACCTCACGGTCACGATTGATGCAAAATTGTAGGTAGATAGGTATCTACTTTAAAAACACTTTTAACCCTTTGTTGCCCGAATTATTCTTTCTTCTTATTTAAAAAAAAAAAACAATAAAAATAGATACATGGAACCTTGTTAATTTTGTATAAACCAAGAAATAAATTTGTGTTATCTTATTTTGTATTATTATTAACATTTTATTGGTGGTTTCTCAGAGAAACCACTGGGCATTAATTGCACTTTTTTCCGAAAAAATTAAACAACGAAATTTTTGAAAGAAAAGTATATAAGTAACACATTTATTTAGTGTGATATTTAGCAAAACAATTTTTCACTGCTGATAAGCATAATGCTACTTGGCAGACTTCTGCTCAGTCCATTTGGAACGATGGGGTTCACTTTTAGTGCTACAGTATGCACATCGTCTGGAAGTAGCGTATGTTGGCAAGTGGGCATACTGTTCATATCTCCTCTCGAAAGAAACATTGGGTTTGAAGTGGTTATTAGGTATAGTGGAATTTCATCTTCAGACTCCCAATCAGATTGATCAGAGTGAACACCATCAGAAGGACCTGCTACAAGATCTACCTCATTTTGTAGCAATATTGCCTCATCTTGATCCTCTTCCCCGTCAACATCTCCAATATCAGACTCAAGATCCGATAGGATGTCTTCCAAAATGCCGACAATATCATCATTTGTCAAATGACGTGCATAAACCGTTCGCGTTCCAGCTAAGAAAAAAAAAAATAACGGTCGGTTAGTGCCCGGTGGTTTCTTAGAGTAACCACACATATATGTAGCACCCGAGATCAATAAACAATTAAATTTAATACAAAACACTCAAAAAACACTACACAGTATCCAAATAAATTCGATTATTATCAAACTTACCAATCATTTTATTTCGAAGCACAAAATTAACAATTTTTCTCACAAATCACTTCAAGCACCTTTCACAGTTGATAACTAACTCACAATGACTCCCACTCTTCACAAAAAGGTAAACATATTGCACTTGAAAATATTTTCCCATTGCTCTCCGAATGAAAATGAACAGACGTTATATGGTGGTTTCCCATTGAAACCACTAGGAAACTAAGTAAAAATGATTTATTTGGTGGTTTCATACTAAAACCACCAGGCAACAAAGGGTTAAAAGCTTAATGCGCAATAAGATATCAAGACCAAACAAAAAATAGCGTCACACTTCTGTAGGTATACGACGAACAAACAATCTCTACTTCTGAAAACCTTTACCTGCACCACCACTGAACAACTGAACACTGAACTGAAGAATGAATATCTTGCGAGGAAAATGCAAATGACGCGACGTTCGTGATGGTTAAACAAGTAAACATGTCAATGCGTGTTAGTTTCACATACGGATGTGCTTCTTTTACAATGTTTGTGCTTGATTGCGTTGTTCCTTTAGCATTTTCATTGTAAATGTTTCACGTCCATGTTCCTACAACAATGTTGTATGCTTGATTCAAAGTAAACCTTGTTACTTATACATTTTCGTTATCCATATACAATTATACATGCGCTTTTGACAAGGCTCCTCATCGATAATATATCAGTGCTGTCGAAGTTAAAAAAGCAATACTTTCCTAAAGGCGTTTTTGTAATGTATTTTGCATTTTTTGCTATTCTTTTCACATTCAAAAAATGTAGATTTACTCTATATTTTTACGGCCAATATTATAAATAAAAGACTGCTTCTTTCTATAAAGTAAAGGTCTTACATTTTTGAAATCTAGATTGTTATGAATATTTTCTGGGAATAGAACTGCGAACTCGGAACAAGTTAAAGTTCGTAAATGCTGTCATCTCCTTCACACAAAAACTTTATTTTTGTCGCAACAATTCGTGAATTGAAGCAGTTGTTTTCTAGTTGCAATTATTATTTTGAGGTTTCGTTGTTTTACATTGACATAGCGGTTAGATCAATAATATAATGCGATTGCAATTGATTTGTGTTTTGGTTAATAGGATTTTTTTTTTTTTTTTTCAAAATAATGAATACAGTCACCATTGATATATTCAATTGATTTAGGGCCGTTTGCTGATACGACTTATAGCGAATTAAGTGCTACATAAACTCTTATGTGACAGTTCTTGTCCTAAAAAAATAGCCTATAAGTATTTAAGTAGAACTTAAATCGTTAAAAGTCGTATGAGTAAACGGCCATTATTCTTACATCGTTGGACAAAACACGATCGTTTGATCGTGTATAATTTTTTTAATGGAGAAGGGTTCTATGCTAACCATTTTGCTGTAGCACAGATGGATCTGTCTCAATCTACTTGTGTACCTACTACTTAAACTTTGGTATTGACTCGAGTATTTACCGGACAGTTTTATTCAAAATCATAAAAAGGAGCTTAAATTGTAGAATTTGTAACATTGATGTGTGATGTCTATGCAAAGCAGTTTTAAAAATGTGAGAGGATCCCAATGATACAAAAATTAAGTCACGTCCTAAGAATCAGCGTGAACTTGCAGTGGCAAAGTAGGGTGCGTACAGATATAGGTAGTTATGTATATGTTTATGACTATCTTTAAAGTCAGGGGCTGGATTCTGTAAGGCGAAACGATCAAACGTTTTCGTGCGCACGAATGGTTTGCCCTATGTTACACAAGCAAATTTCTTCGTGCACACGAAAACGTTTGAACTTTCGCCTTACAGAATCTGACCCCAGAGTTACAAATTGAAAAGTTTTAATGTAGTAACATATCAGACAATATTTAAAAAAAATGCTTAAAGGAGGCTTTTAATGAATAAGTGGTGCAGTTCAACAAAAATCTGTAGTTTCAACCGAAATGTTTGTTAACAAGTTATTGTTTTCTCAAAATATTTATAAATCATATTTTTTTCTCTTGTTTATAATGAATGTAATTTTCTCTATTATATATGAAACTAATTGCATTTTGAATGTGTACCTTAATCACGTTTACCTTGAAAAGATGCAAAAAAAAAAAAGTTAAACTACAACACTGCACTACAGGCAGTCTCATGCTTGCTGCGCAGGTATCCCGGTTCCGATCGGGAGGGAGAGAGTTTTTTTTTTTCATTTCTTTCCACTCACCCCAGTCCCCTCGCCAACCAAACGAGGTTTCTGCCAACAGAAATCATCTCATGTGCGGAATCCCAATAGGATTATACTTTGACAATGTTTGTGTTTCTTTCAATTTTCATGCTTGATCAAAACTACGCATGATTACTTTAACATGTTTGTGCTTGCTTGCAATTTGACTATATCTGTGATAGTCTCACAACGTTTGCGTTTCCATAACAATGTTGAATTTTGCCAGCATTGTCATTTTAACATTTTCGTGATACATTCAGAATTACTGTATTCCTGCAACAATGTTTTACATAATCGCAGAAGCTAGTAACATGTTCATGATTCTTTGACTAATGTATGTATTTACTAAAGATCAATGCTTTTTCTCCATTACAATATTTGTGTAAAATTGAACATTTATCGTTGTACTCAAACTACGTTAATGTTTAATTTATAAGAACTATTGTTCATTTTGATTTGTTGACAACGTTTGTGTTTAATCAAAAACGCTTAAGATCAAATTATTTCCGAATTCCGTAAATTTTTAATATATCATATGTGTGATTATTTAACAATTAAATCAACAATGAAATTTTTAGATAACAGTGCTATCATTTTCAAAACAACTACATACATGTTTAAATTTAACATATTTGTGATACTTGTAAGCATTTTAATCAACAATGCGAGAGTAGTTGTCTCAAACATGTTGGCTTGATTGTTTTAATCACACACGTATTTGTTTTGACAATTTTAAGCCCATTTTTAACTAACAATGTTTCATGTTTGAATCAACAAAGGTTTTTTTCTTTCGGTGTAGTTGTACTAGATTTTCGCATTGTAATTCTACACGTTGATAGATGGCGTTAACAATTATTGAAGCGATGATCATGAGTAGTGTAATGTTTTTTGTCCTTTAGCAGTGCCCTAAGCTATTTAAGCGTAGCACGCTATGTGTTGCTGTATGAAGCGCTGCTCGCTGAATATGAAGGCAAAGATGCCGCAGTTAATTAAGAGTCAAGCGTGTGTTCAAGACTGTCTTTATTATTCAACTTAATTCTTATTTATAGCAAATTCTTCTTCTTATTGCTTCTTCTTCTAAGCAATAAAATATTCAAACAGCATAATAAACTAAAATTTGATCCCTTTGTCCCAGTTAGTCCATAGTGGGAACGGTGTACAAAGTGTAAACAATAACAAACACATGAACTCATATGAACCTCTAAGTAGCATGAATCACTGTCGATACCGATTGAATGCCACTTGACACTCTATGCTATCTATGGCGATACAATGTTACGTAATGGTTTTTCGTGTTTAGTGCGACTGCATTGAATCACTACAGTAGTCCTGATGAGCTTATTATGGTGTGAGGTATGGCATGGCGGTGAATAATGTCAGGCAGCTCCATTTGACTAGAATCTAAATGTGCCTCTAGCCTTTCCAATTTCTTGTCCTGATTATCAAATCGAAGTGGATCTTACTGCGCTGCGTCTATGTGATATGTGTAAGTGTAATGTTTTTTATAATGCTGAGTCTTGTAATTGAGGAGTGAATAGTGTGGGAGTGATAACTCTTGGCTTGGAGGGTTATAACGTCGCCCTTAGCTATGCAGCTAGGTTGTAGTTTCAGAATGCCAGATCGTTCGAGTGCCAGTAGTGTTGCCTTATTATTTCAGACTATATTCAAGGACATTGGGGATGTTACGGCGAAGATCCATTCGACCATATTGGGTTATTGCGTATTGCATTCATTTGACATAATGATAAGTTGCTGATCTTATTTAAAATGTGTATTTCTCATTGGCTCATTGTTGCTCCTCGGTGGTAAATCGGATCCATTTGAGTACAAATATGCCTTGTTTTTTCTACGACAATGCAAGTTGACAACTCTGGTTCCGTCAGCGGGTAGTACTGGTCATGGTGCCGATTAACTGCTAAGAATGTCGATGATGGTTTTATGATGACAATCGTTTTGTTTAATACCGCTGGAATTGGAACGATTCAATATAATTCAAAATCTTCCGAAGTTATCAGTTGTATTTTTATTTGAAAGATAACGTGGTTATTTGTGCTCCAGCCAGCTGTAACCAGAATTCTGTAAAGCTCTAGAATGTTTTCTGTACTTGTTGGAAGATGGTACGATGGTGATAGATAGTTTTTTTTTTTAAGATAGTTGCTGTTTCATTTGATGTGGAGAGATGAGCAAATGACTTATTCTTCCTTCATGAATGTCTGATAGACCGTGTGTTATTGCCGATTGTGTGCGTTGAATATTTGTAAGTAGTAATGTTGTAAACAAAGACCAAAGATGAGAATAGCTGTTGAATTTTTAGTTAGTATGCTGCTGTGTGTTATTGTTAATCCGATTGATCACTTCGTTCATTTGTTTTTGAAGTGATGCATATCGTTAATCTAAAGTTTCTTGGTTTTGTTTAATTATGTTTATGGTGAATTCCATTATTGAAGTGTGGTTTTTTGACAGATCCAGAAGGTGATCTTCATTGGTTTGTATTTTGTCGATTGTTGTAGACATCTCCTCTGCATACTGAGAATCTAAAACTCAGAATAAGCTGTTTGCCATATTTCCAATTAAATTGAATGCTCTCTTTTGGATCGTCTGATGTTTGTTTTAACAAGTAAAATGCTGTCTTCATATGCTTCCTGATAATTGATAAACCGGGGGTACTTTAATAACTGCTGTTTTTTATACAGCGAGTTGCAACTAGCAAATCGCTACACTTAACCAGAGTACAAAACCCTTGTTAAGCTGTAATCTTAAATTTCCCGAGTACAAACCCGTGCAAGCAAGTAAATTAATAACAACCTTTCCGATCTGTGATTATGAAAAGAAGAATCCATATTTTATTATCTTACACCTATTTATATTATCCTAAAATACATGAACCTGTGATATCGCATCGTCAGCGTCGGTGGGAACTATTTGATGGGATCGAAATATGATTATTGTGGTGGGAAAATTAATTTGTGGGAACAAGGTAAGGAATGTGGAGTGATGGCAAAATAAAATAAAATGTGCAATGATTACTGTATAGCTTAACAACTGCATAAACATTCGTTGAAGACGAGCAGTAACATCATCAATTTCTCGCTTGACCAATGTTTCTAGCGGCTTATGATCTGATTGCACTGTGAACTCCCGACCGTATACAAAGTGATGGAAACTTTCACAAGCAAACACTATGGCCAATAATTATTTTTCAATTTGTGCCCATTTTTGTTCACTTGTTGTCAAACTACGTGAAGCATATGTTATTGGCTGGCCATCTTGCATCAAAACACTTGCTAGCCCGTCCTAAAAACTATCTGTTTGTATTACAATAGGTTTATCATGATAGTAAGTTGCGAGGACAGGTTTTACAATTGTTGAATTCAATAAGCTGGCCTTATCATGTACCAAAGACCAATTCCACTCAGAGTTAAATTTTGTCAATTCACGCAGATTAGCAGTCCTCTGCGACAAATTTGGTATGAACATTGACAAATACTTGAAAAGACCTAACAACCGCATAACATTCGTCTTGTTAGTTGGCTTTGGCATATCTGTAATAGCGCGGATTTACTTAGAGTCAGGTTTGATTTAACCCTCTGATATGAATGATATGTCCCATGAACCTTGTTAGGATTCCGAGTAGAAATATTATAATAATAACTTCCTTTTATATTTATTATTATTATTTTTTTTTTTATTTCATTTCAAAGTTTCGATTAACATAATTCTTAATTACAAGTTTCGATTAATATGATTCAAACGACGATTCAAAACAGAACGGTCACAGAACAAATGAAAGAATTCAAACGACGCGATAGCATGAGAGAAAAGGGTGCGTCAGCAGTTCGTACGACAAACAACATTGCGCATGGATTGCATAAAGCATGCGCGTGGTTGTAACGCGAGAATTTTGTTTTTTATGTGCTAATCGCTTTCAGCGGAATTTGCTTATTGCAATTGGAGAAGTAATGGTATGCATACCAAAAAGATAAAAAGTTATGGGAACGGAAATCGTATGACATACAATAGGGGTTCATAACAACCTGACCTCCTTTTGACGGTACTGAATTTTTAATTTATTAAATTTTAAGTTATTTTGTTCGGCACGCTCGATTACTTTTAATAGAGCAGCATCATGTGATGCCTCATCGTAAGCGCCGATGTAAATTTCATCAAAATAAACTTCCACTCCCGGAATATCACCGAAAATTTGAACCATTCTTTTATGAAACATATCGGGGGAGCTGTTTAGACCAAATGGGAGGCGTTTAAAACGATATCGTCCATATGTAGTTGTCGCGTTGATCGCTTCTAACGTTTGATAGCGTGAAGTCAGAAACTCGTAGAAGTCAGATAGCCCTTGGAGTTTCTTGCTCGATTTGAGTGATTGTTCATATAGTCTCCGACTTTGAACTATTAAATGTAACACTAGTGGATCCCACTTGCTGATGTCGATCCCAAGGTTCGATATTGCGGCTAAACATTCCCTTGTTGTGTCTAACAGGCGTTTTACTGCTCCAGCGGTCTCGTTGGTTATCGAACTCTGCTGACACATGTTACGATCAACCTTTTATTCTCGTATCGGTCCACTAGCATCTCCCAGGCTGCTTGGTAATTATGATCCGTTGTAGCAAAGTGTTGCAAGAGCTTGCTAGGTTCTCCATGTAGATTAGCCTTTAAGTAATGAAGCTTCTGCGCCCCATTCATAGCCCGTTTGTGTATCAGTTCAGTAAAGATATCCTTGAACTCAGTCCACTTAGTATATTGTCCATCAAAGGTTGGTAGGGTTATTCTTGGTAGCTTTACCTCTCCTGCTCCTTCGTTGACGCTGTCCTTGAGCTGGTCCATTTCATTTTGTAGGTGGATGGAGACCTTTAGATATTCGTCCTCCGCGTTGAAGTATTCCTCCTCTTGATACTCGCTAGTGGGCTCTTGCGTCATGATCTCCTGATGACCTCGAGCAATGATGGTCCAATACCTGTCTAAGGCCTCTAATTGTTTGATATAGAACGCCTTCGTTTGACGTTCTCCTGATGCCGCTTGTTCGGCAAGACGTTTCATCGCCTTGATTGATGCCCGTTGGTGCCTGATCAATTCTGATCCTCCTGTTTGCTCAGGGGTGTCTTCTGTTGCCTGTGTGGTTGACAAGGCAGTTAGCAACTTCTCCGAATACCTAGAGTATAGTGCCGCTATCTTTTCATAATATTCCATCGTGAAATATTCCTCCGTGGGATGGCCGTCCTTCTTTAACTCGAGCTTTCTGTGTCGGTTCTTGAACTGGTTCCATTCCGTCTGAAGGGTGCTCATCCCCTGCACCAGATACATCTGATTCCATCGCCGTGGGCCGTCTTTGGCGAAGTTCACACAGATACTTTCGATCTGTTTCCCAGTTGCGCTCTGCTCGTCCAAAAGCGCGTTCATGATGCTCCTCCTGGTACTGTGTGAGTTAAACGGTGTGGTTTAAACTTTCTTGAAACGCCTTCAAGCTACAGGTCCTTCTAGCACAATGTAACTGCTGGTAGTTTAACGGTGTGGTTTAAACTTTCTTGAAATATTTTCAAGCTACAGGTTCTCCTGGCAGGATCGCCAATGTTTATTCAACAAAATAAAAGACCGGAATGGGTGGTGAATGCCAAATGAATTATTTTTACTCTATTGATACCTTAAATACTGCTTAATTGTCTACCTTGCAGTTTGGGCAGCACGCTGGTGACGCTTTGTTGCCACCACACCTGGTGCTGCTTCGTTTGCAGTATGTCTGTTGACATACTTGTTTACCCTTTATATTTTCGTGTAACCTATATTACTTATATCAACTTTGAACTACTTGCCGCGATGACCTACTATTCTACTGAAAGTATTGCATTATGTAATCGCCTTACTTTCGGTATATGCTGTCGCGACAGTAGTCATGAATTTAGTTAAATGCGCGCTACCATCATCCAGCTCCATTTGCCAGAACCCATTGCTACAGTCTAGCACGGTGAAAACACGTTGCCCGGACATTCGACTCATAATGTCTTCTGATGTGGGAATTAAGAAGTGCTCACGCTTTATGCACTCGTTTAGCAACTTTGGATCAATACAAATACGAATTGTTTTATCTGGGTTTTCTACTAACTGCAAATTATCAACTGTTTCCAAGACTCCCTGTT
Organism: Cheilosia urbana; assembly: GCA_946477585.1. Classification (NCBI taxonomy): domain Eukaryota; kingdom Metazoa; phylum Arthropoda; class Insecta; order Diptera; family Syrphidae; genus Cheilosia; species Cheilosia urbana. The sequence goes on from OX297853.1 coordinate 123,941,589, forward strand.
TAATCATACTGTTTGCTACAATTGCTACAATTTCAGGGAAAGTCCACTTCTCAAATAATTGAATCAGAAAAATCCACTTCTCATATAACCAATCAATTTATTGGCTGTGCTTGTACAGATTTATTTAATCTAAAGTAAATTTTAATGCGTCCGAGTCCAAACAATCACGACTCGAACCAAGACAATTTTAAAAGATGTATAGAAACGGCACCGCCACCCAGACCCGATCTGACACGCCACGAATGTTAAAACCAACTCAACTGCCAGCCAACTCCATCAGCCGCTCATCACCTCGCATACAGACGATTACGCCATCAGAACAGCGACCAGATATCTAGCTGATCGAGCATTCTATACCATGCCCATGCCTTAGCGACCCACGAGTATACGATACCCGCGCCACATGAGCCAGCAACAAAAATAATAATTATCTTCCACTGCACCATATCAGAATAAACATAGATAATGCTTGGGTGCAGTAGGTATTTATAACAAACTATAACGCAGATAACACCAGTGGGATCTGGGCACATTCCAATCAGATCGAATGAAATGTATCTAGAGCACTGGGTATCGCGTGGCGACTGTAGGTATGCATACGAGGCAACGAGAGGCGAATCTGAGAATGGAAAATAAACAAACAAATTAAACGACTGCCGTGTCAGCGGTCTGTGTGGCGCATGATAATGTAAAATGATTAAATTAAGCTAAAATTACCACGGTCACTGTGAGTCAGTGACCTGGATCTCAGACACATACTTTCATTGTTTTTTTTTTAATTTATTGTGTGAGCTTAAGGGTATACGCTTGCGATATTTAAGCGATGGAACTGATCGATTGCTCCTTTACTATCGCAATATACTGTTGTTGGTTCTAAAACTAATAAATTTTCAACTTTTGCTGCTAAACTACGAATCCATAAAACTTCTTGACATACGGATGATAATGCCATATATTCCGCTTCTGTTGTGGAGAGAGCAACTGTTTTTTGGCGTTTGCTCACCCAGGATCCAGCTGACATCCGCACCCGTATCTAGTTTCAATTTAATTGGCCGACCATGTAGTATGTTTTGAACCAACTACTACTGTTAACATCATCATCCGATAAGGAATTTATTCTACAAATAATTGAATTTTTATCAGAATTTATAATTATTTGTGTTATCAACTAAACGCTAAATGAATAGAAAATTCTTTACCTTGTGATGTGTCTTTTGTCTAGGTTGAGGCTAGCTCGCCGGATTGCCAATGTCCTTCCCAAAGAAACACGAACTTTGGGTACGAAAGAGTGTCCTTTATTACGTTTCTATACTACTTTTCAAACAATTTTTGTAACTTCTAATTCAGATAATATTAATTCGAATGATCTCAAGTAATTCTATAATTTACAAATTTCAAACAATTTTATGATTTTAATTTCAATAATTCGGTAACTCAAGGTAATTTCAAATGATCTTATAATTTAGACAATTTCAAATAATTTTATAATTTGAATGATCTCAAGCAACTCTACGATTTTAAACAGTTTCAAGTTATTCTACAATTTACACAACTGTAAGTTAGTTTGCCTACAATCCCACGGCGGCGGTTCGGCCCTCGGTTGGTAGGGAGATCGGGGTTACGGATGTCGTCTTGCTCCAAGTTTTGGTTCGCGGTCTAACTACCACGTTTACTCTAGGTCCGTCTTACGACTGGCTCGGCGTTCCACAAGTCTATCCTGCGATTGACTCGGCAATTCACTAGTTCACCCGCAGGCTACTAGTAACAACAAATTTATCAAGTGTCAAAGACCCCTTGAGGACCAACTTCAGCAGTACACGAGATTGGTACTTTTCCGCTTCTGAAGTTGCTCTTCTGGACGGTTGTGGCTCGCTGCGAGTTATGATTTTGTAATTCACGTGGTATATTTTATTCAAAGTGCAAAGAATATAAGCAAGTTATGATTTATTTATTATATGGTATTGTCCGAAATTTACGGCCAGAGGCTCGAAAATAACACCGCTGCTTTCGTGGTATAGTGCGGGTTTTATTTCTAAAATGAATTGTTTTACAATAGACCAATACCACTAACTCTAGGCAATAACGGGGCGTTTATTGGTACTAAGCCCGTTGGTTGTAACAAAACTTGGCTGGAAACGGTAGCTGAGCTTGGTACCGTATATTGGGCAATGAGGTACGACGTCGATAACGGTGGTGTGAACTGACTGTTACTTGACACAAATGAAACTTCTGGAGGCGGTTGTTGATCTTTTTGTAGCTTTTTCATCAGCGCTAAGCACTGCAAATCACTTTCCCGCAATTTCGCTTGTGTGCTTCGCAGTTCACATTCCATCGCACTCAATTGTTGGAGCACGCGTTCTAAAATGTTTTCCTGCTCTGATACGACGGCGTTGGCTGCATTACTTGCAAGTGTTGGCTCTACAGAAGAGACGACGATATTCCTTGCAAGCGTTGGCTCTACGACGATATTCGTGGCACTTCTCGATGCGGAGGTCGTGGAGGTCGTGGCGGTGACATTTGCTTCAAAAGTGTTCTCCAAAGGCATAGTGGCGGCAGTATGTGCCTCTGGACTCAAGCGTGGACTTTTTCTTGGCGGTGTGTGACTCAACATTGGTTGGAAACTACGGCAAGAGGAGTTTCAGGCTGCTGGCTGCTTCGAAGGTCACTCACGGCAGTGGAGTCTCAGGCTTATTGGCAATGTACTTCACGGCAGCGAAGTCTCGCAGAATGCGAAATAAAAGATTTGTCTGAAATTTACGGCCAGAGGCTCGAAAATAACACCGCTGCTTTCGTGGTATAGTGCGGGTTTTATTTCTAAAATGAATTGTTTTACAATAGATTTGACAAGTAAAGCAAATCTTTCCGCAGTTTGCACCTCTGGTCCGCATGGAATTTCTGACAAAGTAAAGTGACATTTGTCGTTTAAGCGCGAGATTCCAGAAGAACAAACTGAAGTTAGCTACAACTAAACATTCTGCTACGTACTCATAGATGGCGTTTTGTAGGTTCTGTTCGTTGACATAAGGTAGAGAGTGGTCGTTCTGTTACAGGTATATTTTAATCAAAGTGGTATATTTTATTCACAGTGCAAAGAATATAAGCAAGTTATGAGCAACCAGCTCGACGATTGCTGTGCTGAGGAGTATGTACTGCTGTCTTTCTTGTTCCTTGGCTGCTGTTAATGTCACTGATGCGCTGATATTAACCTGTGAGCCTGATGGGTTGTCCTGTTCCTGATGGTTGTTGACTGCTGAGCTGTTGCTGTTGCTGTTGCTCTCACGATGTATTAGTGTGTTGTGTTTGTGGTTGCACCTTGAGCAACCTCTTGAAAGGCATTTGTTTGCACCATGCCCATTTCTTAAGCAATTGAAACACAAGTTCTATTTTTTCACTACTTGTGTGCGCTCGTCTGGCCTGAGTTGCAAGAACTGTTTGCAGGCAAATACTGGATGTATTCCAGTTCCACAAACCTTGCAGGATCCCTTGTGATTTTGGTTGGATGTTACTGAAGCACAGGCACGGGATGATGTATTCTTTCCTTTGTGTCCTAAAGACTCCAGTGACTGGAATTGGTTTTCTAAAAATGTTAAAAACTCCTTGATTGATTGGGGTTCCTCCGGCTTCTTAATGGATTGTTCGTATAAGATTCGTGTGCATTGATCCAGTTTGGGTACCAATAGGTGCAAAAGGATGGGGTCCCATGTTGTGGTGTCCACACCGATGTTCTCTAGTGCCATCAAAAATTCTAGAGTGGTGTCGTGAAGTCCCTTGATGGCCACTGCTGAAGGCTGAGACTGTGTCTGGGTTGGTTGCCCAGTTATCTTTTTCAATAGGTTTGACGTGAGAACCCGTACATTATTGTATCTGTCTTGGAGGCTCGTCCATGCGGTTTTGTAGTTATCTTCCGTCAATGATAGATGACGGATGAGATTTTCAGCTTCGCCACTTAGATGGGTCTTCAGATACCACATCTTTTGTATGCTGGATATTGGCTGCTTGTCAACCAATTGTGAGAACAAATCAAAAAATTGTCTCCATTTCAGGTAATCCCCATCAAACCTTGGAATTGTGACTTTTGGTAGATTGAGGGAATTCTGTTTTGCGCTGTCACTAGATATGCCTGAATCCTGTGTTGTACCATGATGAGGCTGATTGTTGAGCGATAATGCAATAAGGGCTTCCTGAACTCTTGTTTCTATGTCGATGAATTCGACTTGATTATAACCACTTGTTAGTGGTTCGTCACAAAGCTCCCAAATTGTGTTATGCATATCTTCGACTTGCATCCACAGTCGTTGTATTGTTTTTTCGTGGAAATCGTAAAAATGCTTTGACTCTCCGATGTGGTTTGCTGCATCTAGTGTTCTTTGCAGCGACGAAATAACCACTTGTTGTCTTCGGATAAGTCTTTGAAGCTCTTCATTTTGATTTGAATGTGAATGTGCACTGTCTTTAGCATTCACAACGTTTTGAACTAGTGCCCCATCATCCTCTTGCGTAGGTTTAGCGGCATTGATCCCCTTTCGCTCTATGTTTTCAACCTTTTCAGTGAATTCTTGTCTGTACGTGTTGTACAAGTTCTTTATAGAGTCGTAGTACCGATTGGCATAGTACGGGTGTGCCAATTGCTCAGGGTACTCGTCCCGTATCTCGGAGTCTCTGGCTTCGAAACTATCCCAGAGTGCTTCTAATCTGGTCGTCAGCTTCTGGAAGTAAGCGAGAGTCTTTCTGTCTGGTCCATCCTTCTTGTAATTGACGATGAGACGCTGGATTTCCTCTCTTGTCTCCTTTTGATCTGCGACCTGCCTCTCCATAATTAGATGATGTCTGTTATTTGATTGATTTGTATGACTTCACCAGTGTTTTGGCCCTGGTGAACGCTCTTATTATTGTATTCTAATGTTCTGTGTATAAATCACAAATGTGTTCTGTGACTTATCTGACTTATCTGACTTCACCAGTGTTTAGCCCTGATGAACGCTCTTATTATATGAAGGTTGCCCCTTACCACTGGTGGGGGGAAGCAAACCTTGTGTCTTATTTTCTGTGATTGATTGACAATCACGTCGGGGTCACCATAAATGTTTAGACTCGTTTGTCTAAATTTGTGAATTTCAAGCACATAAACTTGATACTCTGTCTGTGTTGTAAACAAGCACTTAAACTTGTTCACTACGATGGCTAAAATGCGGAAGAATGAAATTAAACACCGAATGTCCAATTAAAAACTGATCAATATAATTGACTTTATTGCTTCTTTTATACTATTAATATGCTTATTCTATTCTTATATTATTCTATGTCAGCGTTGACGGTTGTTGTCATCACTTGTTGACTCACTGACCCAATGTGATCCGGAATTGCATTACCAGCATAATGCGGTTGTTGGCTTGACCTGTTTATGCTCGGACAGCTGAGTCAGTCTGTTGTGGTTTTGTGTTCTGTTGGCCTGAACATATGGTATATTTTATTGATACACACTGTTCAAGCTCTGAAGTAGAAGTGAAGTTTTCTACTCGATGAAAATCTTCATCAAGCGTTATTTTACTTTTTGAAAGAGATGGGTGGTCCCATCACAAAGTTGATTTGCTTTGCATTTTGATTAAGTGAGTGAAATTTTATATGCAAAAGATACTGCATCCTCTGTTGCAGTATCTTTTGTTTTTCTTTCAGATAAGAATACTTCATTTGTTGCAATGTTGCAGAGTGCAACATTGTCGTTTAATATGACTTGCGCTCTGTACATTCTGTATGAAAACAAACACTGTGCTGCTGTGGGAGGGGGATTCGTGTGTATCGGTGTTATAGGCAGAATAGTCGACGGACTACTGAGAATTTTGTTAGTGTCTTCGCTGCGCTGTGTGCTCTCTTTAGTCATGCTGTATGAAAACAGCCACTGTGTTGCTGCGGGAGGGGGTCTCGCGTGTATCGGTGTGAGGGGCGGTGCAGCTGATTGTCTGTTTGTTTACCATATTAATGCCAATTTATTGCAAAACTATCCCTTTTAGCAAAATAAAAACAAACGCGATCGCAGATTCGGCTTCGTACCGGGCGGTCAAAAGTCGAGAATGATGGATGGGCGAAAGTCCAAATGGCGAAGGGCGAACAAAAAGGGAAAATCGTGTGCAACAAGCAGCGCGTTGGTCGCTGCCACTCTCGGCCACTCAGCTGGGGTGGGTTCAAAAATAAAATGCAGAAACGCTGCGATAGGGTGGGCGCCAAACAATCTTTGAAAGGAATTGTTAAACCTTTTGAAGACAATGCCGACGATGATTGCTGTAGGGGAAAAATAAAATAAAGACAAGATATATGTTGCGTTATAAAAGCTCAGTTTGAGCACGGCTGTTTATTGGTGGTATGAAATCAAATTAAGTTTTTGGAGTGCGAGGCGACCAGACGGTCGTTATAAAAAAATTGTCGATTGCGACAGATTGAATCTAAGGTTTCGATGACAATTTTCTAGCCGTTGGGAATTGGCTCGTTTTCGCGTTGTCTGAACGGTTAAAAATAACAATGGAAAAGGGTCGCGTGTCCCGTTCTTGCTAGAAAACCCAACTTTTTTGGCACCATCCTCACTAAAGGTGTATGTTTTCCCGGTACACATTGAGATCATCTTCATTATTACCCCAAAACACAGAGACACCCTCCTTTTGTGTTTGTCTCCATGAATAGCAGCAAGATCAGCCAAGCGTCTTATGATAGATATATTTGAAGAAGGGGGGTGGTTTTGTAGCCAAGATGATATGGTATCAATTTCATTTAGGAAACCAAATGCTCTATCTACTGCAATTTTGTGTTTGTTGGAATTTTGGGTCATCATTACTTGCTGAAAGAAGGACGGCTTGACACAAACCAGTGGTATTCTTGGATAGAGTACTCCTCAAATTTTCATCCCAAGTTATTCCTGATAATTGATGCCGATACTTGTTTACCACCCCGAAGGTCCCCACTTTATACAGCCTTGTATTGTTGTCTTTTTTGCTCTCAACCCAGGTATCAGGACCTATGTCACGGCTGGTGACTGGTGGAAGGGATGCGAATTTAACCTGCACGAACCGAGCTCAAAAACAAATGAATGTTGAACACGTACTTCGTGAATATTAGCAAGGTTTATTTCTATAAAGAATAAGTTTTACATTTATTTTAACATTTCACAGATAACTTACTGCAGTCTTACTCCCTTCTTTCCTGTTTGACGGCAAATGGCAAATACACCAAGTAAAATGACTTTTCGCTTGAAGGGCGAATGGGCAGAAAGGAAAAACAATGAATGTCAAAAAGGCAAACGAAGAAGAGTAAGGCTGCGTTCACATTGCTTTAATTTACATCTGGTCGTTCTGCAACAACCTATTTGAAGCTCTTTTGACCTCTCATGAAACAGTTGTATAAGACAGACAATAGAATGGTAGTCCTCAAAAGGATCAGACGGTTTTATTTTCAAGACATCGATCATTTCTTTCCATAGAGCATACATGTCACTTGCAGTGAGGGAGTAAATGTCCTCATTAATGGCAAAAGTTTGCTTGGTGTTTTCAATTCTGCTTAATTTCCCTCCTGGTGTTCCTGCTGTGTTTCTTTTCTGACGGGCATACTGGTGTATCCTATAATTAGCGTGATACAATTGTGTCATTCCGCAAACATCCTCAAAAGGGATATCAAGTTTAAATTTGGCAGAGAACTTCGTTGCCATAGTAAATACATATTTTAGCGCAGCAATTTTACCTGTATCGTTTATACTTGTAACCTTAGCCCTTTAACTGTCTTGGACTAAACCTCCTGTGGCATCAATCAGAACCCTTTTTGAGCTTGTAGGGACTACGGTTTCTGTGCTTTCACTGACATCCATAACTGTTGGTTCTGCTATTTCTATTTATTTATTATTTATCTTGACAACAGCAAATCTAACTCGTATTTAATAAAATGTGTGGAGTGTTTTTGCATCGTTGTATTTCTCTCCTTTCGCAGTAGAGAACTCTCTCGTTGTTACCCTACTTCAATAGGCAATTTTTTTTAATATAATACAACAATTTCTAAAAAAAAAAATTCAAATTCAGAATTAACAAAAAATTATAACGGTGGTTAGTGCAATGGCACCACTTTTTGTCGCTCCCCGTACTGTAGGACTGCGGTGTTCCTTCGGGTGAAGACGATGCGGATGCGGCCCCATGGTTTGGGGATTATTACCGTACGGCGGCCCTTCTTTGAGAGTGCCTGGACGTCGATCCCTTCGAACGGGTCGTCCGGTACATTCACTTTTGTTGATTTGGTCCTCCTCCTCCTTGGTTTCCTTTTTCTTCTCTCGTCGCTGAGGTTGATGCGACTGACCCATTTTGCCATATTGGCTGACTGGTGTGCTCCATCGGTGGCTCTTTGCTTGCTCGACTGTGGAGTGGGGACGGCAGTGTGGGTGGTGTGGGCGGTGGCTGGCTTGGTGATGGTGGCATTGATATGGTGCGTGCTGGCGGTGTCGTTGGTCTGGGTGATGGTGGCGCTGATATTGTGTGTGCTGGCGGTGTCGTTGGTCTTGGTGGTGGTACATTGTCCTACTGCGATCCTTTTGAACCACTTCTCGTCAGCTTTCTGGCGGACAATGGGTCCTGGTGATTGTGCGCTAGGCCTTCTTTTTTTACGGCCCGCTTGGCCGGTGGTCGGTTAGTGGGAATTTCGTCCGGGACGGTGGCTCGCCGTGCCCACGGTTCGCCGGTCACTATGGTTTGTCCGGTTGATGTTGCGCGGTCCATTGCTGACTGATGACTGAAGTGGGTCGCTGTGGTCTCCTTAGTTTTCTACCGAAGTTGCGGTTTAAGGGGGGGAGTCCGTGGACTCATGTTTGCTTGTATTGATTGCAAAACATAGTTCTGATATTTGTTCATCCCAGTGTCGATGGTTGTCTGTCACATACTGGGCGATCACTGTTTTCAGCACGCGATTTACTAGCTCGGTGGGGTTTTCTTGGGGCGTGTACGGGACAGTCAGTCGATGATGGGTTCCTACTTAATCTAGGAACGTACGGAAGGCGTTGCTGGTGCACTAGGCTCCATTGTTGGAGATAAATGTCTTGGGGCACCCGAATCGTGTGAATATGTATTCCCGAAGTGCGGTGATGACTGGAGTGGTAGGGTCGGCGAGCATGGGCACAGCTTCTTCCCATTTGGTGAACATGTCGACCATCACCAGGAGCATGGTGTTACCTTTTGGGGACCGAGGTAGGGGCCCCATAAAGTCGACGCACACTGTTCCCCATGGGCTTTCATCCGTTGTACTGTACATAAATCCGCTCGGTTTCTGTTGTTTTCCCTTATAACGGTTACATGTATCACAGTGTCGTGTTATGAATCAAAGTGAATTTATTTATTTCGTAGAAATTTTATTAAGTGAATAATACTGTTCTGAGATCTTTCCTGAACAAAAACCACAGGATACAGTCCTTTAGTTTTGAAGCCGAGATCCCTCGGGAAAATATGTCCGCAGGATTTTGTTTTGTAGGCACGGGTTGCCACTGCTGAGGCGAGGTGGTGCTTCTGATTGTCCTTACTCGATTAACAATAAAGCTATGATAGTTAGCTGCTTCTGAATTTATCCAAGGAGGTACGATTTCAGAATCGGTCCAGAAGAACTCCTTCACTTCTCCTAACTTCAAATCCTTTACTAACCGACGCATTAGCTCCGTTGCCAATTTAGCTGCACATAGTTCTAAGCGTGGTATAGTGGTAGCAGAAGTGTTTTGTTCGTCGCACCCAGATTTTATTGGTGCAACTCTTGATTTTGAGCACACTAACCGGGTCGTTACCGTCCCGTCGTTGTTAGTTGACCTTATGTATATCGCCGCACCGAACACCTTTATTGCCTCTAGATTCTTTCGGAAATTGTCCCACTGGGTGTGGAGCTCCATTGGTAAAGCAGCATCCCAATCAAATTTTAGTTTCCATAACTGCTGAATGAAATCTTTGATTGTGATTGGATTTACGATTCCAAGAAGATCGAATATATGCGCGATTTCTGATAAGGCTGCTCTTTTTGTGATTCGTTTGTTTACTTGATATGCCGAGTTGATTAGGAATTCATCAGATCGTGGATTTCAAGTAAGTCCCAAGGTTTTCAATGTCTGTGAGTCCTTATTCTTGACATCAGGGTGTATGGCTTGGTCATTTGGCGGTATGTGTCTAAGCAGCTGTGGTATATTGCTGTACCACTCTCGAAGATTGAATTGAGCTGATTGCAAAATTTAAATTAGTTGCTTTTGCATGGCGATGGCTTCTGATAGGCTGTTACATCCGGACATAACGTCATCCATGTAAAGGTCGTTAGCCAAGACCTTGGCTCCTAAGGGAAACATATGTGAGTTGTCCTTGGCACGTTGTTGAAGACATCGTGTTGCAAGATAGGGTGCTGATGTGGTACCGTACGTTACTGTGTTTAGCTGATAGCATTTCATTTCTTGATCCGATCCATTCCGCCAAAATATGAGCTGGTAGCCCCGATCCTCCTTTCTCACCATGATTTGTCTATACATTTTCTCAATATCAGCCGTAAATACAAAGCGCGGCGTTCTGAAGCGTAACAGTATTGAGAAGATGTCATCTTGTATTATGGACCCAGATAGCAGCACGTCATTTAATGAGATATTTGATGATGTTTTCATCGATGCGTCGCACACTACCCTGAGTTTGGTCGTGGTACTATCGGGCTCAAGAGTTTTCTTCACGGTGAAATTTAAAAATAAAAAACAATCTTTTAAATTTCCAAGCGAATCTTGTCTTAAGTTTTTACACTTTAAAATCCACTCGCACATTTTTGCGTGGTGGTTGTTATTATGGTTCCAAGAACTTATCGATCGATAATTATCGCTGATTTCGCGTTTGCTTTCTGATCGCGGGTCAATCGACAATGTTTATTGCTGACTTAGCGTTTGGTTTGGTGTTGCAAGCCAATTAATAAACATTGTTGATTCAGCGTTTGATTTCTTTGTCGCAAGCTCTGGAATTATTTGTTGGCATTGTGAGAAGGAGTTACTGAACTTTGTATGACTTTGTACATTTTCTTTTTGTATTTATTTTGTATTTATTATTTATCGCGTGAGTTGCAGAAACGCAGTAAAGTCAGTTCAAATGATATTGTGGCCTGTTTGGAGTGCGTTTTGCATATCGGAAGAATGTTTATTCTTGCATTCTGTAACTCTTAAGCACTCCATGATGGGGTAGAAAGTAGTGTGGTAACTGTTGCAGCAAATGGGGCTGCAGCGAAAACTTTTTTGTCAACGAGGCAAATGAAACAACTTCCAATTCATTATGCCAAGTTACAAAACCTTTATTTAAAATTATAATTCATTATTTATCAAAGGTTACTTATTATGAAGGTACTTACAAAGTCTCTCTTATATTTATATATATTTGTATTTAAAATTATATTAAATTTTCAATTCAATTTTACGAATTTTGGTACTCTGCTTACTTTACCTGCTATCACTCAACTAATAATGTATTTTGGAGTATTGGTAGGTCTTCGGCCAATCGTATTTGACCGACAACCAAGAGTTGATGGTAAAATCCTGCTCCTAGCAAGATGTCTATTTTGTTTGGTCGGTTGAATTTGGGATCGGCTAGTGGGATATTGCTGGGAATATTCCATGTCGAAGTATCCAATGGTTGAGCTGCCTGATAGGATATTATTTTGGGTAGGACGAAGGCCTCGAACTGGCATGAATATGAATTTATTCGTGATTGTATTTCTATATTGATCCTTTGATGATCCGTTTGATCGTTGCTTGCCTTGGCCAATTCCTTCAGTCACTGTCGTTGCGAGCTTCCAAGCCGTCAATATTTGTGCATATCGCCAGTACTTTTTCTTCTGCAGCTGAAAATGTTTCTTTTCTTGCTTCTCCGCCACCCGTCTTATACAGTTCTTGACGATTCTGTGCGGCTTTCTTTTTTGTTGTTTTTTTAATGCTTTCATACTTTAGCTTTAACGTTTTTGGTGTTCTTGCGGTCACACCACCAGCAGCGTTAAATAGTTCGGCAATTTTAATCCATGCAGAATCTTTTTCCTTGTTTGTGACGGAATCAGTTTTTTTTTATTTTCTATTATGTTTTGAAACTTCAACACCATATTCATTAAAACTCGCGTTTCTGAAGAGGTAAAATTAACTGACCTCTCTCGTTTTTTAGCAATTATATTAGAGTTCTTCCATATAAATTATTTGAAACTAACAACATTACTAAAACGGTAATGATAAACGTCAAACTTGGAACATGACTATCTTTAACACAACATATTGTCAGTCAATCTGTCTCCCTCACAACACCTTAACCCTCGATTAGCTATCTAGCTATTATTTTTTGATTAAAATTGAAATTGAATCAGACAATTTATCTGACTATTGAAAAATCGGCCCTTAATCGTTTTGATGATGTAACCTCCATGAACTGTTTGCATTTGTAAATTGGATGGTTGTGTTTGCAGATCGGACAACCTAATTGCTGAGACGCAATTGCTGATAATGTTTTGGCAGCTTGTTTTTGAGATTTGCCAACTGATCTGTCCTTGTTTCGCGAGGCCTCGAGAGCTTGAAAGCGATTTTCAAGGAACTCAAGAAACTTCTGGAATGAAGGAAGTTGCCTTGGTTGTACCAAGGACTTCATATAGAGTATGCGTATCCTTGTCCAATTTTTTAAGGAATAGGTGAATCAAGATCGGGTCCCATGCCTTAGTATCAACATCAAGTCCTTCCAGTCCTAGTAAACACTCTTGAATGGTGTCGTGTAGATTGCGGATTGACCTGGCACTTCCAATTTGTACAGTCGGATGGGACAACAGTTTCGATAACCAGGATTATATCAGCAATCTAGGGTTGTCGTAGCGCCCTGTTATTATTCTCCATGCTGCGCTATAGTTGTCACCTGACACTATCAGATGCCGCACTAATTTTTCGGCTTCTCCTATAAGGCTTGATTTCAGGAATCGCATTTTTTGTCCATCCGAGAGCCCTTGATGGTGGATCATTTCTGTATAAAGATTGTTAAATTGCTGAAACTGAGTAATGTGTTCGTGGTCGAATTAAAGTAAAACACTTTTATTTTATTATTTCTTTATTTTATTTAATATGTCTTTACGACACAACGATCAAACTTAAACTAAACTCTTAAATTCTAATTTCTCCTAAAGAAAACTTACTAACGAAATACATACAGTTGAATAACAAATTATACCAACAACAACTAAGAAGCGGGCGAGCAATCATGACATGAGTAAACCGGTAACGGTGAAATTTGTAAAGCCAGAATATTATTTGGTTGTTTCTGATTTTGTGTCCATATTTGTGACTAATTTAGATTAGTTTATCTTAAAAAAATAATTTTTATTTTCATACTACTACTACTGTATAGTACTCCGATTAAAATAAAAGACGGTACGAATTTTGTCGTGGGAAAAAATATACAAAAAAACCCACATTTATTTTCTCCGCTTCCTCGAAGTATAAATACGTTATCACGGTCAGAGACCGATCAAGAACTGCCTATATACATGTCATTTTACAAAAACTCGTATGGCCAGTGTTGCCATACGATACAGTCCCGGCAAAAACATAGTTTTTAATTACTGCGAATCTATAGGTAAAATACATATGTACCTATAGACTGTGTCGGCGCCGACGCCGCACACTTGATTATGCACACACAACACACTGCAAACACAATTCAACCCTTTTGCGTATAGCAACACAAAAAAAAAATATTTTTATTCCGCGTAGTTTATTCTATTTATTAACTATTTAGTTTATCTGTTTATTGTTACCTTTTTTGTTTTTATCCATTGTGGACTTATTTGGATTATTTTAAATGAATTCTTTAGTTAATTTTTCCTCACTTCAATGCACGGTTGCTTCCTCAGACGACTTATTGACAACTGATGAAAATTTTCTCCTCTTTTTCGTTTAGTTCCATATACCATATTCCATTCCGTCCTATGTGTGTGTGTGTGGAGTGTGTCGTGCTAATTTTCGTTCCTTTTCTCCGAGACTTTTGAGTCTCTTTTTGTTGGCTTTGTTCTGCGCAAACGAATTGCACATGCGTTTGTATATATGATACGTGTTTTTTCTCCGTTCTCCTATTGTTGTTGATATTGCGTGAATGTAAATTCAGCACAACAACACTCTCCGTTCTCCGTTGCATATTCCTACCTGACTACATGATTGTATGCATTGTGGAATATACAGATATCTGATTTTTAGTAGGGTAATAAAGAGAATTTTTGTCTTTAGCATGTTTTGACATGCTTAAATTTCTCCATTTGACTTGTAGTGGTTGTAAGGCACTACAAAAGAAAACGAATTTTTCTCCTTTGCACGTTCCGACATGCTCTCCATATTCGATTTGAATTTTAGTGGTAGTAAGGCACCAAAAAACAAATACCTACATAACTATTCCTGAAAACAGTGATTGTAAGTCACAAAAAAAAAAAAAAAAAAATTATTAATTCCTGCTAATAGTGATTGTAAGTCACTATAAATATAAGATTTTTTGTGTTATATATTGAGAAGTGAATAAATTAATAAATAAAACTCCCTTTTGTGTGTGAGTGAATCACACACATCCTTGTGCTCTAGTACTAGTTCCTTCTAGTATTTCTCCTTTGTATTTTTTCCAGTTATTTCTCCGTTGCACTTCTCACTTTTTCACTATAACACATTTTTCCCGATCCGATTTTTTTTCTATATATATCCCGACTCAAAGGACCATAATGTATAATACTCCGATTAAAATAAAAGACGGTACGAATTTTGTCGTGGGAAAAAATATACAAAAAAACCCACATTTATTTTCTCCGCTTCCTCGAAGTATAAATACGTTATCACGGTCAGAGACCGATCAAGAACTGCCTATATACATGTCATTTTACAAAAACTCGTATGGCCAGTGTTGCCATACGATACAACTACGGAGGTAACTTAAAGACTGAGCTAACAATGTTTGAATACCTAAAATGTAACCTACTATGCTGCATTATGCTGCGATCCGGAATTGCTGACATCAGCGTGGTTCCCACGGTGCATTAGCTTCACTTGAATAATGCTGATATTTGCTGACGACATGTCTGCTGTTGGTTTCGCGTGTCGTTGGTTGTTATTTCAACTAAATTCGCGTTAACTTGCATGAGTTGCTTGAAACGAATGTTGTCAAGTGTCGTCTGCGGTATTTATACTAGTACTGCAATTTTGGATATGTGCATTGATATGCATATGCATATACGTGACTACTGGAGGTAGTTACCGTCAAACGTTGGTAACTCAACCTTGGGCATTTTTATCGTTGTTGGACGCTTCTCCAAGAATTAAGCTACTGTCGATTCCATTGTCCCATAGAGTTCTTGCAATAGTTCCGCAAGTCGGTCCTGCAACTCAAAGTAGCCTTGTATGTCTTCCTGGTTCTCCATTTTTCGATATATAGTAGCTGTTTCGGTAGCAAAGTTTGTTCTTTAAAAAGGGTTTTATTTGTTACAAATAATTGATATTAACATATTGTTAAAAGGGTGGACTGTATTTTATTTTACTGTTGGGGAAAAAAACTGTTCGCTGCTCTATTGCTCTGCTTGATGCTGCTCTGCTGAAGTTATGTTGACGAGTATCCTGCTCGCTGCCCTATTTGCTCTGCTCGATGTTGCTCTGATGAAGTTAAGTTGACGAGTATCCTGCTCGCTGCCCTATTTGCTCTGCTCGATGTTGCTCTGATGAAGTTAAGTTGACGAGCTGCTCTGCTCGATGCTGCTCTGATGATGCTGCTCTGATGAAGGTTGAAAATCGAATGCTTATCGCTGGCAGTGCTTGCTGCACATCGGTCGCAACTACCGCTACCCCCACGGTGCCGTACCCGTTGCTGCTGCTGCTGTTGTCGCTCCTGCTCGTGTGCGCTGTGCTGGTTGGCGGTCGCAACCACCGCTACACAGCCGATGTTGTTGTTCATCCGCGTTGCTGTCGTTGCTCTTTATGCTCTTGTGTGTTGTGCTGGTTGTCGGTCGCAACCACCGCTTCACAGCCGATGTTGTTGTTCATCCTCGTTGCTGCCGGCATCGGATAGTGCTTACCCATATGTATGTAGGTAACCGGCAGCCACAACCGCTAGGCAGACGATGTTATTTTCCATCGTCGTTGCTCCATCATTGGATGGTGCTTGCTCGTATGCTCGTATGTATGTAAGTAGTCGGTCGCAGCAACCGCTAGCCAGACGATAGCATTTTTCATCGTTGCAGCTGCTGTTAGCGAGGATGATCGCTGATGTGTTCTTCGTTAATTTTGGGCGAATGCCTATGTTGTCGTAGACAGTAGCTAACTCTTCCCAATTTTGTTCTAAAGTTCGAATTTTGATTTGACAAAAGGCCTTGCTTTTATTCTGCTGTAATGTCACCTTATCCATTGACCCCCTTAGGATCCATATGACAAGATGGTATCGCTGTCTTAAGTAACTGACGGGCGGGTCTTCTAAGTATTCTTGCATGAATTGTATATATTTCTCTCGTAGTTCTGAGTCTCTTTCCAATTTTCTTTCCAAAGCGAAGAACCTTCGTTTAGCTATAAGCTCTGAACTTCCAATATCTTTCCATTGCTCTTTCAGTGGAATCGTAACAATAAATCTCCCCGATTCATCACGCGAATACGTGTTCATGAAATTCTGTTCAACTAGCTCCTCTTCCTCCGTCCGTATGGATGAGGGATTGATATCGTCTAGTTGCCATAATCTTCTCAAAGATTCATGTAGTTGATCGTAAATTTATTTTGTTGACACCTTATCCCTCGGGCCCCAAAAATCAGAGGAAGTGTATAAATCTGCCTATTTGGAAACATATGATTTAGTTTCCCGAGAAATGGTGGCGTACTATATACGGCTACTTTGTGCCCGTATTAGAGACCTAGATTTTTTGGGCCTTCCCAGTGCACTCCTACATCGTAAACCATGAGCTTCGTGTCCTTCAATAGCAGGATATCCCTTTTTTTTAGCAATCCGTCGGATCCGCGAATGTTCGGCTCGACTATTGCGGACCATCCTCTCCTGCTTGCAATGTTGCCGAGTCTTTTCACTGCAAAATTGTGCCGATGGATCCTTGGCCAATGAGTCAGCGGGCAGTTTTGTAAGATGTGCGATACTGACTTGGTCTTTGGGCATCCGGCTCGACATCTTCGTGCGATTGGGGGGTTTGACGGAATACCCGCCCATGGGAGAAGATTATATCTTAATTGAACTGAGCGAATGTAATCTTCTCCACTCCAGTTTTTCGGCGGGTACTGCAGGAATTTGACGCTACTTGGGTGATGCTTCGCCTGATGTAGTCCATTTCCCGAGAAGGAGGCTTCTAGCTTAGAGGAGTGCTTCAGCTCAATGGCAGCTTTGTCTCTGGCTTCGTTCTTAATAAGGCGGTTGATCCTTAAAACACTCTTTTCATGGAGTGCTATCGTGTTTTTGAAAAGCTCACTTACTGTTGTTAAGTGGTCTATCCGCCTCTTTTATATGATTGGTATTTTGTCGGTGAAATTAAAGAGGCCGAGGCCACCGGCTTTGATCTTGAGTTGATCTTAGGCCTACTCTTATTTTCCTGTCCACAAAACTCAATATTTTGCTTGTGATGTTTGGCGATTGCAAGCAAGCAATGTACCTCGGGATAAAAAAACTCTTTCAAAATACAAAGCTTTTGCGGTGGTTTCAATGGAGCTCTTTTTACCCTTTTTAGCTGTTCGAATAATACGCCAGGACTGGATGGTAAAAGCCCCATGAAGTTGAACCGGCCTCCCAAATATTTGAGACAGCTCTCCATGTCCATGTTGGGTATGGTGTCCTCACCAACGGAATATGTGACGAGGGTGTTAAAGAAGAGTTTTTTCTTTGCCGGAACAGTTAGTAGGGTTAGGGCGGCACATTTTTTGGCGTTTAGCTTCATGCCCATGCTGTTCAAAAATCTGAGCATTTCTCAGCAGGTGATTTATGTTGGTTGAGGACATGTTTTCAGTATAGGGTTGGATTTCGTTTAAATTATTGATTTCGATAAAGTTTTTGGCTTCGTATTGATCTACATTTAATGGAAATTCTATTAAAATACTGTGGTCTTCATGGGAATGGTTTGTAAGTTCCATGGTACTGTGCCAAGAATTTGCATTGTACAGACCTTGACTAATAAAACGAGAAGGTTTGAGTTCAACGGAGTTTATATATACGGTGCCATGCTCCTTATTAACGGGTAGTTTTGCTAATATCTTTGAATGAGCCGGGATTTTAACTATACCGGAGGAGTGGTTGGGTTTTATATATATGCTGTTAATTGCGTTCTTTGTTGTTAGTGTCTTATTTTCGAGGTCAATTTTCGCACCTAGTGAGAGCAGAGCATCCAGTCCTAAGAGCCCATCAAAGAAATTATGGAATTTGAAAATTAGAAATTTAAATGAGCCTTCTTGATTAAATTCAGAAAAGATTGGTAAGATTGCCTGTTCTTTCAGTTGGTAGCTTTTAAAAATAGTGGTGATAGTGACAGGCTCACAATGCATCAGTTCGTTTTTTGGAATAAACTGGGGGCTGATGAAGGACATTGATGCACCTGTATCTAGTAAAAACCTAAATGGTCTATCAAAGGGAGAGGATATGTTTATGTAGGGTAATGCTACTGGATATTTGACGGTGTCTATATAGCCGGTTGGTTCTCCGAGGCTGACATGGAAAAATTTTGGGCATCATCAATATTAGTGGGGTCGTTCTGGAAGTATCGATCTAGCTGTTGAATGTTGATGGTTGTTTTCGGTGTTGCTCCCTTCATGGAAATTAAAGTTTGTATTCCTTGTAAATCTCGATTGTTGACTGGGATTCATTCTTGTCATATTGGAGTTAGGGGGTGAATAGGTAGTGGATTCAGGTTTTCGGTATCTGGGGTTATTATGGTGGTTGAAGTTATTTGCTCTATTGGGAGGGTTTGGATGTGTAGAGTATTGTTGACCTTCTCTGCCTGCATTTTCTAGTGGTCTTGGGTTCCTAGAGTGAGGGTATTGTTGCCAGTTGTAGTTGTGGGTGTTCCTGTTCTGAGGGTAGCGGTTGTTATTGTATGGTTTGTATTGGAAGTTACCCTCAACTCTGGGTGTTTGTGTACTCCTCTGATAGGAAATGTTCTGTTCTTTGATGCAATATGTCAGTGTCATTGCCAAAGAATTGGGTTGCATTGACCTAACCCTTGAACCCAAGGGTTCTTTGAGTCCGCTGAGGAAGGCATTTAAGCACATCTCAGAATACAGGTCCTTTTTTGCTTTTATGACATTAGCTTCCTTCTCGTGTATGAGAATATTATTGAAAAGTGCAGATTGGAGTTCAATAATTTCTCCATAAAAGGATTCAATGCTTTTGTCAAATTGTTTGGTGTTATGTAGGTCCCTTATAAGAGACGTTTCCGTTCTCTTATCCGAGTAGTGTAGAATAAGATTATTTTTGATCTCCTCCCAAATGAGGGGGGTACCATACATATTAAGTATCTCGTTGGCCTGGCCTTCTATCTTGTTTCGTATGGACCGTAGTTAAATCTGACCATAAGGAGTGTTGTCGGTTCCTCGAATGTAAAGGAGTAACTCCTCTACGTTACTGAGAAACTCGTACAGAAGTCTGGGATTACCATCAAATTTTGGAAGATCTTTGATGGCATCTGCAATTCGTAAGGAATTGAAGATGTCAATTTGCCCTGTTGCTTGGGGTACTGATGTATTATATGTCGATTGTCCGGATTGGTTCATTGTGTTGGAAGCAGAACTAGAATCAAGACTGGAGTCAGAATTGTGCGGAGGAATGACGGACGAGTCGCTTTCCGGAATTGGGTCCAAGGTTCTCGTAAGTCTTCTCAAATTATACGGGATGAAACTATGTTTCGTTTTTGATTTTTTAGTATTGGGCATTCGTGCGGGGATGCCTTACGCGATATACCTGATTTTGATCAACTAAAGTTAATTGTCTCCCAATTTTATATCTTGTAGCTATATATGTCTAACAAACTGTGTTTTACTGGGAGGATTAAATATTTATACTTCTTGGATATCAAAAAAAAAAAAAAAAAAAATGACATGAGTGCTCGAGGTCGAGATCGCTGTTTCATATATTTAAAATATAATGTATAATTTATTATATATAATTTGTCAAAAAATTACTGGAGTGCTCAGCGATTGAGATCGCAGTAATTTGTTAGTTGTTAATTATTTATAAAGCACATAAAAACACTTACAGGCACAGACTTTCAATAATTCTCGTTATTTCCATTAGATGTTTTTGAGTTGAATATCCCACGGTGATAAAGATAAGATCAGGGTTCGGTTCGGCTATTTTTTTTTTCACGCAATGATTCTTGTTCTTGATTAGATTTCGATTTGCAATAATACGATATATAACGACCGTTCGCCGAACTGCCGACTGCGCCACTTATGTCGATTGGTCCGAGAGTTTTAATAAAAAAACACAACTTATCTTTTCCACTGCCTTTAATCAACTGATGTTTTACAATTTTTCAGTAAAACCTAACTTAACTAATGCGGTGTAATTCCATGAACTCGCGGGAGCAAGAAACAGACCGGAAACCTGCCAGACGTTAATTCATCACTTTATTGGAATAGTTCGTGGAATTACCTGCATGTACAATATTAATATTTGTAGGTGTCAGCTTTTATGTTGCGATTGCGAAAACGCTATCGGAGTTCGTTGCCTCTGCTGTAGCCGTTGTTGTTGTCGATGTCGTATGGGGTTCTCCTTACGTAGGTATTCATGGGTATGCTCGTGGGGTTGTTGGTTTAGGGGGCACGGGGGAACAGGTGGCCACCGTAACTCGCGTGTTGCTGGTTGTTATTTCAACTAAATTCGCGTTAACTTACACACGACCCTTTCGGACCAGTCAACCTAACGGGCAGAAATTTGAAAAGAGTTTTTTTGTTTCTTGCTGTATATTTATTGCGTTGACAACAGATGTACCTACTACTTGAGAAGGCTCATAATTCTGTATAGATTCTACGACACTAATACTACCAACGGTTGCAACGGGAGTGTGCGTTGCGGAAGAATTGTTTGTGTCAGATATACCGCATTCTCGACTAAAGGGACACTTGGCGATAACATGACCTGAGCGCAAGCAACAGAAACAGATGTGGTGTGCCTTGACTAATTTCCATCGTGTGTCAACAGCAGAACGTCTGAATTCGGGACAGTGATATAAATTAAATTTCTGCTTACCGAAATTTATAAAAAAAAATTTTTTCCAGAGGAGAACCTCTTTATTCAATTACCAACTTAAGACTAAATTTACATGAAGTGCATTGCTTAAAACTAATCTACTGCTCGCAGCATTGAGGCATTCGTTCCCACCGATGTGCTGACTCGTCCGATGTGCTGACTCGTTCGACGTTCGTTCCCACAGGTGCTCTCCAGTTACCTTATCGCGAACGTGTTGGAATGCGCTAACGATGACACAAAGTTAGCGGATTGAAGATGCGCGTGCAGGAAACCAAATCTTGCTGGTGTAGACTTGCGTTTGGGGAAACAGAATCTTTCTGGTGTTAACTTATATCTGATGATCCTCTTTGCAAGCTAGGCATACCGGTTTCTGGCGTTGCTCTTCTGTAACGGCGCACACGACGTTTATGTGTTTGAATTTTTTGTCATGCGTAGTGTTACTCGATGGGATTTCGGTTGGATGGCTATGTATGTCGCTATTTGTCGGAGCCAACTATTAAACTCGCGAATCGTAGGGTAAATTGGTGCGATTGATTCGACCTGGAACCTCTTTTGATTCCAGAATTTTGTTTAAGCGCTCCTTACCTCTGGTGGGGGGTAGCAAGTAAAACGATTGACTTCTGAACGTAAAGTGATTTATTTTCTAGTTCTTAATTCTATTTATACAAAATTTACATGCTAAGAAATGCAATACTGCACTTTTATCTGTGGGAATAAAATGGTAATAGGATAGGAGAGCACCTGGAATAAAGTGCTGGATAGACGTTTTGGTAGGAACAAACAGTCTGTGAAATTATGATACTGTGTGTATCTGGCGTAGATTGGGAGTGCATGCTTTATTAGGAATAGAGTGTCAGGTGTAAACGTGTGACAGGGTGTGCTTAAAATAATTTGAATAATGACTAAATTATTTCTGAACATTCTCCCCGGCGTTGAGGTCCTGGAGCTCAAATACAATGTTCTTCGGATTTAACGCCTGTTTCGTTTGTCTTCTTTGGTACAAAATCAGTATTAACAGCACCAGAGCCGCCAGAAGAGCCAGGTACCCGATGAAATATTGATGGAAGTCATGATGAGTTAGTCTATTGGGCAATGTTTGTTGCATTTTCTGTTCGGAGATCTTCTTCATGATGACTGCTAAGTCCTCTTCGCCACGAATGATAAGTTCACTATCTATCTTTGTTTCATGAACAGACTCTTGAGAAGGAATTTTGTATAGTGGCTTCAATAGTTGACTCAAGTTTAGGGCTGGTAGAAAAGATCCAGAGGATGTCGATGTATAGAAATTGTGAGAACTAATCGTCATAGTTGGTTGTTTGATGACACAATTTTGGGCCAATTTCAGTAATCCCACTCCAAGAAGTTTGGTTCGGAGTATGTCCATTCCACATACTATTGACAGAGTTTCTTCTTCTTGAAAAGCGAATATCCAGTGGTTCGGGTTATGTAATTGTATCCACATTTTACCTGGTCCGACGGTTTTGAGCGTGCAATAAGAGGATAATTGTTTTCTGTGGTTGAGTAAGTTTACCTCACACTGGTACTCCGTAGAATGCGTATTAAAGACAGGATGCCGCTCTTTGCACAAATATTTCCGTTCATCAATTTGTAGACAACCTTGATATTCATTTTGCGATATTGGAAAATATTGGTCTCTATATGGACTTATGGCAAGGAATGGTGTGGATGGTTGTATGAACACGAATTCGTCGTTGCTTTGAACAGGTAATGGTATCAGTTTGAATATCTGGAACATTTGGTTGCCCAAGAGTGGTAACGTTACGAGGAATATAATTGCAGATGCAGTGACACGGGCCTTAACTCTTAAAAGCTCGTATAACTTAGGAAGGTTGTTCTCATCATACCCAGGAAGTGTTAGGCCAGTTGGTATATCCTTTCGAATTTTATTCAGCTGCGTTATTAGTTGTCTGGGGGATAATATTAGTGAACTTATTCTTCCTTGATGGGTGTCCGTGATGGCCTCCAGGATTGTTAGTTGAGTCCGCTGGAAATTGTCCATTAGCTTAGACACGTACATATAAACGGAGGTAAACAGATGTAATTCGACTACTGTGTGGTTAAGGTTGTTGATAGTTTCATAAGCCTGAGTTAGCTGCTGTTTAACCACTATGAATTGTTCTTTTATTGAAGACAGTGACTTATTGAGAACATTGGCTGTTGATTCGATAATTGATGTTTGGTTTTTGCTCAATTCTAGTAGGTATGCTTCGTTCTTGTTTGCCCTTTCGATGTTATCTTCAATGTAATGTGCGTAGTCCTGATCGAGAATTCCGAACAGTTTATTAGCGACGGTGCCTATGAAATCGAACGGGGATCGTTTTTTACGAATCGCAACCCCATTTCTATGCCTCAAAATTTTGTTCAAATTTTCTGTTAATTGTAGCTGTTGCTCTAGTTGTATTATGACATGGTTACAGATGTTGATCGGCTGCTGAGGCATGTTTGCACATTTTTGGTTTAATTTATTAATGCTTTCTTTAAGTCCTTGATATTCGTGCCAATAGTTCGACATGTTAAAATAAATGTAGAGATTCCAATCGTCAGTGATTAGATTAGCCTCACCGAGGTCTTCGAAGTATATTCCAGGGTTGTCCGTGAACCTCTCGATGTGGACTGCACTTGGGACGGTTGCTTGGCCCAACGCCATTCCAACCAATAACAACCCCAAAAAAAAGTGTTTTGATTGGATGAAATTTTCTTCTTTCTTCTGAAGAAGGTTCTGGAAGTCTTCTTTTAAGGTTAGGTTCTGCGTTATTCTTTCGACTTGTTATTGGAAGAAATCGACCTTTGAGGGGATGAGGAGTTGAGGTTTGTCTTGGCAGTCTGGCAACCTGTTCAGGAGGTTCCCTTGGTGTGTTCGGTTGAAGTTCATAAGGCAAGGGACAGACCTTGGTGATATTTCTTCTTATTTCACCATTTTGTGTCCTTATGTCCACTACTCGAGCCCTTGTGTCCTGCCCTGGAATTACTTTGACCACTCTGCCTAATGCCCATTTCAGTGGAGGTAAGTTGTCCTCTTTGATTAGTACCAGTGTCCCTTGTTGGATATTTTCTTGTGGATGTTTCCACTTATAACGTTGCTGGAGTTCTTGCAGGTACTCACTGCTCCATCTGCGCCAAAACTCTCGATGAATTGAGGTGACTAGATTCCATCGAGTAACATTAGTAATGCGAGAGGTTCTGCAGGCAGGGTCGATAATCGCCGTTAATGGTGCTCCAATCAAGAAATGTCCCGGGGTAAGAACTTCCAGATCATTTGGATCCGTTGACAGAGGAGTTAATGGTCTTGAATTGAGGATCGCCTCTATTTGTACTAGTCCTGTCGTAAATTCTTCTTGGGTCAGTGCGGCACCAGCAAATACTCGTTTCATATGGTATTTAGCGGATTTAACCGCTGCTTCCCACAAGCCTCCGAAGTGTGGAGATCGTGGAGGTATTGGTTTCCATTCGATAGATTTTTCGGCACAATGGTTCAGTATGGATGCTGTTCCCTTTGTTGAAAATATGACTGCATATAGTTCGTTGAGTTCATTTCGGGCTCCAATGAAATTTGTTGCGTTGTCACAAAAGATTTTAGCTGGGCAGCCCCGTCTGGCAGTAATAATTTAGTCATTATTCAAATTATTTTAAGCACACCCTGTCACACGTTTACACCTGACACTCTATTCCTAATAAAGCATGCACTCCCAATCTACGCCAGATACACACAGTATCATAATTTCACAGACTGTTTGTTCCTACCAAAACGTCTATCCAGCACTTTATTCCAGGTGCTCTCCTATCCTATTACCATTTTGTTCCCACAGATAAAAGTGCAGTATTGCATTTCTTAGCATGTAAATTTTGTATAAATAGAATTAAGAACTAGAAAATAAATCACTTTACGTTCGGAAGTCAATCGTTTTACTTGCTACCCCCCACCAGAGGTAAGGAGCGCTTAAACAAAATTCTGGAATCAAAAGAGGTTCCAGGTCGAAACATTGCTCCCCGGCGCTGAGCTGCTACTTGCTGAACTGGGCGATCTCTGATGTGCATATTGATGATATACAATTCCTTATTAAGCGGATATGATTCCGATGCAGCAACTGAGCAAAGTGGTTTGACCGATCTCATCTCTATCGGTACATTGACTCCCAACAATAGGAAAGCCTGTAACAACTCGTCTTGTATTGGAGTTGTTGTCATTATATCATTGCTTGTCGCTGCTGCATTGATGATAGGTAAAACTTTCTGGGTTGCTGAAGATAAAACCTCTGACAGAATAAGCTCGAAAGCTTTATCTCTATCATTACTAAATGATCTGATTGATTCGACTACATTCTCAATTAGTATCTGTCGACCTTGGTATTCCTCCTGTTCTGTCACGTGAGCCGGTTCAATATTTATGGAAGGACCTGATATTGTAGCCGTGAATCCATACGCAGCATACATTGGTATAATGTTCAGAGCATCAGACCCAGCTTTTTCATCGATCTCTCGGATAGCGCTAACAAATGCATCCAAGAATACCTTGGATTTTTTAGAGTTTATATCTGGGTTCCCGGCATACGGCTTCTTACCACGTCTTGAGGTAGCATCAAAGGACAACCTAGTACCAATGTATGCGAGATCTGGATATGTGGACATAGGGAAAGGAGGCCCTATTAATGAGGAAAATGGATTGTTAATGATATGCAAAGCTAATTTCATGACTGCTGTTAATTGACCAGTGGGGAATGAATGTTGCAATATGGTATAGGAGAGGACTGGGTGTTTTATTACCCCTTCGGCTAAACCCAATAGTGCTGTAACATTTGGTGCTCTCGATTGCTCCAAAGTCCACTTAAGAGATGTCATGCCTGCCATCTCAGCTATGGAGTAACTGTACACGATTGCGTTGATAACAACTTCTGGCTTATCCAATGGCTTAGGAAAATATTTCTGGTAACTGGCAAGAAGTGTCGGGTTAATGTCCAAGTTGTTAGTTAAGTCAGGAAATTCGACACCTAATCGCTCCAATCTGGTACGGAGCCAATTCTCAGAAAAGTTGGTTTTCCCAAGTGTAGACGTGAATGTGAATAATGATCCAAGGGCAATCTCATCAACTCGTGGAGACGTGGAGGCAATTACCATAAAGAAGCAGATGATCCTATGATCAGTCACGGCGAGCCAAGCTTCTTTTGCGGCATCAATACCTTTGGGAGTCAAGTTCTGGATATCATCAATCGAAGGTGGTACATAGTTCTCTGCCACATTGCAAGCATTCTCTTGCCAGGTTGTCAAGCTTGGAGAAACACCATCGTACAAAGTGATCGGAAACATGTGTAGACCTTGAGCATGGTAATCATATTTAGTCAGGCCTGGTTGAGTGATTGCAGTCATCCAGGTTCTCCATGCATATGTTAAATCGACAGTTTTAGGAGGCTTAATTCGGATTATCTCCAGCATATTTGCACGAGCCGTTGCTACCAAATCGTCACTGGCATATGCAGTCTCTGGAATGTTCCACATGCAAGCTACACTGCCATAAAGAATGGCTGTCTTCTGATCCGCTTCAAGCTTGCTCATAGTTGGATCAGCATTGATCCAGTGGTCAGCCATCATCAACATGCCTCGAGGAGTAGTCCAAGCCCTGGGTCTGTGAGCAAATGCAACTAGAGGCAGTTGCAAATTAGTCAGAGTTCTAGATCCGATTAACGCTCCGACTTGAGATAGAAGAGGAGACTGACCCATTCGAGTTCCAACTTCTGCTAAGGCTTGGGCTCTAGCTCTTATCGATTCTAAATTCATAATGTGTCAATTCAAGAGAGTGGTCAGAGTTTCGAATACAAACAACAGGTGACCTCCAGAGATTATGTGGGACACTTTAAAGGACAGATATCAGCAAATTAATCAAAGATCAAAGAATCAAATTTAACAAATCAAGAAAACAAATTAATTTTTAAAACATAAAATATTCTTACACACGTCTTTGGGACTAGAAACATTGGTGATATTCATTTTGCGATATTGGAAAATATTGGTCTCTATATGGACTTATGGCAAGGAATGGTGTGGATGGTTGTATGAACACGAATTCGTCGTTGCTTTGAACAGGTAATGGTATCAGTTTGAATATCTGGAACATTTGGTTGCCCAAGAGTGGTAACGTTACGAGGAATATAATTGCAGATGCAGTGACACGGGCCTTAACTCTTAAAAGCTCGTATAACTTAGGAAGGTTGTTCTCATCATACCCAGGAAGTGTTAGGCCAGTTGGTATATCCTTTCGAATTTTATTCAGCTGCGTTATTAGTTGTCTGGGGGATAATATTAGTGAACTTATTCTTCCTTGATGGGTGTCCGTGATGGCCTCCAGGATTGTTAGTTGAGTCCGCTGGAAATTGTCCATTAGCTTAGACACGTACATATAAACGGAGGTAAACAGATGTAATTCGACTACTGTGTGGTTAAGGTTGTTGATAGTTTCATAAGCCTGAGTTAGCTGCTGTTTAACCACTATGAATTGTTCTTTTATTGAAGACAGTGACTTATTGAGAACATTGGCTGTTGATTCGATAATTGATGTTTGGTTTTTGCTCAATTCTAGTAGGTATGCTTCGTTCTTGTTTGCCCTTTCGATGTTATCTTCAATGTAATGTGCGTAGTCCTGATCGAGAATTCCGAACAGTTTATTAGCGACGGTGCCTATGAAATCGAACGGGGATCGTTTTTTACGAATCGCAACCCCATTTCTATGCCTCAAAATTTTGTTCAAATTTTCTGTTAATTGTAGCTGTTGCTCTAGTTGTATTATGACATGGTTACAGATGTTGATCGGCTGCTGAGGCATGTTTGCACATTTTTGGTTTAATTTATTAATGCTTTCTTTAAGTCCTTGATATTCGTGCCAATAGTTCGACATGTTAAAATAAATGTAGAGATTCCAATCGTCAGTGATTAGATTAGCCTCACCGAGGTCTTCGAAGTATATTCCAGGGTTGTCCGTGAACCTCTCGATGTGGACTGCACTTGGGACGGTTGCTTGGCCCAACGCCATTCCAACCAATAACAACCCCAAAAAAAAGTGTTTTGATTGGATGAAATTTTCTTCTTTCTTCTGAAGAAGGTTCTGGAAGTCTTCTTTTAAGGTTAGGTTCTGCGTTATTCTTTCGACTTGTTATTGGAAGAAATCGACCTTTGAGGGGATGAGGAGTTGAGGTTTGTCTTGGCAGTCTGGCAACCTGTTCAGGAGGTTCCCTTGGTGTGTTCGGTTGAAGTTCATAAGGCAAGGGACAGACCTTGGTGATATTTCTTCTTATTTCACCATTTTGTGTCCTTATGTCCACTACTCGAGCCCTTGTGTCCTGCCCTGGAATTACTTTGACCACTCTGCCTAATGCCCATTTCAGTGGAGGTAAGTTGTCCTCTTTGATTAGTACCAGTGTCCCTTGTTGGATATTTTCTTGTGGATGTTTCCACTTATAACGTTGCTGGAGTTCTTGCAGGTACTCACTGCTCCATCTGCGCCAAAACTCTCGATGAATTGAGGTGACTAGATTCCATCGAGTAACATTAGTAATGCGAGAGGTTCTGCAGGCAGGGTCGATAATCGCCGTTAATGGTGCTCCAATCAAGAAATGTCCCGGGGTAAGAACTTCCAGATCATTTGGATCCGTTGACAGAGGAGTTAATGGTCTTGAATTGAGGATCGCCTCTATTTGTACTAGTCCTGTCGTAAATTCTTCTTGGGTCAGTGCGGCACCAGCAAATACTCGTTTCATATGGTATTTAGCGGATTTAACCGCTGCTTCCCACAAGCCTCCGAAGTGTGGAGATCGTGGAGGTATTGGTTTCCATTCGATAGATTTTTCGGCACAATGGTTCAGTATGGATGCTGTTCCCTTTGTTGAAAATATGACTGCATATAGTTCGTTGAGTTCATTTCGGGCTCCAATGAAATTTGTTGCGTTGTCACAAAAGATTTTAGCTGGGCAGCCCCGTCTGGCAGTAATAATTTAGTCATTATTCAAATTATTTTAAGCACACCCTGTCACACGTTTACACCTGACACTCTATTCCTAATAAAGCATGCACTCCCAATCTACGCCAGATACACACAGTATCATAATTTCACAGACTGTTTGTTCCTACCAAAACGTCTATCCAGCACTTTATTCCAGGTGCTCTCCTATCCTATTACCATTTTGTTCCCACAGATAAAAGTGCAGTATTGCATTTCTTAGCATGTAAATTTTGTATAAATAGAATTAAGAACTAGAAAATAAATCACTTTACGTTCGGAAGTCAATCGTTTTACTTGCTACCCCCCACCAGAGGTAAGGAGCGCTTAAACAAAATTCTGGAATCAAAAGAGGTTCCAGGTCGAAACATTGCTCCCCGGCGCTGAGCTGCTACTTGCTGAACTGGGCGATCTCTGATGTGCATATTGATGATATACAATTCCTTATTAAGCGGATATGATTCCGATGCAGCAACTGAGCAAAGTGGTTTGACCGATCTCATCTCTATCGGTACATTGACTCCCAACAATAGGAAAGCCTGTAACAACTCGTCTTGTATTGGAGTTGTTGTCATTATATCATTGCTTGTCGCTGCTGCATTGATGATAGGTAAAACTTTCTGGGTTGCTGAAGATAAAACCTCTGACAGAATAAGCTCGAAAGCTTTATCTCTATCATTACTAAATGATCTGATTGATTCGACTACATTCTCAATTAGTATCTGTCGACCTTGGTATTCCTCCTGTTCTGTCACGTGAGCCGGTTCAATATTTATGGAAGGACCTGATATTGTAGCCGTGAATCCATACGCAGCATACATTGGTATAATGTTCAGAGCATCAGACCCAGCTTTTTCATCGATCTCTCGGATAGCGCTAACAAATGCATCCAAGAATACCTTGGATTTTTTAGAGTTTATATCTGGGTTCCCGGCATACGGCTTCTTACCACGTCTTGAGGTAGCATCAAAGGACAACCTAGTACCAATGTATGCGAGATCTGGATATGTGGACATAGGGAAAGGAGGCCCTATTAATGAGGAAAATGGATTGTTAATGATATGCAAAGCTAATTTCATGACTGCTGTTAATTGACCAGTGGGGAATGAATGTTGCAATATGGTATAGGAGAGGACTGGGTGTTTTATTACCCCTTCGGCTAAACCCAATAGTGCTGTAACATTTGGTGCTCTCGATTGCTCCAAAGTCCACTTAAGAGATGTCATGCCTGCCATCTCAGCTATGGAGTAACTGTACACGATTGCGTTGATAACAACTTCTGGCTTATCCAATGGCTTAGGAAAATATTTCTGGTAACTGGCAAGAAGTGTCGGGTTAATGTCCAAGTTGTTAGTTAAGTCAGGAAATTCGACACCTAATCGCTCCAATCTGGTACGGAGCCAATTCTCAGAAAAGTTGGTTTTCCCAAGTGTAGACGTGAATGTGAATAATGATCCAAGGGCAATCTCATCAACTCGTGGAGACGTGGAGGCAATTACCATAAAGAAGCAGATGATCCTATGATCAGTCACGGCGAGCCAAGCTTCTTTTGCGGCATCAATACCTTTGGGAGTCAAGTTCTGGATATCATCAATCGAAGGTGGTACATAGTTCTCTGCCACATTGCAAGCATTCTCTTGCCAGGTTGTCAAGCTTGGAGAAACACCATCGTACAAAGTGATCGGAAACATGTGTAGACCTTGAGCATGGTAATCATATTTAGTCAGGCCTGGTTGAGTGATTGCAGTCATCCAGGTTCTCCATGCATATGTTAAATCGACAGTTTTAGGAGGCTTAATTCGGATTATCTCCAGCATATTTGCACGAGCCGTTGCTACCAAATCGTCACTGGCATATGCAGTCTCTGGAATGTTCCACATGCAAGCTACACTGCCATAAAGAATGGCTGTCTTCTGATCCGCTTCAAGCTTGCTCATAGTTGGATCAGCATTGATCCAGTGGTCAGCCATCATCAACATGCCTCGAGGAGTAGTCCAAGCCCTGGGTCTGTGAGCAAATGCAACTAGAGGCAGTTGCAAATTAGTCAGAGTTCTAGATCCGATTAACGCTCCGACTTGAGATAGAAGAGGAGACTGACCCATTCGAGTTCCAACTTCTGCTAAGGCTTGGGCTCTAGCTCTTATCGATTCTAAATTCATAATGTGTCAATTCAAGAGAGTGGTCAGAGTTTCGAATACAAACAACAGGTGACCTCCAGAGATTATGTGGGACACTTTAAAGGACAGATATCAGCAAATTAATCAAAGATCAAAGAATCAAATTTAACAAATCAAGAAAACAAATTAATTTTTAAAACATAAAATATTCTTACACACGTCTTTGGGACTAGAAACATTGGTGATATTCATTTTGCGATATTGGAAAATATTGGTCTCTATATGGACTTATGGCAAGGAATGGTGTGGATGGTTGTATGAACACGAATTCGTCGTTGCTTTGAACAGGTAATGGTATCAGTTTGAATATCTGGAACATTTGGTTGCCCAAGAGTGGTAACGTTACGAGGAATATAATTGCAGATGCAGTGACACGGGCCTTAACTCTTAAAAGCTCGTATAACTTAGGAAGGTTGTTCTCATCATACCCAGGAAGTGTTAGGCCAGTTGGTATATCCTTTCGAATTTTATTCAGCTGCGTTATTAGTTGTCTGGGGGATAATATTAGTGAACTTATTCTTCCTTGATGGGTGTCCGTGATGGCCTCCAGGATTGTTAGTTGAGTCCGCTGGAAATTGTCCATTAGCTTAGACACGTACATATAAACGGAGGTAAACAGATGTAATTCGACTACTGTGTGGTTAAGGTTGTTGATAGTTTCATAAGCCTGAGTTAGCTGCTGTTTAACCACTATGAATTGTTCTTTTATTGAAGACAGTGACTTATTGAGAACATTGGCTGTTGATTCGATAATTGATGTTTGGTTTTTGCTCAATTCTAGTAGGTATGCTTCGTTCTTGTTTGCCCTTTCGATGTTATCTTCAATGTAATGTGCGTAGTCCTGATCGAGAATTCCGAACAGTTTATTAGCGACGGTGCCTATGAAATCGAACGGGGATCGTTTTTTACGAATCGCAACCCCATTTCTATGCCTCAAAATTTTGTTCAAATTTTCTGTTAATTGTAGCTGTTGCTCTAGTTGTATTATGACATGGTTACAGATGTTGATCGGCTGCTGAGGCATGTTTGCACATTTTTGGTTTAATTTATTAATGCTTTCTTTAAGTCCTTGATATTCGTGCCAATAGTTCGACATGTTAAAATAAATGTAGAGATTCCAATCGTCAGTGATTAGATTAGCCTCACCGAGGTCTTCGAAGTATATTCCAGGGTTGTCCGTGAACCTCTCGATGTGGACTGCACTTGGGACGGTTGCTTGGCCCAACGCCATTCCAACCAATAACAACCCCAAAAAAAAGTGTTTTGATTGGATGAAATTTTCTTCTTTCTTCTGAAGAAGGTTCTGGAAGTCTTCTTTTAAGGTTAGGTTCTGCGTTATTCTTTCGACTTGTTATTGGAAGAAATCGACCTTTGAGGGGATGAGGAGTTGAGGTTTGTCTTGGCAGTCTGGCAACCTGTTCAGGAGGTTCCCTTGGTGTGTTCGGTTGAAGTTCATAAGGCAAGGGACAGACCTTGGTGATATTTCTTCTTATTTCACCATTTTGTGTCCTTATGTCCACTACTCGAGCCCTTGTGTCCTGCCCTGGAATTACTTTGACCACTCTGCCTAATGCCCATTTCAGTGGAGGTAAGTTGTCCTCTTTGATTAGTACCAGTGTCCCTTGTTGGATATTTTCTTGTGGATGTTTCCACTTATAACGTTGCTGGAGTTCTTGCAGGTACTCACTGCTCCATCTGCGCCAAAACTCTCGATGAATTGAGGTGACTAGATTCCATCGAGTAACATTAGTAATGCGAGAGGTTCTGCAGGCAGGGTCGATAATCGCCGTTAATGGTGCTCCAATCAAGAAATGTCCCGGGGTAAGAACTTCCAGATCATTTGGATCCGTTGACAGAGGAGTTAATGGTCTTGAATTGAGGATCGCCTCTATTTGTACTAGTCCTGTCGTAAATTCTTCTTGGGTCAGTGCGGCACCAGCAAATACTCGTTTCATATGGTATTTAGCGGATTTAACCGCTGCTTCCCACAAGCCTCCGAAGTGTGGAGATCGTGGAGGTATTGGTTTCCATTCGATAGATTTTTCGGCACAATGGTTCAGTATGGATGCTGTTCCCTTTGTTGAAAATATGACTGCATATAGTTCGTTGAGTTCATTTCGGGCTCCAATGAAATTTGTTGCGTTGTCACAAAAGATTTTAGCTGGGCAGCCCCGTCTGGCAGTAATAATTTAGTCATTATTCAAATTATTTTAAGCACACCCTGTCACACGTTTACACCTGACACTCTATTCCTAATAAAGCATGCACTCCCAATCTACGCCAGATACACACAGTATCATAATTTCACAGACTGTTTGTTCCTACCAAAACGTCTATCCAGCACTTTATTCCAGGTGCTCTCCTATCCTATTACCATTTTGTTCCCACAGATAAAAGTGCAGTATTGCATTTCTTAGCATGTAAATTTTGTATAAATAGAATTAAGAACTAGAAAATAAATCACTTTACGTTCGGAAGTCAATCGTTTTACTTGCTACCCCCCACCAGAGGTAAGGAGCGCTTAAACAAAATTCTGGAATCAAAAGAGGTTCCAGGTCGAAACATTGCTCCCCGGCGCTGAGCTGCTACTTGCTGAACTGGGCGATCTCTGATGTGCATATTGATGATATACAATTCCTTATTAAGCGGATATGATTCCGATGCAGCAACTGAGCAAAGTGGTTTGACCGATCTCATCTCTATCGGTACATTGACTCCCAACAATAGGAAAGCCTGTAACAACTCGTCTTGTATTGGAGTTGTTGTCATTATATCATTGCTTGTCGCTGCTGCATTGATGATAGGTAAAACTTTCTGGGTTGCTGAAGATAAAACCTCTGACAGAATAAGCTCGAAAGCTTTATCTCTATCATTACTAAATGATCTGATTGATTCGACTACATTCTCAATTAGTATCTGTCGACCTTGGTATTCCTCCTGTTCTGTCACGTGAGCCGGTTCAATATTTATGGAAGGACCTGATATTGTAGCCGTGAATCCATACGCAGCATACATTGGTATAATGTTCAGAGCATCAGACCCAGCTTTTTCATCGATCTCTCGGATAGCGCTAACAAATGCATCCAAGAATACCTTGGATTTTTTAGAGTTTATATCTGGGTTCCCGGCATACGGCTTCTTACCACGTCTTGAGGTAGCATCAAAGGACAACCTAGTACCAATGTATGCGAGATCTGGATATGTGGACATAGGGAAAGGAGGCCCTATTAATGAGGAAAATGGATTGTTAATGATATGCAAAGCTAATTTCATGACTGCTGTTAATTGACCAGTGGGGAATGAATGTTGCAATATGGTATAGGAGAGGACTGGGTGTTTTATTACCCCTTCGGCTAAACCCAATAGTGCTGTAACATTTGGTGCTCTCGATTGCTCCAAAGTCCACTTAAGAGATGTCATGCCTGCCATCTCAGCTATGGAGTAACTGTACACGATTGCGTTGATAACAACTTCTGGCTTATCCAATGGCTTAGGAAAATATTTCTGGTAACTGGCAAGAAGTGTCGGGTTAATGTCCAAGTTGTTAGTTAAGTCAGGAAATTCGACACCTAATCGCTCCAATCTGGTACGGAGCCAATTCTCAGAAAAGTTGGTTTTCCCAAGTGTAGACGTGAATGTGAATAATGATCCAAGGGCAATCTCATCAACTCGTGGAGACGTGGAGGCAATTACCATAAAGAAGCAGATGATCCTATGATCAGTCACGGCGAGCCAAGCTTCTTTTGCGGCATCAATACCTTTGGGAGTCAAGTTCTGGATATCATCAATCGAAGGTGGTACATAGTTCTCTGCCACATTGCAAGCATTCTCTTGCCAGGTTGTCAAGCTTGGAGAAACACCATCGTACAAAGTGATCGGAAACATGTGTAGACCTTGAGCATGGTAATCATATTTAGTCAGGCCTGGTTGAGTGATTGCAGTCATCCAGGTTCTCCATGCATATGTTAAATCGACAGTTTTAGGAGGCTTAATTCGGATTATCTCCAGCATATTTGCACGAGCCGTTGCTACCAAATCGTCACTGGCATATGCAGTCTCTGGAATGTTCCACATGCAAGCTACACTGCCATAAAGAATGGCTGTCTTCTGATCCGCTTCAAGCTTGCTCATAGTTGGATCAGCATTGATCCAGTGGTCAGCCATCATCAACATGCCTCGAGGAGTAGTCCAAGCCCTGGGTCTGTGAGCAAATGCAACTAGAGGCAGTTGCAAATTAGTCAGAGTTCTAGATCCGATTAACGCTCCGACTTGAGATAGAAGAGGAGACTGACCCATTCGAGTTCCAACTTCTGCTAAGGCTTGGGCTCTAGCTCTTATCGATTCTAAATTCATAATGTGTCAATTCAAGAGAGTGGTCAGAGTTTCGAATACAAACAACAGGTGACCTCCAGAGATTATGTGGGACACTTTAAAGGACAGATATCAGCAAATTAATCAAAGATCAAAGAATCAAATTTAACAAATCAAGAAAACAAATTAATTTTTAAAACATAAAATATTCTTACACACGTCTTTGGGACTAGAAACATTGGTGATATTCATTTTGCGATATTGGAAAATATTGGTCTCTATATGGACTTATGGCAAGGAATGGTGTGGATGGTTGTATGAACACGAATTCGTCGTTGCTTTAAACAGGTAATGGTATCAGTTTGAATATCTGGAACATTTGGTTGCCCAAGAGTGGTAACGTTACGAGGAATATAATTGCAGATGCAGTGACACGGGCCTTAACTCTTAAAAGCTCGTATAACTTAG
The DNA here is from genome assembly GCA_946477585.1 of Cheilosia urbana. Classification (NCBI taxonomy): domain Eukaryota; kingdom Metazoa; phylum Arthropoda; class Insecta; order Diptera; family Syrphidae; genus Cheilosia; species Cheilosia urbana. Next base: position 123,977,771 of record OX297853.1, read on the forward strand.
GAAGGTTGTTCTCATCATACCCAGGAAGTGTTAGGCCAGTTGGTATATCCTTTCGAATTTTATTCAGCTGCGTTATTAGTTGTCTGGGGGATAATATTAGTGAACTTATTCTTCCTTGATGGGTGTCCGTGATGGCCTCCAGGATTGTTAGTTGAGTCCGCTGGAAATTGTCCATTAGCTTAGACACGTACATATAAACGGAGGTAAACAGATGTAATTCGACTACTGTGTGGTTAAGGTTGTTGATAGTTTCATAAGCCTGAGTTAGCTGCTGTTTAACCACTATGAATTGTTCTTTTATTGAAGACAGTGACTTATTGAGAACATTGGCTGTTGATTCGATAATTGATGTTTGGTTTTTGCTCAATTCTAGTAGGTATGCTTCGTTCTTGTTTGCCCTTTCGATGTTATCTTCAATGTAATGTGCGTAGTCCTGATCGAGAATTCCGAACAGTTTATTAGCGACGGTGCCTATGAAATCGAACGGGGATCGTTTTTTACGAATCGCAACCCCATTTCTATGCCTCAAAATTTTGTTCAAATTTTCTGTTAATTGTAGCTGTTGCTCTAGTTGTATTATGACATGGTTACAGATGTTGATCGGCTGCTGAGGCATGTTTGCACATTTTTGGTTTAATTTATTAATGCTTTCTTTAAGTCCTTGATATTCGTGCCAATAGTTCGACATGTTAAAATAAATGTAGAGATTCCAATCGTCAGTGATTAGATTAGCCTCACCGAGGTCTTCGAAGTATATTCCAGGGTTGTCCGTGAACCTCTCGATGTGGACTGCACTTGGGACGGTTGCTTGGCCCAACGCCATTCCAACCAATAACAACCCCAAAAAAAAGTGTTTTGATTGGATGAAATTTTCTTCATTCTTCTGAAGAAGGTTCTGGAAGTCTTCTTTTAAGGTTAGGTTCTGCGTTATTCTTTCGACTTGTTATTGGAAGAAATCGACCTTTGAGGGGATGAGGAGTTGAGGTTTGTCTTGGCAGTCTGGCAACCTGTTCAGGAGGTTCCCTTGGTGTGTTCGGTTGAAGTTCATAAGGCAAGGGACAGACCTTGGTGATATTTCTTCTTATTTCACCATTTTGTGTCCTTATGTCCACTACTCGAGCCCTTGTGTCCTGCCCTGGAATTACTTTGACCACTCTGCCTAATGCCCATTTCAGTGGAGGTAAGTTGTCCTCTTTGATTAGTACCAGTGTCCCTTGTTGGATATTTTCTTGTGGATGTTTCCACTTATAACGTTGCTGGAGTTCTTGCAGGTACTCACTGCTCCATCTGCGCCAAAACTCTCGATGAATTGAGGTGACTAGATTCCATCGAGTAACATTAGTAATGCGAGAGGTTCTGCAGGCAGGGTCGATAATCGCCGTTAATGGTGCTCCAATCAAGAAATGTCCCGGGGTAAGAACTTCCAGATCATTTGGATCCGTTGACAGAGGAGTTAATGGTCTTGAATTGAGGATCGCCTCTATTTGTACTAGTCCTGTCGTAAATTCTTCTTGGGTCAGTGCGGCACCAGCAAATACTCGTTTCATATGGTATTTAGCGGATTTAACCGCTGCTTCCCACAAGCCTCCGAAGTGTGGAGATCGTGGAGGTATTGGTTTCCATTCGATAGATTTTTCGGCACAATGGTTCAGTATGGATGCTGTTCCCTTTGTTGAAAATATGACTGCATATAGTTCGTTGAGTTCATTTCGGGCTCCAATGAAATTTGTTGCGTTGTCACAAAAGATTTTAGCTGGGCAGCCCCGTCTGGCAGTAATAATTTAGTCATTATTCAAATTATTTTAAGCACACCCTGTCACACGTTTACACCTGACACTCTATTCCTAATAAAGCATGCACTCCCAATCTACGCCAGATACACACAGTATCATAATTTCACAGACTGTTTGTTCCTACCAAAACGTCTATCCAGCACTTTATTCCAGGTGCTCTCCTATCCTATTACCATTTTGTTCCCACAGATAAAAGTGCAGTATTGCATTTCTTAGCATGTAAATTTTGTATAAATAGAATTAAGAACTAGAAAATAAATCACTTTACGTTCGGAAGTCAATCGTTTTACTTGCTACCCCCCACCAGAGGTAAGGAGCGCTTAAACAAAATTCTGGAATCAAAAGAGGTTCCAGGTCGAAACATTGCTCCCCGGCGCTGAGCTGCTACTTGCTGAACTGGGCGATCTCTGATGTGCATATTGATGATATACAATTCCTTATTAAGCGGATATGATTCCGATGCAGCAACTGAGCAAAGTGGTTTGACCGATCTCATCTCTATCGGTACATTGACTCCCAACAATAGGAAAGCCTGTAACAACTCGTCTTGTATTGGAGTTGTTGTCATTATATCATTGCTTGTCGCTGCTGCATTGATGATAGGTAAAACTTTCTGGGTTGCTGAAGATAAAACCTCTGACAGAATAAGCTCGAAAGCTTTATCTCTATCATTACTAAATGATCTGATTGATTCGACTACATTCTCAATTAGTATCTGTCGACCTTGGTATTCCTCCTGTTCTGTCACGTGAGCCGGTTCAATATTTATGGAAGGACCTGATATTGTAGCCGTGAATCCATACGCAGCATACATTGGTATAATGTTCAGAGCATCAGACCCAGCTTTTTCATCGATCTCTCGGATAGCGCTAACAAATGCATCCAAGAATACCTTGGATTTTTTAGAGTTTATATCTGGGTTCCCGGCATACGGCTTCTTACCACGTCTTGAGGTAGCATCAAAGGACAACCTAGTACCAATGTATGCGAGATCTGGATATGTGGACATAGGGAAAGGAGGCCCTATTAATGAGGAAAATGGATTGTTAATGATATGCAAAGCTAATTTCATGACTGCTGTTAATTGACCAGTGGGGAATGAATGTTGCAATATGGTATAGGAGAGGACTGGGTGTTTTATTACCCCTTCGGCTAAACCCAATAGTGCTGTAACATTTGGTGCTCTCGATTGCTCCAAAGTCCACTTAAGAGATGTCATGCCTGCCATCTCAGCTATGGAGTAACTGTACACGATTGCGTTGATAACAACTTCTGGCTTATCCAATGGCTTAGGAAAATATTTCTGGTAACTGGCAAGAAGTGTCGGGTTAATGTCCAAGTTGTTAGTTAAGTCAGGAAATTCGACACCTAATCGCTCCAATCTGGTACGGAGCCAATTCTCAGAAAAGTTGGTTTTCCCAAGTGTAGACGTGAATGTGAATAATGATCCAAGGGCAATCTCATCAACTCGTGGAGACGTGGAGGCAATTACCATAAAGAAGCAGATGATCCTATGATCAGTCACGGCGAGCCAAGCTTCTTTTGCGGCATCAATACCTTTGGGAGTCAAGTTCTGGATATCATCAATCGAAGGTGGTACATAGTTCTCTGCCACATTGCAAGCATTCTCTTGCCAGGTTGTCAAGCTTGGAGAAACACCATCGTACAAAGTGATCGGAAACATGTGTAGACCTTGAGCATGGTAATCATATTTAGTCAGGCCTGGTTGAGTGATTGCAGTCATCCAGGTTCTCCATGCATATGTTAAATCGACAGTTTTAGGAGGCTTAATTCGGATTATCTCCAGCATATTTGCACGAGCCGTTGCTACCAAATCGTCACTGGCATATGCAGTCTCTGGAATGTTCCACATGCAAGCTACACTGCCATAAAGAATGGCTGTCTTCTGATCCGCTTCAAGCTTGCTCATAGTTGGATCAGCATTGATCCAGTGGTCAGCCATCATCAACATGCCTCGAGGAGTAGTCCAAGCCCTGGGTCTGTGAGCAAATGCAACTAGAGGCAGTTGCAAATTAGTCAGAGTTCTAGATCCGATTAACGCTCCGACTTGAGATAGAAGAGGAGACTGACCCATTCGAGTTCCAACTTCTGCTAAGGCTTGGGCTCTAGCTCTTATCGATTCTAAATTCATAATGTGTCAATTCAAGAGAGTGGTCAGAGTTTCGAATACAAACAACAGGTGACCTCCAGAGATTATGTGGGACACTTTAAAGGACAGATATCAGCAAATTAATCAAAGATCAAAGAATCAAATTTAACAAATCAAGAAAACAAATTAATTTTTAAAACATAAAATATTCTTACACACGTCTTTGGGACTAGAAACATTGGTGATATTCATTTTGCGATATTGGAAAATATTGGTCTCTATATGGACTTATGGCAAGGAATGGTGTGGATGGTTGTATGAACACGAATTCGTCGTTGCTTTGAACAGGTAATGGTATCAGTTTGAATATCTGGAACATTTGGTTGCCCAAGAGTGGTAACGTTACGAGGAATATAATTGCAGATGCAGTGACACGGGCCTTAACTCTTAAAAGCTCGTATAACTTAGGAAGGTTGTTCTCATCATACCCAGGAAGTGTTAGGCCAGTTGGTATATCCTTTCGAATTTTATTCAGCTGCGTTATTAGTTGTCTGGGGGATAATATTAGTGAACTTATTCTTCCTTGATGGGTGTCCGTGATGGCCTCCAGGATTGTTAGTTGAGTCCGCTGGAAATTGTCCATTAGCTTAGACACGTACATATAAACGGAGGTAAACAGATGTAATTCGACTACTGTGTGGTTAAGGTTGTTGATAGTTTCATAAGCCTGAGTTAGCTGCTGTTTAACCACTATGAATTGTTCTTTTATTGAAGACAGTGACTTATTGAGAACATTGGCTGTTGATTCGATAATTGATGTTTGGTTTTTGCTCAATTCTAGTAGGTATGCTTCGTTCTTGTTTGCCCTTTCGATGTTATCTTCAATGTAATGTGCGTAGTCCTGATCGAGAATTCCGAACAGTTTATTAGCGACGGTGCCTATGAAATCGAACGGGGATCGTTTTTTACGAATCGCAACCCCATTTCTATGCCTCAAAATTTTGTTCAAATTTTCTGTTAATTGTAGCTGTTGCTCTAGTTGTATTATGACATGGTTACAGATGTTGATCGGCTGCTGAGGCATGTTTGCACATTTTTGGTTTAATTTATTAATGCTTTCTTTAAGTCCTTGATATTCGTGCCAATAGTTCGACATGTTAAAATAAATGTAGAGATTCCAATCGTCAGTGATTAGATTAGCCTCACCGAGGTCTTCGAAGTATATTCCAGGGTTGTCCGTGAACCTCTCGATGTGGACTGCACTTGGGACGGTTGCTTGGCCCAACGCCATTCCAACCAATAACAACCCCAAAAAAAAGTGTTTTGATTGGATGAAATTTTCTTCTTTCTTCTGAAGAAGGTTCTGGAAGTCTTCTTTTAAGGTTAGGTTCTGCGTTATTCTTTCGACTTGTTATTGGAAGAAATCGACCTTTGAGGGGATGAGGAGTTGAGGTTTGTCTTGGCAGTCTGGCAACCTGTTCAGGAGGTTCCCTTGGTGTGTTCGGTTGAAGTTCATAAGGCAAGGGACAGACCTTGGTGATATTTCTTCTTATTTCACCATTTTGTGTCCTTATGTCCACTACTCGAGCCCTTGTGTCCTGCCCTGGAATTACTTTGACCACTCTGCCTAATGCCCATTTCAGTGGAGGTAAGTTGTCCTCTTTGATTAGTACCAGTGTCCCTTGTTGGATATTTTCTTGTGGATGTTTCCACTTATAACGTTGCTGGAGTTCTTGCAGGTACTCACTGCTCCATCTGCGCCAAAACTCTCGATGAATTGAGGTGACTAGATTCCATCGAGTAACATTAGTAATGCGAGAGGTTCTGCAGGCAGGGTCGATAATCGCCGTTAATGGTGCTCCAATCAAGAAATGTCCCGGGGTAAGAACTTCCAGATCATTTGGATCCGTTGACAGAGGAGTTAATGGTCTTGAATTGAGGATCGCCTCTATTTGTACTAGTCCTGTCGTAAATTCTTCTTGGGTCAGTGCGGCACCAGCAAATACTCGTTTCATATGGTATTTAGCGGATTTAACCGCTGCTTCCCACAAGCCTCCGAAGTGTGGAGATCGTGGAGGTATTGGTTTCCATTCGATAGATTTTTCGGCACAATGGTTCAGTATGGATGCTGTTCCCTTTGTTGAAAATATGACTGCATATAGTTCGTTGAGTTCATTTCGGGCTCCAATGAAATTTGTTGCGTTGTCACAAAAGATTTTAGCTGGGCAGCCCCGTCTGGCAGTAATAATTTAGTCATTATTCAAATTATTTTAAGCACACCCTGTCACACGTTTACACCTGACACTCTATTCCTAATAAAGCATGCACTCCCAATCTACGCCAGATACACACAGTATCATAATTTCACAGACTGTTTGTTCCTACCAAAACGTCTATCCAGCACTTTATTCCAGGTGCTCTCCTATCCTATTACCATTTTGTTCCCACAGATAAAAGTGCAGTATTGCATTTCTTAGCATGTAAATTTTGTATAAATAGAATTAAGAACTAGAAAATAAATCACTTTACGTTCGGAAGTCAATCGTTTTACTTGCTACCCCCCACCAGAGGTAAGGAGCGCTTAAACAAAATTCTGGAATCAAAAGAGGTTCCAGGTCGAAACATTGCTCCCCGGCGCTGAGCTGCTACTTGCTGAACTGGGCGATCTCTGATGTGCATATTGATGATATACAATTCCTTATTAAGCGGATATGATTCCGATGCAGCAACTGAGCAAAGTGGTTTGACCGATCTCATCTCTATCGGTACATTGACTCCCAACAATAGGAAAGCCTGTAACAACTCGTCTTGTATTGGAGTTGTTGTCATTATATCATTGCTTGTCGCTGCTGCATTGATGATAGGTAAAACTTTCTGGGTTGCTGAAGATAAAACCTCTGACAGAATAAGCTCGAAAGCTTTATCTCTATCATTACTAAATGATCTGATTGATTCGACTACATTCTCAATTAGTATCTGTCGACCTTGGTATTCCTCCTGTTCTGTCACGTGAGCCGGTTCAATATTTATGGAAGGACCTGATATTGTAGCCGTGAATCCATACGCAGCATACATTGGTATAATGTTCAGAGCATCAGACCCAGCTTTTTCATCGATCTCTCGGATAGCGCTAACAAATGCATCCAAGAATACCTTGGATTTTTTAGAGTTTATATCTGGGTTCCCGGCATACGGCTTCTTACCACGTCTTGAGGTAGCATCAAAGGACAACCTAGTACCAATGTATGCGAGATCTGGATATGTGGACATAGGGAAAGGAGGCCCTATTAATGAGGAAAATGGATTGTTAATGATATGCAAAGCTAATTTCATGACTGCTGTTAATTGACCAGTGGGGAATGAATGTTGCAATATGGTATAGGAGAGGACTGGGTGTTTTATTACCCCTTCGGCTAAACCCAATAGTGCTGTAACATTTGGTGCTCTCGATTGCTCCAAAGTCCACTTAAGAGATGTCATGCCTGCCATCTCAGCTATGGAGTAACTGTACACGATTGCGTTGATAACAACTTCTGGCTTATCCAATGGCTTAGGAAAATATTTCTGGTAACTGGCAAGAAGTGTCGGGTTAATGTCCAAGTTGTTAGTTAAGTCAGGAAATTCGACACCTAATCGCTCCAATCTGGTACGGAGCCAATTCTCAGAAAAGTTGGTTTTCCCAAGTGTAGACGTGAATGTGAATAATGATCCAAGGGCAATCTCATCAACTCGTGGAGACGTGGAGGCAATTACCATAAAGAAGCAGATGATCCTATGATCAGTCACGGCGAGCCAAGCTTCTTTTGCGGCATCAATACCTTTGGGAGTCAAGTTCTGGATATCATCAATCGAAGGTGGTACATAGTTCTCTGCCACATTGCAAGCATTCTCTTGCCAGGTTGTCAAGCTTGGAGAAACACCATCGTACAAAGTGATCGGAAACATGTGTAGACCTTGAGCATGGTAATCATATTTAGTCAGGCCTGGTTGAGTGATTGCAGTCATCCAGGTTCTCCATGCATATGTTAAATCGACAGTTTTAGGAGGCTTAATTCGGATTATCTCCAGCATATTTGCACGAGCCGTTGCTACCAAATCGTCACTGGCATATGCAGTCTCTGGAATGTTCCACATGCAAGCTACACTGCCATAAAGAATGGCTGTCTTCTGATCCGCTTCAAGCTTGCTCATAGTTGGATCAGCATTGATCCAGTGGTCAGCCATCATCAACATGCCTCGAGGAGTAGTCCAAGCCCTGGGTCTGTGAGCAAATGCAACTAGAGGCAGTTGCAAATTAGTCAGAGTTCTAGATCCGATTAACGCTCCGACTTGAGATAGAAGAGGAGACTGACCCATTCGAGTTCCAACTTCTGCTAAGGCTTGGGCTCTAGCTCTTATCGATTCTAAATTCATAATGTGTCAATTCAAGAGAGTGGTCAGAGTTTCGAATACAAACAACAGGTGACCTCCAGAGATTATGTGGGACACTTTAAAGGACAGATATCAGCAAATTAATCAAAGATCAAAGAATCAAATTTAACAAATCAAGAAAACAAATTAATTTTTAAAACATAAAATATTCTTACACACGTCTTTGGGACTAGAAACATTGGTGATATTCATTTTGCGATATTGGAAAATATTGGTCTCTATATGGACTTATGGCAAGGAATGGTGTGGATGGTTGTATGAACACGAATTCGTCGTTGCTTTGAACAGGTAATGGTATCAGTTTGAATATCTGGAACATTTGGTTGCCCAAGAGTGGTAACGTTACGAGGAATATAATTGCAGATGCAGTGACACGGGCCTTAACTCTTAAAAGCTCGTATAACTTAGGAAGGTTGTTCTCATCATACCCAGGAAGTGTTAGGCCAGTTGGTATATCCTTTCGAATTTTATTCAGCTGCGTTATTAGTTGTCTGGGGGATAATATTAGTGAACTTATTCTTCCTTGATGGGTGTCCGTGATGGCCTCCAGGATTGTTAGTTGAGTCCGCTGGAAATTGTCCATTAGCTTAGACACGTACATATAAACGGAGGTAAACAGATGTAATTCGACTACTGTGTGGTTAAGGTTGTTGATAGTTTCATAAGCCTGAGTTAGCTGCTGTTTAACCACTATGAATTGTTCTTTTATTGAAGACAGTGACTTATTGAGAACATTGGCTGTTGATTCGATAATTGATGTTTGGTTTTTGCTCAATTCTAGTAGGTATGCTTCGTTCTTGTTTGCCCTTTCGATGTTATCTTCAATGTAATGTGCGTAGTCCTGATCGAGAATTCCGAACAGTTTATTAGCGACGGTGCCTATGAAATCGAACGGGGATCGTTTTTTACGAATCGCAACCCCATTTCTATGCCTCAAAATTTTGTTCAAATTTTCTGTTAATTGTAGCTGTTGCTCTAGTTGTATTATGACATGGTTACAGATGTTGATCGGCTGCTGAGGCATGTTTGCACATTTTTGGTTTAATTTATTAATGCTTTCTTTAAGTCCTTGATATTCGTGCCAATAGTTCGACATGTTAAAATAAATGTAGAGATTCCAATCGTCAGTGATTAGATTAGCCTCACCGAGGTCTTCGAAGTATATTCCAGGGTTGTCCGTGAACCTCTCGATGTGGACTGCACTTGGGACGGTTGCTTGGCCCAACGCCATTCCAACCAATAACAACCCCAAAAAAAAGTGTTTTGATTGGATGAAATTTTCTTCTTTCTTCTGAAGAAGGTTCTGGAAGTCTTCTTTTAAGGTTAGGTTCTGCGTTATTCTTTCGACTTGTTATTGGAAGAAATCGACCTTTGAGGGGATGAGGAGTTGAGGTTTGTCTTGGCAGTCTGGCAACCTGTTCAGGAGGTTCCCTTGGTGTGTTCGGTTGAAGTTCATAAGGCAAGGGACAGACCTTGGTGATATTTCTTCTTATTTCACCATTTTGTGTCCTTATGTCCACTACTCGAGCCCTTGTGTCCTGCCCTGGAATTACTTTGACCACTCTGCCTAATGCCCATTTCAGTGGAGGTAAGTTGTCCTCTTTGATTAGTACCAGTGTCCCTTGTTGGATATTTTCTTGTGGATGTTTCCACTTATAACGTTGCTGGAGTTCTTGCAGGTACTCACTGCTCCATCTGCGCCAAAACTCTCGATGAATTGAGATGACTAGATTCCATCGAGTAACATTAGTAATGCGAGAGGTTCTGCAGGCAGGGTCGATAATCGCCGTTAATGGTGCTCCAATCAAGAAATGTCCCGGGGTAAGAACTTCCAGATCATTTGGATCCGTTGACAGAGGAGTTAATGGTCTTGAATTGAGGATCGCCTCTATTTGTACTAGTCCTGTCGTAAATTCTTCTTGGGTCAGTGCGGCACCAGCAAATACTCGTTTCATATGGTATTTAGCGGATTTAACCGCTGCTTCCCACAAGCCTCCGAAGTGTGGAGATCGTGGAGGTATTGGTTTCCATTCGATAGATTTTTCGGCACAATGGTTCAGTATGGATGCTGTTCCCTTTGTTGAAAATATGACTGCATATAGTTCGTTGAGTTCATTTCGGGCTCCAATGAAATTTGTTGCGTTGTCACAAAAGATTTTAGCTGGGCAGCCCCGTCTGGCAGTAATAATTTAGTCATTATTCAAATTATTTTAAGCACACCCTGTCACACGTTTACACCTGACACTCTATTCCTAATAAAGCATGCACTCCCAATCTACGCCAGATACACACAGTATCATAATTTCACAGACTGTTTGTTCCTACCAAAACGTCTATCCAGCACTTTATTCCAGGTGCTCTCCTATCCTATTACCATTTTGTTCCCACAGATAAAAGTGCAGTATTGCATTTCTTAGCATGTAAATTTTGTATAAATAGAATTAAGAACTAGAAAATAAATCACTTTACGTTCGGAAGTCAATCGTTTTACTTGCTACCCCCCACCAGAGGTAAGGAGCGCTTAAACAAAATTCTGGAATCAAAAGAGGTTCCAGGTCGAAACATTGCTCCCCGGCGCTGAGCTGCTACTTGCTGAACTGGGCGATCTCTGATGTGCATATTGATGATATACAATTCCTTATTAAGCGGATATGATTCCGATGCAGCAACTGAGCAAAGTGGTTTGACCGATCTCATCTCTATCGGTACATTGACTCCCAACAATAGGAAAGCCTGTAACAACTCGTCTTGTATTGGAGTTGTTGTCATTATATCATTGCTTGTCGCTGCTGCATTGATGATAGGTAAAACTTTCTGGGTTGCTGAAGATAAAACCTCTGACAGAATAAGCTCGAAAGCTTTATCTCTATCATTACTAAATGATCTGATTGATTCGACTACATTCTCAATTAGTATCTGTCGACCTTGGTATTCCTCCTGTTCTGTCACGTGAGCCGGTTCAATATTTATGGAAGGACCTGATATTGTAGCCGTGAATCCATACGCAGCATACATTGGTATAATGTTCAGAGCATCAGACCCAGCTTTTTCATCGATCTCTCGGATAGCGCTAACAAATGCATCCAAGAATACCTTGGATTTTTTAGAGTTTATATCTGGGTTCCCGGCATACGGCTTCTTACCACGTCTTGAGGTAGCATCAAAGGACAACCTAGTACCAATGTATGCGAGATCTGGATATGTGGACATAGGGAAAGGAGGCCCTATTAATGAGGAAAATGGATTGTTAATGATATGCAAAGCTAATTTCATGACTGCTGTTAATTGACCAGTGGGGAATGAATGTTGCAATTTGGTATAGGAGAGGACTGGGTGTTTTATTACCCCTTCGGCTAAACCCAATAGTGCTGTAACATTTGGTGCTCTCGATTGCTCCAAAGTCCACTTAAGAGATGTCATGCCTGCCATCTCAGCTATGGAGTAACTGTACACGATTGCGTTGATAACAACTTCTGGCTTATCCAATGGCTTAGGAAAATATTTCTGGTAACTGGCAAGAAGTGTCGGGTTAATGTCCAAGTTGTTAGTTAAGTCAGGAAATTCGACACCTAATCGCTCCAATCTGGTACGGAGCCAATTCTCAGAAAAGTTGGTTTTCCCAAGTGTAGACGTGAATGTGAATAATGATCCAAGGGCAATCTCATCAACTCGTGGAGACGTGGAGGCAATTACCATAAAGAAGCAGATGATCCTATGATCAGTCACGGCGAGCCAAGCTTCTTTTGCGGCATCAATACCTTTGGGAGTCAAGTTCTGGATATCATCAATCGAAGGTGGTACATAGTTCTCTGCCACATTGCAAGCATTCTCTTGCCAGGTTGTCAAGCTTGGAGAAACACCATCGTACAAAGTGATCGGAAACATGTGTAGACCTTGAGCATGGTAATCATATTTAGTCAGGCCTGGTTGAGTGATTGCAGTCATCCAGGTTCTCCATGCATATGTTAAATCGACAGTTTTAGGAGGCTTAATTCGGATTATCTCCAGCATATTTGCACGAGCCGTTGCTACCAAATCGTCACTGGCATATGCAGTCTCTGGAATGTTCCACATGCAAGCTACACTGCCATAAAGAATGGCTGTCTTCTGATCCGCTTCAAGCTTGCTCATAGTTGGATCAGCATTGATCCAGTGGTCAGCCATCATCAACATGCCTCGAGGAGTAGTCCAAGCCCTGGGTCTGTGAGCAAATGCAACTAGAGGCAGTTGCAAATTAGTCAGAGTTCTAGATCCGATTAACGCTCCGACTTGAGATAGAAGAGGAGACTGACCCATTCGAGTTCCAACTTCTGCTAAGGCTTGGGCTCTAGCTCTTATCGATTCTAAATTCATAATGTGTCAATTCAAGAGAGTGGTCAGAGTTTCGAATACAAACAACAGGTGACCTCCAGAGATTATGTGGGACACTTTAAAGGACAGATATCAGCAAATTAATCAAAGATCAAAGAATCAAATTTAACAAATCAAGAAAACAAATTAATTTTTAAAACATAAAATATTCTTACACACGTCTTTGGGACTAGAAACATTGGTGATATTCATTTTGCGATATTGGAAAATATTGGTCTCTATATGGACTTATGGCAAGGAATGGTGTGGATGGTTGTATGAACACGAATTCGTCGTTGCTTTGAACAGGTAATGGTATCAGTTTGAATATCTGGAACATTTGGTTGCCCAAGAGTGGTAACGTTACGAGGAATATAATTGCAGATGCAGTGACACGGGCCTTAACTCTTAAAAGCTCGTATAACTTAGGAAGGTTGTTCTCATCATACCCAGGAAGTGTTAGGCCAGTTGGTATATCCTTTCGAATTTTATTCAGCTGCGTTATTAGTTGTCTGGGGGATAATATTAGTGAACTTATTCTTCCTTGATGGGTGTCCGTGATGGCCTCCAGGATTGTTAGTTGAGTCGGCTGGAAATTGTCCATTAGCTTAGACACGTACATATAAACGGAGGTAAACAGATGTAATTCGACTACTGTGTGGTTAAGGTTGTTGATAGTTTCATAAGCCTGAGTTAGCTGCTGTTTAACCACTATGAATTGTTCTTTTATTGAAGACAGTGACTTATTGAGAACATTGGCTGTTGATTCGATAATTGATGTTTGGTTTTTGCTCAATTCTAGTAGGTATGCTTCGTTCTTGTTTGCCCTTTCGATGTTATCTTCAATGTAATGTGCGTAGTCCTGATCGAGAATTCCGAACAGTTTATTAGCGACGGTGCCTATGAAATCGAACGGGGATCGTTTTTTACGAATCGCAACCCCATTTCTATGCCTCAAAATTTTGTTCAAATTTTCTGTTAATTGTAGCTGTTGCTCTAGTTGTATTATGACATGGTTACAGATGTTGATCGGCTGCTGAGGCATGTTTGCACATTTTTGGTTTAATTTATTAATGCTTTCTTTAAGTCCTTGATATTCGTGCCAATAGTTCGACATGTTAAAATAAATGTAGAGATTCCAATCGTCAGTGATTAGATTAGCCTCACCGAGGTCTTCGAAGTATATTCCAGGGTTGTCCGTGAACCTCTCGATGTGGACTGCACTTGGGACGGTTGCTTGGCCCAACGCCATTCCAACCAATAACAACCCCAAAAAAAAGTGTTTTGATTGGATGAAATTTTCTTCTTTCTTCTGAAGAAGGTTCTGGAAGTCTTCTTTTAAGGTTAGGTTCTGCGTTATTCTTTCGACTTGTTATTGGAAGAAATCGACCTTTGAGGGGATGAGGAGTTGAGGTTTGTCTTGGCAGTCTGGCAACCTGTTCAGGAGGTTCCCTTGGTGTGTTCGGTTGAAGTTCATAAGGCAAGGGACAGACCTTGGTGATATTTCTTCTTATTTCACCATTTTGTGTCCTTATGTCCACTACTCGAGCCCTTGTGTCCTGCCCTGGAATTACTTTGACCACTCTGCCTAATGCCCATTTCAGTGGAGGTAAGTTGTCCTCTTTGATTAGTACCAGTGTCCCTTGTTGGATATTTTCTTGTGGATGTTTCCACTTATAACGTTGCTGGAGTTCTTGCAGGTACTCACTGCTCCATCTGCGCCAAAACTCTCGATGAATTGAGGTGACTAGATTCCATCGAGTAACATTAGTAATGCGAGAGGTTCTGCAGGCAGGGTCGATAATCGCCGTTAATGGTGCTCCAATCAAGAAATGTCCCGGGGTAAGAACTTCCAGATCATTTGGATCCGTTGACAGAGGAGTTAATGGTCTTGAATTGAGGATCGCCTCTATTTGTACTAGTCCTGTCGTAAATTCTTCTTGGGTCAGTGCGGCACCAGCAAATACTCGTTTCATATGGTATTTAGCGGATTTAACCGCTGCTTCCCACAAGCCTCCGAAGTGTGGAGATCGTGGAGGTATTGGTTTCCATTCGATAGATTTTTCGGCACAATGGTTCAGTATGGATGCTGTTCCCTTTGTTGAAAATATGACTGCATATAGTTCGTTGAGTTCATTTCGGGCTCCAATGAAATTTGTTGCGTTGTCACAAAAGATTTTAGCTGGGCAGCCCCGTCTGGCAGTAATAATTTAGTCATTATTCAAATTATTTTAAGCACACCCTGTCACACGTTTACACCTGACACTCTATTCCTAATAAAGCATGCACTCCCAATCTACGCCAGATACACACAGTATCATAATTTCACAGACTGTTTGTTCCTACCAAAACGTCTATCCAGCACTTTATTCCAGGTGCTCTCCTATCCTATTACCATTTTGTTCCCACAGATTAAAGTGCAGTATTGCATTTCTTAGCATGTAAATTTTGTATAAATAGAATTAAGAACTAGAAAATAAATCACTTTACGTTCGGAAGTCAATCGTTTTACTTGCTACCCCCCACCAGAGGTAAGGAGCGCTTAAACAAAATTCTGGAATCAAAAGAGGTTCCAGGTCGAAACATTGCTCCCCGGCGCTGAGCTGCTACTTGCTGAACTGGGCGATCTCTGATGTGCATATTGATGATATACAATTCCTTATTAAGCGGATATGATTCCGATGCAGCAACTGAGCAAAGTGGTTTGACCGATCTCATCTCTATCGGTACATTGACTCCCAACAATAGGAAAGCCTGTAACAACTCGTCTTGTATTGGAGTTGTTGTCATTATATCATTGCTTGTCGCTGCTGCATTGATGATAGGTAAAACTTTCTGGGTTGCTGAAGATAAAACCTCTGACAGAATAAGCTCGAAAGCTTTATCTCTATCATTACTAAATGATCTGATTGATTCGACTACATTCTCAATTAGTATCTGTCGACCTTGGTATTCCTCCTGTTCTGTCACGTGAGCCGGTTCAATATTTATGGAAGGACCTGATATTGTAGCCGTGAATCCATACGCAGCATACATTGGTATAATGTTCAGAGCATCAGACCCAGCTTTTTCATCGATCTCTCGGATAGCGCTAACAAATGCATCCAAGAATACCTTGGATTTTTTAGAGTTTATATCTGGGTTCCCGGCATACGGCTTCTTACCACGTCTTGAGGTAGCATCAAAGGACAACCTAGTACCAATGTATGCGAGATCTGGATATGTGGACATAGGGAAAGGAGGCCCTATTAATGAGGAAAATGGATTGTTAATGATATGCAAAGCTAATTTCATGACTGCTGTTAATTGACCAGTGGGGAATGAATGTTGCAATATGGTATAGGAGAGGACTGGGTGTTTTATTACCCCTTCGGCTAAACCCAATAGTGCTGTAACATTTGGTGCTCTCGATTGCTCCAAAGTCCACTTAAGAGATGTCATGCCTGCCATCTCAGCTATGGAGTAACTGTACACGATTGCGTTGATAACAACTTCTGGCTTATCCAATGGCTTAGGAAAATATTTCTGGTAACTGGCAAGAAGTGTCGGGTTAATGTCCAAGTTGTTAGTTAATTCAGGAAATTCGACACCTAATCGCTCCAATCTGGTACGGAGCCAATTCTCAGAAAAGTTGGTTTTCCCAAGTGTAGACGTGAATGTGAATAATGATCCAAGGGCAATCTCATCAACTCGTGGAGACGTGGAGGCAATTACCATAAAGAAGCAGATGATCCTATGATCAGTCACGGCGAGCCAAGCTTCTTTTGCGGCATCAATACCTTTGGGAGTCAAGTTCTGGATATCATCAATCGAAGGTGGTACATAGTTCTCTGCCACATTGCAAGCATTCTCTTGCCAGGTTGTCAAGCTTGGAGAAACACCATCGTACAAAGTGATCGGAAACATGTGTAGGGGAGAGGGGGGCAAGAAGGACCACTTAAGCTTTTTACATTCATAACTTTTTTAGCATTCATTGGAATCGATCAAAACTCTTTGCAAATAAAATCATAATCTTTGAACGTTATCATAGCAAAGGATCAACCGAGTTTAAGAAGGATGTATTGAGCCACAACCGAAAATACAACACAACCTCAACAATCCCTTTTGCCCCACTAGCGGGGCAAAACGGATTGTTGAATGGGGCAAAATGGACCACTCATTTTTTAAACAAGAATAACAAGAAACTAATTATGAAACGACGACACTTTTATAAATATATTTTATTAAAAGTATAAAAAACAAATAAATACTTTGTAGGGCATATTATTCCACTAATAATATTAATAACACAAAGTAGGCAGCAAAATAAACAAATCATAAATAAATTAAAAGTAAAAATTCATTGCATTTTAAGTCAGTCAGTTACAGTTTCTTACAATTGCGAACAATTTTCACAAAAAAAGAATTCATCGATTTCTTCGCAACCGGCACATTCTTCATGTGCCCAGTTCTTGCATTTGCAGCATTGAATCCATCCTTCCCCCTTCACTGATTTGCTGAAATCTTCGCGGCAGTAAAGACAAGGACAGTCCTCGTCGTCCGTTTCCTGTTCCTCACTTTTTGGTTTGGCATTCTTTTTAATTCGTGTTTTTATTTTCATTTTGTCATTTGTTTTATTATAGACCGGTTTCAGTACCTTTCGGATGCCACTTTTATCAAGCTGATTCTGTTCAAGTTCATTTTTGTCGATAATTTGCCGATTTCCCTTTTTTCCTGTTTTTTCGTCTCATATCGGGGCTTGAAGATGCTTTTGGAATAGCTTGAACCTCTGATACACCTTTTAATGGAAATGAAGACGTGCTGGTATTAATTTCGGGATTATTGCCAGAGATCCCCGGTTCTTTCTGAAGTGATTCATTACTAGTAATGACTGCTGTGCCCGAAGTATTTGAAGAGGCAGAATATATTTGTTCCCGTCTTTCTTCTGCGATGAATTGGGCCTCGGTTTCATCTTCTTCCAACGAGTCGGCAACAACATGTTGTGGAAGTTCAATATTCGTTGTTTCAGCTGCAACATAATCCTCTTCAGAAAAAACGTGAGGATCTACAGGAAAGATACCAGTTTTCCTAAAACCATTTATTGCATTATTAGGAACTGCGGCTTTAAGGTATGCTTTTCCAAACAAAGAAGCAATTTGAAACTGCGAAACCACTCTTGAAGGATGTTGCCTTAAAAACTTCTCAATTTCTTGGGAGAAGAAAGTGTTTAGAGGTCCCATAAATGAGACATCCAGGGGTTGCAGCTTGTGAGTGCAATGGGGTGGTAAGCAGAGGACGGTAACGTGATTGTCCCTTGCCATTTTTATAAAAGCAATGTTTTTTGTATGCGTTACATGGCCATCAAGGATTAGCAAAACTGGTTCTTCTTTGGTTGGTTTTGTGTTCTTTAAAAAATGACGGAACCAGTCGGTAAAAATTTCAGTTTGCATCCAACCGCTGGGATGGCAAGCAAAAGTGGAACCAGGTGGGGCCCCATCCATCAGCTCGATTTTCATACGCTTTCTGGGGAAGATAAGCATTGGTGGCACAAAATATCCTGAGGCGGACATACATATAACTGCGGTTGATAACACACCTCTTTCAGCAGAGGTCAAAGTGCCAACTTGTTTGCGGCCCTTCAAGGCAAACACTTTAGAAGATTTAGTCTGCACCTATAATTAAAAAGAAATAAATCTGTTTTCGGTTGTAGTCTTACATTTTTGATATGTTACGCACTGTTGTCACACCAGTTTCGTCAACGTTAAATACTTTTGTTGGCGAAAAGTGATACTCGTCAAATACTTGTGTCAAAAGCTCAAAGTAAGCTGACACGACTGGCTTATTAAAAGCTTGTGCTCTGGCTTTAGATGTGTGTTCCGGGTTTCTAAGAACAATTTCAGGATGCCTTTTTTGGAAATGATACAGCCAGTCTTTTCCAGCCATTTTTTTTTCTTTGTCAAAGGCATGTGACAACTTATTTGTTTCAGCCAGCTCATAAGCTAATGCTCGAACGTCTCGAGTTGACATCCCAAAGAATCTCTTTTCAAACTCCAGCAAATGTTCAATGAGTTCCTTTTCCTGTTCAGCATTGAAAACTGTCTTGAACCGTCCCATTCTTTTTTCAGATGAGTCATTTTTTACTCTTCGAATAAGGGTAGTTTTTGGGATCTTAAATATCTTGCTAGCTTTAAGATAACCCATTTCATTGCTTTTTATTGCGTCCATAGCTTTGCGCATATTATCTTTTGTCCATGTGGCGGTTCTTAAAGTTTTTCGAACGTATGTTCGAACCATCTATAAAGGAAACAAAATCAACTGAAAACTGAATCGAAAATAGAACATCATGGGGCAAAAAGGACTACCAGTCTAGAACGTCATGGGGCAAAACGGACTACCAGTCCATTTTGCCCCTTGACGTTCTGTTCCTATTTGCCCCGCAAGGGGTTTTTAAAGAAAAGGCAATGTTTTTTGTAAAAAGAAGATTGTTTTACCTTTTTTCTTCATAAATCCAATTAATACAAATAATAATAGGCAATATATTAAAAACTAATTTCCCCGAGGAATTAAGGCGGCTGGCTGGATGACTTTCACAAACTGTGGTTTTTTTTAAGATATTGTCTGTTTTCATGATTTTTCGATTTTAACTGATACCAACTTCACTCTGTCAATGAAACGAAGGGAAGCGTTTGGAAATTAGGCTTTCAATTAGTTGTGACTATTCAAAATGAGATGGAGCTAAGAACTAAGCCAGAAATTGGTTTGGTCCTTTTTGCCCCGTGGTCCTTTTTGCCCCCCTCTCCCCTAGACCTTGAGCATGGTAATCATATTTAGTCAGGCCTGGTTGAGTGATTGCAGTCATCCAGGTTCTCCATGCATATGTTAAATCGACAGTTTTAGGAGGCTTAATTCGGATTATCTCCAGCATATTTGCACGAGCCGTTGCTACCAAATCGTCACTGGCATATGCAGTCTCTGGAATGTTCCACATGCAAGCTACACTGCCATAAAGAATGGCTGTCTTCTGATCCGCTTCAAGCTTGCTCATAGTTGGATCAGCATTGATCCAGTGGTCAGCCATCATCAACATGCCTCGAGGAGTAGTCCAAGCCCTGGGTCTGTGAGCAAATGCAACTAGAGGCAGTTGCAAATTAGTCAGAGTTCTAGATCCGATTAACGCTCCGACTTGAGATAGAAGAGGAGACTGACCCATTCGAGTTCCAACTTCTGCTAAGGCTTGGGCTCTAGCTCTTATCGATTCTAAATTCATAATGTGTCAATTCAAGAGAGTGGTCAGAGTTTCGAATACAAACAACAGGTGACCTCCAGAGATTATGTGGGACACTTTAAAGGACAGATATCAGCAAATTAATCAAAGATCAAAGAATCAAATTTAACAAATCAAGAAAACAAATTAATTTTTAAAACATAAAATATTCTTACACACGTCTTTGGGACTAGAAACATTGGTGATATTCATTTTGCGATATTGGAAAATATTGGTCTCTATATGGACTTATGGCAAGGAATGGTGTGGATGGTTGTATGAACACGAATTCGTCGTTGCTTTGAACAGGTAATGGTATCAGTTTGAATATCTGGAACATTTGGTTGCCCAAGAGTGGTAACGTTACGAGGAATATAATTGCAGATGCAGTGACACGGGCCTTAACTCTTAAAAGCTCGTATAACTTAGGAAGGTTGTTCTCATCATACCCAGGAAGTGTTAGGCCAGTTGGTATATCCTTTCGAATTTTATTCAGCTGCGTTATTAGTTGTCTGGGGGATAATATTAGTGAACTTATTCTTCCTTGATGGGTGTCCGTGATGGCCTCCAGGATTGTTAGTTGAGTCCGCTGGAAATTGTCCATTAGCTTAGACACGTACATATAAACGGAGGTAAACAGATGTAATTCGACTACTGTGTGGTTAAGGTTGTTGATAGTTTCATAAGCCTGAGTTAGCTGCTGTTTAACCACTATGAATTGTTCTTTTATTGAAGACAGTGACTTATTGAGAACATTGGCTGTTATTTCGATAATTGATGTTTGGTTTTTGCTCAATTCTAGTAGGTATGCTTCGTTCTTGTTTGCCCTTTCGATGTTATCTTCAATGTAATGTGCGTAGTCCTGATCGAGAATTCCGAACAGTTTATTAGCGACGGTGCCTATGAAATCGAACGGGGATCGTTTTTTACGAATCGCAACCCCATTTCTATGCCTCAAAATTTTGTTCAAATTTTCTGTTAATTGTAGCTGTTGCTCTAGTTGTATTATGACATGGTTACAGATGTTGATCGGCTGCTGAGGCATGTTTGCACATTTTTGGTTTAATTTATTAATGCTTTCTTTAAGTCCTTGATATTCGTGCCAATAGTTCGACATGTTAAAATAAATGTAGAGATTCCAATCGTCAGTGATTAGATTAGCCTCACCGAGGTCTTCGAAGTATATTCCAGGGTTGTCCGTGAACCTCTCGATGTGGACTGCACTTGGGACGGTTGCTTGGCCCAACGCCATTCCAACCAATAACAACCCCAAAAAAAAGTGTTT
The DNA here is from genome assembly GCA_946477585.1 of Cheilosia urbana. NCBI lineage: Eukaryota > Metazoa > Arthropoda > Insecta > Diptera > Syrphidae > Cheilosia > Cheilosia urbana. The sequence goes on from OX297853.1 coordinate 123,998,983, forward strand.
TGATTGGATGAAATTTTCTTCTTTCTTCTGAAGAAGGTTCTGGAAGTCTTCTTTTAAGGTTAGGTTCTGCGTTATTCTTTCGACTTGTTATTGGAAGAAATCGACCTTTGAGGGGATGAGGAGTTGAGGTTTGTCTTGGCAGTCTGGCAACCTGTTCAGGAGGTTCCCTTGGTGTGTTCGGTTGAAGTTCATAAGGCAAGGGACAGACCTTGGTGATATTTCTTCTTATTTCACCATTTTGTGTCCTTATGTCCACTACTCGAGCCCTTGTGTCCTGCCCTGGAGTTACTTTGACCACTCTGCCTAATGCCCATTTCAGTGGAGGTAAGTTGTCCTCTTTGATTAGTACCAGTGTCCCTTGTTGGATATTTTCTTGTGGATGTTTCCACTTATAACGTTGCTGGAGTTCTTGCAGGTACTCACTGCTCCATCTGCGCCAAAACTCTCGATGAATTGAGATGACTAGATTCCATCGAGTAACATTAGTACACTGAAAAAAAAAGTCGGCATCATATTGATGAACGGCGTTCATCAACATGGTATTCATTGATATGACGTACTTTTCATAAATATGATTAACAAATTCATGAAAACTTTTTTACAATTGATGAACGGTTTTTCAATGTGATGAAAGTGCATTCATCAATTTTTTCACCAGGATTCTGAAGAGAATTTAGCGTATGTTTTTATGAACTTCGTTCATTATTTCATCAAAACATTTCATCAATATGACGAAAACACTTATTTTGATGAATTTAGTCATTTGTTCATTCAGTTGATGATTTATTCGTCTTATTGATGAATGGAATCATCATATTCAAGTACGATTGCCAAGTTTTGAATTTTTATCATATTGATAACGACGTTCATCGTTTTGATGAAGGTTTTTATTATATTGATGACCGCGTTCATCAAAAAACAGACAATCATTTTTATTAAGGAGAACGTTGATGTAAGCCTTCATCATATAGATGAACTAATTGGTTATATTGATGAAAAAAATTAAATTCACCGTTATATTCATCATATTGATGAATGGAATCATCATATTGATGAACTTCTTTCATCGGTTTCTTCAATGTGATGCACAGATTGTTAATATGATGTATGCTGTAGGTGTACACTGTACACACGCGATGTTGGTACAGCATTTATACTCACACACGCATGATGAATCTTTTAATGTATATATGCGTAGATAATTATATGTCATTGCTCATCAAGCGTAAAGTATCTACACAGGGTGGCATAGAAGAAAATTGTGAATGGTTTTACGATGAATATGTTAAAAGATTCGATATATGTGATTTAGAAATTTCATCACATAATAATTATTTGTTTATCTTTTAATTATATTCCCCCAAAAGTATCCATTTGCATTTTGAACAATTTATTGACAAAAACTGCAGTATATACAATTTAAAACAATTAATGAAGTGTGAAAAATTCAATGTTAGTGTAAGAATGGTGGAAATATAAAAAAGCTATAGTCTAACTTCGATTATTCACATTATACAAAATGTTATAAATTTTGCATAAATAGCTTTAATACATTAATATATTTTAAGTATTTATTATGTTATCAGTATAATGAAACTTATATAATTAGAACCCGATGGAGCGCCTCATTTACCCTAAAAAGAATGCAATTTACCTAGCCTTAAATAAAGGTATGCAATTAATGTATAACTTTAATTCAGTTGCATAGATATATCTGGGAGGTGTTGACCAAGTGATTTCGTTTCAATGATTTTACTATGTAAACGAACGTTTTTCCGCATAAATTGTTTGCTCTAAATGTTCATAGCGACGTTTTAAAAGCTAAATCATAAGGGGCTTATTTTTCCGATATCTTGATATAGCTTTTTCATTTGTAAAAAGTAAAACGTAAATATCGAAAAATGTTGTTGTACGTGTTTTAGAATACATACTTCTAAAAGGTAGGTTAAGCTACGTTTCCACGGAACACAAATCCCAAGATTAAGTACAAGAGGTTTAGAATTAATCCCGAAGTGTTTAAATGGCTCTGTCCATTTGAGAGAAAATGCCATTTCACGAGAGAGTGTGAGAGAGAGAGAGAGACATTTTTCCAATGTTGATGTCTTTTCTTTTATTTATTGACATATCGAGCTGTGAAAAGTGTGTTTGTTTTATTTCTAATCTCCCTTTTTATGAGATTACTTTCGTATGATAAATTCCGAGATTTATGCGGGATTTACGGAAATTTTTCTAAATCTCGCAGTTATCCTCCGGTGGAAACTTAGCAGTAGGGTCGATTTTTGACGTTAAATAAATATGTCATTAAAATAATACTACAATTATCATGAATTTTCTACAACGATTTTCCTTTGGTAAAAAAAAGAGCTCGCTATATTATTATAACGCTGTGATTTCATTACACACATAAATGTAAATAAATATTTACTTTTTATAAATATTTTCAAAATCAATGTAATATTGTTATTTAACCAAACTTTTCTCATACATTGTTCTCTCACGCCTCAACATTATAAAATTCAACAGAATGGATCAATAAAATTATAACTAAATAACAAAAAACGCAAAAACACATTTCAAACACAAATGTATGCACATGCACCCTGTGACTCTATGCATATGGCAGGCAAATGGCCGTTCTCTGATTCTCATTGGGATCCATTATGAAAAAAAAAAAAAAAATTGTCCCAGGAGTGATAAAAGTAACTCAGAAATAAAATTTATTTTTATAAATCTTCAATATTTCTTGAGCGCGCGAGTTTTTGCCACTACACTTTATTGACTTTCGTGGTAAAACTGATTTTCGTTTGAATATTTTCCTTTCGGATGCGAAGAAATTCAATAGTTAAATTCACATAATATTACCATTACCATTTTCATGACATTATGCTCGTTTAAGTATTTTAGCATCCCCATGAAAGTGGGAAGGCTATATCTTTACGATTTATATTGGTGTCAGTATTTTTATTTCATGTTTTTATTTGTGTGAATAATCTTACAACTACATGAAAACAAATTTGACAGCACAGAAAGTGTGCATCATATTGATGAACAAATTTGTCAATATGATGAAAACATTCATCACATTATGAAATTAAAGGGGAATTTGGGTTCATCTTATTGATGCATTTTTCATAATATTGATGAACAAAGTTGATGAATGATGAACAACATCATATTGACGAAATCGGTTTCATCATAGTAATGAAAAAGTTCACTGGACTAAAATTGTTGATTTTTTCATCACATTGATGAACTTTTTCATTACTATGGTGTACCTTTTTTTTTCAGTGTAATGCGAGAGGTTCTGCAGGCAGGGTCGATAATCGCCGTTAATGGTGCTCCAATCAAGAAATGTCCCGGGGTAAGAACTTCCAGATCATTTGGATCCGTTGACAGAGGAGTTAATGGTCTTGAATTGAGGATCGCCTCTATTTGTACTAGTCCTGTCGTAAATTCTTCTTGGGTCAGTGCGGCACCAGCAAATACTCGTTTCATATGGTATTTAGCGGATTTAACCGCTGCTTCCCACAAGCCTCCGAAGTGTGGAGATCGTGGAGGTATTGGTTTCCATTCGATAGATTTTTCGGCACAATGGTTCAGTATGGATGCTGTTCCCTTTGTTGAAAATATGACTGCATATAGTTCGTTGAGTTCATTTCGGGCTCCAATGAAATTTGTTGCGTTGTCACAAAAGATTTTAGCTGGGCAGCCCCGTCTGGCAGTAATAATTTAGTCATTATTCAAATTATTTTAAGCACACCCTGTCACACGTTTACACCTGACACTCTATTCCTAATAAAGCATGCACTCCCAATCTACGCCAGATACACACAGTATCATAATTTCACAGACTGTTTGTTCCTACCAAAACGTCTATCCAGCACTTTATTCCAGGTGCTCTCCTATCCTATTACCATTTTGTTCCCACAGATAAAAGTGCAGTATTGCATTTCTTAGCATGTAAATTTTGTATAAATAGAATTAAGAACTAGAAAATAAATCACTTTACGTTCGGAAGTCAATCGTTTTACTTGCTACCCCCCACCAGAGGTAAGGAGCGCTTAAACAAAATTCTGGAATCAAAAGAGGTTCCAGGTCGAAACATTGCTCCCCGGCGCTGAGCTGCTACTTGCTGAACTGGGCGATCTCTGATGTGCATATTGATGATATACAATTCCTTATTAAGCGGATATGATTCCGATGCAGCAACTGAGCAAAGTGGTTTGACCGATCTCATCTCTATCGGTACATTGACTCCCAACAATAGGAAAGCCTGTAACAACTCGTCTTGTATTGGAGTTGTTGTCATTATATCATTGCTTGTCGCTGCTGCATTGATGATAGGTAAAACTTTCTGGGTTGCTGAAGATAAAACCTCTGACAGAATAAGCTCGAAAGCTTTATCTCTATCATTACTAAATGATCTGATTGATTCGACTACATTCTCAATTAGTATCTGTCGACCTTGGTATTCCTCCTGTTCTGTCACGTGAGCCGGTTCAATATTTATGGAAGGACCTGATATTGTAGCCGTGAATCCATACGCAGCATACATTGGTATAATGTTCAGAGCATCAGACCCAGCTTTTTCATCGATCTCTCGGATAGCGCTAACAAATGCATCCAAGAATACCTTGGATTTTTTAGAGTTTATATCTGGGTTCCCGGCATACGGCTTCTTACCACGTCTTGAGGTAGCATCAAAGGACAACCTAGTACCAATGTATGCGAGATCTGGATATGTGGACATAGGGAAAGGAGGCCCTATTAATGAGGAAAATGGATTGTTAATGATATGCAAAGCTAATTTCATGACTGCTGTTAATTGACCAGTGGGGAATGAATGTTGCAATATGGTATAGGAGAGGACTGGGTGTTTTATTACCCCTTCGGCTAAACCCAATAGTGCTGTAACATTTGGTGCTCTCGATTGCTCCAAAGTCCACTTAAGAGATGTCATGCCTGCCATCTCAGCTATGGAGTAACTGTACACGATTGCGTTGATAACAACTTCTGGCTTATCCAATGGCTTAGGAAAATATTTCTGGTAACTGGCAAGAAGTGTCGGGTTAATGTCCAAGTTGTTAGTTAAGTCAGGAAATTCGACACCTAATCGCTCCAATCTGGTACGGAGCCAATTCTCAGAAAAGTTGGTTTTCCCAAGTGTAGACGTGAATGTGAATAATGATCCAAGGGCAATCTCATCAACTCGTGGAGACGTGGAGGCAATTACCATAAAGAAGCAGATGATCCTATGATCAGTCACGGCGAGCCAAGCTTCTTTTGCGGCATCAATACCTTTGGGAGTCAAGTTCTGGATATCATCAATCGAAGGTGGTACATAGTTCTCTGCCACATTGCAAGCATTCTCTTGCCAGGTTGTCAAGCTTGGAGAAACACCATCGTACAAAGTGATCGGAAACATGTGTAGACCTTGAGCATGGTAATCATATTTAGTCAGGCCTGGTTGAGTGATTGCAGTCATCCAGGTTCTCCATGCATATGTTAAATCGACAGTTTTAGGAGGCTTAATTCGGATTATCTCCAGCATATTTGCACGAGCCGTTGCTACCAAATCGTCACTGGCATATGCAGTCTCTGGAATGTTCCACATGCAAGCTACACTGCCATAAAGAATGGCTGTCTTCTGATCCGCTTCAAGCTTGCTCATAGTTGGATCAGCATTGATCCAGTGGTCAGCCATCATCAACATGCCTCGAGGAGTAGTCCAAGCCCTGGGTCTGTGAGCAAATGCAACTAGAGGCAGTTGCAAATTAGTCAGAGTTCTAGATCCGATTAACGCTCCGACTTGAGATAGAAGAGGAGACTGACCCATTCGAGTTCCAACTTCTGCTAAGGCTTGGGCTCTAGCTCTTATCGATTCTAAATTCATAATGTGTCAATTCAAGAGAGTGGTCAGAGTTTCGAATACAAACAACAGGTGACCTCCAGAGATTATGTGGGACACTTTAAAGGACAGATATCAGCAAATTAATCAAAGATCAAAGAATCAAATTTAACAAATCAAGAAAACAAATTAATTTTTAAAACATAAAATATTCTTACACACGTCTTTGGGACTAGAAACATTGGTGATATTCATTTTGCGATATTGGAAAATATTGGTCTCTATATGGACTTATGGCAAGGAATGGTGTGGATGGTTGTATGAACACGAATTCGTCGTTGCTTTGAACAGGTAATGGTATCAGTTTGAATATCTGGAACATTTGGTTGCCCAAGAGTGGTAACGTTACGAGGAATATAATTGCAGATGCAGTGACACGGGCCTTAACTCTTAAAAGCTCGTATAACTTAGGAAGGTTGTTCTCATCATACCCAGGAAGTGTTAGGCCAGTTGGTATATCCTTTCGAATTTTATTCAGCTGCGTTATTAGTTGTCTGGGGGATAATATTAGTGAACTTATTCTTCCTTGATGGGTGTCCGTGATGGCCTCCAGGATTGTTAGTTGAGTCCGCTGGAAATTGTCCATTAGCTTAGACACGTACATATAAACGGAGGTAAACAGATGTAATTCGACTACTGTGTGGTTAAGGTTGTTGATAGTTTCATAAGCCTGAGTTAGCTGCTGTTTAACCACTATGAATTGTTCTTTTATTGAAGACAGTGACTTATTGAGAACATTGGCTGTTATTTCGATAATTGATGTTTGGTTTTTGCTCAATTCTAGTAGGTATGCTTCGTTCTTGTTTGCCCTTTCGATGTTATCTTCAATGTAATGTGCGTAGTCCTGATCGAGAATTCCGAACAGTTTATTAGCGACGGTGCCTATGAAATCGAACGGGGATCGTTTTTTACGAATCGCAACCCCATTTCTATGCCTCAAAATTTTGTTCAAATTTTCTGTTAATTGTAGCTGTTGCTCTAGTTGTATTATGACATGGTTACAGATGTTGATCGGCTGCTGAGGCATGTTTGCACATTTTTGGTTTAATTTATTAATGCTTTCTTTAAGTCCTTGATATTCGTGCCAATAGTTCGACATGTTAAAATAAATGTAGAGATTCCAATCGTCAGTGATTAGATTAGCCTCACCGAGGTCTTCGAAGTATATTCCAGGGTTGTCCGTGAACCTCTCGATGTGGACTGCACTTGGGACGGTTGCTTGGCCCAACGCCATTCCAACCAATAACAACCCCAAAAAAAAGTGTTTTGATTGGATGAAATTTTCTTCTTTCTTCTGAAGAAGGTTCTGGAAGTCTTCTTTTAAGGTTAGGTTCTGCGTTATTCTTTCGACTTGTTATTGGAAGAAATCGACCTTTGAGGGGATGAGGAGTTGAGGTTTGTCTTGGCAGTCTGGCAACCTGTTCAGGAGGTTCCCTTGGTGTGTTCGGTTGAAGTTCATAAGGCAAGGGACAGACCTTGGTGATATTTCTTCTTATTTCACCATTTTGTGTCCTTATGTCCACTACTCGAGCCCTTGTGTCCTGCCCTGGAATTACTTTGACCACTCTGCCTAATGCCCATTTCAGTGGAGGTAAGTTGTCCTCTTTGATTAGTACCAGTGTCCCTTGTTGGATATTTTCTTGTGGATGTTTCCACTTATAACGTTGCTGGAGTTCTTGCAGGTACTCACTGCTCCATCTGCGCCAAAACTCTCGATGAATTGAGGTGACTAGATTCCATCGAGTAACATTAGTAATGCGAGAGGTTCTGCAGGCAGGGTCGATAATCGCCGTTAATGGTGCTCCAATCAAGAAATGTCCCGGGGTAAGAACTTCCAGATCATTTGGATCCGTTGACAGAGGAGTTAATGGTCTTGAATTGAGGATCGCCTCTATTTGTACTAGTCCTGTCGTAAATTCTTCTTGGGTCAGTGCGGCACCAGCAAATACTCGTTTCATATGGTATTTAGCGGATTTAACCGCTGCTTCCCACAAGCCTCCGAAGTGTGGAGATCGTGGAGGTATTGGTTTCCATTCGATAGATTTTTCGGCACAATGGTTCAGTATGGATGCTGTTCCCTTTGTTGAAAATATGACTGCATATAGTTCGTTGAGTTCATTTCGGGCTCCAATGAAATTTGTTGCGTTGTCACAAAAGATTTTAGCTGGGCAGCCCCGTCTGGCAGTAATAATTTAGTCATTATTCAAATTATTTTAAGCACACCCTGTCACACGTTTACACCTGACACTCTATTCCTAATAAAGCATGCACTCCCAATCTACGCCAGATTCACACAGTATCATAATTTCACAGACTGCTTGTTCCTACCAAAACGTCTATCCAGCACTTTATTCCAGGTGCTCTCCTATCCTATTACCATTTTGTTCCCACAGATAAAAGTGCAGTATTGCATTTCTTAGCATGTAAATTTTGTATAAATAGAATTAAGAACTAGAAAATAAATCACTTTACGTTCAGAAGTCAATCGTTTTACTTGCTACCCCCCACCAGAGGTAAGGAGCGCTTAAACAAAATTCTGGAATCAAAAGTGGTTCCAGGTCGAAACAAGTGTGTCGAGCCCATTCTTCCCTTTTATTTAAAGGTAGTTTACCTACTAGCTCGTCGAGCCGATACATTCTCCAGGAAGACTGTCAAGTTGGAAACCATGACACTATAATTGACGATTTCGTTGATTTTGGATTCGTGTATCATAGGAAAAGTCCGTACTCTTGCCAATTGGCTTCTTATTAGAATTTCTGGGCGACCGTAGTGAAATTCGAGAGTGCTTATTATCGCACCGACACTGTTAGGATGAATTAGAAGTGCTTCAACCATGCGCTTAGCGTCACCTTTGAGGGCCCTTTGCAGACGCGTCAGATTTTCTAAATCTGTGTAGCCGTGAGCGGTTGATGTTTCCTTAAAGGCGACAATGAACATTGGCCATTGCTCGGGCTGGCCGGAGAACTCTGGCAAATCCTGACATTTGCGGATAGATTGTGGTTGTGGTTGAGCTTGGTGAAGTGAACTCGACTGACTGGCGGTGGTTGGCAAGGGGGGTAAATGCATGGGTAGAGAATGCGCGAAAGAGTATGGATCGTAGGCGTACGTGCCGGTGGTAGAAGTAAAAGAAAATTTATTTTTGTACATACCTGGCAAATATGTGCTTACTTGTTGCGGTACACACGTGGTCTTACACGGCGGTGCGTAGCACGATGCGGATGACAATGAAGCACTGAGGTTATAGGCGGCAACTGCTGAGATGGCTGATGTGGTTGATGCAACGGCGGCTGGTGCTGCGGCGATATGAACTGATGAACTGTTGGCATAGGTTAAAGTTGTTGAAGTCACGGCGGTGGACATAGAGGTGTTGGCGGCGGCGCGCGGCGGCAATGGCATGTGCTGACGATAATTGTTGTTGCAAATGTCTTCGTTCCTTTTCTGAAGCGGAAAAAGACAATTGCAATTCGGCGATTTGCTCATTGAGCTTGGCAATGGTGATCACGTGGCTGGGCTCACCAAATCTTTCCAATTCCAATTGCTGAGAAGGAGGCAGTGTTGTTGGCAAAAGTGGTGGCGATGCCAAAGGCGATTGGGATGGCTGTCTTAGTGGCGTCATTATGTCGGAGTATTGCAATTTTTTTGCTTTACTTCTTGTGATGGCGCCTTGCATCAATGCCTTTTCGTCACACACTTGGTTAAAACTTTTAATATTAAAGGTGTTTCTAATGGGGCTGTGCTGCGGACAAGTGTATTAACCCGCCAATGGTGACGCAAATTTGACTTTGATCAATTGTGACGCCGGTCTCACGCACCGGGACTTTCAACTGAAGAATTTTCGAAACGTGTTAGTAATAGTTCATGTTTTTTTTTTTTTTTTTAATTGATCCTGTTTGACGATAAAACAAAGATATTTAATCAATTTAAGCTCTTTAATTTCAATAGGTAAATTCACAGATTTTCTTAATTAGAGCATTAAAAATAACAAAGTTTTCAGTAATACATTTTTCAAAATTAAAAAAAAAAATAATTAAAAATCACATGTCCATTAAGGAAAATAACGTTTTTTAGTATTTTGACATTCGGAACAAGATTAATGTATAATATGAAACACATAGATAAAAAAAAAATAATAACCTAGGTAAATTATGCGAACAATACAAAATCATTTTAATTACATATACGGTGACACACGTTCTCACGCACCGGGTAAGCAAAAAAAATACACAACGTGTGCTCACTGAGCAGGTTCGACGTGAACTGATGGTGTGGGACGTGCAATGCGGCAGCTACTCGAAATTGCAACAAAAAATAATAACGGAGAATAAAGTTATTCGATTTTTTTTTAACACACCCGCTTCGCGCGCTTCGGCCAATCGTCTAGGGTTGTCATAGCGCTCCTTGAGCTCTGCCCAGAAGTTCTCGTATCCACCGTTGTAGATACTGCCGACTAATCCTACGCTGCCCGGCTGGATAGCTGAGCGCAGCTTTTGTAGCTTGTGGGCTGTTGGGATGTCGGGGGCGTTGTGGACTAGGTTCTCGAACACGTCCTTGAACGCTAGCCAGTTCTGCAATTTCCCGTCGAAGGAGGGAATCTGAATGGACTCCAGTTTGAGGTCCATACGCGAGCTCGTCTCGTTGGGTAATGTCTTTGGGGGATCTGCCTGGGCGAGCGACAGTTCCTTGAGGCGCTCGCTGAAGACCCGGAGAGTCGCATTATATTGGCCGTCCACGAGAGCCCACACGCGGTCGTGAACTGCGATGGCCTCAGGAGTGGCATCGTCCGCCAATGCGTTTTGGGCATTTATGAACTGGGCGTATTGGAGGTTGATTGCCCGGCGTTTAAGTTGAATCTGGATCTCGTCCAGCTCGGATGGGTCCATGGCTCGTACGGTATCGTGAATCCTCTTGATCGCGGTGCAAGCCGCAGAACGTCGGTTTAGTTCGGCCATTGGTATCACACAAGATAAATGTACGTAGTTCAAAATTCAACAGAGAAGAAGCTTTAGAAGAAGCGCTGAATCCAACGGCTATGCGTAGCCAATCACTACCGCACATATGTCACTATCTTGTCACAGAAGGTTCCAAACCGATCGGGGTTACTTCACAAAACAAGAGTACCAAAATTAAATTACACCGCGAGGGGTAGGTTTCACGAACGCTCACTAAATTTACCGCGAGTAGTTATCAACTGCGAGTATATCAATCGTCCTCACAGGAGGCACCAAAATGTCGGGTATTTTGTCTTCCGATCTGAAATTACTGAGAGGAGAAAGTCACCAAGCGAACCGTAACGAAAAGAAAAACAAACAACAATAAACTGTATTTGATTATTGGAATGTTTTATTTAATGAGTATCGGTGCCCAACGCGACCGTTCAATCCCAGTGTTTGAAGTTGAGTCCCATTGGCTTTGCCAACCGAAGCATTTCGTCACCTCCAGTCCCATAGCCACTGCCATGCAGCGTCATCAGTAATCCCATAGATGTAGGGAGTCCAGTAGCTGGTACCAAGTCCATGCCTTGGCTACCCAGCGACACAACAAAAAGAATGTGCTAGCACCTGCTATCACGATGAGAACGCGTGGGAGATCCATAATAATTGTAGCTGGCCGCCGTTGGATATGTCGTATTTATCCACGAAGCCATAGACCATCAACGGCGGCGCGAGGTATCCAATATCCGCGCCCCAGATATGACTATACAATCAAAGTATTGGATCGTCGAATGGTGTCCCTTATCGCCATGGTGACACACAGTGTGGGGTGGCGTTTGCTGGCGAATCTAGGCGACTGGAATGTGCCTTATCAGCAGTGGGCGATGACGAGCAGTAGTGGTGGCGGATGATGACGAGTAGTAGTGGTGGTCGACCAGTGGTGGGTACAGCGGGGCGACCAGCCAGCTTGCTGATCGTCTGTGATGTATTGGGTTTCGACTGAGTGGAGCAAGTATGCTCTGGCTCAGGGGTAGCCAACCTTTGTGTGGCGCTCCTGCCTGTGATGGGCAACCTTGGGGCTGGTCAAATCGGTTTCGGTACCGAACATTATAAACGAATTAAAATACAATTGATAATTATAATATTAGGATATTACTTACAAAAGTGTGTCCGTCTGACACTAGCACGCTCCATTAAATGAGAACACTGAACGAAACATGGTGGGTATTTCCCTTTTCAATTGATGGATTCAACGAATGTATCATATAAGTGTGTTCAGAGTGTTTTCATTTAATGTCCGTTTACATTATACAAAGTTCGAGTTTAGTGATATAAAAGTTCAAGGAAATAAGAATTCAATTTGATTTACGATCTAATACATTAGTTCAACATAATTTGTAATAGATAATTATATTTGGGAAGCAACAGTGATCGTGTACAACAGTTTCAGTTTCACAATCTTGTTTCGGTATTCTCTCGAGAAGGGCTGGTGCATTGGTGCACCATTTTCATTTCAGTTGAAACATCCCTTGACCCAGAAGGTTTTTCAGCTGTGACTGCATTTGTAGAGCGTTCTTAAGATTGTTGCTACCTGTTAGTATATCATCCATGTAGATATCGTGAAGAATGATGATAGCCCCTAGCGAATTCTGGTTGTCTGCCTTTTTCTTTAAATCGTGAAGACATCTGATAGCGAGGTAAGGTACAGGTTTTGTACCATAAGTCACTGTATTCAGTTGGTATGTTTTCAGCGGTTCGGTGATTGATTGCCGCCAAACGATGCGCTGGAATCGTTTACTATATTCAATATTCATCCATCTGTATCTGACGATACATCTTTGAGATATCAGCAGTAGATACATACTGGTGAGTCCGAAAGCGTAGCAAAATTGAGAATAAATCATTTCGTAGCGCTGGTCCGGTGTGCAGTATATCATTGAGGGATATATTTGACGATGTCTTTCAAATCGTCCAGGCGGGACGATCCAAACTGCAACTCGGCGAGTCTATCGCTTAATAAAACGCACCCTTTTTCAAAGTATTAGTGGTAGCGTTTATTATGTAAATGTATTTAAAGTTGAAATTACAATTTAATAGTTTAGATATATGAGAACTTACTATTTTTTAGCGGACTCGTGGCAGATGCATGGGTTGCAGTTCGTTTTACGAGTTTGACAGCGGAAATTATTTTTGCAAAATAGTCGTCGTTTTCAATGATGGTTTCGTTCAGCGGAAATATAAACGTCCATTTTAGATCTGTTTCTTTCAAGATAAAATCTCGTGCCACTGCCAGAGCCGCTGCAATAGTTTTTAACAAATGTCTTCACACTGCTGTTCTTTTTTCGTTAATTTTTTGTTATTTTTTTGTGATGGAGAAGCTAGATTTTCTTCTAAATTCCAAAATCGTTCAACCAATTTATCCAAGTGATTAGAAGAAGTATCTACTCCAATTCCGCAAAATAGTGATGACGAAGTTCCAGTGATAGTTTTTCCAATCACGACCCATCCGAGTAAGGTATTTTGTAAAGAAGGCCCAGTTTGGTTTATTTTAATTTGGCCTACTGAAAGTAGTTCGGGATATAGCTCTGCTCCAATAAGAACATCGATCTCTTGAGGTTGATTGCAACCCTTATCTGCTAAATGGATGTTCTTGGGCATTTCCCACTGGCTGGTATCGATGAACTGATTGGGTTGCGGCGTTGTTATTTTGTCAAGTACAAAAGCTTGAACTTGTGTTTTGTACCCAGTTACTTGTGATTGTAGACAAATTTGACCCTTTTGCTTATTTTAAGCGGACTGTTGCCCATTCTGCGACTTCAAAGGGTTCATGTTTCGTAATGAGCTGAAGTTTTTTAGCTAGTTTCTCGATTATGAAGCAATTTAAGTAAGTTTTTGTCGAAGTATATATTAAAAAACCTTTTATGTCTGATTCCAATGATCCAACAACGACCAGAAATGGCTGCACAGACAGCCCAGCTGAATAGTACTTGTTTACAACCTCATAAATTTGCTTTTGATAATCATTTAGAGTCATCAGTCGCAATACCATACTTTCCTGCGCATCCACAAGCGTACCTTTTTTGTTTTTTCTTCCAGAGGTGTCTTTATATCTTACTGGTGATGGTAAAATTGAATTCAGAAGTATGGTGTATATATAGTCCTGAGAATCTAAATTATAAATACATTAAAAAAAAACATTGTTGTATGAACTAAAGATAGACAGGCAATTTGAAAACATTATTTCTTACCTATATTACTCGACGATAGAGCTTTTGAAAACAATTGCTTGGAAAAATCGTTGTGAATACTCCATTTCCTGGCTAAAAATAGGCTTACTCCCAAAGGCGTTGCTAAAATATCGCTAATGGATTTATAACTACGAGCTGATCTTTGTAGTGTTGCAAATGGAACTCCAAATGTCTTCGATGCCAAAAGTATACCCATTTCTCCTCCTCGGACTGCTAGAATAGCCTTTCCTATTCCTTCAGCATCCCATTTACGAATCTCTATTTTTTTTGGCATGATGTGGAATGAATTATAATCATATTTACTAATTAATAAAGTGGCGGGTAATGTGATATAGTATGTCACTTTACCCAATTTTAACTATATCACATTAGCCGCATTTGGCTTTTGAAACAATCGAGAGATTTTTTTTAAAAATGCACTTCATCGAATTAAAAACTCACCCAATATATTGTCAGCCCTATTCACACACACACAGAGGTTATTGCTTCAGTTTTTAATTGTGTTCAAATTTTTGCTAAAATATCACTTAAAGCTCAGACACAAAAAATGGCGACTGCACACCTGAGACAATTACGATGAACTGACACACAACACATTGAGCGCGAACGACCCAAAAGCTGCAGTACATGTTCTTCTCCATTGCCGTCATGTTGACAAGAAAATTCTTGTCGAGAATTGATTATTTTGGAAAATAAGCTGGTATATCACATTTCCCGACCATATCACAATACCCGAAGTTACTCTACCTTTCAGAGTATCAAAAAGGATTTGAAGGTCGAATTTTGCGAGAAGATCCTTTAGTTTTTGTTCGTCGGTATCTTCATCGGGGGCAACTTGTTGTAAATGTTTAGTATTGCTCGACACGAAGATTTAATTGTGTCCAGCAAATAAATAGTGTCCAGCAAATATTCATAAGTCAAATCATTTAATTCAACCATATTTTTCACACTTTAAAATTGTTGACTCTTTTATTTTACTTAACACGAATTTTTATATTTTACGATACACGACGTGAACTGTACCAGAGATTTTAAGATTGCTCCGTCTTGATTGGGTTATTCGATCCTGCATTTGTGTGCAAAAATAATAATTCAGGTGATAAGACACCGATTTTAATATTTTATAGGCTTGATTTAATAACAAAAAGCTTGAGTTTAGAATTTTGTTCTTGATCTTAGATTCATTCGATTTATTTTGAGATTGACCACGTAAGAATGAAGAAAACTAAAAATAGGCCTAATCAGACTAGAATTTAGCTTGCTATATTTTTCTGAGTGTAGGGTAGGGCGGGGTTAGTTGGACCACTTTTTTTTTGACGCTTCATAACTTCCAATCTGTTCATAATTAAGTTATGAAACTAAAGTAAATAGAAACATTGAAACTTCGACTTTTTAATGTTATTAAAAAAAAAAACAATTTATCTTATAGTTAAATAATTATTTTGACTTACATACACCAAGTCCAAGTGGTCCAACTTACCTCACCAGCGGGGCAAGTTGGACCAGTGAGTGGGGTTAGTTGGCCCGAAACCTAAAAATCTGAAAGGTAATTTTACAAAATACAAAAACGCTATAATTTCTTTCTAAAATTTATTCAATAAAAAAACACAACATAAACTTCAAAAAACGAAAATAAAAAAACCGCTCCATGGCGTTCTATAAAAGAAATTTAAATACGAATAAAAATATTATTTCATAGATTATGAATCGTAATCGCTATTGCAATTTATGCAAATAAATATGCTTCCTTGTCCTATTTTGGAACATTTTGAATGGGCCCACTTTCGGCAAGTGTGACACTGCACCCACTCCTCCCCAGGTAAACTTTTTGAATATGCTTCCATACACATAAGACAAAACCAATCAAGATCTTTTTCTTCCTCAGAGCTGGATTCTTGCATCACTTTTTTCTTGATTTGTTTTTTTTTTTTTTTTTTCATTTGACTAGTTTTAGGTTTCGTCTTTATTCGTTTCTGTTCCTCAGCTAGTGCATCTTTTTCCGGGGTGTCCGTCAGGATCGCAGCTCGTCTTTTCCTTCTATTGGTGGTTAGTTTCTTTCTGCTTTCTGGGCCCTGCTTTCGGAAACGGCAAAACGACTTCTGGCGAAAATGAATGAAATCCTCTAGATGTGGATGGCAAGGGAGTATTAGCTTCCTTATTTTCTTTAGACAAAACCGAAGTTGCTGCCTGGTTTAACAATGCCTGAGAGGCAGAAGCTCTCTGAGTTTTTCGAGCGTAAGTCCGCATTCTAAAATTACAAGACAATACAATAAAACAACGTCTTGAATTTAGCGGGGTAAGTTGGACCGCTGGCGGTCCGACTTACCCCGCACTGACTTTGTTGAACATTTTGTATCACAAAGAAACAACTACACAAAACACTTCAATTCCACAGTCGAAAAAATAAAATACAATAACGGGACACATGAAAATTGTTTACCTTATTCTGATATTCGCACTGCTTCACAAAAAAAGAAAGAAAAGAAATAATTTTTTTTTTTTAGTTTTCACCCTTAAAAATACAAATATGATCGACGTTCCCCTTTGAGAGTAAAAATGCAACTGAAACTGGTTTGGCACGTGGCCGTAAGTCAGCACACTTCGATTGTGTGTCATCGTTGCCATGTAGGACTTTTAGTTTCTGAGTTATTCGAGTGGGCCTACTTGCCCCGTGGCCCAACTAGCCCCGCCCTACCCTACCTAAGTATGGTCGCCATCTTCCCCGTTTGCCTCCAAAGTAAAAAAAAATATTTGAGAAATCCCTAACTGGTCACCAGCAGGCGACCTCTAATTGCGACGGCCGGCGCTTCTGTAATGCTGACCCAAGAGACCGTGGCGCATTTCCCGCACAGCGCCGACAATCCTTACGAAAGGAAACTGCATTACTCATCAAAAACGAGCACAAAAATTATAAATGCCTTGCATAACATTTGTCAACATTTTAATATAATGATTCCAGTAGAGACGGAAAACCATAAACTATGTAAACTCACAGTTAAAACATCCTTCCGAGGATGATTAAAAAAATCGAAACCGACTTGTGATTAGTCAAACTTGTTTCTCCGAAAAATGAAAGACTCGATAAAACGTTCTGAAGCGGGAGACGCTAGCGGGGTGGTGAGTGTGTGTGGTGTGCACGTAGAGCTATCCAAATCAAAACTCCTCGAGGCGGCGAAAGGCGACGAAGAGATTCAGAGCCAGGCGACCAAATAATTCGTTCAGCCTGTCTACTGCTCTATGGAATTTAGAGAAAATCTTCCCAGTTATCAGCGAGCGATGATGACGAAAATTGTCAGAGCCAGGTGACCAAGAAATTGTTCAACCTGTCTACTGCTATGTAGAGAACAGTTCGATAAATAAATAAAAAAAGCGACTCCAACTATTCGTTGTGTGTTCAACTTGGCTTTATTCATCAGACTGCGAATTACTTCAATTTCACGCTGCCTTTTATACAAATGCGTGTGGGTAGCACTTTTTAAGTTTTACAAAATATGTGCTTTCTGTGATTTACAAATGTGCTAAATAAATATGTGCTTTCTAAGCTTTTAGTTTTTCATATCGATACAAATAATTAATACATTTCAATTCATTTCAAGATAATTCAAAATAAACTATACCTTTCAAGATAAATTAAGATAAATTATACATTTCAAGATAAATTAAGATAAATTATACATTTCAAGATAATTTATAGATTTCATGATAAATAATTACATGTCATTTATATATGTGTATAGGATGGCCGTTACAGTCTCCCCCTCTGCCTCAGAGATCGCCTCGATGATGTGGCAGGAACAGGTGAGGTCATCCTTCTTGTTGTCTTCTTCGTAACTTTGGGCTGGGAGGTTTCAATGGCTACCTTCCCTGGTCTTCCCCTCTTTTTGATAGCGAGTACTGGCTTAGGTAGTTCATCAGAACCACCCGAATAGGTTGTTAGCATGGATGAGTGATTGGTTCCCAATGGAACGGTTGGATCGCCTTCACTGGCAATCGTAAAACTGGTTGATCCCTTCTTTGCAAGAATTATGTAGGGACCATCTCGTTTCGGAGCGAATTTGGAAGTAAAACCTTTAGCGGTTCGACTAATAGGATGCGTTTGAACAAGAACTCTGTCGCCAACTTCTAGTTTATCCTGGGGCCTTCTTCTCTTGTCAGCGTAAAATTTGTTCTTGTCTTGTTGTTTTTCGGATGCGTGTTTAGCTTCTTTGAGAGTATCTGCCAGTCTTAGCAGATGTGGAGTTATTTGTGGGACGAAGTTTTCAGACTGAATAATGGCTTTCAGATCATGATCAACCTCATTTGGGGTACGGAGTAGCTGTATTCATTGCGAAACGTAAAGCTGGAAGTTTGAGATTCCATGATGGGTGATCGTTTCCCACCAAAATGGATAACTGCGTCTTCAAGTCTCGATTCTTCCTCTCTACAGGATTGGCTTCGGGATGGTATACAGGAGTAAACGACTGTTTAATTCCCAAACAGAAAGTGAGCTTCTGCATGAGTGCTGATATAAATTGTGTCCCGTTGTCACTGTGAAGTCTTCTTGGAACACCATATCGCAGGAATACCTCATTTAGAAGTGTATGGGCACAATTTTCTGCAGTGCCTTCCTTCAACGGAAATAGTTCCACCCAGCGACTACACAGGTCTTCCATAATTAAAATCCACTGATGTCCCTCCGTGGTTATTGGTAGTGGTCCGAATAGGTCAACTGCGATTATCTCGAACCTCTGGCTGCTTGGAGTGGTTTGCATCAGTCCGGCTGGTTTGAGATTTGAGGCTTTGTACCGTTGGCACTCGAGGCAGACTTTTACATGGTTGGCAACATCTGACCTCATTCCGGGCCAATAGCAACGGCTAGAGATGCGAGCTAATGTTTTCTCAACACCATAATGTCCAGCTGTACAGTCATCATGGTATTTCTTCAGCATGAGTGCCTTCATTGTTTTGGGGACAACCAACTGACCATTTTCGGAGTCCTCATCTGCACAATAGCGATATAGAATTCCGTCAACTAGAATATATCCTCGGCCAGTCCAGCGAAGTATGTTATCGTTGTTATTCTCAAATGAATCGATGATTTCTTTTATATCTGGGTCAGCTAATTGTTGTTCTCTAAGCTCCTTAGATCCTCGTCGTGGCATATCTACTTCTACTGAACAAATGACACAATTTTCTTGGTTATGTTCTCTATCCGGACAGGGTGGTCGAGAAAGCGTGTTAGCAACAGCATTATTTTTCCCAGGATTATACCCTATCTCGATGTTATAAGGATGCAGTTGGAGTGCCCATCTAGCAAGTCTTCCGGTAGGAGTTTTTAAGGTCATTAACCATTTTAAGGGCTGATGGTCGGTTAATATTTTCACTTCAGAACCTTCGATGTACCCTCGGAATTTTTGCACTGCCCATACTACAGCGAGCGCTTCTCTTTCGGTTGTCGAATAATTGCATTCAGCTGGTAATAGTAAGCGGCTTGCGTATTCAACAGGGTGTTCCATTTCATTCTCCCCCTGGAGCAAAACAGCACCGATAGCATAGTTACTTGCGTCGGTTTTCAAAATGAATGGAATACCTTCTTTTACCTGTTGTAGGATTGGAGCGGTTGTCAAGAGCTTCTTTAGCTTATCGAAAGAGTTCTGCTCTTCATTTTCCCATTTCCATGTAGCTTTCTTCTTTGTTAGATTCGACAGAGGCTTTGAAACATTTGCAAAATTTGGTATGAACCTTCTATACCAGGAACAAGTTTGCAAAAACGACAGTACTTGCTTTTGATTTTTCGGCCTCGAACGATTTAGGATAGCATCTGTTTTCTCAGGATCAACTTTAAATCCATTTGGCGTTAGTATATGACCCAAGTATTTAACCTCTGAGCAGCAAAATTTACATTTTTCGCGATTAAGGCGAAATCCAAAATGCTTTAAGCGTTGAAAATCTTTTCTCAGATCTTCTAAGTGGATATCAAAACTTTCGGAGCAGATAATGATATCATCAAGGTAGGCAAGTATCAAGATTTTTGGTAATCCGTTTCGAAACTTGTCGATTAGTCGTTGAAAAGTGGCTGGTGCGTTTCGCAGTCCAAATGGCATTCGATTGAAAATGTAGGTACCAAAAGGCGTTATAAAAGCTGTTTTGATCTGATCCTCTTTTGCTACCTTTATCTGCCAGTATCCAGAACGTAGATCTAATGTGGACATATACGGAGTGCTTTTGGCTGCGTGGAGAAGATCATCAATCCGTGGTAAGGGATACCGATCTGGAAGGGTTATGGCATTCAGCTTTCGATAGTCAACACATACTCGTATGCTACCATCGCTCTTAGGGACCATAACGACGGGGAAAGCCCAAGGAGATTCCTTCTCTTCGATTATGCCTTTTCGCAACATGCCGTCGATTTCCGTCTTTAATTGATTTTTCCTTGCAGGTGAAATTCTGTAAGGGACATTCGCAATAGGAGCATGTGAACCAGTATTGATGTTATGTTCAACGTATGGGATCGGAGTTGTTATTTCCCCAAATATACTTTCTTGCTCTTTGAGCAGCTCTTCTAGCTTTTGCCTTTCATTCGAGTTTATTGCATGTCCTTCTTCTGGGCGTAGGTTAATGTCAATGGAATTGAAACATCTACTCGTATTGGTGCGCTGAAAAGCTCATTTCCTTTCTCTGGTGTTCTCATTTCTCGTGGTACAGCATCGGAGAAGATAGCTTGGATTCCGTGTGGAGAGTACTCATTGACCCTTTTCCTTTTTGGTGTATTACCAATAGGACTTATCGGCTCACGATTTTCTACCCAAGTAAGATACGCCGAAACATTTTTCAATTTATCGTCTTTTTGAAGCGCTGTATGATATCTTGGCTTCTGCTTTGATTGTTGAGGTTTAAAATGGCTCTCAACTCGCGTCTCAATTGGTTTTAATGCGTTACTTTTCGGAAGCTTGAAATCAAAAATAGTTGCTGGATCATCAATGAAATGAAAAGCTCTTTGAGCAATATTCAGGACTATTCCACATTGTTCAAGGAAATCTATTCCAAGCAACGTGCGATTTCCTTTGGCTTTGGGTAAAGCAATAAATCGAATTTTCCGAAATCGTTTCCCAATGCTGATATCCGCAACAGTAGCATACACTATTTCTTGCCTAAGAATTCCATCGGCCAAAGTGATCTCTGCATTGACTTTTTGAAATTTGCAACCTTTCTCAACAAGCTGTTGGTACAACCGTGCTCCCGCAACACTAGTTCTAGCTGCCGTATCAATATATGCCTCACCCTTGAGACCGTTTATGTTAACATCAACCGTGGGAACATTTCTACCAATTACTGTTGAATCAAACAGGTTAAAATCTAACATAGATGGACTATTAGCATTCTTGTTACTACAGGTGGGACAATTAGTTCTGCAATATCCAGCAGCTCCACAACCATAACAGTTCAAAGTGGGTTTCTTAGCTGCATTCTGGTTGTTGCCAGCTTTCGTAAAACACTGGTCAGCTGTATGTCCATTCTTCCTGCAATATGTGCAACGCTTTTTCTTTGGACCCTCCACTAGTTTTTCTGGAGGTCTGCTTTCTTCATCTAATATCTCGGCCTCTCTAGCTTCCTTTAAAAGATCTTGGAAAGTCTTAACCGAGTTCCTAGGAACTTTTTCTCTAATTCTAAGGAGAATTTGGCCATAGATCATGTTAATCATAATTTCTTCAGAAATTTGATCAGTAAGTTGCGAAAATAAAGATCGTTTTTTGCAAATAAATTCATCGGTGGGCTCATTATATTTTTGCTTTTGCTCAAACAGTTCAGCATAGATTCTCCATGCAGGTTTTGGAGGAGCAAATGACGAACGTAGCAGTTTAATCGCGTCATCGAATGTTTGTGCCTCATTTTTCACACCTTGCCACCAGTTTGATGCAAAACCTTCTAACAGGAGAGGGAAACCAATAACTGCATTAGCATCAGATACGTTTTCGGAGCTCTTATAAACACTGATTGTTGCTATGAAATCTTCCAACTTGGAAGTATTTCGTTCACCATCAAAACGAGCGGTGCATCTGCTGAACGTACCATGGCTTTCTTTAACGCCAATAGCAGCTACCAAACGTGTGAGCTGATCTTCGGACAAACTTATTGGCGACGTCATCGTAGCTTGTTGGGTAGACGTTGATGAAGTGCTTGGTGAAACGTTTTCAACTATCGTGGACTCAAAATCTGATAATTCTGATGCGGACGACTCAAATACAGGCGATTCTGATTCAGAAGAAGAGATTTGCGAGTCGTTCTGGTTTTGTTTTACCCACAGACGTTTACTTCTTCTCATATGTTCAAATTTTCGGGACTCTAGTGTAATCCACTTTTCGGGGCTCTACTGTATTGTCTACCAAAATTCTGATGACAGACGTGTAACCAGTAGCCACAATGTTGGGCGCCAATTGAAGCGGGAGACGCTAACGGGGTGGTGAGTGTGTGTGGTGTGCACGTAGAGCTATCCAAATCAAAACTCCTCGAGGCGGCGAAAGGCGACGAAGAGATTCAGAGCCAGGCGACCAAATAATTCGTTCAGCCTGTCTACTGCTCTATGGAATTTAGAGAAAATCTTCCCAGTTATCAGCGAGCGATGATGACGAAAATTGTCAGAGCCAGGTGACCAAGAAATTGTTCAACCTGTCTACTGCTATGTAGAGAACAGTTCGATAAATAAATAAAAAAAGCGACTCCAACTATTCGTTGTGTGTTCAACTTGGCTTTATTCATCAGACTGCGAATTACTTCAATTTCACGCTGCCTTTTATACAAATGCGTGTGGGTAGCACTTTTTAAGTTTTACAAAATATGTGCTTTCTGTGATTTACAAATGTGCTAAATAAATATGTGCTTTCTAAGCTTTTAGTTTTTCATATCGATACAAATAAATTAAGATAAATTATACATTTCAAGATAAATTAAGATAAATTATACATTTCAAGATAATTTATAGATTTCATGATAAATAATTACATGTCATTTATATATGTGTATAGGATGGCCGTTACAGTTCTAAAAATCTATATTGAATAAAGTACTGAGCTCTAATCGCGTAAGCAAAAAACCGTCTCGACGATGGCTTTTAGCAGAGCCAGTTCTTCACATTGATTGCAAGATGCTGAGCAGCACAGCTTGAGTTGAGGTTTGTTCCTTCAGTATGCTTATGCGTTCAATTTCTCGGGAATTTATTTTTTCCCTGTAGGGTATATTCCTTGTACGAGGAGGCGTTTCCCTAGGAGCATTGACTACTTCTAATTCATTTATTTCCCATGGGTCTTCTTCAATCAAATCATCTAGTTCAACCAGTCTAGTTCCGCTAGCAACTGCAACGTTCCTAAATACACCATCTGCGTTTCCGATTGGAGCGTCTCCCCTTCTCATGAGACCGAACAATACGCCACTTGGGTTAAAATTTTGTTGAATGTTGATTAAAGCATCCACGACTTGTTCAATTGGTGAGAGTGGAAGTTGACTACATGGGCCTCCGCCAGTTCTAACTATTTCTTTATTATTTTGTAAGGGGGGGGGGGGGGGGGGGGGAAGACGGAAGAACACTTGCCTGACGGGAAGATAAAAATAAACACGCTTATTCTGGTATTTCCAGTACAAGACACTTTTTATTATAAAACTCTGCAAGTATACTCTGCTTCACATAATGTTTACATTTTACTGTCTTTGCCTTAGGTGATTTTTGTCAAAATAAGAGTGTGAACTTTAAATGAAGGCAAATGCTATCATCTGTTGACATTAAATAGTCGTTACATTTTGAATTTACATAAAACAATAAAATGATAATTCATAATATACCATACTACAGTATACTTTTAGGGGGCTAAACAACAATACAAGTATATTATAATTTAAGGCGGAGTGTTATGGTGGTTGGTTGTTACAATTTCCAGTATTATACACGAATATTTATGAATAATTACGTTATCGATGAGTATTTTATTCTTTGATTTATTGAACAACTTTTATTTCACGTGCTTCTTCTCGAAGACCAAAAATTAAAGATGGATGATTATATGTATTACAATACAACATGTCAAAAAAAAAAGGAATGAACATCCTGAAGTTGGTTGTCTTTCAATATAAGTTGAAACTAACAATTCTACATTTAGGTGGCGCTATAAAGGTATTTAAGTTACATCGAGATGGCGCCATAAAATAATTTACATCAGCTATCTTTTTTTTTTAACTTCAGTTTGTAGTCTAACCAAACCTTAATTATATTCTAATTTTTTTAGGTGTAGTAATCTTAAATAAAAGGCCGATTTCCTTTAATTTTCACTATATTTTATTATATTTCTGCAGCCATGATTAACAATGGCTGACCAAAACGTTTTTCTTACTTAATGATTAATTTTCTAGATCTACTTCTTCCTATATCTTGACCACACCGAACATGAAGTTGGTTGCGGTTGCAAAATACTGAGAGGCCACTACAACGGCTCCACTACATAAGCGAATATACATTTTGTACTTACTTTGTGCCATTCTTTTTCCCTTCTTATTGGTGGACCAAGGGTATTTATCTCAACGGCGAAGTTATCCCAATAATCTCCGTCGGATTTTTTCGAAACTCCAAATTGTACCAACTGTTTGGCTGTGTCTGGGTTTTGTTCCATGAGCTTAACAAGCTTCTGGATTTATACTTATACTTTTTTATACCAACATCCAAGTAATATCTGGATTTAAAAAACACTTCACAATTATCAGCTTCCTTCTCCGATAAATATTTTTGGGATTCGCGTGGCTCAGCACCACGACCGATCCGATTGGGAGTTTGACAGCGAAAGAGAGAGTGGTCGCTCAGTCGGAAGCTTTACAATTACCAACGACAAATGTCATTACGTTTGCCGTAATGGCCGATCTGAGATCGTAAATGCTTAGGTCAAGAGCACAATGTGCATTTCCGTTGACAGGAAACGAAGGGGCAGTTACAATTTAAAATTATGAATTTTCGAAATTCATGAGAGTTTCGATTTATATTTTGATGAGATACGACACAGAGTATTTGTATAAACAAACACAACATAATGGTGGGCCTCGGATGCCCGTCCACATCCCAAGACCTCAAGCACAGAACGCAAGAAAAGAGGGACTATGGGCAGGGAAAGAAGGGACTTGAGAGCAGACCTTGTTGCGATAAAATTAAGCCATGTGGCCGAATCTTTTGCACCGGTAGCACAGTTTAGTGTCTGAGTTTCTTATAGAATCCCATGTGATTCGGTCTCTTACGAGAGATTTAAAATGTTTCAGTTTCATGAAGCTTTCCCTATCCTCCGTAACACGGACAAATAAGTCGAGTGGTATTTCATTTAGTTTAGACCATTTGGATTTAAAATTTTTGACAGTGACCTACAACGAGGGTTCCAAAGTTAAAATTTATTTTTGTGCTTCTGCGGGCGAAAAGTCGCTAGAAATACCCTAAAGAATGGTGTTGTATTTCTTTAGCTGTTTAAGACTGAAAGAGAAGGTATCTATGCCGTCCTCTTTAATTTTTTTTTTTATGAAGAGACTGTAATTCAACTTCCTTAACAATAATCTTCAATTTGCCAAAACCATTAGTTAGAAATTTTAATAAAATGCTAAAGATGGCCGTTATTATTTTCGATTCTTTTTTTGTTGAATTAAATTAAACTACTTAGGGATATTCTTCGGACCGAAACATTGTTGCCCTTGAAATTCTTCGAACTTTCCCTAACGAATTAAATGGTGGGCAAACCGAAAACTAAATCAAAATATAAATTAACAAACAAAAATTGCAGCCACCACTGCACCGATGGTTAAAAGGTCGAATGTGACACAATGCCACAGACCATACAACATAGAATGTGTGCAACAGGTAGCACTTTAGATGCTTCCAATGGCTAGTCAGCAAAGGGGGTTGGGTTCAGTGGGTACGCAGATCGCTAGTTACTAGTGTAAAATGAAAAACTCTCCGGTTAACAATTATTAGCTTTATTTCGACACTTCAACTTCCAAAATACAACTGAACTGCCTCAACTCCGGCTGCTATATATAAGACTACTTCTGCAATCATAATAATCGTGGCGGACGTCTAGCGTCCGATAGATGTCGCTACTGTGTCTCATTGTTTACACCGATAGATGTCGCTACTGTGCCTCATTGTTTACAGTCGGCCATCCTCATTTTGAAACGGCCTCGTTTCCTCATTATCGATGCTATCTAGATCCGGATCAATGACACACCAGTGTTTGAGTTTGTCGGAGGCAAAAACGGACTGATAAAAACGATGCTTTCTTTGTATCCCAGGTATGTCCTCAATAACATATCTGTCGTTCGGTAGAACAGCAGAAATTATATACGGACCTCGGTACTTTGGTTATAATTTCCGTGACTCTCCAGTTGAAGGTGGCTCTGACTCAACAACAACCAAATCGTCCTTCAGGTATTTCGTGGGCTTCTTAAAACGACTGTCGTAGCGTTGCTTCCATTTTAACTTGTGTTCCTCAATTTTTCTGGACGCGATGACCCTATTGACCGACACTGGAGGGTCCATGCTTTGATTATTATCCGTCAATGCTAGAACCAGTTTGTTGTACAAAATGTCCTTGGGTCTGAAATCAAATAAAAGCTCATTTGGGCTCTTGCCCGTTGTATTGTTTGGCGAACTGTTAATTGTCCATTGTATGTTACGTAACGTCTTGTCCCAGTCCCTGCCTGTGTCTTTAATAGTCATTGTAGTAATGGCACTAAGTAAGGTTCTATTCGTACGTTCTACCTGACCATTTGCCCTAGGACTTCGCACTGCTGTTTTGATGCTGTTTTCTTCACAATACCTACTGAATGCATGAACAGTATAAGCTGTACCCCTATCTGTTATTAGCCTCGTCGGTACCCCAAATATGAGTGTTATTTCATTTAAAAACTTGATAACATGCGAAGTCTTTGTATCACGAACGGCTTTGAGAATAACATATTTGGTGAATGCGTCAGTCAACATGATCAAATACTGATTTCCTAATGAGCTTTTAGTAAATGGACCCAAATGATCGATATGGACCGTATGGAATGGAATAGGATGTGTTTCTGAAAAATGGTATTCTCGCTCTTGTTTCCCACCTGGCCGTTTGTTGTAGCAACATTCTACACATGATCTTATATATTTTTGTATGTATTGTCGCATCCTTTGAAACCAGAATGTTGAAGATACTAACTGAAGAGTCCTTTCGGACCCGAAATGTCCACGATCGTTGTGATACATCCTTAAGATCTGCCAACGTACCCCAGCTGGAACAACCCACAATTTCTTTCCGTCGACATTCCTGAATAATTTATTGTCCTTAATAACATAGTCTATGTGGAGTTGTTTTGTGATGTTATCTTTTGTTTTGCTCTGCATTCTTTGAATTATTTCAAGCAGTTTAGGATCCTGAATTTGTAACGATGCTAGCCAATCTAAGTTGTTTATTTCGACTTTGAAAATATTACTCTCCTGTAAACCCGGCTCAATAGGCTTTTCGACTGGTTGTCGACTTAATTCATCCACGTGCTGCATGTGTTTGCCAGGTCTGTGAATAATTATAGTGTAATCAAACTCAGACAATCTCAACCACCATCTTGAAATTCGTCGATTTAATGCCGTTTTTGCCTTAAGGCTTTCCATTGCTTGGCAATCCGTAATTATCGTGAAATTTTTGCCCAAAATATACATTCTGAAACGTTCTAAACTTTCAACAACTGCTAGTACTTCAAGCTCATGGCTAGAATAACAAGATTCAGTAGCAGAAGTATGACGGCTGAAATACTGTACTGGTTTTAAAGTTTGACCTACTTCCTGCATAAGAATTCCGGCCTAGCTGACTTATCGTATATATAGTAAGGACGGGTTCTCCACATAGCAATGTTTTTAATTTTTGAAATGATTGCTCTTGCTCCGTTTTCCATTCAAACTGTGCTTCCTTTCGCAAAAGCGATGTCAAGGATTCTGCCAGTGTCGAATAATTTTGGATAAATCTACGAAAATATCCACTTAGACCCAAAAATCGCCTTACATCATGAATGGTTTTTGGCGTGCTATATTCTGATATAGCCACTGTTTTGGAACCAGGCTTAATTCCGTCCTTTGTTATAATGTGTCCCAGTATCTCAACTTCAGTGTATAAGAATTTACACTTTTGCATTTTAAATGTCAGACCCGATTCCGCAATAACACAAAGAAGGCGCCGTAACTTTGCTTCCCCCTGCTCAAATGTACAACATGGTATTACTAAGTCGTCTAGGTATACTAACAATGTTTCTTCACCAATTTTTCGTACAATGCTGTTCATTGTGCTTTGAAATACAGCTGGAGCATTTTTCAAACCAAAACTCATCCGTTTGAATTCATACTGCCCATTATCTGTACTAAATGCAGTGTAATTTCGGGAACTCACCTCAATGGGTATTTGGTAATATCCAGATATTAAGTCCAAACATATGAAATACTTGAAGCTAGAAAGTTTTGTAAGCTGTTCTTCAATATTGGGCATGGGAAAAGATTGATTTTGGGTTATTGAATTCAACTGTCTATAATCTATGCACAATCTGTCCTCGTTATTTTTTTTCTTTACGAGCAGTAATGGCGAAGAGTACTCCGAGACACTTTCCTGTATCACATAATTTTTTAATAACTCGTCAATAATTGTTTGCACCCTGTCACGTTCAGTAAAGGCTAAACGATAAGGTCTCTTATGTATAACTTCATTGGATGTTAGTTTTATTGAGAATTCTGATATATTACTAAGTCCCATTTCCGACATGTTCTTGGCAAAGCAACTACGAAATTCGTTGAGACATTTCAAAAGACTGACAACGGACTCCTTTGGCATGTCTTTGTTGTAGTGGATATCGGTTAATGAAATTGGGTCCGAGTTTCTTTTAATAATATTGGATTGAACAGAAAAAGCTCTCTCAAACTTCAGTAGTTTATGTTCCTCAATAACTTTTATGTGTTCCAGGTCTAAGAAATCCCTGCCGATTAGTATTTCAGTTTTAAGCAATGAGTCATCAACAATTTGCAAATAAATGTGGGCAGATATATCATCGATTATTACTTCCACAAATACTTTTTCCAGTGACTTAAAACATCCGCCTCCAAACCCCAATAGCTGTTGTGGACTAGAAATCGGTTCAATATTTGAGGAAACAAAACTGGTTCTCTGAATAATGCTACAGTCGCTGCCAAAATCGATAAATGCTAGACGTTTGCTTCCATTAACACTTATAATTTTGTGGTATTCATCTGTCGTGGTTACCAGATTCACACGACGTTCTATCACATTCGAAACTTTATTATCCTTTGCCATGTTGGTTAGTGCACATTGTGCTTCTGTATGTCCACTCCTATTGCAAGAGTTGCACCTCGATCGGCGAGGTGGTTTAGGACAATAAATGGAGATATGACCACGCTCGGAACAATTGAAGCAGATTCTATTCTCAGGTGGTTTTATAAAAGAAGTGTTAGTATTTCGCCCAAAATTTCTTTGCTGTTCCGAGTAGTTGTAACTAAAGTTTCCGTGATTGTTATCAAACCGTCGTCCGTCAAATTGAAATTTATTCATATTTTCGAAAATTTTTAACTTATATAGCAACTCATTCGTTGTACTGAACGAAGTCCCTGATAAAAGATTTGAAATCGAACCATTTCGTAGTCCGGATATTATATATTTACAAACAGCTGGGTCGGATAGTTTAGCTTTAGAGCCCAACGCACACATTGAAAAGAAATAGGTTTCTAAATCTTCGTTATTTTGTCGGAACCGTTGAGAGAGTTGTGCATGAATATCGGCTTCATTTACTAGGCAAGGAAAACTTTCTAGCAATTCTTTGGAAAATAATGCAAATGAACTAAATATTTCTCTTTGGCCGTCAAACCAAATACGAGCAGCGCCTTTCAATTTATGTAGTTGCCATTGTGAATAAAGTCAGTTTATCGTCCCAACCATAAACATTTTTCAGGGAATTGACTCTTTCAATAAATTGGGATGCAGCGAGTCCAGTTAATTGTTCGGCTGGGTCAAAGCTGGGTAATATATCCATAACATCACGAGGGTTGCTAAATGCATGCATTTTTTCGGTCATACTTGGTTGATCTTGGCTCTTAGTCTGGGAAAGCTCTTCGCATCTCTGCTCCAGTTCGGATATTTTATTTCTTAGGAGACTTATCTGAGATTCCAAGAGTTCTACGTAATTAGAGTTGTCAGTTTTTGGATTAATCGATTGATGGTCTGTAGATACTGTGGGTTCGCTGTCTGAAATCGAATTTATTCGCGTATTCGGCCTTTTAATATGCGACAGTAATATCTCCCTAAGTTCTTGCAAATTTCCCTGTGCTTTAAGGTTTCTAACTTTCAAATGCTGTTTTAATGTCTTAATCGTCATATTCCTTACATTTTGTTCTGTTTAATATGTAACCAGTAACCGTACAGATCGCCAAACAAGTAGAACATAAATAAATAATGATAAACAAAGTAGATACAAATGCATAATCACATTATCAGCATTGCCAAAGTATCTGCATACCCAAACAATTACCTATAGGCAAAATCATAATCATAACAATCGACGACGAAGAATAAACAAGAAAAAAAATTAAAATGACAATTTATAACTAATGGCAATACTGACATACTTTAAGATGTGACAATCAAAAATTAGTAGTTTCTAGTTTACACTCCTCACCCGTTAAGACAAGTTTTATATCTTTGTCTCCGTTTTCCGTCAACGTTTCATCAACAAACTTTCTTTTGCGTGTGTTTGGTTTTACCTTTAAGGAAGTCATCTACATACGCAGTAAAAGAAACAAGGAAAAAAAAAAAAATAATAATAATACGTGATTAGACTGATAATATCGTTCCCTTTTTATTCATAGGTAATATCTATCTTTTTCTCAACTCTCCAACCAACTACAAATATACGATACACTCTTCTCAAAATATTCAATCAGTTTCATTTCCATTCGTTTTGTTTTCTTTTAATTCGTTTTTTTTTTTTTCATTTCCTTTTTATTCGCAAATCGCAATATATCTATCCTTTTCTCATTTCTCCAATCAAAACAAAATACACAATACACTCTTCCCCAAATACTCGATCAGTTTTCTTCGCAATCGTTTTTTTTTTTTTTTTTCAAGGGCAAAGGCTGCTACGACTTTAATAAATACATATTTCCCTCGTTCGTTTTTTTTTTCTGGCTAGACTCACGTCGCAACACGAATGCCTTACTATAATAATATAGATGCAATGTACAAATTGTCACAATTCTTTTCACTATTATCAATTTTAAATCATAATTCTACGAATCTCATTTTAAACAAATGGCACTTATACAACACAATATGGACGAACATTACAAATCCCATGAAGCACCTACCGTAAAACTGCAGGAGTACGGCTACTTAACAATTCGCTGCTGTTTATTTTTGTAAACACGAATTTTTTTATGTAGGCAGGGAATATTCCACTTCTGAACTGTAAAATGAAAAACTCTCCGGTTAACAATTATTAGCTTTATTTCGACACTTCAACTTCCAAAATACAACTGAACTGCCTCAACTCCGGCTGCTATATATAAGACTACTTCTGCAATCATAATAATCGTGGCGGACGTCTAGCGTCCGATAGATGTCGCTACTGTGTCTCATTGTTTACACCGATAGATGTCCCTACTGTGTCTCATTGTTTACACTAGCAAAGTAAGGGCGCCACAGAATTTTTAGTTGGAATTCTGAAACCAATTGATGGTCGAGCAAGAAAAGAATAAAATAACAAAAAAAAAAGCAACGCTGGATCTGGAAGTCAAAAAAAAATAAAACAACGGATTTCCGAAACGTTATAACGCTCCGTTGGAGACGGGTCTTTTATTTACTGGGGAAAAATTCCCGAATTAAGATGATGGTGACGATTAAAAAAAATCAAGATGGTGCTCAGACCGTTAAAGCTAGCCCACTATCGCTTCGTCCGAAAGATTGAAAAAAACTTTCTGTTATAACGGGTCGCGTGTCCCGCTTTTTCGGGAGTAATCAACCGAATTATGCACAGCACATAGATCAATATACTTATCTCTTATTAGATTTCCTGATAGATTCCCTGTTTCCTCTGTCCTGTGTTTTTTTCGTTGTGTGCCCCTTTCTGACACCTTTTTGCTTCTCCCTGTCCACTATCCTGTCTTCCTTATTTCCTCTGAACTACCATAGTATGGTAGTTCTAACAGATTGCGTTGAAGAGTGTCTATTTAGTTGGCCGTCCGTCTACACTCCCCTGTTGCTCCTTCGTTGCTCCAGCGGGGCGGGGTGATTTAAGAAAAAGGGAGCGTCGTCCCTCCACCCATCGAACACAATATTTTCGTCACATGTGTTGTCATGTGTCATAAAATTCAGTCAAAGAATGAAAACGGTTATGAGTGTTGACCACTTCCCTGGTCACTCTTTTTGACACCACAATTGGTGCGTGCTGTCGTCGTTTTCGGGCCATCACTGCCGAAAGCTTGTTCTTATCATTAGAAAGTAGGTTATCCAGAACATTTTCAGTGCCCAGCTGGGAGTTGATCTGGGCGGACAAGAGGTCTGACTTAATAACAAATTGGGTCAGTGTGAGTGTATTCTACTACAAGTTGCGCTCTCCTAGTACGAAATTGAAGCCTCCGCTTTAAATTTGCGGAATCTCACCACTACGAATATTGTATGGAAAATACAGTTATTGTGAATTCCTTAAATTTAGAGTCGAAACTATAAGAATGGTGATTGGTAAGGTGCAGTGTGTATTTCTTATACGGGGTCATTTAGCATTTCAATACTTGGTGTTAGCGAAAAACTATGCAGTCTTTTAAGAAAGTCATGTTATTTTTTACTTCTGGCTTTATCAGACTGGTTGGTGGCTCGAGGAATTGAATTAGAGAGAAATGATTTCAAACGTGTTCTTTAATTTCTTACGTTAATTATCAGGTGGTATTCTGATTTTGTTTCCTCAATTGTGCTTGTGTACTTTTGAATGGTTTGGAGTTTAAGTCTACTAGTTTACAATGAACTCAGTTTTAGTTTTAAAGAAATAACAGTTCTTCAGATTCAATGTCAAGTTGGCTTGCTCCAGTAACTTTAAGAATTTCTCCAGTTTTATTTATCTGAAATTAAAACGTGTGCTACTTTGGTAGTCTTGGTGTTCGCTGTTGATCCTTATCTGCCTGTACATTTGTTCAGTGTCTGCGGTGAAGACGTACTTGTGAGCTCTCCATCGCATTACAATTGTTGTAATGTCGGCTTGCAGCCTGGGGCCTACCATCATTAATTGATTAAGGCTCACTCCAGTTGATGATTTTGCTCATCCATCAAACACTAAACATAATTTGGTTGTACTACTGTCAGCTTTAAACACTGCATAACGGGGTAAGCAGTTACACTTGTTGTTAAACTTATCCATATTAGAGATTTCCACCATGTGTCCTAGTTGGAGGAACTCATTCATCACTTTTATGTTATCAGCCTTTAATTCCTTGTTGGTGTTGGCTCCCAGTTTCTCTTCATGATCCGCCTGCCATATTTATCACGAAAATGAGATTCCTGATAAATTCTTCGCATTCTTGATAACTTGTCTTCTGGTGGCCTTGTATAGAAACTTCTTCAATGTCCCAAACCTTTCAAGTTGTTTATCTAATGATGTTTGAACGGTATGACCATTAATTGTGATTTTGTCATTTCGTTGAGCTAATGCCCGACCGGAAATAAGCCACCCTAGTTGGGAATTCTGTGCTATAAGAGAATTTCCATTTCCTCTTTTCAAACCATTAAGAATTACGTCTCCAAAAAGGTCTGTTCCTATGATTAGGATTAGATTCCTCCAGGAATGTTGAACGTTGGATCTGATAGTTTTATGGATCCAAACTGGTGGTCCATCATATTATCTGCTTCTTTATTGTTACAGTTGTTGTTAGTTTTGGTTAACTAAATCGGATGAGAATCTCGGTAGGATTGTTAGCTCTACCTTATTTCGCGCTGTTCCTGCGTCAGTAGCTCCCAGACCGCTTACTTCAACGTGAACCTTCTGCTTCCTAAGTCGCAAGGTTTGGGCAACAGCTTCTATTATTAGGGTGGCTTGTGACCCTTGATCAATAAGTGGTCGAAGTTCATTGCATTGACCATGTTCAGAAGCACCGCGTGCCCTTACAATTGCTTACCAAGCAGGAAGTTTTGGCGCTGATGACCATAATTGGATTGAATGTGTACGTCAGCCCGGGTTTGTTCCGATTGTAGGTAGTTATATTTCTTTCATGTGGCGAGTTGAATTCAATAATAATGGGTGGATTATCTGGCCGTGGGTGTTTGGGACGAAAGATTTCTTTTACTACAGGAACATTACAGTTGATATTATGGCATAGATGGTTGAAGTATTCATTTAGGTTTTCCTTTGGTAGTATTGGTACTCCAAATAGAACAGCATCAGCGGCAATCTCCTTTCGCTCCATTAGATCGAGTCGTTGTTGCAGAGCGGTAACTTCCAAGTCAACATTAAGTCAACATTTTTAAGTTTTTGCTTAAATGCAGCTGAACTTGATGCTGCTGCATTTGATGCCAAAACCTCGATTAAGTAAAGAGTAGTTGACTTTCGTCCGTCCGAACATAATGGAACTTTGCACGCGCAAGTTTACAGGAGATATTTAGTTCTCTTTGCGACACAAAATAGAGTCTTGCGACAACAAATCAATCTAAAAAAAACCTGTGTGCACTTTAAACAATTAATATACCCTTACCTCCGAAAATATCTCTATCGATTGACACAACACACAAGACTGATTTCAACACAGCATCGTCGCTGGCGTGTGCAAAGTATACACATTTTTCAACTCCAGAGGAAAGGGAAATTTGGAAAATTTTTGCACTTCTAAAATGTTTTTGTTTATGGCTTATCAGGGAATCGACTGGGCGAATCGCGAAGGCGAAATGTACTTACACACATACTCTTTATTTGAATAAATTACATATTATCCGGACGTCAACAACAAAATATATTGTTTGCCTGTATTCAAAGGTGTCATGAGCTGCACCGCCATATTGAGGACAAACAGCTATTATTCGATATTTGTGGTTAGCAATCTGTAACAAAATATTATTTACATGATGTATTGTTTTTTTTTATCAAATGAAACTTTACTTACGGTCATAATATTAATGCTGTGATTGCCTTTTGTGTTAAAAAACATTTCTTCGTTCGAAATGGGTTGAATCAAGCTTACATATGTGTTCCATCAACACAGCCAATGACTAAAGCAATAAACATAGTTTTACAGAAACTATAAAACAATTGAAAAGCTGTCACTTATAACCCGTGAGTAACGTGTGTGACATGAATAAAACAATTATTTAAAACCTTTTTGTTTACACTTTATTTAAATATCTTCAATATTAATAGAACACTTCTTTTTACATTTATTTTTAAATGACTTTTTACAACTTAAAACTTTTATAATAATTATCATCTATCGATGGTCAAACTTGAACTGACTGAAACCAATAGTCTTGGCTCATATTTATACTTGGTTTCAAATAGCAAAACAAAGCAAAGAATATATATGTAACACAACACACAACAGCTAGACAACAGAAATTAGACCCCTCGCTTATACTGTTATACAGCTGCAGGCAGTGCATGCATATTATAACATGTTCACTGCTTCTTTCTATTAGTTCCGTTGTTGGAACATGACTTTTTGATAGGCAGCTGCAAGCTGGCTTGGATATGGTAAACACATTTACCACATTTGTTTAGTCCTGTTATACAGCCGCACTTGCTGATTTGCAGGTGCAGGCCGTGTGCAAAATTGGTAAATATGTTTACTTGCCGTCACGTGGCTTGCTCATGTTTCATAGATTCATGTTGTATGGATCTTGGGAACATGTAACTCGTGGTGCCTCCACTGGGTTATCCAACAAAAAAACAATTTTCACACTTCACAACTATGTTATACGAAAAGCAAGTTTATTAATTATATTTAGTTCAATTCAAATTTTACAAAGTTTAAATTTAGGTTGGGGAGGATCTCAGCCAACCCAGCACACCAGCAAGCCACGATGATTTTAAAATCGTTTTTTTCTACTGACGTATGTCAACTCGGTTTTTTCTTTTGACTCACTGAACTGAATTGATTTCGGGGCGCGTTTGAAGGACTGCGTTCAGTCTGCTTTTTTAGGAAGTGCTCGGAAAGACTGCGTTCAGTGCGTACGATGCAATTGCACTTAGTAATAAAATAATAATAATAATAACGCAAGGTATCCACTACACACTTACCGTCGGGTATTTTACATTTTTGGAAAAAGTAACTCTTAGTAACATTTTCTTCCAGTTCTGATGGCCATTTATCCATTGAGGACACAGAAAGTTTTCCATTATATTAAGAGTTTCGTGTAGTATTTTCGACAAAGTACTCTGTGCGAGAGGAGAAGCAAAATCGTTGCCAACCATCCACCTCCAGCCATTACCTCAAGCGTTGAACAGAGCCTTAAAATAGGAAGGTACGAAGACAAATGTTGTCCAGCACATACCTAAAAGCACTTTTATTCAACCGAAAACGTAAAAGATAACTAAAAAAAAAAAAACTTAAGAACAAATAAACTTACAATTCAATACACATCAATGAAAAGCAAAATAAACAAAAACGTAAACGAAATGGCTTTCGTTTTTTTGTGGCTTTCGTGCAAACGAAAATTCTTTCGTTTTTGTAGTTACATGAACTACAGTTCGAAGTTCGATAATAAACATTTAAACTATGAAATCCTTTTCGGTTATAATATAGATGCTTAGTTGTTGGTGGGGCAATAATTCGAACATGTGTTCCGTCGATGCACCCGATTTCATTCCTTAAATATTATTTACAGCAACTGTTATACTTAAATTCTATCTTATTTTTACTTACATTAGTGATCCATATTTACCAGTGACAGTTTTGTGTGTTTCACATCTGCAAGACAGAAAAAAAAAAACTTTTAATAAACATTTCTATAATTTAAACGGAAAAAATAAGTCAAATTATAATAATCAGACAATATCCTTGTGAGTTTTTGTGTCAAACCCAGTTTTGTTGCCATATATATATATTTTGCCACATATTTTGCCATTTTCTTTGGTCGCAATCATGAGCGCATTAAAAGAACTTAAGCTATTAAAAAATGCATTATCAATCATTCAAATGGATTGTAACAGCTTTTGTTCAGCGCCTGGAAATAAGAAAACGAAAAATATAATCAATGGCCGATTGACAATCTTAGAAGATTTGTTCAGGTGTAGTGGAGGTAGTTTGTTGGTTTAAAATGTTGAGTGGGAAGGGATATGGTTCGGGTTGGGGGGAAGGGAAAGGATGAAAGGAATATTTGGAAGCTCTGGTGCAGGTGCATGCCTTGCTGGTCTCAGCTATAGCTCGTCGGAGGGTGGATTCTCGCACCCGAGAACCAATTTAAGTCGCCGCTACACAAAAAAAATTTCATGCATTAGGTATAGAAATAGAGAAGGAAGTGCTTTTGTAATGAACTTGGTAGACGCGGGAAATCGGGGAAAGAAGATAAGCAGAACAACGTTCCGAGGGGATATTCTAAGTAAGTCTAACATTACCACGTGAGGAACTGCTGGTTGTCCTCTTAGCGGGTCGATACCCACCCTACCTTGTGCCAGATACCGCTGGAATTTATACCGGCACCCTAAGGAAAGCCCTACGCTTTTATTGTCCGGACCACGACACCAATCCTTCGAAATGAGACACTGATAGATTCTTTTAGGCAAACATTACTTCATTTATTAGTATTTTTATTTATTATTTGAGAATCCCAATTATATGCTAAAGACATGCCCCAAAGCGGGAAGAATACAAATAATCTTCAATTCAAGGTTATTTCTCTTAATCCACTTAGGGAATAATGTATATAAAACAAAATGTATTGTTAATTTGTAAATTAGTATTAAGTATTTAAATTTAAATGAAAAAAAAAAAAAAAAAGAAACTTTACGAAAGGGTAAGTACGCGGTCTGGTCCAGTTCTCTTCTTTTTTTTATGGAATAGACTTCAAAATTTCGGGTCTTAATTCAGAAACATAAAATGGAACTGCATGTGTATGCGATAAAAGAATAAAAAAAAAATACGAGAGAAAACTTACCCCGGAGATTCCGCTTCGTCAGGCCTGTCGATGAGGAGTCCAATGGGTAATACCTGCGGTAAATTAATTGGAAAAAGGGGAAGGGGAAGGGGTCATACACCCCATGCATTCGCTTACCGACGCGCACGTACACACACACAGTTTTATTAGCAACGAACGAATCGCTATCAATCGCTATTAAACTCTATATTTTACTTGACCAAACGATGTACATACTTTCACTTATTTATTGACAAAGGAGAATAATTTTGATTCGAGTGAAAATGACAATTTATATTTAAGTATGTTTTTTTTTTTCTTTATATTGGATATTCTTCACAAATTTCTTTAATTTTTCTTATGTAATTATATAAACTGCTTCATGAAAAGAGCACATGGCGACGAATGTGTTACATACAGACGTGACACACATAGAACACAAAACCGCATCAAGTGGACGTTGATGGTGACTACTCGTGGTACTTCTGCTGCCGGATCGATCAGGAAGAGGGGTATAGTGGCCCAACGCCGATTTTTCTTCGGGCAATCTTGGGTGACCCTTTTACTTCATGCGTTTCCTCTCGGTGGTGGGAGGGGTTAGGGTTGGCGAAAAACGGCCGAGGTCAATGATAAAATTGGCTATCGGCACTTAGTTGTAATGGTCTTGGACGTTAGCGGTCGGATTGGGGTTATCGCAATGTTTCTCACTACCCCTTCGTATGATGCGCTCCCTTTTGCCTAGCTAGATCTGTACATGAACTGACTATGGTGCATATTCATATACTGCATACTGGGTTAGCGGATCTCTCGCGAGCAAAGCAAAGTAGCATTGGCTTGCTAGCATCCCGCGCCCTGTCGTATGATTGACCCGCTGCCGAATCAGTGTGTCGCCAAGCACCCACAAGAGAGAGATTGAGTTGCGAGTTTATCGCGTGACAATGCAATTGCCCAAAAAAAAAAATTATGTGCAGGTTGTTTATCAAGGGAATTTGGTACATAGAAAAAAAAGGAGGAAAAAGGGGTATACCGAGTCTACGCAACGGGTGGAATTTATTATATATATGGCCATGCTAACGAACGCGTATAGCACTTGTCAGCTGTACTTGCAAAATTTTTTTGACAAAAAAAAAAAGAAGATGTTCGCCTGGATCTGACCGCTACACAGGCAAAGTAGAACAAGCAACGAAAAGTTAGTCACACTTGTGGACGATGAAGAGGCGATGAGGGTATTTGAAGGAATTGTGGAAGAAATTAGGGAAACTTACCTAGAGTTTAAGGCAGAGCTGTTGGACTGCCTAGACAAGGTAAGGGAAAGCGAGTCCAAGAGCACATCGGCTAACAATAGTGTTGTTCATCACGGTATACGCTTACCAGAAATGGCGTTGCCAACGTTTTCAGGGCAGTATGAAAAGTGGAGACAGTTCAGAAGTAAATTTGAATCTATGATTCATACCAATTCGAGTTTGGACAGAAATTCAGAAACTGCACTATCTGAAATCTGGTATATCTGGTGACGCCGAACGTCTACTGCAGCATTTGGACATCGATACCGGAAATTATGATAAGGCTTGATCCATTTTGTGCTTGTAATTGTAAGCGTTTTTTAGTAAATACGCATTTGAAAGTGTTTTTTGGTCAACCGGTGATGCAAAATGAAAACGCCGTAGGATTGAAAACCCTTTTCGATACGTCTACAGAGTGTCTTCATTCCCTAGAAAACCTTGGTCTGCCCGTAAAGAATTGGGATTTAAAAATTATTTACATTATTTTCCAAAAATTACCTCCAAATACTCAGCAAATGTGGGAAGAGAGCTTAAGAGCTAGGAAAGAGTTGCCGTCGTTCGACGAATTCAGCAATTTTCTCGAAACACGATTCCGTACATAAGAAGTAGTAGAACAGCAAAAGCCGAAGTCCAAACCTTCTGTTCAAAAGGGCCCTGCTACAAAAACAGCATTCCACGTTAGGCAAAACAAGCAGAGGGATCATTTCAATTGCAGCGTGTATAACAAAGGTCAACATCCGATTCGCACCTGTAATCGATGTTTGACTACAGGCAAATATTGTATCTCCAATGGTATTACATACAACACATTTTTGGGAATTCGACGTCATCAGGCTCATTTGTCGTGGTCGGTCACTCTTCGCATTGATCGCTTCTAACGTTTGATAGCGTGAAGTCAGAAACTCGTAGAAGTCAGTTAGCCCTTGGAGTTCCTTGCTTGATTTGAGTGATTGTTCATATAGTCTCTGTAACACTAGTGGATCCCAGTTGCTGATGTCGATCCCAAGGTTCGATATTGCGGCTAAATATTCCCTTGTTGTGTCTAACAGGCGTTTTACTGCTCCAGCGGTCTCGTTGATTATCGAACTCTGCTGACACAGGTCGTTTAATACCGATGTTACGATCAAACTTTTATTCTCGTATCCGGTCCACTAGCATCTCCCAGGCTGCTTGGTAATTATGATCCGTTGTAGCAAAGTGTTGCAAGAGCTTGCTAGGTTCTCCATGTCGATTAGCCTTTAAGTAATGAAGCTTCTGTGCCCCATTCATAGCCCGTTTGTGTATCAGTTCAGTAAAGAGATCCTTGAACTCAGTCCACTTAGTATATTGTCCATCAAAGGTTGGTAGGGTTATTCTTGGTAGCTTTACCTCTCCTGCTCCTTCATTGACGCTGCCCTTGAGCTGGTCCATTTCATTTTGTAGGTGGATGGAGACCCTTAGATATTCGTCCTCCGCGTTGAAGTATTCCTCCTCTTGATACTCGCTAGTGGGCTCTTGCGTCATGATCTCTTGATGACCTCGAGCAATGATGGTCCAATACCTGTCTAAGGCCTCTAATTATTTGATATAGAACGCCTTCGTTTGACGTTCTCCTGATGCCGCTTGTTTGGCAAAACGTTTCATCGCCTTGATTGATGCCCGTTGGTGCCTGATCAATTCTTATTTATTTATTTATTTATTTATTTAATCAATGGATAACAAAGATCTGCTGATTACATAATTACAATGTTCAAATTAATTGTTACATAATACAAGAATTATTTTTTTAAAACGATCTCTTTTTATGCAAATGTCAACTTCGTTGCAAACTGAGTTAAATAGTTTCAAAGAGCGAGTAATAGGTTCATTTACACCATAATTAGTTCTATGTAAGGGAACATAAAATATCTCAATACGGTTCCTCAAATTTCTTTCAGGAACATAAAACGACATAAGAGAAAGCAAATCAATAGAGTTTATTCGGCTGTCAAAAATATCTTTCACAAACAGAATGCTTTGAGAATTCCTACGGCATTCAAGCGTTTTCAAGTCAATAAGAGCGCATCTAGAAGGATAATCCGGCAGATCCCCTGACCAGTTAAATTTCCTTAAAGCAAAACGCGTAAATCTTTTTTGTATCCTTTCTATCCTTAAGATACTATTTTCATAGAAAGGAGACCAAACTACGCTACAGTATTCTAAAATAGGCAAAACCAAAGACATAAATAATGTCTTAAGTGTATACACATCCTTAAATACAGTTGAAGTTCGCTTTAAGAAGCCTAGCATGGAATTACCTTTTGCAACAACGAAATCAATGTGATCTCTAAAGTCGAGTTTTATGTTAAAAATTACTCCAAGGTCTTTGACTACTTCAACTCTCAGAAGTCTTTCATCATGAAATTCATAATCGAAATAAATCAAGGTAGGTGACCTTGAAGCACTAAATATTTTACATTTCATAAAATTCAATTCGAGGTGATTATACTCACACCAATTCAAAAAATGTTCAATATCTAGTTGCAGCAGGAAACAATCCAATTGAGATGATATATCTAGATAGATTTTCACATCATCCGCGTACATCAAACATAAACAATGTTTAAGTATGGCTGGTAGATCATTTATAAAAATAATGAAGAGGAGTGGACCCAAGTGACTGCCTTGTGGTAGCCCCGATAACACATTAATAGGGTTGGAGAAATATCCATCAATGTGAACTACTTGGCTTCTGAGAGATAGATAAGATCTCAACCATTTGATAAAGCTGGTGTTGAACCCTAATATCCTTAATTTTTGCAAAAGCAGACCATGGTGAACACGATCAAAGGCCTTTACAAAATCTGTATACAGAACATCTATTTGTCTTCCTTGTTCCATTTTATTAATACAGAAATTGGTAAAAATACTAAGGTTTGTACTGGTCGACCGACCCTTAATAAAACCATGTTGTTTGGAAGACAAAACATTTTTTATTGAAAAATAAAGTTGCTCGGTGACCATTTTTTCAAACAGTTTTGGTATAGCGGACAACTTGGAAATTGGTCTATAATTTGTAACTAAATGTTTGAGGCCACTTTTATAAATTGGATCAATAAAAGATATCTTCCATTCGTCAACAAAGTTACCAGACACTATCGATTTATTAAATAAGAGGGCCAATGCTGAGCAAAGCGATGAGGAGCAATTCTTTAATAATAGAGGTGGGACCGAATCATACCCAGCTTTTTTAGAAACATCCAAATCGTTTAAGGCCATCATCATTCTCAGAAAATTGGGTAAGAGAAAAATCAGTAATTTGAGAAAGATCAGAGTATAACCCATCAATATTTAAAATATTGTCATTATTGTATAAAGTTTGAAAAAAAGTTGCGAAAAGATTACACGAAGATTGTAAATCACTCGACTTATTATCCTCATACTCCATGCATTGCGGAAATAATGAGTTTTTTCGTTTAGAATTAACAAACACCCAAAAAGATTTGCTATTGTTTTTTATATTAGCTTCCGTAGAGCTAATATATTGCCTATATAAAAAACTACTTAGAAAGGAAAACTCTTTTCTTAATCTAAGGAAATTTACCCGGTCTTCTAAACTCTTAGTTAACTTGGAACGCTTAAATGCCTTATTTTTAGCATTCTCTAAATTCTTAAGTCTTTTGTTGAACCACGGTAATTTAAACGACTTTTTCTTAGTGAAAGTAGGTACGAAGAGTTCAATACCTTCAAACAAAACTTGCTTAAAGTGATCATACATAACTTCTATTGATTTGCCCTCTAGTAATTCTTTCCAATTTGTGTTATCAAAAAAATTATTCAGTGCAATGAAGTTAGCTTTTGCAAAGTTACAAGTTTTTCGATTCATAAGCGGAGTTGAAGCAAAATTGTAGTATTCAAAAGAAAAACACAAAGCCTTATGATGAATAGAATTTCTAACAAAAGGAAAATCCGCTACTTCCAAATAAAATTTGAAATCATTGCTAATATAAACTAAATCTAATATTCTATTTAGATCATTCTTTACATAATTAATCTGATATAAATCTAAAGAGGAGAATGAATCAACGACTAACGTTTCTATGTCTTTTTTAACATCAAAGGGAATCAACATTTTTTCATCCTCCATATAACACCAGGTGATATCACCAATGTTAAAATCACCAAGTATAAGAGGAAACTGGTTACTCGTTAAATCACTCACCAAAGAATTAATATTTGAAATATGATTTGAATATACTTCGATTGAACTTCTAGGACGAACATAACAAGCAATAAATAAGAAATCAATTGAAACAGAAGAATATTTGGGGCTTACGCAGACGCAAAGTTGCTCAAGTTCCTCTCAGTCATTCGCTAGGCTGCACTGCTTGCTATTAAAAGTTGATTTAACTGCAATCATAAC
Organism: Cheilosia urbana; assembly: GCA_946477585.1. Taxonomy (NCBI): domain Eukaryota; kingdom Metazoa; phylum Arthropoda; class Insecta; order Diptera; family Syrphidae; genus Cheilosia; species Cheilosia urbana. The sequence continues at coordinate 124,042,856 of OX297853.1, forward strand.
TCCTCCACCAAAATCCATTCCAGATAAAATTGATCTATCCTTGCGGTACACATTAAAGGAAGAGTCGAAAAGTTCGCATGATGAAATGTTTGAGTTTAGCCAAGTTTCAACTATAACTATGACATCGTACTCATGTTGAGAAGAAGATGAAAAAAATGCATTTGTTTTGGTCCGAAGACCGCCAACATTTTGAAAATAAACTCTCAAGTTCAATGGATTTGAGATATTCATTACATCTTGATCCCCTTTGTCTGTCTGTCCTCGTTTTTTGGAAAATTGATGAACCTTTTGATTTGTACACCAGCAGGCCAAATAGATGAATTGAGAGCAGCATCAAAAGTACCAGAAGGAATTCCTAATTTAAAGTTGACGTAACGAAGAGATGATTCATCAACATCTTTTTTTAATAAGCGAGAACAAACCAAAAAGTTCTCCGGAATATTTAGTTTTTCCGCAGCATAAGCAATAATATTTGCATTGGTTAGGGTCTTTTCCAAATGAGATAGGTGTAAGAAACGGAGACGAGGAACAGATGGCAAAACGCTCATTGCTGCTATATCTGTGCCAAACGTTATCTTTGAAGAGCGATGACCTCTTGGTTTTTTACTTTGCATACGCACCCACTCATTTGCATTGCTATTTTCCTTCTCCACGTCGGGTTCACGCTCGCAGTCATCAATAACATCAGCTTGCACTTGAAAAGAAATTGGCGGCTCTGGGAGAGGTGTAGTTTTTTTTTGTTGTTTCGGGTTCTTTGGTTATTGTTTGTGTGATTTGGGCTATTGTACTTGTTGTTTGTGTTTTTACGGAAGATGATCGGCTATTTGTTTTTCCTTTGTTACCATGTTTATTCGCTTTTTGTTGAATATTAGAAATATCTTTTCTGGAATCCTTATTTAAAACTTCATTGGGATTAATGCATAATTGAAATTTAATGTCAATAATATCCCTCCGAAGCTCAGATAACATTGAAAAGAAAGAGTCACCGGCAGCAATACAATTTTCACATCTCCACAGCAGGTGGGGGTCGGCAATTAATGCATTTAAAGAATTTTGGCATAATAAAGTGCATTTCTTGTGAAACTTTTTGCCACAAAAACCCGCACACACTATGGAATTATCGCGTAAAATTCTACTTTTACAATCGGGTTTTCCACATTCAGTAAGAATTTGCGACATTTTAGAAAGGTAAAGAAAATTAAAGACAAAATCAAATTGAAATTCTTTTAAAATGAAACTTATTCGGTACGACGTACGTCTAACAGCGACCGCAGCTACAGCGAAACTGTTTAACGTGAAATTATTACAATTATGCAAAATTTGGGTATACGGAATGTTTTTCGTTATTACAATATTATTATGAATTTGTTTGATTTCTATATCCTTATTTTCTTTAAAATTACATTTAGGATTTAGTTTAAAAATGTTGGATATACAGTTATTTATAATTTTTAAGTCTTTGAACTTAACTGTTCCATTTATATATTCATAACTGAGGTTATCATCTATTATAAATTGATTATACGGTGTTACTAGTTCTAAGTTGTTATTATTAGGAATTGGTTCTATTAAAATTTTATAGAAATTTACATCTGAGTAATTAGGGATTAACAATATGAATATTATTTGGTCATTGTGTATAATAACAGTGCTTTTGATGTTGCTTAATTTACTAATTGTTATGTTAAAGTTTGTTATTTCTTTTGGTGATAGAATATCCTTCCCTAGAACTCCTAGTTTGCTAAGAAGTAAATTTTCTTTTACCTTTCTAACCTGTTCTCTTAATAAATTTATATCATATTGAATTTGAAATGCTTGTTGCATACTAAGTATTTCTGAAGATTCTCTATTTATTGCGTTGCCTACGTTTAGTAATTGGGCCTTTATTTCTAATTGTTGTTCGTTTATGTGTTTCGTAATTTTGTCAATGGCTTCGTTGAAGTGTTGGTTTATCCTAATTTGGTCGTTAAGTCCGTTGATCAAGTTTCGGTTATTTTGTTCGTTAGTCTCTAAACTGTTTCTAATTTCTCGTTCGTCGTCAGAGTCCATTGTTCCTGCTAAGTATTTATGTCCTTTACCGACGATGTTAACTAGTCCTCTTCTTTGTTTATGGTGGTTTTCTAATAGATTTTCTACTTCCTCTGATAAAAGTTTATAATTATGTATTATTGCAGGGTATTCGTTTTGGTGATTTAGTTTGTTTATATTATGTTCTATAACGTCTAGGTTATTCATCCATGAGGTTAAGTTTATACTGTGAAGTATTTTCGTATAACTTATTATTACCGGAATTTTTTCGTCTCTAATTGTAATGTATCCATGTCCTGTGTTTAAGTTTTGTGCGTCAAGTTTTTGTCCGTCTGTCGTTGTTACCGCGATTGTCAATAAAATGATGAAAAGTGTAGTTAGTCCCCCGATGTCCTTAGTTATCGTCATCTCATCTCTGGAGGGTCTGAAATGCTTTTTCAGTTTTCCTAAGCATGCGTCCCAATCCGCTGGTGGATTTGTGTTTAGAAGATTCTTCGCCGGTCCCTGGATTTTTGTGTTATAGATGATTTCGTAGACTTGTGGTCTGTCTTCCTCTCTGTAGGTTTCCAATATTTTGTTGACGGAGTTTGCGAACGAGGGCAATGTTCCTGAATCGCCTTGGTATATTGCGAGGTATCGGATTTCTTTCTCTATTCTCGATCTCGCGCTGGATGCTTGGTTATTTTGCACTAAAAGTTGGGTCAGTGCAATGAGGCATTGCTCGATGTTATTTTGTGCCATCTTATCGATTCTTTGTTGATCGAAATGCCGATTGCGTTGTCTATTAATTTTGAGTCTTTTTTCTTCAACGTTCTTCTTGCACGAAGTTATTGGGTTAGGTTTCTTAATCGAAACAAGCGTTCACACACTTTTTACACGCGTTGGCTTGCGTTTCTTAATCGAAACAAGCGCTTACACACTTTTTACACACGTTGCCTAGCGTTTCCTAATCGAAACAAGCGTTCACACACTTTTTACACGCGTTGGCTTGCGTTTCTTACTCGAAACAAGCGCTTACACACTTTTTACACACGTTGCCTAGCGTTTCTTAATCGAAACAAGCGTTCACACACTTTTTACACGCGTTGGCTTGCGTTTCTTAATCGAAACAAGCGCTTACACACTTTTTACACGCGTTGGCTTGCGTTTCTTAATCGAAACAAGCGCTTACACACTTTTTACACACGTTGCCTAGCGTTTCTTAATCGAAACAAGCGATTCCTTGATCGGAATTTTGAGTTCGCTCGAATTAAATAATAGAGATTAACCGCGATACTATCGGAGTATATTCGCGTATTCGAGCACTACCGACTGCGCCAATTACATGCTGCTTAATCGCAGTTTGTTTAAAAAAAACCAAACGGTTTCTTTTTTTTTCTTTATTTATTTTATTTTATTATTTTATTATGGCTAACAAGCGAGGCCGCTGTCCAAGCAAGGCTGCACCTCTCAGGTTAGATGTAGAATAAGAACTGATCTAAACAATATAACTTAATTCTAATGAAACCTCGCTTATCATGATTTACTTATTCGGTTTCGAGTAACCGTGCTTATGTTGGGTAGAGGGGAAAGGGGGCATATCCGTTTAGGATTGCATTTGCCATGTATGCAGAAATGGCGTGGGAAACCGTTGTGGAATTTACTTTTGTAATAGGAGGTGTGGAGAAGGAAAATGCCGTTGACCGACAAAATGTCGATTAAGCGAAAAGGCGTATGCCGTTAAATGTAAGGGGAAGTGACGTGTCCGACGTAACTGAAGTTCACACAGATACTTTCGATCTGTTTCCCAGTTGGGCTCTGCTCGTCCAAAAGCGCGTCCATGATGGTCCTCCTGGTACTGTGTGAGTTTAACGGTGTGGTTTAAACTTTCTTAAAATATTTTCAAGTTACAGGTTCTCCTGGCAGGATCGCCAATGTTTATTCAACAAAATAAAAGACCGGAATGGGTGGTGAATGCCAATTGAATTATTTTTACTCTATTGATACCTTAAATACTACTTAATTGTCTACCTTGCAGTTTGGGCAGCACGCTGGTGACGCATTGTTTCCACCACACCTGGTGCTGCTTCGTTTGCAGTATGTCTGTTGACATACTTGTTTACCCTTTATGTTTTCGTGTAACCTAGATTACTTATATCAACTTTGAACTACTTGTCGCGATGACCTACTATTCTACTGAAAGTATTGCATTATGTAATCTGCCTACTTTCGATATATGCTGTCGCGACACTGCTCATATGGGAGCACCTTCAACCCTACTACCCTTTTAAGATGGTATTTATCGACTTTACGGCGGCTTCACAGATTCCCCCTTGATGAGGTGCTGCCGGAATCATGAATCGCAATTCTGTACCTTTACTTCCAAGATGAGCCATCGCTCTCTTGTCTGTCCATTTCTCTACAGCTCTTCTTAACTCCTTGTATGCTCCGACAAACGAGGTTCCGTTCGCATCTGCCTCTCCTTGCTATGAAGCGTTCATAGCAAGCTATGAAAGCTATAGATGTCAAGTCTGTTACCGAGCACTGCTCTAGTCTTCAAGCACACAAATATTGCGACCCAGCATTTGGATTTAGTGACTTGATCTCCTTGCCTGTTGATGACTTTCATCTCTAACGGACCCGCATAATCCACACCGCAGTGCAGTGAAACGGCTTTCCTGTCTGTACTCTATCAGCCGGTAACTCCGACATTAGCTGATGCTCTAATTTGTAGTTATACCTGGCACATGTGACGCATTTGTGCAAATACCTCCTTGCTTCGCTACGAAGTCTTGGAATCCAATATTTCTGTCTCACAAACTGCATCATTACCTGTACTGCACAGTGTTTTGTTGCGCGGTGTGCATGCTCTATGATTAGCCATGCTAATCTGGATCCATCTGGAACTATAGCTGGATGCTTTATTTTATATGAATTGTCGCTCCTGCCTAACCTTCCACCTACTCTCAACAAGCCTCTAACGTCTAACAATGGTTTAAGCGGTTCAAGCTTGCTTCTGTCGGGCAGATCTGTACTGTTCTTTAATGCTGCTATCTCTCTACTGTACACCTCTTCCTGCGACTTACGCAGGATGTATGTCATTGCATACGCCTTCTCCTCTAATGTTGGCACCTTTACACCTGTACCACCTCTACTCGCCCTTATTTTAAAGGTCGGCCTCATTGACCAGTTGTTTATAAACTGGACCATATAGCTGACTATGTTCAACAGCTTCTCCAACTTATTCGTGTACTCTAACAATGATACTCTACTGGCTGAGTATCTTGCGCCTATACAAAATATTGGCTGAACTGCCATAACTGCAAATACCTTCATCTCGCTCTGTACTTGTACCGATGTGTCCTCGATTACATTTCTGACTGGCCAGAGTGGCCTGTGGTGATCCAAGCCATGTTGGACCTTCCAACCATAACCTATTGTTTATTAGGGCTGACGGCTTTACACCTCTACTCAGCAAATCGGCTGGATTCTCCTTCGTGTTGTAGCCTGGACAACAACTCCGCGGCAGCCAATTCCAACCTCGGAATAGATACTGTTTTCAACGGCGCCACGCGTGTTTTAGACACTAATAACTTGCATGTCACTATACCATCTGCATGCACTGTACCATTGTATATAGAGCCATTTTTGTAATGGCTAACGGAACTACGTGCGGATTCGGCTGTACGTTGGCCGCCATTTATATAATGGTAACATACGGCCGTGTGGTATTTTGCTGGTTCCTACACGCCGAGCATGTTCTATTTTTGTCTCAAGTGCTAGTATAGTGCACGTCTAGTTATCCCTGACTAAGCTGCGGCTGGGGGGGTTCAATACTAAGACTCAAGTAGCTCTACTTTAGGTAAAACGCCGTTATGATTACAAAAAAATTTTACGTGCACATAATGGTGTGTATTACTTTTCCCTAATCGTCGTTACATCAACTCACCTTATCGGGTACGACCCAGATGGAACGGTCAACCCCTATCTACCCTTCCTCCCATGATTCTCTATAAATTCCGTTGAGAATCCCAAATGGCTCTGGGAACCCTGCTTCCCTAGTTCAGAACATCTTCCCTCAACAAATTAAACAATGATCAAATGCATTGCATTAACACAATCGAAATTTTATTTCCAAAAAAAAAAAATTACGAAACTAATCCTATGAGGGAGACACCCTAGTGGTTCTCCGTGGTGGTCTTACTATTTACTATACTTTAAGCAACGTGAATACTAAATGACTTAACAACTATAATGAACAATATAATTCGAATGACCCTACAGTTCTAAAGAGGTAATGAATTCCTGGAGCACCAAAAGAATTAATAAACCGTTTTTCCCAATAGCGCTACGAAAGTGAAGGAATAGCAAAAATAAATATAGTTACGCAATATACGTTATGATCCAATTACTTACCAGAGTTTCCATGTCTCCAATGCATTGGCGAGGAACTCCGTATGAGCGATACTAGCGCCTGTAATTCCTAGAGAGGAAGAATGTTATTTATTTTTACCCTATCCTGCTTTCTTAATAATACGAACGCGAAACTAATGCAGTTTTCAATTGTGAGATTTCCTCACTCTATAATTTTTATTCAATTCAGATAATAATTACAACATTACGTAATTGAACTATTCACGCCAGAAATCCCTCTATAGAATTACATCTATTTTAAATCTATTATTAAAATTATCTGAGGTACGGAAGGCACCAAACAGATCTTTATTGGCATCGCAAAAAAAAAAGAATAAGAGAAGAAGAGGCTACTTTAAGAACAACAGGTTCAACTAATTGTCTAATTAAACACCAGAGAATTGATCGGCTTACTGCATTAGCGACTTACTGCGATTTACGAAAATTTATGGGGTAAGGAAACACTTTATTAATTGATTCTAGGGATTTTTCCCAATCAGTACGGCGCATCGCCAAATTAAAATAAAAGTAAGTTGGTACGGCGCCTCGCCAAAATATAATAAATGTCCGACGAGCGGAACGTTATGTATAAAGCACTTTTAAGAACACGAGGGGTGTGAGGGACTTATGCCGATTTAGGCTTCTTTAAGAACAATGAATTTCACTATTCGTCCTTTTAAAACACTAGAAAATTGATCGACTTACTGCATAGCGACTTACTGCGACTTAAGAAAGTATGGGGTACGAAACACTTTAATCCACTTTCACTTATCGCCTTACGCAAAAAAAAAAACAATTCCAGAGGCACATCGCCTTATAATCTTCGATTTCGCGTTGTAGAAGAAAACTTGATTAAAATTATTGTTGCCCGAGGGACGTCACTGAACAACATATTAGTCCCACCAAAGTATAATACTCCGCGACACCATGTCGACTCGCACTCCAGAAAGGAAAAAGGCAAAAAGCCACGAAAAATTCGACGAACCTCCTTATATACCCGCTTGCACAACCATGAGAAGCCAACAACACCAACCCAAGCCACTGTCATGAGACGCGCATTTCTGGTACCAAAAAAAGACTACCTCTACCTCCGTCGTATGATACTGCCCACACCACATAAATATAGGTATACCTGCTACGGCATGAGCATTGCCCATCTTTTTACATGGGTACGTGTGTATCCCACAGCAGCCCACAGTCGTCATCGCTCGATGCATTGCCTATGCTCTTACATGGGTGCGTGTGTATACCAAAAATTATACACAGTAGCCATCCGCTCGATATAGTCTCTATATACAATGACTGTACGAACGTAAATGGTTGCTCCATAAGCTGTACTCGAAGCATCACAAAATCCGTGTATCCGTGTACGTCTGACTCCTTAGATGTACCTAACCATCTGTCTATAAGGAATTTTTCCAAAAGAGTTATCTCTTCCCATAACTCTTTCCACCTGTACTCTATTTCTATGGGTATGCGATCATTGTAGCATATTTTGGTTAGTGGTCAGAGCAAGTGCACTGCACCGCCTCAATATCACTACTGTCATTAAAATGAAGGAAGCAAGTGAAGCAATAATAATTGCAACAAAGCAAAGATGACCAATGCTGTGTAAACTGTTATACTCCATTTATTTTCATCTCCCACTGACTACTGTTTCTTCGGCTTGCTCAGGGCTGGGTGTGGGTGATATGAGAGATGATAATATGAAAGAGGAGCTGAAATATGCAGATTAACGAAGGAGATCATACCGCAATTTGTTTCGTCACTAGGGGAACAGTATATCTCTAATTTTCAAAGGAAGGTCACAGCCATGCAGCAAATGGGGCTTGCTTGCACGTACCGGTGGTCAGCTGTTAGTAATCGCGGTGAAATAACCTCGAGCATCGTTTTATTTATGCCGAAATTATTTGATCGATGACGAATGTTGATGTAGATGACCGATTAAACTCTCTTTTAGCAACACATGTTGTTTATTTTTACTTAAGATTTTATTATACTGACAACATGTTTAAATGCATGGATGAATTATGTAGATGCAGGTATATGTATATATGCAAATCAAGTATTTAGCATGCACTGAATATCTGACGCATGGATTCGCAATGAATGTTTGTGAAAAAAAAAAAAAAAAAAAAAAAAAAAAAAAAAATTATGTATATAGGAATCATCCAAAAATTATTCATCAAGTAGAACTCCAAGCTACTTTCACTACATATATTATGTAGGTACAAACGAATTCAGTTATTTTATATTTAATAGAAAATAAGTATATAGGTTAGGTTACTTTAATAATATGTTATATCTATTTATATATATTTTGAGTGTTATAGTGGTGATAGAATTAAAATTGTTACCTTTTTATCCATGCGCTGATTTCGGGATATGTCTCGATGATTGCCAGCTGCTGATGATGTATGTCTTTACCATACTTTACTAATAAGAATTTTATGTTGTTCTTAAAGCATTCAACCACTACTTCACTTTAAAATATTTACAGAATATAGGCAATTACGACATTATTTATCAAAATTAAACTTTAAAATATTTGAAAGATTATGCAAGGATATTTTTTTTGTTCTGTACGCTTGAAACGCTAGATGCGCATATACCTGAATGCATATACTGTATACTGTATACATAACGCTCGTATCTTTTTGCGAACAGAAAAGGGGATAAATGCCCGAAATTTTGAGATTTCAAGGGATATCGCAATTCAAAAAAGAGGATAATATAGGGGATATGTTTTTAACTTGTTTTCTCACTGAAATTGACGAGAAAGCATAATATCAACACAAAAAATTAATGTAAATTGTGTTTAATAAATTATTATTATTTTTATACTACATATCTGTTTAATAAACAGCCAACGTGCCGTCATCGCCATCGTCGTCATTCGCATCTGAATCGTTTTCGATACCATTAATTTCTCCACTTTTGGTTTCCTTCTTATATTTGTCTTCTGCAGCGATTGAACGAAGCAATTCAGGTTTTGTTTTCAAAAAATTGTAGAATTCAATGCATGAGTACTGCAAATTACATTGCTATGGTAAAAAGAGGAGTTTATAGGATAAAAAAGGGATTTTCGAAATTTTCAGGGGACAGTTTTTTTGACTTTGAAAAAAGGGATAATCCCCTAAAAAAGAGGATAGATACGAGCGTTATGTATACACATATGGATGCGAAGAACCTAATACCCGAACTTAGTTACTATACATGTGGCCATGTGGATACGTCATGGAGCAAGCAAAATGATGTAGTTCGAACACGCTTAGCACTCCGCTCACCCGATTTTCTCACGATATGATCAATAACCAATCGTCTTCTTTAATGATAAAAAAAAAATAGACCTATTTCAATCTCCATATGCCTGGAAGCGCTATAACCTCATACTCACTTCTTATTTTTGTCTATGTTCAGATTTATTAATCTATTTATTCAGATTTATATTGCCAAATATCTTCTTTATTTCTTGGAATTAATGACCACGATTAATTTTAACTTAAGTTTTAACTAGTTTGTCGGGTATTTTGTCTTCCGATCTGAAATTACTGAGAGGAAAAAGTCACCAAGCGAACCGTAGCGAAAAGAAAAACCAACAACCATAAACTGTATTTGATTATTTTAATGTTTTATTTAATAAGTATCGGTGCCCAACGCGACCGTTCAATCCCAGTGTTTGAAGTTGAGTCTTATTGGCTTCGCCAACCGAAGCAGCTCGTCACCTCCAGTCCCATAGCCACTGCCATGCAGCGTCATCAGTAATCCCATAGGTGTAGGGAGTCCAGTAGCTGGTACCAAGTCCATGCCTTGGCTACCCAGCGACACAACAAGAAGAATGTGCTAGCACCTGCTATCACGATGAGAACGCGTGGGAGGTCCATAATAATTGTAGCTGGCCGCCGTTGGATATGTCGTATTTATCCACGAAGCCATAGAAGACCATCAACGGCGGCGCGAGGTATCCAATATCCGCGCCCCAGATATGACAATACAATCCAAGTGGTGGATCGTCGAATGGTGTCCCGTATCGCCATGGTGACACATAGTGTGGGGTGGCGATTGCTGGCGAATCTAGGCGACTGGAATGTGCCTTATCAGCAGTGGCGATGACGAGCAGTAGTGGTGGCGGATGATGACGAGTAGTAGTGGTGGTCGACCAGTGGTGGGTACAGCGGGGCGACCAGCCAGCTTGATGATCGTCTGTGATGTATTGGGTTTCGACTGAGTGGAGCAAGTATGCTCTGGCTCAGGGGTAGCCAACATTTGTGTGGCGCTTCTGCCTGTGGTGGGCAACCTTGGGGCTGGTCAATTCGGTTTCGGTACCGAACATAGTTACTTATAAATTTTACTATTCGTAGTCTTCTAATTTTAGTGAACTGATGTGTTCGTTGGTCAAATGGAAAAGGAAATTAATGGCGCGAAGCCGAACCACGATACCTTGAGTTAGAGTATCGAGCATACATTTGTCGCTGTGCGACATCAATCCGCGAATTGAAGTGTGCGATGTTAAGTGAAGTCACACTATAGGGTAAATTCTTCTTCCTACGTTTAGGAAAACGCATATATTGTTCATGCCACATCATCCCACCCTGTACTCAACCTCCAAATGTCTTGGATCAAGATTTTGCCTATGATGGTGACTGGGGATGTATACCCATTTGGATCATTTGAATGCTTTCTCGCATTTTCCTGACGTAGTCTTCCTTCATCTGTACATTTTTTTCCAGCTTCTTTTCCAGGTACATAAACCTGCGCATCGCGATTTCTCTAGAGCTACCCATCTTCTCGAATCCTTCTTTCAGTGGCATCTTCACCACGAACACGCCATTTTCGTCGCGACGATGTGTCTGTGCAAAATGTTGCTGTACAAGTTCTTCTTCCTCTGTACGATTGGAGCACGTATCCACCTGATCCATTTGCCATAATCTTTTCAGCAGCTGGTCCAACTGATCATCTTTGGCTAAACTGACCGCTGTGCAAGCATTCACTTCGTTGTCGTCACTTCCACTATTGGCACCTAGAACCACTTTACCTAGCGAAGTCTCCAGCGAAGCAATACCATCCGACCCTTTTGGCGATATTGATATGACTGATTTCGCAAAAAACTCTACTTCTAACAAAAGACTCACCGGTCCTGGTCTGTAGTAGTCTGGGTCGGCATACCTGACTCGAGAAGCCCTCGTGTCTCTGTTCACCTGTACTGCACTAGTTGGTAGTGTCGGATGCCATCGGCTCTCCTCCGGCATGAACCAAACTGGAACCAGCGCATGCGGCTCCATAGCGCTCGAAGCAAACCATGGAAAGATCTTGATCATGGCAGCGGATTTTAGTTTTCCGCGAGCTGAATCCGAACCGCAAGTCTTATTTTGCTCACTTCGGTTTGGATTTAGCGCGCGAAAACCTACAAGTCTACGTCTTCTATGAGAAAAAATATCTTGTAGTGTTCGGAGTAGCGCCAAGGAGGACGTGAAATATTTTTCCGACCATAATGCCTCACATCTCCTCGCTGACTATCGTGATTTGGAAGAGGGCCGAGCAGGAGGCCCCTAACCGTATCCGCGATAAATGCGGCGAATTTGGTGATCTAAGTGGTGAATTGGTGTGAGGTGTGCATGGTAATGAACTAAGATTTTGAATACTCACGGTTTTAGGGCCAGTTGGTGGCGTTTGGGTGGACCGATTCTTTTTCTTCGGTGTTTTGCAGCAGTTTATTGAAGAAAACGCCTTCAAGATTTGTGATGGGAATTTCTTTAAACTGAAGGCACTTTTCTCCGATCGTTTATCCATTATTTTTTATTTCTTCGTTGTTTTCTTTTTTTTTTTTTTCTCTGCAGTCATCTTTCTTCGTGTGTTTTGATTTATTCATTTTTTTTTGACAAGAAAAGTCAAGGCCTTTCACTTTTTTTTTTTTTTTTTTTTTTTTTTTGTCAATCAACAGTGTTTGTTTTTTAAATTTATTTATTTATAAAGTCAGTTGGAGTAGAGAATAGCAGGCGGACAAAGGAAACCAACTGTAGCAACTGATAAATAGAAAGAATTCCATAAATACTTAGCTTGGTTTCTGGTTCTGAAATTGTGTATCTTTATTTACCTATGCTAATAATCAGGCAAAAAACTATAAATGGGTTTAGGATAAGCAGTAGGATCTAAAAATTTTGCGTTGTAAACGAAATAAATCTGGTTAGTTGATGTATAACTCTTCTGTGGGTATACATCCATGGCAGATCTTCAGGCAATAGGGAAACTTAACAAAATGAGCTTACCAAATTTGAATTTTAAAATTTGTACAGGTTGTCCAAAACTTTGGACAAGAATCTCACAAATGCCAAACGAATTTTCCATAATTTTTAAGCAGCTCTGCCAGTCACAAAGTTCTTGCACTTTGTAAGTTGCTGTCGTTAGGGATGCACATCGACTTTTCCCCATCACTGTTAACTATCGACTTGTTAAGACTTTCAGTTAAATCACACACAACACATAACCGATTACAGGTATGCTGGTAGCTCCTTGTTCTTTTTTGTATGTCCCTGTACTGTCGTCCGCCTAGACAATCCTGCTTCAACCTATTGTAACAAAACTCCCCTCACTTGTAGTACTGCCGACTTGTCGCTGATAGTCGCGAAAGAAAAAAAAAAAGTCGTAAAGAAGAAAATTGTTTGGATCCACCGCCACACCACTTCTTACCTAACTAATGGTCTAAATTCCATTACGTTAGCGGCGACGCGATCCAACCTACTACGTCTCGTTCCATCCCTTACTGATACTAAAATTACAGACCCTTAGCACGGTTCAGGATGGACTATTGCAGTGGGGTTATCCGGACCGCTAGAGGCTCAGCCATTATCTTCCCTCCCGGTAGCTCATCGAAAGGGTATGGGATCTTGCCACTAGTTCCGGACGGGTGTCACATTTAGTTTTAAATGCCTGAAATTTCAACTAAAGAGAAGGGTCTTCTATCTTCCTGCAACACAAAAAAGTATGTGTGAGGCCCGAAGTTGTGCGTCGTGGTTTACTATAGTATGGAAAGGATTTCCATCCAAAGAAAAGTGGAAGGGGGTGATGATGTTATAATCCCCTTCTAAGAGCTGACCCACCCCTTGCTAAATCAACGATTTAGCTTCCATGGCCTTCGCGCCGCTCAATTACGAAAGCCCCTTACGTTGACCAGGGTAGCCTATCTAATAGGCTAACCTACTCGGTTCCTTGAACTCCTCCTTCGAGCTCGATCATGGACGGTCGCGCCCCCCCGACGTGTAACTCACTCTACTCATTGCATAATGGCAACACTTCTACAACCAAACAACCAAAACAACTTCCCAAGGGATTCACGCCCATCTCACGAGCAACAAGGAAAAACACGAACGCCAAAAAATACGTATAGTTATACAATAACTTCAATATTAAAGTTCTTTATTATATCCAATTGTCGTTACGATCTAAAATTTTAATTCAAAACTGGGACCTAATTTTACGTTAACATGTATTAGCCGTGGTGGCAAGGTTTTTTCTCTTTCTAAATCTTGTCCCGTCTCACTTATTCGTTTCATACAAAAAAAAAAAAAAAAAAAAATAAATAAATTGAGTTATGTACGGCGGGACTGTCTTAAATGTATGTACTTTACATTATACATGGATTGCAAATCTCATCTGGCGGTGGCAAACCAAAAGCAAAAACTAAAACATCCGCTGAAGGCGGGTCGCAAACAAAGAAATAATTGCTCTCCATTAACAAACAACAACATGCCAATTGAAGTAGTCAGAACCTTCAAATATCTTGGAGTAACCATCGACGAACATTTCCTCTGGCGTGAGCATATAAATGCCTTGCGTCTCCAACTAAAGAGCACTATCTTCGCAATGGTGTACCTAAAGCGATACTCAAATATTGATGTGCAAAAGCAGGAGTATTACTCGCTAGCGGAGTCGCGCATAAGATATGGGATTCTGGCCTGGGGAAACGCAGCGAAATCTCATTTGGACTAAATATCAAGCTTACAACATCGTCTTGTTAAAATTCTTCGACCAAGTAATTCATCTCTTAAATTCTTAGATGTAAATGCAATCTTCCAGATGACAACACTGTTGCACTACATGGATGACCAGCGCTTTCTGCAACCTTTACGCCATACGCTTAATACAAGACGACGAGCCCAAGAGATGCTACATGTTCCGGAAGCTTTCAACACTTACGGAAACCGAGAACTACGATGTGCTGTTCCGAAATTTATTAATGCAATTCCTCAATCTTTAAAAGTTATTCCAAATTTCAAGAAAAGAAAAAAAGAGCTAAAGAAGTACTTGATTCAATCACATTTTGTAAAGTAGAAATTAAAAATTTTGAATATACATAATTATGTTGAAATTACTACACCTAAATTAAATTAAAAAAACAAAAAAAGAACAAAATCGTAAAAACCAAATTAGATCAAATTGAATTTAACAAAATATGTAATTTAATTTTTAAAACCACTTCGAAATCCTATCTCTTAACAACCGCCTGCAGATAAGCACTTTGCTTTGCGGGTAGAACAAAATTGTAATGAAGAAAATGATAATAATAATAAAAAAACTTGAACTTGAACTTGAACTGTAAAAATCCAGACTTCTTTAAACATAGTAAAAGTGATTACAATGTAAGTTTTGAATATGGTATAGAATATCAGTATTTAATTATATTTATTAATTTCTTAAAAAATTAATTTGAACTTCTGGTTTACAAAGAAAAACTATCTCAGGAAGAAAAAAAAAAATACTTAACTAGGTACTCTTAATTCTATACGCTGCTGCTGCCCTCTCTGATATTTTCGCGCTACTATGCTGGTTGATGTTCAGGGTGGGATCGGACCTCGACTACCAAGGGTGAAGATCTTCACTAGTGGTGTCTCGACTAGTGGTGTGTCCACGATTTCCCAACTGCAATCTTGCACTGCTGTTCTTATTGGAACCTGACGTTAGAATGGTATTACTCCCAAATGTCCCGTGGATTTCACGGTGAAGGTCAAAGATTATTGATTCCCTCACGCGCGCTAGATTTTTGCTGGTGCGCTTGGCGTGGTTGGATTTGAAGATTCGTGGTTTCGCTTTCTCGCACGATAATGGTTGGCCGAGAAGCTACGTGGTGAATGATCAGCGTTGGAAAACTGTTTTTTTTCCTGCTACACGATTTTATGGCACTGACGAACACAACAACCTCGCACTGCCGGCTAATTCTAGCCTTTGTGGGGGTGGTTTTGTTCGTATCACTGAGGGGGATTCTGTTTTTTTTTCTCTTGTGTGTGTCTCTCTGGCGGGGCATACGTTGTTTATTATTACGTTTTTCTTTCTGTTGGTGGTTATCGGGGAGTTAGAGGATCCTGACGAGGATCTCTCAAAAAAAAAACCGAACACCAACCTGGGTTGGTCTAACTCGTTCGTGATTAAAAGACTTTGTTAACAACGTTATAAAATATATTTATTAGACTACCTCGCTTGAGGTCTCGATTAAGACTAACTACAAAAATCTACACTTATGCCTATGGTAGTCCCACGGCCCATGGCCAATCCGCTGAGTCGCCAGAATATATGCAGCGCGTATATCAGCCTGCATCGGGTGTCATCATGCTGATACAGCTATGTCCACTATCCCATGGGACGTTGGCCAATGACCCGCTGACTCGATGGGAACAGGTTTGTTCATGATATGCTTTTATGCATATGGTGCGTCTGTGGTGTTGATATGATATGCACTTATGCATATCGTGTGTCCGGTGGCGATAAGTGCTGACTAGGTATAGTTTTTATAGGTGTGGTCTATCAGATGGTGATAACTGAGGTTTCTTAGGGTTTTGCGTTGTTTTTTTTTTTCTTTTCTCGCGAGGGGAAAAATCGAATTCGCGCACAGGGGATTGAATATTATATATTTCTGTCTTTCGTTTTCTTGATTTCTGCGATTATTTCGTATTTTGGTTTTTTTTTTCTTTAATTTACCGACTCATTACGAGATATTTACGATTGATTTGGGGATTTTGGGGGCACACTTATTTCACTTTAGATATTTTACGGACAATGGCGTCGCCATCACCGCGTGTGCGAATCGTTTTTTTCTCTCTCGAGCGAGTTATCGCTCCTTCTGCCTTCTGTACCACACCACGAGTTACCACTGACTGCCTGTTGAATGGGATCTTTTGTTCGTTTTTCGCGTTTTTCGCTGAGCACGTAGGGACGCTATGAGACGTCCGACTATCGCGCTAACAGCTCGCAACCTATTTTTGTCTCGTTCTCGCTTGGGGCATCATGAGTATGTGCCAAAATAAAATTGCTTTTATCGTCGTTTTAAATTGTTTTTTGGATTTTTCCCTGCCTTTTGCCATACCGAGTTATTCGCTGTGGATTAAATTCTACGAGTAAATTGGGAATCTAAATTGATCCTATAAACTAAGCGAATTAGTGCTGCCCGAGTTACGTATTTTAGAAAGAAAACACTAAGATTAACAATTGCGTCCGTTTATACTTACGTCTTATATTCTACTGACTCTTAACTTAAAACTAAATTACAAATATCACCTACAATAATCTAAGAGTTAGCGGTTCTTATTATGCCGCTTGCAATTTCTTGTTGTGCTTTGCTTCTTCTTCTTCTTTTACTTTTTATTTTGGCGTTGACAACCAAACCCAAGCCAAGCCGAACTTGTTGTCTAGCTGATGATCTGATGTCGCCGTTACGTGCTCTATGTTGTTGGCAAGCAGCGTTTTGGTACATAAGTACGTTGGCGATGGAAGCAACTATGATGATGATGCTGATGGTGTTGCTATGCACGTAACTCCCGCGTGTCCCTCAATATGGTGGCATGTATCTCTACCTATCCCTCTCAAACTGTCCTGCCTATGAGTCCCGCGCCATGTTGGGCGTAATTTTAAAAATTTAACGTTGGATATCTTCGTAGTTTCCTACACTATCGCCAGCTGCTCTCCTTGCCTTGCCCCTGCTGGTATGAACTGGAGCCCTGTACTGAGTTTCCTCTTCTTCCTTTACCTGTACGCGCATAGCGGGAAGCACATGCTTGTTGACCTCTCTCGATGGACATAGGTGGATGTTGTGCCTTGGAGCCCCCGGACAGCGAGTACAACCTCTCTGGAAGCAGTTGTTCTCCTTGTGCCCATGCTTTAGGCAGTTCGGGCAAATCGCCTGCCTCTCTACGAAATCTTTTCTGCCTCGGAATGATAGAGCGCAGAAATCTGGGCATGATCCGCCTGTGATACCTTACATGGCGGACGTCCTGCACTCCTTGAGGCTCCTTTATGGGCGGCTGCCCTCTCCTGTACTCTATCTCTAGGCGCTGGACCTGCTCTAGGTGCAGCTTGCCTAGCAATCTCTTCTATACCTGTACTGCTGCGCGCTCCTGTTAAGTTGGATAACGCAGCTGCTTGTTTGTCAATGAACTCCAGGATTGTTGACAATTTCGGTTGATCAGAGTCACGCTGAAGCTCCCATTGACGAGCAGTCTCCTGGTCCAACTTCTCACACAAGACGTGTACCACGAAGAAGTCCCAGGTCTCTACTGGCAGTCCTAACGCCTTTAACTGACGCATGACCTCGTGCGTCGTGTTCGCCATCCTTTGTAGTTCGTTCGCTGATGGCTGGCCGCTTAACTCCGGCAGACTCAGCAGCTGGCGCAAGTGGTCGCGCCCGATCAGGTACTTCTGATCATAGATCTGCTTGAGTCTCTCCCAGGCCTCGTTGTAATTATTCGCAGTCAGCTGCCATTCTCCCATCGTTCTGGCTGCGCGTCCAGTCAGCGACTTCTGGAGATACGCGAACTTATAGGCTGGTTCCACCTTATCGTTCTCATGAATTGCATCAGAGAACCTGTCATGGAATCCTAACCATTTGGTGTGAGCCCCATCGAACTCACCCCAAGTATTCTTCAGATCATGCTGTTGGAACGGCATGTCCACCTGTACTTTTAAACCTGTACCCTGTACGCTCTCCTGTACCCTTGGACAGAGTTCTTCCATCCTATCCTCAAACGCTGCACACGCCTGGAAATAGTAGATACAAAGAATATGAGTATTATTGACTTAATCCTAAGCAATAAGTATTATGACTAGTTATGACTTAATCCTAAACAGTCAACCTGTAGTGTATGGCAATCGGCTATAGAATTGACTGTACAAAAAAACTTCCAGTCATCAGCAAATCCCAGACACTTACAGAAAGACACCCTTGAATCAATATCGTTCACAAGTAATGCAAACAACAAAGGTCCTAAGTGACTTCCCTGAGAAACACCAGACTTTGCTTCAAACTGCCTCGAAAAAGTATTTCCTATTCTAATCAACTGAATCCTATTACTTAGGTAGGATGCAATCCACTTGTTAAGTATTGAATGGATACCAAGTGCTTCTAATTTTCTTGTAAGCAATTTGTGGTCCACCCGATCAAGGCTTCAGGGTTCAACCTGTGAACCTTCTTCTATTGCCGTTAAGGCAAAATTAGTAAATACAGTTTAATTAGTTACTGTAGACCTGCCTTTCATAAATCCGTGTTGATTGGTGGATAAAGATTCCTTTACAAAAAAATATATCTTCTCTTTCACTAAACTTTCAAACAATTTCGGAATCGTTGACATCTTCGAAATTTGACGATAGTTTGTTACCACATTCCTACTACCGGACTTATGAATAGGCGTAACAGAAGAATATTTCCAACAGTTTAGAAAATTCCCAGTCGAAAGGGATAAATTGAAAATCAATGTGAGCGGAATCGAGAGAGATGAACTACATTTTGAAATTAATATGGATGGTATACCATCAAATCCCGGATTTAATTTGGGTTCAAGTTTTTGAGATGACGTCAATACTTCACCTTCTGTCAAGGAAATTATTCCCAAATCGGTGATAGGAGAAATATCATCGTATTGGTTAACAACAGAAGTACAAACGTCATCCAAATAAACAGTCTCAAAATATGAGGCGAACAGTTCGCAAGATGATTGAACATTATCTGAGCAAACACCTTCATATTCAATACCAATAGGAATTTCAGTAGTTTTGCGTTTTGAATTTATAAAAAACCCACAACGCTTTGCTGTTATTTTTTATTCTCGATTCCACTGAGTATATATAATTATTGTACAAAAATTTATTAAGAAACTCATATTCTTTACGAATTTTATATTTTTTGAATGCTTTGTTCTTGATGTTTTTCATTTTAGAAAGCTGCATATTGAACCATGGGTGCTTTCTATGGTCTTTTCGCTTTATTATAGGAACATGTAATTCGATTCCAGTCTTTAAAACTGAAATGAACGTGCTGTACATGCTCGATAAATTTGAATCATCAATAATATCATTCCATAAGATTGAATTTAAATACAAATTCAGATTATTGTAATCTGCCTTTGCGAAATTATACTCATATTGAGCACTTTGAAATGGCAAAAAATTGGCTGTTGTAATACTAACAACATATGCCTTATGGTGAACAGATGTGTGCAAAAGTATGTGTAAATGTGCTTCACACACAACTACAACTCCGTTCTTGCTAGTAAAAATTAAGTCCAAATACCTACTAATTGAATTTGGAATATGATTCACTTGCATTTGCCCACAACTTAAAAGTGTGTCAATTGTAAAGTAACATCCTACTTATGATAATTATATATGTATACTAGCTGTCCCGGCAAACTTCGTTCCGCCCAAATTTGTTATTGTAATGAAAATAATAATTCCAAGCATGCACAATGCACTTGCTACTTTATGTAATTCGGCCAACTAAAATTCCTTTTTTAAAACTTATATGAAATGCCTTAGAATTAAATGACGAATAGCAATGTTGATTTGTTTCAATCAAACCGCAATGATTTTGACGTATCGGCCAACCTTCCGCTTTTCACTAAATCCATGTGAGAAACATGGGAATTCAAGATTGATTCTACAAATGCACAAACATCCATCGATTATACTTGCAACAAATTATTTGCCATGGTGAAAGCGAGACGCACCGCACGGGAAATTTAAGTCGCTTACGTACGAATGGCAAATCGTTCTGAATAAGCGGAATCTGTGGAATGAGAGTGTTTGCTTTTGGATTTTCCCCTCAAAATCATCACTTGCATGACATTTGATTTGAGATCCTTCTCACTAAATCAGATGCGATTCATTACAAAGTTTCGGTACATTGATGTTGTGCAACAAAATTATAACTGAGTAGACTTTCAAATCCAAATTATGTAGAGGTA
The DNA here is from genome assembly GCA_946477585.1 of Cheilosia urbana. Classification (NCBI taxonomy): domain Eukaryota; kingdom Metazoa; phylum Arthropoda; class Insecta; order Diptera; family Syrphidae; genus Cheilosia; species Cheilosia urbana. The sequence continues at coordinate 124,063,498 of OX297853.1, forward strand.
AGCCCGGAACATACAAAGAATTAAAAAATTCAACTAATCCAAATAAAGTATTGTTTTCACAACAAAAGGTAGCATAAGTCCTTAGTTGTAACCAAAAATCATAAAAATCGAACGTTCCGTACCCGAATCAGTTTTTTGTATATGTAACTGTACCCACCCGGCTTTTTCCGTACCTTTCGTATCAAAAGTTATATTAAAATTAAATAAATAAATAAAATCAAATACTTGTCGGCCAACCTACCGCTTTTTCACTGAAGTGCTTTATGGTAGGTACACACATTTTTAAAAAGATCAAAAATAAAACAGAAAAAAAAAATACTTACATATGCAGAAAACACAAAGTCATGAGAATAATCACCTTCGAAAAAGTGATCGCGCAGACTGATAGTCTGTTGCGAGTGGAAGTCAAAATGTGTTCTTTTCTAATTTCAAGATACATTTTAAAATAAAAAGCGACATTATGAGAGCAAGTTATTCACTGTGTACTCTGATCCACTGTTGACACATTTACCCTACCTACACAAAATTTTTTGTTCTATTCCTATTATCGGGTTCGTACACGTACAAAGCGAGAGCGAGAGTGAAATTCAAGATTTATGCCACACACATTCAGCGATTGTCCTTGCGACTTATTAGTTGTCATAGCAAAAGCGAGACGTACGGGAATTGAAGACGCTTAAATACGAAAGGCAAATCGTTCTGATTAAGTGGAATCCGCGGAAAGGAACATCTTCGACTTTGAATTTTCCAATAAAAATCGTTGCTTGCATAATATTTGATATTAAATTCTTCACAATCAAACGCGTACCGTTACAAAGTTTTGGTTCATTTAGGTTCCGCAACAAAATGGGATAGTTGGTGGCTTCGTTTTCCATCAGGGAGTCGACTGATTTCATTTGTATGAATGCAACTCACCAGCGATTTGGTTTTGAATGGCGAAATTCAAATGATCGACGTTCTTGTTTTTCGCAACCAAAATCATTCTTACACTCAGCCAATCATGGTCAATATAATCCTGAGCGATATTCGGGAAAACATTCATGATTAGTTCTTTCGGTGTCGTTGTAAAGTTGCAAAAATTTTGTGGAAACTCAATCAGGCCGGTGATTAAGTTTGCTGGAATCACACCATTGCCATCGCCAACAATTGCCTGGAGAACTCTGCAGCGGACTGGTCATTTTGTAAAGAAACTCGCATGTTTGTTGTCAAATGCAATTTCTTGACGTATCGCCATAAAGCAGACGCCTTCAAGCATTCAATTCATCTGCCGGAGTTGATCTCGAAATGACAGGTAGCGTTTGACGAAAATCGGCTGAAAGCAAGATCGTTGCTCCACCGAAAAGTCGCTTATCATGACGTAAATCCTTCAAAGTACGATTCAGGGCCTCCAACGCACATTTGTGAGCCATTGTGCATTCGTCCCATATCATAATCTTACATTGCTGCCGTAGGTACTTTCGCCATCGCAGTGTTCTTTGAAATGTTGCATGTGGGTTCTTCTTCCACTTGCAGATTCAATGGCAATTTCAATGCAGGATGAGCTGTACGACCGCCTTCTAACAAAGTAGCCGCTATCCCAGAAGAGGCTAGGGCCAAAGCGATCTCAGATCTCGAACGAATTGTATCCAAAATCAGTGAAATCATAAATCTATTTCCAGTTCCGCAATTTTCGTTATCGACTGCTTGCATCAATTCATCGTACACTTTCTGTTATTCTTGATTCAACATTGGCACATTTGTTTGAACAGTTTGACTCGATTCGATTCGATCGAAGTCCATTTCTCGCTCCAATTCTCGATTAAATGCGTCTTGAATTGAATGATTTGGCTGTGGCATCCCCAATTTGCACAACAAATCGCCACTCATGAGCAGACACATATGTATCCTCGATCAAAATCAAAGCTTTGTTGCACATTTCATCTGACATCTCCAGTTCATTATCCGATGTCACAGTGCGAATTCGATGCAAAATATCGTCGGCCATAATATCATCTTTGTATAATCAAAGTACCTATCTACTTCATTTCAAAAAGTTACTTAATGTAACATAGTAAACATAATTTATAAGAGCAAACTTTTTAGGTACCTATATTAAAAAAAAAAAAAAAAAAAAAATCAAAATTGTTGACAACAACAATTTGCCTGGAAAATAATTAAAATAATTGACAACAACAATTTCTTTTAAAATTTAAATTAAATTTTTTTTTTTTATTTGAAGTGTCACTACTTTATGTTATCCATATTTTTTTTTTTTAAAGTGTATTTCCCCATAAAAAAAATAAAAAATTTAGTGGTGGACCACCGTTAACATTCATGGATATGAAAAATAGATGTTGTCCGATTCTCAGCCCTATCCCATATACACACTAAGTTTCACGAAAATCGGTTGAGCCGTTTCGGAGGAGTTCAACTACGCACCCCGTGACACGATAATTTTATATATTAGATAATTTATTATTTTGTATTGTATTTCTTAAGGCTATTATTTTGGAGTGTCTTATGTTCTCCTTTTATTTCAATTGTGGAACTTACATTATCAGTTTCTATTATTTTATATGGTCCGTGGTATGGACTTTGCGATTTCTTCCTACTTTCTAACTTTACAAACACTAAATCTCCTATCTTAAAATCTGATATATTTACATTCTTATCGTATTCTTGTGAGGTGTGGTGTTATATGCGAATGTATAGTATGGGATCCATTTGTCCCATTCGTTGTCTTCAGTAAAATTTAAGAGGAATTCATTTAGAACTCTGTGGTTTCTTTCTAAAGAACCTATACTCTGATGGTGATACGATGCTGAGTAGACGGGTTCGATTTTTAGCATTTGGCATATGTTTTGCAATAGTTCATTTTTAAATTCAGTTCCATTGTCCGATTTAAGAATTTTAAAACATCCGTATTTTAGTATGCATTGTTCTACTAAGGTTTTGGCTATAGTTTTTGCGTCTTTACTCTCGATTGGATATGCAATAACATATTTAGTCAGTTCACATTGCATGGTCAGTATGTATCTATACCCATTTGATATACGCAGGGGTCCTACTGTGTCAATTTGTATTGTCTCGAAACTTGTACCTGGAGTATCAGTTATAACCATTTTTTCTTTTATGTATTTCGTCTGTTTATTTTTAGTGCAAAGTTTGTAACGGACCCCCTGCTATGTTGATATGATGATCACATCTGTGAACGTCTTGTTCCATCTGATAACCAGTCCCCGCTTACAGATCCTAGGGATGATTCAGGATGGACTAGTGCCTCGGGGTGTTCGAACCGCTAGTGACTCAGGCATTACCTTCCTTCCCGGTAGCTCAATGGAAAAGGGGGGGGGGGGGGGGGGGGGGATCTTGTCACTAGTTTCGAACGGGTGTCACATTAGATTTAAATGCCTGAAATACTATCCCAAAAATAAAACGAGATAACTCTCTTACCTACCTGCAACACAAAGGAAAAATCTTTGTGAGGCCCGAAGTTTTGTGTGTTGTCATTATCCCACAAGGTAATGAGTGCTCAGAAAAGGCGGAAAGGAAAAAAAAGATGGTTGGGAGAAGAGTGAAGATGGTGAATTACCTCCCTGAGCTGACCCGCCCCTCACTAAACCTAGCGGTTTAGTTTCCTTGGCCCTTGCGCCGCTCTATTGCGAAGGCCCCTTACCGTTGAGTACATAACCTACCTCTAAGTTACATACTCCTAATGACTACCCGGTTGCCTTCGATCTAGGTCTTCGAATTCCACATCCCGCCATCGGCGCTCACACTGTCTGCGACATGCTATATATCTTATCAAAAATAAATCCTTCGAAAGGAGATTCCAAAACAAAAGAGATTGATTGACTTCATCGCCTTACAAAGTGGCTTAACTGTACTCATACGATCTTTATTGTCTAAATTCTAAATAAAAAAAAATTATCGAGTTAGATAACTTCTAAAAATTCATATTTCGACTTCCTCGGGTCGTACTTTACTCTAGCTTACAAGCTAATTCCTATCAAATCTACTTATGATAACAAAAAGGTTATTCCCCTGCAGCACATACTGTACGAGGATCTTATTCTAAGATCGGCAAAAGTTTAACAATATAAATTAAAATTTTATCTTAACACACCAGAACTCGAATGGCGATATTCGTATAAAACAAGTCTATACAAAGTATCTCGTAATTTATTTATTTCTTCGGTCTATAGTACCGGCATTAACAGAGGGTGTATAATTTGTTTTTCTTTTCTTTCACAATGATGAGAGGAAATAATAAAAACAGAATAAGACTCAAAAAAAAAAATCAACAACTCGACCTTCGGTCGCTCAAATACCCGCCCGTTCAAATGTGTCCCAAAAAAAACAACAATATAATCAAAAATGGTTTCCAACGACTTCGACAAATATTCGAGGGTTATTCTTATGTTACCCTTCTACCGCTGCTCCAGGTGATGGGATGTGGTGCACCGCACACCGCCTAGACTGTGTTTCTCGCTAGAACAAAAATTCCGCGGACGTTGCTGTGCAAAAACGAAAGAAATATATTTGGGTGACATTCGAACATTTGGTTTACAAAAAAAAAATACTCTAACGAGGAAAAGAAAAATACTTAGCTAATCTACACTACGATCCTACTGCCCTCTCTCGGAGCTTACGAGGCTGCGGCTGGATGGTGGGTGTCCACACTAGATGGGTTTCCTGCTACTGGTGTCAGATGACTTCGCTTCAGACTATGAGCTTTCGCCTGGGGTGCTTGTCAAGGGTTTGGTGCTTTCGCTGAATAAAATTAATTGAGTGCGTAGTAGAGTTTTTTTTTTTTCTTTGTTTCAGGGGGTGGGTTTCTTTTTTTTCTCTACACGGGGTACGCGTTTGTCTGGGAAGTATGCGCGAACAGATTTACACTTTGCTGACTTTATTGGGTAATATGCGGGGTTCACGTGGCTCTCACTGGACCGGCACGGTTACTTTGCACACCGGGGTGGGTTTAATTTACTTTTCCTTTTTTTTTCGAGCCGAAACGGACTATTTTCGTTTGTCGGCTGAAACCACAAGATTAACCAGGGGGAACAGACCACGATGCGTTTTTTTTTTATTTTCAATATATGTGGCCGCCGCCATTACCGCGTGTATATCGAAGGTATTTTTCCCTTTGGGGAATTCTTTCCTCCCGCGAGACAACGACTTGCTCGTACCACGATTTCTTCCAGACTGACTAAGAAGCAAATTTTCGCTGTGCTGTAGGGTACGCTACGAAGCGTGCGACTATTGTGTCTACTAGCTGACCTATGTGCTCTCACCAGTGTGAATTCTCTTATGGTCGGAACTAAATTAATCCTAACTGCTAAACGTATAATCAAGAAATTCGAAATTGTGTTTTACAATTTCAGAAGGATTTTTTTCCTCCTATTGCGCCGCTTTTTAATCCGATGTGAATTAAATTCATTGCGCGGTAGGGCATTAAAGTTAGCGCTATAAGCTGAGCGAAAAAGGAAGATGTCCGCCTGCCCATTATTGCAGTAGCTTCTGCGTCGACCTGTCTTTCTCAAACTGTTTAAAAGGAATTCCTGCGCCATGCTGCCTGGGATTTTTGAATCTTGGACGTTGAACGTTCGTCGTTTCCTACAAGTTCACAATTATTTAAAAATCTTTTTGTCATTTGTCGCATGTGTTTCCATACGTATCTTTGTTTTAGCTTTTTTTTAGCTGCTTTTCTTATGCCTAGATGTCCTCCGTGTGGTGAGTTGTGGAATTCGTTCAGGATTGCTAGTTTTTCTTCCATATTTGTTATTTTCTTAGGGGGTTTATCTATATATTAATGTATTACAGGGCGATCATGATTTATTACATGGCAAATCTGGTTGAGTTCTTTAAGATACTCTTCCATTTCTACTATTCCTAGTTATTAATAATATTTTCTTTTTACAAAAAAAAATATATTTTTATTTATTTTATCTAAACATTGTTTGTATTATTTCTAACTGCCTTGTCTTTTATATAATTTTTATAATACTTATTTATTCTAAATATTATGTATATGATTATTGCTAGAGTGACTGCTGTACATATGATTGTCTTCGTGCTGTCTTCCTTCTCGTTGACTGTTATGTTTTCCTTGGTTGTATTGTTTCCCATTTTTGTTGCCCAGTTCATGCCTTTTTGTATTTGACCACGAGTTTTCTTAGGTTCTCTACCTCGTTCCAAATTTTTGTTGCCGAATCCCGGGGTATTGTGTTGGTGTTATCTTGGCTTTTTATTATATTCTCAAGGTATGCCAACCTTTTTCTGTCTTTATATTTTTTACCACCCCGTTTACTTTTTGAAGTTTTGGGCTCTGTTTTTGGGATTTCTGTTGGTTTTTTTTCTTTGTTCCTTATTTGCCTCTTCTTATATTCTTCTATTGTGAGTCGTTTAGGACCCGTAGTGTTTTTGGGGCTAGGAGTATATTGTGGGGCTTCTGGGGCTTGTCCTGGTGAATATTCTTTGGACATTGGGATTTGTTTGCAGGATCAATTTAGCAGTATCGATTTGGCAGGATTAATTTGGCAGTATCGGTCAAGCAGGATTGATCAGGCAGTATCGGTCAAGCAGGATTAGTTTGCAGGATCGGTGTGCAGGATCGCCATGTAATAAATCAGGTATCTTAACTGAAACGATTAGAGGAGCAATTCGGAAACGCTTCCCTGGTGGCACGTATGCCATATGTTAACAAAGCGACTTTTAGAGAAACGACGGGCAGGGCACGTATGCCATAGGGGTCTGCCAAAAGAGATAGTAGAAGGCTGTTAGCTGTGTAAAATCTAACTTTATTCACAAAAATTGTTTCTATTTATACCTATTCCCCATGAGCATTTCCAATGCATATCGATACATAAATTAGGTCGCGTGCCATCAAATATCAAATATAGTGTATTGCACCATTCACAATTGTTCGATGGAGTCATCGACAAGCGGCAACGGCTTTTCAAACGAGACAAGCGAGCTATGCACTGCTATGAGTACACCCCCTCCTCTTGTCATACCTGTGTGAGCACTTATATCACGTCGGTAGACAGTGTATTCGCTGTCGAAAATTTCTTGAGAGAAAATGTGCGTATGAAGCCATGTCTCAACAAGCATAATTATTTTATAAGAATTAATGGAAATGGAGAGTGATAATTGATTTGTTTTTGTCCTTGTGCCGCCAACATTCTGAATGTAAACAGAAAGTTCTCCATGGTGATCACAAGAATTTAATTGCTTTATGTTTCCGTCATTCGCAAGTGGACCCCTTCGTTTTTTTTCTTTTGAACGAATGTTTTTATTTTCATTTTAGCTGGCCAATACTTAGACTTAAGTTTTATTTTCCTCACCTTGTTTGTTCGATGTACCGGTGTCATTAGTGTTTGTGGGAGCATGAGCAAATAAATCGACGCTCTTTTGGAATTTGGCTGTTTCTGCAAGAACCTTTGAGGTCAGCTCCTTAAAATTCTTTGCAAAAACATACTCTATCAACTTCGATACCCTTTCCGCGCTACATTTCGATTCTATGTCGATAAGTTTTGCGAAAAGGTATTGACTTTATCCGTTTACCACTTGTTCATATCTGTAAACTCTCCAAAGAAATAGAATAAACTTAATACGTTTTGTAAGGGGGGACGAGAAGAATACCATTTGCCTGACGGGTTGCCTAGCGTAATGGAGATTCTTTCCCCCTTGCGATGATGATAGTCTGCCTAGCGGAACGCTTAGCGAGACTGTTTCGTGGTACTTCTGCTTCGCACGTCGCCCTGTGGAAGGAAAGCGAAAAAATTATACACCAAACTTTTCTGGTTCTCCCAGTACGTTAAATCAAAATTTATTGCGACATAACTCAAGTAACTCAAATAACACAATTAACGCAATTAATACAATTTTTGCCTCTCGCCCTATGTAATTTTCAGCAAATGGAGAGTGTGACTTCTTATTGAATGCAAAAATAAACATATGTTTCAAAATAGTCGTTAAGTTCAAATTTCAAGGACAATTACTTTATAGTATACCTTAAGGCGATATTAGCTTACATTTAATAATACAGTATACTTCTAGGGTGGCAACTTTTATAAAATTATATATAACATTTTTATGGTGGTTGGTTGTTACAGTTTTGTTTTATTTAATATGGAAGAATGTTTTATTAATTGAGACACGAGACAACTGAACTGTAACGAAGCCAACGACAGACTAAGAGAATACTTTTAATATATTGGCATGTGTGTGTGTGTGTTCATGTTAAATGAAAAGAAAGATGCACAACATTGTGAGAGAGAGATCTACATTTGACAAAACTTAATACAATATGTTCAACAAAAGGAGACTGAAATTGTTTCCCATAGAGCAACAATCACATCGCCATGGCAACTGATATTGCCCGTCGGATATCTTGGTACACGATTTACAGAATTGTTTTCTGCATATACCACCACAGTTTACCAATTCACTAATCACATCTGTGTTGCACACCGAACATGCCATTTTAATGAGATATTTATTAAAAGAAATAAAGAAGAATAGGTATTAGCAAAGAAATAAAGAAGATTTCCACTTCAATTTATTTTGATAGCACACTTAATCTTGTCACTTTGACAGTTGCGAGTGAACTGACATCATTTTAAGCGGTGAACATTTGGTTGAATTTCCCAAAAATGAATGAGCTGGCCCCACCATCACTCTTCCAGGAGTATACCAAGAAGACTTAGGTGTTTTAGTAAATTTCAAGGACCTTCTGCTTTCTGCACTAGTTGAAGGTAAATTGGCTGCTTCTAAATCTTTATCTTCTGGAGAATCCCATAAATCCATGCTATCTAGATATACCACTCTATCATAGCTGCTTTCAGCTTTTTTAAAGAGCAATCTTGAGCATTTCTTAGATACATATCGAATAAATTTGATGATGATTTTGAAGAAGTAATAAATTCCTGAAACACAAATAGTTAAAACTTTAATAATTCGATAAGTTATTGATAATAATAGGCAGATGACAAATAAAATGTAAACATGAAGGATTAAGGTTATAATATTTGCACAATGATAATTTAAGATTCTCTCCAAACAAAAAGTACATGTCAAGGATTGGCAATCATCTCCATCTAAGCATGTGAATGATGTGCTATAAAATCCTAATCCAGTAGAAACAAATATTGTGATTTGGAAAGTATTTCCCATAAATCTCAAACTTGATATGGAAAACTCTCCTTTTGGTTCTTCCAAATCTTTCAATTCACATTTTCCCAGATAACAGATTTTTGCTAAGTTAAACATTTTTTTAACAGAATATGAGACCATCCCATTCTTACAACGGAAATAACAATCCAAACAATCCAAACATTCCAATTTAGAGATAGCATCTATCTCTATGGTAACTTCCCAAGTAAATGAGATTCAAGCATCAATATATGAAACACCATCTGTGTTCTTGAAAACTAGCTCTTGCCATCCAAGATTTGCTCTACAATAGCATGATTTGTCACCTTTACCAATTGCTTTCACAAAATTATCATCTCCAGAGCAATCTCTATTATCTTGAATCGAAGTGTTATTACAGATCTATCCTCTCAAATCCTTAAAATCTTGAACCATTGAAATTAAAGATTCTCCATCGACAAACTGCCATTTTCCATCGACTCGAATGGCATTAAAATCGTGATCATGTGTTCTCAACTGTCCTTTACAAGGCTTCAATTTAACACCATCTATTGAGCAATAAGTTTCTTTAAGCTTGTGTATGATTGATTCAAATGGAGATGTCATAGCTCTTCCTAAAATAGAACTAATTCTGAGAGACTTGAAATCAAATTCATCCTCTACATATGCTTCAGGTTGAGCAGTTATGCATTGGTTTGATTCATCAAAATAAGTACCTATAGGACATAACATAGCAGTGAAGCAAACCTCAAATTGCAAACTGAAATGAGGACGAATAACTGATGATCTAAACCCTTCATATAATCTAGACACATCACTCAAGGTCCTATCACACCTCACTCTAAACATATCAAATGTTATTAGACCATCTAAGAATCCATGTTTTTTATAATCCAATAATTTTTCAGACATTCTAATGGCTATATTATAATTATCTGGAGATATTAATTGCAAACTTTGACCTTCATTCATTTCTTCAACTCTCAATAAATCATTTGTGTTGGACAATGGTTTTCTACCTATTCTTGGTTCCTGTTGTTCTAATTTTGTTTGTCGCAACTTGCTCTCAGCCAGTGGAGCACCCGGTGCTTCACTAAAGGCAACGATCCGCGTCACCTGGCCTTTGATAGTCGCTCGCTTTCGCTTTAGAGCTTCCATGATATTGATGGTTTTGTTTATTGATCGAATCTAACCAAATAACCCTACGCGCACTCGAGACAATGCTTCTTTTTTCTTTCGAAGTAGCGGCAGCAGCGAGTGCAACTATCCAACACGTGTGTATGTATATATGCACCGCGAAGGGATTGCACTTGATAGCACCCGAATGGGCAGATTGCGGAGCACCCACTTGATCACTGTTTTACCGCTCGATTAATTTCTTTTCGCGTACATGCACTGACGTTAAGAAGAATAACCGATAAGAATAAATACAATTTACTGAACCGCGCGTTAATGTTCAATTGCGAATGCCATGGAAATCCTTATATACCCGAATAATCCGGCTCGAAGGACCAAATGTTTATGCGTTCGCGTTGCCAGAACTTCGGGCCTTATTTCTTAGGCGTTATTTCCAGGCGGTTAGGAATTTTTGTAAATCTAATTTCCGATCGAAAATGAAAAGACGTGTTCGTTCCTTGGTTATGGCAAAAGGAAGGCGACATTTTTTATTAAGAAATAAGCAAAAGAAGAAAAACGAGAGAAGAAATAGAAAGAGACAATAATATACAATAGATATTAATTCAGCGCTCAGCGCACAAGTAACCACTGAAGGTGGACACACAAAGTTTAGGGTGATGCATCGGCGAACAGTTCCATAACATTCTGGTCCTCAATATCATTCGAAAACTCTGGAGGAGTAGAAAGAACTTTATGCAATTCCTTTCTTAATTGATATTCTTCTAAAAATTTCACCAATAATAATCTCAGTTTGAATAATATTTCTAACTTATTTAAATTGTCATTATATAATGCTTCAGAAACACACTTCAAGATTGTTTTCATTGATGTGAAATCACAATTTAATCCAGTTTGGTAATATATATCATCATTTAATGATTTTGACGCTTCTTCCATCTCCTTTTGGATCTTAGACAATTGGAATGAAATAGGAACTGGCATTATCATGCTACCTCTGCTTTCACGATGCAAGAAAGAAATCAAAGCTCCAGGCTCCAAGCTACGCTCAATCTGATGAACAACCGGTTAAACAATCTCAATTTGAGATTTTGGACCTATAGATTCCATTGTGTGCAATGTCATATTTGATGATATTTCAGATGTTTTAGTTGTTGTCAAATTAAAAGATTGAGATGAATTGCCATCATTTGCAGAAAAGAATGCCTTGACCAATTCAACAATTTCAGAGTTGTTACAATTACAGGCAGGACACACCATAGGTCCCTCATTTGAAACATGAAAACCACCATGATTATTTAAAGCCTGGAAATTTCCTCCTTGTATTATATTTAAAATTTTAGATCCATCTTTTATTTCAGTTTGATTGGTTTAAGAAGGATTTTTAATAGATCCTGATAATGCCATTGAAATTAAAGCCATTAAAACAGTTGATAGCAAGATATTATTAAGATATGCAAAGTAGAACATCTTAGATTTAAGGATTAAAATATCTTAGAATCAAAATTTAAACAAATGATTAATAATAGAAGTAGAAATAATGAATACGTTAAAAGACAAAATTGTCAAAATGATAAGATAATTACCCTGTACCTCCCGTCTTTTTCGTTTGCTTTGTTTTCCTGCACTTGTTCGCGAACCGGTTGCCGTGGCTACCGTCGGATTTCTTTACTTGGTGTCGCAGCCTGTACCCTTTTCTTTTTTCCTTTTTCCCTTGTGCGTGTGTGTAGCCAAAGAATGTATAAGTTAAACTCTAACACTTAGTTTAGTTAAAAAAAAAATATTTTATTAAAAACCGAACTTAACTCTAGAATCTTAATTAAGCAACTAACGACCGATCATACCTAAAGACCTATATTTGTAATACGATAAAAACAACGCCGGAATCGCTCCAGACAAATCGTCAGCATTCTGTGGGCACGTCAGGTGCAACATGGTTCGATGGCATGTAGTAAGGTGTCATATTTGCTGGCATTGTGGGAACGGATGTGTTGTTGGCGAATGGTTAGAGATTACGGTAGGAACTGATGATGCACGTGTTGTATGTGAATAGTTTAGGGTTTCGTTTATTAACTTATACTCACTCGCAGCCTGTGCCTTTTTTTTTCTTTTCTCCCCCTTGTGCGTGTGTGTAGCCAAAGAATGTAAGTTAATAAAATGAAAGTAGTTTTTAAAAAAAAAAAAAATATTTTTTAGGCAGCAAGCCTTCTTTATTTACTGAGTACTTTTTTAAGACTAAAAATACAAAATCAATCGATTATGCTACTCTTCATGCATTCGTTTATTTTCGCTGTTGTCAGCACAAGTGTTGCTGAACTTATTTCTAAGAATTATATTGCAATATTAGTTTGTCGTTTGTCTGTCGACTCGTGGGAACGGAAATTGGGTTGAACGAATAACCTGCTGATTCGCAAGGTTGATTCGTTTTAGTCCCTGCTCGGGCGCCAGTTAATAAAATGAAAGTAGTTTTTTCTTTGTCGGGTATATTACTTCCGATCTTTAAACTAGTAGAAACTGAAAAAGAGAATTGAAAGTCACCCAGAACCGTATCGAATCAAAGAAAACTAAAACCACAAAGAACTGGATTTGATTATTTAGAGGTTTATTTATTGAGTATATATGCCGGTGCCCAACGCGACCGTTCAAGCCTAGTGTTTGAAGTGAAGTCCAGTGGCTTCGCCAACCGAAGCAGCGCGTCACCCCAAGTCGATGATACCCGCCACGCAGCGTCATCAAAAATCCCATAAGTGCAGGGAGTCCAATAGCTGGTACCAAGTCCATGCCTTGGCTACCCAGCGACAGAGCACGAAGAATGTGCCAGCACCAGCAATGAAGATAAGCAATCGTCGTATATCCATGGTGATTGCTCGCCGTTTGTCGTCGATGCCGTATTTATCCACGAATGTATATGGCCATCGACAACGGCGCGAGGTGTCAGGTTTCCGTAACCCAGATATGCCGACTCAATTGAAACAACGTCTCAGATAATGAAACATTGTCGTTCGATGGCTGGCGACTATAGGCGAAGAATGTGCCTTATCAGCAGTGGCGATGACGAGTAGTAGGGGTGGTCGACCAGTGGTGGGTACAGCGGGGCGACCAGCCAGCTTGCTGATCGTTGTGTCGATGAGTGGAGCAAGTATGCTCTGACTCAGGGGTAGCCCACCTTTGTGTGGCGCTTTTGCCTGTGGTGGGCAACCTTGGGGCTGGTCAATTCGGTTTCGGTACCGAACATTCTGCCCGGTCGGACCATGCGGTTCGAAATAGAGTTCCAGCTGGTTAGCTTGGTTGGTCCAGCAGGCGGCAGAGTTTCTGGATGGGACGCCGACATTCTCCCGAGCTCGGGCGTATCGTCGCATTGCGTGTCAGGCCGTCGCTGCCCGGGTGCACGGCGATGATGCGACCCAATCTCCAATGGGTTGGGGGCAGGTTCTCCTGGCGGACGAGGACGATGTCGTTGACTTGCAGGTTTGGCTCCCTCTTCTCCCACTTGTTGCGTGTCTGCAGCGTGGCGAGGTATTCGTCACTCCAACGCTGCCAAAAGTCTTGATGAACCTTGCGTATCCACTGGTATTGCTTGAGTCGATTGAGGGGCACGTCCCCAACGTGCGGCTCAGGTACTGCCAAGAGGGGAGCACCAATAAGGAAGTCACCTGGCGTGAGGGCCAATTTGTCCTCAGGATCATCGTGAAGTGGTACCAGTGGGCGGGAATTGAGGCAGGCTTCGATGCGTGTTGCTAATGTGTGTAGCTGATAGTACCACACCGACTGTGATCCGACCAGGCGGACCAAGTGATGCTTTGCGGACTTCACGGCAGCTTCCCACAGACCACCTTGGTGAGGAGCCGCGGGGGTGATGAAATGCCATCTCGTACCTGCATGCGCCAATGCTTGCTGAGTGTAGTGAGATTGGAATGCTGCCAAGTCCTCTTTGAGGTGCCGGTTGGCGCCAACGAAAGCGGTCCCATTGTCGCTGTATAGATCCGGACACGGTCCACGTCGACTGGTGAAGCGAGTGAAGGCATCCAAGAACGCCTGCGAGGAGAGGTCTTCGATGACTTCCAGATGTACAGCCTTCGTGGCCATGCATATAAAGATGGCCAAATAGCTCTTGACCGTGGTACGAGAGCGCTTTGTACCCACGCGAACGATGAAGGGGCCACTGTATTCCACTCCAGTAGCCAAGAATGGGCGAGCGGCGTTGACTCGTTGACTGGGGAGCGAGGCCATTTGTTGCTTTATGACCACTCCGCGCTGTCGTCGGCAGATCGTGCACTTGTGAAGCAACGTTCGGACAACTTGTCGACCGTGGAGGATCCAGTATTTGCGTCTCAGCGTCTGTAACATCAAGTGGACCCCGCCATGGAGGGTCTCTTCGTGAACGGTGAGAATTAGGAGCCACACCAAGGCCCCCGTCTTCGGCAGTACGATCGGGAATCGTTGCTCAGCTGGAAGTGAGGAGTGTGTGAGTCGACCTCCGACTCGGAGCACACCCCGTTCATCTAGGTACGGGTTCAATGACAGCAGTGTACTGGAGCTCGCCAGAGGAGACTGAGTTCGTAGCTGCTGGATCTCGGGTGAGAAGTGAGCGGCTTGCTCGATGAGGGTCAGTCGTTCCATGGCCTCTCGGAGCTCGTCTGCTCCGACCACGGGTTCCCCCCTAAGATGACGATGAGTGCTTCGCCATCGAAGCATATAGGCAACAGTATGGAGGAGCCGTTGAAGCGAGCTGAATCGTTCCATCAATGGTATGCTGACGCCGTCCCAACGTCGGGTCGTTAACTCGGGGGTGGCGATGGCTACGCCAGTGATGAATGTGTGCTTGACCTCCTCGGCGATGCGTGCCCTGTCTTCGTCGCGTAGCTGCCCGGTTGGGCGTAGTGGGAGTGGTCCGTTTAGCAGCCAATTCGGACCCTTCCACCAGGGAGAATGTTGGAGAAGATCGGATGCACTGAGGCCTCGGCTCGCGCAATCAGCAGGATTCTGGGCAGATCTGACGTGGTTCTATCGCTCGGGAGAGGTTAGGTCTTGAATTTGCCGAACGCGGTTGGCGGCGTACGGCTTGAGTGTGGAGGGCTCCTTGCGCAACCAACACAACACGATGCTGGAATCGGACCAGAGGTAGTATGGGACAGTCTGCAACCCCAAGGCCTTGCGGATGCTGTCCAACGTGAGTGCCAAGAGACTAGCGGCACACAGTTCCAGTCTGGGGATAGTCGCACCCTTGAGGGGCGCCACCTTAGTGCGGGCGGTCAGCAATGAGACCTGTACTTGACCATGACGCGGCATAGGCTCGCGCGCTGGCATCGCAAAATCCATGGATGGTGGTGACATGCTGGGCTTGCATGCCCAGCCACCGAGGTACTCGTACTTGATTGAGAGCTGGCAGGCCCTCTCGGAAGGACGTCCACACGGTTAACAGTTCAGAGGGGAGCGTGGCGTCCCAGTCGACGCCCGCAGACCAGAGCGTCTGGATGAAGATCTTTCCCACGATGACGACAGGCGCCAAGAGACCGGTAGGGTCGAACAGCTTAGCCACCTCGCTAAGCACTCGTCGCTTCGTTGGGGGTGGTCCCATTGGTTCTACTTCCACCCGAAAGAAGAGCTCGTCCGCTGCCGGATCCCACCGCAGTCCAAGTACTGTTGCCGTCGGGCAGTCGATGACAAGCTCTGTGGAAATAGAAGAAAGAGAAACATTGTTAGACACCAATGATATTACCTCTGCGCTATTGGAGTTCCATTTGCGCAGTTGGAAATGTCCTGCCAATAAGACGGTGTTGACATCATTGGCCAGCGTGACTGCTTCGGCGGCGCTGTTGCAGCTCGTCAGAAGGTCGTCCACATAAAATGCCTTTTCAATCGTCTCCTTCGCAGCTCGGGCTCGTTCCCGATCCGGAACCAAGTGTTGATTGTCGGTGGCACACTGCACCATGCATCTCACCGAGGTATATGGACTGGATGCCATACCGTAGGTAACCGTCGTCAAGCGATAGACCCCAAGCTCATCGGACGGTGATTCTCTCCAGAGAATCCGTTGGTAGTCGCGATGCTCAGGTGCCACTAGCACTTGCCTGAACATCTTCTCCACATCTGCGGTCAGCGCAACTGGATAGCGCCGGAACAGCAAGATGATGTGGACGAGGGACTCTTGAATCGTCGGTCCCACCAGCTGGATGTCGTTGAGGGAGACGCCAGTAGTGGTTCGTGCAGATGCATTAAACACCACACGGAATTTGCTGATTACGGC
This sequence comes from Cheilosia urbana, assembly GCA_946477585.1. Classification (NCBI taxonomy): domain Eukaryota; kingdom Metazoa; phylum Arthropoda; class Insecta; order Diptera; family Syrphidae; genus Cheilosia; species Cheilosia urbana. Next base: position 124,080,014 of record OX297853.1, read on the forward strand.
GTGGTGGGGAATGTAGTAGCAGCTGGGGTGGTCGCCATGTTGACTTGCCCGCTCCATGTGTCCAAGCTCTTCGTACTCGCGCATGAACTCCACGTATCGACTGCGGAGTTCCGGGTTGGCCTGGAGACGCCGCTCCAGGGAGTAGAATTGGCGCAAGGCGCCACGGTAGGACGCACCCAATGACGGTGCATTTCGCCGGAAGGGGATGTTCACCATGTATCGCCCATCTGGTGTGCGGGAATGTGTTGCAGCATAGTGTCGACTGCACTCGTCGTCTGCACTCTCGTCAGTGGGAACCTCTTCCAACTTCCAGAAGTTCTTAACGAGTTCTTCAAGGGTGTACTCCAGGGTCGACTCTTCTGTCAACTGACTGTGGAGTGATTGGATGGCGGGTGCCGGCGGTCCCAAAGCAGCCGGACCAAACACCACCCAACCGAATTGAGTTCGTTGAGCATGAGGTTCGTGGGGTCGGCCATGGATGACCCCGTCCTGGATAATGCGACCCCAAACGTCAGCGCCTAGCAGTAAGTCGATGGCGCCAGGCGTACCCAAGTGCCTGTCTGCTAGTGGAATGCCACGCAAGTGCGGCCATTGCGTGATGTCGACATGCGCGGCCGGCAGTATCGATGTGATGGTGGGCATTACCAATGCCTTCAACGTGATTGTGAACATTGATCTGGTGGAGCGGAGTGACAGCGTCACGTGGCCCTTGGCCATGGCATGTTGAGCGGCGCCAATGCCTTGTACAGACACATCTAGTCTTGTTCTGCGGAGACGAAGTCTATTAGTTAAATCTGTCGTAATGAAACTTACCTGCGACCCAATGTCGCAGAGGGCTCGGGCGAGATAGAACTCCAGAGGTGCTCCGCATGCACGCACGAGCGCCGTCGCCAGCAGAACAGTGGAGTTGGGCTGAGAGAGTCACTGTTGCTCTTCTATATACAGGTCCGGAGGTCCATGGTTCCGGTCCTGAAAGGAAACCCAGTTGGATGGGCCTGCATACGACTGCATGGCTTGCTGTGGTTGGGCTGCTTGCCCTCTGCTACCCGTGGGAGGGGTGGCTTGTGCTGATTTACACAGCAGTGTGTGATGTTGTCCGCTGCACTTCCGGCAGGTCACCTTGGATGGACACTGACCGGCGTTGTGGCCCGAACCCAGACAGTTAAAGCAGGCCTCAGTGCTCCTAGTGACCTTGAGGCGCTGGTTCACGTCCATGTTGTTGAACGATGGACACTGGTATAGTCGATGTGCTCCCTTGCATAGAACGCACCTCTTCTCATCCACCGCGGCAGCCATGGCCCGAACGGTGGGACGTAGCCTAGCGGGCGGCTGGGCTCGGACCTCTTGGCGGCGCGACGTCGAAGGGACAACGATTTCAGTGGCCAGGCTATGGGCGCGCTGTAAGAGGAAATCCATCAAACTCGATAGTAGAGGAATCTCCTTGGCAGGGCTATTCATCCGCCAAGCTTGTTGTGTTGCTGCTGGGAGCCGAGATACCACCAGGGGGACCATGAACGTGTCCCATGTGTCGACTGGTTGTCTCATCACTCGAAGAGCCCTCAGAGATTCCTGCACCGTGTCCACGATGCGGTGCAGCATGGCAGCGCTTTCTGTGTGCGCCGCCTGAAGGTTGAGTAGTCGACACGCGTGGGTCTCCGCCAGGACGCGTGGATTGTCATATCGGTCGTTGAGCTCCTTCCAGAGCTCATCGTAGCCACCAGAGTAGATGTTGCCGACCAGGCCGACATTGCGGACTGCAGCCCGCAGATGTTGTAATTTGAATGCCTCAGCGTAATCCGTCTCATGCACCAAGTGCATGAAGGCGTCCTTAAAGGCGAGCCAATTCTGCGCCTGTCCGTCGAAGGTTGGGATGGAAATGGGGTCCAACCGCATGTCCATTTTTGCTGTGTGGCTCGTCGTCGCCAAAGGGGCTGGAGCTGAGGTGGGTGCTTGGAGACCTGACGGCCCAGGTGCCGTCAGCTTCTTGAGCTGGCGATGCAGGGCCACACTCACCTCTCCGATCTGGCGTTCTACTCGCTGCGCCAGTAGCTCATGCTCGACCAGTTCGGTCGTCTTGGCTCGCCCCACCAACGCGTCCTGGTTGACCGAGAACTTCGCGAACTGTTGGTTCAGTGCCCGTAGCTCATGCTCGAGCTGGGCCTCGTCGAACTCCTTCAAGTCCGCGGTCATGATTTTAGTGTGCACACGTTGGATGGCATTGCTCGCCGTCGTCCGTAGATTCAGCTCCGTCATCTGAGCAGGGAGAGGCGCAGGACCTTCAGCAGCTTCCAGATTGGCCGAGGTAACCGCAGAGGGCACAAGGGGAATTTACTCAAAGTTGAGTCACTCGACGCGAGAGGCGTACCAACAAAGAAGTCGCACTGATGGGTAGGACAAATGGCCCAAGTCACTTGTCGATACACGACTGTCCCAGCACAAGAACACTGAGCGCACCGATGAGCGCTATTGCCGCACATGGGTTTACACTATCTTTACCGCGAGGGGTTATCTCACAAAGCAAGAGTACCAAATTACACTTACACCGCGAGGGGTAGGTTCTTCGAACGCGCACTAAATTTACCGCGAGGGGTACTCAAAAGAACACGCACAAATTACCGCGAGGGGTTAACTATCTCAAGTACACTGTTCCTCACAGGAGGCACCAATATGTCGGGTATATTACTTCCGATCTTTAAACTAGTAGAAACTGAAAAGAGAATTGAAAGTCACCCAGAACCGTATCGAATCAAAGAAAACTAAAACCACAAAGAACTGGATTTGATTATTTAGAGGTTTATTTATTGAGTATATATGCCGGTGCCCAACGCGACCGTTCAAGCCTAGTGTTTGAAGTGAAGTCCAGTGGCTTCGCCAACCGAAGCAGCGCGTCACCCCAAGTCGATGATACCCGCCACGCAGCGTCATCAAAAATCCCATAAGTGCAGGGAGTCCAATAGCTGGTACCAAGTCCATGCCTTGGCTACCCAGCGACAGAGCACGAAGGATGTGCCAGCACCAGCAATTAAGATAAGCAATCGTCGTATATCCATGGTGATTGCTCGCCGTTTGTCGTCGATGCCGTATTTATCCACGAATGTATATGGCCATCGACAACGGCGCGAGGTGTCAGGTTTCCGTAACCCAGATATGCCGACTCAATTGAAACAACGTCTCAGATAATGAGACATTGTCGTTCGATGGCTGGCGACTATAGGCGAGGAATGTGCCTTATCAGCAGTGGCGATGACGAGTAGTAGGGGTGGTCGACCAGTGGTGGGTACAGCGGGGCGACCAGCCAGCTTGCTGATCGTTGTGTCGATGAGTGGAGCAAGTATTCTCTGGCTCAGGGGTAGCCAACCTTTGTGTGGCGCTTTTGCCTGTGGTGGGCAACCTTGGGGCTGGTCAGTCCGGTTTCGGTACCGAACACCTCCTTTCCTTTGAGTTGATTCGTTTTATGTTAATTTGTATACTCACTCGCAGCCTGTGCCTGGAGACGAAAATATTTGTTCGTCATGAATCTGCCTGCAAGCTATTGTTTTTTTTTTTTCTTTTTCCGCTTGATGGAAATAAACTGCCTCTATGCATGTTGAGACCTGTACGAAGTGGTAGTGGCAACGTCGCACTTTGCAATTTTGTTCGTCGTTGTCTTTTGGATACATTATTCACATACCAAAAGTATATTATGTGTACATAATTTGCAGCTTCTAATTATAGGGTGGGGCCTGTGCTTTGCACTATTTTAACACTTTTATAACCTGTACTGATACTGACACTATACACAAAATTGCAGGTTTTATTTCTTTTCACACTTTCAATTTGAATTATATTTTTTCTTCACACCACTGATTCTAAATCCGGCTCGGCGTGGACCAATGTATAATACGGAAATAAAACACGGCGACTTTGCTTAGAGTCGGGAAAATATATAAAAACCCGACTGTTAACTCTTACCCTTTATTCTATACAATTTATATTCTGTACAACATTTTTTATTCTGTACAACCTTTATTCTGTACCGTCTGAATGTGACTGAGCTCACCGAACTGCTTCTTATACTTCGAAAGAAGAGAACAGCAAGCTCATGGTATATATTATCGTAAGAGAAAAGGCTCATACACGAGTACAACAATATGCCCATGTGTGAGTGATTCGGTACAGTTATTGCGCCTATGTTTATATATTAAAAACGAACATATTCCAGCCAGAATAATTCCGAATGAGGAAAACCCGTAGGTAGAAAATCTATGATACCTATTCATGTTCTTAATGTTATCTAAATTAGGAAGATTGAGCGGTTTGTAATACGGCTCGGTGTTGTCTTCATCTATATCTGGGAATGTATGATTTACTGTAATTAAATGATCGGACAAGCTCCTAATCAAATGTGAGTTCTGCAGAGAGTATACGCTGTTATCGATTTCCACATATTCCGCTCTTCCTTTTTCTATTAGCACAGGTATTGATTCTAGGTGTCTTGATTCTATCTGCGGTGTAAGAGATGTATCGTGGTTTATGAGCCTATAAGACTTATTACTTGATCCAACCCATAATCCTCTAGACGTCTGTGTTACGACAAATTCTCCTTCAGGTATTTCTTGTATTACACAGTTCTCGGAATTGTTGTCAGATATTAGATCGCTAACACATTTGCGGGTGGCCGTGGCGCAGTGGTAGAGTGTTCGCTTGTTGAGTGGGAAGTTACGTGTTCAAATCCGAGCCAATACCACGAAACATTTTTCACAAATAAAAACTGCGAATAAGTTTATGTGAATTATAAGTGAACACCAATATCAACAATTCTCCCCTAGCTATTAGGACGCCACTCGTGGAGAATATCCACTGCGCCACAAACTCTTTCCTATCCCTCTTTCTCTTCCTAAAAAACTTGAATGCCGCGCTGTGCCCCGCATTATAAGGGTATTCATAACCCCTTGAGCGCGAGTAAAATTATAAAAAAAAAAAAAAAATTTATGGTAGTCCTTATTAAATCTATAGGACATACCGAAAATCGAACACCGAAATTGCAATTGTCTTGATTTATATTCCAGAATGCACTTGAGTCATGGCTCATGGTACTTGGCTATACGGTCTGGTAGCTCTTCGATTGAGTTCTTATATTTATACAAGAAATTTACCTTGTTAACTTTGTACAGAAAATGCGGTTGTGTATTGTGAATAATTGGTTGTATAATTATCCCATGTAAGATAAATGGATTATGCTTCACCTGAACAATTACGAAGTTTCCTAATTCATAAACCAGCTCTATGTTATCCATGTATGGACTATTGTGGAGATCGACTCTATCTTTTAATGGCGATTGAATCATATACCTTGGGAATATATCCGGTGTGATTTTGCCCTCGTATGCACTGCTCATGATTCTATATACCTTGCTGGGTTGGGTATAGATGATAACCAAGATACAGCAGACATAGTGAAAATTGTAAAAGCCTCTCTTCTACACTGGTGCATATATTTTAGCATTTTTAGTTCTTTGAAGATGTACGGTAGTGCTACTGAAGTGACATTATTCAATCTTGCGACTGTCTGTTCATTGTTTGAATTTATAGAGTTGATCTGATTAACTATTTCATCTATTTTGTTGTCTATCTCAATCATATGATTCTCAATAGCTCGTACATCAGCTTTGTTAGATATTGACATAGCTACAGATGATCCTATAAGAGTTATTACTGCGGCCACAGCAAGGGTTATGAGCTCTCTCTTCGGTCTCATCTTAGAGGTGCAAACTCTTTCCATATGGTCTAGCACTACGGGTTGCTCGTGATAATTCCACTCTGGGCTGGGATCAAGACATGGACAGTACTCATCTATGTCCCCTTTATCGACTAACCTGATATCGTAAGTGCAATCCTTAGTCTTCTCTTCTGGTAATGAACTTTTTCTCTCTGAATTTCTCTTCTTCTCAAGTAAATCCATGTGATAATCGGTTATAGTTCTGAATAACTTACCTTCTCCGACTTTGTTAACTGCATTCGGACGGCCAATTTTTAGTACTGGTGCGACTTTATCATCCTTAAAGAACGATCTCAAATCTGACTCCGGAATCTCCTCCTTTAAGATGTTTAATTGATTTTTATATAGCTCATCTAGTAATATGACATATTCTTTAATCTCATCCGTCCTGGAATTGGAGCAAGAGGATTCGGTATTAGGAATAGATATATTTTCTGGTAAGCCGATAACTATACTATGATGTGTATACCCTTTGCTTAGGAAAATTCTGCCTGAGCTTTCAAATAATATGCCCATCCTAGGAATGGATAATGATGGATTTGGATGGGGAGGATTGTTTCTTTCTTCCTCTAATGCATCTGCCTTGTTCATTTCCAGTCTTATTCCTAAGAAGATGATTATAACACTATACATTCTTACGTCAGTTTGTTGTTATGTGTAATCTAATCTACAAAAAATGTGTTTTGGACAGTGGTGTCTGCAAGTGGATACACTACATTATTCGCGATTGTTATAAACTCTTTTATGAAGAAGCGTTGAAAATTATTAAACTCATCTCGACTTTTTGCCATGTGTGACGACGCTCCTGAATCAACTAATCAATCATGGGATTCAGTATTGAATTGTGCAGCGAATGTTAGTGTAATAAGATGAACGCAACCATATTTTGCTAGACCCGCTCATTGTAAAATGTGCCGGCATCTTTTATATAAAACTCCGACATATTGGATCAAACGCGTGGTTGAACAAATAAAAACTTAAAACGCAATTGTAAAACCTAATAAAGTTAATTAATAAATAAACCAACAATATTAAACAGAGTTTTAAGTTAAATACAGTTAGTAATGTTGTTTTTCCTTACAATACTTTGTGGTATTCCTTCTTGCATTTTTAGCAGACAATAGTCTAACGCTGTGCAGCGGCTTCTAGAACACATTTTTCTTTGTACTTTCCGTATAGTACTGCTTCGTCGCTGTCTATCGGATTCATGCCTACTGTAGATATCATAGTTCTGAAGCAGTTTCTTCTTAATAGAATCACCTGCAATTTTCATGCCGCTGCTCTCTATGGCCTTAATCATGGGTGTTTCAGTTTAGAGAAATTAAAGAACCAGATTTCTCATATAGACTGTACCAATTTATTTTCTTATCAACTTAAATTATTGTCATCTAACCGGGACCAAAGTATAAACGCAAGTGAACGCTGAGGGCACAAGCAACGAAAAGTAAAAACACAAGAACAAGAAATAATGTACTTACATACATGATCGACAGTTATTGAAGCAAACAAGACAATAAAAAAATTAGCATAAGCGAGAAAAGTATAACCCGTGGTGCTTCCACTGGGTCATCAAACAAGAAATACTCTTCATTACACAATAGATTAAATGAAAATTTTGTTAATTGTATTTTAGTTTGAGTTTTTACAAAACTTAATTTTAGGTTGGGGAGGATCTCCGTCAACCCAGCACACCAGCAAGCCACGATGAATTTAATTTCTTTTTTTTTTTTTTTTACTGACGTATGTCAACTCGGTTTTTTCTTTAGACCCACTGAACTGCATTGATTTCAGGGCGCGTTTTGAAGGGCTGCGTTCAATCTGCTTTTTTAGGAAGTGCTCGGAAAGACTGCGTTCAGTGCGTACGCAGTTCCGTACCCCTTTATGGTGTGCACTATCACAATTTCCCAGGATGGAGTTTGGCCGGGATAACTAGCCGACCACTCCCAGACACTGAATCCGAGTCAGATATATATGCGCCACCCGTTTGCCATCGGCAATTCTACACCGGAATTTTATTTGCGATTAGAAGCCGAACTAATTGACTTATTACACCGCGCACTACTCGACTTTTCGTCCAACCACGTCCATGTTCAACCACCAACTAACTCTGCTGAAACAAAACTCCGTGCCTTATACTATCCCCATACGACACACACACAAACCTCGATCGCGCAGTATAAATTTATGGATTATTATCCGCAATGGATAAACAGTGGATAAAGCACCATCCAACCTGCCCCAAGTGTGGGATGAGTACCGACTATGTGCCATGGGTGGCAAAGTGTTATAATTTGCCTCATAAGTCGAAACTGTTCGACCGAAAGGAAGTATAACTTCTGTGCTATTTCTTTGGCAGTGATAGGGTATTTGAATTATTTATATTAATCGGCCGTTGACAACCCAAGCGTTTTCCTACACAGGTAAGCAAATTGGAGCAAAGGAGATAATCAAACAAAGTCTCACTTCTAGCATTTGTATCTGAGTTACCCCAGATAGTATGATGGGCGTTAGCATCACAGCCTAAGACTAAGTTTTTCTTACCTTGTTCTGACGCTGTTACTAGCGCCTTTACCGGTTCGGGGGGTACTGATGTGTCGTCTTCGTTTGGCATATATACTGACGCCACTCTGCAGCTCTCACCCTTGCCTCTGATCTCCACCACCGTCAGGTCACCTGTGCTGAAATGAAGCAATATATTTGTGCGTGAAGTTCTTTCTTTGCCAAAATACACGACCTTACCTTACTTTTGTTTTTGACATAAAGTATGTCATATTTTTGCGACCATAATCCCATCACCTGATCTTTATTGACCCATGGTTCTTGGATTAGGGCCAGATTCAGCTGCTCCTTCTCGAGGAACAGCCTCAGGTTGCCTGAGGCTACCTTACTGTGATGGAGGTTGATTTGGACTACTTTCATCTCTGGATGTAGCCACCGCCTCCTTCACAGTCTCAGGCGCCCGTGTCTTCTCTGCAGTCCGCTTTAGGAGCTTGAGAGTTACCTCACTCGCTGCAAATGATAGCGGCATCTGCATGTCCTTCTTCAATGCTGCAGGTGGTTCATCGAATATTATGATGTACCCTTTTGCACCATTCTTCGGCTCCTCCTCGGACACAATCTCCCAATCCCTCATCGGGATCTGTGGGTTTTGTGCCTGCAGCACGCTGAGGATCTCCTCCCGTTTTACACCTATCTCAGGGACGGATGTTCTGCCCTTTGCCTAGGCGGAGACTTCTTCTATGGGTACGGCCTTAAGCATTGCACCTTCCCATAGTTTTTGCGCCATTTAAAATTTTCTTGGCAAAGTCATTTGACGCCTGGTCCTTGCAATCGATGTACGTGATGCCTTTGGACCATCTCATTTTGCCGATGAGGGGGGCCTTTTCCCCAGTCTTCGCCCGAATGCGGGAGATAATCGCAACACCTAGCGCGTTCTCAATTATCTTACCGCATTCCACCGAGTACTGGCCACTTGGTTTCCTGGAGTCCACAACAGCTAGCTGAAGTGGATTCCTGGTCACTTTGTTGTATTTCCCGCTTGTGCCCCACGTGGGTGTTCTTTTGGGGCTACCCGCTCTCACTTCGTTGCGCTTTGCCTTCTTCGTTGATTCGAGGACGTCCTCTGGCGATCTCAACCTCTTCGTGGCTAGCTCTTTTTGGCCGAGCCTCTAAGCGATAGATTTCCTCTGGAGTCCACTCGGTCCCGGCTTATTGTCGGTCGTCCGATGTTCCGTCTTTGGAATCTTCTTCACTGAGGAGTTACGGTGGGCTTTGGGGTCTGTCACGGTTATTGTGTCGGCCACCGTCTCACTCTCAGTACTTATCGTACCCTCACCTCTTTCATCCTTTGCTTTTTTTTCTTTTTTGGTCTATTTTGGATCCCACGAGTAAGGCCGGACAATATGGTCCGCCCCGGCATTGCCGCCATACCGGGGTAAGGCATTATCATACCTTCAGGTCTTCGCCTGGGCACCTGAGGAAGCTCGTACTCCGTTGGTTTGACCTCCAACCTTTCATCCTTCGGCACGGTTTTCAATACGCTCACGCCACCACTGGAATTAGGTTGGCAGTTCTTTGTTCGTCACTCTTCAAACAGCCTGTCTGCTATGGGTGGCCCTACAGATGACTACCGCCTCCGACAGCATAGCCTGTTGAATCTTTGCGACTTAAGCCTCCGCACCACGTCAAGGTGACTGCACTTAGCGGAGGTGTGCATCGTGTTAACTAGTAGTTCATTTTACCAAAATAAAAAACAATCAAAAATACAAAAACAACAACGGCTCAGTGATTACTCACTAAAAATATTAGTGGGCGGTGGTTTATACTTGATGCAGTTTTCCTTTCGATTAACTGGTAAACGAGCTGTTTTTCTGTTAGCCAAATATTCAGTCTATTTAGGACAACTCCCATCTTATCCTATGATTAAGAATATTCCTGATAACTTGCACTTCATTAAGGCTATCTCTATCATCTACTACGCAGATGTATATGTCTGTTTTCCTTTGACCATTTCGTTGTGAATGGTTTGATTTGCACCCTCAATGAAGGGTCCACTCTAGCAAAATCATCCTCTGTAATTTTAGACGAGAATCCATCGGAGAGACTTTTAAGTGGGATTGAAAATGTCTTTAGTTACTTGGGCATAAACGAAAAGCATTTACCCCCATTTCGCAAAGGCTCTTTAAAACATATGACTGCTGTTGCTTTTTGATTTGCTGGAGCGTGGAATAAACCGTCTGTCACCAAATCGCGGCCAAAGGCTGAAATGTCCACAAAATGACAAGGCATCCGGATTTAGTGATTTTTGCACGTTTGCACGTTTATTCTCTGTGAATTACAATTTACATGGGTAATATAGGCACATAAAAATGAGATACATTTAATAATACAATAAAATGAAATACAAGTACGTAAAGTAAATTAATCAATTTGACTTACTTCTTTTGCCGCTCGTTTAAAACAAAAAGAAAACAAATTTTGAGTTCACAGATATTTATAGGTTACGTTAAGGTTAATTGGAGGGCAAGTATGACATTTAACATTTTGACGTAAAAATAATAGTGATGAGTAGTTTTTGTTATCGGGATTTAACAGGGTAATCCAAGCTTTCCACGACAACTGCAAACCAACATCTTTTAAGGGAAAGTGGTCACCCTCCGTACACTTTTAGCATTTTTATTATTTGGTTAATAATTAACTCACTTCAATATTAAGTTCATGCACTTAGGTATAATATATATATCGTAGCTTATTACAAAAAAGTCTGAAACCATTATGTCAAAGAGTTTCAGAATTATAGAATATCTTCTAGGATTAGATACTTGTATGAATGCACCCCACCTGTGGGGTACTTTCGCACAGCAGATGGGGTAGTTTCGTACAGCATGGGGAAGATTCATACAGGGTATTTTAAAAGTCTGTTTAACCTGCTGATTGTTATAAATAGTAACAAACAAAATTATTGAAATTACAAATTACTTAATAACATTCAACTTGACTTATAACTCACTTAAAAACCTTTTGAAGAAAACAACTAAAAACAATAAACTCTTATTTAATTTATTTGTAATTCTAACGTTTGCAAACTATATGAGATCTTTATAATAATAAGTCTTTGACAATTCAAACTTTAAAAAGGTAATTAAACATTTGGTTGTGACTTTGGAAGTCATTGCGCATTAAAATTATTTAATTCAATTGCAAAAAAAAGTCATGATGTTCTAGCTGTACAATGTGGCCTTGGTTCAGGATCAGACAGGATCATGGCGACGTCAATGATATTATACAAAGTGTGTATGTCTTCTATATCAGGAAAAACAAATGACATTTACGATCCCGGTTTCTTTCGAAGATAAGACACTTTTAGCTCTGTTGGCGAATAATGACTGATAACTTTTCCGACGTAATAGACAACAGCATTTTTTTTTTTTTCAAATTTAACCAAAATAAAACAATTATCTTTGATATTCTCCGGTGAAATATCATCATTTGTGTTGATATTGAAATCATCAGTATCTTCATCGGTTTCGAAATTAAATGGAGACGTAGAGCTTTCCCGCAAACTTATTTGTGATCCGTCGCTCCATGTACTCCAGTATCCACGATACGCAGGATGCTGCTGGATGATTCCTCATGTAATGGTGCTAGGTTGAGGATGCGTAGCACGTGCGCTTCGGCCGATCGTCTAGGGTTGTCATAGCGCTCCTTGAGCTCTGCCCAGAGATTCTCGTATCCACCGCTGTAGATACTGCCGACCAATCCTACGCTGCCCGGCTGGATAGCTGAGCGCAACTTTTGTAGCTTGTAGGCTGTTGGAATGTGGACTAGGTTCTCGAACACGTCCTTGAACGCTAGCCAGTTCTGCAATTTCCCGTCGAAGGAGGGAACCTGAATGGACTCCAGTTTGAGGTTCATACACGAGCTTGTCTCGCAAGTGATATGCGCGGAATAAAAAACCAGAACGATTCTATTTTTAACACTTTATTTCTATGGGACTTGTTCCCAGGAGGTTTACAGAAAGACTACTTAAGTGGCTGTATTTGATTATTCAATATTGATTTCCTCTGAGTATCGGTGCCCAACGCGACCGTTTTATTCCAGTGTTTGAAGTAGAGTCAAAAAGGCTTCGCCAACCGCAGTATTTCAAGTCACCTCAAGTCGATGATACCCGCCACGCAGCGTCATCAAAAATCCCATAAGTGCAGGGAGTCCAATAGCTGGTACCAAGTCCATGCCTGGCTAACCAGCGACAGAGCACGAAGAATGTGCCAGCACCTGCGATCACGATGAGAAGGCGTAATAATTGTAGCTCGCCCCCGTTGGATATGGATATATCGTATTTATCCACGAAGCCATAGACCATCAACGGCGGCGCGAGGTATCCAATATCCGCGCCCCAGATATGACGATACAATCCAAGTAGTGGATCGTCGAATGGTGTCCCGTATCGCTATGGTGAGACACAGTGTGGGGCGGCGATTGCTGGCGAATCTAGGCGACTGTAATGTGCCTTATCAGCAGTGTGCGATGACGAGTAGTAGTGGTGGGTACAGCGGGGCGACCAGCCAGCTTGATGATCGTCTGTGATGTATTGGGTTTCGACTGAGTGGAGCAAGTATGCTCTGGCTCAGGGGTAGCCAACCTTTGTGTGGCGCTTCTGCCTGTGGTGGGCAACCTTGAGTAACGTGTGTGACACGAATAAAACAATTATTTAAAACTTTTTGTTTACACTTTATTTAAATATCTTCAATATTAATAGAACACTTATTTTTACGTTTATTTTTAAATGACATTTTACAACTTAAAACTTTTATAATAATTATCATCTATCGATGGTCAAACTTGAACTAACTAAAACCAATAGTCTTGGCTCATATTTATACTTGGTTTCAAATAGCAAAACAAAGCAAAGAATATATATGTAACACGACACACAACAGCTAGACAACTAGAAATTGCTTCGACCGCAAGCAAACAGTGAAAAATTAGCAGGTTGCTATTTTTTGCTCATCTCTATGTCATATTTACTTGGACCGCAATCTTTCCACCTTTCTCCATGCTCGAGCTTTCCCTGGCTAGTCTGATCAATTCTCTCCTCAATTCTTCTTTCCAATTCAGAGCACGTGAAAAAGTATTTCTCTTCCAAGGTGACGAAATCCTCGGTGTAGGACGCCTCATCCCCGCTTTCCATCGTCTGTATTAAGGTGTCGTAGCGGTTGTAATGTTTTGCCCATTCTTCTTTTCTTGTGCTTGAAACAAGTGTCACACCAGTCTTTTTTTGGTCTATACAGGCCAATATTTGATAGTTTTCTCAATACTGTGTGAGAGAGGCCTTCGTTTCCAGTTTCATTACACTTTTTTTTATATAAGCCCTATGAACGTCCATTATATTTTGAAAATTTTGCTCAAGTGTGGTACCTTTGGTAAAATGAAACAACCGAGTCGTCGAAAGTCCGAACAATCACTGACTCTTTATTCCTCCTATATCTTTCTACGAACAATGGTCATTAGTACATGTATGCTTATTGTATATTAGTAGTGTGGGTTTACATGAAGTACTTAAACTATGGGTGTATAGGTCGGTTCAGGTAATTAATAATATGTGGAATGTTCCCGCGTAGGGGTTGCCACTGCGTTTTCCTACGCTACCTTACTTACTACACAAGGTATAATTTTGAAGTATCTTTTCTGCAGTAATGGGAAGGTAATTTGTTAAGGCTCTGCAGAAATTCCTTCATGAAACATAATCGAGGATCTCTTTGAGTTATAGTTAAACTTTTAATATTTTGTGAAGTGTTGTCTTTTGTTCCCAATTTGCTTCTTTTTACCCAATTCAGAATCGACCACTCGTAACCTGTAACAAATCTCCGTTTTTAGTTCTTAAAGAATATTTGAATGTGCATTTTTTTCGTGTACCTCCGGTTAGATGTTCTAAAGTGACTGTTATATAGAGGAAAACTTTTCTTTCTTCCCAATTTAGATTGGACCAGATACGTTCAAAAATAATATTCCTATCTTCATTAGACAGGTTGTAGCATTCGTTCAAGGTACGGTTTCCAGAACATCTCTTTTAAAGAGAACATGTCCTCTTTTTTGTCAGCGATCTATTTTACACTTTCTTTTTTCGCTTGGCTCTTTTTTTGTCCTCTTTATTTGTTCTGTCCTCTTTTTGTTCTCTTTTTTCAATTTCGTTATAATTTCATTATATAAACTAGTCCTTCATTTTAAAGTATGCTCATAAAAACCAGCAGCGGTAGCACTTTTCCGATTATTTAATTTCTTCTCTGTTTTATCACCGACACTCACATGCCACATCTGTAGCTGTCACCTTTGGTATGTGATGTCCACTTGAAGTACAAATGTTTGCCGTGAGTAACCAAATAGGGAGGGGGGAGGGGGGGGGTATTGGAAGGTTAGGGGTTTGTACAGAAGTATGTCCTCTTTTTTCGTTTGAGGTATATGGACACCCTAGTTCAAGGGACCCTTCTGTTTTATTTTACATTTGCAACGATCTCCTATTACACGAGCTTCCCTTTCTACGTTTTGAAATGTATTTTTCTGATCTTTCGGTTTTTGAAAACCCCAAAAATGCCTTTCCTCTCAGTCTGAGCTCTTTACGTAATAAATTGTCATCTTAAATTTTTTTCAGAATTTGAAATTAAATCTTTATCTTCATCGATGTCGAGAATTGTGATCTCGCTTAACACCTCGCTTGAACCCTCATCTTCGAAAAATTCAATTGACTTTTTGTTCTGATTCGATTTGATTTCAACACTTACTTTCACCGATTTAACTTTTTTCAAAAAAAAAAAAAAAAAAAAATTCAGTTGAAAACACGCAAAAACTTTACAACAATATAAACACTCAACATTCACTTTGACATTCAGGAAACTTACGAGGTACTGTTTCATTTTTTGGCGCGAAATATACGAGGTTTAGTTTTTTGCAGTTGCTGTAAAATTTTTAGGACAACATTTTTACACTGACAATACCAATAGATGGCTCTGATTTTACTGATTATTCTGAGTAAATAATTTTTCTACTTACGAGGTCCTACCGTTTAACCCTCGCATTACTATAAAACAAAATACATCGTGAAACAAATGTTTCCGTATGAAAAACTCATAGCGTGAAACGATATGAAATGATACATGAAGCTTACCCCCTTTGAAAAAATAGGGGGACATCATTCGTTGTTCTTATTTAAAAATGTTCTTGATCTTACATTAGTTGCTTGCTCGGGAATGTTACCAGAAGCGTCCAGAATTTCCTCATTCAAAACCGCGAATCTGTTTCCTTGAAGTCCGCTTTCTACATCAGTTGCTGCTTTATTTGGAGTTGATGGGGGACTCGGACTTTTTATCCTCCTTTTGCGACGATTTATTATTTGCTCGAATGTTGTTGAGTCGTTCTTTAGGATTCACTTGAGATCTTTGTCAGTATAGACTGACTGAATAGAGATGTTTCATTGCTCCAAATAGAGTTTATTTGCGGCAAAGCCGAATTTTGTAATGATTGCTGAGCCGTATTTTTCGGCAAAAGATCAGCACTTTAAATAATATTTTTCTGAAGATGTGCCCTATTTGGCATCACCGAGTAGCCATTTTTACTCAACTTATCGGTTATTAGCGATTCACTATCACATGTGTCCATGTGCGGCGCCAAAATGTCGGTGTCGCGTCGGTCTGAGAAAATGGAGTTGAGTATGGCGGGGATTACCACCAATTGTTTCCATAATTTTTATTTTATCCTCCTTGGATACCAATTTTGATGGAGGAATTAAATGGGTAAATGGGTAAGGTCAGTTGGTGGCGTGAATTGAAGTTTCCACTTAATAAATAATGGTATACACTAAGAAAATCAAAGAGATCATTTTGGGCTGTTACCAGTCTTGGGCCCGTATTACAAGGAATGTAAATTAACAGTAGTGCTAAAGTTTTTGTAAGATTTTTAACATTAATGGGGATGAGAATAATTGTAACTGAGATGTTATTATAAAATGCCTAAGGATGTGTTTAAAAATTATTTTGTTTACCAAAATACCCGTGCCGCGGCCAGAACCGCTATTTATAAGGTCATACTTCGAATTAAAACGGTTTTTCTTTTGACTTTTGAGACAAGTTTCCTGAGCCGACTTTCAATTTCAATTTTGTAGCTGTCAGCCCGGAACATCCAAAGAATACAAAAACTAATTTTTGAAATAGTTAATTTTTGTTGTATTATAAGTTACACTACCCGTTTTTCTATCCAGTCTATGTTTTGTTTTCTTCAAAGTGCGGTTCTTTCTTCTGTCTGTCCTTTGGGACAATGCGAATCCATCAAACCAAAAATCGTATAAATCAAACGATCCGTTCCCGAGTATGCCTTTCGTATCAAGTCGAGGTATCGCTAACCGCGAGGAGGGTAACCATGTGTTTAGACCGAAAACTAATTCCGCTGGGGTTGAGTTGAATTCCTCTCTAAAGACTGATCTCAGTCCCATCAGGACGTAGGGAAGTTTTCTGTCCACTGTATGTCATTGAGGCCTTTCACTGCTGCCTTGAGTGTGCGATGCCAACGTTCCAGAAACCCATTTGCTTTCGGGTTATACGCGGTGGTACGATGGTGTTGTATTCCGAGTTTTTTAAAAAGCTCTTGGTAAAGGCCTGGTTTGAATTGGGACCCTTGATCTGTCACAACTCTAGAGGGGATACCGTAACGTGAAAATTACTCCCTGTACAGGTCTGTTTCTGCTTAATGTCGTGAATTGGTATCGCCTCTGGCCATCGCGTGTATCTGTCGATTAGGGTTAAAAGGTATCTATATCCTTCTTATAGTGTGAGAGGGCCCACCAAGTCGACATGAATTTCGTCGAAACGCCTGGATACAGACGGAAAGTTTTCGAAAGTTTTTGACTTGCAAATCTATTTCTAGGCAGGGAGATTTCCTCCAAACGAGAGAGTTAGTCTGCCACCACGTTTTCCTTGCCGGGAATGTGTTGGATGTTGGTTGAAAACTGCCCAATGAAATCAAGGTGTCGGAGCTGCCGGGGAGTAGCATTCTGCGGTTTTTGCCGAAAAGCGAATGTTAAGGGTTAAGGGTAAGGTGCACATGCTATATGTTTGTTTTTTCCTGCCATCGTTACACCAACTCACTGTTCCCGGGTCAGACCTAGATGGAATGGTCTACCCCTGATAACCTTGTCCTCCCATGATTCTCCATACTTCTGGCGAGAATCCCCAAATGGCACTGGGAACCGAACCTTCTTCCCTCTCCGATCAAGTCATCTTACAGAGATTAATTAAAAAGACTAGTGAATGTATTGCATCACCTAATTCAATTCGAAATTTTATTATAAGTCAAGGATAAACTAATTCTAAGAGAAGTACAAATGACTATTAATTCTTGATGGCTTCAAGACAAATTTAAAGGAAATTAGGTAATAATCATTTCTCTTCTGAAGAATTGTCGAATTGGAGCGAATTTAACAATAAGATAATTTTTTATTGTGATTATAGCTAAGATAATAAAGCCCAATACAAGGTAGTGTAATGACCTGTAATGTGAGCGAATATAATAAGAAGAAAAACACAATTTGTCACTTTGTTATTGAAACTCTTTATTTACTCGGATTACGTCTGCTACCCACAACCACTTGTCGTCGACTGACTTGTGAGCGCAAGAGTATGCACGACGATGTAAGCTCAGATCTGGTCATCGCTGATGGGTTGCCACAGGTA
The DNA here is from genome assembly GCA_946477585.1 of Cheilosia urbana. Taxonomy (NCBI): domain Eukaryota; kingdom Metazoa; phylum Arthropoda; class Insecta; order Diptera; family Syrphidae; genus Cheilosia; species Cheilosia urbana. Next base: position 124,097,990 of record OX297853.1, read on the forward strand.
GTCATAAAATAAAGGATCCTCTTCTTGATAGATCCATTTTGAGAAGAATTTTGGTAAAAGGAATTTTAAAAAACAACAATTTAGATAATTATCTATTGCAATTTTTACGCGTAGTGCGAGAACTGCGACCCCGAGAAGTGTGAGCAGATAAATCATGTGTAAAACTTTTTGTAACCGTGCATCTTCGGATTCCGTTAAACGCGACAAAACGATGTTTTTCTTTAAATTCTCGTATAATCCGCTCGCGGGTGGATTTAGTATGATATCCCCACATACAAACCGATCGTGGTAAAATATTTCGTATTATCAGACCTGATCTGAGACACCGCGAATTGCCCCTCGAATTCGGCAAACCAAACGTCAGGATTATCTGGCCAAAAAACTAAATTCTTAAATGCTAGTGCACTTACTTGCTGACCTGCGGACTCTGTAGCGCTTGCTTCTTCGCTGGCGGGAGTTTGACAGGGGGTGGTGTATTATTTGCGTCTCGTTGTTGCTGTTGAATGATCTGGTTCGTTCGGCAAGATGGTGGCGTTTATGGTGACGTCGTTTTACACTCTGTCTTTATTCGCGTACAAAACAAGCAAAAGAGGGTGCAAGCAAAGTAAAAAGGCACTTTGTTATTTTTACTTTAACTAACTTGATTAAATATTAAATTAATTTCGGGATAAAAAGAAAACGTGCCCAAGATGACTTATGGCTGCTAGTTATGTCGATGATGACGGAAAAAAGCAAGAGAGCGCAGAACAATGGTCGGCGAAATTACGAAAGAAAGTACAACCAACTTCGCTTCGTGAGATCGCCCTCTAGCGTTAAATAGAAGATAAGGTCGGATCGGGTCGGATGCGTTGTGATTTTAAACACACAGCCACATTAAAACAGAAAAGATTAAACAACACAAACACAAATGGTACGGATCGACACAATTTGATATCAGCCACTTGCACAGCCGAATTACTGCCAACCAACCCGAAGACTTTGGGACTCCAAACAAGTTTCCCAACTGCCTATAGGTAACGGTGTTGCTGACATAACAGACATACATGTACATTTCCTTTCTGCATCCAATTTTCGATCGGCCTCCATGACAAATGAAATTTGGTTATAACCCCGACTGCGAATAATTCGCTGTGAAAAAAGAAGAAGTTTTAAAACGTATTTCATGAAACGGGATAAAGAGAAGTCCTACAAACTAAGTGCTCCAAAGTTGAGCTTCGCAATCTCAAGTGGGACTTGAAATCATTTTCGTTGTATCTATCTATAACTTCCATAAAATTGAATACTTTAGAATGGATCTTGTACTCTTCTGCCGAGTCTTCGGAACTAGTGCTGCTGTCGCCGAAAAAATACTGAAATGCTTCAGTCGCTGAACTTGTTGAAGTCCCAATTAAGTCACTTAATACCTATATGAAAATTGAGTTATATGCTTATGCATATATATGCAGATTATTCATTTCGACAAATTTAAACTTTGAAATTATTTTTTGCTTGATTGTCACTCGTACTTGTCAATAGGACATGCTGCCAACATTTTTCATCGATAAAACCTACTGTTCAGAAAGCTGCTGGGAATTTGCCGAGATCGAAGCTCAAAAAAGCACACCTATTGTCCTCCATAAAAAATCCTTATCTTCCCTGCTCTCCTCGAACACTTGATTAACATAAAGTTGAAATTCGGAAGGTGCATTCCTTAACCCGTTTTAGGTACTCATATTGAGGATCATACAGTCAGTGATTATGTCACAAAAGAACGAAAAAAAAAAAAAAAAAAAAAACAATTTGGCTTATGTGAGTAGGCCACACGGAGCTCATCGCTGACTCAGAGATGATAATAAGATCTGCAAGCATAATGTTTGCAACCAGTGCACCAAGCAAGTGTTCTTGCTGCTTTATAATGCAGAAGAAGACAAACACGTGTGCAGAAGGAAAATTTTGTCACACTGACAAATACACGGAAAATGTACGTTGTCACTGGCACGCAACACTTTGAGAGGCGCATATTTGTCACCCACGATACAGCCTAGAATTTTCCTTCAATTTCCAACACACTGATTTTCCTTTGCTCACGATAGATCGTTGTGCTAAGTCTATTTGGTACTTTCAGGTTTTTTTTTTTTTTTTTTTTCACTTATAACTTGGGCATTTTATCTTTTGTCTTTATCTAGAATTATGACGCGAAAATGAACGATATCTGCTGCTAGGACGTCTGCTTGAAAAACGCGGTTGCCTCAACTCAATCTGTCAAACGTGATCTTAATTCGTTAACTGAGATCATTAGGTTCTGTAGAATTGCATTGCTTGACGTCGATGCGTCAACTCGTGAGGTAGAAGCAGAATTCGCTTCCCAAATCCTGCCAGCTAGCTCTGTTAGGGCTCTCATCTCATCGGCCTCCCTAGTCAATACTACAGCCCTAATTGTGTCGGGTAATCGCTTGAGCCATAACGTTTTTAAACATTTTTCGTTTGTAACGCCAGATGTACCACTAATATTTTCCATCTTGCGATAGAATTCGGATGGCGCCTGGTCGCCCATGGTCGTCGACTCAAGCAATTGTTCGAGACGCTGCGCGTCTGAAAGCGCTCTTCTTTTTATTAGGGTTTCGCGTAACGTTTTGTACGAGTTGACAGGCGGAGGGTTATTAATGATATCGGAAATTATTACAATAACTTCTATTGGAAGTTGAGCAACCGTATGAAGGTACTTAGTAGTATCTTTGGTAATATTGCGCATTGCAAACACAGCTTCCATCTGAGTGAACCATAGCTCCGGCATTTGGCTCCAATATGGAGGATATGGGTGGCTTATTCCCGAAACCGAGCCTTCTGAACTTGTTGGAAGACCTTTTTTGTCCTCATTACAACTACTTTTATCATCGTCTCCGACCATCGCGAAAGAATTATTTAAAACACTCGAAGAAAAAAAATTTCTTAGTTTACTTAAACCGCGTAAAAAATATGTTCGATTCAAAATCACACACTAAAAAAAATTGAACAAAATTGTTCACTATGTCTACTTGAGCCCGTTTTATTTTATATAGGAAAGAAATAGTAAAGTAGAACAAAAACGACTCACCTTACAAAAGTTTTCGTTAAAAAAAATATGGTTGTTCTTTTTTTTTTTATATTCCGATGAGCTTGCGGGACTTCGGGTGAACTTGCGGTGCTTCTTGATGTGGTGCGACAGAACTTGTGGGACTCTGATGGCGTCGTTGCAACGGTGTACTGTTGGCGAGTTCTTGAAACCTTGCGGTACTCGTTGCACCGTAACGACGCTGGGAATCCAATTCTCTCGATGAATAAGTTTTTTTTTTTTTTTTTTGAAGAAGAAGATCTTCTGAAGAAGATGACGATGATGGCGATATTGCGACTCTGATGATGGTGATGTTTGCGGCGGGATTGATGTGGCTTCGCCGGTTGCGTTGCGAAGGCAATGGGGTCGTTTTTTTTTTTTTTTTTGCCGAAATCTCGTGGTATAACGTGGTGGCAATAAGTATTTAATGACAAGTTTGGGATTGCCTCGCTATACGTCGATGAAATGATGATTGTTTGGGGTCAAAATGGCGGCGTCCACGATGTAAGGAAAAAAAAAATTTCCTTTTTTTTTTTCTTCGGCGGACGTCGGACGTTGGGGTCACCAATGTGGAATCGTGGGACGACTTACGTGGTGTTGCTGGTTGTCCGAATTCCAATGTTGTATGGAAGATTAAAAAATTAAGCGTCTTTTATTATGATTTAATTTTTTTATTGATGATATAAAAAACCTTGTGGTCGAGAAGGTGGTTGTCGAGCGAATGAATGTCAAGAGAAAAACCGCTTTTACATTAAATAGTTATGACGGCTCGTTTTTGTCATTTACCATTTCATTCCTATTACGTAAGCTCTATATGGGCGAAGTTATTGTGTGGAATGGGGTGTGATTGAAGAATGTAGTTGAACATGTTGCTACAGATATATTACTTCCGATCGTAAACTGAGAGTGGAATAGCACCAAGCTAAAACTAGCGAACGGAAAACCAACAAAAACGAATTCAATTTGATTATTTATTATTTTATTGTAATCTTTATTATGTCGTGCCCAACGCGACCAATTGAGTCCAGTGTTCGTAGTAGATTGAGATGGCTTCGCCAACCGAAGCAGCTCATCACCTCCAGTCCCATAGACACCGCCATGCCGCGTCATCAGAAATCCCATAGGTGTAGGGACCCAGCGACACAGCAAGAAGAATGTGCCAGCACCTGCGATCACGATGAGAAGGCGTGGGAGATCCATAATAATTGTAACTCGCCGCCGTTGGATATGTCGTATTTATCCACGAAGCCATAGACCATCAACGGCGGCGCGAGGCATCCAATATTCGCGCCCCAGATATGACGATACAATCCAAGTAGTGGATCGTCGGATGGTGTCCCGTATCGCCATGGTGACACACAGTGTGGGGCGGCGATTGCTGGCGAATCTAGGCGACTGGAATTTGCCTTATCAGCAGTGGGCGATGACGAGTAGTGGTGGTGTCGACCAGTGGTGGGTACAGCGGGGCGACCAGTCAGCTTGATGATCGTCTGTGATGTATTGACTGAGTGGAGCGAGTATGCTCTGGCTCAGGGGTAGCCAACCTTTGTGTGGCGCTTCTGCCTGTGGTGGGCAACCTTGGGGTTGGTCGATGTGATTTCGGTACCGAACATCTTTTATTTAGCTTACTATTATTTTACTTATTTAGATTTTTTTACTTTACGTAAATTAAAGACTATGCCGCGTCTAAGATTTTTACGACCCACCACTTTTTCCAATGGACGACCAAGCAAAAAAGAAAGCACGTAGTCTCCGGAAATTGCATATGCCCTCCATGTACACCATCGAGGATCGAACCAAGACTCGAACTCCAACAGCGCCATCGTTCGGGTGATTTTACTTATTACCGGTGCTGGTGAAAAAATGGTAGAGATGCCACGAATATTCGGCAACTATTCGGTATTCGGCCATTCGGCCACATTTTTCACTATTCGGTATTCGGCCGAATAGTTGGCAACATTCGGCCGAATACCGAATAGTGAAAAATAAATAGAAAATCATGAAAAAAAAAAGAACTCCAAATATTATTCACAAAGATGTTTATTTAACTAGAAAAAAATAGGTATTAATATTTAAAATCTAGGTTATAATGGATGAAAACAATTTTTTCAGCATTAGTCGATAGCAGACGATTGATATATACTTAGTTTACACTCAGTACGTAAAGAAGCACCAACATACATACAAATAACAACAAATAATAAGTGTTATGACACGATCGCGCCTACATACGTACAACTTCAGCGATACAAGTTTAAACTCGTAAGTGACGAGTTGTGACTTGTCACTCACGGAAATTACTACAAAGTGTCGCCGAATATTCGGCGCTTCGGCCACGAGCCTCGCTGAATATTCGGTATTCGGTATTCGGCCAAATTACTATTCGTGGCATCTCTAAAAAATGGTTTCCTGGTATTGTCTTCGTTGTGTTGTAAGTTTGCTAGAACATGTTCCTTCGTCTATCGCTGCGTGCACAATTCCTTACCGAACAACTGTAATCCAAAATGTTTTCGTACCTCGAAATTGTGTCTGCAAGCCAACCTGGAAGATTTTCAAATGGGGCAATCGCAATACCCTGGTTCGGCTCTAATGTCGTTTCCTTTAAAATTCGTATATCCAGTTTTTGACGATGAATCTGTTTTTACAAGTGTAATCGCGGTATGCAAATGCATTTGTTCCATTATAAGTTCACAGGCTGATTTCGTTAGTACTTTCCGAAATTTTTGCTCGTCTCCGCTTATGTCCGTCTCTTCGACCACTGGTCGTTTAAGTATTTGGTTTTCGGTTCTAATTTTTGTTTCCATCTTATGGGACTTATTCAACTTGAAGAAACTTTTCACGAATCCCACTAACATACTGTTTTTGGGGATTACCTGTTTCAGTTTTGCATTCACTGACTCCAGTCGGTTGTTTGTCAGGTTATCACTATATAAGTTAATTATGAATAAAATAAACTCGAATTGTACTTACTCATTAATCCGCGTGCCATGCATGGTCAGGGAGTCTGTGAGCCAAATGGCCGTATTGCTGAGAAAGAAAAACTTAAAACTTATAAGGTGATAGGCCCTAAATGCAGAAGGAATAATGACCCCACTTGGGTAACGCTAGCTTATAATAAACTGAAAACCGTATTAGGTTACGACCTCTACTTCATAGAAAAAAAACTATTTATTCAAATTATCAGTATACAATTTTTGCAACGCTTCTCGAGCGATATACGCTGCAAGCGGCAAGATACATTAGTCCCACAGGGGGACACACTACACATTCTGTATCGAAGGAAAGAGGAAACGTTTTTATGAATTCCGACCGAAATAAAACTCTTTTAAGTTTGCTTGGGAAAAAGAGCTCTGCTCATAAAAAAACCCAGTTTATTATTCTTTTACGCTGGCTGCTGGCCCGCTGGCGATTCGATACAGAATGCCCTATGTCGTACGCGCAGTAGTACGAAAACCTAAGTGTTATATTGTTATAAAGTAATACAATGAATGTGGCTTAGTGTGCTTTATATATGTTGGAAGTATTTATAAGAAATACAATCGTAGGCATCGCATACGATACATATTCTACTAAACCGGGATCGTTACACGATGCGGCGTTCCTGGTTCACCCATTGCTGGGACTCGCAGAACTGCTTCCTGGAGCTGTTGCTCGACGCGGCATTGGGCGTCACGAAGAAGAAAAGCCATCCGTTACCGGGTATTGAAATAATGTTCATCCGTTATACGGGTACTTAAAAAAAACTTGTTCGATTTACGAACCATTACAAACAAAAACTTCCGATTCTCGGGCATCACACAAAAGCTGTCTTCCGACTTGCGGAATCTATAACACTTCTTCCGACTTGCGGGTATAAAAACTGGGGATTCACTCGTACCGGCTATACCGAATCACGTGGTGGTTAACCAACCCGTATAAATATCATCCGCTTTGAAGGGTACAAAAAAATACTCTTCCGACTATCGGGTATATAAAAAAAAACCTTCTTCCGACTTGCTGGTATATAAAGCTTTGTTCGATTTCCGAACCATTACACAAAACTTCCGATTCTCGGGTATGCAAAAAAAAAAAAACGTCACCCGACTTGGCGGGTATAAAATCACTTGTCCAGCTTTCGGACCATCAAAAGAACTTCCGACTCACGGGTATCACAAAAAAACTGTTTTCCGACTTGCAGAAATCAATAAAACTTCATCCGACTTGCTGCTAGGTATATTAAAAAAAAAAAGTTGTTCGGTTTGCGAACCGTTACACTACAACTTTCACCATATCGGGGAATTGTTTCCTCCCGGTACCACGATCACTTTTATTTTATTTCATGCCTACTGGCAGTCACTCAAATAAAATTTATCACTGTCTCGATAGTGGAGATTAAAGTCACAAAATGCAATTCATAATTTTTGCACGCGAAGAAAAAACTTTGCATTCTGGCAGTGATACCTTCCACATATCTCTGAAAGGACCCTGTTGCAAAAAAAATGTAATGCAGCACAGACCCGAATCGGGATTGCAATAAATGTATTCCTTTGCCCTTTGAACAAATGTGGATTTAGCTCGTCACTAAGTATCCGAGCTGAACCACGGGAAAAATGATACAGCTCCCGAAGTCTTGCTTCCGGCATTTCAAAAGGGTTTATGCTATCTCTTAGTACACGCTTTTGAATCCGTAACATGTTACGCCGATCGTATTCTTCACCCAAAATTAGTGAAAAGCTAAACCAAACCAAAAACAACGATACAACTAACTGACAATCCTTGTGTTTTATCCAAAAACTGTCTTGTATCACTCAAGAAAAAACTGTATGAAACAATGTGAAGAAACTTTCCATTGAGATTATTCCTGTTGAAACGGATAAATGCTAACAAAAACTCACGGTAATTTTCTCACAACGTTATAAAAGAGTCGGGTTTATTGCGAATGAATCTGTTACTGTGAGAGAATATCTGGAGACAGTGACACTGTGGGGAAATATCACTCACTTAATTCCAATTTTTCAAACACTTGTTTTAACAATTTTATTGAATTGCTTATCGGTAAAACTTTTATTACAAGAAGGGAAAATGGTAGTGCTTTTGTATTCGACATAACCTAGCGCTAAAAGCGATGAGAGCCTCAAATGGGTACTGCTTAGTTGTAATTAATTTATTAACTGCTTCTTCCTTTTTTTTAGTATTTATTTTTCACTTTTAAAATATTACATTTAACTAAACAATTCCACTTTTACTTAACTTAAAACAACAAATTGTAAACATGTTTACAAAAATTTATCCACTGCACTGTTATACCGTTGGCCATTTCGCTTTGGTGCTTAGCTTATGTAGGTCAAACTTGAATAAATTGTAAACATAAGTATATGCAGTGATACTATTATACTGCTTGTAGCCTTGACACCAATTTGGTATGGTGCATCATATGATACAATCAGTTGCATAATTGTAACTACTGGGGTGATCTGTCATAAAGCCGATTGCCCTTCACAATACACACTTTCCGACAGTTTACTTTCCTTTACTTTTTTTGTAATTTATACAGATCATCGTTGTTAATAATTTCATCGTCTTAATTATGCACATTATGCGAACGTGGTCTTCCAGAAGGTGGTGGATTTGAATTACATATTTTGCCATCTTTCGAACTGTAAACCTCTTCCTGAACAGGAGCATCCACGTAATCATCATAATCATAATCATCGTTATCATCCAAAACGGCCTCTAACTCAAACTCTTGTTCAATATCGGACGGATCGTCCACATTGTCATCTTCTTCTGGCACGTAGTCTTCATCGTCTAAGTTGTCACCTGATTCGAATGGGTCGAATTCCGGCCCCATAATTCTCAAGTCGCTCTCGTTCTTCCGGACTCAAATTTGGCGCATTTAGTTTACGAACCAAACTTGTAATAACATCACCTTCAGTGCCTTCTCGCTCCATTTTATTGTAAACGAAAAACACAAACAAATTGACACGAGCAAAACACGCGGCAGCAAAATATCTCTCAAAATAATCATAAAACACAACAAAACTAAAGATAAAATTCAATGAACCAATATTACTCACTTGCAATTTTGTCAATAGAAAACTAAATAACACTTGAAAAAAAAAAATCGAATATCAAATCACCAGCCAATTTACTTTTGATATTCGCACTACGCATTAACTGTGGTCTACTCAGACCCATGTGTGCATGATTCACGAAAGTCGTTAAAAAAAAATGTCCACTATAAATATATCGAAAACAACATTTTTACCGTTCCATTGTGTTCACCTCAGCATATTTGAAGAAGTCATGGACTGCTGCTACTCAGAAATACTAGCAAAAAAACGTAAGCACATTTAAAAACATTTATGGTCTGGCCAGACCCATACGCTCATCGGAGGGTTAATATCATACCAAATACCAAGTTCACTTGTCTGTTGTTCTTCTTTGGGCTCGCAACTGCAGGATGACCCATTTCCGAACAAATGTGGCATGCTCCTACTGGTCGCTTTGTTTAGCGATACTCGCATTGCGTATGTCCCACGTGTAGAAAGGGAGGAAATCAAAACACGAAACGGAAACACGCTTTATTAAAATGTTTACTTCACAATCGACCGCTCTTCACGACGTTATAAAATACAATGCCAATAATCGTATCCTCTTTAAGAAGACGAAACATGCGCAAACAATCATCCCCCTCCAAAGGAGAATTTAAAAGCTCTCTTATATAAATTAAACAAATTAAAGTTTGTTTTACTAAAAAAATGTTTTCATTGAGAAGAAGCCTCTTTATAAACCGAATTTCAAATTAGCTTATTTATTGTACGTTTCTAAAAGAAACTTCTTCGTCTAAATAACTTAATTAATACTCTTACAGAACTACTGCGGCGAACATCCTTAGTCGGTAAAGTTGATGGTCCTCCTTTTCACCTCGGCTACTTGGGTATCTCCTTTACATACTTTCGCAGTTCCTTAGGTCTAGAGACTTCCGGTGATTTCACCTTGGACCCGGCACTGGGAGCACTAATGCTTTTTTCTAAAGTTCTAGTATATGAGCAGTGAGCACCCGCGGCGAGCTATTTAGGTCGACTTACACACTTGCCCTTAATTCGCGAACACACTAGTATCGTCACTTTTTCGTTATATTGCGGCGAACTACTTTAGGTCGTCTCGCGCAACTACTTCGCAAAATGATTATAAAATCGCAGCGTGACTTCTCTTAAACCGGGTCCCTGCTCGGGCGCCAATTAAACAAAGTAAAGTTTGTTTTACTTTTAATTTGTTTATGATTGCATTAGTTACATTATTTAGTTGGTTAATATTCTTAATTACGTCTCTTTTTATTATCACAATATTATTAATCCTATTTTTAATGATGCGAAAGTCTTCGTGGTCAGGATTTCCTGCTATAAATTTCCACGCGCTTCCTATAAAATGTAATGCTCGCTTTTGCGTTCTCTTTGTTGGTTTTATTTTATATAAAAGGTTGTTTATTTGATTTATTTCATGGATAAGGAAAAGGAAGGGATGTGATGGGTGATTGCTGGATATATTATGTTCCACCGTAAGCGATATCTCATCTTTTAGGTTTTTAGCAAGGTTCCAATTCAATTTAAAGCTTCCTGTCTGAATTTTACCCAATCCCATTTCGATGGCGACTTGTTGGCTTTGGGAATAATCCAGGATCTGGATGTCGGCCATGCAAAGTGAGGCCAACCTAAAAGAGTGTTTTTTTTTTTTATATATAAGGATTTTGTGTACGGTTTAGAAGAAAAAGGGGAAATGGAAATAGTTACAGCTGGGCTAGTTTATAGAAAGTTGTCTCATCTTAATTTCGTATGTGACTCTTGTGGATTATCTTCCCTGTCCTTTTTCAGACATCTCATTATTTCCGCTAGAATGGAATGGAATCGTTCCACCTGACCATTCACTTCGCTCTTATACGGGGGTGTCGTGTAGACAGTGATCTTGAGCTCGTCCTTTAACATGAAGAGAATCAACGCTGAGTTGAAAGACCTTTTATTGTCGAATATTATGCATTGGGGGACTCCAAATTGGAAAGTGATCTCTCGAAGGGGTGGAAATTTAGTGAACTTATCTATTGAAGTGAGAATTTAGTGTTTCTTTTTTCACTTGGGAGTTTCTCCAAGCATGGGGTTGTTGGGGTGACGATCATACTTATTCTTTTTGCAGGTTGAGCAGAGTTTGGTGAATTGTTTGATTTTGTTAGCCATACCAGAAAAATAATACCTTTCCATAATTTGGTTCTTTATCTCATCTGGACCGCGATGAGCTCTGTTGTGAGTTTGAATAATTATCTCCTCTTGTCCATCCGTCGGGGAAATGTCTTTAATGAAATATTTGTAGTTCGAGAAATACAAGGGGTACATTTTTGAACTATGCCCATAACTCTCTCTGGGGCTAGCAGTCCATTTAGTACTCTTGGGTCTAAGAATCGTTTAAAGATAGGTATGAGTTTTTATTATTGCGGTCTATGATTGCCAAGAGAATAAGGATTATGCCCATAACAATATTATAACCCGATCATGACATACTCATAAACAAAACACCATTATCTAAAACGTTTTATTAAAATTAAACATTAAATTAGGACTTCATGAACACCGTACGCATACAACAAAATCAAGCAGACAAGAAGAGAGGAAGAAAATACGTCTTTGAATGAGGGATCGCTCTAATAAACTTACAAGCTAATCAGCATGTAATCAAGGTGGAAAATAATTTACCTTTTCCTGATAGCAGCGCGTTTAGGCCGCTCAGACGTTGATTGAGGTTAGGGTATCTCTTTCCCCAAACTGCGCACGTTTTCTTGATGCGTATATTACCCCTTGGGGTTATACTTACTCTTGTGGCTTTATTATTTTGTTTATTAATAAAACTTTCTCGCGTTAATTTAACGCACTCACAAACTTCACATTTTATATTGCAAAATAGCAAAATTTTAAATTTTTTTATTTTTTTATACGACCGCTGTAAGCACGTTTCCACCGCCAAGTATCAAAAGAATTTAGCCATTTTGGCGGCCGTGGTTTTATTTTATAAATTGTTTGATCAACTCTTCTTTTAATTCGTTATAATTGGTGCGCATTTGGTATTCTAAAGTTCCTAGATCTCGTTTGTCTGCATAATGCAGAGCCAAACAGCGAGATATACAGTCCCAATTAAGGGGAGTGTTATATGATTTTAATGCGATATCCGCATTTCCTACGATTTTGTTTCCTGTCAACGCTCTTGCGCCAAGAACTATACTCGCCAGGTTGCCCTGTGCTGGGGTTCTATTATTTGGTCTATGCCTTGAATTCTATCTGCATTTGGATTTAGGATCCCTTGGATAATTTATCTTCCCTCTGTTTGTAAAGCATGATTAACTATGGACGATACAAGAGCTTGTAGGTCCGGATGCGCTTGGGGTTGATTTGCATTTTGAGGGTTTGGGACATTGGGTTGAACTAGGACTGAGGGTCAAATTAAATTTGGGTTAGCCATTATTTTGCTTTAAGTTTCTTTTTATAAATTAAATATATAGGTAATATATAAACAAAAATTAGTTAATTATTCCTATGCACTTCTTATACGCTAGTTACTAATTCTATTTAATTCTAAATTAAATCTCTTACAGTACTAATCCGATGATGATCATCCTGTGGAGCGGCAAACAGGTCAACTGCGTCCTTTTCACTTGATTTCGACTTTTCATTGTTTTCAATTTAAATTATTTCTCCAACAGTTTATTAAAATTGTAACAATTTTTTTTTTCTCACCACTAGTGTTTGATTTTTTTCTATCGCGTTTAACTTGTTTCACTACCCGATTTATTATTAAACTTTTTGCACTGCTTGAGGGCGTTTTAGTAATTACAATTTTCAAACACTGTGGTCCCTGCTCGGGCGCCAGTTAACAAACTAAATCTAGGTTTTTATTAAAAAAAAACAACAACTTTATTTCTCGAAGTACAAAATCGAACTGACTTAAAATCTAACAGTAAATTAATTGTAACCTATTTTCGCTAGATCATAAATTTTCAAGTCTAGCAAATAGTCTGGAGTCTTCGTGTTGTCCGATGTATATGCAATAGACTTTTCGTCCAGCTTGAGTGTGATATTTGACGAGTAGCTCAACGTCTTTTGAACATAACTCTTGTGTTGATATAGTTCTACGAGTTCATCTAGTCCATTTATGATATGACCGACACCAACAACCGACACCACAGCCGAGGGCCAACGCCCTATCCCCTCTGTTCATGCCTGCTTTGCAGGCTACTTTGGGTGACTCCCCGGCTGTACCTAATTCTTAGAATTTATCTTAGGTCTAGATCGATGACCGTGGTGGCTTTGGAGGTGCTGCGTCAGCAATGTGTCGTTTTGTAACTCGCGCGATTTACAATCAAAGACAATGTTCTTCGGTTTTGTAATGTAATATTCATTTTCAATTTCCTCCACTGCCTAACACGTACTGCCTGATGTCAATGCATTCAATTTTCTATCGCCTTCGGATGTTTGGAAATTCCGATAGGGAACTGATGCAATGGCAATTTATGGTCAGTCAGCAAAGTTAGTGCATTCACCTTCCGGTGGCCTTCGGGTGTTTGCCAGGAAAGTGGTGCATTGTCACTTTATGGGTTGCGAAGCAGCACAAATGTTCCGTCATCAAGTTTGCTGACTCGCATTTGTGTAACTCGCGTGGAGGGCGAGATACTTTTTATTTTTATTTTAGTTTTTTTATTTATCCCACTTCTGAGATTGTGAGGTAACATCCCCTTATTTATAATTAAAACAAACTCGTGAGGCAGTGCCACAGCTTGACCGACTTCTCACCACTCCACCGGCAGCCACTCTAACGTAGTTTTCTACTGCTCTCTTAAGTATTATGTAGGATTCTTTACTGAATCTACAAATGAAACACTTAAAACACTTTTAACACTTTTATAATTGTTTTTATTTAATAAACTATGCTCGAGTTGACGCTGTGGCAAGATGTATAACGTTTAAAGGTTTAAGATAAACTGCCTGAGAATGCGAATTGCGAATGCAATGAACAAAAGGAATGAAGAGGGACGCATGTTAGAGGTACTTATTTACTGTGTCGGTCGAATGATTTTGAGGGGAAGTATGTTGTGTTCTTTGTTGCGTACTGTGTACCTGTGTGTCGGTCTGTTACGTGATATTTGTCGCGTACTTTTATCTTTTGTTTTGTAGGGTGATATCCTACCATCCCACATATATATAAATGAATACAGGGCTGCCACAATAAATTAGATAAAAGAAGATAGATCAGCTTAAATCCTTGTACAAAATTGTGTACAGTGTTTGTCTGCCGATTCCTATAAACGCAGAAAAGTTCTGGTTCGAGACTCCAGGATTTGTATGGCAGCACCTACAGAAGCTATCGTTTTCTGTGTCCTAACTGAAGGATCCCGATTATAACGCTTTCCTGTCACTGTCCCAAGTTCGGAAGAAGAGTTAACCAACCTCATAATAGCCCATCTGCTTGGAGCAGTGCCGCCGAAAGTCCGCCTAAACTCTCTATCCAAATTCTGATTTAATCGTCCCAATTGTTAATTTTCGTTAAATCTATTATGTTAGCCTTTAAAATTAAGAAAAAAACGAAACCGATTAATAACACAGGAAAAAAGTTATTACGCTTTATTTTGGTAGCGCGTTTCATCAGTCAGTTCAGTAGTGAGCTCTAGGCAATTCAGTCCCTTCCCTGTGGATGTGGAGCGTTTCTTGGGAGCGGATCGCACCTTGTGCGTGCGAGAACTCTTCAGCTACTTCCCGGAGTGTAAGAAAATTCCAATAGCAAGTCTTTGTTGCGTTGCACCCCTTCGATTTCTCTTATTCTTATTCTCCGTTCTCCCTCACCAAATGTTCATTTTTATTACCCTTTGTTCGACCTTCTATCGGGACGGTATCAAACAAAAACTCGTCCTTTGTTTAAACGTTTCAATGAGTTTTATTTCCTGTAGGAAATTTATAAAAGATTTAAAATTAAATGGATTACAATCGATTTTAATTACTTACACTTTCGTGTGTCCTCCCCAAAGTCGAATTAGAAGTCAGCTTTCAAACCCAAAATGGGGTGTAGCAATGGTTCAGTGGTTTAAATTTGACGTTTGCAAAGGAGTGCATTCACGTACAATAAAACTGCGATTATGCTACAATAATAATACGATAAGGCTATGATAATTGTTATAAATGAAAAAAGATTAAAATTTTAGCAGCACGCAGCACGCGGCTTTTAAGAAAATTTTTCTTTATTCAATACGAAAAATGGCGACTCTGCGCAACCAACTCAAAATTAATACAAAAGATAAAAGGAACTGATAAATTCAAATACATATTTTAGAAAAGATCTACCACTGTATTTTGTCTGCCTCTATCTCTCTCTTTGATTTCGACCGATGGATGAGTTCAGCACGTCCTACCCAGGGTTGGTTATGTTCACAATGCAGATGTTTTTAACAATAATACTACAATACTTCTCGGTAAAACATTTAAGCACGAAACATAATAAATACTTAATATCTACAACAACCTTTATCGGTAACTTTATTTCTCTCTTCGTCCAGGTCTCTCTGTCATCATATACACCCCTTTTGCATAATTTTGTAATCTTCGATCTCGTTGTCGTCGTGTCCGCCTAAAATGTTTGCTTAGGGCTGTGTACTGTCGTCTTCATTTATTTTCTCCATAAAAAAGGGTTCTTCAACCTTTCGTCTGTTCTTGAAATGAACCTCGATTGACTTAGCACTGTCATATTTCCTTTTTTATCTTGCTACATAAAATTGGACTCTCGCAATTTGTTCACTCAAAGGTTTTTCGGTTCTCTTTTCATTCTTCTTTTGTTTGGTAAACTATAATGCATTTCTAATAATATATATATTTCCTTAACTTTAAGCATTTTTCGTTAAAGATATTTCTCTTATTTAATTACTAAATATATTAAATAAAAAAAGAAAACAAAGACAACCCTCTAAAATTTGACTAAGTGATTTATATTAAATCTTGTGAACTTTGTTAATGCACACAATTTCCCCCAAAGTTAAGTACATATAAATAAAATCAAAACTCTAAAAATATTTTATAAACTCATCTACTAGTTTGCGTATTGAAAGCTTCTTGTTAATATTTTTAAACTAAGTGCTGTAATTTTGATTTTGGTTTCTCAACTAGCAAGCAAACTTATCAGTTAAAGCATAATTAGATATGTAAAAAATATGTCAAAATGAAGAGCTTTAATGTATTTTATGCAAATTCAAACATATATTTCACACTATATATAGTATATACAAATAGAATTATTCATGTATGTGTTTTAGAAGTGTAAGTTTGATATATAATTTGTGCAATGCCCCAAAATTTCTGTGACAATTAATATAAATTGAAGAAAGTTATAATCATAACTAGCATTAAAACATATTTGTAAATTAAAAAAAAAAACTGCAATTGTGATATTTACAAAGGAAAAGCAAAATTGTTAAACAAATAAAGTATAATTGTATACTAATGTTTTTTAAAACGAAAAAAATGTAAAAATCTAATAATATACCAGAAATTTTCGGGCTTTACGAAATCTCTCTTTTATAACCCACAGACTCTTCTGTTTCCCACAAACGAAAAAGCACACAATGTAAATGTAATTTTAGTTTTTTAACAATATAAATAATAAAAGAAAAACATACACAATTATACATAGATGCCTGTTTGTTTTTAATGTATTCTTTTGGACTTAAATCTCAAAAGGTAAGACAATTTTCCATATAAACAGTTCATTTCGGACATGGGTCGATAAAATTAATACGCTTATTTCCCAAATGCTTTGGCCAGGATATCAAATTTCGCATTATAAATTACCTAATATTTATACAAGACGTAAAAAATGATACAAGTCGAAATAACAGCGTACATACTTCGGATTATAATCTAGGTAATCAAATCACTAATCACCCATATCGAGGTATCCGTTCGGAAAGGAATTTTCTCCGATCTGTACGAAATCTTAGGAATTTCATTCGAGGTATCCGGTCCGATTGAGACTGAGACTGAGCAGTCACACAAAAAAGTGTTACACAGATGGGTCGAGAACTGACGAGGGAAGTGGAGCGGGAGTATTTGGGCCTGAAACCAAATATTCTGAAACAGCATCTTCCGGGCTGAAATCTATGCTAATAACGGGTGATTTTTTAAGAGTTTTAGAACTTTAAAAAAAAAAAAAAATACAAAAAATTCGAAAAAATGAATGAAATTTATTTGAATCGATAGTTTGAACCTTGCAATTTAATGTTTAAAGATAATTTCATGCAAATGTTGAACGCAGCTGCGTCTCAGGTAGTCCATCCGCTGAGTCCAATTTTGGCATACTCTTTCACACATATCAGCCGGTATCTCACGAATGAATGCATGGATGTTGGCTTCCAGTGCGTCAATCGAAGCGGGCTTGTCCCTATACACATTAGCCTTGACATACCCCCACAAAAAATAATCTAATGGTGTCAAATCGCAGGATCTAGGCGGCCAATTGACCGGCCCGAAACGTGAAATTAACTGTTCACCAAACTCGCCTCGCAATTGCGCCATTGTTTCGCGTGCTGTGTGGCATGTGGCACCGTCTTGTTGAAACCACTTATCATGCAAGTCAAGAACTTCCATTTCGGGCAAAAAAAAGTTTGTTATCATCGCTCGGTAGCGTTCACCATTGACAGTAACGCTGCGATTCGCATCATCTTTGAAGAAATATGGCCCAATAATGCCGCCGGCCCATAAACCGCACCAAACAGTGGCTTTTTCGGGATGCATTGGTAGCTGTTGCAATGCTTCTGGCTGATCTTCACTCCAAATGCGGCAATTTTGCTTATTTACGTACCCATTCAACCAAAAATGAGCCTCATCGCTGAACACAATTTTTCGATAAAAAAGCGGATCCTCGGCCAGCTTTCCAAGAGCCCATTCACCAAAAATTCGGCGTTATGGTAGGTCGCCTGGCTTTAGTTCTTGCACAAGCTGTATCTTAAAAGGCTTTACGCACAAATCCTTCCGCAAAATTTTCCACGTAGTGCTGTAACAAAGGCCTAACTGCTGGGAACGGCGCCGAATCGACATTTCGCGGTCTTCTGTCACACTAGCTGATAAGGCCGCAATATTTTCTTCACTACGCACAGTACGTAAACGTGTTGGTGGTTTAATGTCCAACAAAGTAAATTTGGTGCGAAATTTGGTCACAATCTTCCGAATAGACTGCTCAGAAGGTCGAGAATGCCGATCATAAAATGGAAGCAGCGCGCGATGAACATTTCGAACCGAGCACGAATTTTGATAGTAAAATTCAATAATTTGCAAGCGTTGTTCATTTGTAAGACGATCCATGGTTAAATTGCAAACCAAACTGAAGCTGTTTGACAGTGACACAAGGTACTAAACACACGTCAGCTGTCAAAACCAGTGTTGCCAAAACCAAACCAGCTAAAAAATCACCCGTTATAATCTATCTAGATCAACCTCGACAGAAACAAAGTCAAATGTGATATAGCTATAATGTCAGACAGCCATGCTGCTATTATGGCACTTGATTCCTACATCATTAAATATAAATTTGTATGGCAATGCCTACAAAAACTTAATGAACTGGGTAGGAGAAACAAAATCACCCTCTGCTGCGTGCCTGGCCATGTAGGAATAGAGGGTAATAAAATGTCCGACTCCCCAGCAGGGAATGGAGCATCAGAAACTTTCATAGGTTCTCAACCATTTTGCGGAATAGGGGATCACAGCCTCAAAGACGAATTTAGGAAACTAGAGAAAGAAAACAGGGCAAGAACCTGGTATAACACTAAGGGCATGAGACAGGCCAAGACACTTCTGGGGCAATACAAGCGGAAAAGATTCCAAGCTTGCATCGGCATGAGCAAAAACAACCTTCGTATCCTAACGTGGCACTGTAGATCCAAGGAACATTTTAGGAAACTGGGTATATCTGAAGAAGGTCACTGCAGACTCTGAGATGAGTCCAGTGAAATCCCAGAACACTTGCTGGTATCATGTGGGGCACTGACCCATAAAAGATTGAAATATTTGGGCAAGTATCAACTATCTGATGAGGAAATACTGTCACTGGATCCAGCTCTCATCCTGAGATTCTTAAAGGAAACTGAACTGGAGAGAGTGCTATAGGACTGATTTCTTCCGCCAAGGAGAATAAACAAAGGAATTATACAATGAGGGGAACCCTTATGAGGGAATATACCTCTCTGAGGCGTAAGCACGGGGTACAATAGACCAACAGGTCGCAGTACAACAACGCCTTTCACATATGTAGATAATAATAATCCGGTCCGATGTAACTTTCGGAAATATTCTCCGATGGCAAATAGCTCACCTTGTCGCATTGCCGCTTTATACCATTTACTTTTGACAGCTACACGGATTTAGAAAATCACGTTCTACCGTCGATGCCTTAAAGGCGGTAGTAGATAAAGCGGCTGAGGCAATTCTGGGAAAAAGATGGAGAGGGGGGACAAAGAAATAATGTGCGGCTGTGACGCTTGACGTTAAAAATGCCTTCAATTCGGCAAACTGGTCATGCATTAGCAGATCCCTGGCCAGAATGGAAACACCGTACTATCTGCTGAATATAGTTGGTAACTACCTTACCGACAGGAAGTTGAGGTACTTTACTGACGATGGAGTTAAGTACTATAACGTTACAGCGGGTGTACCACAAGGCTCGGTTCTTGGACCCCTCCTGTGGAACATAATGTACGACGGAGTTCTCAGACTAGCGCTGCCACAAGGAGTTAAGTTTATAGGCTTTGCTGACGACATCGCTGTGGTTACTGTGGCCAAACATATCCACGAGAAAGAGTCCGCCACGAATGAAGCAGTCGCCAGAATTAAGAAATGGCTAGCGACTGCAGGGCTAGAAAAAGCTGACTACAAGACCGAGGCTGTCTTGATAACAAGCCGAAAGACTGTGGAATATGCGAATTTCCGTGTTGGGAACCAAACTACTAGGTCAAAGGAGTCATTATTGTACCTCGGAGTAATGCTCGACAAGAGGTTAAGCTTTAAAACTCACGTCCATTACGCCAGCAAGAGGGCGTCACAGATGCAAGCAGCCCTTTCCCGGATTATGCCAAACATCTGTGGCCCTGGATATGCCAGAAGGATTCTGTTGTCTAGAGTGGTTAACTCAAGACTTCTGTACGCCGCACCGGTGTGGGCAGGGGCTCTTACAACGAAGGAAACAATAAGGAAGCTCTCCTCAGTATACAGGCGCAATAAGAATAATAAGCGGATTCCGAACCATTTCGGACGAAGCAGCCTGTGTTATTGCTGGAATGATTCCCATCGACATTCTCGCTAACGAAATGCAAAGGATCTACCTTAGGCTAACAGTCTAACAGTCAACCGGCAAGAGGCCGTTACCAGTAGGATAAAGGAAGAAGAAAGGGCAACATCTATAGCACTGTGGCAAGCCCGGTGGGATAACACGGAAAAAGGCAGATTGACCCACAAACTGATCCCCACCATCGAGGTCTGGAACACGCGGGGGCTACAACTACCACATTACGTACTTCCTGTCCGGGCACGGCGCCTACCGAAAATATCTTCACAGATTCGGTCACGATAGCTCGCCTTTCTGCCCCGAATGCCCAGGAGAAGAAGAAGATACGGAGCACGTAATGTTCCACACGGCACATTTTTTCTGAAGCTCTCCGACAACGAATTGCTGCGGAATATTTTCATGTGAAATGAACTCGTTTGTATGCTTCATTTAATTTAATCCGAAACGGATACTGCGAACGCAATTTGAGTTCCGATCGGATTTGACTTTCGTATCGGAATTTTCTCCAAACGGATACCTCGATATAGGTGAATATGAATACCACAAAAACAAGATGGCCAGCCAAAATACGTGACACACATTTTCCTATGTTGGTATTACTGCCACTTACCTCCATTTCAGTCAACTAGGTACTTAAAATTCAGTGTAGCACCCTTTCGAAAATTTTGAACCGATTATAGCTTTGAATGATTAAATGTTTTAACTTAACGGTCATTTAAGTAAAACTGGGACCGTTTTCAGTTGATTTCAGAAATGTTGTATGCCGTAAACTTCTGTTGCTGCTTTTACATATTCATGCTCTAACGAATGTCTATTAAAATACACAAAGTTCATTTGAACGAATAGAGACATTCGTTAGAATTTGCTATTCGTTCGAATGTCAAAATAAGCATGATTACTTACTTGATTAGGTGGCGCTATAATCCAGGGTGGCCCTGGGCCTCAACCAATACACCTCTACAGTTGGCGCGATCTTTGGCTAACTGCCTGCAGTTGTGCATTATTTAGCTGAGATCCCCCTTCCACTTGCACGTGCCACTTAAGGTGAGGTGTTCCTCCACTGTCTTTTCCCTCCGTGTTGGAATCGGCCGGAGCGTTGGTTATCTACGTGTCCTAAACCATATTAGACGACTAATGCATGCTTTTCTGACCAGACCAGGTCAATGTCGTTGGTCAGGTCGTAGACTCGTACTGTCTCTTAAATTGCAGTGACAAGAAACAAAATTAAAAAATATCCGACTCTGATCTTCCAAAAAAATAACTCATACGAACGAATGGTTTTAAACAACTGCTGCTGCATAATTATGATCTAAAGTTTAATTATTTTTCAAAATCGGATGTCTATTTTGTTGTCACAAGCCCACTGTTCGTTGTTTAGAAAAGTGTCTATAGTAAAAATATTTTCTAAGAAGTAATAAACATTAACATATGACAAATAGATGTCGCTGTTGACGGTTTGGAGAAAACCGGCACCTCATTCGTGACATATTTTTTTGTTATTATTATTTTGTTTTGGCATCTCACATTTTGTTAAAAAATATCAAAGACTGGAAGGAATTGGTCAGAAATTTGTTTGTAAAAGAAGTGTAGGTATCTAGGTGTTGACAATAAAAACAATAGTCAAAGTACAAATTCAAGGTAAGTGTCCCTCACTTATCTATTGTTGAGAATTGCAAACAATCGGAACCAGATTAGAATTGTACCACTTCAGCTTATCACGAATGCATTAACAAACAAAGTTGCACTCAACAACAATCTCAATAACTAACAGCTTATCTATAGTTTTATAGAAATTGTTCGTAGTCGAACAGTCGGAAGTGCCACGCCAAAAGTGTTTAAAGCTAAACGAGGTTATCCTTCCAGGCATAATAATATTTTTCGTGTTTTTAGTTTCTCTTTTCCTTGTTTTCGAATAGTGTAATCGACGCTCACGGGTGTATTAGATGATTTTTGCCATTTCTCTGGTTGTTGACTGATATATTAGTTTAAGTCTGATTTACAGGTACTCCAGGTCCTATAAATATTTGTGTGCAACCAATGGTAGAATACAAATAGTAACTATAATACAAATAGTATAGCACCACTTGAGGAGAAGCTCCACTTATAAACTTGTCTATTTAATATAAATATCGAATTACAATCCTAAGCAATAAGTAAAATGTCAATGAGACAGTTGAAAGACGATGTAAAGAATAAACTTAAAGCTGCATCCGAAATAACGGACGTTGCTATTACACCAGACGCAGCGGCTGATACCTCAACGTCAAGACACTTTCCAACACCAATGTGGAAACGTTTTTACAACCTTGAATGTGAACTCAATAATGAACTAGCTTCAGTTGAACTCAGTCACATCCCTTATGTTTACAACCCAATCATATACGCATCAGAAGTTCATTGCGCGTATTTACGAAAATTCCTTAATGGTCCAAAGAAGTTGATGTTTGTAGGAATGAATCCCGGCCCAAATGGAATGGGTCAAAATGGGGTAGGCAAACTCCTTCATTTTTGCTTTTTCGAAAGATGAAACCAGTAAAATCGGAAATTTAAAATCGTTTTCCTCGTTCAATTGCAGGTACCCTTTGGTAACACCAACACTGTGCGCCATTTAATGAAGCTAGATGGTCACGTAGAGCAACCTCCATTGACTCATCCGAAGCGTTCTGTAACAGGTTTATCGTGCACTACGGAGGAACCAAGTGGCGTTCGTATCTGGACGTTAATTGAAGAGTTAGCTGGCAATTTGGATACATTTAGCCAACAGTGCTTTATGCATAATTTTTGTCCTCTCGCGTTTTTTAATTCAGCTGGCACGAACATTACACCCGCAGAATTGAAGGTTAGCTGAATGCTAAATGAAATATCCATTAAATATAAACATTTTCTCTCTCTTTGCAGGGTAATACAAAAGCTCAAATACGGGACATCTGTCTCAAATACCTCGACAAGGAGATTCAACTAATCCAACCTGAAGTAGTTGTAACCATCGGTTCTTACGTTGGTGAATGTGCGAAGAGGCTCAACAAACTACAAACTTACTCCGAGTCCGATATCAAATTCTTACAGCTGGCCCATCCTAGTCCTCGCAGTGTCAACAACACCAATTGGCCAGAAAAAGCGAAACAATTCCTCAAAGACAATAACCTCATACACTATCTTCGAAACGAAAACTAAATTATATTCATATTTGGCTTACCCTAGTCCGTAGGGTATACCTTGCAACCTACCAAGGTATAGTGTTAAGCATTTTATATATTTAAATTCAAATAGAATGAATTCGTTTATGGATGAAGCTTTCGCGGAAGCTCGCAAAGCGCTGGCAATAGGTGAGGTACCTGTTGGCTGTGTTTTTGTCTACAACGGAGAGATTGTAGCGAGAGGCAGTAACGATGTCAATGCAACCAAAAACGCAACGCGACACGCCGAACTTATGTGCATTGACAGGCTTTTGGAGTATTGCACGAAACATGACTTAAATTACAAAGATATCCTGCCAAAAGTCTCAGTATTTGTTACTGTTGAACCATGCATTATGTGTGCATCGTTGCTTTATGACGTCAGGGTGCGGGAGATCATCTACGGTTGCTCCAATGATCGTTTCGGTGGCACCACTTTAATCAATTTTGAAGATATAATGGGAAATAGCATACCCACCACTGTTGGCGTGCGAGGAGACGAAGCCATGGAACTACTGAAGACGTTTTATAAAGGAGAAAATCCATCGGCTCCTGTTCCAAAGACCAAGAACTGATATTCTGCAACTAATCCGGTTGTTTGTATGTTTTGCACGGTGTATTAATGTAGTTTAAAGTGTTTTTTAGATAAATAAATGTATGTTAACTATATTTGAAAAGAATTGACGTCTGAGCCAACCTTATCAGAACTTATTATTCTTGGAGTGGGTTTTTATGTTCAGAATGAAATACGGATTGTATACGGAAACAGATAATGGGTCTTAGATTTGATAATCTGATTTTATTTAGGTCGCTAACTCTACTGCCCGGAATTGTACTGACATGTCATCCAGAATTCTTGCTAAACGTTCACTACCTCCAAACTATATTTATCCTTTGTGATGGTTTGTCCAAGGCTCCGATGGAGAACGGCCTTTCTTGGGTACAGCACATTGTTTTGGTTTCATTGACCGCTTGACCCATATTTGCCGCTTCGAGTTCTGCCACTTCAACTTGCACAAAACGAGGAATTTTGTTTACTTTTTTTTGCTCTAAGAGCAGTTTTTATGTTCGTTTGGTACAAAAAAAAAGCAGTCTTTTTCAGATTTCAGAGCACTTTTCCGAATCTAGATATTTTCTCAGATTTACCAATTACAAGTGCGCTTGAGTTTGACAACTGGTGGAGGGCGTTTAGGTTTTCGTGAAATTGTTCTAAAGCAAAGAAAGGCATTACATCGGGTGAATTTATTTTTGTAATTTGTTTATGTATAAATATTTAAAAATCAATCGGGACGCAAATTTCGAATGTTTTAATTTAAAATTTAACCAGTGAATGGAAAACGCTTTGAAAAGTGTTGAAGGCTACACATATTCGAGTCCCGCGAATATAATCACAAAAAAGAGCAAGTGACGTTTTTATGTTCGATTAGCCACACGAAATCTGAAATCTGAGAGCGAATCTGAAGAAGCCCAAACAATACCACATTAAATAGTCATCCACTGTTTCATTTTTCTGTTTAGTTATTTGAATTTATAATTCATGAATATATTCTTCAGGTAGCTAGTAGCTTTGCTTACGACTGATTACTCCAATCTATTACCTTCCTATTAACGACTTTAAACGTTGGTGAAAAGGGATATGAACAAAAAACAACACGAAAAAACGTAACAGCGTTGAAGGTGCGGTGAACTTTAAATATCTTCTGACTAAGAAAAGTAGCCATGATAATAATAATGAAATGCTCCAGGTTAACTTCTGTGTTTTCCTGAGAAATCCATACGAATTGGGTGAGCATTTTCCTTGTGATGGGTCCATAAGCTCACCTACTAACAGGAAAACTTTACAATAGGCCTGTTTTTTTGAGCTTCGATCTCAGCAAAGCAAAGTAAAGTAGATTTTCAGCACGCAATTACAACTACGCTCTACTTGACACTCTGTGGACTCACAGTAGTTGTTGTAATTGCGTGCTGAAAGTCCTACTTTACTTTGCTTTGCTGAGATCAGAGCTCAAAAAGCAAGCCTATTGTAAATATTCACCCCTATCGTGGAATACGGCGTATTTGAGATTCACTTCAAATACTCGATTCACTTTCACTTTCCATATGCATCGTGAAATCCGCCGGGTGAGACTGTCTTATCGACAGGCATTTTCGTTCAAAGTTGGTCGGAAAACCAGCTGTTTTGCATTACATGGCAGCAGAGATAGAGCAAAGCAAATTCGAATTTATTTTACAGAAATCAAATAAAAAATAAATGGATAGTATATTTGAGTAGAATATATTTAACAATGTGGAGCAAAGAGCATCCAACGAAAATAAAATACTTACTGACTTAATTTAGGTGGCGCTACAGTCCGGGGTGGACCTGGGCCTCAACCAATACGCCTCTCCAGTTAGCGCGATCTTTGGCTAACTGCCTCCAGTTGCGCACTCCAAGTTGGTTGAGGTCCCCTTCCACTTGCGCGCGCCACCTAAGGCGAGGTCTTCCTCTACTGCGTTGTCCCTCCGGGTTAGAATCGAAGACTCTTCGGGCCGGAGCGTTGGAAAAATGTTTTTCGTGTTGTAGATACAAATGAAGTATTATTGGTGATTTGTAGTCTTCAGATGACGAGGGAGACAATGTAGATAATAATTCCTCCGAAATCATTCGCACTAATATTACAATACTGTTGTAAGTCAAAATGTGACTTTTTTCAGAATCGGCGAAAAACTGATAACTCACATCCTGTTACAGATTATAAAGAAATGAATACCTACTTTATTACGATTGTTAATAAAAATAAAGAAATTATAGGGGTATTCACGATTCGGTGTAACAGACCTAGTAAAATTGCGAAATTTTATTTTATTTTATCAGATCGTGAACACACTTTTTCTTAAAACTGAAGCAAATGCCAGATCCAATTTGACAATTGACATATGTTCTGAAACAAAACTTTTAAAAGGCGAAAAAGAAAAACGATTCTGTTTATTGGAAGATAATGGAGACAAAATTATGTAAATTGATTAATATTACCTAATTAATGAAAATTATGATTTTCCCTTCGGCGGCACTTATTTTTGTTTTCCATTCTCTTTATTTTTTCCAATTTAGCGAACTGTCAACTTGATGAGGCTACTCTGTTGTATTTTTCGGTTGCAATAGGGGCAAGGCATAGATAAAGTGCAAAAGTGTAGCGAAATTTTATTCAGTATATTTTGTTTTTGTAGTGCGAAAAAAAGTTGCACTTTCGCACTTTTGCAATGATACAAGACCAGTTGCACCGGATCGTGAATAAATACCCCTTATATAATTACTTATTATTTTAAATATTGCAGATAATAAATATATCTCCAATTATGAGTTAGGAATGTATTGCCCCCAAAAAAAAGTTTTCAGAGATATGAATTATTAGGTATGTTCCTTTACTTTTAAATCTTACGAATTTTTACTAATTCTTACGAACTCTTACGAATTTTTACTCATTGCCGTTCCTTAACTCAAAAAAATCGTAAAAGAGAGCGTCATCGAGAGAGCAAGATATTACCCCTCCACTGAGAATCTTACGAATTTTTACTCAACAAATTTCTTGGTGTAAGAAGTGAAAAAGCTGTCAGTCACCTTACAACTAACAACTGATTTGAAATTTGTTGTCCCATTTCGCATATGCGTTGATTATTTTTTGACTTCTTGCTTATTAAAATGATATCAACAGGCGGGAAAATAAAATTGAATGTTCTCTTTAAGATTCTTTTCGATATTGGCGTCGAGATTCTTCCTTACTGAAACAAGGTACAATCTCTTCCATGTAATTCTTAATGCAGTGTCGCTTTTTCCTCTTCTCGAATACTTGTAGTTCAATCAGTACAAACTCTTCCACATACTCAGATTCATCAAATTAAAGTTAAAAATAAATGATAGAACTAATTTTCTTAGTAAATTAACAAATTCCTCGAGTTTATCAGACATTTTAACGACTTTTCGTACAATTTTTTGAATATTTGATTTATGTATCTGTCATTTTTCATAAATTACTACAAAAGCGTTCCTTAACTTTCTCGTAAACGTCTCTCCCTGAGAGAGAGTTTAAAGTTTATCCCCACCACTGCCATTTTGACAGTCTTTTCCATTCTTACTACAAAAGTAAAGGAACAGGCCAATAGTGTCATATCTTTTTTCTTTCTTGCACTATACTAACGACGGTATTGATGCGTAGGGAATTGAGTTTTACGTTTGAATAATGATCTATCTATATTGTACTATTAGTGCGATATCCATAGCTGGTTTTCACGAAACTTTGCGCATTTGGCTTGAAAGCAAACTTCTTAAACTGACGTAAAACAGCTGTGCAAAGTATGTATATTGGTATCTGTAAATCTGAAAAAATATCGAGACCTGCAAAAAGTGATCCGAATCAAAAATAAAAGATAGATTTTTGGTCCCAATGGAAAACGACATAATTCAACTGCCAAATACTGTCGTCGAATAGAGTCGATTGAACGGTAATTTCATTCATCGTTTTGGTGTATTTATTTATTTATTTATTTTTTCAGTTTTGTAGCTTTTACAGAAGTATAACAAAACAGGTCTGTTCCTTCATAGAGAAGACCAAGACACCCACTTATGTTGTCTTTGGAGTGGACTAGCTGTTATCGAAGTTGTAATAGAACGCATTCTTTTAAAAAAGATGGTGGTTGCGTTTCTTTTTTTGAACATCAGTAGGGTAAAACTGGGTAATACCGGTCATTTCAACAAAAACTCAAATAAAACGAAATTCGTTATTTAAATAATAACTTTACTTCACTTTTTATTAAATTCATATATTTTTGTATTATTATAAACATAAAAAAAGGTAAATGAACAAAACGGAAAAAAGTTATACAAAAAACAAAAAAGGACAAAAATGACCGGTATTAGACGCATGGTCGGTTAATTCCGGTCAGCAGTTCTGGTAATGGCGGTCATTAATGTTTATTTTATGTAAAGGCTTGCGCCATAGGGTCATATATAGCGGGGACGTGCGCAGGTTCCAGGTGTTGGAAGCATGCATCGTGTGCATTCCCCTCAATAGCCAGAGGCGGGTGTACGTAGTGTCGCTTTACGCACCTGAATCTCCTCAACGCATTCAATTTTTAAATGAGATCGAGACGCTTTTTCGTTGCTTAGAGCTTCAATCGGAAGACAATTATTACTTTTTGGGCGGAGACCTCAATGCTAAACATGCAGCATGGGGAAATGATATTCCGAACCCTAGAGGCAACCAGTTTCACGACTGGTGGCGTCATAATATGATTGAGTACAAACTCGAATTGTACGCGACGGATATCCCGTCTTTCCCTAGAGAGGGTTCTTTCTTGGATTTAGCGCTAGTCGACGAAAGACTGGAACTAACAAACACTGATCTCAGCACGCGGAACTGTTTACGAACGGTTGAGTACGATAGTGATCACTACGGACTTGCCGCCGTAATACGGATCCCGAACGAGCAGACGCAGCTGGAGCAGTACGACCAAGTGCGTTCATTCGATTACCGAAAAGCGCAGTGGTCGCGCTTCACCAGAGTTTTAAAGCGCGACATACGCTCATGCGAGATCGACCCACCGACAAACAGGAACTTAACGAACGATGAGATCGACACTCATTTAGGGCAAATGAATGTCGTCATCAAACAGACAATGGAGCGGACTATCCCTCGGGTAGGACATTCCACCGACGAAGAACAAACTGAGAAGTATCGAAACGCGACAATCGATGCTCTGTACAGACATAAAAGTAGACTGCTCTCGAGGCTTAAACGGCTACACAGACAGTTTACTGACAGGAACGATCCCGAGATAAGGACACTGAAGTCGATGATCAAAAACTTGAATCAGTTGATCACCGAGAATTACAGAAAATCTGTAAGTTTGTATTGGGGCAATAAAATTCGGGCTATAAAATCCAGAAGTCCGAGTATGTTCCCACAAATAAATAAATTGTTCAGGCGTAAAGATCATAACGACATTTCATGTGTTCGAATACCTCAGACGAACGAGAACAGACAGACACTACTGACTGCTGGCATAAATCCGGAAAGTGCTGACTCGAACGACGGTTTTTTCGTGGTAGAAGACCCGCAGAAGAGGGTGGATTTGATGGGAGCTTTCTTTGAAAATGTGTATACGGTGAACAACCCTGTTCGCCGTAACCACGACCTCGAGGAGAGGGCCTTTCTTAACCACTTCGATCTGCGGACCGATATTCAAAATTGGCGATCCGAGAACAACGGTTTCACCGTGTTCAATGACGACTACCGTGCAAATGGCACAATCGCCGATTTAAATTCTCATCTGTTCGTGAGTAAAGATGAACTCCGGTGCATCTTTGAATCACTAAAAAACAAAAAGTCGGCGGGAGTTGACGGGGTCCCAAACGTCGTATTAAGACACCTGCCGCTAGAAGCGATCGATATCTTCACCACGCTATTTAACAATGCGCTGAATAATGCATATTATCCGGCGCAGTGGAAAATAGCGGTGGTACACCCTATCCCGAAAAAGGATAAAGATAGGACAAACCCTGCTAATCTGCGGTCAATTAGTTTGCTCCCGAATATTAGCAAGGTATTCGAGAAGGTCGTCAATAGATCTCTTTTAAGATGGGTTGAAGAAAATAAGATTATTGCGGACAACCAGTTTGGGTTTAGAGCGGGGCATGACACTATTCATGCTGCGTCGAAGCTGGTCTCCGACATTCAGTGGAATAAAAGTAAGAAGCAATGCACGGGTGCCTGCCTGGTCGACTTTGAGAAGGCCTTCGATACCGTATGGTTGGAGGGGCTCTTTTATAAGCTGACCAGAATGGGCATTCAAAAACCTTTGCTGTATATGATTTATGACATGCTTATGGGAAAGAAGTTCGTTGTCAAAGCTGGCAACGTGACTTCGAGCAGGGTTTTCGAAATTAAAAACGGCTTACAACAGGGAGCAGTGAATTCTCCGGTCTTGCTTAATATTTACACAAGTGATCTGGTGGGTTCCCTCAGACACGCTATAGCGTACGCAGACGATTTAGTGGCGTACAGGTCAGGACCAAAAATCGAGGTCATCAACATCCTTCTGCAGCGTGACTTCGAGCAAATTAAGAGGTATTGCGATGATTGGAAGTTGAAAATCAATTTCCAAAAATCGGAAACGATCCTGTTCAGAACTCCATTGGCTGGGGCCTCTAGGGACACCAGAAAAAACTGGAGAAAATTAACAATTATTGGACAGCAGGGACGACCATTGGTGGTGAAAAACGTGGTCAGGTATCTCGGCATCCGACTCGACCAGTATCTGTATTTTGACAAACATATAGATGCTTGTCTTGGCGGGGCTAAGAGGGCCTACGCTCTGACAAGGAGACTGTTTCGCAGCAGTCAACTTGACACCAGGGTGAAGGTCATTTGCTACGTGGCCCTTATTAGGCCTATCATCGCTTATGGCTGTCCCTTGTGGTTCAATATAGCGCCGTCCTACATGGAAAGGATTCGGGTGTTTGAGAGGCAATGCCTCAGGGCCTGTCTAGGGTTGTTTAGAACTCCTGAATCCCAGTACATAAAATACTATCCCAACAGGACCTTATACAATGGGGCCCGACTGAATAGGATTGACAATTTCCTTATTAAGGTGATTCGGAGGCACGTTGCTAGGGCGATGGCCAGTGATAATAACCTGATCTCAGGGGCTTACTACCCCAATTTAATGTACCACGAGAGTACGCTTCGGTCTGGCTTTATCCCGCCTGAGGCATTTCTTCATGTAGACATGAAAGGGTTAGTCCAGAAAAAAGATGGTGTGCCGGTATTGTACCACAGCCACCGCGGCGCGAGGGATAAGCGGCTCATCCACGACGGGTACGCCGCCAATGCTCAGGAGCTCCTCCGTTTTAGTACCGCAATTGCGGAACGGGACAGGGTCGATACGGTAAAGCAGTTCACCGAATTTTGGTGGCTTGAGGAAGAAGTGAGGGTGGATACGCTCTCCGGGCCGGTGCGCTACTTACGTAGCATCCTCCTTAGTTTAAGCTAGATTTAAGTTGGTAGGTTTAGGGTTAGAGTAGGGGGTTTTTGGGAGGTGTCGGGCTAGCCAACATGAAAGAGTGCTTCCGAGACTTGACCGACGCTTATGGCCTCGGTGGAGGCTCGGCGGCGCGGATGAACCCTTGTTGGCGGCCGACAGGCAACCAAAGACGCGATCAGGATGGTGACCAATCGATAAGATTGCTCACCATCCTGATTATAGGTAATGTAGGCTAAGTAGCTTAGGTAGTTTTAAGTAGTTTTAAGCAAAACCAATAATAAAGATTTCAAGTTTTCTAAAGTTTCTTGAAAAATAAAAAACAAAACAAAGCATAGACATAGATAGATTTAAGGCCGAAAGGCAATAATTTTAAGGATATTGTTAAGTTTAGAGCGCTCGCTTGGAGCCAGTAAGCTAGAATAAGATAAATGTTAGTTTTAAATTAGATTTAATCGTTTTTGTCTAGCACGTAAGTTTATTTAAAGATAACAATAAAAATGAATTTAAAATGAAAAAAAAAATGATGTTTATTTAAAATATAATTATATTTATTTTTAGTTTTCACATAAATCGCGAAATGTTTGATCTGTGTTGCAAGTTCATTTTCCTGGTCTTTGTTAAGAACCGTGTGTCACCCCAGAGATGGCTCATAGAAGTTTTTTCTTTTTTAGACGTTCTGGCAGTGTCGAAAATGCTATTTTAGTAGACCTGGCCGCGGCGCGAATGGACATTTCCTTTTCAATAAGTTGTTTGGCGCTGTTAATAGCCACCTCTGACCACGAACCTCTGGAAGTGGTTCTTGACTTAGGCTTACCCATGAATAGGTAGTGCCGATCAGTTGACCGGGACTACCTACACGGGAGCGCCAAGGAAAAAAAAATGCAAAATGAAATTTTAAGTTAAGAAAAACAAAGTAAAACCGATTCAGATTGTTAATAAAACACAACATAAAGTTTGTAAAATATCACTTTATTTATAAGAAATAAGAAAAAGTCTTACTCTCTATTTTCTGATCACCTTTTCTTATAAGAAATTGACCGAAAACACTAAAAGATCTGTCACTTCCAAAGACCACAAATAAACTAAGCAAACATCTGTCTGGTATGAAAACAATCTTCGGGAGCACTAACGCATGCAAAGAGTTGGTGAGTAAATGTTCCCATTCTCGAGATACAAGGGTGACCGGTATTACCGACTGACCGGCATTACCCAGTTTTACCCTAGGTAAATTAAATTTATTTGATTTAAATAGCATACCAGTAATATGTAGGTACAATAAAAAAAAAAAAAAAAATGCAATCAAGGCAGTGCTGTATATCATTTGGCTGGTTTCTCCTCCGGAAAATTAATTTTTTCCTCCATTTTTCCTCCGCATCTAGTCCAAATTCCCACAATTTACCCTACTTGGGTAATTAAAAAAACACTTTGTTGTAATGTACAAGAAATTATGTAGAATTAAAAAAGAGCAAACAAATATTCCTCAATTCCTTAAAGTTCAAGAAATTTAATTGGAGAAAAAATAAACTCGTACTCGTAGGTACGTATTTCTTTTTTGTAGAAGACTTATTACATAGCAGGCAATTAAGATCGGCTTGTTTTGTGGGCACTGATTGGGCTTCTTCCGATTCGCTCTAGGGTTTAAGATTTCGTGTGTCTAATTGAACATAAAAACGCCACTTGATCTTTTTTTATATATTGTGGTTTTATGTATTGTGGTGAATCAGGCACTTAGCAATTGTGGTGAATTGGGCACTTATTCACCCTCCAAGTTCCACTTCCAATTGGAGACTGGAATCTGTCAAGTTAGCTAATTCTAAAACCATCTAGAGAAGAGTTGGAAAATACTTCTGGAATATTCGCTGATAGGTGGCAGAGCGGATATAAAAGGGGCGCGTAGAGAACAGAGATATACAGTTGATTTTTAACCAGTAATTGGTGAAGTTCGAAAGAGTAATCGGTTGTGAGATAAATAAGTGAAAAGTAATACAGTGAATAAAGCGATTGGATTGAAACGTTTAAGAATTGATTTAAGTGATACTGTTTTGGTACTTAATATGTAGGTAAGTGAATAAGTAGAAAGTGTAAATAAAGTGATTTTATTGGAAAAGTTAAACAGAATAGTGTTTTATCTTTCCGAATCCCAGCCTGAATGTAACAGTATGTAGCTTTCGATACTTTTCTACGAGTTTTCATTCACTGGTTAAATTTTATATTAAAGCATTCGAAATTTGCGTCTCGATTGACTTCTAAATATTTTTACGTAAATAATTTACAAAAATAGATTAACCCGATGCAATGCCTTTTCTTGCAGCAGAAAAACTTCGCGTTAACGTAAACAAACTACACGGCTGTTGGTAAACACAAACGCACTTGGATTGGTAAATCTGAAAAGAAAAATCCAGGTTCGCAAAAGTGCTCTAAAAATTGAAAAATATTGTTTTTTTTTTTTTTACCTAAAGAACATAAAAAGTGTCCTAGAGCAACAAAAAAAAGTGCTCTGAGAGTGCCCAATTGAATACCCATCGAAACTGTTACGAAAAGATAACACTGTGTCCGGGATAGATTTTACGGCTCCAGGAAATAACCCCCAACGAAATAAGCCCCCAAATGGAAAATGAAATAACCCCCCAAAATTGGAGAATAATTTCACTGTGAAATAAATCCACACCTCCATACAAATTTTGGAGAGTTATTATATTTTTCATTTGGGGGGTTATTTCGTTGGGGTGTTATTTACCGGAGCCAGATTTTACTAACGAATTAATTACAAATTTTCCATTATAAATAATTCCCACTTGCGACCTACAAAATAATTAGTTCGACTGATAACAACATCTCCACAGGCTGCTTAAGAAATGAAGAAACGCAAGACGGTTTATACTTTTTTTTACATAATTACCTTGCATACATTATATGGCATTTTATTTTTAAACTTAAAATAAATATCATCATAAAGTCTAAAATACATTGGAATACATTAAATAAGTCTTATCTTAACGTACATATTTAAGTTGAGAAGATCCTCTCTTATCCTATTAACGATTAAGCGAAGAAGTGCTTTTCTGTTCTTATTTTAAAATATGCGTAATTTATTCAAACCTATGCATACTCATTTTATTGCTATTTAATCCGTCACCTTGTGCACCCGAAAACTCAAGTCAACTATAATTATTATCGTAATGCTTATGTATTCAGCATTAGAATACATTTTAATTATAATATCTAAACCGAAATGGGTCAAAAGCATAATGCACCTTGTGTGGCATTAGATGCTGCCATCGCAAGTTGCCTCCCATTAAAGTTGGCCAAATACAGTTCACGATAGCAGCAACTGAATGCAGAGATGATTCCTAGAGATTTATTGCAGATTCGCACGAGTGCTCGTGCCTAAACTAATTACGAAACTAAATGCAAGCATTATACCCGAAGACTTCGTCGACGATTGCCAATGTTTATCCATTCGATTGGTATTGCACTGGTAACGTCGTAACGCGGCGGTTGGCAATTAAATAATTTCTGTGTACGTTCGCATCGTCGGCTGACGGACCAATATGCGAATCCTTGAGGGCAGCGATAAATTTGCCCTTCCATACGGTTTGTTTCCATGGAGTGACCGCATTTGATGAACATAGAGCCGCAATCATCATCGTTGAGCGCGTAGTGTCCTTCGCCGGGACAGAGTGGTTTTGATGCCTTAACGTGGATCTGGAGGTGAGAAAGAGAGAGAAAGAGATAGAAATGTGGCAGAGATGGTTTCATTTTTATTGTACGAGCTGTGGGGAGCCATTAATTTTCTCCGACAGAAATGAGCGATTATGATTTACGAATGGAACATGGAAGTGGTGTCGGGTGTGTGAAGTAGAGGTACGTGCAATGAGTAGGATTTATTGGCAAATAATGGATTTTAAGCTGGCAATGGAAGTAAGATTCAGTTTTGACGAGTTGTTTTATAGCTACAGGCTCAGAGGCTCAATGATTTTTACCATGTTTGGCTTTCAGTATGCAATCCATTTAAGGGAAGTAGAACTTTGAAGGCAGCGAATTTGCGATTGTGGATTCATAAAAAGATTTAATCAGAAAAGAAAGCGTCTTGGGTCTACAGTCGGACAGCACATGACTGAACGATTACACCTCCAAAAGCGGACCGCAAAAAAATATGTAGGACCGCCACCACCTTAGAAGTAAAAGTAAAATGTACTAACGGAAATCTTCGGAATTTCTACCATAGGATAACAAATTTTCCCAAGGATACAATGGTACCGAAGCATGCGAGTAGGTAATTGATTTATAGGCGGTACTAAGGATTTGGCAATAAAACTTCTACTGACTGTTGCGAGGCGTATATAAGGCAGCACAGTACTTTGTCACAGGATCCGATTATAAAGGGTGCTCCAACCATAAGGCACGATGTTAATTGTGAGTCACAGTCACACCTTAAAGTTAAGTTTTTTGCCCAACTTAATTTGACATTTCTTTGTTTCAGGAGAGGTACACATACACAATTTAGCACCGCGTTAAGATTGTTGAAGCCTTTTACGAAAATTGTCGTTCAAATCAAAATGCATTTCGTGCACTTCGTGGATTTTTTGGTCAGCATAATCGACCAAATGTGTCCACAATCGGGAGAATTGTACTCAAATTTCAGCAAACCGGGTCTGTAGGAAATGTAAAAACACCTGTGCATGCTCGCCCAGTTCGTTCTGCGAAAAACATTGTTGTTGTTCGCGATGGTGTGACAGAAAAGCCGTCAACCTCGACTCGTCGTCGCGCCCAACAATTGAACATCTCACGAACATCACTGATGCGAATTTTGAATAAAGATTTGAGTTTACACGCTTCTTACAAGGTTCTATTGACTTAAGAGCTGAAGCCTACTGACCAAGAAGGTCAAGGAAGAAAAAGTGTACGTCAATAAGGCAAAAACAATTCAAGAGCTAAAGGATGAAATGATTCGGCACATTACCGACATTGCACCTCAATTATGTCTCAGAGTCATTGAAAATATGGACCATCGGCTAGAGGTATGCCACCGAAGCCGTGACGAGCATTTGGCCGATATTTTGTTTCACACTCATAATTGTCGTAGATCTTTATTCTATCATAATAAAAAAAATATTAAGATAATTCTCTGAAAACTTCTTGTTTTATTTACAACTAGCTGACCAAGCCAACTCCGTTCCGCCCAAATTCGTTAATGTAATGAAAATAGTATTTCCAAGCATGCACATGCACAACGCATGCTACTTTATGTATTTCCATCGATTCAAATGCTGCGCGATAGAATTTGCCGTGTGTATAACATCAGCTCACAGTAAACATACAGCACACGCTCATAGGCGCCTAAGTTTTTTTTTTTATTGTATGGGCAAAAAGTGATGTTGAGATAACTCACGAACGCGTTGACCAATTTCGTTCAAACTTAAGATAAACCAACTACACGACCATGCAAACAAACCCTAAAAATTTTATCGAATTCGGTTTGACCGTTCGTGAGTTATAAAGTCACATGGCTTTTACAACTCACTTTTATATATATAGAGAAGAGAAGAGAAGAAGAGATTAACATCGTGCCCTTTCGTTGGACAACCCTTTTACTTAGCACCGACTAGATCTCGCTTTCGATTGTAATGATGACATAACGCTGGAGAAAGATCTTTAAACAAAAAGTTCGTTCGTGTGCTATTTTGCAAATGTAAAGTTATTACAAGTTTGCGAAATAAAAACTGTGCGAATACGACCACGTACTGAGAATATTGAAAAAAAAAAAAAAAGCGAGAGAGAAATCGATTTCCCTTCTTTACATTCGTAATTTTTTACTCGCCGAATTTCGCCGAAAATTTAGCCTGGGGGTCAATTCTCGTTCTGTGAAAAAGTGAAACGAAAATGTTTTCACACTTTCACCGCAATTTTGATTCTCATTCTATGAAAAGGTGACACCAAACGTCAACATTTTTCATATGAATAATTTCTTTTCACGTCCCCATTTGCCGTGTGAATGTTTTTAGTGAGAGTTTGAAAATTTAGAACCCTCTTTCATACAACACAGTGTGCGTCATTGAATTCACCACGATATTTTCACTTATTGAACGAGAATCGCATTTTGTGATTCACTCTTTCACAGAAAGAGAATTGACACTAAAAATGATTATTAGTATCGCTGAGCATGTTCAGAAAATCAAAGCTCAATAGAACTTGACTGGAAACATAAAACTTACCATATCCCTTTGTTTCACCTCCTCCTCGTAGAACGACGTTCTGACCGTTGAACTCTGGCACTGAGTATCCGATTGCGATGGCACATCACACAGATTCCTCTCTTCATCATAACCAGTTCCGTTCGGACACTTGAACATCACTATGCTGAGGTCATAGCTGTCGGGTTTATTTGTACATTGGTAGAACATGTCACAGCTCTTGGGGTGTTTCCTGAAGCCAGTTGGACAGACAAACAAATCTTGATTTGGGCTGATCGGTGGACAGGGCGCGCTTTCGTTGTTACTTGGCGCGGGTGGCTTGGTTGGCGTTACTTCTGTGGGATATTGGGTGGATTCAGTGGTCTGGGTTGGATACTGTGTGGTACCGGTGGTTGGTGCGTCTGTCGTTGGATATGGGCTGCTGGGCTGCTCCTCTGCGGGTTAGTTGCGGAGATATAAATCGGGGTTAGCTAGTTGAGTTTGAGATCAATTTACCTGTTGTTGATGTTGTTGTTGTTGTTGTAGTAGTAGTTGTTGTTGTGCTGTAGGGATAATCGGTTGTGGTTGTTATAGTCACTGGGTACTGCGTGGTACTGTCAGTTGGCACTACAGTCGTTGATCCGCCACTTCCCGACGAACACTGATCAGACACTTGACTCGCATGGTTGCAAGTTTCGACTGATGTATCCCAGGCCGTTCCATTGGGACATCGGAAGCTGTATATGGTATACTTACCATCCTTACCCGCGTCAACGCATCTATAATACCTCGAACAGTCTTCTTGATCGGGGAAGAATCCTTCTCGTGTACATTCGTGATTCGGTGGCAGAGTTGTCGTACTTTCCGTTGGATATTGTGTCGTCTCTGTACTCGTGGTAGGGTATGTGGTCGACGAAGATTCACTTACTTCGGTTGAAGTTGCCGGATAGGCGGTTGTTGTTGTGTATCCTGATGGTGTCGTTGACGGCGGATAACTAGTCGTAGTTGTTCCATAGTCATTTGTTGTTGAATATGCGTTCGTTGTTGTTGGATATCCTGCAGTAGTTGTTTGGCCGGCGCATCTGTCAATGTTTCCTTCAAAGTCGCAGGTTTGTTTTTCTTCACTCCAGCCAGTGCCGTCACCGCATGTAAACTCGTGACGGATAAAACCATTTCTGCCGTCACTAACGCATCGATAGAATTTTTTACAGTCATCGGGGTTGGCC
The DNA here is from genome assembly GCA_946477585.1 of Cheilosia urbana. Lineage (NCBI taxonomy): Eukaryota > Metazoa > Arthropoda > Insecta > Diptera > Syrphidae > Cheilosia > Cheilosia urbana. The sequence goes on from OX297853.1 coordinate 124,136,991, forward strand.
ATGAAACCGTCTCCTGTGCATTTAGTGCCTGGCGGCAGATTGGGAACAGGCTCCTCTTTGCCCGTTGATGGTGATACTGTTGTGTCGGTTGTTGTGGGTTCTGTAGTTGTTGTTGTTGGTGTATTTGTGGTGGTGGAATAAACTGAAGTTGTCGTTGTTGGCTGTTGTGTTGTTGTGGGAGGATAAGTTGTAGTTGTGGTGGAATAAGTTGTAGTTGTTGTTGGATAAGTCGTGGTTGGTTGCGGTGTAGTCGTTGTGGGATAAGCTGTGGTCGGAGGGGGTGTTGTAGTTGTTGTGGGATAAGTTGTAGTTGTGGTCGGATAAGATGTAGTTGTCGGATATGTTGTAGTTGTTGTTGGATAAGATGTTGTTGTTGGAGGATACGTTGTAGTTGTGGTCTGGTAGCCAGTTGTTGTTGTTGGATAATTCGTTGTGGTCTGATAACCAGTCGTCGTTGTAGGATATTGAGTGGTTGTTGTTTGATACCCAGTTGTTGTTGTCTCCTGTGGGTGTGGATATGGCGATGTGGTAGTTGAGCCAGTGTTACATTTTGGATTTTCTACGGCCTCGGGATAATTGCACGTCTGAATACTGTCATCCCAAACGGTTCCGTTTCCACAAGAGAATTCATACTTATGGAAGCCACCTTTTCCATTGTCAACGCATCTATAAAACTTTTTACAGTCCTCCGGATCACCCATGTATCCTTCTTGGTTACATTTTCCACCAGACGATGGCTTTGATGTTGATGGTTGCCCAGTACTTGGCGGATAACTGGTGGTGGTAGTAGGTGGATGAGTTGTTGTTTCTGGGTTCTTTTCGGATTCAGTCGTTGGGCGGTACGTTGTTGTTGTGTAACCTTGGGTTGTTGTGTAGCCTTGTGTTGTTGTGTAGCCTTGGGTCGTTGTATAGGCTTGGGTTGTTGTCTTGTCTGTAGTAGGTGACTCTGGTGTTGTGGTTGAAAAAGTTGTGGTTGTGGGGGAATATGTCGTTGTTGTGGGCTTTTGCGTGGTTGGGTATGCAGTAGTTGGAGGCCTTTGTGTGGTTGTAGTTGGGTATGAGGTCGTTATTGGCCTTTGTGTGGTTGTGGTTGGATATGTCGTCGTTGTAGGTCCTTGTGTAGTTGTGTAGGACGTTGTTGTTGGCCTTTGTGTGGTTGTGGTAGGATATGTCGTCGTTGTAGGTCCTTTTGTGGTTGTGGTTGTTGTTGTTGTTGTTGGCTTCGGTGTGGTTGTTGTTGGATACGATGTTGTTGTAGGCTCTGTGGCGTTCTGTTGACCAGCACCCGAACCACACGTACTACTTTGGTGGTTACAAGTTTGAATATCATCATCCCAAACGGTTCCATCGCCACATTTGAATTCGTACTGAACAAAGCCACCTTTTCCATTGTCCACGCATCTATAAAATTTAGCACAGTCATTTGGATCGCCTGTGAATCCTTCCTTTTTACAAATCGCATTAGCTGCTGGAGTTGGAGTAGGTTGGCTAGGTGGTGATGTTGTAGTTGTTTTATCCGATGTTGTGGATGGTTGTCGCGATGTTGTGGTTGGATTTTTGGTTGTCGTTTGTGGCTTTTGAGTTGTAGTCTGTTCCGTAGCTTGGGCAGTGGTCAGATACCCACTGGTAGCTGAACTTGGAGTGGTCGACGAACTTGGTTTGCTGGTAGTTGGCTGACTTCCACTTTGCCCGCCTGAGGCTGTTGTTTGGGATTCCGATGGTGGTGGCGGTGGCGGTGATTGACCGCATTTTCCGTCATTCACTGCCCATGGGTAGTTGCAGCTTTCAAGCGAAGCATCCCAAACTGTTCCCTTACCACAATCAAACTCGTAGCGCTGGTAACCTCCTTTGTCATTGCTGACACAACGGTAGAATTTTTCACAATTCGATTCGTGTGCCATGAAGCCTTCGCGCTCGCAGATACCATTCTGGCCAGCAGGTGGTCCAACGGTGCTGCTTGTCGGTGGTGGGGGTGAAGTCGATCCTGTGAGTGAAAAAAGAGAACGTATTAATAACAGGGCAAGTTTGGAAGCCCAAAGAGTGGAAAGTGAACCCACAAATGGCTGCCACTAACTTAAAGGGACTGATAGACCAGCCATGCATTTTAACAGTAACAAGCTTACCTGTTCCCGATGAGCTCTGGTTATTGCCTGATCCCTGATTATTGTTTGAGCCCTGGTTATTGTTGGAGCCCTGATTGCTACTGGATGACTGGTTGCTGCCACTTGATCCCTGGTTACTGCTTGATGAGGAACTCTGGTTGCTGCTTGAAGACTGATTGTTGCTTGAGCCTTGATTGCTACCGGATGTCTGGTTGCTGCCACTTGATCCCTGGTTACTGCTTGATGAGGAACTCTGGTTGCTACCTGACGACTGGTTGTTGCTTGAGCCTTGATTGCTGCCGGATGACTGGTTGCTGCCACTTGATCCTTGGTTACTGCTTGATGAGGAACTCTGGTTGCTGCCTGACGACTGGTTGTTGCTTGAGCCTTGATTGCTGCCGGATGACTGGTTACTGCCACTTGATCCCTGGTTACTACTTGATGAGGAACTCTGGTTGCTGCCTGACGACTGGTTGTTGCTTGAGCCTTGATTGCTGCCGGATGACTGGTTGCTGCCACTTGATCCTTGGTTACTGCTTGATGAGGAACTCTGGTTGCTGCCTGACGATTGGTTGTTGCTTGAGCCTTGATTGCTGCCGGATGACTGGTTACTGCCACTTGATCCCTGGTTACTACTTGATGAGGAACTCTGGTTGCTGCCTGACGACTGGTTGTTGCTTGAGCCTTGATTGCTGCCGGATGACTGGTTGCTGCCACTTGATCCTTGGTTACTGCTTGATGAGGAACTCTGGTTGCTGCCTGATGATTGGTTCGAGCTAGCAGTGGACGTTCCACACTTGCCACCTACGGCCCATATGTGGTTGCAAGCGCCCGCCGACTCGTCCCATACAGTACCCTTACCGCAGCTGAACGAGTATTTCTCGAAACCTCCCTTGTCGTTGCTAACGCATCGATAGAACTTTTCACAATCAGCCTCATCTCCAACGAATCCCTCTTTTGTGCATTTACCACCAGATCCCAACGAACCTTGTTGCTGTTGGTTGGTCCACGAACTCTGAGTGTTATTCGATGACGCTGTAGACGATCCTGAACTCTGACTGCCACCACTGGATTGATTGTTGCTTCCTGACTGATTGCTCGACGAGCTCTGGTTGTTGTTCGAAGATGACTGATTGTTGGAAGTAGAAGACCCTTGACTGCCGCCCTGATTGCTCGACGATGACGAACTTTGGTTACTGCCAGAGGAAGAACTTTGGGAAGATTGACTGTTAGATGAACTTGATGACTGGTTGTTGGTGGATCCTTGTGATCCGCTGGAGGATTGGTTATTATTTGATGACTGGTTGTTGCTGCTCGATGACTGACTACTGCCGGAAGAACCACTCGATGCGGCAGAAGCTGCACACTTTTCGGACTGCTCTCCCGATGGGTAGTTGCATCCATTTATATCTGAATCCCAAACGGTTCCTGGTCCACAGGTGAACGGGATTTTATCGTAACCACCCATGCCATTGTTAACACATCTGTAGAACTTTGTGCAGTCGTACTTGTCGGCAAGGAAGCTGCTTTCGCTTTCACAGCTACCAACTGGCTCACCAATGGTTGGAGGGGAACCTTGCTCACTTGAGCTCTGATTATTGCTGCCTGATTGGTTGGAACTTTGACTGTTGTTGGATCCTTGGTTATTTGAGGTATTACTCGACTGATTACCCGACGAGCTCTGATTAGAGCCCGACTGATTTTGGGAGGAACTTGATGATCCTTGCTGATTGCTTGCGCTTGATTGGCCCTGAGAGGAGCTCTGACTACTTTCGGATGATTGTTGGTTACTGCTGCCCTGGTTGGAGGTGGTACTATTGGATCCCGATTGACTAGTGCTGCTTGCCTGGTTGGAACTCGATGAGTTTTGGCTGCTGCTGGACGATTGTTGATTACTGTTGCTGCTTTGGGTGGAACTCGATGAGCTTTCGGTGCTGCTGGATGATACTTGAATACTGCTTTGGCTGGAGCTTGATGAGCTTTGAGTGCTGCTGGATACCCACTGATTACTTGAGGACTGTTGATTACTACTTTGGGAAGAACTGGAAGAGCTTTCGGTGCTGCTGGAGGACTGACTTCCGGAAGATTGCTGACTACCTCCACTTTGGCTGGAGCTGGAGGAACTTTCGCTGTTGTTACTTCCCGTTGATCCACCACCCGAACCGGATGAACTTCCTGATGCTGCACACTGTTCACTCTGCTGCGAAGTGGGATAATTGCAAGCGATAGTTTCGGCATCCCATACGGTGCCAGGAGCGCAGGTGAATGGAATCTTGTTATAGCCACCACTACCATTATCAATACATCTGTAGAACTTGGTGCAGTCATACTTATCGGCTAAGTAATCGTTGTCCGAAGTGCATTCGGTCGTTGAATTCGATGACTCATTGTTGGAGCTTTGGTTGTTGCTGCTGTTTGATGAGGACTCGTTGTTGGAGCTTTGATTGCTGTTGTTTGATGATGACGCCTCATTGTTGGAGCTCTGATTGTTGTTACTCGATGAGCTCTGGTTGTTTTCGGAGCCCGATGATGATCCTGACTGATTCTGATTGCCGTTGTTGGACGTACTCTGGTCGTATCCACCGCTCGACGAACTTGATTGATTGCCTGAGCTCGACGCATTTTCATTGTTTGCTGCAGTTTGGCTTCCACTGGAAGCGTTCTGATTGTTTGATTCTGAGGAACTTTGATTGCTTCCCGAATTCGATTGATTATTTGATGAACTTGATTGATTACTCGAGGTAGAAGAGCTCTGATTGTTGTTACTCGATGAGCTCTGGTTGTTTTCGGAGCCCGATGATGATCCTGACTGATTCTGATTGCCGTTGTTGGACGTACTCTGGTCGTATCCACCGCTCGACGAACTTGATTGATTGCCTGAGCTCGACGCATTTTCATTGTTTGCTGCAGTCTGGCTTCCACTGGAAGCATTCTGATTGTTTGATTCTGAGGAACTTTGATTGCTTCCCGAATTCGAATTATTACTTGACGAACTTGATTGATTACCCGAGGTAGAAGAGCTTTGATTGTTTGCCGACCCCGATTGATTGCTGGAGATTTCACTGCTCGATTCATTGTGGCTCTCACTGGCCGATGAGTTCTGATTACTCGATGACGACTGACTTGAACTTGCCTGGCTAGCGCTGGTAGACGATGACTGACTACTGGTTGCCGATTGATTACTGCTGCTGGATGAACTCTGATTCGATGAGGACCAAGACGACTGACTACTTTGAGTGGAACTAGCTTGCGTCGAAGACGATGACGATGAAGACCACGCATTTTCGTTGGCTTGCTGTTCTGATGCCGCAGCCGTTTGACTGTAGCTTGAATCACGGATTTTATTAAGTTTCTCTGCGTCCAATCTGCGACAGCCCCCAGCAGCGATCACCTCTTCCACATGATTGCACGATTGTAGCGACTCATCCCATGCTGTTCCTTCGGCGCAGCGGAATCCTATCTTGTTGTAGCTGCGACCATTCGAGATGCACCTATAGAAGACAGTACAGTCGTCGGGATCTGTCAAGAATCCATCATCCTCACAAGGCAGTGGATCTGGCGATCCATCGGCAAGTGCTCGCGACGACGATGTTGACATTGAAATCACCGAGACACCATTGAAACCGACACCCAGAGTACGTAGTGGTGAGCCCATTGTCATCATGTCATCCTCATTGCCGATTTCGTTCATGTACTGCATGCACTCGCTGCGTCCAGCTATCATCGGTGGAACGCAAATTTTTAACACTCGAGAGAATATCGTGCCGTCCTTGCATTTGAACACGTACGGTTTGATGTAGCTCTCCTCGGGACGGTGGTGGTTCGGCTTCTGCTCACATCTGTAGTACAGCCGACAGTCGAAGTCGTCGACAAATAGTCCTTCTGTGGGACAGTTGAAAAGCACTTCATCTAGAAGTAAAAAGAAAAAAAATATTTATTAGGAATGGGAATATGGGATCATTTTTAAATAATTTATTATAAATTTTATGTGACTCATGGGTCATAACAGCGCAGACACTGTCGTCTCGTATGTTAGACACTATCGCACTTTGTCTTACAAGTGGTTATTGTGGAAACTATAGAGCTTCAGAGCTGAAAAGTTTGTGTCCAAATTAAAAGTTGCACAGCGGCATCTAATTTAGCCAATAACCAAACCGAAATTATTCAGAAAATCGAGTACCAATAATGGTCATTCGTTAGTGTTAACGGCATGTTTGTTGTAAATATTTTTTTTTTTGCACATGGTTAGAAAAGGATTCAAAATTTTGCCTTGGACATGAACAAATTTCAAAACTTTGACACAGAAATGGAAAAAGGGCTAAATTTTGACCTAGACTCCGTACATGAGTCATAGTTTTGACCAGGCTATGAAGTACTATCCGTTCTGAACCGAAAATGAAACATTTTAAATTTTGACCCCGATAAATATGCAAAAATTTGATCTAAATTTGACTCGGACATGAACAAAATTCAAAATTTTGATTTGGAACTAAGAATAAAATTCAAAATTTGTACCCAGGCATGGAAAAAGTTCTAAATTTTGGAGATGAAAGAGTTTAGAATTTCATTACACGTTCTGAACTAGATATGAACAAATTCAAAAATTCGACTTGGACATAGAAAAAGTTCAAAATTTTGAGCCGAACATGAGAGTGTTAAAAATGTTGACCAGGGCATAAAGTATTATATTCGTTTTTTTTTTAATTCATTTTTATTATTTCTTTCTTTAAAAATCCAATTTAAGGCTAAAATTTATTTTATTCTAGCTTACTGGCTCTTAGCGAGCGCTCTGGACTAAACAATATGGTTAAAACTATTATACCGTTCTGCCTTAAATCTATATATCTTCAATTTGTTTTGTTTGCGCCAGACAGCAGCCAACAAGGTGCGCACGCGCCGCCTTGACTCGCGCGAGGCCATACAGCGTCGGTCAAGTCTCGGAAGCACTTTCCAATGTCAGTGTCGGCCACTCCAACAGACCCCATACTCTAAACCAAAACCTTCTAACTTGATTTCTAGCTTACAATTAAGGAGGTTGCTATGTAAGTAGCGCACCGGATCGGGAGAGCGTATCAACCCTCACCTCTTCATCAAGCCATCAAAATTCGGTGAACTGCTTTACCGCATTGACCTTTTCCCGCTTCGCAACTGCGGCAATACGGGTTGTGAGTGGGATCCCAAGTTTGGCCCCATCGTCTCCAATTATCCAATGCTCCGTGATTATTGCCGCGACTCTGGCGATATCTGGGTGGGTTCTGTTTAGCAGGTTCCTTATTCTATTTTGATCGTATGTGGGCCATATCTTCCTTGATATGACGCAATGCAGGAAATGTGAATGAATTTGTCCCATATGACCACTACTCGTACCAGTTTAGAGGATATGGTAGCCGAATTGATGGCTTTGGTGGCAGCTTGGCTAAGGATAGCAATGTTTTGTCTATGCGTTGTGTCGCGCCCTAGATGCGCCCAGGCTTCTCGGATAGCCAGTAATTCAGCCTAAAAAACTCTGGCTCCCATATAGAACGGCAGTATATGGAACCACATCGGACAGCGATATTATCGCTTAATAGGCCTTATGAGGGCCACGTATAGCAAATGACCTTCACCCTAAGTTCCAGTTGACTGCTTCCAAACAGTCTCCTTTTCAGAGCATAAGCCTTCTTAGCCCCAGCAAGACAATTATCTAAAGGGTGGCCCATCTAGTGGTTTTTTTTTAGATCATAGGTTATTTTGATACTGACAGATGTTTTCCGCTAAAAATCTTGATAGAAAGTCAGTGTCATACCTCCGCGGAACGAAATGAGTCGAGTCGCTTTATTTCGAATGTGAGTGCTGTGTAGCCCAAGTAAATGGTGTGTTTTTTGTAAAGAAGTTTTGGCCGAAATGAAGCACGCACAGCACAGCGCTTACCGTTCGCAAGTTTGTGCAAAAAGTTCGTGAGACTGGTGTGCTAGTGGAAAGTGGACAACATTCATAGTCCCCATCATCGTACGGTGCGCGGAGACGAGAATGTGGCTGCTGTAGTCGAGTGTGTGAGGCTCAATCGGTGTGCGTTACAGAGCCATGCTAATCAACTTTTGGACGACCTCTGGTTCACGCAGGATGGCCCATGCCACAATCGATATTTTGCGAACCAATTCCAATTCGTGTTATCAGCCGTCTTGGTGATGTCAATTGGCCGCCTCGGAGCTATGATTTGACCCCTTTGTTTTTTTGCGCTTCGATCTCTTTGCTTTGCTGAGATCGAAGCTCAAAAAATAGGCCTATTGTCAAAGTCTGGCTGATGATTTAACAGAATTTTTTGATTTTAAACCTGAACGATATTCTGTTGGCTAAAAACTGGACTGTTGTTCCATTGCTTCCTTGGCAGTCAAATTCAATCATGTAAAATCCAAATTGGTCGGGACTACTACTCTACTCTAAGTTGAAATGAGCACCAAATTTATAAGGCAAATTGCAGGACACACCCCAGTCATTGTAGACAAATGAGCTTCGCAAAGCCTTCCCTGCTTATTTTGATTATTACTTCTGATTCTGACACAGTCAACGGCACACGTCTCAATGGTTGCAATAACATTTAAACAACAAGCCTATTTACAGCGACAACAAGTTAATAAATTACAAACTTGACCATGACCACTGCGTTGCGTCCACTCATGAAAAATGATACCCATTAGTAAACACTTGTCTATACGTGTACGCCACAGCCTAATCCGAAGCGCCAGTCACGGCACGCCTACCAGCGGGACGCAGGAAAATGATTTATGTGACGTTCGTATCTTGTTCAATAAAGTCAATTGTATTGGTAATAGTTACGTTACGACAAGTCATCGAAAACTGGTCCCCACTAATACGCATGGACACGGACTGATGTATCGCAATAGCAACCTCATGTGTTTGCAAACCATCAAGCCGGATTAGCCGCAAATTGACATTTGAAGTTGAGTTATCTTTAAGTATTTTTAGATATCCTTGGGCAGCGTCCAAAAAACTCCATTAATTTCGTCCATAAGAAGACGACTGTTGCTCTATTGACGCAGAACATAAGTTCGAATGGTAATAGTGATGGGTAAACACAGCAGGAGAAGCCGCACACCCTGCACAAACGTCTGTACGATAAATAGATGCAGCCATGCCATATCGCAGATTGAAATAAACAGCGTCAAAGTAGCATAAAACCTATATAATGATAGGCCAATTGATACTTGTCCGTTCATCGCTTTGGCAAGGTATCCCCTTCTGTACGCGAAATTAACCTTTAATTTTATGCAATCTAAACGTTTCATCTGAAGGTATATGAGTGGAAACAGGTTGCCGCGCTGTTGCAAGTTACAACCCAAGATGACACTCAAAGGATGTGCCTTTCGTTCTGCGGCCGCATTATGAAGACGCTCCTTTTTGTGCGCCAGAATATAACATGGAATTACAAATGGATGTTGCATATGATTGCATGGCTGTGCGTTGTCAAGATGTCTTCAGTAGTCAAGGTGAAGGTCATAATCAAGTGCAATTTGTAATCGTTGCCTGGTTGCCGGCAAGGCATCCCCCTCCCCACTCCGCAATAAGCGAAACCTAATTATGGAATCTACGACTCTGCAAATGGAGATAACTACGAACCGAACTGTTGTAAGACGGTAGTAGCATCAATCCGTCACATTGGGGACGTTGAAAGTGATGGGATACAACTACCTGTAAAGGGTATATAGAGCAACAGGAGTTGGCATAGTGGAATTAAAGAGGATGCTATGCGGCGCAGCGGGACCAATTGATGCCTTTTCAAATTATTGTCTTGTTGGAATGGAATCCTCTATCCTCTATGATGTGATAGGTGCATGTACCGGCCCTCATGTGAAGCCAGCTGAGTATAATTTTGGTTTGATTTCCGAGCGAGCGTGGTGGGGCTTTTCAACGATAAAGTCATTATCTTTGGGAATTTGTAAATGGATTTGTTAGATTCACCAGGCGGAATTTCTGAAATTTGTAACGCTTAGTGCACAATAACGGAGGGGGACTACGGTTTCCTGATCTACATCTTACGAAAAGTCTCTACACAAAGTGAAGTAAATTTTATATACATAACTGTAGATGAATGGCACGGACGCACGCCATGTTGCAAGAGTTAATTATTAATGAGTTCTCTTGGATGTCCTATACCTACTTGGATCGAATGATAACGTGAAAGATCCGAAAGTCGAATATGGATCATAATCAACATTTAAGAAAATTGGTTACTATGACTTAGGCGCTTATGCACCTTTCGAGCTTAAGCTAAGTGACACGAATCTTGCGCACAACAAATTGACGGGTCGACGATGAATACCAGAGACAATACTCAGACCCCCAACATCGGCCGATTTCCGGTTACCTTATACCTACAACCTATCGGGTCTATCACAGAATCCGTCGTATTCGGAATTTTGCTACGAACCCCGAAAGAACTGTTACAGCATCCGTCGTGATAGTTCTTTCGGGGTTCGTAGCAAAATTCAGAATACGACGGATTCTTTGATAGACGCGTATATTTTTATAGGGTGGTCCAGCTAAGTGCGTTAGTATTGTTACATAGAAATTCGTATTGACAAATGTTACGTAACTTCATTCACCAACACACTCGCACCTTGCATGTCCCACTTCCGCTGTCGGCAAAGTTGCTGCCAGCGTTCATAGAATTTAATCCGTTAAATTTGAAATTATTCGTTTCGTGTGGATGGTACTTTTTTTTTAGGAATAAGTGTACTTTTGCTTAAAATATTTATAAAATATAAACAACAATAATAAACTGGTTGAAGGAAAAAAAAAAATGTGGAGGCCAGCGGCATGAGGATTGTGAGTTGGGGGTCTCAGTATTGTCTCTGAACCAATCTACTGATTCTCTGGTTAAAATCTTGCTGAACAAACGCATCCGATGGTTACCAGCTGGAACAGCCGATAATTAAAGATAACCAAGATTGAAGAAACCGGGCCTAAAACAATTACAACAAACCAACCCCCACTGATTGGATTTCATCAGAAAAAAAGTTCCTGACAGATGGAACAGTAAAAGATGAAATACTTCATGGGAATGATTCGGTTTTCTTTTGTGGAATTGACTGAGAAGTTAATCAGTAAAAGTTTTTCGTACCTACGTAAGAATGAATAAATTATTTTTCTACAAAATTTAAAGATCAATTACATACTTTTTTTTTTGATAATCTAACTTTATAATTCAAAAGCAACATTTTAATACCAAGATTGAGTTAAACCATCCAGTTTAAGTGGTTAAAAAAAGGCAAAAGATAATGTTTACGGTTTGATTTTACGTATTGCTATAACTGAGGCCTAAACTAGGTATCCGAACGTCCCCAGTATAAATGGATAATGTGTGATGTGTGCTCCTCTTTCTTGAACAGTTCTTTCAGTTGACGTATATGTTTATGGCCAGGTAGCCGATGAATCTAACCAAGAACTTCGTGACTGATAACTAAATCGACAGTTCGTGCTGAAGTTGAAAAGTGACATTACCCCAATCTAGTCTAGGCGAAATCTCAATCGTTGACAAAATTTACCAATTGTCAATCGATTTGCTTAGGTATTGAGATAGATTATATTGACAGTTTGAGAGTAGACAAAAAAGTGAACAATACCATCAAAATGGACTTTTATTTAGTGACATTTTCCATTTCCGACAAGAAAACATTTTATTTATCATTAAGATTACAAATATAAGTTGCCCTTATTTTTTTGTTGGCATTTACAGTAGGTACAGCTTCAATTAAACTTCGGTAAATTAAATTACTGATTAAACACGTACTAAGAAAGAAACCTTAATACCATATTCACATCGAAAACAGAAGTTTTCCCATACATATTTCAATTATCAAAACGAGTTGTTTACAGCCCTTTTCCACGAAAATGACTTCCAATCGTTGTGTTGTTGAAACAAACCCACCTTTTGCAATATTCATCAAACTCAGCAGGATGTCAGAACTCACAACTTAAAATCATTTTCAACAATTAATTGATAGACTAATATTACACTAAAACACCGACTTTCGTCGTTAATAAGACCAGAAAAACACAACGCAAATCGCAATAACGATTCTTAATCTTAAGTTAAACTTGACTGTTGCTAATATGTTTTTCTCCAAATTGATTGACTGAACTAATCTTGGGGAATCTCCATTTTACAAAAAAAAAAATTAAAAGAAAAAAAGAAAGAACAAAAACGAAAACTGAAATAATATCGACGCAACTTCACAACCACGAACCTTTTTTATGACGCAACTTCGAAACGACGCAAAGCGAGGTTTTGGTGTATTTTTAAATGCAATAAATTAATTTTATTTGTTAATTAATGCGATCGAAGTTTGTAACCAAAGTAGTTCGCATCGAATTTAACGACTAGTGTCTCAAAGCTAATTGAAACGTCAAACGAAAACTAGTTTTTGTTCAGTGTAAATGCATCGACGAGTTTTCGAAGAAAACACGGTTTTCTATGCGGTGTGAACTCTGAATAGCGTAAGATTTACAGTGGAGCTGTTATATTATGGTCTCTTGTAGTTTAATCCATAAACAAATCATACTGAGACCCCCAACTCACAATCCTCTTGCCGCTGGCCCCCTCAATTTTTGCCAGGAATCCGCCATTTTGTTGTCTTATCCGTGTACGCCAATTCCTATCCGTTTTGCTGTTTTGACAATTGTCAATACGAATTTCTATGCAACAATACTTGCGCACCTAAACTTTTTGGGAGCGTAAAATTTAGCTTGTAGGCAAATAACTGTTAATCGGTCGAAGATGGGGATCTCAGTCTCTCTTACCTCAATACAAACTCTGCCACATGCTTGGATTTATCAAGAAGATGTTCGATTAATTGCAGATCACTTTCATCGCTAGGTAGATGATATAACTCACTTTTTTAGTAAATTTGCAAATTCCTCGAGTTTATCAACAACTTTTCGTATCACTTTTTTTTAATAATTGAATCATGTATCTGTCATTTTTCATAGATTACTACAAAAGCGTTCCCTAACTTTCTCGTAAATGTCTCTCCCTGAGAGAGAGTTTAAAGTTTATCTCCACCACTGCCATTTCGACAGTGTTTTCCATTCTTACTACAAAAGTAAAGGCAAAACCTAGAATTGATTAAGTGTACTAGAATGGCTAGGGGCCAGCTTCCTACAAAAATTAAATCCTTTTAAGAAAACTCTAAGCTTGTTATTAACAAACTGTCTAAGTTCTTAGGTGCGAGTGAATGGGTACGTTCAAGCACATAGTTTGAATAAATATGACAGCTGTGTGACTTTATTTCGCTTTGACGTTTTCCATTGGGATTTTCAGATTTTTCGTGTCCAATGGAACATAAAGCAAGATTTTTCTTTCTTTTTTTGCATTTATGGTGGTGCGTGCTTTGAAAGTCATCTGTCATCTGTTTTCTCTATTTTTCACAGACTTGTCGTCTAAAAACGTAAGTAATAACAACACACTTTAAAGTTTGACAAATGACAAATGTTTTGGTGTTAGTGTAAATAGGTGTATGGTATAAGTCTCGCTCTGATATTGAAATTCGCAAAATTGCAAAATTGACTCTGGAAAAAAGTTTTGCGGTCAATGGAACATGAAATCTGACAGCCAGCTGATTACGAGTGCAGAAAAACTGCTTTGAATCCATCAGTTTTCATTGGCCTAACATTAACAGATTTTTTCAGTTGACCTTTATGAGGAGGTAGCGAATCTACTGAATAAATTCGTGACTGATGTAGTCCATGATGTCCAGACCAATCAAGTCGACATAAAATCCCTAGATTTTTGAATGCGTTTAATGTGTGATTTTTTACTCGATCATCGCAAATGTCCTTTATTATAACTTTAGCAACATGAAGGTGGCTGGTAGCTGGTACCTACACTTATAGGCTTTGCTTCTCGTTTGCCCTCAGCTGACTGCCAGCTATTACATATATATGTGGTTTTGTTACCTGTTTCGAAAAATGAGGCAGGATATAAAGGAATGAAAGAAATTATAGATCGACCTTAGCAGATTTTGAGTTGTATTTCAACTTTGAATTTAATGGTTGCATCATTATTTGCTTTTCAGTACGAAAACATAGCACAAAAAAACAGGATAACCGAGCCTAGTTAATAATTTCAAAATATTTTCCATTGAAGTAGAGAATCACGTTCGAGTGAATTGAATTTTTCAAACAAAAGTCACCTCGTGTCTGTCGATTCGCATTAATTTGCCATGGAATTGTTGCTATAAATAGAGATTGTTGTCTGAAGACGTAAACACATTTCCTTTACCGGCAGAAGACCACGATCTGTGTTGTTGCTATTTACCTTTTATCCTCTTAAGCGGATGTTGTAAAGTTATCGTAAAAAAAACAACAGCACTTGGTTAATGGGTCAATGGAATGTAGGACTGAAATGGACGTTAAAATGGTTATAATGAAGATAATGGCGATTTTTTTCATGCATCTCCCAGACCAACAGTGTCTGTTTCCAAGGAAACCAGGCAGGTGAATTCGAATCGAATTCATTAAAAAGGACAAGAAGTATCTTCGTTAAACTAAACTACATATAAACTTGGTTCACTATACATACAAAAAAAAACATTTCTCATTAACTTTCTTAACAATCCCATAAATTAAAACGTTGAGTGATTTTGTCCAGTTTTCTCAAAAGCCTCCAATACTGAAGAATTTGCTCCAAAAAGTTCTCGCTAACCAAAAGTCAATTCAGCCACATACCTATACACCAAATACACATATATACCAAATACGCCTTCCCATACCAATGTAAATAAAAGTTTATCAAATTAATTGACAGATGACAGCGTTTTAGGTTTTGGTTGTTTATGCCGCTGTGAATTTTGAAGGAAAGAAAGAAGAATACCTAGCGAGTTCATTTATGCCCCCTCTGGATATGTATTATCCACCATTTTTGTAAAAAGTCGTAAACGCTCTTTCATTCGAAATGTCATTTCTTGTACTTTGTTGGAAATAATAACGAAAACGAACTCGTATGTCAAACGTATTCCTATTTGTCTATGCGACTTTCGAGATTCCCAATCAAGGCAGATGCACATTGACTTTCATTTCACAATCTCTTGTGCAATAAGCAATAAGCTCCCGAACAACATATCTCCGCTGAAGTAACTCAGTAAAATCGATTTGTAAATACTGTTGCAACGAAGCGCTCTTTATTTCATGCGAATCGCCTGGAGCTGGAGCATAAATCAGATGACGTCTCTTGTCAGACATCAGAGTCGAATATCGAAGACGAAATTGGTATTGCGGATGTTGATCACAGTTGAAGGAGCATTGTTTGGCGAAACACTCACAGAAGGATAATGCCGAAGACAAAATGGTATTCCAATGCGGTCATGAATCAATGGGGCAGCTATCCTGACAGGGAATGTTAAACTGCTCCGTATATTGTTGTGCGAATCAGTGTGCTGGTGCTCACAGAGCAGTTCTATTTAAAAAAAGAATTAAATGTGCCTGCTGTTGGGCTTGATACAAAAAATGTTGTCTTATGAATGCGGCTGCAGAATGTTGCAGGTTATTATTTATTTGTGTTAATGCAATGAGACCGCATACCAATATCTGTCGAACAAAGGCGAATAAAGACATAACAATGGCTGGTGATTATCTGTTCATAAGATCGCGTTTTAATAAGAACCGACCAGAATCGAGCATGGCGAATAATTGCCAGCCGATGGAATCGCTCCGATGAATATTGTTGAAGGTAGTGGGAATAGGGATGTGCAGGAAATATCGATTAAACTGGCCAATACAATGGTTGGTGCGGAGAGAGGACAAGTGGTTTCTGTGCCGGACAATAGTCGATCATCAGGAAAATGACGCTTCTAGGAAAGCACTTACCGGCCAATAATTGCAGCGCAAAAGAATTACAGAGGTGGCAATAAACATAGAAAACAGCCTAATTTATTAGAATTTTGTAAACGCCCCTAAACACCTCTATAGTTATGCAGTGTTAAGTATTTATACAGTCTATATACAGCCTCCAAAAAAATAGTATTTATAAAACATTTTCCAATGCATATTAGTTATACAGGGCTTGTGTCAGAAAAAGTAATAAAAAGTAGAAGTCTATTACATTTATCTATGTCCAAAAAGATAACAAAAACTTAGCAGCTTGTGAAAAGTACGAATTCAATTCAAAATGAAATGGAATTCAATTTCAAAAAGAAAAAAGGAAAAAGATAGCGGTCGGGGAATTGATAGGCACCTACCTTATCCTATAAAAAGTATTCACATTGTACATACATAAAAAAATAAATAGTTGGCGCAACAGGTCCGGGGAGACACTAAGCTACTGCGACTGCAATTGTACATACATACACAGAAAAAATGCTCGTCCATAATATCAATGAATGCCATTCATAGAGTTGAAATTCTTACATTTACATTCAATGAAATATTCATTAAAGAAAGGTACAAATTCTTGAATATTTCGCTTGGTTTTATGACCACAACATTGCCTTCATGGAACTGGATTTGTTAATAATTGCGCTTCCAAATTGTTGTTGCAAAATTATGTGTCCGAATTTCATTGAAGTTGTTCATAAATGTATGAACGATTCTTAAACGCGCCGTTTTGGTGCACTAGGGTTGATTTTGTCATTTTGAAGGCGAACATTACTTTAGGGGAAAGGTGCGAACAGTGAGACACTTTTCATTTAAATTGGTATACATCTGAATGTTTTCAAGCAATCTTAACCAAACTTGGAGCATATTTTAAGGCATATTTTACCTTAATGTTTCAATTCAAATTTAAGTGGAAGGACCCACGAGAGCATCACAACAAAATGGATCTTGGGAAAAGTCAAACTGTCTCACTGTTTGCGAGCGGTGCGATCAATGAGACAGTGTAAGGAAAACAGTTAGACGAAAAAAAAAAGTAATAAAACGTTAAATAACTAGGTACCTAATTAGTATTTTATTAAATACTAGCTGTCCCGGCAAACTTCGTTCCGCCCAAATTTGTTAATGTAATGAAAATAATAATTCCGAGCATGTACAATGCGCTTGCTAGTTTATGTAATTCGGCCAATTAAAATGCTTCATTCAAAAGTTATATTAAATGCAATAGAAATAAATGACGAAAAGCAATGTTGATTTGTTTCAATCAAACCGCAACGATTTTGACGTTTCGGCCAACCTTCCGCTTTTCACTAAATTGACCATGTGAGAAACATGGTAATTCAAGATTGATACTACAAATGCACAAACATCCATCGATTATACTTGCAACAAATTATTTGTCTTAGTGAAAGCGAGACGCACAGGAAATCCAAGTCGCTTAAATACGAATGGCAAATCGTTCTGAATAAGCGGAATCTGCGGAATGAGAGTGTTTGCCTTTGGATTTTCCACTCAAAATCGTCACTTGCATGACATTTGATTTGAGATCCTTCACCACCAAATCAAACGCGTTCTGTTACAAAGTCTCGGTGTATTGAGGTTGCGTAACAAATTATAAATGAGCCGACTTTCAATTGTAAGCCCGGAACATCCAAAGAATTAAAAAATTCAACTAATCATCACGACAAAAAAGGAGCATTATGTCCTTCCTTGGGTTCATGCGAATTTAAACCAAAAATCATAAAAATTGAAGGATTGGTTCCCGAGTTATGAGTGCGCACATACGGACGTCAGTCTTTTTTATATGTAGCTGTACCCACCCGGATTTGCTCATACCTTTCGTATTAAGTCCTGCTCAATTTCGCAAAGTCCTTTATTTGGACAATGTCCGTTAATTATTTTAATGCTTCCACAACCCGTTCTCCTATCCCGCTTATGTTTTGCAAAGTATAAGGTATATTTCAATCTTGAAGCGACCATACCTACCCATCCACAAATTCCAATCAACTCGGTAGAGCTGTTTCGGAGATCGGGAGCAGCGCCACCTATCGGGTCCAAAATTGTATCTTTTAAGATTGCCTAAGCCTGAAATACACCAATAGGAACAAAACAAAAGAAGAATCATAAAATTTGGCCCAGTAAGAACATTTTCCTTGGTTATGTTATTTGTGCCGGAAATGTTTTATTTGCCTATTTAAAATTGATTAAAAACTAATTTGGAGTTTTCGTCGAACAATTGTACACAGCTATATATGAAATATGAATTACTGAATGTCAAATTCAAAAAATTATACCTAGACAACCAACGCCAATTATATTATTACAATTAAATTTAATGTTGTTGATACAAAATTGATATGCAGGGAAATCTAACTTGTCGTAAATATCTCCCAGCGCCACCTATCGGGTCCAAATTTTGGCAAAAGCTTTCTTTTGTTTTAAGTGTTATATGGTGTTAATTTGAGCCAAATCGGTCCATAAATAAGAATTTTCAAAAAGCGACCCCAGCGCCCTCTATAGGGTCTAAAATAAACATAAACCATCCGGAGCACCACACAAACATATGGTGTAAATATAAGGGGGATAGCTTCAGTGGTTCAGCCGCTATCGTCGGTCATACATACGCACGAGCGTTTTTATATATTAAGATATTAAGGTTTCGTCATATATAAATATGCGAGTTCGTGAAGAAATTCCGTCGAAAGATCGTGATGGGACGTCGAACAAATTGTCATAGAACTTGTTCACATTGTGCCTGTTAAACGAAGTTGGCCGAGATATGCTGCTGTGCTGTGAGACATATCTCACTATTTTCTTTTTGGAAATGTCTCACTGTTCGCTTTTTGTCTGTCTCACTCTTAGCACTTTTCCCCTACTTGTTTTAATGTATTATTTCATTGCACTGCAAACTACAACCTTTATGATTAATGAGTCATTTTTGCATAATTGTACAGTTTCATTTCTCAGCGTCCAACTCCACAAGTATTGCAAGAATAAATTCATATTTCATATGAAAAGTTGGTTGATTTTATGAATGGTTTCATTCCAAGTAAGAATTTTGTGACTTTTTCACAATCCACATGAATCTTTTCATAGTACTTTTTCTTTAAATTACAATTTTAAACAATATTCCTTTTTTGCTGATTCTTATTCATTCTTTAATCGTTCGGAATAGAGTTTAGGTGTGAGGGGCGTAGTGCGTTTAATATTAACTATCAGTTGTTTTTTTCCTGGTGATTTTTCAGTTTAGGGTTTAAGAAAGTAAATTTGTTATTTGACTGTTTTCACGTAAGTATTATCATTGTTAAAAACATGTTCATAAGGTAAATGTAGGCATACAAAAAATATTTGAAAAGTTTTCTAAGATTTAGTTTATTAAAATTTTCTTCTACTAGCATTATCTAAAATTGTTCTTGTTGCCCTGAGCATAAGAAGCGAAGTGGATAGGTATCGTAGGCTTATTTTTTTCTTAAATTCATATAACAACTATATAAAAACATCTGTAGTTATCTATATTGTATACGTTTTAGAAGGATTTTGGAATTTGCTTTAGATTGATTACTCTTCACCAAGTGGTAAGATTGTAGACGACCTAGCGTATGGGTAAAATTGGAACATTCAGATTCAGCTTTTTGAAACAAAATTTTCGGAATGTTTTTAAAAATCAATCGCCGATTTATAATAATAAAAAAAAAAAAATAAAAAGTTGGCGCAGGGAATGGAAGGAATCTAAAATTTTAAGCCGATTCCAAAGGGCTAAGTGCATGCTCCCTGATCCTGAGTTGTTTCTTTTTTTCTTTTTGTGATAGCTGCAACACACAGTTGTACTTGTACTTGTTAAAAGAATAGACTGCCTGAGCAAAATTCCTTTATTTATGCCTTATGAGGCTGACAGTTGATTCCATACAACAATAACCAATAATTCATAATAATCGTTGGATATTTTCCTCTGACGTATCCTTTGCAAAATTTTGCTTACAGTTTTTATACGAAAATGAGACACAGCGCTAAACCAGAAAACACTTGGGTTAAGTTACTAGGTGACCATTGCTTTCAACCCTTACAGATATTTTCCGAAAGTAATTATTTAGCATATTTGATTGACGGCGTCATATTCTTCAAAGTGTCATAATTTCACTACGTGATGGCGATTTTCATATTTCTCCTCAACTTCCTTCAGCGACACTAATTGACTTTTAACCGTTGTAAGGAAAGAAATTCAAAGCAATTATTTCTACTAAAACTTACCTTGTGCTGAAGCGTTAGCTGTTGCAATCGTGTACAGCAAAGCGATCGAAAATAGGAGTTTCCCCACCCATCTCAGGTCTCGTGCCAATGCCATTTCCTTGAAAGGCAATTTGCACAAATGCAGTGAATCGACTTTTGGCTGCCAACGTCTTGTTGCCGGTTACACCTGAAAAGTGAATTGAACAGATTTTTTTAGATTTTCTCTCAAAATGTAGTAATTGTAATAGAATATCCTATTTAAGCAAATTTTCTTTGTACAAAATTGAGCAAGCGGGATTGGTAATTAAGTTAGGTATCGACGGTTTTAGAATTGACGAGGAGACACATTTTTTGTCGAGTTTTTGTTGTAGGTGTCCATTCCCTTGGAAAACAAGGCGATATGCTTTTGTAATTTTAGATATTCATAGATTTTGTGACCTCTACCTAAATGAACAGTACAAGGTGCAGGTGGGCCAAAAGAGATCACCCTATTGGAAGATGCTCTTATTTTTGCAAATGGCCGCCAATGTCAAAACTGTTTTGACATTTGTAGACTAGACAGATGTAGAATACAAGTGAACAAGCCATGGAGCGATACACTCCCCAATAACGCGGAATAGTTTCGAATTCTCGATTTTTCGACCAAAATCATAATGAGCGATGAGGCTCATTTCCACCTCAGCGGGTATGTGAACAAGCAAAACTATCGCTTCTGGGGCACCGAAAATCTACGAGTAATGCACGAGGGGCCATTACACCCGCTCAAAGTTACTGCATGGTGCGCTGTTCACGCTGGAGGAGTCATCGGGCCATTTTTTTTTTCGAGAACGCCGCTGGTCAAACGACAACAGTGGACGCATTTTACCCGAGCTTCATCAAAACGAGCGCTGAGCTATAACCCGTTTTCTGTTGCTTTTTCGTTTCATTCATTCGTGGGCTGGTTTGCAAATATTGTCACAGAAGTGACATCAGTTGCAAATGAGGGCAAAATCAGGCTTGCAATCTGCTGTTAACAAGAAGGTACAGAACGGCAAAATATATAGCTGTTTTAGAAAATTAGGACCTCTGTGTGCCTCTGAATGATTCAGGAATTAAAAGTACAATATAGCATCACTTTTCGCAAGCCTCTATCAAGTTATCACCGTACAATTCAAAGACAGTGGCTCGATTGCACTGACCGTCAGGCGGATTCTATTTTTTATTCACGCTGCATCTAACAAGTAACAATACTTTAAGTCGAACATAAATTCTTTCCCAAATTGCCATCATTGTCAGAGTAGGTACCTGGCATGTCCCAATTACTCGTGCATGTCAGAGAGCGAAGCAAAATTGAATGAGCTTCGCTAGCTCAGAGGCATGTACAAAAAAAAAAAAAAAAAAAGTGTGCGCACTATCAGAAACATCATGCCATGGTCTAGTGCAAATATCGCAACGAACTATTGTTTCGCCTAGTATCTATACTCCAGAATGAGAGTTTGGCCTATAGGGCAGCTCCACTGCCAATTAGAGTTTCCACCATCGAAATGTAATCTGAACGAGGAAATTTGCATATTCGCTGTTGGACGAGGACGGTTTGTTATTTTTTTGTCTGCGTTTTAAATATTTTTCGGGATTTGTAACCATGCCAACAATTGGTTAGTTGGTCAAAGCACAGGTTATGCGTTAATTCACCTAACAAATGCGGTTTAAATTTATCGGATATTCAAAAAACAATTAAAAAGTCCTTGTAAAAAAAAAAAATGTAAAACGTAAATGGCTATGAAATACGTCCATTTCTTACGGAGTAAGGATTTGCCAGAGGGATCCTAGGCCTAGCTTTCTCACAACAATTCGTTTTGTGTGAGTTTTTCACTTTTGGAACGAATGGAAGGGATCTACAATTTTATGCCGACTCCAAACGGCTAATTGAGAAGCTCTTTCAAGACAGTTATACTCTCGGATGTTTGTCAGAGGTTCGCGAGAGGTGGCGTAGTGAAAAAAATCTTAAGTTGGATTTTGGGTTTTTGCGGGACTCGAACCTCCACCCGTCGCTTAGTAGTCCAACACACTAACCACTAAGCCATTGCGACTACCTCCACGTCAAAAATTTTGCTTGAGAAAATGTCCGAGTCCCGACCCATTAAATGGGCGCGCTAAATTTTGACAAATATATGGAGGACATTCTGAAGCAAAAGCTTGATTATTTAGCTCTAGCTGCGTACCACTCAGCTAAATGGTTTCGCATTTAGCTCAGTTAAATTTTGCAGAGAATTTTGTATGCGAGCGAAAATTTAGCTCGATCAGCATACTAACGCAAAAAGCAAAAGAGTATAGGTATTCGGTAATCGATGCCGGATAATTGCAAAGGGATATATTGCTCAGTTAATGTCATTAAGATTAGATTTTTATTTCGCTTAGAATTAACAATGGGTTATAGCACAATTTACATAATTTAATAAAGAGATATGACAAATTTATGTCTTTCTACTGAATAAAGTTTACGATATACAAAAAAAAAGATTATTTTTGAGGAAAAACAACGACTAAAAAACCTCAAATTAAGGGAAAAAATAAAAAAAAAATAAATAAAAATAGAATAAAAAATAATAATAAATAAAATATATGTGAATGCATAGATAAATAAATAATATAAATAAATAAATTGGTCGGTAAATAAATAAACAGATACATGAATAAATATGATATACAACCAAATTAACAAAAAGTAGAACATTGCGTTAGTTAATATCAGTGAAGTATGTGATATTCAATATTTAGTTGATTTATAAGAGGATTGTCAGTGATATCACATCTGATCTTAAATTTGTCGATTAGTTTGCGTATTCTGAAGGAGATCATTTCAACATTTGCTCTTGCATGTAGATCTAGCATAGAATGATGCCATGGGAGATTAAGCATCATTTTTAATAATTTGTTCTGTGCGATTTGTAATTTATTAATGTGACATTCAGCACAATGTCCCCAAACCGGGCAGCCGTACAGTAAGATGGATTGAAAAATTGTTTTATGGATTAGTATTTTGTTTTCGTTTGAAAGGGATGATTTCCTATTTATAAATAGATATAATGTTTTTATGCCAATAATTATTGAGCTAAGTGTTTGCGTAATGTGTTATTTAAACGTCAGTTTTGAATCAAGATATACACCCAGGTATTTTACAGAAGGCTTCCACGCAATTGAATTGTAATGTCATTAAATGTATTTCCAAATTTGTGGATATTCTGTTTCTGAAATTGTATTTTATTTATCGAGTCGTATTTCGGTTTACTCATCGTATTTATGTCTGTACAAATATCGAAAAAAATCGGAAAAATATTTACGAAATCGTAGAAAATGGCGAAATGGCGAAAAGAGCAAAATTCGGAGCGTCGTATTGACCTTCGAAAATCGTAACATTTACGATAAATACGATCACATAAAAATGCTGGTCCCGGGCAATAAATGTTTCCGAAAAGAGAGTGGAGTGGTGGTTGCACAACGTACTGCAAAATGAAGGTTAGGTTAGGTTAGGTTGAAATGGCTGTCGGCTAACTGGTTAGGTTAGTCGACACACTTAGACCATTATAAGGTCCCTTGTGATACCACGTGAATCTATAATTCATTCCTCCTGAAGCGTAGTAGATTTCGGATGTCTATGTTTTTTATATCGTTCAGATCACTAAGGTAGAAAGCTCCAAAGTGGAGTTTTCGTCTCTGTGAGAGAGCCGGACAAGTACAGAGAAGATGGAGAACAGTCTCCTCCTTCTCCTCGTCAAAACAGCTTCTGCAAAAATCGTTAGAGAATACGCCAAGCCTTTTTGCATGCCTGCCGATAAGACAGTGTCCCGTGATGACACCTATTGTAGCACTAATATGCTTCCTATCGAGGGAGATCAGATGCCTAGAACGCTTTAGATCCAGCTTTGGCCAGATCTGCTTTGTCACTAGACAAGTCGAGCCGGTTGACCACCTAAGATTTGTTCTTTCGATAGCGTCCAGCTTTATTTTGAGTTTGCAAGTAGCGAGTGGAATACCTAAGGAATCCTTAATTGGGAGCAGAGATATCGTAGTTCCATGTTTGGCGAGTTAATCAGCCCTGCAGTTACCTGGAATGTCCCTATGCCCCGGCACCCAACAAAGGTGAATGTTGAACTGCTCCGCCATCTCCATGAGAGACGAACGACAGTCTTGGGCTGTTATGGAATTCGTGGAAACTGATTCCAGGCACTTGATAGCGGCTTGACTATCAGAGAAGATACGGATATCTTTAGCAGATATCACGTTTTCCCTTAGCCAAGATAAAAACTTTTTTTTTCGCCATTATTTCCGCCTGAAAAACGCTACAGTGATCAGGAAGACGGAAGGAGAGACTAAGATTAAGTCTATTAGAGAAGACACCGCCACCAACACCGTCCACAGTTTTCGAACCATCTGTGTAGAAGTGGATCGATTCATCATCCACGGATGCTTCCTCCTCCCAGAATGATCTAGTAGGAATGGAGACCTGGAAGTTTTTATCAAATTGTAGTTCTGGTGTGGTGTAGTCGATGTTTACTGGAAGGTTCCTAATGTTGTTGAGGATAGCGGCATGGCCAGTTGTTTTGCTGTTCCATTGTGAAATAGCTTTGAGGCGTACGGCTGCCGAAGCTGCCGTTTGCCTGCAGAAGATGTCAATGGGTGTCAGATGAAACAGGATGTCAAGTGCAGCGGAGGGGGTGCTGCGAAGAGCTCCGCCGATGTACAAGAAAGCCGTTCTTTGGACTTTGCTTAATTTATCGCGATTAATCGCTTTTTCTAAGGCAGTCCACCAGACAACCACACCGTACGTGAGTATAGGTCTTATGACCGAGACATATAGCCAGTGAGTGACGCGGGGCTGTAAACCCCATTTGTTCCCTATGGCTTTTTTGCAAGAGAAAAGTGCCACAGTGGCCTTCTTAACTCTTTCTTGGATGTTAGGCTTCAAGGTTAACTTTCTATCAAAAATAAGGCCTAAGTATTTAGCTTCATTTGAGAACGTCAAGCTAGTGCCATTTATAGATGGAGGGTCAATGTGTGGAATCTTATATTTCCTAGAGAAGAGGACAAGTTCAGTTTTGTGAGGGTTTACACCTAACCCACAACTGTTTGTCCATTTTATTAGCTTGTTGAGAGCGTGTTGTAGAAGTTCTGCAAAATGAAACAAGAGCGACATTTTCGATCATGAATTCGTTGTGTCACTTTTATATGAGATCGTTCCGAAACAGGTCCGTATTACGCTTTTACTCCGAAATCGAACCTGACTACACATACACATTATAGCATATATATACACGCCAGGGATCCCAGATTAATATAAAAAAATCCCCCATTTTTAACGCCAAAACAAGATTTTTTCCCCTTTTTCAAAAATAAAAATCCTTTTTTTTCCCCCAAAAACCAAAATACTTATTTAAGTTTAATTTTAACATTTTATGTTCTATTTAAATATCTTAGAACTAAGCAAAAAAAAAAAAAAAAAAAAAATAGGAACGCATTAAATTCAGTTATTATTATGAAATACTAATAAAAAACAAAAAAGAAAACTTACATAACTAAGTAGTTATTAATTTTAAAATCACATATTCATTTTTATATCAATAAACAGATTATAGGTATTTAAAAATATATATGTACCTTAAAGTTTGTACATTGCGCTTTTGTGAAGTCTTAAACAGCCTTTTTCTACCACAAAGTCATAAACATTTTATTTTCTTAATAAATTGTTTGTGTACAAAATTCCAGCCAAAGTGGAAGTAGACAATTTGTTTCGTGTTTTTATTTTATTTAAATTTATTACTGAAAAAATTCTTTCAGCATTGGCGCCGCTGTGAGGAAGACAAAAAATAAACTCCATACGTTTTTTTCATGTTCGAAAACGTAATTCTTCGTCTTCTTCAAGACTTGTTTTTAATATTTCCCTCCAAAAATGAAATATTTTCGATGTTTAAATTTCTTAGTAGTCTATACATACTCCCTATCAATTTCAACTCAATTTGAAGAAGAAAAAATATGTCCGAAATATTTAGACAATTCGCAAAGTGAATGAAAATTTCTGTTCTTAAGACAACGTGGACTTGTAAGTGAGACGTTACATAGGCCCATTTAAGATTATGATCATTGAATGAGTTTTAAAAATAGTGTAGTCTTTCGAAGACTTTATATAAAATGTATGTTAAATGTTTTTTTCACCCATTTAGATTGTTTTCCCCCCAAAAAATCTCTTCCCCCTTTTTTCCCTTTTGTTATAAAAAGTCGGCAAAATTGCCTACTTTTCCCCTAATCTGGGACCACTGATAGACGCCCAGATATTGATGCTCATTCTATCAATCTATATTGCGAGTTTGTTCGGTGATTACCCTAAAAAAAGGAAGTGCCTGTCATTTAGCAGTTGAACTGAGCAATGCTTTTACTAACGGCAGAGTGGAAAAAAATGAACAATTTAAACAATTGTATTTATGTTTATTTATATAAATAAATCGAGAGCCGTAAAAGAATTCACCGGGAGTAATCTAGCTTAAGCTGCGGTTTCCAGAACATCTCTTTTAAAGAGAACACGTTACACGACCCATTTTTTGTTAGCGATCTATTTTACACCTTCTTTTTTCACTTGGCTCTTTTTTTGCCCTCTTTTTGTTCTGTCCTCTTTTTGCTCTCTTTTTTTATATATATTGTTTAGACCAATAAAACCCAAGTACAACCACTATGCCTTACAATGTGGCAATACCTTGCAAAGCTGGTGGACAAGCAAACTTAGCTTGCCGACCCGCTCTGTGACCGCCCGTCTCTTTTTCGCATCGCTCTTTTTTGGCGATTTCCGGCTTCTTCGTTTTGCTCTCGGTCATTGTAATGTGTAAAGCTACTGAGTAGACGTGTTTAATTTGGCGGCAATTTTCATTCTTGTTTTTACAGTCATAGACAATTAATATCGTTTCAAAATAGTGTCATAAAATTCCGATTTGTAACTATCATCTGAAAATAGCATCACAGTGCGGAAATATCACGCGTTTATATAAAAAAAAAACGAATTATAAAACTAATTAAGTGGCAAAATAATTGCATTCTTGTGTAAGTTGTATATATTAACCGAAATAAACGTTAATCACACACAATCGCAAGTATGTCGGGGAGCGGAAAGAGAACCAGAGCAAACACCTCTCTGGAAACCGATCAAAACTCACCTCAAACTCCCTCTCAGAAAATCGCCGTCGCTGTCCCAGTGGATGACAGTAAAATGTGGGATAAGATGGATGAGAGACTGTCAAAACAAAGTGAGTTTATCATCTCCTTACTTTCTGCCCAAATAGAGAAATCTGAACAAAAGTTATCCAAAGACATCGAAGCTAAAATTGCCGAGATAAAACTAAATATAATCGATATAAACACACGCGTCACACAACTCGAAAATACAAATCTAACAACAAATCTGCACCTAGACACATTACAAAAAGATGTAAACAAACTTCACTCATCGATGACTATAATGCAGACAGAACTCACTACCACAACAAATGGACTGTTAAATACCACTTTGCAACTCAATGACGTCAAAACCGAGCTTGCTAGTGCAACAACACAATTTCACGCAATGGAGATAGCACATGAATTACAAAACAACAAAATGATTGCATCTGATGCTGTTCTTTATGGCATCCCGCACACACAAGAAGAGAACCTAGAAGCATTATTTAACAATCTATGTCACACTCTTAACATCACACCACCAACGCTCAAAAGGATTTTTCGCACACGCCCGGTAAACAAAACAAGTAAAAGCACCGCCGTATTTATCAAATTCCAGTCGCCGTATGACAAAAATTATGTGCTAAAATCAATTGCCAAATACCGCAGCGAGCCGAACAAAAAACAACTATGTCTGCGCGACGTGGGATTACATCAATTGGAAAACAAGGAAAATCCTATATTTCTTCGCGAGTGTTTGACAAAAAAAAATCATTTTTTGCTGCAAAACGCGCTCCGTTTAAAAAAATCAAAACAATTGTTTGCAGTATATACGATGCGCGGTTTTGTTTACATTAAACGTCATTCTGGTGAAGATGCCCTTATGGTCGCGTCCATCGAAGACTTGAATGGAGTTGCCATGCCTACCCACACGTCCGCTAAATGAAGAATCGCTTCTCAAACTTTTATTTTTCATAAACAAATTCTTTTCTTTTTTTTATTTTTTGTTTATAACCTAATATTTTTATTTTTCATTCTTTTCTTTTCTATATTTTTTTTTTTTTTTTCTTCTTAATAACCTTTTATTTACATCAATTTTAATTTTAAAACTTTCTTTACAAACCTATTTTGCTTTGTGTAAAATAAATTTATTAATTGAAGTAATGGATTTCGAAGTTGTAAATACTGGTTCCAGTTATGAATATAGTGATGGAAATCTGCGTTCAATGGTTAACATATTTACTTTACAAAGAAACGGTCTTAAAATGTGCCACATAAATGCACAGAGCTTGTTGCCAAAAATTGATGAGTTCAGGTGTATTTTTGAGGGATCCAAGGTCGATGTTGTCTGCGTTTCTGAGACGTGGTTTAGCGATAGTCACAAAGACGCAATATGTAGGCTGGGGGGATACAGCAAGCCCTTCCGCGGAGATAGACAAGGACGCATAGGTGGCGGAGTGGCTATATATGTACGCGATGGTATTACATGTAAACCTAAATACGCATCAGGAGCTGGTAGTGCTATTGATTACGTGTTTGTGGAGCTTATTTGTGGAGAAGATAAGTTACTTATCGGAACGGTATATAGACCAAATAAAAATATCAGCCTGTCTCCATTCTTTTCATTGCTAGAAGAAATATCTGTTGAATCGTCCAAAATAGTTATAGGCGGAGACTTTAATAGTAATCTTTTACTCGAAAGAAATTTAGTTGATGGTATGAGAACTTTCAATCTTTTTCCAATAAATACTACTGTTCCAACTCATTTTTCCGAAGATTCGAGAACCCTTTTGGATGTGTTTTTTGTAAGCGATATTAATAAGGTGCTTTTCAAAGATCAGCTTTCAGCACCAGGTTTTTCGAAGCATGATCTTATTTACATGACGTTTGACTTTGATGTTCAGTTTTCGGAAACTTCGTTTAAATATAGGGATTTCACGCGAATTGATTATCTCGCCTTGGAGGAAAATGTCCGAAACATCGATTGGAACTATGTCTATCACTTAACTTCCCCCTGTGATCAAATCAGTTTTATAGACTCCCAAATATTAACTCTTTTTGACACTCATGTGCCTTTACGTACAAAAACACGTAAACGTGACCATCGCTCTTGGTTTACACCCGAAATTTATCAACTTATGAATCAACGAAATCGGGCATTTCATTACTGGAAACGTTATAGGCTGGATGAATATGGGCGAACTTATCGAAGCCTACGCAACCTAGTTGTTAGCAAAATACGATCCGCAAAATTGGGTTTTTACACTAACCAGTTGAGCCCGTCCTTGAACTGCAGGCAATTATGGAATAACATACGTGAAATAGGAGTCACAAAG
Organism: Cheilosia urbana; assembly: GCA_946477585.1. Classification (NCBI taxonomy): domain Eukaryota; kingdom Metazoa; phylum Arthropoda; class Insecta; order Diptera; family Syrphidae; genus Cheilosia; species Cheilosia urbana. The sequence goes on from OX297853.1 coordinate 124,166,701, forward strand.
AAAAAGAACCGGGAAGGTCCTGTCGATGTAGATGGTAACGCTCTTAATCAACAATTTGTCACTTTACCTTTCCCGCCTCTAGCTGACACAATCCCCCTTCGAGATGATGACTATACTGATTTCCAAAGTGATTTGGCAAATACATTTTGCTTCTCTAGAATAGAGAGCACAGATGTCGTTGAAAGTTTTATATCAGTAAAGTCAAAAGCGGTTGGAATAGATGGCATACACCCGACGTTCATCACGGCTATTTTGCCTATTTTGCTGCCTTATATTACACACATATTTAATACAATTTTGACAACGGGTGTTTTCCCTGATCAGTGGAAAATTGCAAAAATAATACCAATTTTAAAAAGTCCGCGTAGTAATGATTTCAGGCCTATTTCGATACTGCCATTTTTATCAAAAGTATTTGAAAAAGTTATTCAAAAGCAGGTCAATTGTTATCTCCAAAGCAATAGTATCTTATCGCCGAAGCAATCTGGCTTTAGGAAACAACACAGTTGCTCTACAGCACTTATAAACGTTATTGAGGACATAAGAGAGTCCTTAGATAATGGAACTATTACATTTTTAGTGCTGTTGGACTTTTCCAAAGCATTTGACACGGTTGACCATGGAAATCTTTGTAAAAAGCTATCAAGGTTGTACAATTTTTCATTTTCAGCCGTAAAATTGATGAACTCATATTTAATTGGCAGAAAGCAAGCAGTAATGGTGAACGGAAATCTCTCTAATTTCCTTCCTAGTTCAAGAGGCGTTCCACAAGGCTCAATTCTTGGTCCCCTTTTATTTTCCCTGTACATTAACGAACTTCCTCAAATTGTATTTGGGTCCTCAATACATATGTATGCAGACGACGTCCAAATGTACAGAAGTTGCCCTCTAGGACTAATTGAAGATTGCGTCTATAATATCAATGAGGACCTAGAAAAAATTCGATCTTTCGCACAAAGCAATGGTCTCTTTTTAAATCCAAGCAAGTCAAAATGTCTTATTATTTCCAAAAAACCTGTAGATTCTGCATACTTTCCTCACATTAGTCTTGATGGTGCTGCCCTTGATTACGTTGAGACTGCAAAAAACTTAGGAATGGTGTTTAACCGAAATCTTTCATGGGACACGCATATTAATTCAGTTGTAGGGAAAACTTATGGAGTGCTACGTACGTTGTGGGCCACACAATATTATACTCCCCTAAAAACCAGACTAATGCTTGCGAAAACGCTGGTAATACCCATATTGACACATGGCTGTGAGATATATTGCAATTGCGACTATAATAGCAAAAGAAAACTCAATGTAGCATACAATAGTATTGCGAGATACGTATACAGGCGGAAAAGATATGACCGAATTTCGTCTTTCTCAAAAGCTATACATAATCTTACATTTGACAGCCTCATTCGATATAGGACCTTAGTGTTGTTATTCAGGATAATGCATTCACATCAACCATGTTATCTCTTTACCAGATTACAAATGACCTCATCTAGTCGATCGCAACAAATTACACAATTTCGGTTTTCGTGCTTAACCTCTGAACGTCAGTTTTTTATCAATGCTACGCGGTTATGGAACTGTCTACCGCGCAATATTAGGCGTATTGGGAACCTTGTGTGTTTTAAGAACGAACTCAGGGTTTATTTATCCTTACATTAAATGTCGTTCCCTCGCCTTTTTTTTTTTTTTTTTTTTTCTCTCGTTTGTTTGTGAACTGTTATTAAACCAAAGCAAAATACTGTTGTAATACTGTTGTAATACTGTTGTATATAAATATTGTTAAATATTGTTATATTTAAATGTAGATAAATTTAAATGTATATAGATGTAAATTATTAATTAATAGAAATGAAATGCAAAATTTGAATCAACCCATGTATATAACAAGAAAATGTGTTTATAACTATTTGATAAGCTAAATATTATTAAATTCTAATTTGCGGTAGCTAAAAACAAAAACAATTATTCTACAAATTAAAGCTTGTATTAGTTTATAAGATATTGTATCTTAAAATGCAAGCATGCGAATTAAAAATAAATACTAAATACTAAATACTAAATACATTACTTTTTTCATCATCAAAGCATCATCAACTAGCATCTCATTAATAAAGTCATAGAAAAGTGGATAACGTAGTTGTTTTAATTTTTAAACATTTCCTACAATTTCATACATGGTCCATTTCGAGCCAAATAAATATAAAGTTGTTTTTCCATTTTTTTGAATTTCCTTTTCGTGTGGTGTGCAAATAATCATCGTGGAGCTGCCTGCCATTTTGCGCATCAAATCATCGTGGAATTACATCGTGTGCTAGTTAGTGCACAGTAAATTCATCGTTGGACTTTATCGCCGTGCGCAAATCATCGTGGAGTTGCGTACCATTTTGCGCATCCAAATCATCATCGTGGGAATCCATCGTGTGCTAGTTAGTGCACAGTAAATTCATCGTTGGACTTTTATCGCCGTGCGCAAATCATCGTGGAGTTGCGTACCATTTTGCGCATCCAAATCATCTTGTGCTAATTAGTGCACAGTAAAATCATCGTGGAGCTGCATTGCCATTCAGCGCATCCAAATTATCATCGTGGGAACATCGTGTGCCACTACTATTGTACACAAAAATTATCATCGCTGGACCACCTACATCATCATCAAGATCATCATCTCAATATCATCATCATCTTGTGCTACCATCAGTCATTGCATATTGTTCAAGGTACGTTCTATAACTTAATTTTTAGTGCATTGTAGAATTTCTTTCTCTCTTATCGTATAAAAAAAAAAAAAAAGGGAAGGTATATACATACGTATCTTGTTCGCGTGCTAATTATCCCATCATTACTCTAAAACAAATTTGCATAGTCCGGTGGTATCCATGCTCAGGGGTCTTTTTGATGATCCAATGACGCTTTTAAACGATTTAATTTTTGCAAGCGACCAATTGGTCGAGTTTTACGCGGGCTTCAAGGCCAAACCAAGTGCCTCTCATACGGTATCGTTGTTGGAAGCGTATCGCGCTGAATTGGAAGTATTATGGCTTGAAGTCAAATCATCTTACACTCTATGTATTAAAACAGGTGGTGATGAGCTGGCAGATTCCATAAGCGTTGTTAAAGCGAAGTATCAAAGTTCTGCTTCGACTTATTTTATTTCTAAAAGTGAGATATCTGATCTTTTAAAGTCGCTTCAACCAAGTCTACCACAAATTGTTAAAACTTCAGTGGAACACGGTTTAGAGGCGAATGGTTCGCATACTGACCCGAGTTCCCATACTATTAAAGTTCCGGCTTGTGATACTCAAAATTTCTATGGCAATTACCTAGAATGGCCATCGTTTCGGGATATGTTCACGGCAGTGTACATAAACCATTCACAATTGAGCGGTGTACAAAAACTTTTTCATTTACGTGCCAAGACGAAGGATCAAGCTTTTAATATCGTGAATAAATTTGCTTTAACCGATCATAACTTTTCTCTCGCGTGGGATGCGCTTAAGGAACAGTATGAAAACAAACGTATTTTGGTGAACAACCAAATTCAAATTCTCTTGAATCAAAAACCGATTCCCGTCGAATCAGGTAAAGAATTAAAACTTCTTCAAAGCAGTATTAATGATGCGTTAATAGCACTTGAGTCCTACAATATAGCAACCAAATCGTGGAACGCTATCATTACCTACCTTTGTGCCTCAAGGCTTCCGGATACTACTCTCAGTCTTTGGGAAGAATCCTTGGATAAACCTACTGAAATCCCAACGTGGGAACAAATGAATCTATTCCTAACCAATCGCTATCGTATACTCGAGAGCGTTTCTGAAATGAAACATAACTCTAATTTAAACCAAAATTTGAAAAAAATCAGTGCCCATTCAAAACCTTAAATCAAAACACATCCGAAACTTTCATATGAAAGTTATTCCAACGTGCCAAGTTTGTAGTGAACAACATCCACTCCGTCTTTGCCCTGCGTTTTTACAAATGTCCGTTGCTGATAGACATAAAGTAGTGCGGAAACATAAATTTTGTTTCAACTGTCTTGCTGTGACTCATCACGTGCATCAATGTCAGAGTGTGAGCACTTGCCTTCGTTGTAAGGGCAAGCATCATACTTTACTACATTTCGAAAAAAGAGGACCTGCGTCAGCTCAAAGCGCATCCTCACCCCAAGTTGCCTCGCCATCTTCGCCAATGAATACATCGGTATCTCAAGCCGCCTCGTCTTCTTCATCTCATCTTACGCCTCCATCTCAAGCTACCTCTTCATATCAAGCCTCATCGTCATCGAATTATGATCATCAAATTATACAGTCCACTCCAGTCTCTAATCATAATGTCATGTTTGCCAAAAGCGATCGTCAAGTTTTATTAGCAACAGCACTAGTAAAGATTCGACATCAGGGAATTGACTTTCATCTTCGAGCCTTGATTGACCAAGGTTCAGAAGTTTCTTTCATATCTGAAGATTTCCAGAAACGTATTGGCTTGCCAACCCAAAGCGTTCAAGCCCGAATATGTGGTATGGGCTCAACCATAACTGCTTCTTCATCAAAAATATGCTCTTTTACCCTCTGCTCAAACCTCGTCACGGATTTCACCGTGCAGGTTCAAGCATTAGTCCTCAAAAAACTTACAGGTAACTTACCTTCGCTCTCCATGAGCATCGATCAATCGGATTATCAGTTTGATTTTCCTCTCGCAGATCCTGTTTTCTACCAAAGTTCCGGTATTGATATACTCATCGGTGCTGATCTATACCCACTTATTGTGTTGGAAGGCTTAAAAATGAACGTTCTGAGTACTCTTATGGCACAGAATACCGTCTTCGGCTGGGTATTGCTAGGCCCCTTCGAAAGGGTTCCTACTATCTCAACGTTTACCACGTTTGTGAGCTACTTCAATGAATCATCGATTGATCAGGCAATTGAAAGGTTTTGGAAGCTTGAGGAAGTGCCTCAAACTCCTGCCCTTTCTCCGTCAGAACAATACTGTGAAGACTTGTTTCATAACTCGACTTATCGAGATATTAGTGGCCGATATGTCGTTAAGTTACCATTCAAACCATCACCGGATCAAACTCAACTAGGCTATTCGCGCTTTAATGCGACGAAACAGTATCTCCGCAATGAAAAAACTTTGATGACTAAACCACATCTAAAGGAAGATTATGACAAGGTTCTCACTGAATATATCACTTTAGGTCATATGTCGCCTACCTCACCCTATGAATTAGAAGATGGTGCCAATGTTAACTCGTATTATCTACCTCATCACGCTGTGCTGAAACCCCAAAGCACCACTACTAAATTGCGAGTAGTGTTCAATGCTTCAAGCGCTTCGTCCAATGGCAAAAGCCTAAATGACATTTTATATCCTGGCCCTATCTTACAATCGGACATTACTTTTCTGATACTCAACTGGCGTTTTTATAAATACGTATTCAATGCCGACATCGAAAAGATGTATCGGCAAATAATCATCCATCCTGATCATGCATCGTTTCAGCGCATTTTATTCCGTCCTAAGCCTGAACAAAGGCTCATCGATTTTCAACTCAACACGGTCACTTTCGGAGTTAATTGCGCTCCCTATCTGGCCATCCGCACCCTTCACCAACTGGCTGAAGATGTCAAGGGATCTCATCCCCTTGCATCAAAAATCTTGAAGAATGAATTTTACGTGGATGATGTGCTTTCGGGTGCACATGACCTTGTGTCTGCGAAGAAATCCCAAAATGAGCTTATCGCGGTTCTTAAATCCGCCGGATTTAATCTAAGAAAGTGGACGGCTAATAATCAGGATTTGCTCGAGCATATTCCTACCGAGCATCTCCTAAATAAGGATTTTCTTAAATTGGAAGATACTAGCGCAACCAAAACCCTCGGTATTCGATGGAACGCATCATCAGATACCTTCTCGTTTTCAATCAATCCTGCAGGTCTCCCGGCCCTATCCATAACCAAGCGCTCTGTTCTATCAACCATTGCAAGGTTATATGATCCTGCCGGTTGGCTTGCTCCTATTATTATAACTGCAAAAATTTTAATGCAACAAATTTGGAAAGACCAAACCGGGTGGGATGAAAGTCTTTCGCCGCATGCGGAAATGAGTTGGAAATCCTTTGCGGATAACTTTGCGGAGATCCAAACGATCACTATTCCTCGATGGATTGATTTTCTCCCTTGGGTGTCAGTGCAAATACACGGGTTCTGTGATGCCTCCGAGAAGGCTTATGCCGCTGCGGTGTATGTTCGTGTGCATCATAACTTCTCGAGAACGTCGTCTCATTTATTGTGGGCTAAGACAAGGGTAGCTCCAGTACAATCACTATCCCTTCCTCGCTTGGAACTCCAAGGTGCAGTTCTTCTCTCACGACTAATCCGAGCGCTTTTCGACAAATTCAATCGATTTAATGGCGTCATCCCTCGACTATGGACAGATTCCACCATTGTCTTAGCATGGCTTAACAAGCCCCCCAGTACCTGGAAGACCTACGTTGCTAACCGGACATCCGAGATATTGTCAAACGTTCCTGAAGCAGGTTGGTGTCACGTATCTTCATCTGACAATCCTGCCGATTTAGCGACTCGTGGTGTGGCTCCTAGGGAGCTACAATCTAATAATCTATGGTGGAATGGGCCATCGTGGCTAAAGCAACCTGAAGCAACTTGGCCTACTGTCGAACTATCTCATCCTCCTGATGAATCAATTCTAGAGTCTAAACCAATAAAGGCGAACGTAACAATAGTGATTAGCGATTTCGAAAACGAAATCTTACATCGCTTCTCCACGTGGCATAAGGCCATTAGAGTGGTTAGTTATATGATTCGATTTTGTAACTCAACTCGAAAATTACCAATCAGAAATACTTATCGATCTGTATTTCTTCTTAATGAAGAAATCAAATTTACAAAAAATAAATTTATCCAATTGACCCAAGGCCAATACTTTTTCAAGGAGTTCACCGCTCTATCTCAAGGAAGACAGCTGTTTTCGAAGAGCCCTCTCTTAACCCTTAATCCATTTCTGGATTCGCATCAGGTAATGCGTGCTCATGGAAGACTTGCTTCTTCAACCTTATCGTATAGCGAGCGCTTTCCGATTTTACTTCCCTACGAATCCTATTTATCCAAACTTTTGATATCCTATATTCACCAGTTATCCTTACACGGTGAAACTCAATTGGTTATCCGTATCGTGCGTTCTGAGTATTGGATACCCAAACTCAAGAGCTTAATCAAGAAATGCCTAAGATCCTGTACGATCTGTACCCGTTATAGAAAAGCCATCCGCACTCAAATAATGGCGGCCCTGCCGGTCGAAAGAACGACGTTGAGTTTACCTTTCACCACCGTCGGTATAGATTTTGCTGGTCCGTTTATAATCAGAAACTACTATGGGAGAAATTGCCGTCTGGAAAAGGGCTATGTCTGTCTGTTCGTGTGCTTCGCCACTAAGGCGATCCATTTGGAAGCCGTGAGCGATCTGTCCACGCAAGCTTTTCTCGCTTCTTTTACTCGTTTTGTTTCCCGTAGGGGCGTACCAGCAACGATCTACTCTGACAACGGTACCAACTTTGTTGGTGCTTCTAAGTTCCTAACTGCAAATTTCCGACAGGCCCTTTTGAGTTATCCTGCCGAATCATCGCCGAATTTCTCCCAGATTGTGTGGAAATTTATCCCTCCTGGCTCCCCCCACATGGGTGGATTGTGGGAGGCGGGAGTGAAGAGCTTTAAAACTCATCTTAAAAAAGTTGCTGGAAGTTGTAAATATACCTTTGAGGAATTCACCACACTATTAACTCGTATTGAGGCCTGTCTCAATTCCCGTCCGTTATCTCGTATGTCTGAAAACCCGGACGATATCGTCCCTTTGACTCCCGGGCATTTTTTAAGAGGTGGCCCGTTGTTGAGTCCTCCCGAACCCTCGGAATATCACAAGGACATAGGTCTTATACGAAGATGGAACACACTTCGAGTCATACATCATCAGTTCAGCGTGCGATGGAAAGAGGAATTTCTTAAAGAACTTATCAAGCGCTATAAATGGAAATATCCGCAAAGGGATATACAAGTAGACGACATAGTTGTTTTACGGAATGAACAACTTCCTCCGAATGAGTGGCGTCTTGGTAGGGTGCTGAAGGTCTACCGCGGTGTCGATAATAGAGTCCGCGTCGCCGATGTTCAAACCCAAAAGGGGGTTGTCACTCGGTGTATTGCCAAGCTGTGCGTGTTACTCCCGGACTAACCAACTCTCGCTCTATATCTAATACTAGCCTATTCACATTGTGAACACCTGTTCCTTGATTTGATTCAACATGGTACGTGTGTTAATCTCTATCCTCTGCGCTAAAGTATACACAAAAAAAAAAAAAAAAAAAATAAACTATTATCCTTTCATCAACCAAATGCACTAAGAATCAGGTTATATTACGTATCTTTATTTACGAAGTAACTCTCACTATTTATGAATTCATTGTACAAATATCTATGTTTTTTGCATCGGAGACTGCAAGGGGGCCGGAATGTTTAGACCAATAAAACCCAAGTACAACCACTATGCCTTACAATGTGGCAATACCTTGCAAAGCTGGTGGACAAGCAAACTTAGCTTGCCGACCCGCTCTGTGACCGCCCGTCTCTTTTTCGCATCGCTCTTTTTTGGCGATTTCCGGCTTCTTCGTTTTGCTCTCGGTCATTACTTTTTTCATCATCAAAGCATCATCAACTAGCATCTCATTAATAAAGTCATAGAAAAGTGGATAACGTAGTTGTTTTAATTTTTAAACATTTCCTACAATTTCATACATATATAAATATGTATATGTACCTATATCATTTTCAATATAAAAACAATTCCTTCGTTTTAAAACTTTTAAGTACGCCCATAAAAACAAGCAGTGGTAGCACTTTTCCGATGTATTTTATTTCTTCTCTGTTCCACATCACCCAGACGTTTGACAGGGGATCACACTTCAAACGTAGTGACACATTTCGGACGAGTGTTTAGATCATAATTTCGTCGGAATGTCAAAATTTTCCACGAAAAATGACACGTGTAATCTTAAATTTAGACTGAACATGAGTTAATATTCAAAATTGACACTTAAGCCCATATAATCCGATAACGATCAACCTTCAAAGCTCAACGCGATGAAAATTTGGTTTCGCGATACCGTCACAGTTTTCCAAAACCCCTATTGCCATGGGTGGGTAAAACTTTCCATCAAATGTATCTATCACGTTGGCGTGATAGGTATGTGTCTTTCATTATTGAAGTCATAACATGACACCAACCAGCAACTAACGCACGTTAAACTATTCATAACACATTAATATGCACGTAGCGTCGTCGTTTAAGTTGCACACATCTGATAAGTCGTTCTGATTGAAGGCGTCATTAAATGCAACAGGTAATTCCCAACCAATTCACACCATTTAATGGAGTACCGCGGTATCGTGTGGAACATGTTCAGGTGTAGTGTCAATATGACTGAAGACCGACCATTAGCCAAGCGTCAACCATTCTTGTGCGCATAACAACAACTGTCAATCGGAAGTTGAAATAAAAACGCACGCCATTAGTAACTGCAGTGCCGTGTAGTTGCTCTCTGTCGCGTACTCTTCTGCAATGGCATAGACAATACTGCCGCCTCGTTGGTCGTTGTGCTTTGTGCATGCAAATCGCGTTTATGTTGTTATTTGCCTTATTCACGTACAGGGTACAGGTACACTACACACACAACAAGCGCATGAACAAAATTTCATTCAGCCAGCAGTTGCAGTTGCAGCATTTGCATCATTTGCATGTGGGATGCATGAGATTGTATCGTCGACGTTGGTTTTGCTTGGCCGAATGCAACCTTGACTTTGACATCTCTGCCAGTCTGCCACTGCGCGAGTGTGATGTAATAATTCAAGAGTTCAGCCGGTGCGCTAAATGAAGTATAGTGACAAGGTGACTACAAAGGTGTAAACATGTTTTCACAGAAACAGGTAGCAGCTGCGAGCGATGACCGCGACAGACAGATACCGGTATGACACGCGATTTACAGACTCACGTTTATTATGATGGATCACGGATCGAGATCGAGATGCTATTGATGATGAGAGGATGTTATGAATATGTTTTCTTTGACTTGTGAGGCCGCTATATCGCACGCTAAACGTGGATATTATCAAGACGTCAGGGCGCAATGAAAAGTCAGTGACAGCTGTTCTAACGATTGTCAATATTGTAAGCGTATTCAAGTATTTTCTATGCTAGTTGAAGGGTTAAATGGGCAGCAGATAAAGAATCTCAGCCAATGTCTCAAGGAAAGTCGGTTTATTTTCTGCCTTAAATATACACGGACACGGTTATTGTCATCATTCTCCCAAAAGCCATTGGCTTATGCAGAGGTAGATATAAGCGGGGATGCATTTTGATCCCCTGATGTTGTTGATCTGAAAATTGATATTAGTAAATGTCATCACCTAAGCCGGCAATAAGTTACTTCACGTGTACTGCGCCTACGTTCTATAGGCCTATATTAATCTAATATCGGAGGCCGTGTAACCGGGGACGGATCCAATAGTTTAGTCTGTTACAAATGTCTACCGGTCTTCACTCGAGCCCGTTTTGAGTACAGTCAGGTCCGCAATTATGAAATTGACAATCATCTCGAAAAATGTGGGCGAGGTTGGTAATCCGGGCGTCTAAATTGACATAAACTGTTTGTTTGACAGCAATTTGCGAAATGTGGGTGCTTTTAAAAAATGGGGCCTTACACCTTTGATGGGACAAAAACAGTACCTATACGAAATTGCTCCCTATCTATTAGATTGTAGGGCGGAAGAGCTTTCAATGAGCTCTGGCACTGCGGCTTTTTAGAGGATCCTATTGTGCCACTGTGGGTTAGTGGTTAGTGTGTTGGACTACTCGCTAGGGGTCGAGGTTCGAATCCCACAAAAACCCAAATTCCAACTCATGGTTTTTTTCACTGCGCCACCTCTCGCGAACGTCTGACAAACATCTGAGAATATGACTGTCTTGAAAGAGCTTCCAATTAGCCGTTTGGAGTCGGCATAAAATTGTAGATACCTTTCATTTGTTCCAAAAATGAAAACTCACACAAAACGAATGGTTGTGAGAAGCTAGGCCTAGGGTCCCTTCGGACCTGTTGCGCCGACTATTTATTTATTTATTTATTGTGCCACTTCCCTATCTATATAGCTATTTAAAACTTACTTGATAATTTGTGCGTTTTCGTATAACTCACGTTATTTTTAACCAATTTACTTGGTTATCTAAAATATTTTTAATCAATTAAAATGTTTATTGAAAATTATCAGAACCCCGCCGGCTTCGCCAGGCACTGATAGATTAAGTGGTTTATTTTTTGCTTTCTGAAATTTTGTTTCCTATCTATTGATCAACGTAATTACCTACAATTTAAAAAAAACTGAACTAAAATGGTTGAGAATTACGGGCGACAGAGCGAAACATATACTTTTTGCCACTTTGTTTTAAATATATAGAGATTAAAAAAATTCAAAAAATATGTTCAAGCTGGGATGAAGGTGAATGTGGACAAATCTGAAGTAATAGTTGTCTCCAGAACGCCTGATCAATGCACTCTACATGTTAGTGGAGTCCCATTGAAGCAGGTGATGGAGAAGTTTAAGTATCTCGCAATGCTGAGATTTCCTGTAGAATTGATTAGGCTGGATCAGTTCTGAGACCACTAGGCCGTTCTGTTATCGGGAGGTTCGAACTTGGTGTCAAAGCTAAGTTGTCGGCCGTTAATTTGGTGTTTGTTCCTACTCATACCTATGGTCATGAGATTTGGGTAATGAACGAAATAATAAGATCGCGAATGAGACTCCTTCGTTGTATTGCTGTTGAGACTCGCAGAGATCGTATAAGGAACACCAGAATACGTGAGAAACTGAATGTCGAGCAGTTATTTCTACAGACGGAGCGTTCCATACTTCGATGGTTTGGTCACGTTAAGCGCATGCTCCCAGCTCGGACCCCAAGACGTGCTATGGAATCCGTGCCATCAGGCATGCGCCCCCTAGGAAGACACAGGAAGAAATGGTTAGATCAAGTACGAAATCCCTCCTCGGCCCGTATGGGACTGCCCCTGATGATCTAGAGTTGGTGGCTGAAGCTAGGGAGCTATGGATGGTCCACTTAGGCATCCTACACCCGCGACCCTACTATATAAATTACGGTGACCATCCGTGCTTTATTTAAAAGGACAGTCCTTCCTTTTTAATCCCTGTCCTATATTATTTTCTTTTTAATAAAGGACGGATTTTGTCCTTTATTTTTGAAACCGTCCTTTAAAACACTGACTAATATTTTTTTGCATTTAGTTCAATTAAAAATATTACGTAAAATGTGAGTACATTACTTGAAATTGTGTTTACACCCTCAGTGCTTCAGTCAGTGCATGCACTGCAGACCTTAAATTTCAGTTTGTGCCTATCGGGTTCTAGTGCACCAACTGAAGAGTGCTTTCAATCATGAACAACCCTTGGAGCAGTGACAAATCACAAATGTATTCTGCTGTTAAAGCTATTCTTATGACTAAATGTAGTTTCGGAAAACCCTACTTAGAAATCAGAAGTTTTCGTAATGAAAATGAAGATGTTTTTAAATCTATCCACCCTTCTCAAAATTACGAAACTGGCTTTACCTTTCATACTCTTTATAGAAAGACGTTTTTTTTTTTTTTTTTTGGAATTAAATAATAATGTTTATGTTTTTTGGCGAATCGAACATAAAAAGCAATATCGATCACAAAAGAAATTGATTTTTTCTCAAAAAAAAAATAATATTTTTGGATGACGATGACTTATAAGTCCGCTGACTAACAAACAAACAGTTGTCAACAAATCAATTATTTCAAGTTATTCAAATTATAAATATGGAACCAAACCGTTATTATAACAAAGAAGAAGGAAGTGGTTACATACCTCAATATTGCGTCCGCAATAAATTTAATATGTCTGAACTAGCACTTAAATTCAGAACAATAATATAGCTAAAAAAATGAATTCTTTAGGTTCAACCATTTCTGACTTTTAAACAGAAAAAAGATCAATATGCAATAATCATTCTGAAATCGTGTTAGTTGGTGATTTCTGGCAAACTTTGCCAGTAATTCCTCGATCCACCACTGCTGATGAGTTCAATGAATGTTTGAAACAATCCATTCTGTGGAGATGTTCATTTACAAAATAATTCATCAGCCAATGAATTTTCAAAGCAGTAGTTGAAAATTGGAGATGGAAAAATGCCGATTGGTAATGAAACTGGCTTAATAACGTTATCAAACAATTTTTGAAATGTATAGTTCAATCAAAAAAAGAATTGATTCGGAAAGTTTTTCCAAACATTGTAAAGGGTTTTTCAATAAGAGGTGTTATTGTGAAAGGATATGGTCCTGTATGCGTGCTCGTGGTGGCCATTTGGCTGGTGTTGTTTTTCATTAACGGCATGCCTTCCTCTTTATTACAAAATAAACATCCGATCATTTATCTCAAAAAAATGGCATTTTTCTTTGAATACCAAAATAACACCTCTTATTGGAAAACCCTTTACAACAATACAAGCCACATGTTTGGCTGAGCGACAGAGCTATATTGGCGGCAAGAAACAAAGACGTTACAGAAATGAATGAGGCCATATAAAAAGAGACAACACATGTTCACATTCAAGTCAGTCGATACCACTATGCATAGAATTGATGTGGTCCATTATCCCACATAATTATTATATTCATTGGATTTACCACATCGTTTCGCCTTTCAGAATCTGACCCCTGTTTACGTTTACGGGAAACCGGCTGATTTGTTTGCGTTCGCACTTTAAGAACCGAAAATATTGTTTATCACAGAGCCTTATAATAAATTCATGCGTGAAAGAAAAGCAATTTTTTTTTCTAATTTACCATACAAAGGAGAAGTCTTTAACGAAGCGGACGAGGTAACGCTAGTTACTTGACAAAACCAAACCAAAAGTCTTTTCCTTTTCAAAGTTGAATGAAGCTTAACATTCGTGCAAGCGCATATACGATTGAAGGTTTTAACGTCAGATAACCCCAACTTCCAACGGGCTTTGGGACGATTTGTAATCGTAGAAGAAGAGAAAAGATGTTTTAAATCCCAATGCTTTCAACATGAAATCGAAGCACTTTCCAACCATAAAGTACTAAACATTAATAGTACATTGTTGATCAAAGCAAAACGTCTGCCAAACATCGGACATCCAAAGTAGCAACATCACATAAGTATGGCCAGTAATTGAAAAGCGAAAACAACTCTCTGCCAATGTGGCCTACCGTATACGGTCACCCTTTTGCATGCTGCAGTCCTGCAGTGTACTAACCAAGGTATATACGGCCCAAACAGTTCGATCCCTTAATCCGACGATGACTGTTTCACTGCCCACTGGAACCCATTCTCGTCGTCCACTGTGACCAGATGTCTGACTATGGCTCAAGTCAATTCATATGCTGCTTTATCCACTTGTCCCGTCATGCTTAGCCTCAATAAAACTCGACTTGCATCCATATCTGTCTACTTTGGATACACACTCGATGTGGGTGATGATGGCAGTAGGTTGAGCGGATGTACTACCTCACTGCGATGCAGCTCAAATTTTATATCCAAACACATCGCCACTGGGAGGCAATTTATTGCTAACAAGACGCGCTTATATTCCATCGAGGTATAACCTCGAACTCCAGTCTCCAAGTAGGAAGAATCAAACACCGAACACATCTCATCGTCTGATTCTCATCTATTGTGGACAATCGACAGATGCACTTCCTCCTCTCATATGCATCAGGCACAGACACAGACACAGACACAGGCAAATGCTTAGATGCCTCTTGACTCTGTTTAGTCGGTCGTAGCCGGTTTCGGTCACCATATACCGATCCAAATTGGATGGAAACGTACAACGATGTAATCGAACGTACATAAATTTAATGATAGCTCCATCATCCTTCCGTATGAGATTCGAGAATCGAGCATCTGAGTGCGAAACAAATGAGGGCTATTTTCGAGTTCAATGCTGTACTGTGTGTGGCTGAGTGATACGTGGTCGGAAAGGACTCTCCAAATGGCCGAAGCGGTTTACACTGCGAGAAGATCTGATGCGCACGTACTGGCTTATTCTTTCTGTCCCTTGCAACGGCTGCGGCTTGTAGAGATGTGACAGATTTCTGTTTGAAAGCTGAATGAATATTTATTAGACACCTTAGGGCATTATGCGGTCAGGCTGGACACTATTGAGGTGATGTATGGCCATTTTGTTGCAAGGATTCTCTTTGGGGAAACAATGGTTTCGATCAGCTGCATACAGGAGAGACAGGACTTGTGTGGATTTTTAAATGAAATAGAGCATTAGATTGCAGGGCAACACGAACAATACCTTAGGAGATAATGACCCAGACCGGGAAGAAAGAACGCAATTATTAGAAAACAAAGGGGTGGTCTTAGCACGACATAATAATCGAGGAGCCGATTTAATTAAACGTCAACTAGTTCTGGTGCTGATGGCGACTGAACAAAGACATGTGGTGTGGGCGGAAGATAGCAACTGCTAGAGTGCTCCACTGGATGTTGTTCATGGTGCTGTTCATTTAGTATCCATTATCAAACATATTGAATTTGTAAGCGAGATGTCACATGCGGACATAAAATTGACAATACAAATTGCTTGTTTATTTACATTCACTCTTCACTCAAGGCAATCACGTATAAGATGAGTGGACTGCTTTTATTTTATAAATGCAGTGACTCCAGATTGATGGGAAAAGTTGCCAGCCCTGGCGCTTTTATAATGAACAAGCTAATGAAGAGGAACAAGCTTAAAAAGCAATCAAAAATCCCACTGAACCTTCAATTGTTTAAAAGTAAATTTAAAACGAATTTTCATTAGAAATAAATTTAAAGTTTACTAAGAATGAAATGGTCAAGGTAATTTTGCTCATACTAAACATGAAAGAAAACAGCCCATCGAACGTCTACGTAAGAATTTGTTGTATACAGGGTGAGCCAAATTAAAGTTACTTTTTAATAATGCTATAAAATGAGCAAAATTAATTTTTTTCCATGTACTATGTCTTAATTAGTAAGAGCAAACATTCCCATCAATTATGGAACACAACGTCGTTCAAGTGGCTGGCTTCGCAGTAGCGCATTATGTCACTCCAATTTTTAAAGACCTTGTCGATGGTTTCAGGTTGTAGCTCTTTTGGCCTTAAAGGGCCATTCACATGAGAGCGAATTGCGAATAGGCGAATTGCGAACAAATCAATTAAACTGTATTTATGAATTGAAAATTGCTATTTTTTCTATCACAAAACCATTATATTTAATTAATCTAACATCTAGTCTAAAAAAACCTGCCTCTCAATTGACTTAAACAGTTAAATTAACAATTAAAACAATTTTCCCGCGAATTGGAAATTCTTGCCGCAAACTGTCACACTTTATTCATAATCCACACAAAACAGTCGCGATCCACAAACTCACGAATGAAAAATTCGAACTTATCTTAACCTTTAAAAATGAAACTGATACGTGTTTATCTGCGACAAAAAAAAGTTTTAATGTGAAGGACGTGTCAGAAACTACGAATATTCGTATGTTCGCAGCTCGTAATTCGCTCTCATGTGAATAGTCCTTAAGTGCTTGAATCGTTTTGGGATTGTTGACATTGGTCGTCCGCGATTCCCACAGAAAAAAAAAAGTCCAATGGGGTCAAATCGCATCTCCGAGGCGGCCAACTGACATCGCTAATACGGCTGATAACACGATTTGGAAATTTGGTGCGCAAAAGATCGATTGTCTATCGATCCACGTCTTCAATTTCAGTAAAAAAAAAGTCGATTAACATGGCTCTGTAATGCCCACAGTTGAGATCGATTGCGAAATGATGTTCGTGACCTACAGCAGCCAAATTCTGATATGAGCGCACCGTATAACGATGGGGACTTTTTGCACAAACTTTCGTACAGTAGGCGCTGTGCTGAGCGTGCTTCATTTCGGCCAAAACCTATTAAAAAAAAAAAAAACGCACTACCTACTTACTTGGGCTATACACAGCCAGCGTGACCGCTGCAGGATTCATAAAAGTCGCAAGAAAAAGGACCGTTGAGAAAAAAGAGGGCCATTTCTGAAGCTATTCTGAACATTTAGAATTTTTCTGAACGATATTTAATAAACATCGGCTCACTAAGCACTATAACAGTGTTGTGGTAGGCAACTGCTTTATATTTTAAAGGTTTTTATTTGGAAATGACACCATTTGAAAAAATATTGAAGCGCCTTCTTCAACTAAAAAAAAAGCCAAAATGGCAGTCTCTCAAAACGGTGCCAAATTGCAACTTTAGTCGCACAACGGTCACGCTCTACATAGCACTCACTTTAGAAATATGTTTTCAATATTTCCCAATGTTGGTCAAGCGTAAAGCGACTCATTTCGTTCCGCGGAGTTACGGTACTGACTTTCTGTCAAGATTTCGAGCGGGAAACAGCTGTCAGTGCCAAAATACATTATGATTTAAAAAGAAACCACTAGATGGGGATGGCCCATACCCTTTATAGCTGAATGCATTCACTCATATTGATATTTTGTCTAATAGAAAAGAAGATCATTTCAAATTTAAACGTTTTTAATACATTTTTATGTTATATGTTTATTTTGTGCTTGTTAGCAGAAAACGAAAATGCAAATTTGACTTATGGCATTTTTTTCGAATTTTGGGGAAATCTAATGCTTCTATTCATAAAGGGGAAAACAATCATCAAAGTCAGGGAATGTAGTTAATATTGTAATTTATATAATATATTAACACTAGTCCGCCCAGTGGTAGAAATTCTACCATTAAAGTGAGCTGGCTTATACGCAACGTATTGCAAAATAAATTACACATATATTTGCATATTTGCACAATCTTCCCAAAAAAAAAAAACAATCAAGCGAATATGTTGTGTTTAAGGCAGTGAAAGTGATTCTTAACTTTTTCCCTTCGCCTATTTATATATAAAATTTTGACATGTAACGCTCTGTAACTACGCGCCACCTATGATCAGAAGGTACAATCTCTTTCACCAAACTCTAGTACAATCGTCCGCCTCCGCCATTGTTGCAACTTCGATTTCTGAACCACGTTCAGAAAGACGGCATGGAAATATCGAAAATATAAAAAAACAAAAAAACAAACGGGCAGACCGATTGTCAGTGACATGTGACACAGTGAGAAGAATAATTGGACACATTCAAGAATCTAATTATCTTAAGTCGACTAGATTGACCTGAACGCAAAAACTAGATTGGTCGGGAACGTCACTTTTCCTACGTCAGCCACATACGCGAACTGTCAACTTAATACTCAGTTACGAATTTCTTGACTAACTTCGTCGGCTACCCCACCATAAACGTCAACTGCATCAGGAGCGATTTGAGCTAATCAAAGCCGAGATACATCTAGTCAGACAGCTGTCAGACTTATACCCTTTTCACACCGCAGCGAAAACCGTGTTTTCTTCGCAATTTCGAAATTGCATTCACACCGAACAATAACCAGTTTTCGTTTGACGTTTCAATCAGCTGTGAGACACTAGTTGTGAAACTTCTGTGTAAACTATTTTGTTTACAGATTTCATCGCATTAATTAACAAACAAAATGAATTCAGAGCATTTAAAAATAATATTAGCCCATCAATTAAGTGTGGAAAATGATTTTAAGCTGTAAGTTGTGACATTTGTTCGGTCAGCTGCTCTGCTGAATGTTGGAAAAGGTGTGTTTGTTTCAACAACCCAACGATCGGAAGTCGTTTTCGTTGTGTTTTCGTGGAAAACGATTTTAAGCAACTCGTTTTGAAAACTGAAATATGTACGGGAAAACTTCTGTTTTCGATGAAGCTTTCGGGTGTTTTCGCGAAAACCAGGTTTTCGGCTTGGTTTGAAAGGGTATTAGTTTTCGCGTTTAACTTACGCGTTACGCAGCCCAAAAGTAATGTAGCTTAGGTTCGAAAGATCTTTATAAATCATATATTCCTGCGTAAGGGCATTTTAGAGGGTGCGTAAAGATAAACAGACTCTACGCTGGGCTTACAAAAATAAGACTAGAGAAGTCTACCTATGCGTTATACCAGTTATAATACTTGTCGTAAAAAATTTACTACAGAGCTGTAAGAACTGTGACAATTGGGTACGTTCGGATACCTAGTTTATGTAAAACGTCAACTAAATTCGTCGTGACTAGGAATCCGAACGCGTTGACTAATTAACTTGAAATGTATTTGTATTCTCGCGGTCAGCGTTACCTTTGTTTGATTTTGCCCTTTTTTATTCGGAAAAGGCACTTTATAAAATTTTCAAAAATTATTATTTTCACATAAGAACATTTAGAATGTAGCCCGGTTGGCTATCAAAACACTACATATTACACTGTTATGCGATATAAAGGTTGTTAAATATCGTGCGAAAATTCGAAATTTGCAGAGTAGCCTAGAAATGACACCGGCTCTCTCTCTCCGGCCCTTTTTTCAACTCTTCACAATTTTTCTTGGGCCACTTCGTTTATTTTAAATTTGACTCTTCGAAATGTCAACTTAGTATGCATAGGCAGGAATTTCTTGACTTGATTTGCAAAAATTATTCACGTGACCACTCTGGGGCAAATAAAGACTGAAATAGTCAGTCAGCTGTCAGACTCACTAAACTAGAAATCCAAATGTCCCAATTAAATTTATTTATAGATTTAAGATTTTCCGTATTTAAACATTGTGGGCTTTTCTCTCAACAGTACAACACAGAACACATTGACATTTGAACGAAGCTAGGTATTTCTCCGCCAGTACGTGACGAACATGTTAATATTCTTCTTTAACAAGGATCCATTGATGTTCCGTTGATACGTTGAATCAATTTCGTCAATATTTGCTGGTCAAATTACATTAAATCAGATTTTCTATATATCTTCCCACTCTTCATTGGGATATCAAAAAAAAAAAAGGAAGCAAAACGAAAAACAACTCTCGACTATTATTTGAAGTCTTTCGTATATTTATGAAGATATATGGGATGGAAGCTTTAACCCACCGTCTTGACAGTCACGTGCCTGCAAAATAATGCATATTTTCACGCTTCATTCTGTAGAATCATTTTCACGTTTCGCCTGCGTATTCTCATTTTTTAGGTCACATGTGTAGACCCACTCATGTCCTTTTTTTCGTGGCCTACATTTAACTGATGTCATTTTATTTTCACTTATTATACAGGCAATAACCGAGATGTTATTATCCGATTGTCATTTACAGCAAGTTCTTATATTTTTATTAAAAAAAAAAAACGGAGAGTAGGGGGCGTCGCAGACCGTTGGAAAAAAAAGAAATTCAAGTGGAATTTATAATGCGTTTTAAAGTTGGACACATAAAAGGTCAAACACAACTTTGTGTATATAAGAAGGTTAAGCTGTAAGCGTTGCTATAAAAGAGCATGCTTCCGAGTGTATACGGATGTTGCACTTGCCATCAGGTGCTACTCAAAAACAGAGCAGATGCTGCCGTGATCCGCGAAATTATGCAGACTTTTCGTCGGAACTCGGCTTGGAAAACAATTTACTGACGCTAACCTGATCGACTGGCTATGATCCGCTTCAAAGGTACATTTTAGGGCGTATGCGACTGAAATGTGTGAATGCCCCCATGAAAAGGCGAAAGACCATTGACTTTCTGCACCCAAAAGTTAGGCGAGGAATATCTATTGTGTACATAAACATATTCGATACTAAGATACTAATAAACATTTTTAGTTTCTACTCAAAATTTTAGTAGTTCACAGAGTGGCTATATTTTCCATACAAATTTCGCAATTGTAAGCTTCCGTAAATTTAAAGTCGAAACCAAAGTTTTTTTTATAATAGTTACTTGTTATTAGCTACTTATTATAACAAGCAGCCAGGGGCCGGTGAACAAGAATTTGACTCAAAACGATTAACAGATTCTTGTGACTACAGCCAGAAGATAAAAATATTAAAAAAAAAAAATCTGGAAAATCCCCAGATTTGTCTATTTTTTGCAAAACAAAAACCCCAAGTTTTTGTCGTAGTTTTTTTCAGCATGTTTTAGATATGACTTAAAAGAAGGAATTACGAATTTGAAACGGGAAGGTTCGGTCTTCCGAATGCAATAATACACCCGATGAAAATGCCAAACGCATGTTGCTTTTAAAAACTATGTCATAGTTACAATTTACACAGAACCTTTGCTGTGCTTCGATGAAATTTTTGTTTATAACATTTACAGAAGATGTTGAAATGGCATTAGGTTTTTTTTTTTTTTTTTTTTTTTTAAAGACTTGTTTTGTAAACGAATATAGTCCAAAAATGTTAAAACAAATTGTTTTGGCTCTACGAATTAGCTGCAAAGGAATTAACTCCATAAAAATGAAGTGAAATAAGTCCCAAGGATTTCCATATAAATTTAGGAGTTATTACAGGTGAAAAAACTCCAAAGTGCTGAGACTTTTTTCCTCAAGTTTTGCATTTATAACACCTTTTAGTATTAGGAGTTATTTCATAAAGAAGTAACTCCCGAAACCAAGCAGATGAAATGAGTGCAAATAAGGACTTGTTTCATCAGTACGGATTTGGGAGCTATTTCATCTATGTTTGAAGTTATTTCATTTGTTATAGAAATTTGTAAGAAAATTTTGCCTTCTAAATGGGATTTTATGGTCGACAGCTTTGGGACTTTTTTCATCTTTTCTTATTAGATATTAATTTATGATGAATTAACTCCTAAATGTTTGGACTCACTTCCACTTTGGTTTGGGACTCATTTCAATTTGCTTTAGAACTTGTTTCATTAAAAAAGTTTGGAGTTATTGCATTTCTTATTAGGAGTTCCTTCGTTAGGAAATATTTCATTTGGAGTTAATTCCTTTGCAGCTAATTCGTAGTGCCGTCGTTTATTTTCAGAAATGTAGGCTAAAAAAAGAAGCATATTGGAGGCAAAATTCATAATAAATAGGTACAATAAAAACTAAACTCAGCAGACAGCAAATGAAAGCAATTGCCAAGACAAACAAAACCCCGCGTTTCATTGCAACTGTATCCAGCGGGTTTAATGCATGTTTTTGAGTGAATATTATTTATGTAAATTTAAGCCATGGGCTTCAAAAAATTTGGATTTGGGTGTAAAATTAACTTAAACCTAATTTACACTCGGAGTTAATAATATGGCCGTTATAGATTCAATAAAATATGATTTTTTTTTTAATGCAATAACATAAATTTATGGATTTAAAAAAAAAAGTATGTACTCTTTTGTACGCTTCAGTACTATTTCTTTTCAGTTCTTAGTATAATTGAGAAAAGTCGATTCGCATCACTGTCCTCGATTGTCATGTTAAATTTTAAATCATTTGGTAGTGTACAAAACAGAACGACGAATCTCTACGCCACCTCATTCTTAAGTTTCAGTTAGGACCCAGTTATAGCCAGAGAAAATACTGAGACCCCCATCTTGGGCCGATTTATCGTTACTTGCCTAGAAGCTATATTTTTTATGGGGTTGTACATGCAAAGTGCGTTAGTATTGTTACATAGAAATTCGTATTGACAAATGTCACGTAACTTCAAAAATTCTGGCTCACCAATATACTCGCACCTTGCGTGTACCACTTCCGCTATCGGCAAAGTTGCTGCCAGCGTTCATAGAATTTTATCCCTTAAATTTGAAATTATTCGTTACGTGTGAGTAGTATTTTATTTTAGGGATAAGTGCACTTTTGCTGAAAATATTTATGAAAAATGAAAAATGTAGATTGTATGGAGGAAAACATAAACATTTTGAGTAATTTTTCTTCAGTTATTTAAGAAAAAATTACTCATGAAATTGAAGTAAATTATAATAATCGCCTTTTCAAAGTATATAATAACCCACCAATAGCATTCAGTTATCTTAAAACTTGGTATTTCCGAACTCTATCACATTCCCCAATGGTTTGTAGCAGTTGGCAGCATTGATTTTATATTTTTTGTATGTTTTTGCATGTTACACGGATTCTAATTTGACAGAACACCGATAGGTAAACAAAATGGCGAATTTAAACAAAATTGTTGGGGCCAGCGGCAAGAGGATTGCGAGTTAGGTGTCTCAGTATGGTTTGTTTCTGGTTATAGTCATACCCACACGTAAAACGAAACCGTAAAAAAATTCTTTTGCTTTTTTTGACCACTTAAACTTGATAGTTGAACTCAATCTTGGTCTTAAAATGTTGCTTATGAATTATAATGTTAGTTAAAAAAAAAAAAAAAACAAATAGCAAATTATCTTAAAATTTTCTAGAAAAAGAATTTATTCATATTTGCGTGATCGGAAGTGTATCGTACGAAAAAATTTATAAATTCTTATTTTAGAAACTTTAAAGATAATTTGCAAATTTTTATGGATAAACTAAACTAATAATTTATAAGCAACGTTTTAAGACCAAATTGAGTTCAACCATCAAAAAAAGCAAAAGAAATTTTTTTACGGTTTCGTTTTATACGTATGGATATAACTGGGGCCTTTATCAGCGTTTTTTACGTTCGCAAACTGCCTTCAAATTAAATTTCTCCGCGGATGTACATTTTAAGGTTAGGATATTCTAAAAAAATAGAAATAAAATAGATTTCCTCGTCGACAAAAAAAAAAAAAAAAACCCTAAATCTAGTGGGAAAGCCCCCAAACTAACAACCCTATAGCTAAAATAAAATTGAAAATTCATCACTGGATAACTAACTAGAACCCACCAACAAAAATAACCTTCGCAAATCATCAAACTAAGGAACACCGACAGCACTGGACGTGGACTTGGAGTAACTATGCACAGCTAAAGTAATGTGCACAGTTAAACCTAGCGTCACATATTCCAAAATCCAAACAAATGCCCACTGCCATAAAGCACCATCGATGAGGGTTACATGTTCGCCCTGCACATTCACACATACTTACGAATAATCATTTGCAATGCAATACAAAACGCGTTTTATTGGTTTTATTATCCCCAGCTAAACCATTTGACTGCCTCAAAAGAGCGTTATTCTCTAAGCAGTATAACACACAATTTTATGACGGCAGTTATTTTCACTTCAATGTGAAGTTGAATTTGATAAAACATCTTCCGCAAGTAATTTCAATTTAAAACCTTTATCCCCGCACAAAATACTCGCAACATGTGGATAACATTTTTATGTAAATTTTTGATGTTATCACACCGAGTTTGTGTAAAAATTCGATGCATTTAGCACAAAAATAACTTGAATCCTGCCTTCCTTTAAGGAAGGTATGTTGCTGAAGAGAAGAACAACAAGCGAACATTCCATACTCGTTCGCCGAATGGAATCTAAAGTGGTGCGAAAATACCCATTTACGCCGACTGAAATATCTTTGAGGCTGCTGTCGGGGATATCATGCTCATACTGCCGCAGCAGTTTTCCGGGCAGGATTGTTGTGTTTTGTAAATGAGCCAAAGGTAAGCGTTGTGATTACGAATCAATTTGGACGTGTGTATGAAAATGGAAGTGGTATTGTATAGCTTATATTGCCAGCGCAGGTTTTTGACAGGGATTAGCTTGATAGTAAATTTTTCTTCTATTGTCGCATAGGAGTAGTAGATATATGATGGGGTTGTTGGGGGCTTTTCCAGTTTCATTTGGACGGTTTAATCTTAAGTGGTTATCATCATGGTAAAATTAACTATGATAATGAAGTATTATAGGAAGTCAGCAAACTATAAACTGGGCCACAAGTGCGCACTGAGCAGTGTCAGCTAATTTTCGCGCCTGTCAAAAAACCTGCACACCCTTAAAATTCGGCTACTAGCTACATATATCTGTCAGTCAGACAGCCAGCGAAATGACAGCGAAGCTCAACACTGAATTATTGGCCCGACAAATTAACTCGGGTCAGTTCAGGGCACAACTAGGGTGCCCTAGCAGTCATTTCAAGTACAGGTTTTCAGTACCACAGTGAATTCAATGACATATCGAACACATTTGGGTTAACCTAGTGCCCACTATAATCTATAACCCACGTCAAGCAAATCTAATGACTTCTTAAGTGCGCACTGAAGGCTAGCTTTGTTATGCATACAATAATGTGGTATTCGTTTGGGCTTCTTCCGATTCGCTCTCAGATTTCTGATTTCGTGTGGCTAATCGAACATAAAAACGTCACTTGCTCTTTTTTGTGATAAAATTCGTGCGATTCGAATATATGTAGCCTTCAACACTTTTCAAAACTTTTTCCATTCACTGGTTAAATTTTAAATTAAAACATTCGAAATTTTGCGTCCCGATTGATTTTTAAATATTTATACATAAATAATTCACAAAAATAGATTCACCCGATGCAATGCCTTTCCTTGCTTTAGAACAAATTCACGAAAACTTAAACGACCTCCACAAGTTGTCAAACTCAAGCGCACTTGATTGGTAAGTCTGAGAAAATATCTAGATTCGCAAAAGTGCTCTGAAATCTGAAAAAGATTGTTTTTTTGTACCAAACGAACATAAAAACTGCTCTGAGAGCGCCCAATCGAATACCACATAAATTGTGCGTGCCAGTGTTCCCAGTTTGTCTGCCGATTCTATAATAAATAAAGTGCACGACTGGGTCGAACAAAACTTTCTCGTTCTTCAAAAGTTTTGTTGGTTGTGTTCTTATTTTATTAGATTGGTACGTAAAGATCTGAAAAGCAATGGTAGGTAATAGAAACGGTTCATGAAATATAGAAAAAGGAATACATAGTGATAAATAAAATTCACTTTTAGTTTTTAAACGTTGAAGCTCTAGAAACAGACAATTGAGAAAAAAAAAAAAAAAAAATAAAAATAGAAGTAGGTAGGTAATATTTTCTGAAAATAAGTTTTGCGTTGCTGTTATTCCATATGTAATGGCTTTTGCAAATTTGAATTTTAAAGTGCGGTATTGAGTTTCAAAAATATATATGAACAGAGATCGGCTTTTGGGTAGGTAGCCATTTTTGAGAAATAATTAAAAAACGGATTTCTTCGAATTTTTGGAGAAAAACTTAGTACGGGATCTTATTTAGAACACTGATATTATCGTTAATATGTATTTTGATCAAAATCGTTAGAGCGGTTTTTGTAAAATTTGGCAGACAAAACAGTACCAAAAATTGCAATGTTTAGTTTGAAAAATACTAAAATACTATATAGGTAAAAACCGATTATAGGTTATTATTCGCGATATGAGAATTACTTGGTTTTTTAAGTTTTATCGAAGTCAAAAATGGGGTTTTCGAGATATGAGCGGTGTTTAAAATTAGCGGTGAATCGAATTGAAAATTAAAGATGCAACAATTCTAAGAACATCAATATTACTCTAAGTCTCCATTTTGGTCAAAATCGTTGTTGCTGTTTTCTGGTAAACTAAGGAAAACTAAATTTAAAAAAAAAAGTACTTTTTTCAAAAATTTAACGATAATATCGAGAAAAACTGAGTTTGCCGTTAAGTTGGAAATGACCACATAACCTTAGAAATTCATTTTTGTTACAATCATATGGACCGTTTTCGAGATATGTGCAAATTTCAAAAGCACCGTTTCTCCAATTTTTAGCCAAAAACTGGGTATGTAGTCATGGTAACCTCACCCACATAAGCTTGAATATCAATTTTGGTTGAAATCGTTAAAGCCGTTTTCGAGCAAATCAAACTGGTACGAACAGTTTCTATGGGAACAGAATTTTGCGACTCACTTTTTTGAGTTCATCTTTCATCGTAATGTCAGAATTGATTAACATCTCGTGTTCGAAATTTTGTACGAAACCAATATCTTAAAAAGGGGGAAAAAAACGTGGGACTTCCCTTTAAGAAATTGAAAACAAATCTCCGTGAAACATAAATTAAAAACGGATTTCAAAGTTTATTTAGTTCATTGACATTTTGTCAAATAGGAAAGGAAATAGGCACATTTAAAAATCAAGAAGCCTTATGTCAACTAGATTGGTCTGGACTAGATGTACCTACTTTTTTTTTATGTCAACGACATATACGAACTGTCAACTTCGTTTTCAGTCGGGTAATTCTTGACAAGAAAGTCGGCGACTTTAATTTCAAACACAACGGGGGAGTTCGGATTTCGAGTTATGACAGTCTGACATCAGTCTAACAGCAGTCTTACAGCATTAGTCTTTGCTTTTGGTCGGTCTAGATTAATCACATGACAAATTTTTTTTAAATCTCTTGTGAGTCTGGGAACACTGATGCGTTGTAAGAAAACGACACATCATTTTTCGGATAACTGACTTCGAATTAGTTTTGCACAAACTGCAATCGGAATCTTTGGTGTGTTCACTAACGTTAATGCTTTCGAACACATACCTAAGCCAAATCTAGTCAAACTTTGTTCCCTCAAAATTTGGGCATTGAAGAACCAAAAAGAGAGAACAAAACATTTCTATTTCATTTAATTTTGGCTAGTTGGTTATTCCTCACAGATGGTTGGTTGTCAAATCGTATGCTAATTTGTAATTGAGGATTTATTTGATTTCATTTATATTTTTTGAAAAATATATTAGCGAATTCTAAAGTGAAGTCGATATAAACAATTTAATAATAGTGCGAAGTAAGGAGCAGAATTTCATTTTTTTTTTTCCAAATTTAAGGTAAATCTACTTCAATTTAAGTAAAGTGGTATCACTGTTGACGAGTGGACGTTGCAATTTGGCGGGCATATGACGAACTAAAAAGAGACAGTATACTTTGCTACCATTCATTTATAATATAAATTCTGTAACAGTTCTTTCGGGGTTAGTAGCAAAATTCCGAATACGACGGATTCTGTGATACCCCCGATTATTTACATAGTTTTATACATTAATATGATTCCAGCTATTCGATTCAACAAATTCAAGCACACATTTTTTAAAAGATTTTAAATTATTTACTGAAGTCAGCTCATTATACGATTTGAAGCCTTTATAAATAAGTGAGTTCTGAGCCCTTGCTTTTACAAAATTTGGTAACCTTAGGTCATTCAATTTCTCAAAATATAAGGTTGGACCTCTATGACAATTTATTTGAAACTTCACCCTTAGCCAATAACACAACCGCAATCCTAACTCGAAATCAGTGTATCAAATGAGATCCCGAAAACCCTGGGAAAAGTCCCTGCGCCAAAGAAGCTATAGAAATGAAAAACTCGCCAGTGTTCTCATAAAGGCAAACCTAACTGTACCGGAAAACTCAGAGGCAATAGAACGCACGCCAAGCGACTACAAGAACCACCTTGCACTTGAACCGACATTGCAGCTGGGTTATTATGTTCTATGCAAATCAACTGCCTTATTGCCGTATATATCTAGACGTGCAGACGAGGATATTGCACTTGACATCCGTTCATCTGTTTACAAACGACAACTTCAAACTACAACGCGACAATAATCATTCCGATTGCATGCTTCGATGAGCGTAGCAATAACAACTGTCAGACATCAGACCTCTGAAAGTCTGAACAGCAGCACCTACCTCAACGAAAACCAACAACCGCTGACGCCACCTCATAACACCACCATCGCCAACTGCATACTCTACTCATCCACCCATGAGGCACATCCAACAACTACAAAGATCTAGTACTTCCGTTTGTTTTCCAATTGACTCGTTCGTCGATGGGGCTGCGAAGCTGTGGTGCTGGAGCCACCAACAAGATTTGGGGAAAAATCGAACACTATATGTACTTCCAGCGAGATGTAGACACGGAACACGACGCGACGACGACGTCGCTGCAGATACATTACATCCTTAGAAGTAGATCCCCAGTCAACTCCACTCAATTTTCACATAATGAATGAAAATAAGGGGAAAATTTGCATTTTTATCGCATTCTCGGTCCATGTAGCCTAGCCCCCCCCCCCGCGCCCTCATCTCATCCAGGTTTCTTCTATTCACCAAGTGGTTCAATGGAGCGTCTATAATTGATGTGCGGCTGCAGCATAGAGAGAATTTTCGAATTGAAAACCGGGAAGCCGAAGCTGTCAACATGTAGTTTCACATGATGGATTGGCAAGTCCTTGATGGATCAATATGCGATTTAAATTGCGGTTCGAAGGGAAAATCAAATTTATGCTGCCGGTGCGTAGCTAGCTGCTCGCGCTCATCCGTCGCGTCGCTCGGTACACACAATGGCTCATAATTCAGTTCAGGTGGAACTCGGTTGGTCTTTAATAACACTTTATTGTGGCACGGAAAACACTTTGATGGGCAACTATACAGATACTGCAAACCGGATTTCGCTGTGCACAGTGAATTTCAATTGTGCGTCAGTGCGAGGAGGAGAATTATTGGCCGAGGAGCAAAATGCTCTTAGCTAGGTATCGGCTTCGGCGGCAGCAGCCGCACAGTGCCGGGTATTACTCTGTGGTCGTTGTTTATGGCTTATTGGCATGGAAGCGACCAGGCAGAGTGATATTGCCTTGAAGAATGCGAATTTAGTTCGTGCTTTGTCTCAAGGTTATCGATTATATTGACGCGGGCTTTGTGCACCTGTTGTTACACGAGCGTCTTAGGTAGTGATTTTCTTAGTTCATTATGCGTGTGGAGTGGAGTGGAGCTAACCGTGTTGACAGTTCAAAAGGGAAAGATTGGTGTAAATGGATTAAAAGGATGTGTTACTGTCGGCGCTTATTGTCAGCTCGAGCTCTGTTGGGGTGTTGTCTGAGGTCCTTTTATGCTAACAAAACGTTGATGGTGTTATGGTGTACCCTGTGCGCGTCACTGCTGGCAGTGTCTGAACATAATTAAAGGTTTTTGTCATTAAAGCTATTTATGGAGATAATAACCTCATGCTGGGGGCCTGTGCACTTAACCCATGGTCACATAGTCTAATCAGCCGGAGGATAAAGCTGGCACTTAATGAGGGGCTCCACTGAAACTTGGTTCTTTATATAAGTTTACAGCCCCTGGGAGGGCTATAAATATTCCCAAGAGTCAGTCCCAGAAGCTGGGTAACTAGTGCCGGCAGCCCTTCTTGCAGAAAGCAAGTGTGTCATTTTTTATTGGATGTTATATTAAGTATGAAAGGGTGTGAGTAGCTGTGGTAGGTTTTAATGGATACGTGGAAGTCGGTAATATACAGAAAAAACAGCGTATGGAATCCACCACTTTCAAAAGTTCATTTAAGGGAACCTCCACCCTCCAATAACGACATAGGACTTCAAGCATGGCTCGGCCAAGCTCAAAATAAATTTAAGAATAGGGAAAGAGTTGTCCTGGTGGCACCAAGAGTTACAATTATAAAGCTAAGATTATATGTGTCAAGTGTCATTTTTCGTGGCAAATTTTGACATGCAGACCTCACAAAAAATCGCTCTTTCTATTGTCACTCGAATGTGAGTGAGAAGACGCTGCGACAGCCAGCTGGGCGATCATACGTAGTGACACATTTAGGACAAGTGTTTACGACATAATGACGTCGGCATGCCAAAATTTGCCACGAAAAATGACAGTCTTATCTTAGCTTAAGTACCATAGAAACAACGGAAAGTCATCAGGAATGGAATCGCATACCCTAAATAGAAGACTGGGTTAACAGGCATATGATTGGTCCAAAGGACTGTCATTGACAGAGATAGTTGCACTTTGACGTTTGTTACGTAAAAGTTGGAACTTTTTATAAAGGACAAAGTTATTTTTGACAACTTCACTATATAAGTCCTGACACTGGAGAAAAAGTAGACTCGGAAGACTGGTGAACCTTTGTGGCAACAGCCAAGGAATCAGAGCCAACGGTAAGAAGGGGGATAGGTTATAATATTAACCTCTTATGATGGTAGTTCGTGGACAGCTCAATCTCCCGTTGTATATTTTTAGTCAAGTAGGATAGGTTATACGGATCGGAAGTTTCCGATACTGAAAGGCGCAGTGAGGGATGTCAAAGACCAAGTATGGAACCGAGAGCGAGATCAACGGGCTTAACTAGTCAATCTGTAAAAAAGTCAAACAATGAGCCACAGGAATGTACCGATTGGCATGACTCCAAACGTCGAAAATAAAAGTCGGTAGATGATTAGAGCTTCCACACGAAGCGCTTAAAAGACACCTGAAGCATGTAACGTGAAAATATCATAAACATAAGGGTTCTGGTTAAGCCAGTCTATTTGTTATATTAGGGATGCTCGGATGGCTAACAAGTTGCTTAAGGTGCTTCAAGAGATCGCTGCTACTCAAGACTTCTGCAGAGATGGATTTGAGTCGAGATTAAGAGCGAAAAGCGAAATATTGAGACACTGAAACAGGTACACAAAACTGATCGATTGGGATGTCAATCAGAGACAGAACCGGAAAGCTTAGTTTCCATGTGGGGATTAGGTATATTTGTTATAGGTATTTGAATTGGAATCAAGAAATGGGAACTACAAAAAAATTGGAAAACCTATTACCTTAGGAGAGAGAGTGCTGGCAGCGTTGACAAGGCAATTATGGCAACACGTTTGGGTATTTTAAAAAAAGGCGTTTTTGACGAAACATGGCTTCTTAGAGGACGGGACCAGTATTAACTTTGAAAATATTCATTCTTAAATGGATTCCGAATTCACTCATTTTCAAAAAGATGTGTCCGAAGTCCAGCGGCTCAAAAATGAGTCAAAATGACTTTAAGGCGTCCCGAAGGTATCACTGCCTTCATTTTACACTAAAATAAATTAAATAAAAGTAAATAGTTAGCGCAGCAGGTATATATATAAGCTATAAGACTATATGGAGGATGGAAGGTGGCAGCATCCCTTCACAGTCCTTTTGGTGAAGTACACAGAGGTACAAAAGACCATATCAGTCTATCAATGTGCTCTATATCAGTCTAACAGCCGATAAACGAACGATCTTTGACTTATTTTCGCTTGCGGAAGGCTCGTTAATGAGGCTCTTTTTCAAAGTTATATCTAAACAAAAAAAAAAAAAAAAAAAAAAAAATGTAAACATGAGCGGCAAAAGCATCCCTCTAGAGTTATTATGATGTCATATGTCGAGATAATTGCAACCGGCTTATTCGATGATGTAAATGTAGGCGCAGTAGTTGTAACTTGGGAACCATACAGAGCCACGTTCAAAGAACTTATTCCTTTTACAAATCACAACTGAATGAAACACTCTGTGATTGTACGTGACTTCAATAAGGAGCTGCCCTAGCCTTAATATCTATGACCACTGTTACCCTATTCGCACCGCAACGAAAACTCGAAGATGCGTTCGCACCGAACACCAACTAGTTTGACGTTTCAATCATCTGTGAGACACTAGTCGTAAAACTTCTGTGTAAACTATTTATATTATATATATGCATTAGTTAAAAAATAAAATAAATTCAGAGCATTTAAAATAAAATTAGCCCATCAATTAAGCGTGGAAAATGATTTTAAGTTGTCAGTTGTGACATTTGTTCGGTCAGCTATTCTGCTGAATTTGCTGAATACAAAAAAGGTGTGTGTTGTTTCAACAACCCAAATATTGGAAGTCGTTTTCGTGGAATACGACTCGTTTTGAAAACTGAAATGTATTTGAAAACTTCTGTTGTCGATGAAGTCTTCGAGTGTTTTGGCGAAAACCTAGTTTCCCGCTCGGTGTGAATAGGGTATAAGACGTTACTTATGCAGCTCGTTTGCGGATCTCCCAAAAGAAAAAGCCTTGAATTTAAAAGGAAAACCAAGTCATCGAGTGGGAGTGAAGGATTGAAGACATTACATAAAATTCTAATAGAAAAAGTCCTAGGTCCTCATTCCATTTAAATCTAAATTTACTGCTTCCCTGGCCTAAGATACTTACATAATACCTATATTACTAATGACTTGAAGGGTCCAACCCATAGAATCCGTAGCGTTCGTTGCAGCAACTTATCCAACTGATAGCTTTAAGCAGCGCATATGCCGGATGCGACGGATAAACTAGGTTTACTTTTTACTTTTCTGTCAGTTGTACCCGTTGTTTGACAGTTGGCACCAGTGTTACCTCTGAACATTTTCAGAGAGAGTCCAAAAAAAGAGTCCTGGATGAAAAAAGGGATTCCCATTCCGATTTCAATATTTTCTTTTCTTTTTTAAATAAACAAACTGTTCAATTCAAATTCAGGTAAAAGATGAGTCCGGAGTCCAGGCGCTCAAAAAGGAAGAAATTACTCTAAAGCGTCCCGAAAGGTAACTCTGGTTGGCACAGCGTAAGAGGAAGCACTTTCATTTGGGAAAATATTGAGCGAATGAGAGAAACTGTCATCGACTGTCTGTCAGCAGTATTTTTATACCGTGAGATTTCACCCTTTTGGTGGGAAATTCGATATCCGAAATGCCTTCCGTGATAAAAAGTTGTAAAAGAACAATACATTTTTAATGAAATTCCATCAATATATCTACCATGCTTGTTAACACACCGAATGTCCATGAAAAAAGCTCATCTAAATCGTCTTTTACCAAAGTCTTCTAGTACCAAAAATGAATAATAGTAGGTAATGGCAGCGTTCCACCGCTAGGTAGACGCTAGCACAAAATATTCCTGATGAAGGAACGCTCGCTCTAGAACATCAGCGGCAGCGGCCAAGTTCAAACTACAATTAAAAAATTATATGTACATATATTATGGAAACAATATCTAAATTGCTATTTTATTTAATTTATTACCAATTTTATTACAATTACAATTCGGCTTCGTATTTATTTTTATTTTGTAAACCTTTGAACGATTTCTTTTGACAGCTGACAGGTCGTTTTTTTCTCAATGCAGAGGGTAGTGGAAGGGATATTCCACAAAATGTGCTAGACAGCTAGCGCAAATGGTGAAACGTCAATTTTTTTTATATGCAGTTTGACATGCATCAGCATCATGCATCATATAATGGGCATTGGAACGCGGCCAATATTAACCAACTGCGATTTTTATACTAAAGTTAAATTTAATTTTTCATTTATAAGTTCGATTTTTTTCACAAAAAGTAGGTATCGAGGGAATTTAAAAGGATCGCAGCTCGGTGGAATTTGAAAAAAAATTACCACACGTTTGGTGGGAAAATGAAAATAGAGTACTAAAACACCCTGATGGCAACATTATGCTACGAATTCGGGACTGCTCCTTCTGTCGATATTTGGATTTTGACCGGAATAGGCAAGATGTAGTGGCAATCGAAATACTTAATATTTGTAATATAACCGCGTTTGTGAGACAGATGAAAAGTCTAGTCACACCTGTGTAAGATTTTTAAGATCAGCAAGCTATATAGGTGAGGACTGAGGATGCTTACATGTCTTAATGTGGCAGTCTCATGCGACGCGAATTGTTTATACTTGAAAATGCAGCTACCAATGTGATAGGTAGTGAATTAGATAAATTTAGCATCTAAATGAACCACTGCTTTTCAGAAAAGTAAATCAAAAGTATGTACTTAGTTTGGACGTGCGACTTTTAGCGCCGTTTATCGATAAGAGTTTATGTGGAAACTTAAGGGTCATACAAATAGGAGTTCAAATTTAAATTTGACTGAAAATACTCTTCAATTTTCTTTAAAATAGAAATGATAAATGAACTCACCAAACTGCTTTTTTTCCCTCCCGAACTAAAATCTGTCACAAAATTCACTAACTTTTCGATTCACTTTTACAATAATAATAAAAATAATCACAATTGATTCAAAACTTGGAATGGAAAAGTCTTTGGTTATGGACAATGAGTGCGTCGGAAGTAATTTAAATTTAGTGTGACTCGGTAATTGACGGGTGCAGATGTAAAATTATTTCTATAGGATATAATTATTCTAACTCATTAAGCCCGTCTTTACAGAGAGTGCGAGTCAATAATAATGACATAGATCTCAACGAAATATGATGTCAAAAATTATACTTATACAAATTATCCTCTTATCAGCAAACAGTAGGAGTGGTTGAACCCTATAATACACACACCTCAGCTAATTTAGCAGCTTGGATGCCTGCATTTGCTCTGGTTGTAAAGTCAGACGTGCAAACTACAATAATGCGGAACAAATGAAATTTAATGCTGTCTCCGTTTGGAGCGCCACGACATAAATAAGCCCCAAAGATGACTGTTTTCGAACACCGGTCCCGTTTATTTTTGTATCCAATCGAAACAATCGATTGCGCTGAATTTTACAGTCGTTGACACTTGCGCATAAATTCATTTTGAAAACGAAATTTACATCAGAATGAATGACGCAAATAGCTGGTTGGAGTGGATATGATTGTTTTTTTGCTCTTGAACTTGGTGTTGTCTTCGATCAGGGTTTCGAAATAAAGTTTTTATAAAGCAGAAAGAAGCACTGCAACCAAGAAACTCTAATGGAGTTAAATGTTCATAGGCTGTACAGCAGTCATATTTAAATCTGTAAATCCACACAGATTTCTGCAATTCTTTTCAAGATCGTTATCAAATTTGGAGTATACTGTATACAACACCACTTAGTCTTGTAAATCATATACTTATTTTATGGAATTGACAATCAAGAACGCCAATTCCAGCCAATTGTCCGAGATGTCGTTATACTGCATCAAGTCTTGCATCAGGTAGTAAAGGTGCTATTTCTGTATTTGATGGTCTTGCGTCATTACGAAATGTTTTTAACTGAGTTTGTATCGTAACCGAAAAATCCAAAATCGTCGTCGAATTTGACAACTGTCTTATGACAACTGTGACTGTGTTTGTAGTGTTTCTGTTTCATATCATTGCTCAGTTTACCTTAAAACCGTATAATCCAAGCATCCATATCCGTTTTAATCAGATCCAATGATAGTTTCCCCACTTGCCTTGTGAAAAAATTAGGAATTTCGTCCTCATCTTTAGCATCGGCTTGAGGTTCTTCCACTATAAGAAATTGTGCATACAAGTCTCTGCTTTTTTGGTTTGGGTCTTCGCTCACTTGATAGCTT
Organism: Cheilosia urbana; assembly: GCA_946477585.1. NCBI lineage: Eukaryota > Metazoa > Arthropoda > Insecta > Diptera > Syrphidae > Cheilosia > Cheilosia urbana. The sequence goes on from OX297853.1 coordinate 124,202,648, forward strand.
CATTTCAAAGTTTTATCTTGTTGGATTCGTTTCTACTCGCTGAGCTTGCTACTACCTAAAGGACTTCGAGAATCCGGTTTTATATCTCTTCAATTTCTAAACCTCGACCAACACAACATACTGTGCACGAATCAGATCAAAATACTATTATGCACATGTGACCCTTATTGATAGCGTCGAATAATTAGTTGAGGTTTTTGAAGTTTTCCTAAAAGGAAGAGCCAGGAACTCTGATTTTGATCCCTAGTTTTTAAAACACTGCTTTCTTCACTGCATCATTGCCAACCAAAAGAAATATTTTCTATTGATATCAACTTTTGCTCTCAGACTTAAAATCGAAGCCGACACACTTGATGAATTTTTGTTTGTCTTTATTCGACAAATGCGTTCTTTTGTACCAATATTTTGTATTTTTCTAGTACGGGTCCCTTTAGAAAAATACTTTACAAAGACGGAGGAGGAGGTTCACTTCCTAACAGGGAAGAAAAAAAAAAAAAAAAAAAAATAATAATAATAGCTAAAGAGGTTGCCATATTTACGGAAAATTTACTGTCAGAAATCAATTGTTTAGCTCCCATAAAAAATTCTCTCCAAATTACAGCTGAGCTAAATTTAAGCAAATACCTTTAGCCGATTGGTACGTAGCTCGAGCTAAAACAACAAATTTTTGTTTCAGAATGTATTTGCATCTGCAAAATTTAGCGCACCCATTAAATGGGTTCGAATATTTTGACTGATTGTTATGTTCTGTTGTTTTGCTGCGTTTTGTATTGGGAAAAGTAAAGCTTAGTACGTGACCAGTGGTCCCAGATTAGGGGGAAAGTAGGCAATTTTGCCGACTTTTTTTAACAAAAGGGGAAAAAAGAGGGAAGAAATTTTTTGGGGAAAAACAAAACATTTAACATACATTTTATTTAAATAACGTCTTCGAAAGACGACACTATTTTTAAAACTCATTCAATGATCATAATCTTAAATAGGCCTTTTTTAACGTCTCACTTACAAGTCCACGTTGTCTTAAGAACAGAAATGTTCATTCACTTTGCGAATTGTCTAAATATTTCGGACATATTTTTTCTTCTTCATATTGGGTTGGAATTGATTGGGAGTATAGACTACTAAGAAATTTAGACATCGAAAATATTTCAACTGACAATGTTCAAGCATTTTGGAAGGAAATATTAAAAACAAGTCTTGAGGAAGACGATATTACGTTTCCGAACATGAAAAAATTGTATGGAGTTTATTTTTTGTCTTCCTCACAGCGGGGCCAATGCTGAAAGAATTTTCTCAGCAATAAATTTAAATAAAAGAAAAACACGAAACAAACTGTCTACTTCCACTTTGGCTGGAATTTTTTACACAAAAAAATTATTAAAAAAAAAAACAGATTGTTATGACTTTGTGGTAGAAAAAGGCTGCTTATGTAAGTAAGTTATGTAAGTTTTCTTTTTTGTTTTTTACTAGTATCATAATAATGACTGAATTTAATGCGTTCCTATTATTTTTTTTTGTTTTTGTTTGCTTATTTCTAAGATATTTAAATAAAACATAAAATGTTAAAATTAAACTTAAATAAGTGTTTTTGTTTTTGGGGGAAAAAAGGGATTTTTATTTTTGAAAAAGGGAAAAAAATCGCGTTTTGGAGTTAAAAATGGGGGATTTTTTTTATATTAATCTGGAATCCCTGTACGTGACTCGAGCTAAACTGAATTTTATCTGCTCTCCAATTTTTCTCTTCAAAAATAAGCTACATTTTGACGCACGCCGTAGATAAGTGTCACAGAAAACAGCTGTTCTTTGAAAATAACTTATTCCAAAAATTCAACTCTCCGATTTCAGCCATTTTCAATTCTAAGTCATCCTCGTCGAGGTATTTATTAAAAAAAATAATCCTTGCTCACTTTTCCGCAATACCCACAAAAACGCAATAAAACCTAAGAACGTCTGTCAAAATTAAGCTTGAGAAAATGTACCGCCTAATTAAATGGCTACACTAAATTTTGACCGATAAAAAAAGTACATTCTGAAACAAAATTTTGATTTTTAAGCTGGAGCTGCGTACTATACGCTAAATTTTAGAGAGAAATTTGTGTGGGAGATTAAATTTAGCTAGAGCAGCAAACTAAGCTTAAGAAAGAAGTTTTTTTTTTTATGAGCATGTAGACGAGAAGTGCTTAGCATTGATCCCGGATTGAGGAGAGAAGCGAAAGTTTCGACGCCTTTATAATGAAAAGTGGAACAAGAGGGACAAACTTATAAAAAGGAAAAACAAAAACCTTCGTGAAACTTAAACTTTTAAAAAGTAAAATAAAAACATATTTAGTATTTCAACGTTTACTGAGAAAGATACTTCATGCTGAACACGAAAGGAGACGGTCTATCAACGTATATGAATAAGAATTAAATGCATTATGCAGTCAAAGTTTCAATTTACAGGGGTTTTCAGTTAAGCGGACCTCGGACAACTGAAAAATAGTTTCAGTAAAGCTTACCCTGGATAAGTTCCTCATCAAAACGAATTGGTAATAATAATACAAAAAATGTAATAATGTAAGAATTTACATCCGTCATGTCATGAAGTCTAGTAATGCAAAAAATGGATGCATTCAACGCCAGCTCGTTACTTTTTGCCTTTTTTTTTTCAATTCATGTAGGTTTGTTTACATTTTCATTCGTTTCATTTAAGCTGAGTTTTTTCTATGAAAAGTTATTACATTTTAAAGGAATTGTGTTTCAGATATCCGAGCTTTTCACTTAAGCGGGTTTCAATAAAGCGGAGTTATTTGTATGATTTTTTTGTTTAAATACAAGGGAATTAATTATAAAGTTTTAATAAGCGGGTTTTTAATTAAACGGATTTCAGTTAAGCGGGTTCGACTGTACTTAATAGAAGCACTTTTAGAAGTCTGAATTTTTGTTGTAGTATTTATGATCTTATGAAAATAAGGGGCAATTTTTTTTCAAATTTAGGGGAAAACTAATGGTTTTGTTAATCAAAAAAGAGGAAAATATTCTTCAATGTTTGGGAACACTGGTACCTCGAAACTGAAATGGTTTAAATAAATCAGAAGGCTAAAAAAGGTAAAAGCCGCGCAGAAATTGGCGGATAAAAAAATATTCCAGACAGTTATCTCTAATGGAAATTTGTGTGTGCCGTGGGGAGGGTTACCAGATTGGAAAACGAGAAAAGGAGAACTTTATACAATTTTTGGGGGTACATTTTTTACATTGGGAAGACAAAAACTTTAACGAACATCAAAATGCTCTTAGTTTTCAGATTCAGTTTAAAAAAATAAAAATAACGAAATATTGTGAAATATTTCATTTAATCAATTCGCTTAGTAGATGTATTCAGTTGTGAAACGTGGTAGAAAATTCGTTTGCATGTGTTAACTATTGTGGTATTCGATTGGACTTCTTCAAATTTTGCTCTCAGATTTTAGATTTCGTGTGACTAATCGGACATTAAAACGTAAATTGCTCGTTTTTTTGTTGATATTCGTGCGATTGGGATTTGTTTTCTAAGCGTTTTCCATTCACTGGTTATACTTTAAATTAAATCGAAAATTCGCACCCCGATCGATTTTTAAATATTTGTGAATAGGTAACTAAAATTGATACACCCGTTGCAATGCGTTTCTTTGCAGTATACAAATTTCACGAAAACGTAAACAAACTCCACCAGTTGTTAAACTCAAACACACTTCTTTTGGTAAATCTGAAGCATACCTCTGAGAAAAAAATCCAGATTCTCAAAAGTTCTCTGAAATGGGGATAAAATTGCTTTTGTTCATACCAATCAAACATAGAAAGTGATCTAGAACAAAATTAGTGCTATCAGAGTGTCCAAGTGAACCGCAAGCCCAAACATTGAAATAGAAAAAAATAGGCAGAGTGGAAACTGTTTTATTGTTTAGTAAAAATATATAATATATGAAAAAGGGGGACTTATTTTGAATAAGAACCAAATGAGAGGGGGATAAAGTGGCTCTTAAGACCAAAAAGGGGTACTCTGCCATTTGGTAACCCTATCCGTGTGGGACCGATGATCAAATCCGCCACCTTTCGGAAAATTTTAAATTCGTATAAGTATCTTCTGATTGAGTTGGCCGATTGCAATTAAATAAAAACCAAATGTTCCTCCATTAAGTTCCGTGTTATGCCCGATTCATATGAACTGAGTGAGTTATTTCAAAGTGATGTGGTGACATATCCAAGTCCGCATACAAGCAGTTTTATTTTAAAGGCAGAAATCTCTATAAAACTGTCACTTCTTGTGATCTCTCGCCCTTTTCTTTGCGACTTTTAAGAATTCTTCGTAGGTAACTCTGCAAGTTAGGTAAATCACTGATAACAATAAAAATACATTCACCCTTCACTGACATCCAATAAATCATATTCTACTGCAGTAGTCGCTCCTAAAAAATTGAATTTTAAGGTAGAACCCTTTAAAAACCTTCTGCTGCGATTTGGTTTGATTTTCAAGCAAAAGTCGACTTCATCCTGTCCGAAAGCGGACATTCCCGTAGAGCTATCCATAGTAAAGGTATATGTACCTGGTTGGAACTGGCGACAAAAGCAAAAGCCATCACTTTGCAGAAAGGAAAAACAACAGAACTGGAAATCATAGGCACTTGTACTTGACTAGGGATATGGGTTGGGTTGGGTAGTGTATGTCTGAACTCTTTTGTCCTAAAAGGAAGAACTACTTGACAATGCCTCGGAAAGAATGTGCCTTGTGTGGACATCCATTTTATTGTTTCACAGAGGTTTAGTATTTTTCTTTGACTTGCTTTGGTCAGTGCTCACTGCTCACTGCTCAGTGGCCATTGACTATACGGCCTGGACATGCAATCAGGAAACACAAAGTGATTGCTTTCTGTGCGTGCGGTCAAAACAGAGGAATTTCTTAGTTGAGTTTGCCTGTTTTCCTTTTGTAAATGGTTCAGTCAGATTTATGTAGATTGATTTGACATAAATGCATATGCGACTTGCACAAGAAATAGGCAGAGAGACACTTAGTGCTGTCTTCTTCCCCCAATTACGCTTAGGCCCTGCCGACTTAAGTAGACGGTGTAATTATGTTTTCAAAGTACATCGCTATCGGCCGCATGTCGTATATAAATTCAAACAACAAGCGGTCATTATACACCGGCGTTATCTTCCACAAGAGGAGCAATTTTTCCACTGCTCCTAAAAGGTAAATGTAAGTAGGCAATAGAATGATATGCGTATGGCCATCCCCAAGTTAAGTTGACTGACAATGGAGCAGAATGAGCGACCCCATCAGGCCCTGAAAAGAATTTGGCCCGACCTGGGAGCGATGTGATTCTGTTCAGAAATCACTTTTATGATGAGATGACTGCGACTATTCCTTAAATACCCCACAGTCTAAATTCCACATTGACAGCGAGCTATTACGCGCTGACTCAGCAAATTGGTCACAATTTTCTTGCCGATTATATTGAATTATAACATTTTTCGGATCGGTCTGCCGAGGCAGAATTGACGATGTGTGCGGCAATTTGTATAAAGTTAAAGACTGAAGGCGCAAATAGCCATCTCCCAAGAATTCACATAGTCCCTTCACAGGTCGTTAGCCACGAATTACATTTAATTTGTCATTCCAGAGGCCGTCTACGATTTTTTTCAACAGTGCATATGAGAATATTTTGCGGATGCTTTTGCGGATGTAAAGTGGTGTCGCGCACCTTGCCATACAGTAGCACGTGAAAGTAATTATAGGATGATGACTTCTGGCCTGCTGACTTTGGTGTGTGGAAGAAGCTTGCACATGATGCAGTTTTTTGATTAACTGTTCATTGTGCAGCGGCTCTAGCCAAATGGAATGTGGAACGAGTTTTTATAGTGGCAGAAGGAATATCCCAAATTGAGTCATTGAGCGGTATATCACGGAACTATGTAGATTTCGCATGAATTACTCGTTCACGGATGTGATTAATGTGTAAAAGATGTTTTTCACATCTACAACACTCGTTTGTTATCAGTGAGGGAAAGACAGCTATATGTAAGCAAATCAAAGGACCCTACGACAACGATGGGGAGAGGTCGCTGTGAAACATTTTTTTCGAAAAGTTTCGAACAGTTTCAGTTGAGATTATGCGCTATCTACTTAAGCCGAGTGTGCAAAAGAGATGGCAGAGTAATTTACGCGAGGTAATCTACTCAACTGCTTATCTTAATATTAAATTAAATTAACATTTTTCAGGTTTTTATTTTTTTTATTTTGTTTTAATATTTTTATATAATATTTTTTTATTTATTAAATATTTTTTCTCTTACTTTAAGAGTTTTTTTTCTAAATTATGTAATTATGTAGTCTGTAAATTGTAAAATGGTAGACTTAAATAAATAAACATAAGCATAAACTAGCTACGCGTATAGTAAATCGAGTAAAGTACACGCCTGATTTGTTTCATTAACTACCTGCGTTTGTAACATGTTATTTGTGCTAAATAACTAACTAAAGCGGAACAGATATGGAATTTTTCAGTTTGTCAATTTGACGGATCTGACAACACTAAATACACTTTTACAGTTAGCGCTACGTTTGCTACATCTGGGTACGTTAACTACCCAACTACCTCAGTTACGTAGCATCAGACTTAACAAATGTAGTAATTAGAAAAAAAGAAATTTCTGCCATCTCTGAGTGAGTAAAACAAACAGGTCGGACCTGTTGAAAAAAAAGATAGCTAAACCCATTTGAAAAAAAAAAAAAAAAGCTGATAGGTTAGAGGAGGTAAGGTTGGACAGGGTTAATAATCACAAAAGACTGGACTTCGCCAACCCCTACGGTGAAAACATGAATCTCAATCAACATCCTCCAAATGGGCGAAGAAGCACCTTGCGAGGAGCTTCCTTCCACTCACAATGCCCAAAGAGTCTATCAGCGACACTAATAAATCATTTTTAGTGTACAATTTTTTCTTTCGGGGTGAAACTCGATGATGTTATAACCCGATAACCCCTGGGACAATTTTCACGATTCTTTTTTGGTTTTGTTCTAACTGCTGTATGGCAGGTTTAGGAAGAGAGAAAATACCGGAAAATCAATCGCCGTGCGGTTCGAATTTGGCATCTAATAATTCTTTCTATTAAATATTTATTTTGACTTTTCTATTTCAAATATAAATTCGAAAACTAGATTGATAAAATAACCGCTGTGCCGATTTCAAACGATAGGATACTTTTGGACCCAATAGGTGGCGCTGTCACCGATTTCCGAAACAGCTCTACCAATTTCATTGGATTAGTGTGCATGCGGGTATGGTTGGTTCCAGTTTGAAAGATGGGTTAGTTTTGGCCACTATAGGTGGTACTTTGCAAAACATAAGCGGGATAGGAAAACTGGTAGTACCTCCCATTCAAAAATAGAATCACACGCTATTTTTAAAGTTGTATAATTAAAATTGTTAATGGACATTATCCAAATATAGCACTTTGGGAAATAGAAGGACTTAATACGAAAGGCACGGGCAAAGCTTTATTTTTATTTTAAATTCGCATTGGCCCGATTAAGAACATATGCTACTTTCTGTCGTGAAAACAAAACTTTATGGGTATTAGATTGGGGATAGAAGTTTGTATATAGTACATATATATACTTTGAAGGAAAAAAAAAACTGGATAACTCACTTCCATATTTCCAACACAACAAAAATTATTTAAAATTTTTAGTTTTTTAATTCTTTGGATGTTCCGCTTCACAATTTGAAATTAATAAAGTCGGCTCAGTTATAATTTTGTTGAGCAACCTAAATGCACTCTGTATCGGATCGCGTTTAATATGATTGTGAAAAAATCTCAAATCAAATATCATGCAAGGACGATTTTGAGGGGAAAATAAAAATGTAAACATTGTCATATCGCGGACTCCGCATATTCAGAACGATTTGTCATTGGCATTTAGCGACTATGGCAAAAATATATGTAAGTCGCAAGGATAATCGCTGGATATTTGTAGCATCAATCTTGAATCCCCATGTTGTTCACATGGTCAATTGTATGTGGCGTGCTCACGTGTGAGGAAACCACTTTAGCGCAAAAGCGGAAGGGTAGCCCACACGTCAATCATTGCGGTTTTATTGAAATACATCGACATTGCTATACTTCAGTTATTTCTATTGTATTTAATATAAGTTTTGAATAAAGAATTTGTATTGACGGAATCACATAAAGTAGCATGCGTTGTGCAAATTTGGCGGAACGGAGTTCGCCGGGTCAGCTAGTTCATAAATAAAAAAGAGGCGTCCCAGGTTGGAATCCCGCAAAAACTCAAATTCCAACTTAAGGTTTTTTTCCACTGCGCCACCTCTCGCGAACGTCTGATAAAACATCCGAGAGTATAAACTGTCTTGAAAGAGCTTCTCCAATTAGCCGTTTGGAATCGGCATAAAATTGTAGATCCCTTTCATTCGTTCCAAAGATGAAAAAACTCACAGAAAACGAATGGTTTTGCGAAGCTTGGCCCAGGATCAATACGGACCCGTTGCGCCAACAATTTTTTTTTCTCAGATTTAGTGGCGTACGGCTTTATAGCGCCTTAAGCTTTATAGCAGACCGACATTCAATATAGGTGGAGCTATTTTTGTTGGGTATCGATCTCGTTTCGCAGCTTTGAGTGAAACCGGAATTTATGTCTGGAACACACAGAATGTCTCCGGCAGTCTCAGGGCCACCTGTGGACCTATCTTGCTGGATGATAATCCTCTCTATCAGGGTACACAAGATCGTTATGAGTTAAGTCAAGTGTAGCAAGGCTTTCATCAGCTTTGTCTAGTTTTCAGGATCCCTACGCACCACTTCATGCTTGTAATACTATTTGTAGGTCCAGTTGTAAAAGATAGCCGGGTGTGGGCGTGACACGAAGCCACCTTGTAATACTAGACTAGACATTTGGTCTTTCCGAGCTACCTTTGATTGTCTCTCCTCGGACCTTCCTTAAGGCCTCCTTCAACTTGCATAAAAAAAAAGCTGATGCAAATTTTATTGTTGTCGTTAAAAAATAAGTTTCCAATTCGAACAAACAAAACCATAAAAATCACAAAGAACAAAAGACTAACTCAAACGGTAACCATTAAAAATTTGAATATCTAACCTAGATCGGCAGTTCGAAGCAAAGTTCACATCTCAAACAATTTGCAATAAAAAACAAATCAGCTTGCGTCAGGTACGTAAATTATGCTGAGTTCGTTAACCCAACTGACCGTTTCAGTCACCACGCATAACCGTAAAACTCTGGTTTTATTAAATACCCATCAATCCAATCATAAACCGTAAAAGATCCCAAAAACTTCGACTGTCCAAAAGATCTGATATAATCCGATCACAATCTTAGCTTCCTACCTTCTTTTTTTTTATATTTAATGTGACCCACTTATCTGATCGCTTAAACAAAACAAATTAAATATTTTTAGTAGCTTATTCTTATACAAAAAAAAAAAAAAAACCAAACAACAACAAACAATCTGTCAACATGCTTTATTTCGAAGGCCTTCCATGGAGGAGCTCATCTGTTCATATCCATATGCAAATCAGCCGAAAACTCCAAGATACGATGAATAAATCTCATTATGCAAATAAATTAAAAGTATTACTCACCCAAGTCGCCCATGATTCGTGAGCAAACTTAATACTGTCACCTGTAAGCTGTAATCAAGCAGAACGTAAACCACCGCCAAAGGAGGGGGATATTGCCAAATTCCTAGGCTAATCAATTCGCATTGGATGTCGCGTCAACGAGAACGCTGGATTTGTATCAAAGAAATTTAATCGTTCTGCCATTGTTTGCATATTTGCGCTACAAACGGTACACAGTTATTTTCGAGTAGGTACTCGAGGAACCAACCAAAAATTAAAAAAAAAAGTATCTTTTTTCCACACACACTGTAGTTGAATAGTCGGCGGCGTGCCGGCCGCGGCCAGCCGTTCGAGTGGGGGCAGGAAAACAATACGATAGTACTCTTGTTGGCAATTACCACACACGCTTAGAATTGTTAGATACTCGTACGTATTTGTTCATGGTGTTTGGTATTTGATTGTTCGGTGTGTCGAAGTGGTTTTCTTTGTCAAATATTTGCCCTCAAGCGGAATGGCGATTAATATCTTTTGCTGGGCTAAGATGTGTATAGAGTAGCTGGTAGCTGGAAGATGAAAATCGGTACTCGCTGGATGACAATTGACCTCACCTCTAAGTGAATTCTGAGTTATTCCAAATCGTTTGTTTGATTTAGTTACAAGATACTCCATCGAGCCACCGAAGTTGTTGAACTTTTTTTTTCGGCATTAGGAGCGCTAAATTTATTCCCTTGGTCGGGGCAGTGGGACAGTTTGTGGTAGGAAAGGATCTTCTGGATAAATGTTGATACTACCTCTATACTGCCTTCATTATGTTTGTAGACAAAAAAATATCGACCTTAACAACTGTTCCCTAAATATTGACAATTCCATTGTTGGTGCTATCGCTGTAAGCAGTATTATACGAGTATCTTTGTGCATCGGAGAAGCTCATATTTATTGATTCTAACAAATCAGCCTTGGAATATCTAAAACAAATTCTAAAAAGCGAGAAAATGGCTTTGTTGATACCAAAACAAACAAATCACGAAACCATTTTAATTGGTTAGAGGATCGCATTAATTTGTGTTTCCACAAAGTCATCAACCACCATATTACACGTCCAAGTTCCTTTTCATAAGCCACCTCTTGTGAAAGTCTGACCGGAGAAAGCTTCGTAAATCAGAGCTTATAATAGGTCAACGGCAGCCCTCATTTCTCAAAAGTGGCCTGGAATAGCCCTTTCCATAGAACGAGTAAAACCAAGTCAAAAGGCTACGAATCAACCCAAAGACTTAAATAAAAATAAGTGACTGATAAATTAAAAAAGTTAAAAAGAAGTACAGGGTGTCCGCCGGGAAGGTATACTACTTTGTTTGTTTATAATTGAAAGAGAATGGATCTTATATTGATAAATGTTTTATTTCATGTCGACAATTATGTATGGAATACAATATAAGGTTAATGTCCGCCTCTGTTAGTCTCAAAAATGCGAGCCCTTTTGAGCACATTTTTCATTACATTCTCACACATTTCACGCGGTATTTCATTAATTTCATCACGAATATTTTGTTTGAGTTGCTCAAGCGCTTCTGCCTTCTGGTTTGTTTGCATAAACCTTGCTTTTCAGATATCCCCACAAAAAGAAGTCCGAAGCAGTCAAATCAGGCGACCGTGCAGGCCAATCAACATCACCATTTCTTGAAATAACTTGTGGAAAGTGGTCTCGCAGTAATTCCATTGTAATCCTGGCTGTATGCGATGTGGCACCGTCTTCTTGATACCACATGTTAATCAGGCCCAAAGCATGAAGTTGCGGCGTTAACATTTTTTCAATCATATCACGATATCGCTCCCCATTCACAGTTACCCCTACGCCGTTTTCATTTTCAAAGAAGTAAGGTCCAATGATTCCTCCTGACCAAATTGCACACCAGACTGTAACTTTTAATGGATGTAGTACGTTGTGGTCCATACTTGGGCCTATCCCCTACAGACTCTCTTTCTTTAAAATCATTCACTACATGATATATAGTGCGTTTTGTTGGCACGTTGTTTCTCCCAAAAATTTCACGTCTCATCGTCACAGTAATCGATGATTGATTTTAATAAAATGTTTTAACGATTAAAACACGTTGGTTTATCGAATATTTTTCCATAATAAATTTGCCACGTGTCTACTTCACGACTGCCAAATATGAACTGTCAAGACTAATGTTTACCAAAATGGCGGCAAAACAAAGTAGTATACCTTTCCGGCGGACACCCTGTATAACGAAATTCAAACAGTGACGTTCGAGTGTTCGAACCTTTAATATTCTTCGTTCAGCCAAAGTGTGGCATGCTATAAGTTAAATATCACAGCTTATCTTATTTCATTATGAAACAAGACCTCAAAAGAAGAAATGAAGTAAGTCTCCAAAACTAATTATTACCCCTCCGACATGGAATACGTATGGGGGGGAATGCTGCCCCCCTGCAACCCCCCTGCTTGGGTTTACTGTTAGATTAGGGGGTGGGTGCGAGGTTGAGTGCGGTGTGAAAAGGTTATTAGCCTTCTACGTGATCTTTTACCTGTAAATAAAAAAATTGATTTTCTACTTCAAAATAGAGAAGAAATACAATTTTGGAAGTGCAATTAGCAGGCACATGCGACACCACGTCAACTCCAATCATGTTACAGTTGCACAGTTTTTCTACGTTTCAGATGATTCTATAGACGAAAAACGAACGAAAGATTTAGTAATCAAGACACTTAAAATACTAAAAACATATTAAAAATATTAAAAAATTGCGTAACTTACACCATAAAAATTACCGTCACAAAAACGAACTAAGACATTTAAAAAATGCATTACAAACATATAAAAAATAAGTCAAATAACGTATTGAAAAACGCTTCCAAAAATCAACAAAATGGATTGAAAAACTCTTCAAAAAAACGCTTCGAAAAGCGCGTTTAAATTAAGAAAGCGGTTCTTAAAATGCTTAAAAAAAAAATTTAAGAAGCAGCGTGTACAAACAGACAGAAGGTTTTTTTGTTCTCAAAATGTTCGTTGAAACCGTAAAAAAATTTTAATTGAGAAAAATATGATATTCTTAATTTTCATTTATATTCTACTAGCAAACCCAAACCCGCTTCGCTGAGCACATTTCCAAGTGGCTGTTCGCTTACAAACTCCGCTGGTTGTTGTCAAACTCAAACGCACTTGTATTGCTAAATCTGAAGAAAATCTGAAAAAAAAATCTAGATTCGCAAAAGTTGCTCTGAGAGCAGAAAAAGTGCTCTGCGAGCTACCCAATCGAATACCACATTAAATTTTCTGCAATTGCCTTTTGTGGCTTGTGTCAAATCAGAAGGCCTGCAACATAAATTGATGTGCGAGCAAGTTGAACAACTGCTCGTGTCACTTCACTGTGCTGCGAAGTTTTAAAAGTACCGAAAATATTTATTTTCTTTTGATTTTGTGAAACGAACAAAATTAACACAAATATCTGTAAAACTATATATCGCCCAAAAATTTTCCATTTCCATTTGAAAGAAGATAACCCAAAATACGACAATACCTGGAAACCCTGAATACCCCCATAGCAGATATGCTGGCCATACCAATGTGTGCAGGCAAGCATCCACTCGAACGGAGAACGGAGTGTGAATGGTAGAAACGGAGAAACGATGTTCTTTCTCCATTCACTCGATTTCGATGATTTTTTATTTGGAAAGTTATTGTTTTTTTTTTTACGTACAAACCTGCTACAAACGAATACCTTTTGAAAAAAAAAAAGAATCATAAAACTCGGTGCTGCCGAACTCGAGATATAAACATCCAAACATAATATCCAAGTCATTTGTATATATAAAAAAGAAGAAGAAGATAACAAAAAATGCTGAAATAGTAAACGAATCTATAGTTAAACTAATTTAAACAAATTTCATGGGATGTTGATGACAAGAAAAAACCAAGCAAAAAAAAAAAAAAAACAACAATTTAATTTATTATTGGAATTGTTTATGAACTAATGCCTGTTAAAACCAAATTTGAAGTCATAAATAGAGCTGTCGTATATCGGGAACAATTTCCTATCTGCCTCGCATATGCAATCACAATCACAATATATAAAAGCCAAGGGCTCAGTCTCGAAAATGCTCTTATTGATATTGGATCATCCTTATTTTGTGTCAGGATTACGTAGCTTTGTCATCCGATCTTCAAGAAACATTCCACTAGAACTACTTCCTTGCCAAGATTAGAAGAAACAATTGAAGCGCAAATAAAAACAACCAGTAACAGAAAGAGTATATTCCACAGGGAATATAGGAAGGTATAAACTGACTTGATTTTAGTAGAGTTTACACTTCTATCTTTCAGTATCTATCGAGATTTTGACATGAAAAATATTAAAATCTTTGCAAAAAGGAGTGATATCAGACTAAAAACGTTATTGTTAAAAAAATATAAGTTCTCTCTTAATTTATAGTTTTTTTTTTCAGTATTGTTCTTCTTTCAAAGTTTGGTATTAAATCTTCACAAAGTAAGAACTTGGCGTACTTTTATTTCTCAGTACTTTTCACGGCTGACTTTTTACATGAAGGTTTTTATATTGAAGAGCTTGGCGCTTTTTATGTGTAAACACCTAAGCGCGCGTTATTGGAATCTGGTGGAGTAATTCCACACATTTAACTTGCGGGGACGGAAATGCGTCACTGTGTTTTATCATTGCATATATTTTACCATTACATACGTTTTTATCATTGAATACATTTATGAGCTGGGGCATACTAATTTCAGCTTTTTGATGATGTGAAAAATATGTTTCTGTTATTTCATAATATATCAAGAATACGGTTATTACAATTCCCTCTTTTCTCAATGACGTGTATCAAGCCACACACATACCGCACGCACGGTGTTTACACATACACATATTTCGGGACTGTTGGATACAGTCGCACCAATTTTGTTAACATTATTTTATGTTTTTGGTCTGATTCTCCATTAATTCCGGGGGCAAATCGTCACCTGTGACCTTGTGTAGACGATATGGTATTTGCAATTTTAATGATCAAAATGAGATATGTTCAGAGATTTTTTTTTGGAATAGGTTTCAGAAGTTTTCAATACATTTGTGGAGAGTTAACTAAATGAAGCTCTAATGCTCAATTCACGATGTCGCATTGACATTATTAGGAATAAAATACTATTTTTTGGAGAAAAAATATTATTATTATTTATTAACCAATAAACATAAATGTACAAGTTAATCTTAAACTAATAGCACTATCTCCAAGGCTGGACAAAATATTAACTAGGGGTCTTGAACCCGTATTAAGGTTGTTATTTGCTTTGATTATTGTTAAGTATGATTTTCTTGTATTATGGAGAATTGTTTTTCAATTCGTCCATAAAAATTACAGATAGATACAAGAAAAAAGGAGTGGCTTTGAAATTTGAACTCTGCTCTGAATTTGTATTTTTAGCCAAAAAAACAAATCGAACTTTTAGTCTGACATATTCTAAACTCTCAACGCGCATTCGCTCCAAAGCAGCATTTCGTTTTAGAAAATTTTTTCTCGCGGCCAAATTTTAAAATCGTAAAGTATCGATAGACCGTGTCAAAGTGCACCGACGCGACGCACGCACGCGTTCAACGCCGAACAGTGAATTGGGCATTAAACTCGTAATTTTTGCACTTATTCTTTAGTTTTTGGATGTTTATCGTTTCGACGATTGTCGTCTCAAAAGTTACCAACGTGATTCGGGCCAAGATTAAGTACCAGCTCGATACTTTGTGAAAAAAAAAAATTCTAGCAAGCGTGAAAAATGCAAGCCATGAACTTCCGAAGGGCGCAATTTGCCCAGCCGCAATTTGTATATATTACACCCATGTACTCTTATGGGCCATCATTTTGGCATATTACTTCGACAGCGATAACTTCTCCACACTTAAGCAAGTTAACAGTTCACAGTATCAAGTCTCAGCGGTACGCATCAATATTGAACAATGTTTTGAAATATTTCCACCTAAATTCAAAAGTGTATTACGGAACAGGTGTGAATTTACGAAAGAAATTTCAATCCAAATAATTCACCAATCGCTCCTGTTCTGTCAGAAAGTTTATGAGAAAAGTTCACGAGATTAGCACGCCAACTAACGCTCTGCAAATTTATTCTCAGTGTGTGATAGTTTGAAGTGATTTTTGGGCGAGGCAATATAATTGTTTGATCTTTTTCCGAAAATAAAGATCTCATCAATCAAG
This sequence comes from Cheilosia urbana, assembly GCA_946477585.1. Lineage (NCBI taxonomy): Eukaryota > Metazoa > Arthropoda > Insecta > Diptera > Syrphidae > Cheilosia > Cheilosia urbana. The sequence continues at coordinate 124,218,489 of OX297853.1, forward strand.
AGTCATATACCACAGACGCATGATAGGCGAATCTTTTTCCTTTTAACTCCATTTCTAGCATGATGGCATTACGTGCAACACATGTCGAACAAAAAACCCCTTGTAGCTAATCGATGTTATGAATATAGGTAATCTAGCAGCGACTGAGGAAATATTTTGGTCAACTTATGCCTCAAAAAGATCTCCGAATCATCACTAGCAGTATGGGCTACTGTGCCAAGCCAGCAGATTTTCAAATGTCCCGTACATCCATTGCAAGTTTTAAAATGCTCAAATGGAACGGCCATAGCTCTCGATCTTCCGGCAATGCCTCAAATTATGCCAGCCAGATATTTGAATGCAATTTCATTCGAGAACTAATATTTTTCTAATGCAGAACCAATCTTTCCAAAATAAATTGGAACTGTGTTTACTTTCTAGCCCCCCCTATACTTTTTCGTTCTAGACCCATAACACCGAACACGAACTACCGCCCAGTTATAACTACACCTGTTGCAAGTCCGCCCGATCACATAAAATAGGTCAATCGATCGCCTCATCAAGTCATAGCCCTGCTCCTATCGTCTAACGAATGGCACTCTTTGTACAGAGTCACTAAACAAATTAGCATAATAATCTGCCCATCGGGGGATTAAAATAACACATTCAGACCACAAAATTGAGACATTCATTGTCACGAGTTGAACCGTACCAGGCGACCGTAGCAAATAAATTCCAGTCACGTACGTATCCCTCTCCCTCGCCCACCTGCGCGTGTATCTCTATAGCAAATCAGCAATCCAATTCGACCCAGAGAACTTAATATTCCTTTGCGATGTAGCTGAGAGACAAAATTCCTGTGCACTTGTTCATTTCATTTTCATAAATTAAAGCGCACAACTTACTAGTTACTCGGAAATGCACAGGCACACCGAAGGAACCCCAACCAAGGAACCCCCGGATGTTAATATAAGTACCGTCTATCGCATTCGCATACTGTCCGACAATGATGGCACAAAAGACGAGGCTTACGCAAACGCCATCAGTGTCCATTTATAGCCACAGACTGGGGGCAAACGCGTTCATTTTGATCAACGGCGCAGCCTGATTGATTTATTATCCTGACGTTAAATTTATGCTCCCCGAGCTTTCAATGCTCGGACGGATATTTCTGTGTTGGCTACCAACGAGATTTCTTTCAGCGAATACATACCTGCAGTGAGTTATGTGAAATTGTATTCCGTCCGTCAGCCGTGATGAAATGTCCTTGATGCGACTGGTGTCCTTGGTTTGTTTTTCGCGGGTTTTTCTTTTTTCTTTGTTTTTCTCAAATATTTTATTTGATTGGCACTTAAAATTCGGACGTATCCTGGCGATAGTTCAAAAAGAACCCAAAAAAAAAAAAAAAAAAAACACACACACTTTCCCCACTGTTAGAAATCGAATGCGCGAATTTCCTTAACCGAAAAGCACTTGTATCCTTTTAGGGGATGATTCACTTTGCACCACTGAGATCTATTCGCGAATTGTTGCCACCGCAGTTGCACTCTAGAACTTCATCGCGATCCCACAGTCCCGTCGCAAGTATTGCTCAATTGGTGATTGCGGCAGGTTCTTATATACCTTTTGTATCTCCTCAGCGGCAACTCATCCAAGTCCATCCGCAGTACGCAAAAGAATCAGAAGTTTAATACCTTTTTTTTTTTGTTTCTGTTTGATCTTCTGAGGTCTTCTTTCTCTTTGGCCACCAGGCTTTTGGTGAATTCGCCAGAGATTACAACTTACATCTACACCGCGCGGATTACATTTTTTTTTACATCGCACAGCGCTTGGCTGGAGCTTCTGTGTCTTTTCTTCGTTGCTATTATTCGCGGACCTCTCTGTGTGTAAAGATGGCGCGCTGTTGTTTTGCAATTTGAATTACTTGCTGCGCCGCCGCCGCCGCTCTTGAAATAATTGAGATTGAGAGTTCTTTCTTCTTTGGCGATTCTTCTGATGTCCGCCTTTTGCGCTATAGATATGGTGTGGTCTCCGTCTCTGTGGTGTTGGTGATTCCCTAAATTCTTTTTTTCGGTGACCGATAGTGACGGACAGACTGTAGTTGAATTCGCCGCATATTCTTGATGATCATGCTTACAAATAAGCGCTGTAAGTGCGGTGAATTGGCAGGTTGCATTGGTATTGGTAAGTGAGTTGTTTACAGGCAGGTGTGGTGGGGGTGTTTTGATTATATTTTGCCGTATTCATCCCCCGTGGGAGGGAGTTTTTATTTAAATGCAATGCGCGAGGCTTGGAGTATATGGAGAGGGCAAGTACTAAAATAGGTGCGTCTTGTATGAATTGTATGAAGAAGGACAATTTCAAAAGCCCTAAAGCAGGTAGGTGTTCCTTTTAACGTACAAAAGAAAGGTGAAGAGTACTAACTTCACGGGCAATCATTTCACATTGGAAAAACTTCATCTCGAGTGGGAAATAAATTCACTTATTTTATGTAAAGTTATTTCCCAATGAAATTGAGCAAAAACTTAACTTTTTTGTGGGAAATATTTTCTCCTAACAAGCGACGACATAAAGCATTCAATTCAAAAACAGTGGAAAATGTATGGGGGGTTAGGCTGCCTCCCTGCAACTCCCCGGCTTGGAGTCTTTATTTAGGGGTGGGAGTAGTTGCGAGTTTGGGTGTATACAAAGTTAGAATCAACAAATTCTCAAATTGTAGGTGGGAAATAATTTCATAAAATTGGCGGTAATGTTGTTGCTCAAGTGGGAAATAACTTCAAAAATAAAAAAAGTGAAATTATTTCCCACTCAAGGTGAAGTTATTTCCCATGTGAAGTTAATGCCCGTGAAGTTATAACCCTGCATCCAAAAGAAGTTTACTTTAGAAATGGACCGTTTGTGAGGCTTAGGTTTCATTGAATGTGGAATTCCTATTCCCATGGCTCGCTCTCCCACATGGATATCCACGGTTAAGGCTAACAACACCTCCATTCTCGAAAAGACCGTACCTACTGGGTTTTTTATGGAACCCCGTGAAGCATTATCTAGAGAGGGTCGAAATAAAAAAATTAAGGAAGCTCACAATTGCGAAGCTTATATGAAAAATAAACCCACTGTGAACTACTAAAATTTAGAATCGAAACTAAAAATGTTTATTGGTAAGGCCCATAGACTTTTCTATAATATACGGTATTTTTCTAAGGTTGTATAGAAGTTTGTCTGTTTTTAAACATCATCATCGGACACAGGTGGGACTATGCCTCCATTTCTCCCTTAACGATGTATTCGATTTGTGTTGTCATTGTCAGGTTGATATATACTGACTTTCAGTTCTTGGGTGATTTTTTCTCGTAAAATCGGGCCACATCTCGCGAACGTCTAACAAACATCCGAGAGTAAAACTGTCTTTAAAAAGCTTCTCAATTAGCTGTTTGGAATCGGCATAAAAGTGTAGATCCCTTCGATTCGTCCCAAAAATGAAAAAAAAAAAAAAAACACACAAAACGAAGCTTTGTTGCAAGCTAGACCTTAGGTAAATGTAGGAATTGTGTAGGTACTTGTATGGTGTATGCATTAAGCGTATAACCAGTGGCGTAGCGTGGGTTGGAGCCGCTCGGGGCAGACCCAATTTATGCCGCCCCATAATTTTTTCACACACTAAAAAATACCTTTCTTTCTGCAATCGAATAATAGTACTTTTGAAATTTCGAAATATCTCGAAAATAAAAATTCATTTCTATGGTAATGTGGTCATTTCTACCTGAATAGAGGGCTCAGTTTTTGTCTATATTATCGTAGGGTTACCATTATTTTGCAAAATTCATTCGGCTTTTCTTTGTTTGCCTTTAATCCTGAATTTTAAATTCGTTTTTTTTTTTCCTTAAATTTTTCAACCATTGCGCGATTGGCCTTTTTATCTTTCGTATTTTTTTGAAATGATTTTTGATCATTTCGCAAAAATCATTTGGCAATTGGCTAAGTCAATTTGCTTGTCAAGTAATTTTTCAACGAAATATCGTTTCAACGTTTTACTATTTCCCAGATTGATCATTTCGCCACTCCGGCGAAACGTCAATTTTCCAAACAATTTAAGCGAAACGTACCATACCCATTATCGTACAATAGATTTTTGAAAAGATTTTTTTTTTTTAAATTTTGTTTTCTTTAGTTTTCTAGGAAAATGCGAAAACAGTTTTGACCAGAATGAGTAGTAACAGTAAAATGTATGTTTCCAAAATTATTGTGGCCGTAATTTTAAATTCGAATCACCGAAGACGTTAATTTTAAAAACTGCTTATATCTCGAAAGTGTAGGCGCAGTGGCTTAGTGGTTAGTATGTTGGACTACTAAGCGAGGGGTCCAGGTTTGAATCCCGCAAAAAACCCAAATTCCAACTTATGGTTTTTTTTTCACTGCGCCACCTCTCGCGAATGTCTGACAAACATCCGAGAGTATGACTGTCTTGAAAGAGCTTTTCATATAGCCGTTTGGAATCGGCATTAAATTGAAGATCTCTTCCATTCTTTCTAAAAATGAAGAAAACTCACACAAAACGAATGGTTGTGAGAAGCTAGGCCTAGGGTCCCTCCGACCTGTTGCGTCAATTATTTATTTATTTTATTATATCTTGAAAACCCCAATTTTAAATTCGATAAGACTCTAAAAACCAAGTAAAGCCTACATCCCGAACAATAACTTATAAGTAGTCAGTTTTCAGCTAAATACATAGTTAGGCAATAGTATTATTCAAGCAACATTGCAAATTTGGTACGTTTTTTTCTGCGTAATTTTTCAAAAACCTCTCTAATGATTTTGATCAAAATACATATTAAAGATAATATAGGTACATATTTTAAATATGATCCCCTACTTAGTTTTTCTCAAAAAATTCGACTAAATCAATTTTTTTAATTATTTCTGAAAAATCACTACCCAAAAGCCGATCTGTGTTCATATATTTTCTTAAAACTCCGCACATCCATTAAAAATGTAATAGCAGCCAGGCAAAACTTTTGTTTTGCAAATATTGCCCACTTTTTTTTTCTTTTTTTTTTTCGTTTACGCCCCCACACACGTCCATCGGTATATTCAGTTTATAACGTCTAATGCAAGAACAAATCTCTGAATTCTTAGATATACTCGTACATATATGTAAGGATATCGATCTATCACCAACACTACTTGCAATAAAAAAACAGAAACTCCTTCCACGCCTGTCCTCGTACTCAAACAACTTGTAAACCGTAAGAGCTTATAAAATAGTACAGTTTATATAGCTTATAGCTCTCTAACCAGAACTTGCCAAAATGATGCTCCGAATTGCCGCCCCTAGCAAAGTGCCGCCCGGGGCCTGTGCCCCCCTTACCTCCCCTTGCTACGCCACTGCGTACAGCTTAAAATTTTTGATTCTTTGCTGCCCAGCATTTCTACGCTTTCACATTTATTCTGAACGCTATACGTCGCTTAGACATATATCGGCACTTACGGAACAGTACAATAGGTCAAACGTACAAGACTCGGCACTCGAAAAGGAAAGACTAGAAGGGTATTGAGGAAGTGTTAAGCCATTCCTGGTCACAGTGTTAGGTTGAAGAGATTTCATGTTCTATTCGTAGAGGAAAATAAAAATCACAATCTAAAATTACTATCGCAAGTAAGCTTCCTACTTAACCATTCGGTTACGTTCCCAGAACCCAACATGCAATTATAAAACATAATCTTAAACATTACAATGTTAGACGTAAGAAGAATACATTACAATGTTAGACGTAAGAAGAATCGAACTGTAATGTTTACACAAGAAATCGAAATCTCTTAATTGCGGCATATCTTTTAATGCCTTTTGCCTTCAGTGCAACAATGTTATTTAATACGATATATCTTTTGCTTTCATAAACAGCACAACAATGTTATTTAATGCGACATAGCTTCCTATGTCTTTTGCCCTAAGCACAACAATGTTATTTAATGCGGCATAGCTTTTAATGTCTTTTGCCTTCAGCATAATAAAATCACGACTAAGCATATCATCCACTTTGTATGATAGCTATTGGTCCAATACAGATTTCTTGAGTAAACAAAAGTCATCTATATAAACTGCTCCACTGATCAGTGAGAGTCAGTTCTAATTGTTCCTCGTATAGCTAAAGATTTCCCCCCACCAGTGGTAAGGGATCTGAAGCTTTTTAAAAGAATAAATAAATCCTTTTATCCAAAGTTGAAAAGTGTTTTTTTTCAAAATTTACAAAGTGAAAAACAAAATTGGCGCAGTCGGTAGGATTCTCGAAAGATCCATAGTATCTTACTTTCTTAAAAGTTTAATTCGGGAGGACTAAAAAAAAAAAAAAAAAAAATCGTCCTTTAAACTAAGTAAAATAGTTTGCCGGTGAATTCAAATCACATAAACGGCATAGGACAGAAAAACAAAAACAGTGAAAAACATAGTGAATCAAGATCCGTAAAGGACAATTTCACAAAGTCTCGTAGAGAGAATGTTGAACTGTTAAATGTTAAAAATATTGTAAAAAGTGTCCATGTTACCTGAGGAAGTACACCCTCAAGAAGGAGCAGAAGCACCCCAAGAAGAAAAACCAAAAACAACAGTGAACGAGTCAAAAAGCTGGATAGACGACGAGGCTACAGCTGACTTCCAGGAATATTTAAGAGCTCAACAACAACGTTTAAGACGACAACGATTAAGGCAAGATAGACCCACATGAGGAAATACAAGCCTTACCATATACCAGTAGCACTGTCATCTACATCAGAAGAAATTGAAACACCAGAAGTACCAAAAGGACCAGCAAAATCAACTGTTCCAGATAAAAACACAACAACAGAAAACAAGGTAAAAATGGCTACTATAAATATAGAACCTCTTAAATTATTAAAAACGTTGCCATACTTTAATGGAACAAAATCAAGTTGTAGTTTAATAATTTTTGTGAAAAAGGCAGAATTCATAATAAGCGCAACAAGCACATATAATGAAGGTGCAAAAGAATTTATATTAAATGAAATTAAATCAAAAATAACAGAAATCGCTTTAGATGTAGTTTTAAGAGGTGGCGATCCAAATAACTGGATAGACATAAAGAAAATTTTAGTAAATAATTTTGGTGAAAGAGAAACCTTTTTAAAATTAAAAGAACAAGCAGATAAAGTATACTGCAGAAATATTTCTCAACTGTATAATACATTTTCAGACATTCTTTGTAGACTAAATAATAAATATTATTTATGTGATGATAAACCAGAAGAATATAACGCTAGTAATAATGAATCGTCATTATTAGCAAAATTTTGTGAAAAGATACCACCAAATGCAAGCTCAATTATAATAAATCATAATATAAAAACTCTTAGTGAAGCATTTTATAAATTAGAATCCTGTCATTGGACAAGAGAAGATAATAACAATATGAATGAAAAGTATATTCGAAACAATAGAAATGACAGTTACAATAACAATTTTAGATATGATCGAAATTACAAAAAAGATAATAACTATAACACAAACTATAGAAACAATAGAATTAATAAAAATGAAATCAGAAACTCAAATAATAACAGAAATTTTAACAACAATGGTCAAAACTTTTATAGAATTCAAAATGAACAATATCACAGGCAACCAAACAGAAGTGGTAATTTTTCTAATCAAAATCGTAACCCATTTGCCACACAAGATAGGAGAAACATGCCAGAACCAATGGAAGTAGATCATTTAGATCAAAACACATCTCGAACCGAAAATTTTCGAATAGATGCCTCAACAGACCATTACCCTGCATAGATGTACATATCTTTAATAAGAAACTTAGATTACTAATAGACACAGGAGCAGCAACCTCTGTCTTAAAACCAAATATATTTCCAAAAAAATTTGAAAAGAAACTTAGACAATCCCATAACCCTTAAAACCTTATATCAGGATAATATAATATATAAAAAAATTATTTTACCATTACCCAACGAATTTAAAAAACCCCAATCTACAATGGAATTTTTAATGACTCAAATAACTAATAGTTCATTTGACGGAATTTTAGGAAACAATATCCTCATACCTTTACAAGCCGAATTATCATACAAAACCTATACTTTGAATATTAATAGCATTAAGATCCCATTACTTTCAAAACCCAAGTTTGATCCTTTAGATAGATACATACAAGATGTATCAAATTCACAAATAAACATATGTAACATAAATTTAAAACCCAAAGATCTAATTAACAAGTTAATTCAACCATATATGAATAGCGAAGAAAAGAAAGCTCTTACTCAGATTTTAAAATATAATGAACAATTATTTTATAAAGAAGGAGATATATTAACTAACGTAAAAGAAGTAACTCATAAAATTGAGACAAAAGATGATAAACCGATATATTCACGCCTATATAGATATCCAGAAATACATAAGGAAGAGGTAGATAAACAAATAATCGACATGCTAAACCAAGGCATCATAAAAGAAAGTAAAAGTCCATATAATGCTCCTATCTGGATCGTACCCAAAAAGATAGATAACTCAGGACTTAAGAAATGGCGTATTGTCATAGATTATAGAAAACTTAACGAAGTAACCGTGGAAGACAAGTTTCCTATACCAAATATTGACGATATATTTAGTAAATTGGGGAGATCCCAATATTTTACCACGTTAGACCTAGCAAAAGGTTTTCATCAGATATTGGTGAATCCCAAAGATACACATAAAACAGCGTTTTCTACAGCCAATGGTCATTACGAATTTAATCGAATGCCATTTGGACTAAAAAATGCTCCCGCTACTTTTCAGCGTATGATAAATCATGTATTAGAAGGTCTTGTAGGAAAAATATGTGTCGTATATTTAGACGACATTCTTATATTCAGTACATCAATAGAAGAACATATTTGTTCAATTAATAAAGTGTTTGAAAAACTAAACAAACATAATTTAAAAATACAAATCGACAAATGCCGATTTTTTTGCAAAGAAACAGAATATTTGGGGCACGTAATTACTACAAATGGTATAAAACCAAATCCAGAAAAAATAAAAGCAATCGAAAAAATACCAATTCCCTGTACAACAAAACAAATAAAATCTTTTCTAGGACTAACAGGCTACTACAGAAAATTTATTCAAGATTATTCAAAAGTAGCAGTACCTATGACCAAATATCTTAAGAAAGGAGCAAAGATAAACATTAAAGACCCAGAATATGTGACAGCTTTTGAAGAACTTAAATTACTTATATCTAGTGACCCCGTTTTAAAATATCCTGATTATACAAAAGAATTCGTGTTAACAACAGATGCATCAAATTATGCAATCGGATCTGTTCTTTCACAATTAAATCACCCAATATGCTATGCATCTCGCACCCTCAATGAACATGAGCGCAAATATAGTACTATAGAGAAAGAATTATTAAGTATTGTATGGTCAACAAAATATTTCCGACCATATCTATACGGTCGCAAGTTCAAAGTACGAACCGATCACCGACCTTTAATTTGGTTAAGTAACCTTAAAGAACCAAATTCAAAACTCCAAAGATGGAAAATCAATTTAAATGAATATGACTTTGACATTGAATACCTTAAAGGAAAAGAAAATCACGTAGCAGACTATCTTAGTCGATTAGAAGTAAACGCTATTAATAAAGGCGAAAATTCATCATTAGGAACAAATCATAGTGGAATAGAAGAAATCAATGATCACATAGGAATTTCAGAATTACCTACAAATACATTTAAGCACCAAATAGAAGTTATTAGTTCAGAGGATGAAGGTAAAAACATCAAATATATATATCAAGGTGTAAGAAGACTTACTATTAAATTAAAAAATATAAGCGACAATTTTACTGAAGCATTAAGGGCCTTTTTACCCGATCACGGCAAAGTGGCAATTTATTGTCCAAGCGATAAGTTATTTTGCAAAATTCAGGAAAAATATGTAGAGCTTTACAGCAATCAAAGTAAACTAAAATTACTAAGATGCACTAGGCTTTTAAAAGATTTAAGTAACACAAATGATGCGTTGAATCTCATTCAAAGGATTCATCAACAATTTAATCACAGAGGGATAAATGAAACATATCTTGAAATTAAGAATGAATACTATTTTCCAAAATTAAGGGAATTAATAAGAAGATACATAAACAACTGTACAGTGTGTCAAACAGCGAAACATGATAGAAGTCCAGAAAAAATAAAATTTGAAATAAGCAAAACTGCACTTAAACCAAACGAACTTGTACATATGGACATTTATATTCCAAGTAAAGATATTTATTTTTTGACTATATTAGATAAATTTACAAAGCATTTAACAGCTTTTCCCATTGCAAGTAGGAATACATATAAAATCATCGAGCAACTAAAACTTAGAAATTCGATTATGGGTAAACCCCAAGAAATTATATGCGATAACGAATTTAATAGTCTAGCATTTAAAGAATATTGCAACGAAGAAGGAATAAAAATTAAATTCATAACTCCAAATCATAAGACAGGAAACTCAGATGTAGAAAGAGTGCATGGTACACTCAACGAACACATAAGAATATATAATGCACAAGAACAGAAAAAGAATATATTAAACTTAAAAGAAAAAGTTATAAAAGCAGTTGGTATTTACAATTGTACAATTCACGCAACAACATTAAAGAAACCCTTAGATTTTATACAAAATAAAGTGAAGACAGAGGAAGTAGAAGAAGTAGGAATAAGAATTCAAAAAATAAAAGAAGACAATATTAATAGGCTTAATCGAAATAAAACCGAATTTATCGAGCCAGATTTAAATAAAGACATATATGTTAAAGCCGACGTAGTCAGAACAGCAAAGAAAATTGCAGCAAAATATAAGAAAACTAAAGTAGAAAAGAAAGATAACCAATATTATGCAAATCAGAAAAAAATACATAAAATTCATTTTAAAAGAAAATACAAATATCAAAATAGTGTTCTCACAAAATCATGAAAGCATTCTGATTTTGCCAGTACCAAATAATCAAGGTTTCGAGGTAGAAATCACAAAATATAATTATATTATACATAACAAAACATTATATGAAAATAATGAAACTAAATATATAAAAAAACTTAAGAAGAGCATAGCGTGTATCCAAAGTTTATATGAAACAAAATATGAGAATTGTAAAATAAAGCCTAACAAATATCAAGAATTAATCGAATTAGAAGACGGACTTATTCTTACAAAAAATTTATTCAAAACAAGTCTAAATAACTATTGTAATAATATCGAATACAAAATTACTGAAAATAACCTTATATATTTTAAAGATTGCAACATAAAAATAAATGCAACTATATACAATAACGAAAAGAAAACATTTAAACAAAATATTCTTATTCCTTTATATAATACATTAAATACTACTAATGCTAACTTGACGTTAGACGATATACATTTAAGTCATATAGAGAACCTAAAAACCTTAAAACAAATAAAATATAGAAACAATGTAAAACATATAATATCTTTTAGTAGTATCACATTTATAATTGTTATAATTGCAATTTTATTATTATACTTAAAATATAAGAATATGCAACAAATAAATATAGAAAATAAAATTAGAGATACTCAGGAGAGCATCGAACTTAAGGGGGGAGGGGTTACGTTCCCAGAACCCAACATGCAATTATAAAACATAATCTTAAACATTACAATGTTAGACGTAAGAAGAATACATTACAATGTTAGACGTAAGAAGAATCGAACTGTAATGTTTACACAAGAAATCGAAATCTCTTAATTGCGGCATATCTTTTAATGCCTTTTGCCTTCAGTGCAACAATGTTATTTAATACGATATATCTTTTGCTTTCATAAACAGCACAACAATGTTATTTAATGCGACATAGCTTCCTATGTCTTTTGCCCTAAGCACAACAATGTTATTTAATGCGGCATAGCTTTTAATGTCTTTTGCCTTCAGCATAATAAAATCACGACTAAGCATATCATCCACTTTGTATGATAGCTATTGGTCCAATACAGATTTCTTGAGTAAACAAAAGTCATCTATATAAACTGCTCCACTGATCAGTGAGAGTCAGTTCTAATTGTTCCTCGTATAGCTAAAGATTTCCCCCCACCAGTGGTAAGGGATCTGAAGCTTTTTAAAAGAATAAATAAATCCTTTTATCCAAAGTTGAAAAGTGTTTTTTTTCAAAATTTACAAAGTGAAAAACAAAATTATTCGCCTTAAATAGTAAAATAAAAACACAACAGACATAATGTTGCGCTCATTGCAACACTAATTTTTAGAGTGCTGAAAGCCATAGAGCGGACTATATCCCCATAGAAAATACGCTGAATATAATATGACGTAAGCCTTTGAATAGTTTAACACTCGCTGCTGATAATTTGCTTATATCCTTGAGTGACTACGGGTTGAATTCTTGAAACTACATATAGATAATGAGACTTTACCTCCCCCAACAAATATTTTTCTTCAAGAATTTAATTCTATAAGCTCCTGCTAATGAGTAAACAATCTATGTAGTTCAGTTCACTTACAGAGCCACTTCAGTACCTATCTTATTTAGTATTAAAGTACTTACCTACTTACCTAATGAAATACCATGTTTTATAACGATATACTCCAGTGGGGGCTTCATAAATAGTTGGTACTTCAAATAATGCACACACAGTTGTGCAATCAATTTACTCTAAATTAGTGAAAGTAGCTATTGGGTCTTTTTTTTAAAGCCATCAGAACTTAATTTATAGGCAGTTGTTACATATTGTCAGATTTTGTAGTCTTTGCCATTAATACGTTTCAGCAACTTTAACTAATTTAAGAAATTTGGTTCTAAAATAATGGTTCATAGCGCCAAATTTTAAGAACACCTGCAGAGATGAATAATCTTCCCCAAGCATTCAAATTTATAGCTCAAATTCACTGTGTGTGAAAAGGTGCTACCTACATGTTTAATTTAATTACAATCAGAAGCAGTACGCACCTCACAAAATTTTTGTGCGATAAATTTTTGTAGTTCCTGTGGTATTTTTCATTAAAAATTTCGCAATTGGGAGCTTCCGTAAATTTAAAGTCAGACTATTTTATTTATTTATTTATTTAATTTATTTATCAAAAATAACTTAAAAAATAAATTTAGAAGTTATTTACATTGGAAGACATTAGGGCAGCAAGACCTTAGATGTTGTTTTAATATTATTGAAAGGATGGGAATACATAAGTAATAAAAACAAATAATAATAATTAAATAAATTCTTAAATTGAGAATTATCCACTTAAAGAAATAAGTTTTAATCTATATATATAAAATTAACTTGATAAATGTGTGTGTGACAGCCTACCGACTGCCACACACATCCGATTTTGATTTAGTTTTTTTTGTTGGTTAATAGACCATGCAGAGAAGGTTAATATATTGGTATCATAAATTTTTGAAAGAAGGCGTAACCGCCATTCCAATAAATTCATTTTTGTATACTTTCAAAAAAAAGAAACTGGATAGAAATCGAGTAGTGACACTTCAAATACAAAAAAAAAAATATTTTAAATTTTAAGGCAATTGTTGTTGTCAATTATTTTAATTATTTTCCAACCAAATTGTTGTTGTCAACAATTTTGAAAGTTTTTTTTTATAAATACCTACTATAGGTACCTTAAAAGTTTGTTCTAATAAATTATGATTACTATGTTACATTAAGTAACTTTTTGAAATGAAGTAGATAGGTACTTTGATTATACAAAGATGATATGGCCGAGTCAAGCTGTTGAAACAAATGGCTACTTTGTTAGAAGGCGGTCGAACAGCTCATTCTGCATTGATATTGCCATTGAATCTGCAAGTGCATGAAGAACCTACATGCAACATTTCAAAGAACACTGCGATGGCGAAAGTACTGCAGCTATGTAAGATTATCATATGGGACGAATGCACAATGGCTTACAAACGCGCATTGGAGGCCCTGAATCGTTTACGTAATGATAAGCGACCTTTCCGTGGAGCAATGATCTTGCTATCAGGCGATTTTCGTCAAACGCTGCCTGTCATTTCGAGATCAACTCCGGCAGATGAATTGAATTCTTGCCTGAAGGCGTCTGCTTTATGGCGATACGTCAAGAAATTGCATTTGACAACAAACATGCGAGTTTCTTTACAAAATGACCAGTCCGCTGCAGAGTTGTCCAGGCAATTATTTATGATGGGCAATGGTGTGATTCGAGCAGACTTAATCACCGGCCTACAACTTTTTGCAACTTTACAACGAGAACTAATCATGAATGTTTTCCCGAATATCGCTCAGAATTATACTGAACATGATTGGCTGAGTGTAAGAGTGATTTTGGCTGCGAAAAACAAGAACGTCGATCATTTGAATTTCGCCATTCAAAACCAAATCGCTGGTGAGTTGCTTTCAAATCAACAAATCAGTCGACTCCGTGATGGATGAAAACGAAGCCACCAACTATCCCACTTTGTTGCGCAATCTAAGGCCCCAGTTATAGCTATCATTGAAATGCATCATTGGAACAAATCAGAGGAATAATGGTTACATTTTTTTGACAAGTCAGTTATAGCAATCATTGAAAAGTTGCTGTCAGTGGAAGGACATGTCAGTGAAACTAAACAGAGAAAACTCCAAAAATCGGAAAACAAGTACATAAAACTGTTTAATAATCGGAATAATGGGATTGCATAGAAGAAATAAAATGTAATAAAATGTTATTATTATTATTGAAAATGGTCAGTTTAATAAAAAAAAGAAAAAGTTACAGTTCAAAAGAACAACTTACAATAAACAATTCCCGGTTTCGAGGTTGGAGTTGATCATTGAAAGCAAAACTGACAGCTGAGAACAGAAAGAGAATCGAACACATCAGTGAAACGATTGGGTTCCAAATTAGAGGAACGAAAGTCAGCTGTTCATTGAAATCAATTTCAATCAGTGAAATAATAAAAGTGGATTTAAAGAAAAGTTTTAATCAGAATTAAGTTGTTTTTTTCGTAAAAAAAATTCCACAATTGATTAGCTTTATTTTGATACCAAGTAAAGCCAATATTGTTTGGTTAATCGTCTTAAAATCGTAAATCAAAATTTTCAATGATGCATTTCAATGAAAGCTATAACTTGGGCCTAAATGAACCAAAACTTTGTAACGGTACGCGTTTGATTGTGAAGAATTTAATATCAAATATCAAAGGCGAAGATTTTCTTATTCCGCGGATTCCACTTATTCAGAACGATTTGCCGTTCGTGTTTAAGCGTCTTCAATTTCCAGTACTTCTCGCTTATTAATAAGTCGCAAGGACAATCGCTGTATGTGTGTGGCAAAAATCTTGAATTTCACGTGTCGGCAAAGCTCTCGCTTTGTACGTGTACACACCCGATAATAGAAATAGAACAAAAAATGTTGTGTACCATAAAGCATTTCAGTGAAAAAGCGGTAGGTTGGCCGACAAGTATTTGATTTTATTTATTTATTTAATTTTAATATACCTTTTGAATAAAAAATTTGAATTGACCGAATTACATGAAGCAGAATGAAGCGAAAGCTCGGAATTATTAATTTCATTACCTACATTAATGAATTTGGGCGGAATGAAGTTCGCCGGGTCAGCTAGTATTTATATAAATATTTTAAGTGTCTTTAAGCTTGTTGTGCAAGGTTGTTGCTTCTTTAATGCGTTGGAAGGATCGAACGTCAGATGGATTGAGTATTTCGGTTAATTTTTGTTTGCTTGTCTTCCACAGAATTAGTGTCTGTAGTTTGGGGAGGAATCGGACAATCGGCAAATATTATGCCAAACAGATAGGACCTCTCTGCAATGTTCGCACTCTTCTGGGGGGTCGTTAGTAAAATAGTGTCGACTAGAAAACAGAGTTGTACCTACTCTGATGCGAAAAATTGTAATGCATTCTAGTTTTGTTGTATGGAATTCGAACATGTTGTTGAAGGAAATTATGTGCGTTGCGCCAGGAGTTTTCGAGTTCTTCATTTTCGTTGGAAGTGAAAACTTTCTGGATGAGTTCAGAGATATTAGGAAGCTCAGTTGAATACGGATAACGAGTCGCTTCTTTTGCTGCAGTATCTGCAGTCTCATTTTCAGTAATACCAACATGGCCTGGTAGCCATCCTAGAGTTATATGTCCGTTATTATGGAGGATATTTCGAATGCATTTGAGAGTAGAGCAGCTATTTGAAGCACTTTTGATTCCTGAAAGTATACTTAGGCTTTCGGTTAGAATCAATGTCTTAACTGTTCAAGTTGGTGCGGATGAAAGAGCTTTTAACAATGCTGCTAGTTCTGCTAGGTAGCTTCCGGCTGCGTCTGGAAAAAATGATAATTTCCTCGTTGCCTGCTTTAAGTTCGATGACTCCATAAGAAGAGTTGTTATCCTCACAGGGTCCATCAGTGTATAACGTCTCAAAGGCTTGATAGATTCGATTAATTCACGGTGAAGCATACGGAATTATAGATTTGAAGTATTTTCTTTTCTGTGGCTGGAAAGGCTGGTGAGTGGTGACGATGTTAAGCAAATGTCATTCGTGAGCCGAAATTAGGGCAAGTATCTATTTTGCTCATTGAAGATATTGAACTCTTCTTGTTTTGGTTTTCCCTGGACCTTCTTCTTTAGAATCGGTGTAGAGAAGATGACAACTATCAGTGAGGGCTTTGCTCATTAAATTTACCTTTTTTGTCCTAGTCTGCTGATTGGATTTAATTCTTAGAGCTTCGATTGGTGTTGTCCTTAATGCTCCTGTCGATGTACAGTAGCATTCGGTTATGGCTATATCGATGCTCGCCAAGTTTTTCTTCGAATTCCATATAAATAAAGTAATTCCGTGCTGCAGGGTTCCTTCGACCAGAGTTTTGGTTATTTTAAGGGCGGTTTTCAGATGTGGACCTTTCCGGCGAGAACATATCATTTTCAGAGCATTGTTTCGATTCTTGAGTTGATTGATGGTGTTTTTGATCTCATTTCCTATTGCTACTGAACGTAACACCAAGTATTTCAAGCTGTTTTCTCAGATTGACTCTGGAGCAGCGAATTATGAGTCGAGACTAAAAATTGTTATTTGCACGGCGCACATTCAATAGTTCGATATACCTACCTATCGATTTATATGTATCGATTTACAAACCACCTGAGTTTTATCTATCAACAGCCATCGCAAACGATAGTTGAATGCTGACAGTTCAACAATGGTTTGAAATTAAAAAAATGCCTCCTCTTGTTGGATGATCCGTTATAATAATTCATTCTATCTTCTATCAGCACCAAGCCCCTTTTCCTTCTCTTGCCTTTCGTTTTCACGCCTTCAAAAAAACATAACTCAGTATTGAAATGTTGTAAAGAGTGTAGAAGGAGAATGTTTCCTAAGCTACTGGCGCAGTGATGGGACTTGAGGAAAGCGAAACTGTGGCAGATAGCCTTAAAAAAGGTGGTAGAAAAGTTGTAGATAAAAAATGTTCCATGGTAAATGATACATTTATTTATACCGATTAAACAGTAATTATATAAAAAAAAACATTGAAATAAAATAAACATAAATCAGTCATTTCTAATTATTAATCTAAATTATTTTTAAAAATCACATTTTTTGTCGTTCAAAACATACAAAATTATTACTTCGTGTTGCAACCCTCTGTGAATTTATATTTTGATGGATATTTTACCAATAACTCCGGGGGTTCAAAATCTTCCCCGTTCCCCAGAAGTTCCTTGGCAGCTATGGTGTAGTGAACAGTCAAGGTATTTAATTTGTTTCTTTTCTCATTTTTTATATATTGTAGATGTGACAATTTACGTTAAGTATCTGCGCTACTATGAGGTAAATAACAAAGTTTAAGCATGTATGATGAAAGTTTTTTGAATGTAAAATTTCCCATGCCACCTTTTATATTTTGAGTTGAAATTTTGAAAGAACTAAAGAAAAAACGCCATAGATTCAACTCATCTTAAACACAAAAAATCAAAATATAGCAGCAAACCCTCGCACAAAAACAGTCAAATAATGAAATATTGGCGCAGTAAATGGTGTACTGGACTGGAAGTTTTTGCTGAAGCAATTCTCAAAGAAAAATACTGATAGCTGAGTGTGTATGGGTAAAAGTCAGGCGAGTAGCAGTAGGTCTAGGTATAGTAGGTACAATTTTCAATTTAATACAGAGATGGAAAAGAAATACTATTAGCGAATAGCTTTGAGTAAAAGGTGGTAGATTTCGAGTTCAGGTTGGTAGAATTTCCGAAAGTGTAAAAAATGGTAGAAATACCACTTAAGTTGTAGAAGTCCCATCACTATACGGCGGAATTCAATTTCAAGGTGACAGACAACAAAATAGAACGCAAGTAGGTCATACATCTATGAGTACGCATGACAATATTTACCTTGTCAACGGCATTTGCTGAATTTACCAAAATCCACCTCATTAGCTTATTATAGGTGTAAAGGAAAACAATATTATGCTAATGAGGAGAATGTTATGAAAATTAAAATATTCACGTTTCGTTTGCCTGTTGAATGAACTCGAAAATAACTGACTTTGTCTATCCGAAATTGTTCACACAGTAATAAACGTCCGATAATAATTGATTTGAATTGATTTTCGATTACTAATGGACATTTACAATTGGGGCATCAAACAGATGATGCTTACATGCACCGAAAGTGCATATATAAAAATGTTTTACGGACAGTTTAGCGTTGCAACGTGAGCAATTTGAATGACGTTCACAACCTTTTTGAGGTTCAAAAAAAATTGCAAGTTGTTTTTTCCAGTAAATCGATATTCTTCCTTTCAATTTTAAAATAAATAAATCACATCACATCACATCACATCACACTATTATATAAAGAGGTAATGTTTGTTTGGGGGAGGTAATCTCCGGAACTACCGAACCGATTTCAAAAATTTTTTTACTAATAGAAAGCTACGGGATAGAGTATTGCGATAGGGTACTTTATTTTTTAGTTTTTCCATATAAGATTTTTTTGATTTTCTGCACTATATTTATTTTGACTTTTCTATATCAAAAATTAATTAGAAAACTACATACCTACTATGAGCGGATTTTTTTTTCCAAAAAGTAGATTGATAAAATCGAAATAAATTTAATGTATTAAACGTTGGTCAATAGTGATGGTTTGTTTTTGATTTTGTGCATCGCTATAACAGTTTCATTTCTTTTATACAGTTGATAAGGTAAAAATTAAATGTAAAAAGCTTAAACGCGGACAAAATATTTATTGAAAAGCAAATTTCAGGGATTTTAAAAAAATACCAAGACGAATGCGCACAAATATTGGCCGACGAACAAGGCAAGCAAGTCAATAACAAATATTAACGAAGCCAAACTACAGAAGAAAGCGAAAAATGGGACATCGCATGGCATAAGACTAGATCAACAGTCAAGAAAATTGAGAGTGCAAGTAATGAACGAACAGAAAACTATGTCGGTGATGCGATTTTCGATATTGGAGCGAGGGGGATAATTGTGTGCCACCATAAAAACGCGCTAAAAAACTGCTGTACGAGTGGCAAAGTGAAATTGGCACCAGCGGAGCCATTTGAATCGGAGGATTTTCTAAAGAACATTTGACAGTACAACTACTGTTTGCTTATGACTTCATTGGGAACAAAAATCATTCAAAAAGCTGGTGTCTTGCCGTCTGGCATGGCAATATTTTTTCTTATACATCATGCAAACACACATTTTCTAACAATGGCACGTTATCTACGCCGCAAAATTCGGATTAACAGATTCAAGGCCAAATTAACCATAGGGTGGGTGCCTTCTTGCCAGTAAATGAGGACGTACAGCAATATTCGCAGGTGTACTTCATTTTGTCGGGGGATGATCAAGTCGATAGCCTGTACAGAGGGCAAACAGGAGTGGCAAAAAACGTCATTCGACAATTATTGCAACCAATATAAATGCAATCAACGCTTTCATTAGAATGTTTAAAACGGCGATAGAGAAAATGAACTTAGAAGATCGCAGATTTGTTTTCAAACCTAATAAAAGAACCGCACTTTAGAAAAAATAGAAAGGATAGGATAGAAAATTATTTAAAATTTGTAGTTTTTTAATTCGGATGTTCCGGACTTACCGCTTCACAATTTGAAACTAAAAGTCGGCTCAATTATCATTTTGTTGAGCAACCTTAATGCACCGAAACTTTGTATCGGATCGCGTTTTATATGATTATGAAGAATCGCAAATCAAATGTCATGCAAGGACGATTTTGAGTTTAAAAGGCAAACATTGTGATATTGCGGACTCCGCTTACTCAGAACGATTTGGCATTTAAGCGTCTATGACAAATAATAATAAAGAATATGAATTGACGGAATTACATAAAGTAGCATGCGTTTGTGCATGCTTGGAAATATTATTTTCATTACATTTATGAATTTGGGCGGAACGGAGTTCGCCGGGTCAGCTAGTATAATAATAAAATAAATATACACTTTCTCAAATGGTTCTTAATAATTTCCTCCGACCCGTCGGACAGTTTTCTATAGGAAAATTGGAAATGCGAGCGTCTGTGTCCCTGTGTTGTCATAAAAATATTTGGACAGATCTGCAATTATGACAAAAAGAAGAAGAATCTGACTTCACAATTTCAATTAAGACAAAATACTTAACAAAAAAAAAAAAAAAGAGCTGATTACGAAAATGATAGTCAGACAAATCTGCACTTATGGCACCGTTGCTGTCCGCCTAAAATTTGAACACAAAACAAACAGAATCAGTGAAAAAGCTCATTACTCAAGTATTTGTCTAAATTTTGTTCGTTTTATTCCTTCATTCTGAGACAGACACCTATTGAGGAGGTCAAGGGATTTTACTATCTTGGCAGTTTTGTTTCATCTGAAGGAGGAACGGATCCGGATGTTAATAGCAGAATAAGTAAAGCCCGCAGCGCCTTTGGAATGCTATCCTCAGTATGAAACTCCAGTCAAATTTCCCTACGCAACGCACCAAGTTAAGGCTCTTCGAATCCAACGTCAAGTCCGTACTGCTGTATGCCTGCGAAACCTGGAAAGTCTCTACCCCTATCTCTAGAAGAAGAAGACTGCAGGCATACGTTAACCGCAGCCTGCGAAACATACTTAAGATTCGATGGCCGCAAATGATGTCTAACCAAGAATTGTGGCATATAACCAATTAAAAGCTGTTGAATGTCGAAATTAGGCAGAGGAAGTGGCGCTGGATTGGCCACACGTTGAGAAGACCAAATGACAACATCGCGAAGCAATCCTTTGAATGGAACCCTCAAGGTACACGGCGAGTGAGGTAGACCAAGAACAACGTGGAAATAAACCGTATTGGCGGAAGCAGCAACGTACCGTAAAACGTGGCCACAGCTGAAGTATCTGGCTTTATATATTCCTTAAAAAAAAAAAAATGTCGGCACTTTTAAAACTTGGAAGCACTCTTGCAGTGAATTGACATCGAATAGTCGTTTAACTTGCACGCGCACCAATTTATTTTGCAGGCCTTTTGATTTGACACAAGCCACAAAAGCAAAGTTTTCTTTGTGCTCTCTTAAGTCTTAGGACTTCTCAATCCTGACGAATTTAATGAATTTTACGC
The DNA here is from genome assembly GCA_946477585.1 of Cheilosia urbana. Classification (NCBI taxonomy): domain Eukaryota; kingdom Metazoa; phylum Arthropoda; class Insecta; order Diptera; family Syrphidae; genus Cheilosia; species Cheilosia urbana. Next base: position 124,240,081 of record OX297853.1, read on the forward strand.
CTCTTAACTAAACTGAATTTATTTTAGAGGGAACGGGTATGGGTTTGCTAGTCTAACAAAGTTGCATCCATAAGATCGCCCATAGGACATAACTCAAGAACGGATAGTCCGATTTGAGCTATTTTTTCTACGCCTAAGGAAGGTTCATACATATTTTTTTTACTGGGATTTATTTTCATTTTGATCACAATATATCAAAAAATGTCAAAAATTCTACATGAATTTAATTACTAAGTAATAAGTTCTATGTTCTACGGAAACAATTTTGTTTAGCACGGACAAAACCGGGCAGGAACAGCTAGTTGAGTATGAATGTTGAAACACTACATTTTGGGAGTTATTTGCTGTAGTTTAGAAAAAATATAAATAATTTCATTGACATGCCTAACAGTGCGTCGAAATGCGTTAAAAATACTTGCAAAACTCAGTCAAAAAATGAGCCCAAAAATTAGTTCAATAGCGCATCGAAAAGCTATTCTTACAAAAATGCACTGAAAAGTTGAAAAATACGTCCAAAAGCACACCCGAAAATGCATTGGAATCCGAGTTCTACAAAAAACAAAAAAAATTCCAAGAATTCAATCAAAAACCCGTCCAAAATGTTGTTCAAAGATGAGTCCAAAACGAGCCCAAAATTTTGCTAAAAAACGAGCGTTTTGATCAAAAAAAATTCGTCAAATCGAGTCTTAGCTCTTAAAAATGCCCAAAACGCATTCATTATAGCGTTCAGATTTGCATCCTGGAAAATTCATCGAAATTAACGCAAAATTTATTCCAAAAGTGCCGAAAAATGGGTCCAAAATAGCATAGCAACTCACCAAGACGTGACCCGCAAAACAGGCAGAGTCAAAAACAGCTGTAAAAAAATGTCCAAAACGCATCATAATCGCGTTCAGAATTGCATCCAAAATTCATTCGAAAACACGTCTAAAAAGAGTAAAAGAACGGTTCCGAAATAAATTCGGAAGGAGGTGAAAAAATGAATATTCGACTACACCACAATCAAACTCTTGTTGAAGTCAGTTGAGACTTGTGAACGCAAGTAAATGTGGCTCTATAAATTTGCACAGCAACAAAAGTGCTGTTGTCACTCTAGCAGCTATACGGCTATACACCCCTATCGATGTATCCTTTCGGAAAAAATCTGATCAAATCCGATCAAAACTCAAATTGCGTTCGAAGTATTCGTCTTGGAAGAAAAAAAAAATGAAGCATATAAACGCGTTCATTTCACATCAAATAAATATTCCGCAGCAATTAGTTGTCGGAGAGCTTCGGAAAAAGTGTGCCGTGAGGCTGTCAAAAGTAAGTGTTATAACGCGCTATATGTCATCGAAGATTTTTTCGGAACGGATATCTCCAATGGAATTTCTCCGATTTCATACAAATAGGAGAAAATTCCGTTCCGAACGGATACCTCGATAGGGGTGATTAAACAAGTATCCCTTAAGTAATCGAGTCTCCAATGCAAAAGATACAAAAAGCCTTAGCCGCTAGATGGTACTACACCTCATATGATAAAAGCATTAAGGCGATGCCAACGAGCAAAGTAAAGGGTCTTTCATTAAGAACTTGACAACTTCTTTTTTTATAAAATGAAAAGTAGGTACTTGAGATATCACAAAAAAATGTTATTACTTTCAAAATATTTAGGAATGGAATTCGACTTCGTTCATATGTAAACCACAGAAACGTATGAATTTCCGATGACTCGGCCGCACATTTCGACCGATACGGCCTTTATTTCTCATTCAATATTGAGTCTGAGCTCCTCTAACGACCCATAGACAAAAAAAAGTCTAGATGCGTTAAATCACACGATCTCGGCGGCCAGTCGACGGGCCCGTTTCTCGAGATAACACTTTCACCGAACTGAGACCTGAATAACTCGATAGTTGCATCCGCTGTGCGGCTTGTGGCTCCGTCTTGTTGGAACCATATATTACTGACTAGCTGTGCCCGCAACTTCGTACGCGTCGTGAGACTGTGTAGTTTCCAATAAAAGAGATTAAACCGTTTTCTCAACGGCATATTTGTTTAAAATCAACAATCTAGCTAAAAAAAGCGGTGAAAATTGTCGACATTGAAACAATAAATCAAACAAATCTATTTACCTAAAACACCAATTTAAGAAAATTAAATTCAACACCGTAAGTACTGAAGTTTCACTTTCTTACTGTAGGTACCACGTAGGTGATATTACCTATTACCACAACCACTTAAACAAAAGCTTTAACGGAAATTTGTATCTACACCACCAATAAATAAATCAAACAACATAAGTCACCTATATCTACGGTGACCATCCGTCCTTTATTTAAAAGGACAGTCCTTTCTTTTTTACCCCTGTCCTTTATTATTTTCTTTTTAATAAAGGACGGACCGACTAAAAATTGTTTGCATTTAGTGCAATTAAAAATTTTATCTATAATGTAAATTACTTGAAATTGTGTTTACACTCTCACCCCCGTATTAATAAACGCCGAGCAGCGGCGAGTTAGCGTTAACTCACATGTTAACTTCAAATTTGTATTAATAAACGCCTGTTAGCTTTCATTGACATCAAATAACGAGCGGATAACTTAACTCGCCGAATTCGGCGTATAGAGAGCGGATAACTTTTTAAAGCATAGAGAAATTTTAGAAAATGACATTAACGTTCATTTGACGCGTAAAATCTGAACTCTGAAGTCTAAAAGAGAATCTGAGAGAGAATCGGTGAAAACCACATAAATCTCTGAGCACGACAACTGCAAGAGAGACGAAATATGACATATGTACTAGAATATTTAGTACAATTCCGTGTAGTGCTGTCGTGCGCAGCGCTGCCAACCAATTTTGACGAAAAAAAGCCTAACTTGAAAAAAAAAGATGCCTTTTTCAATAAAATAATGCCTAAAATATTTTTTTTAAGTAAATTGGAACAATAAATCAAAATATAAACACAAATATAAAAAAATTAACAAAAACAATTTTTATTTACAAAAAAAAAAACTTAAATTATGTATAAATTACAGAAGAAATAGGAACAAAATTCATGATCATGACTTTTTTGCCAAGATTTTTTAATAATGTTTAAAAAAATAAAAAGTCAGTAGGTATACGTTGAATCCATAAAATATATATATTTGAAATAAAAAAAAAGATGCCTTTTTGGAAAAAAAAGAGCCTTAAAGCCTTAGCTAATGAAATAATGCCTAAAAGGCATGAAAAAGCCTAGGTTGGCAGCGCTGGTCGTGCGTTAGGTGACAAAGAGCGAATAGCTAACATGGAGATGAAATGTGTTTATTAATGAAAAAAGTTAACAAACGGATAAGGTCACTATCCGTCTGTCAGCTAAAACGCGTGTTAGAGAGCGGATATCGTTTTTTTATTAATACAGGGGTCAGTGTTTCAATGCATGCTTACCTAGATTTCAGTTTGTGCCTACTGGGTTCTATTGCACCAACTGAGTATTTTCAATCATGAATAATGCTTGAAGCAGTGAAAAATCAAAAAAATATGCTGAAACCCGTACTTAGGATTTAGAGATTTTTGTAATGAAAATGAAGATGTTTTTAAATCTATACACCCTTCTCAAAAATACGAAAGGTAGGACTGGCTTTTAAAAACGTTTTAAAATTATTTACTACCTACCTTTCACACTTTTTATTCAATGAAGAAAGACAGTTTATATATATATTTTTTTGTTTTGTGTAGACCTAAATAATGTTAATTTTTTTTTTTGAATGAATGAAATGAAATGAATTCTTTAGGTTCAACCATTTGTGATTTCTAAATAGAAAAATAGACCATTAATCAATTCTGAGTGGGGGAAGCGAGGAGTAACAACGATTCTCGCTTGTTTGGGATTTACCCTGAAAATTTCTGTTGGGAAATTATGTCGAATTTCAGTTTATGAATTGTTGTTTTTTCGAGGGAAGAACTCTTGACAACAACTTGTAGACACAGTCACTTTGGTAGGAATAATAGCTATTTCGAACTACACCACTAATTCATCATCAGACTCCTTTGAAGTGATTGTTTTTTTGAATAGTTTTGAATTCTGACAGTCAATTCTCCGTATATAATTCCATTTGGAAAGACATCTCTGTTTTTCCCCTGTCAGGAAATGAACTTGCATTTCGATTTTTCTCCAATTGACCAAGTGACTACCAATTGCGCCAACTGAGCGACGAGTACAAGCCCGACAACTGGCGATTAGATTAGAACGGATCAATCAATTCATTGACTAGCTGTCATTTGAAATGTTGAAATTTCAGTGGGAACGTAAAATTGGATTTCGGATTTTTTTCCCGAAATGTTAAATTTAGGTGCGATGTAAATGTACCATGACGTTCGATTTGGCAACAGAGATCTGAAATCTCAGCTCAACATCTGAAAAGCCAAAATCGAAAACGACATTAACGTTTTTTTTTAACAAATACATAATAAATACAAAAACATTGGAAGCAAAATAATTATTGTCCTTTATTTTTTTTCGGCAAATATGGTCACCGTACCTATATCGTCTTTACTTCTTGAATTTTTCAATTCTTTACTGTAAGTATCAACGTAGGTACTATAACAACCATTAAAACAAAAACCTTGAACTCAATTTCTATATACACCACCTCCACCATACGTCCCCCACCACACCACACGTCATCAGCCATCTGCGCATTTCCTCAGAAATACGTTGTGGCTGGTTTTTTTTTCATATGAACTTGCTTGTGCTATGTGCGCCACCAAAAACCACCCCAAGCAGAACAACGATCAAGGACCGCGGCGGCTGATAATATTCGATTTCAGAAAATTTATTTATTTTTTTAATGTTAGATTTTAGGTTGTAGCTCAGCTTCTAGAGGACATAGAAAGCTGATTGATGGCTTGAAATATCTATAAAAGTGTTGGCTCTCCTAAGTATTTTGTTTTGTTTGCATTGATAAAGAATTATTTGAGTAATGGCGAGTTAAAGGCAGTAAAGTCGGAAAAAAAAAACACATTTTGGTCAAAAACGCTCCAAAAAATAGGCATGGCAATGAAAGGAATAGCCTATATGTTGCACAGAATCTTAAGAAACATTTCAAAAAAAGTTTCATCGAAATCCGTGCAGTAGTTTTCACGCCATTAGGTAACAGAAAAATTGCCTACAGTTTTATTATAAGTGTAAGTATAGATGTGCAATTGAAGCAATTGCTCGAAGAAATAACGTTCCAACATGTCTCTGAATACCATTAACCGTAACGTAGCGGTCATTTTCATCGACTCAAACAAAAGAACCGCCCAATGTTGAAAACCGCACCAACTAGTTACTTTTTGCGGATGAAGTGCTACTCATGAAGCACATGGGCGTTCCCACCTGTTCAGTAACGCATATTTCGCTTATTGACGAAGCGGTTTAAACAAAAATGCACTTCATCGCTGAAGATTGAAAATTGGCGTTAACGCTCTTAAAGTTGCTCCTTCGTTTTTCTTCACCATGATGAAAATGTCGATTTTACTGAATATTTGGACATTGACAGGTCGACAATCAGTTTAAGGGTGCGTTCGCAATCAAAGTTTGAAGTTGTCAAATCTCTAATGAAAGACCCTTTTTAATTGAGCAAAACCTAGTGCAGCCGGGAAAGCTCCCTTGTAACCGACAAGGACCGCTCTTCAGAGTTTAGTATAGTCTCCAGCAACAATCGGCCCATAAGCTGGAAAAGGTCTTATATTGGTACATAAAAACAAACCTCGGTGATTGCCGAAACCACTCACACAACGCCACGAAACAAATAGCGCCTTGGATGTCATTGAATTAACGTGTATTGCCCTAAGAAGTTTCGCCATTAAGCGAGTGCCATAGTTGTGCCAAATTTCCCATGAGTACTAAGCCACCAAAAACCAAGTCTTGAATAAACAGAGGCTGACAAAAGCAATGCATTTGTGTTGCCCTCGTCGATACTCGATATCTCGAGTCTTCTTCGCATTTTTATAAAATCCACAAGCTATCAACAGAAGTCTAATATATTTTTTTAAAGTTCGTGCAACCACTTGAAAATGCTGAAGATAGACTACTTGAGAATGCTGCTAGCGTTCAGGGACTTGCTTGTAAGTTTCGAATCTGGGGCGGCGGAGATAGGTCTGGCTGTTAATTAGGGCGAACCGAAGTATGTGCTGCCATGAAGGACTTGGAGCAAAACGAGTCAATCTTTGAAGTAGTTAAAGGCTGTCACTATCTGGACTCTACAACTAATTCGCCAAATGAAATCGGCGGAGAGATCAGGCGAAATACCACTTTTGCAAATTGTAAATTCTTATCAACCTAACAAGGCATCACCGAAGTACAGCCCCTCTCTCATAGAAGCGAGGAGACTGGGAACAACGTCTATCAATTTTCTGCGTATATGGTTTATGTTTTGCCTTTAAAGCTGTAAGATATTGCCAACCCAAGTTGAAGCTAAGTTACCCCGTCGCCAATCCTATCCCAATTATATAACCAACGCTTCAACGTCTGTGCAATTTATAATTGGTCCAGTTGCCCAAGCACCTCTCAAAGGCACTACAAACAAACCATACAACTGATTGTAATCCGCTGGATTAAATGGGCTCTTAAGCAAAACGCATCCATTATACGCCTGGCAGCGCGTAAGGGGGCAACATCCCCATGCCAGTCTCCGAGGAGGTATCCACGCAGGCAACAACTTCATAATCCAATGAGCTTACCATGCACCAACCTATCAATTACAGCAGAAGAAACTCCACAAATTAGTCATACAAATTCGGTCTTTACACAATAACTGCCCCATACCGAGTATACCTTAGCATTCGTGGCATCCAAGAAACCAGTCGCCAACAATTCCAAGCCGGCCCCATTAAACGCCCATAAAATCATGCACTAGTTCTGTTTAGCTTGGCTGTGTACAGTGTGTGTCCCTTCGGGGGCAGCCGAAGGTACAAATAGCGAGAGGAACCTATTTTGGTTCGATTGCAAATACCTGAGATCCGGTTCGCAACTTTATCTACTCGCTGAGAGGTGAGTATATTTTGTGTTAAACTGATGGCCAGTTAAAATTGTTAACCCATATTCGTTGTTGTTGGCCTGACAGTGGCAGAAGACAAGAGCTCACAAGATGCTATCTATGGGCGGCAAGGCTAGTTAACGTTATGCGGTGTGAATTTCCAGCGTTCGCCAGAAATTTGCATGATTTGACCATTGGGCGGCTGACGACACAACGACGACGAAGCAGAAATAGGGCAATGGCCCTAACGCGCTGCAAAAATATCAGCCTATTAAAAATAAATTTAATGAAATGCGAAAAGGTGTTGCACATTAATGAGCAAGCCAGAGAGGACGCACTACGACTGCGGTCTGATGCTGGGGCTCGAATTTGAGACGCCGCGCCGTCCACACAGACAATATAATGAATGGGATGGCCTTAAACTTGGCCATCGTGTACGTGCCGGCTAGTTATGAAATTAACGATCAGCTAGATACCAATTTAAGTGACGAAATGTTGTGATGGCGCGACCGCTCATTACACGGTCCGGTTTTTGGGATGTTCCTATGGCGGATTCTAATCGAATTGCCTCTTAATTACGGAGTGGGCTCGTCGATTTTTACCAGGCAGCATGTTCGGATTAGTTTCCTGATACTAGATCAAGTGTATGTTATTGCGCTAACGTGGGTCTGTGACAGATGGACCGTGTTAACATTCATCATGCGGTGTGATCACCTTCTCGGCCTGTCAAAGTGATTAATTCTTATCTCGTCTTGTAATTGAGTTTGAATTTTTTGCGGATACACAACGGGATCGGCAGGTTGTTAAAATTAAAGAAGGGGGTATCTGGATTAGGGATGTTACGAAGGTGGTTTTACCGGAGTAGGAATCGGAGTCGGTCCAAGTTGAATCGTGATCGGAAGCGGGGGTCGCACGCAGACACAAAATATTAAAATGAAAAATTTTAAAATATAAAATTGACGCACGCACTCTCAACTTCAATGCACATACTCATGTAAATAAATAAAAGAATGAAAACACAGTCGTATTGTAAGATGTCGCAGCTCGATAATTCTTTGTTGTTCATGTTCATCGGTCGCCTCGTCGTCGATTGTGCTCCGAAAAACCACCGATATGATTATATCAGAACCGAAGCCGGATTCGGAGGTGCAATTTAAACCGGAGGTTCCAACATATCGTATTCGGATTCGAAGCTCCGTATCATCCCTAATCTGGATTAACATCCGTATATGTGAAATTGCATTGTCCGTGTCAGAAGTCAGCTTTATTTGCCTACGCTACTTTGACTAATGTGGAGCTAAGGCATGCGGCAGAGCTTATACGAGCTTGCAAACAAATTCGATATTTATAAAGGCATGTGGATGAACAGGGAGAGACGATTTCGTAGTGCTTGGTCCGTGGTCGCCGTTTACGATTGTGCGATTTTCTGAAATGTAAACATTTTTTTTCTTTTATGTGGAACTGTCTTTGAATTGGGAACCAGTTTGCAATTTTCAAAAATTGTTGATTCCTGTTTACAGAAAATAACAAACCGGGCATAGTCCGTAAAAAAAACCTGCGGGGACTTCCCATTAGAGAGAAATTGCCGCTGCAATCAGTAAGAGCGTAGTATACCACGAACATTTTGTGGATTTTAATACTAGCTATGAAATGTAGTATACCAGCTTTTAATATAATATGGAGTTGACAAACATATGGTAATGGTATAGATGGTAAAGGGTTATTCAATAAGAGGTGTTATTGTGAAAGGATATGGTCCTGCATGTGTGCTCGTGGTGGCCATTTGATGTTGCTGATGTTGTTTTTCATTCTTAAGGGCATACGTGCCTCTTTATTATGAAATAAACATCCGATCATTTATCTCAAAAACTGGCATTTTTCTTTGAATACCAAAATAACACCTCTTATTGGAAAACCCTTCAGTAATGCAATATCATAGAATCAATACCAGCAGTCTGTCTCCGGCATAAGTAGGTGTGAATCTCGCTCAGAAATCGAGATTCGCAAAATTGCTCTGACTCTGAAAAATCTTTTTTGCGGAGAATGGAACATGAAATCTGACAGACAGCTGATTTCGGGAGCAGTTTTCCGTCCCTGTCCCTATAGAGTAGTTCGCGACAACGTCAGTGTCAAATTAGAAAAAAATAACTAAATAAATAAACAAAGTGACAGCTGAGCAACTTGTAGGAAAACAAACTAAATTTTATATGGCGGGAGATAGGAATAAATTTGAAATTTAATAAAAATTCACGTGAATGCTCTGAAATCGGAAAAGGATTGTTGGTTTTAAGTAGCAATCAAACATAAAAAGTGACCAAGAGCAAAAGAAAGTGTTCTAAGAAGTCCATCGAATACCACATCAGTGTTTATTAAAAGTGTTAAAAGTAACTTAAATCTGGTATTTTCTACTTGGTCTTCTGGCAATGCGTTGTTTGGTTGTTTGTGTCGCTGGAATCTTAAAGCTGATAGAGATGAGTTAGATTTACCGGCGTACCCCAGGTGGAGGCTTGGAACCCAATCCGGATTCAGATCGTGCGACAATTTGGCACATTTACCTGAATATAATATTTGTCACAATGGTGACATTATTGTAAATATGTCAACATACCTGAAATAAAATGGCTGGAACAAACACGAGCTATTTTCGTATTAATTTTCTTTAAATTTATAGCACCTATCCATCGTTTGCGCCTCTCCTAAGACAGATTTCGAATTTCAGGTTTTGTTCTTAGTTGTGGAAATATATAAAAACGCATGTCGTCATTTTTCACTGCGTTGTTCGTAGAGTTCTTAATGCAGCAACCACGGTTGCCGTTTTAGTGACTTTGTCACTATATCCAGTGGAATTTTCAAAAGTTTAGTGACAAAAATTTATTTTTTGTCACTAAAAGAATCTAGTTACTTTTCTAGTGACTTATTGCAAAAACATATTTTTCTAAGTTATTACGCTCCTGGTTATGTTACATCGAGTATCGAGGTATTCGAGTTTGACACTTGCAAATTGCAATGGGGACGTTCGGATTCATAGTTTAGTAAGTTGACAGGCTGTCTGACTAGATGTATTTCAGTTTTGATTGGCCCAGAGTGTTCACGTTATTATTTTTTGCAGTTGACTTTTATGGAGGGAGTCAGTTGACATTTCGAAGAGTCAGATTTAAAATAAACAGAGTGGCCGTGGCAGAATTCTGAAGAGTAGAAAAAAGAGCCAGTGAGAGAAAAGGGTGCTATTTCTAAAGCTACTCTGCAAATTTCGAATCTTCGCACGATATTTAACAACCATTAGTTCGCATAACAGTGTAATAGTGTTGTGATAGGCAACCGTGTTACATTTTATGTACTTATTTGAAAATATCAATTTTTAAAAAAAAATAATGAGGGGTCTTTTCCGAATAAAAAAGGGCAAATCAAACAAAGGCAACGCTGACTGCGAGAATACAAAAACAATTCAACGCGTTCGGATTCCTAGTCACGACGAATCTAGTTGACGTTTTACATAAACTATCAATCCGAACGTCCCCAATATTATTCCAACTTGCTCGAACTGTAAAGGACTATTCACATGAGAGCGAATTGCGAACAAATCAATTTAACTGTATTAATGAATTGGCACAGTAGCTTAGTGGTTAGTGTGTTGGACTGCTATGCGAGGGGTCGAGGTTCGAATCCCGCAAAAACCCAAAATTCCGACTTAGGGTTTTTTTCACTGTGTCACCTCTCGCGAACGTCTGACAAACATCCGAGAGTATAAATGTCTTGAAAAAGCTTCTCAATTAGCCGTTTGGAGTCGGCATAAAATTGTAGATCCCTTCCATTCGTTCCAAAAATGAAAAACTCACACAAAACGAATGGTTGTGAGAAGCTAGGCCTAGGGTCCCTCCGGGCCTGTTGCGCCAACTATTTATTTATTTTTAATGAATTGAAAATTGCTATTTATTCTATCACAAAACCATTATATTTAATTAATCTAACATCTAAACTAAAAAGACCATAAATCTCAATTGATTTAAACAGCTAAATTTACAATTTAAGAAATTTGCCCACTAATTGAAAATTCTTGCCGCGAACTGTCACACTTTATTCACAATCCACACAAAACAGTCGCGATCCACAAGCCCGCGAATGAAAAATTCGTTCGAACTTAACCTCTAAAAATGAAACTGATACGCGGGTATCTGCGACCAAAAAAAGTTTTCATGTGAATGGAGTGTCAGACAATACGAATATTCCCGTGTTCGCAGATCGCAGTTCGCAATTCGCTTTCATGTGAAAAGTCCTTAATGTCGCTTCCACATTCAAATGCCGAAGTGGAACGCATTTTTTGTATGATGAACATAGTTAAAAATAAGTTGAGGAATAAAATGTCAATGAAAACTTTGAACTCAATAATGCTCATCAGAAGTTAACTAAAAATACAAAAAAAAAAGTTGTCATGAGGTATTCACGAAATTCCTAAAAATGTTTTTTTTTAAGAAATAATTTTGAAAAGTCCTCCGATATTGAGGTAAATTAAAGTGATGAAGATGAAATCTAATTATTTCTGATTTGTAGTGATTTTAAGAACTATTTTGTTTTTTTATTGTAACTTTGAGACTGAATTTGTTTTTTTCTTTTTTTTATAAGTTAACATAATCTATTTACATATTGTAACTTTTTAAAAATGTAAAAAATGTTGTTAAAATTGAATATACCCTTATATTTTTTTTTTGTAATTTTTAGGTTGTGAACATTTTTTCTAGTGATTTTTTTTAATTTGAGCATATCTGGTGGATTTTTAGGTTCGAGTTAGTGACTTTTTTTTTAAGTTAACGTCAACCATGGCAGCAACTTGTCGGCATTTTTTATTATTTTATTATGTTCATTGCCGCCAACACTTTTAGCAAACACAATTTGCAATTTTTTTGGGTAGTATTTTGAACTTTATCATAAGCTTTTAATCTTCAAACGAAACAAATCATATCTCCCGCCATATAAAATTTGGTTTGTTTTCCTACAAGTTGGTTTGACTTTTAAGTGAAAGAGAAAGCAAAGTTTTGAAAGAGATAGCTTCGTGAAATACCCTATTGAAAACAACATTAATTACCTTAATTTGGTCCATCAGTCGTTTATTGTTTACTTGAATTGAAACGGTGCACCCTAATTAAGCGGCGCATTATACGATTCCCATTCCAATCGCTGGGCATCTTCTGTGTGAATCGTTATTTTAGCTTTGGAACGACGCAACATCACCAGGACCCAGGACTGCATACTAATTCGTCTATAATGGCCGGTTTGGAGTTTTATAGCCAACCCGCAGCGGAGTCCGGGGAACTTGTAGTTCCCCCTGTGCATACAGAAAAAAAAATCAGACGTCCACACAAACGTACACTTTCGTTACCCTAATTGAGATATGAGATGCCCTAAGGCGAACCATTAACCAGGTTATGCAGATATGAGCGATTTTTATGTAGGGAGTGGCCGACCACAGAATGAAGATCAAAGTAATTACCCACAAAAACTGGTAAAACAATCATACTTCGCAGCACTATCATCTGTGCGCGATGGAATTCCACTTTTACGATCGTATCGCGAGAATTCAATTGAATTGCGTACAATCTGTAAAAGAGGTGTGATAGCTCATTATTTGGTAGGCGCTCGAAGATGGTATCTCCTTTTTTTTTTACTCATCATCGATCTGTTCTCGTGTTAATTTTCGACTGACCGAATTTGTTTTCTTTTGTTGGGAGATGTTGGATTTTTTTTTTTTTTGGGCAAAACTCATTCATGCGTCTTGTGTGCGGGAGCCGTTTGTCCTTTTTGTCGAATGCCTGTAGTCTGTTTATCGTTTATTATTTATTCTCGCCTCTGCGATGAGTTTGGCAAGAGATACAAGTGGTGTATGGTCATTAAAAATGCATTCATTCACCTGCGCAACGGAACGGTATCTGGTGAGAGATATTTTTCATTCTTACTTGACCTTTCGGCAGTTGCGGTTGCCCATTTGTTTGGCACACGAGCACGAGGTAAATGACATCTTAGTAAAGGGGGATGATTTAAGGACGAGGAAGCATATATTATGACTTGGGGCTTTCAGCGCTCTTTTCGAATATATATGGGCGGGTTCTCTCAAAGAACCCGATTTCGTGGAAGTCGCCGATTAGTGTGCCTGAGATTGATAGGTGGGTCGATTTTGAATATATCCCGTAATGTACCACGCGAGTGCTTTGATAAGGGCTATTAAGAGTCAAATATCTGAAATTGGATCGTGGTTGTTTGAGAGTAGCGAATAGGTTGACTGGGCGCGGTTAGTAATCATTTTATAATTTCACACCAAATTGCTTGTAGGTCACAATGGGTAATTTTAATTGGAAAATTTCGCCATTGTGAGTTCGTAATATTTATCCTGAACGCTAAATATGAAAGTTAATTCAGCGGCGTGAAGGGTTGGTTGTCATTCCGGTCAGTGTTGCCAGTTTATATGAGTTTTTTTTTTGGTGAACGACGGGAAATCAAGGGGGAGAGATTCTTTTAAGGAAAAATTTGGTGTTTTTCTTTTAGTTCTATTTTATAATATAATTTTTGATAGCCCTGAAATGTGCATCCGCATTTCGCGAACCTAGTCAACGGAGGGTTGCTTAAACTTAAGAATAATGTAGCGTAGAGCTTCGTCGTTCTTTTCACTCCCCTTTTGAAATGATTCAAATTCGAGCATAATAAATAAATATTTATTAAAAATTCAATTATTTTCAAAATAATCTAAGCAATGGAGGATGAAATAAATGTGTGTCTTATTTTAAAATGCAATTAAAATAATCGAACAATTCTCTAAAGCTATATTGGCGTGTGAAAATTCGAAATGGACCATTTTCGTTTACAAAACAAGTCTTTCAAAAAACAGCTAATACCAGTTTCACCAGAAAAGTTATAGTTTTTTTTTTTTGGAATAATTCCTGAAATACCTAATACCGACCTTATCTGTAAATTTTTAGTAACAACAATTTCACGCAAGTTGCGTTGGGGCCGTGTAAATTGTTACAAAATGAGTTCAAAAAGCAACATGCGTTTGGCATTTTCATCGTGTGTAGGTATTTATTTGGAGCACACTTTTGCATTCGTGCATTGCATTGAATTTGATATTCCTACTTTTAAGTCGATCGTAAAAAAATATATTAAAAAAATAATGACAAAAAGTTTTTTTTTTTTTTTTAGATAAATATATTTCGTTTGGCAATGCTCGGTTATAAAAATTCGCTACAACCAAAATGATGTTGAGAGCATGGTTACCGGAGTTGATTTACTCGTATTTCGTGTACCTAGGTATCTGCTTGTTGGTCTCGACATCATAGGTTTGTTTGACGTGGCTAGCACTAGTGTCCACTAGTGCGCACTGAGAAGTGTCAGGTAATTTTTACGCCTGTCAAAAACCCTGCACATTGCACAACCCTGAAAATTCGGCTACTATATCGAACACAAAATATGTAGCCCTGAAGATTCTCAGTTTTTGAAATTGAAAAATATTTATTTATTGTTAAAAATGAGTGCACTTAGTTCTGATCTTGCGATTTCCATAATTCAAATAGTTAATAAACGTGTTTGGAATATAGATGATGAGTTTGCAAATTTATTTAGCTCTGATTTCAGCTTTTTTCCATACCATTTTCCTATAATATACAATTTTAGTTCATAGACGTGGTTGTTTTCAAACAATTCACTTTTGAATATCAAATTTATTGTAGATATTTACCTTTATCACGATATCACAACAATTGAATGACAGCAAGCGAAATGACAGTGAAACTCAGCACTGAGTTCTTGCCCCGACTAATTAACTGGGGTCAGTTCAGGGCACAACTGGGGCGCCATAGAAGTCATGTCGAATACAGGTTTGCAGTACCAGGGTGAGTTCAGTGCTATATCGAACACCTTAGGGTTAACCCAGTGCGCACTAGGTCCCACTTCAAACAAACCTCATATTACCAAAAATAGTTCTACAAAGCTGGGCCATGTTTTCGTGTTGCACAAGTCATCTGCCAGATGGTCGGGCGGGGTTAGTTGACTCATTTTCTTCGGGGCTAGTTGACTCAATATTTTTTTCGGGATTTACAGGAATTTGCCAAATAATGAAACGGGTAGTATAGTTCGCCATTTATCCATCAGGAATAAGTAACTAACGTAGAAATTCAGCGGCCATCGCGTATTGTCAGGTATTTTAGATTTACCGACACCTTTAAGAGAGGAAGCAAGGGGTCGAATTACCGCAACCCATCCGTGATCGAGCCATACGTCACTGAATTTTGTGGATTTTACAAGCATGATTCGCTAAGTCACGTATTACTCGATCACGGATGCGGTAATTCAACCCCAGAACTATTGACATTTAAAATTTGTAAACAAGTTGAAGAAGGTGCCTAGCTGCCTACATAAGAAGATAGTCGAATTATGACATGGATAATATAGGTAACACAAACTCCGGTCCAAATTAAACTGCTGCGAATGCGATAAATAAGCCTTTCCAAATTATTTTAATGATCAAAAAAACATTTGCACAGGACAGTACAATTTTTTGTTGTAAGTCTCCGAAATGGAAATGCTGTCAAAATGTATGTTATCGGCGCACTATGGTTCAAAATGACTTTTTTGGTGCAAAAATCCTAACTTTTGAACGCATGATGATATCGCTACAATTGTTTTCTTCTTAAAGGAAAAATAAAAATAGCGATTTTTTAAGAAAATTGCTTCACAGGGTGTTTCTAAATCTTGAGCTGAAGTAAGATTTTCTTTGAAAAAGGAATTAACAGAGAAAGGAATTAAAGAAAAACTTTTAAGACTGATATAACTTTATGAATCTTGTAAAAAGAGGTCTGCTCACAGAGTGATTCAAAATAATTTTGTTTGCAACTGTAGATGCACAAAATTAACGAACCAATTTTTAATGTTCTTAGCAAGTTTTAAAAGAGAATTTTTCAATTTTGTGGCGCATCAGTATATCCTGTTAACTGTTTGAGCGATATATTTTATATGAAACAGAGTAGGCCAAAAGTAAACGCACGAGTTTTGAGTTTAGGAAGCGAAAATAAAAATACGTCCTTGTAATAGAAAAGCCAAGCCCAAACTGAACTCAGTGAATGTTTTATTTCTCATCTTAAAACTACCTATGTACTAACAACATCGAATGATGTTGTTCCGTTTCCATTTTAAGTCATTGACAAAATACAGTAATCTTAACAACTAGACTTAAAACTAGGTCAAATATATATACATGTATAAATGTGTGATTTTGTTAGGTGAGACGTAACTTCTCCCTCCCCAAGATTCGAATTCCCCGAATTCGAGTTTAGGATTTCAGAATACAAGGAAATACATATTTTACATTTTTACCATACTATCATGACCTTATGAGATAGTAATTTATATAGAATAAGCTAATTTTAAAATAACTTAAAGTCTAATATACATTTTGTTCTAATAAACTTTAATACATAGTAGGTACAAACATGTTTAAATTAAATTTCTATTTGCTTATATTTCCTTTTAATATTCGTAGGATGTATATTGATATTATCATGATATTTATATTTAGGTTCATATTTGTGCCTTAATGCTTTATAATTTTTTATCAAAACTTTTTCTTCATTCCTATTTGGATCATTTTGTCTACCAATATTAATTTTATTTATTTTTTTTATTTTTTCTCTGTCCAATTTTTCTTTTATTGAGTTTCTGTCTGACTTTAGACGCCCTAATACAAAATTAAACGGTTTTTCTTTAGTGGTAGAGTGAACTGAATTATTGTAGATTTCTATTGCTTTAAAACACTTATCTTTAATATTCATGTCTTTTAATTCTGGGACAACATTCATGATTCTTATCTGTTCGTTAAGAGTATTGTGAAGTCTTTCAATATCCGCACTTCCAGTGTGGCTATTAGGCTTAGTTAAATGTAATATTATACTTTCCTGATTTAAGAATTCCTTTAATATTAATCCGTCAAATTCGTTGTCGCATATATACATTTTTGGTTTCCCTAAAACAGAATGCCGTTTTCTTAAAGCTTCTCTTATAGTTACCAAATTTCGATCATTCAAATCGAAAATCATAGCGTGTTTTGAAAAACGGTCAATACTTGTCAAAAATCGTTGTCCTTTTATAGTCCAGGTATCAATGTTTACAATTTCGTTTTGGTCAGGAGGAGTTTGCGTCAACCTAAATTTTAACTTAATTGGACTTCTGTCGTATTTAGCTAATTGGCAAATATCGCAATTATTGATAAACCTATGTATTAATTTTTTTAATTTTGGGTAATATATTTTGTTTTTGAGTAGTTCATAATTTTCATTGACTCCACGGTGATTCGATTCCTTTTCGTGAACATTTTTTATGTATCTTATAGTTTCATTTTCATCCTTTAGATCCTCTGCTAAATATGTACATCTTCGGAATTTCACATTTCTGTCCCTACTAAATAACTCAATAAGCTTTAGCTGCACTTGATTATACAATGAATCATCCAATTCGGTGTATATTCCTATAGTTCCTTTCATTCTAATTCTTCTAAAAATGTCATTTAAATTCCCTCTCTCTATGTCGTGTCTCGATACGTATATTTTTCTATTTTTGTTCGTAACTTCAGTTTCTTTAGTTTTCTGTTCAACCAATATAATTTGCATTTTGAATTTATTAACTATTGTTTCTACTATAGAAATATGGTCATCCATATTTTCTTCCTGGCTATGAATTGTCTCTACCTCCAAACTTTCAATTTCAGGAACTTCATCCGTATCTATTATATTTGCAAATGCATGTTCTATTAAATTAACTTTATTAATTTCATTTTTGTCGGCATTAATCCTGCTAAGAAAGTCTGCCACATTGTTATCTTTACCCTTTATATATTCTGTTTTAAATGTGTACTCCCCCAATCTTAAGATCCACCTTTGCAATCTAGGACTTATGTCTCTACACTCCTTTTTTATTTGTAACCATTTTAGGGGTTGATGGTCAGTATACACATCGAATTCGACCCCATAAAGGTATGGCCTGAAGTGATGAATTGACCAGACAATTGCCAATAGTTCTTTTTCGATTGTGCTGTACATAGTTTCATGTTTGTTAAGGGTTCTGCTTGCAAAACAGACAGGGTGATTTTCTTGGCTAAGTACAGCACCTATTGCAAAATTGCTCGCATCCGTTGTTAAATTGAATCTTTTCTCAAAATTGGGGTAATGCAAAACGGGAGGGTTCGTTATTAATTCTTTCAATTTATCAAATGCATTTATGAACGATGTGTCCGAAACGTTGATTTTTGCATTTTTTTTCAAATATTTTATGAGAGGTTGGGCTACTTTCGCATAGTCGCGAATGAACTTCCGATAGTAACCGGTAACTCCTAAGAAACTCTTAATTTGCTTCGTAGTAGTGGGTAATTTTAGGTTTTTTATAATTTTTGTTTTATTGGGGTTTGGCTTTATGCCTGTGTCTGTAAGGATATGACCTAAGTAATCAGTCTCTTTGGCAAAGAAGTGGCATTTATCCACCTGAATTTTTAAATTGTTTTCTCTTAGCTTTTTAAAAATGCAATCTAAACTTTGCTTATGTTCTTCTAAACTGGTACTAAATACAAGTATATCGTCCATATAAACCACGCAGATTCTATTAATAAGCCCCCTAAGTATTTGATTCATCATCCTCTGGAATGATGCAGGGGCATTTTTTAGACCAAAGGGCATTCTAACGTACTCATAATGTCCCTGTGGTGTAGAGAAGGCAGTTTTTAATTGATCTGCTTCGTCGACCAAAATTTGGTGGAAACCCTTCGCAAGATCTAATGTAGTAAAATATTGCGCTTTTCCCAATTTGTCGAATATATTATCAATATTCGGAATTGGGAATTTGTCGCTTACAGTGATATCGTTTAGCTTCCGATAGTCGATAACTAGTCTCCATTTCTGTTGACAAGAGTTATCAATTTTCTTTGGAACTATCCAGATCGGGCTGTTGTAGGGAGAATTGCTTTCTTTGATAATACCCTGATCTAACATTTCCTTAACTTGCCTTTCTACTTCTTCTTCGTGTACTGGAGGAAATCTGTATGTTCTAGAATAAATTGGTTCATTTGAGGTGGTTATAATTTGGTGCTTTACTCCGTTAACACTTGTCAAATGTTGACCCTCAATAAAAAATAAATCACTATTTTGTTTTAATATTTTTTTTAAATTTTCAAATTCTTCTTTATTTAATTTTGAAATATTTAGTCTTTCAAGTAAACTATCCTGAAGTGGTAATGGTTCTAAGGTATTGATATCCTCATAAGGATAGGGGCAATCAAGTCCCTTGAAACCAATTCTTTCTCCGTTAATTTCAACAAAATAGTTTTCAAAATCTATTTTGGCTTTCAGTGGTATTAAAATATTTATTCCTAAAATAGCATCAAAGTTTTTGTGTTTAAGAGCCAATAATTTCCAAGACATGTTGGCATTAAGCTTGAATTCATCTGGTACTTTCGTAACTTTTTCAAAATGAATAAATGTCCCTTCGGTTACAGTACTTATTGGCATTGGCAGAATATTATTTGTTTTTAATTGTGGAAACAAGGACTGATCAAGAATTGATATGGACGATCCCGTATCAACAAGACAGTCAATTTTTTGTCCATGAATTGTAATTTCAATTACTGGAAATGAATTGTATCCGAGGCATTGACACGAAAATTTTCTGAATTCTGTGCTGAAGTTCTGTTAATATTACTAACGTCCATTGGTTCTATTTGTCTGTATTGTCCTGAAAAATTATTTGTAAATTGTCCTGAGTTTTGTTGGGGAATATTCTGGTATGTGGTATTACCATGGTATTGCTGGTTGGGTATACCGTGTTGTTGTCTAGTTCTAAAATTATTTGAATTGTCATGTCTAAAGTTATTATTATGTCTATATTGTGTATGTTGATTTGTTAATTGTCTTGATTGAGTTTGGTGATTAGCTGTTGTCCTATTTCCGTTATGAAACTGCTGGTAATTTGCGTTGTCGTTGTCATTATTGTTATTGTTGTTTTGTACGTTATAAGTAGTTCGTTCCAATCTATTACCGTTCCTATATCGCTGTACGTTTCTATTGTAATTTTCACCGTTTTGGTCGGGTCTAACATGACATTTTTCTTCCATTCCCGTAGCTTTTAATGCGAAATATGCCTCTTCTAAACTGTTAATATTTTTAATTCTGAGGTACATCTCCTCTTCTCTTGGGATTTTAAAAAGAAACTTAGAAAGAATACTCTCTTCATTACATTCTGGCTTATAATCTAATGGTGGATTTGAGTCTAAGCGATACTTAAGATTAAGCTTATCTAAAATAATTTTTAGGTCATGATAGTATTGACTTACATTTAAATATTTAATACCATCAGCTTCGTTCTTCAATGCTGCATACTCTTCCGGAACGCCAAATGTCCTCTTCAGCTGTGCCTTTATTTGTTCCCAGGTGCTGTTCAATGGAAGTTTTCTAATTGAATTCAGTGCATCTCCTTGAATTTTTGATACAATGATCCTCTTTAAATATTGTTTCGCTGCTTCATCAGTGACCAATGACAACATGTAGTCCCCTTCATCCATAAAGGATGTAAGAGCATATGAATCATCACCCCGAAATTGTGGAAGGCTCCTGGCTTCCTTCATTAGATCCGCCATTGTGAAATTCATTTTGGATTAGATAATGAATGTATATATGTATATTTTTTTTTCACGTTTGATTTTTATTTTAAACAATTAAATTTTATTTAAATTTCGTTTATTTGTACTTAGAATTCACAATTTTTGTATTATTCTTCAATTATTAGTTATTATTTTCACTGCACTTTTTAAATTCGATATTAACTACTTTATTTATGTATATATGTATGATCAAGTCTTATCGCGATATCTACTACCAGTTTTCCGACTGCGCCAGTTTTGAGTTTAGGAAGCGAAAATAAAAATACGTCCTTGTAATAGAAAAGCCAAGCCCAAACTGAACTCAGTGAATGTTTTATTTCTCATCTTAAAACTACCTATGTACTAACAACATCGAATGATGTTGTTCCGTTTCCATTTTAAGTCATTGACAAAATACAGTAATCTTAACAACTAGACTTAAAACTAGGTCAAATATATATACATGTATAAATGTGTGATTTTGTTAGGTGAGACGTAACTCACGTGAAAAAAAAATTAAATTAAATCAAATAGAATACAAAATATGTATTTATAAAATAAAATTTAATACATAAAACATACATCTTATTTTACAATTAGGTACTATAGACCTTAATTTTCAGAAAAAAATTCAGCATCGTCATTATTTTTAACATCAAATAGACTTATTAGTTCTGGGCAATCATTTTTCAGCTCTTTTTGGGATCCAACGTGTCTTAAAGATGAAAGGTCGGGTTACAAAAACCAATTGGCATTTATATAAAAAGGGGCGTGGAAGTGGATCGATTTTTTAACAATCAAAATATTAACAAAACTATTTTTAATTGATTTAGGGAGAACATTTCAATCTCTCAGAATTTTTAATTAACAAAATAATTCCATACAGAAATTTGCTTTTAAGGTCAAAATGTTAGCACTGTGAACACGACTTTTTCAAAGCAAATTACAATTTCTCCGAACATTGCCAATAGTTGCAACCACAATTTTGCATATAGTTAAACAAATAGTTAGGGTTAACTATCGTTTTCAATTTTCCGGTGGAACTCGCGAGAATTTTTTTGTAGCTCTATTCAAACCAAATTTATTTATTTTATTTATTGAAATTATTAGGTATTTTTTTATTTTTTTTTACTAAAATTTGTATTTACCTATTTGTACTATAGAAAAACATATAAACTACATTAACGAAAATTAAGGTTTTTCCTTTAATATGTCATAATTGCAAAAAAAGAAAATAAGGAAGTTGGTTTTTTCTGTTTTTGTTTTTACTCTATATAAAAATTGACCAATTTTAAGAAGCTCTATAAATCAAAGTTGTTAGCAAAAAACAATTTGTTTGCTAAACAAAAACAATAAAAATAAAACATCGAATTTAGTATTATTATTAGTGGAGGTTACAATGAGAGGGACACTAAGGAAAGCTATAGGATATTCCAGCTACTGGTAGCTTAGTCCATAACAAACTGCTCCATAAAGTGTAGCACTCCTAGAGAGTCTTCCATCGTATACCAAGGAAGTATATTGCCTTCATCCCACAATTGTGGTTTGCTTACGTCCTGTCCCTGCCAGTACTCTCCATCGACATGAGTAATCTGACAAGTTTGGCAGGGATGGCAGGTAGACTATAAATGATCTCATATGCAGTCTAAAAATCGAGAAAAAGATGCCCGGGTCTTTGGCGAATGAATTCGGACATCAGACGTTCACACATTACAACAGACACGATCTTATTGGTATATGTAATGTTAAGCAGATTGATGCCTCTGGTAGATGGCGTACTTCGCTTTCAGAAGGTGGAGTAGTATTGACCCCTGTAACGGTGAAAGTACGTGCCAAAATAAAAGAGTGGTAGACTATTTTTTTATGGGAGCAGATGTTCGCATTTTATTATATAGCGACTTCAACCATTTCCTACGAAATATGCATTCTCAGATGAACTCGCCGGCGAATGAAATCTTCTCCCGGGAAGCCGAGTGGAAAGAAATGCGATTCGCTTTATTTTCTGGCATATAAGCAGTTCTACAGCTGACAACAAGGCATAGCTGTTGAAAAAGAATGGGTCCGCCTTTTCTGAGAGAAGTGCATATTTCGATGGAAATGAATTTAGTTTGAAAAAAAAACTCCCGTGTTTTTGCGACCAAAAATTGTGGTCATCTACACTTTTCGACAAATAAATGAGCAACCGCAACGGGGTCCTTTATTAAATTTGAGTGAAATGTGAAAAGGCTCCAGGAAATGACTTCCCAACGAAATAACCCCCCAAACCGAAGACGCAATAAGGGACTTATTGGTATTGTTGTGTTTGTATGAAATAAAAAACGGTGGGTGTCAATGGTATGATTACAGAATTCAATTTTAATAAAATGGAAAAAATGATTAACAAAAATAGGTTATGCCAAAGACAAGAAAAACCGCGTGTGTGTAGCTCTAAGTGAAGACGGCGAGAGTGACAGTTCTTAGCAATGACAATTAAAAGTGTTGCCATGAGTGCCATCATCCTTAACAATTTACGGCACTGCCATGACTACAACAATTACCCCTTCACTTAGTTTGGAGCAAATCTTAGTCGCTTATTCCGCAACCTCTCAGAACGTCTCGGTGTTGAAGAACCCGGTTGTATCTCCGGAATGACGAGCTCCGCTGATGACTGTGGTGACGGTGGTGTTTGATTTGTTGCAGATCCGGGCAAATGATGGTTTATTGGTATTGGTGGCGGTGGTGATGATGATGGGTTTAGAGTCACTTTCGGCGAAATGACAGTGAGATCAATATTTGGTGGGCTTCTTGATGGATTTAACATAACGTCTGAATCATCTAGATCCAGAGAAGGATGGTTCGCTGCCGTCACACTGAAATTCGAAAACCGATTAGCAAAAGGACTCAAACTACTTGCCTGTGGTGTTTCCTCCGAATCTTGACAGCTAAATGATTGCTTTGTGTTGTTCGGCGTTCGATTTCGCATTTGATTTTGATGTCGACGCCAGATACCCTTCCTTGTTTCGACTAGGTACATCCTACTTCCCAGGGGTTTCTTTATGATGCCCTCCAACCACTTAGTCTTCTGTAGGTACTGCCTTACAAAAACAGGTTGTCCTGGACTGAACTTCGATGCCCTTGTCCAATCCAGTTTTGGTGCTTCAGGAACCATAGCCGATAGTAAATTGCGAGAGCGACGCCCATGCAACTTTTCAGCAGGAGAGACTCCACTTTCATCCGGAGCACAGCGATAGGTTGACAAAAATATGGATAAAGCTTCATCACATTTGGGTGTGTCCTGCAAAATCTTTAGGAGGGCCGTTTTAAAAGTTCGCACCATCCTTTCCGCCGCCCCATTTGACTCGGGATTGAACGGAGCGGATCGGATGTGACGAATGGAGTTGAGTTCACAAAACCTTTTGAATTCTTCTGAAGAGAACTGAGTGCCGTTGTCTGACACTAATGTCTTTGGCAATCCCTCTAAGGAAAATATGGATCGCAAGGCGTTGATTGTCGCTTTCGAAGTTGTTGAAGACATCCGGACTACAAAAGGAAATTTTGACCTGGAGTCCACCAAAATCAGCCACGAAAAACCTTGAAAGGGTCCCGCATAGTCCACATGCAATCGCTCCCAGACACCGTCAGTGATTGACCAACTGGTATACTCCTTCGAAGGATTACTGGCACTTAACTGGCATGTAGTACACTTCTTGACTGCTTCCGAAAGTTTCTCATCGATTTTTGGCCACCAGCAAAAACGACGGGCTAATTGTTTTGTTCGTGTTATTCCCCAATGCCCCTCATGCAAAAGTCTTAACACTTTATCCTGAAGATTTGTTGGTACCACTACCCTTGGATTTTCACATTGATAAATCAACACTCCGGCAGTGGAGCATAGGCTTAATCTTCTTCGAAAGTAAGGTAATAAACCACTTTCTGCTGCTGGCAACTGCTTTGGCCATCCATTCTGGACGTATTGAAACACCTTTTGTAATATCCTATCGTTACTCGATACTTTGGCAATGGTTGCTGCATTGATAGGAAATTCATCCACGATGGCTGAATACACCATCTCTACATGACGACAAGATTCCTCTGCCTTGTCAAAATTTTCGTCAGGTCCAACAGGTAAACGCGAGAGGCAATCGGCGTTTCCGTGCTGTTTGGTTGGGCGGTACCGGATCGTGTAATTGTACCCCATCAAAGTGATAGCCCAACGCTGAAGGCGCTGAATTGTCATTTGCGGTAGCTTTTTATTTGGGTGAAATATCGACACTAATGGTTGGTGATCAGTAATCAACTCAAATTGGCGACCAAATAGGTACTGGTGGAATTTTTTTACCCCATATATGATGGATAACGCCTCCTTTTCTATTTGGCTATATTTCTTCTGAGTTTCATCTAGTGTCTTGGACGCGAACGCTATAGGCCTTTCAGTTGAATCCGGGTAAACGTGAGAAATAACTGCTCCGATTCCGTGACCTGAGGCATCAGTCGCCAAGGTTATTGGTAAATCCTCTCGGAAATGAACTAGTTTAGAGACGCTCGCAATACGCTCTTTGAACTGCTGGAAAGCTTTCTGTTGTTCACTTCTCCAGACAAACGGCTCGTTTGACGCCCGTAATTTGTTTAGCGGTGCAGCTAAACGTGAAAAATTTTCGATAAAAGAGTTGTAATAGTTTATCTTACCGATGAAAGCTTCCAATTCCTTTAGGTTTCTCGGTTGAGGTAAACTTTGAATGGCTTTGATTCGAGACTCCGATGGTCGAATTCCTGCTTCATCGATAATGTGGCCTAAGTACTCGATTTCGCCTTTAGCAAAACGACACTTGTCCAATTTACAGCGCAGCCCATGTCGCTCCAACCGCTCCAGGAAAATGTTCAAATTTTGAATGTGTTCCTGGTTTGTCTTACCAGAGACAATGACATCATCGAGGTATGACACACAGAATTTTAAGTCCGAAGTAAGCTGTTCCATATAACGTTGAAAAATACCTGTTGAACTCGACGTACCAAAAGGAAGGCGCTGGTACTCAAAAAGTCCAAATTCCGTGTTCACCACACATATTTTTTTTGATTCGTCGTCAAGTGGAATTTGCAGATAAGCGTCCGACAAATCCACTTTCGTAAAAAAACGTCCACCTTCCAGTTTATGGAAAAGTTCTTGGATCCGGGGCACCGGATGTCTATCGATCTCAAGTTGAGGGTTAATAGTTATTTTAAAATCGCCACAGATACGCAAAGCTCCGCTTGGTTTCTTAACGACGACAATGGGTGCTGCCCACTGGCTCGTTTCCACGGGTCGTAGAATACCCAACTTTTTAAGGCGCTCTAACTCGTTTTTGACCCCATCTTTAAGCGCGAATGGCACTGGTCTGTACTTGAAATAGCGTGGTGTGCTGTTTGGCTTTAGAGTGAGGTGTGCTACGAAAAATTTACTGCAACCCAGCTCGGGACGAAATATGTTTTCATATTTTTCGCACAGCAATTTGGCTTGGGATTCCAGCTCTTCCCTAGACTCCCATCCGATTTGCAATGCAGTATCTTCAACAGCACAATCGATTTTAAATTTGAAAATTTCAAACCAATCCAGTCCCATGATGTTGGCTCCTTGTACAGAATTAACTACCAACAAAGGTAATTGATACGATTGTTTTTTCCATCGCACTTCGACGTTTATAACACCTTTGACTGGCACTTCGACATCTCCGTACGCTTTTAAAGTGCGATTAGTTGGCGAGCACTGCGGCATTCCTAGACTTTCATACCCTGGTAATCCTATTATAGAACAAGAAGCTCCAGTGTCCAACTGGAACACCAATGGACGATTGCTTACTTGTAGCTCAACAAAAATTTTCTGATTACGACGTTCTGTTGTAATTTGCGCCGAGAACTCTTCTTCCACGGCTAATACACTTGGTTCCATTTTCTCATCGACTAAATTGATAGTATGGGCACAGTCTGTCTGCTTGCCCCATGTGCTGGCCGCACCGGTTTCGGCCCTCGTTTGACGTCTCCCCCGGCTCTTCGATCGCCCACGCGATTGCGTACGGAAATTCCCTTTTTTCTGCTGCTTAGACAAACACACACTTTTAATATGACCTCGACGCCTGCAGATGTCGCAAACGGAGTCTATATGTTTGCAATCATTTCGCTCATGGTGGACAAAACACCCGGGGCACGAGCGTCTAGCTGGAAATGTATTCGACTTACTTGGCTGGGTCTTCAATTGATGAACATCATGTGCGGTGGCTGCTGTGGAAGTACTGCTTCCATTTATGATTTCAGATGCGGCTTTAGTAGACTCGTACGCCGTCACGATCTCCTCCAACTCCTCTAAAGTTGGATTTTTTCTCTGTGTGGCTGCAATTCTCACCGACTCGTGGGGAGTGTAGAAAGTGACCATATCTCGAATCATGAAGTCAGCGTATGACTCATTGCATCCCTCCTTTGCACATACAAACACGCAATCTCTTGCTAGTCCACGTAACTCAGCTATCCAGTCTGCGTATGTCTGGCCAGGCATCATCTTTTGACGTAAAAATTTGCATCTCGATGCCAAAATGTGCAATTTGGTTCGAAAATGCTTTGTCAGCTTTTCTGTTAGGTCTTTATAAGAATGAATACTCACATTTTCCACTTGAAAAAGCTTCCGGAGTATGTCGTTTAGATGACTGCCGCAAGTTGAAAGAAAATGTGCTTTTCTCAGTGTGTCGTCTGTTACCGCGTTCGCCGAAAAATGTTGCTCCAACTGAAATAGGTAACTTTCCCAGCTCTCTTTTTCCATATCGAACATGCGAAAGGGAGGAACTGCTGCCGGTTTCATTGTCTCTGCCGTAGTTTTCATCAACCGCTCTACCATTTCTGCATTCGACTGGAAAATTTTCTCCATCCACGTCTGCTGTCTGCTGATCATCTCCTGTAATGCTTTGTCCATGTTTTCCATTACCTCGTCGCCAAGTTGTTGTGTTTGTATGAAATAAAAAACGGTGGGTGTCAATGGTATGATTACAGAATTCAATTTTAATAAAATGGAAAAAATGATTAACAAAAATAGGTTATGCCAAAGACAAGAAAAACCGCGTGTGTGTAGCTCTAAGTGAAGACGGCGAGAGTGACAGTTCTTAGCAATGACAATTAAAAGTGTTGCCATGAGTGCCATCATCCTTAACAATTTACGGCACTGCCATGACTACAACAGGTATGAAATAACCCTTCAATCATATTTCGTTATATTTAAATAAAACAAATTAACAATTTGAAAATTTAACTAAAACTACAAGCATAAAACCTCGCGCCCCGTAATCCATTAGTAAACCCAAGCAGGGGGTTGCAGGGGGGCAGCATGTCCCCCCATACATATTTCATAGCACAATGGTAGCAACTCTCGTCTGCCCAATTTGATGAAGTAAGTCCCCAAAAACCCATGAAATAAATCCCCACCCCCATACAAATTTTGGGGGGTTCTTTCATTTTCCATTTGGGGGGTTATTTCGTTGGGGGGTTATTTCCTGCAGCCATATGAAAATTGCAGAAAATCATCATTGGTTATAAAGGACCAAAATGCATACAATATTTTTTATTTACAGCCGTCATTCTGATTATTTTCGGGATAAAGAATTGCCGAACTCGAGACCAACTTCTATAAGAAGCTCCGCCTACTGAATGTGGCTGATTAGTTGAGTTATTTTCAAATAAAAACATAGTTTTCCAACTTTTGAAGTGACATATGATAGTCAAACCAAAGACACAGCCAAACAAATGCAAAAACTGCTAAAATTCTGTCCACAATTGTTTAATATACGGAAGACGAGCAAACCCCATCATGTTTCAAAGGCACATCTAAATATTTTTATTGTCTATCTGCACATATTTGACAGCTAAACGACAACTCAACGCAGAAGACAATCAACAAAGAACGGGTCAACAATCACGTTTATCTCAAATCACATCTGTTACCACTGATAAGTGCATTCAATGTCGTCGAACGAGCAGGTGTCAGTTGCGACACTAAGGATAAACTGATTTATAATCTCCTTTAAGTGGTTTTCCTGGCCGGTTTCGTTCAAGGCCACTCACCCGAATATTCTGCCCACGTACCATGTGTAAGCCATGACAATGCGTCAAGAATCAAACTCCAGAAGAAAACTCCTCCAAACCATTTATCACTGGAAAATAAAAGGAACATTTATGGACAATTGCCAAACGAAGATTTCGGTCTTCTTATTCCCATTCACAAGCGCGTTACAATTCCTCGCAGATGATTCATCGCAAGCAATCATACATATAATGTCGCGTTCGGAGGAAGCTTGTACTGCGTGTACAGACAATAAATCGCTCAGCAGCTAAACGAATGTAAGCAGAGGCACTTTGCGCAGCTGAACTCGACAGAGATAGTACATGCGAGTGTGATTTATCAGGTTGCTCGCTGGAAAACCCATATTCGACAAGCTCATCATGGTAATACAGTGGGAACTACATAGAACCGAAATGAATTGTGGACAGATAAAGATACCAGCTCATTTTCATTGTTCCATGTATGCCAGGCCGGAGCACTGACCCGAGTCTCGCCGTAAACAAAGCCCGAAACACTTAAGACCCGCTTGCTGGAAAATAGGCTTTACGAATTCAATTCGCTAAGCAGTCAATTGCCGATAACATAAATTCCGAGTGGCGCAAAACTTTTTATTTATTGTGTCTGCCTGAAGCACACCAACTACGTCACCGCAATTGACAAGAATTGGTAACGAATTCCAGTTGCGTTCAGAGTGGATCCAAGCCGCATGGGAGTTTCTCCATATAAATGTGGATTCGGGCGAATTATAATAATCGCACGATGGCGAAATGAAGAGTGTGATTGATATGCGTGTTCTCATACCGTAAATGTTTATTAAAATGTATTTGCTTGTACAATTCGAATTTGCAATTCAGAATTGTTCTTTCTCTGGCCTGAGGCGATGAATTTCCAAACTTTCTATGTAAACATTCGACTGGTGAAAGTTTACCCGAACGACAATGCGATTGTTTTGATTTTATTCAGAGGGGGTGGGGCAAAA
This sequence comes from Cheilosia urbana, assembly GCA_946477585.1. Taxonomy (NCBI): domain Eukaryota; kingdom Metazoa; phylum Arthropoda; class Insecta; order Diptera; family Syrphidae; genus Cheilosia; species Cheilosia urbana. The sequence continues at coordinate 124,269,753 of OX297853.1, forward strand.
TAACGAGGTTAATAGGCGAGAAAGGCATTCTGTTCTGAACTGCAAGAGGATCGGTGAAATATTAAGCGCAAAAAGGTCGCTGTACCTCCTGGGGGTAGGTACGCCTGACAACTGCATATACGTACTGTGTGAAATGCTTGGTCAATGTAAAGTGGGATATATATTTCTGTGTCACTACTTCAATGTGGAAGAATTAGAGCTCTTGGGGTCACCAATGCCTCCATATAGATTGTAGGTGCAGGCAGTTCCGTAAACATAATTGTGCTAATATTTTAAATATTATCTTAGCCTTAAACTTACTTTTTAGAACTTTCTTAGATTCTTTGACATCTGTCGTCTGTCACAAACACATTGCCCGCGTTCCACTCCCGCTAGATGAATAGCATCATAAAAAGTGCTAGACGTCTAGCGCAAATAGTGAAATTACATTTTTTTTGTATGGAGTTTGACATGGCAGCTACTCCTCTAGCGGGCAATGGAACGCGGGCATTGTCATTTGCTTTTCGTAACCTAATTTTTGCTTTTTCTTTTTCTGAATTATTTTTTTTTGATGTGTAAACATCTAAGCGCGCGTTGTTGGAATCTGGTGGAGTAGTTCCATACATTTAACTTGCGGGGACGGAAATGCGTCACTGTGTTTTATCACAGCATACATTTTAACATTGCATACGTTTTTATCGTTGCATACATTTATGAGCTGGGGCATATTAATTTCATCTTTTTGTTGATGTGGAATAAAATTTCTCCATTTCGTCCTTGCACCGTACTCAGAAGAAATTTCAAGAATTCTGCAGGGAGATTGTCATCTTTTACCAACGATCATAAGCGGTGACTTCAATATCAATTTTGCAACCATTTTTTTTTAATAACTTACTTACTTACTTAAGGTGGCGCTACAGTCCGGGGTGGACCTGGGCCTCAACCAATACGCCTCTCCAGTTAGCGCGATCTTTGGCTAACTGCCTCCAGTTGCGCACTCCAAGTTGGTTGAGGTCCCCTTCCACTTGCGCGCGCCACCTAAGGCGAGGTCTTCCTCTACTGCGTTGTCCCTCCGGGATGGAATCGAAGAATCCGGGCCGGAGCGTTGGTGTCCATTCGCTTTACATGTCCTAACCATCTTAGATGACTAATGCGTACTTTTCTGACCAGGTCGATGTCGCTGTACAGCTCGTAGAGTTCGCTGTTAAATCTTCTCCTCCAAATCCCGTCAACGCAAACGGGACCAAAAATCACTCGAAGAATTTTGCGTTCGAAGCGACCAAGAAGATCCTCATCTGTTTTTGCTAGGGTCCATGCTTCTGCGCCATAGAGCAGGACAAGGATGATGAGAGTCTTATATAGAATCTCCTTAGTGCTTCTTGACAAGGCCTTACTAATCAATTGCCGTCTTAGGCCAAAGAAACAAGGGTTGGCAAGTGTGATTCTTCGCTTGATTTCTGATGTGATGTCATTATCAGAGCTTATAGCGGAGCCGAGGTAGACAAAGTCCCGAACTACCTCAAAGTTATAGCTGTCTATCGTGACGTTCTGTGCGATTCGTCGATGTTGTGTGTCCTTTCTTGTTGACAGCATATATTTTGTTTTACCCTCATTCACCACTAAACCCATTTTTGCCGCTTCTGTACTAATACTTGCAAACGCACCAGTGACAGCTCGCTTTGTTCTGTCAACAATGTCAATGTCGTCAGCGTATGTAAGTAGTTGCACAGACTTATGGAAAATTGTGCCTCTGGTGTTGGCTTCTGAGTTTCGCACAATTTTCTCAAGAATGATGTTGAAGAAGTCACATGACAGCGCGTCGCCTTGTCTAAATTCTTTTTTGACATCAAAGGTCTCGGTGAGATTGTTTCCGACCTTTACGGAGCAGCGAGCGTTCTCCATCGTCATTCTGCACAATCTGCCAAGTTTGACAGGGATGCCAAAACTAGACATGGCTCTGTATAGCTCGTCTCTATAAATGCTGTCATATGCGGCCTTAAAAACGATAAAAAGATGGTGAGTATCGATCTGGACTTCTTGGGTTTTCTCCAGGATCTGCCGTAGTGTGAATATTTGATCGGTCGTGGACTTAACGGGCCTAAAACCGCACTGATAGGGACCTATCAGATCGTTTTTTTTTTAATAAACGAATCTTAAAATAACATTCACCCCAATCATTGAATCCGACGGATGCTCTGCGGAGGGAGTAGTACCTGTTTTGAACATTTCCCCTATCATTGAAAACGCCGGTAGGTAAGTGAGCGGATGTCGGTAGCGAAGTTCACATTTCGTGCCTATCATTAAAAACACAACCGATCCGCGGTTCATACAAATGTTGTTGTATGAACATACACGCAATAAAAGTTTTATTTTTCGAAAAAAAGGATAAATTTAAGAAGTTTACGAACAGGTAATTGATCTTTCCGATTTAGAAAACAAACAACCCGTCCTCAGTTCCAGGCAATGGTGAAAATGATGAAAAAAACATCCACATCATCTTTTCATCGCATTCTAACACCTCTTCTAATGCTCCTTGTATCACTTTTACTAGCAATTTCTTCTAAATTTAAGAAAAATACAATGCTATCCATGTTCGAACACTTTATAAAATCAAAATCGAATAAGAAACATTTTCATTTGACAGCTGACTCGCTGGACTACAAGCAATCGGTGATGCGGTTTTGCGGACCGTTTTCACTTGTGAAGTGATCAACTGCGGATCGGATTGAATCCGTCCGCAGAGCATCCGGCGGATTCAATGATCGGCCTGATTGTAATCGTCAATCGTTTTGATTGGTTTAAAAAAGTACGTTAATAATTGTATGCGTTAGGGCTTAGGGGTAAGTATACCCTTCCAGCTTCTGGGTGTAGGGTATTGTTTTCTGAGTGTAGGGCATTGCTTTCCCCTGCTAACCCTGCATATACGTTAGGGCGCATTTTTTTCGGAGAACCCTGCAATTAACGGACTTGTGTGTCAGCAATACTTTGTGACAATTCTCAGCGTTAACGTTCATGTTGATGAATTGCTTTCCTTGTTCCAGTATTTCGCCGAATTATTGTCCGCTTAGATTCTGAGTACCTAATAAGTGCACAAATAACTCTATATATAAGTAGATGGTAGCCGTTTTCATTTCGGTTCAATTTCGGTCGTATTTTTCGAACGTATTAAGAATGACAGAAACCAGGGATGGAACAAAAATTATTCCCACGATGAATCTGTTTTTCTGATGACATAAATGCTAAATAAAATGTAAAGTTTTCTTCCATAGAAAAGTCACATGTTTTTCCCCTAATGTTGGCCTCTTTAAGGGTTGTAGCTTTCAATGATGCGCGATCTTAGCAGAGCTACTGGCGCGCAATCCGATAGTGATGGATAAAATATTTCAAAAAAATCATTCAATATAAAAATGTCGCAGACACCCGGAAAAGTCCGAAAAAGTGTTACAAAAAAGCGATAGGTACAGTTCCAAAATACGTAAAAAAACGTATACAAGAAATAATCTTAAAATGTTAAAAAAAAGTTGAAAAACTTATCCATTAACGCTTCGGATAGGGTCTGAAAATTGAAATTGTTTCGAAATATCCACGAAAATAGTTCACAAGAAGTCGCAAAAAGGACTACATAAAATGTCCAATAATCACCGCAAAAGTACTTCAAAAAGTTGCAGTAATTTACTGAAAAACGACACAAGACAATTAAAAAAAAAAAAAAAACTTCCAAAAAGTGCATCTACAAATGACTTAAAACTATCCAAAATAACGCCCTGAATAACACACCAACAACGTTTAATAAAAGACCTGAGACCCGCTTTGACAGTCGACTAGCGTCCACCGTCCATATCATATTGTGCTACTTGAGTCCTTTAGACACTTTTCTTTGGGGTTACATTAAAACTATAAAACCTATGTCAATAAAACTGAGCAAGAACTGCCGGTATAAATGCATATCGCTTGGAAAAATGCAAAGGTAGTTTTTCTACAAACAGCGCCTGGCAGCACTGTATATTTGACAGCTAGGACATTTGGTATTTTATGAATGATACAACATTGACGAAATGAAGTGGGATTTTCTGATTGTGTAAACTCCAAGTGGCTCCAATTATTTTATGTTACATATTAAATTTGGTTGAAAAAAAAGAAGAAGTGGGAAATACACTGCCCGTCAATAGAATAGGTTCAGAGCCTTAGCAATAATTAAGAGCTTTGTTCTCATAAAAAAAGCTTTAAGGAAAGCTTTTTGTTGATGCATTTTCAAAGTTTGTCTCATTGTCTATCTACTTGCAAGAAGAAGATAAACATAAAATCTTGGTAACGGTTCTTTGTAAATTTTTAACAGTTGCACTGCGAAAAATTAGCTTTTTCAATGCGTCATTTGAATAGGTTCTCTATTTATGTATTTAGTGTTTCTTTTGGATTCGTAAAGTTCGTTGCAAATTTCTTAAGGGGTATTTATTTTAAGTGATCTAAAGTAATTTTTTGAAAAAAATGGGACGATCAAAAGCTTTGAATTCGGAGGAAAAGGTCAAAATAGAAGTGTACAGAGAACAATGACTGAGTACCCGGGAAATTTCTAAAAAAATCGGAAGATCGCAAAACGTGGTTTGTAATTTTTTAAGGAATAAAGAAAACTACGGAAAAAATATGAAAGGACGTACAAATACAGCTACAACACCTACAGATAGGCGAATAATTTTGCGGATGGCTTCAAATTCTTGCGATTCAGTGCCAAAAATCAGGGCTAAAACTGGGATTAGTGCCAGCATTTCGACTGTTCGTCGAGTGATAAAAAGTGCCCCATACCTTAACAGACTGAAACTTCAAAAGAAACCACCATTAAATCCGCAGCGAAAGCAACAACGTTTGGATTTCTGTAGACACCATATGACTTGGGAGAAACAATGGCAGTTTGTGATCTTCTCAGACGAAAAGAAGTTCAATTTAGATGGGCCGGATGGATATCATTTTTATTTCCACGACATAAGAAAAGAGAAACGCTATTTGGACCGCCATCATAGTAGGGAGGGAGGAGTTATGGTTTGGGGTGCCATATCCTATTATGGAACCATAGAGTTGGAGTTTCCATCGTCCAGAATGACAGCAAGCTCTTACAAAAATATACTCCAGAGGGCTTTTCCAAAGTTTTCTGAGCTTTTTGGATCGATACAATGGATTTACCAACAAGATAACGCTCCAATCCATACTGCCCGAGCTATAAAGAGCTGGAGTAGCGAACAGGGAGTTGAGTTGCTAGAATGTCCACCATACTCACCGGGCCTTAACATAATTGAAAACGTATGGGGGTGGCTTATTCGTAAAGTTTACGAGTCCGGCAAACAATATGAGGACAGAGAGTCGCTTATTGCAGCTATTAAGGTAGCCTGGAATGAGACTTCCTTAAACTACTTGATGTAGCTCTATAAATCCATTCCAAGTCGAATTTTTCAAACTATTTCCAACAAAGGAGTAGTAGTACTCATTATTAAATAAGTAATAAATAAAATATGAATAACAAAAAAATTATATAATTCTTCTTATTTCCCAATCTTTTTTAATTGAAGCAAGTGAACCTATTCAAGTGACGCATTGAAAAGGCTAATTTTTCGCAGTGCAACTATTAAAAATTTACAAAGAACCGTTACCAAGATTTTATGTTTATCTTCTTCTTGCAAGTAGATAGACAATGAGACAAACTTTGAAAATGCATCAACAAAAAGCTTTCCTTAGAGCTTTTTTTATGAGAACAAAGCTCTTAATTATTGCTAAGGCTCTGAACCTATTCTATTGACGGGCACTGTATATGCTTAAAAGAAGTTTTTCGCAGTTGTAATTGTTTTTTTTTTGGCAGTATAGCATCGAGTTTTAGTAAAATATGCGAAGACGGATTCGGATTTGGGTAGTTATTTTTGAGAAATAATTAAAAACAAATTTATTCGAATTTTTGGAGAAAAACTAGGTATCTACCTATGAGATCTTAATTAGAATTATTTTATTATCCTAAATATGTAATTTGATCAAAATCGTTAGAGCGGTTTTTGTTAAATTCGGCAGACAAAACAGTACCAAATATTAAAATGTTTATTTTGAAAAATGTTATTTCTTAACTATTTAGCTGAAAACTGAGTATGGGTATATTCGTTACAACTCATAACTTAAAATCAATTTCCTCACTTCTTTAATGGGCTAATATTATTTTTCAATACTCTGAATTGATTTTATTTGTTAATTAATACGAAATTTGTAACCAAAGTCGTTAATACACAGAAGTTTCACGACTAGTGTCTCACACCTGATTGAAACGTCAAACGAAAAGTAGTTGGTGTTTGGTGTGAACGCATTCACGAGTTTTCGACGAAAACAAGGTTTTCGGTGCGGTGTGATACTTGATTCTAAAGAATAGCCAAATTAAATTTCTGAAATACATAGCTCTACAATGGCAAAACATATCACTTCAAACGTGGACTCATTTACCTAATTCTATTGAATTCGAGTTCCGCTCTAAAGGAGTTTACAAGGACCTGACATGTGGTTTGTCTTATCAGTGTTGAGCTCTTCCAAATATTGAGAACAGAGTTGAAGTTATCGTATACCAAATGCACAATTTGTCAACGTTTTATTTTTTCAAATGTGACTGCCTATTTATTTTAAATAATTGTGGGCTTATCGACATTTTTGTTGAAAGACTTATGAATTATTTAATAATAACAATAATTTTTATTTAAGATTTTTTTTTTATTATGCTTCACACTTTTCAAATCAGTAACAGTAGATATAGACCGTCAAAAGCTTTCGTTCGAATAACAGTCTCAAGATGTGTGATTTAGCAATATTTAAAACACAAATAAAGTACGAAAGACGGGAGCAACTAAAAACGATTTTGTAATTCATTCATTTTTATGTAGGTAGGTTTATTTAGCAGTTGACTAGAATTAAACTAAATTCACTTCAGATTTCCAAAAACAAATCTAAAAACAGAACACATTTTGCCAAATAAGCGCCGCATCATCAGGAAAATTACGTATATTTTTTTAAAGATTCAAGACGTAAAATAAAAGATTCAAGACGTAAAAAACGTATAGTAAAATAAAGGAATAAGCATTGAAAATGGTTCCTGATAATAGCCTTATGTCACTCAACAGCTTCAACCCCATTAACAGGGCACAAAGGGTGCTCCATCATCATAGACCAAAACTGCCTATCGACGAACTATTCAGATTATGTAAAACTCCTCAAGAGACGTTCTCTCATTAAACATTTAAACAAACCGGCCGGCGTTCGTCCGGATCAGGACAGAATTCATTTGCATTGATTTAAAACCATCGCAACACTATCCTAATTCCTAATATGGCATTCATTTTCGAAATTGAGCAATCCATTCTATCTGCTGCAGGACATTTTAGTTTAGGATGCAAATATGGAGATGGGTTCTGGGGAGTGGATGGATTTCTTTTTAACTTTTTTCTATTGCCTGTGTGTTGGAGAGCATTGGTTCGTACAGAACTTAAATTTTGAATAAATCGGAGAGCTCGTTTAACCGTCGCTTAAATGATTTACATTTTGATGATGAAAGTGTTTGAGAATATTTTAAACCGTAACGTGTTTAAGAGTGTTGTGAGAACTGCAATTTTGCGCGGTTTGTCCTTATTGATTTGAAATGTTTTTGATGTAAAACCAGTCGCCATCACTACGCCGCCGGCTTTCGACTCCTATTCCTATCTCAAATACTCAACCAATTTAAATTAAATTTTGTGGATGGATTTGTTTTAGTCTCGAATTTTTGCCAAACTATTTTGCTTAAAACCTAACATATCGGTGAAAATTAGGCTCATGATGATTCGCCTAACATGGTTTGACAGCAGAAATTTGTTGGACAACAATTAGACCACCCTTCCCAAACGTACAATGCTAGATGGCTGTGCGAAATAAGGCCCAACAAAAATTAAATAAGGCCCCAAAAAAGCATACAGGAATCAACAACAACGATTTTTAATAGAATTTGTGGTGTTATTTGCTTTTTTGGGGCCTTATTTCCTAATGAAAATTGGGGTCTTATTTCATTATTGCATCACGCGTGACCGGCTGGACCGATGTCACTAAAACTTTTTTTGTTGTTCTTGCTATTGTCAGGAGAAAAATCTTATGAAAGAAAAAATTAAGAAAATTGCGCGGAAAATTAGAAAATTTAAGAATACTTAACGACCATATTAAATTATATCTAATGTAACCACAGCGCTTTTACAATTCAAACTTTTTTGATGTAACCGTTTGGCATAACATTGACAGAATGCGTGCTGCAAATATCGTCAACGAAGATGTTAAAAAAATGAATATCGTTGAAAATAGATGCTTCGATCGGAGTTATTATATTGATCAAATACATATAAAATAATTAATTTATTATTTCTAACTAAAACTGAATGTCTTAGTGCACATCACAGTTAGTTCAGAGCTATAGCGCCTAATACTAAATGTTAAATTTAATAGTCGTAGTAGTGCGTTAGTCGGGGAAAGGCTCCAGAATGGCTAGACCGATTTAAATTATTTGTGTTTTGTTTCGTTCGTCTTGAATCAGGGATGGTTTAGGATAAAGTCGGAAAGTCCTCAACATGTGGCGTTGTAGGCGTATACGTCGTTTTTCATTTCAATTCAGTTTTGAAACTCGATGACGATATAACTCGATAACCACTGGGTACATTTTTAAGATTCTTCTTCTGTTTTGTTGGTATTGGTGTATTTCAGGTTTAAGCAGTCTTAAAAGATAGGATTTTGAACGCGATAGATAGAGTTGTCGTCGATCTCCGAAACCGCTCATTCGATTTCAATAAAATTTGTTCTCTCTGTATGGTTACTTGAAGCTTGAAAGATAGGACTATTTTCGACCCGAAGGCGGCTCTTTTGACGACCTCCGAAACAGCTCAACCGATTTCAATGAAACTTTGTGGATGTTTATTCTTTGTTATACTTGGACCTGAGAGGTGGCGCTGTTGCCGATCTCCGTAACAGCGCTACCAAGTTGATGAAATTTTGTAGATGGATATGGTTGCTTCCAGTTTTAAATTTCGGATAGTTTTTGACCTATAGGTGATACTTTGAAAAACACAAGCGGGATAAGAAAACGGATTGTGGCACGTCCCATTCAAAAATAGAATCAAACGCTATTTCTAAAGTTGTATCATTAAAATTATTAATGGACATTGTCCAGATACATCAATTTTGCGAAATGTAAGCAAGATTTAATACGAAAGGTACGGGCAAATCCGGGTGGGTACAGTTACATATAAAAGAGACTGACGTCCGCATGTGCATGCAAGTGATGATTTTAAGGGGAAAATTCAAAGACAAACACTCTTATTCCGCAGATTTAGCTTATTCCGAACGATCTACCGTTCGTGCGACTTCAATTTCCCGTGCGTCTCGCTTTCACTATGACAAATAATTTTTTTGCAAGGATAATCGATGGATGTTTGTGCATTTGTGGCATCAATCTTGATTTTCCATGTTTCTCACATTGTAAATTTAGTGAAAAAGCGGAAGGTTTGCCGAAACGTCAACATCATTGCGGTTTGATTGAAACAAATCAACATTGCTATTCATCATTTATTTATATTGCATTTAATATAACTTTTGAATAAAGAATTTTAATTGGCCGAATTACATAAATAAGGAAGTGCATTGCGCATGATCGGAATTATTATTTTCTTTACATTAACGAATTTGGGCGGAACGAAGTTTGCCGGGTCAGCTAGTATTAAATAAAAAGTAGTTTTCATTATTTTTAATTTCATTATGAAATAAACCAGAAATTTGGGGACTTATCTCATTTTTTTTTTTTTGGGTTCTCATTTCGTTGGGGCCTTATTTCCTACAGCCATGCTAGATACCAGCAGATGATGAACCCATTGACATACTATATGTCAGACCGATCAAATGTCCACATCTGCGGAAAGAACGTCCCAAGTCCAAAATAAGCCGCAGCGAAGCTGTGTAAACATGGCTTTACGTCACTGACTGAAACCAGGCTGACATCTATTGTATATAAAAATAATTTTTGGTTACTGGCGAATGAAGTCCGAATCAGTTTGCACCTGTGCACGTTTGAACTCCATATATTTGCACATTCTTAGCCGCTCCCTGAAAATTGTTAGCGTTCGGTCCTCGATTATATTGACAGCCATACAATATCTGTCCTCAATTTTTTGCGTATACAGTGTCCTTTCTTTTTGTCCTAAAAATGCGCAGTGAAATCAGAATCAGATTTCAGACAGCACCCATATGAAATTGATTTCCATTTCTTTCGACTGGTGCAGCTTGCTTGTTTTTCCCTTTCTGACACCGAATAAGACAAGTGGCGCGCCTTGAATATCAATGAACGCCACTGACTGACAAATTGGGGAATTCTATGTTGTTTCTTGTTTTTTTTTTTTTTTTTTTTTTGGCTGACACTTTTTGCGAAATTGTGGAATTTTACACTCGAAACCTGGGCCGCTGGAATTAAAATTTCCGCAATAGAACCACTGGCCGATAACATCGGTCGAAGAAGCGCTAAAAATGTGTCAAATCGATTTGATCCAGTTCGGCTTTGGGGGCCGCTCAACATGACAATGGCATGGTGCGTTTTGATTACTTGTCACCTATAGTCAGGGGCGGCGCGCTGTGTATTGCGATTTTCTATTCCAATTCAGAGCCATACCTGGCACAGAGATTTCGGATGACGACCATTGACGGTGATTTGAGAGCCGCCAGCAACAGGCTAATTAGAAATTCCAATCAGATACACAAGGCTCGTAGTCAAGCTTATATTTAACCGGTACAAGTCATAATAAAATGTCGTACATACGGTAGTGGAATATGGTAGGCGTCTTGTGCGTTGTGCCGCTCTCTGATGGGCCGAACTACTTTCGGCGACATGATGTAAGGTTATTGGCGCGGATTTTCGACACAATTTGGTCAGTAGGTCTCTCCTGCTGGATGGAGCTGGTGGAGCGTTGTTTGCAATGTTTTTCGGCGGATGACATGGGTTGCCTTGCGTAATGTACATATATACGAACAGGTACACAGGCGAGAGATTTACATTTGCCAAGTATTATGGGCTTCTGGAGGAGTGGATGCTTTCCATTTTGATTGGGTTTATGATGGTGCTTGCTAACATGTTTTATGGCTGGTAGTGTTGCGGAAGACTTTCATGTGAACTAATTTGCAATCTGATGAATGTTTGCTGGGCTGTTGAGAATTATTCGCTCTTTATGCGCAAACATGCACCCGGATGATGGAAGGAGGCTTCTTTGAGTCATCGGCCATACTGGAGGGCTGTGTACCTTGTTGGGTATGACTCGAGGTAGGTTCAGTGCTTTGCTAACAACACGTAGATGATACTACTTTTTTTTATTATCGCGGACATTCTTTGTCGTTTATTTGAATGTGATTCACATTTGCCAAGTTATCAAGCCTTTTTCTGGCACAATAACCGATTTCTAACGACCTGATCGAGATGGTTAGGTTAGGTAAGGTTCGAGTAGCAGGCTACATCAAGTGCGGCCTCACTTAAGCCAGAGTAGGACCATTGTGACACCAAAAGGAACAGTGATCTCAAAATCTACCCGTTGAGCCAACTGTAGCTAAGTTCCTAAACTAGAAAAAAAAGGTTGGAGGCAGTTGATGCATATATTTGCGGGTTTACTGAGCTTGTCGAAGACGTATTCTCCGAGGTGTAGTTTTCTTCGTGATGAGAGGGGCACGTACAAAGGAGGTGCAGAAAAGTCTCCTGTTCCTCCTCATCCATACAGCGTTTGCAGAAATCATTTGAAGGGTGGCCCAACCTGAGAGCATACCTCCCTTTGCAGTGTCCCGTAAGATGCTGCTTCATTACCAAAAGTCGAAGCGAGTAGATCGGCACACTAGTTGGTTTAATCCACTCCGAAAATCATAAAAAAAATTATTGAACGAAAATGTTTATGACTGAATTCCATTTTTTTCCTTTGTGCCCTTACTCGATGAAATTTACAGAAGCAGTATCATACTAAATCACAAACCTCAGTCTTGGAAGCTTGTCCGAGTAGTTTTCATACCAAAAGTCGGCAAAAGAGGTCACGATTCCGCTAAGGACTTCCGAACTATTAGTTTAAACTAATTCATACTCAAAACTTTAGGACGTATACTTCACCTTCACATAAAAACAGGCCTTGAAAAGTCTCTCTTATGTCATTTAAAATACGCCTACCTCAAGGGCAAGTCGACGGCGACCGCTCTTCATGAAGCAGTGCGTACAGTTGAAAGGTCACTCTCCCATCACCAATACACCTTATAGCTAGCTACCTTCTTAGATATAGAGGGCGCTTTTAACAACGTCCACTCTGAACCGATCCAGGAATCTCTCTTAGAATCAGGGGTAGAGAATTTCGTCACTTCATGGATCACTTCCATGCTCAAAACAAGGATCATTCAAGCAAAACTTGGGAACACCCTTTTAACCAAACCTGTAAGAAGAGGAACACCTCAAAGTGGGGTGATCTTTCCTCTCTTATGGATTATGGTACTTAACAAAATCGTGCCAAGACTCGACAGGGAAGGTAATAAAGTCGTTGTGTATGCGGATGACGTGGTTGTTCTACTAACTATCAGGAATGTTTCCAAATGTGATGAGCGGTTGGGCTTCAAGTTGTTAACTTAGCGTTAACCTAAGCAAACCTGAACTGATACTTTTCACCACCAAAACTGAAATACCAATCTTTTCACTTCCCCTCTTAAATGACAAAATCTTACTTTATTCACCAGCGCAAAGTACCTTGGAGTCATGCCTCATGCTTGACCCTAAACTCAACTGGAAGTCAAATATCGAACACCGAGTGCAGAAGGCAAGCATAGCTTTCTACGCCTGTGGCCTGCAATAATACTTTCGGCAAGAAGTGGGAACTTCAACCAAAGATGGTTCGTTGGATGTACACAGCGGTGGTACGTCCCATCCTCACCTACGGATCACTGGTATGGTAGCCCACCTTAACCACAGCCTATAACATCATTAAATTAAGTAGAGTCCAAAGAACAGCTAGAATTGGAATCACGGGAGGCCTATGATCAAGTCTGACTGAGGCGCTCAATTTGATTCTCAATTTTCCGCAAATGGATCTGCAGTTAAATTGAATGAATCTAAATGTTGGTCCGTAGGGCCTTATGGCCACACCAGCATCATACTTTCCCTTCCGGGCGGCTCAGGTCGTGTATCTACGGACTACACTATACCCCAATTCAACTTCCATAAGAACTTCTCTGTTAGATTCCCCTCTAGATCAGAATGGGAGGAAAATGCGGTCGTAATAGAATTCGACATGCCTTACTTCACAGATGGATCCAAAAGGAACTGTGGAATGGGAGCGGTCATTTTCTCAACAGAACTAGACATCTCTAAAACTCTTCGCCTTTCCAACGCGGCCAGCGTCTTTCAAGCAGAAGTTCTGGCAATTAACGAGGCGGGTAGATTGCTTCTTAGCATAGCGACTTACTTACTTACTTAAGGTGGCGCTACAGTCCGGGGTGGACCAGGGCCTCAACCAAAACCCCTCTCTAGTTAGCGCGATCTTTGGCTAACTGCCTCCAGTTGCGCACTCCAAGTTGGTTGAGGTCCCCTTCCACTTGCGCGCGCCACCTAAGGCGATGTCTTCCTCTACTCTACTGCGTCCCTCCGGGTTGAACTCGAAGACTCTCCGGGCCGGAGCGTTGGTTTCCATTTGCTCTACATGTCCTAACCTTCTTAGACGACTGATGCGTACTTTGCTGACAAGTTCGATGTCGCTGTACAGCTCGTAGAGTTCGCTGTTTAATCTTCTCCTCCAAATCCCGTCAACGCAAACGGGACCAAAAATCACTCGAAGAATTTTGCGTTCGAAGGGACCAAGAAGATCCTCATCCGTTTTTTCTAGGGTCCAAGCTTCTGCGCCATAGAGCAGGACAGGGATGATGAGAGTCTTATATAGAATCTCCTTAGTGCTTCTCGACAAGGCCTTACTTATCAGTTGCCGTCTTAGGCCAAAGAAACAGCGGTTGGCAAGAGTGATTCTTCGCTTGATTTCTGATGTGATGTCATTATCAGAGTTTATAGCGGAGCCAAGGTAGACAAAGTCCCTTACTACCTCAAAGTTATAGCTGTCTATCGTGACGTTCTGCCCGATTCGTCGATGTTGTGTGTCCCTTCTTGTTGACAGCATATATTTTGTTTTACCCTCATTCACCACTAAACCCATTTTTGCCGCTTCTGTACTAATACTAGCAAACGCACCAGTGACAGCCCGCTGTGTTCTGCCAACAATGTCAATGTCGTCAGCGTATGCAAGCAGTTGCACAGACTTATGGAAAATTGTGCCTCTAGTGTTGGCTTGTGAGTTTCGCACAATTTTCTCAAGAATGATGTTGAAGAAGTCACATGACAGCGCGTCACCTTGTCTAAATCCTTTTTTGACATCAAAGGTCTCGGTGAGATTATTTCCGACCTTTACGGAGCAGCGAGCGTTCTCCATCGTCATTCTGCACAATCTGACAAGTTTGGCAGGGATGCCAAAACTAGACATGGCTCTTTTTAGCTCGTCTCTAAAAATGCTGTCATATGCGGCCTTAAAATCGATAAAAAGATGGTGAGTATCGATCTGGGCTTCTTGGGTTTTCTCCAGGATCTGCCGTAGTGTGAATATTTGATCGGTCGTGGACTTACCGGGCCTAAAACCGCACTGATAGGGACCTATCAGATCGTTGACGAAAGGTTTCAGGCGTTCACACAGTACAGCAGACATGATCTTTGACGCAGTGCTAAGGAGACTGATGCCTCTATAGTTGGCGCAGTTTAGAGAGTCTCCATAGCGACACCCAGAATAAAAAAAAAATAGGCATCTTCGTCGCCAGTTAGGCCGCGATTAAGGCTTTCGGTTCAACTAAGTCAACGTCCAAGCTTGTTGTGGAATGCAGGGAGACACTCACCAGGGCTTGTCACCGGTTTAAAATCACTCTCATCTGGGTTCCCGGCCATAGGAACATTAAGGGGGAATGAGAAAGACGATGAACTTGCCAGGCGAGGCTCTGCTCTGTGCGTGTCTCATGCGGAGGAAGTCCTCCCAGTGAAACAGTGTTTCATCGTCTTTGTGTGTATCCGGCCCCAGCCATAACCAGATGCAGTGCACTAAGCCACCCTTTTTATGCCTTTTTACCCATCCAAGGTACCCATCAAAACAAGATCATAAAATTTCTCCAGTCTACAGGCTGGTTTTGAGCTCCTTTAACTTCCTTCTCCTCCGTTTTCTTCAGGTTCCGTTAGTTGTGGCCCTAAAACGGTGCACAATGCGTTATTTGTGTTTTTCCTTCATCAGAAGATGGGAATAGAGCCACTTAAACCAACCAACCCTGTAAACAACACAAATAGCACTCGTGAAAATGTAAAATTTGACACATTCAAACTGGTAGTGCCATATCTCATGACTTCAGTAGCAACCGTACCCGTTTGTACCCGGCACACAATTGTAGGTCCTTTCCAATCGCCTAAAAAATAAAACCCAAACACAAGCCAATAGTCGAAGCTAGTCCTGGAATTCTATAACCTACAGACCTGCGCCAACATTTTCTTTTTCTATATTGAAAACTATGGAAAACTCAACATTGTAACTTGAGCTTTCTACTGCAGTTTTGAGCTGTAATTGTAAAATTTACCACTCTTGTACCCCAATGCTGCGACCTTTACCATTCTCTTTCGAACTCCCCTCTCTGTGTATCCCACCGTATAGCCAACAGTCTTTAACCCAAAATCACTAACGGACGTTCGAACTTGAGTGGTTTTCCGTTGAAAAATATAACATCGCCATTATGCCCAATTGAGATGTACAGTGCCATCAAAATTGCAGGACCGCATCTTAAGTTGACCCTCTCCGACGTACCACCAACACCGCGGCGATTGCCATCTCAGCGCCGTCGAATAACGCAACAGCTATCTGTCTTTCTAAAGAGCGATCTTTGAAATCGGGGGAGACTATTAAATTTGAATGCTAATGGGTACGGTGTACGGATACGGGCGATGGAACGTCAAACAGCAATAACATTTGAGTCATCCAGTGTTTTGGGTTTCATTGGCACAACGACCCCGCGCGAAATTCCACGAATCAGCTGCGTAGTTTTGTACCTGTACTCGGCTCTGTCTCGCGTAGAGTAGCTTTGGCTTTGTTATGATTTGTGAAGCTTTCTGCGGCGGTATCATTCGGGTATGATGTCAAGCAAATTGGACTTGTAATCAACTGATGTTGAGTGAAAGGCGTGCTGGATCTGAGACACTGAACCAAATCTAATTGATTTTATTAACGTTTCTCACGTCACGTCATTGTGGTTATATGTATGCCCGCGAGGCTGCTCACGAATTGTGGTTACCTCTAAATAGATATTGAAAGGGGCTGTAGAAACTAGCGACGATCTGAAGGAATGTCCATTCAAAATTGTCTATTGGGGACGTTAACGGTGACATGGAGTTGATCTGAGCGACAACCAGCATGCGGAGACCTACTGGATCATTCGCAAGTAGTTCAAGACTCCATTGTGGTCTGTACATCAAAAGGTGGACAGTCAATATGGAATTACCGGTCTTTTATGTTCGAATTGAAAGAACGACCTGAGAGCGGTTTCCGAACGTAATACCCACCAAGGCTGTAGTATCAGTTAAACCAAAAGTCGATATAAAAATGTCGGCTCGGTGACTCTTTACGCTCGAAGGCTTATAACATAAGCAAGCAAATAACTCTACCTGGCAGTTGTTCCATGCCAGAAGCCTAAAAAGTAAATAAATACGAAATAACTTAATCGCGAAACTAATCCATGTATGTGGGTCATAAACAAAAGTCCGCCGTAAAAAGATATTGTGTGCTTGCCAAATAAATATTGTGCTCGCAAATTCAAATTCGCATGTTATCTAAGCGAGTTAGTTATGGACGCACACTTCCGCAATATAAGCTGCTCAAAATTTCTTATCAAACAATTTTGGGCAGGTTCCGTGTCATGTGCAAATTTGCCCGATAAGAGGTCACGGACTTGGACTTCCATGTCGGCTCCTATTTGGATATAAAAACCGAAATTCTTCACCACCAAATCACAGTCAAAACACTTTCAAGCAGTACTACAGCCATTCCAAGGAGCATTTTCTAAATCACACACCATGCCGCCTCTAGCGTCCCTAACAACCCTAGTGGCACTCGTTGCATTCGCTGAATGCCTGCCAGTCAACGATAATGAAATAATCGGTGTGGTCGGGAATTCAATTGACACAGTCGCGTTGCCACCAGATTACATCGACCTTACCCAGTATGGGAGCGCACTCTATGGACAGCCCGATAACGAGACCACTGGCAAGGCAGTAGCAGCGTACACCTCAGAGTCGAACATCAATCCCGAGGAGTTGGGCTCCTACTTCGAAGGTGATATCCTGATTCCGCGCCAGATGGGGCGCAACGGAATGACATCGGCCAGCTTAAGGTGGTCAAATGGCATCGTACCGTTCGAGATTCGGGGTAACTTTAATGCACGCGAAATGGCACTCATCGAGCAGTCTATAGACGAGTTCCATAAAAGGACATGCATTCGATTCGTTGCACGTATGGGTGAGCCCGACTATGTGTCGATTGTCAGCGAGAAGTCGGGCTGTTGGTCTTCGGTGGGACGCATTGGGGGCAAACAGGAAGTTAATCTCCAGTCACCTGGCTGCCTGACAAAGCCGGGAACACCTATGCACGAGTTAATGCACGCAGTCGGCTTCCTGCACGAGCAGAATCGCAACGAACGGGACGATTATGTTTCCATTCGGTTTGAGAATATCCAGCCTTCGGCCAAGTCGAACTTCGACAAGGCGTCGGCCTCTCAGACTACCGGATTTGGAGTGCCCTATGATTACGGCAGCGTCATGCATTATTCGGCCAATGCCTTCTCGGTGAACGGGAATCCCACCATCGTTGCCAAGGTGAGTGCGACATGACTGTCTGACAGTGAGCCAATAATTGCGGCTCTCTCGGTGAAGGTCAACACTGTTGGTGCGCTCTCAGATGATTTTTCTAGATTAAGTTGGATAGATATTTGTCTTTACTTCTAGTCAAAAAGTGGCAGCACTAATATGGGTCAACGAAAAGCATTCTCCGCGTTGGATATTCAAAAGCTGAACGCGATGTACAAGTGCGGCAGTGCTCCTCAAGGGCCTGCGCCGTTTGCACCAGTTGCACCAGTTGCACCAGTTACTGGACAGAGTCAGCAAAGGCCGAATGTGCTCACCAGTTTTTTGGGTGGACTGATCAGCGGTCTGGGACTGGGAGAAGAACCCTCAACTGAAGAGCCAAAGATATAGTTTCGAATGCCGACCAACTCAGTATCTCCATTTCATATTTATTTCGCTATTCATTACGGATTATGTAATAAAATTGTAAAATTATTTGAAAAGATTATCTTCTCCAAGTGTTCTTCGTCTTGTGTGGCTTTGAACAAAATTATGGTTAGGACAGTTTTCCAGCAGATTTCCAAAACAGTTTCTGCTTGCAAGACTGGAGCTTTTTTTTACATAAAAACGATTGGCAAAATTCTGTGATAAGTGGGCAGGCGATGCTCTAAGTGCTTGAACTTGAACGTGTCATCAAATTTAATCCATCCTTGAACTCGTTACTTTAAAGTACCTACCAGTCTTCAGCTGAGACGGCTAATAAATGTAGTTCTTTCGAAAATGATGGTTTTTGACGCTCGCGTGTTGAGGTTGAACCGCGCTGTGGTAAGAAAAAATTCCGTTTTGAGCAGGGCGAAAAATATTCCCACTGTCGAGGACGCCACTTATACGACGTGAATAACCCACATATGTACTTGGAAAATCAATGAATATGCTTACAAATTTTCTGGCGATATTTTCTAATTCTACAATTATTCCTTCTTATAAAAAAAAAAAGTATCAATTTACTTCTCAATTATTCCTCAACAGACGGAGTAAGGAATGTGGAACTAATAAGAATCTTGATGTCTACCCAATAAATTTTGATGCTGGACACTTCACTGGTTAGAAGTAAGTTGAAGCCAGTTTTCACATCAGTGTCTTCGTCAGCAAACAATATATGCTTCATATGGCTCAGATGGCCAATACAAAACTCTCAAATGACGCTTGCATGTGCATCATGTGCTATCTCGGTTGAAAATATATTGCAAATTGTATCCAATAACGACTAAAAATCTGTTATATAGTTTACGTCCGTACCTGGGTCACCCAAACATAGGCTGTTTAAAAACGATCGCCTTATGGATCGCCATCGATCTAACCTAAAATCTGCAATCTCCTCCACCTATAGAGATATAGGACATTTAAACCACACCTAAAATCATCGTTTCGACTAAATTCAACATTTCAGGCCAAATGTCCAGCATTTCGCCATATATTTTCCATAATTTCCGAATGTTCAATTTCAGCGAAACGTTGAATTTCGTCGCTACGTTTGTAAGTTTGCCAAATCGAACAAATGTATTTACAAATTCCGCACGTCATTTAATGACTTTTCAGCTTACTGAAAAAAAAAAACAGATTTCATCAAATCAATCATTTCAAGTTATTAAAATTATAGATATGGAACGAAAAAGTTATAAACAAAAAAGAAGGAAGTAGTTGTCTATGCATTACTTAGTTCATTCATTATTATTTAATGCATTCTTTAACCACTTCTTTTTTTAAAACAGAAAAAAAGATAAGTAATTCTGACACTAGCTGTCATTTGAAATGTTGAAGTTTCAGTGGAAACGCAAAATTAGATTTCGAAATGTTTTCCCCGAAATGTTGGATTTAGGTGGGATGTAAATGTACCTACTATTAACTTCAACGACAATGCCTAAAAAAATTGTTTCCGATTCACTGTGGACTAAAAAAGGAACGACACTTGCCATAATATTAGGCTTGAATCGCCAATGGACAAGGGATGTTGCTGATGTACTACAACCAATGTGCTGGTCTGCTAGTAAGCTGGCAGTCATTTTCTCCTTACTAAAATCTTAAAAAATAGGAAAAAAAGTTTCAGTGTCGCAAAATTATAGCCATTGTGTATAGGTAATAGGAGAGCTTAGTAGATACTAAGTAACAGCACTCTAACATCAAAAAACGGTGATTAACTTTTTAGTTAATTGTAAGCATTTTGTAACCTACCTACAACTTACCAACTTTAGAGCGGGCGCGACGCAAATTTTTCTCAAACAGACCCAAGAATTTACAGTTTCAGAATGGGGGCGTTCAAGTATCTAGTTTATCTATCTCGGTTGTGATTGGTTTAAATCGGTCACGTGGGCACCTGTGACATTTGACGTTTATGGAGGGGTAGCCGACGAATCTAGTCAAGAAATTCGTGACTGAGTACTTAGTTGACATTTCTTTTGTTGACATCTGGCTGTCGTGGTGCATTTGAAAATCGTGAAATTAAATTTAAAACAGAAAAATTAATTTATAAACAAAAATGTACATTCAAACTGAACATAATAGAGTGCAATACACCTGGATGCTCCTCCAGAAGTCTGCCGCAGGATACAAGTAGGTAAATTTAATTTGTAGTAATAATAAGTTCTTTAAATAAAATAAAATAATTCCAGACAAATGCTATGTTTCCCGATATTTTGATGCAAAAGAGATGTAAATGGTAATGGTACAATAGTTTCAACTAATGCGTCACTTTTAGCTAATTATGAGTTCTCTTCATCGAAGAGGTGCACATGCTGGACATTAAGGGTTTCTCGTACTTGAATCGTGGAACGAACTATCGCAGTCCCCATGGCATTCTGATCGATTTACTCCATCGTATGATCATCATTCGCACGGTGACGTTACCGAGAAGGAGATCAAGGAATTCTTGAGGATTCGCTGCGAGGAGGAGGATTGTCTTATGCACCCGGATGCTCTGTTGATTCTCACGCGTATCGCTATAGATACCAGTCTCCGTTACGCCATTCAGTTGATAATGACTGCGAATTTGGTGTGTTGCCGACGCAAGGCCACGGAAGTGACTATACAGCCGACGTGAAGAAGGTGTATTTGCTGTTTTCTCGACGAGCACCGTTCGAGTCAGATTCTGAAGGAGTACCAGGATGAGTACCTTCATGTTCAACGAGATAAGCGACGACCTCAAGAAGGAAGCACCGCCAGCTGTCACTGGAAATGCCCAGCCGATTGACTGTGGGGATTATTAGACGGGCTGGCTGTTGTTCGATTTAGTAAGTTACTTAGCTTTTAGTTAGTTTCTAAAATAAACTTGATAATCTTTGTCGAAAGAATTAATGTTTTTAAATATTGTGGAATTTTTTTTCGGACAAGGAGCCTATTTGAGTGAGACTGGCTGTCGGGTGGCTGCTTCCACAGCACGAAAAATAACTTTACCTATATCTGTTGCTATTTCTTCTCAATAACTTTTGGGATAAAACAAAACCAACAGGATATCCCTTTAACTCAAGTTTATTCGTTATAAATATATAAAATATACAGAACAAAGAGAAACACATAACACATCGCAGCTCAAAAAGAATAGCATAGCATAGCAGCCCAGACAGACGACATTCGATATCAGGACGAATTCAACGGCGCCCTTGGGCTTTAGTTGAAAACGCTTCAGAATGCACCCGCCAATGAAGATACCAATACAGGCTCCGGGGACGGCGATAGATCCAGTGAATACACTAACTTCACTTTTTCCAAGACTGAATTGGGTTTCCAAGTATTTCGGGAGGAATACAACGAAACCAGACACGATCATCAGTTCCATACATGCTCCCAGACATGTAACGATATAAACGGGGTTGCTTACCAGACGCAACATCGACTGAGGGATATCTGCAGTAGTGATGCGCGATAATCCAAATTCATATCGATAAATCGATACTTGAGTACCGAAAGGAAAATATCGATGCAATATAATAATCGGTCCGAAAAAATCGATAATATCGATAATTTCGATTTTTTTTTAATTAAAAGCTAAATATTTTTTGCAGTTAATAATTCGTACCAACAATTAGGTAACAATAAAATATAAATATAAACGTCAAAATTTCATCTTTCCTTAGTTTATAGAACTTAATATAGGTAACTTATTTTCATTAAATAAACTAGCTAACCCGGCGAACATCGTCAACTAATGAACCGATTGATAGTTGGTAAAATATATCAATCAATTGATAATTTTGTATTACTCAGTTGATAAAGGTTTTGACATGAAAATAAAATTTGTTGTGGATATTTTTTGTTTTAATTTAAAAATTCCATTTTATTATAAGCTCTAGAGAATTGTGGTTTGTCATTGATGAGGAAGAGGATACTTTTTTTTTGGAAATAGCAAGAAGACGCAACTAAGGGATGCTTCAAACCCCCAAGAGTTGGAAAAATAAACAATTGGCCTAGCACAGTCCAAATTTTCAATTACCTATCTTTAAAGTTATTTGTTAATGCACTGGAATAATGTAGGTATTTGTCCCAAATGGTATTTGAGCCATCAAAATAGTTAAATAAACTTGAAACTTTACATAAAGACCGAACATTTTATTGCAGTCCCGTACAAATTAATTTTATCAAACAGTTTTTTCCAGTTGAAAGAAATAGATACAAAATGAAAGAAAAGTCAATGATAATAGACACTCGCAATACCGATTTTTGTACTCACAATCAAAAATTAATAGAAATCGACAAAATCAACAATGCACTGCCAACTGACAATCACAATACCGATTAAAGTAATTGGTTGATAAATACCAAAAACCAATTGATAATTATTGAGAACTGCAATAAGGGCATAGTTATCTTCGCCTTTGAAATTTCCTCCCAAAATCTTCGCTTTAATGACATTTGATTTTAGATTTTTCACAATCACAATTCTGTTACAAAGTTTCGGGTCATTGAGGTTGCGCAACAAAATTACCAAAATCGCTCGTGCATTCAGCCAATCATTTGGCGTTTTTCATTTTTAGTTCAGAGCAGAACCCGAACTGTCATACAAAAAGTTCGCCATACAAACTTTCATAATAATTTTTTTAAGTGAATCTTTCCGTAATTTTAATAGTTATTCGAATCCAACAAATCTGAGACCATCCAAATTGGTTCACCAGTTCTTGAGTTATAAATTATATAACTATCCCGAATTTGTTTTATTTATATTAATATATCTAACATTAAAAGAAAACTTAACAAATTTTCATTATTTAATGTAATAATAAGTTAATAATAATAACTTAGGAACTCTGATTGTATTAAAATCCGTATTTAGTTTGTTTAACTTTATAAAGCAAAGGTTAGCATACTGATACAATCACTTTTAAAATTATGCTTTTCTTTGAGCTTGTTTTAATGACTGCACATGCGCTGCAGTACATAACATCAGAATTCAGAACTTTATAAAAAATATAATACAAATCCATCAAGCGTAGGCGAAGTGGTGACCTAGAAAAATTGGTGGACTGAGAAAATGTCTTCAGTTTATTGAGTCTTGACATGTCATTTAGGCGCGTCGTCATGTATTTTAATCAATGACCGAACTATCAAAAAACTATGAAAGTGCCAGTTGTGTTCGAGTGCAAAAAATCGGTGGCAAATCATCGATGCATCGATAATATCGAGAACAAATTATCGAGTGAAATAATCGATATTTTTTCACGAAAATATCGATGAATCGAGTGATTCGATATTTATCGCGCATCACTAATCTGCAGAGAAATAGTTAATTAGCAATGTGGTAGGATCACATGCCGAAGTGAAATACCTTTAATATCCTTTCCATAGCCGGTATCAACTTTGGGTTTCATATCCTTTTCGGCTGGATCCTCTCTTGTCTTTTTTTCGGCTTCTCATCGGGCTTACGAGGCAAACTTTTTGAGTTGTTTGGCTGGATTTGTGGCAGTACCTTTTCTGAGGTTTTACGGATTTTTTTCTTTTCATGCGTGAAGACCTGCAAAGAAATAATAATAAATCTTAATATACAGTCGTAAGAAAGAGCTTTTGGGCTTTTGCTTACTTTTGGAAATGAGAAAAATGGAATTGCTATTGCTACCACCAGCAGTAGCACTCCACAGAGTAAGAATCCAATCCACCACACAATTTTGTAAACACAAACAAAATTATTTGACGTCTTTACAGGAAAAAAAACACAAATGTCAAAAAGTGACGTTGCCGACCAATCTAGTTAGTTTTTGCGTCCAGGTTACATCTTATCCAGACCAATCTAGTCGACTTAAGATAACTAGATTCTTGAATGCGGCCAATTACTATCTTTAAATAAATTTTAATGAAATGACAGCAACAAATTTAGGAATTGCTATAAGCTCTTGAATATTCGAATTGTCAGTCAGGAACTGAACAGTTTTTTTTTTTAAATCTGTAGCGAGAATAAAACTTTTCATCTTCAAAATCTTCAAAATGATTTGGTCGGGACTTAGATGAATTTGTTTTTTTTTTTTAGAATACTTTAACACCTTCAAAAGTGTTAATATTTATTATTATAAATTAATTTCAGTTTTGCAATAGAAATGACAGATGAGAGACGATTGAGATCCCATACTAAGGGATAAAATGTAATTTTGGTGGTTTTAATTTAATACCCATTATTTTTTGATGTTTAAACATCTAAGCACGCGTTATTGGAATCTGGATGAGTAATTCCACACATTTAACTTGCGGGGACGGAAATGCGTCACTTTGTTTTATCATTGCATACATTTATGAGCTGGGGCATATTAATTTCAGCAAATTTAATCTTCAAATGAACAACCATCGATGCTGTCTTCCAGGCTAGAGTCCCTTGCTTAGCTGTTGCGCCAACTATTTTTTTTTTACGAATATATTTTTCTGCCATCACTAAGGACCGGGAATTCTTTCGATTTTGATGAAATTATGGACGTGGTTTAAAAATTCAAAAACACCTTCTAATAGGTATTTCAAACAATAAGAACGTCGCCTTAAGTATTGATACCTAACCTATTCCCAGTTTAATTTTAGGCCATTGTGCGGAGTAAATGGTAAAAATTAAGTAAAGACCTCATTTTCACATATAAACTAGCACTGCGTTTCCGTCAATTCATATAAATTCCAATACTTCCTGATATCAGCAACGCATCACCAATATTGATGATTCTATTCAACCACACACGCAAGAAAAAATAATGTTTGGTGTACGAATACTAAAACATTTCTGTAGAGTAGATATTTTTCAATTTTTATTATATAATCCATAATGAATAGCGAAATAAATATGAAATGGAGATACTGAGGTGGTCGGCATTCGAAACTACATCTTTGGCTCTTCGGTTGAGGGTTCTTCTCCCAATCCCAGACCGCTGATCAGTCCACCCAAAAAGCTGGTGAGCACATTCGGCCCTTGCTGACCCTGTCCAGTAACTGGTGCAACTGGTGCAAGCGGCGCAGGCCCTTGAGGAGCACTGCCGCAGTTGTACATCGCGTTCAGCTTTTGAATATCCAACGCGGAGAATGCTTTTCGTTGACCCATATTAGTGCTGCCACTTTTTGACTAGAAGTAAAGACAAATATTTATCTTAATCTAGAAAAATCATCTGAGAGCGCACCAACAGTGTCGACCTTCACCGAGAGAGCCGCAATTATTGGCTCACTCTCAGACAGTCATGTCGCACTCACCTTGGCAACGATGGTGGGATTCCCGTTCACCGAGAAGGCATTGGCCGAATAATGCATGACGCTGCCGTAATCATAGGGCACTCCAAATCCGGTAGTCTGAGAGGCCGACGCCTTGTCGAAGTTCGACTTGGCCGAAGGCTGGATATTCTCGAACCGAATGGAAACATAATCGTCCCGTTCGTTGCGATTCTGCTCGTGCAGGAAGCCGACTGCGTGCATTAACTCGTGCATAGGTGTTCCCGGCTTTGTCAGGCAGCCAGGTGACTGGAGATTAACTTCCTGTTTTCCCCCAATGCGTCCCACCGAAGACCAACAGCCCGACTTCTCGCTGACAATCGACACATAGTCGGGCTCACCCATACGTGCAACGAATCGAATGCATGTCCTTCTGTGGAACTCGTCTATAGACTGCTCGATGAGTGCCATTTCGCGTGCATTAAAGTTACCCCGAATCTCGAACGGTACGATGCCATTTGACCACCTTAAGCTGGCCGATGTCATTCCGTTGCGCCCCATCTGGCGCGGAATCAGGATATCACCTTCGAAGTAGGAGCCCAACTCCTCGGGATTGATGTTCGACTCTGAGGTGTATGCTGCTACTGCCTTGCCAGTGGTCTCGTTATCGGGCTGTCCATAGAGTGCGCTCCCATACTGGGTAAGGTCGATGTAATCTGGTGGCAGGGCGACTGTGTCAATTGAATTCCCGACCACACCGATTATTTCATTATCGTTGACTGGCAGGCATTCAGCGAATGCAACGAGTGCCACTAGGGTTGTTAGGGACACTAGAGGCGGCATGGTGTCGGTGTGTGATTTAGAAAATGCTCCTTGGAGTGGCTGTAGTACTGCTTGAAAGTGTTTTGACTGTGATTTGGTGGTGAAGAATTTCGGTTTTTATATCCAAATAGGAGCCGACATGGAAGTCCAAGTCCGTGACCTCTTATCGGCCAAATTTGCACATGACACGGAACCTGCCCAAAATTGTTTGATAAGCAATTTTAAGCAGCTTATGTTGGATATACCAATTGGCTTAGCGAATTTGAATATGCGAAGAAAATATTTACTTAGAAAGCAGAAATGTGTTCTAGACGTAATTTATAACTCATATCTCGGGTTGGTTTTTTGTTTTAATTTTTCGGTGTTGGGGACGCGTACCTACATTAGATTGCAGTACGATGAGGTTCAGTGTCTCGGATGGTGGTCGCAAATGTGAATTTTTTCCTGAGATAAGAAAAGCGACTTCTCTAGTGGATGGGAATACCATTTAGCATTGAACACGATATTAACGTCAATTACTATCGCAACTTAATCGTTCTACTTAAAATGGCATTCGGGGTAAATTGTTCTCTAGCTATAAGCACTCTGCACACAGATGTCTGCGGCGAAATAAATAAATTTCAGAAGCAAGCCTTAGATAATCCGGTTTCCGATAACACCCGAAATGTGATTATAAGCGAAAGCCATTGAAAATGAAATTTTCTCTCGTTTTATTTTATCCTCTGCCGTTTATCTCTATGCTGAATGGAATCTCGGTGTTTGCTCAACAACGTAAGTAGTGCAGCCTGCAGCACGAAAAAGATTTACTCAGTGGCTTATGGTTATTGAGTAAATATACTACGTACATATAGATTGCAAGAGAGTTTGCATTTAAAATGCAATAAATACACGTGCAACAGCCATAGGAAGTACCAAATGAGGTGAATGAGGGTGGGGATTATCTTTTTCGAACCCAACTGGCGGTAACTGAGTAGTTAGTTATTTGATCTGCTTCGTGAGGGATAGTACGTGGTGAAACCGCGGAAAATTAAACAAAATTAAAAGCCGGCATCAGTTCTCCGAACGGCCGAGTAATATCTGAGACCACTTGAGAAGCTTCGTATTCGGAGGTCCAAAAATAAATAGGGACACAAAACTTCATCAGATTCGTCTGATCGTCAATTTAGTCAGAATAATTGTGCATATAAATTACAAAAAATGTGCGTTTTTAATCTTCACATTTGAGTTTGGATATTTCCGGCTTCTAAATTTCTCAATTTGGCTCCACACCTCTTATAAAAGCTGGCAGTACTGCAGTAGAAATGCCAAATGTTCGCAAGCAATTAACGTCCCGGACAATAGACGTGTGCGGAAAGAGAATGGAGAATTGTACTAAGCAATCTACTACAATTACCCACTTTTCCGCCATCATTTCGCAGCAGCCGCGTACTGCAAAACAAAAGGAATGGAGAGCGACATTTTCGCTCATGATTTCGGTGTTTCACTTTTCTATGGATTTTTCATTTTCGGTCCGTACTAGGCTTAACTGAGGAGATTTTGAAATATGACCTTAATCATCCCAGGTCCCAACCCTGCACGTTGACATTAAATCTTGCACTACCTAAATTTAAAACGCATGGAAATACTCTCGGCAGCTGCGAGAGAAAGATTCTGCGTAAAATTGTCGGTCCTGTTTGCGTCGTCAGGCTTTTGATGATGAGACTCAATGACGACCTCTACGGTCTGTACAGCGACATCGACTTAATCAAAAAATTGCACATCCGTCTTCTAAAATGGCGGGGACATATTGCGCGAAAACATTTCTGAATTACCCAGAAGTGGTTCAAAAATTACGATCACGTTTTCTGTCATAACTATTCCTTTTAGAACAGTACCTACCATAGAGGATTTGAGGGTAACGAGTCGGCTGACACACTGGCTAAAGTCGGAGCAACCACTCCACTCATCGGACCTGAACCCTTCTGCGGAGTCAGCAAAAGCCATTTCAGGAACTACATCAAGAACCAATCTCGTATAGAGTCTAACGAGATCTGGCAAAACACAGCTGGGCAGAATTGCACCAGAACATTTTTCCCCAAATTCTCCTCCTCACACTCAAATCACTCTTCTTGATTAATCTGGACAAAAACAACCTGAGAATACTAACAGGAATAATCAGTGGCCACGGTCGAGTGAAAAAACATCTCCACCGCTTTGGCGTCTCACCGGATCCCATCTGTAGACTTTGTCTCGAGAGTGACGAATCCTCTCTTCACATAATCACAGAATTTCCGGCCCTTTGTCGTCTCAGGAAAAAAGTCCTTGGTGATGAAATCACTGATTTAGCATCTCTTGCTAATGTACACCCATAGAAGATCGTGGTCTTCCTGACGGCCTCTGGGGTGAAAATATGGCTCTAGGAATTTATCAGGGAAGGCACAATAGGCTCCTCTAAGAAGCCGCAGTGCCAGAGCTCATTAAAAGCTCTCCCGTCTTACAATCTACTGTCGGAATTCACCAACGAAAATCCACCTGTCGTTTGGTCTGTATTTCATAAAAATCGGTTTCGAAATAAAGCCATAATCAGTACGACAAAAATAAACCTGTGACCTACTAATAGGTCTGTACTTTCCCGGACCAAGCACTAGAAATCTGTCAAAATCCAAAAATACAGCGAAACTCTCTTATACAGTGCAAGATATACTTAAGTCAAAAATACGTAGACAGACGTCGAGATTCGAGCTTCATTGAGCCACTTACATCTTTGTCATTTAACTTTTTAATGCATATATAAAAGAGAGTTGCAAAAGCGTTGTGACTTTATAATTCACGAACAGTCAAACCGAATTCGATCAAATTTTTAGGGTTTGTTTGCATGGTCGTGTAGTTGGTTTATATAAAGTTTGAAGGAAATTAGCGTTCGTGCGTTATGTCAATATCTGATTTTGTCCATATATACAAAAACCTAGGCGTCTATGAGCGTGTGCTGTATTTTTACTGTGTGCTGATATCATACACACGGCAGTGCATACATGCATACAGCTGTCACTCAGTTATTATGTTACGTTTTTTTTTTTTTTTTTTCATCGAACTCGTGAAGATATATATTCAAGTTTTTCTTTCTTCGTCATTAAGTGCTGTATTCTTAAATTTTTTAGTTGTCAGCATAGTTTCAGTGATTCGGGTGAGATTATCGAAAACGTGTAGTTTAAATGTTTTTGAAGTTTCAGTACAAAGTTTCTGTATTGTGTGTCATTCAATCAATCATCAATTCAAATGCAACTGTAATCGATCGCAAAGTTTAGATGCTCGAAATTATTTAAATGAAAAAATCTATTTTGGGCGGGACGAAGTTTGCCAGGTCCGCTTGTTTAATGCATATAGAGTCGCGCACTGCAGGCACGGGGATAGATTAGCCCTGAGGTAAGGCACGCCTGTCGTAGAAGGCAACTAAAATCCAGCCGAAGAAGTAGTCTAAATGACGGTATGAGCGATACTGTCGAGAGTTTTGTACTCCTGGTAGGGCCAGCCTTGGCAGTAAGTTCATAACTGAAAGATGAAACTAAAGCTTAAATCCAGGAGCGTCTGATGCACATTGTGCGGTACACCGGTCAGCGTCTGACTCCAGAGGGGCGGCTGAAATCACCAAAGAATAGTTTTCCTTAACTTTCTACAAAAAAGTTATTATATGAAACTAATGCAATGAACAAAACTAGAGGAAATAAAACCCCAGGTGGTACTCCAGATTTACTGGAAAATCCACTCTCTTCGGAGGTCGGCTCTACGGATTCTGATCTCCTGAGATCACCACCATCGGCATCTCAAACTTATCCGTGCGTCTCTAGGAGCTCAACGGCAACAAAAGTGCCTACTCCAGAAGATAGAGACCCAGTGCAAAATAAAGCCTTAAGGACGAAAACGACGAACTTAAGACAAGGCTTTCAAACATGGAACGGCTATGCGACGAGCTTCGGAAAAAAATTAGTCGCCTTAAAGCCGAAAATAGGGCTATTTCGAACTCAACGAAAGTACGGGATGAGTCCAACCCTAACTCTATTAATCCCAAAAAAAAAACTGACTACCAAACGGATGAAGAAGAACTTTGTCACGAAACCGATTGGTTGCTAAAAAAAAGACCGGGCAAAAAAAGGAAAGCTGAATCCTCTCCTGAAATAATGAATCGGGAGAAATTATCAAATATTGAAGCCATACAACCAAAACAGCGGCCACCACCGCCAATTAATGTAATCGGTATAGCGGACTATAACAAGTTGCATACCATGTTAAAGAATTTGTTGCCAACTGACTACAAAGTAACGTCACTAGAAACAAGAAACAATGCGTGGAAAGTCAAAGTCAAGGACCCCGAAAGTTACCGTCTACTGTCTCGTAAATTAAATACAGACAAAGTAGAATGGTATTCTTATGAGAATAAGTCAGAAAGACCTATACGCGTCGTGGCAAGAGGGTTACACCCGTCATGTTCGAAAAAT
Source organism: Cheilosia urbana (assembly GCA_946477585.1). Classification (NCBI taxonomy): domain Eukaryota; kingdom Metazoa; phylum Arthropoda; class Insecta; order Diptera; family Syrphidae; genus Cheilosia; species Cheilosia urbana. Next base: position 124,300,614 of record OX297853.1, read on the forward strand.
GATGTAGTAAATGACTTAAGAGACAGGCACTTTAAAATGATGGATGCCGTTAATATCGTCAAAAGAGAAAAACAGAATAAAGAGGGAAATGAAACTATGGTAAACCGTGGTCTCCCTTTATACTATCCTTTGATAAGACTGAGGATGAGGACTTAAACAAAATTTATGATATAAAAACAATTCCAAATATTGTAGTTAAAATTGAACCTATGCGTAAGAATAAAAAATTGGTTCCACAGTGCAAACGGTGCCAAGGATATAACCACACGCAAACCTACTGTCAGAAAGTTAAAATAACGGGTGATTTTTTAGCTGGTTTGGTTTTGGCAACACTGGTTTTGACAGCTGACGTGTGTTTAGTACCTTGTGTCACTGTCAAACAGCTTCAGTTTGGTTTGCAATTTAACCATGGATCGTCTTACAAATGAACAACGCTTGCAAATTATTGAATTTTACTATCAAAATTCGTGATCGGTTCGAAATGTGCATCGCGCGCTGCTTCCATTTTATGATCGGCATTCTCGACCTTCTGAGCAGTCTATTCGGAAGATTGTGACCAAATTTCGCACCAAATTTACTTTGTTGGACATTAAACCACCAACACGTTTACGTACTGTGCGTAGTGAAGAAAATATTGCGGCCGTATCAGCTAGTGTGACAGAAGACCGCGAAATGTCGATTCGGCGCCGTTCCCAGCAGTTAGGCCTTTGTTACAGCACTACGTGGAAAATTTTGCGGAAGGATTTGTGCGTAAAGCCTTTTAAGATACAGCTTGTGCAAGAACTAAAGCCAGCCGACCTACCACAACGCCGAATTTTTTGTGAATGGGCTCTTGGAAAGCTGGCCGAGGATCCGCTTTTTTATCGAAAAATTGTGTTCAGCGATGAGGCTCATTTTTGGTTGAATGGGTACGTAAATAAGCAAAATTGCCGCATTTGGAGTGAAGATCAGCCAGAAGCATTGCAACAGCTACCAATGCATCCCGAAAAAGCCACTGTTTGGTGCGGTTTATGGGCCGGCGGCATTATTGGGCCATATTTCTTCAAAGATGATGCGAATCGCAGCGTTACTGTCAATGGTGAACGCTACCGAGCGATGATAACAAACTTTTTTTTGCCCGAAATGGAAGTTCTTGACTTGCATGATATGTGGTTTCAACAAGACGGTGCCACATGCCACACAGCACGCGAAACAATGGCGCAATTGCGAGGCGAGTTTGGTGAACAGTTAATTTCACGTTTCGGGCCGGTCAATTGGCCGCCTAGATCGTGCGATTTGACACCATTAGATTATTTTTTGTGGGGGTATGTCAAGGCTAATGTGTATAGGGACAAGCCCGCTTCGATTGACGCACTGGCAGCCAACATCCATGCATTCATTCGTGAGATACCGGCCGATGTGTGTGAAAGAGTATGCCAAAATTGGACTCAGCGGATGGACTACCTGAGACGCAGTCGCGGTCAACATTTGCATGAAATTATCTTTAAACATTAAATTGCAAGGTTCAAACTATCGATTCAAATAAATATTTCATTCATTTTTTCGAATTTTTTGTGTTTTTTTTTTTTTTAAAGTTCTAAACCTCTTAAAAAATCACCCGTTAGATATGAAACTTAAATTTTTGCAACATAATAATGTTGTAACAAGGAAAAACCACTGAAGTCGAATTTGATCCTTTCTGATGAGAACGTGTACTTATAGACATTTTGCGATTTATATCGATTGCGTTCGATTTAAGCCGCATACGCAAATGAAACTAATGTGATACCAAAACTGACTACTTATTGATATCTCGGGGGTTTGACGTTTTGGATTTTGGTAATCAAAACAGTCCACGGTTACCACCTATATGTCAAAGTTAACCGACATCTTAATCTCTATGGACCTTATATATAATTTGTAGGTCACAACATGCAATTTTGTATGTTAGTTTTCACCGAAAAATTTAGCCTGGAGACTAAATATTATTATTAATATTGCGGTACATTTACATGTATATTTACATTTTACATATATAGTCTTTAAGTAACTTTGCAAGTGACCCAAACTAACGATGGCCTTTTCTCTGCTGTTTGACATGTTACAGAAGACAGTAAGCTCAGGAATAACAAAATTACACTTTACCTCATGTGGTGGGATATAATATTAACGATGACTTCAATTAAGTCGGTGCACGCAAGATCTGGGGAAAGCTGGCGAAGGATAGTGTCGGTCAAGGCTCAGACTTATTCAGAAATGTAGCGCCAACCGAATAGTAAGACGTTTCTAACTAGAACAACTGACTTCGTTAGGATGCACATTCTATGCATGCACCGTCCTAGCCTTCATAGAAAGGTCTCATGCGAAAACACATTCCCATTCCGCACATTGTAATAAACTGCAGCCCAACCGACTGACTTCGTTTGTGACCTGCACGGCGACTAAATAAATCGTATCTCTTAATTTGCGATTCCCCAATGAATCTCACTTCGGTGTAACGAAGAAGCTGATTCATAACCACCGTTTAGAGTTATTACTATGCAAGCAGGATGATGTTCTCCAGATCTCAGCTGGAGCTGGTACTCGTACATGCAACACGTTTCACGACTGAAGCACAAAACGGGCGGCATCTCATTTGTGGCATAAAAATCTTTGTATTCTCAAGTACAACTTGAGCTGCTTGTGCATTATATACATTTTTCATCTCAGATGTAACCCAGATTCTGCAGCATTGTTGTGCTTTCCCCCCGACACATGCAAGCAGCCAACCTAACGATTGTAGAAAAAACCATCGCGGTCGTTTCGTAAATGATGTCACCAGACCATCAGGCGTAGTTCGGTAACCCTAACTGGATCCTGTTCGTTATCGCAATCGACTATCTTTACACCTTACAGTTATGAACCTTATGACACATGTTTACCTCTCGGCACTGCGAATATCTTAAGTGGCTTACGGTTGTGGTCACTTGATGTGTTTATGGGCTCACTTAATGACCTTGTCGCCATTTGGGAATGTTTGTGTATCGGGATTTCAGTTGACATACTTCTTAAGTTTTATGGACAGAGTTGAGTTTCTTTGAAAATCCACTGTAAGTGTCCGTTGCCCTATTAATCTCAGATTTGGTAGAAAGGGATTGTATATGCGGGCTGAATAATTGTATTTTTTTTTGTGAAGAGTTTGCTTGGCTTATGGTGGCTGCGGATGGTGTATAAATGAGCTAGATGGTGATTACTGATTACCATGCGGCTGGCTTAAGTTCTAACTGTGATTTCTCAACAAATTTAACTTTCGCAAAGCTAATTTTGAGAAAAAGTTTCCGATCTTATCGGTCAAGTTAATTTTGACTTTTTCCTTGATAAAACAGTTAATGTTGATGTTGCTACTGCCGCATTCTACTTACAAATTTATAAATGTTTCGCAAAATCTATTAGTGTAGTGACAGTACTCAAAAAAACATAACTTCTTCTCCCCCCTGGTATAACCGCGAACTGCGATCTCTTCGGAACAAACGAAACAAACTATGGCAAACATAGCTCAGAAACTCAGATGCAGATTCGCGTCTAACCTGAACAGTTTATAACAACGTCTCCGCTTTGAGTGGACGTCTTTACTCCGAATACCTTGTCCGCGTGCAGCATGACCTATTTGCTAAGCCCGAACGCTTCTTTCAATTCATTAAGGGGGGGAGGTCCATGTAAAATTTGCTTTTTGAAGAGGAGGAATGATTATTATATGGACCTGGGATTGCAGATTAATCGGTTAGTACTGAAACTTTCTTATACTAAAACCTTAAACGCGATTATCTCGAAACTGTATTTTTAAAAACTGCTCGTGTTGTAACTCAAAAAGTTATTGAACTATTTGTCTGAAATTTGGTGAGGCCTTTCTCTAGATTACAATCGGAAGGATAAACCTAAAACTTCAGATATTTCGCGTTAATAAAATACTTTTTTGGGGTCAAAAATGTCAAACAAATAGCCCTAAGTTCTGACTTCTTTTTTCAAAAGCTTATTTTATATTGAATTTTATAGGTTTGTTTTTTTTTAATTTTTATCCTTTCCGTTAATATGTCCTAAAAAGAAAACACTTTAATTTTTTTTTGTTTCAGATCAATGGTTGATGAGTGACAAATAGAACAGTTTGGGACCTCGCGCCGGAGGCAGCAGACAAAAAAAAATATCCTGTGCCGCCATTTTGAAAAAAAAGAAAAAAAAAAAGAAAATTCTTCATAAAGTTGTGTTAAGGTTTAAAAATAATAAAATTATTTTATCACCTTTAAAAATACTTTTAAAAAATGACCGATTTTGAGGCTGTTACATGGACTTTCCTCCTTAACTCAAAAATAAAATTGGATGGGTTTCCTTTTACCTTAAAATTCGACTGCGGATTCTAAAATAATAACCAAACTTTTCGCTGATTTCTTCAGCCTAGCGTTTGTGAATGACGACGTTGAACCCGACCCTAACCATTTCAGTTACATGGATGGCTGTGCTCAAACATCTTTCACATTTATGAACTTAAGCTTATCTTCAGTAGTTGAAAAAATAATCCTTCTTAAGGATGACTATTCCTCGGGTCCAGATGGTATCCCTGCTATAGTTTTAAAGAAATGTGTTAAAAAACTATCACTGCCTCTTTATACCCTTTTCTAGCTTTCAATTAGGTACCCAAGGCATTTTCCCTAAATTATGGAAGAACTCATTTATTATTCCCATTCACAAAAAGGGATGCGAGAGCGATATCTCCAATTATAGACCCATTGCTAAACTTTCTTCTATTCCAAAACTCTTTGAGAGCATCGTTTACGTTCTTCCATTGCAAATCAATTCTCTCCTCTAAGCAACATGGGTTTTTTAAGGGCAGATCTACAACCACAACTTACTTACCTACTTAAGGTGGCGCTACAGTCCGGGGTGGACCAGGGCCTCAACCAATACGCCTCTCCAGTTAGCGCGATCTTTAGCTAACTGCCTCCAGTTGCGCACTCCAAGTTGGTTGAGGTCCCCTTCAACTTGCGCGCGCCACCTAAGGCGAGGAGGAATCGAAGACTCTTCGGGCTACATGTCCTAACCATCTTAGACGACTAATGCGTACTTTTCTGACCAGGTCGATGATTTTGCGTTCGAAGCGACCAAGAAGATCCTCATCCGTTTTTGCTAGGGTCTATGCAAGTATAGTGTCCTTTTTAGATTTTCTGTTTCCAAGCCAATCATAGAATCCTCTGGTGTACCGCAGGGGAGTCATCTCGGACCCTTGATCTTCAACTTGACAATAAACGATGTAGTACGTGTCATTTTACTTTCTGACCTGGATATTTACGCAGATGATATGAGGTTCTCTAAACAAATCTCCTGCACTGCCGATTCTCTCTCATAACACTCTGACTTTGACAACTTCTACACCTGGTGTCAACAGAATCGTTTAGAACTTAACGTGTATAAATGTCAAGCCATTACCTTCTCTTGTAAATGTCATCCCCTGAATCAAATATATTATTTCATTTACAGCGAGTCTGTCTCCACGGTTTCAACTATTCGTGATCTGGGCATTATTTGCGACGCTCAACTTAACTTTCGTCGTCACATCGACAACATAATTAGCAGGGCTAACTCTGCACTCGGCTTTGTTAAACGTTGGTCGAAGGAGTTCTCTAACCAGCGTTGCCACTTACATCCTTAGCAAATGTAGTACATACGAGAAAAAAAAAGTACCATTTTCAAACTAAATGTAGTACATGTTTTTTTTTTTTAATTGAAATTAACTTTCTCTCATCAGAAGCACTACTGTGTGAAATACAACATAAGTCCAGCATGTATGCAGGTAGTTTTTCAAATAATTAAGTTTCCTAAACTATTTTTAGTTTGTTTAATTTCACCCATATTGCCACAATGTCGCTATTTTGAGGTCCACATCTCAAAATAAGATCGAAAGCCCCAATTAACAAGCCTATGGTCATTAAAATGTCCAAATTTGGTTTCTTACAGGAAAACTCCTTTAACAAATTTAAAATGGTTGGCTCTTAAGAAATGTAGTACTTTGGGAAATGAATTTAGTAAACGAGTAGTTTTTGTAATTGCGTGTTGAAAATCCTACACTTTACTTTGCCTTGCTGAGATCACAACTCAAAAAAGCAAGCCTTCTCTTGGAGCTTTATTAAGAGCATTAACTTAGTGGTTTTTAACCGCAAGCTTGTTGCTTTTAAATATAAGTAATTTGTCTGCGTGTGCAACATATCGAGAACAATAAACATTCGTCCAAATTGTTCTTATGATTTTATTGTTTAGACAGTATTTCCTTCCATCTCCCACCACCACTTTCGATTGGTTTTATTGACTCATCCATGTTTTTGTTTTCTGAATTTATGCACGTTATTTTTAAAAGTTATCCAACTTTTCCAGCTCCAGTTTACTACTGCTGCGTTTCGCCTTGCCACCATCGATAGGGAACACCTAAAATTATGCTGCTATGAGTACGCCGGTTGATAGAACGTTTTCTTGTCATTAGATCTGTTGGTTCGTGCTTGTAATAAATAACTATCGTTGCCCCTAAAAGTAGACTAGACGTTTACATCTGATCATACAAATAATGTACACTTCTATCCAAAAGTTGTCGCATATTCATAAGGCCAGGTAGAGGGAATTTTTGGATCTCCTGTAACAGCGATTTTCGGATAAACAGCTTCCAATTTCGCACTTTAAGTTGGTTGAGGTCCTCTTTCTCTAGCGAGTAGGTACTACGCTGGTAGTTGGAGATACTTTTGGGAAAGTGTGCCCCTGGTGTTGGCTTGCTCGCACTCGCACAATTTCCTCAAGTATGATAGTATATTACCTATTTAGGCGGGCAATTTAAAAAAAAAAATACTTAACTAAAAGAAATCAGTTCTATCACATTATTTTTAAGTCAATTTATTTCCATCAACAGTTTTTTGAAAAATTACTTTCAAGAGCAAAATTAAAAAAATCCCAGATATTTTGCGACGCCAAAAGTTAAAGTAGGCACCTATCATACTCGCTTCGAAACGTACCTAGATATCTGAAATTTTCTGTGCAAATTCATTGAAGTTGTAGGTAGTGAACTATCATTTCGAAATCTCGCATAGTTGTAACTAAAATTGTGCAATTTCGGGGTTGATTTTGTTGCACTTAGGGACTATTCATATGAGACCGAATTGCGAACGGAGGAATATTCGTATAGATTCTGACATTTCATTCACATGAAATTTCTTTTTAGTCGCAGGTACTCGTGTATGAGTTTCATTGTTCAAGGTTAAGTTCGATAGAAGAAGGCGTTTTTTTTTTTAGATTAGAAAGATAGGAGGTAAGCCCAGTTCATTCAAAGAATTCAAAATTTCGATTAATCCACATAAAGTCTTGTTTTCACGACAAAGAGTAGCAAATTATGTCCTTCCTTGGGCACATGCGAATTTAAAACAAAAATCATAAAAATCGAACGACCCGTTCCCGAGTTATGAGTGCACAAACGGACGTCAGTCTCTTTTATATGTAGCTGTACCCACCCGGATTTGCTCGTACCTTTCGTTTTAAGTCCTGCTTATTATTATTTAGACAATGTCCATTAATCATTTTAATTATACAACTTTAGAAGAAGAAAAGTTTGATTTGATTTTTTTAAGTCACAACCCGTTTTCCTATCCCGCCTAAATTGTGGGTAGATAATGGAATTTTACTGAAAAAAGAAATATACGCCTACAGCGCCACATGTTGATAATTTTCCGACTTTTTGTTTTTCCTAAACCATCCCTGATTCAAGTAGAAAAAAACAAAACAAAAATCATTCAAATCGATCGAGCCGTTCTGAAGCCTTTACCCGACTAACGCACAATTCGCGCTCATGTGAATAGTCCTTTGTTGTTGCAATAAGTGGGAATTTAATGTGGCTCAGTGGTTAATGTGCCGGACTACTGAGCGAGGGGTCTGACGATCGATTCCGGGAAGAACACAAATTTAAATGGTTTTGCCACTGTGCCATCTCTGGCGAACGTCTGACAAACATCCCATACCAATTTCAGGAATACGCCTGCGTACTAAGCACACACCCTACACAATTCAACCATTCTCCCCACGGAACTGCCATTAGGTATTTCTTGGTGGGGCTGGCTAGCATTCAAGCTATTCGTGTTGTATCACCTATTTCTGGTGTTTCTGCGGCCTCTTAAGCTTCTGCTGTGGCTTTTCTTAGCCTTTCGATTCTCCGTAGCGCGTTTTGCAAGATACTAGATAGTTATAAAATTACATACCTCCGCCCAGTTCTCCTCCGATTGTAACATATGGTTGATGGCTACTGACGGGCTGGGCAGAGTAGCTCTCCATGCCATGAAGCGGGGGCAATAAAATACTGCACGCTCCGTGTCTTCATCTTCATTTATGCATTCAGGGCAGGATGGCGAGCTGTCGTGTCCAAAACGGTGCAAATATTATTGGTTGTAATTGCAGCCTCATGGTTGCGCTCTACCCATTCCTGGATTGTTGGTATAAGTTGGTATGTCTGCCTTTCGTTCTATTGTTCGATTCCAGCGAGGTTGCCACATAGCTATTGACGCTGCCTTTTCTTCCATTTTAATTTTCTTGGTTTCACTGGCATCATATTGATTTAAGGCTCTTCTTTTATATATCCTCAATATTTCGTCAGCAAGAATGTCGACAGGAACCATTCCAGCTAAAACAAAGGCGGCCTCGTCGATATGACTCGAAAGCCGCTTATTTTCTTTTGGTCTCCTTTGTCCTCAGTGCCAGTGCCCAAGCTGGAGCTGCATACAGCAAAACTGATGTAACAACCCTGGAAAGCAGGATCCTTCTTGCGTATCCAGGTACACCAATGTTAGGCAGTATGCGCGAGAGAGCTCTTTGAATTTGCGATGCTTTCTTGGCTATATAGTCCACGTGTGTTTTGAATCACATTCTATTATCCAGCATAACGCCAAGGTATTTAACTGCTTATTTGAACCTAATTATTTGGTTACCAACCTAGAAGTTGGCTCACTCTACAGTTTTTCGACTTGTTATGAGGACAGCTTCTGTTTTGTTGTCTGCTAGTTCTATAGGCTAGCGGTTGCTAGCGAATCAACTGTATGAATCTGTTTACCTACTGTCACAAAGGCAATGTGATCGGCAAATCCAATTACCGTCACTCCCCCAGGCAGCGCCAATCGTAGGACTCCGTCCTACATGATGTTCCACAATAAGATCGATCCCTGTGGAAGTCCGGAAGTGACGTGTAGTACTGTACACCTTCATCTGTGTTGTATCTCAACTTCCTAGTGTTAAAGTAGCTCGTCACTATAAGTAGTAAGTAATACGGTGTATCCATTCTGGCGAGGGATCCTTTAATGGAAGACACGTTCGTCGATTTAAAAGCGTTTTTAACGTCCAGCGTTACTACCGCACAGTACTCCTTTGTTCCGTGGAGCCATCTTTCCCCTTCGATGGCGCCTTTTTTGCAATGTCAACTACTGTTCTTATGGCAATATGGCATCAACAGTGGACGTCAGTTTGGTGTACCTCTATACCTATCTGTCAGTTGTCAAAGTGATAATTCATCTGTGTGCATTTCCGCTTCAAGTGTTACAATTACAATATTTCGGATTAGAGCCAAGTTAAAATTTTCCATTGTTCCATCTTCCATCATTCCATCTTAAGCTGGCGAAAACAAAGAGAGAATTTCAGAGATAAAATCAGTGAAACAAAGCAAGCGTTCTAGTGCGCATCACATCTCTTCCTCTTTATGTTTATATATCTTTCTCATATTATTTCCCAATAATGGAATAAAGAGCTCCTCGATGAGTGAAAAACTCTTCACAATGGTTCAGAAAATTCTAAACAATTTCTAATCATTAGTTAGAGAATGTAGACATACCCCACACGACTGCTTATTGTGGCAGGCCACTTGAAACTGAATTATTATAAAACTGCCTTTTAAACTAAATTGGATGTTAAGTCTATCGCAATGAGACTACCTTTCAAAATGCCATCGGACTTCGGTCTTCGGGCATTTCAATTTTGAGCCAATAAGCAATGCATTAGTGAATGAATGAAAGAAAAACGTATACATTAAGATCACAGCCTATTAAAATTAAATAAAAATAAGTACCCTATTTAAATTTTAAGTCGAAAATCAGTCGACTTTGTTATTTTTAAGGAAGCCAGAAATGAAGCTCGTTCTTCAAGTTTTTTGCTAATAAACTTTAATTGGCGCATATTTAGTAAAACCGGTCTACAAAAAAGAGACACGTCAGTAGCTATAGGGTGGACTATATCTTGGTGGGGCAAGTGGGTAGGTGACCGGTTAAGAAGTCATCCGATTTTGTTTGGCTCTAATTTTTTTTTCTAAATGAAAAACTTCGATTCTGTTTTTTGATTATGTTTATTTGAACCTTAAGAATTTTATTGGTCAAGTCGAGAAGATGATATTGGCCGTCACAATTGATTGCCATAGGGGCTCTCGTTTTTTAACATTTTTCATCACTTCGGCGAGAACTTCGGACGACAGATTCTCGCACTCGTGTCGAATGTTCTCCTTGAGGCCTTCTAGGGTCTCGGGCTTGTTCACATAAACACGGGACTTCAAAAAACCCCACACAACAAAGTCTGGAACAGTGCAAATCGCCAAAACGAGAGTTGAGGCGACCCGGGAACGCCGTCTTCAGAATATCGGTTGTGGCTCGCCGTAGCTCCGTCCTGTTGGAACCACATGTCCTCCAGTCCTAATTTGTCCAATTGCGGCAGAAAAAACTCGGTTAACATGGCCCTATAGCGCGCACCGTCCACTGTTGTCGTTTGACCAGCGGCGTTCTCGAAAAAAAAAAAAAAAAAAATGGCCCGATGACTCCTCCAGCGTGAACAGCGCCCCATGCAGTAACTTTGAGCAGGGGTAATGGCTCCTCGTGCATTACTCGTGGATTTTCGGTGCCCCAGAAGCGATAGTTTTGCTTGTTCACGTACCCGCTGAGGTGGAAATGAGCCGCATCGCTCATTATGATTTTGGTCGAAAAATACTGAAAAAAAGGACTTGTGGCTTTTGACTTTGGTTGGCAATTTCTTTTAGTCGCCTTTCCTTTCGTCCATCATGCTTATGAGCACCAACTTCTTTTCAATCACAATGGACTCTGCAGCTGAATCTCGCTGTTAAACATTTTAAGTAATGGTTAACAAAACAGATCCGCGAACGAGGAGTTGGACGTGTTCTAATGAGTGCAGTTGCGTCTGCAGCACCACCGTGAATTAGGCAATTTGGCTTCTATTATGGTTTTTGGTTTCCTGCGACCCCAAACTAGAGCGTCCTTGATTTGATTCAAAAATAGCAGGGACGGTATTTTGTCGTTGGGCCAAAAACGGCCCCTCCCCATTTTTTTTTAGAACCCTGCCAAGAGCTCAAATTTTTGTACTGAACTCAACAGCAACTCAGCCAGCTTCACTGTTGATGTCACAGTGGATTTATTTTATTGTGCGTCCTCCATCTGAAAGGATTTATGTTCGACTTCTGAGACCCATTCTGTTATTCAATTTCAACAGAACTTTGCAGTGTTGCCATGAGTTTCATAAATTGAGTTAGGATGGGCAGGATGCTAAAATAAGCACAGTTGATGTGTATATAGCCAGTTTAAACCATGCCAATCTGTGTCATACCCAAAACCCAACTACAAGTTTCAGTTCTCTGTTAAATCTCACCCACTGAATAACACCCCCTGGGCCCTGGTCAACCCTACCCATACGCAACAACTTTAATAGCGTATTTTCTCTTAAATATATATTTTTCTTTTGCAAAGAGATATTGGACTCCGTTGCATTGGTCTCTGGGTCTGGACTGGATTCGGGATTCGAGAATGCAATTAAGACGGGGGTGTCTCTTAAAATTTGTTTTCTATTGCAGTTTGCAGGACTTCAATGAATGCCCAATTTACGTACATAAAAATTGTTTTTCAGTTGAAAATTTTATCGAGGCAATCCCTTAAATTTATGGCGAGTAACGTCGAGATGTTAACAATGCGCGGTACTACTACATAATAACAAATTTTAGTCTCTACTTTAAATTTACGAAAGCTCACAATTGCGATATTTGTATGGGAAATATAGCCACTGTGAACTAATAAAATTTAGAGTCGAAACTAAAAATATTTATTGGTAAGAGGTCCAATGTTTCAGCCAGAGATAAACCATACTGAGACCCCCAACTCGCAATCTTCTTGCCGCTGGCCCCCTATATTTTTGTTAAGTTCGCCATTTTGTTTACCCATCGGTGATCTGTCAATTTAGAATCCGTGTGACATGCAAAAACATACAAAAAATATAAAATCAATGCTGCCAACCGCTGCCAACCGTGGGGGAATGTGATAGAGTTTTAACTGAATAACTGAATGCTGTTGGTTGGTTATTATATATTTTGATAAGGCGAATAATCGGGTCTATCACAGAATCCGTCGTATTCGGAATTTTGCTACGAACCTCGAAAGAACTATCACAGAATCCGTCGTAGGGTACAATTCTGTAACGATTCTTTCGGGGTTCGTAGCAAAATTCCGAATACGACGGATTCTGTGATAGACCCGAATATAATTCTGTGGCCACAAGGAAAAACAGCATAAGTCACTTTTTGCAATTTTTCAGGAGAGCGGTTTGAATGTTTACCTTTCCTTGTGCATAGTATGGCGTATGTGTTTTTCTTTCTTCTATAATTCAAAAACCGTAACAGATAAAAATACAAAAAAAATATGGCAAAAAGAATGGAATATTTCGCATACGATGGTGTAAAAAACCCAATTTCGACATAAGTCGACTTATGTTGTTTTTCCTTTTTGCCACGGAATTTATTTGGTTAATAAAACTATTTAAATGAGATGTATGTATGAAATATATTAGGACTAACACGGTTGTGTATTTTCCGCTTTTGAGTATCATTAACTTCGATTTCATGAGTAAATTTTTCTTAAATAACTGAAGAAAAAATTGCTCAAAATGTTTTTCATAAATATTTTCAGCAAAAGTGCACTTATTCCTAAAATAAAATACTATTCACACGAAACGAATAATTTCAAATTTAACGGATAAAATTCTTTGTACGCTGGCAGTAACTTTGTCGACTTCGGAAGTTGTTCAATTTTTTTGAGGGTGTATTGGTGAGCCGGAAATTTTGAAGTTTCGTGACATATTTCGTCAATACGAATTTCTATGTATCAACAGAAGCACATCAAATCGAGGACACCCCGTAAAAATATAGCTTGTAGGCAAGGTAAGGGGAAATCGGCCGAAGTTGGAGGTCTCAGTATTGTCTCTGGTTTCAACGTTTCGATGCATTTGAATTTTATCGCTCCTGTTCCTGCGTCATTGCTTTTTATCGCAGTTCTTTCCATTTTACTTCACACTGTCATATGTCACATTTAACGTTTCCGTTGACTGACTTGACTTGAATACTTGAAACATGCAAATTATTTAAAGTCTGCGCCATTGTGGCCTACAAAATATTTAGTGTGAAGATTAAAAATAAGTACATACCTATTATCAAGGACCTGCTACAATACAAAAGGTAGTCTCAAGTTTAAGGTGGTTTCCACTCAAAAATTAATCACTCACGTTCACAATACTTCACTCTATCATATTCTTTAAACTGTTATACACTCTTGGCCAACCGGTTCTCTTTACTCCACATTATGCTCTTCCTAGGAGAATATCTTTAAAAGGAGATGTAGCCACTTTTTACATCCATCAGCAGCAGAGTAGCAACCTTTCAAAGGGCGGTAGGTATTTATAAATTCGTTAAATTTCGGTTAAATTTTAAGAAATTACTTTTCATAGAGAACTATTGTTTAATCTTTATTGTGACCTACAAAACAAAACATTTAAATTGTTATTAGTAGAAGGCATAATGGAAACTATTACCTGCGCTTACAAGTTCAAACCCAATCAGTGTTAAACCGCATTTACACTATCACGCACGCGCATTTTTGCACAAGACGGGACAGAGAGATCCGTTTGTCCGCAGTCAATGCTAATAAATGCGAAGGAATGAGATCACAAATCAGACGCCTAAGGTGTCATGGATGTTCTACCCATAATTATAGATACGTAAAGCGGAAGTTCCGGCGACCAACATTTCTGCAATCACATGAAAACATTTCTATTTCCGATTTAAAATATGTGAAATGAGAGTGTTAATTAGTTTCAGTAAATTAAACCAACAATTCATCAATCATTTATACGAAATAAATAAATAATTGTACGTTCATCCCTTCCGGAAGCCATTTTGTTTTATAGGAAAACGAAATTTCGTAAGCCATCGCTATAAAAATATGAACATGCATAGCTTTCCCATAATTCCTACCACGTAAACAAGATGGCCGACGAAAAAACGTATCACGTTTTTTTGCATGTTAGGTAATGCTGTCCCTTTCAGTCAGACGGCTGTTTAGTATTGGGCATCCCTTTAATTTTCCGTGATAGGAATGTGTGACCGTGTAAATGCCCCATTAGTCTTCGTTGTAATTGTTACCGTATAGAAAATTTGTTCTGACAGATCTTTTGCTATGACCGCCTAAACGTAAAAAAACTCATTTTCACACTGTTCCAACTTTTTGGGTTGCATTTTACGTATGGTTTGGTCATAACTGAGGCTTAAGTGTTTTCAAGTATGCAGTCGGTGCAGGGAAATAAGTCCCCGGGTACTAAGTCCACAGAGGGACTTAATTCCCACCTAGTGGGAAATAAAACCACTTTCGATCGACTCGCTTTTCTTTCATCTACTTGAAACATTGCATTGCATAGTTTGGAAGCGTCGCCGCGCCGGGGGATCCCCGGTGGTGTTCTGGTGAAACCTATCGGATGTGGCACTTCTGCTCCTCTTCTGCACTTGAGTCTGACGGAAGTTGTTTTTTTTTCTTCTTTTTTTTTTTGATAAAAACACAATCGCAAAGCTTTTCGATCTTTTATTTGTACATGCAGCATACTTTTGGAAATAACCTCAAGTGCACTTTGTCTGGTAGTGGTCTGAAACGTTGTGTCTTCTGTAAATGCACTTCTGACTGATCGCCCTGATTTTCCGCGTTCTTATCACTCTAACATTTTTGCCTTGTGTCGGCTAAATTTCTGCATACTTCTGAGCGTACCTTCTATAAGGCCGCCTAATTATTTTTTGGTATCCACTATCGAGGGAGACAACTCTTTATCTTCCCGCAAACTGTTCCAATTTCAGTTCAGTCTGTCCCATTTACTTGGTATTAGCCCTGCAAGAAACTGGGTTTGAATTACCGCATCTGTGGTGGAATAATTATGCAACTGAATTTGTTATTATTTTGCTCGTAAGATCCACAAAATTCAGTGACGTATGGCTCGCTCACGCGGAGTTTCGTCCCCTGTTTTAGAATTATTTTATTTTAAAGATTAGGACATATCTCATGGTCCTACACATAACTGTTCATAATTGCAAGCATCACAGCTTTCAACAGAATCTGACGTGGCCGCAAAAGTTGCACAAAAACGTTATTTCTATAGACGTTTCCTAAATTCGACGCCTTGAACGTGAAATACACGCCCATCGTAGATGTAGGTGGAACCCATATGGGACTGTGGTACCACCCAGACGCACATTTCCTGTCCTAGCTCCCTCTGATGGTAATTCTGCCGTCCCATAATTACGGAAATGAAATATTTAGTAAACGATGCACACGTGACATCCGGTCAGAGGCTAATATATAAAAGGCCTACGCAGACTTTTACGTGCACACCAGTTTTGTATGCTGCGGATTACCTCTGGTAATTTCTTACACCAGTAATTCTCCTCTTGCAGGAAAGAGTGAAGCTGTTCGTTCTGTCGGATATGGTCCGCATTTGAAACAGGACGCACTATTCCAAAAGTCGTGCAAGCGAATTATGGCAACATGATGAAAGTTTTAATCAACGCTGCGTGATGTCGTGCTACCTTCGCAGGTTGCACACTTTTTCTGTAAGCGATATGACTTTGAAACACACTGATGCCAAGTTGCCAACCCGGTACTATTTTCATTTTCAGTCCAAATTACGTAATGAGAGAGAGAGAGAGAGAATCGTACCTCATAATTTCAGTGACCGATTCGGTTTTGAGTCTTGTCCTTAAAAAGCCTCCTCCAGCCTTAGCCGTATACAAAACAGCAATATTAAGCTATAACCTACATCTTATGTAGACCAATCGTATAGTGCTACCATAATCAAGGGATCTGTCCAACCCCAGGGCGATCCGAAGGCACAGAATAGAAATCACAAAATCATATATTTTAGGATGGCCCAATCTGTTCCCCCTATCGTGGCCTAAATGAGTGATTCTCCGATTCCGCATTTGCATTGTTCTGCGGTGTTCGGATGGGTAAAATAAAAAAGTGAGCACCCACATCTGCTCTTGAATTGGACCCGGGCAGGCAACGGGGAGTGGTTTCATCTATTAATTTGCAAATGCTTTCTTTTTGTTAACTTTAAAGCCAGAGGGCTTGTTGCACGACCTACTTAAAATAAATAATAGATAGGACTACACACAACAGAGGATGTGGAGGCTGGAGATGTTCGCATTTGGGGTAGGGCATGTGAAACTAGCCAGACTCTTGGAAATTGGAAACACCAGGCGCTGCCATTCAACGTTTTGCATTCGAAAAAGAATGTTTAATTTGGAAACAACAAAAAGGAAAAAAAGCGGCTTATATCTTTGACGCAGGAAAATACGGTTTACAAGCAACCGCAGGCTAGCTTTTTCCTATATCGGCCTTGTCTCTGTAAGCCTGTACATATGCAGATGTTTGGGGGGTTTCCACGGAATGCAAGTAGCGCTAGAGGAGCGTTCTACATAATTATCTAGTACCAAAGAGGCACGCCAAAGTCTATGAACAAACCTTTTTTTTTGGCGACAGACTGACACAAATTGACTCGGTCCTGGTTGTAGCACGTAAAACTTACAATATAGGTAGGTTATGTGAGTAAGCGGATAGGTACACAAGTGGTGGTCATAGCTACTCACTTGGATCAGAAGTTTGGTTTCATTAAGGATGGCTCAAGTTAGAAAAAAAGCGCTTTCAAGCTTGATATTGGCAACATTCTGTTAGGATTTTCAGGGTCTCCAATATAATTTTTCCAGTAGATTTAGCTTCAAACATATTTTTTTATCATTTTTTAATATATGAAGTCAACAAATCTATATAGGTACAGTAAAAGCCGGAAAAGTGCCTCTCGCTTAGTGCCTAACCCGCACAAGTTGGTACCTTTTTTTTTTGAGAACCAATATTCTAAAGATTTTGTTCATATAAAACTTATCTTATAAGTACCTTTCGCTTAACTTACTTTCCCGCTTAATTGCCTTTTTTTTTACACTTTTATTGAAATTTACCTGAAAAAAAATCTGAAAAATCGGCTGAAAAAATGCAAAAGCTTTCTTTCCTTTAGCGCTTCCTTGTGTTTCATGCTTTAAAAAAAAAAAAAAAAAGTAATTAATACAATAGTGGAGACTGACTGGGTAGTTGTCACTGTCAATGTTTTTTTGTTCTAAAAATTATGTTTTTTATTATTTTTTTTTATAAATATAGAGATAAGTGCCTATGTGTACTTAAGCGGATTTTTTATAGCTGAGCCGCATAAGTGCCTATCAAAACGAGGCATTTAAGGTGAGGCTCTTATCCGCGTTGGTGTCAATGGAGAAAGGCTGTACCGATTTGGCTCAATTTTTTTTTCATTTGTTTGTAATTCCAAAAAAAAAAAAATTGGGAAAACCCTCCAAAAAAGTTGGGAAATTTGAAAAATCAAAATTGTGTGGAATTTTGTGTGCAATTGTTCCGGAATGGCTTTTCGAATGGAAAAATAGAAAACTCTTAGTGGAAAACTCGGAAAATTCTGGAAAAATGCGAAAAATTTGAATTTTTTTTTTCGACGAAAATTTACATTTTATTGCATGGTTTGATGTAAATGTGGAAAATTCGTTGGGAAGCTTGGAAAATTTCGGATACCTAATTGTGAAATTCATTGTGATAAAAGAGGTTTTGCGTGCATTTTGGGTGCAGAAGTTAAAGAGATAAATAAAAGATGGCGCTGTGCTGCGATCAATACCACAACCCGATAGATGGCGTTGTACGTTGACTTAGACTGCGCGCAATTTAACAGGTGTACTTTTCGCACTTTCGTTTATTGAGCAAATGTCCTATTTTTCTTGCTGCAATTGATCCGAGTTCTGCGTGTTATTAAATTGATTCCGGATAATCGTATATCGCGCATCACATCCGCAAACGATACATCATGGATTACATCATTAAGCAGAAGGTTGAATGACAGAAGCGTGGTTTACCACATGCACACATTCAGCTTTGGACAAGATCATTTGACTCGATCATCTCTGCCAAAATACCAGATGGAGAAACTGATCCGGAGCTGCATTCCATTGTGATAACGAACATGATCCATGGCCCTTGCGGAGTCCACAACCCAGACTCACCGTGCATGGAAAACGGAAATTGAACAAAGCGCTTTCTCTGTCCGTTGATGGCTGAAACAATTAGTGGAATCGACAAAATCGTTCTCCAGATGACAATGGCAGATCAATCGTGATGAAAGTGAAAGGAAACGATGTCGTGGTCGATAACCGCTGGATCTTTTCGTATTCTCCGCTTTTGTCTAAAACGTTCTCAACCCACTGCAATGTTGAATAGGTACTGTAACTCCATCAAATATGTGAACAAAGGGAGCGATATGGCGGTGTTTGGCATTGCTGATCCGATGGTAAACGACGAGTTGACGAAATTTCAACTTGGATGTTAAGTAAGTTGTAACGAGGCAATTAGGCGGCTGTTTTAATTTAAAATGTATGAACGTCACTCGACATTTGGCAGTTCGCTTGGAGAACGGCCAGCATGTCTAATTTACGGATGCAAATGCAGCGCAAAGAGCAGAACGACCAGCGACAACATTGGCAAATTTCTTTTCGACATGCGAAAGCAATCTGTTCGCAAGGACTTTACTCTATTCGAAAATGACACGCTACTATACATGGAACGCTGCAAACAACACAATACACAAAGCAAAAAAGTTGCATGAGAAAAAGAAAAAAAAGCACACATCACAAAAGGCACAGAGAGGGAAACTGATTTTGGGGCGCACACGCACAAAATTTCATCCACTGAACGCTGGGAAAATCCAACGATCTACTTTTTGAGTTGTATACAATTAAAATAGTTTATTGCTTATTGTTCGACCTCAAGATTACGTAGAAAGAATGATTAATATCTTAAAATGTTCGTACATAATGGAATTTTATATTCAAAAATTAGCATTAGAACTACAACTTTTCTTAGATATCAGCTTAGATCTCAGCTTCCGGACAGTGGATAATGGTAAAACATATCCTACCTGGTAGTCTCGAAAATTTTCAATGCAACTGTGAATACCGGAATCAATTTCGTGCAGCAATTTTGTAATCTATTTTGGGCAAACATCTTACAGGTAACAGTTTTACTATAGTAAAGCCCGTAGGACATGACACTACAGTTTTCTCTCAATTTTTCCTCATTTGCATGGCTCTGCGAAACAAGGCCCCAATGAAATAAGGTACCGAAACAAAAATGAAATAAGTCCCCAAAAATATATATACAGGAAACAACAACAATTTTGAAGTGAAACTTCTTATGCGACTTCCAACTCAAGGACGCGTTAAACGTTTAACGCTAATAATTGGATACTCAAAGGTGTGAGCGAGGGTGAGGGTTGCGCACATTGCACAGCACAAGCACGTTCATATGAAAAAAGTGGTGGTTGTTTCTGAGGAAATGCGCAGATGGCTGTTGGTTGACGTGCGCTGATGGACTCAAAGGTGTGAGCGAGGGTGAGGGTGGCGCACATTGCACAGCGCAAGCACGTTCATATGAAAAAGAAAAGAAAAGTGGTGGTTGTTTCTGAGGAAATGCGCACATGGCTGTTGACGTGCGCTGATGGACTTATGGTGGTGTATATAGAAATTGATTTCAAGGTTTTTGTTTTAATGGTTTTTATAGTACATACCTACAATCTACGTACGTTGATACCTACAGTAACGAATTGAAGAATTCAAGAAGTAAAGACGATATAGGTGAATTATGTTGTTTGATTTATTGAAGTGAAACTGCTTAAATGCTTAATGCTACTATAAGCATTGCATACCTACTCAAAGGTGTGAGGGTACCGCTCACGCTTCAGAGTATGCAATGGTGAGTGAGTTTATTGGCACCAAATGCTGGGAGAAGAATATTCTGTGGTGAAGATTAATTTGCAAAAATAATGACTAAATTGGCAATTAATGTCTTATTGAAGTGAAACTTCTAATGCGACTTCCAACAAGGTTGCGTTAAACGTTCAACGCTCCTGGGGAGGGGGAATAGAAGGAGACAGAGCG
Source organism: Cheilosia urbana (assembly GCA_946477585.1). NCBI lineage: Eukaryota > Metazoa > Arthropoda > Insecta > Diptera > Syrphidae > Cheilosia > Cheilosia urbana. Next base: position 124,320,970 of record OX297853.1, read on the forward strand.
AGAGTGAATGCGTGGCACTTGAACGCATGCGCGTAGTACACCTGTTACAGGCCAGCGCTAGCGTTAACAACGAGTAGCGTCCTCATTATTTCATTTACTTGTTTTAGTTTGATTTGATACACATACCTATAATTTAATAGGGTAGTATTTTCGAAGTGAAACTTCTAATGCGACTTCCAACATATCGTATCTTACTTTAGTTGTCATTATCCCATTGTAAATGTTATGGATTTGGATATTTCTCCACTCGAAAATGATAATTAAAAGATGCGATCAATTGTTAGTTGCAAGCAATGTTAATAAAGTTTGTCTTAAAGCCTAGTATCCTGCTCGCGCTAAATTTTATCTCCCATACAAAAATGTCTACAAAGATAAAATTGAGCGAGGCAGTTTAGCAAGGCATCAGTATCCTGTTCGCACGCCAAATCCTTAACTTCATATAGATGGGCCGATGAAAAGTCTCCACTCATTTAGCTCGCGAAATAAATGTCCGGTGCATTAAATCGAAGATAAATTTTGACATAAAAAAACGGAGAAAAGTGTTTGTGTTGTGTTTGCAAAGAATTTTTTGTGGCGGAAAACGCGGATAATGTTTGCGTGATAAATAAAAGAAAACGCAAAGCCAAATAACAGCTCCAAAACAGAGATACATATACATATAAATAAAGCGAATCAATTTTCAGGGGGACTTATGCTCTCATTTGGCTTCATCTTTTGGGTAATAACAAGTGTTCCACTATGGTAAGGAGATTGTGGAAATTTTGAGGACACATGTTGAACTTCTTCTTATAATTTCTAGGTTTCTTACGTCTTTCAAGTTTGAAATTCGAAAATTCTATTAAAATTTCGTTTACTGATATCTGTCATGGTACTCATGGTTCATAAGCATATGGGTTTTGTCCCATCTATATCATGTTTAATAATAATTTAGCGACCATTTATCTTTGGTGTGGAGAAACGAAGTGGAGACTAGGGGCGCTAAAATTTAGCGCGAGCAGGATACTAGGCTTAAAGAAACAATATGATTTCACTAAAAATCAATTTCTACCCCTTCCTATTTTCATTTCCACATTACGAAGTTTCACTTCTTCCGCGCGGAGGGACTCCACGCACAATTTTTTTTTTTAATAAAATTTGGGGTGTTATTTCAATTTTATAATTTTCTATTAAAATTAGTTTTGTCCTCAATTACTGATATAACAGCCCGATTCTGGCAAACCTCACTGATACATCACAAGTCACAAGACCCTCACAAGGTGAGGTGAAATTGATTTTGTGAGGTTTTCGTATTCTGACAGCACACTCACAACTTGTGAGCAAGGGATCCCAGATTAATATAAAAAAAACGCCAAAACGAAATTTTTTCCCCTTTTTCAAAAATAAAAATCCCTTTTTTTCCCCCAAAAACGAAAACACTTATTTAAGTTTAATTTTAACATTTAATGTTTTATTTAAATATCTTAGAATTAAGCAAACAAAAAAAATAATAGGAACGCATTAAATTCAGTCATTATTCTGAAATACTAATAAAAAACAAAAAAGAAAACTTACATAACTAAGTAGTTATTCATTTTAAAATCACATATTCATGTTTAAATCAATAAACAGGTTTTATTTAAAAATATATATGTACCAAAGTGTGTACATTGCGCTATTGTGAAGTTTTAAGCAGCCTTTTTCTACCAGAAAGTCGCAACAATCTTTTTTTTTAAATAAATTTGTGTGTTCAAAATTCCAGCCAAAGTGAAATTAGACAGTTTGTTTCGTGATTTTCTTTTATTTAAATTTATTGCTGAAAAAAATCTTTCAGAACTGGCCCCGCTGTCTTCTTCAAGACTTGTTTTCAATATTTCCCTCCAAAATTCTTGAACATTGTCAGTTTTCGATGTTTAAATTTCTTAGTAGTCTATACATATACACCCTATCAATTTCAACCCAATTTGAAGAAGAAAAAATATGTCCGAAATATTTAGACAATTCGCAAAGTGAATGAACATTTCTTTTCTTAAGACAACGTGGACTTGTAAGTGAGACGCTACATAGGCCCATTTAAGATTATGATAATTGAATGAGTTTTAAAAATAGTGTAGTCTTTCGAAGACTTTATTTAAATAAAAGGTATGTTAAATGTTTTTTTCCCCCATTTAGATTTGTTTCCCCCAAAAAAATCTCTCCCCCTTTTTTCCCCTTTTGTTATAAAAAGTCGGCAAAATTGCCTACTTTCCCCCTAATCTGGGACCACTGCTTGTGAGGCTCACAAAAACAATCGAAATTGTGATCTCCTTTTGAGCAGGTCACAACTTCTTCTGGGGCCTTACTCTGTATTTCGATTCGAAAGTAAAAACTGTTCGAAAGCTGTTTCCGATTCTTAATTCAAATGTTACTCTGTATAACTTTCGAATCGAAAGGAAATGTTGCAAAAAACCTTTGCAACTTTCGAATAAATGTTCCGACACTCGAGCTGTTTTTTTGTCAAAAATGACATTTTAAATTAAACAAAATGTCAAATAATTCGGTTTTGATTACTTGAATTTATTCGTTGATGATTGAATTTCAATATGGATATGGATTCAGTTGCATTGTGGTTCGATGAAGAAATTTGTGTTGAAGAACGAATTCAAAGAAAGATACTAAGAGACAATAATTCTAACATAATGGATTTATCAAGTAAAAGGTAATGTGATAAAACACAAAATTTAATGGCGAAACAATTTATTTACCTATATTAATTTTTTTCTAGTTTTGTAAGAAATTATCGTCTTTGCATTTATGTATGTTTTGAACAGCATAAGTAATGATCTGAGGGAAAGGAAGAGATCGTCTTCAATACCTACAATTATAAAACTAGGTGCAACTCTTAAATTTCTTGCACAAGGTGGATACCAGCACCAAACAGGTCAAGATCGATTCACTGGGCTTGCGCAGCAGACGGTTTCAACGGTTATTTCCGAAGTGTGTAAAGCTATCGAAAAACAGCTGTGTCCAAAAGATATAAATTTTAATATGACGAATGAGAAACGGATTGAAGCCAAAAAAAATTTCCATTTGAAATCTGGCATACCGGGAATCGTTGCAGTCGTAGATGGGACACATATACAAATGGTAAGACCGAGGAAAAATGAACATTTATTTTTCAATCGGAAACTAAAGCACAGCATAAATGCAATGGTGGTAAGTTCACTTTAAAGTCTAGTTGTTGACTTCTTTAAATTAATTTATGAGCTTTGTTTCTTGAAGATATGTGATCACAGGATGATTATCCGAGCTATTAATGGACGATACGGTGGAGCATCTCACGACTCACATGTTTGGAATCTTTCCCATCAGCGGCAATATCTCGAAAATAACTTCAAAAACGGAGACAAATCAACATGGATTATTGGTACGGTGACCATACCTCCCGTATTTCCCGGGACAGTCCCGTATTTCAATAGCCTGTCCCGTTTTTTTTAAAAGATTTTTTTTAAGAAATACGGGACATACATCCCAACATACATACAATTTTTTGTTATTTTTTGGAAATTTGTGTGCTGTTATACATTTTCACTTTTTCTGTCCCGGGTTTGGCTCTTAAAAATATGGTCACCGTAATTATTGGTAACCATATTTATTTATAAAAATAAACCAAAAAACTACCGTTGTATTTCATAGGAGATTCCGGGTATTCACTCGAACCATGGATATTAGCATACCATATCGGAATGCCCCGGAAAATTCAATGGATGGATGGAAAATTCAATATTTCAATAAACATCTTGTGAGAATTTTTTTGGTATTCGATTTGATTCTCTACTTGTGTTTTAGGGTTCGAAATAGGTGGCATGACATTTTCCTTGCGAGATTCCGTTGCTCGCATTTCCGAGTCCATTATTACGGCTTCATACATCTGTCCAATTTCGTCATCAGTTGTTGTTTCTTTTCCGTTTTCATTTCCTGATCCAAAATCCTTTGTTCCCGTCATTCCATTTACAGCCTCATCTATCTGCAGCAACTCTATTACTTTTTCTTCTAAAGCATTAAGACTGCAATACTTAGACGGGTCACCTCCTGTTCCCGAAATACAATTTTTGTTTTTTCGTACTTTGGACTTTATACTGTTTTTATAATCGGCCCAATCCTTACAAATATTTTGATTTTTAAAATAAATATTTATAAAAAAGCTTACTTTTTTCCATGCATAATCTTCACGCATTGGTGGACCAGCTGCGCTCAAATCGGTTGCTACACGCTTCCACAGATTATTTGAAGTTCTCCGTGCGTCCGCAGTTTTAAAATAGCCCTTCGATAAATCCGGATGGGAACACATAAAATCAATTAAAATTTCAAATTGATTTTGTTTTGTATTTATATTTTTGTTCGTGGTTTCGCTTTAAAATAAAATAAAATTATTTAAAATATAGGTAGTCATATCAATATTTATTATGTTTTCTCCAATTAATTTATAACATTGTATCCAAAAATATTTTTTATGTATTTTTTTTAAATATATACTTACATTTTAGCTTTCAGCAATACTTTTCCGGATGGTAATTAAATATCGAATGAAATTTCAGAAATTCGAATGTATTTAGCAACGAAAATCGAGTTTCTAAGTACGACATTTCCGATTTTCGAGCAAAGGTATCTACATAGACAAATTAAATTCGGATTTTAATTTCCGATTTTCAAATAACGCAGTACATATTTTCCGAATTCGACCGATTTTACTTTCGAATCGAATTACAGAGTTAGGCCCCAGATGTAAATTCAAGTGATTCGAGTGAGAGAAGGAAAAAGAGTCCGCCAAGCCTACGTAAACTCCCTGCAAGACCAAGTCGAAATAAAATAAAAGCATGATGTTATATTTTGTATTTTATTATTATATATTATTATGTATATACTGTTAAAAGATAACAAAACAATAGGTTTATGGCTTATTTGCCAAAAGGGCGATGGAATCTGCCAAAGACCTAAGTGTTCGTAAGGCCTCAGCCATTTTTTCTTGAGTATCCTGATTTTCTTTTTGAATTTTTAAATCCCTTTCTTCTCTCGCTTTCATCACATGTAAAATTTGGTTCATTAATAATATGTTGGTCGAACCAACGTTTTTTATTTTATTTTCAGCAGCTGATTCCTTAATTACCAAAGTGGACTGGTGGTGGTCTGACTGCTCTTCAATCCACTAGTAGTTCTTTGATGTGGCTGATTGCTTACTTCTAAAATGAAATATATCCTGTTTTTATTCCCATAATGGTGAAAAATATGCATTACCTTCCATTACACAAAAGCTTGTGACTTGTGAGGCCTCACACGGCAGAATCGGGCTGTTAGAATACTTAAAGTAGAAATGAATTTTCTAAGGAATCAGAGTTTCTAGGTCGTTCAATAACTTAAAATTTTCGACTCGGGTGATTTGTTTAACTTTGAAAATATGTTTGAGGTATTTTTATTGGTATAAAAATGTTCAATGTTAAAAAAAAATCATATTTTAATTTAGAATTAATTACTGAAACATTCCGCCGACAAAAAAGTTTAGAAAGTGGGGAAATGCGTTGAGTATAGGTACTACATATGTTTGCTACCTGGCAATGCCACATTTTCTGTTGAACTCGGCGTCGTCAATGTAATTATCTGGCTTATCATTATTGAAATAAAATCGCTAACAACGCCCTCACCCTTTTCTCTGTAATTAAAAAAAAAAATTATAAAATAAAATGATGGTCCGTAACCTATCGGTCATTCGGGGCCTCGTGAGCAAGGGGTCCCTGGACACTATCCCTGTGTGCCCATGCCCATATAGTAAAAAAGGTACTGGAACATTACCTACAGCAACAAAACCGAAGCAGAAGAAAGAAATGATACATTCTTTTTATTAATTATATAAAATTCATATTTTGTAATTCTTTTGGCGCAAGTTTACATAACCTAAAAATGCACAAACCAAAATTAGTTTAATTTTTTGGTTTTGTTTAAAATTCGACCACTTGACCAAATGGCATTTACTGCCACAACTCATTTACGTAGGCTCTAAGAGCAAATTTTCGCGTTTAAATCACTCAGCCCTAAAGTAACGTTGCTTAAGTTCGTAAAATCATTATAAGGTAAGGGCATATTGGAGGGTGCGTAAAAGTATGCGGAGTCTACGTTGGGTTTATAAACAAGGCTGTTACAGCTCAATCATGTAATGAAGACCTTCGCAGAGACCCTCGCACTCCTCTTATGTTTCCTGCGTTCGGAAAGACTAATTATTGAGTTAAAGCGAAGTTCATTCGAAAGAGTATCGCATTAAGAAGGCTCCTCTGCAATTAGTGAGTCTCCCTATTTCGAAACTGCACGATGAGTTCTTACTCAATTGTCCGTTTCCAATTTGCCCCACATTGCAATGCAGTTGATATTAAAGTCTCCCCTTCTGTCCAGATCTGTCAGCCGTACATCACTATCCCAACGTAACGTCTTGCTGCATGTTGCAATTGCATCCACCTTGACGTGAAGACGCAACTTTCTCGGCGATTATGCCTCTTCTGCAGTCGTCGCAGGGAATAGGAATTCGTTCCCCCCTATAGCAGAGCACTGCGGGCAGACTGCACTGCAAAAGAAAATCAATGTCAAAGCAATTTCTTGAATTAGTTTCCGTCTTTTGCTTTACACTGCAGTTTTGCTCACTACTACTCCCTCTCTGAATATTGGATTTTAATTTTAATTTCTGCTCTTACACTTCCTTATGCCTCAGGCCTCACCTTAGCGTTCTGTAAAGGACTGCATTGATGCTGATTCTGCTTGACAGTGATACTGCTATAATTTAGAAAGACGGGAATTGATTAAACTGAGTACTGAGATGTAAATATGCTTCGTAATTACGTTCTTTCAATTTCCTTTTGAGATATACCTACACTCAGTGTTGTCGGAGGACCAATAAAACGGGAGTACCTTGAAAAAATTGTAGTACAGGTACAGATGTATTATAATTATAAATATAGTAAACTTTAGTTTTCAGAAATAAATATGAGCACAAAAATGTATTTTTTTAACTTTATTTTAAAAAAAAATAATAAAAACTGCAGTTAAAAAAAAAACATAAATAAATAAATTATTAATTGTAATAACAAAAGTTGGCTATCGTTGGCTCTTGCAAAAGATGATTCTGGTGCTCAATTTATAGGAACAGCAGCAGACTCCTTTGTTTTAGAACATCCAAAAGCACAAGACATATTTATAGCTTTTTTGCCTTTACCACATGCAAGGAATCTAATTTCACTAAATATCTACATTACAAGCTTTGTTTGATTTATTCTAATAGGAATAACAATATTTTAAGCATTAATTGCAAAGTTTTTTATTTAATTGAACTTAACATAAAATTCCACAGAGCAAAAAAAAAAAAAAAAAAAACAGAACCACCAAACCACAATCTATGCCCAGTGCTGCCATACAAATATTTACACAAATCTGCAATTATGACAAAAAATAAAAAATAAAATCCGCGGTGGAGATTTCTTTGGAAAAATCTAACTTCAAAATTTTTTGTTGTATTTAAGTAGCACTAAAAAAAGTAAGACAAGTGCGAGTCGGACTCGCTCATGAAGGGTTCCGAAACAGCAAGTAACATAACATAAAAGTTCTTGTAGTTCGTTGTAACTTTGATCGATATTTTAAAAACTACTCGCTAGATCTCGTTCAAAAAATTATCGTTTGTAGTTTACATGGTAATGTATATCATATATTTTTTTTAAGTTTTATCGTTCGCTTATTTTAGAAGTTAGGGGGGGGGGACCAACATTTTACCACTTTGGAAGTGTCTCTCGCGCAAACTATTAACTTTAGAAAAAAATGATATAAGAAACCTAAATAACATTTTTGAAGACCTATCCATAGATACCCCACACGTATGGGTTTGATGAAAAAAAATTTTTTGAGTTTCAGTTCTATGTATGGGGACCCCCAAAATTTACTGTTTTTTTTTTTATTTTTGTGTAAAATCTTAATGCGGTTCACAGAATACATCTACTTACCAAGTTTCAACGGTATAACTCTTATAGTTTCGGAGAAAAGTGGCTGTGACATACGGACGGACAGACAGACAGACAGACATGACGAATCTAATAGGGTTCCGATTTTTGCCATTTGGCTACGGAACCCTAAAAAAGAGCTCATTACGATAATTATAGCATACTACAGCGAAAGTAAGACAGCAAATAATGTGGAAATTATGTTTTAAAAAGAACAAAATTTATTATTGCGAATGCAGACAAAATCTGAAGCACAGACTTCTGGTTGTTAAAAGTCTGACGCTAGGATTAAAATATGCAAAATGCAGACAAATCTGCACTTATGGCAACGCTGTATACCTAACAATAAAATAAATACCGAACCGACAGATGAAAATCGCATGAAGCCAACGAAAAACAAAAACTCAAAAGAGGGACATTCCCTTTTTGACGACAGTTCGGAAGATAAAAGTGCTGCCAAATTTGCATTAAATTTGAAGTGAAATAAATTTATTAAGGTTGAAATTACACTTTGCAGCAAGTGAAAAATATTTTATGCCCAAAAGCCAAAACACATGTGCAGAATTTCTGGACACAGTGAAGCGCACAGTACTGCAAGTAAAACAGATGAGCAGAAAATTGTTTGACATGCATTGCATCCACTACTGTCATTTGCCGACTGAGCAGCAGATGTGTTCTTGGAAGTTTTTATACCTGTGCCGATTACCGGAAATACTGTTTTTGTTGAAAATTCTATTAGTTTTCTTCCATTTTTGTGTCAGCCGATTTTGTACGCAAAATATTTGAAATAGGTAAACGTCAAACACAATGATGCCAAATGCGTTCAAGTTCAGTTATTTATTTTTCTGTGTTGTGGCATTGACTTTTGCAGTGGTTTTAGAAATAGCGACAACTTGCAGTACTGCAACGCATGCTGAATTTACATGGTTGTTATTTTATTTATTTATTTATCAAAAATAACCTACAAAATAAATTTAGAAGTTATTTACCTACATTGGAAGACATCAGGGCAGCAAGACCATAGATATCGTTTTAATATTACCTACTGAAAGGATGGGAATACATAAGTAATAAACGCAAATAATAATAATTTAATAAATTCTTAAATTGAGAATTATCTACTTAAAGAAAGAAATTTTAATATTTAAATAAATATTTTAAATGTCTTTAAGATTGTTGTGCAAGGTTGTTACTTCTTTAATGCGCTGGAAGGATCGAACGTCAGATGGATTGAGTATTTCGGTTAATTTTTGTTTGCTTGTCTTCCACAGAATTAGTGTCTGTAGTTTGGCGAGGAATCGGACAATCGGCAAATATTTATGCCAAACAGATAGGACCTCTCTGCAATGTTCGCACTCTTCTGGGGGGTCGTTAGTAAAATACTGTCGACTGGAAAACAGAGTTTTACCTACTCTGATGCGAAAAATTGTTATGCATTCTAGTTTTGTTGTATGGAATTCGAACATGTGTAAGATTTCGAACATGTTGTTAAAGGAAATTATGTGCGTTGCGCCAGGAGTTTTCGAGTTCTTCATTTTCGTTGAAAGTGAAAACTTTCCGGATGAGTTGAGAGATATTAGGAAGCTCAGTTGAATACGGATAACGAGTCGCTTCTTTTGCTGCAGTATCTGCAGCCTCATTTCCAGTAATGCCAACATGGCCTGGTATCCATGCTAGAGTTATATGTCCGTTATTATGGAGGATATTTCGAATGCATTTAAGAGTAGAGCAGCTATTTGTAGCACTTTTGATTCCTGAAAGGATACTTAGGCTATCGGTAAGAATCAATGTCTTAACTGTCCAAGTTTGTGCAAATGAAAAAGCTTTTAACAATGCTGTTACTTCTGCTAGGTAGCTACCGGCTGCGTCTGGAAGGATACCTTGGAAAATGATAATTTCTTCGTTGCCTGCTTTAAGTTCGATGACTTCATAAGAAGAGTTGTTATCCTTACAGGATCCATCAGTGTATAACGTCCTCAAAGGCTTGATAGATTCGATTAATTCACGGTGAAGCATACGGAATTGTAGATTTGAAGTATTTTCGTTTTTTGTGGCTGGAAAGGCTGGTGTAGATGTTAAGCAAATGTCTTTTCCAAGGGGGGATAATTCAAGAGGAGTGACTCCGTGAGCCGAAATTAAGGCAAGTATTTTGCTCATTGAAGATATTGAACTCTTCTTGTTTTGGTTTTCCCTGGACAAAGCTTCTTTGTAAGTGGTGTAGAGAGGATGACAAATATCAGTGAGGGCTTTGCTCATTAAATCTATCGCCCTTTTTTTGTCCTAGTCTGCTGATTGGTTTAAAACCAGCTTCAATTCTTAGAGCTTCGATTGGTGTTGTCCTTAATGCTCCTGTCGATGTACGATAGCATTCGTTTATGGCTATGTCGATGCTCCCCAAGTTTTTCTTCGTAGTCCACATAAACACAGTAATTCCGTACTGCAGGGTTCCTTCGAGCAGAGTCTTGGTTATTTTAAGAGCGGTTTCCAGATGTGAACCTTTCCGGCGAGAACGTATCATTTTCAGAGCATTGTTTCGATTCTTGAGTTGATTGATGGTGTTTTTGATGTGCAGATCTCATTTCCTATTGCTACTGAACGTAACACCAAGTATTCTAAGCTCTTTTCTCAGATTGACTGTGGAGCCGCGAATTATGAGTGGGTAAAAACAATGGCACCGGTATTTTGGGTCCACGTATGGATTTCTTCGTCTGCCGATTTTAAAATATTGTTCACAGTGGAAGGGTCTCCCGAATAAAGATGGTATCTACATAAACACCCACGAAATCTAGACAATGTTTGGGTTTTTCAAGTTCCGTTATAAGAGCGTCTATGTATGCATTATAGAGGTATACTGATAATGGCGACCCTTGTGGTACCCCGTTTTCTAGTTTCAATTTGTTGGAGGTAAAACCATTGTTCTCTCCCATTTAAACGTGTGGGTTCTATTTCCACTGCATGAAAATTTCTGCGCGTATATTTTGGGCATTAGGTCTTTAAAAAAAAAAAATAGTACGAAAGAATACGAATACGAATGTGAAAGGAGGAGTACAGACTACAGAGGTACTGCAACTAGTACAATGCTGCTATGGGAGTACTTTCGACAACACTGTCTACACTAACGTTGACGCTCCAAGTGGGTAGCAGTGGAGTCTAGGGTATAGCAGATTGCGTCGCGTCGCTCTCTCAGGACATGCAATGATGGAAGTGGTATCTGCTGGTGTACTTCTTTGCACCTGATGTCAAAGAACTGGAACAGGGACCCTTTCAGTAATATTATTAGTCCGTGAAGCTATAATTACATTTTCCAACGATTTTAATTTTGTCAGATGTAACCAAAAAGTAACAGCTTATTTTCATATCATTCTTTACAGTCCGTAAGGCCACTCAAAAATTGCGCATCTCAACTTTGCATTCGGTATAGCATCTGTGTAATTTTATGGTTATTATCGGAGAAACCCAGCTCAAAGAACAACTAAGCAGAAGCACAATGAATCAAAAGAAATCTCAAATAAACGACACCGCATGAAGAATCTCTGTGGGAAGTTTGGAAGGAGCGGAAGTTAAGTTTTTACTTGCAGACTGCGTCGAGTTAAAATTAGAAAGATGCATTTGGAGCTCCTGGCAATACAGTTGTACCTTCATGTTGCATTTGACACCTCAGAAAACGGTTCTGAGCTCATGAAGGGAGTTCTTGGGCCTTTGCGGGCTAGCTCATCAGCTTTTTTTCTTTGCCTTCGAATCCCTCGTGACTTGGAAGCCACAGCAGCGAGTTTGGATCTCAATTTGCATGAGTCAATAGCTGGAACTATGCTGATATTTGAGCTTCTGAGATCACGTCTGAGGTAATCTATGGAACAAAGTTCAGTTGCATAGACTTCGGCTTGGAAAATCATTGAGTAACAGATCTTTCTGGGATGCATATTTTGGACTTTTGATAAAGCCTGTAACATGAATCGAGGGGTCCGATAAACTATATTCAATTTGAATCGTTGCACAAGGTTTTATAGCGCAGACTGCGGCTGTCTTCTTAAGTCAAATGACAGCATGCAAACGTGTACTGGTGGGATGGTTGGTTGAATGTATATGTAGTTCTTCTAAGGCCATAGTTGGCCATGACTTCCCACTTTCCTGAGGTCTACTGTTATTACAAATGCAATGTCAGCATTTACTAAAATCTCGGTGTCAAAGTTTTGTACGGATACAAAATCGCTCATTTACTACAAGTTGTAATCATTTTTGTTTCCTCTTAATTTTCTCAACCGTCTTATGTCAAATAGAATCCACATAAAGTACAAAAAAAATCAACCACATGTCATTTATCAACAATCTGCCGAACGTGGTGAACGTGGAATGTGAAAAATCGTCGAAAACAGTGATAAATTAATTTAATAAATTAATGATAAATTAATTTGTTTAAATAGCACGGATACAATTTTATTTTTGTGTTACTATTATTGTAATAATATGAGTATTTTAATCAAATTCAACTAATAAACGATAATTTTGACAACTTCTATTACTCATTAATTACAAGATGGCCCTTACTTAAAACTAACAAAGTTGGTTGTGGTTTAAATACACCGCTGCTGCCAAAGGTGGAAGAGCAATGCATTGCTAAGGCTGATACACAAACTCAAATTATTTTAACTCTAAGGGTTCTTACAATGTTTACTTTTTCTTTTTTCTAAATAACTGGTGGAAGTTATTTAAAATGTTTTTTTACATTAGGGCAATTGTGCTCAAGATGACTTACTTTTTCTTTAAAGTGAAAAATAAAAATATTTAGAAATCATAGGGATGAAAAAAAAGTGAATTCAATAAATTCATTTGTTAGTAACAAAAACTACATTTAAATTAATAATTTAAAACAATAAGAAGTATTTTTTATATATTTTTAAATTAAGTTCAACAGCTAGTTTAATATGGCATAGTTCGGTGTAAGATGACATATTAGCCATGGCCTAATTTATTTATTTTTTCCTGATGCCTTGAATAGCCTGTTTGAGGTCCTTTTTTTAGTTATTTGGCATACTACAATGAAAAGACACAAAAATTAAAATTAAATGCTACCTTTTGGGTAAGATGACATAGCGTGTGATCTTAGACGTTCGGGTATCATGCCGTCTTGCCCGATATGAGTAAAAATGTTTAGCAGATTGTAGGAACCAACATTTTTTTTTTTTTTATATACTTCTCTATAACGCTTCAACAGCGCCCCGAGATGCCTGCAGATGTATGTTTACTCTGCACTTAAATTGCTGCAAATTGTAGTCTTCTGGAAACATATCCCCAGGAAGCGAGTTCCAAAGTTTGCTTGTCCTGTAACAGAAGGACTTTTTGAAAGTTGATGTCGTCGCGGTTGTTAAGTGTACTGTATGGTCATGAGCATTAGCAGCCTGTCTTGTTGGGTGCCCAAAAGTTGCATTTCGAGGGATAATGTCTTTGAGTTCCTCAGAACATCTACCATGGAAGTACCTATAGAACAAGCATAGGTCAGCGACTTGTCTTCTGTGCACCAACGGTTGTAGATTCGATGTGAGTGTAGGGTCTCCAATGAGTCGAACTGCTCGTCTCTGTATGCTATCAAGTAGGTTAAGTGAATGTTTTGGGGCCGAGCTCCATATATGGGAACAATATTCCAAGCCTGGTCTAACCTGTGCTTTGTAGAGAAGGAGAAGTTGCTTGGGGCTAAAGTACCTCTTTGCTCTAAATAGGTAGCTCAATTTTGCGGACGCCGATTTTGCGATATAGGATATGTGGTCCTGCCATGTGATTCCTGAATTGACTGTGACTCCTAGAAGGTGCATTGAGTCCTTGTGATGGATTGGAAGGTCATCCATTTGGATCTGAGGAACTGTTGATGCATTTTTTCTGGAAAATGTTGTGAGCTGAGTCTTGTTTGCATTAAATACAACCAAGTTGTCCTTTCCCCACTTCAAGATTTTGTCCAGATCATCATTTAGAGGATTAATTTGTTCACATCTCTGATTGTGTGATGTAGCCGCATTCACAGGCCCACTGTTCGAGATGGAGGATATAAGAGTGCTGTCATCTGCAAAGCTGTAGATATTATTATTTGTCGATCCAAGCAGATTGTTGATGTGGAGAAGAAATAGAGTTGGAAAAAGAATAGATCCTTGGGGCACTCCTGCATTTATAGCAAACGAATTTGATGATACACCATCTACAACAACTTGGATCGATCTTCCCAGAAGAAAATTTTGCATCCATCCGCAGAGTTGTTGTGGTAGTCCGTAAGACGCTAACTTGCCTAATAGGGCTCTATGCCAGACTCGGTCAAATGCCTTTGATATGTCCAAGGCTACGGCTCTGGATTCGCCGTGTTGTTCAATTGATTGTGTCCATAAGTGCGTTACGTAGCTTAACAGGTCACCAGTGGAACGACGGCTCCGAAATCCGTATTGCCTGTCGTTTATTAATCGATGGCCTTCTAGATATTTGATTATTTCGACATTTATTGCCTTTTCCATTACTTTAGAGAGCATTGAAAGTAACGCTATTGGACGATAGTTTTGTGACAGACATTTCTTCCCTTTCTTTGGAATAGGTTGAATGCGAGCGGTCTTCCAGCAAGAAATGAAAAATGAAAATGAATGGCCTATGTGTTGCACAAAATCTTAAGGAACATTTCAAAAAAAGATTCATCGAAATCTGTGCAGTAGTTTTCACGCCATTAGGTAACAAAAAAATTGCCTACAGTTTTATTATAAGTATAGATAAGTATAAAGAATGTATTTCTTATTGTACAGCAAATTCATATTTAAATAAATACAAATACAGTAATATTTATGCCTCCGAAATGACAGCATCCTTATTCGTTCTTCAAAGTAGTTGTTAATAATGACAGGCACTTTAAACAACTCCTCGGTATCTCGAAAACGACATTTTCGATTTAATGTTAATTGTAGGTAATGTTTTTTAATTCTCAAAAACACAGAGCACTACCCCAGCTTTTAGTTAGTTTTCGATCCGATATAGAAATTACTTTGTTGTATTTGCCACCATTTTGTTTTCTAAATTAAACGTAGATATATTTGGTTCCTATGTATGTAGTATCCGACTTTCATCCTTCCGCTCATAAGGGCAACAAATACTGCTCTTAGATTATAGCTCGCCCCCATTAAAGCCAAACCAACAATTGCCAATTTCAAATAAGTTTCCACTGCAATAGCCGAATCTCTAGACCCCCATCGCCAATACACATAAAATGATAAATTTATTGCAAATAACCTTACAGCGACTTCTCTGGATCGCATCAGGCTAAGAAAAACTATCTAAACTGTTCACTTGCACTAAAACTTTGCCCAATTTTACGAAAAATTGAAGTCGTGTCTAAAATATCAATACGAGTCCCGGACTCCTCTATTTCGACTGGATTTGGTAACAGATAGCCCTGTTGGAGATGGGTGTGCATTTTTATGAGGAAATTACATCCGAGAGGGGTATTTACGGCTGCCCCACCGCCCATACCTTGCGGGGGTTATGACGGCAATATGCGAATTCGGCGGACACAAAACCTGGCGATGGTAAACTTTATCCCCTAAAATGCAAAACGTTTACCGGATTTCGAGAAACATGCCGAGTGAGAAAATGTCATCTGGTCATAGTGGAATTTGCGGAAAGTTTCAGACGCTGCGGAGTGGGTAATTTGCATCTTTTGCTTAATTTAGTTTCGCAAAGCGATCATTTGTACTTTGTTTCAGATACGTAGTCAGCGTCTTTTGCGAAACATATCTAACAACTGGTTGGTTTGAGCAAGCAACAGTAACAGTATTACTTTCAACAGTTTATACTCTTCATTGGGTCTAGTTTTCGAAAGTTTAATAAAATGCGACTTGAGGGTGTTATCGGGAACGTTTACAGGATTCGCGTGATTGGGGAATAGGATATTTTATTATGATGGTATTCAGAAAAGGCGCATTTCGCACAATTGCAAATTGTGCAGGGAAAACTTTACTTAACGAAGTAGGTACTCACTGGGGTTACACAGACTTGCAGTATATATGTAGGTAGGGTAAGGACATTTACTTCGATACTCATTTTACGGCATCGTCGCAGTGTATATTTCTAATAAGATATTTCTTTAAAATTGCTTGTAGGTATGTACTGAGAGGGCGATCGTTGCTGTAGTCCTTAAAAGTGCTGTAAGCATCTTCCCTGATTGGGTTGGATCCTCTTATTTCCGATTTGCGCCAGACTGAGGATACGAGTTAAAACCAAAAAACTTTTTATATCTTTTGCTGTTCAGCTTTGGAAGATAGTCTGGTACCGGATTTACATTCCTAGACTCGTCTTTGTTTGTTAAAAATATAGTTTTTATAATTTTTGTATGGGGCTGCAGAATGTAGTAATGCGTCTTGAAAAAGGACGGATCGATGTGGAAGTGGAAAACAAAGAGTTGAGTGAGGTATTAACGAAATTCTTTCTTTTATTTTAAAGGCTCATGAATGCCATTATAATGGCACACATTTATACATATATGTATGGAATATAATATTGCTCAAGTGTACGTCGCGGACTCTCACGGTGACACGGATCCGAGTGGTCAAATTGTTTAATAACTCTACAGCATAGATCCGACTAAATTTGACCTATGGTATTGGTTATGTTGGCTCTTAAGGCGTATTAAGGCCACATAAGAAAAACGAAAGGGATAACCCTCAAATCGTCAATGCAGAATGTCCAACGTGACGTCTGTTGTGGCACGCAACTTCGTTCTTTTTGAACCTCATGTCATCTGCCACTATATCCGTTAATTTGGACCAAGATAATAAATAACAAAAATAAAAAAAATAAAAAAAAATAATCAGTAGGACTTAGGACACGCCGTTGATTTAAATGTCCTCAAATAATTGCGGACTAAAGACGCTACACCATCTCCCTAAAAAGTAACTTTTTTTTGGATGCATTGCCACCTCGTGATCAGAGACAAACCATACTGAGACCCATAACTCGCTATCCTCTTGCCGCTGGCCCCCTCCATTTTTTTTTTTTTTTTTTCAAATTCGCCATTTGGTTTACCTATCGGTGATCTGTCAATTTATAATCCTTGTGACATGGAAAAATATACAAAAAAAAAAACATAAAATCAATGCTGCCAACCGTCGGGAAATGTGATAGAGCTCGGGAATACGACATTTTAACATAACTGAATTCACATGGTTGAATCAACGGTGGCGTCAACAGTCAACATGGCAGATACCTCAATGAGCTACTTCGACGTATTTGGAGGTGAGACATCTTTGGTAGCACAATCGGAAAACACAGCCTACACGACACCGCGTCTGGAAACGGACTTAGGCTGATTGATTTTGCTGCGGGACGTAATCTTACCATAGCTAGCTCACGGTTTCCTCACCTCAATATCCACACAGGAACATGGCGGTCACCTGATCATCAAACCGTCAACCAAATTGATCACGTTGCGATCGACGCAAGGCACTCCTCCAGTATTCTAGATGTCCGAACTTTCCGAGCGGCCAACATAGACTCGGACCACAACCTTGTTGTAGCCAAGGTACGGATGCGGATATCCAAGACGCCACAACAACGAGAAAATACTGTGGGGAGATTTAACGTTGGACGACTATACAAACGCAACAAACCGCCAGAACCTTTGCCGATCGCGTATCCCTCAACATCTCGAGAAGTCCTATGCTGCCAGCATCAAGTGCCGAAGACCAGTGCCGCCGATGCCAAGAAGCCATCAAAAACGCCGCAACTGATGTGCTCGGTTTCACCAGCCCAACCCCCGAAACCCCTAGTTTGACGAAGAGTGCCGGCAAGCACATGCAGCAAAACAAAGTGCCTACGAAGCGTCGCTGCATAGAAGGACGAGAGCAGCTCTACGAGCAAAAAAGGAGGGAAGAACATCGACTTCTCCGGAGTAAAAAGAGAGAGCATGAGAAGCGCGCGATTGAGGATATAGAGAGGTGTTACTCCACGAACAATGTTCGGAAGTTTTACCAAAAGGTAAATAGAACGTGTCATGCCAACAAGGCCCGAACGGAGACCTGTAGAGACGAACAAGGAAACCTTGTAGTAGAGCCACAGTCGGTGCTGAGGACATGGAAAAACCATTTCTGCAGACTGCTAAACGGCGAAGACGACACAAATTCTGCTGTCAGGCAGAACGAACCATTCAACCTGGACGATGAAAGCCAAGACTTCCGTCCACCTGACCAAAAGGAAGTGAGCATAGCAATATCCAAGCTGAAGTCCAACAAGGCTGCTGGATCGGACGGCTTAACTGCCGAGCTGTTTAAGGCAGCGGGAGATGACCTGGGTAGAGAGCATACACCAACTCGTCTCCAAGATTTGGTCAGACGAAAGTATGCCTGATGAATGGAACCTCAGCATCATTTGCCCGATCCACAAGAAAGGATACTCTCTAAACTGCGGCAACTATAGAGGCATCAGTCTCCTTAACACTGCGTATAGGATCATGTCTGCTGTGCTGTGTGAACGCCTGAAACCTTTCGTCAACGATCTGTTAGGTCCCTATCAGTGCGGTTTTAGGCCCGGTAAGTCCACGACCGATCAAATATTCACACTACGGCAGATCCTGGAAAAAACCCAAGAATACCAGATCGATACTCACCATCTTTTTATCGATTTTAAGGCCGCATATGACAGCGTTTATAGAGACGAGCTATACAGAGCCATGTCTAGTTTTGGCATCCCTGCCAAACTTGTCAGATTGTGCAGAATGACGATGGAGAACGCTCGCTGCTCCGTAAAGGTCGGAAACAATCTCACCGAGACCTTTGATTTCAAAAAAGGATTTAGACGAGGCGACGCGCTGTCATGTGACTTCTTCAACATCATTCTTGAGAAAATTGTGCGAAACTCACAAGCCAACACCAGAGGCACAATTTTCCATAAGTCTGTGCAACTACTTGCATACGCTGACGACATTGACATTGTTGGCAGAACACAGCGAGCTGTTACTGGAGCGTTTGCTAGTATTAGTACAGAAGCGGCAAAAATGGGTTTAGTGGTGAATAAGGGTTAAACAAAATATATGCTGTCAACAAGAAGGGACACACAACATCGACGAATCGGACAGAACGTCACGATAGACAGCTATAACTTTGAGGTAGTTAGGGACTTTGTCTACTCTGAAAATGACATCACCTCAGAAATCAAGCGAAGAATCACTCTTGCCAACCGCTGTTTCTTTGGCCTAAGACGGCAATTGATTAGTAAGGCCTTGTCAAGAAGCACTAAGGAGATTCTATATAAGACTCTCATCATCCCTGTCCTGCTCTAGGTGCAGAAGCATGGACCCTAGCAAAAACGGATGAGGATCTTCTTGGTCGCTTCGAACGCAAAATTCTTCGAGTGATTTTTGGTCCCGTTTGCGTTGACGGGATTTGGAGGAGAAGATTTAACAGCGAACTCTACGAGCTGTACAGCGACATCGACCTGGTCAGAAAAGTACGCATTAGTCTTCTAAGATGGTCAGGACATGTAGAGCGAATGGACACCAACGCTCCGGCCCGGAGATTCTTCGATTCCAACCTGGAGGGACAACGCAGTAGATGAAGACCTCGCCTTAGGTGGCGCGCTCAAGTGGAAGGGGACCTCATCCAACTTGGAGTGCGCAACTGGAGGCAGTTAGCCAAAGATCGCGCTAACTGGAGAGGCGTATTGGTTGAGGCCCAGGTCCACCCCGGATTGTAGCGCCACCTTATGCAAGTAAGTATAATTTTAAAACTTCGAGCTCTATCTGATCTTGTACGGGTGTAGGTCCAATTTCCGACGCAAAATTCGTTAAACTCTGCGAATAGCCGACTTCTTTTCGACTGCGAGGATATGCCGTGTTTTTTTTACGTACGGAAGTTGGCTGATTCCTGATTGTTTACCAAACC
The DNA here is from genome assembly GCA_946477585.1 of Cheilosia urbana. NCBI lineage: Eukaryota > Metazoa > Arthropoda > Insecta > Diptera > Syrphidae > Cheilosia > Cheilosia urbana. The sequence continues at coordinate 124,340,849 of OX297853.1, forward strand.
GGTTGTCTCGAAATGGGTCATCAAATGTTGGAAAGTCTGCTGAAAATGGGCGCAATTTGATTTTTTCTTAAAAGTACATTATTTTGTTTTAAGACCTGTTGTCATAAAAGGGTCCACAAGGACCTACATATGTGCGGTTTAGGAGGCTTGACCCTACTCTTCCAACCGTAAACCTAACCTAACCTAACCTATAGACCAGCTTCTATAGTAACACGAATTTCAATCGCAGTTTGCTGCAGATGTTTTCGTCTTATCTGTGGTGTTAGTGTTACCGAAATTAACAGAGTTGAAAAATCAACCCTGGGTAGCACTTACACTTACAGAAAAATACATGAGCAATGAACATGAACCCTGTAAATCTGTGCAGTGTGCATACTGCATACCACGGGGGTTATAAGCAAATTCTCCATTTTCGCTCTCAGCTGGCCGTCTATCCAATGGTCCTATAAACCTAGACAGCCAAACGTCGATGCCGTATTTTGAGCTCTCATACGAGTAAGTCGTGTAAATGAATTTGGCAGATTTGCCATACATATTTTTTGTTCAAGCGTAAATATGCACCCCTTGACCACAATCATGGGTATGGATATGCAAAACCAATCGCTCCTCCAGCTCTTGGATGCATCATACTGAAAGAAGAAAATCATCAGTAGAAAATGTAATTGCACATCGTCCGTGGGTTTAACTTAGCCCACAAAAGTTCAGCAAAAGTTCAGCTTAAACTGGGTTGGTGCGCCCAGCTGGATCGAGTTGCTGTTCAATAAACGCTACCCATTGATTAAACATCATCGCATATGCAAACTTTTGCATGCATGGCCTCGTGGACCATAGGTATGCATGGGGAAAAAGTTTTTTTTTTTTTTTTGTTGTCCTGTGGCTCAAGCAAATCACCATATATTCGGACCGTTGCGAAATACATCGATGCAATAGCATCTATCCAACAACTGTTTTCCTTCCTGAATACGAGTTTTCAGTTGGCCGAGGTCCTTGATTAAGAGGGCAGGCGGCAGGGTGGCGAAAACAAAATACGACAATAATCATAACAATAACAGGAAAGCTTGGCCTTCTCCTACACGAGAGGGCTTTCCTTATTTCCGAATTCATATTATTACGGTTTTTGTTGGCCTTTTATGAAGCAAAGTTCGCCGAATGTTGTGTTGATTTTATTCCGCAGGATTTAATATTGTGGCCCCACTCGCAATATTCATTTTGATGTTATGATGGTGTATACGGTCTGGATAACCCAGTTGTAGGATGTCCCAGATTGTATAGGACTTATGGTGCAGCGGGCACGTACTGGGCGTCCAATTTAAAAGGAAAACTCTCATTCACTTTTCTCGCAGCTCGGTTCGCTGTTTTATAGCCTCAAGTTAAAATTGTATTAATGGCGGCGCGCGTGTACCTGCCGTACATGCTAAATAGGTGCTCCCACCTTGCGGCTGGTATTTTCGGATTATTCACTTTGGATTTTTGATATCAGACGTTGACGACAGAAGGTGTACAGTATACGCGGGATGTGTGAAAACAACAGCAACAGTTTTTCAAGTACTCAAGTTAGGTTTTATTATTTTTTTCTGTTTGCGTTCACCCGACAGTTTGTCAAACTTCCATTGCGCAAATATTTTACAATTAGGAGTTAAGTGCTCCGCTAATGCTTTACTGTTATCCATTTGATGAATAATCGGATGTAGCATCGGCTGTTTTGGATTCAAATGTCAATATGGCAGCGCTGCTACGGAGCCTGCGAACATATTCTACGGGCAGTACATTTTTGCAGGAGAGTAATGAAATTATTCCCCACTCATATTTATTGCTAAGACATCCCTGGATTGTATGGATCGGTTCCCTAAAGCCGAGAGATCGTGGGAGCAATCGTTTAAAACGGAGTCGAATATCGATAGGAAAGATCGGAATGCATTGGACTACATTGCATAGTAAGGAGGGTTTAACTCTGTTAAGTGTTCCATTTGTTACGGTATTCGGCCCTAGCGAGGTATCCGTCGGAACGGAAAATTCTCCGCAACGCACACTCTTTCGGAGGCTCAAATTCCAATCGAGGTGTCCCATTTCGAAAGAGAAATAAACTATTGCGATGGCGCACCGCACCGCACTCCAAATCGTAAACAAATTCCGCAACCAATTTCTGTCGGAGGATATCAGAACCTAGCTGTCAACAATTTAACAAAAAAATGCACTTCATCGCACTTCAACGTAATTCGCCGATATGCGTTACAAAATGTCAGAACAAATCTCCGAACAGTTGTTCCGAAGAATATCTCGCAGCAAAAATCTTCCGAATCGTATAAAATCGGAGAATTTTCCGTTCAGACAGATACCTCGCTAGGGCCGAATACCGTAACAAATGGAACACTTAACAGAGTTAAACCCTAAATAGGTTGTTGCTTCAACCGGGGGCCTATGAATTTTTGGGTGAATTTTTGAACCCATTTTTCGACTCATTTTTTACTCGTTTTCTGATACGAAATACGAAAGGTATTGGACTTTTTTTTGGAAGGGATTTTCAACTCGACTCATTTTCTGAAGCATTTTTGGGCCCGTTTTTTGCCACAATTTTGTTTTTTTACTTGGGCGTTTTTTGGTATTTGAACGCCTTTTCCGACTGCTATTGACAAGATTTTGGATTTGATTTTGCACAAGTTTTTCAACGCGTTTTCCACCCGCTTCGACGTTTTTTCGGACTTTTTATAGAGATGTTTTTGGACGATTATATCGACACATTTTGGACGTTTTTTTAACGTCTTTTCCGACTATTCGAACACATAATAAGATACGTTTTTTGAGGGGATTTTCGACTCGTTTTTGGGCGAACTTTTAGACCCATATTTTCATTTCATTTGTCGACTCGTTTTCTGAAGCATTTTTGGTTCCGTTTTTGGGCACAATTTTGGTTTTTTACTTGGGCGTTATGTTTTGGTATTTGAACGCTTTTTTCGACTCATATTTTTACGCATTTTCTGACATGATTTTGGATTTAATTTTGCATATGTTTTCTAACGCGTCTTCCACATGCTTTCACATGTTTCCGGTGGCGTTTATACACACATTTTCGGACGATTTTATGGACATATTTTAGACGCTTTTTCAACGTATTTTTCGACTATTTGGACGCATGATTACATAAGTCTTTTTGACTTTTTTTTGAAGCGAATTTTTGAACCTTTATTGCACTCCCTTTTACTGGTTTTCTGATCGTTTTTGGTTTACTTTTTGTACGGGTTTTTGGACGAACATTTTAGGCATATTTTTGGACGCGTCTTTGAACCCTTTTTGAAAGCGTTTTCTGACACTATTATTAGACGTATTTTCGGACGATTGTATCGCCTAATTTGGAAGCGTTTTCTACGCCGTTTTTAGAAGCATTTTTTGAACCGTTTTTTTTTTTGACTCAATTTTATAGGTGTTTTCTGACACGATTTTGGACTAGTTCTTTCAGTTTTTGGACGCGTTTTCTGTCACGATTGGGACTTGCCTTTTGATAAAATTTTTAACCGTTTCTGGAATCGCTTTTCGACTTGAGCGATTTTGAACTTTTTTTTGGAGTCGTTTTTCGACTCATTTTTGGACGGATTTTCGGAGCAACGTTTTAAACGCATTTTTGGATGCATCGTTGAACCCGTTTTTGGACGTGCGTTGACGTATTTTCAGACTTTTTTTAGTGACGCGTTTTTGGAAGCGTTTTTCCGTTGGTGGAGATATCAACACCTTATCCGGTTTTTGTTAAACGTTTTTTTTTGATGAGTTTCTGTTACGATTGGTCTCTTTTTCTTACTTACTTAGGTGGCGCTACAGTCCGGGGTGGACCTGGGCCTCAACCAATACGCCTCTCCAGTTAGCGCGATCTTTGGCTAACTGCCTCCAGTTGCGCACTCCAAGTTGGTTGAGGTCCCCTTCCACTTGCGCGCACCACCTAAGGCGAGGTCTTCCTCTCTCTTTTCTCTCTTTTTCACTTAAAGTTTTTATTGGACAAAAACAACCTTACTTAGAGTGAATCGATTTGACCGACGAAAGCTTATGATCTGCCAGCTATAGTTATGGTAAATACGTTTCCAGACTGGGCTGGCCAGTTGGAAATCCCCTCCCTCACATATAAAGTTTGCTTAATATCTTTCTTTGTGCTACATTGACCTGAACTCCGATGAGCTTACTGACTGGTCCAGGTCGTTTCTTCTCTTTAAAAAAAATTGTAAAACAAAGATAATTATGGGAAGCAAGGCCCTATAAACCTGGGCTGCTTTCGCCCAAATTTGCAGCTGTTGTCATACTCCTTGGCAAAAGAATAAACGAGCCAAATTGGCAGCAATCAACATCATTAAAATAACGCAACATTTAAAAATGAAAAATAAGGACACGAGCAGCAACTTTGATCACTGAGCGTGCATTTAAAGCACCAAGTAATTTCTGTCGAAATCAAGGTTTCATATGTAGCTATAGAGCTACGGTGGTTGTACCTTCTGTCTGCACGCAACATCAGTGTTGAGATGGCTTATCATAGGCAGGTATAGGCACCGAACAAATATTTCCTCTGAAAAATGATTCGAAAAATCACAGCCAGATATTACAGTTTAGGGGAATATCCGTTTGATCTCTTAACAAGCTCTGTCGTAAATTAGCAATTCTTCGATTCGCGTTCATTCAGTTAGAATGCTTTTGATGTTGACGAACCTTCAACTAATTGCCAACAGTCATGGCCCTTCCATCTACTAGAATCTAGCTATATCTTTGCAATATCAATTCAAAAATAATTTGAATTATTTCTTGCACAGTTTAAAGTAGCACTGAAAGTATCTAATTGGATTGGGGTTTTGTTATTTTTGCATTCTCCGCAGGTCATAGACTTAAACCGACACTCAAATCGATAGTCCGATTCCAAGTGATAGGGCATGCACATTTAAATGATGCGAATTCAATTGACAAACAGTTTCCACCTCTTGAAGTTTGGTCAGGTGTGAAGTGTTACTTCTTTTGGAAAGTTAAATTCTTCGGAAGAAAAAGGTTGAAAGGAAAATGAAAAATCAACACAGCCCAAAGTGCGGCAAAATATGCCCCAAGGACGAGGCTATGAATTTCCTCCGCATGTGCAAATTTGAATAAAATCACTGGACCAAGAAACCGACCAACAGGTGTGAATAGACGTTTTCCTTGCCTGTCTGACGAAGGCGAAGTAAGTTTTGATGTCGATTTAAGATTACTTGGAGTTGGAACGTGAGTATGGTGACGAACGGTTTCTGTTGAAAGGCTGGGGTATAGTTGAAACACTGAGAGTTACATGTGTAGTGAAAACAGACAGTTTTCAACCGAAACAGGAAAGGTCTGCAAGCTGCGAAACACACCTGAAGTGGCTATGTGTATATGAATTATTGTACTAGAAGGTTAGCACTTTTATCCTCATGGCAGTCGAGGTATGCCTGTGCAATAAATGTCCTCCCGAACCTAGTGCTGAGATTAGCACTCTTCTCTCAAGTGTTGTGAGGTCACATGATAACGCATCGCCTAAGTCCACTTTGACATCAAAGTCCTTGGAGGGATTTATTTTAAAGCGAGCTGTCTCCATCGCCATTCTAAAGAATTCTGACGATATCAAAATGAGGAGTGACTTTTATTAATTCGGCAAACGATGTTGAGGTTGGCAACAATATTTGAATTAGTGTGTGTTCTCCACAAAGTCTTTTCCCGTTGCCTTAAATAATTTGAAAATCTGGAGGAGCAGACGTGTAACTCGGCGATCCGGTGTCTTATAAGAAAAAAATATTTAATAAACCACTTTTAACTTAGACTTAAAACTACCCTAATATTTGCAAATCCGATATGTCCATTCTCAGTTTGTCAGAAAGCGGGTCAGCAATGAAAGTCATTCACTGAGTCCCTTTCCCTACGACAAATCGGTTTCTAGGTCAGGTTGACTGAAAACGTTCCAACAAAAAAGCGTTAAGATTCTGGAACTAGGTCAATAGTAGTTAATGGGTCAGAGTGACAGAAATCGGCCCAACGACAAAATTCGGATATATGATATGTATATATATACACTAGCTGACCCGGCAAACTTCGTGCCGCCAAAATTTGTTAATGAAATGAAAATGATAATTCCGAGCATGCACAATGCATTTGCTAATATATGTAATTTTGTCAATTAAAATTCTTTATTTAAAAGTCAAATTAAATGCAATAGAAATAAATGACGAATAGCCATGTTGATTTTTTTTAATCAAACGGCAATGATTTTGACATTTCGGCCAACCTTCTGCATTTTCACTAAGTAAGTTGACCATGTGAGAAACATGGGAATTCAATATTGATGCCACAAATGCACAAACATCCATCGATTATCCTTGCAGCAATTAATTTGTCATAGTAAAAGCCAGATGCCCGGGAAATTTAAGTCGCTTAAATACGAATGGCAAATCCTTCTGAATAAGCGGAATCTGTGGAATGAGAGTGTTTGACATTAAATTTTCCCCTCAAAACCGTCGCTTGTATGACACTTAATTTCAGATCCTTCACCATCAAATCCAACGCGTTCCGTTACAAAACTTCGGTGCATTGAGCTTGCGGAACAAAATTATAACTGAGGCGGTATATTCGAAATGAAAACTTCTTTCTTTAAAACACATTGATCATCAGTTTTCTTATCACCAAACCAAATTTCCTACCAAGGATCTGATCCTGAATTAGAAAGTTTAAGTCATCCACAATTTTATTCTTAACCCGCTAAAATTACTCGCTTACTCAACCATTCGTTATTTTTGTTGTTAGCAATGATGTTCGGGAATATTTTGTTGATATGCTCGTCTTTCGATGAGACAAAATTGCAAAAATTCAAAGGAAATAAAATCAATCCGCTCAATTCGTCGAGATCAGGAACACAGCCATTACCGATAGTCAGCAATTACTTCGAAAAATCTAAGCAGATTGATCGTTCAGCAATGCAACTCTCATGTTTGCTATCAGCTGACGTTTCTCACATAGCGCCACATATTTGATTATTTGAGGCAAGCAAAGTCGGATCTCTTATGAACACTCCATTCATTTGAACTAATGTGTCTAATCCAAGCCAATCACATTCAAAAGTTATATTAAATACAATAGTAATAAGAATAACATTGTCGATGTTTCTCAATCAAATTGCAATGATTGACGTGTCGGTCAACCTGACGCTTTTTCACTGAAGTGCTTTATGTTTTTTGTTCTATTAGATGTATGTATAGTGTGTCCTCGTACATAGCGTGAGGTTTGACAACACGTGGCTTGCCAAATACAATTGACCATGCAATGTCGTTTTCCATTGGGCAAAAAATCAATTTTTTTTTCGATTCGGATCACTGTTTCCTGATATCGATATTTGTTCAGATTTACACATACAACGACAATAACCACTATACTTTGCACAGGTGTTTTACGTTATTTTAAGAAGTTGTGTTTCAAGAAAAATACCTACGCAAAGTTTCGTAAAAACCAAAATAATGAAATACATAAATTAATAGCTATGGATATGAGGAAATATTTTTCAAGTCGGCTTCCATAACAGCTGATATTTTTGTCAAGTAACGCACTAATTTACAAAAGCAGATCAATTTCGTTGCATGTTCCATGAGCAGCGTAAAATCTAAAATCTGAAAAGATTTCTAATAGTTTGAGACCCAACAAAAAGACGCCTGTTGTTTGGAAAACAACATAAGAAAGATGGGAATTCAAGATTGTAAATTTGCAAAAATTTTGTGAAAACTTAATCAGGCTGCTGATTAAGTCTGCTGGAATCACAACATTGCCCATCGCCAACAGTTGCCTGGAGAACTCTACAGCGGACTGGTCATTTTGTTAAGAAACTCGCATGTTTGTTGTCAAATGCAATTTCTTTACGTATTGCCATAAAGCAGACGACTTCAAGCAAATATTCAATTCATCTGCCGGAGTTGATCTCGAAAGGGCAGGCAGATTGTGTACTCGTCCCATATGATAATCTTACATTGCTGCAGTACTTTCGCCATCGGAGTGTTCTTTGAAATGTTGCATGTAGGTTCTTCATCCACTTGCAGATTCAATGGCAATTTCAATGCAGAATGAGCTGTTCGACCGCCTTCTAACAAAGTAGCCGCTATCCCCGAGGCTGGGGCCAAAGCGATCTTAGATCTCGAACGAACATTGAGTTACTTAATTTTAATGTAACATAGTAAACATAATTTATTTGAACAAACTTTTAAGGTATATTAAAAAAAAAAATCAAAATTGTTGACAACAACAATTTGCTTGGAAAATAATTATAATAATTGACAACAACAATTGCTTTTAAAATTTAAAATATTTTTTTTTTTTTATTTGAAGTGTCACTACTTGATTTCTATTCAGTTTCTTTTTTTTTCAAAGTGTATTTCCCCATAAAAAAAATAAAAAAATTAGTGGTGGACCACCCTTAACATCTAGGGATATGAAAAATAGATGTTGTCCGATTCTCAACCCTAGCGCATATGCACACTAAGTTTCACGAAAATCGTTGGAGCCGTTTCGGAGGAGTTCAACTACGCACCCCGTGACACGATAATTTTATATATTAGAAGATATATGTTATGTATATTGGCCATCGGACTCCCTCGAGTGGCACAAACTTGAAGCATACCAAGGTTAACGACAAACATATCGATACAAATTTTGACCACATTGAAGCCAATTTTTCAATTTTTCAAATATAACGAAATCAGTTACCCTTTGTAAACATGGATAAAAATCACTTATTTAAAATTAACTGTGTGTTAAAAACTTAAAAGTAGTAGGTACTGTTAATATAACTCCTGAGTTGGTGCATTAAAAATAAACTAGTTGATACAGAACCTCGGTTAAAAATAACCCATATTTTCTCAGTATTAAAAAACAAATATAAGACTGTTTTATTGATATTAATCTAAAAACTTAGTTGAAAACAAAACTTTTTAACTTTCTCGATTTCGAAAGAGAAACATATCGTAAAAAAAAAAAATTGTTGCCGGAACAGGTCCGGAGGGACCCTAGGCCTAGCTTCTCACAACCATTCGTTTTGTGTGCGTTTTTCACTTTTGGAACGAATAGAAGGGATCGAGTTCAAACGGCCAATTAAAAAAAAGCCAGGCGACTTTTATTAATGTCTTTTTGAGAGAAGTGTTTTGTTAATAAAAATAGTCCAGATATTGGCTTTGGAGGATCAATCGATTATTCAACAGCATTTTAAAATAACGCACACACTTATTTCACCCTGGAGTGTGCTCAATTTTGAATCTTGAATTTAGTTGTGAACAGAACGAAGAATCTCTACGCTAGGTACTTATACTTAAGAACAGGCTACTCAGCGTTTTTTACGTTCACCGAATGCCTATAAGTTTCATTTTTCTGCGGAAGCTCATTTTTTGGTTACCAAAAAGGATTTTATAACGAAATACAAATGAAGCAGAATTTTAAAAACCCACAGATTTCCCCCAAAACAATATTTCCCCCCGTCAAAAAACCCCCAAAATAACATCGAGACCAAGAATGAGTTGAGCTCACGAAATGAATGATATGAACGAACATAATGACATGACCAGAACGAAAACAGAGAGAGGTAGAGTAGAGGTAGTATGTTCTGGCCCGGTTTGTGTATTCATTTTCGAGGCGTTTTGCCAAGGCTCACTGCAGTGTTTACAACGGGCGAATTTGAATTAAAAAAAATCGTTTTATAGTTTTGATAGAAAAGAAGGATAATTGGAGGGTAAAAGGAGGATTCATAGCGAGAAAGGAAGTTCGGAGGTTTTTTTAAATTTTTGGTTCAAAAACAGGATTATCCTCCCAAAAGAAGGATAGATGGGATGGTTAGAACCCAAAAGTGGATTTTATTTAACCCTAGAGAGGTAATCATATTTTTTGATACATTAAAGGTAATCATTCGTCGAATCGACGAAGTAATATTTTACTCCAATTTTTACGAAAAGCGTACTCAAAATTTTTCTCAATTCTAATAGATACTGTTTATAATCTATTTCTTGAAAAAAAAAAAAAAACCTATCAGCACCCTTAACAAAAATACCCTCTCAATTTCCTCGTCCTAAATCCATTCCAAAACAAAAGACAAAAACTGAATTTATACACAAATTCATGCACATTAAAAAAAAATTAAATATCGATCATTAAAAGTCACGTAAAAGGTAATCTTGCGTGTATAGAGTCTTATTTTCCTAGGATACCTTGTCCTCGAATGACACTTTCTAGCAAGCGGCTGATATTTCCTTCAAAAAGCGACTGCGAATTATTTATAAACTGACCAAACAGTAATCAGTTTGTTACCTTTTTTTCCGTCTCACCCAGGCTAGTGGGTTATGCACTTTAGGCCCTTTATTTCGTGTGACAAAGGGAACCTTTTTGTTGCCTTCCTTGTAGAAACAGCATCCATCTGCCATTAACAAGTTTCCAGAATTTAAATAGAAGGTCCAATTAACAGACATTCCATAACCATCTCACAAATATTCAAACAAATTTTGTGTCCAATTTAATGTCGGCAGCCCCGATGGCACTCATCTTGACTAAACTTTGTAAAACGCTATTCTTAGACAATTCGTGGTTGCCGAACGTAGAGAGGAAAATTTTGAAAATACCTGCGAGGACTTTGTAAAAATGTAAAACATTTTCTGTCCTTGGCCAAGTTTAGAATGCCCCCGTCAGGCAACGGATCCCCCCATGGGAATATACTTCCTCTGCATCCGTGTACAGTATAGAGAGCAGAACTAAACACAATTATGGTTGTCCTACAGTCATGCAGTCAAGCAATAGCTTTTCGTAACGAACATATAACATTCGTATACGTATTCAGTTTCCATAGAGTCTGGTGTGCTGCATCTCAAGGAATGTTGTGCAGCCACATGTATTGGAACTATATTCGCATACACATTTAATTCCTGTCAACCTCATGAACTTCATCTTAATTTAGTAAATTCACTTGCACGGTGTGAAGTGTTTCCTTAGCTGCTTTGTATCATATATGACTTGCGTGCTCGAGGCAAGGCACGTAGTCCTGCCTTTCTGTTGCAGAGGATGTACCGAATGGTTGGTAGCTAACTTTTGTATCTTGATGATTTGCACTACCGCAGCATATTTCCGGAACGCATAGTCTTCACATGAAGGGGATTACGAAATCCTTTCAAAAAATTCTTTAGATGCCTTGGGCGGATAAGTTTGTCTCTGTTGCGGAGAGTTTTTCATCAATTTTCTTGTTTTTGCAATTGCGCCTGAAATTTCTTGCGATCCGGAACAGTGGCACTAGCACTAGGAATAAGAAATGAAATGTTTAATTCTCCAGTACCGGAGAGGTACTCGTATAACAGTCAAACCAGTTGACAAAATGCGCCCAAGGTTCACGTTTGTCTCAAAAGATCTTATTAAACATGTAGGTACAAGCAGAAATAATGAATAATGCCGCATTCAGGACATGCGTGGAATCTCGGCCATCATTTATTGAAGGAAAATTTGAACTCTCGCTAAAGGCATGCAGCAAGATAAGTGACGCCAAGGCACCCGGACTGGACGGCATCTCAAATAAGGCGGCCATGAAAAAGAGACCAGACCTCTTCATTAGGACAATACAGAGGTGCCATTGGAAAATGCAACATTTGGTCCTGCTACCAAAAGAAAAAAAGCCCCCAGGAGAACCCTAGTCCTATCGCCCAATTTGCCTACTGGACACCTCGAAAAGGTAATCTATAATAGGTTACTCGCAGAGGCGGTCGAGAAAGGAGCTCTCTCAGACCATCAATTTGGGTTCAGAAAAATGCGATCTACTGTTGATGCCATAAGAGCAGTAGTTGATATTAGGGATGTTACGGAGGTGGTTTTACCGGAGTCGGAGTCGGAAGCCTCATACCCACCTCCGCGGAGTCGGAGTTGAATCGGAGTCGGAGGCGAAGGTCGCACGCAGATCTGCGTTACCTCTGAAAATTTTCTGAAAGAGTCCAAAAAAGAGTTCCGACAGAAAAAAGGAGTCCCATAGTTATACCTCTGAAAATTTGTATAAAGAGTCAAAAAAGAGTACCATTTTGATCCAGGCTTTCTTAATGCGCGCTCAGTGGACTTCGACCTTCGAGTTTGAATACCCTTATTATGATAACAAAAAACGCAATTATTTTTATTCGTTATAATTATATTGCAAATTCAGGTAAAGAAGTTTATAAGTAAGTTACAGAAAAGGAGTCCGATTTCACTGATTTGCAAAAAGATGAGTCCTGGAGTCCGGGCGTTCAAAAAGAGTCAAAAGGATGCTAAAGCGTCCCCAAAGGTAACGCTGAGTCGCAGACACAAATTATTAAAATATAAAATTAGAAAATAATATAAAATTGACGCACACACTCTCAACTTAAATGCAAATCCCGCCTAGTTATGTAAAATACATAAAAGAGTGAATAGACAGTCGTATTGTAAAATGTCGCAACTCGATAATTCTTTGTTGTTCATGTTCATCGGTCGCCTCGTCACCGATGGTGCTCCGATAAACCTTCGATGTGATTATATCGGTGCAATTTAAACCGGAAGTTCCGACATATCGTTGATATTGGTGTTATCGAAGGAGAAAGATGGCTATACGGCACAAAGGAGTGCTGTGTATTTGTAACTTTAGACGTTAAACATGCGTTTACCTCTGCGAACTGGTCGTTTATTAGAAGATAACTCGCTAGAATCGATACACCATATTACCTGCTGCGTATATTGATGAACTTTTTTACCAACAGGAAGTTGCGAGACCATACAAATGAGGGGGTAAAATACTACAACGTCACTGCAGGAGTTCCACAGGGATCGGTATTAGGACCGTTGATGTGGAACATCATGTACGATGGAGTCCTACGATTAGCGTTACCCGGGGGAGTAACGATAATTGGATTCGTCGAGTACATTGCCATCGTGACAGTTGCTAAGCAGATTAGACAGTTGAATCAGCTACAAACGAAGCAATTGTCCGGATAAAAGATTGGCTAGCAACCGCCGGACTAGAATAAGCCGATCATAAAACAGAAGCTGTCCTCATAATCAGGCGGAAAACTGTAGAGTTTGCCAACTTTCGGGTCGTTAACCAAAAAATCAGGTCTAAAGATGCGGTTAAATAGCTTGGAGTAATGCTGGACAACAAACTGCAGTTCAAAATACACGTGGACTACTTAACCAAGAAAGCATCGCAAATGCAGGGAGCCCTCTCGCGCATACCGCCTAACATCGGAGGATCTGGATACGCAAAAAGGCTAACTCTCCCGAGTCATCACATCAGTTTTATTGTATGCGGCCCCAGTCTGGGCGCCGGCATTGAGGACCAAGGAGACCAAAAGGAGACTATCATAACATACCGACTCTGCGCGCTACGGACAATCAGCGGCTTTCGAACCATCTCAGACTAGCCCGTCTTTGTTATAGCTGGAATGGTACCCATCGACATCATTGCAGATAAGATGTTGAGGGTATATAACAGAAGAGCCTTAGGCCAATCCGACGCCAGTGTTATAAAGAAGATCAAAAATGAGGAAAAGGCACGGTCAGCAGCTATGTGGCAAATACGTTGGGAAAATACAACGAAAGGCAGATGGACATACAAGCTAATACCGACAACCAAAAACTGGATAAGTCGTAAGCATGCGGAGACTGCAACTACAATCTTACGCAGTTCCTGTCTGGCCACGGTGGTTAACGCAAATATCTCCATCGATTTGGACACGACAGCTCACCATATTGCCCCGAATGCCAAAATGAAGATGAAGACACGGAGCATGCAGTGTTTTATTGCACACACTTCACGGTATGGAGAATCACTCTGCCCAGCCCGTCGCTACTCATCGACCACATGTTGCAGTCGGAAGAGAATTGGACGGTAATAAGTGACTTCATAACAACTCTACAAAATGAGCTGCGGAGAAAAGAAAAGCTGAGGAAGCAACAGAAGCTGCAGAAGCCTCAGTAGTAGCTTGATTTGCTATCCAGCCCCGCGAAGTAATGCCTAGCGGCAGTCCCGCGGGGAGAATGATTGAAGGACGTAGTGGTGTGGAATAGTACGTAGGCGCAATCCTGGCATCGATTATTTGGGTTGCGAATCGTGCATGTTGGAAGCACGGGCTACCGTATCTTTAGAAGATTACCACATCCATTGGCGCAACCAAAAAAAAAAAAAAAAAAAACCATTTGGAATATTTGTCGAAGTGTTGGCTTCCTAAAATATTTTTTTTTTTTTGTCTTATTACTTAAGAACTGATTGAGTTATTATTGAGGTTAAAGGCAGTGAAGTCGGAAAAGAAATAATTTTAGTGGAAAACGCTGTCGAAATGTACCTATGTGTAGAAATGAACAACAAAGCCTAGCAAACTTATTCTCGGAGTCTTAAGAAACATTAATAAAAAAGTTTTTTCGGTTTTTCGAGATGGGGCCTCTCCAACCCAATACAATGCAAAGGCTTCACACCGCGGTTAAATAGACCTATTATTCTTTCAGCATAGTCGTGTGGTGGACTTGGACAAGACCTTGGATCTGAAGGCCCTTGAGAAGACTCAACACCTGGCATGCATCAGCATAGCAGATAATCTCCTATCACCGCTTTGCAAATAATGCGCTTAATCCTAGACATCGTCAGCAAGGACTATACGCTGCTAAAGCGGCAATCAGACGTAGGAAGGGAAAGCACTGAAGAGAACAACCAACAGGACATGCCAGCATCCTCCTATAGACAAGATTACCTATTACTGACTATCTGCCTATGAAAACCGACTGCGAAAAAGGCTTTACAAACGAAATACCGGACAGATCCCGATGAGACTCACGGAATGTCCTACATAAAGGAACACTGTCAATATTTACGGACAGTTCCAAAATATTAGAGGAAGTCGGAGCAGGGGTATTCTCAGGAGATCTGAGCTTGGGCTTCTTTCTCCCGAAACAGTGTATTTTCACAGCCATTCGTCAAACCATAGCGTGGCTGTCAATGCAATATCACAGCGGGATAGCTCTGCAATGTCTTTCGATGATTTTCCCTTTCAACGAACCTCCACACAAAAAATATTAACAATTCATTTGAACATTGCATTTTTTGCGTAATGAAAATATGTTCTAATTTTATTTTTAAACAATTTACGTTTAACAGAGTTTTTTGATTTCACCCCTTTTTTAAGCTTGTCTGTCGTTTTCCCCGTTTTCAATCAAAAAGCACCCAAGTTGGCGTCTTTCCTCTTAACCCGGGATCACTGACTTAAAGCCGATTGCACTTTTAAGTACGCTGTCGAGTGCCGAATTATGTAAAAGATGTAAAAACCAAAAATGTTGTTTTTAAGAAAGCATTAGAATAGAAAAGATATTTTGAAAACGAATCTTATTCACAGTTTCCTTTTTGCTCTATGAAGTTTTAGCTTTGTCAAGTCTGACGAATGGTACGAATTGAACGAATTTTACGCCCTTAACTAAACTGCATTTTTTTTAGAGGGAACTGTCCCTTAGAAATGTGCTCAGCGAAGCGGACATAGGTTTGCTAATTTCTTATAAGGAGAACTGGATCCTAGTAACCATTCTGTAAATTTAGAGATTTGTATTCATCCCCATTTAGGTATGACACGAAATCTGTGCGTCTTTCACAACAACTGGATGCTGATTTTTTCTTGGAAATATCAAGTACATATGTTGCGAAGAAAGCCCCACCTACACCCAAGAAACTTGTTACTAATAGGAATATGCGACTCGGGCTCATCGAATGCCATGACGCCTGTCTGTCTGCGTATCAAGTTGTAAAATAAATCCGCACATTCTTAGGGATCAAAAGATTCATTATGTATATATATACGCACTGGCATACACCAACTTAACCTCAAGCTATGACTTCGAAAAAAGTTCATACAAATAGTCAGACCATTTTTCTTTTAAATAGAAAACAAGTTTAGGATATTTTATTCATCCCAGCAAATTTTTGTGGCAGCTTTGAAACAAATTCGCTTCCGCTCACTACTCACCATTCGCTGCAGCGACAGTGTCGTATATCTACTCGTATGTGGCACCAACAATTTGTTTGACTCTCGCAAAAGTTCCATTCCTCCGTAGGTACCTCTGGTTCTATTTCCTATTTTCTAACATAGGATCCAAGCAAAAGTGTTGTTCAAAATCGAGATCATCCATAGATTTAAGAACTCACCTTCTTCAAGCCCAAAAGCCATTAAACCATTTTTTCGTATACAAAAAAAAAAAAAAAAAAAAATCGAATTTTGCCCACCAATAGAAAGGAAGGAAACCAACTGCCATGGCACCGAAACCGTAGCTAGGGGAAAGCTTAAAGTACTCATTTGTATTGGTAACACATAAAACCACGACCAGAGTCGTAATTTCATATTTTAGGGAAGGCCCAAAATTACCCTTGACCTTGTCCGCCCGCAAGAAGTGGCATTTTTTATAGAGTGACAAAAAATTCTAACTAAAACAATTGAAGAGCGAATAATGCACCTACCCCTGCACAGTGTTGCCAGGCGCAGTAAATTAAATTCCTCATCAAAGTCCTTAGAATTCCCCTTTTTCCCCGTTCTTCAATGGTGGCATTCCCCACGGATTCCCCACAATCAAAATCATTATATTAATACGTGAACATTTTTCTTTCCGTACGCTTTTTTAGTAACTTTTAGTAAGTTATTTAGTATGAAATGAGGAGAATGAAACTTATGTTATTTTGAAGGTACTTTGGCGTAGATGTGCACAAACCCAAAATCGTGGGTATATGTCGCCATTAAGCATGATAAAATTAAGTTATGAATTCCCCATACAAAACAGGTAATTGATAATTTTGGTGACAATCAATTTGTTGCCGCCATAAATTACCATAGTAACTAAAGTATTCAAATATAAATCATCATAGATTAGAACCTGTTTCCGTAGGAGAGAATCATTTACCCATAAGGGTATGCAATTGGCCTGCCCCTAATAGTGAGCAATTGTAAGAAATTAATTTAGGGGCATTATGCCCAATTCACAATTATGTTTTGAACGTGTGCGTAAATCCCAATTCGCTAGGGTTTTCCACCTTTTCCTGGAGAACACGATAAAACTTACGTCAATCCGGAGTTTTTTTTTTTTTTTTCTTCTTTTATTTTTATTGGACGCCCCGGTTTTTTCCACTTCGGTCCATGCAAAAATAAAGATTCTACCTGCTACACCGACAGAAATATAAAATTCTGAAGATTGGTCCATTTTTGTTTGTTTTTGTTGTAGGACTTAAAACAAACATCCTATCTCAGCGAAAGTAAAGTAAAACAACTAGTGTCACCCTCCACCAAGTCAGTCTGACAATATGCAAGCGTTTGACAAGTGCTAGTTAGATATCTCTGTTTTGCTTTTTTTATCTCAATTTGGGGAGAAATCTCATGAATCGTGTCCTTAGGGCCCGATTCTGTGTCAAATTGTCCGGGTTACTGGTTAATAAATCCTTAACTATGTACTACAAAAAATTAACTACTGTGATCTACAAAATTGGGTCGGCAATGTTGTTCTTCCGGCGGTTTGCAAGACCGGACTCAGGGGTAGTAATCTGCCGTCTCAAATGATAAATAAAGGAGGGACCTGGTGGGTATTGATAATTTGATAATTAAAAGACAACTTTCCGGCGGATTCGATAATTATATTTATCACATATGTGAATGGACTGTGGATCGAGTCAACTCCCCGGGAATAAATTTTTGCGAGCTCTGTAATCGACATTTATAGCTTTGCTGTATCAGTTACATCTGCTTCAAATAAGAATGCTTATTAAGTAAGTTATTGGGTATTGGATAACGAAATCCTATTTGCGTTCCCACTGAAACTTCTACATATCAAATGACTTCAGAATTGATTTGATCTTTTTTCTATTTATAAATTAGAAATGGTTGAACCTAAGGAATTCATTTTTAACCTATATTATTGTGGGGTGGGGTCGGTCGGACACGCTTTATCGAGAATTTCAAGTCTTTTTTTCTTCCGTTTTTCTTTATAAGCTGTAATTTTTATGCATGACTTGAAAAACGTTTCTACAAAATACACGAAAATCATATCTAACACTATATCAAAGCAAAAAAATCACTTTAATACGGGTAGAAAACCCTTGATTAATATTTTTTCTCCAAAAAAGTCTAAGGCCCGGTTTGTTCAATCTTGGTTATCTTTAATCATCGGTTATTCCAGCTGGTAAACATCAAATGTGTTTCAGCAAAATATTAACCAGAGAATCAGTAGTTTGGTTAGTTCACCAGTGAAATCGATAGCTAGCCGATTTTGAGCGGTTAATGAGATTTAACCACTGATTTTCTGTAATTTCGTTTGTTCAAGATTTTTTAAGGACTACGTAGGTATTCATTTTGACGTAGCTGATATACAAAACTTTTGAACAAAAAGGAAAATGCAAATAGTAGAACGAAGGAATATATAACGCAAGATGGAGTGAACCAATAAAATCGTTCATATCGGTTTCGTTGAGGTTTTCAACTGATACATATTTATATTGAATACACAACACGCCAAAACAATGGATGCAAGGGATGAAGTAAGATTATTTTCAACATTTTTTGGACAATGGCAGTTCTCATAAATTGAAATAAAGCACACGCGTTAGGAAAAATATTGAGAGAACAAGAAAATTGCGATTGTCGTTGAATAAATAAACATGGTGGCCTGTTAATTTGTAACAAATTTTATTGGTTTTGGCTTTATTTCGGTTTTGTTCTCAAAAAACCATTGACTAACAAATACAAAGTTTCATTCTTTAGCTCTTAAAGAATGCCTGTATAATTTGGATATGACATTCATTTTTGTGTTTATTAAGTTTACTAAAAATAAATACGTTAATAAAATACCTACCTTAATAAAATAAATAAACAAAGGGACCCGAAAAACCAAAAATATAACCATGGATTCGGTCAATCACTAAATGACAAATAAACTGGGAAAATGGAACGATTTGCTGCAAAGATATGGTTTGGTGACCGAAGTGAAAAATCGGTCAACAGACACTCATTGGTTATCACTGATTTATAATAATGGGTTAACCTAAATCTGTGGTAACCTAACCAAGGCTTTAACCAGCTGCGAACAGACCCGCCCTAAAGATATTAGTAGTTGCTCTAAAAAAAAAAATGGTATTCCTCATTTACACACACTGGATTAATTAATTTGCATAGAAAAAAAAAAAATAAAAACAGATAACTCTTTAAAAGTTGTGTGTGATAAACATTAGCGGATCTGTGCCACTCTAACTATAAACGACACGCTCCATGATCTCAAATCGAACAATTCGAAATTTCAAAGTTGCCAAAAGCGCGTGACGTGATAGTATAGAGACAAGAGAGTAGCTCTACTCCAGCGTCCCCAGACCGTCAAAATAATTCCCCCCAGATGAATCTGGAAAACCCCTTCTTTTGCAAAAAGTGTTTTGTTAATCAATTTTGCTCAATTTTGAATTTAGTTGTGAACAGAACGAAGAATCTCTACGCTAGGTACATATACTTAAGAATATGTTACTCAGCCTTTCTTACGTTCACCGAATGCCTATAAATTTCATTTTTCTGCGAAAGCTCATTTTTAGGTAACCAACAAATATTTTATAACCAAATATCTACAAATAAAGCAGAATTTTAAAAACCCCCAGATTTCCCCCCATCGACCAAAAAAAAACCTAAATTTGGGGGGAAAACCCCCAAACTGGCAACGCTGCTCTATTCAGGCGTCGCGTTGAACTTTACAATATTTACGATCTATGTAAAGTCGATTCAACGCCTGAAGCTGTATTTTGTAACATTTGAAAAAGTTGGGATTTTGGATTGGAAAGATGAAAGAGATTTTACGAGAAATATAGTTTATACAGAAGTTTTGAATCGGTAAATCTGTTTCATTATTATTCAATCCTTTCAAATACAATTATCATTTATCTTAATTTATTTACTATTCTAATCTACTAATTAATTTACTTACTTTAAATTACTAACTTAATTTATTTTAAATAATTTTAATAATTTCTTTTAAACGAAAATATCATTTACCTTTATTTATTTTCCATTTTAATCTATCATTAATTAACCTGCCTACTTTAGTTACATATATCTTTTAAATAATTTCATTTGCTTACCAAATTGTTCTCATTAATTTCCCCATGCTTTGTCCTTTTCCATTGATTTTCCCATAGCGGAAAGGTATATGAAATAAGTTTAGTTTAGAAATAAATCAAAATAAATAAATTATGTAAAAAACAAGTTGCCTTTCATTAGTTTATATTCAGACAGAATTGGTCGAATTTCGACCGCAGGCGATACTAGTATTGATTAAACTGACTGATTCTTACAATTTTTTCACCCACGTTTCAAAACAAAAACTGAAATGCAGGTAAAAAATAAGACTTTGCATATTAAATATGGCTCATTTTCCAATCAGTCATACTATTATAATGATGCGCAAAAAGGTTAGGTTCCGATCAGCGTTGTTCCGAAAAATTTTTGGAGTTCACCCATTTTCCGAGTCATTCCACACAAGATAAATTTTTGTAGTTTAAAAAAAAAAAAATGTTTTTGGGTGCGTTCTCTTGGTTGAAACTTTTAACCAGCTATTGTTTTTGTGACGGCGTTCAGTCGAGTAAATTCCAATTTTCCTGATTAGGTTTTTTTATTTTTCAACTTTTTTTTTTTTTTGTATAAAAGTTATGTTTAAGTTTTGAAACACATGTGGCTCGGAGCATTGAGCCAAAGCTAAAATACTTGAGCCATACATTACCCAATTGGGTACTCCAGCACAACCCTGGCTCCATTTAAATGGGATTATTGGAGTTAAGTATTCGCATTAGGTTAGGTTAGGTTAGGTTGGGTGGGGTTGTGAGATCGTCACAAAAGACCAGGCACCAAAGTGGGCCCATCGCCATCCCCAGGGAGCCATTACGGTTAAAAACCTAAACCAATTCGCCCAAACAATCAATTTCCCTACAGAATTTGATTATGATCCCAATATTATTTGAGGAACCAACCTCCTCTAAGTTATTAAAGAAGAACTTGCCTAGGTGCTTCCTTCTACTCCGAGCAATTGCTTGACACTCGCATAGAAGGTGGGAGATGTCCTCCGTAGCTTGTAGGTCCTCACAGTACCTACATGTATCCGTATTAGTCAAACCTAGTCTCATGGCATGCTTCCTTAAAAGGCAGTGTCCAGAGAGTATTCCTACCGTTAATCTTAACTTTGTTCTACTGAGATTGATTAATTCTTCAGGCCTATTCCGATTTAAAGTGGGCCACAGTGCCGTTGAGACCCTGTGCCCCTCTAGCTGTGACCATCTTGTAGCTGCTTTATTTCATCACATTTTTTATTGAAATCCCCCACAAAAAGGGGAATTCCCCAGGACCTGGCAACACTGCCCCTCCACAATTCAGCACAATTCAGACGTAAACAATCGACTCTCACACATTCGGTCCCTTTTTGTCATCCGACAATGATAAGACTCTTGCCAGTCCATTATCTAGAGACCAATTTAACTTTCTGCTCTTATTTGAGTTGTTTTCGAAATTTAAAAATTTAATTCCACAATGTCTGTTACGGGGCCATACACCTGAAAAATAAAATTTATTTAGAACAAGAAAAGAAAAAACGTAAACAAAAATCACCCATTGGAGACTGGCCGATGAAACACGCCAAATGGGTTTCAAAATCCAATCCCCATCAGGAACAAATTCCTCACCAGTCAATTGGAATTAGTTATGTGTCTGTAAAGAAAATTTATAGATAACTCAACAAATTAATATAAATAAAATAATAATTACCTGAAATGTGTTTCGCCGGCTACAAGTCCACGAGTGATTTGACAGTTCGCAAGTTTTTTTTGACTTTCTTTTCGTCTGCATTCGTTGGTAACAAAAGTTTCCTTACATGTTAAGTGTCGATTAGGTTAAGCTAATAATAGGTGTTGTAATCCAAACCCAATAGAGTTTAGAGTCTGTCCAATGGTTAAGTCATGTATTGGCGTATAATATTTATGTTATTTATGTTATTTATTTATTTATTTATGTATGTATTTAGAAGGTTAGTTTTAGAGTATTGATGACGAAGACGAAGATTGAAAGAGACAAGAGAACAACAAAAGAGAGGACGAGAAAGAAAGAGGGAGTATCGTAGACGTCCCTAATAAGCTGAATAAGGGGAAAAATAGAGTTAAAGAGTCTGAACGAATGAAAATAAAAGAGATTAGAGCATAATTAGAAGTAAGAGTCGGAGAAATGGCACTTGGGATGTATGATCTACATTCAAATCGCCAACGGAAAGTGGAATAGGCAAATACGGAAAGAACCATCAAAGGGAAACAATTAGGGAAGAGAGTCAGCTACATGTATTATGCCAAAGACTACGATTAGACCAAAGGGGGGTGGGGTCAAGAGGACTAGGTCTTAAGCAATCAACGAGAGCAAAAGAAATCAGCTAGACTAAGAGTCAATGACCGAATAACCGACCGGCCCTCAGATTTCGTCATTTATCAAGTGGTAATCGAAGCAGACAGCTGAGTTTTGCGATATCACAAATTATACAACCACAGTGGGGTGCAAAGTTACGGTGCATAGATTTTTTTTCTACACACTTTTTTTACTTTGACTTGGGTTGAGGTAAGGAATTTGGCAAAACCTTTAAATGACGCAGGGTTTAATTAAATTATATTTTAGTGAAAAGCTGTAAAACAGAAAAGTCCAAACCCTTTAAGGAATCAGAAGGCAATAAAAAAAAAAAAAACGATAGTCTGCGAAGGTAGGTGATTTAAAGTGTTCATTTGATAAGCACCATCTGATTATTTCACCTCCCACTTGTGTAGATAGTCGACAGATACCCAATTTTGGCGACTGTGCCCTGTTCCACAGCCAAAAGAGCACCCTAGAGATCCAATAGAGTGAGCGAAGCAACCGTTCCACCGGAATTCAAGCCGTTGTGCATATAGCGGGACGCACATACACTGCCGGCAACGGGTAACAATACGCGTCACTCCAACGGCCATCCGACACACAAAGGCCAGATCTCTAGGGCATTTTAGAGGTGACGATTCATCCCTTGAGGTGAAGTCGCACTCGAGGCAACTGGACGAAACCAGCTTAAACTACCAACCCCTATTATCGACAGCGGTCAGAGCTTAGCGCCGCGCTGAACATTTTTTCAAGAAGGAGAGAAGGGCATCGAGAAGCAGTTTTAGTGAAATTTTTTTTTTGAAGTGCCACAGTAGTTTTAAATTGATTAGCTTGATAGTTTTTTTTTGAATTCCCATTGAATAATTTAAACTTAGAATTAATTGAATGAAAGTGCGAAGTTCTGCTTTTTACATTTATAATTGTTTGTTTGTGCGCGTACCAAATTTGGAAACAACACATCGTTCTTCACTGTGCTGGCGCCAGGACATCGGGGGATGAAAAAAACGTGAGTAGAGTACCTTTTTTTTTATATTATATTTTCTTGAAGTTATTTTTTTTAGTAGTAAGTAAGTGTTAAGACCAGAACTTGCCATTTTTCTTTTTACCTTTTTTTTTATTATTATCTTTACCTTTCTTATTTTGTTTATTATATTTTTTTTATTTTTTTTATTTTAATTTTAATCCTTACTTAGTAATGAATTTTGGTTTAGGAATAGATTTTGGTTAGAGGTAGAATTTACTTGCAATAAAGGTGGCACTCTTTTTGTTTTTGTATAGCGTAATCAACGAGTGAGTTTTTTTTTATCATGAGCGGCTAAGTCCCTTTCGCTTTTGGTGTGTGGGGATAAGGGAAGGCCGTCCTTTTATAGATAAACAATGACGTAACAGGACTAGACTTTAGTTTGTGACTGGGAGGAGTTCGTTAATGGGGCTATCTTCACTAAACTCGGCCTAGAAGTTAGCCATGGATTGTCCTAGGACATATGGGGTGGGCAGGCCGTCCTTTGCCACCAACACCAGGCATGTCTTTGGTTCATGACGAACCACTACCTTGGAGAGACGCTAGGAAGGAAAAGTCGCGAGTTAGAGTAAGCTTAGGATAGTTTTAAGTTAGCATAGGCATATGGTAGGGACTAGCTTTAGTATATAAATAGGTTTAGTCTAGGGTAGATTAGCATAGTTAGGGTAAGTTCGCGAAATCTTCCTGGTCTTTCTCGGGGGTATCGGCATAGGCGTTGATCAGCTTTTCCTTTCCGCTATTCTTTTTCTATCTTGCTGATACCTTTTTTGTCCGTCCGAGGTCTAATTAGAGTAGCTTCCTCTTCTTCTCTTTGATTTATCTTAGTTTAATGGCATGGATGAAAGTTTGTTGAGCAGGTGGCATATGGTGAGAGGGCAAGAACACCCCCCGTCCGACGAGCTTTAGCCGAGCAACCGCGAGCATGCCGCGCCCTCCTCACCTGTGCCGAAGTTGCCCCTGTGGCTCGACCCTGGCTCACAACAATGGCGCCCAACGTTTTTACTGGCTAGACCGATTGCGACTCCAAGGGGATGATTTTCAATAAGAAAGTCATTGCCTTGGACTTGCAATAGTCTTCGCGAATTTTAGTTTATTTCAATTTTCAATTTTACCTATTTATCTTCACTTTTCTGTCATTCTTCTTCTGATCAGCGACCGTAAATGCTCTAAGTCCAGATTCCAACAACGGATGGCTATCCAACCCTTAGGCGAATAGCTCGAGGATTTCGTGAGGTAGTCCGAAATTGGTGAAGGAACTAGAGCAGCTTTATGGCTCCGCCATGGCCTGACGTCAGCAATCCGGTCTCCGGGCTAATGGCTCAGGGGCTTTGTGAGGCATTCAGACAGGCCGTGATGGGGTCAGAAGCAGGTCAAAGTCGATAGTCCTAACTGCACACTGCTGTCCAAAAGCGATCAGCTTTTCGCTTCATCTTCGTGAGGCATGGGCGTGGGTCTGGAGACTTTGATCGTGTTGGAGTATAAACCCGATACCCCGCTATCCTTTCATTTGGTCTTGCCAAATAGGAAGTTGTGGCGGGGGGAAAGGAATATTCTTCGGCACTCGTCATGTACCCAAGGCACCAGTCACAACGCGACAGAACCGTGGACAATACTCGACGAACAACAACAGGACAAACTTATATCTATAGAATGGTTTGCGGAACACCTAACCTGAAAACCACACACCATCGCATTATCTGAAAGCTCATAACAAACAATAAGTCACTCAAGATTTGAAGTAGCCAAATCCATCTTTATCATTTTATCAATTTAATCATAATCTTGAATTAGAATATTTAGCTGAACTTTTTTATTTTTTTACCTTTAATAATAATAATTTTTTTTTGAAATACAAAAACAATCTGAATTTGAATTTGAATCTTTAAATGGAAGGTAGTCAGAAAGATCTAGGAGCAGTTCCTAAAAACACCCCGCCTCAGCAGTCCCAGGGGTATTTCACTTTTGGGAGTGGCAAAACGGGAAAAGGAAACCCAATCGATAAACCCCATTCTGTTCCGACTGAAATAGACGACGTGACGGACTTGACCAACTACTCGTTCGATTTTTTTCAATACAGTCCAGGCGATCCAAGGCGTCATCTCACGACGGAATTACCGAGAAAGAACGTAGCTCCACCCCTGAGGAGCATTAGAGAGGAATTGGAGAAAGGACAAATCAGCGCCTCGATAGAAAACGACCAGGACAATCCACAGGACTTAACCGAACGAACGTCGACCCAAAAACGTCAACCAATGAAACGTCAGATTGCACATCAACAGGATCGAACAGATTGTCTAATGGACGAACAAGAAAATAGTGCAAAGACTACGAGAGGACATCAGACCGGACAAAACGCGGCTTACGACGAACAAGACGGTAACTTACGCAAAGGAGTAAACGACAACCGAAGGACGCAAAAACCACCAGAGGTTCTCTGTAGTACTGCCCAAGAGGACCAAAGGGACACGCTAACAACTCTGGCAGAAACAATGAAGACGATGATGATGACGTTTCAAAAAAGCATGGATGCCATCAATAATAAAGTTGCAAACTTGGAACTCACCATTACAACGCAGAAAGAACAAACGAAAACAGGACCACAACCACAACTGTGCGAGACTGGACATAAACATTCGACAATACAGACATCACCTAACAACGGCCACCAACCAAACCCTTGGGACTGCAATACAAGAGCTGGGGAGAGGTCAGGGCATTTCTATCCACAAGAGCCCAAAAATGTGCAGTTGCCTGTACACAAGTGGGGGGTGAGGTTCGATGGCACATCTAAGAGCATATCTGTCGAAAGTTTCCTGTTCAGGATTGAAACGCTGCAAAAACAAAGCGGCCTATCAAATGAACACCTCTTTGCCCAATTTCACCACCTGGTAACCGGTCCAGCGGAACGTTGGTACTGGGAATTCCTACAGGAAAACGAAAATGATAGGGGGTTAAATTTCTATGACCTAAAAACTGAGCTGGTTAAGCAATTTAGGAAAAACCGTAGAGATCATGAAATCCTTAGAACTATAATGGATAGAAGGCAACTACCTCATGAGAGCTTTGATGAGTTTTATGGCGATATCAGGTCCCTAACGCTACAAATGAAGAATAGGCCACATGAAATAGACTTAGTAGATATTGTGAGGCAAAACGTTAAGGAAAAAATAGCGACCTTAATCTTTGGTTGCCAAACTAAAAGCATTCAAGATTTAAGGGAAGAATGTAGAAGAGCAGAGAAATATATTGCGATTAGAGAAAATAAGTTTAGAAGACATGTGACAGAGATTGACAATGAGAAGATTTATGTAGGAAGACATGAGCAGCGAGGAGAGGTAGAGGACGACAGCGACGACGCAGAGATAGCTGCCCTTTTTCACAACCGAACTAATAAGCCAACAAGTCTCCAAAGAACGGACAGGACAAATAAGATAGAACAGGGTAACATAACCAGGACTCAACAGTCATGTCCTTCCAATTTTCATACCCTGACATGCTTTAGCTGCGGTCAGGGGAACCTTAGCTTTCACTGCGAGAAGTGTCAGGAAAACCTGAAGAACGGCGGTGTGACCGGGAGCCACCGACCGACAAATCCAACCCTCCCGGAACACCAAGTTTAACCAAACCAGTTTTAATTTTAAGAAGAGATCCGACAAATAAAAATATCGCTACGGCTAAAGAAGCTCCAAAAAGAAAAAGCTTACATCAGAGGCTCTTAGAATACGAAGCAGCTAGGAGAAGAATTTTTAGTGAGGAAATATCTACGTCCTCAAAGAAAACGAGGAATTATAGGAAAATAAGTAGGCTAAGGGAAAGAAGTGCAATCAATAGACAACGGATGAAAAATATTATAGCAACGGTGATAAGAACTACCGATGACAATAGGCCCTACGCAAAAGTAACGATAGAAGGAGAGGAGCTCTTAGGGTTATTGGATAGTGGAGCATCCATAAGTTGTATAGGGAAAGGCGCAGTAGAATTTTTAAACAGGCACAATATCACCATGACTGAAATGGCAACAGATATTAGGACGGCAGACGGAAACCACCAAAGCATACTGGGACGGTTTACGACGAAAGTGTCATGGGGTGGAAAGTCTCATAAACTAGAACTTTTTGTTGTCCCAAACCTGCAGCAGGTTTTATACCTAGGAGTCGACTTTTGGAGGACGTTTAGGGTCGCTCCCAACGTTATTAATGAACTCGACATCCCATCGCCGATAGAGAACCAAACATCTGTCCAGGCACTCTCACCACAGCAGACCCAACAGCTGGAGAGAGTCAAGCAGCTGTTTCCCTCCTTCGCGGTATTGGGACTGGGTAAAACGAGCTTAGAAGAACATATTATTGAGGTAGAGGACGAAAAGATTCCTATCAAGCAAAGGCATTACCCGATCTCACCGGCGGTCCAAAAGCTCCTATATGACGAGTTAGACCGGATGATCTCTTTGGGGGTCATCGAAGAGAGCAACAGCGCGTGGAGCTCTCCAGTTGTGCTGGTGAGGAAACCCGGGAAAAATAGACTGTGCCTGGACTCAAGGAAGGTTAACGCAGTGACGAAAAAAGATGCGTACCCTCTTCCCCATATTGAAGGCCTCCTCAGTAGGCTTCAGGATACAAGATATATATCAGGCATCGACCTGAAGGATGCGTTCTGGCAGATTCCTCTGGAGCGCAGATCAAGAGAGAAGACGGCCTTCACAGTCCCTGGGCGACCGTTGTATCAGTTCACGGTAATGCCGTTCGGACTGTGCAACGCCGCCCAGAGAATGTGTCGGCTGATGGACAAGGTAATACCCGCTCGGTTGAGAGAGTGTGTCTTTGTCTATCTCGATGACCTCTTGGTCTGCTCTCCAGATTTTGAAGCTCATGTCAGAACGCTAGAAGAGGTAGCTAGGTGTTTGCGAACGGCGGGGCTCACAATCAATGTGGAGAAGAGCAAGTTCTGCTATAGGGAAATCAAATACCTAGGGTATATCGTCGGCGATGGGTGTTTACGGACTGACCCATCCAAGGTAGCGGCGGTCGACGAATTTCCGATTCCCAAGACTCCAAAGCAACTCCGACGGTTTCTGGGAATGACGGGGTGGTATAGGCGATTCATCCCTAACTTCGCGGCCTTGGCCGCCCCTATGACTGACTGCCTTAAAAAGGGACTAACTTTCGCTATGACCGACGAAGCGCTGAACGCGTTCAAGAAACTTAAGGCGACCTTGGTGACAGCACCAATACTCACAAACCCAGATTTCACGAAACGTTTCTATATACAATGTGACGCGTCGACGACAGGAGTCGGGAGTGTGCTCTTTCAGATGGATGCGGAGAACAGCGAACGACCCATAGCATTCATGTCCCAGAAGCTGAATTCCGCCCAGCGAAATTACAGCGTAACGGAACTTGAATGCTATGCGGCGGTTCTATCTGTCAAGAAGTTCAGGGCCTACGTTGAAGGGCTACCTTTTACCATTATAACGGACCATGCGAGTCTCAAATGGCTCATGACGCAAAAGGATCTGTCTGGTCGCTTGGCCAGATGGAGCCTCAAGCTTCAGGGGTTCGATTTTGAGATAGAGCATCGGAAAGGGGTCCAAAATGTGGTCCCTGACACTCTTTCTCGCGTCCATATGGATGAGCTCACTACCGAATCAGACATACTACAAGTCGACCTTGACTCACCATTCTTTTCTTCGGAAGAGTATGATGAGTTAAGGAAGACCATAAACGAACGACAGGACCAACTGCCTGACATTTGTGTTTCGGATGGGTTTGTGTATAAACGAACTGACGTACGGACAGGAGACGTTATCCAAGAAGATAGGGCCTGGAAGCTCTGGATTCCGGAGGAGTTGCGAGGGAACCTGGTGGAATCAGCGCATAGTTCTCCATCCGCAGGACACGGCGGAATACATAAAACGCTGTCCAAACTGAGGCAATTTTACTTTTGGCCCGGCATGGCCACCGACGTGCAAAACTTGGTAAAAGCATGCGATATCTGCAAATGCAGCAAGCCTCTCAACATAATATCACGACCGCCGATGGGCCAACAGACAATAACAGAGCGACCCTTCCAACGACTATACATTGACTTTCTAGGGCCATACACACGGACGAAGAACGGACATACACATATATTCATAGTTTTAGATCATTTTAGTAAGTTTGTGTTCTTAAAACCAATTAGGAAGGCGACGGCGGCCGAGGTAGTAAAATACCTAGAAGAATCTGTGTTTCATATGTTCGGCGTTCCGGAGTACATCCATTCTGACAATGGCAAACAATTCGTCTCTGAAATGTTTGCCAGCTTCTTAGCAAAATACGGTGTCAGACATGTCCGCACCGCGTTCTACTCTCCTCAGGCTAACGCGTCAGAAAGGGTAAACCGCTCCGTACTGGCCAAAATAAGGTCATACCTTAAAGACGACCAGAGAAACTGGGACCAGCATGTCAGTGACGCGGCATTTTCCCTGAGGAGTGTGGTGCACGATGCGACCAGCTTTGAACCCTACTACGCGGTCTTTGGGATCCACATGATCCAACACGCAAGTACCTATGAAGTACTCCGACGACTGGGCAAGATCAAGGATATGAACACAGAGGTAATCACTAAAAATGACAGACTAGAGCTAATAAGAAACAAAATACTCGACAATCTAGGGATAGCGTATCAAAAGGCTTCAAAAGCGTACAATACTCGAAGCAGAGAGATCAGGCATAGAGAAGGACAAGTTATCTATAGAAGAAATTTCAAACAAAGTAACTTGATCGAGAAATACAACGCCAAATTAGGGCCTAAGTTCGTAAAGGGTATAATACTCAAAACCATCGGGAATTCCCTTTATGAAATAGGCAATCTCAATGGAGAGAAGATAGGCGTATACCACGCAAAAGACCTCCACGTCTAGTCAGAATAGGGAAACCACTTGACGCACTCGCGCTTGCCGTTGCCTACTATATGAGCTGTGATATTTATCCATAGTGATGTACCTTAATGTTATTTATTCATATTTTATTTATCTATTTATTTATTTATTTATATGTTAGTCCGTTGCAGAGAGATATATATTTATTTATTTATTTTATTCATTGACGACGTAATTTTCATTAGGTATTTATTGAGAAACATAGTTTCCTTATTTATAATAGATTTTACTTATTTATCATATATTTATCTATTTATTTGAATAGTTACTTGAGCCCCGATCTGTGATATTGGAAGTGTGCAATAAAACACAGGGTAATCCACAAAGAGTAGATGAGCAAATGCACCCACAATCATGATAGTCCATCTGTGATAAGACCCAAGAACATTACCCAAACAAACTAATCTGTATAGCGCGCACTTTCCAAATCACCGAATTATGTGTAAAGCAATTTACCATCACCAAAGAACAAACTGTTAGATACAATTACGCAATTAAACACTCATTTATTTCACTTAGTACCTGTCGACTTACACACACTGTGATTACAATCAGATAAAAAAATGCCCGGCTAGTCGATGCATCCAGTAATCTCAGGGTACAGGCCCTTGCCCCACGTTTATGATCAATCTGTCAGGGTCGAGCAGAAAACGTCCTCCCAGGGCTCAAATAGCAGCGAATCGCAGGTAGTCCCCTCAATTTACGAGGTCGTTTGTCTCACGGCCACTCGACAATCGCCGTCGAGCCTGTTACGGGGCCATACACCTGAAAAATAAAATTTATTTAGAACAAGAAAAGAAAAAACGTAAACAAAAATCACCCATTGGAGACTGGCCGATGAAACACGCCAAATGGGTTTCAAAATCCAATCCCCATCAGGAACAAATTCCTCACCAGTCAATTGGAATTAGTTATGTGTCTGTAAAGAAAATTTATAGATAACTCAACAAATTAATATAAATAAAATAATAATTACCTGAAATGTGTTTCGCCGGCTACAAGTCCACGAGTGATTTGACAGTTCGCAAGTTTTTTTTGACTTTCTTTTCGTCTGCATTCGTTGGTAACAAAAGTTTCCTTACATGTTAAGTGTCGATTAGGTTAAGCTAATAATAGGTGTTGTAATCCAAACCCAATAGAGTTTAGAGTCTGTCCAATGGTTAAGTCATGTATTGGCGTATAATATTTATGTTATTTATGTTATTTATTTATTTATTTATGTATGTATTTAGAAGGTTAGTTTTAGAGTATTGATGACGAAGACGAAGATTGAAAGAGACAAGAGAACAACAAAAGAGAGGACGAGAAAGAAAGAGGGAGTATCGTAGACGTCCCTAATAAGCTGAATAAGGGGAAAAATAGAGTTAAAGAGTCTGAACGAATGAAAATAAAAGAGATTAGAGCATAATTAGAAGTAAGAGTCGGAGAAATGGCACTTGGGATGTATGATCTACATTCAAATCGCCAACGGAAAGTGGAATAGGCAAATACGGAAAGAACCATCAAAGGGAAACAATTAGGGAAGAGAGTCAGCTACATGTATTATGCCAAAGACTACGATTAGACCAAAGGGGGGTGGGGTCAAGAGGACTAGGTCTTAAGCAATCAACGAGAGCAAAAGAAATCAGCTAGACTAAGAGTCAATGACCGAATAACCGACCGGCCCTCAGATTTCGTCATTTATCAAGTGGTAATCGAAGCAGACAGCTGAGTTTTGCGATATCACAAATTATACAACCACAGTGGGGTGCAAAGTTACGGTGCATAGATTTTTTTTCTACACACTTTTTTTACTTTGACTTGGGTTGAGGTAAGGAATTTGGCAAAACCTTTAAATGACGCAGGGTTTAATTAAATTATATTTTAGTGAAAAGCTGTAAAACAGAAAAGTCCAAACCCTTTAAGGAATCAGAAGGCAATAAAAAAAAAAAAAACGATAGTCTGCGAAGGTAGGTGATTTAAAGTGTTCATTTGATAAGCACCATCTGATTATTTCACCTCCCACTTGTGTAGATAGTCGACAGATACCCAATTTTGGCGACTGTGCCCTGTTCCACAGCCAAAAGAGCACCCTAGAGATCCAATAGAGTGAGCGAAGCAACCGTTCCACCGGAATTCAAGCCGTTGTGCATATAGCGGGACGCACATACACTGCCGGCAACGGGTAACAATACGCGTCACTCCAACGGCCATCCGACACACAAAGGCCAGATCTCTAGGGCATTTTAGAGGTGACGATTCATCCCTTGAGGTGAAGTCGCACTCGAGGCAACTGGACGAAACCAGCTTAAACTACCAACCCCTATTATCGACAGCGGTCAGAGCTTAGCGCCGCGCTGAACATTTTTTCAAGAAGGAGAGAAGGGCATCGAGAAGCAGTTTTAGTGAAATTTTTTTTTTGAAGTGCCACAGTAGTTTTAAATTGATTAGCTTGATAGTTTTTTTTTGAATTCCCATTGAATAATTTAAACTTAGAATTAATTGAATGAAAGTGCGAAGTTCTGCTTTTTACATTTATAATTGTTTGTTTGTGCGCGTACCAAATTTGGAAACAACACATCGTTCTTCACTGTGCTGGCGCCAGGACATCGGGGGATGAAAAAAACGTGAGTAGAGTACCTTTTTTTTTATATTATATTTTCTTGAAGTTATTTTTTTTAGTAGTAAGTAAGTGTTAAGACCAGAACTTGCCATTTTTCTTTTTACCTTTTTTTTTATTATTATCTTTACCTTTCTTATTTTGTTTATTATATTTTTTTTATTTTTTTTATTTTAATTTTAATCCTTACTTAGTAATGAATTTTGGTTTAGGAATAGATTTTGGTTAGAGGTAGAATTTACTTGCAATAAAGGTGGCACTCTTTTTGTTTTTGTATAGCGTAATCAACGAGTGAGTTTTTTTTTATCATGAGCGGCTAAGTCCCTTTCGCTTTTGGTGTGTGGGGATAAGGGAAGGCCGTCCTTTTATAGATAAACAATGACGTAACAGGACTAGACTTTAGTTTGTGACTGGGAGGAGTTCGTTAATGGGGCTATCTTCACTAAACTCGGCCTAGAAGTTAGCCATGGATTGTCCTAGGACATATGGGGTGGGCAGGCCGTCCTTTGCCACCAACACCAGGCATGTCTTTGGTTCATGACGAACCACTACCTTGGAGAGACGCTAGGAAGGAAAAGTCGCGAGTTAGAGTAAGCTTAGGATAGTTTTAAGTTAGCATAGGCATATGGTAGGGACTAGCTTTAGTATATAAATAGGTTTAGTCTAGGGTAGATTAGCATAGTTAGGGTAAGTTCGCGAAATCTTCCTGGTCTTTCTCGGGGGTATCGGCATAGGCGTTGATCAGCTTTTCCTTTCCGCTATTCTTTTTCTATCTTGCTGATACCTTTTTTGTCCGTCCGAGGTCTAATTAGAGTAGCTTCCTCTTCTTCTCTTTGATTTATCTTAGTTTAATGGCATGGATGAAAGTTTGTTGAGCAGGTGGCATATGGTGAGAGGGCAAGAACACCCCCCGTCCGACGAGCTTTAGCCGAGCAACCGCGAGCATGCCGCGCCCTCCTCACCTGTGCCGAAGTTGCCCCTGTGGCTCGACCCTGGCTCACAACATGTCCTGTGGCGCATCTGCCTCTGCCCGACTTTGCCCAACAGGCCAACACAAACAAAATTCCCCGATCGGAAGACAAGCCGCGCGCCGGCCGTTGATGAAATCATTCGGCAAGCTAAATGAATCGTAAATTCACATCAATTACACGGATAAACTGGGCGAATCTGCATGCCATAATGGGGTGCGTATTTTTGTTTTTTTACTGTTAAAACTGTCTGCCTCCCTGTCCCTGGCCCTTACAGCAGGAGTGTGGTTGTTGTTTTATTTTTTGACGCCTCATTTTCTGATTTATTTTTCAATACCGGTTTAGTGCCACCAAAGTGGTATACGATGGGAATAATTTGTGTTTACTCTGGCAGACATCCTAATCGTGGATTTAGTGAGGGAATTCCAAATGAAAGGATTTAAGCGAAAGAAAAAAGTGAATTGAAATATGAACGCTTGGCATTGGGGATTTATTCGATCAAAATTTTGTGTAAAAGGTTCAAATTGGAATAAAGACTGTCGACTTTTATTTTCCAGAGATTGAGTCCTTTGGAATTTATTTTAGTTGGAAATGGAAAATATTATCAATGTTCTTAAATGAATTGGGTTTAGGTTATAGATATTGACTGAAGAATGTTGTAATTAAAAGGGTCTAGCGATTTTGATTGAGTTTCATTTATGCGCACGGTAGGAAAAACGTTGTCATTAGGACTGATGACAGAATAAATAAAGAAATGGGGTTTTCAATAAGCATGAGTCAACATCGAAATGGATTAAAACGAGCTGTGTGTGAGGCTTAAAAATGTCTTATTGATTTTAAAGGACCATGTACCTATGCCATTATGTCAATTTGGACCAAAAGAAATCCGTAAGCATCGTTTTGTAGAGCTCGCCTCGCCGTTGATTGTGGTGGCCGTACTGACGTTATTTTCAAAAAAAAAGTACAAAACAATAACGCCACGCCGGCCCAATATCCGCACCAAACAGTAACTTTTTGTGGATGCAATACCACCTGGTGACCCTCGTGTGAGTTGGCGTTTTTCCATATATTTAAATTTTGCTTGTAAGTATAGCCATTTACTCAAAACTGCGCCTCGTCGTTTAAGATGATTTTCCGGCCAAAATTGGGGTTCTCTTCCAAACGCTCCGAAACTCTGTCAATGAACAAATAACAGCGTTGTCTAAGGCAATAATTTTAACTCATGAGTGAGTTGGATCTTGTACGGGTGTAGCGCCAAACTCAGATGCAAAATTCGCCAAGTTGAAGTGAAGTGGCCGACTTCTTTTTTATGGCGAGGAATTGACTGCTTCGGGATCTCCTGTATATACTCCTGTATATACTTTAGCATTCCTTGGACGTAGGGTTGTTGGCTGATCCGGTTGCCTTAAATTTGATCACCAAACATTAGACAGTCGACTTTTGAGGACCACCGCGTCTGTCGTAAAATGGGCGCAAGGCGCGCAATTTTTTCACTGACGAGCACTCATTTAGATAATAAAATTTTATCATTTGAACGTTCTACTCAAACGTGTAGCTTGCCATGTTAACTCGGCATCAGCGACTGAACTATAACCACTAGATTAGAAAGAATTAATAATAAACACGGGATTAAAATATTATAGCGGTGAATATCGCTGGAAGAATCGACGGCGATTCGCAAAAAACCACGCGGCTGTATGGACGGACGAAGGTAGATTATGCAAACTTCCTATAGTGACTGATGTGTAGGTTTGGGAGAATACTTTGGCTGTGTACTGATAACAGACTACATTATGCCATACTTAGAGTTTATAAGACCTTTTTCGAGCGCCTATCCAACCAGTGAATAAGAATACCAGATTGATACTCACCATCTTTTTGTCGATTTTAAGGCCGCATATGACAGCGTTTATAGAGACGAGCTATACAGAGCCATGTCTAGTTTTGGCATCCCTGCCAAACTTGTCAGATTGTGCAGAATGACGATGGAGAACGCTCGCTGCTCCGTAAAGGTCGGAAACAATCTCACCGAGACCTTTGATTTCAAAAAAGGATTTAGACGAGGTGATGCGCTGTCATGTGACTTCTTCAACATCATTCTTGAGAAGATTGTGCGAAACTCACAAGCCAACACCAGAGGCACAATTTTCTATAAGTCTGTGCAACTGCTTGCATACGCTGACGACATTGACATTGTTGGTACAACACAGCGAGCTGTCACTGGTGCGTTTGCAAGTATTAGTACAGAAGCGGCAAAAATGGGTTTAGTGGTGAATGAGGGTAAAACAAAATATATGCTGTCAACAAGAAGGGACACACGACATCGACGAATCGGACAGAACGTCACGATAGACAGCTATAACTTTGAGGTAGTTAGGGACTTTGTCTACCTCGGCTCCGCTATAAACTCTGATAACGACATCACATCAGAAATCAAACGAAGAATCACACTTGCCAACCGCTGTTTCTTTGGCCTAAGACGGCAACTGATAAGTAAGGCCTTGTCGAGAAATACTAAGGAAACTCTGTATAAGACCCTCATCATCCCAGTCCTGCTTTATGGTGCAGAAGCATGGGCGCTATCAAAGGCGGATGAAGATCTCCTTGGTCGTTTCGAACGCAAAATTCTTCGAGTGATTTTTGGTCCCGTTTGCGTTGACGGGCTTTGGAGGAGAAGATTTAACAGCGAACTCTACGAGCTGTACAGCGACATCGACCTAGTCAGAAAAATACGCATCAGTCGTCTAAGATGGCTGGGACATGTAGAGCGAATGGACACCAACGCTCCGGCCCGAAGAGTCTTCGATTCTAACCCGGAGGGACAACGCAGTAGAGGAAGACCTCGCCTTAGGTGGTGCGCGCAAGTGGAAGGGGACCTCAACCAACTTGGAGTGCGCAACTGGAGGCAGTTAGCCAAAGATCGCGCTAACTGGAGAGGCGTATTGGTTGAGGCCCAGGTCCACCCCGGACTGTAGCGCCACCTAAGTAAGTAAGTAAGTATGTATGCCATTATGTCAATTTGGACCAAAAGAAATCCGCAAGCATCGTTTTGTAGAGCCGTTGATTGTGGTGGCCGTACTGACGTTATTTTCAAAAAAAGTAAAAACAATAACACCGCGCCGGCCCAATATCCGCACCAAACAGTAACTTTTTGTGAATGCATTACCACCTGGTGGAGTGGTGACCCTCGTGTGGGTTGGCGTTTTCCCATATATCTACATATTTCAATTTTGCTTTTTAGTATAGCCATTCACTCAAAACTGCGCTTTAAGATGATTTTCCGGTCAAAATTTGGGTTCTCTTCCAAACGCTCCGAAACTCAGTCAACGAACAAATAACAGCGTTGTCTATGGCAATAAATTAATTTGAACTCCTGTTGGATCTTATACGGGTGTACCGCCAAACTCAGATGCAAAGTTCGCCAAGTTGAAGTGAAGTGGGCGACTTCTTTTTTATGGCGAGGAATTGACTGCTTCGGGATCTCCTGTATATACTTTTACGGAATGTTTCCGGCTAAACTAGCATTCCTTGGACGTACGGCTGTTGGCTGATCCGGTTGCCTTAAATTTGATCACCAAACATTAGACAGTGGACTTTTGAGGACCACACACAGGCGGATTTTCCAAAAAACATGGCCAAAATTATTTTTTTGTGTTTGGTAGCTAATTATTGTAAAAATTCATCAGAAAAAGATAGTAGTAAACAAAAAACATTTTTTTAGTAAACTTTGTAAAATTTTATTATACATATTAGAAAAACTACAAAAAAATCACGAAAAAATAAAGAATTTAAATTGTATGAAAAATAAAAAAAAAAGATAATGAAAATAATAAAATTTTAAATATGATTTGAACGTAAGAAATAAAATTTAAAAAATGTTTCATTGCTAATAATGTATAAATAGAGTAAAATATTTTCACTAATTTTAAGGCTCTTGTTGTGAATCTGAAACAAACTCTGTTTCCTCAATTTCTGGTTCTTTTAGGAACTACAAGACTTCAGAAGGATAGGATTTAACATTTTTATGATTAATTTTTCTTAAACTACTAATTTATGGATCAGAAGAAACCAAAAGGTTATGGAAAATATCTTCCATATTTTGTTGCCTTGGAAACGTTCTTGAAAAACTTTCTCGAAAACGCTTGATGTCCTTGTTTCGGGCTTCTTGAGCTTCCTCTCCAAGCTGTCCAATTGGAAGAATAGCATCCGAGAAAATTTCAGGACTATGTATTCAAATTTTGTGCACTGTTGTTGGCATATTGTACCACGGATAAAGGTGCACAAACTTCTTTGCTGTATCAATACAGTACTCCTTAAATTCATTTATTTTTATCGGGTAGCCACTAGATATTGTCAGTAGCACTATCCGAAAGCGATTAATTACATATGTCTTGATCTACGTTGGTTATTTGGGATGAAGAGGCAGAGTCATCGTTAGCTCTGCAAAATCAGTTTGTGGCCGCCCAACAAATCAATGGGCTCGGCGTGGAAACGAAATTTCAAGCTCCAACCAGGTTTTATTCTTATTTTTAAAAGCATAGTAATTTCTTGAGGAGGCTAACCATCGACTTTTATATTCATATGCAAACTTAGTTAACATTTTCTTTGTTTCCTCTGAGGAATCAATGTTAGTGAAACTTCTTACTTTTTCTGCCAAAAAAAATATTTTTTTCTTTAAATTCATGAAATGGACAACTTCTCAAGAATTCAGTAAGCTGATTTCTTGACAGAAAAATAAAACTTGATTGTGAGCCTGTAGCAAAAAAGCAAAAAAAAAAAAAAAAAAAACAAAAAAAATCATATAGGTAACCCTTTATTTTCGGTAATTTCAAAAGCTTTACTTGACGATATCTTGCAACATCGCAAAATATCGCAACTTTTTGTGGTGATTCCTTAATAAGCATATATTAAGCTAAATTTTAAGCTATTTAATATTGCCAGACTCCACCGGAAAATAAAACTTTTTCTTTATGAAACAAAAAACTACGATTTTTTTGTTTGTCTCAAAAGTACTTATTTTGGACACCTTTTAAATCTACATAGCACTTAAAATTACATAAAAAGTTTGATCTAGAACTGTTCTACTTACCACTAACAACAGATTCCATAACAATTTGTTTTAATAAGTTCTCACAGAAAATTATAAAAAATCAATGCAAATCAACCACTCACCAAACACCAAACTTGGTACTGCACGTGATTCCCAAATGCATACACTTTAGAAGCATCAACTAACGAAACGGTAGCAAAAAAAATAGCGGAATTATTCAGATAATATGCTCATGTAATATGTAAACAACTTGGCATGCAAAAAAAGGAACAAATTAAAAAAAAAAAATTTGTAGTTTTGGCCATGTTTTTTGGAAAATCCGCCTGTGTGGACCACCGCGTTTGTCGTAAGATGGGCGCAAGACGCGCAATCTTTCCACTGACGAGCACTCATTTAGATAATAAAATTTTATCATTTGAACGTTCTACTCAATCGTGTAGCTTGCCATCGTAACCCGGCATCAGCGACCGAACTATAACCACTAGATTAGAAAGAATTAATAATAAACACGGAATTAAAATATTATAGCGGCGAATATCGCTACAAGAATCGACGGCGATTCGCAGAAAACCACGCGGCTGTATGGACGGACGAAGGTAGATTATGCAAACTTCCTATAGTGACTGACTTGCAGGTTTAGGAGAATACTTTAGCTGTGTACTGATCACGGACTACATTATGCCATACTTAGAGTTTATAAGACCTTTCTCGAGCGCCTATCCAACCAGAGAAGAATGGAGAGACGGACTCGTACCTATTGCGTATACTACCCAACACGAAATCCATAGCCGTTTTTACGGACGGATCTAAAATGGAAACCGGGACGGGGTCAGACGTCTTCTCCGAATCGTTGGGTATATCAAAATCGAAACGCCTCCCCGACCGCAGCAGTGTCTTCCAAGCAGAGGTCCTGGCAGTGACAACAGCAGCCCGTGAGTCTGCGGTAAGGGCAATACTACCTGAAAGTGTTACCTTCTTTATGCCAGGCAGCAATAAAAGCCTTAACTGCAACAGAAATAAAATCAAAGCTTGTGATATGCTGTCGCGAAGAGCTCAAGAGCTTGTGCTGTACTCAGCACAAGATATTGCTCTGCTGGATTAAGGGACATGAAGGCATTCCAGGCAACGAGGAAGCGGACGAATTAGCTAAGGTTCGGCAGCAGTAACAGAACAAGCTGATCCCTCGGTGAACATTCCGC
The DNA here is from genome assembly GCA_946477585.1 of Cheilosia urbana. Classification (NCBI taxonomy): domain Eukaryota; kingdom Metazoa; phylum Arthropoda; class Insecta; order Diptera; family Syrphidae; genus Cheilosia; species Cheilosia urbana. The sequence continues at coordinate 124,381,005 of OX297853.1, forward strand.
CTTGTATACTCAAGCTTGAAGCAAGGGAAAGGCCATAAGAGAGGCGAACTCTAGATGGGTTGCACTAGAAACTTGTCGTACCACAAGAATGCTATGGCCAACCTTTAATGAAAACGGAACCGAGAGTCTCATACGAAAGGGACACAACACTCTGCGGTATCACATGAAGAAATTGCGCTTGACGGAAGAAGAACTTTGTAGAGGCTGCGGTGTTGAGGAAGCTCTTGATGTTGCCGAACATGCCCTAGTGGCACTATACTCCTGCAAAAGGGCTGTCGGCTCGAGATGGGGCCTCCAACCCAACATAATGCATTGGCTTTACACTGCGGTAATCAGACCGATTATCCTTTACGGCATAATAGTATGGTGGCCGGCCTTGGACAAGATCTCCAATCTGAAGGCCCTTGAGAAGATTCAACGCCTGGCATGCATTAGCATCACGGGTGTACTGAGGACATCTCCTACCGCCGCTCTACAGATAATGCTCAATCTTCTTCCTCTGGACATCGTCAGCAAGGAATACGCCGCCGCCAACGCGGCAACCAGACTAAGGGAGGGTAAGGACTGGAGAGGACAACCAACTGGACATGCCAGCATCCTCCTGCAGACAAGCCCCTTATCTAATACTACTGACTATCTGCCTACGAAAATCGATTTCGAGAAAGGCTTCACAAAGGAAATACCGAAAAGATCCCAATGGGACTCACGGAATGTCCTACATGTAGGAGCACTGTCAATATTTACGGACGGTTCCAAAACACTAGACGGAGTCGGGGCTGGTGTATTCTCAGAAGAACTGAGCTTGCGCCTCTCCTTCTCCGTTCCGAAACACTGTAGTGTCTTCCAAGCCGAAATCACAGCTATTCGTCAAGCCGCGGCGTGGCTGTCGATTAATAGTATATCACACAGGGATATTGTTATTTATATTGACAGTCAGGCTGCATTCAGATCCTTAGTCTCCAGCGAAATAAGATCTAAGGCGGTGAAAGATTGCCGCGTATCTCTTAACGAGATAGCTGGACAGTACAACCTTACCCTTTGCTGGGTTCCGTGACACTGTGATATCCCAGGGAACTGTGCAGCTGACAAACTTGCAAGATTAGGCTCCTCCGGTGTTGATAGCGTTAGTCTGTACAACGTACAGGCACCGCTATTGTACGCTAAACAAATCATTAACGCGGACGCAACAAGAATTGCAAACCATAGATGGAAACATCTGGGATATTGCGACGTTGCCAAGCTTACCTGGCCGACCCTGGATACTAAAAGATCCAAGGAGCTTCTGCGACTAAACAGAACTACCATCTCGCTGGTTGCTAATGTCATTACTGGTCATTGTATTCTGGGCAGACACGCGCAAAGGCTTGGATTGCCATACAATGACTTTTGCAGAAGCTGCAGGGATGAGGAAGAGGATGAGTCCGTCACTCTTCTTCTCTGCAGCTGCCCAGCTCTATCCAATCTAAGGATGGCGTACTTAGGAAACTACTTCCTCAATGATCTTAGTGATCTATGCGACACCAGCGCTGCTAACATTCTTAGCTTTATCAATGGAAGCAAATGGTTCACATGAGTAACCAGATAAGGAACCCCTAAACATCAGTGGTACGCACAATGGGCCGATTAACGGCCTAAGTGTTTCTCTCATCGAGAGCCACTTTAACATAACATAACAAGCTCTTGATGACACAACTCACTTCCTATATCATTGCCCAGGTCTCCAACGCAAATGGTACAGATTCCTAGGGAGACACTTCTTCCACGATCTAGACAAGCACACCAGTAGACAAGATAATAAGCTTTATCAAATCCACAAGATGGTTTGTATACAACAGCACAGTGAGTAATTAATTGCTATTATTTATTGACAGGGTTATTATGGGTAAGGGATAACCTTTCCCCCGTCATGGGCATCACAATGGGTCAATGTTGACATGAGTGTTGCATGGAGTACTCCACGCAGGCCCACATACCTAACCTAACCTAAGGTCAGAAAAATGTATCTAATATAGAATATAGAAGCTCAGCTGCACCTGGCTCATTTTTGTTCAAAAAATTTACAGATAATGTTAAAGTATGTGGTTACCTTTTCTACTATCATATTAAAGAACGCAGTGAAACATTGGTTAGTTTTTCAGTTTTATTTTATTTAACTACTATACATAATGTCACAGTTAATCAACATGAACAGACTTTGAAACGCCTATTATTAGAACATATTTACTGTTTTACATTTCTTTCAATATTTTTCTTAAATTGAATTTTGAGAAATTGAAATCAATCACATGATTGTACTTATTAAAATCCCTCGTTAAGCACTGCAAGTTGCGGACAAAACTAGAGATGTGCAGCAACCCAGCATCAAAGCAGAGGAATACTTTGTAGTGTGTTCCAACTTCCAAGAGTCTTCAGCTCTTCGCTATAGCACTTAATAAGCTGAAATCTTATAACTGTTGCAGTCAAGGCTTTTACATCTGACTGGCTGTTAATAAATGAGGTGATAACTTCCGAAGGCTTTGCCCTTATCGCAGACTCAAGGACAGCTCTTGTCTAACCCTACACCGGGGTCAATTTTTGATCCGTAATATCGGTATTTATATGGTAATTTTAGGATCAGGACTCCAAATTTTGCCGAATATGCTGTTGCAGACATAAAAAGCAATCATTGCCTTCTGTTCTGTTGCATATTAATCGAGTTCTTTCTCCAGGTATTAACCGTTTGTAAGGATCTCCCGTCTTTGATTATATATTATGGATACTCTTTTTATTAATGAGCAATGATTTGCTTTGCTATTTTTGTATATTTTTATTGGGCGATTGGGCACCTTTTTAGATTCTCGACCACGGCTACGCTCATCCAAAAGACAAGCAACTGGATTAAATATGACGTGATAATCTCCGCCGCCATGTTTTTTTTCCGAAATTTTTCTTTTCTCAATTTTTCCAAGCCACTGGCTGGGTCCAATTTACAATAAAAATTCTAACAATAAGTTAACCGTAAGTATTGAAGAAAAATTAAATAGAATTGCCTAAAATTTCATAACGTGTTTTCCAAAACATAATTTCGTTATAGTTCAGGGCTTTCAAAAGCGGTGATATTTATTACAAAAATCAAAGCTCAACAAGTGCAATTATTCTAACTCAGCTCACCCCCTTGGTCACACTATAGAAAACATTTCAAATCAGATCGTATATGATTACATTAGCAAATAAATTGATTTGAATATTTTACAATAAATCAAATTAATTTCTGATAATTATATCTACTGGCAATCTAAACTAAAATTCCCAGCCAGAGCGCCCATAACTCAATTATCCTTAACAAAAAATTGTCCCACTTAATATTGATAGTGGTTCACGCATCAGAGGATGTATCAAACAGCGGCAGGAAACATTGAAAACTACTGAAGCATCTCCAATAAACGGAAAATTGATGGTAGCTGCTTTATTTTTTTTTCGCTAATAAATTTTCGTAAAAATGCAATTTTTATTCGAATTCGGGACATGCTTGTATATGTAGCTAACTATATATGCTATCCCCTGTAATGGAGCAAAATTTACGCTTGACGGTATGCTAAATAGAATCCCTCGGCTGGGTCTCCTCAGCTGTGGAGAAAACGATTGGAAGTCATCGATTTATGGGAGCTTTTGCCGACGGAAACGACCGGCTTCTGAGTTATTCCTTCATGAGAAGGTAATTTTTCAAGTGAACTACATAGGTACTCAAGGATCATAAAATGTAATTACATAATGCAAGTAGTGATGTGATATCTCAGACGTAGGCAAGGATGTCCCAAAGCATTTGTTACAGGAAGTTACTACAAATAAAATATGCCACTAAGGAAAATATCATCGATTGGTGGGGACGGTAAAAGGACTCTGGATGGTTTTTACCCACATGCGAGAATGTGACATGCACTGCTTATGCAAAGTGAAACCAATAACACGTTTGATGCTCTTATTAGTAAGCAGTTGGAATCAGCGTGACCGTTGTGCGACTAAAGTTGCAATCTGGCACTTTTTTTCTTTCAAAATTCCAAATGTGCTCCAGAAATGACACTTTTTTCCCATTCACCCTTTTTCTTGTGACTTTTGCCATTCTGCATCGAATGCAGATAAATCATCAATCGAAATCAAATAAGCAGCAACTCAAAAATGTTGCTGTCACTTTTTCTGTTTTTGACTTTCTCCGTTATGTAGAGAAAGATATTCACCCCTATTGCGACTTATCAATAAATTTCTTTAAATGGTATTGCGAAGATCAATTATCAATTAAGTGTTGATCGACTGTGAACGTGCAGCAATTGTCGTTTTGACAAATCGGTATTGTGAATGTCAATCTTAAACAATTTTATTGGTAGTTGTGAATTTTTCTATGAATCGCAATTTCGGTGTTGATAAGGACAACTCTTAAAAGAAAATGTTGAACATCAACGTTTTTAATTGTTATTGTTGTTATTTTGTAAGGGCTATATACATATATACATAATTATAGCCATTCGTTTTTCTTCCTATGTGTAATGAATTTTATCCAATTTGGGCACATGTAATTTTCCATAACGCGTTTAGCAGTTCACTTTGAAAAAGGGACACTGTTGTTGCTGTTGACTGCGCAAGACCCAGCAGAGCTGCAATTAATCGGTTCAAGTTTGGGTCCAATATCTTCCAAAAAATCAACGAATGCACCTGAAAAGCATTCCTTTGGAAATGAAATAAGCTACCTTCGGTTTTCCAGTTCCAAAGGATTAGATGCGACTCGCAAACTCCCCCGTACAGCAGCCAATTCCGCGTACTCTGTATCGTCTTCGTCATCATCAAAAAATAATTCCACCGATGACATGGTTTTCAATAAATTTCACAGATTTAACACTCGCAATTATTGTTTAATTAAATTGTTTGCAAAAATCGTAACAATTAGGTACCTACTCTTCAAATCAAAAATATTTTAGAACTGTCAAAGTTGAGTTTTCATTCACAATGACTTTCTTTTTGGCGTTATGCTCATCGAATCTATACTCTGTTCAATTCGTATTTTCAGTACAGGCCTTATGGGAAGCTCTTTTTTCTACCAGTGGTGCCTGTAGCTACTCTCACGGCACTCAACACAAGATTTGCCACTGAAATAAAAGCGAAACCACTGGCGATTCCAAAGAATTTGTTGTTGTTATTAACGAAAAACCCACCCAATTTTCCTCAAAGGCGCATACATCCCACCATGACCAGTCTGTCAGGCTGTCGCGAGCAGAATGAGGATGACGACGAAGGTGATATTCTCGTGTGCGGTCTGCGGTCAGTGTTGCCGCTGAGGAAAAAAAAATTGTCGCTAGACCATAACCTAAAATCCGCTAGAAATGTTAGTTTCTGAATTGCGAAAATCCGCTAGAAATCGCTAAAATATTAATTTGAATATAAGTTCATAAAAATATGTATTTATTTTTAAAATAAATTGTTAATTGTTAAAATATTAATCAAATTAAATACTGAATTAAAAAAAAAACAACCAATAAATAAATAAAGATAACAAAAAAATAATGTGAAGTAAAAAAAACGCTTTAAAAAAAATGAATAAATTGAAATTTACAAATCAAATTCCAGCTCAAAAATGGAATCATCTAATTCTTGGCTGTCCATTTCTTCCAAGTTTGAAGTAGAGGCTTCGGCTATATTTTCTTCAGTTTTAGATTTTTTGTTTCTCCTATTTTTCTTATAACCTCGTCTGGCAGGTCGTAGTTACAGCAACTCCTGTTCATCACTTTTAATTGATTTCTAATCAATATTATAGAATTCAACGTCAGGGTTGAAAGTTGTTTCCGAAGTTTTTTTTTTTACAATGTTCATTCCACTAAAAATTCGTTAAACTTCAGCATTTGAGTGGGGAAGAGATAGCACAGTGATTGCCGAAGCAGCCAGTTCTTGCAAATTATTTACACCTGCAGCATTTTTGTACTTGAAAAATTATATTCGAATGGGTCGGAGATGCTACTTGTACGGGATTCTTGTACGTGGTGGTGTAGTAATGAAAAGTAGCTAGAAATCGCCAAATTTTTTTTTAGCGACAAAATTTTATTAAAAATCGCCGAGAGCTTTAAAAATACGCTAGAAATAGCGAAAAAATCGCTAAAGTGGCAACAGTGTCTGCGGTTGCTTTTTTATCGCAGAAAATAAACATGTGTGTGTTTTAAGCACCTCAGGAGAGTGTTACCATAATCTATTTGCAAAAATATCTTTACGGGTTTTTCTATGGATATTTTCACAGAACTTTTGGTTTTGTTGCTTTTAAAAGCTTTTGAGAGCGAATAAATGAATTTGATTATGTGGGATGTTGCCATACAGTTTTTAGGTACTCCTTTAATTGTTTTGTATTTCTGAAGGGTCTGTTAATATGCAGTTAAACCATTTTTTCTTTATAAAGAGTTGGTACTTGGTAACCCTACCGATATTTGTGAGAGAATTATGCCTATTTATAGTGCTGACTATGGCAACCATGTGAGAGCTTTAAAATGGAGACAGCTTATTAAAATCCATAATAGGTAGGGTGAAAGGCAAATAGCCTATCTTCCCTGTACTGAAAATACGAATTGAACAGAGTATACAACCGTTGGTGCACAGAAGACAAGTCGCTGACCTATGCTTGTTCTATAGGTACTTCCATGGTAGATGTTCTGAGGAACTCAAAGACATTATCCCTCGAAATGCAACTTTTGGGCGCCCAACAAGACAGGCTTCTAATGCTCATGACCATACAGTATACACTTGACAACCATTTGTTTATGGTTCCTACGCTGGAATCGGAAAACTTATGTGTGCGTGAAAGTAAGTAAAGTGAGTAATTTTTTGTTTTTTTCCTAAACCACTCAACCGTTTTCAATTAAATTTTGTGGCTGTGTTTGGTTGGTTACAGTTTGAAAGATAGGACACCATTTTGGTATGGTGGGTACGGCTATATGTAAAAGAGACTGTCGTCCGTATGTGCACTCATAACTCGGGAATGGATCGTGCTTCGTGGATTCGTATTGACCCAAGGAAGGACATATTATGATACTTTTTGTCGTGAAAATAAAAGTGTACGGGAATGGGATTGGGGATGGAACTTTGCATGGAGAACCCCATTAAAAAAAAAAAGAAGATTGAATAGAAATACGGGTAGTGTCACTTCCAATACAACAAAAGTTATTTCAAATCTTTATTTTTGAATTATTTTGATATGTATGACGGGCTTACCGCTACACAATTTGAAATTGAAAGTTGGCTCTTAGTTAGAATTTTGTTGCGCAACCCCAATCCACCGAAATTTTGTAACTGATCGCGATTGATTTGATTGTAAAGAATCTCAAATAAAATGTCATGGAATAAGCGACGATTTTGAGTGGAAAATTCAAAGGAAAACATTCTAATTCCGGGGATTCCGCTTATTCAGAAAGACTTGCCATTCGTTTTTAAGCGTATCAATTTCCCGTTTCGCTATGACAATTAATAAGTCTCAAAGACTATCGCTGGAATTTTGTGGAATCAATATCGAATTCCCATGTTTCTCCTAAAGTCAAATGTATGAACAAATCATACTGAGACCCTCAACTCACAATCCTCTTGCCGCTGGCCCCTTCAATTTTTGCCAGGAATCCGCCATTTTGTTGTCCTATCCGTGTACGCCAATTCCTATCCGTTTTGCTTTGCCCAGAGTGAAAGGTAAAAAGATAAGGTGCGAATGTGTTGGTGGAGAGGATTTTTGACATTTGTCAATACGAATTTCTATGCAACAATACTAGCGCACCTTAACTTTTTGGGAGCGTAAAATTTAGCTTGTAGGCAAATAACTGTTAATCGGTCGAAGATGGGGATCTCAGTCTCTCTTACCTCTGGTCAAATGTATGAACTTCCGCTTTATACATCCTGTATCGTAAAGGACATGTTCATGTTCATTGTGCATGCTCAGTATTATTATTTTCATTACATTAACGAATATGGACGAAACAAAGTTCGCCGGGTCAGCTAGTTATTTATAATTATTATAAATTAATAAATTATCTTATAATCATTAAAAATGTAAAATTATAATATTATTATTAAGACATTCACCACTCGGCACCGGCGCACAAGTCCGCAGTCGCAAATGGCAAAGTTCCATGAGTTTTAGGCTTCGAATAGCTCCCCCCTTCCCCGGAACTATTTCCTGTATCCTTCTGAGCTTTAAGATACCGACGTGCCTAAGAAAAGAACCGAACTTAAGTTGCAATTGAATCGAAAGTTTCTTGCGACCCAGTCGTACACCTTTTTTTATCCACCCACCAAAATATTAGCGATAGTGATAGTTCTGCGGGCTTGCATCATTGAACGAGTTAATTTCAGATGTGGAGGTGGGTTTAGTCAACGAAATCCTGCCATGGACACGGATTCAACTCTCGCGTATACCACTTGATTCACTTTTGTCAGTAGGTAGATGATTATTTTACTTGTAACTCATACGCACTACAATCTACAACCACTTTCAGTACTGGTAATGAAATTAAATACGGCATTTAAGTGACATTAACTCTAAGCGCCTGAGCTCAAGCGGAAAAGTGATATATCCTGCTGTGGTTGTATTAGGAGAACTTGAATAGATCGCGAGTATTTTTTAGAATACTGCAGCGGTCACTGAGCACTGACTGTGATATAAATTAAAGGTGAATGATATGCGTACGTTTATCGTTATAAATAATATTTTCTCAATTGTATGGCAGTCCTTTGATTCATTGCCAAATCGTGTGTCACTGGGTGGAGGCTGGCGGTGGCTCGGCGGTATGGATTCGTGGCTTGTTTCTGCATCCGCTGCCACAGTAAATCATGGCGTTTGCTAGAACAATTACGGGTCTGGAAATTACATCAATTCATCCATACAACAGTTTCGGGACAGGCCATCGTACTGTCAGGACTGATTTGCGTTGACTCCGGTGGCTACTATGGCGAGTGCATATATGCTACCAAGTTGAAAAATTACTTTTTGACGTTCCTCGAGTTCATGGTTTACACATACGGTTATATACGTACGTCCGGAGGTCAAACTGCATTGTATATCGGTTTGGTGGAGAGTGAATTTTCACTGGCGGGCAGCATTGGTGGTTCGTGTTACTGGTGATGGGAGAGCTGGCTCTGCCTGAAGTTGAAGTATGGCATCGTTACAGCGTCTATTAAATGTCCATTAAAAATTCATTTTCAAAAAATTACCCGAGCTTAATGGTGGCAGAAGGTTCTCTTGTTTATTTTTCATGTATGGATGCGTTTGGTTGGTTATTCGCTGTGGGCGGCCGTATTGTCGGTCGGTGTCGTTTATTTTGGGACATGTTGTGATAAATGCTAAATTAAAGAGCAACTATTGCAATTGATTGCAGCGAAATTAAAGGCGAGTCACTCACGGAGCAGATCTAGGGATACCAGCTGCCTATGACCACACTCAGTAGATTGATGAGAAGGTCAGCGACGATCTTCTCTGATGTCTCAATATTTCCCCATTTAGCCTAAATGTTTTTTTTGACTGACTGGAGTTCGGTCCGCAGGTAAGTACCTAATCTACTACATATTTAGGACTGGTTGAGAGACGAGAAACTTTTCTGTGTACTCAAATCTTTATGTACCCAGTATTTCTGTAGTAGTTGCGGCCGATTTTTTCAGTTTCCCACTTGTTTCAATAAAAGTGCTGCAACATGCAGATGCAGATTCCAGAGTCCATTGAAGAAGCCTTCTGTATAAACGTATACAGTTTCAGCATTCTTTTCGTTTAAATTACCAGCAGCCTTAAGGAATGCGAAATTTGATGGTGACCATCCTAAGATGTTTCGTGGAGCCGCTACTCATACAGCGATGTCTATATTCAGGCCTATGAAGATGATGTGTTGCCACACACTTCACCACTTCACTGGATCATGACGGACCTAAAAAAAAGTGGCGTTTTGGAGTTGCTGAACAAGCTGTTTTCCCTGTTAATTTTTGGGAAAGAATGTGTTAAAGTAAAGTATCCGCACGCATACACGTACACGTACCCAGAGAAAACTACAATGTAAAATAGCTTTGTTTTGGACACGCATAAGACTGCCAATAAGAAAACCAAATCGGCTCAACTTCTTGTAAAAGCTGTTGCTATTGGCATTATGGGGAGGAACCGTCAAGCTAGAGGTAAGCGGTGCTACAACGATTGTTCCGGCTCTGAACAAAACGAAGCTGTCATTGAAGAAGACCCTTAACAAAGTCGCGGCTTGGGCTAAACGACACATTGGACATAGATATAAATATATCTCCGAAGTGGTTCAAAAGTGGTCTATACCCATACCCTTTACATTGCCTCCCAAAATGACATCCGTCCAGCGATCGGGCGAACAATCTCTCCTGCCAATTGTTGCTTGCTCCGATGTCGCTGTACAGCCCGTACAGTTCGTCGTTGTATCTCCTCCTCCATTCACCGTCTATGCAGACGGGACCGAAAATTACTCGAAGAATTTTCCTCTCGAAGTAACCAAGAGTAGCCTCATCCGCTTTTGATAGAGTCCATGCCTCTGGATGATCAAGGTCTTATAAAGGGTCACTTTAGTTGTTCGAGAGAGGGCTTTGCTACTCAATTGCTTTCTTAGCCCAAAGAAACAGCGATTGGCAAGAGTTATTCTTCGTTTAATCTCAGCGCTGGTGTCATTGTCTGAAGTCATAGCGGAGCCTAGGTAGACAAAGTCCTTTACCACCTCAAAGTTATATCTGTCTATGGTGACATTTTGTCCAAGACGTCGGTGTTGGTTGTCCTTTCTTGATGACAGCATATACTTTGTCTTGCCCTCATTGACCGCCAAACCCATCTTTGCCGCTTCCGTCTCAATGCTCACGAACGCGTCAGTGACATCACGCTTCGATCTGCCGATTATGTCGATGTCGTCGGCGTAAGCGAGTAGGTAGACGGACTTATAGAAGATAGTGCCTCTGGTGTTAGCGTTTGAGTTTTGCACTATTCTTTCAAGAACGATGTTAAAGAAGTCACATGACAGCGCATCGCCTTGTCTAAATACTTTTTTGACATCGAAGGTCTCGGTGAGTTCTTTACCGACCTTAATGGAGCAGCGTGCATTCTCCATTGTCATCCTGCACAAACGGACGAGTTTGGCAGGGATGCCAAAACTAAACATTGCTCTATATAGCTCGTCCCTATAAATGCTGTCATAGGCGGCCTTAAAATCGATAAAAAGGTGGTGGGTATCGATTTGGACTTCCTGGGTTTTCTCCAAGATCTGCCGCAGTGTGAATATTTGGTCAATGGTAGACTTTCCTGGCCTGAAGCCACACTGATAGGGACCAATCAGGTTGTTGACGAAAGGCTTCAGGCGTTCACACAACACGGCAGATAAGATCTTGTAGGCGATGTTAAGAATACTTATACCTCTGAAGTTGGCGCAGTTCAGAGGATCTCCTTTCTTGAGGATCGGGCAAACAATGCTGAGGTTCCATTCATCGGGCATACTTTCCTCCGACCATATTTTACAGATGAGTTGGTGCATGCTCCTACCCAAGTCATCGCCTGCCGCTTTGAATAGCTCGGTGGCTAGGCCATCTGCTCCAGCGGCTTTGTTGGACTTCAGCTTAGATATGGCTATCTTCACCTCGTCCAGGTCGGGTGGACGGAATTGTTGGTCTTCATCGTCCAGGTTGAATGGTTCCTTCTGCCTGACAGCGGAATTTTGTTCGTCATCGCCGTTAAACAGTCTGCAGAAGTAGTTCTTCCATACCCTCAGCATCGACTGCGATTCTACTACGATGTTCCTTTGTTCGTCCTTGCAGGCTTCGGTTCGGGCTCTGTATCCTTGGGAAGTTCTGAAATTTAAATACACACCTTTAAATACGCGCGCCCACACTGAATAAACAAGAAAACAAAAAAGGCGTTTTTTTTCCATCCTGTGTGGAAGCTCCCTAAGGCCCCGAGTCCATAATTTCTCTCATAATGCTTATCATGAGATGCAATATCGTGTGGACTGTGGAGTCACTTTATTTCATCACATGATGAGATGGATGTCAGACATGAATTTGACATTTGGTTGTTTCTTTTTTTTTTGTGCTTTTCGTCGTAAATGTAATTTTTTACACCTACAACCTCTCTTGCTGCTGCGATACGAAATGAAATGTCATGGCATGATTTGCCCAGCACAGATATAAGAAAATTGTATGAGATGAATGTCAGGCATTTAGTCGGAGAGATATGTCTCTAGTGCAGTCGGCGTGTAGGGTCCGTTTGCTGATACTACTCATAGCGATTTAAGTTCCACTAAAAAAAAATTAAAATCTTAAATCTTTCGTGACAGTTTATGACATAGAAAAAGTACGTATTTAAATAGAACTAAAATCGCCATGAGAAGTATCAGCAAATGGGCCTAGGAAGTCAAGCCCTCTCGCTCTGAGAGAAGGGGTAACTGGTGCAGGCTCTAGATATCCTGGTTCTCTGAGGTGCAGAAGCATGCGAACTTTGTCGAAACCGGATAAAAAGCTATTAAAACATTTTGTGAGAAATATCCTTCGGATGCTATTCGATCCAGATATGGACAAGAAAGGAATGTTATTTAAGTCTGCTGTCGATTAACCGCTGTAAGGGTCCTCCAAATAAGAAGTTTCGAAGGTATCTATACCCTTTTCAAATTCAGAATTCCTTACTTAACACAAGCGACCTCAGTTTTCCCAGTAAACTTCCAGCCGACCTTACAAATAATTCATAGTTGGAACTGAATCTTTTGTGTTCCTTTTCGCTTCCATGCACGGCCATCGCCATCCCATTAAAAATATTTAGCAGAAGTAAACAGAAAATATAGAGTAACTCTTGTACAGGAGGGTGGCATCACAATCGAAAGCTACCCCAGCAAGAGAGACCAATGCCCATTGCGAGCATAATATGCACAAGAATTGAACAGTCGCATATGTTTGTCTATTTAGTTGCCCTCAGAAAGCAGCCAATTTATTTAATTGACTTCATTGAAACCGATCAAATCTAGTCTCTGGGGCAGCTCATGTACCTACGAATAAATGTAGATAGCGTCTGCTACTCAGTAACTGAGTTCCATACCCACTGGGGCCACAATTCCAAATATAAATGTTTCCTTTCATACGAACCATTTTGACTGTCTTTACAATAAATGACTATCTGTCCGGAATACCGCCCACAAATAATTGTCTGCATTTAGAGAGCACTCTGTCTGCATCATAAGTCTATTCTAAACCCGCCCAAACAATGATCGCCAAAATACGTTCCACTCAATCTACATGACAAAACTCTTAAATATGATTCGCAACCGAAAGTTGAGTAAAATTTAATAAGGCCATATGCCCCAGCCGACCGACCGACCGAACGACCGAACGACCGACCGACATCAAGAAGTCGAAATATCCATCACAAAGCACATGGTAATTAATCTTCCCTCGAGCGTATCAAAAATGTCCTCAATGTCTTTAGTTTCAGATGGAAATGTTTTGGATTTTGGGGCGAATTCATCTCTTGTAGTCCTAAAGTATTCTGTAGTATACCGGAATACAGTTGGACTGGGCACTGGGGCAAAGCGTTCGCTCATATTGGATTTATACTGGAAGGATAAAAGAGCAAATCCCTAAATCATAGCACACTATACTGGTAAAAACCACAGGATCCACAAAGGCAGAAACATAGCAGCCAACCACACCAAACAACCACCACTGACGTTTTGTGTTCCAGCCAACCCCAAGCCGCCCTAATAGTTAATGCAGAAGCAGATTCCTCTCCTAAGTAGGGGGTTGTATTAGGCCGTATGTCGGTCGGTCGGTCGGTTTGGTGCTGGTGACTGGTGACGGCAATGCGAGGAAGAAGAAACATAAACATCATGCCTCGGGGAACTTTGACGTGTTGTAAATGTGCTAAATCCTGGAAAATTTGTTGAATAGTTTAACAAGTTGCACACATACACGATACATTACGTTATATCGTCTTGCGTGTGGATATAAGGGGCATGCCGACGATGCCTTTGCTCGTTGGATCCTAGCTATCAGTGTTGTGCTGTTGGCTAATCTATTTCAATTCTAGTGCATTTAAAGCGGACATGACACTTTGGAGCAAATGTCAGAGGCGCGGCGTTATTTTTGGTAATGCAATTTGGCTCGTGTGTGTGTGTATGTTTTTTTTTTTAAACTTGGTATAGTGTTTCGTAGGCGAAGTTAGGATTAACTTCCTGCTGCGAAACTGGCATTTGCGGTTAGATTCTGTTTGGAATTACCTACAGGACAAAAACGGACGTCTGATGGTCGCCTTAAATAGCCTAAGAATACCAGACTGGAACTGGACTAGAAGCAGCAAATAACTAAGGCAGAGCGTCTGCTCCTCCGAGAGAAGTTCTGTAAGTTTTGTTTCTCTGTCGAGATAATCTCAGAAGTATCTATCATTTTTTTATCTATTGCATTGGAATATTTTACCAGAAGCTGAGAGGTGCTGGTTTTCTCGTGTTCTAGCTCAACATAATCAATGCCACCCACCAAAATCATATAGAGCTAGATGCAGCTATTCCCTCTGAGTTCTAGACAACTGACATTTTTCAGTAATTTGAACTACACAAACATATTGCAAGTAGCGTTGTTTCACAGAAATTTTGAAGTTGAGCCATTTTCCGAGCCGTTCCACATAAGTTTGCGAACCATTTCTTAGGGAGGTTCCACACTGGATGGAACAAAATGCTTTATTTTTTATTTTTGCTTGGTTTTGCCTTATTTAGTGTGAGCGCGCGTATGTCTAAATTCGTTTGTTTAAACTTTAAAAAAAGATACAGAAAAACAGTTTTGTTTGTCTAAAGAATTTTGTTCCACCCGGTGTGGAAGCACCCTTAAACGACAAGGAGGAGGGACGTTTTTTTTAATTTGTTAAAACAATAAATGCAAAATTTATAGGTGCATTTACTTGGTGAACCAGCTATTGGTTTTGTGACGGCGTTCAGCCGAGTAAATTCACATTTCCTGATTAATTTTTTTTATCTTTCAACATTTTTTTCAACACAACAACCGAACGTTCAAAGAACGCCAGATCGACCGAGAACATTGCGCCGGTCCATGAAATTGTAAAGGGTGCTTGTTGAATGTGAACCACACCTAAACGTCAAGTTTTTTTCTGCATTTCATTTGACATTTCTCAATTTTAGACTTAGGTACTGAATTTGAACCGTGGAAAAATACACAATCGAGCAACGCATTAAAGTTATTTAGCCTTATCGTGCACTCGTGATTTTTTCGGTCAATTTAATCGTCCAAATGTGCGTACAATCGGAAAAATCGTGGAAAAATTTGAGCAAACCGGGTCTGTAGGAGATGTGAAAACACCAGTGCATGCTCGTACAGCTCGTACTGCAGAAAATATTGCTGCTGTTCGCGATAGTGTGGCTGAAGAGCTGTCCACCTCAACTCGTCCTCGTGCTCAACAATTGCACCTCTCACGCTCGTCGTTGATGAACATTATGCATAAAGACTTGCATTTACGCGCTTACAAGGTGCAATTCACTCAAGAACTAAAGCCTCTTGACAATTTCAAGCGTCGTTAGTGGTCATAATGGTGGCAAGAAATGGCAACAGTGGATGATCAATTTTCGAAGAAAATCATCTTCAGTGATGAGGCACATTTTCACCTCAGTGGATTCGTCAATAAGCAGAATTGCCGCATTTGGGCGAATGATAATCCAAGAGTGATTGTCGAAACCAATGCACCCACAAGGAGTGACTGTTTGGTGCGGTTTATGGGCTGACGGCATCACCACCAAAATGAGGATGGTCAGGCAGTTACTGTGAATGGTGTTCGCTATCGTGAGATGATAACGAACTTTTTATGGCCCGAATTGGAAGATATGTATGTGGACGATATGTGGTTTCAGCAGGACGGCGCCACTTGACACACAGCTAACGAAACAACGGCTCTTTTTCGCGACAAATTCAATGGCCGTGTTATTTCACGTGGTGGCGATGTCAATTAGCCGCCAAGATCATGTGATTTGACACCGTTGGACTTCTTTCTTTGGGGTTATTTGAAAGAAAAGGTGAACGTCGGTAGGCCAGCAACAATTCAAGAGCTAAAGGATGAGGGGCATAGAACCTCAATTATGCCTCAGCGTCATTGAAAATTTGTACCACCGGATGGAGGTGTGCCGCCGAGGTCGCGGCGGCCATTTGGCCGATATTTTGTTCCACACATAATTGAACCATACCAATATTATCATAATAAAAAGAAATAACAATAATTTCCTAAATAATTTGTGTTTTATTCAAAATCAACATCGGCCCTTAAGACTTAACCACCCTTTATATAAATAAAAATCAATTGCTGTGTGTTAGTCGGTTAAAGGCTCCAGAACGGCTCTACCGATTGAATGATTTTTGTTTTGTTTTGTTTTGTTCGCCTTGAATCAGGGATGGTTTGGCAAAAAAGAAAAGTCGGTAAAGCCCCAACATGTGGCGTTGTAGGCGTTATGTCGTTTTTCAGTTCAATTCATTTATTTTCTTCAATAATAATTTTTTTATAATTATTATACCCATTATTCTTTCGGGCTGAAACTCGATGATGATATAACTCGATCACCTCTGGGCCAATTTTTATAATTCTTCTTTTGTTTTATTCGTTTTGTTGTATTTCAGGTTAACGCAACTTAAAAGATAGGATTTTTGACCCGCTAGGTGGCGTTGTTGTCGATCTCCGTAACCGCTCAACCGATTTTAATGAAATTCTGTGGCTCTGTATGGTTAGTTGAAGTTTGCTGTTATCGATCTCCGAAACCACTCAGCCGATTTCAATAAAATTTTGTGTATATATATGGTTCTTTCCCGCTTGAAAGATAGGATACTTTTGGATACGATAGGTGGCGCTGTTGGCGACTTCCAAGACCACTCAACCGACTTCAATAGAATTTTATGGATGTACCTACGTGGTTGATTCCAGTTTGAAATATGGGATAGTTTTGGACCCTATACCTAGGTGGCACTTTGCAAAAGATAAGCGGTATAGAAAAACGGGTTGTGGCACCTACCAAATAAAAAAAAATTCAAACGACCTTAGCCACAGCAACGCGTGACTGGATCTCCTAGTATAGGTAGAGGTACCTATACATATATTAAACAAGAGAGAAAAAAAAAGAGGACAAAAAGAGCCAAGCGAAAAAAGGAACCGTAAAATAGATCACTGATAAAAAGAGGACGTGTTCTCTTTAAAAGAGTAAGAAAAGTAAATACTGAGTGGATACTATATTGTTATGACAAGAACCCTTTCTTTAAAAGTAGTTCTTAGAGTTATACTTGATGCGTCTTCTGCATTTTGTCAATTGGATGTTCCGTCAGTGTACTTCCACACAAAACGAACACATCCCGTTTATTTGTGTGCTTGCGAGCACCTCCTCTTCTGTTTCATCGCCTAGGAGTATTTACCTCCCCTTATGGGATTCAAGTGAGCCAAAAATAACATGTAGATGTAGATATATCAAGTCTAATTTAAATCATGCAAACAGCTTCAATCCGTTTTGCCATCATCTAGAGCGTGACAAAGATTTAGTTCCATTGCTCGCCCAACACGCATCGAATATTGAACACACTCGTATCTGCTCCGTATTTGAACAATCGGTTGGTGAATTTTTGTAAACTCGAACATAAAGCACAGAAACTTTTATTCACTTTTCCCACGTAGCGAGTTGTAGATATAAGTCACATCCGGTGTGTTATCGAATTGAAACCGGCGGCGGCGGCGACGGCGACGATGGCGGTGGCGTTGAGGGCCATTGTGAATGTGTTATAGACGCCAAATCTAGTGTGCGGAAAATCCTTTTTTCCGTTTTGTTATAGGTATATACATTATGGTGGAGTGGAAACCTACAAATCACGTGTCGCATGTGCCCTGCTGACGGTAACTCTGATTTCCCGAAGAACACACTCGTTTCTTGAAATTTTTGCCACCGATTCGCCTCCCGCATTCGTGTCTTCTTTATTTTTGTGGGTGGTGACGGCACCGTTTTTCTATACGAGGATTTCCCGCCAATATACTACACACATTGTACTTTCAGGAGGTTAAATTTGGGAATGTTTTTAGGTAGTGGTTTTTCGTAAATATTTGCCACTCTGACACCACTGCCGGCTTGGCAAGAACGAATATTTGTCTTTCATTTGCCTGAAGCTCTTAGTCATCTTCACAGTTCACACGCTAATGCAATGTAGGACGGTAGGTATAGTCGGCGGCGGTGGTTGTTGTTGTTGGTTGGTACATACTCGTATACTGTTTTGAGTGGCTTTGCAGGAATAAAAACGAAATGGCAACGATAGCTGTGAAGCTCAGTCACTACACATACGACATACCCAGAGACAGGCCCGAGTGTTTCAATTTTTGAAATACTTTTTTTTTCGCACCGTCAGCAGTCAGGTGTTTGCTGGAATACCACAGTGTTCCGAGATGATAATACGTAAACATTTCTATGTACATAATGGTACGTGTTCGCAAGGGGGGACTACACAAATATATGGAGTGGCTCTAAGCCATCTTCGAGATGTTTAATTTGGGTTTGGCGTCGTCGTATTGATATTTGTACATGGAGCATATGTTTTTGCAAATTTTTTCAACGATGTGGTAAGAATATGGTATCAGGACTCAGGAGCGGAGGTGTTTATTTTTTTTTTCTAAGGATATTAAATTTACTTTAAGCACCGCGAAATGTGGGGGATTTTCTGAAGTAAGTGCGCAGTTGGAGAAATACATGCTTTAGGTACTTGTATGCTCCACAAATTTGATTACAGTTGCTATATACCTATATAGGCCATGTCCGATTTCGCTCCGTAGGCTGTAGGCAAGATATCGTTTTCCTTAGCCGCTCTACGTATCTATCCAGAATTAACATAAAAACGTACGTTAACAATATTTCTGGCTCTCTAGAGTTCTAGATCAGATAGAGAGCTGCTTAGGAAACAGAAGGCACATGTACACGGAAAAATTCAACATTTTTTGTACGAGCGATTTTTACGCAATTAATGGCACGTTCTTGAAGCATTTTTCGACGTGATTTTGAAGCGAATATTGACACGTTTTTTATGAGTTTTTTGACGGGGTCTTGAATGCGTTTCTTCACATGGTTTTGACGAGTTTTTTTTAAACGATTTTGAACTAATTAATGGTATATTTTTGACGCGTTTTTTTATCAGTTTTTTTGACTCGGTTTTGACCTGATTAAAGGGATATTTTTGACTCGATTTGACTTGATTAATGGGAATTTTTTTATAAATTTTTTGATAAGCTTTTTGATGCGATTTTTGACCCGTTTTTTGATCAACTTTTTGACTCGATTTTGAAGAGTTTTTTCTGACTCGATTTGACTTGATTAATGGGAATTTTTTTATAAGCTTTTTGAAACGATTTTGATGTGATTAATGGTATATTTTCGACGCGGTTTTTGATCAGTTTTTTTGACTCGGTTTTGACCTGATTAAAGGGATATTTTTGACTTGATTTGACTTGATAAATGGGATATTTTTGACACGTTTTCTGTGAGTTTTTTTTATTCGGTTTTGATCTTATTAATGGGATATTTTTGACGCGATTTTTAATGAGTTTTTGACGTGATTTTGAAGCGGTTAATGACACATTTTTGACGCGTTTTTTAAAAGCTTTTTGACGCGAGTTTGAAGTGATTAATGGGATATTTTTGATGCGTTTTGAGAGCGATTTTGGAGATGTACATATTCTACGAGTTTTTGGCATGTTTTGGCACACCTAAGTTCTGAGGAAAAGCGTCCGAAACTGCCGCACATGTGTTTTGGGCTCTAGGCCATATTATTACAGTTGTGACTATTGCTACTTTCAATCTGTTTTTCGGGCCGTGCTGAGCTAACGTAGGCTTATATGCGAAATCCCATGCCTATAACTTGCTTTCAATCAACAAATTAATAGTGAAGATCTAATCCACCACTATACTTCGGTTTTTCAAAAATGATATGATGATTAGAACTCCTGTCTTGGAAAATCAAGTTTAGACTCAAGCAATCCCGCGAAACCCTCATCGTGCCTGTTCTGATGATACAGCGCTGTGCGCTCTTTTTGTGGATATTGGGTCCTGTGAACCGATGGCCTGTTTCGAACATCAGGTCACCACTTATGCCATCGAGTGATAGGTCTGGGCTCTGGACCGTCTGGACAACTAGAAAGGACGTGTCGAGATCGAAGATGAACGAGAGCAGCAGTGCCCTTAGGAGGAAAAACTTAATTGGCCGGGAACACCTCAAGTAAATACACAAATGAATAACAAAATTAATATTTGGGCGTGAAAGGTTCATGTATACCCTAGGGCTTATAACCATTCATTTTTTGCGAGTTCTTATTTTTGGGGCGAATGGAAGGGACCTACAGTTTTATGCCAAGTCTGAACTGCTGATTCAAAAGCTGTTTCATAACAGCTGTGGGTACCCCTCATGCGACCGATCGTTCAGTAGTCCAGGACACCATAACCTCTAAGCCACTCCGCAGTTCGCACTCAAGTAAAAAAGCACTGTACTTGTATAACACACACAAACACATCAGATCTTTAGATCGTAATCAGTGATGCCAACCCAAATCCAAGCTTTTATGCCTGAAATCCAAAAAATTATGCCTTTTTCAAAAAAGTATGCCTTTTAAAAAGGATAAAAAATTCTTATTTTACAAAGGAACTGCAAAGAACCTGCATCGTGATGAGTTATACCTTTTTTGTTTCAGTAATCTAAAGCTTGGGTTTCTTGAGTAAATCAAGTAGAGAATTAGAATATAGGACTGTAACGGATTTACCAAATTTTCAAATTTTATTTGTATGAATTGATGTTAAAAAACAATTAAAAAAAAAATTATGCCTTTTTCTAAAAATTATTTCTCAATGCCTCAAGTATCGGATTTATGTCTACAAGGCATAATTATTATGGCTCAGTTGGCATCAGTGGTCGTAATGAGTTGTTGGGGTGTTTGTGTTGAGGTAAATAGTGTCCCCTGCTGGTTGCTCTCCGAAAAAAGATTATTTTTCTTTTGAAGAAAGTTCAAACTCTTTAACTTTAAATTTTATTATTAATTAATAATTAACACTAAATGTAATCCAAATCCAAAAATGATAGCACCTACCACTTATGCGGAATGCATTTCTGAAGAATGTTTATTCTTCAACAATAATTTGTAAACATCTCTAGCCAACATGAGTTCGAGTGAAATAATTTAATAATTTAACCCTCAAGCAAACTACCGATGAGGCAGATACTTTTTCGATGCCTGGTTTGATGCAGCACCAATTTTTTTTTTTTTAAATATTTCCCGCAGAGGTAGTTATGTATATAAGTATGCATAATTGCATACTGTATGAGTATGTATTTTGTATTGCTTCTGACTTCTTCAGCTGTATACAACGGAGCTATGTTACTACGCTCCATTGGCAAATGTTAACAGTTTCAAAATTGAAATTTCAATGATATAAGTATGTATGTGATTATCATCCTTTAGTGGAAAATTCACGCAAATAGGACATCATGTTAATGGTTACACCGGTTGTCAGCTATGGTGTCATATAGACTGAAGCTTTGTGGATTTTAATTACACGAGTAATGAACGCCAAAGAGATTCCATACGGGAACTTGAATTTAAATTAAATTCTGTGACACAAGGTTTTTTTTATTAATTAGGAATTCTTTTGAGCTTCAACGCACCACAATCCACTAACCAATCGATATTATCCCCCGCGAAATGCATGCGATTGGTAAGAGCTGGCGGATGTTGCATATCTGAGTTTCTTATCGGTAAAATCGCATTAACATATTTAATTTGTAATTATGCCGATGCGATAGGCAAAAAAAAAAAAAAAAAAAACAAAAGCGACTTCGACTGATTATTGCCCAATGATTTTTAACTTCTTCCCAGCAAGGCGATTATTTTAAAGGGGTATAATTTTTGCTTTTGAACTTTTCAAAACGAGGTAGAAGTCAAATATTTCTCCCAAAAAAAAAAAAAAAAGGCACGTAGAAAGTGGAGACAGCTGTTCAGAGCGCGTGCTGGCTGGAGACGCTTGTTGGTTGAGGCCCAGGTCCTTCTGTAGCACCACCTTAACGAAGTTAATAGGGGAGTCAAGTAACACTTTGTTAAATGTAAAAGGAAGACTGAAACAGAAAACAGAAAGAACCAGAGTGAAAATGTAACTTCTACTATAGCATCTGCGGAGTAATAATACTAAAACACCCAAACTAAGGGTCCTTAAAGTCACATCCAGTGTTGCTATAAAAATATTTGGACAAATCTGCTATTATGACAAAAAAAAAATCTGCAGTGCAGATTTCTATGAACAAATTTTACTTCACAATTTATTTTTTTATTTAAGTAACAATAACAACAAAAAAGAGCTGAATACGAAAATAATCCCATACAGCAAAAGTAGATGTGCAAAAAATGTTGAAATTATTATTTAAAAACAACAAAATTTATTATTGCGAATGCAGACAAAATCTGAAGCGTAGATTTTTGGCTGTTAAAAGTCTGCAGCTAGGTTGAAAAATCGTTGCCTGAGAGTTGTTTTGTTCCATACGCCACTTTTGTCGGCTTTGAGTTAGGAACGGATTCTATGGTAATTTTGTATGCTCTTTTTAAATCTGTGATTGGATTTGCTCTATGTCCTTGCAATCCCGAGATATCGAGGGTTGACTTTATCCCATATCCACCAAAATCAACAGTTTGTAGAATTGCTTTGTGCCATATACCATTTTTTTGCGATTGGAATTTTCCGTGTAATTTTTTGCAGTTTGTTTGCGAGAATTGTCTGGTTCCACTTGCATATCACTGCGACAAGAGATAGATAAAATATTAACGAAGTTGAGAATTGGGTTGTCCTACGTGGACTTGTGTTAAAGAAAAGCCATATCCATTTTATTGTGTTACACGTGCATGGAAAAAAAAAAACAGTTTCAAAATATAAGAGGTGGGACACAAGTCAAATAAAAAGTAGACTTTAACGTAAATTAACGTAGCGTGTGAACGGTTTGGCAAACCACTTTGAAAATAAGTAGGTAAGCTCTTTATAAGACTAACTTCAAGTTAAAAACATAAAAAAAAAAAAAACATTCTATCGTGCGGTTACTGTGGTACTCCGACCAAGTACTTACTTACTTAAAGTGGCGCTACAGTCTGGGGTGGACCTGGGCCTCAACCAATACGCCTCTCCAGTTAGCGCGATCTTTGGCTAACTGC
This sequence comes from Cheilosia urbana, assembly GCA_946477585.1. Classification (NCBI taxonomy): domain Eukaryota; kingdom Metazoa; phylum Arthropoda; class Insecta; order Diptera; family Syrphidae; genus Cheilosia; species Cheilosia urbana. The sequence continues at coordinate 124,404,214 of OX297853.1, forward strand.
CTCCAGTTGCGCACTCCAAGTTGGTACCCTTCCACTTGCGCGCACCACCTAAGGCGAGGTCTTCCTCTACTGCGTTGTCCCTTCGGGTTGGAATCGAAGACTCTCCGGGCCGGAGCGTTGGTGTCCATTCGCCCTACATGTCCTAACCATCTTAGACGACTAATGCGTACTTTTATGACCAGGCTCTGACCAAGTACGCCAACCCTTAAATGCGTTTTTCTCGGAAAAGTGACAATGGCTTATTGAACAAAACAATTCTTAAGCGACGAAATCTGCACTTATGGCAACGCTGGTCACATCAAACAAAATATTTCTTAGTGTTGAAAATGAATTCCAGCAAATTTAGTGATCTGATAAAAATATTCTATAACGATAAGTGGATTTTATCAGTTCATGTTTTTCTATTTAATCAAACACGGTTTACGAGCTGGAAAAATCGATATTTCTTCACACTGAATATAGTTTTTCTTTAATTAACTAAACTAAGACTTTGGCTTGGCACAAATCCTTAAAAACAGAATATGATTTGAAAGTTCAAAAACACTTTGTGAATTGGATACAAACTTTTTAAATTCAATTTGCTCTGACATGTTTGTGTTTGGGCTTAGACGATTATTTTAGAAGGAGTTTTTGATAAGCTCCTTGTGCACTTTACGGAACTCTAATCGGAACTCCGAAAACCACATTTTTTCCGATTTCTGCAATTTGCTCTAACATTTTTATGTTTGAGTTTGGAAATAAATTGTTCAAGGTGCGTTTCTCTAGAACTTTCTAGAACTCTAATCAGAACTCATGGAAACAAAAAAATATCTTTTTGAATTTTTACCAATTTTCAAAGTTCTATTATTGTTTTTTGTTTATTTGTGAGTATTTCGTTTTTTTTTTTCAGAGAACTCCAACACTCTTTTGAAAAAAAATCATATAATCGTAAAATTTTTTTTTTCTGTGTAATTTGACAAACTTTTAGGAACAAAAAACTATAAGGAACTCTAGAACTACTTATGTTGTTTATATGCTGTTGTTCCGCGAACTTAGCAACATATTTAAATATATTTTTTAAAAACTTTTCAAAACTCTTAGCAAGAACTCTAGAACTCTTGCACCCGGAATTCCAAAAAAAAAAAAAAAAACAATCTACCATTGGAGTATCCAGTTTACGCACCCTTAGAGCAGCGATGCCAACTGAGGCATAATTATGCCTTTTAGGCATAATTCCGATGCTTGAGGCATTGAGGAATAATTTTTAGGTAAAAGGCATAATTTTTTTATGAATTGTTATGAATTGTTTTTACCATGAATTCATCACAGAATTATAGAATTCCTTATCAATGAAAAAGTAGAACCAATAGGCAAATGCAGGAATCCCAGGATGACCAACTGGGAAACATTCTTCATAGAGGTGGAGAAGAATAACCGGAAACTGCACCGCCACACAATAAATACACCTAAAGAAATTGATGCTATTACAGAAATTTTAAACAAAACTCTGAAAGATGCATACGCGAAAGCCTGTCCGTTGCGAACAATAAAGAACAGGAAGTCTCCACCATGGTGGACGAAAGATCTCCTAGAGATCAGGAGGAAAACTAGAGCTCTTTTCAATAAAGCGAAGGCCACAAATTCTCAGACAGATTGGGATGTATATAAAGATGGTCAGCGGAAATTCAAAAGCGCAATAGCAAGTGCTAAACGCACAACCTGGCGAACGTTCTGTAGTAGTATTGAAAACACTACAGAATCAGCCAGACTTAGAAAAATTTTATCGAAAGAACACACGGTCCCAGGATATCTCAAAACCGATGATGGGACGTGGACAAAGTCCTGTGAAGAGACACTTAGTCTCCTATTACGAACTCACTTTCCAGGATGTGACCCAAGTCAAAATAACACTCAGAATACGCATAATGCCTCAACAACTGCAACGACAGTTCCAGAAGGAATTATAACAGAGGACAAAATAAACTGGGCAATTGATACCTTCTCATCCTTCAAATCCCCTGGAGTCGATGGGATATTTCCGATTATGCTCCAGAAGGCAAGGACCATCATCACTCCGGTTCTTAAAAGGATTTTCATGCGCAGTTTGGAATTAAGCTATATTCCGAAAGCTGAGAAGTGAGGGTTGTCTTCATCCCAAAAGCAGGGAAAGCTAGCCAAACCACTGCCAAGGATCTTAGACCTATAAGTCTAACATCCTTTATTTTGAAAACCTTCGAAAAATTGATAAACGTCTTTATACGCAGTCGGATAGATAGCAATGTAATCTCCACTACACAACATGCTTACATAAAAGGCAAAGGAGTAGAAACAGCACTACACAAAGTCGTTGGCGTTATAGAGAAGTCATTAAAAGACAAAGAATATACACTAGCCGCATTTCTAGACATTGAAGGGGCGTTTAACAATGTCAAAACATGCGCGGTGAAAAGAGCATTACAAAATTCCAACGTTGAACAATCACTCATTAAAGTGATCATGAATCTACTCAATGAAAGGAATATCAATGCAAAATTAGGTGACACTGACCTAAGAGTTACTGCCTCAAGAGGTACACCGCAAGGAGGGGTCATTTCCCCATTACTCTGGGTCCTTGTCATTAACGAAATACTAATGAAACTTGGAAACAGTGGGGTCAAAGTAGTTGCATACGCAGACGATGTAGTATTGCTTGCGACAGGCAAATTCTTATCGACCATAAGCGAACTATTGGAGAACTCACTACGTGCACTCAACTTGTGGACAAAACAATGTGGTCTGGGAATCAATCCCCAAAAAACCGAACTTGTGCTATTCACAAATAAAAGGAACATACCGCAATTCGAGCCACCAGCTATTGAGGGAACTCCCCTAAGAGTGGCAGAAAATGCGAAATATCTGGGAATAATTCTAGATAGGAAACTAAATTGGAAACCAAACATCAAAGAAAGAGTAAAGAAAGCCGCAAATGCATTCTATGCATGCAGCCGTATCTTCGGCAGAAAGTGGGGACCAAACCCTAGAGTAATTCTGTGGATGTACACGGATATAGTGCGACCGATACTCACATATGGCAACTTAGTCTGGTGGCAAGCCGCGGACAAGGTAACCAATCTGAAAGAAATGACAAAAATACAAAGATTAGCATGTATAGGAACAACCAGTGCAATCAGAACGACACCAACCGCTGGATTGGAGGCCATTCCCCATTCTCAACCTGCTCCCCCTGGACCTATATATGCAAGCATCGGCCGTCAAAAGTGCACTCAGGATTAGCCAAACACAAGGGTGGAATCCTAATGCTACAGGACATGCGCAGATTTTGAAGAGAAACGTAGAGAACGATGTTAGCTCTGACTACATGTCTCCCTACCTAGATTTCGACAAGCCATTCTCCTGCTACTTTCCGAGCAGGGAGGAATGGGAAACAAACGAACCCGCTAAAAGGAAATCTATATCCATCTACACAGATGGATCAAAGATGGACTATGGCACTGGAGCCGGTCTATTCTCGGAGGAATTAAATATACGCCGCTCAATCAGGCTTCCTGATCACAGCAGTGTCTTCCAGGCCGAGGTTCTGGCAATTATGGAAGCGGCGTGTATGGTGTCAATGAGGGCAATACCACGTAATGATATTACCATATTCATTGATAGCCAGGCAGCCAATAAAGCTATTTCGGCTACTGAAATCAAATCAAAGCTAATTCGCAGCTGTCGCGAAGAGCTCAAAGCTCTTGGCTCGCAGCATAATATAAATCTCTGCTGGGTTCCTGGACACAGGGACAAAGCCGGCAATGAGATTGCAGACGAACTGGCAAGAAAGGGGTCTGCAATGGACCATGATCAGGCACTACAATCGATCAAACGACCACTCTGTAACCTCAGAGAACGGGTGGAAAACAAGATCCGAATGAAAGCCAACAACAGGTGGAAAACACTAACAACCTGTGAAATATCAAGGAAGCTTTGGCCTGAATATGACAAAAGACGGACCAACAAACTCTTGAAGTTTGACAGATCATCGCTGTCTAAGTTGGTAGGTGCTCTGACAGGTCATAACTTCCTAAGAAACCATACAATGAAATTAAACCTCATAGACGACGACATCTGCAGGGGCTGCGGTGATGAGGAGACGCATGAGGACACGCCTCACTTCCTCTGTCACTGCCCGAGCCTCTGTCACTTGCGAAATAGGACACTTGGAAGATATTACTTCCAAGACATTCAAGAACTCTCAAACATCTCACTCTTTGATCTCCACAGGTTTTTGAGGACATCAAGATGGCTTGACAACATCGAATAAGGAGAAGGAAACGTGGCCGAAATATAACACGGCTAAACCCCACAAATAAAGGGTATCACAATGGGTCCACAAGGACCTGAGTGTGGCGAAGCGAGGGTCACCCGCTTCGTCAGCCCAAAAACCTAACCTAACCTACCATCAATTCATAGAAATGCAATTTGAATTTGGTAAATCTGGTACGGTCTTTGATCAAAGTGGCATAAGTAATTTTTATTAACAACTGTGCGTATTCTAGTTCTCTACTTCACTTACTCAAGAAACCCAAGCTTTGGATTACAGAGATAAAAAAAAGTTTAATTACCTATCGATCGACCTACATTCTGTTAAAAAATGTTCATCACATTGTAGGTTCGTTTGAAAATATGAAGCTTTTATCCTTTTTACCAAAAAGGCATATTTTTTTTGAAAAAGGCATACTTATTTTCAAATTTAGCAATAAAAACTTCGTTTCGGCCTTTCGGGTTGGCATCACTGCCTTAGAGTGATTGTCGATGGTAAGTTAGGTGAGAAGAGGTAGTTGATATTTTTTAGCATTCTAATGAATACATCAAAATTCATATTTACCATATGAACATTTTTATGAGTAAAATTGATCATTTGTTTCTAATGAAAATGCGTTTTAGTTTTACTTTCAAGCAATTTAAGTTTTATAGAGGTTTTTCGTTTTTTTTTCCAATTTGTTAAAGCACGTCTATCGTTTTCCCTTATTCTTTATAAAAGCGCAAAAATTGGCACTGACGCACTGAGACCTCCCTACAAAAAAAAAAAAAAAAATAAAAATAAAGACAACTATCACCCATATAATACTGAAAAACAATAAATTATAATAATGCATAAGCTTTACAGCTCCCGCCTGCCATCCCACCATAGTTATTACAGGCTTTATACCAGTGGTGTTAGCATTCTCTCTTCATTTATCCCACGATGCGTGGTAATTTTTCCCTTTTCCCCGTACTCAAATTCCCTTTGAAATTCCACGATAGTTTTTCGCCTCAAAATCCAGTTTTTAAAAGTAAAATTTGTATAACAGGGGAAAAAAATCACGGTTAATTAACCTTTAGTATAAAAATCACAGTTGGTAACATTATTACAACTATTTTGTGATACTAGAAAATTTTGATAAAAGACAATTTATATGAGCAGTTTTTTATGTAGGTCCGTTCATAATCATGGTGAAATGTAGGAGTTTTCATGAAATTTCAGAGAAAATTTATAGTTTAAATGTTTTTTGTTAGATTCCTGAAAATCCCACGATTTGGTGCTTTTTCCCTTTATCCCACGAAAGGCTTTTTGGACACCGAAATTCTCAAGATGTAACAACACTGCTATATACCTATACCTAGGTATGTAAAAAAAATTCAATTACGAATAAAAAATAAAAAAAAATCTAGAAAAGGTTCGCAAATTATACCCGACTCGGACCAGTCACCATAGCTAAGTGCAAACATTTTATCAAAGAAAACTTTCTGATTGCAATTAACCAAGCCAGAGCAACAGCCGACCTACCAACAATAAAAACGGGCAAATGCAAATTTTACCATAGTCTAGACTCTAGAGAAAGCACGTACCCGAGAGCGTTCGGTTTCAAGTTCAAACACTTCCCGTATTCCATAAAAATCGACCGACTACACCACAAGACGTGCAGCTAAGGAGTACCTTTGGCATTTGCCGCGCATGAATAACATTTATGGCAGTTAAGATGGAACCGGTGCGCTGCAGCTCCAGTGACTTGGATAAATGGCTACAAGAGGTTTCCCCGTACACGTGTACTTACATATAATGCAAATATTATGTTCGTCTTAAAGTAGGTAAATGTAGGGCATTTTCACAACAATGGCATGCCTGTCGCTATGTTTTGCGGAAAGAAAAAAAAAAAAAAAATGCACAAAATGTATTCAGCAAGAAGTGCATTAAGGAGAGTGGGCCTTACCAATAAACATTTTTAGTTTCGACTTTAAATTTAAGCAGTTCACAGTGGTTATAAATATTTTCCTTACAAAATTCGCAATTGTGAGCTTCCCTAAATTGAAAATAGAGACCAAAATTTGTTATTAGTACGGCGCTGTTTGTATAACTTTGTATGTGTAATACATTTCTATTTCCATTTCCAAATTAAGCGGTGGACCGTCCCAAGGGATCATTTTGACCTTGTTTTTATTTTGGCGGACCAGCTCAAAACCTTTAAAAAATCGATGAAGACAAATCTACTCTTTTTGAAATCTCAAACATACATTCTAAACGGGACGAAAGTGATACCAAGCGATCATTCGAATTTAGAATTTGAATAGACCATTGAGCGTAATTTTTGGTTTTGATTAGGATAACCTCATAAGCTAATTAAAACCAGAATTATTCGAAAATTTCAGCAGCCTTAGCGGTCTGCCTATAGCGATACTGATATTGACTTTGCTTTGACATGTTTACGTATACATTGACGACATTGGAAAGAAAACAGAGTTCATCGAATAATCGACTTATAATCTTATAGAAGTCCGCACGTTTGAAATATACAGCGCCATAGACAAGTTCCACTACCTACGTAAAATCGAGTTTAGCTTCTGCATTTCTTCTTCTGCTTCATTAGTATTTAATCATTGTGAGAGAATTCGGTTTATTGCAAGTCTGCTAGCGCACAATAGACTTTAAAAATGTCCCTCTTCTCCATAACCATTCAACAAAGTTTCGAGTCATCAAATTTAAAAACTGAATACTAGTTGCAGCAGATGGTCAACAAAAGTAACCAAAAAATGAAAAAAAAAAAAAAAAAAAAATCAGCAGCTGTTTAAATGGGTCATTTTAAAAAATATAACTTCCCTTTCTTCGTATTGTTTTAAAATTTTCACAGACAGATCCATAAAAGCCCGACTTACTTAGAACGGCCTTATAATCCGACCAGGTTAAAGGCATTTGAAATGTCAAAGGCTACCGCACTTGCACTTTTCAGCGAAATTTCTCCTTCATTTTTAGTTGATCTTCTTCGGTTTCAAGACTGACGCCTTCCAAAAACCCCGTCTGCATATCAATGAACTCTTTTATTCTTTTTGATTCCTTTGAAGACTTGTAGAAGTGAATTTATAATTTGCAACCTGATTTTGGTGTCGCTTACATTTGAGTAACCAGGAAAATTTACGACTACTAAAGGGTGGTTAAATTTTAAGGGCCGATGTTGAATGTGAACCACACCTAAACGTCAAGTTTTTTTCTGCATTTCATTTGACATTTATCAATTTCAGATTAACTCAATTTGAACCATGGAAAGATACATAATCGAGCAACGCGTTACAGTTATTCACGTTTATTATGAAAATGGTCGTTCAAATCAAAATGCATATCGTGCACTTCGTGATTTTTTCGGTCAATTTGATCGTCCAAATGTGCGTACGATCGGAAAATTGTGCAAGAATTTTAGCAAACCGGATCTGTAGGAGATGTCAAAACACCAGTGCATGCTCGTACAGCTCGTACTGCAGAAAATATTGCTGCTGTTCGCGATAGTGTGGCTGAAGAGCCGTCCACCTCAACTCGTCGTCGTGCCCAACAATTGCACCTCTCACGTGATAACGAACTTTTTAGGCTAATCAAGTAATATATAACTCAAAAAAACTACAGAGCTACGATAGCCCTACTAAATGCGCCACCTCTGTTGTGTGTAGGCACATCAACTGGTACCTTTGTGGCTACTATAACCAAAAGTAAGGTGATACCTGATATCCGAGTTAGCTATCAGACCCGCATACAGATCTGTCAAAACCTCCTCACAGATGCCCAAAGCGCAAATGCGCACAATTCGAGGCTGTCACAGCTCACAGCCTCTCAACAGATTTGTGATACCCATAAACAGAGCTGTTAGAATCTCATGAGAGACTGCCACAGCTGCTCAAGAGATTGTGGTAGCCGTATGTAGAGCTATCAGATCCTCACGAAGGCTGTCACAGCCTCTCAAAAAATTTGTAGTACCCGTATACAGAGCTTTCAGAACCTCATAGGGAGGTTGTGAACCCAAATGGGAAGCTGAGATAGCCTAGTACAAGTATTCTAATACCCGCATAAAAAGAGCCTACCTTGGTGGATGTATTAGCCTCTTAGAAGCCTTATAAGCCCCTTATACTTAGCCTGACTTCTTTAGAAATTTGAAAAGCTATGAAGTATGACAGCTGCCTCTTGAAACCCGGTTAATACCTACGTATATATTCGTCCGTATCTGTTGAAGAGGCAATATAAAAAATATAAAAATAGAATAAAAATCGGTATCTCTTTTCCACTTGTCTAAAATGCATATTTAAAACACTGAATGCAATGCAATTTTAAAACAGTTTTTTAAAAAAATGAAAAACTCTTACCTGGCGAAAGAAATAACGCGTCGCATATTTTTGTCAGGTTGTGTAGGTAATCTCCGATTTTCAATTAGTTATACTTGCAAGTGTTTTGTTTTAATCTTTTTAAATCTTTTTTACAGTCAGTCGGGTTTTCTTGTTTTTTTCAAATTAACTTTTTTATTTCTTATATCTCCTTCGGTGACATTTTTAAAAAAGCCTATCAGGAGGAGTGGAAGCACTCGTCTTACTGAAGAAAATAGGTATCATAGAATGGAACGTAGGTACAAGAGAGGGTGTTTAAAAAAACACAATTGCAATTCCATTTCGGCTGCCAATATCGACACGGACCTACGCAATTCATGTGTAGTCCAGATTACCTCCAATCCACATCCAGAATTTGTGTATAAGCTTGTTCTGTCCATCTAACTATTATAATGAAAAGAAACGAGAAGAGTTCACACAGCAAAATGCTTCGACTTTTGTGGAAAAAAAAAACGAACATCAGATACTCCCAAACCCCCATTTATGTCCCTGGAATAAAGCGAAACTAATATCGGGGTATGGCGAAAAAACTTTTCCGAGCCCTTATATCGAAAACGGACAAAAAATGTGTGGCAAGCATTTAATATCTGCGTCCGCTCCTGCAACAATTGAAATGTAAAAAAAAAAAAACTTTAATCATTGCATGGACAGAAAGAACTATTTCTGTAACAAACTTCCACGGTTAGGTTAGCAGGACCATTTAGAGTGAAACATTTTCTATAAAAGTTGAGCTGCTCACAAGGTATTCGCTGTGCAATATTTTTTTATTCAAACAATTTTTTTTTACATTTATGAGCTGGGGCATATTAATTTCAGCTTTTTGTTGATGTGAAATAAAGCATGTTTTTTCGTATATGATGGTCTCACATTCCTCCCTGTGACGGACATCTCGAGGAAATTCAGTGCCAAATCTTTCGTGAATTACCAGGCACGCAGAAATCACAGCTGGATAACAACTAACAAAAATGTCGTAGACCAGCACCTCTACAATATGCAATGCAAGCCGAATGAAATTCCAATGACACTTTCATTTACTGTGTAACAGTTGATGTCATTTAACTTGCGGGGATGGAAATGCAAACGGGTATTTTCCACTGCATATGTTAGGCGTGTTTGTTGATGTGTAAACATCTATAAGTGCGCGTTGTTTCACTGTTCGATTTCACTGTTTAATACACTGCTTATAATTCATTCAGTTGTGACTCCTTAACCTCAACTGTCATCCAACTCGCATCCGCTCTTTTCTCAATGACGTGTATCAAGTCATACCGCACGCACGGTGTTTACACATACACATATTTCGGGACGGTGACTTTGGCACAACGTGAATTTCGTCGCAGATTTCCTAGCCGTCCAACGCCTTGGCGATTTGCACTGGCCAGCAAGATCGCCTGATTTGACCGCTTCAGACTTCTTTTTGTGGGACTTTTTGAATATGTCAACAAGCCTCAGACTCTTGCAGCTCTTTAAGACAATATCCGTCAAGAATGTGAGGACCTATCGCCGGAAGTTTTGGCCAAAGTGATGGAAAATGCCATAAAAAGGGCTCAAATGACAATCAACTGTGGCGGCGGCCATTTACATGACATCATATTCTCGACTTGATGTAAAAAAAATTAAAAGACCAAATAAAAATAATCCACAAGAAGAATCAAAGTTTTTCTTTTTTTTTTTTTAAATTACAGCCAAAAAACATCGGAAGGTTATTTTTGCGCCACCTGTACTTAGTTTCAATTTCGCAAAAGACCACAATATTCCTTTTTCTCTGTAGTACCTGCAGGTAAATCCATATTTTTAGAAGTATAGAATCATACCAAGACCAACGAATTCTAAAAGTATCAGAGAAATCAATTCATTTTGACTGACGTTTATTTAGTCATTAATCACGTCCGATGATGAATAATTAATTGATTATAATTTGATTTATGATGACTATGCCTTGAAGAGCAAAAGTTAAGTGAAACAAAAGTTGGCTATAAAGGGGGCTGCCACTGTCATTGCTAATTATGTCTTTTTAATTAACACAAATTTTGTTTATTATATTTTATCATTAATAAGGCGGTCAGTTTCTGTAGCTTATGCGGCATATCGGATGATAGCCTACTTTAAGGGCGATGGATCGGAGTTTGCTGATTCGAAAAGTGGGTAAAAGGAATGATACCTCTGTCGAATTATAAACAGTTGGTGAGTACAGGGTCTTGCAAACCCAAAATGGTGTTTCAAAGGGTATCCCAACATTGAAATTGCCGCCTTTTGTGGGGTAAGTGGTGGCAACCAGAAGAAAATCGCACGAAAACATCTCCTTCATCAAAAGTTTTGTTGAATCAATGGGTGGGTAGATAAAAAGTTTAAAATCAGCCGTAGGTTTAGAAAATGTAAGATTACGTAGTGTTGAATAAAATTCATTTTTAGGTTATTCATTCGATACGGCAATACGTATCAAAATAGGAATGTCAGATTTTATAACTTTTAGCTCTCAATAGCAGAAATTGTTCGCAAGTTCTGGTTGAAGAGTTGTTAGCGCCTACTATACTATCTTATAAGCTTTTACACTTAACAAGAGTTTTGAGTACAAGGAGCCACGTAGCAGGAGTTTTTGTTTTCGGATCTGCTGGTTTAAGGTGTCTTTAATTGGAATTGCAAGTAGGCTTCGCGATAGACTGACATCTTTACATAGATGTATTATGTTTATGTAAGAATTCAGGGAATTGTTGTGAAATTAGCATTAGCAGTCGTTACAAACTGGTGGCAAGCCGCGGGCAAGGCAACCAATCTCAAGGCAATGACAAAGATACAAAGACTAGCATGTATAGGGACAACCAGCGCGATGAGAACTACACCCACAGCTGGATTGGAGGCAATCCTCAATCTGACTCCTCTGGACCTCTACATGGAAGAATCTGCTGCCAAAAGTGCCTTAAGAATTAGTCAAACTAATACCTGGAACCCATGCAATTTTGGCCACGCACATATTCTAAGTAAAAACGTTGGGAACGTTGTCATTTCTGACTATATGTCTCCCCATCTGAACTTTGATAGACCATTATTCTACTCTTTTCCGAGTAGAGATGAATGGAGTTCAGATGAACCCACTAAGGGGAAATCGATATCCATCTACACAGATGGATCAAAGATGGACTGTGGAACCGGTGCCGGTATATTCTGTGAGGAAATATATACTGCTCCATTAGGCTTCCTGACAGCAGCAGTGTCTTCCAAGCAGAGGTTCTGGCAATTGCGGAAGCAGCCCGAAGGGTGTCATTGTTGGCAATACCACGCAATGATATTACCATTTTCATTGACAGCCAGGCGGCTATAAAGGCAATTTCTGCTATTGAAATAAAATCCAAGCTAGTTCGTAGCTGTCGCGAAGAGCTCAAGTTTCTCTGCTCGCAGCACGCTACCAATCTCTGCTGGGTCCCTGGACACAGTGACAAAGCCGGCAATGAGATTGCTGACGAATTGGCGAGAAAAGGGTCTGCAATGGATCATGATAGAGCACTACAGTCAATCAAGCCTCCACTCTGTAATCTCAGAGACCGAGTGGAGAACAAGATTCGTATGAAAACCAATAACAGGTGGAAAGAACTAACTACCTGTGAAGTATCTCGGAAGCTATGGCCAGTATATGACAGTGGCCGAACCATCAAACTTCTACAGTTTGACAGGTCATCGCTGTCTAAGCTGGTAGGGGCTGTAACGGCTCATAACTTTTTAAGAAACCACACGATGAAACTAAATCTCAGAGATGACGATATATGTAGTGGCTGCGGGGACGAAGAGGTTCATGAGGACACACCTCACTTCCTCTGTCACTGCCCGAGCCTCTATCACTTGAGGAAAAGAACACTTGGAAGCTATTACTTCCATGACTTAGAAGAACTTTCTGATATTACACTCTCTGATATTTACAGGTTCTTGAGGATATCAGGATGGCTGGACAACGTCGGGTAGATACATGAAGGAGAGACATGTGCTAACCATCTACAGCACCAACGATAAACCAACAACAAAGGGCATCACAATGGGTCCACAAGGACCTAAGTGTGGTATAGTAGGGTCTACCCTGCTCTACCAACCCGTTAACCTAACCTAACCTAACCTATAAACTGAATATGCCGATGGACGTGTGTAGGGTGCAATGTGAAGTGGGAATTTTTGATTGTATAAGCTCCAAAAGTGGTTGGAATTATTTTAAGATGCATTTTTAATATAGTTAAAACAACTTAAAGGTGGGAAATATTAGCTAAAAAAAAAGTTTTTTGTAGTTGTAATTACATTTTGATTGCCACTTAGTTTTAGAAAAATATACGAACACATATAGGGATTTGGGTATAGATATTTTTCAGAAATAATTAAAAAAAAAATTTTATTTTTATTTATTAGAATTTTTTAAAGAAAACTGAGTATGAGATCTTTATTAGAATTATTGTGTTATCCTTAATATGTATTTTGATCAAAATCGTTAGAGCGGTTTTTGTAAAATTATGCAGACTAAACAGCAAAGTTTTTTCAATATTAAGTTTCAAAAATATTAACTAGCTATTACTGAACTATTTGGCTGAAAATTGAGTATTAGACGTTGTTTGGTATATAGGCTTGGTTTTTAAAATGTTATCCAACTCAAAGATGGGGACTATGAGATGTGAGTACATAGTTTCTAAAATTATCGTTTTCGGTGTTGGGAATTAAAATTTGAGGACGAAATAATTTAGGAAATATTAATTTTACTCAAGTGTGTATTTTGGTCAGAGTTATTAGTGCCGTTTTTAGATAAGCGAAAGAAAATTGAATTTTTAAAAATGAAATTCTTCAAAAATCCCTTGTACGATATAATATAGAGAAAAACAGAGTTTTGTATTAAGTAAGATATGGCCATATTACATTGGAAATGCTTTTTGTTACAATCGTGTGGATCGTTTTCGAGATATGTATGTTCAAATTTAAGAGGTACAGTTATTAGATGTTTTAGCGAAAAAGTGAGTACGCATACGCAGTCATGTTAACCTCACCTATTTATGCTTAAATTTAATTTTCATTTCGGTTGAAATCGATGGAGCCGTTTTCGAACAAATCAAACTGGTATGAACATTTTATATGGGTAGTACCAATAATATTGAGGCTACCTTGCAAAATAAAAAAATGCTCCCGAACTGTAGGATGACAAACTCAAAATCTGAAATTTGAACCAAATCTGGGCAACCGCTTAGGCTGTAGACTAGGCTTGCCAGATTCCAAAGTGGTGTCGCAAAAAGGGGCAGTATGTAAAATCGCTTAAAGTAGGTAGAAACAAGATTAATACCCCTTTCATACCGAGCCGAAAACCGGGTCACTTTTCCTTCAAAACGTCGCTTGGGGCTTGTGAAAATATATGGGAATGAGTCTGTTTTGTGCGTATTCGTATTGAAAATTATAAAAGGTGTGTTCACCACCGATAGTCACGAGATAAATAATTAAGCCTTTGTAAAAACTAAAAGCAAACAAATTTTCAAGGTATATCTGAATTTTATTTTTTTTTTTATCAAAAATCTGAATCCTTGTTGCAAAATCAAAATTAAAACCGCACGTTTCGCTATATATCGCACCATCTGGCAGGCCTGCTGAAGACATCAGGAACATATACGGACAGAATTTCGAGTCCCACTTTTTTTGATTTCCTCTATCATCGTAATGTCAGAATTGATAAACATCTCGAGTTCGAAATTTTGTGCGAATACAACATCTTTCTCTTATTTCGTAATCGAGAAAGATACAAATTCAGCAGTTTGACAGCTGACAGTGCAGGGTAGTGTTGATAAAAATAGAGTACTACGCGAAAGAACAAAGTGTTTAAACTGTTTTACACTCTGTCAAAAATAGCGAAACTTTGACTGTCACATTGTCGAGCAAAATAATCCTAAGCGGGAAGTTCTTCTCCACCTTGGCATCGTTAACCCTCAAAATTGCCGCATTTGGGGTTGAGATTGCCGGAAAACAAATTTATCTACAACGTGTTACTGTTTAGTGTAGATTTTTGGTCTGGGAGGCTTTGTTGGAACATTTTTTTATTCGAAAATATGCTGAAACGATAACAGAATTTTTGATCTGCATAAATTGAATGATATTGTGGATTGTGGTTTCAACAAGACGGTGCCCGTGAAACAATATTCAATTACTGAATGAGATTGCCTAGTTGTGTACCCTTACCCTCTCATTTCAGTGATCAGAATTGAACCCCAGTTCACCATTGGAATTATTTTTATGGCTTTATACCTATAAAGAAAAAGTTTTTTTTTCAACTTTTATCGTATTTGTCAAAACTTCTACATGAATTCAATTATTTAGTAGATTTTCTTTACGAAAACCATTTGTTTTTATCACGGACAAAGCCAGGCAGGTACAGCTAGTTACACATATAAATTAAAAAAAAAAAGTGGTATGAAAAAAAAAACAGTTTTCTATTTAATTCATATTTAAAACCACTTCAATATTTAACCGAATCAGGTAATTAAGGTCTTATAAGAACGCTGGTTCAATCTAATAAACGCCATTTATCGGGAATTTATATAACTTATAATGAGTGGACTCCATAAAATTAATATTTTTGATTTTGGTTAACTCACCCCTAATCCAAAGCGATGCAGCGTTCTCGCCTCAAAACCTTTGAGTTATATTGATGCATTAAGTCAATAAAAATACACCAAAGTATCACATTCAAAAACAACTCCATCTAAATCCAAGGCAACAAAGTAAAACTTGTTCTATTAAATACATCCAACATTTAACAGCCCTCGGTTAGACTTGGTAACACACTTAAACTATACAGCTCTTCAAAAATATATCTCATTAAATCGCAAACTTTTCTCACTAAATCGTACAGACACGTACAGTCGTACAGCAATCAACTCAACCGTATGCATTTCATTGTGTTCTTCCACTGACAAAGTTGATCAAAGAATGCGAGGATAAAACTTTTGATATAACTTCAACTCTGTCTGCATCTCAATTATCTTACTACGAGAGAGCCAACTGCTGCTTCAATCAAAAGCAAAAGTTAAACAAAGGTCACTTTCGTCGCGAAGGACAAACGTTATCTCCAGATTATTGCCATTGCTTTACATCTTCAACGCTGTACATTGATAAATGAAGATGTGGAGCTGTCTGTGAATGCTGCCAACTTACAAGTCATTAGTTTGGAATCACTTTAAGCTAAGAGTGGGTAAGGGCAAAAGTATTAATGCTGAAACAAGAAAATGGGGAGTATTCATCTAATGCTTTAGTTTTTAACAGTCTTATGCTATGATCTGGGTTTATATTTTAGGAACTACATTTGCTAATGGCAACACTGCACAGAAATAGCACTTGAGTAGCAGATTTTGATTGAATCCACTAACTCCTTACCACCTCTATCCAACGTCCATAAAAGCTTTTTTTTCGAAATGTATATGTTGCACGTATCAGAAAACAACTGGTTTAACGGAGATTGAAATGACAGAACGCAATACTAATCATATTTTAGTGTCACTGGTCACTGGATAGATTTTAAGAACCCAAAATGGCGAAATCTTAAATAATAAAACTATCCATTGTGACCCACAAAATATTTAGTGTGGAGATTGAAATTGAAAATGATTATTATTATTACTAAGGCTCAGAGTATATGACAGTCTTATGCATGCATTTTTGTTGCCCATACTTTCCGACAGACGTTTGATTTGATGAAAGCCTTGCACTATCAATAATAATCACAGGAAGTGACGGAAACCCTCCGCGAGGGTTAGCTAGTAGGTTAACCACTGTTTGGGTATGGCCAGTAGTTGCAACTGTCTCATACGACATGTCAACCGTGATTATTTTGTTGCATCTCAATCTCGGTCCGCTTGCTAGACTTTTAAGGGCGAGTGCTGAACAGCGAGACAGAAGATCTGTGACTGTGGCAGTTAAAATGAAGTCCATAAAACGATGGTTATACAACAACCAACCAACCCTGCTCTACTCCACTTAGGTCCTCCAATAGTGTTAGATAATGACGAATTTGCTGTTGCCATAGGGTCGCCATGGCTGTCTAAGCTTACCTAGGACAAAAAGTCTTAAAGTCCAGGACTTTGGAGGACAAAATGAGGAGAAAAGAAGTAGGTCCTTGAACTCTAACAGAAATATATTTGTATTCAACTTTGTCGATGAATAAAAACTCCTTTTTTCTTAAAAAATGTTGAAGCCTTGTAATACACAGACAACATATTTTTTTTTTTAATCTGGCGCCTAGCTAGTAGCTACTAAGTTTTGCAATATTTGGTTTTTGTATACTTACTGTCAATTTCTAGGTGAAAGCCACCTACAATAGCGGGTGACAGTAAAAATAAAGTGCACGACTGGGTCGAACGAAACTTTCCCGTTCATCAAAAGTTTTGTTGGTTGTTTTCTTATTTTATTAGATAGGTAGGTAAAGATCTGAGAAGCAATACGGTTCATAAAATATAGAAGAATGAATACCGTAAACTGGGGTTACTTTGTGCCAGTTTTTGAGGTTTTTGTAGAAAAAAAATTTTTATTTCTGTATGAAATAAACAAAATAAGATATACCATTTTGATTTTAAGCATTAAGCAATAAAGGCAACTTTCTTAAATTCTCGAAAGGGCTTAGGATTTTAAACATATAAGCCTTTAAAGTGTGGCACAAAGTTGCCCCACGTTTGGGGTAACTTTGTGCCACTGACGAAATCCTTCGCTAATTTTGTCAAAATGTAAGTTTGGTTGAATTTTATTTATTTATTTATTTGTCAACAAAATACTTGGATTTTCAAAGACATTAGTTTATAACAATAGAATAGAATAGAAACTAAATAGAGCAAACAATTATGACTGAATAGCATCTAGTAGCTTTCTTTTTATTGTAGCAATCGATGAGCCAAAATCTATTAAATTGATATTATCATTGTAGCTTATCAGTAAGCCGTTGATAGATGATGACCTGCCATAGTTTGTACGAGAATGTGCGATATTAAAAAAACGGTTAATTCGTAAATTTGGACGATGGATATGTAAATTAAGAAGTACTAAGATCTCCGGAGAGTCAATTTCTCCAATAAGAATCCTATGTACAAAAATAATTCTTGCCACTGTTCTCCTATTTTTAAGCGATTCTAGGCTAATCAATTGTAGCCTTGATTGATAGGAGGGTAAATTACTAACGTCAGCCCAAGGAAGCCCTCTTAAGGCGAACCTGAGAAATCTTTTTTGGATAGATTCAATTCTTAAAATATGGACATCATAAAAGGGACACCAAACAATGGATGCATATTCTAAAATAGGTCTAACAAATGAAAGATAGAGAACTTTGATAACGTATGGATCAGAAAAATCACCTGCATACCGCCTTAGTAGTCCCCAAGCTTTATTTGCCTTATTTGTGACATAATCTATGTGGTGTATGAAAGATAGTTTAGTATCTAAAAGCACCCCCAAATCTTTTATTAAGGAGACACGCGGAATAGCAATGCCATTGAAAAAGAAGGAATACATGATGGGCGATTTTCGACGAGAATATGTAATAACTGAACATTTACTTACATTCAGGGACAGATAGTTTTTTGAGCACCACAAATAGAATCGTTGAAGACAATTATTTAGATGTAGGAAACAATCATCGTTTTTACCTGGCAGATACAACTTAAAGTCGTCCGCATACAAAAGCATACTACAATCAGGAACAAAATTAACAACATCATTAACAAACAAGACAAATAAAAGAGGACCAATGTGGCTTCCTTGAGGAACACCAGACGTCACACAAATTCGTTTGGAAAAGTAATTACGAAACTTGACAAATTGAAATCTATCACAAAGAAAGGATGAGAGCCATTTTAAGAAAGTGTGTGGAAATCCTAATTTATCGAGCTTATATAGCAATATTTTATGGTCCACGCGGTCAAAGGCTTTACTAAAATCTGTATAAATTGCATCGACTTGGTTTCCCTTACCGATTTCAGAAATTACAGAATTTGTAAACAAAAGAAGGTTTGTAACTGTCGACCTATTCTTCACAAAACCATGTTGTTCATTGCAGATTAAAGATTTGCAAAGAAAATTCAATCTGTCGGTAGCCAACATATCAAATAATTTTGGAATAGAGGACTGTTTACAAATGCCTCTGTAGTTCTCAATTTTATTTTTTCTTCCTGATTTGAAGATAGGGACAATAAAAGAGTTCTTCCAAATAGATGGAAACGTACTTGCTTTTAAAGATAAGTTAAATATATGGCAAACTATTTTATGTAGAGGGACAGCACATTTTTTGAGAAAAATGGAAGGGAGGCCATCTGGGCCAGGAGTAAAGCTAGGCTTAATTGCAAATAAATTTGCTAAAACATCTTCTTCAGAGAATTCAATTTTATAAAAAATAGGAGAAGGAGATTCGCCAAGATAGCTAAAGAATTCTTTATCTATAATTGAATTTACATTTGTATAAACAGATTGAAAAAATGATCCAAAATGCTCACAGATAGCAGGCGAGGAATCCAATGACTGTCCATTCAAACAGAATGTAGTGGGATAACCGTCACTCTTATTTTTGGAGTTTATGAAATTCCAAAATTTATTAGGCATGGATTTGATACTATTTTGAATATCATTTATGTAGAGAAGATAAGCATGGTAAAGAGAGGTTTTGAATTCAGATTTTAATCGCCTATACAGCAAAAAGTCCTCATTCAACAAACTACTCCGCCATTCCCTATAAGCTCTATTTTTTTGTGTTTTTAGGCCACGGGTGACTTCATTATCCCAGGGACAAGAATCCATCATGGTATCATTTACCCGAATTATCGGAACGAATTTGAAAATAGCATTATTAATAACCCGATAGAATGTATGGCATAAGTCATTGATTTCAAGTGAAAGATGGGGGCACCAGTCATAATTGCTAAGCTCTTCACAAATATCATTATAGTTAGCATTTTTATAATCAAATCTAAAAGACTCATAACTATACACATTATTAACATCAAGAGTACAAAATAACTGTAAAGAAGGATGATAAGCATCTTCCGGGACTAGAGGTGTAAGGCATCTAGATACAAAACTTTCAGCACTATTATTGGAAAAGATGAGGTCCAAAGTACGGTTTTGGTAGTTTTTTACACAGTTCATCTGGAGTAAATAGAGTGATTGGAGGGAATCGACAATCTCAGATCCAATTACAGATAGAGGGTTTAAGGCGTTGAGGAAGGTACAATCAGGATCTCCAGAGGTCCAGCTAATTTTCGGTTGATTAAAATCACCAAAAACATACATTTTATCCGATGTAGACATGAGACCTTCAATATAGCGGATTGCGTCCAAGTACCTTGTTACTATATGTAGTTGTGACCGAGGAGAAATGTAAACACATACGATAAATATTTTACTCGAAGATGTCAGGTCAATTCTGCTGCAGCAAATTTCAATGTCAGAGAAGTCGTTGATATCAACATCTTTAGCATTGTAATCCTTTTTTACGGCAATAAGCACACCACCAAAACGCTCGTAGACACTGTTTTCTTCGGTTCGATCACAACGGTTGACATAGAAGTTGGAGGGAAATAGTACGGCATCATTAAAGTTATCATCTAATCCGGTTTCAGTAAGAACAATGACGTCAGATGTACAGCTATACATACTGAGCAAGAATTTGGTACACTTTGTTATTAGCCCTCTTACATTTTGATAGAAGAAGGCTAATTCTTTAAGTTTTTTGACGTGGTTGTCCTAGAGCGAGGCCGGTAAGTAAATTCCTTGACAAGCATGTTACTCGGCCAAAAGTTTGGGTTTACCAAGATCTTTCCTATGTTCAGAGGAGCGTGAACCTTAAAAGAAGCTGACCTACGATCTTGAAGATTATCCGCTGTTAAGCTTATGCATCTAATGTCATTAGCTGCAATGCCCTTCTCTTCAATATACTTTAAAATATCGGATGGTTTAGTGCCATACTCCAGACGAGATAAGAACACTGTAAAAGGAGGTGGTACAACTCTAAGACTGCAGACATTAGATGGATGAGTGATTGAGGGCGAGGGAGGTAGAACAGCAACCGGGGATTTCTCGCATGTTATATCGATTGTTGGCGGCTCTACATTTGTAGTAGAATTTGATCGAAGAACTCTTCTTTGTTGGGGCTGATGTATTTGATCCAGTAGAGGTGAATTTCTATTTCCATCAGAGGTATTTTCAAGCAACCGTGGTTCTTCACTTTGTGAGTTTTGATGACGATCATTGTCATTATGTTCAGCTGCAGGATGGAGCAGTAATTGAATATGTTGATTACGAGGTTGTTTCTTCTGTTTTTTATGCAACTGGTTTTGTTGTTTCTGCGGCATGTTAAAGGTCGGTTGATCAATAACTATCCTACGTCCATAAAAGCTTTTTTTTCGAAATGTATATGTTGCACGTATCAGAAAACAACTGGTTTAACGGAGATTGAAATGACAGAACGCAATACTAATCATATTTTAGTGTCACTGGTCACTGGATAGATTTTAAGAACCCAAAATGGCGAAATCTTAAATAATAAAACTATCCATTGTGACCCACAAAATATTTAGTGTGGAGATTGAAATTGAAAATGATTATTATTATTACTAAGGCTCAGAGTATATGACAGTCTTATGCATGCATTTTTGTTGCCCATACTTTCCGACAGACGTTTGATTTGATGAAAGCCTTGCACTATCAATAATAATCACAGGAAGTGACGGAAACCCTCCGCGAGGGTTAGCTAGTAGGTTAACCACTGTTTGGGTATGGCCAGTAGTTGCAACTGTCTCATACGACATGTCAACCGTGATTATTTTGTTGCATCTCAATCTCGGTCCGCTTGCTAGACTTTTAAGGGCGAGTGCTGAACAGCGAGACAGAAGATCTGTGACTGTGGCAGTTAAAATGAAGTCCATAAAACGATGGTTATACAACAACCAACCAACCCTGCTCTACTCCACTTAGGTCCTCCAATAGTGTTAGATAATGACGAATTTGCTGTTGCCATAGGGTCGCCATGGCTGTCTAAGCTTACCTAGGACAAAAAGTCTTAAAGTCCAGGACTTTGGAGGACAAAATGAGGAGAAAAGAAGTAGGTCCTTGAACTCTAACAGAAATATATTTGTATTCAACTTTGTCGATGAATAAAAACTCCTTTTTTCTTAAAAAATGTTGAAGCCTTGTAATACACAGACAACATATTTTTTTTTTTAATCTGGCGCCTAGCTAGTAGCTACTAAGTTTTGCAATATTTGGTTTTTGTATACTTACTGTCAATTTCTAGGTGAAAGCCACCTACAATAGCGGGTGACAGTAAAAATAAAGTGCACGACTGGGTCGAACGAAACTTTCCCGTTCATCAAAAGTTTTGTTGGTTGTTTTCTTATTTTATTAGATAGGTAGGTAAAGATCTGAGAAGCAATACGGTTCATAAAATATAGAAGAATGAATACCGTAAACTGGGGTTACTTTGTGCCAGTTTTTGAGGTTTTTGTAGAAAAAAAATTTTTATTTCTGTATGAAATAAACAAAATAAGATATACCATTTTGATTTTAAGCATTAAGCAATAAAGGCAACTTTCTTAAATTCTCGAAAGGGCTTAGGATTTTAAACATATAAGCCTTTAAAGTGTGGCACAAAGTTGCCCCACGTTTGGGGTAACTTTGTGCCACTGACGAAATCCTTCGCTAATTTTGTCAAAATGTAAGTTTGGTTGAATTTTATTTATTTATTTATTTGTCAACAAAATACTTGGATTTTCAAAGACATTAGTTTATAACAATAGAATAGAATAGAAACTAAATAGAGCAAACAATTATGACTGAATAGCATCTAGTAGCTTTCTTTTTATTGTAGCAATCGATGAGCCAAAATCTATTAAATTGATATTATCATTGTAGCTTATCAGTAAGCCGTTGATAGATGATGACCTGCCATAGTTTGTACGAGAATGTGCGATATTAAAAAAACGGTTAATTCGTAAATTTGGACGATGGATATGTAAATTAAGAAGTACTAAGATCTCCGGAGAGTCAATTTCTCCAATAAGAATCCTATGTACAAAAATAATTCTTGCCACTGTTCTCCTATTTTTAAGCGATTCTAGGCTAATCAATTGTAGCCTTGATTGATAGGAGGGTAAATTACTAACGTCAGCCCAAGGAAGCCCTCTTAAGGCGAACCTGAGAAATCTTTTTTGGATAGATTCAATTCTTAAAATATGGACATCATAAAAGGGACACCAAACAATGGATGCATATTCTAAAATAGGTCTAACAAATGAAAGATAGAGAACTTTGATAACGTATGGATCAGAAAAATCACCTGCATACCGCCTTAGTAGTCCCCAAGCTTTATTTGCCTTATTTGTGACATAATCTATGTGGTGTATGAAAGATAGTTTAGTATCTAAAAGCACCCCCAAATCTTTTATTAAGGAGACACGCGGAATAGCAATGCCATTGAAAAAGAAGGAATACATGATGGGCGATTTTCGACGAGAATATGTAATAACTGAACATTTACTTACATTCAGGGACAGATAGTTTTTTGAGCACCACAAATAGAATCGTTGAAGACAATTATTTAGATGTAGGAAACAATCATCGTTTTTACCTGGCAGATACAACTTAAAGTCGTCCGCATACAAAAGCATACTACAATCAGGAACAAAATTAACAACATCATTAACAAACAAGACAAATAAAAGAGGACCAATGTGGCTTCCTTGAGGAACACCAGACGTCACACAAATTCGTTTGGAAAAGTAATTACGAAACTTGACAAATTGAAATCTATCACAAAGAAAGGATGAGAGCCATTTTAAGAAAGTGTGTGGAAATCCTAATTTATCGAGCTTATATAGCAATATTTTATGGTCCACGCGGTCAAAGGCTTTACTAAAATCTGTATAAATTGCATCGACTTGGTTTCCCTTACCGATTTCAGAAATTACAGAATTTGTAAACAAAAGAAGGTTTGTAACTGTCGACCTATTCTTCACAAAACCATGTTGTTCATTGCAGATTAAAGATTTGCAAAGAAAATTCAATCTGTCGGTAGCCAACATATCAAATAATTTTGGAATAGAGGACTGTTTACAAATGCCTCTGTAGTTCTCAATTTTATTTTTTCTTCCTGATTTGAAGATAGGGACAATAAAAGAGTTCTTCCAAATAGATGGAAACGTACTTGCTTTTAAAGATAAGTTAAATATATGGCAAACTATTTTATGTAGAGGGACAGCACATTTTTTGAGAAAAATGGAAGGGAGGCCATCTGGGCCAGGAGTAAAGCTAGGCTTAATTGCAAATAAATTTGCTAAAACATCTTCTTCAGAGAATTCAATTTTATAAAAAATAGGAGAAGGAGATTCGCCAAGATAGCTAAAGAATTCTTTATCTATAATTGAATTTACATTTGTATAAACAGATTGAAAAAATGATCCAAAATGCTCACAGATAGCAGGCGAGGAATCCAATGACTGTCCATTCAAACAGAATGTAGTGGGATAACCGTCACTCTTATTTTTGGAGTTTATGAAATTCCAAAATTTATTAGGCATGGATTTGATACTATTTTGAATATCATTTATGTAGAGAAGATAAGCATGGTAAAGAGAGGTTTTGAATTCAGATTTTAATCGCCTATACAGCAAAAAGTCCTCATTCAACAAACTACTCCGCCATTCCCTATAAGCTCTATTTTTTTGTGTTTTTAGGCCACGGGTGACTTCATTATCCCAGGGACAAGAATCCATCATGGTATCATTTACCCGAATTATCGGAACGAATTTGAAAATAGCATTATTAATAACCCGATAGAATGTATGGCATAAGTCATTGATTTCAAGTGAAAGATGGGGGCACCAGTCATAATTGCTAAGCTCTTCACAAATATCATTATAGTTAGCATTTTTATAATCAAATCTAAAAGACTCATAACTATACACATTATTAACATCAAGAGTACAAAATAACTGTAAAGAAGGATGATAAGCATCTTCCGGGACTAGAGGTGTAAGGCATCTAGATACAAAACTTTCAGCACTATTATTGGAAAAGATGAGGTCCAAAGTACGGTTTTGGTAGTTTTTTACACAGTTCATCTGGAGTAAATAGAGTGATTGGAGGGAATCGACAATCTCAGATCCAATTACAGATAGAGGGTTTAAGGCGTTGAGGAAGGTACAATCAGGATCTCCAGAGGTCCAGCTAATTTTCGGTTGATTAAAATCACCAAAAACATACATTTTATCCGATGTAGACATGAGACCTTCAATATAGCGGATTGCGTCCAAGTACCTTGTTACTATATGTAGTTGTGACCGAGGAGAAATGTAAACACATACGATAAATATTTTACTCGAAGATGTCAGGTCAATTCTGCTGCAGCAAATTTCAATGTCAGAGAAGTCGTTGATATCAACATCTTTAGCATTGTAATCCTTTTTTACGGCAATAAGCACACCACCAAAACGCTCGTAGACACTGTTTTCTTCGGTTCGATCACAACGGTTGACATAGAAGTTGGAGGGAAATAGTACGGCATCATTAAAGTTATCATCTAATCCGGTTTCAGTAAGAACAATGACGTCAGATGTACAGCTATACATACTGAGCAAGAATTTGGTACACTTTGTTATTAGCCCTCTTACATTTTGATAGAAGAAGGCTAATTCTTTAAGTTTTTTGACGTGGTTGTCCTAGAGCGAGGCCGGTAAGTAAATTCCTTGACAAGCATGTTACTCGGCCAAAAGTTTGGGTTTACCAAGATCTTTCCTATGTTCAGAGGAGCGTGAACCTTAAAAGAAGCTGACCTACGATCTTGAAGATTATCCGCTGTTAAGCTTATGCATCTAATGTCATTAGCTGCAATGCCCTTCTCTTCAATATACTTTAAAATATCGGATGGTTTAGTGCCATACTCCAGACGAGATAAGAACACTGTAAAAGGAGGTGGTACAACTCTAAGACTGCAGACATTAGATGGATGAGTGATTGAGGGCGAGGGAGGTAGAACAGCAACCGGGGATTTCTCGCATGTTATATCGATTGTTGGCGGCTCTACATTTGTAGTAGAATTTGATCGAAGAACTCTTCTTTGTTGGGGCTGATGTATTTGATCCAGTAGAGGTGAATTTCTATTTCCATCAGAGGTATTTTCAAGCAACCGTGGTTCTTCACTTTGTGAGTTTTGATGACGATCATTGTCATTATGTTCAGCTGCAGGATGGAGCAGTAATTGAATATGTTGATTACGAGGTTGTTTCTTCTGTTTTTTATGCAACTGGTTTTGTTGTTTCTGCGGCATGTTAAAGGTCGGTTGATCAATAACTTGCTGTGTGTTCAAAGGAGAGTTGCATTGCTGAGGCTTTTGGAGCAGCTTTTCAATGCTTGTAAATCCTTCAAGCAATTTATTCGTATTCGAAGTGTCGAAATCAAATACTTCTTGCAACTCGGAAAATAACACAGATAGACTATTAAACGTCTTTTGAATCTTGATCATTTTCCAATGCAAAACGTCAGGTGAAATGTTTCGATGTTTTACGCAATAAAATTGAAGGCCCGGAATAGTAACAATTTTATCCGCGTCTTTTCCTTTTATGCCAATGCACTTTGCATGCACAGGTTCAAGGCAGATTGCACAGGAAACATTGACATCATTTGTATTTTTTTTTGCATATAGAGCACTCGAGATTATCCATATCGAAGAAATGAACAAGAATGATTTGGTTCAAGTATTAGATGAGTGAGAACTGAAAACCTTACAAATGCGGTGATACGTAGATACAATGCTGAATTTATAGATGGCGGATGGTACGTATGACAGTATCAGAACTCAGAAGGCAAATGTTTACCAGATGAATAGACAGCAGTCCGAGGGTTGAAGCAAGATAGCATCAGTTTTTCCACTCAAAAGTTGCAGTTAACAGCATGGAGAGAGAAACCGTACAAAGTGTGTGTGAATATCAATCTGCTTCGATAGGCAGAACATCTACTAATAAATTGTACTCACAGGGATAGAAGAGTTAGATAACATCATAGTACGTGTGAGGTGTGACAGTATCAGAAGGCCAATGTTTACAAGATGTATAGACAGCAGTCCGAGGGTTGAAGCGAGATAGCATCAGTTTTTCCACTCAAAAAAGTTGCGGTTAACAGCATGGAAAGAGAAACCGGACAAAGTGTGTGGGAATATCAATCTGCTTCGATAGGCAGAACATCTACTAACAAATTGTACTCACAGGGACAGAAGAGTTAGAAAACATCAACTGTTGTAAAGATGAAAAGAGACGGCAGAACTATTCAACGAACCACACAGTAAATTTGTGGGAACTTGAGATGATATAAATTTTTTTTATTTTTTTTTTTTTTAACAGAAAAAGTACTGAATTGGACAACACGGCTCGCAGTATTCAATTACTCGAGACAAAGTTATCCAATAACAGAAACGCAATATGATACGATGATAGGCCGAGGTGTTAATTAACTAAAAACAACTAATTATCAAGAGCGAATTCTTAACACGTCTATGCGTAAGGTCGCTAGTACTAGTACCCCCATTTTACCCCATATACTATAAAAACACATGATAACAACATTTTTTTAAGAAACAAGTGAAGGATTTCTTTTATACCTATTATATATATAAAAAAAAAGCGTTAAAAATAAAAATTAAAAAAAAAATATTTCGGGGACGCTATAAAGACTATAAAGCTTTGTGTCGGTTAAGAAATGATATTCTGCATTCAGGGCCAGGCATGTTGTTCTGGAAAGGAGTTTATTTCCTCCATAATTATGTCGTAATAGCTTTTGCCAATTCGGCTTGGATCAAGAAAAGTGACTGGAAAACCATAAGCGGATGTAGTAACAACTCTTCTTCGGCACTGAAAACGGTTTGACGTCCCGCAACATTTGAATGAGCATCTTATCCCTTATCAATTAGAGTATTCCTATGAATACCGTTCTTTTCGCTCGCATTTTGAATTGATATTCGTCCACTTCGGACTTCCTGCACAGATTTTTTCAAAGCTTCCTGGGTGAAATTGCTGTAGGGCCGTCCTCCTATCTTTTTTATATCTATACTTTCGAGGCATTTCGGCTCAATTCTGAAACCTTCAAATTTAAAATTAAAGACAAGGGGTTTCTTTGGACCAAGAACGTTGTACGTGCAAAAGAAGATCAATACACAGGGGGTAACTTTGTGCCAAGTTAAACACCAAGAATGGTGGCACAAAGTTACCCCATGATTTTGCGACCTTATTGAAAAGGGGACGTACAAATTAAAACAATAGGTTTTACTAATATTAACTTTAATATTATTTATCATAAATAAATCATAAAATAATACAATCCACCTTCAATTCCGTAGCGATTACAGTTTTTTGGTTGTAGGTATATGAAATTTGTCGCAATAGAATTTTTTCGGCAAAAATTTGATTTTGAATCTCATGTCATTATTCAAAAACGTAAAAACAAAGAAATTGATGAATATAAAATATTTACTGGAAAGCTTTTCCAGCAGCCTTGCACAGTGAAAAAAACGTTCATGTTTTATGTAAAAGTATTGGTAAATTGAAATTGAATGTGCAAACGTACGGTTGACACAAAGTAACCCTGCAGACACAAAGTAACCCCAGCTTACGGTAGTGTTAAATAAAAGTCACTCTTGGGTTTTTAAAAACTGAGTTTTCCATTAAGTTATAAATGGTCGTGTTACCTAAGAAATTCATTTTTCTTACAATCGTATGGACTGTTTTCGAGATATGTTCTTCCAAATATCAAAAATACCGTTATTCAAATTTTTACCCAAAAACTGGATGTGCAGTCATGGTAACCTCACCTACTTAAGCTTGAATATTAATTTTGGTTGAAATCGTTCCAGCCGTTTTCGAACAAATCATACTGGTAGGAACTTTTTGTATGGTATGGTAGGAACTGTAAGCCCACAAACTCCAAATCGAAAGTTTGAACGACATACGCAGCCTGTGGAAGGACGGACATAATTCTGCGACTCACTTTTTTCAGTTCGTCTATCTATCATCGTAATGTCAGAATTGATTAAAATCTCGTTTTGAAATTTTGTACGAATAATAAATTTCTCTACGTAATGGAAAAAGTTAAAAATGTTGTATTATACTATACATAATATGCATTGATCCTTAGAAATAGAAAAAAAAAAGCTCTGCTCTAAAGTCCCCTTTATGTAGGTAGTGAACTATAAATCCCACATAACATTTAATACAAATGAAATAAATTTTAGAGGAGTCAACTTCTGCTAGACAAGGATATATCCAATTTTATTGTTTCACCAGTGGCGAGCTTCAAGTTGTTATTGAACCAAATGAATAAAAATGTGTAGGATTTGACAGATAATTTTGAAAAATTAAAAACGTGTGATTTGTGTTGCTTTTAGTTCTTAATAAATGAACGCGCCACACTTCAGGCATTCAGAAAAATTCAAATGCATGCGAATTAAATACGAACTGCGATCTTAACTCAATACGTCTAACCCGCTTGACGATCTGCCTTGTGCAGTCCTATATACTAATACTAGGATACCTTGGAGCAGGAGAGATTTCCCTGTTTAATGAACCTGTACATAATTTACAGGCTAAGGATTGTAAGTTCAAAGTTACGATTGTAACACGTTTTTCAACCCTGGGCTACAGTCTTAGGCTGCTTCCACACCGGATGGAACAAAACGTCTGGGACGAACATAGCTGTTTTTTTTTTGTGTTTTTATGAAATTTAAGTACACACAACACACATTTAAATACGCGCACCCACACTGAATAAGGCAAAACAAAGCAAGAAAACATAATAAGGCGCTTTGTTCCATCCGGTGTGGAAGCTCCCTTAAAGTGCGCAACTGCAAAAATGTAATTTTTTGTGTTTCCTTTAACCGAACCTGAGATTTCTCGGTCTAACTAACACTGACCTCTGCACTGAGCTGTAGCGCCCTTACAAAGCGTAAACTTCGTTTTTATTCTCCTTAGGCATAGTCCCTGCCCAAATGCAGAATTCCAGAATCTGGCCGCAGGCAGGTCTATCAGAAAAATATCATCGTCACTAGTTTAGTTCCACACTGTTTTCGAATGCGTCAAACAGCACACAAATCAAATACAAATCCAGCTAAGAGTGCAAATATAAATAGCTTACCATTCAGGTTAACTGCCTTGTAGATATTAATGCATAGAAGCAAACTTCCACGGAATGCCGTCAAAAGAGGCGAACTTTTGATATGCATTAAATGCCTTCACACAAAACCGCAGCAATTGCTTTGCATAGAGTCACAAAGCTACCTACTTATAAATTAAATTTGCGGAGAATATAATCTCTGCGGAATGTATCTAATTGAAACTGTGTTTGACACATATCCAAAATGATTTCAGATAATTACTACATGATATACATGTGCATTAGAATGTAGGTTCTTTGAACACCTTGTTGTGGGTTCGAAATTAGTAATTCTCCATTAAAAGCAATCTCGGGCTAATATTTCCTGAAGGCTTCATTCGCCTTTGCGAATAAGGTTACACACAAGCAATAAGCAAATAAATGCCAACCGGGAAAGTAATAATTGCAAATATGAAATGTGGTATACATAAAATGACATACCCGTCCTGTTAGTAACGAGATGAAATTCTTCAAAGGAATGCCGCTTTGTTCTAGGGAAACCATGTTTTCTGTTCCATCCATTGACTGGATCGGATGAAACATTTCCCTCATTAGATCCGCTTTATGTTTACGGAAAGCACCTACCGTACATTCCATGTTGAACTTGCTGAAAACTGTAAAGTATCTACTAGGTAGTTGTCTGCAACAAAACAACGAGCGGTTGTTATTTTTATTAACATCATGGCGCCCCATTAACCTGTTCCCGGTATCTGATGGTTTTCTGGAAAGAATTGTCCTTGTTTGTTGAATAATGCACAGCATACTTTCCAGGTCAAAGTTTACCAACAACCAATAAGTACCAAAGGGCTTAATGCGATAGATACTTTTGTAGCGTGCACATGGATTGCAGTTTGT
Source organism: Cheilosia urbana (assembly GCA_946477585.1). Classification (NCBI taxonomy): domain Eukaryota; kingdom Metazoa; phylum Arthropoda; class Insecta; order Diptera; family Syrphidae; genus Cheilosia; species Cheilosia urbana. Next base: position 124,434,880 of record OX297853.1, read on the forward strand.
TTGCAATTATTTGGTACCCTTGAGTACTTTACTGCTACACTGTCGCTTGTTGTACACTGTATAGGATGAAACTCTTCTCTTTCGCTGATTTTATTTTCTATAAGCAGGCTAGATTTCATGAACTCACAAAGTCAAAATGGCGAAATTTTCAATACAAAATTAAACATTTTGACCTACAAAACGGGAGCGGGTCGAAATTTTGCTTTCAAAATTCTGCTTTGCAAAATTCCGACTTTAACACAAAAATTCTGCTTTTCAAAATTCTGTTTTTTTTTATTATCTGTTCTGTCTTACAAAATTCTGATTTTTAAAATTCTGACGGGAAATATTTTAAACAAATTAATTCTGCTAGTTCTGTTTTTCTTTTTCAAATTTACGATTTTAAAGAAAACAAACATTTTTCAACTTTGTCAACAAATTACAATATATTCCATATAAACAAAGTACACAGGTGGGTACCAGGAACACAAAAACAGCCAAAAATGACAAATTATTTCATAATTGCAATAACCAACAAAAAAAGAAACAACAGCATTAAGAATCTAAGCAAAGCCAGAGAGAATAATATTTTTTGATAATCTCTTAAAAAACCGACATGGCTAAGATCTGTTCTCTTTTTAAAAATTCTATTTATTCGCTTGTTTTTTAGAATGCTTTTTCTTTTCTTCTTTAAACTCTCCCCATTTTTCGCGCGCTTAGCTTCAGCTTCAGCTTTAGCACTTTGGCAGTAATAAGCTCTTTTCTCAAATCCGTAATTAATTCGTTAAGGCCTTCGTGACTCCGGCCAACTAGCACCTTCAAACGACGCGGCCAACCTCCACATTGTTTTGTGTTCTAGTAAATGCTTCGTTGGTTGCTTTTGAGTTGTCATAAACCGCCCAAAACTCCGGAGGATACGTACAATTGTCTCTTACATAGTTTTTCTCAAACCATGCAGCCAACTTCAACACGTCTGCATCATCAGTAATACTACATACGTAAGCTATTGTAGTATTGTGATTGTGAGACTTCGGAAGCAGGAACAAAAGCCAGACCAGTGATGACAGATTTTTTTATTTTTATAAAAATTCCCCATTTTTATATCCGTTTTTCCCCATTTCATTCATTGAAGCAAAGTACCTAAATATGAATTTTTAATAGGTATAGTAAAAATGTTGTTTTCTTTTATTAAGACTTTTTTTGAGGAGGTAATGAAAAATTCATTTGAATTTAATTTAAACATAAATAATTTTCACTATACGTTGGCATTAATGTTAATATCCAGGTAAAACAAAAACAAGTCCTTATTCTTTATTAAAAAGTGATAATATCTAATAATAAATTAAAATCTAATATTACAGGTACATAATCAAAATACGTTAGAGAAGCAATATAGGCAATCCATAAAACACAGCGTCGTATATTGTAGTTTTATACAAACAAAGAAAGTAAAAAATTAATATTAAATAGAAAGTAAAATATTCAAAGTCTTTCAGTTTAAAATTCTATGAATTTAAGTAAGGTACTATAAAAACTAGTAAAAAAAATAAACAAATAATAAGTTGAATTAAATGAATAAATTTAAAAAGCAGCATATGTAATTCATAAATAACAGAGTCTTACATATTATAATTGTTTGTAGCTACCCATATTACGAGGCAGGTTGAAAGTAAATTATAAATTAAAAATGTACATAAATAATAATAATAACAAAAAAAAAAAAAAAATATATATCTATAAATTAAAAAAAAAAAAAAAAAAATATTTAAGGTTAAAGTTATAGAAAATGTTGAGCGGCGAATGGAACGGCGAACTTCACATCTGATATTGAATCTGCACAGGGGTTGCAGTTAATGAACTGATTGTGAAAATGACATGTTTAGAGCTAAATCGCTCAGATTCTATAAACGCGGTGATGATGATGCAAAATGAATAAATCCCTACATCTGGTATCCCTGAGCCAGACTCTTAATCATTCGCACATGGAGAGCGAAATCTTCAGATTTGCCATACTTTCTTACTTAGCTGAAATAAGAACTCTTATATATAGGTAGTTACGTAAGTGCATGAATATAAATTCTTAAACCTACTGCTCTTTTTGCACCCTTCTCCAAATAATTTGGACGAAATAAAAAAAAAAAAAAACACCCTCTTTGTTTAGCACAAGGAGAGTAAAACTTTGCTGCTGAAGAAATTCCCTTCTCAAAATCACACACAATTCGCTTTGGTGCCAGGCGAATATCGTAATCGTTGGCAACTTTATGCAACTTTGAGAAAAACATTTCGTAGAGCGAGCGCAGTGTTGCCGGACAGAAATATTATAAGGGAGTACTGCAGGCTGCAGCCAAAAAAATGGGAATATTTTGAAAAAGATAGTAGTACAGACATTTCCAAAGTTAGGCTTGCCAGATTAGGCTATTGTCATTTTCGAGTCAAGAACACAGTTATTTATTTTTTCTGCCTAATCGACTTAATTCTATACAACTTCCACATTGTGAAAAGAGTATGATTTCGATTTACCACTACAATCCTTAATTTTTTTCTTCCTCAATGCCATTTTTTTAGTTGTGCAATTGTGCATCGTCAAAACGGCGTATTGCGAACATTTTCAAGCTACACAAAAACAAATCGGTAAGAGTCCTGTGCCATTTTTTTTTATTTCAGGCAAAAACGACACTTTTGCAACATAATAAAAAAAATAAAAATTAAACAATTTTTTTTAGATATTCAGGTCTATTCTGCGAAATCTTTTATTCTGTTATGAATCATAAAAGATTTCGACCATAAAAGGTCTTTTATAGGTCGTATTCTGGGTTTCGAAATTTCATGGAACTCAGTTATGAAACTTCGAAAATTTAAATCTGTTACGAAGCTTTGGCAAATAGCTTTGTTTTTAATGTAAATAAATAAATAATCGCATTGTAATGGAAAGTCGCAAAAATGTCCCTGTTGCTGGTTTCGTGAAATTCAAGGGAAGCACAGTTCAACCATCAATTGGTAAATAACTATGTGAACCATTTAAAAAAAAAAAAAAATAGTTGGCGCAACAGGAACGAATGGAAGGGATCTACAATATTATGCCGACTCCAAACGGCTAATTGAGAAGCTTTTTCAAGACAGTTGTACTCTCGGATGTTTGTCAGACGGTCGCGAGAGGTCGCGCAGTGAAAAAAACCCTCAGTTGGAATTTGGGTTTTTGCGGGATGTGACCCATTTACTGAATTAAAATAAAATTGGTAATTCTGCATTGGAATCGGGCGATGCAATCGGTGCTTGTTTTTAATTGTTCCAAACCCATAGTATATTTTGCATACAAAAAATTGCATAAACAATTTTTGATGCTCTTTCAAGTACATAGTGCAATATTCTTTGACGGGACATGCATCTGAATCGACTTTTTATAACTCCAACTTTCCACAGAGTTTCTTTTGGACAAGCTCTTATTAAAATTTGATTGAGGTAACCGTTCTGGTGGGTTGTTTATTGGGGTAAATAACTATGGTTCAAGTGGAAAACCAAAAATACCTTGCAGCAAATGAAACAGTAAAAAATACAAAAAATATGCACATAAAAATGGCTTTAGATTTATATAGAGATCCATTTCAATCCAAATCTTTCTATTTAATAAAAATCTTTTATAAAAGTCACAAAATTATTTCTTTTATTCTGTTATGATTTTTAAAAGAATTCATAACAGATTTTTCCACGCAGAATACCAATTCTAGAGCCCGTAAACGATTTTTTGACAGTTCGAACTTTTGTATGGAAATTCATAACAGAATACATAAATGGATAAAATATTTTGCCGCAAGACATTAAACATCGCTCTTGAAAATCATATATTTAGGACTTATGTAACTTTGCCTCGAAAGCGACGAGTACTTTCCTAGTATATGAAAAATCTCTTTTGAATAGTTTTATTAACCAAACAATTCGAATTAATCGCCTTTTAAGAAAATATAATAATAATAAAACCAATAGCGTTAGCGATGCTAAAACGTGGTATTCCCGAACTGCATTTTTTTTTTTTTTTGTACGTATTGTATGTGTTTGCATAAATGTCACACGGTTTATAATTGACATAACACCGTACAACGATAGGAAAACAAAATGGCGGAATTTGATAAAAAAAAATTACGGGGTCAGCGGCAAGGGAATAGTGTGTTTTGGGAAGCACATCCTTTCACTGATGTTTTTAGTTCTAACATCAAAAAAACTTGTAGGATAACAAGCACACATATAGACTTAAACATAACTTTGTGCACCAAGACCAACGTGGCTCTCGGTCATTTCATTCATAAGAGTAGAGTGTGTTTTCTCCTCTTACGCTTCCATTCATGTAGTTTTCAGCAAAAGAAGTTCGCTAACTCCAAATTCCAACTATAGCTAAGAGATTCTGTGAGGCAGTCTGAAGCTGTCAAGTGTTTTTTTTTTTTTTTTTTTTCTTATTTGATACTGAATGGCGAACTAACTACTCTATTGCGAGATGGGGGACTCGGTATGATTTGTCTGTGATGTTAACAGAACCAAGAACGTGAGCGCGTGTTCGCTAAGTGGCCCATTGGCCCTTAGACTCAAAAAAGAATTGCTTGCCAGATGGTTCGAGGGGGCTTTCACAAAGCGATCCCTAATGGTGTGGCTTCAACGTATCTAAAATATAAGCTCGTATTTAGCATGTTCATGTCGTGAAAGTAAAAACACTTTTCGACATCCCAAAGATGATTCTGCCTGCATTAATCTGCAGTCGATCCTCACCGGGTAAGATCTTTCTATCTTTTTTTATTTTTAGCAAAAAACACAACTTTTGTTGCAAGTCTGCCTCACTTACAAAGGTTAAAAAAAACTAAATTTGCATGTCTGGTCCAACTACAGAGGTTAATTTATAAAATACTTGCGTGCCCGGCGAAATTCGTCCAGCCTTAAATTGACTTTTGGACTAAAATAATTTTCACTTCCACCTGAAATTAATTTTAGTGGTCCTATCTGTATACTACGATCAAAATTAAAAAAAAAACTCTCCGTAGAAAATGTATGGAAAATCAATTTCCACAAACTTTCCAATTTCCCGTTCAAATTTTCCAATTTTGTCGCCGAATGAACCTTCCTTAGGCGTAGACAAACGCAACAAAGAAGATTAACGTGTCGGCCAACCTTCCGCTTTTTGACTAAAATGGTTTACAGTACACGACGTACAAATTCGTTCTCAATAAGCGGATTCCGTGGAATGAGAATGTTTGTCTTCGAAGTTTTTCCTCAAAACCGTCGCTTGCATGACATTTGATTTGAGATCCTTCACCACCAAATCATGCGAATTTAAACCAAAAATCATAAAAATTGAAGGATTGGTTCCCGAGTTATGGGTGCACACATACGGACGTCAGTCTTTTTTATATGTAGCTGTACCCACCCGCCTTTGCTCAAACCTTTCGTATTAAGTTCTGCTCACATTTCGCAAAGTCCTTTATTTTGACGATGTCCATTAATAGTTTTAATGCTTCCACAAACCGTTCTCCTATCTCGCTTATGTTTTGCAAAGTACCATCTATAGGGTCCGAAACTATAGTATATTTCATTCTTGAAGCAACCATACCTACCCATCCACAAATTACAATCAACTCGGTAGAGCTATTTCGGAGATCGCCATAAGCGCCACCTGTCAGGTCCAAAAGTATCCTATCCTTCAAGTGGGAACGAAGAATATACATCCACAAAATTTCATTGAAATCGGTTGAGCAGGTCCCATGGGGTCCAAAATTTTATCTTTTAAGACTGCCCAAGCCTGAAATACACCAATACGAACAAAACAAAAGAAGAATCATAAAATTTGGCCTAGTAAGACCATTTTCCTTGGTTATGTTATTTGTGCCGGAAATCGAATGGAAATGTTATTTACCTATTTAAAATTGATTAAAATATAATTTGGAGTTTTCGTCGAACAATTGTACAGCTAAATGAAAAATGAATTACTGAAATGTCAAATTCAAAAAAAGTATAGACAACCAACGCACACAAAACGAATGGTTGTGAGAGGCTAGGCCTAGGGTCCCTCCGGACCTGTTGCGCCAACTATTTATTTTTTTTATAGACAACCAACGCCAACTATATTATCACAATTAAATTTAATGTTTGTTGATACAAAACTGATATGCAGGGAAATCTAACTTGTCGTAAATATCTCCCAGCGCCACCTATCGTCCAAATTTTGGCAAAAACTTTTTCTTTTTTTTTATGTGTTATATGGTGTTAATTTGAGCCAAATCGGTCTAGTATAAATAAGAATTTTCAAAGACGCGACCCCAGCGCCCCCTATAGGGTCTAAAATAAACATAAACCATCCGGAGCACCACACAAACATATGGTGTGAATATAAGGGGGATAGCTTCAGTGGTTCAGCCGTGATGGTCGGTCATACATACGCACGAACGTTTTTATATATTAAGATAAGTTTCACTTATAGAGGTGGACTTAGACAGGTTCCACTTTTTAAAAGAAAACCAACCAAAAAGAAAGAACTAGCGGTTAGACAAGATAAAACAGAGAAAAACACAGACGCGTTTAGAAATAAAACAAAAATTCAATATATGCATACATTTGTACAAATTTTAGTTTTTTATACTTAAAAACTATTTGCATTGTTTTGTTACATTGAATACAATTAGAAAACATTTACAATTTACTAAAATTAATTTATAATAATTGTAAACGCTCAGGCTGAACAACAGCGTATTTAAATTCGCTACTATTACAAAATTGAATACCGTGATTTTGGACGGTTGGGCAACACTCGTCTTTAAAATTACATTAAGGGAGGATTTATTTAGGTAATGTCCGAGATAAACATGGCTTTCTCGCCATTTACATTTAACCCTACAGTTAGCGATATTCTGGCAACTAAATTTGTTTATTGGTAAAGCGATTTTGGAAAGTCTGGAGTCCTTGCGTAAACTGCCAGACTAAAGTTGATTAAAGCCGTTCATCAATATATTGATATGAGAAACGGAATTAGGTTCGGGTTCATGCGACATTGATCACAGCCCAATGGCTCATTAGATATCTATTCAAATGCGAGCATGTATCTCTATGTACTTGTATCCCCAACAATCAACAAATTTGCTTTTTTATTCTGAACAGGGCATGTTCGAGATTATGTCCTCCTTGCTATCTATTGTCTGGTAAATCAACTCTGCAGAACACAGCTCAGGGGTTACCTACCTTCACGTTGCACGCTCTTCACTGATGAGGACAGCGAACAAAACCAACTAAGGATACTTTGGTCTGTGTACCTTCATCATTTGAGTTGTGCTGTGTGCACGTACACAAAACCCGTCGTTAGAGGCTCAACTGTCTGAATGGCAATAGCGTTGTGCGTTGAACTAAAAGCGAAAACACTAACAACCTGTTCGATAGCTACTGGCGGCGGTGATGGTGGTTGCCAACGGTCATGTTGGACCTCATTCGTTAACCCTTCCTGGGGCCACTCGGGAATCACGTTTGTTCTAACATATGAAACATATTCAATGAACAGTTCGATTAACCTCTGATACTTGTTAACAAAGGACCGCCTACTTCTGACTAGCACTGTGTGTGCTCTGTGTAACCACCAGAGAAAAAAAAATGGCCCACAGTCGTACGATCTGCAGGGGGGCTCGTACTCGGCCAGTCGTTAACATTATTTTATGAGTTAATAAAACCATCCAGAGAATGCAATGCAGGATGCCCTGCAGGATGCACGTACCTCGAATTAAATACGTGCTGGCACGAGAACTTAATGGCGGTGTGTCAACGGGCAAAATATAGCCTGCGGGATAGGTCCACGAGACGCCGGACGAAATTGTAGATAGTTGTAAATTAAGTTCCTGTCAGTTCGTTAAGAGTGTAAATTGTACTGTCATTATGCAGGGTACACTGAAACTCTATAACTTTATGTCACTAACATAAACGGAAAGTTGACCTGAAAATATTGGCTTTGTGTTCAAACTCAGATGTAAACAACAAGGATGCGTGGTACACAAAGCACCTACTAAAAAATAACGACAACAGCTGTCTCAACATCTCATTACTATGAATGGCCAGCGTTAAATGCATGCTGGCATTCAATCTACAGCCATAGCTGGTGTCCCTGTGTGCAGCTTTTTATATAGAAACGAGGACAATTATCGGCAACATCAGGCGACCTTGAACTCTGAAATTGCCCATCAAATTGTTGAATCTGCTTTGGCAGGGATGCATTGTTCTGCTCGACGGTTGTGTGGATGAGGTGGAAATGAGTTTCAATATAGGTTGCCGTTATTTGTCTACCACTCTTTGATGGTTTTGTCGAATGGGGCTAAATATATGAACGCAAGCTTCATAAATGGGAACCATGTTCGACGATGTGAAGTTTCGATTTGCTGTTTTTACTACTAAAACATTTTTCCAAAAACATAGGGAGCCAATAGCCTTCGTAGCTTTGCTCTTCAACACTAATACCTAGTAATTGTACCAGTAAAATTCACTTCTTGCGTACAATCGACACTGACGAGCGCACCTACATCAATCGGCAGCTAAATTCATTGTTTATCTGCAGATGGGACTACCTTTCAAAATTGATGGCAATTTCAATATTTCCACATCAAGTAGGTATGGGAAACAAATCGAAATACAGACCATCACATTGCAAGGAGCGATTTGATGCAGAAACTCATGTTGGTGCCACTTCAAAATTTGATTGCTTTTGAAAGGAAGAAACCGAAAACTTATGTACTGATTCTGTTCAAAAGCTCTCTTCATCATTTTAATTTTCTAGTCTTGTATAATGAACAAATCTTGGAACTCGTACGAAATGCTCTTAATAATGATCGTCGTTCATCAACTTCATCAATATAAATAACCCCCATTCACCTCATTTTCAAGTGTACAACTGAGAATTGTAAGCTTCTTTGCGATTTATACTTGCACAGAACTTCAAAGATGATTTAAGAAGGAGCTAGTTGGTTAATGCCCTGCAGTCTCGGTTTCAGACTCATCATTAAGAAATGGAAATATTTCAGCTTGTATGAGTAATATTGTGTTTGGGGTTTACTTTCAGATTCAAAACTAATAAAAGTACTACCAAGTAAATACAAATGTGCAGAAAATATCTTTCGGAAGTAACAAATACAAAAACAAATACTGACCGGGCGAAATTCGTTAATGTAATGAAAATCATATATCCGAGCGTTCACATGCTTTTTCATGTAATTCGGTCAATTTAAGTTCTTTATTCAAAAGTTAAACTGAAGTACGATAATGGCGATGTGTTTCAATCAACCCACAATGATTGATGTGTCGGCCAACATTCCGGGATCTTTGCCGACCCGTGAGCAAGCCACATACAATTGACCATGTGAGAAACTTGAGAATTCAAGACTGATGCCACAAACATAAAGCGATTGTCCTTGCGACCTATTAACTATCATAGCGAAAGCGAGACGCACGGGAAATTTAAGACGCTTAAATACGAATGTCAAATCTCACGGAATAAGCGGAATCCGCGGAATAAGAAAATATTCGCCTCTGAATTTTAGCCTCAAAATCGTCGCGTGAATGACAGTTGATTTAATATTCTTCACAATCGAGCGCGGTTCGCTTCGGTGCACTAAGGTTGCGCAACAAAATTATAACTGAAACTCTGCCGACTTTCAATTTCATACTGTGTGGCAAATTACCCAATTCCAATTGCACCGCAACACAATCAAATCGGTTTAGGCCCCAGTTATAGCCATGCGTAAAATGCAACCGAAAAAGTTGGAACAGTATGAAAATGAGTTTTTTTTTCGTTTGGGCGGTCATAGCGAAAAATCTGTCGGAAAAAAGTTTCCGTACTAACGGCCGGTCTGTTCACAGCTAGTTAAAGCCTTGGTAGGTTACCACAGATTTAGGTTATAAAGCAGTGATAACCAATAAGTGTCTTGAAAGGTTTTTCACTTCGGTCACCAAACCATAGCTTTGCAGAAAATCGTTCCATTTTTCCAGTTTATTTGTCATTTTTTTTTTTTTTTTTTTTTTTTTATATATTTCTCCCGGGAAAGGCGAACCTATAACGCTTCAACAGCGCCCGAGATGCCTGCAGATGTATATTTGCTCTGCACTTAAATTGCTGCAAATTGTAGTCTTCTGGAAATATCCCCAGGAAGCGAGTTCCAAAGTTTGCTTGTCCTGTAACAGAATGAGTTTTTGAAAGTTGATGTCCTCGCTGTTGTCAAGTGTACTGTATGGTCATGAGCAGTTGCATTTTGAGGGATAATGTCTTTGAGTTCCTCAGAACATCTACCATGGAAGTACCTGTAGAACAAGCATAGGTCAGCGACTTGTCTTCTGTGCACCAACGGTTGTAGATTCGATGTGAGTGTAGGGTCTCCAATGAGTCGAACTGCTCGTCTCTGTATGCTATCAAGCAGGTTAAGTGAATGTCTTGGGGCCGAGCTCCATATATGGGAACAATATTCCAAGCCTGGTCTAACCTGTGTTTTGTAGAGAACGAGAAGTTGCTTGGGGCTAAAGTACCTCTTTGCTCTAAATAGGTAGCTCAACTTTGCGGACGCCGATTTTGCGATACAGGATATGTGGTTCTGCCATGTGATTCCTGAATTGACTGTGACTCCTAGAAGGTGCATTGAGTCCTTGTGATGGATTGGATGGTCATCCATTTGGATCTGAGGAATTGTTGATGCATTTTTTCTGGAAAATGTTGTGAGCTGTGTCTTGTTTGCATTAAATACAGCCAAGTTGTCCTTTCCCCACTTCAAGATTTTGTCCAGATCATCATTTAGTGAATTAATTTGTTCACATCTCTGATTGTGTGATGTAGCCGTATTCACAGGCCCACTGTTCGAGATGGAGGATATAAGAGTGCTGTCATCTGCAAAGCTGTAGATATTATTATTTGTCGATCCAAGCAAATCGTTGATGTGGAGAAGAAATAGAGTTGGAGAAAGAATAGATCCTTGGGGCACTCCTGCATTTATAGCAAACGAATTGGATGATACACCATCTACAACAACTTGGATTGATCTTCCCAGAAGAAAAGTTTGCATCCATCCGCAGAGTTGTTGTGGTAATCCGTAAGACGCTAACTTGCCTAATAGGGCTCTATGACAGACTCGGTCAAATGCCTTTGATATGTCCAAGGCTACGGCTCTGGATTCGCCGTGTTGTTCAATTGATTGTGTCCATAAGTGCGTTACGTAGCTTAACAGGTCACCAGTGAAACGACGGCTCCGAAATCCGTATTGCCTGTCGCTTATTAATCGATGGCCTTCTAGATATTTGATTATTTCGACATTTATTGCCTTTTCCATTACTTTAGAGAGCATTGAAAGTAACGCTATTGGACAATAGTTTTGTGGTAGACATTTCTTCCCTTTCTTTGGAATAGGTTGAATGCGAGCGGTCTTCCAGCAGGAAGGAAACGTCTTCTGGGAGTACGACATGCTAAACAGCTTATAGAGAACAGGTGCAAGTTCTGGTGCACAGTTCTTGAGTACTATAGCCGGGATTCCATCGGGTCCCGTTGCCTTACTGCAATCTAGTTCTGTAAGGATGCGTTGAATTATTCGAGGCTGAATATTGTCATGATTTCTATGCTAAAGCAACAATATTAATACAAAAAAGCGAACAAAACTCGTTTATGATAAACGTGTAACAACAAAACAACAGTTAAATTATATTGTTGTTCTGACTACGTTGTTATTTGAAAAATTTAAAGCTTCTGCTGGGTCAAAACAACACAAATGTTCAGTAATGTCCCTCTGAACAAACCATGTAATGTGTGTTTTGGACCACTGAATAACCTTGGATTCGGTGTACTGAAACTTGTGCTGTTAAATAAAACGAAAATAGGTTTTTTTTGTGAATAGTTCTGCGTACTCAGCTCAATTTTGCAAGAAATAGACTTACGTCTTTTAGACCAAACACTAACAAAACAGAACTTGTATACAAACCTTTCACTAGAATGTTGTCTTCACCTAAGGGTTCGGTCCTTTAGTGTTCGAAAATCGTTATTACATTATATGAAACTTGTAACCATGAAAGAAAAATTACTTTAATAGCTTAAATGTCCCTGAACTAGGTGATGGATGGCTACGAAATGTTAAGAGAGAGTCGAATTTGAATTCGTTAAACGTCATAATTGACTTAGCGTTTCCCCCAGATCAAAATAAACCAAACTTAGCCGACATCTAGTGACGATCTGCGCTTTATAATATATTTTTACCTCGGACATAATATTCATTCTTATAGAAAATCAGTGGAAATGGCATCACTGATTTAAAGTGATACCTGATACTCCTCGTTTTTCTATCCAGTTTATTTTAATCAAAGTGCGGTTGGCGGTTCCCCATACAAATTTTCATCCCCGATTGCATCACCTTAAAGTTTTGTTTTCGCGGCAAAAACTAGCCCACGGAAAGTTCCGCCCAATATTCGTAAGCATGAAGTCGAAGAAGTTATGTTCTTACTTACATCAAGTCTTTGAAATCAAAGCGCTATGATTGAGAGGTGTATGATGAAATTGTCTCCGGTTTTAATGTAGCAGTGCGACCTCATTGGAAATCATGAGTATGCCCCTTAAAAGCCGTCAAAGCAAATAAGTGCTGTTGAAAATTAAAAATTTACAATTCTTTGTTCAAGCCGCGCAGCGGTAAATTTATGTAACCTTGGATCTCTCCCTCAGTTCAGTGCGTTCGAACATTCCAAGCACTTTTAGCTACTAAGCCGAAATGCCCTCGAATATTCAGAGCTCACTCCCTACCTATAGTTGGCTTCAAAGGTAAAGATACCTACCAAAGCTTTCGAAAATATTCACCGAAAAGTGGGTCGACTATTCATATCTCCCACGCCCTTACAAAATTGACTCACATTGGATGTGGCACTTGATTTCATGGCATAGAATACCCGTACAGAAGCGCACTCGAGCTCTTCCAGTTGGAGAAATGTTTTTTATCGTTCCACCTATCAAAAATTGTCGTAAAAAGTAACATTACATTCACATTCTGAATCTGTGTCAAGTGCGAAATTTTTGTAATTAATTTACATGTCATTAGTTGCATGTCGAAAGTGCACAACCAAATATCACACACAAAATGGGAACTTAACCCCTCCTTTGCGTACACATCTTGCACTCCTGCCCTGGCGTGACAACACTTGAAAGTATTTCAATCGCAGGTCATTAGATATAATTTCCCACGGAGTGGAGTGACTAAAGCGTTAAATTTCCCTCTTTCTCTGCAAAATTTTAATTGCAGTTCATCGTAGTGCACTGTGCACAAGCACGACCAAGTGGTTGCTTACATTCGTGTACACCATGTTCTGGCACCATCTTGATACTTGCAGTCAGTTCTATTCAAACATTGCTAGGCTTTAGTTACTTTACCACAGCCTTCCTTTGCCGAGATCCAATGAAACGCTCATTATGAATTCTTGCTTCTTCCGTTCGGTGTGGCAGAGTGGGAGAGGGTAGGTCGAAACCGACTTATAGCACACAGTGATATGTAAATTAATATTTTCATAGAGTCATTCTTACATCATAGGGGGTGGATTGCGGTGGCGGTGGCGGTGCCCCCTAACCCAACTTATTCCAGCTTTGAATTAAAGTTTTTCCTCCAGACAAAATCACGCTCGCCATAGAGATGCCGCCTTTCAAGAGGATGCTATATCCTTCTTATCTGAAGGGTCTGCAGAGCACACATATAGAACAATCCGACCATCCACCCTTGTGTAGGGAAGCGGCACCAAACTCTGGACCAGTCCTAAGCCCACACCGCATCTATGATATTAAGAGGCTATTACGGCGTGTGAAGAAGTTTATTTAAGGTTGCATTTACAGACATTTTGTGTAATTCTACCAAAAATCTAACCAGTCCCAAAAGAAACGATCCGTCGGCACTGATACCCAGTTCACCGCACGCCGGCCGCTCCCGCTCAGGAGGGGGAATAAGTGGTTGTGCGGTTTGGAATACACTGTCTAAGATGAATGCAAATTTATGGCAAGAGACGACTGCCGGGTGCGGGGGCTAGACGCTAGATCCTCGAGCTCGAGTCCTTGTGTTTGATGAAGACGGGGAAAATAAATGTTGTTTGAAAGTTCATAATTGCATCTATTTGCATACATTATTGAGTGGAAGAAGAAACACATTTCACCCGAGACCGAGACCGAGGCCGAGACCCGACCAGCCAACACACAACGTCGCTCTTGTACTCTCAACCCCTCCCATACCCCATATAGTAATACGACATACATACATACGATTGGATACAGAGTGGTACATGGGTGTGGGAGGCGAAGGATGTGCGAAATCACCAAGTTCTTCTACAGTTTATGTTAACATAAATAGTTGTAACAAGTAGTTAAGAAGTGTCATTCATGTGTGCCCGATACACACTGCGCCTGGCCTTTCGTTGCTACCGACGACAACTTGAATTGAAATGTGGATGAGGGGGGCGGTTTTTGAAAATTACTCAATTCCCAGCTGTGGGGCCTTGGGTGGTTGCGATATTTACACTACACTTTCCGGAAGGGATGCGAATTGAGTTGTTAAGGGCTATCGGGACCGCATCCGCACTATCCTGGAGGTGACCTACATGCAGACAGAGACAAATAAGTTCGATAATGTGCTGTATATCTATCTGCGATGGCACTGATTCCTCTTGTGGACATTTTTTTTATTTATTTTTTTTTAGAAACTGATATAGCGATTCATTGTTGGGTTACTTAAAAGTTTTGTGATTCTCTTAAGCCAAGAGGTCCGACTTGGTGTAAACACGACATCGTTTAGGGTTCGCCGATACATATACCTTTGGGGAAATTGCTTCTAAATTGATTTTTGACCTTTTATTTATTTTTTTTGATTTTTGGGTATAGTTAAATAGGACCGTGATTCGGTCTGAGTTTTGCTGTCACAGTGAACAAATTTAAGCATGCTTATAGAACTAAAATCGGGGCCAATGCCTTGCACTTTTTGAAGGAAAAATAAATAAATTCATCGGGTGTCAATTTGTTCGAGTGATTTTTTGATTACATTGCGGAAAAGGCACTGGGATGAAGAAAATCAATTCGCCTTAGAATACTGAACAAGTCCCCTCGGTGCAGGTAACATTACCATCAGTGATGCCAGATGAGATTTAAAAAAAAAAACACTCAATTAAAAAAAAAAAAAAAAAAACCTAGATACCACAAAATTTGTACTAGGACAAAAAAAAAGAAAGAAAAACATAATTTTTCTACCATATATAGATAATAAAGAAATAATTAAGTAATAATAGTAACTAATTTAAGACCCAAAAAAACCGACTGACTGTAAAAAAAAGATCTCGCTGATATTTGTGTGACAATTGTTTTTTTTTTTTTTAATTTCTATTTTTATATTTATTTGTTTAGCCTATGACACCGACACTCCAGGGAAGATTACGAATCTAGTGACACCTCACTCTTTAAAATTGGTGAAGCCGTTTAGGCTACAGGGCGTCACGTAGGAACGTACATAGGATACGCCCGAAACACATAACCCTCTCTGTGTACAGTCGGGTAAAAATGATTTTATGTTAAGGCTTAGTACATAGCTTAGTTATAGCTAAATTCTCGCTCTCATCCAAAATTCTCGGCAAAATTCAGCTGAGCCAAATTTAGCTGACTGCTACCCTACTCGAGCTAAATAATTAAATTTAATGTGGCGGTACTTTTTCTCAAGCTAAATTTTGACATTAGCTTATCCCTCGTGCCGCGGTGGCTGTGGTCCAATACCAGCACACCATCTTTTGTCTGGACCAACCCTTTCATGTCTACATGAAGAAATTCCTCAGGCGGGGTGAAGCCAGACCGAAACGTACTCTCGTGGTACATAAAATTGGGGTAGTAAGCCCCTGAGCTGAGATCAGGTTATTATCACTGGCCATCGCCCTAGCGATAACGTGCCTCCAAATCACCTTAATAAGGAAATTGTCAATCCTATTCAGTCGAGCGCCATTGTATAAGGTCCTGTTGGGATAGTATTTTATGTACTGAGATTCAGGAGTTCTAAACAACCCTAGACAGGCCCTGAGGCATTGCCTGTCAAACACCCGAATCTTTTCCATATAGGACGGCGCTGTATTGAACCACATGGGACAGACATAAGCGATGATAGGCCTTATAAGGGCCACGTCAAGTTGACTGCTGCGAAACAGTCTCCTTGTTAGAGCGTAGGTCCTCTTAGTCCCAGCAAGACAAGTATCTATATGTTTGTCAAAATACAGATACTGGTCGAGCCGGATGCTGAGATACCTGACCACGTTTTTCACCACCAATGGTCGTCCCTGCTGTCCAATAATTGTTAATTTTCTCCAGTTTTTTCTGGTGTCCCTAGAGGCCCCAGCCAATGGAGTTCTGAACAGGATCGTTTCCGATTTTTGGAAATTGATTTTCAACTTCCAATCATCGCAATACCTCTTAATTTGCTCGAAGTCACGCTGCAGAAGGATGTTGATGACCTCGATTTTTGGTCCTGAACTGTACGCCACTAAATCGTCTGCGTACGCTATAGCGTGTCTGAGGGATCCCACCAGATCACTGGTGTAAATATTAAACAGGACCGGAGAATTCACTGCTCCCTGTTGTAATCCGTTTTTAATTTCGAAAAGTCACGTTTCCAGCTTTGACAACGAACTTCTTTCCCATAAGCATGTCATAAATCATATACAGCAAAGGTTTTTGAATGCCCATTCTGGTCAGCTTATAAAAGAGTCCCTCCAACCATACGGTATCGAAGGCCTTCTCAAAGTCGACCACGCAGGCACCCGCGCATTGCTTCTTACTTTTATTCCACTGAATGTCGGAGACCAGCTTCGACGCGGCATGAATAGTGTCATGCCCCGCTCTTAAACCAAGCTGGTTGTCCGGAATAATCTTATTTTCTTCAACCCATCTTAAAAGAGATCTATTGACGACCTTCTCGAATACCTTGCTAACATTCGGGAGCAAACTGAATGACCGCAGATTAGCAGGGTTTGTCCTATCTTTATCATTTTTCGGGATAGGATGTATAACCGCCATTTTCCACTGCTTCGAATAATATGCATTATTCAGCGCATTGTTAAATAGCGTGGTAAAGATATAGATCATTTCTAGCGGCAGGTGTCTTAATACGACGTTTGGGACACCGTCAACTCCCGCCGACTTTTTGTTTTTTACTGACTCAAAAATGCACCGGAGTTCATCTTTACTCACGAACAGATGAGAATATACATCGGCGATTGTGCCATTTGCACGGTTGTCGTCATTGAACACGGTGAAACCGTTGTTCTCGAATCGCCAATTTTGAATTTCGGTTCGCAGATAAAAGTGGTTAAGAAAGACTCTCTCCTCGAGGACGCGATTACGGCGAACAGGGTTGTTAACCGCATACATATTTTCAAAGAAAGTTCCCATCAAATCCACCCTCTCCTGCGGGTCTTCGACCACGAAAAAACCGTCATTCGAGTCAGCACCTTTCGGACTTATGCCAGCAGTCAGTAGTGTCTGTCTGTTCTCGTTCGTCTGAGGTATTCGGACACATGAAATGTCGTTATGATCTTTCCGCCTGAACAGTTTACTTATTTGTGGGAACATACTCGGACTACTGGATTTTATAGCCCGAATTTGATTGCCCCAATACAAACTTACAGATTTTCTGTAATTCTCGGTGATCAACTGTTTCAAGTTTTTGATTATCGACTTCAGTGTTCTTATCTTGGGATCGTTCCTGTCAGTAAACTGTCTGCGTAGCCGTTTAAGCCTCGAGAGCAGTCTACTTTTAAGTCTGTACAGATCATCGATTGTCGCGTTTTGATATTTCTCAGTTTGTTTTTCGGCGGATGAATGTCCTACCCGAGGGATAGTCCGCTCCATTGTCTGTTTGATGACGACAGTGATCACGTACTCAACCGTTCGTAAACAGTTCCGCGTGCTTAGATCAGTGTTTGTTAGTACCAGTCTTTCGTCAAATAGCGTCAATTCCAAGAAGTAAGCCTCTCTTCGGAAAGACGGGGTATCCGTCGCGTACAATTCGAGTCCGTAGAGTGCCAACTTCTGTACATGGGCGCCAGCTACTGTAATTTTTGAGAGACATTTAATTAAAAGCATTTATGTATTTCTAAATTGAAACTCCGAAATCTAAAAAGTAAATTTATATTAAAAGGAAAATTCCCCAAGCAATATTTATGTATAAACGTAGGTATAACATAAAATTACAAAGCTACACTTGTTTAAGGTCAAAATGTTCTTATGGGTGGCAACTGGCATCTACTGTATCTATTCCGCTACATCTCTATTGCGAGCAAAAAATTAAATTCCATCAAAGGCAGCATTTTTCCTGATTCGCCATTATGATGCCAAATAGAAAATAAATTTTCATTGAACTGGCTGATACATTAAATATGTACATTAATTTGTTTGAACAATGACCATCATATTCATACGGTAGTAGATCTAGGTACCTACCCATACAAAATGTATCCAAAACATTAATTTATAATTCATTTCATTAATGGCATTGGCATGTATGTTGGTAGCGCAGTGAGCGGTTGTTAGATGGTGAATAATTTAAAATGCCCGACTCGCCTCGCTCGGCCATAAATTATTTTAATGAATTTTTAGGAAATTGTAATTTTCCTCTTTTGTGGCTTTTCGGTTGTTAAATTATTATCGGAGCTCCGTGTCGTCTGTCGTGTGTGAGTCACATGGGGGTGAGAGATGAGAGTATCTACTGTCCGTCTAGTTATGGGGCGTTTTAAATGGCGCATTACAAATGTGGTGAAATTATGACGGCCCAGCGATGGGCGATTGCCAAATGGCAAATGGCAACAAATTGCGAACACAATTAACGATATCACAAAGAGTATAATCAATTAAATTTTACAAATTATCCGCACGCATTACACGATGTTCAAAAGCTAAAATTCAGTCGGTCCTGGCCGACAATTGTCACTGATTTAGGTCAATTTGTGGATAACATGAATTATGTATTTTGTAAACGCAATTTCAAATGTTCGAGTGCAGTGCATGTGTAGATAAATTCGCCGTTAAATGGTGTGTGCGTGTTTTTTTTTTTTTGTTTTTTTTTTTAACTGGCCTAAATAGTAAATTAATTATTTAAGGTTAATCATGTGGCAAATGGAATACAGGGGAATGCATTTTTATGCAAAATTGACAGCGCATTACATCATGTGCGTCGGAATTACTGTCATTAATTGTAGGCTTGATTAGCTAAATTGTCAACATCTATCTACCATTTTAGGGTCATAAACATACCAGAAATATGACACGTTTACTCGAAATAAATCTAACTCTTTAGCAGACACATTCGCAGCTCATGTTTGTTGTGGTGGTGGCATTTTATCCCACCCTTAAGGACGATGTATTATATACATACACACTGTAGATGTAGTTTCATTATTTGTGAATGGCATTTGCAAACATATCTCCGAAGGACATTGCCAAGCAAAGCAATCATTCGTAGACAAATATTTGACCGATGGATTTCATTGTAAGCGGATTAGGATGATGTATATGTATAATTAAGTCATTTCCCCAATGCAACTATGAGTCCTTAGCAGATTCCATAAGAGTATTTGCTTACATAAGTCTGAGGAGGGGGGTTTCGAGATCTATTATTTAACGCAAACAATTTCGTACGTAAGCACTTAGTGTAGGTATTTGTTTGTGTTTTGGTATCGTGTACGAGATGAAAGGTTTTAAGTCCTTTTACAGCACAACTACCTCGGCAGGCAAGGTAAGTAATGAAATTGATCATTTGAACCTGTGGAATTAATCGCCAAAAAGGCGGGCTCTGATATTATCCTGAATTAAGAACTTTTTTGGCTGAAAATATCTACGCAGCTTTGTCTGTTAATGCATCAATCATTTTCAATGTCTCACTTCCGTAACTATCGATCTTCCGCTATCGACTCATCAAGCGTATAATCCTAGTGTTACCTACTTATTCCGAGTTTTCAAAGAGGGTGCCTTCCCATGCCTTTAGCATGGATTTTATTGTATGTCTTAAATTTCAAGTTGGAGACATGCGTTTAATGTGACCAAAAGCATGCATGGCTCAATCCGAAGGAGTAGCTGCTGGACATTGAGTACCTGAGGCCGTTTGGTATTCCTTATGCGATCCCTTCTATAGTCATGCCAGTAATAGGTACCTATAACGAAGTAATCTCATCTTGGCAGCTTGCATTTTTGATCTCACCAAATTCGCATGGGTTAAAACAAAACCCGGATTAAACTTAGCGTTGACACGAAGTTCGATCGTCCTAATAACAGAATCACTTCGATGTCCAATATTCAGTGTAGCCAAATGGAAACTCAACATTGCTCCATTCATTTTCCCCTGGTTCGTATTTTTGCCTAGTAATCCTCTGCAGCTTTGTTTATCTCACAGACAGCATAATCTGAAGACCGCTGGAAACGCTGAACAGGCAGACTAAAGGGACGATTAAACAGCCATTTTTTCGAGTCATTTGTCGCATTAGAGAGACATTTAAGATACGATTCATCATTTTTCATTTGGAAAAATGGCGATCACACGAAATGACTATCGTCGTCATTTTTGTCCCAAAATAAAATGACAGACACTTCGCGTCATTTATAATTTTCCGTTAGGATGCCATTAAATGTCGAGCGAAAAAATGGCGATCACACGGTAATGACATGCCTCATCAAAATGGCAAATGTCACCTTTCCTATTATTTCAATTTCGCGTCATTTATCTGCTTTGCGATCAGACGGCAATAACCAATGAGAAAAATATAGCTACTTCTATTTGGTGTTTTTGTCTCGGCGAAGACGCGTACGTGTGCTACGACTTTATCAAGTTAAATAGCAGTGAACAAAAAAAAAAAAAAAATAATTATAATAAATACAAAATGTCAAAAAGGAATTTTGCGATGATGGTGGAAATTGCGGAGACGGCGTATTTGGCAGTGTGTATACTGGAAAGCAGTGACGAAGATCTTGATACGAGTCAACGCGACGAAAGCGGATTATTTGGCAAAAGAGGTGGTTGAGCCGTCGCGAGAAGAGTGGATTTTGTGCTGAATTACTGCTCGAATTGCGCGAAGAAGAACCTGAGCAGGGTGAGCTATGTCGCAATGTCCTTCGTATGTCAGCCAATCAATTCGATTATTTGTTGAGGTTGGTGAAGCTACACATCGGAAAACAGAACACAAATATGCGAGAGAGTGTTTTAGCGGAAGCACGACTGGTGATCACGCTGCGCTACCTAGCCACCGGTGAAAGTTTTCGATCGCTGCGATTCCTTTTCCGCGTATCGCAGCCAACGATAACGTGCATCATTCTGGAAGCTTTTCACCGTCACAATCAAACGCGATTCCCTTCGTCGATCCACGAGTGCCTAATTTACCTATCCTGATTCAAAATAGTCGGCACTTGACGGCGACGCGACGGTTCGTATTCCATTTCTCTCAATAGGTACCGAACAACACAACCACAACAAAACAAATAAATAATTTAAACAACCAAAAAACCGACTGGCTGTTGAAAAAATTTAAATTTAAATTTGTTTTTTTTAAATTAACTTTTTTATTTCAAATTTATATTTTTTTATTTATGTGTTTAGCGTATGACACTCCGGCAAAGAATACCAATTGAATGACACCTCACTCTTCAAAATCGGTAAAGCCGTTTGGGCTACATGGCGTCACGTAGGAACGTACATAGGATACGCGCGAAACACATAACCCGCCCTGTGTCTAGTTGGGTAAAAAACAGTTTATTAATTAATTTATACGTTCTTTTGAACGAGAAAAACACCAAATGAAAGCACAGATATCGTATTGAGTAATTTGTCATTTGCATAGAAAAATGGCAGGGCATGAATTTCGTGTCTAGTCATTTTTTGGAGGCTGACATTTAAATGGCGCGTCAGTCAAAAAGTTCTGTCATTTGTCCTAGGCGCCATTTAAGAGCGATCACACGGCCATTTTTTTCCGCCATTTAAATGGCACAAAATTCATGCCATTTGGTCCGCCATTTTCCTAGTCATTTAAATGACGCCGAAAATGTTGTCCTAAAAATGGCGATCGTGTGACGTGATTTTTACGTCAGAGCGCCATTTAAATCACACAAAAAAATGGCCGTGTAATCGTAGCTTAATAAGCAAGCGCAAGCTTTTGATCGATCTCAAGGCCTTTTTAGGGCTGACACTTTTGTGATGAAATGTTTGCCAATGGAATCAGTCAAATAATCTCTCTCACAGCTCTATGTGCAGTTGGGCTAAAATTCCTAATATTCCAATTTTTTAAAGATGGTTTCGGCATAGCAATAGCAATTAAATGGATAAAATTTAAGCATTTTTGCAATTGCATAACCACCAATGCAGAGCAGAACACGGATTTTAAAGGTGGTCGTGGGAGCATTTTATGTGTTTTCGATTGGTGGACAGGACATGTTTTACAATATTTTTTTTTAATTCCTTGCTGCGTCAGATATGAGTTATTTCCAACCTCACAAACCGAGAACGTTTAGAGGGCAAAACCAAAATTTGAATGCGATTGCGAGCTGACATTTATCAAAGATAGTAATTGCGAAGCGAAATCATTTTTGACTGCTGAACTTTTGTGTAACTTTTTATTTTTTTTCAAATAACGGCCTCACAGACATGTGATGCCACCTATTATACTAAAATCGAAAAAGGTGTAGGTGTGTATAAACATTACGCAAGGTGCTTGTGCAAAGCTGTCAGAGATAAAATATGTAGGTATGTTTGGAAGAATGCCAGACAGACGAAAGGCACGGTATACAATCAGGACAATCAACAGATACCACGGTCGAAACAGAACATGTCGATGGGGACACATGCGCTGAGAACAAGTAGTAGTCTTAAAAATTAAACAAAGTAAAAACGTATTATATTGATTATTTACTATAAAACAAAAACATTTGTAGTAATAATGAAGTGCAGATTGTGTATTTTAAAAATCGAAAGAATAGATCTGAAAATTCAGTGCTCAAATTGCAATGAATATTTTCATGCAAAGTGCGCCAAACTTGAAAGAAGAGAAATTGAATTCTACGGAAAAAGTGAGCAAGGTTACAGATGTGATAGCTGTGTTAGTTTGCGAAGAAAATCGATCATGCATGATCACACTCTTGTAAACTCCCCTTCACCCGTCACCACACTTAGGGGTCCACCTGTTAATCTTTTATCAACCGATTGTGATGTCGGCAGCAACCATCAGGCCGCTCTCTCTACAACCATAAGAGCTAGCGGTGAACCTTCATCATCTGAGTCTGTTAAGACGCCTATAACTCTGGAGATGCTGTTTGCTGAAATTATGAAATTGCAACAACTAAATACCGATGCGCTCTTAAAAATCAAAGCTCTGGAAAATAACAATGAATCTCTCAACAAAAAGATCGTTTCCTTGGAGGTGAAAGTGAATTTGCTAGAGCAAAGAGAGAAACAGTGTGCAGTAGATGTTGTTGGTATTCCTGGCGTCAGTAATGCTAATGCGCGTGAGAGAGTGATGAAGCTTATTACTGCTGGTGTTGGTGTGCAAATCGCGCCGGATGAGATTGAGTCTTGCTACATAAAGAATGCAAGAAAATCGAAGGCAAACACTAATACAACTGGCAATATTGTGTGTGTACGTTTCTCTTCTTTTTCAACCAAGGAGAAGATAATGTGCAAATTGCGTATGGACAAAATCAAGCTTTATGCTAGCATCTACAGCAACAACAACAGCGATAGTGGCAGCGGCAACGGCGCAAGAGGTGGCGGCAAGATTTTTATCAACGACTCCCTCACTATGTACACAAGATCTCTTCTTGAAAAGGCAAAGCAGCTGAGACTGGACAAGAAGTGTCAGTTTGTGTGGACAAGAAACTCATCCGTGCTCATCAGAAAAAAAGAAGGAGATAAAGTGATCAAAGTAATTAGTTTTGAGGACTTTAGTAGACTAGAAAATTAAATTCTTTTTATAATTTTAACTTATGATTTATATGAATTCAAATAATCCATCTATTGGTTCTCTTAATAATTCAAGTGATACACTGAAAAAAAAAGTCGGCGTCGTATTGATGAATGGCGTTCATCAACATGATATTCATTGATATGACGTAATTTTCATAAATATGATGAACAAATTCATGAAAACTTTTTGACAATTGATGAACAGTTTTTCAATATGATGAAAATGAATTCATCAATTTTTTCAACAGGATTCTGAAGAGAATTTAGCATATGTTTTTATGAACTACGTTCATTATTTCATCAAAACATTTCATCAATATGACGAAAACACTTATTTTGATGAATTTAGTCATTTGTTCATTCAGTTGATGATTTATTCCTCTTATTGATGAATGGAATCATCATATTCAAGTACGATTGCCAAGTTTTGAATTTTTATCATATTGATAACGACGTTCATCGTTTTGATGACGGCTTTTATTATATTGATGACAGCGTTCGTCAAAAAACAGACATTAATTTTTATTAAGGAGAACGTTGATGTAAACCTTCATAATATAGATGAACTAATTCGTTATATTGATGAAAAAAATTAAATTCACCGTTATATTCATCATATTGATGAATGGAATCCTCATATTGATGAACTTTTTTCATCGGTTTCTTCAATGTGATGCACAGATTGTTAATATGATGTATGCTGTAGGTGTACACACGCGATGTTGGTACAGCATTTATACTCACACACGCATGATGAATATTTTAATGTATATATGCGTAGATAATTATATGTCATTGCTCATCAAGCGTTAAGTATCTACACAGGGTGGCATAGAAGAAAATTGTGAATGGTTTTACGATGAACGATGAATATCTTAAAAGATTCGATACATGTGATTTAGAAATTTCATCACATAATTATTTGTTTATCTTTTAATTTAATTCCCCCAAAAGTATCCATTTGCATTTTAAACAATGTATTGACAAAAACTGCAGTATATACAATTTAAAACAATTAATGAAGTGTGAAAAATTCAATGTTAGTGAAAGAATGGTGGAAATATAAAAAAGCTATGGTCTAACTTCGATTATTCACATTATATAAAATGTTATAAATTTTGCATAAATAGCTTTAATACATTAATATATTTTAAGTATTTATTATGTTATCAGTATAATGAAACTTATATAGGTAATTAGAACCTATATCTTCGATGGAGCGCCTCATTTACCCTAAAAAGAATGCAATTTACCTAGCCTTAATTAAAGGTATGCAATTAATGTATAACTTTAATTCAGTTGCATAGATATATCTGGGAGGTATTGACCAAGTGATTTCGTTTCAATGATTTTACTATGTAAACGAACGTTTTTCGGCATAAATAGTTTGCTCTAAATGTTCATAGCGACGTTTTAAAAGCTAAATCATGAGTAAGACTATCTCATTTTCAAAGGGGCTTATTTTTCCGATATCTTGATATAGCTTTTTTATTTGTAAAAAGTAACACGTAAATATCGAAAAATGTTGTTGTACGTGTTTTAGAATACATACTTCTAAAAGGTAGGTTAAGCTACGTTTCCACCGAACACAAATACCAAGATTAAGTACAAGAGGTTTAGAATTAATCCCGAAGTGTTTCCACCAAATAAAAGAAGATTAACTTGACGTATTCTCTCTGGCTCTGTCCATTTGCGAGAAAATGACATTTCACGAGAGAGAGAGAGAGAGAGAGAGAGAGAGAGAGAGAGAGAGAGAGAGAGAGAGAGAGACATTTTTCCATTTTTTATGTCTTTTCTTTAATTTATTTTTCACTTTTGACATATCGAGCTGTGAAAAGTGTGTTTGTTTTATTTCTAATCTCCCTTTTTATGAGATTACTTTCGTATGATAAATTCCGAGATTTATGTGGGATTTACGGAAATTTTTCTAAATCTCGCAGTTATTCTCCGGTGGAAACTTAGCAGTAGGGTCGATTTTTGACGTTAAATAAATATGTCATTAAAATAAAACTACAATTATCATGAATTTTCTACAACGATTTTCCTTTGGTAAAAAAAAAGAGCTCGCTATATAAATATAACGTTGTGATTTCATTACACACATAAATGTAAATAAATATTTACTTTTTAAAAATAACTTCAAAATCAGTGTAATATTGTTATTTAACCAAACTTTTCTCGTACATTGTTCCCTCACGCCTCAACATTATAAAATTCAACAGAATGGATCAGTAAAATTATAACTAAATAATAAAAAACCCAAAAACACATTTCAAACACATATGTATGCACATGCACCCTGTGACTCTATGCATATGGCAGGCAAATGGCCGTTCTCTGATTCTCATTGGGATCCATTATGAAAACAAAAAAAAAAAATGGTCCCAATAGTGATAAAAGTAACTCAGA
This sequence comes from Cheilosia urbana, assembly GCA_946477585.1. Lineage (NCBI taxonomy): Eukaryota > Metazoa > Arthropoda > Insecta > Diptera > Syrphidae > Cheilosia > Cheilosia urbana. Next base: position 124,461,234 of record OX297853.1, read on the forward strand.
AATAAAATTTATTTTTATAAATCTTCAATATTTCTTGAGCGCGTGAGTTTTTGCCACTACACTTTATTGACTTTCGTGGTAAAACTGACTTTCGTTTGAATATTTTCCTTTCGGATGCGAAGAAATTCAATTGTTAAATTCACATAATATTACCATTACCATTTTCATGACATTATGCTCGTTTAAGTATTTTAGCATCCCCATGAAAGTGGGAAGACTATATCTTTACGATTTATATTGGTGTCAGTATTTTTATTTCATGTTTTTATCTGTGTGAATAATCTTACAACTACATGAAAACAAATTTGACAGCACAGAAAGTGTGCATCATATTGATGAACAAATTTGTCAATATGATGAATACATTCATCACATTATGAAATTAAAGGGCAATTTGGGTTCATCATATTGATGAATTTTTCATAATATTGATGAACAAAGTTGATGAATGATGAACAACATCATATTGACGAAATCAGTTTTATCATACTAGTGAAAAAGTTCACTGGACTAAAATTGTTGATTTTTTCATCACATTGATGAACTTTTTCATTACTATGGTGTACCTTTTTTTTTCAGTGTACATTCTCTTCTTTAAATTCTGATAGTTTTTCATGTTTTTGCATAGATCATCCAAATAAAATGTCTTTTTCGGGTCTTTCTGTAATTCACCAAAATATCCGTAGCATGCGTAAAAATTTTGATACTTTTTTAACTCACCTTGCATCCTTAGATCACTTACCGGATCTCATCTTTCTATCTGAAATATGGATATTTGATGATGAAGTTTCTCATTATTCCATACCCAATTTTACATTCAAAGCAGCCTGTAATAACTCTTATTCTGCTGGTGGTGTCGCAGTGTTCTATAGAAGCGATTTGTCGTCTAACGTTGTCGTTGATCGTTTTAATCTAAATAGTGTCGATTTAATTAGTTTAAGTTGCGAGATTTCTGGTGCTCAATACTGTTTTGTCGGGGCTTATAGATTTAATTATTGTACAGTCAATGCCTTTCTGGATGATTTCTCTGACTTTCTTGATAATCTTGTGTGTAAAAATCTAATAATTATGGGTGATTTTAACATCGATCTTTGCAGTAGCTCAGTTGAAGTTGATAATTTTCTATCGATTATGTCTTCCTTTGGCCTCGATAGTTTGATATCACTTCCTACTCGTGGGGTTTACGATACAACCTCTTGTTTGGACCATATTTTCATTAGATTACATAGAAATAATCCTTCTAAATTTAGATCAGCTATATTTGACTTCAAGATAAGTGATCACTGCCTAACTACCATCCAACTTGACCTTCGGATCTCCAGATTGAAGCATTATGAAGTTAAAAAGCTTACAAAAATTGATTTTTCAGCTCTCAAGAGAGCTTTAATTTTTGAGTTCTGGGATGAAGTTTACAGAGAGCAAAATCCATATATGGCCTTTGATTTGTTTATTAATAAATTACAATTGCACTTACTTCGCGCAAGTACACAAATAAAAACGAGCAGCAAATTGAAACCCCTTAAGAAGTGGATGACTAGTGCTCTAATTAACAAAATCAGACAGAAAAACCATCTATATAAGCGTTTAAAAAAACACCCAAGTAACTTTAGGTTAAAAAGGTATTATGATAAGATCTGTAAGGAGCTAAAAACGGAAATACCTCTTCAAAGGGATACTTTTTATTGTAATATATTAGCCAATAATATTGGTAACTCTAAAAAAGAATGGCAGGTTGTCAACGACATTTTGAACAAAACTAAATCTAACATCGATATCGCAGTCTCAAATAATAATAACGTGATTATATCTGAGCCTTTTGAAGTTGCCACTGTGTTTAATGACTATTTTGCCAATGTAACAAAGTCTATTCGGGATTCCACTCTTAATAATGATTCTGATTGTGTTTGTGACAGCCCTCTTACTCATGACCCTTTCGAAAGACAAAGTTTTTTCTTTAAATGTTTTTCTTCATTTGAAATACACACCTACATACAGTCTCTTAATATTAAATTTAGGTGGTTAGGTATCTTATAGGCGTCTTATACGAAGGAAGGCTGTCTGAATCAAGGAGGAGAGGCCATCACCTCTCACTTTGAGTAAAGCCACTTTCTGAGTAGAAGACCAAAAGGGTACCAGGGGAACAATATTCCCAGGATCGTCATACGTGGTGAAGAGCCACAACCTGCAAGAGGTGCCACTGCTTTCGACTGAATATGACGGATCTAGAGCGGAAACTCAATAAAAACCCGTAATCCCAGGTGTATAACAACCGTGCCTATGGGATGAATGGCACTACGTAAGTGTGTCTTATTACGGTGAACTCCGGATAACAGGCGACCTCCGGTTTAAACTAGCCCTCCCGAGGTATGGAGCTCTGCCTCGGGTGAAAACTCTTTCTCGCAATTTTCAAAAAAATAAATGGAAAATAACAACATAACAGAAAAAAACAAGGAATGCGAACCTTTTAAACTGCAACCAGAGGTTACTTTGGACCTCCCAGTTTCTACAGATAGGGCACTTGGTCCTGCTGCAGAAACTGAAAAGCATGACACCATGGTGATTGGTGAGGATACGGTCGTCACTACTCCCATGGATGTCATATCGGCGGAAGAAGAAGCTGCCTTACTCGCTTCCCCGAAATCGTCAACAGCTATCGACGAACCATCTGGGTCAGTCAAGCCAAAAGACGCGGGCAAAGTCAGGCTATCAGGTGCCGGACGTAAACGCCTGAAAAAATTATTGGATGCGGGGTATCAACTTGAAGAGGCACGCTCAATGGCCTTAAAACCTGCACAGAGCAAGGACTTTCGTCACAAAAGACCTAGAGCTGACAGTGCAACCCCAACGAGCAACACTCCAAAACGAAAGGCTACTGAGGCTGCACTTTCATCACCTCAGCAAGCACCAAGCTTCAGGGACGTTGTTGGATGCAAAAAGATAGGGGTTATACCAACAGACTACCCTGCTACCATATGGTCCACAGACCAACTAAAATTGGTGCAAAACTGTGTCCTGGACAGCATAATAACACAACAGGACAATGCTACCAAACCCCAGTTCCGAGGTTGCACTTTCAAACCCGGATGGCTTGTATTTACGTGCAAGGACCAAACGACGAGCGACTGGCTGGCAAAAATAATTCCAACGTTGGTACCATGGGAAGGTGCCAAACTCAGTGCTGTGAACGAGGAAGATGTTCCTCGACCACAAATCTTCGTCGGTTATTTCCCTGGGGAGGAAACCCCAACAAACAAAATATTGGGCCTCGTGAAAGGCCAAAACAACGGCCTGAGAGTTGATGACTGGAGGGTACTCAACCGGGTGCGAAGGCCCCAAATGACGGAGCTCACCTTAGCTCTAGACCCAAAGTCGGCAAGTACCCTTAAGGCCCAAAATGGCATTATCAGCTATGGTTTCGGTGAGGTACAGCTACGGCCAAGGAACAAGGACGTCCAGAGACCAAGGGCCGAAAAGAAGGAGACCGTTATCAGAAACGTTGGGATCACTCAGGACCCAAAAGCTGACAAACCTGAGCTATGCTCAAAAAATGTGGCGAACACAACGAAGGCCACAACGGACGATACCCCTGGCTGCTCGCACAGACGCCCGACGGCTACAGGTTACAAGAGTAAAGACAAAACCACTGTAAGCCGAGAAAGACAGAGACAACGGGTATCTGGAAGACCTCGTAAATGCGAGAGACGAGACCCCGAAGAAGCGGCTCTACTTAATAGCAGCAGGGGTAAAAAGGTGGCACACAGGGGCCACCAAAGAAAATAATTATGCGACGTCAATCCGCAAAAAACACCAGAAGGCAACTTAAGTGCCTTCAAATAAATCTCCATCATGCTAAGGCAGCATCTAGTGTCCTAAGCAGGAGATTTATAAAAGAAAACCTGGATCTAGCTATGATTCAGGAACCATGGACCTTATCAGGAGCCGTAAAAGGGCTCCCAAATGAAGAAACCTGTAAGTTAATTTATGATAAACAGCATGTCCGCCCAAGGGCAGCTTTAATGATAAATAAAGACTTAACTAAAACAACTTTTCCAATTTCAGAATTCATACAAGGAGATTTGGTGGCGGCACTCATCGCAATACCAAATGCCGGTCAAAAGGGAGGGGATTTGAAGGTCGTCATCGCCTCTGCCTACCTCCCTGGAGACACTTCAGAAGCACCAACTTCAGAAGTAGCGGCTTTGATAAAGTATTGTGAGGAAAGGAGACTGCAGTGGATCCTCAGCTGTGACGCCAACGCCCACCATACGGCATGGGGGAGCACCGACATAAACAAAAGAGGTGAGTCCCTTTTTGAATATATTTGTGCTAACAATTTGGTGGTGGTAAATAGAGGCGTAGAACCAACCTTCATAAATGCGATTCGCCAAGAGGTTCTAGATCTCACTTTGGCAAGTCCATTTATATATAATATCATCACAAACTGGCATGTTTCCGGAGAAGCATCCATGTCGGACCACAATCACATCAGATTCGACCTGGAAGCATTTTCCGAAAGAAACACAGTTTACAGGAACCCGAAATCCTCTGACTGGGAAACCTATCGGTTATTCCTTGAATCAGAACTAAATCGTTCTTCAATTCCGCTAGGGACCATTCCGGAGCTGGAAACTGAATCCGAACAGCTCCAAAAAGATATAACCTTCGCATATGAAAGCAGTTGTGCCCTTAAAAATAGGAAAATACGAAGAGATGTCCCATGGTGGAATAAAAGACTTCAAACTCTTAGGAGCACAGTAAGAAAATTGTTCAATAGAGCTAAGAACAATGGCAATTGGTGCCAATACAGAACAGCCCTTACTGATTACAACGTAGAATTGAGAAAATCAAAACGAGCGACTTGGAGGAAACACTGCGAGAGCATTGAAAATCTCCCTGCAGCGACACGACTCCAAAAAGTCCTTGCCCGCGAGCACTCAAACGGCATGGCATCTACCCCTGTCTACTACAACAGGGTATTGACCTACTGGTTCCTCAACTAATTAGGATCTTCAGTTCCAGCTTATCTCTAAGCCATGTACCATTGAGCTGGACAAGGGTCAAGGTGGTTTTCATACCAAAGGCAGGTGGGAAATCTGAACAACAAGCGAAATCATATCGCCCCATCAGCCTTAGCTCCTTCCTCCTAAAAACCATGGAGAAAGTCCTAGACCAATATATAAGGGATCAGTTCCTTACAGGTAACCCACTCCATGCGAACCAGTTCGCATACCAAGCCGGCAAGTCTACCGAAACTGCCATACACAGCCTCACAACGACGATTGAAAAGGCTCTGGCAGCAAAGGAAACGGCTCTTTGTGCCTTCATAGACATCCAGGGAGCGTTCGACAATACCTCCTTCGATGCCATAAAGAAAGCTATGATAAGGAAAGGCATTGCCCCACTAATCATAAAATGGGTTCTAAACATGTTAGAAAGTAGAATTATTAATCTGGAGTATGGAGGCTCACAAAAGACTGTTAAGGCCACCAGGGGCTGTCCTCAAGGTGGAGTACTTTCTCCCCTTCTGTGGACTTTAGTCATAGATGAACTCCTATTCCACCTCACACAATCGGGGTACATAATACAAGGTTATGCAGATGATGTAGTAATCACTGTTAGGGGCAAACATGACTCCACGATATCGGAGATCATGCAAGGAGCCCTAAACTTAACCTATAGATGGTGTCAGAACAAAGGATTGACCATAAATCCCTCAAAAACAGTCATGATACCATTCTCAAGAAAGAGAAAACTAGAATTGAAACCGATCAAGCTAAATAACGAAGTTATTGACCTATCAGCAGAGGTAAAATATCTGGGAGTAATCCTGGACAAGACTCTCACCTGGAACTCACACCTTGATCAAGTCACCAAGAAGGCGACAAAGGCAATTTATATGTGCCAGCGTCTTCACGGCAAAACCTGGGGCTTAAAACCAAAAATGATCTACTGGTCATACAACACGATCATCAAACCAATGATCACCTATGCAGCGATATCATGGTGGCCAAAAACCGAACAATTAACGGCCCAAAAAAAACTAAACAAGATATATCGCTTAGCATGTGTTGGTATAACAGGGGCAATGAAAACTTGTCCAACTGCAGCCATAGGGGCAATGCTCAGCCTTCTGCCTTTACATATTTCTGTAAAGAAGGAAGCGAGTCTCAGTGCCCTTAGGCTCCCTGATATATCAAATCTCAAAGCAGGAAATCTGACAGGACACCTTCGAGTATTACAAATGCTTCAAGATGATCCTGTGATCAAAGTATCAGATACCATGCTTAAAAGACTTCGCTTCTCCAGAAAATTTAAGATAGTCATATCTGACAGGAGTACCTGGAGAACAAACCAATTCGTAACACGACCAGGATCACAAATCTGGTACACCGACGGTTCAAAGATGGAAGATGAAGCCACCGGTGCTGGGGTCTATGGGCCTAGGTTCCAAAGAGCCGTAGCACTAGGTAAATCACCAGACATCTTTCAAGCGGAGGTACATGCCATAGAGATATGTGTCCGGGAATGCTTACGGAGGCGCACTAAAGGTGCCCATATATACATCCTCTCAGACAGCCAGGCAGCCCTTAAGGCCCTAAGATCGTTCTCGATCAGATCAAAGCTAGTCTGGGAATGTTTCAATCTCCTCGAAGAACTGGCAAAGGACAACACGGTCACTGTTGCTTGGATACCAGGCCATGAGGGATTTGAGGGCAACGAACGAGCAGATTGTCTGGCGAGAAGAGGTGCATCACGTCTACTCACCGGTCCTGAACCCTACTTCGGGTTACCTTTGAGTTACATACACTCAAAATTCAGGAAATGGGAAGATGATCTCCTTGCCGAATACTGGACGGAATCAAAGGGACAGAGGCAGGCAAAAAGATTCATTAACCCAGCTCGTAGTAAAGCAAAAAAGTTACTTGAGCTAAGCAAAGAGGATCTAAGGATCCTAACGGGTTATCTTACCGGTCACTGGCCACTAAGATATCATCTCAAAAAAATGGGACTTTCCGACGATGACTCCTGTCGACTCTGCGGAGAAGAGGAGGAGACAACGGAACACATACTCTGCGAATGTCCTGCGGTGGCCAGGGGCAGAGCGATCCATATGCAAAGGGCGATTTTAAGTCCTGCAGATATTGGAAACATGGAACCAAGAAGGGTGCTGAGGTTTATAAAGAGCCTCAACAGCTCCCTGGGTTAAATAATAAAGGCCAACACAATAGATCTCTTCTGGTCGCAGTGTATAGGGCCTATCACTTACAATACAATACAATACAGTCTCTTAAAGCATCTAATTCAACTTCATGTGATCAAATTTCAAGTAACGTTCTGAAAAATGTATCTCTTCTTGTTTCAGATGTATTATGTCATATCTTCAATCTAAGTATACAAAAGGGTATTTTTCCAGATTCACTGAAAACAGCTGTTGTTATTCCACTACATAAAAAGGGTGAAACAATGTCTTTGAACAATTACCGTCCAATTTCCCTTTTATCAGTCTTTTCTAAAGTCTTCGAGAAGGGGGTTAAATCAAGAATGCTGTCTTACCTAAATAAAACAAATTTCTTCAGTGATTCGCAGTTTGGCTTTCGGAGTGGCAAATCGACTGAAGATGCCTTATTAAAGCTGTGCGGTGAAATATATAATAGTCTAAATGATTCTGATATCCCTGCTTCCCTTTTCATTGACATCACTAAAGCTTTTGACATGGTCGATCATAAGATATTGCTTAATAAACTTTATAACGCAGGTTTCAGAGGTTTTATCCATGATTGGTTTACTACTTATTTAGAAAATCGTAGTCAGAGAGTTAGAATTCGAGATTGTTTGAGTGAAAAAGTTCTCATCAACATAGGTGTTCCACAAGGATCTGTTTTAGGTCCTATTCTGTTTTTAATTTTTGTAAATTCGCTTTTCATTCAACATTTCAAAGGTAAACTCACAGCTTTCGCCGATGACACCGCCTTGTCTTATCACGGTAAGTGCTATTTCAACATTTTTTTGGATGTAAATTATGACCTAGATTTAATGAGGAGATGGTTCAAACTTCACAAATTGGTCATAAGCAATAAAACGAAGTTCATGTTTTTTAACATAATGGGTAAAATCTGTGAAGAAATGCCTTTACACTACCACTCACCCAATTGCAATAGATTCCGTTTAATTAATTCCTGTACACACGATAATAACATACCCACTTTTGATTGCCATGCATATTGCTCTGCCGACTGCTTTGAAATCGAACGCGTAGACAACTTTAAGTACTTAGGTATTACTTTGGATTATAGACTCAGTTGGAAAGAACATACCACGTCATTGAAGCAATATCTAAACAGTGCTGTTAGGCATATTTACCATCTTAGTCTATATTGCAGTTTGCCTGTCTTAAAGCTAGTCTATAACGGTCTACTTAAATCTAAACTCCAGTATGGTATAGCTTGTTGGGGTGGTACACATTCCAATAAAATAGAGCCTCTGCTAATCAAACAAAAACATGCTGTCCGTATTTTATGTAAGGTTAATCGCCGAACTCCTAGCTTTGAGCTGTTTAAAAGTCTTGGTTTTCTACCTTTAAGGCATTTGTACTGTTATAAGGTTTTAAAAATATTTTTTGAAAATTCCGGCTATAACTCCTCAAGGGTTTATGATAACCAAAATCTACGTGTTAACACCAGAAATTTCGTCAATGTACCCACTGTAAAAAAATCGCATTTTTCTCGCTTTTATATTGTTACTGCGCCCCGTTTATTTAACAAAATGCCTTGTAGTCTAAGATGCCTGAGAGTTAAATCCGTCTTCCTTAAAAATGTTAAGCGTTGGCTTTTTTCGTTAAACTACGATATTATTGGTGACTTGCTGATTCCTTTGGTTTAATTTTTTTTTCTTTTCTTTTTGTTACTGAATTTTTCTTTTCTAAGTTTTTGAAACTTTTTTGTACTTAATCTCTTATTTTATTTTTTTTTATAATTTTTTATTGTTTGTTTTTATCACTGCATTTTAACGCATCCCCATCGATAAATTAGTCCTTGTTTGTTAAATACGATTCGTACATTCGCCTCTTGTCTTAATCTGACAACAGAATGTATGTAGCTATTTCACTTTAAAGCTAAAAGCTGTATTCTTTTAAAAAAATAATTTTGTTGAACTTTCGATCTATCTTTTGTATAGCTTTAAGTTTTTTTGAATGAAATAAAGATAAAGATAATATAAAGAACAAATGACAATGTACCTACACCAAAGACAAACAATAGATACGACGAGCGTATCCAAGACGAACAGCACAAGTAGAATAGCAGATGTGAGTACACGACAACCGAACAAAAAATAAAATAAAGTGCACGACTACGTCGAACGATACTTTCTCGTCGATCAAAAGTTTGATAGTTATTTTCTTAATTTATTAGGTAAGTAGAGAAAAATCTGAGAAGCAATGCTAGGAATAGTATTAAATAAAACTAATTTTGGAGTTTTTCATCTGATATGACAGTATTATATCAAATAACAATATGAGTTCTTATGAACTGAAGCTCTTGTAACAGACATTTGTCATCGAAACTTCTGATTAGAGCCTACTGTACTATTTTATAAGTTCATACACTTTACAAGATTTTTGAGTACGATAACAGGCGAAGTAGGAATATCTGATTTTTGATCTGTTAGGGAATGATTTTCTTTTTGATTGGAATAGATAAACAATGACGCTGGTTTAAGTTGTCAATGATTGGAAGTATTCTCCGTAATAGATCGATACCTTAACATATAAATTAAAAAAAAGATTTGTTTTTAAATTTGCATTAGCAGTTATAAATTGAACATCACGATGGATGTGTGTATAAAAACTCCAAGTGGTTTGAATTTGAGGTGCATATTCCGAATGGATGAAAAAAGATAGAAGTTGGTTATATTTTCTAAAAATAAGTTCTGCGTCGCTGTTATTGCATTTTTAATGGCTGTTGCAATTTTAATTTTAAAGTGCGATATAAAGTTTTAAAAACATAAGCACCGATCGGCTTTTGAGTGGTAATTTTTGAGACATACTTAATTAGGAAACTGATTTATTCGATTTTTTTTTTTTGAGTAAAACTAAGCACGGGATCTTATATATTTAGAATACTGATAGTATGTATTATTTTCAATATGTATTTTGATCAAACAGATCGATCGATCTTTAAAGGGGTTTTTGTAAAATTTGGCAGACAAAACAGTAACAAATATTGCAATGTTTAGTTTGAAAAATACTATTGGTGGTTAATTATATTGAGCTGAAAACCGAGCATGAGTTATTGTTCGGGATGTAAGCATTACTTGGTTTTTTAAAGTTCTATCGAAATCGAAAACGGGTTTTTAGAGAAATGAGCAGTTTTTAAAATTAGCGTAGGTATTTAAAGTTAGGGACGCAATAAATTTGAAAACATAAATTTTACTCTAACTATGCATTTTTGTCAAAATCGTTATTGCCGTTTTCGGGTAAACTAAGGAATACCATATTTTTAAAAATATGTCTTTTTCAAAAATCTTTTGTACGATGACAAAAAAAAAAAAAAAATACTTGGAACAACAGGTCCGGAGGGACCCTAGGCCTAGCTTATCACAACCATTCCTTTTGTTTGAGTTTTTCATTTTTGGAACGAATGGAAGGGATCTACAATTTTATGCCGACTCCAAACGGGTAATTGAGAAGCTCTTTCAAGACATTTATACCCTCGGATGTTTGTCAGACGTTTGCGAGAGGTGGCGAAGTAGAAAAAACCCTAAGTTTGAATTTGGGTTTTTGCGGGATTCGAACCTCGACCCCTCCGCTTAGTAGTCCAATCAGCGTTGCCACTTAAAAAAAAAAGGAGCGCAGTAGATCAATAAAAAATATGCAGTAGTTAGATATAGATTGGATCTTTCTGCATTCGATTGTTGCTATATAAATAATCATGTTAATGTTTTTTTTTAATAAACGTTCCATTAATTACCTAACTTAACTTTTTGGAAATACACTTAAAGCCCAGGAGAGTCTGAGCTCTGAGTTTGTCCAGCAACCGTTGCTGACATTATTCATTTCCCTATAAAAAAAAGTACATTTTCACGAGTATTTACGTTAAGTTTGTTTCGTAGTTTATTTTTTAAATGTCTTACGATCGAAAACTTTCGCTCTGTAGCAGCACTACTATGGTCAGAACAATTTTACCTTTTTTGTTTGTGGTTTTCAATAAATATTTATCCGTTTTTTTTTTAAATAATTTTTTTCTTGTAAAATAAGGGTTTTTCACACTGACGATACGCGATACACGAATTTAAATTTCAAATAACCTCTCAGAGTGAAAATCCCGTTAGTTAAGCAGAAAACGAGAAAATAACAAAAATATAGACAGAGACAGAGATTTGTTTCATGATCCATGATATCCTGAATGAAAGCAGCCAAGGCCAACTCATTTCAAAAGAGAATGTGGCCAAGTTCACAATAAGTTTGCTTCGTTCAGACATTCTTTGCAGCGGTTATTTTGAATGACAGTTTTGTACAGCTGTCCAAGAGAAGGTTTATCAAACAAAAAAAGTGGCAGCAGATTTGCGAAAAGTGCATTAGATCTACTGCTATTGCAGCAAAGTGGCAACGCTGATTCCTACACACTTATCACTAGGCCACTGCGTCTACAATTGTACGATGATATAAACAAAAATTGTGTTTAGTATTATGTTAGAAATGACCATAATATTACCTTCTAAATTATGTTTTTTTACAATCGTATGGATCGTTTTTGAGATATGTTCGAATTTCGAAGGTTCAATTATTGGATTTTTTAGCGAAAAACTGAGTATGCACGGATTTCGATAAAACTTTGGATTTGGAGTTTGGGAGCTTACAGTTCGGCGCGGTTTTTTTTTTTTGTCAAAGGTTACCTCAGCGTTAGTGGCACCTTCCATATAAAACTTTCTTACGGGGTTGATTTGTTCGAATACGGCTTTAACGATTTGAACAAAATTTAATAATTAAGCTTATGAAGATGCGGTTAACATGGCTACATACGCAGTACGAATACCAGTACTTTTGAAAATCGAACTTTAACCTTTTAAAAACTGTTCAAAAATATTTTCTTAGGATGACTATGACTACCCAAATCCCGATCTGTGTTCACATATGGTAGGTATATTGTTGTTTATTTCAATGCCTCACTTTCAATAAATGAATAAATGTTTATGCGAAAAGTGCGCTTTATTTGTACCTAACTTAGTGGCATGTAATGGTTACAAAAATGTCAAATAGTTACCATATGATTAAACTGTCTTTATCGACACAAAACGAGTCATATATACCGTGTGGTAACTATAATTTAAAGTAAATTTGGATAACAGTCACAAATTTCTACTTGAGTTACTTAAGTATATTCTGCTGTCTGTTTATCTAGACTCTAGTATCGCTTCTGAGCTTTAACTTACATACGTGACTAATAAAACAAAAAGCAATCAACCAAACTGTTAAAATGGACGAGAAAGTTTCGCGCGACCCAGTCGTGCACTTTATTTTCTTTCAATTCAAGGAAAAATAAAATGAAAAAATTTATAATTAAAAATTAAATCATTAGGTATATAAAAAAATGTTTCTTTAAAAAAATTGGTTTTGATAAATTACGAATTTCTACAGGTATTTCTTTGGATATTGTTAAAACTGCTATATCATATTTTCTGCGGCCGTACTGGTGCCAATATCTCGGAATGATGCTGCTGTCTTTGTCTGATGGTATTGACCATTTGCTGTGTTGGAATTTAACAAGTGCAGCCAACTAATCAAAAGGAGCTTGCAGTTGCAGTGCTGTAACAAGTTTCGTACGACCCAGTCGGACACTTCGTTTCTGTCATTTTGGCCGCCCAATTGAAATTGTTCCAAAGTAGTCCTTGCAGTGCTTTCCAAAATATGTCCAGCAGCATATCCAACCGAAAAATGAACAGTACCTATCGCCAATCCTAAATTGCGACGTCGTTCAAAATGCCTGTCCAAAAGCAGCCCAAACCGAGCCAAATCAATATACTGGTGAGGGGGTGGTAAAACGGGGGGTTTATCTTTCTCTCCTGTAGGTATTGACCGCTTGCAGTTGCTCATATTTTGTTCAACCTCTTTTCGCAATTTATATATGTACCTATATATGAAATGTCAAAATGCATTTCATTTGTTTGTTTTTTTTTTACTACTGATGTGGGTGGCCCACAGTGGTGGTATTTTGACACGTACTTAATGCGGTTAAATTCAGCGGTTTTAAATCTGATTGCAGTAACTTCACGGTCCACCACTGCCACAGCTATCGGGACTGTTCGTTTTAAAACTCTGTAAATTATGCAATTTTATGCACTTGCCCATGTATGGGCATGCTATGGTGTGGTGGATTTGGTTTCGGCCCGACCCATACAGTTCATGCCATGGTAACACAATGCGGCTTGGTGGAAATTTAATTCTGACGCCTGCCAGCCTCGAGGACACGCATATGAATATCTACAATCAGGTTGGCTGGTCGTACGCAAACAACAGTTTCACCTATACGTGCTTTTTGCTTCTCCCCAGATATGACAAACAACCGCGGGTATATCAGATTATTCAGATGGTGCGGAAAAAAAAAGGATATTCGTAATTTTGTTTTGTTTTTGGTGTGGGCTACGAAAAGTTCACAATTATTATCGAAGGCGCTTAAGGTCCTGTAAATTATATACTATACAGTATACTCCGCTGCTATAGAGGAGCCGATGTCGAGCCTTCGGCTTTGGTGTGTGCCCGGGAAGCCCTTATTAATTAGGTAAATTGTTTGTTGTCGGTTTCGGGAGTGGGGGAAGAAACGTCAACGGGTGCGTAATTGATTGCTGATAATATTTCAGCGAATGTGTCAAAATTAAAATGTTAATTATGTTCGGTGTGTTGAGTGTCAGTAAACAGAAAATTAAATGCCATGCGGGGGATTATGCAAAGTCATGATTGGGGCGATGGCAGCAAATGAGGGGGGAAATTTATTTCGGTTTTGTGCTCGTATTGCGTATATGCATAAGCATTTTGTTTACGTAACGACAGCGGGGGTCCTTGGGTTGATTTCCTTGGAGTTTTTTCAATGTGTAAGCATATCAGATTGGAGCTACCTACGAATTCAGATAATGTGGTGAGCTACGTTAATTCATATTGTAAAGGGGTCGTAGACCGTGATGTATTTATAGGGAATTATCATGCCACTGTGGCGGGTGGATGTGGTCATATCTTCTTGGAAAACAGACGACATTAAACCGTTTTGCGAGAAGGAAGGGTATAGTACAAAGCCATTGCTTGGTATAGGTTAAACCTGAATCTACCAATCGCACTCAATAGGGAAGATGACTGTTCTCGCACTATTCCTGCTTCTTGCTGAAAAGCCTGTAGATACTGGTCGTGTGCAGGTCTACTCTGAGAATGCACCCTATATCTGAGACGCAAAAAATATGAAATTCAAGCAAATTTTGTTCTTTTTTTAATTTTTTTTTTTTTAGTAATAAACTAGTTTAGTTGTTGACTTTCTTCCGGATACTTCAAACATTTAGGCTAATGATGCCGTCATACTTTCCGACGGATCATGCCAACGGCCGGTCTGTGCTAACGCGCGGACAGCCTGGGCTTGGGCGATGAATGGTGCACTAGGTTTGTAGTCCATCTTTTGAAAACTGAAGTTGTTCTCTCAAGTAGACGAAAGACTGTAGCAGGCTAATTCACCTAATGCTAAATGTAGTTACTATTCGTAGAAGCGGAATACCTGGGAGTGATCCTCGATAAGAAACTACTTTGGGCAAAGCATGTTAAGTGGAAGACATCCAAGTAACTCTCAGTTTTCTGGCAGTGTAAGAGGGTGCTTTTGGCAAAACATGTCATTTGAAATCATGTTGCTATGACAAGTCCTTTTCTAGCTTAACCTTCACATGGACAGTATCTACCCGGGTAGATATTTCAATTTTTATCTCTAAAAATCTCTTCGATTCGTCAGTGGATTCTGGTATGGGTCCGACTCAGTGACTAACTTTATGATTTATTTCAGATTATTAGCATGTTCATACTTTAAAAACATTTCTATGTATAATTTTTGAAGTTAAGTGTTTTTTTTGGCTTACATGGACAGTATCTACCCAGGTAGATATTCACCGAATTTAGATGAAATATGCTGGTTTGCTTGGATATAACATGTATCTTTTACCTGTTACAGCTGAAAAGTCCAAACTTTTGTGAATATGCAAATAGACATAGCAAATAATAAAAAGAATAAAACAGTTTTTGTACCATTAATTAGGCAAATAATATAAAGTTATTCATTTTTTCAAGTGACACTTTTCACATTTTGTCTGGGTGAGACTATGTTCAACGCATATAGGTTTTTTGCAGCTGACACAGGCTTGACGTGTAGCACGCTTTTTTTTATTTAGTTGGTAGCACATAAAGCACCCACCTTTTTGCCGTAAACGACCACTGGAATCCCGCTCTTCTAGATCGTCAGGAGTAAACTCGTCATTAGAATTGTTTGTATTTACTGGGTGACCTAACAAACACTCCATAGCGTTTCTTATGGTAAAAATACCTGTCACTCTATGATTTTGTGCCCAAGAGCTGATATGTGGGATGCATAGGTTCTCGCCCAATCTTTCCAGAAAATTTCGCCTTTGGCTTTGCTTCACAGCTGCAGGACCCAGCGAATTGTTCTTTGAAAAAATGATATAGGCTGCAAGTCCTGAAAGGTCAATCAAATTATAAAATACAGCCTGTGGCCATCCATACGTTTTTCTTTTAGTTGTGTATTGGCTCAACATGGATATTTCGTCCAATATTTTGGTATGGTGCAACCAGTTCTTTCACTATTCGCTCACCTTGATTCACATCTCTGCTGCCATTCACCTTCCAGGTATAAATTTGGCCGTTGAGAGGGTATTCCATCAACAGAATACCCTCTCAACGTCACAAGCCCACCAAAATTTTATTCCATACTTGGCCGGTTTCGAAGGCATATATTGGGTAAACTTTGTGTGACCTCTATAGCGAAACAACTGCTCATCCTGTAAGTGATTCGTACGGAGCGTCAAATTTGAGTTGATCATATCGAAGATATCACGAATAGGAGCTGCTTTATCAGTGGCCATCCGAGATGTTCGTGTGGCATCCGAATCAAACCGTATAAATCGCGAAATCGCCTTGAATCGCCTGACCGACATTGTTGCTCGATATAGAGGAAGCGCATTGCTTTTCCAAAGTTCAGCCACTGTCTCGTAATTAGATCGGTGGCAGCCCATGACCAACAAAATACCCAGGTAGGCACAAAATTCTTGGTCGTTGATAGCTTTCCATTCTAGAGGAGCTTTTTCGGGATGTTTTTCATTCCACTTAGCGAAATCCCTGAGAGCTCTTTTGTTAGTGTGTCGACAAATTATGTCTTGAACGGAAGGGCTCATTATACGGATCTGTTAGAACTTTGGTAGCTGGATGTGGACCCACAAATGTTGTTTCTCGGAATATGTTATGCGCCCCTTCACGGCGCAAATTTGGTGCACTTTTTATCCACTTTGTACCATCCTTACACAACTATTCACTGAAAAAATACCACGCATAGTGTTTTACCAAAATTAACTTTGCGTGCAAATTTTAAATAGGAGTGACTCTTCATTTGCGGTAAAAACGTAGCTTCAATGAGTAACGCATTCAAAACAAAGAGAAAGAGTGGCAGTATAGAAAAATAGAAGAAAAAAAATAAAACAAACAAATTGAGCGAAAAAGTTAACTTTAAATGGCACAAAAAGAGAGATGCACTCAAAACCTTGGAAAAAACCGTTATCTAGAGAAAAAAAACATTATAGGTAGTAGTCAAATAAAGAGAACGAGTGAAAAATGTCAGTTTAGCAAGTAAATCAGCTGTCAAGCAGAAATAACTCATAGGAAATGCATGTAATATTCTGTTATCTACCACGGTAGATACTGTCCATGTAGGTACATTAAAATTTCTGTTCATGTGAGGGTTAAGCAACCTTTTTTTGGTGTAGAGGCTTTTGAGTCTTGATCGCAGCAGCAACAAAAATAACTATTTGAGTTAAAGCATAAAGCTATACACCCAAAAAAATAAATTGATAAAACAACTGTAAAAATAACATTTTTGGGTTATAAAAGTCGTCCAACATGAAAAATATCATTATTGATAAGCTCACCATTTCATATCTGTATTTACGAATTATCAATTTAATGCGAAAAATGTAATATCTACATTTAAATACAGAAACTGTTTCCTGGTATTATTGATATTAAAATGTTAAATCAATATTTTTATACTGATATTTCCTAATGGAAATCAACATTAAAAATGTTAAAATTACATTTTCCAATTCGTGTTCTCAACTACCAATTTGATATTAAAAATATAGAATCAATATATTTTCAATTTTTTTTTTCTACTGTTAATGTAACATTTAAAATATTGAATTGATATTTTTCATTGATATGTATGATATGTACATATGTATATAGATACTACATACACATATGTAAATATGCCAATTTAATATTGAAAATTTTGAATACATTTCTTTTAAATATTCCATTATTTTAATAAAACATTTCAATTATTGAATCGAAAATTTCAAATGTTGAAGATTTATGCCGATGCAATTTTAGAAATATAACCTTTTTTATGTAAAATGAAGTTTTTTAATTAATTTTATCTGTCTGTTTTAAGACCATGAAAGTAATTTTGGGATTCAGTAACTACAGACAGGTAAAATTAATTCAAAAACTTCACTTTAAATAAATTTGAACGCACTTACCGTTTATTCATTGTTTATTTCTAAGAAAAAAATATGTTTAAGTTTGCTTTTAAGTATGTTTTGTTTATTTTATTGTTATATTTATTTTTAGAAAGGTACTTTATTCAAAACGTAAAGGACAAATAATAACAATCATTTTTTCAACAAAAAAATTAAGCAATATTCTTTGTATACTATTGGTTTATACCTTATTAATAAAATCTAGTAATCGTTGTTTAACAATCTGAAAAACTTAATTTAAAAATAAAATGTTACTTTATGGTGTTTGAAATAAATAAATTATTTAATGTAGTAGGTAGTTAAAATGCTGCAAATTCAGCTATCAAGGAAGAAAATTTGAAAAAAGTTCCCCAGTGATAACGTAAAATTCAGTTAACTTATTAAGTTCTATACCAATAACTATTATATATGGTTGGATGGTACCTTTAATTTTCATTTGCCTCTTAACTTTTTCTTCCCGCGTCCTTTGAAAATCATTGTCACAATATCTATGATGCAGCTATTAATGTCATCTCTTAGTCGTTTTTCTGACGGATGAAGCGAATTCTACTTTTACTGTAACTCTTGATGTCGGCTTAAGCACTGTATTAAGCACCATAATACAAATTTCGTCTTTTGTATCTGAAATTATTGAAAAAAATTATGTAATTATGTACATCTTTTTGTAATGAGACAATTATATTTAAAATAACTTTGATCTGTGGAAGCATAATTTAAGTTATCATAACTTACTTTTGTCTTATATATATTTTTCATAAAATCCAGCCAGTGATTTTGAATTCCGGAAATTTGTTAATAAAGGCAAACCAGAGAATAATTCCTCAAAGTCCAGATCTATCTATAAAAACGTAAATGTCGCAGTAACGCACAATCCAAAATATGTACACTATTAAGAAACTTACAAATTGTTCTCCACCACCAATCTTGAAAAATTTCACCAAGGATTTGTCAGGAAATTTCCTTACGGCGATTTCATAGGTTGACTTCCAGTATAGCTGCAACTCGCCCTTGTCATTTTGCATAAATTATTAATATTAATTAATTAATAGCACAACGCACTCACTATAACCTATAATGAATTCATTAATAAGAAGTTAACAACACTTTGGTTAGGATTTTCCATTTAATCTCGTAAAACACTTAATATTTATTATATTACACGGATCACTTACTACGTCTGCGTCGTCTGACTATCAGAAACTAATGTGTCGCTAAGTCCACACAAATATGATCGATTGAAGTCTGTAATAAAACAACGCGCAACACTTAGTTGCAGATGCATTCAACAATAAAAGGGATCGGCAGATTACGGTTAGTACTGATTTTTAGCCATTTGGTATTATCACCTGGATATTTTTTACGCTACAATTACCACGAAAATGTTGGGTTGACAATGAAAAATATCAATACAAAGAAAAAAATGTTAAATTTATATGAAATAATGTCAGTAATGCAGAACTGAGTGGCAGATACGTTTAAAAATAACAAAAAAAAAAAAGAAGAATTCGCCAGCTAACTGTTAATACATACTGATTTTGAAGTTGTATTACTGTCTAGACACTTTTAATGTTACAATTATCACAAAAATGATGGAACGATATTGAAACATTTCAAAAGAATAATAGAATGATGTTATATCTATATGATTAAATTTCACACATCTCACTTTCAGTTTTTGCAGAGAGGTATAATTACATTCGTATTTTCCGCAATTTTAATTCAAGTTTTACCATGAACATATTTTTATTTAAAAAACACTGATCCTGAGATAGTATGTTTTTAAGGAATTAAAGAATAATTAATAGTCTAAACCTGCAGAAGAATATCTTGGAAGGGTAAAACTTTCTGTTTCAAAAACAAATTTAAGTACAAAAAAACTTAAAAACGAAATAGGTATAGAAATATGATAGGTATGTATAAAAACAAAATTAAAACGCTATTTATTTTCATACTGACTAAATGTAAAATGAATATACATAGCGTATTTATTTTAGTTAAGAAAAAAAAATATTACAGCTCGAACCGCTTTATCAAAACATAAAATTAAACTAATTAGGTTGAAATTGAAAAACGACAGTTTTATATTACTCTATATTTAGGAAGATATTTTTATTTCAAAGAAATGAATCCAAGCTATAAATGAAATCATAATAACAAAACTATATAGTCACAATTATCACATAGATATTAAAATTTGGACAGCATAATTTTTCTTATCAATTAAATATTGAGAATATTCAATCTTGCCTAGCAATGTAACATTACTATTTGATAATCTTATTTCAATAGCAAAAAATTTCATTAAAATTTTGGTATTAAAAATTGATATTACAATGCTAAAATAAATCTTTTTAATATAACATTTTGAATTTCACGTGAGCAGTAATGATATCAGCATAACATTTTTCATATTTATCCAATATGTTTTATAGTCGATTTGATATGAAAACAGCAAAATGTAGTTTTAATATTATAAAAAAATCATTTTGATATGGTTTTTTTTTTGAGTGTACCTACCTTAAAGCACTTTACCACAATGTCGTAAAATATTAAAATATATAACTAAAATGCAATGTAAAAAGCTTGCTAAGTTAAATTTTCCTCTTTCTCTTAACGTTCTCATTGTTACGCTTTCTATGAAGAACTGTCTAAAATCACTTCTGTCGCGATCAGAGATAAATGAAGATCATTCCTCGTTCGCTTTATTTTTTCTTTTGTTTGTTCCTCCTCGAAACAAGTCTATTTGTGCCTGCATTTTTTACTTACACTCCAAAGAACTTCTTATATCGTCTGACACGGGAGCTTTCCCGCCTACGCCTGGCGTTGCTCGTGATGCTCTGCTTAATTTATCCCGCTGATAGTTCTATCATGTAGCAAATTACCATCGAAGGCGGTGTGGCTTTTGGTATCAAACACACTTCAGTCTCGATGACCTTGCGCGACAATTAGCATACTGGTTTCAAGGATATAATATCGCTTAGTGAAATGCTACCGGAACTTCGGATGATGTGCATATTTAGAGCTACCTCTCTTTGCGTTCGGGACTGACTTTATCCAGAGTCTAAACCAGGATTGGGATGTAGTCGAATCTTCATGAATAGGCTCGGAACTAATTAAGGGTAAACAGCACTCGAAATTTCACTATACTCGTTAGGCAAGGATGGCCCCGTTTTTCAAGTGGAGGTCTATAAGCTCTCTTAATAGCTGGCACATATTTTATTAGGAATATGATGTGGCGGGAGAGGAAAATATGTGCACAGAGGTGCCTGAGCGCTTTATGTTCACTCCTCTTAATTTGTCCCTTTTATTTTGGTCCTTCCGCAGTAGAATTAAAGTAGCTTTCTTCCTTCTTTTTCTTTTCATGTGTAAACATTTAAGCGCACGTTATTGGAATCTGGTGGAGTAATTCCACACATTTAACTTCCGGAGACAGGGAATGCGTCACTGTGTTTTATCATTGCATACATTTATGAGCTGGGGCATATTAATTTCAGCTTTTTGTTGATGTGAAATAAAATTTCTCCATTTTGTCCTTGCACCGTACTCAGAAGAAATTTTAAGAATTCTGCAGGGAGATTATCATCTTTTACCAATGATCATAAGCGGAGACTTCAATATCAATTTTGCAGCTCCAGAAGCTCAACCATTTATGATTTTATGCAAGATAAATTTAATCTTCAAATGAACTCCCACCGGAAAATTTCAACAACACGATATGGAACAACCATCGATGCTGTCTTCCAGCGTAATCTTGATAGATTACATTCTCAAATGTACATATCTTACTTCAGCTGCCACAATCCGATTGTATCTATTCTATATATTTCGGGACTGTTGGATACAGTCGCACAAATTTTTTTTTTTATTGTTGTATTTTATTGGCACGAAACAAAATGTGTGTTGAGCAGGTGGTGTTTGGTAAAGGGGCAAGTACAACCACCGTCCGACGAGCTGAGCCGTGCAACCTTCATCGAAGTTAATTCCGTGGCCTACCCTAGCTTACAACAATGGGTTAAGGTCTTGCTCAACCCTGTAATCCATTTAAGAATCGTTCGGGATTGCAGGACCATTCTGAATTTGTTGGCGAAGCTGAACGTTTGTCTGGGATATTTTCTCATGACCCTGACCTACTATGGGTCTTCCTGCGTCCAGGGCCTCTATTGGCGATTGGTTATCCTACTAGCACAGTTGTATGGAGCAAGACTCTCCTGGATGCATGTACTCCAAAATTCCTTCAAATAATCAGCCACATTCTTGCTGTCCCTTGCAACATAAAAGACTGCTGACAATTTGTTTTCGTTCTTACGGGACAATTTCCTTTTGCCATGCATTTCGGTGTGCTAAGTGCTATACATTTAAGTGACAGCATTGTCTAAGAAGACGCTTGTGGTGAGGCAACGTTACCTCGGTAAGCAGTAAAGTTTGTGGGGTGCCCGTACTCCCAGAAAAATCACAAATTATACCTGAACGTTTTTTTTTACTGCACCACTTTTTGCGAACGACTGACAAAGATCTGACATCTAAGTGTAAAACTGTTTTTGTCGTAGTTCCGTCCAGCAGTGCCCCCTTTTTGAGCTTCAGGATACTTGGTCCCAACTTTTTGAAAACTTATCAAAATGGCCCCTTTTTCTCTCTAAGTAAGATTTTCTTCTTTATTGAACAAAATACAAGGTGCGCCAAAAGAGATCACACTATGGGAAAATGCTCTTATTTTTGCAAATAGCCGCCAATGTTAAGTCTGTTTTGACATTTGTGGACTAGACAGATGTAGAATACAAGTGAACAAGCCATAGAGCGATAAAAAAAAAAAAAAAAAAAAAAATAGTTGGCGCAACAAGTCCGGAGGGACCCTAGGCCTAGGTTCTCACAATCATTCGTTTTGTATTTTTGGAACGAATAGAAGGGATCTACAATTTTATGCCGACTCCAAACGGCTAATTGAGAGAAGCTCTTTCAAGACAGTTATATACTCTCGGATGTTTGTCAGACGTTTGCGAGAGGTGGCGCAATGGAAAAAAACCCTAAGTTGGAATTTTGGGTTTTTTGCGGGATTCGAACCTGGGACCCCTTGCTTAGTAGTCCAACACACTAACCACTGAGCCACTGCGCCTACAGAGCGATACACTCCCCAAGAACGCGGAATAATTTCGAATTTTCGAAATCATAATGAGCGATGAGGCTCATTTCCACCTCAGCGGGTACGTGAACAAGCAAAACTATCGCTTCTGGGGCACCGAAAATACACGAGTAATGCACGATGAGCCATTATAACCGCTCAAAGTTACTGCATGGTGCGCTGTTCACGCTGAAGGAGTCATCGGGCCATTATTTTTCGAGAACGCCGCTGGTCAAACGACAACAGTGAACGGTGCGCGCTATAGGGACACGTTAACAGAGTTGTTTCTGCCGCAATCGGACGAATCAGGACTGGAGGACATGTGGTTCCAACAAGACGGAGCTACGGCACACACTGCGCGAGCCACAACCGATATTCTGAAGGCGGCGTTCCCGGGTCATCTCTCGTTTTGGCGATTTGCACTGGCCCGCAAGATCGCCCGATTTAACCGTTCCAGACTTTTTTTGAAGTCCCGTGTTTATGTGAACAAGCCCGAGACCTTAGAAGCCCTCAAGGACAACATTCGACACGAGTGCGAGAATCTGTCGCCCTAAGTTCTCGCTGAAGTGATGAAAAATGCCATAAAACGAGAGCCCGTATGGCAATCAATTGTGACGGCCGATATCATCTTCTCGAGTTGACCAATAAAATTCTAAAGGTTTTAAACATAATCAAAAAACAGAATCGAAGTCAGAGAGCCAAACAACATCGGATGACTTCTTTTGGCCCACCTTGTAAATATTTATATGAAGTAATATGAAGAAGTGTAAAAATGTGAGTTTTGTTAAAAATAAGTCTTGCTTGCTGTTTTTTTTTTTTTTTGCACATATACCTAAGTGTTTTATGTGGTGGCCCGTTTTTTCGGCTCTGGCCGAACTACTACGACACTACTTTGCCTGATCGAGCAGTGTTGATATAGTTATTCTCCTCCGAGAATAAGTCAGACTCCACTCTATCTGTGTCGGTGGTTATCGAATACCTTGCAGGTGGGTCCTATTTCGTCCTGTTGGGAAAAGAGAAAGACAACGGTCAAAGCCCAGAAAGTACATCGTTCCCTATGCATTTCCTTGGAATATTGGCACCGGCTTTAGCTTTTTGGCGGTGCATTATGGAATACTGCAGCTGACGGACCATGCGCTCTCTCTGGGGAGAACTTTCCTTGTAACCAAAACAAAAAGCAGTTTTGCAATTTACAGCGTATGTTTATTTCGAATTCCATCTATCAATAATAATTTTTTAATTTTACATAAAATGTTACACTATTAATTCTTTGGTTATTCCAAATACACATACATTTATTATGAGTTCTTTTGTTTGTTTAAATATTTTAGTTGAATCTGTGCTTACCCTTAAGTAAGTTCTTAGTTTGTTTTTTGTTTTGTTTTTTTTTTTTTTTTAATTTACACTTTATCATAAACTTATTCTTTATTATTTTATTACATCTATCAATATATTTTATTTTTTTTTTCTATTCCTTAGGTGTATTTTTGTTTAGCAAAACAGAATGTATTTCTTTTAATAAGTTTTATTTGTATTTACATAATATTTTCTTAAATTGTAAATTTATATTCTACCTAGGGATAGCTGAATTATTATTTTGCGAAAACAAAATGAACAAAAGCTCACTTTCAAATTGCAGTCCCTTATCCTAGCGCTATAAACTAGATTTGGTAAAAATGTATTTAAAGGCAATAATAAATATATATTACTTATATATATCTTATCTGCTTATTTTTTTTTAATATATAAATGTATTTTGGTTTTATTCCTTCTTTACGTATTTAAAATATTTAGTAGTATCTATTGCCAAATTTATTTTTTTGATAATTAAATTATGTCGTAAACTTAAAAAACTTATATTGTATTTACAGAATGTTTTCCTAAAAACATGTTAATTTTATAAACTCTTTAACCTTAAAGGTAGTAACGTGAACGATTTTTTTTATTAATAATAGATATACACCTTAAATGAATTTTGCTTGTATCTTGTAAGGATTTTAGTGACTTTATTCTTGCAGAATGTAGAAAGAAAATGTTATGAGCTGAAAATGTTAAGCCTTTGCGATGGTGGAAGCTAAAATTTCGAATAATGTGGTGCAAATTGGAAAATATATATCTGGTTTCGTGGAACTTTGAATGGAGACAACTTTCCTGACAACTGCTCCAGCTCATTGAAACTGCAGGTTTATGTTCGATGGGGGAGTCGGTTTTATTTTGCAATTCAATATATTTGAGCCTTTCGTTAAACGTTCTTTTTGAGCTCGAGTACAATACCCTAACGTACTATGACCACAGATCGCAAAACTTTTGGGATTTCAGCCAGCAACCCACCAGCACCATTAGATATCACTTGCACCAGGAGGAGGCCGTCATAACAGCGTTCGATCTTTGGAGTTCAACGTCATGACTTTTGGCTGCTTAAATTATGCTTCATGACTGCAATGCTGAGAGAACTTGATACTTCTTTTCACTTCATCGATGGCATCGTTCTTCAAGTTCATCATTTGCTTATCATGTTCGATGGATGCAATCTCCGCTATCCAAATGGCGTAGAGCTTAAGGTTGTAGGCTTTAGGATTAAGTAGCATACAAGGTAATGAAATTACCGATTAACTACCAAGAAATGGATCTGCCAAAACCCAAAAGGTATTAAGTGAGTTTTAAGAACAGTCGGGAACACTAACTCTAAAAGTCGCAAAAATCAGAGAAGACTTCTATGCACAGGTGGGACAAAACACTCAAGAAGTCGCAAAAATCTCGTCGAATTTACTACCAACCTGTGAGACATGTAATAAGATTTAGTCAAAAAAAAAAAACGGCCCTCAAACTTCTTACAAAAAATAGAAAATCTGTTCCGATTTTGTTGGAATGCTCAAGCCCAGTAAGTAGCCTACTATATAGAACTATAAATTGAAAATACATTTAACAGATGTCGAAATGTAGAGAATGTTCATGTTATTAATACAAAAAACAGCCCGGGGAAACATTTTTTTTCACTATCTTATGGAACGATCCAAAACCAATTTTGATTTTCGACAAAATCCAGATGGCTTGCAATATAAGGAAGATGCTTTGTAAATCCATTCAGCTCAACCTCGGCGTTATAGGAGGCTTCATCAACACCGCACTTCTCATCAGCCCCCAGGGCGTTTGGTCTTCAACATACATCTTCATATGCCCTGAGGTGAGTTGCTTATACCGTCAATAGGACCAGTATTAAACCTGCCAACTCAACTTTTGCAAACTTCTGACGAAAATTGAATTAACTTCAAGTTTTATAACGCAAATGGTCATAAACTCCCTTAGTTGGATTTACAGTTTAAGCAGGGTATGACAAATGGCAATAAATTCGGTAGACACTGGAAGGAGACTTGAAAGTTGCAAAAGCTTAGTAGAGGGATGCCATTCAACGGTCTTATCCAAATGCAGTGATACAATGCCGCGCCCCAGATATCGGAGTTGGAGTTGTCCTCGACTAACACATCGGTGTCGACACTCCACATGGCTTTCTTTACTGGTAAAAACTGCTGGAGAACGCATTCAACTAGAAGTCCGATCAAGGCTTGTGACCGTTTCGTAGAAGAAATTGACCGGTTCTCAACTTTGATTGAGATTCTTACGTTGGTGGAATATGTTTGTGCCCGGGAAGGTTATCTAATCGACACTTTAGACTTGGATTGGTATGGTCAAGATGGTTCTAGTATTTGACTCTCTAAAGCTGACAAAATAAATATAAAATCCCCTAAAACAGAAAGGTAAGCGCTAAAGCAATCAAGAGCATAAGGAAACTCTTCTTTGAAGCTGGACAGACCTATTTCAAGGAACTCCTCCAACTTTGAGCTTTTTATTCACCTGTAAAAGTCTCAAGATTTTGGCATCAATTAACTCCAAGAGCCTTCTTAGTGCTACTAAAATTCGACAAAATAATGACCTATATGGTCTAGTGCCCTATTCGTTTTAATTGACTTGAGGGTGGTCGTCATTCGTTTAGTTCATTTCGAGCTATACCTTTACTGGGCCTATTCCCAACTACACATATAACCCAACTAGTGGTAAGCACAATTTCCATCACAAATTGCTTATGTAGATCTTCTTCAATTCTTTCTTTCAAACTCTGTGATGGTTAAGTTTACTGACGTAGTCTCCCTAATTTTTGCACAAATTTAAAACGAAGGGCTCATGTGAGCCGACTTATATCTATGTGGGTAAACGACTCAAAAACTCATTAAAGTGCTTCTTCTATTCCCTAAATAAATATTATACATGTCCAAGCATTTTTCTGTGTAATAAGCAACAAACTTAACCATCAATGAAATATTTTCCAACATTAAATTAAAATATTTAATAAATATTTTTTCGTGTATCCTCTGTGTGTAGTCTAAATATAATATAATATATTTTGGTTTCTGTTGCACTTTTGTAAATTACCATCCTTGGCGCATTTTAAATTTGATTTAGTTTTTTGTGTTTATTATTTTTTTCTTATTTATTCTTAATTCTAAGCTAAATCATCATATTTACTCATATTTGAACATAGTTTTCAATTTTGCATTAATTTAGAACATTGAAAAAGTTAAATTCAACTATCTGCACCTGTATTGTATCCAGTGAAAG
Organism: Cheilosia urbana; assembly: GCA_946477585.1. Lineage (NCBI taxonomy): Eukaryota > Metazoa > Arthropoda > Insecta > Diptera > Syrphidae > Cheilosia > Cheilosia urbana. Next base: position 124,488,751 of record OX297853.1, read on the forward strand.
CTTCCAATTACACCTGAAGCTATACTGATTGCCATCAACTTTGTCTGCACTGATGATGGTGACGACGAGGACGACGAGAAATATAAATTGAAGAAACTTTTCAAACCGGACCCGGACGACAGTGTCACTGTAAATAAACGTAAAAATATTGTATATTATTATACGAGGACATGGCATTTTGTTAAAGGTGTGTTCAATTTTGGTAAATAGTTGGATGTTTGTTTCAAATAGAAATACACAGTCATTTGATGGAAAAGTTTCCATCATTGGGTTAAATTTACCTTTATGTTGAGAGAAATTAAAAAGAAAACAAAATCTTTACCAACATCGCTGGAATGGAAATATTAACTTGACTTACTCTTGACAGCATCCATCCGCAGAGGACAGATCCCAGCATTACAACATCTCTGGCTAGCTCTCTAGAGTCTAGACAACACCAACACAGATTGTTGGATGTTGGCCCTTCTTTTTGTTTATTATCTTACTTATTGTTTTTTTATTTATTCTTTATTCTCAAAATTGTTACAATTCAAATTTCAAATCAAATTCACAAACATGAATTAGAGAATAATAAGTGACATTTTATATTTAAGAAAAAAAAAAAAAAAACTTATAATATAAATTAATACAATATGCGGTGAACATAGCGTTGCCAGACGGTCAAAATATTAATTTTTTTTTCCCCCAAAAAACCCTCAACTTTTTGTCACTATTTTTTTGGCATGTTTTATGTACAACTTAAAAATAAATAAATAGTTGGCGGAACAGATCCGTAGAAACACTTGGCCAAGCTTCTCATGAGCACTCGTTTTGTATGAGTTTTTCACATTTGGAACGAATGGAAGAGATCTACAATTTTATGCCGAGTCCTAGCCAGCGTTGCCACAATTTTACAAGTGTAACAAAAATGTTGCACATTTTAATAATGTTATAATTTTGTGACAATGTTACTTTTTTTCGATTTGTTCTATTTTATTCTCATTGAAATTCCTTTTTGATTTTTCTCGTTAAAAATATTGAATAGCTGAACTGGCAGCACTTTTTTCTTTCGAGCAAACTTCTACCAATTTCTGTCAACGTATTTGTTAGAGCAAAAGTTGTGCAAAACGTTAAACTACGAGAAAAGACAACATTATTTTTCTGTCTCGCCGCGTCGCCGTTGACAATGTTCTACATCTTCGATGGTCAATCATTTTGTTTCCTTTTTTGTTTTTTTTATTTGTTGAACACAAAATTTTAAAATGTGTTCCTATTAAAGATTTTTTTTGAGTTGAAAAAACGATGATTTCCAGCCCTATTGCGAAGATCAACTATCAATCGGTTGACGATTAACAAATTTATCAATTAAAATTGATGTTGGTATTGCGATTTTTGCAAACAATTTAATTAAACAATAATTACGAGTGTTAAATCTATGAAATTTATTGAAAACCATGTCATCGGTAGAATTATTTTTTGATGATGACGACGACGAGACAGAGTACGCGGAATTGGCTGCTATACGGAGGAGTTTGCGAGTCGCATCTAATCCTTTGGAACTGGAAAACCGAAGGTAGCAAATTTCATTTCCAAGGAATGCTTTTGAGGTGCATTCGTTGATTTTTTGGAAGACATTGGACCCAAACTTATGCCGATTAATTGTAGCTCTGCTTGGTCTTGCGCAGTCAAGAGCAACAACAGTGTGCCTTATTCTTATAAACATACTGACAGAAATTTTGTAGAGCATATTCGGTAGAAAGGTTTTGCCTAAAACTGAATCGGTTTTCGCTAAAAATGTTAGAGAAATTACGAAACTCTACAATATATCGCCTTCTTCAAAATTTTAGAAAAGAACCAAATTTAGAAATTACAAAACTCTACAGTTGAACGCATTTTCAAAAATTTTAGACATTGCAGAGAGTAAGGAAAGCGGTCTGCAATTCAATTTATTTTTTCTATTGCCCTTCTTAAAGATAGGAATCACATTGGATAGTTTGACCAATTTGGGAAAGGTGCCCGAGAAGATGCTTAAATTGAACAGGTAAGCTAAAAAATCAACCACATTGAGCGCGATTCTTTTAAGTATGGAAATGGACATCCCATAGTCACCACACTTTGGAACTCGCTTCCTGGGGATATATTTTCAAAGGACTACAATTTGCAGCAATTTAAGTGCAGAGCAAACATACATCTGCAGGCATCTCGGGGCGCTGTTGAAGCGTTATAGGTTCGCCTTTCCCGGGTGAAATATATAAAAAAAAAAAAACGAATTTGAGTTTTTTTGAAGAATTGATTATTTTTAAAAATTTTCGAGATGTGATTAAAAACGAAGCTGCGATCAAAGAGCTGAGACGCTAAACAATCCTCACAGTTATTAAAAAGTCACAAGATAATAGACTTCTGAGACACTGAGGCGAAGTAACTGTTAAACTCATTTGCTACAACTATACAGGACCTGTATTCTGTATTGGCTCTTCGCCTAGATCTCGCCTCGAATTATTGTCTTTTATTTGAGAGTTTATGACTGAATACTCCTAAAGCAATATATTTCACATGAGTTTCAAGTGGTCGCGCGCCAATTTGAGTTGGATCATGATACCGGACATGGCGATGAATCCTTGTAGATCTTTAAGTGGGCTGTCAGATGTCCTCTGACTCAAGGTAGGGTTATCCTAGTCTAACTATGACTAAACATTCACAGTGACAAAGTACCTATGTTTTTTTTTTTTGTGATTCTTCATCCTCGTTGCATAGACTTCTCTACCTCTTCTCTCTATATATAAAAGAGAGTTGCAAAATCGGTGTGACTTTATAACTCACGAACGGTCAAACCGAATTCGATCAAATTTTTAGGGTTTGTTTGCATGGCCGTGTAGTTGGTTTATCTAAAGTTTGAAATTGGTCAACGCGTTCGTGAGTTATGTAAACATCTGATTTTGTTCATATAAAAAAAAAACACAAACTAGGCGCATATGAGCGTTTGCTGTATGTTTACTGTGTGCTGATGTCATACACACGGCAAATACACGTTGCAGCGCATACCGCATACATGCATACAGCTGTCAGGGAGTTATTATGTTACGGTTTTTTTTTTCATCGAACTCGTGATGTCGTGAAGATATATATTCAAGTCTTTCATGCTTCGTCATTCAGTGATGTACAGTCGAACCCGTTTAAATGAAATGAGAAGAAATCGTTACTTTGATTTCAATTAACCGGGTTTTTCATTTAAACGGACTTCTTACTTACTTTACTTAGGTGGCGCTACAGTCCGGGGTGGACCTGGGCCTCAACCAATACGCTTCTCCAGTTAGCGCGATCTTTGGCTAACTGCCTCCAGTTGCGCACTCCAAGTTGGTTGAGGTCCCCTTCCACTTGCGCGCGCCACCTAAGGCGAGGTCTTCATCTACTGCGTTGTCCCTCCGGGTTAGAATCGAAGACTCTTCGGGCCGGAGCGTTGGTGTCCATTCGCTCTACATGTCCCAGCCATCTTAGACGACTGATGCGTACTTTTCTGACTAGGTCGATGTCGCTGTACAGCTCGTAGAGTTCGCTGTTAAATCTTCTCCTCCAAAACCCGTCAACGCAAACGGGACCAAAAATCACTCGAAGAATTTTGCGTTCGAAACGACCAAGGAGATCTTCATCCGCCTTTGATAGCGCCCATGCTTCTGCACCATAAAGCAGGACTGGGATGATGAGGGTCTTATACAGAGTTTCCTTAGTATTTCTCGACAAGGCCTTACTTATCAGTTGCCGTCTTAGGCCAAAGAAACAGCGGTTGGCAAGTGTGATTCTTCGTTTGATTTCTGATGTGATGTCGTTATCAGAGTTTATAGCGGAGCCGAGGTAGACAAAGTCCCTAACTACCTCAAAGTTATAGCTGTCTATCGTGACGTTCTGCCCGATTCGTCGATGTCGTGTGTCCCTTCTTGTTGACAGCATATATTTTGTTTTACCCTCATTCACCACTAAACCCATTTTTGCCGCTTCTGCACTAATACTTGCAAACGCACCAGTGACAGCTCGCTGTGTTGTACCAACAATGTCAATGTCGTCAGCGTATGCAAGCAGTTGCACAGACTTATAGAAAATTGTGTGAAATTAAACGGACTTCGGATAATTGAAAAAAAAGTACACGGGGACATATTAAATTTTTCATAGAAGCGGGGTTTTCAATTAAACGAGTTTCAAATAAGCGGGTCCGACTGTATTCTAAAATTTTTTAGTCATCAGCATAGTTTTAGTGATTCCAGTGCGATTATCGAAATTGAAAACAACTTCGAGCACCTACGTCGCGAATTCGTGCAGGGCGAACTATATGAGACCCATATCATAGATAAATTAATATACAGATGTCTCATCCTAATGTAAAAGAATGCTCTACTTTTTGCGATCGTCCAACAAAGATCGTCCAACAAATGGAAGGTGAAAACCAAAACCCACCATACCTCATTTGAGAAGGATTGATTTTCTGTTTAGATGAATTCTACTTTCAGTCAGTTGAATTATGACCACAGGCCGGAATGTATGTATGCAGTGTGCTGCCGTATTGGGTATTGTGGGCAGGTAAATTTCCTTGCACACTGATCAGTGGGTTAAAGGGTAAGGAGACAAGGTAATAAGGAAAGCGGAAAGAAAAAAATCGCCTTTATTTCTTTAATCTTTCTTTCTTTCTTTGGTATTGTCAATGCCTTATGATTGTACGCCGGCGGGGGTGTGTGCCGTGAGGAGATCTTCGGTTATGTAATGCATGATGGTTTTTGTTGGGAAGAGCCGCCGATTTACTTTTGGATTTGTTTTGCTGAAAAAAGTATCTCTTTGCGATATGAACAATGTATTGCATTTTGGTGATACAATTTTAATGTTTTTGTTTGGGTAGGTGCATTCGCATTAATTTTACGGTTTTCATTATTCGATACAAATGTAGGTATGTCAAATTTTATACTTTTATAATTTTCTTTTGAAATTAATTAGATTATTCATTAATAGGTACCCTATTATATGTATCAACAATAATATTTAAACTAAAAACTGTTCTATATCACTTATCTACTTATCTTATTTTTCAAAGACATGCTGTTGGGTTTTCTTCTCTGTTAATAAATAAAACGAGACAAGAATTAAAACTTTTCAAGTTTACATGTCTGTCAAAACGCTCTGAGTTGACTGGGTCAGACTTTGTATTATGAATACATTTTAACATTCATAATAAAACAATCAGTAGTTTAGATTTCTCGATTAGGTAGGTACGTAGTAAGAGAAAATATATACAAAATTTCGAACTCGAGATGTTAATCAATTACGATGATAGATGAACTCAAAGAATTGGGTCGTAAAATGCTGTCCGTATACCGTATGTCTATCTGTCTGCTTGCCTGTCTGTGCGTACGCTCCCGAGGCCTAAGGCCTAAGTAGCTGCCATAATTTTGCTTTAGATTTAAAGTTTAAGTTCGGGGCCGTTTTTATCATACTAAAATAATTTAATAACGATACTTTTGAAATTTGAACATATGTATCTCGAAAACGGTAGATACGATTGTACATTGTAATACATGTAATCATTTCTAACTTAATAGAAAACTCATACAATAGATTTTTGAAAAAAAATACACTTTTTTTTAATTTGGTATTCTTTAGTTTACCGGAAAACGCCGATACTTAACGATTTTGACCAAAATGCATACTTAGAGTAAAATTGATGTTTTCAAAATTATTGTGTCCCTATTAATAGAAAAACTTGTATTTCGAAAACCCCAATTTCGATTAAAAAAAAAAACTTTAAAAACCAAGTAGGTAATGCTTACATCCCGAACAATACCTTTTCAGCAAAATTGTTAAGCAATATAATTTTTCAAACTAAACATTGCAATATTTCTATGGTGTTTGGTCAAAAAGACATAAGTCCATTTTTTGTGAAATTAAGTTAAGTATGCAGGACTATTAAAAAAAAAATCTATTTTCGTTTGGTCTTAACAGCATAAGTTTCAGTAAACCGAATCAAAAGTTATTGAGTGGTCCTAAACACACATTACAAGTATTTTTTAAATTGTGTTTGATCAAAATGACATAAGTCCACATGTGCTGTTTTGACCGAGCAGAAAATTTAAATTTAAATAATAATATCGAGGTCAAAATAACGTAACTCAACTGTTGCTTTGTTCTCATACGTTTATCGTATATACATTTTGTTCAGTTTTGTGTGTTAAGATTGGTGTTTTAACAAAGTAATCGGGACAATACATATTGTGCATATTCTTTCCTAGTATTCGGGAAAACCCAGGCATTATTCACTTTTCATTAAGTGAGAGTTATTGTGTTGTGCGAGTGATAGTGATTAAATTACAAAAATGCATAGTCGAGCAAGGATGCTTGTAGAACTTGCGCGAACAGGTAATGAACAATAATGACACATGACTATATGAACAAATTACCGAGCAATCTTTTTCTTTTGTCTTCGAATTCAAAATAAAAACACAATTGTTGTTGCTATGTTTTTTTTATTCATGCAAACACCCGAAATCGGCATTGAGATGGCTGAGCATACATTTTTAATTCCTGGCCACACACACATGGAATGTGATATCGATCATGCTGCGATTGAAAAAAAAAATAAAAAGGCAAACTCTGAAATTTTCCATCCACACGACTGGTTCCAATTAGTAAAGTCTTGTGGTAGAAAGGAAAATTTCTTAGTGCATGAATTGCAGCCAGGTGAAATTTGGAATTTTTCAGACTTTGTGAAATCAACTTCAGGTTTTGTTGTGAGGAAAACAGATGAGAACGGAAACATGTTTGGCTTCCAAAGCACAAAATGGTCTCGTTACACCAAAACAAATCCTGGGAAAGTATTTTTCAAAACAATTTTGGATAAAGAAAAGGAATTTCGATGTGTTAGCTTTAGAGAAAGAGGCAAAAGTTCACCACCTATATCGGAGGAAAAGAAAATTGAAATTATTTCACTTCTAGCTTTGATTCCAACAATCTTTCATGATTTTCATAAAAACTTGAAGTGCAGAAATAGGATGGAAGATGCTGATCCTGATCTAAATAATTCCTCTGAGGAGGAAAAGTCATACTTATACATATACAAAAAGTAGATACTTGACTTTATTACATTAAAAATTTCGATTTTATTCTTTTGTTTAACTACTATTCTTATTTTCCGTTGCTAAACTTAAATAAATGCCTTTAATATTTTTTAAAGAACTTCAACAAGTTGAAATAAAGTCAAAATGTCGTTTGGTCAAAACAACATATCTCCATTAAAACGTCTTTTTGTTACAATTTTTTCCAAGTTTACTAAGTGATTATTATACATCAAGTAAATATTATTATTATTGCATTGAAATATTACTTTAATGCTTTAAACTTTTCCAAGTTTACTAAGTGATTATTATACATCAAGTAAATATTATTATTATTGCATTGAAATATTACTTTAATGCATAAAACTGGATTTAGGAGAAATTGTTGAACTTTTAAACGTCTTTATCTCAAAACTAAGATTTAGGACTTGTGTCGTTTTGATCATACTTCATAGATTTGGTCTGCCAAATTTTACAAAAACCGCTCTAACGATTTTGAAAATACATATTAACGATAATATCAGTATTCTAAATAAGATCCCTTACTTAGTTTTTCTCAAAAAATCGAATAAAACAGATTTTAATCATTTATCCAAAATGACTACCCAAAAGCCGATCTGTGTCGATACATACATATATTTTTAAAACTCAATACCGCGCTTTAAAATTAAAATTGTAATAGCCTTTAAAAATGCAATAACAGCAACGTAAGACTTATTTTTAGCAAATATTAGCAAGTTCTTCTTTCTTTCAAGCAAATTCAATATGCACCTTAAATAATACCAACCAGCCAGAAAATCTTACTTTATTTGCACCCCATCGGGATATTCAGTTTATAACTGCTAATGAAGTACCTTCAAAAAACAAATCTCTGATTTGTGTAATCATAGACGATCATCACAAATCTATTTCAGCCAAAAATAAAATCATGCATGATAAAAAAACAGAAATTCCCATTACGATTTTCCTCATCCTCAAAAACTGGTAAAATGTGAGAGTTATAAAATAATTCAGTAAGCGCTTATAACTCTCTAACCAGAACTTGCGACAATTGCCTGTTACTGAGAGCTTCAATTTTTAAAAACTTACACTATTATTTAATACATACTGCCATTCGGATTTTATCGATTTGGCAGCAGATATCTGAAATCTCGGATCAAAATCTGAAAAGGTAAATCGAAAACGACATAAGGTAGGTACCTAACGTTTAAAAATCATAAATGTAATTCTTTTGGGTATGTCATCTATCAAGCCAATCTTGCGTAGATATCTACATATTACCTATAAAAGTAACTTGAAAAGTTTGAATTCTTGTTTTGTTATCCCACTTTATTTATTAACAGAGAAGAAAACCCAACAGCATGTCTTTGAAAAATAAGATAAGTAGATAAGTGATATAGAACAGTTTTTAGTTTAAATATTATTGTTGATACCTATAATAGGGTACCTATTAATGAATAATCTAAATAATTTCAAAAGAAAATTATAAAAGTATAAAATTTGACATACATTTGTATCGAATAATGAAAACCGTAAAATTAATGCGAATGCACCTACCCAAACAAAAACATTAAAATTGTATCGCCAAAATGCAATAAATTGTTCATATCGCAAAGAGATACCTTTTTTTCAGCAAAACAAATCCAAAAGTAAATCGGCGGCTCTTCCCAACAAAAACCATCATGCATTACATAGCCGAAGATCTCCTCACGGCACACACCCCCGCCGGCGTACAAGCATAAGGCATTGACAATACCAAAGAAAGAAAGAAAGATTAAAGAAATAAAGGCGATTTTTTTCATTCCGCTTTCCTTATTACCTTGTCTCCTTACCCTTTAACCCACTGATCAGTGTGCAAGGAAATTTACCTGCCCACAATACCCAATACGGCAGCACACTGCATACATACATTCCGTCCTGTGGTCATAATTCAACTGAAAGTAGAATTCATCTAAACAGAAAATCAATCCTTCTCAAATGAGGTATGGTGGGTTTTGGTTTTCACCTTCCATTTGTTGGACAATCTTTGTTGGACGATCGCAAAAAGTAGAGCATTCTTTTACATTACCTAGTGTCTCCACGAGCAATATTTCATAGCTTGATATCTGTCAAATTTGATAGAAAGAAAGAACGATAGTATGCAATAAAATGTAGGGTGGGCATTTCATAGCATACTATTTCATTCGTTCAAATGCCGCTGAGCAGAGCATGTCGTTGCATTCTCGCATTAGATGCCTTAATACACCGTCCATTCGCTACTCAGCCATCGTAAAAAAAGGGATACAAGTGTCAAACTGTACAGAAATGACAGCTCATATCATACTATCGATATCATTCTATGAGCTGAGCAATATATTTCAAGAAATTTTTTATATCATACTATTTGTGGTCTCCATTGGCAATTTTCATAGTATGATATATTGCAAGATATGAAATATTGCTCGTGGAGACACTAGGTTAGGATGAGACATCTGTATATTAATTTATCTATGCCCATATAGTGATGCGCGATAATCCAAATATATATCGATAAATCGATACTTCAGTATCGAAAGGAAAATATCGATGCAAAAAATTAATCGGTCCGAAAAAATAGATAATTTCGATATTTTTTTAATTAAAAGCTAAATATTTGTTTGCAGTTAATAATAATTCATACCAACAAATAGGTAACAATACAATATAAATAAAAACGTCAAAATTTCATGTTTCCTTACTTTATAGAACTTAAAATAACTTATTTTTATTAAATAAACTAGCTGACCCGGCGAACATCGTTCCGCCCAAATTCGTGAATGGAAAGAAAATAATCTCCCTTATTGCAGTTGTCAACTAATGAACCGATTGATAGTTGGGAAAATGTATCAATCAATTGATACTTTTGTATTAGGTACACAGTTGATTAAGGTTTTGATCATTGTGACTAAAATTGACTGTTTTGACATGAAAATTGAATTTGCTGTGAATATTTTTTGTTTTTCCAAAATTGCATTTTATTATGAAATGAGAATTGTGGTTTGACATTTATGAGGAAAAGGATACTTTTTTTTGGAAATAGCAAGAAGAAAGAAGCAACTAAGGGATGCTTTAAACCCCCTAGAATTAGAAGAATAATCAATTAGCTTAGCACAGTCCAAATTTTCAGTTACCTATCTTTAAAGTTATTTGTTAATGCACTGGAAGAATGTAGGTAGTTATCCCAAATGGTATTTGATTTGAGCCATCAAAATAGTTAAATAAACTAGAAATTTTACATTTTTTTTTTCAGTTGAAAGAAATAGATACAAAATGAAAGAAAAGTCAATGATAATTGACACTCGCAATACCGATTTTTGTATTTACAATCAAAAATTAATGGAAATTGACAATGAATCACCAATCAGTGCCAGTGCCAATTGACAATCACAATACCGATTAAAGTAATTGGTTGACAATTACGTAATTTTAATAGTTATTCGAATCCATCAAATCTGAGACCATCCAAATCGGTCCAGCCGTTCTTGAGTTATATATGGTGTAACTATCCCGACTTTGTTTTGTTTATATTAATATATCTAACATTAAAAGAAAACTTAATAAATTTCCATTATTTAATGCAATAACAACTAAATAATAATTACTTAGGAACTTTGATTGTATTAAAATACGTATTTAGTTTGTTTAAATTTATAAAGCGAAGGTTAACATACTGAAACAAAACATCAAGCGTAGGAGAAGAGTGACCTAGAAAAATTGGTGGACTGAGAAAATGTCTTAACTTTATTGAGTAGTGACATGTCATTTAGGCGCGTCGTCATGTATTTTAATCAATGACCGAACAATCAAAAAACGATGAAAGTCCCAGTTGTGTTGGAGTGCAAAAAATCGGAGGCAAATCATCGATGCATCGATAATATCGAGAATAAATTATCGAGTGAAATAATCGATATTTATTTACGAAAATATCTATGAATCGAGTGATTCGATATTTATCGCGCATCACTAGACCCATAGCTCATACGAAGCACTGCAATCCACTCATGTTCTGCAATGAAGAGGACGGATATAACTTTAAAATAAGTATGATCAATCCATCGATACGTTAGTAACCCCTTAGCTTAAATATTTTTGAAGTTTCAGTACAAAGCTTCTGTATTGTGTGTGATTCAATCAACCATCAATTAAAATGCAACTGTAATCGATCAAAAAATCTATTTTGGGCGGGACGAAGTTTGCCAGGTCCGCTAGTTTTGAATAATATTCAACCACATATGTATATTTTAAGCGTTAATATTTTATTGCAATTTTCTGTCGGGACAAAAGGGATTTAATCATTTTTCTAATGCTTATTTGAATGCCCAATCGTACTGCCGTAGAAAGGACTCAATCAACGAACCAGTTCAAGTGAAATTTAAATTCGATTTTGCCCTTTTTATTTTACCACAAATATTTCGACTTGACAAAAATAATATTTTAGAAAAAATAATATAAACTGTTCAACCTGTTGGTCCTGACAAAGGAGCTCTTAAATAACGAATGGAACTTGAATGGTATTTGATTTATCGGGTTCAATGTAAATCTGTTTCAATTGTATGAATAAAAGCAATCAATGTCATGAACCAATAAAAAAAAATCCAAGTAGACCGCCAATAAACCGAAATATTCACTCACAATCAGCCAGTGCTGTGGGTTAAAACAAACCGAAATTTTTTGTGTTTTGTTTCATTCTGGATTGTAAATTGAAGACTATAATTGAATAAATGTGGGTGCGTTCTGTGGCATTGTGGATGAAATGATTTGAAATTTAAATTGAGTGTTGACCTTTATTGCGATTTTTTTTTTAATGAGAATGCGATTGTAGGGAAAGTTGTCCAAACCGCTACCCAGACCCATCATCGTCGCCATTTTTTCTTTATTTCCAAGACACAGTAAAAATAATGATAAACAAATCGAAGTGGTGTAGACATAGCTCCGAACGAGTTCGAAGAATCTCTATCTTCACAAGTGTTTGTCAAATAGACTGTGTGTCAGGCGTCTTTTCATTGTAGAACACAGCCAAATCCATCAGTTTTTTAAGCAGGAGTCCTGTCAATCCGACAAATACTTGGAATTACGGTTCTGTGTTGTATATTATATAGAACACAAGAGCCCGAAGGAATTTGTTGGTCTGAGAAGTAACCGAAAGATATTTGCATTACTGTGTAGCCTAAGTAGAGAGTATATCGAAAATAACAGTCTGTCATCAAATCGGGGCGTTGAACAATGAACATGGTTCATTTTCCACAGTAATAATAATAATTGTAACCACTTGATTATATCCCAACAGGGAATAGGGATAGATCAGCTTGAACATGAAAAAAAAATATGAGTCCAAGACGTTTTTCGCGCAGTCCTTGTCAGACGCGACCAAAGTTCCGGATTAAATCTTTTTTTTTTTCATATTTAACACAATTGAATGCCATTTTCCATAAACATAGACGTGACCAAATATCGGATTACCTAAACATATTTGTTAATATTTCACGTAACCACGGAATCTTTTTTCCAAGTCTAGAGAAAATTCTGCTGAACACAGAAATATAAGTCGAAAACATTTCACGCGCAGTGAGGTGCCACTGAAAAATTTCAGAAAGGGGACTAAGAAGGGGCCCGTGCCGAAAAAGGGGCCTCCAAGGAAGAGATTAAGAACGACAAAACAATCAGTCAAGATTCAAAGCTAAAACGGGCAAGTTTCCGGCAGTAAAATCTTTTTTTAATGAACAAGAACATTACTTTATTGTTTTTTTCAGAGAGCAACAAAGACGATTATTTTTTGCAAAAAAACAATTTTTTCATTACGAAAAACTTAATCTTAATATATAAAAACCTTCGTGCGTATGTATGACCGACCACTGAAGCTATCCCCCTTATATTCACACCATATGTTTGTGTGGTGCTCCGGATGGTTTATGTTTATTTTAGACCCTATAGGGGGCGCTGGGTTCGCTTTTTTGAAAATTCTTATTTATGGACCGATTTGGCTCAAATTTACACCATATAACACTTAAAAAAATAGAAAGCTTTTGCCAATTTGGACCCGATAGGTGGCGCTGGGAGATATTTACGACAAGTTAAATTTCCCTGCATATCAATATTGTACCTATCAACAACAACATTAAATTTAATTGTAATAACATAGTTGGCGTTGGTTGTCTATCCTTTTTTGAATTTGACATTTTAGTAATTCATATTTCATGTAGCCGTTGTTGTTCGACGAAAACTCCAAATTAGTTTTTAATCAATTTTAAATAGGTATGAAACATTTACATTCGATTTCGGGCAGAAATAACATAACCAAGGAAAATGCTCATAACCACTGAGCCAATTTTCATGGTTCTTTTTTTGTTTTGTTCGTATTGTTGTATTTCAGGTTTAGGCAGTCTTTAAAGATAGCTCTATCTTGGAACCGATAGGTGGCGCTGTCGTCGATCTCCGAAACCGCTCAATCGATTTCAATGAAATTTTGTGGATGTGTATGGTTGGTTCCAGCTTGAATGATAGGATACTTTTCGACCCGATAAGTGGCGCTGTTGTCGATTTCCGAAACAGTTTTATTGAGACGATTGAAATTTTTGGGATGGGTACGGTTGCTTCAAGTTTGACAGAGGATAATTACCCTATTGTTGGTACCTTACCAAAATAGGCGGGATAGGAAAACGGGTTGCGGCACTTCTCATTTAAAAATAAACCAGACGCTATTTCTAAAGTTGTATAATTAAAATTGTTAATGGATATTGTCCAAATAAAGCACATTGCAAAATCTGAGCAGGACTTAATACGAAAGGTACGAGCAAATGCGGGTTGGTACAACTACATGTAAAAGGAGCTGACGTCCGGATATGCACTCATAACTCGGGATTTGATTTTTTTCTTTAAATTCGCAAGTGCCCAAGGAAAGACATACTATGCTACTCTTTGTCGTGAAAACAAAACTTTATGGGGATTAGTTGAATTTTTGAATTCTTTGGATGTTCCGGGCAGTTATAATTTTGCTGCGCAACGTCAATGCACCGAAACTTTGTAAGGTGAAAGATCAAATCAAATGTCATCCAAGCGACGGTTTCGAGGGGAAAATTTAAAGGCAAACATTCTCATTGCTCGGATTCCCCTTATTCAGAACGATTTGCCATTCGTATTTAAGCGTTTTGAATTTTCCGGGCATCTACCTTTCAATCTCAGAGATGGTAACACCTACCACAAAATTTTTCATATGAGGGAACTCGAGAACGGATCGTCAGGCTTGAGCTATTTTCTTTGTTGTGTTTGTCTACGCCTAAGGAAGGTTCATACGAAGAAAAAAAATTAAAAATTTGAAAGGGAAATTGGGGAATTGTAGAAATTTATTTTCCATACATTTTGTACGGGGAGTGTTATTTTTTTAAAACAATTTTGATTTGATCGTAGTATATACAGTGAGATCGCATTTGTCAAAAGATATTTTGGATCAAAAAAATTAGTTTCTGGTGGAATAGTGAATGTTCCAAATTCAAATTATTTTAGTCAAAAAGTCAATATTGGGCGGGACGAAGTTCGCCGGGCACGCTAGCTTCATATAATGTTTGCAGTCGTTTGCAGTCTTTTTCGTTCAATAAAGAATAAAATCGTACTTAAACGAACAAAGCGATATGTTGATCATAAAGCGGGGGCCAAACGGCAACCCTGCGCAGCAAAATCCTTGCCAGACGCTGTAAAATTGTCGAAACCCGCCTCAGTAGGGAACTTCAAGTACACTAATGGCAGAAAATTCAAGGTCACGTTTAGTTATCTTTTGCATTTGTTTTTTGGCGAAAGAGCTTGTTTTTTTTTTTAAATACATACCTGCTTAATTTTGTATTTATTTTAAAAAAGGAATACAAATATGTGCAATAAAATGAAATCCTTTTTTTTTAAATAAATGATAATCTGATGACAGAGTTTCTTTGCCATCAACCGTAACAGGATGGAATGCATATCACAGCTTTCCAAAAGGCTTCTTATATATATGCTCCCTATATCTCTAAAGTGATCCTACATGTATATTACAAGACTCAATCAAAACTTTTAGGAGGATGTAGGGCAGTGTTTTCGTTCTCGAAAAATGTACTTGAATCTCTGCTGCTGCAGATCTTTTACAACCTCAGAACAGGTCTGTTGTTCTTCCTTCCGATCTCTGAAAAGGTTTTTATACTGCTCTATATTATATGGGTACTTTGGCTCTTTTAGAAAGTTGTAGCAGCTCTGTGAATGTGTCGTAGAATTATTTTAACAGGTTATGCCATATGACACCTTTCGAAGTGATCGTATTGGCTCCCTGTAGAGGTTCGTCCAGCTCTTTACCCTACCTGTATAGATGGCTAATTTTGGATGCTCTGAAATATTGTTTGCTGGTTCATGGAACTCTGTTTTATCAACTTTTGCCAGGCGAAACGTTGGAAATATTGAAAACATATTTCCAAAGTGAGGGCTGTGTGGCCCAAACAGTGCGTTTTTTGAAAATAAGTTTTGGCCGAAATGAAGCACCCACCGCGCCTTCTGTGCGCAAGTTTGCGCAAAAGTTCGTGAGACTGGTATGCTAGCGGACAACACTGGTCTTCGTCGTACTGTGCGCATAGACGAGAGAATGTGGCTGCTGTGGTCGAGAGTGTGAGACTTAATTCCATCTTCGAAAATGATGCTGGGAACAACGTTTCGGTCAACGGTGGGCGTTACAGAGCCATGTTAACCAGCTTTTTTTTACTGGAATAGAGGACATGGATTTGAACGACCTCTGGTTCATGCATCAGCACGTCTTGGCGATGTCAATTGGCCACCTCGGAGCTGCGATTTCACCCGTTTGGACTTTTTTTTGTGGGGAACCGTGAAGGACCGATGTTACGCCAACAATCCGGAAACTTAATGCCAATATCATCCAAGCCTGACCTAGGTACACCACGAAACCATCAAAAAGCTCTTTGAAGATTGGAATGGCAGAATGCGCTATACTGCGAGGCCAGCCGAGCCAGCCACTTGAACGACGTTGTGTTCCATAATTAATGGGAATGTTTGCTCTTACTAATAAGGCCGTAATACATGAAAAAAAAAGAATTGTTATTTTTATTGCATTTAAAAAAAAAAAAAAATGTATTTAGCCCGCCCTGTATTTGGCTATAAACTTTGATTTCATTGCTGTCGTGCCTTGAGTCTGTTTAGGCTGTGATTACAAGACAGTTGCCCAGCCTTGCCTGCACGATCCCCGTTTTGAGGATGAGAGATAAGGGGTTCGTTGAGGAGACATGGTTTAGGGGGAAAGTCCTGTAAATGGCAACGAGCTAGCTGTAGCTGATCACTGGGAACTGTTCTTTTAAGTATCGTATTTACAAGGATGCCGTATGGAACTGCCGGTTTATAAGGAGGACAGTTATTAATACTTTCTGTTTTATGACAAATATTCCAAACACATTTTCCCAGGATATGGGTTGCAAACGTCCCTGCAATCTGAATTTTTAGCTAGAGACTTATCTAAGAATTCCCGCAGAATTCCTTTCACAATTTTTACGAACGCAAATTTATCATAGGACAGAATCCTCATAATCATTCGAGACACGCAGAACAACTCAACAATGGAAGCAGGTGTATGTGTCAGAAATATGTTGGCTTTATTTATTGCTGCATAGTACAAAAACCCGTTGCTATTGCTACCCGATGAAAGAAAATTTAATTCTCATTCAAATGCAGCTGCCCCACTAATTAAAATGAAAATCTGACTGTCCAAGACTAAACAAATCTCCAACTCTCTATGTAAAATGGAAAAAAATGAGCATTGTTCCAGTTTCGTCTTTACATCATCATAAAAGATTTTTGATGAGAGCAAACAAGAGACTGTGGTGCCTTTGTATAGGATATCCTTTCGGAGATATTGTAATCAAAAGCAACAAGAAGCTTTGCGCTTTTTGTTCTCTCTGTAAAATGACTTATGATGGATTAATGTGACCAACGTAGACCAAATGAGTACGACTGTGTGTCACATCGTGATGTTATGTTGAGCAGCCGTGTAGTTTGTTGCATGTTTTTTTTTTTTTTTTTCTTTTTTTTTTCTCCATAGCAAATAGGTAATTTAACCAGAGAGTGGTGTATGAATGTTTCAAGTGTTAGAACAGGAACCCTGTCTTTATTTTTTCAACCCTCTTCAAGGTACCTAGTACATATTTTGATACAAATCTTTGCAAAAAAAAAAAAAAAACGATAAGACAAATGTTGTCACATTTGTCTTTGCGAAATTTGCTTCCATATTAAAATTGAAAAATTGAGAAATTTGCTTCCATAGCGGTCTTAAGTGAGTTGAAACCTTGGCTGTCTAAAGAGAATATCCTAGCCTCAATTTTCAAATGCTGTAATGAAGTTGTTTTTGTTCTGTTGAAATGTAGGTACGCGCAATTTTAGGAACGTTTTTGTTTTTCAACTCATTATGAAACTATTGTTAGAACTAAGACGCGTGGGGGTGTTTTTTATATTCCATTATAAGCTTGATCCAACCATAAGTTCAGGTAGCGCATTTGTTGAAGTCACTATTGCAAAGCGCAAAGAAAATAAAATCATATTAATGCGACTAAAAGACAAACGGTCCTGTTACGACGTTAGTGGAGACCCTATGCCCTCGCCAAAGGAGCTGCTGCACAGATAGTTTTTGTTAGACTATTTGAAGCACGTATACTCATAACGTGCGGTAGAAAGGTTCCGGTACTGGATGATATTTCAAATAGAAAAGTCTTTTTTCCTGAGTGCCTTTTTGTTGTCCAATATGTTGACCAGATACGATCTGTAAAATCGTTGAGTGGATAATTTAGAATCGACAGTAATTGAAATGGCAGCAAGCCTCTCGGATTTACAGTGTATCAAGTGATGCCAGATTACAAGATTAAAATATGTAGAAGACTTTTTACCTCAAGTTCATCAGATTTCAAGATTGTTGATATCAAGAATTTCTTAAATATAAAAAAAATCACTGCTGCAGAAAAACGTTTTCTATTAATTCTTTTATTGTGTATAATGTGAGTCAAGCAGAGCCCATGCACAGCTCCTGTTTTGCTAACGTTCATCAGCTTTGAAGTAAACAAATTATTTGATAAAAAAAAACTGATGTAGGTTAGATTTTAGATATATTGTTTTTGGAAAATGTTTTAGGAGTAAAAACAGCGGACAGGAACTTCGCTTCACTTGAAGCGGCAACAAAAAATCGCCGACTCGGAAACGTATTTGGAGATCTCTCTATACATCGGATGTAAATATCAGACTGCCTTGGTCCTCGTAGACTTGCAGCGAGCCATTTTGTGAGAGGTCTCCCCTTTGTTTTAGAGTTTAGATGAAGCGGGGAACTATGGTGATTAAAGTACCTTACCGGCGGTGTGCCACAAGGTTCGGTCATAGGTCCGTTTCTATGGAATCCAATGTATGAGGAAATTTTGCGCGTCATCTGTTGGATCTCTCCTAAAAGACGTCATTTATAATGGCTGTTTCAAGAGTGCTAAAAGCAGCTGAAATATTACAACTGTATAGGTACACTGTAGCTAACGCGGTCGGGCCCTAAAATCGCAGGCTATTAAACCGAAACAGCGCTCTATATAAGGGAGAGCAGGAGATTTCGGGATACAAACAAAATGGGAACAGAAGGGTAGAAAACAGTTTCGCATCCGAATATTAAAGACTTAGATACTTTTGGTGATTAATGACACCCATCTTAGCTACAAAACTATCTCGAATATGCGTGCAAAAAGTCAAATAAACTAACAAGCGCTCTTTAAAGGCAGATGAGTGACATAGGAGGCTCGATACAGAACATGAGACTTCTTTTGGCATGAGCTTTCAGTTCTACACTATGTAGGTACGCATTAAAATGATTGTCCAGTGCCACGAAAGTTATGTCCAACTTATATGATTTTTAAGAATCTGCTTTGTGATTGTCATCATTGAGTGGGTTTCACTCAAAAATGCTTTTCGCCCTATGTCGTGGAGGGGCTAATCAGCAGACGATGGGACGAATTACATTTTAGAGTAATACCCACTGTATAAATTTTAGCTTTATGCTTTTAGCAAGTGTACTGGTGCTAACTTCTCCAAAATAAAACAAAACAGAACTGCTTTACACACACGTCACTTTATTTTCGCTTACTGTTACACTTATTTTTGTTCACTGCTAAAGAAGGATCTTTCTTCCTCGTAAGTCGACAAGAGACTGACTGCCTAGAGTACATGAATATGCTTGTGTGCAGCCACCGTCTCGCACGCTTCGTTCTCTGCTTCAGTGCGGTCTGACCAACAAGGGTGGTTTTTACTCAACATACATATAGGAATATTGAACACCCACTTAATGATTAAACATTTAAGTCTTTAATGCATGGATTTAAATTTGTCCACCACCTTAGCGCACTAAGGTCCACCTGACCTACGAACGATGCTGTACTTGGAGCATCACGTATATGACGATGATCGTTTGTGACCATAAAAAGTTATTTTCTGGCCGAAATTTTTTTCTGATCATCGTCAGTTTTCATTACATTTGGTTGAAGCTTTAAAAATCGTAGTTTTGACACTCAGCTAGTCTGGTTTTTCGACGATAGTCGTCTGAAACTTTATGTTATTAGGGACCTTGCTTTTTATCATTTATCTGTCACTAAAAAAGTTTAAAAAAAACGATCTAGTCATAGTCTGGTAGAACAATAAACAAAAATATGGAAGTAGTCGCAGTATCACCCTGCACAGCTACAACAGTGGAACGATTCGTTAAAGCCAACTGACTCACGCGCTCAATGTTTGGGTTTAACGAAAGCATGGCGAAACATTTATTTACTCGACTCAGGTCTTTTCCGGTCATAGCTGTTACAGACAATATCCCAAACTGTCCGCTCTGTCTTATATTTCTTGCTTGAGCGTCACCCTGTGAGTTCGTGACATACGTCAAAAATATGTTCCTGTTACCACTTACTTTCGAAATGATTGCGAGAGAACTATCACCAACATTGATCTGCCCTATTCGTAGTAAAAGAAAAAAGAAAAATTCCAACTTTCAAGAAACAAATTCGACTCACCTCTTGCTGGAATCGGATCCCGCTGCGGCGTACCCAATTCGATTTCTTTATACTCCTGATACAAGTCTCCAATTTGTGCCGTACACCGGAGAATCAGACTCCCGCCGGCCTGGCCACTGCCCCCCAGCTGATTGTTGTGCAGCGAATTTAACAATTGATTTCCATTGACACCACCTCCATTGCCAGAGCCTCCATTCAACGACGAAGGACTACCGCCCGCAAAATGGATGGCTTGCAGCTGAAGTTTCAAACTCACCCTGGAAGCCACCAAGTTCTCAGCCGTTCGGATGTAGTCTGTTTCGCCGGATGATACCTGCAAGTTAAATAAAACAAACATCAGCTCATCGAACCGCATCTATGTTGGATAAAAAATATTAATGCAATACAGGAAATTATATTTTCTCCTTTAGGACATCATTACATCAGGGCAGACCCCAAATCGAACAGGCTGTGCATTCGATTTAAACTTAATTTTGCGCATTGTGACAGCGACCCGATACCAGACGATACAATCCCCGATGCATTATTACATGTATACCATAAGAGTTATTATGTGTACCCATATATTTATAGGTATAGCAAGGTTCGGTCTTTTGCAAAGGAAACCAATTTCATTTATTGGATAGCTATCGAAAGCACTTGGCCCTCTTCATTGAATATACGTTACGTAGTGCGCATCCAGTGTGCCGTTTTTGTTTTGTTGTTGTTATTGTTGATGGCCGCTGGGACTTGCGACGAGGACTCACCGATACAAAAAAAAAAAAAAAAAAATAGAAGAGCAGCGGACAAATATTTATTTTCGTTCGTTCCGTTTATATTTGTTCGGCCCAAATTATCAATACGAGCAACTCAGTTGAAGCTATAGAGGAAGAGAAGGTTCACTAACGAGGACTCTTCTTTGAAGGTTGCACTAGTATATACGAAATGTCGTCCAGTTATTGGTTTATTTCACAGGATAAAGTCCTTAAATGAAGAGTTCATCACGACGGCACAAATTGAATGAAATACTTTTTTTGTCTCCCTGTTTGTATTATTTGTAGTGCAAAACGATTTCTAATGTTTGCATAAGTTTGGGATTTCTTAATTGACTTTCTGTGGCTTTGAACCAGAGGAGTTGCCTTAATTTTTTGAATTTTTTTTCATGGAGCGAATTTAACCTTACACTTGAGCTGACAGCAAAAACCATAAGATCAATTTGAAGGTCGGTGTGTACCTAAACCGTCAAACAAAAGACGCCAAATAAATCTGAGGTCAAATTGCGTCATCCGTGAACGAGCATTAGGTGACGGAATTTGTTTTTGTTTGTCATGTAAAATCAACTTAATTCCGATAGTTGCGATTCGACCTCATGTTTAAATGAAAGGAATTTCATGTTTAATTTCATATTCGATCTTCTTCCATTTTAGAAACCTGGCTTATAGAAAAAATACTGGAAACCAATTACACACAGCACTGCATCTCTGCACAATCTTCCAAACAAAAACAAAAAGAAAATCAGGCGAATAAGAAGTGCGGCAAATATGGCCCACCCTTAAAAGTTTTTTTAAATAAAACCGTAAATTTAATTCTAATTCATTTATTATTTTTTCAAACAGTCTTACAAATTATTTTTATTTCAGTCTTTAGAAACTTTAATTAGAAAAACAAACGTAACTAAAAGTTAAAAACAAAAACTTAAAGGCTATAATTCAGTTTAAAACAAAAATGCGGCTAATATGGCCCACATGGTATTTAATATAGCCCAGGGCCCATGTTCTATAATTATCACATCGATATATTTCTCACTAAAACAATACAAATTGATGAGAACCTTACCTTGAGATCACAAAAAACAACAATACTTTCAAAATCAAAAAAACTTTATTTCATATGTGCGCTGCGTGCGGAGGTACAGAAAGAACTGAACTTTATTCATAAGAAAAATAAATACAAGAAAGGGAAAAAGGCAGATGCATGCATGTACACATACACATAAGCAAAATCACATTGGAATTATCAACACCCTTCCTCAATGTGAATCTCTATAAATATTTAATTACATTTATTACATACATTAGTTAATTTAAACTCATTAATTTTACAAAACGACAATGCTTCTGTTTCGACAGATTTTTAGTGAGTACATCGGCTATCATATTATTTGTTGAAACGTATTTCAGCTCGACGTCGCCACTTTGAATTACCTCTCGAACGAAATGGTGCCTGATGTCAATATGCTTTGACCTGGCATGGTAAACGGGATTTTTAGCCAGATTTTGTGCGCTGAGATTGTCACCATATAAGACTGTAGGTGAACGGGAATCACCACAGCCGATCTCAATGAGGAAACGCCTTAGATGTAGCGCCTCTTTTGTAGCTGAAGACAAAGCCATGTACTCGGCCTCTGTGCTGCTCAAAGCCACACAATCCTGTTTTTCTGATTTCCACGAAATGGGAACGCCTGCCAAGAAAAACACATAGCCTGTGTATGATCTACGATTCCTCACATCACCGCCCCAGTCCGCGTCCACGTAACCTTCAAGCGCCTGACCACAAGCACGATAGTTTAACTTCATGTCTATCGTAGATGCTAGATAACGCATTACATGCTTCACACCTGTGACATGTTCTCTATGCGGGTTGTTGTTTCTTTGCGCCAACTTGACAACTGAATGGTATATATCGGGCCTTGACGTTAATGCTAACCACATCAACTCACCAATAGTTGATTGATACGCTCGCGGATCTTCACTCACGCAACTTTCGCTTGCACACGCAACTTGGAAACCTGCATCTAATGGCGTTGCTGCAGACCTGCACTGGGGCATGCTGTGACGCTGTAACATATCTTTTATATACAGCATTTGATTCATTGAAATATCGCCTACGTCGCCATCACGCTCAATTTGCATGCCCAAAAACATCTGCAATGGACCCTTGTCGACACATTCGAATTTCATTGCAATCATTGACTTGATTTTTATAAGGTCTGTCTCGCTCTGGCACGCTATAAGTAAATCATCTACATAAATTAGTATCAGACAAAGATTACCTTTTATATCTTGTTTATATAGACAAGGCTCGTTCTGGCATGGAGTAAACCCAATATCGCATAGGGTTGCGCTCAACTTAGAATTCCATTCTCTTCCGGCTTGTTTTAATCCATAGATCGCTTTGTTGAGTTTCAACACCTTCTGTCCACACGAGTTGTCTGCATACCCCTCAGGCTGCTTCATGTAAACCTCATCGTTTAGCTCACTATTAAGATACGCCGTGCAAACGTCCATTTGGTGAAGATAAAGCTTCATCTCAACAGATAAAGCCAACATCATTCGTATCGATTCATACCGACACACAGGAGAGAATGTTTCGGTATAATTTACGCCAAATTTTTGCGAGCAACCCTTTGCTACCAAACGTGACTTGTAGCGTTCAACACAACCGCTGCTGTCCCTCTTGATGGTGTACACCCACTTGCAACCAATCGCCTGTTGGCCCTTGGGTAGATCTGCCAATGTCCATGTGCCATTTGCCACCAACGCCTCATATTCTTTGTCCATGGCCGCCTTCCAATATGAAGCGTGCTTACAGTTGTTTGCTTCATCGAAAGACTGCGGCAACGGAAACTCTTCTACATGCATCGTACATACCCTGGCTGGCCTGTTCGAACCAATTTTGGCCTACCTGGGCCGATTTTTGTAACCACTTCTTCCTCTGGCTGCTTCGGCTCTTCTGCGCTAGCGTAGTCTTCGCTCATGGATTCGCTGTCACTGATGGTTCTTTCTTCATCCTGCATGTCGTCATCACATTTCAAATTAAGCTGCTTCATACCCGTTGGTGTGTTTTCTGCTGGTATGTCAAATATTATCTGGTCGCACATTTGTCCTTCATCACAATGTTCATCAAACAAAACATCGCGTTTTTCGACCACTTGATGTTTTTCTTTATCGTACAGTCTATAGGCTTTCGATACTAACGAGTATCCCACCAGACGATACTCCTTGCCCTTTGCTTGAAATTTACTGTGGCGAGTTTTATCTAAGCCAACGGCTACTGAACCAAAAATACGCATATTTTGCACATTAGGCTTCCTGCCACTCCATGCCTCTAAAGGAGTCATACCAACTAAGGCTGCAGTTGGTGATTTATTGCGTATATAGCACGCTGTTTGTACTGCCTCTGCCCATAAAAACTCCGGCATATTGGAGTGCACAAGCATACTTCTAGCCATCTCAACAATAGTACGATTTGCCCTTTCCGCCACGCCATTCTGTTGTGGGCTGTACGGGACCGTAAGTTGACGTACTATGCCATTCGGGTGCAAAAAAATAATCAAACCGCTTGTTAATGTACTCACGCCCATTGTCGCTGCCAGAGTTGTAAAAGAATGCAATACTTTAGTATTGCATTCGCTGAAGTCGCAGTCATTTGATTGCTTATTGCAACTTCAGTAAAAATACTTCATAGCAGTACTATTACTTCAAATTTTAAATCGCAGTCTATTTTGAAGTCTTAAGTGAAGAAATCAGTTGATGCAGTCAAACGACTTGAAGTCAAAAGATTGCATTACTTTTTGATTGCTTGAATTCTTTGAAGTCTTTTTGAAGTCTTTTCCATTCTTTGCATTCTTTAAGTCATTTGAATGCATTCAATGTATTGCAGTCTTTTGAACGCTTGAAGTCTTTTGATTGATTTGAATTATTTTTTCTTGTAGTTTCGTGCACCTCTACATTTTTAAACTTATATTTTATATCTGAAATGTGAATTTTAAAAACTCAAATCAATAATAGGTTATGTCAAGAAAAAATAATTCAAATCAATCAAAAGACTTCAAACGTTCAAAAGACTGCAATACATTGAATGCATTCAAATGACTTAAAGAATGCAAAGAATGGAAAAGACTTCAAAAAGACTTCAAAGAATTCAAGCAATCAAAAAGTAATGCAATCTTTTGACTTCAAGTCGTTTGACTGCATCAACTGATTTCTTCACTTAAGACTTCAAAAAAGACTGCGATTTAAAATTTGAAGTAATAGTAGTTAATTGAAGTAAAAAGATTTCAAAGATTTCAGAGCTTATTTGAAATTTTAAACATGGATTAATATTCATTGAAAACCACAAAAAAAAAAGAAGTAAAATCGTTTAGACCATATTGCTGCTGCAAAGCGAAAGTTTTCGATTACAAGCCAATTCAAACATAACCTACGAAACAAACTGAACGTAAATACTCTTGAAAATGTAATTTGTTGTAAGTAAGAAAATGAATAATGTCTGGACACCCTCAGACTCTCCTTGGTTTTTATAGTACATATTTCCAAAATTTAAATTTAATTAATGGACGGTTTATTAAAAACATCAAAGTGATTATTTATATACGTAGTTTAAAGCAATATTGATCTTTGTTTTTTGTATAATAAAAAATCTACTGCGGAAATATCCAATCTACTGCATTTTTTTTAATGATCTACTGCGCTCCTCTCATTTTGAAGTGGCAACGCTGATCCTGTTCTTTGCAAGATTTATCAAACTGGCATTATTTAAATGACCATACCTGTTATGCCATACCTTTGCGCTAGGCTGCGTCGCACCAAAACACAAGTTGCGGTTGCTTTCGAACACAAACAGTTTATTTCTTTTCTGCGCTCTCAATATCTGCGCACCTTGTTGACTTACAACCGCATTCTTGTTGTTGAAAAACACTGTGCAACCCAGTTCAACGGCTCGACTGACCGACACAAAGTTACCCCTCATTCCAGGAACATACAAAACGTTTTCCAACTTTAATTCGCACAAATCGGTTTGTAGTACGACGTCTCCTCTGCCTTCTGCTCGTATTACCTAATTACCTTGTTGTCGGCTAACACTACATCCTCTGTCTGTGAAACATAATTCGTAAAAAGGCCACGCACGCAACACATATGCATTGCATAGTCGCCCCGCTATCCAGGCACCAGCTTGAACTTTCCATATCGTTCTTGTCTGCAGCTGCAAGAAGAGTAATGCCCAATTCACAATTCGGCGTTGCACGCGTGTTGCGTCGGTGCGCTTTGACACGCTTTATCGAAATTTTACGATTTTAAATGCCAAAGCGCGCGAGCAACAATTTTGTAAAACAAAATGCTGCTTTGAAGCGAATACGCGTTAACAGGGAAAAGTTTGACAAACTAAAAGTTCTGTTTGTTTTTTGGCTGAAAAATACAAATTCAGAGCAGAATTAAAATTTCAAGTCTACTCCCTTTTTTCTTGAAGCTGTAATTTTTATGAACGAATTGAAAAACGATTCTCCAAAATACAAGAAAATCATATTTAACAATATATCAAAGCACACAACAACCTTAATACGGATACAAGACCCTTGATTAATATTTTTCCTACAAAAAATCTAAAGAAATTAGTAGTTTCCCTACAAAAAAAAATTTTATTCCTCATTTCCACACACTGAATTAATTAATTATGCTTTGAAAAACCATCATATAGCTTTTTAAAAGTTGTGTATAATAAACATTAGCGAATCTGTGCCACTCCATCTATAAACGGTACGTTCTATGACTTCAAATCGAACAATTCGAAATTATAAAGTTGTCAAACGCGCGTGATAGTAGAAAGTAGATCTACTCACGCGTCGCGTTGAACTTTACGATATTTACGATCTAAAGTCGACTCAACGCCTGAAGCTGCATTTTGTGTGGCACCATATGAACGCTTTGTTTCTACATAATCTGTCAACGCACGCGCGCGTCAACGCGACATTGTGAATTGGGCATAAACGATCGTTGTTGTTGATTTTTCGGCGGTTCTCTTTCTTCTTTACCCTTATTTTTGCATTGATTCTTGTAGTGGCCACGCTGCCCCAGGGATGCGAGATTGAGGGATTTTTCCCGTTTTTCGGGATTTTTTGACCCCAAAGGGAAAAAGGGAAAACTAACCCAGAAAACGGGAATAATAGTCACTCCAAAAACTTTCACGTTTTAATGCCCAAACTACTTTCATCGTTCAGAAAACAGACACTATAAATTCAATAAAAAAAAAACACTTTATGAACATAGCCCTTAGTCTTGCCATGCGCTTCAAACTTATGTCGTTTTCAATTGGGATTTTCACATTTTGCTCTTAGCTTTCAGATTTTTCGTGCCCAATGGAACATAAAACGAGATTTTTCTTCCTTTGCATTTGTGGTGGTGCGTGTTTTAAAAGTCAGCTGTTCTTAAATTGTAATTTGTGTTTATCAGAATCCATTCAATTTATGCTAATATCAATTTCAGCGGCCAAATGTAATTTTTCTCTATTTTCACAGACTTCTAGTCTAAAAACGTAAGAAAACACACTTTAAAGTTTGACAAAATGACAAATGTTTTGGTGTGAGTGCAAATAGGTGTAAATCTCGCTCGGATATCGAGATTCGCAAAATTGCTCTGAATCTGAAAAAAAGTGTTTTTTCTGTCCCAATGGAAAACGACATTAATTTGTACACTGGGTATGCGTATGGCCATGGGTAGTGAGTGTTTGAGTTTGACAGATTTGTCATTTGTGGAATTGTGACTGTGTGCTGGGTGGGGTGGAAAAAAATCAAGTCCCGTTTGTGTTGTTTTATTTTACTTGCTAAATTTATTTATTATTGAGAAAAGACCACAATTGTATGGATATATGGAATTAGAAATAGACAGAGAATGTTTGCGATTACATACAAGTAGTATGTTGTATGCACAAAGATGACCTAGTCTTGGATTAGTCTAGTCTAATCTAATCAGTCTAGGCTAGTCTTATATATTAAAATGAATGTGATGTGTATCGCTATTTTTGTTTTGATGAATAAACTTTTTCTTATGTTTAAAAAATAGTTTTTTTCTTCTTTCTGAGAACAAAAAAAAAAAGGGAATAAAAACGGGAAAAATCGGTATCAAAAAAGGGAAACAAAATAATTTTGGATGAAAAAAAAGGGAATCCACATGCTAAAAGTCTGGCAACGCTGCGCTGCCCACATTTGAAACATATAATTTCTCTCTTTTCTTTTTTACGTACAGTTTTCGTATTCACATGAAATGCCTTCTGTTCGTTGCTATGTGTTGGTTTTTCTTCGTTCTCCCTTCGCTCCCCCACTTCCAGCAATTTAATCTTTAATATTTCCAGGGAAGGCAAACTGTGGCGCGTTTCCATAGCCATGACGAAATTCTCGTATTGCTTTGGCAAACTTGATAGGAGTATTATTACCACTAGTTCGTCGCTCAGCTTAATATCTACTTCGGCCAGTTTGTCAATCGTTGAACAAAATGTATTGATATAGCTTGACATAGATTCTCCATCTGCCATCTGTAAACCAAGCAACTTTTTGTATAGCGATACCTTTCTTACCGGTCCACTCGGTTGATAGACATCCTTGAGTTTTTTCCAAGCACTCGCTG
Source organism: Cheilosia urbana (assembly GCA_946477585.1). NCBI lineage: Eukaryota > Metazoa > Arthropoda > Insecta > Diptera > Syrphidae > Cheilosia > Cheilosia urbana. The sequence continues at coordinate 124,517,254 of OX297853.1, forward strand.
CAGTCTTGCTTTGCTTGAGATAACATAACTGTGATGGCTTCACGCTCAAAACAATGATTGCCAACGCCTTTTCATCAAGTAAATCCCACTGCGTCGTTTCTGTCACTGGCCGCACTCCTTCTACCACCTTCCACACTTACGGTTGCCAGATTCAAAAATACGAAAAGGGGGACATCGTGAGTTTTCTAGGGGGGACAAGTATTCAAAAAGGGGGACAAATATTTTCATGTTAGTTTTTCCTTTCGCTTCGCACATTTTATCAAAGTAAATTTTGATTTTAAAACAAAAACTGAAAGAGAGACAGATGACAGTACAAAACAAAAACGTACAAGAGAACAACTTTAGCACGTGATGTGAGATGTATGTATTTCGTGAGTGATGCATACAGCTTTGAAAGTGTTCTTGCACTTTTAAATAGATGTGTCAACCGATAATCTTGTTCAAAATATTAAAAGAAAGTATTTTCAAAGTTTTTAATTTTAACTTAACAAGGGGGACAGTGGTTTGTACTAGGGGGGACAAACAGCATTTTTGTATGAAAAAGGGGGACTGTCCCCCCTAAAGGGGGACGTCTGGCATCCCTATCCACACTTCTGCGTGCACCAACACGCTGCGCATTTGAATGCTCCAGGTGTCATAGTTTCCTTCATCTAACTTCTCGATCTGATACATTGAAGTCATGATAATCGCGTACAATCCGATATAACCGCGTAACTCGCGAAATTTAATTTATGAAAATACTACTTTAAACACTCGTGTGAATCTCGTCCTGGGCCCATAACCTGATGAGAACCTTACCTTGAGATCACAAAAAACAACAATACTTTCAAAATCAAAAAAACTTTATTTCATATGTGCGCTGCGTGCGGAGGTACAGAAAGAACTGAACTTTATTCATAAGAAAAATAAATACAAGAAAGGGAAAAAGGCTGATGCATGCATGTACACATACACATTGGAATTATCAACACAAATTGAAAAAAATTTCCAATGTTTTCTATGCGAACTTTTGTCGCATGAGTTACAGAACATGGGCCCAGGTTGGGCCTTCGAAGATCCCATTATTTTGTTGTTGATTGCCGATATGACTTCCATCATGTCCTGCTTCCGCCAAGTCTTCCGTGGTTGTGGAATTTGTTTAGACATTTTAGCCTTGAAAAACACAAAATTTAAATTAAAAAAATAAATAAATCAAATTTCAATCGAGAAACCGTGTCAAATATGGCCTACTTGGTCATATTACCAACACATGGGGTGGGCCATATTAAACACACTTTGATTTTTATACTCATTTTAATTTTCAACACACTTTATAAACTTTCTTTTAAATTCTAACATCACACAAACTTGTTTCCGTAAAGAAAATCTATAGTCCAGGATCCCTGGTACATTTTTGTAACTTGATTACTATCAAGCGTGCCCGGGATCGTAGAGGATGGAATGCTGCAGTGTCTCAGGCAGAGACTCTTCACGGGTCGGGAGCCCGGTAAGTAAGTAAGTAAAGTACCTAAGTATACTTCGCGTTTCTTCTAGTAGAATTTTGATTTGATACCCAAATAAGAAAATGAAAAATGGCCGCATAACGATGGAAAAAAACCCCAAAACGATGAAAATAATCCCAATTTCGTAATCATTTTTGTTGTTCCTTACCATGCATTATTTTGGGGCAATTTTTCATTTCTTATGCTAAAAATTTGGGGAAATTCTGCATTCATTTGGGGCAATATTGCATAAATGGAATGGGGTCATTTTGCATTATTACCCCATTTTTTGGGGCCTTTTTTCATTTTTGTTTTGGGCCATATTTCATTGGGGCTTAATTTCATGGAGCTCTTTCAATTAACTAATGAGGTCTGAGATCGTAAAATTTAGTTCAAATCTTATGAAGTTAGGGGTCACAGTGTATATAGTTTCGCTTGTAAGTAGATCAGTTTGCAAAAGTGGTAGTCGGACAGCGATTTAAAGGTCAGGTTGACAGGAAAATATTTTTTGTTCAATAGAAACTTATACAGAACAATTTACTATCAGAGTTCAGCTGTTAAAGGGATCTATCGACGAGTTAGTCTCATAGTTTCTTTAATTTCCAACAAAGTGTTTGTCAAGTAAGTTGGTGTTCTTGCAAAGAATCAGTGAACACAAATTTCCCAACTGCAATTGGTCAGATGGCAACCCCAATTTAAGCAAGAAACGTTGATAATCCTCTCCTTAACCATTCAATTACAATTTCAGTTAACAATTTTCTCCATTAAAACATAATAATTACGGACACAGTGCCTAGTGGTTAGCTTTGGTTAGCTTAAGTATATGCTGGACTACGGGGTGGGAAAAGTCTCAGGTTCAAACCCCAGAAAAACACAAATTACAGCCCAAAGAGTAAGAAAAAAAGCATGACTGTGATAGTGAGAAATCAATCCTAGGAACCTTATGCCAACTTATTAAGCCCTATCCCTTCGAGGAAACGACGCGACGCCTCTTCTAATGTCCTCGTGCTTATCCAGAGAACTCCTATTTGGTACCTATTCGGGCAAGTCCCATTGTCGTAAGCCTCTTTATCCATGGGATTTAAAAAGCACACTGTAAAGCATTTAATTCTCTTCCTTCTTCCTTCGGAAAAATATTTTTTTTTTATGGTCAAAAATAACCGCAAACTGTTCTTCAACATTTTGCCTTCTGATGGTGTTGTAACATTTTTGCAAAAACTGTGACCGAGAATATAAAAGCCTCCCAACCACTATTTAAATCTTTCAACCCCAAAAATAGGATTAAAATTTTGCCTTGGCCTCAGAGTTAGTCTCTTCCATTTCTCGCCTAAATGAATGCGAGTACGAGCATACCTACACCTCGAACCCACTCCCTTGAATGACGCTTTTATTAACGTAACAAAGTCCGCAACTCTGCGCACAAAGTCGGTTTACAAAGTTTTGAAGCACATTCAAACCACTATACTGATGGACTGGCATTGTACTGATGCCGCCATCACCATAAACCTCATCATCACCATTGTACGTTTCGTTAGATGGGCAGTTTCGCAGCCATCACCCTTGCTGATGTGAATAGGTGGCTAGGTATAAAACAATAATGGACTGTCGAGTTCTGTTTAGTTTGTAAAGATGTGTGTTGATTTGAGTTTGATTGAGTATAACAACTTTTGGTCTTTTGAATTGACCGGACTATAGTAGTACTGATGCTTCCTACGAACTAGAACCAAACTTCACTACCACATTATTGCATGTTATTTCAATAGATTTTATATTTATTTTTGGAATTTGCTGTTTTGAAAACGTAAAAGGTTCTGAAGTTCTGACACTGTGTCGACGTGATCGAATTGTGCTAACCCATTTTAATTTAGCGTGCGGCAGTAGATGACTGACTAGTAATTGAATAATTTGAATGGACGCCGTAAATAGGTTCGAGTCATCAAATTGGATGGTTTATGTGAAATACGTAGCTGGTAGCCCTGTATGAAAATTCGGTTGGTGAAAATTCCGCGAAAATGGAAAATGAAAAGACGGTCTTCAATGATTCTGTTTGTCTCGTCTAGCATTTAGTTTGTGCCCATATTGGGCTTTACAAAATATTTCCCAAGCAAATCCTGCACATTTTAACTCTATTACCATCTATAACTCGAAGGTGGATAAGATTCCGACCACGCTCCACAGTTGTTAGTAATGAAAAAATCGTTGGTTCATAAAAAAGGTTATATGAAAAAAACGCACACCTAAGTACAGAAGGGGTTTTCAATAAGGATGCTTGTGAAATGGAATAAAACAGGCTGTGCGTGAGGTATAAATATCGGGTTTTTCAATAAGAGCGCTACAAAAGTTTTTTTTTTAAATAAAACGAAAACGGTTTTGGATATCAATGAAATTATTTATTCCTTTGAAAGTGCGTTCGATGCCATTATGTATGGAACTCGATTTCTTTTACACGGCCACCACAGGCACGCTTGCAGAAGTCCAGACGCTGAACCCAATTTTCGACGGTTTTCAAGCATAAATCGGCCGATACTGCTGCAATTTCACGTTCGATATTCGTACGAAGTTCATCAATCGTCGCTGGCTTGTTGGCATAGACCATAGACTTGACGTAGCCCCACAGGAAATAGTCTAACGGCGTCAAATCGCACGACCGAGGCGGCCAAGCGACTGGACCAGTTCGTGAGATAACACGTTCTCCAAATTTGGTTTCCAATAAATTGATTGTGACATTCGCTGTGTGTCTTGTGGCGCCGTCCTGTTGGAACCACATGTCCTCCAAGTCCATATCATCCAATTGGGGCCAAAAATATTCGGTTATCATTGAACGGTAGCGATTCCCATTCACAGTAACGTGCCGGTCTTGATCATCACGGAAGAAGTACGGCCCAATGACGCCGCCGGCCCATAAACCACACCAAACCGTAATTTTTTCGGGATACAATGATGACTCATGGAGTACGTGTGGATTGCTGCCTGACCAATACCGCATATTTTGTTTATTGACGAAGCCATTCAGCCAGAAACGAGCCTCATCGATGAAGATGATTTTTCGATGAAAATCCGAATCATTTTCAAGTTGTTGCTCAGCCCAATTCACGAACATGCGACGCTTCTGGTGGTCAAGCGGCTTCAGTTCTTGCGTCAATTTAATCTTGTAAGGATGTAGGGCAAGATCTTTTCGCAAAATTCGCCACAACGACGTCACAGAGATGCCCAACGCTTGAGAACGACGTGTGAGAGACACATTTGGGTTTCTTCAATTGAAGCCTCAGCGGCAGCAATATTCTCGACACTACGGGCACTTCTTTGTTTCACTGGCACGGAAATATTTTGTATTGTACATGTGGATTCAAATTTTTCCACTAGACGCTCAATTGTTGATCTGATAGGACGATTATGACGACCATAAATTGGTTGTAGCGCTCTTAACGTTGAGGCCAATGACTCCGAATTTCGGTAGTAAATTTTAATAATTTCGACTCGTTGTTGGCTCGTATATCTTTTCATCATGAAATGGCAAACCTTACTGAAGATAAATGTCAAAAGAGTGGCAAGAAATTAGGCGTCGTTTGCTGTCCCTGTCGCTCTACTTTTGTAGCGTCCCTGTTGAAAAACCCTTTATATGTATACATATTTTTTTTTTATTCGGAAGGCCCGTGTATGTCATTCAGCGTTTTGAGGCTATTAAAACCAAAATCGCAAATCTTAAATTTAAAATCACCAAATATTGCCAAATTAATAAATCTCCGTCGCCATAAATCGCCAAATTAAAAGTATTCTCAAATCAAATAAAAGTAAACAACTTATTATTAAAAAACGAAAAATTCATTTATTGAAAAAAAAAAAAAAAAACGAAAACAATTTATTTGAAAAAAAAATACTGTAATGCCTCTACCTGTTAAGTAAAGGCAGACGATCCATCATTGTTAATAACAAAATCTTTTCACAATAAGAAGATTGGAGCTGTTTTTCCTACCTTAAAATATATTAAATTGTTCCCACTCTCGTTTGTATTAAAAAATCCGCTGTTCTTTGGTTTCGTACTCATTTTGTTAATTTATTTTTTTGCTTGATTTTATACTTGAGTTTTTATTTACATTATGACAAAATTTCTAAATTTATTGTGACAGAATCTTTCAGTCTCAAATTACGTCGATTAATTCAATTTCGCATTTGAAAATCGGAAATCAGTAATTTCTTTGCGAAGCCGAGACTTTTCGTTTTTAATTCAAAAATAAATAAAGTGCACGACTGGATCGAACGAAACTTTCTCGTCCATCAAAAGTTTGGTTGAATGTTTCCTTATTTTATTAGGTGGGTAGGTAAAAATCTGAGAAGCAATTCTAGATAAAAGAAATGGATCATAAAACATAGAAAAGGGAATAGTGTTAAATAAAATTCACTTTTGTAATTTTCAATGCAAATGCGGTCTTGAGTTTTAATAAAATATATGAACACAGGACGGCTTTTGGGTAGTCATTTTTGAGAAATAATTACAAAAACTGATTCGATTTTTTTGATAAAAGCTAAGTACGGGATCTTATTTAGAATACTGATTACTATGAATTTTTATCAAAATCTTTAGAGCGTTTTTTTAAAAAATTTGGCAGAAAAAACAGTACCAATAATTGCAATGTTTAGTTTGAAAAATACTATTTGTTAACCATATAGCTTGAATCCGATTATAAGTTGTTATTGTTCGGGATATAAGCATTACTTGGTTTTTAAAGTCTTATCGAAGTCAAAAATGGGGTTTTCGAGATATGAGCAGTTTTTAAAATTAGCGTTTTCGGTGATTAGAATTGAAAATTAAGGACGCAATAGGTAACTTTAAGAACATCAATTTTACTCTATGCATTTTGGTCAAAATCGTTATTGCCGTTTTCAGGTAAACTAAGGAAGACTACATTTTTCTACTACCTACTAGTTTTTTTGTTTTTTTTGTTTTGTTCTTTTCCGTAGTCGCAGTAGCTTAGTGGTTAGTGTGTTGGACTGCTATGCGGGAGTCCCAGGTTCGAATCCCGCAAACACCCAATTCCGACTTAGGGTTTTTTTCCGCTGCGCTACCTCTCGCGAACGTCTGACAAACATCCGAGAGTATAAATGTCTTGTGAGAGCTTCTCAATTAGCTTTTTGGAGTCGGCATAAAACTTTAGATCCCTTCCATTCGTTCCAAAAATGAAAACTCACACAAAACGAATGGTTGTGAGAAGCTAGGCCTAGGCCCTAGGGTCTCTCCAGACCTGTTGCGCCAACTATTTATTTATTTATACTAGTTTTTTCCCATTTTACGATAATACCGAGAAAAACTGAATTTGCCATTAAGTTAGAAGTGAGCATATTACCTTAGAAATAAATTTTTGTTACAAACGCATGAACCATTTTCGAGATATATCCAAATTTCAAAAGTACCGTTACTCGAATTTTTAGGCAAAAACTGGGTGTGTAGTCATTGTAACCTCATACACATAAGCTTAAATATCAATTTTGGTTTAAATCGTTGGAACCGTTTTCGAGCAAATCAAACTGGTACGAATATTTTCTATGGGAAGTACCATTAATATTGAGGTTACCTTGAAAATTAAAAAAAGGCCCCGATCCCTAAGCCCACAAACTCCAAATCCGAAGTTTAAACGAAATCCGGTCAGCCGTTTAGGCTGTAGGCCTCTGGGACAGACAGACAGACAGACCCGACAGAATTTTGCGACCCACTTTTTTGAGTTCGTCTATCATCGTAATGTCAGAATTGATTAAAATCTCGAGTCCGAAATTTTGTACGAAAACAATATCTGTCTCTTATGTTCTACGTAATCGAGAAAGTTAAGAATCGTCAAAAATTGCACGTTTTTGGGTATGTCGCCAAACTGATTTTCGTGTCGCCAAATGAAACTTGAAATTGTCCAATTGGCGATAAAGCGCGAAATCTGATAACCCTGTTGCCATTGCTCATATACCTAATATCGATTCCCGCGGTGTCCACGACGCGAGTGGTCTAATTTTTAATGACTCTCTGGCATTTATATCCGAAAGAATGTGAAGGATGTTTGGCTTTAAGGGCATCGGTCGATTGCGTAGCGTATGCCGGCAAACTCAGGAAACAGGAAATTTTGATAAATTTTTTTGTGATCAAATTCTTTAGATGGTAATTTCAAACATATTTCGCTGACATGACATTTCTATCACTAGTGAGTGATCTGTTTTTTTTTTTTTCTATTTAATGTTTAATTATTATAGTATTACTGAGTTGGGGAAGCGAGGAGTAACAACGATTCTCGCTTGTTTGGTATTCACCCTGACAATTTCTGTTGGGAAATTATGTCGAATTTCAGTTTGTGAATTGTTGTTTTTTCGAGGGAACAACTCTTGACAACAACTTGTAGACACAGTCACTTTGGTAGGAATGATAGCTATTTCGAACTACACCACTAATTCATCATCAGACTCCTTTGAAGTGATTGTTTGAATAGTTTTTTGAATTCTGACAGTCAATTCTCCGTATATAACTCCATTTGGAAAGACATTTCTGTTTTTCCCCTGTCAGGAAATGAACAGTATTGATTGATAATTTAAAATATACAAAATAACTAACTTTTATGTGTTATTATTCATAAATCGGACCACCAGCCAAGACAGAAGTAACGGCAGCAGAGCAGAATCAAGTATACAAATCGCAAACAACTAATAACACATTTTCATAATACCTAAATAAAACAATCTTATAATCGACTATTGTTTCCAGCATTTTTGTACAATTAATTAAATCACGATACAGTGCATAGTACAATAGAAAATAAATGCGGAACAAAATTTCGATCCAAAGCTGTCTCATTTTCGTTCCATTTTCAAGAATTGTTCTGGTTTAAAGACTTTTCAATTTCATGCTAAAAAACTTCCCCCAACTGAGCACAAATGGCCTACAGTTACCGTGTACCAGTTGCACGGCTGCTTTCGACATTACACTCGTTTTACATTAGGTTCAATTGCATTCTCTATTCAGCGCTTCCATTTCTTTGCCTTTAAATAAATCTACCATTCCTACTTACATTGGCATACACAGGCAGACTCAAATGGCATCGCTCCAAAAATGTAAGAGTTCGCAAAACGTGAAATCCCCTTGAAATACGTAGGTACGTAACGTTACGTACCTATACCGTGAGAAAACGGTAGAAACTTTTCGAATTCCCAAAAGTCCTACTGAATGACATGGTTATGGTACTTAAGTAGCGGCAGACGTTGATGTTGCTACACAGTAGGTACACATATGCCAAAGAAAAAAAAAAAAAAAACAATACAAAATAAAACCAACCACATAAGCGGCAGAATTCAACGGAAACCAGCATCGCCTCCGTACATGCAAGTTGAAGTTAAAAGTAGATTCATCGTCCCTATTTGTAGGACATGGCCTCGCCCCTAAATACTAAATCAAACAATTCTCTTACACAACCCAATGATGGCCACCATAGACGATAGAAAAGTTAAGACTTGCAGTCTGTGGACAAAAACACAGTCTTACGAAGAGTACCAGAGAATTGTATCTGCTGCCGGGCAATGTTTATTTTTGTATCTAACTTCGGTTTTTGAAAACTTTCTGTGCAGCAATCGAAAATGTCAACTGCAGCGTTTCTTTGAATGCCATGAAAAATGTGCAGGTAAGCTACGAGTATTGTTGTCGATACAACAGTATAATGTGGGTGGGGGCTGGGGGAGGTTTGCCACAGAAACCACAATTGGCGGAACAGCATGTACTGTATATACCTACCTACTAAAGACTGTTTTGCTATTTCCAATTAACTTCAATTATTGAGAGGTAGATTAACATATGAAACTCTGTAACTGCAACTTTTCTGTTGCTGAAGCGTCAGATCCAGATGCGACGAAGCTTTACTTAACCAAATCGTTTGAAGTTGTAAGCAATGCATGCATTGATGTCAATGACAAAATCTTTAAATCATCCATTTTAGAGTAGGTAATAGTAAAATGATGTATAAAATGAGTTTTATAATTTAATTACTTTCTTTAATAATTTAAGGAACTCTTTCTCAAGCAAAAAAAAAAACAAAAAAATCGCAGCCAAAGGAAAGTAAAGCCTGAACTACTTACATCAGAACAAAAATGAAGAAAAGTGCAAACAAATTTATAAAAATCGGATGTACTGCTTCATCGCATGGTGCGCTCTGTATACATTCTCTCAATTAAAAATTTTCAGCTCTAGCATGTTCCAGGTTTCAATTTTCACAAAGTTCTAAAAACAAATACCTAACACTCAATGAATACCTTACAGAATTTCCACTAGATCACGCTTCCATCACATAATTCCTGTCAGTTTCACAACTCTTTTGACAAGCAAGTGACAATTAATAACACAATTCGAATTTTTAATTTTTATTTAGTAACAATAAGTTTCTCTTACGAACAAAAGTAAGCTTTGCAGAAGCTGACGATGAAAGTCTTGTCACCGTCATTCAAAAAAATCCTATTACATAATATGGGATACAGTCGGACCCGCTTATTTGAAGCTCGTTTAATTGATAACCCCGCTTATATGAAAAATTTAGTTTGCCCACGTGTATTTTTTTTTCTGTTATCTGAAGTCCGTTTAAATGAAAAAAACCGGTTAATTGAAATTCAAGTAACGATCTTTTCTCATTTCATTTAAACGGGTTCGACTGTACCAGCATTAACGACGCTTCCGCGATTCCTAAAAGAAGCTAAAGGTTTTCAATCAAATCGCACTGCATTTTAACGACATTAATGCAATGCAGATTAAAAAGAGCTTTGCAGTTCTGAAGGGAAAGTTGAGGAGGGAAAAACAAAGGAGGACGCTCGCACAATCTGAAGCTGGAGCAAGTAGTTGGTGATCGTGGTATCTGCTGCCAAAATTGTTTTTTTGAGGCGAAAGATGAATACTCGTCAAACAACGCGTCTTGACGCTCGCCAGAGAACATCGGAGCAATCAAGTTATCAAGTAGTATAATTATGTACTCGCCCTAATAAATTATCAGCAATAGAAAATTATATCGACGAACCTTCTTCGCTGAAATCCTCTTCGCCAGCGCCAACACCGGCAACAAAACTCTGCAACCGAAAGGGAATTTGTAAGATGTCCAACCTCCATAAATACGTCGAAGACAGCCAGCAACATAGGTACGTGAGGCACTTTATGAAGAAAGTTGAGAAGCAATAAGGAAAATTGGTGAGAGTGCTTCACAGGCTGTCGAACAAACACCACTGAGAACATACCGGAAGATGATAAAAAAAGGAACCTTTCAAAATCATCCAATTATTGCGGGAGAAATTGTCGATATGGATCCTGATCTAAGACCCCAGTTCATTAAACAAATTTTGGATTTGTATTGTATTTTCAAACTGAAATAATTTAAAATATTTGACTGTGTTTGCGTTAGTATGAAATGGGATATTTCGTTGGTTTACAAGTCAAAAGCACTAAGTCAAAAAACATAGTTTTGAGTAATCAATTATTTAAGATTCGTTTTCTTGTGAAAATTCAATAATAACTTTTATTTGTCAAGGAATCCCATTAAATACAAAATTGACATTATGACATTTATTTCCAATATTTGTTTTCGTTTTTGACAAGCCAAAATGATAATTATTTGAGCAAAAGCAAAAAATGAGCTGACTTAGTGCGTTTTGCCTGCAATAATTTGCAAGTAGTTGTAGTAGTTGTAATGCTTATCAGACAACCAATTTTGTTTCAGTTATTTAATTATGGAAAATACTTTTCGACATAAATGTCTTAAAATGTTAATCATAAGAAAAACTTATTTTTAAACGGCCGTATTTTTTTCGGTATATTGATGTCGCTTTTTCGTTTATAAAAAAACATAAAAATCGGAAATTGTGGTCCGTTTTTAGGGTTCCGTAGCCAAATGGCAAAAATCGGAACCCTATTAGATTCGTCATGTCTGTCTGTCTGTCTGTCTGTCCGTCCGTATGTCACAGCCACTTTTCTCCGAAACTATAAGAGCTATACCGTTGAAACTTGGTAAGTAGATGTATTCTGTGAACCGCATTAAGATTTTACACAAAAATAAAAAAAAAAAACGGTAAATTTTGGGGGTCCCCATACATAGAACTGAAACTCAAAAAAATTTTTTTCATCAAACCCATACGTGTGGGGTATCTATGGATAGGTCTTCAAAAATGATATTTAGGTTTCTAATATCATTTTTTTCTAAAGTTAATAGTTTGCGCGAGAGACACTTCCAAAGTGGTAAAATGTTGGTCCCCCCCCCCTAACTTCTAAAATAAGCGAACGATAAAACTTAAAAAAATATATGATATACATTACCATGTAAACTACAAACGATAATTTTTTGAACGAGATCTAGCGAGTAGTTTTTAAAATATCGATCAAAGTTACAACGAACTACAAGAATTTTTATGTTATGTTACTTGCTGTTTCGGAACCCTTCATGAGCGAGTCCGACTCGCACTTGTCTTACTTTTTTTTTTAGTATTAGGGGAGAGGGGGGCAAGAATGATTGTTGAAGCGTTATACAGGGTGTCCGCCGAGAAGGTATACTACTTTGTTTTGCCGCCATTTTGGTAAACATTAGTCTTGACAGGTCATATTTAGCAGTCGTGAAGTAGACAAGTGGCAAATTTATTGTGGAAAAATATTCGATAAACCAACGTGTTTTAATTGTTAAAACATTTTATCAAAATCAATCATCGATTACTGTGACGATGAGAAAGTTACGTGAAATTTTTGGTAATGCCAACAAAACGCACTATTTATCGTGTAGTGAATGATTTCGAAGAAAGAGGGTCTGTAGGGGAATGGCTCAAGCATGGACCACAACGTACTGCAAGATCGGCTGAAAACATTACTGCTGCTCAAGGAAGTGTTCAGAACAATCGATCAACCCCAATTAACGGTAACTGTGAATGGGGAGCGATATCGTGATTTGATGGAAAACTTTTTAACGCCACAACTTCATGCTTTGGGCTTGATTAACATGTGGTATCAACAAGACGGTGCCGCATCGCATACAGACAGGATTACAATGGAATTACTTATTTATTTCAAGAAATGGTGATGTTGATTGGCCTCCACGGTCGCCTGATTTGATTGCTCCGGACTTCTTTTTGTGGGGATATCTGAAAAGCAAGGTTGATGCAAACAAACCAGAAACGCTTGAGCAACTCAAACAAATTCATGATGAAATTAATGAAATACCGCGTGAAATGTGTGAGAATGTAATGAAAATTGTGCTCAAAAGGGCACGCATTTGTGAGACTAACAGAGGCGGACATTTACCTTATATTGTATTTCATACATAATTGCCGACATTAAATAAAACATTTTATCAATATAAGATCCATTCTCTTTGATTTAGTCAAAAATTATAAACAAACAAAGTAGTATATCTTCCCGGCGGACACCCTGTATAATAATCATTATTTCTTAAAAGAAATAAAACATAACAACTTAGGGGGAGATGGGGTACATGATACATGGGGCACATAGATACAACCGGCATTATTCAGACCACTCAACGAAGCACACAGCGCAACGTGTCTATCAATGTGCAAATATATCTGGTTGACATCACTGTTCAGTCATCGCTTTGGACCTAACATGCACAAATGTGTTTCGTACGTCTTCAAGCAAATTTTTTGTCATTTTTTTTGACTGAGTTTTTTTTAATAGGATGTATGTTAACAGTTTCATATGAAGTTATTTGGTGAATATAATTATGTCCTTCGTAATTTGATATTTACTAAAAATGTTGTTATAAAACATTGCTTTTACTGCATTCAATATATATATTTTTTTAAGTCAGTTGGGGCACATTGATACATACGACCCTGGGGGAGTTTGATGAGTATAAATGCACCTGCAGAACAGCTTCCCTATTTAATTTTAAAATCAATTGTTGTCCTTACAACAAAAGGACTATAAATACCAAGTTTCTTGTTTTGAGTTCTTTAGTTTACGTTATTTATGTAAGAATCTTAGGAAAGCGTTTATTTCTAATTAAAACTAATTTAAACTTAGGTTAACATAAATTATCAAATACCAAAACACTGTTTGTATTGTTATTTGTTATTAAAATACTAAATAATATTTTAATAATTGAAGTTTTTCAATAATAATAATGATTAAATTGCTATGAATCAAAGTGCCTCGGACGTGTAGTGCCTCGTATGTACCCCGTGAGTGGGGCAGTTTGATACAAATTTCATTTTTTTTTAAATAGGTTCTTATATTTTTTGCGAATGGATTTTAGAGTAAATTCGTCTGATATTAGCTAGTTATAAGGACACTCAACACATCACATATTTTATTTTGTTATTTCTGTCATTATGCTGTCTTTTATTTGAGTCTCAAGCAAAATCGTATCAATGTGCCCTAACTCTCCCTACCCAATGTAATATTTTGTTTATTCCTTTTAGCTAATTGAAAAATTCCCCACGAACGAGAATTCTTATTCATTTTTAAAAGATTTAATTATGACTTATAGCAAATTCAGGGCGTCTTTACTCTCTTAATGAAACATACAATTTGTCAAAACCTTTTGGAATTCGACCGCTCTTTTCATACATTTAAACTTCGGCCTCCTGCGTAAGTCATTTTTCAAATTCAAAGGTGTAATTTGGATAACAGGCAAAAGGCATTAAGTCTTGTTAATGCTTTCTTCCTGTAAACAGATAGTCATTTAATTTGTATTGCGTTACTGGTAAATCGCACTAAGTCAACTTAGTGCGTTCTTCCAGTATTAAGAATGTTGTTTCTGACTTCGTTCAGAGTGAAACCTTAAATAATTCATTAGGGATGTCTAATATGACTTAGTGTGTTATTCCAGTACATAGTTATCATCGTTCTGAACCGTTTTGCATTTAAATCTAAAATTCTCAAAAATATGACTTAGTGCCTTTGGCTTGTAAACCAACGATTTATTTTTAGTTAATTTTGTGTATTTTTATTGAACGTATTTTATTTTAACCTGAATTGCATAATCATTTGCATCTCAGAACTCAGATCCGGAATTGGATTCAGCTGTACGGTATCTAAAAGAGTCCTCCAAGTCCCATTGACCCAAATTTGTGATTTTCACTCTGCCTATCAACTTGGGTTGCCAGATTTTACTCACAGCTCAACGGGACATTTGACTGAAATATGGAAAAAACTAGGGATTTCTAAATTTCTCCCGGGACAAAATAAAATATAATTTTTATTCATTTTAATGACAGCTGTGATTTTCAAAAAAATTACATTGGAGACGTTCGGATTCTAGCCTAATAAGTCTGACACCTGACTGACTAGATGGATTTGAGTTTTAGTTGGCCTAGAGTGGTCAGGTATTTAGCTTTTGCATTTGACATTTATGGAGGGGAAGCCGACGAATCTGGTCAAAAAAATCCTGCCTCAAAGAGTTAAATTTAAAATAAACAGAGTGGCCGCTGCGATTTCTGAAGAGTTCAGAAAAGGTCTGGTGGGAGAAAAAGCAAAAAAGGTGTCATTTCTAAAGCTACTATGCAAATTTATTTTCACACGATATTTAACAACCATTAGTTCGCATAACAGTATAATAGTGTTATGGTAGGCAACCGTGTCACATTTTAAATGTAGGTACCTACTTATTTCAGAATAAACATTTTTGAAAATGTATGAAGAGACTTTTCTAAATAAAAAAAGGGCAAAATCGTACAAAGGTAACGCTGACCGCGAGAATATAAAAACAATTCAAGTTGTATAATCAACGCTTTCGGATACCTGTACCTAGTCCCGACATATCTGTACTCTGTCCAAGAAAAATTGTCAGTGCAGGCCTTATGGGAAGCTCTTTTTTCTACCAGTGGTGCCTGTAGCTACTCTCACGGCACTCAAACACAAGATTTAAAACACCTCACGAATAAACCTTATTTCTAAAAGACAACATTAAAAAATATGTTTTAACTGAATATTATTGGATCTTTCAGAAATACAAACAAACTAAAACCGAATGGCAGCACCCCACATCATATGCCGCTCTCAAAAGCTTCAAAAAGCACAAAAACCGAAAGTTCTTTGACAAAATTAAAAAAAAAAAAACCTTTCTTACATTGACATATGGCAACACTCTTCTGATGTGCTTCAATCACACACATTGCTTATTTTGGTTGATGATAATAGCAAGCCAACACAAGACGATCGTGCTCATTCTGCCCGCGGCTGTGTGGCAGACTGGTTATGGTGGGTTGTATGCGAATTTCAGGAGAATTACAACAACAAATTCTTTGGAATGCCAGTGGTTTCGTTTTTATTTCAGTGGTAAATCTTGTGTTTGAGTCTCGTGAGAGTAGCTACAGGCACCACTGGTAGAAAAAAAGCTCCTCCATAAGGCCTGTACTGACAATTTTTCTTGGACAGAGTACAACAATAACAAGTGGAATGTAAATGAGATTAAAAGGGAATAATAGAGGTTAGTTAGTTAGGGACATCAACGTTGCAGCTAATCCTAAATTCTCTGTTGCTGTTGCTGTCAAAGTCGCTGTGTTAATCTTTTTCTTGCATTACTGACAGTTTTTCTTCTCTTTTTTCGGGTAAGCATCTTTTTTTAACGCTAATTATTTTGTTTTAAATTTGAGAAGTGGAACTTTGGCGAAGCAAGGCGAGCACGGGTCTGCTAGTTAAAAATAAAAACAACAATGAAGCAACTAGTCCACTTTTCGCTAAGCTAGCATTATCCCATCAAAAGGTGTGAGCAGTAGATGCCTTCACTTACTCCGCCCAACATAATAATTATAAAACACACTAACAGAAGCCAATTACTATTTTAATCACTCACGACCACACCTAACTCTCAATCAAAGCCCTCACTTCGATCAGGACTGAATTCATTTGCATGAAATCATCCCTACACTTTCCGAATATATTTCATGCATTTTGGGAATCCATTCAATTTCAATCCGCCGCTGGAAATGTTTGCTTTAAATGGAAATCGCAAGTATTCCTATCCGCTTTCGGATGAGTATTAAATTTTTATAATTAGTTTGCTCACTGTAGAGGACTCTGTCATCGCTATAAAGTGAATTACATTTTACTGCGGAAATGATTCGCGGATTGAATTTGCATAGAGTTATAAAAACGACTGTTCGGAGAACTTGAATGAACTTGTGTATTGTGTTGTTTGACTTATGGACTTATTTTGTTTCATTAACGTTTCACTATTTTCAGTTTTTATTTGCCGTCGGAGAAAAGCCAGTTGTTATTATTTGGGTTAATCTTGCATTAAAGTGAATGCAACGCATCAGTTTGTCTCTTTTATACGTTTCCAGAATATTTGTCCGATTCGATATCCATGATTTTTCAAAAAAAGGAAGAAATTGTGTACATACACGTAGGTACTGATATTGGCCATCATGAAATGTGGGCGGGATTGGGGCAAAGGGCGTGGGTTTTCCCACACAAAAATTTAATTTAAAGAGCTATTTGTCGAAACTAATTAAAGCAAGTTTTGTAAAATGCAAATTTGATTTAAACGAGGCACTTCACGATATGTGGGCGAGATTGGGCAATGGGGCGTGGAATCTACCATAGGAAAACAAAATTTAAAACACCTGTAGTATTTGGCAATTTGGCAAAAATGGTTAATTCGTTAAGCTGGGTTTTCTGAGTGAAGTTTTTCTGCATATATTTCCAGACGTAGGCTTCTTAACCACGTTGGCTTAGAAATAACCGAATTATTATTATCATTATTATTATTATTATAAGCTTTTATTTAATATTAGGATTACAAATTTTTCATCATATTATTAGATACATGTTTCTTTTCTATTTTTAAATTTTTTATTAGAAGTATTTATAATACACTAGCGTGCCCGGCGAACTTCGTCCCGCCCAAAATTGACTTTTTGACTAAAATATTTTTCACTTCCACATGAAATATTAATTTTATTGATCCCAACTATAGCTTTTGAAAAATACGATCTCACTGTATACTTCGATCAAAATTAAAAAAAAAAAACTCTCCTTAGAAAATGTATGGAAAATCAATTTTCACAAACTTTCCAATTTCCCGTTCAAATTTTCCAATTTTGTCGCCGTATGAACCTTCCTTAGGCGTAGACAAACGCAACAAAGAAGATTAACGTGTCGGCCAACCTTTCGCTTTTTGACTAAAATGGTTTACAGTACAGGACGTACAAATTCATTCTCAATAAGCGGATTCCGTGGAATGAGAATGTTTGTCTTTGAATTTTTTCCTCAAAACCGTCGCTTGCATGACATTTGATTTGGGATCCTTCACCACCAAATCAAACGCGTTCTGTTACAAATTCTCGGTGCATTTAGGTTGCGCAACAAAATTATAACTGAGCCGACTTTCAATTGTAAGCCCGAAACATCCAAAGAATTAATAAATTCAACTAATCCCCACAAAGTTTTGTTTTCACGACAAAAAGTAGCATATGTCCTTCCTTGGGCCCATGCGAATTTAAACCAAAAATCGTAAAAATTGAAGGATTTGTTCCGAGTTATGAGTGTGCACATACGGACGTCAGTCTTTTTTATATGAGTAGCTGTACCCACCCTGCTTTGCTCATAACTTTCGTATTAAGTCCTGCTCACATTTCGCAAAATTGGAAGTTGCAAATAGTATAAGCCTCCCCCATAGTTGTCCATAAGTCTCTGTTTTTTGCGTCATGATACCAATAGCTATTAAATTGGTTAATATCGTCAACCCATCTTGTTCGTGGTCGTCCGGTTGGTCTTGTCGCTGGTGGTGTCCATTTAATCAGAAGTTTCGTCCATCTATTATCTGTAATTCTTGATATGTGTCATGCCCAGTTCCATTTAAGTTGTTTCGTCCTTTTTATTACATCGATGATGTCCGTTTGTCTTCTTATTTCTTCGTTCCGCACTCTTTGTATTGGTCTTATATCGAGAAGTTTCCTCCCCATTTTTGTCTGACAGATCCTTAATTTCTCGGTTAGATTTGCTGTTAAGCCCAATGTCTGAAGTCCATATGTCAAAACTGGTAAAATTGCTGAATCCATTAGATATTTTTTTGTGTTTTTATATGGTTCCAGAATTGTCGCCACGCGTTTGATGTTCGTCTATCTATCTCCTTTTCTTCTTGATTTTTAAATGATTAATGACCGAATTATTAAATAAAGTAATCAAGAGAATAAGGCGGATAAAACCGCTTGATATATAAAAATTAGCTAAGAATAGAAATTAGGTTATACTTTCTACCAAAAAAGTTGAGAAATCTGGCAACCGGGGGAAGTCAGTCCCTCAGGGAGGTTTAGATGGGTTAAAGTCCTTCACTATTGTAGAAGAATTCCTGGCGTTCTAGCTCTTCAATGTCTTTCGAAGGTTTTCCCTTCCAGCGAACCCCCACGCAAAAATAAACTCCTAGCATTTAAGTCCTTAGAGATAAGTTGTCAAAAAGTAATGCAACAATTAAGTACTCATTAAAAATCTACTTTGCATTGCCGAATAAAATAAAACTGAAATAAGTATTTTGCGTTTGAAATTATGTGGTACCTACAGATACCTACCACACGCTAATTGTTGACACTGATGTAAAATGTAAAATCATATAAACGAAGCACTTCACGAAATAAATGTGGAAGGGTTAATAGGGCGTGGCATCTCCCAAACAACAAATTCCCTAAAAGGAATTTAAACTAGCGCTTTTGACAGCGTAATCTTTGAAATTTGATAAGCGTTGCATTGCCTTTTGAGAGTATTTTGCTAAATGTTGACGGAATTTGACAAGGCGGCGTGACAGCTACTGCCACCCTTTATTAGAAAAAGAGCAGGTTAAGTCAACTATTCAATAAAAATGTTCCATTTAATTAAGAAATTTAATATCCGATGATTTTCTGTTGGAACATGGATACTCATCGTGTCATCGTCATTGTAAGGAAAAAAGAAAAACATTGAAGGTAGAGCTGTTGAAAGATGTGCTCCAACAAAGGGGAAGTGAAACTATCCCTTTCGAATAATTGACGTTCAGACGCACACATGCGACGAACAAACAATTTTCGTATGACATTTCGTATGTTTGCAGCCGCGGCCTGTGAAATATATTATCTACCAGCATAAAAGTTCAGAAATGATGGACCTGACATAAATGATCAACAAATCATCAATCACACAAGAGCAAACGAACTCATAATACACTGCGCTCCAGAAGACGTCCGAGAATTAATGACGTGCAGGCCAATGAACTTGTCACTTTAAAACATACAAATAAACGACATAGTGCCTATAACAATAATAAATGAAAGTTAAATGTGTTGGTATTCATTATCTTCAAGGAAAGTGCTTTCCATTTTCATTAATTATTTTATACACTCATAAGTACACAATACCCCTTCAAATCGAATATATCATTAATCTGACAGCTGACAAACTTTGTCAGTTATATGAAGTAAACTTTTTTGCGTTCTGTCAATTCACTATTATGCCACCACGTCTCTCACAGATGGAAGTCTTAAATTAAAGCTGAAACACGTTCGGTAACGTGTTGCACACATACAGGCGCACACCCGCGCCACTTGTCAGTGCTGTCAGCACTAAAACTGGCTAATAGATACACGCGGTATTTGGCTTCCCTCGGGCGACAGTTCATTGTTCATCCCGATGTGGGATGTCTTAAACTTTTGCATTTTGGTATTTGTTTTTATCCCCGATGACATGTTTGCACTGTCACTGGTATAGTAGGAAGTGTAGAAGTGTCTTTAATCACCACAACGAGGTCGACACGACGACAAATGAAACCAAAAGGACCCAAACAAAGGAGAAAATTGCAGAAAACTTTTCCAAGACATCTCCATCAATGCGGTAAATTAAATTTCAATTTGGCTAAAAGTATTTCCACACCGGCCAATACGTACATACATCACATACATAGATATCCACGTGCATGGCTAACTTTTCATGAGGGTACTTCGGCATAAGTTTCGCATTTCACTCCCTTTTGTTCGTAATGAAATTTTCGTTATTGATTTAGGACATAAAATACAAGACACGTTAACTCACACAAATAACGGCGCAAGTAAAGTACGAGCATAATGGTGCGTGGCTATATATGAGATCTTAGACAATTCCAAGAAGGACAGGAAAATAAATTTGTTTATGAAACAGGCAATGTCATTGGAGGAGTGACGTTCAAAAGTGTGATGAACTTCGAAACGAGCCGCATAGCTCAAGGACAGTCCTCTAAGTTCAAGTCCGAAAAAGTCAGGGTAATGCATAAAAACGAAGAATGGATCAGTAGAATAGGTTGAAGGCTTAATAAATGTTCTGGGATAGGCTCTAAGAGTCACATATAACGGGTGATTTTTTAGCTGGTTTGGTTTTGGCAACACTGGTTTTGACAGCTGACGTGTGTTTAGTATCTTGTGTCACTGTCAAACAGCTTCAGTTTGATTTGCAATTTAACCATGGATCGTCTTACAAATGAACAACGCTTGCAAATTATTGAATTTTACTATCAAAATTCGTGCTCGGTTCGAAATGTTCATCGCGCGCTGCTTCCATTTTATGATCGGCATTCTCGACCTTCTGAGCAGTCTATTCGGAAGATTGTGACCAAATTTCGCACCAAATTTACTTTGTTGGACATTAAACCACCAACACGTTTACGTACTGTGCGTAGTGAAGAAAATATTGCGGCCGTATCAGCTAGTGACAGAAGACCGCGAAATGTCGATTCGGCGCCGTTCCCAGCAGTTAGGCCTTTGTTACAGCACTACGTGGAAAATTTTGCGGAAGGATTTGTGCGTAAAGCCTTTTAAGATACAGCTTGTGCAAGAACTAAAGCCAGCCGACCTACCACAACGCCGAATTTTTGGTGAATGGGCTCTTGGAAAGCTGGCCTAGGATCCGCTTTTTTATCGAAAAATTGTGTTCAGCGATGAGGCTCATTTTTGGTTGAATGGGTACGTAAATAAGCAAAACTGCCGCATTTGGAGTGAAGATCAGCCAGAAGCATTGCAACAGCTACCAATGCATCCCGAAAAAGCTACTGTTTGGTGCGGTTTATGGGCCGGCGGCATTATTGGGCCATATTTCTTCAAAGATGATGCGAATCGCAGCGTTACTGTCAATGGTGAACGCTACCGAGCGATGATAACAAACTTTTTTTTGCCCGAAATGGAAGTTCTTGACTTGCATGATATGTGGTTTCAACAAGACGGTGCCACATGCCACACAGCACGCGAAACAATGGCGCAATTGCGAGGCGAGTTTGGTGAACAGTTAATTTCACGTTTCGGCCGGTCAATTGGCCGCCTAGATCGTGCGATTTGACACCATTAGATTATTTTTTGTGGGGGTATGTCAAGGCTAATGTGTATAGGGACAAGCCCGCTTCGATTGACGCACTGGAAGCCAACATCCATGCATTCATTCGTGAGATACCGGCCGATATGTGTGAAAGAGTATGCCAAAATTCGACTCAGCGGATGGACTACCTGAGACGCAGCCGCGGTCAACATTTGCATGAAATTATCTTTAAACATTAAATTGCAAGGTTCAAACTATCGATTCAAATAAATATTTCATTCATTTTTTCGAATTTTTTGTGTTTTTTTTTTTTAAAAAGTTCTAAACCTCTTAAAAAATCACCCGTTAGTTGGTTTGAATAACATTCTGTTCTTTCATCAACATTGCCAAAATTTCGGTGATTTTTTCGTTTTTTTAAGCCTTCGTTTGTGATTTGCGTAGCTTGACCTCATTTTTACCCGACCCGATACGACCCGACCCTATGTACGTTCCTACGTGACGCCCTGTAGCCCAAACGGCTTGACCGATTTTGAAGAGTGAGGTGTCTTTAAATTTGAATTTTTTCCCGGAATGTCAAAGGCTAAACGATTAAATAAAAAATATAAATTAAAAAAAAAAAAAAAACAATTGGAAAGCGATGGAAAGAATAATAGACATAGACATCGAAATCAGAGAATGCCTAACAAACGGCACTCCTCTACACCCCTATCATATTCCTTCCTTGATACAGGGGGTGCTTTCGACAACACCGGATATGAATCTATATCAAACGCTGTACTTCAAAGAAACGTAGATCATCCATCTATCAAATGGATCAAAGCGATGCTTGAAAGTTGGAAAATAACCGCATCATCAGGGACGACATCAGCATCTGTAACAGCCGTAAAGGGCGCCCCTACTGTGGTCTTTGGTAATTGATAATCTGTTACAAACTTTATGCAATTCAGGCTATAATGTAGTTGGATATGCAGATGACTTGGTCATCATCATTAGGGGAAAAGTATAGCAAACGAAGTAAAAACCCAAATGAAAAATGCCCTTAGGATATAGTCTTACATTGGTGTTCTAAGGAACATCTCTCCAAATCCAAATAAGGCTACCATACTTCCCTTTACTAAGAGAAGAAATTTGAACTTGCATCAAATCTCCATCAACGATAAAATGTTTGAGTACTCCGATGAAGTCAAATATCTCGGAGCGGATAAAAAACTAAATTGGAACTCCCACAACAAAATCAAAAAGCAACCAGTGCTTTCTGGACTTACCGTTGCATGTATGGTAAAACATGGGGAATCTCCCCAAAGCTCTTTGATTGGATCTACACAATGATGGTTAGACCCATCATTACTTATGCTTCCATAGTATGATGGAACAAAGCCACCGAGAAAACTGCCATCTAAAAGCTCAACAAAATACAGCGTCTAGCATGTCTAGACATTTCCGGAGCTATGCGGACCTGTCCTACAGCTGATGCTTTAGAAGCACTAATAGGACTAACACCCCTCCACATTTACATCAAAAAAGTGACAATACGCAGCACCACAAATCTGCTACAAATGAAGGAGATAGACATCGGGGATCACTCGGACCTGATGACCCTTCTTTCAGAGATTGCAGAACTTGACGGAACCTGCGCAATCTCAGACCGCCTTCCAAAAACATTACGTTTTAATAGAAGATTCTCTACGGTGATCACTAATAGAGAGGCGTGGGGTAGCAGTAGCCCACCAAACTGCCAAAAAGGCATAAAATGGTACACGGATGGTTCCAAAATGGACTCAGGGGTCGGAGCCGATATATTCGGACCAAACGAAACTGATCAGAAGCCCAAGCGTATTTCAGGCAGAGCTCCACGCCAAAAAAGAATGCGCAAGCCTCATCTACAACTCAGGTATAAAAGGCGCCAACATACATATATTCACGGATAGTCAAGCAGCTATAAATGACCTTAGCTCACCCATCTTACTTACTTACTTAAGGTGGCGCTACAGTCCGGGGTGGACCAGGGCCTCAACCAATACGCCTCTCCAGTTAGCGCGATCTTTGGCTAACTGCCTCCAGTTGCGCTCTCCAAGTAGGTTGAGGTCCCCTTCCACTTGCGCGCGAGTTAAGTATCCATAGCAAAACATATTGAGAAAAAAGATAACATTATTTGTATTCAATGATATCTTTAGTCTCTAGTACAGTCTTGCACACAACGCTACAATGATAACATATGTAAAAGAGATAATATCGTTTGTATACAATGTTGGAATATTATCTCTTCTTCATTATCAAGCAAGACGATTGTACGCTTGGGTCTCCTTGTAGATAGATAAGAAAAGTATATAAATACGACTGTATGATGAATTTATCAACAGTCTTATTGTAACTACATAGTAGCCTTAAGCTCCTTTTAGAATTAGTAAAAAGTATTTCAATAATAAAGGACATAGTTCCAAATAAATATTGTTTAATTTTAAAAGTAAGAAACAAGTGTTTTAATTGGCGATCCTGCCAGGAGGTTAAATATACTTTTTAACTTCAATCGAGCGGACCTCGGGAACAAGTAGTGAAATCTAGTATAAACAGAACACTCGCGTTACCGGTTACAAGAATTACCTAGCATAGCAGGTACAAATATAGCTTCTTCGTACGAAGCAGCAAAGCAATTCAGTGAAAGTGTATATGTGGAGAAAAAAAACACACAAATTCGACGACAACAGACACGAGTTCAAAATGGAACAACTCGCAGTATTAATGGCAAGATTAGAAGCTTTAGAAACCAGGAGCAACACAGTAACACAAACCCTAGAGCACACACGCACAGAGAATGCAAGGTTAGCAGCAATAATAACTAACCAAAATCAAATAAACACTAATTTAGAAACAAAACTAAATGAAGTAAAATCTGGATTAGGCATAGTACCAAACATACCTGTGCTAGAGGAAATAAGAACCACATATACAGATGGTAGTGAAATACAGTTAGACGCATTTAAAAGCCTACCTATTTTCAACGGCGATCAATCAAATTATCGGTCGTGGCGCGAAGAAGCATCCAGATTAATGGACAGCATTAAAAACTTCAAAACACACAGTAAGTACGCAGCAGCATTGACTATAGTGAAAAGTAAAATACAGGGTGCAGCCGCGAATGTGTTAACTAATTATAACACAATTTTTAATTTTGAGGCGATACGTAACAGATTAGATTATACGTACTCTAATCAAGAACCTCTATACGTGCTACAAGACATGATGAAAGCCATCACGCAAAAAAGAAGCACACTGTCTGAATACCACGACGAGATAAATAAAAATCTCAATTTAATAATATCAAAAATCACTATGTCAGGTGATCCGCCGAATATAATCGACAGACTAATTAAAAATGCTAACGACGACGCAGTTCGTATATTCATTGATGGTATGAGTGACAACTTTACAAGAGGATCATTATATTCAGCTACAATAAATGATCTAGAACACGCATTCGCAATTGCTCGCAGAATAGAACATGATAATGTGCACAGGCATTTACATCTCACTCAGGATAAGCACCACAAAAATATGCCACATGAACGCAGAAACGAAAGAAGACCAAATTATTCGAGCCAAACAACGAATTATCAACCCCAGAAGCAATACGATAATATGCAGCAACACAATCAAGGACCACAGCCGATGGAGATAAACTCGAGACAAATTGTACATGCACAGCGACAAAATTGGAATCAATACAAACCCGATGTATATAATCCACCAGCGAAACGTGAACACAGCGGGAGTTTCAACACACACAACAGACCGCAACGATCTTATCAGCAGAACTTCAAGCAGCAGAGAGTAAATAACTCCCGACAACAACGCAGAGACGATGTCAGCAGTACATATGCAGAAGCAGATGAAACGGAATGTATGGTAAATAATAACATAAGAATAGATCATTTAAACTAGTAGACGGGTTGCCCTGCTTAAATTTAACTAGTACTATTTCTAAGAAAATTTATAAAATTCTTATTGATACTGGTGCAACCCATAATTACATTAATAGAAAATGCGATTCTAGCAAAAAAATTAAAATTAAACCTATAAAAATAAAAACAATGCATGGTTATTCTATGGTAGATACAAAGAAAGTAGTTAGGATATTAAAGAAAAATATAACATTTTTTGAATTAGAGGATATTCAGTCTTTTGATATGATATTAGGATATGAAGGACTTAAAGTTCTAAACGCGGAAATAAATTTCAGTAATATGACTCTAACTACCATAAGCAGTGTCGAATCTATTCAGAAAATTAATTACATAATTGGGGAAAATAATATTTATAAAGCAGACATAGATAGACTGATGAAGATTAATAACAGCATAGGACCGTTACCCTTTACAGATACTATAGAAGCAAGCATTAGGACGACCAATGATAATCCGGTTTATGTTAAACAATATCCATATCCCATAGCAGATAACGAATTCGTAAACAAAGAAATACAGAAACTCTTACATGACGATATAATAGAAAAAAGCCATAGTCCTTATAACAGTCCCATATGGACAGTACCTAAAAAAGGTTTGGACGAAAAAGGAAAACCAAAACGGCGCATGGTTGTTGATTTCCAAAAACTTAACGCTCACACTGTAACAGACAGATACCCCATTCCGGATGTCAACATGACAATTCAAAATTTAGGTAAAGCCAAGTACTTTACAACATTAGATTTGGAGTCAGGTTTCCACCAAATTAAAATCAAAACAGATGATAAAGAAAAAACAGCTTTTGCTATAAATGGCGCAAAATATCATTTTAAACGAATGCCTTTCGGGCTCAAAAATGCACCAAGCATATTTCAGAGATGCGTGGACGACATTTTGAGAGACTTTGTAGGTAAATTCGTACACGTTTACATTGATGACGTATTGATATATTCTTCATCTGAGGAAGAACATATACAGCACATAAGTCAAGTATTCGACGTACTCAATAAAGCCACATTAAAAATATCTGATGAGAAAAGTAAGTTTTTTCAAGAAGAAGTAGAATACTTAGGTCACATAATCAGACATGGTAGAATCACTACGAACCCTGAGAAAATAGCAGCTATAGAAAATTTTCCAGTCCCACAAACGGTAAAGGATTTGAGAGGATTTTTAGGTCTTACAGGTTACTATCGTAAGTTTATAAAAGGATACGCAAGCATAGCCAAGCCCCTGACATTATATTTACGAGGAGATAACGGTAAAGTAAACAAAAAACAAAGTAAAAATATTAAGTTAAATCTGAATGATTCAGCATTAGAAGCGATTAGAATTTTAAAAAATTATTTGAAAGAACAAGTCGAACTTTTTCAACCGGATTATAGTAAACCATTCGAGCTTACTACTGATGCATCCAACATAGCTATTGGAGCCGTACTAAGTCAGAATAAGCAACCTATACACTTCTTGTCAAGAACACTGAGTAAGACAGAAGAGAACTATAGCACAAACGAGAAAGAGCTATTAGCGATCATATGGTCCTTACAAAAACTCAGAAACTACATATATGGTATAGCAGACTTAACCATATATACCGATCACCAGAGCCTTATATATTCTGTATCAGAAAAAAATCCCAACACAAAGCTGAAACGTTGGAAGGGAATCATTGAAGACTTTGGAGCAAAATTAGTTTATAAACCAGGAAACCTAAATCTTGTAGCTGACGCATTATCACGTCAACGCATAAATACTTCTACCATAGAAACAGCACATTCAGCTGAAAGTTCTTCTAATGATATAATAAAAACTGTGAATCAGCCTTTTAATGCATACACTGCACAGTTCGAACTTATTGAAGATATAACAAATAATATCGAAACACAAATCTATTTTAGTAACAAAATAAGACTCATAATAAAGTTTAAGGACAAAGACTCTTTACTAAGGCAGATGAAAGAAGTTATACAACCCCAAAAGATTGTAGCTTTGCATACGAAATTTGAAAACATATACAAATATGGTGAAAACATAAAAAAAGAATTCCCACTAGTAAGATTTATATTCACACCAAGAAAACTTCAAGACGTGACAAATTTGGAGGAACAACTAAAACTTGTAAGGGTAACTCACGAAAGAGCACACCGAGGGTTACGTAACAATATACAAGAAATCTCAGAGAAATATTACTGGCCCGATCTAAATAAACAAGCAAAGAGTTTCAACAGAAAATGCATAGCATGTCTATTTGGAAAATATGAAAGAAAACCTATCAGAGAACCTCTGAATAATTCAGAAATACCAACACATGTGGGAACACACATTCATATGGACATATACTTCAACGACAAGTATACTTTCCTTGTAACAGTAGATAAGTATTCTAAATATACAATCCTTCGGGAAATCGAAACTCGAAACAGACTGTACGACGTTATGGAAGAGGTCTTATCTAATTATTTCCCAAAATGTGAACGACTCATGACAGATAACGAGAAGGGATTCAAAACAGAAATGGTGAACCAAATGTGTTTGAAATACAACATAACTAAAGTAGAAACTCCAGTATACAGATCGACAGCGAACGGTCAGGTAGAACGTGTAAACGGTACAATAACTGAACTGTCTAGAATATTCACAATTCAGAATAAAACAAGACTTATCGAAGAAATATTTAGAACAGTGCGTGAATTAAATAATTCTATACACTCAGTTACCGGTTTGAAACCTAGAGACATTTTCTTTAATCAAAATAAATATAGCAATAGTGAAATTATAATAAATAAACTAAACTCAGCATCCAAAAAAGTGATCGAACGTCTAAATAAAGGAACTCGACACAGAGAGTATAAAAAAGGAGATAAGATAATGGTAAGAATCACAGGTCTTAGAAAGAAATCTAACGCCAGATACATAACAAGAATAGTAGAAGAAGATAAAGGAGACACTGTAATCTCTAAAGAAGGAATAAAAATTCACAAGGATAACATAAAGAATTATCATTTTTCAGATGACGAAAATATTAATATTCCTAACATTACTAGGAATTGTACAGAGTCAAGAAGGGCAAGGAAACGTTCAAATAACTGAGTTACTAAACAAGAAGTTTATACTTACGCAAACAGATGACGTGTATTTATTCAAAGAACAAACTTATTTGTTACATGCCACCAACCTGACTTCGATATTTCAACCTTACGTAAATATCGTAACTAGTAAATATCAACCTACACAAGAAGAAAAAATTTGGTTAAGTAAAATTAAGAATTTAGCAGACCAATTACAAGAACATACTAGGCATACTAGATCAATTAACTTTTAGGAACAGCTTTCAAATATGTGTTTGGTAATCCTGACCATTATGACTTAGTTAACATAGAAACGAGTATAAATAATCTCATAGGAAACAATAATAAACAAAAAACTATAAATTCTAGATTTGAACAAATTTTGCAACAATTCGAAGGTCAGAGCCTTAAAGAACATTTAGTAATAGAACAAGTGTACGAACAATTATTATTATTGACCAGAACAATTAATGCAGCAAAAAATAATGAATATTTATCAGAAAGCCTAGACTTAGATGACATTAAAAATATTATTCAACATGAAATAATTCAAGTACCCATAATAAATATACTTGAGTACTCTAAAATATTATTAGCTAGAACTGATGAATTCTTCATCACAATATATAAATATCCAGTTCTAATTAAATCATGTAAATTGTATAAAGTAACACCTTTAAATTCAAAACATGGAAAAATCATTACAGATAAAACAATTGCCTTATGTAACCAAACTTATTTAAGAACAAGAAATTGTCAAAATCATCTAAGTAAAAACATTTGTGAAATTAACTTTGAAGAAGAAAATTGTCTTATTCCACTTTTAAAGAATATAACTTCAAAATGCAACATTAAACAAGAATACGATTACGACTTAGAAATTGAATCCGGTGTTATGTTATTAAGCGGTAAGCATAAGTTAAATAATCAAACAATTAATGGTATAAACTTAGTTACTTATGAAAATACTATAAATCTAGACGATAAAATATACAAAAACATGCATAAGCAAATTAAAGAAGTTATATTAAGAAATCATAATTCAGAGTCTTACATCGACCAAATAATTAAAGAAGATACAATGTACAAATTCGATAACATAGATACTTTAAAAAAACTAATTATTCCTTTTGAAGAAAAACCGATATTATCAACTATATACACAATTGTAACACTGATTGTTATTCTAGCATTTACGTACGTAATGATAAAAACTATACAATGTATAACAGATCGTCAAAAACAAAAAAAGATTGACGCATATAACAAAACTTATGAAAGAGAAATGTTAAAAATAGCGTCGAAAAATCGGGACGATTTCGTTTAACAAGGGGGGGAGTTAAGTATCCATAGCAAAACATATTGAGAAAAAAGATAACATTATTTGTATTCAATGATATCTTTAGTCTCTAGTACAGTCTTGCACACAACGCTACAATGATAACATATGTAAAAGAGATAATATCGTTTGTATACAATGTTGGAATATTATCTCTTCTTCATTATCAAGCAAGACGATTGTACGCTTGGGTCTCCTTGTAGATAGATAAGAAAAGTATATAAATACGACTGTATGATGAATTTATCAACAGTCTTATTGTAACTACATAGTAGCCTTAAGCTCCTTTTAGAATTAGTAAAAAGTATTTCAATAATAAAGGACATAGTTCCAAATAAATATTGTTTAATTTTAAAAGTAAGAAACAAGTGTTTTAATTCGCGCCACCTAAGGCGAGATCTTCCTCTACTGCGTTGTCCCTACGGGTTGGAGTCGAAGACTCTTCGGGGCGTTGGTGTCCTTCGCTCTAAATGTCCTAACCACCTTAGACGACTAATGCGTACTTTTCTGACCAGGTCGATGTCGCTGTATAGCTCGTAGAGTTCGCTGTTAAATCTTCTCCTCCAAATTCCGTCAACGCAAACGGGACCAAAAATCACTCGAAGAATTTTGCATTCGAAGCGACCAAGAAGATTCTCATCCGTTTTTGCTAGGGTCCATGCTTCTGCACCTAGAGCAGGACAGGGATGATGAGAGTCTTATGTAGAATCTCCTTAGTGCTTCTTGACAAGGCATTACTAATCAATTGCCGTCTTAGGCCAAAGAAACAGCGGTTGGCAAGTGTGATTCTTCGCTTGATTTCTGATGTGATGTCATTATCAGAGTTTATAGCGGAGCCGAGGTAGACAAAGTCCCTAACTACCTCAAAGTTATAGCTGTCTATCGTGACGTTCTGTCCGATTCGTCGATGTTGTGTGTCCCTTCTTGTTGACAGCATATATTTTGTTTTACCCTCATTCACCACTAAACCCATTTTTGCCGCTTCTGTACTAATACTTGCAAACGCGCCAGTGACAGCTCGCTGTGTTCTGCCAACAATGTCAATGTGGTCAGCGTATGCAAGTAGTTGCACAGACTTATGGAAAATTGTGCCTCTGGTGTTGGCTTGTGAGTTTCGCACAATTTTCTCAAGAATGATGTTGAAGAAGTCACATGACAGCGGGTCACCTTGTCTAAATCCTTTTTTGACATCAAAGGTCTCGGTGAGATTGTTTCCGACCTTAACGGAGCAGCGAGCAATCTCCGTCGCCATTCTGCACAATCTAACAAGTTTCGCAGGGATGCCAAAAGAGACATCGCTCTGTATAGCTCGTCTCTATAAATGCTGTCATCGATAAAAAGATGGTGAGTATCGATCTGGTATTCTTGGGTTTTTTCCAGGATCTGCCGTAGTGTGAATATTTGATCGGTCGTGGACTTACCGGGCCTAAAACCGCACTGATAGGGACCTATCAGATCGTTGACGAATGGTTTCAGGCGTTCACACAGTACAGCAGACATGATCTTATACGCAGTGTTCAGGAGACTGATGCCTCTATAGTTGGCGCAGTTTAGAGAGTCTCCCTTCTTGTGGATCGGGCAAACGATGCTGAGTTTCCATTCATCAGGCATACTTTCGTCTGACCAAATCTTGGAGACGAGTTGGTGTATGCTCTCTACCAGGTCATCTCCCGCTGCCTTAAACAGCTCGGCAGTTAAGCCGTCCGGTCCAGCAGCCTTGTTGGACTTAAGCTTAGATATTGCTATCCTCACTTCATTTTGGTCATGTGGACGGAAATCTTGGCTTTCATCGTCCAGGTTGAATGGTTCGTTCTGCCTGACAGCGGAATTTGTGTCGTCTTCGCCGTTTAGCAGTCTGCAGAAATGGTTTTTCCATGTCCTCAGCACCGACTGTGACTCTACTACAAGGTTTCCTTGTTCGTCCCTACAGGTCTCCGTTCGGGTTTTGTTGACATGACACGTTCTTTTTACCTTTTGGTAAAACTTCCGAACATTGTTCCATTGTTACACCGCTCTATAGCTCACCCATCACTGACTCCAAATCAGTCTTGCACTGCTCCAATACCCTCCAAACAATATGTACTAGAAACAAAATCAAAATATGGTGGGTTCCTGGCCACGAGGGAATTGATGAAAACGAAAAAGCCGACGAACTGGCCAGAAGAGGTTCGGAAACACCTTTGACAGGACCTGAACCCTACTGTGCAATCCCTAAATCAGCGGCAAACTTTGCTTTAAAGAGCTGGGAACAAAATAAATGTATCTCACATTGGGAGAGCATCCCAGGCCTAAGACAGGCCAAAAAAGTCATTAAACCTTTCAAAAACAATGCCAAACAGATTTTAAATCTACGAGGCACGATGTCAAAAATAAAGTTGGCTTCCGTACAGGGCACCATAGTTTGCGATATCGCACCTAAACAAAATACAGGTAGTCGACTCCTCGGAGTGCCGCCTATGTCTAGAAGAAGACGAAATAACTGAGCATATTTTATGTGAATGCCCAGCCCTTTGTGGTATTAGAGGGAATTTCTTTTTCAGGGAAATAACAAGCCCAGAAGAAGTCAAGTAAGAAAGTATCATCAGCTACATTAGGAAAGTAGAAACTCTAATAGGAATAGCCTAAACAATTTTTCTGATCATATGGCACAATAGATCTACTCAGGTCGACGTGCCTCTTATCGCGGTTTGCGAGTCCGAATTTAAAAATGGTTCATTGACAATTGTGCCAGTAATTGAAACGTTTTAGGCGAACCTTCTTAAAACCGGCCAATTGCTTAGTATCGATAATTGTAAGCTTATAAAAACCTGGCTGACTGGGGTAAGCTTTAAGAGGCTGTGCAAGTCAGCGAAATGGTGCAAAATGCAATACAAATTATGCAAAAATCAATAACCTATAAAAAATAAGCAAATGTGGGACTTTTCTTATTGTTTGAAAAGCAATGTTCCGCACTCCCCATAGAGCACATGGTATTCCGTATCATTTAAAATCATAATAAAAGCAAAAAAAAAACCGCACCCCATTTCGCATTTAAAAAAATGAATTCCCTTTCGGAGAACACACTCCTTTGTTAAAAGCAAAGGCTTTGGTTCCCTCTTCGTGATCTTATACAAAATGAAAGACCAAACCCTACGACTTACCGAAGAGATACCTTCCTTCCTTAGGCTAGGCGACAATATTACAAGGTTGACTGTGCAACACACCTTCAATCACTACGATCTACGACACAAAAGTCTGCATTGAAAACAGTCGAAAAAAATAAACAAAAAAGGGACTCCTTCAAAAAAATAAAGAGGAAAGTACAGCTACAAGAAAAAAAAATGCTTCTCGTCATTTAATACATTTAATACATTTCTCAAAAGAAAATAATGCAGGTCAACGGATGACTTCGCTATGTAAATACTATACAGATGGTCCTGACTCAGAAGGATCTGCAGAGCTGTCGACCAAAAACAGCAAAACGAGTAGGGAGCCCGCAACTTTAGGAGATGCAGGATGTAACACCTTTTCGAAAAAGTTTCAAGTAATAAAAAGCGACCCGGCTCCATAAAGAATTGGTAGCGAAAGAAGGACATCATCGTCGTCGTCGACGGTATGCGACAATTTTGCCTTTCCTGTTGATTCATTGTGTTCGAATCGGAAGAGGAAGGTGGAATATTTCATTCACAGAGTTTCACTTTATTTTTCCCCATAAATGGAAGGACAATAATAAAAATAAAATAAAAATGTGTATAAAAAAGGATTTCCTGCGGCAGCTACCCAGCAGTGGGAAAACCCCAAGACAAAGGACAAAAAAAAAAACAAAAAAAGTGTTTTCTCCCGGCAGTTTTCACATTGCTCGGGGTTTTGTTTTGTATTCGCGGTTTTATTCAAATGGGAAAATAATTATGTAAGATGCATTGTGACGGAGGGTTAAAGTTTGTTTTGTTCGAATCGAAAATGGAATATTCTTTCTGCTGCAGCGGGGAAAGTATTGCTTCACATTGTAAATCGGAACATTCTCTGCTCTTGTCATTTCATTAAGCATTTTTAGTTTAACGGTTTTCATTGTGATGGAGTTTTACGTCAGCATAAAACGGAAGCCGGACCCTGAGAAATGATCCACAGCACAGACAGACGAGCGCAAAGTCTCAAGCGCAGTTACGACAACTTGATGGATGGAGTTGCAAGTACCCATCTCTTTAAGATGGACGAGCTGAATGATTTAAAATGCTTTACGAGTTAACTGACTTAATTCGGTCGAAGTTCAGAACGCCCTGATGGTGGTAAGCAGTATTCAGGAAAAGAAAATATGTTGAATGTCTTATCATCGCTGAGATGAAGGGAATTTTCTTAAACGAATAAGAAGCTTGCCCTTTAAAGGGACTGAAAGGATGGTGTGGAACGGAAGGATTTCCTCATTTTTATTTGTAATCACTTGTGACTTACAGCTGCAGTTATAGACGAGTTGCTGAAGCCTTTCAAAGTGGCAAACGAACAAATTGAAAAATGTTCAAAGGAGGTCATTAGAGATCTCATATTGCTAAACTAGGGCGGGTCCTACTGCAATGGTTTTTATATTTGTTTGTAGTGCAAGAGAAAACTTTCTCTATGGCGCCTTCTATACAGGGCTAAGCGATTGAAAAACCATCGAAATGTAAGGTGCGTCTACTTACATTGGAGAACACACATACTTCAAGACCCTCCATAAGCACCATAAGCAAATATCGACTGTCGATAGTTATTTAAATGTGTTTCAATTTTTGTCGGAGAGTATATACTGCTGCCCAATGAACGAGGAGCGAAGGCTTATACTCAACAATCAAGCCATATTGAAGACTGAATGGAGTATCTGTAACACATCTAGGGGAAATGTCCGCAGACGCTAAACTTTGGGCTCCGTGGCTTTTTGTAATGCATGCACGATATAGTAGTACCCATTCATAGCACGTTTAAAAATCGATGGTGTAACCAGAACGTGTACTTATACTGCAGGTGGGAGGAAATACCGGAAGATGCAGGAACAAGTAACATTTATGACATCGGGTGTCGAACAATTGAGCTGCTAAAAGCCATAGGCCATTCTTTCATGGGCCATTCTTTCGGATGTCTTCGGGCATCGAGCGTATGAGAAAGGCTGCAGGAAATAAGGCCCCAAAAGAGAAAATGAAATAAGGCCCAAATTTGGGGCTTTTAATTAATATTGTTGATATTGGATAAACGTATTTAGATTAAAGGAAGATTGTACATACTCAACCTCACACCCACCCCGTAATTTAACAGTAAACCGAAGCAGGGGGTTTGCAGGGGGGCAGCATGCCCCCCCATACGTATTTCATGTCGGAAGGGTAGCAATTAATAATAAAAAAATTGTTGTGGGGACTTACTTCATTTCTTTTTTTGGGTTCTTATTTCAAAATGAAATAAGACCCCAATTTTCATTAGGAAATAAGGCCCCAAAAAAGGAAATAACACCCCAAATTTTATTAAGAATCGTTGTTGTTGTTTCCTGTATAATATTTTGGGGACTTAGTTCATTTTTATTTTTGTGCCTTAATTCATTGGGGCCTTATTTCGCAGAGCCTATGAGAAATGATCTGCGCATCGAAAAGATATCATCTGCATTAAAGGTTTCAAGCCCCGTATATGCAATTCCATCCATATTTAAAGACGGTCTCTGTATTTAAAATATTTTCATGGTTTAAAATACAACAAAATAAATAAAAAGGCTTTTAACTGAAAATACATCCAGTGCCCACCTCCCAAGTACCAATTTTCTTAACTATAACTAATAACTAAAATTTCCATAAAAGCCAACAAAAATCATTTTAAATTGGTTAAGGGAGTGCTTCGCCCAGTTATCCAACCCTGGTCACATATTGTAAAGTACTGTGGACAAACAATAGACTTCCGTTTACCAAATTTAGAAACGTTAGTCGTCATATGTCCCAAGATTCGAATTTAATTTTTTCGTAGACGGTTTCACTTAAGACGGTACTTTTGTTGCCACAAAATGTGCCACGCCCCTTAATCGAAATCCTTCGAATAGTACTAGGAACATCCACAGATATACAACCGCCCATGGATAACAGATCAGACAAATAAACAGGAAACATATGAAAGGATAACAGATACGTATATTGAATACACTAGAAGATGAAAACGCCAAAGAAGGCCTTTGTCATTGGTTTAGTGAGTTACTGTTTTCGACAATCTGAATATAAATATAACGAAATATAAAATACAATTTTGAAGTACTTTAAATAAAACTTTTATTTATTTTTTCAATAAAATTATACTAAATACATACATAATAAATAAATCGCATAAATATGCTACTGAAATTTTGGAACAGATTTATTTATACATTACTTCAATTAAAACGAAATAGAAATTCATTGTTTATATCAAGATTGTAGCAATTCGTTTCATTAAAGCGCAACAAATCCTTTGCAAAAATTAAACTTCCAACAGTTGCAGTACTTAAAAAATAAGGGGAGGCTTACGACGATGGGGAGCTTTTGACTTTCGCTATTAAGGACTATTCACATGAGAGCGAATTGCGAACTGCGAACACGCGAATATTCGTGGTTTCTGACACTTCATTCACATGAAAACTTTTTTTCATTTTTAAAGGTTAAGTTCGAACGAATTTTTCATTCGTGGGTCTGTGGATCGCGACTGTTTTGTGTGGATTGTGAATAAAGGTTGACAGTTCGCGGCAAGAATTTTCAATTCGCCGGAAAATTGCTTTAATTGTTAATTTAGCTGTTTAAATCAATTGAGAGTAATGTTTTTTTTAGACTAGATGTTAGATTAATTAAATATAATGGTTTTGTGGTAGAAAAAATACAAATTTTCATTTCATAAATGCAGTTAAATTGATTTGTTCGCAATTCGCCTATTCGCAGTTCGCTCTCATGTGAATGGTCCTTTACTGAAAGTCGGTTAATTCTTAAATAAAATCCTTGATGGCAACTCTTGCCACACTTTTCTCTCAGATCGTCCACGAACCATGAGCATGACTGTTCTTCTGCAGCAATTGCGGTGGTTAGGCCGGTTTTTAATACGTTCAGTAATTTTTTGCAATTTTTCCTCTGTACGAGGTAAGCGATATTTAATTGTTTCTTATGGGAATTCTTTGGTTATGACATGAGTGTTAAACGTTTGTGTTTACGTAATTTACAACATCTTGCATTTTTCTTATAAGTTTTATTGTAAAAAACAATAACCTTTACTAAAGCCAAGGATGGGGGGTGGGGTACTTTCGACAAAAGCACATGGGGCTGCTGGATCGTTAAGATATTCCAATCCTATATTTTTAAGAACATTTATATGGGTCGATACAGCGTGCACTGATTTTTTGTTAACAACTCCCTTTATTCTACATTTATCCTTTACTTTTTTTTGTCATCTCAAAACTAGAATGTGATTTTAATTTTTTTGTTCATTTAATTTAAGCTTAAAAATGAATTTCTGATGTCATTTAATTTTTATGCTTACAGATTTAAGTTTTGCTTACCTATTCAAATAAGAACAGCATCGATTTTTTAATTATCAGCGTGAAGTTAACTTTTAAGAAATTATTCATTTTTGTAGTAAATTAATCATAATCATAGATTTCAATAAAAAGGAAATATTTTCAAACATTTATTTGCGAAAAAAGTTATTTCAAATCTGTGAAAAAGTGTTGAATCTGAATCACTCTACCCTACGAATTTTGTTTTATTTAAATTTAAGAAGAAGCGATAAGAAATTGAAAATAGATAGATATAAAAGTTTCCATCCGCTGTTTTTACTACCAAAACATTTTTCCAAAAACGCCAATAGTCTCCGTAGCTAGGCTCTTTAACTCTATTACCTTGTAATTTCGTATTTACCCTATTAATAATAATAAAAATTAAAAAAAAAAAAGTTAAATGATCCAACTCGTTGAAATTCATGTTTTTTTAGAGTCGATTTCAACGTTAGTAAAACAGAAATTGTGCATGGGCTCTGTTCGACTCACATCTATACTTATAATAAAACTGTTGGCAATTTTTCTGTTACCTAATGGCGTGAGAACTACTGCACAGATTTCGATGAAACTTTTTTTGAAATGTTTCTTAAGATTCTGTGCAACATATAGGCTATTCCTTTCATTGCCATTCCTATTTTTTGGAGCGTTTTTGACCAAAATGTGTTTTTTTTCCGACTTTACTGCCTTTAACTCGCCATTACTCAAACAATTCTTCATCAATGCAAACAAAACAAAATACTTAGGAGAGCCAACACTTTTATAGATATTTCAAGCCATCAATCAGCTTTCTATGTCCTCTAGAAGCTGAGCTACAACCTAAAATCTAACATTAAAAAAATAAATTTATTTTCTAAAATCGAATATTATCAGCAGCCGCGGTTCTTGATCGTTGTTCTGCTTGGGGGTGGTTTGGTGGCGCACATCGCACAAGCACATTCATATGAAAAAAAACAACAACAAAAAACAGCGACAATGTGTTTCGGATCGGAGGAAATGCGCAGATGGCTGATGACGTGTGGTGTGGTTGTTGTTTTAATGGTTGTTATATACCTACGTTGATACCTACAGACTACAGTAAAGAATTGAAGAATTCAAGAAGTAAAGACGATATAGGTGAATTATGTTGTTTGATTTACTTATTGTTGGTGTAGATACAAATTTCCGTTCAGGCTTTTGTTTTAGTGGTTGTTTTGATATTACCTACGTTGATGCCTACAGTAAGGAAGTGGAACTTTAGGACTTACGCTGTTGAATTTAATTTTCTTAATTGGTGTTTTAGGTAAATAGATTTGTTTGATTTATTGTTTCACATTGACAATGTTCACCGCTTTGTTTTAGCTAGATTTTAAACAAATATGCTGTTGAGAAAACGGTCAAATCTCTTTAATTGGAAAGTACACACCCTTACGCCGCGTACGAAGTTGCGGGCACAGCTAGTTATATATATAATAATTGAAATAGAAAACATTTTTCTTCAATAGGAGGACTTGTTTTAATTTGTTAGGTTTATATATTTACTAGCTTACCCTAATTTTAAATGATTTTCATACGTCTTTGGGTTCTACCATATCTAACTGACCAATTTTGTTCTTAAACACTTTAAGGACCTGTGAATGACTGCCACACACCATAATCGCAGCGTTAAAAGTCTAGGGGCCCATTCATAAATTCAAGCTTTGCAAAGCAAACGCACTGCAGAGCAGGCAGAGCAGGAAATGCTGAACAAATGGAAGTTCTTTGCTTAGCATTGATGCCAATTCAGGCATTCTCTCTCTCTGTTTAGCACATCTTGCGAAATGAAATGAAATGAAATGAAATGAAATATTGCATTTATGAATAAACAACTTTATTATAGTACTAGCTGACCCGTGCTCGCCTTGCTTCGCCAGAGTTCCACTTCTCAACTTTAAAACAAAATAATTAGCGCTATACAAAAAGTAGCTTACCCGAAAAAAGAGAAGAAAAACTGCCAGTAAAACAATCCAAACAAATACCTTGGTAGGCTAACTTCTATCTTCTACTATTCCCTCTCAATCTCATTTACATTCCACTTGTAAGTTGTTACATTTTATACCCCATCCCAATCGCATAACAACTCGCTTACTTACTACTCAAACACAAACATCCTCAAGTTCAAATCAAAAAAAGAGAAAAAAAAAACATAAAGCAAAAAAGCTGCAAATGCACAAACAGGTTTTAGCATGCACATGAATCAGTATCATTAATAAGATCAGAATCACTATAGCGCATTTTAAATATCACAATTCACAACTGAGTGTGACTCCCTCAATCTTAATTACATACCTATCTCCCCAAATCCCATGCACCACATTCGCTCTACTACTCAACTCATTGTCATTATTCACTAATAATTTAAGAACGTGAGCAAAAAAAAAAAAACAACACAAAGCCCAAAAGTTGCATAAAAAAAGAGAAAGAGAAAGCACACGGCAGAAAATGTATAGAGAGAGAAACACAAAATTTCCTCAACTCAACGCTGGAAAAATCCAACGATCTAGCTTCAATCGAACATTTTGCTTTTTTCAATTGTATTAAATTTATAGCAATAAATGCTTATTGTTCGACTTCAGGATAACGTACAAAGATGATTTATATCTTAAAATCTTTGTACATAATTGAACTTTGTATTAAAATAAATCCCATTTCATTTGGATGAGTGATTCCGAAGCTAGGAGCTAGAAGGCATCCGAGAATTACAACTTTTCTTAGATATCAGCTTGGATTTCCACTTCCGGACAGCGAATAATGGTAAAACATATCCTATTATCAAATCTGAACAATTTCCTATGCAACTGTGAAAACCGAAATCAAATTCGTGCAGTACTTTTTGAATCTATTCTTAGCTCACAGATTACAGCCGGAAAAGAAGCTACAGTTTTATTATAGTAAGGAATCAAAAATCTTGAAATTTGATGAATTACAGGTAAAAGGTCTTATATAATCTTGTAGTACTTTATCCATTTTTTCTTGAACTAAAGTTATAACCAACGGGCAGTTTTTTATCTATTGTGCACAGTTGAGCCTTGTGCACTTTTCCACTCTGTTTTAGACAAAACAAAGGCAAACCATTCAAGTTAAGAATTTAACTTCAAAAACGAAAGATTTTTAAAGAAAAACTTTACTCGCAATCTTTACGTCTTCATAACCGTCTCACAGCATCCCACTTCCACACTTTCAGTTCCACAGTCATTTCAGTCGCAAAAACCACACTCGCAGTTTTATTTAATGCAACCCCATTAAAATTTTATTTTTAATTTAACATACTTCCTCGCTGGTCATACTTCCGATGCAGGATCTACGTTCATAAAAAAGAAAACGCATCCAAATCAATGAACAAGAAAACAATGAACAACAAAATTAAGTTAAAAATGTGTGCAATTAATTCTTTATAGCCTCGGGTGCTGATTGCTGAACAGATTAATTAGACTCAATCCATTCAACCTGACCATTATTGGTTTTAAAAGTGTGTGTTGTGTGTACTCTTTAACAATCCTCGTGAGAGTGGCATCGACTTTGGCCATATACACATGTCCAGGACAATTCATGAAACTCATATTTCGCACACTTTTTCCGTTAAAAGTTTTCAATTGCAGTTCGCTTCGCTATAAATATGAAGGAGAGAACGGACAAAAAATATATGTTAAAGCCACGATTGTGGAAATTAATCGAAGGTATAAAATGAAAAACTTTCGCTCAATTAATAAACTGCTGAGAGTTGAAAACATTTTAATTGAAAGGAAACGAACCTGCATTTTCACTGTGGGATGCCACACAATATTTTTTTGTTTTTTTTTTGTGTTCTCGCAAACATATAGCTCTGTAGCTCGTACTTGTATTATGTACGTTGGCAGTTCATTGGGGTTGTCGAAAATATGATTTAAATGGTATCATTGAAGTTGTTGTTTTGTTTTGTTAGCATATGGAACTGAAAATATTCACATGCAGGAGCTTGGACAGAAATCGATTTAATAAGAAGTGGATCCCATGTAGTTTTAATGGGGGGGTTCCGGACCGCGGGGTGAGATAATGTAGGGTGTCTTCTTCGGCGATATGGAGAGAATGCCTTATACCTACTTTTTACGTTAGATGGCGGAAGAGTCCCAATTCCCAATCACAGGGCCTCTTCAACTGGATGTTTTCATGGCTAGGTGTGCGTTCAGTCAGTTGCTCGACGTGCATAGGTCCGAGAAGCTGCACATACTTTTGAAAGATTGTTCTTGAACTGTAAGTATTGAACGATCCGAATAAGTCGGCTTCTTAAAACATCAAAGCATTTGATGGTCTGCCTACCGAGCTTGGGATACGATATGAGGTTGGCGACGCAAATGCAAAACCTTGATATGATGGCTCTGTACATCTTTTGTTCAAATAAGCCATACTTAAAAGATCAACATCAATCAAGATCGCACAGCAGTATTCATATTTCATAATTGAATATTGATTAGGACCAAACAA
Source organism: Cheilosia urbana (assembly GCA_946477585.1). NCBI lineage: Eukaryota > Metazoa > Arthropoda > Insecta > Diptera > Syrphidae > Cheilosia > Cheilosia urbana. The sequence goes on from OX297853.1 coordinate 124,559,326, forward strand.
ATTGCTGGTGATCGGTGTTAGGCGTTCACAGATTATTGCACACAAAGGCCACTCTAGCGGAGGCAGATCGAAGGGTATTCTTTCGTCAGGACCGATTAAATAAAGCTGAAATACCATTCATTGAGCATACTGTCAATCTACTAAATTTGGGGCTTGAGAGTGCGTGCTTGTCTCCAAATTGGATTTCAAACCGACTCAGTCAAGTCAAAAATCAAGTCGTAACATACGCTTTCTGTGGGATTTATTTCAATTAAATTCATTTTGGTTACGAATTTCTTATCCACCATTAAAAGCCGCATACTGCCTGACATCGGGATCATGGTGGTCGGTCATCATCGCCGGCTATAAGTCTGCAGAGATGGTTCTTTTAAATTGTCAGCACTAATTCCTTGGTCATTTCTGTAACGCAACGGTTCGAAAAAGAAAAGTGTTTCTTACTTTCTAGTAAAGACATGGAACCTTATTCCAATGGCGATATTTGGCTACCGACTCAAGCGCGGGCTTATCGTATTCAGACACTTTTCCCCAGAGAAGCTTCAACTCTTCTTTTGTCCTCTGCTCAATGCTGATTTTCTATACCGGCCTGGGTTTCTTCTAAGTAGATACGGTATTTCGAATGCCTTCTTGGTGACATAGACTTGCTAAAGATTGAGATAAACGCGATCGACGAGAGCTCTGGGAATCTTTTGCCATCGTAGCCTTCAAAAATGCAGTTGCTATACCGAGTTAGGGGCAGGTGTATTTTTGCTAATACTAGGCTAGGTCCTGGTCAGAGTCGCCGTTGGCAATAGGTAGTCTGTGTAATGCGTATAGATCCTGTAAGACATAATATCACCTTTCACTATTGATAGGCCAGTCCTGGAGCAGTATGTTCTATCATATCCATAATAAATTATGCACCGTAGAACTGAACTGGGATGATGAGGATCTTGCATAGAGTTTCCTTAAAATAAAAATAAACAGTTGGTGCAACAGGTCCGTAAGGACAATATTAGGCCTATAGATCCTCACAATCATTTGTGTGAGTTTTTCTTTTTCGGAACGAATGAAAGGGATCTATAACTTAACGCCGAGTTCAAACGGCATATGAGAAGCTCATTCATGTCAGGTATACTCTCAGATGTTTGTCAGGCGTTCGCGATAGGTGGCGCAGTGGAAAAAAACCTTATAATTAGTGTATTTTTAGTATTTTTCTGGTGATCGAACCAGGGACCTCTCGTTTAGGAGTACATCCCGCTAACCACTAAGCCTCTGCGCTTATAAGGTCTCCTAGTATATCTCTCAATTGACAAGACCTCACATATCAATTCCTTCTTCAGCTATACGAGTACACGTGTCATTTTTCGTGGCAAATTTTTACACGTTGACGTCACAAAAAATCGGTCATTCGGTGGGTACTGGGTACTCGTGTGTCTCTCGGGAGAGTGAGCGGCGACAGCCCACTTGACTAGACGCTATACAGGCGAACACATGTAGTGACAAATTAAGGACAAACGTTTCCGTCACAATGACGTCTTTATGTCAAAATGTGACATGTATAATCGTAGCTTAAGGCCTAGGAAACACCGATTGGCAAGTACTTCTTCGCTTGATTTCTGCTGTCGTTTCGTTTTCAGATCTTTTGGTCACGGGCCTCTCTCCTCTTGAGATACGGTCATTTTGACAACCCGCAGCCGCTGTTTTTGGAGATTATCGTGGCTGTGAGGCAAAAATATATTTTTCCAACACAGACGCTTGGTATATGCTCCGGCTGTGCTATTATGGTCGAGTTTCTTTTTCGGGGCGTTCGAGGCATCTTCTCGTTATGGACAGTCGAGTTCTGAATCGATTCTCAAAAAGGTATTGGCCGGACTCAACGTGTTCTCCCCTCTCCCCTGTTATTGTTGTTGTTTTATTGACATTCCTAATGGCAATTCAAAACTGTCCCATCAAAAGCATGTCCTTAAGCTATAACAACCAGAAAGTTAGCGAGTGCCGATGACAAATTCAAAAGAGGAAGTTCCGTTTTTGTCATTTAAACTTCCAAAAGTGAACTTTCTCGCTCTCCCAAGTATATGTAAACAGAAAAAGATTCAATTCTACCGCATACACCACCAGCACCGTAGAAAGAACTCAAATTTATGAGCTTCATCTATAAATAAGATATGTCCTAGTACCACATCACGCATCCGATGTTGGCAGGAACTAAAAAAAAGAAAAGAAAAAAGAAACAAGCGAAAGGAAAACGAAAGCAAAAAGGCGTACACAACAGAGCGCTGTATATACGAAAAGGAAAACTCCAACCAAACCGAGTTCAATTGGACGTGAAAATTGAGTTTACAATTTATGAGCAAACATATTTCAACACCAACTATATGGCCATTAACTTTTTTTTTTTTTTCATTTCCTTTTTTTGGAATAGAATGATTTCGTCGCTGTCGGCTATATACGAGTATGGGCATGTATCATTCGCTTTAACTGCCAATACTTTTCCAGTTTAAAATGGCTAGCAAAATAAAAACATAAACCATTATTACGCTCAGGAATGTGGTCGGGTTATAACCTTGTCATCATATATTTCCACCATGAGCCCTTTTATTTCAGTGCGCTCGCTGCTCCCCAAGGCCAGTGAAGATGAAGAAAAAAAGATTCATTCCACACGGCAGGACATTTTGAATTTAAGGATTTCATTTTACTTGTGAGGGCAGAAAGTCATCGGGATTATTGTTTCTTGACCTGTAAGTTTTGCGACTGCCCTTCTGAGGTTTGCTGTGTGAGGAACTATATAGGGACCTCCATTGAAGCCCTTTGGGTATAAATTTTGCGGCAACTTTCAACTGGAAGGTAGAAAAATGATGCTTGGTTTATTCAGAAACTATATTTCATACAATTCAGAGCGGCTTGCTCCAAATCAACTCCTCTAGGTATGCAAGCTTTTCTGATAAACTGATTATTTTGTTGTACCCATATCTTGACCTTTGGTTTAATTGAGCACCTGAATGGTACCCGCCCGCTGAAAGTGAATGGAACTGGAAACAGTTTACTTCCAGTATCATGGACACCTCCCTTCTAGAACTCAGCTGCTAATAAGCCGCACTTGTACTTGAGATTGGGATATATACTCGTACCCAATTTGAGCCTCAGAGGTATCAAGTTGAGTTAATGCTGTGCATGCTGAGACTTCTGCCTTAATTTGACATGTTTAAAATAATCTTTGCAGGACAAAATGTTTAAAACGTGACCAGATATTAGGGAGAACGTCCAATTCAAAATAGACGACTCTAAATAAGACATTCGTCCACCTGACCAAACCCAAGTAATGATTGGAAAGAGAAAGGCCAGCTGAAGCCAAGGACAAGCTAAAGCCAAAGAAAACCTAAAACCAAAGAAAACCTAAAGCCAAAGACAATCAAAGCAGCTGGGACTGACGGTTTACCCGCCGAGCTTTTTAGAGCAGCTGGAGATCGATTGGTAGAGAGCGTACCTATGCACCAACTCTTTTCCACGACTTCGTCAGATAAATGTCTTATGAATATAAAAACCTTAAGCTAAGATTACACCTGTCATTTTTCGTGGCGAATTTTAGCATGCCGACGTCACAAAAATTCGCTCATTCTACTGTCACTCGTGTGCTGTCGTGAGAGTAGGATGCGACAGCCAGCATGACCAGTCGCTTGAAAGGTGATCACACGTAGTGACACATTTAGAACAAGTGTTAATGTCATAATGACGTCGCCATGTCAACATTTGCCACGAAAAATGATGCGCGCAATCCCAGCTTTAGAATCGTCTCCCCGGGCTACCTGAAAGGAAACATACCTTCAGCCGCACAAATTACAGATGTATCAGAAAAATTCTGCACAACCTGGAACTTGGAAAATTTATCAAAATAAAAAATAATGATAACTAGGTTCGCCCAGTGTTCGAAAATCGACCACACAGTTTTTACATTATCATCATATAAATAAAATTGGTTTTTGACTTGAAGCGAATTTTACTATCCGTCTTTAAATAAACAATTCGTAATAATTACTGATCGTATTCGGGTCAATGCTGGAATAAATATTAGTAGCTAATGTTGTACTAAACTTTTTTAATGTTGAAGAAAGATAGTACTAAAATTAAAGAAAATGTAGGTAGGTACCTATTGCATTTTGTTTCATAGTTCTGTATTTTTATAAGTGGTTGGAACTGAATATGATGCTGCAGCAGTTGATGCCAGAAACTTGATTAAGTAAAGAGTATTTGACTTTCGGTTGAAATCTTGAAAGACTAATCCCTTATCCCTTAAAAGAAAATCGCGAAAAAACAGCAATGAAAATATCTGCGCACAATTAAAGTCATATTTTCTCATGCTTTTCTTCACATTGTCATTTTTAACAATTATTTGTAAAAATAAATTATAAACACCCGCCAAATCTACTTGTTATTGGCTTCACTTGTGAAGAAAGGTTATTCCGTCAGAAGTCTATTAAAATGTGATTCTACAAAAGATTTCTGCTAACCCTTTTTAATAGTAGGTTCCTCAATTCTCAATCAATTCTTATAACAAAACTCAAATGTTCATCCATAAACATTTGAGAAGTGCAAATTTTCCCAAATTTCCCTTTTCTCAGGGGTGGAAAAATGTATATCTACTCTTTGTTCACACCAGCGACGACGCTGTTTTGAAATCAGCCTACAGTCTTGTTCTTGTGTCGATCGGCGATCGATAGATAATTTCGGAAGCAGGGGCGTATTAATTGTTTGTCCGTCCGAACTTAATGGAACTTTGCACGCGCAAGTTTACAGGAGATATTTAGCTCTCTTTGCGACACAAAATAGAGTCTTGCGACAACAAATCAATCTAAAAAACGTGTGTGCACTTTAAACAATTAATATAGGGTATATACCTCCAAAAATGTCTCTATCGATTGACACAACACACAAGACTGATTTCAACACAGCATCGTCGCTGGCGTGTGCAACGAATACACATTTTTCAACTCCAGAGGAAAGGGAAATTCGGGAAATTTTGCATTTCTAAAATGTTTATGGCTTATCAGGGAATCGACTGGGCGAATCGCGAAGGCGAAATGTACTTTTATTCGTCAAACTAATCCAATCACTCCTGCGCATATTATCTTCTCTCCATCATTCGCTTTACACACACTATTCCATTCACCCCTCACGAAGGTATTGGTATAGAGAACAAAATTATACGCAATAACAGCATAGGTATAGCAATAGCAACGTTCCCTGGGTGTGATTCTCTTTCTGATTCACATTCATACAGGAACAGGAGACAGAACTTCTTCCAAGCGAAAGAAAAATGTGACTAATCGAATTAGAATTACTCTTGCGCATATTCTCTTTTCTCTTCCATCATCTCATCTGTGATACCGGCCGCAGAGATAGCGAAGGCGAATTATTATCTTTCTTTGTATGCGTACAGTGTTGTTGTTGTAACTAAGATAATTTAAAAATCTATTTTGCAAAAAATTTTTTGAAATAATTATTCTTTTCGACCGATCTTTGAGTGATCTTCATTAAGTAGGGTTAATACGTATTTTCGGAAAGAAATCGTGTCGGCGATTAATATATAGATAAGTAAATTATAAGAGACAGAGAAGAGAATACGTATTCTCTATTCATTTTCTTTCTCTCTTCCTTCGCCTAATTACCACCATTCGTCGGTGACGCCGCCCGCAGAGATTATTGTTGTTGTTGTATTCAACGTAATTTAAAACACTATTTTACCTATTTTGCAAATCCTTTTTGGAAATTATAATATTTTTCGACCGATCTATGAGTGGCAAGCTTCAAATTGGTGAAAAAATAAATGCAATTGATATTCATTTAGAAGGTTAAATATGTTCTGAAAGAAATCGTGTCGGCGATTAATATAATAGATAAGAAATGGAGGAGGAAGCTACTCTGGAAGGGAAAAGTGGACATTTAAAGGGGGATATAATTATAGAAATCGTGCGGAAATACAAGTATCTAGGAATTGTAATAACCAACAGCATCTACAATTAAAACTGTCTGAGGCTAAACAAGCAATTGGCTCTGTTTGGGGCACCTGTATCGACAGTAAAAATATAATACATGACTCAAAACTAAAGGTATTTAATGCGACGGCAAAGTCCATTCTTCTATATGCGGCACAAGTGTGGGGATATCGTTATTTCGAAGACGTGTACAAGTTTCTGCGGTATTTCATCAAGAGAATGATTCGACTGCCAAGTAGCTCCCCCAACTATATGTTACATTTGGAGACTGGAAAAGCGCCTCTCTTCATAGATACTCTAAAGCTTCACTTTAACTATATGGTTAGAGTGATGGCAATGAGAGAAGAAAGACTACCGAAGATAGTACTTTTACATATGCTACGCACTAGAAAGGGATGTGTTGAAGAGTGGGAAGATCTAGCATATGATTGTGGCTTTGATCTATCGCTTACACCCAATGAGCAACCCACTTCACTAAAACTAAAATTTCAAAACTTGCTGGAAAAAATAGGACACAGGATCTATCACAACTTCATAAGCGATGCCCAGTCATCGCAATACAGAGTAAGTATACTAGAGCAAATTGAACCACTTTTTAAATGAAAAGGCATAATTCTTGACCAACAACAGAACTGAGATGATAAGCGTCATTTTCAAAATAAGAGGAGAGTTAGCGCAATTAAATTATGTACCGCACCGCCCAGTGCATTGAGTTTGTGCGGTTTTTGTCGCAATTGCGCTAGGGAACGTTCCGAATCGGATTTGAGTGTGTGAGTGCACCGCGCGCTGAACCAGCGTAACCGTTGTGCAAAAATTTGACACGTTTTGTTTCCAGGATTCTAATACAATTTATTGGTACTTTTCCCTTTTTTTTTAGTTGAAAAAGGAACCTCGCAAATTCTTTAAACAACTGTGATTTCCAAATAAATATATAAAAAATGTAACGCGGTTGAGTATCGCAATACTATTATAATGTTGAGCAAGCCAATTATGAAAATATTGTGTGAAAATTGTAAAATTTGCAGAGAAGCCTTAGGCCCCAGTTATAGCCATACGTAAAACGGAACCGTACAAATTTTCTTTTGCTTTCTTTGATCACTTAAACGTGATGGTAGACCTCAATATTGTTCTTAAGATGTCGCTTATGAGTTATAAAGTCAATTTATATAAAAAAAAAAAAATTATCTTCAATTTTCTAGAAAAAGAATTTATCAATTTTTCTGTGAACGGAAAACGTTTTTCGTCCGGAAAGATTTATAAATTCTTAAAACGAATTTGATTAACTAACTTTATAATTCATAAGCAACATTTTAAGATCAAGATTGAGGTCAGACATCAAGTTTAAGTGGTCAAAAAAGAATGCAAGCGAGCTACCGCAGCGAAAAACAAGGCTTTCCGTGAATGGCGGTCAAACCCTTCAGAACTAAAAAGATCTGAATTTACAATTCTTCGAAATAGATGCAATCTAATTATTAAATCGGCGAAAACAACTTACAGCGAAAGAGTCACTAACAAAGTGATTTGGATGTCCTAGCGGCTCACGCGCATTCTGGTCCATGACAAAGGCAATCAGTAATAACCTTAGTTGCTCTTCTTTTCCAACTCTAGTAAAAGAAGACGGCACGCTAGCAACAACACCTAAAGGAAAGGCAGATCTTTTCGCTAGCGTGTTTTCAGAGAATTCCACCCTAGATTCTGCACAGCTAGAGCTACCAAATATCCCGAGGATACAATCATCGATGGCAGAAGTGAAATTTCGGCCTCGAATAATTCAACGCATCCTGAAAGAACTAGACTGCAATAAGGCAACGGGACCCGATGGAATCCCGGCTATAGTACTCAAAAACTGTGCACCAGAACTTGCACCTGTACTCTGTAAGCTGTTTAGCATGTCGTACTCCCAGAAGACGTTTCCTTCTTGCTGGAAGACCGCTCGCATTCAACCTATTCCAAAGAAAGGGAAGAAATGTCTGCCACAAAACTAACGTCCATTAGCGTTACTTTCAATGCTCTCTAAAGTAATGGAAAAGGCAATAAATGTCGAAATAATCAAATATCTTAAAGGCCATCGATTAATAAGCGACAGGCAATACGGATTTCGGAGCAGTCGTTCCACTGGTGACCTGTTAAGCTACATAACGCACTTATGGACACAATCAATTGAACAACACGGCGAATCCAGAGCCGAAGCCTTGGATATATCAAAGGCATTTGACCGAGTCTGGCATAGAGCCCTATTAGGCAAGTTAGCGTCTTACGGATTACCACAACAACTCTGCGGATGGATGCAAAATTTTCTTCTGGTGTATCATCCAATTCGTTTGCTATAAATGCAGGAGCGCCCCAAGGATCTATCCTTTCTCCAACTCTATTTCTTCTCCACATCAACGATTTGTTCGGATCGACAAATAATAATTTATACAGCTTTGCAAATGACAGCACTCTTATATCCTCCATCTCGAACAATGGGCCTGTGAATACGGCTACATCACACAGTCAGAGATGTGAACAAATTAATTCTCTAAATGATGATCTGGACAAAATCTTGAAGTGGGGAAAGCACAACTTGGTTGTATTTAATGCAAACAAGACACAGCTCACAACATTTTCCAGAAAAAATGCATTAACAGTTCCTCAGATCCAAATGGAAGACCATCCAATCCATCACAAGGACTCAATGCACCTTCTAGGAGTCACAGTCAATTCAGGAATCACATGGCAGGACCACATATCCTATTTCGCAAAATCGGCGTCCGCAAAGTTGAGCTACCTATTTAGAGCAAAGAGGTACTTTAGCCCCAAGCAACTTCTCCTTCTCTACAAAGCACAGGTTAGACCAGGCTTGGAATATTGTTCCCATATATGGAGCTCGGCCCCAAAACATTCACTAAACCTGCTTGATAGCATACAGAGACGAGCAGTTCGACTCATTGGAGACGTAGGGTCTCACATCGAAGCTACAACCGTTGGTGCACAGAAGACAAGTCGCTGACCTATGCTTGTTCTATAGGTACTTCCATGGTAGATGTTCTGAGGAACTCAAAGACATTATCCCTCGAAATGCAACTTTTGGGCGCCCAACAAGACAGGCTGCTAATGCTCATGACCATACAGTACACTTGACAACCGCGAGGACATCAACTTTCAAAAACTCCTTCTGTTACAGGACAAGCAAACTTTGGAACTCGCTTCTTGGGGATATGTTTCCAGAAGACTACAATTTCAAGCAATTTAAGTGCAGAGCAAACATACATCTCCAGGCATCTCGGGGCGCTGTTGAAGAGTTATAGGTTCGCCTTTCCCGGGAGAAGTATATAAAAAAAAAAAAAAATTGGTATAGTTTCGTTTTACGTATGACACTTGGACCTTAGTGTTGGCGAAGGTTATAAATTATAGGTAGTTTTTTTTTTTTTTAAAGTATCATTTTCATAGACATTTTCATATATAAAAAAAAAACTTATACAAAAAAAATACATTAGAAATTTGTTTAAGATAGTTCAAAAAGTAGATGCAATTCTATTTCGAATGACAAATTTTAAAATGAAAACCTTAAACCTTGAGTTTGAATTATAAATATGTAATAATTAAATAAAATATGTAAGACAGGCTGTAAATAAATCAACTCATATTTATATCCACATTTTAAGATCTCGTTCAATTTAGTTTTAAAAAGTTGCACAGAAATAAAATGCAAGGAAAAATGCATTTTCTGAAGCTCTTCTCCAAATTATAATTTTCTCACAATATTTACCAAGTTAGTATTGCCTCGTTTTAACCGAAAAAACTGTTGTGATAGGTGATCAGCGTTATATTTTAAACATACTTATTTTGAAATCACAGTTTTTGAAAACTTTCCGAAGTACCTTTTCCAACTAACAAAATGGAACAAAGTAGCAACAAATTGTATCGGGCTCCTCGAAAAAAGGACCAAATTGTCGCACAACGGTCACGCTGTTGTCAGTTGTTCTCATCCGACATCCTTCTCGCAACCTAAATAGGTTGCGTATGGGAAAGCGCGCCTGGAATTTTCAGGAACAATGCTACAATAGAACAGGAAATATTGGAAGCTGTCAGTTCTCGACATCACGCACACATTTATAGAATCATGGCCCTATAGCGTGCACCGTCCACTCATTTGACCACCGGCGTTCTCGAAAAATAATGGCCCGATGACTCCTCCAGCGTGAACAGCGCAACATGCAGTAACTTTGAGCGGTTGTAATGGCTCCTCGTGCATTACTCGTGAACTTTCGGTGCCCCAGAAGCGATAGTTTTGCTTGTTCACGTACCCGCTGAGGTGGAAATGAGCCTCATCGCTCATTATGATTTTGGTCGAAAAATCGAAAATTCGAAATTATTCCGCGTTCTTGGGGAGTGTATCGCTCCATGGCTTGTTCACTTGTATTCTACATCTGTCTTGTGTGGTCCACAAATGTCAAAACAGATTTGACATTGGCGGCCATTTGCAAAAACAAGATCATCTTCCAATAGGGTGATCTCTTTTGGCCTACCATAACAAATGTCAATCTGGTAGACGGCTTTTAGCCAAACCAAACAGACTTATGATTTATATTTTCCGTATGAAATTTAATATGAAATAAATTGTCTATACTACTACTACTACAATACACAATAAATCAAAATGTTTTCTATTTCTATTTCATGTTGACGAATGCCATTCGTCAATATGACGACGTCTTTTTTTCAGTGAGTCGAGACTAAGTATACCAAAGTACTTAAAATGGCTCTTGCCATTTTTATCAAACATACTTAAAAGCCTTTTTTCGCTGCTGCGGGGCATGACTGGGACTAGCCTAGTCTAGTCTTGCTGTAGGTTATTTCACACATCATGCGTATACTCAGAACTATATTTCGAGTTCCGGCTTTTGAGTTTTGAGCGCGACCTCTGTTCCATTGATGTACCTATTGACACTGATAAATACAATCATCTTGCTACTTACAATGAAACTATTCACTTGAACTTCCTTGTGCTCAGTCAAAACCAGAACCTGGGAGAGGGTACGGTTGTATATTTACGAATGGCTCTTGAACACGACAGTTTGTTTGCTTCGAATCTGCGTAAATTCCGAATTTGACTGTAAGTCCTTGAAGATCTACGTTTCATGTTGCCCTCTCATCGACAGAATTTCCTGTGCACATTTCTCGTTTCTCATTTCCGCCTTATATCCGATTCGTCTTTACAACTCTGACGATACCTGTTTTGTGTCACAACTCGCACAACGGGGAAGGCTATCCGTATCCACTCATACCCATTCATTCCAATATCGTTTTCGTTTCTCCCGCACAATTCAGTACACCCCCTAAACGCTTTGAATTCAAAACTGAATGCCTTTATTAAATTAGAGAACCAACTTTCGTCACTACCCGTATAGTTACATTAGACTACAGAGAACAAGAAAAAAAAAACAGAAGTTCAGACAATGAAACCATTTTGAAAGAAAACTTGTGCTCACTTTACACCGGTTGCCAGCCACTTACTTTTCAGAACAAAATTATTCCTATAAATAAGATGTCAAGTGAATTACTTACCAGAAGACTATAGCTGGACAAAAAAAAAAAAAAAAAACGATCTCCACGAAAGCTAATGGCTGACATGAAGTCCTTTTCTCTGGCTTTTAGTTTTGCACTTCCATTGTATATTGTATTTTAGACAGCTTACCCGCAGCGCTGGGAATGGGAAGTGAGTAATAAGACGTTGACCAGAAGGGACGAATGCAAACTGCAGGAAATGCACCCGGAGTTGAGAATTTTCATTACACAAGTTGCTATGTTATGAAGTGGAACGGGAAATGTACGCGAAGTATGATGGAACGAGTGAAAAAGGCTTTGGCCAATGGACTTTTTCATTTATAAATTTGTCTTGTCTTGTTTCGTTTTGTTCTCTTGTGATGAGAGGAATGCAGTTAATTGTTTCATCCTGCTTATCCCTAGGACGAGGCACGAGGGTAGGGGAAAAACAAATAAAGATGCATACGTAAATGCTTTCATAATTTGTTGAATAGTTTTGCGGTTACAAGGTATTCAAATTAAATGCTAGTGTTTTGATTTTGGTCTCGGTTTGCCCTATGCCTCGGTTTGCATGCCTTGGCAAGGAGCTGTACACTTATTTTTTTCAAAGTCGTACACAGTTGCATAGGTTCTTCTTTGCCACGCATGGGTAAGCATAACCAATAGGTCTACCGCATTACAGGGGCTTTGCAAAACCGCAGTCATGGAAATGCTACTGGAACTGACTCCTTTACACCTTTTGTATAAGGAATCTGCAAGAAAAGTTATTCTAAAAATGAAATGCAAATTAAAAATGGTAAAGAACAAATGCTCAAAGGAACTGCTCTTGGCCATTTTGATGATATATTCGATTTTCGAAAGAAAGTTGCTACCAAGCTTCCACAATACACAAACTTAGCAAATATACAACAAAGTGGTATACGCGTACATCACACAGAGGGGTCGCGAACTGATGGAAGAACCGGAGCGGGATCCTTCGGAATCAGAACCAAATATTCCGATGGGAATTGGTCTGAACCACAGATTGATGTATTGATGTACCTACCTAAGTGACCCCCGACTAAGAAAAAAAAAAAAAAACAAAAAAACAAAACAAATGGGAAAAAGTCAGCGAAGCTTCATTCACGGCAGTTGACTCTTGCAAATAAGCCCTAAGTCTAAACTAGTGTCTCTGTGAGAATGACTGGAAAAACTTAAAGCACTAAGTAAAAGAGACAAGGCACTTTCCCAGAGTAAGAAATGAAAAAGCATGCTTTACGTGAAAACCTGCCAGAGTCCTTGAGAAAGACGTTGACAAAACGCCCCAGAGCCAAAACAAGTACTGACCCTGCCTGGAACAATTTTCTTGGCTGATTGGTAAGATAACAGTCATCGACCCATTGGTATGGGCGAGGCCTATCTTGACACCTCTTCGTTCTGAAAGAATTCTAATTGTCTCCGCACTTGGAATAAACCACAGCCCTCACGAATCCAACCTCAAATGATGGGGCTGCATCAGATTCGACACAGAGGCTGTCCCCATCCCCGTGGTCCCATCATATAGCTAATGGTCGAGTTTTCGCAAACCGAAATTACTCCCAATTGGATTGCCTTACCCAGTCCCGGCATGAGTAGAGCCTGTGCGTTCAAAAATGGTAGCTGAACAGGGCATCTTGAAATCCATTTTACTAGGGAAAGCAAGATAATGATATTGAGTGTAACGAAAAGGCTGACGTTTTGGAGAGTATAAGACCACCTTTGGCCGTTGCTAGAAGGGTTATCTTTGAGAAAACCTCCAATAAAGCAGCCACAAGATGGTCACAACTAGAAGGGCACATGGTCTCAAAGGCACTGTGGCCCGCTTTAAATCGGAAGAAGTCTGAAGAATTAATCAATCTCAGCAGAACAAAGTTAAGATTAACGGTAGGAATACTCTATGGACAATGGACATTGCCTTCTAAGGAAGCATGCCATGAGACTAGCCTTAGCTAATAGCTACAAGTTACGGAAGACATCTCCCACCTTCTATGTGAGTGTCAAGCAATTGCTCGGAGTAGAAGGAAGCACCTAGGTAGGTATTTTTTTAAAAACTTAGAGGAGGTTGGTTCGTCAAACAATATTGGGACCATAATAAAATTCTGTAGGGAGATTGATTTTTTGAGCGACTGGGTTTAGGTTCTTAGCCGTAATAGTTCCCTGGGGATGGCGATGGGCCCGCTTTGGTGCCTGCTCTTTTGTGATGATCTCACGACCCCACTCAACGTAACCTAACCTAACTCTTTTGCGCGTTTAGCGATGTTTAACCTCTGGTTTCTGATTGTCAGTGGATTATATGGTCTCGTAAATCACCCAGTCAAATCAGATGGCACCGTACTGTCTCGAGTGGTTTTCAGTTTCAAAATGGACCAACTAATTCTAAACGGGTTCGGGTTTTTCTTTTAATATTTATTTTTATATACATATATATTTTTTTTTTAATAACTTTTTTTCTGGGGATCTTTTTCGTCTTCACTGGGGATTCACTGTACGAATTCGACTTCTCTGTACTAACGGGTGATTTATTAGCTGGTTTTGGCAACACTGGTTTTGACAGCTGAAGTGTGTTTAGTACCTTGTGTCACTGTCAAACAGCTTCAGTTTGGTTTGCAATTTAACCATGGATCGTCTTACAAATGAACAACGCTTGCAAATTATTGAATTTTACTATCAAAATTCGTGCTCGGTTCGAAATGTTCATCGCGCGCTGCTTCCATTTTATGATCGGCATTCTCGACCTTCTGAGCAGTCTATTCGGAAGATTGTGACCAAATTTCGCACCAAATTTACTTTGTTGGACATTAAACCACCAACACGTTTACGTACTGTGCGTAGTGAAGAAAATATTGCGGCCGTATCAGCTAGTGTGACAGAAGACCGCGAAATGTCGATTCGGCGCCGTTCCCAGCAGTTAGGCCTTTGTTACAGCACTACGTGGAAAATTTTGCGGAAGGATTTGTGCGTAAAGCCTTTTAAGATACAGCTTGTGCAAGAACTAAAGCCAGCCGACCTACCACAACGCCGAATTTTTGGTGAATGGGCTCTTGGAAAGCTGGCCGAGGATCCGCTTTTTTATCGAAAAATTGTGTTCAGCGATGAGGCTCATTTTTGGTTGAATGGGTACGTAAATAAGCAAAATTGCCGCATTTGGAGTGAAGATCAGCCAGAAGCATTGCAACAGCTACCAATGCATCCCGAAAAAGCCACTGTTTGGTGCGGTTTATGGGCCGGCGGCATTATTGGGCCATATTTCTTCAAAGATGATGCGAATCGCAGCGTTACTGTCAATGGTGAACGCTACCGAGCGATGATAACAAACTTTTTTTTGCCCGAAATGGAAGTTCTTGACTTGCATGATATGTGGTTTCAACAAGACGGTGCCACATGCCACACAGCACGCGAAACAATGGCGCAATTGCGAGGCGAGTTTGGTGAACAGTTAATTTCACGTTTCGGGCTGGTCAATTGGCCGCCTAGATCGTGCGATTTGACACCATTAGATTATTTTTTGTGGGGGTATGTCAAAGCTAATGTGTATAGGGACAAGCCCGCTTCGATTGACGCACTGGAAGCCAACATCCATGCATTCATTCGTGAGATACCGGCCGATATGTGTGAAAGAGTATGCCAAAATTGGACTCAGCGGATGGACTACCTGAGACGCAGCCGCATTCAACATTTGCATGAAATTATCTTTAAACATTAAATTGCAAGGTTTTTTTCGAATTTTTTGTGTTTTTTTTTTTGAAAAAAGTTCTAAACCTCTTAAAAAATCACCCGTTATATTATCCTTCCTTATAAATGAAAATGGGGTATCGAAAATGGGGCGTCGATTGTGATTGATTGTGAACCAAGTTCCACCGACAGTTTAGAATTGGTTAGTCTTTGATGGGCTATGCAGATCACATACTGCTCTTTCGTTTTGTTTCACAAGAGAAAACGATACACGATGTCCGATGTAAGCCCACCTTTCTAAAGCAGAAAGCAGATCAAGAAGAATCAATCGTTTTGACCAAATATAGAGATTCTTTTCTGAGTCGAACAACACGCATGTAGAATGCACTGCCTCACACGGTTTTCCCCTCTCATTATAGTTATAGCCCACAATTGTTTAAGACCATTGTGCACCAGTACCTCTTCTCTATCCTCCCTATTAACCCTTCCACTCGTGCTTCGCATTAGCATTATAAGGGAACAAAAACCCATTGAGCACTAGTGAATAATATACATAAAAAAAAAATCAATTATGTGTCATTTTGTGCATGAAGTTTTTGTTTTGAGATCATTCTCTAAATTAAGCAGAGCCTTTGGTTTATAGCTTTAAATATTAAAAAAAAATTGGTGCGACTGTATCCAACAGTCCCGAAATATGTGTATGTGTAAACACCGTGCGTGCGGTATGTGTGTGGCTTGATACACGTCATTGAGAAAAGAGGGAATTGTAATAACCGTATTTTTGATATATTATGAAATAACAATAATTTATTCGTTCTGTGCTAGTTTCGGCAGAAGAGATACAATCGGATTGTGGTAGCTGAAGGAAGGTATGTACATTCGAGACTGTAATCTATCTAGATTACGCTGGAAGACAGCGTCGATGGTTGTTCCATTCCGGTTGGAGTTCATTGGAAGATTAAATTTATCTTGCATAAAATCAATAAATGGTTGAGCTTCTGGAGTTGCAAAATTGATATTGAAGTCTCCGCTTATGATCATTGGTTAAAGATGATAATCTCCCTGCAGAATTCTTGTAATTTCTTCTGAGTACGGTGCAAGGACGAAATGGAGAAATTTTACATCATCAAAAAGCTGAAATTAATATGCCCCAGCTCATAAATGTATGCAAGGATAAAAACGTATGCAATGATAAAATGTATGCAATGATAAAACACAGTGACGCATTTCCGTCTCCGCAAGTTAAATGTGTGGAATAAGTCCAGCAGACTCCAAAAAACGTATGCAATGATAAAACACAGTGACGCATTTCCGTCCCCGCAAGTTAAATGTGTGGAATTACTCCACCAGATTCCCATAACGCGCGCTTAGATGTTTACACATCAAAAAGCGTTCACTCCCTTTTAGGTATCCATTTCTCTTGTAAAGATGAGCAACTACATATGTATATTTGAAATACGACAGTAAAGACAGAAAAAAATACTGCAAAAAGTAGGCGTGGCAATTGAAATTACCGACATAGCATTAAAACCTTCTCGGAGTCCTAGAAAACATTTTAAAAGAAGTTTTATCGAAATCTGTCTAAGTTTTCATGCCAACTCATAACAAACACAAACCCCCTACAGTTTTACAGATTCTTCACAGCCATATCTGCTCCTCCCTCGATTATAGTTGGAAAAAAAATTTCAAATTCAACCCAACTTCAATCGATAAATTCTCCACTGCGGTGGATATATTTCTTCGGGATTTTTCTTCCCTAATCATCAAAACACATCATAAATCATAACTGCTCCAATTCAGAGTATTCCTGATTGATGGATGTGGCTCAGCGCGCATCAGCTGATATGTATGCCAGTCAGTCACTCAGTCATCATTCCGTGATATACCACGTATCTAGTTAGCTACAAACTTATTTGTCTTCGTTAGTTTCTGGTTGGTCATCGTCTTATCCCTGCTCCCCGTATCATTCAGCAAGATCAAGTCCATTTCGAGTTCAATCGTTGACGCCATATAGCTTTTCACTCAATCAAAAATATTATTTGAATTAATAATTATGACCTCACTCCATGTATATCGACGTGTTTTGACAGAGACAGAGACAGTGATTTCAAACTCGTCGAATAATTTTATAAATTCATCGAACATTGACATTTATGCATGTAATGTGGCATGGCAAAGACAAGCAAGGCAAACCCCGAGTCATTTGCGGCTCTGACGTTAATCGATTTCCAACCCCCGGAGTTTGCCACCATACGTCAGAACTTTATATGAGTAGGCAATATAAAGCAAACTTGTACATCGTACAGTATCAAGGAAATCTAAATTGGGTATTATTTTCAAGTCCTTGTCTTAAATATGTCAGGTTTTAGGATATTCCGAGAATGATGGAACAATCTGTGTATTTTTTTTTGAATGAACATTCAGTGGTCTGTGAAATTCAACACAAAGTTGATAAAAAATAATTATCGTTAATGTTGTTAGCGTGTAATAACACATCACAGTAAGATTGATGGCTTGGACAGGCAGAACCAACGAAAATGAATGGCAAAAAAAAGGAACGTAGGATCCAGTGAATTTGTAGTCCACTTTGAATCGGTTCAGTGATTAGGACAAGATTCGCCACTAATTTTAGTTTTCAATTGGAAACCTGTAAAGAAGACAGCCTTAAGGAGGCTTTTCGTATACAAATTAAAGATCAAATCATGAAAAAAATAAAGTGCACGACTGGGTCGCACGAAACAGTCTCGTTCATAGAAAGTTTGGTTGGGGCAATGGGTAGGTAAAAAGTTAAAAAACCGTGCATAAAATAAAAGAATAGGTGCTGTTAAATAAGATTCACTTTTAGGTTATTCATTCCATGCGGCGCAGTACATGTTAAATAACAATGTGAATTTTTTGGCTCTAAAAGGCCCCAAAAAATTATACAAGAAACAACAACAACGATTTTTAATAGAATTTGGGGTGTTGTTTCTTTTTTTGGGGACTTATTTCCTAATGAAAGTTGGGGTGTTATTTCATTATGAAATAAAACTACAAATTTGGGGACTTATTTCATTTTCTCTTTTGGGGACTTATTTCATTGGGGCTTTATTTCCCACAGCCGAATTTTTTTGATGCAAGTTCCAGTTAAAGACTAATTAGGGCCTGCCGTACTATTTTATAAGCTCTTACACTTTACACGATTTCTGAATACAAGGCCCAGCATAGTAGAGCTTCAATTTACTGACTGTCTTTATTTTTGACTGGAAAAGATTAGTGGGGCTGGTTTAAGGTGTCAATTATTGCAAGTACACTGTTCGTGGTAGATCATTCGGTTAGGTTAAGTAAGTGGGTGACTAAGTGACTTGTCTCGCACAGACATACTCTGTATCAGCAAATACATTACAAAGACCAATACGGTTACCTCTCGCCGTCTTTCGAAGGCATACTGTCAACCGGTCATATCCGCCTCGACCAACCTCATTAAACCTCTTTTTTTTTTTAACAAGGTACATAACGAAAGGGACTATCTATTATCAACCAAAGGCGTAATCCGGTTTTTGCGTCATTTGGACGAGAAGTCAGAGAACTGTAAGCGAAGGGCACACTGTTTCGGTTACCCGTCCGCATCCGAAGACATATCGTCCTTTAGTCATCTCCAGCCCCTTCTCTCGTGTGGAGTTTAGCCAGTTCTCCCATCGGGCGCGTCCCCAAATGGCGGATAGGGGGCCCCTGTGTGTGAATAGGGCATTAACCTATACATACACATGGTTGGTGGAAATATCAAATACCACCCGCGGACCAAAAAACTGGCAAGATCCGAATTACTCTAAAAATAAATTCAAACATGGATAGTGAGACGTTGAAAAATAAAGTTACGGTGCAGGGAGTCGGATCCCCAGTACCGGCGGCGGAGAGGGCGAATGCAGGCTCAAAGTTTTCGAGATACAATGACTGCAATAGTAAAGTAATGTCTTCAATAACTCCTATGGCGGTGGCAACCTTGGCCCCCGTAGGTAGTAATACTACAAGGAATCGCCTCGAGACAGACGGCACGACAGACCCTTTCAAGAGAAGTATGAGGGTCCCGCGTTCTTCATCAAAAACGTCTGTCCCGAAGGAACACGTGATGTTAAACACGCGAATCAGTCCCGCAGCGGTAGATCGGAGCCCAATGGTCACGACAACCACTGAGACTCCGCCGCAAACGGGAAATAAATTGATACAACTGGGTGCAAAAATAGAAGAGTTGATTGCTTTTTATAAGGAGCACAATGTCCACGGGGAGATAAAAAAAATCGGAAGTTTGATCAAGTCCGCTTTTCGAGAAGCCGAAGTTGAGGCATCTACCTTACGTTGCAAGGTTTCCCAACTCGAACGGGAAGTGCAACTTATCAATCTTCGTCTCGAGGAACGCCGGGTACCAGTGGCACCGTTGCTAGAAAGCAACTCAGCGCATAGAGTTGAGAAATCGCTAAGCCCAAAAATTAACCGGGACCGTCCTGCAAAGAGGGTAAGGGAAGGAGATAGAACTATCAACGCTGCGGAACAGCTTATTAAGACTCCGTCCCCGAAGAAAAAGCGAGGAATAGCGCCAGTTGAACCACGAGCTCAAAAATGCGTTCAAAAAAGTGGCCACTAATCCACAGTCGACTCCCTCTAGGCCGGACCCTCTTAGAGACAGAAAAGTTGCCAAAACGAAGGCGAACGAGTGGACGAAGGTCGAAAGAGGAGAGAACGAGAGAACGAGTCTCAAAAAGGGAGATGGACGTACCGACTAATCCCAAGGATTGAAAGTTGGGTAAACCGAAAACACGGGGAACTGAACTATTATCTTACACAGTTCTTGACTGGTCACGGTGGTTTCCGGGAATACCTATTCAAGTGAAACCGTGATTCGAGCCCATCCTGTCCTCGCTGCGTAAACGCGGTAGAGAACGTGGAACACGTTTTCTTCGAATGTGCTCGGTATGCAAACGAAAGAGCTGTATTGCGTGAAGCATTTGGTGAACCGCCAACACCAGAAAACATTGTCCAATATATGTTGAAATCCGAAGATCTTTGGGCTGCTGTGAACGATGCAGCAGTACGAATAATGTGCGATCTAAGGAGTTTAGAACGGCAGCGGAACGCGAATTTGCTAAACAACATGTGACGAAGCAAAAAGCTCGAATCCGTCCCTCGCGAAGTAATACCTAGCGGTAGTTCCGCGAGGGAATAAACGGAAAGATTCGGTAGGTGGTTTTAAATCTGACACTACCAATGGACGTCGGACCACTGGTGCCTATGCAAGGTCTCCACCTACCCACGGAAAAAAAAAAGCCCCTTCTCTCTCAAGGAGTTGTCTGAGGATTACAGGCGAGGGGTATATTGTTTCGTTTACCCTATCCGAAGATTTACTGCCCGGACTCTCTATATGAGAAGTAGGAAATCTTCAGACATAGACAAATAGTCATAGGCAAAAAATCACAGCAATATCGCGCCCACTAGCTAGTCCGGTCTAGATAACACTCTGGCCTCTCCCCCCTTTCTCCCTAACTTATATGGTATGACAATGGACCTAGATTTTGTTTTAAGTGTGTCTTTTAGACAGCCACTTACCTAACCTAACCTAAGTAAGCGGGTTGGCGTGGAGTACATCGAGCTACACTCAGGTCAATATTGACCGATTGTAATGCCCATTGGGGGAAAAGGATGTCCCTAACCCTGTCTATAAATACCTGTGATTAAGCTCATTAGTTTGTCTATGTGTGTGCTGGAAAGCTCGTCTAGATCGTGGAAGAAGTGTCTCTCTAGGAATCTGATGTGTCCATTGTGTTGGAGACCTGGGCAGTGACATAGGAAGTGGATTGTGTCCTCAAAAGCTTCCTCATCACCGCAGCCTCTACAAAGTTCTTCTTCGGTCAAGCGTAACTTCTTCATGTCATACCGCAGAGTGTTGTTCCCCGTTAGGATTCCTACGAGGGTGGAAAGAGATTGTCTACCTTTTCATATGAGACTCTCGGTTTTGGCTTCTTTGAAGGTTGGCCATAGCTTTCTTGTGGTATGACAGGTTCTAGGGCAGTCCATCTTGCGTTCGCCTTTCTTGTGGCCTTTCTCTCTGCTTCAAGCTTGAGTGAGTAAGGCGGAATATTCACAGAGGGATCAGCTTGTTCTGATACAGCTGTCGAACCTAGTCTAGCTAATTCGTCCGCTTTCTCGTTGCCAGGAATGCCTTCATGTTCCGTAACCCAACAGAGCAATACCTTATAATGAGTGCCAAGAGCCCTTAATTCTTCGCGACAGCATTTCAAAAGCTTTGATTTTATTTCTACTGCAGTTAATGCTTTTATTGCGGCCTGGATGTCGATAAAGAAGGTAATACCTTCAGTTGCTATTGCCGTTATCACCGACTCACGGGCTGCTGTTGTCACTGCCAGGACCTCTGCTTGGAAGACACTGCTGTGGTCAGGGAGGCGTTTCGATTTCGATATACCCAGCGACTCAGAGAAGAGGCCTGAACCTACCCCGTTTTCCATTTTAGATCCTTCCGTAAAAACGGCTATGAATTGCGTGTTAGGAATGAGTCCGTCTCTCTATTCTTCCCTGCTGGGATAGGCGCTCGAGAAAGGTCTTGTGAAATCTAAGTATGGCGTAATTTAATCTGTGTTAGGTACATAGCCAAAATATTTCTGTAGGATCAACGAATGACCCCTTTCATTTAGTTTCCAGTTTACTGATTGGCTTATTCTCATGGCACTAATGGCGGCTGAAAATTGTACAAAGATGTCTAGCGGCAGCAGATTAAGTATAGCCTCAAGACCTGCGGTTGGAGTTGTCCTCATCGCGCTGGTAGTGCCAATACACGCTAGTCTTTGTACTTTCGTAATGACCTTTAGGTAGGTGGCTTTGTTTGTTGCCGGCCACCATACGAGGCTGCCATAGGACAGTATAGGTCTTACTATAACGTGCACATGCACAGTTTCATTTTGGGGGATGGTCCCCAGGTTTTTAGAAGGCTACTGTGAATTTTTTATGATTCTCTCGTATGTGTTCAGTTTACAATTTAGTCTTTTGTCCAGTATAAGTCCCAAGTATTTTGCACTGTCGGATATTCTGAGGGGTATACCGCCAACAGAAGGTGCGACAAACTTCGGTAATTTCCTTTTATTAGTGAATATAACCAGTTCAGTTTTCTGGGGATTTAAAGTTAGGCCGCAGTTCGGGGTCCAAATATCGAGGGTTTTGAATGCACCTACAATTTGTTCGGTGAGTGTTGCAAGGAATTTACCTGTCGCCAAGAGCACTACGTCATCAGCATAAGCCGCTGTTCTGACGCCACTGTTTCTAAGCTGCATAAGCACAGCAGTGGGGATATAACCCCACCCTGAGGAGTTCCTCTAGAGGCGTAAGCTTTTCGCTTAGAGCCCCCTAGTTCAGCTATAATATGTCTAGCTAAAGAGGTTATGACTACTCTTATAGATTCTTTCTTTTACACAGCGCGGGCATTAAGGAAATTGGATATAGGAGATACCGATGCACATTGGTCTTAAATGTCTGTAAATTTTACTGGGGAGGAAAGACAGAGATGGGCAAGGCATTCCACATTCGCGTCGTACGGCTTATGAAAGAGTCTCTGTATTTCATTGTACGTCCGAAGATAGGCTGGATGGTAAATTGATGGGCATTCCTAGCATGGTGAGTATTGCGGTTGAATTTCTGAAGGGGAGGAATGCAGTTGGCAATTTCATTTGGGCACTGTTTGTAGAAAAAACGATAAAACAATGAGAGACACGAAACGATTCTACGATGTTCAAGCGAATTGATAGAATTCGCGATATTCGTGTCTCCGATTAGTTTCATCGCACGGTTTTGAATCCTATCTAGTAAGTGCAAGATAGTTTTCGGTGCACCAGACCAGATGTGGGAATTGTACTCAAGCTTTGGGTGAATGAACGCCTTGTATATTGTAGCCAGATCAGAAGGGGTAAAATCTTTCTTGCACCGCTTGAGGAAACCTAGACATTTCGCTGCATTCTTGGCGACTTCGTGTACATGGTCATTCCAACGAAGGTTGAAATGAACGCACATACCGAGAATAGAAAGTCTTTCGGTTTCGGTAATGCAAGTGCCATTCATGGATAATGGCTGTAGATTTGGGTTTCGCTTTAGAGACAGCAGACAGCATTGTGTTTTTGAAGCATTGAATTCCACTCTATTTTCTGAGCCCCATTTTGAAATGCTGTCAAGGTCGGAATTTAATGAGCTTAACATACGTTGCCGTTCCAGTTCTAAGGCCGAAGAGTAGGGACGTGAGTCCTAGAAAGAATTTGAAATGCTAAGAGTGCTGTCATCAGCGAAGGAAGGGATTGGATTAGAAGTTGCTAATTAGCAAGAGATCATTTATAAAAATGAGAAAGAGAGTCAGAGACAAAACTGAGCCTTGGGGAACACCAGCATTTATATGGTGAGTTTCAGAACTGAAACCATCCAAAACGACTTGAATTGAACGGCCAGAAAGGTAGTTTCTAATCCATTGAATAAGAGACGCATCGATCCCATAAGCATGCATTTTCGACAAAAGAGCTTGGTGTCAAACTCTGTCAAATGCTTTCGAAATATCAAGCGCAACAATCTTCGTTTCACCAGAGTGGTGGAGAGATTGGTTCCACTTTTCGGTGAGATAAGTCATCAAATCACCAGTGGACCTGCTGCTACGAAAACCGTATTGCCCGTCATTGAGGAGTTTCCGTGATTCAAGATTTTTCATAAGCTGACGGTTTATCAGCGTTTCCATGACCTTAGAAAGACTGGACGTAAGTGCTATGGGTCGGCAATTGGTGGGAGAAGAAGATTCGCCTTTTTTTAGGGACGGGCTGGACAAATGCTGTTTTCCACCTACCCGGAAAGAGTCCAAAAGAATAGGACAGATGAAAAAGCTTACGCAGTGGTTTTGCCAGCGTGGAAGAACACCTCTTTAGAACGATGGGGGAGATACGATCTGGACCAGCGGTTTGTGAATGTCAAGATCTTTTAATA
The DNA here is from genome assembly GCA_946477585.1 of Cheilosia urbana. Taxonomy (NCBI): domain Eukaryota; kingdom Metazoa; phylum Arthropoda; class Insecta; order Diptera; family Syrphidae; genus Cheilosia; species Cheilosia urbana. Next base: position 124,583,511 of record OX297853.1, read on the forward strand.
CTCTTGCTACTGTGCGAGTGCGGAAATGTATTTGTCCCATGAAATATTCGACGCTCTCGAGCACAGGTGGAGACATGATGCAATCTGGAATGTTGGAGCTTGCGGCGAATTGCGCAGCCAGCAGATTTGCTTTGTCCAAAGAGCTGACAGCTGGAATGTCATTGTAAACAAGTGTGGGGATTGCTGACGAGGCCGAATTCTTAATATTTTTTAAAAATGACCAAAAGTTTCTACTACCCTTGGGACATTGTAGTATTTTTTGCCTCAACTTTTGGTCATATAAGAATTTGACACGTTTTATGAGGGCATTGTAGTCATTTCTGGCTCGTTTAAACTTCATTTGGTTTTCCTCAGATGGGTTGGCTTTGTAAGACCGAAAACTCAACTCCCTTTATCTAAAGTCTTTTGCTTTTGAGTGACTTGCCTTGCCAGCCTTGGGTATAAAAATAACCTTCACTTTTCTCCATGTTCTTGGTATATACCGCTGTGTGAGACTGCCAATGTAGAGTTCCTTTAATACCGGAAGAATAGTGTCAGCGGTTCTTTGCAACATGACAGGGAAAATTCCATCAAGCCCTGGGAATTTAAAGAGAGAGAAGGATCGGATGGCCCATTCTATTCTCTCCTCTGTGATCAAATCTGTAGGAAGATTCATGTCCTCCGTGCACGTATCGATGCATGGCTGATCGGTGCAGCCTGGAAAGTGCGGTAACGGTGGATTATTATCTCCACATATAATATAGGTATGAAAGAATTTAGAGATTTGTTGTTGAACCTGCATTAGCAGGTATATATAAACTGAATATCCCGATGGACGTGTGTGGGGGTGCAAATGAAGTGTGCATATTCAAAATGGTTGAAAAAATGAAGAAGTGGGTTATATTTGCTAAAAATAAGGTTTGCGTTGCTGTTTTTCAATTTTTAATGGCTCTCGCAATTTGAAAGTTTTAAAGTGCATTCTTGCGAGTTTTAAAAATATATATGAACAGAGATCGGCTTTTGGGTAGTCATTTTTGAGAAATAATTAAAAAAACGGATTTATTCGAATTCTTTGAGAAAAACAAAGTACGGGATCTTATTTAGAATACTGATAATATCTTTACTATGCATTTTGATCAAAATCGTAAGGGCTGTTTTTGTAAAATTTGGCCGACAAAATAGTTCCAAATATTGCAATGTTTAGTTTGAAAAATACTATTTGGTAACTATAAAACTGGAAACCGATTATATGTTATTGTTCGCGATATAAGCATTAATTGGTTTTTAAAGTTTTTTCGAAGTCAAAAATGGGGTTTTCGAGATATGAGCATTTTTGAAAATTTGCGTTTTCGGAGATTCGAATTGAAAATTTTATATAATATAATAAATTTAAGAACATCAATTTTACTCTAAGTTTGCATTTTTGTCACAATCGTTATTGCGGTTTTCGGGTAAACTAAAGAAAATAAACAAAAAATTAATTCTTCAAAAATCTATTGTACGATAATATAGACAAACATTGAGTTTGCTTTTAAGTAAGAAATGACCATATAACCTTAGATATGAACATTTTGTTATAGGTAATCGTAGGATCGCTTTCGAGATATGTCCAAATTTCAAAAGTACCTACCGTTATTAGATTTTTAAGCCTAAAATTGGGTATGCAGTCATTGTAACTCCATCTACTTAAGCTCGAATGTCAATTTTGTTTGAAATCGTAAGAGCCTTTTTCGACCAAATCAATCTGCCGACAACATTGCCGCGTTCCGTGAAAGTGTACAGGAGAACACGGGGCAGACTTCAACTTGGCGAATTTTGCCTCGGAACTTGGGCCTTCACCCGACCAAAATCCAACTGCCGAAGGAGCTCAAAAAGCTAATGACCATAGACAACGCCGTTTGTTCACTTTCACTGAATGGGCTTCGGAGCACTCGGAAGAGGACCACATTTTTGGGTCCGTTCTCTATTCCATTTCAACATGTTCTTATTACGAAAAAAAAAACCCTATTCGATAGCGGTTTCGCTTGTTGCTAGTCCCGCTGACTCGTTACTTGAATGTGGCTGAAAATATGTAGGGAATATTGTTTTCAATTTTTCGTGTCCCACCCTTGAGCGGCACCAGTTCGCTCCCCGCCCGAAGGCGGGGGCAACAGTACTCTGTCACCGAAATAAAAACGATTGATACTTTCAGAGGATCTAACCTCCACCACAACAAGAGAGTCAAAAAGGAAACGAAGTTATAAACTCTGTTTCAAAACATCTCTCAATTTAAAAAAAAAAATGTTTTGTTAATTTTACTGAATTTTCAGTCAAACGACATGCACACCGTAACGATCTCAACTTAAAATCTGTATTACTTCCTTCACCGCCATTAATGAGATTTATAAGTTCTAACGCCTAACGGAAATTAAACAGAAAGTGATTTATCAAGGTCTCACTTGCGCAACGAAAAAAAAAAAAAAAATACCTAAAACTGGCCATCACATAAAATTAGAATGCGTGAACTTTCTCTCACAATTATAAAATGAAATAAATTCTCTTTTAATGGAAATGCTAATTAGCAAAAAGTTCGCTAAGTGTATTAAAAAAAAAAAAAAAAAAAAATAGGAAAAAAACTAGATTGCACATACGCGCTTGTGAATACCTACTTACTTTTCAACAGCATCAGTTAAAGGGGACAACAACAAAAGCAAAAAACAAGAAAAAAAAAACCCATAATGGAAGAGCGATTTTTGGGCAACGACTGACCGACATGGGGTGGACGGCAAAAACCATCTCAAGCGTTAAAACAAATCAAATTAGGGATGCAGAGTGCGGACACTTCGCTTTTAATTAAGCGCGTATGATGTCACTTTATGTGAATGAAAGCAACCGTCCTCGGTACGCACGCAGTATGAAAGTTGAACGAGTAGCTGCCTCCTCTTCTATCCAGTCAATCCGGTCCTGCATTGACGTGAATGGAGAGGGAGGGTGCCTATTTTTTTATCCTGCGCCTGTCCCGCATGTGCATCTATTATATGTATATTATGTTGCATTTGTTTTTTGTTTTTGTTTTTTTTTTTTTTGCCTGGGTGGAAGTGTTTTTGTTGCTTCTCGTTGGGGCGGGTAGGTGCAATGGCAGGATAAAACTCTGACGTTGCCAAAAGCAGGGTTATTTTATGGGATATTCGAAAGCCATAAATTTAATGTTTTAATGTAATTAACACTATTTTGGGCACTCTCATTACGGTAATTGCACTCGACGACGACAGTGAGCGAATGGACACAATAAGCGTCCGAAGGACACTTCTTAGCGGCGAAAAAGTGTGCTCTGCCTCTCGGTTAACTACTGCCAAAGGTATAGTTCAGGCCGAGCTGCCAGGCAGTCTCCCGAACACAACTGATGGAATAATTTTTTGGCACGCTTTCAACAAACCACTTTAGAGCCATTTCTCACCCCGAATTGGCAAAAAGGGGTGGCTGGGTAGTGCTGGCAACTGATGGCGGCTGTTAGGTGTGTATGCTGGATGCGCTCTGAATTTCTGTCTAAAATGTCCTTTCCAAATGGTTTTTACTACAACACAGTGTTTTTCGTTTGTCGTTTCTTTTTGCTCCCAGTGTATGTGTGTGTTTTTTTTGTCGGTTTTTCACAGTCGGCATTTGTTTTGCTTTTTGGTGGCGGACTTGCCGGGGCTGTGCCACAGAGATGGAAATTTCTTATCCTGCGACTTTATCAACGACCGACTGGTATGCTCCTTGCGCACGAAACATGCACCCATACTCGTGCATATATGGATCATCACAGTGGCGTCATTTATTGCATTGCATATCCGACAGTTATTCCTTGTTTTTAAGTCTGCTTTATCGTTGTGAAACGACGGTGCACCACCGCACACTCCCTGAGCTGGCTCTTCGGCAGGATGGAACTCCGTGTACCTATATGCAAGCAATATACAACAATGAGCAGCTTAGCCATGCGGCGGCGGCGACGGCGGCTGTGGCACACGGCATTCTTGAATTAAGATGTGTCTGTGTAATCTGCATTATCCTTGCAATCGTTTTTATTTTCAATGCCTGGATTTTGGGATGAAACCTCGAAAATGTGTGCCGTCAGCTGGGGTGGCAGAGAAACACCATCATATACTATATGCAGAGAAAATCCTCGAGGCGCTACGCTACACTAAGCATCAGATATACACTCGTAGAGCGCATTAGAATATCAACATAACTAAGAGCCTTTGGCACCGACAAAAACACAGGCTCATGCATCTACATCTAGAGATGTTCCCACCAATACACACGTGCACGCGACCAGGAAAAGGAGAACTTTTTGAAAAAGTTTTTTCAGTTTTTCCATACGACACACTGAAGAAATGGAATGTCCCTTGGACATGTTTTTCTTTTATTTGCAAGGACTTTTTTTCTGTGCATTCCTTCATGGCCGTTGCTCGACTGCTAATTTGGGATCCTAGACGCTGCGCGTTCTTGTTGCTGCGGATTTTTGGCGCCATTAAGCTATTTTGTTAATTTAGAGCATTTATCAATGTGAAATCAGTTTTATTGTTTCTCGCTTCGGCTTTCGTTTTTTGTTTTTCCTTTTTTCCAGTTGGTCATGGTTGTACAAGGATGATGGGAAAATAAAGGAGATAAACCTGCGAAGAGAGATAGCGTGAATAGAGTGCAGCGAGGACTAAAACGTTTCGGACTGCAGGGCAGATTTGAATTTTCGCCGTTAAATTATGCATTTGGAAAAGTTTGGCCAGATAGGCGGTAGCTAGGTAAGTGCGGATGTGCAGAAAGTTGCTACAAACACTTTAAATTAACTAAACGAAGAACGCAGAAGAGATTGCTTAAGATTCATTGGGACATGCTCTATGTCCACTCAAAGCTGGGAAGTAATGTAAGTGAATGTAGAGCTGATTAAAGAAATGGTGTTTACGCCGTCTACGAACACATTTAACCTGCTGAAAGGATCTTGAAATGGAAATATTTCCAATCACTGTAAATTTTTGATTTTTAGCTTTCTGTTCCGTAGTAAGAGATATAAGGGATGGTTAGATTTTAAGGGCCGATGTTGAATGTGAAGCACACCTAAGCGTCAATTTTTTTTCTGGATTTAATTTGACATCAATTTTAGACTAACTCAATTTGAACCATGGAAAGATACACAATCGAGCAACGCGTTAAAGTTATTCAGTCTTATTATGAAAATGGACGTTCAAATCAAAATGCATACCGTGCACTTCGTGATTTTTTCGGTCAATTTAAACGTCCAAATGTGCGTACAATCGGAAAAATCGTGCAAGAATTTGAGCGAACCGGGTCTGCAGGAGACGTGAAAACACCAGTGCATGCTCGTGCAGCTCGTACTGCAGAAAATATTGCTGCTGTTGGGCTGGCGGCATCATCGGGCCGTATTTTTTCCAAAATGAGGCCGGTCAGGCAGTTACTGTGAATGGTGTTCGCTATCGTGAGATGATAACGAACTTTTTATGGCCCGAATTGGAAGATATGGATGTGGACGATATGTGGTTTCAACAGGACGGTGCCACTTGCCACACAGCTAACGAAACAAGGGCTCTTTTTCGTGACAAATTCAATGGCCGTGTTATCGTGGTGGCGATGTCAATTGGCCGCCAAGATCATGTGATTCGACGTCGTTGGACTTCGTTCTTTCGGGTTATTTGAAAGAAAAGGTGTACGTGAATAGGCCAGCAACAATTCAAGAGCTAAAGGATGAGATAATTCGGCACATTTACGGCATAGAACCTCAATTATGCCGCAGCGTCATCGAAAATTTGGACCATCGGATGGAGGTGTGCCGCCGAGGTCGCGGCGGCCATTTGGCCGATATTTTGTTCCGTGCATAATTGAACCATACCAATATTATCATAGTAAAAAGTTTGACAATAATTTCCTAAATAATTTGTGTTTTATTCAAAATCAACATCGGCCCTCAAAACTTTAACTTTAACATATATTGTTTTTCGTACAAAATTTGGAACTCGATATGTTAATCAATTCTGACATTACGATGATAGACGAATTCAAAAATGTGGGTCGCAAAATTCTGCCCGTTTGTTTGTCTGTCCGTTCTTCCACAGGCCTACAGCCTAAACGGCTGCGTGGATTTCGTTCAAACTTCGGATTTTTAGTTTGTGGTCTTACATTTCGTGCCAGTTTAACCTGTTCGAAAACGTCTCTAACGATTTCAGCCAAAATTGATATTTGAGCTTAAGTTGGTGAGGTTACCATGACTGCATACCCAGTTTTTGGCTATATACAAATTCGAATAACAGTGGTTTTTAAATTTCGACATATCTTGAAAATGGTCCTTATACGATTGTGACAAAAATTAATTTCCAATGTACAATGGATTTTTGAAAAAAAAACTATATTTTTTTTTTTTTTTTTTTTTTAAAAAACAACTAATTCTTAGCTTATGTCCTGAACAACAACTTGTACTCAGTTTTCACCTAAATAGTTAAGCAATAGTCATTTTTGAACTAAACATTGCAATATTTTTGGTACTGTTTTGTCTGCCAAATTCTACAAAAACCGCTCTACCGATTTTGATCAAAATGCATATTAAAGATAACATAAATATTCTAAATAAGATCCCTTACTGAGTTTTTATGAAAAAATAGAATTCAATCAGTTTTTTAATTATTTCTAAAAAATCACTGCCCAAAATCCGATCTGTATTCAAATATAGGTATTTTTATACCTCAATATTGCACTTTAAAATTAAAATTGCAACAGCCATTAAAAATGCCATAATGGCAACGCAAAACTCTTTTTTTGTTTTTTCAACAATATTGAATGAATTGAAAAAGTTTCGTTCGACCCGGTCGTGCACTTTATTGAACAGGTCTACGCGAGCGGATCGTACGTCCTTTTTATCCTGAAACGTACGGCTGGGGAGAGGCTTTTCTTTGGACATTTTTAATCTAAGATTTTTGTCGAAAGTTCGTAAGAGGTTGCTCAACGAAGAAGAGGGTTAAGTGTACCTAATGTCCATTTTTCTTGGAATTGAACCTGGAACCCAGCACTGCGTCCACGCCACCATAGTCTTACCTATATAGCTCTATATGATCCATTTTATTTTATTCCTATAACACAAGCAGCGAATTGATGAGCGCAATAACTTTCTTTGTCCTTTCTTTTTATAGCGGTTTGGATGGGTAATGGAGAAAATGTTTGGCTGAGGTGAAACTGAAACTAGAGGAAACTCTGTAGGTACATCAATTCGTGAGCAACCCATGTTTCGAAATTGGAAATCAACAAAATGAAGACGACGCGACGGAGGGAAACTTTTTCGAACTTGACTCAGAAGCCTAAATAAAAAAAACTCCCGAAGGTGGACTTGCAGATTTTTTGACAGCCGGTAAAACGTAAAAATAATTAGCACAGAGTTGGGAGTTGCATGTGGCAAACTTATAATTCGTCGCAATCCTTGGGTTAATCTCAGTTTACGAGCGGTTCTACGAGTATGGACAAATTTCGGACATGGTAGGGTTGAGACAATCACCCCTTATAAGTAAAACCCTCTCGTTGACCCAATTCCATTCATCAAATTTAATTGCACTGACAAATAAGCTCTTCGGTGTGCCCTTATAACGTCTGCCTGCGCATGTATCAATATGTTATTCTATATATTCGACGGATGTCTTTCTACGTTCGAAAATAAAGTTTTTGAGTCATACAACCCGTACGTGACAGCTATCCCTTTTTTTTTTGAACATTTCGGTTGACAAATGATTTCGTTTATATGAAAAGGAAACGTCAACAAGGACCAAGTGAAATATACGTTGCTTATGTGTCAGGCATGAACAAGTTTATGTACAAAAAGATGCTCCATGTACTTTAATGCGCCATCTGGTGGCCTGACATGTTAATTGGAAGAGAAGTGTACATATAGGTGAATGATACACGTTTCCTGTTCATTCTATGTTCCACCTGAAGATGAAATAAATGAGTTCTTTGTTATTTCTTGACATCTGAGGGAAAGGTCCTTTGAGGCATTTCACATCACTTTGCGTGTGCAAATGTAGAAAGATGTGGAGAGGACAGATTGTACATTTAACTGGATGCCACACCGAATATGAATACTAGAGCTGGGCTTTACTGCTTGTGATCTACGAGTATTGTGGCTACGCAGTGATTTCACATACATCTACTGTGAGTGTAGTAAGTTGCTTATGGGAGTTTATTGGATTTTAATGTGATGCTGAAATGGAATCGCGGTACCTTATGAGTTTTGTTTTGAACTGACTTTTAGGAAACCTTACTTTGGATTCGCTGACATATTCAGATGTAAGCTCTGGACAGAACTTTGACAGTTTACGACGCGGCTGCCACGTTTGTTGGGTACTTTAAATTCAACGCAGCATACGTTTACCAGGAAGCTCTTTCAAAGGAGTGACAGGCATCTCTGTGAAAACAGTTCATTAAAGAGCAATTCTTTCAACATAGGGTTGATGGCTTGGAGTCATCCGCAAAGACAATTCCAACGACTTAGCTGGGAGCACATGTAACCTAATGCCTTTAAATAGGGGAGAGCGGGGCTAGAAGTAACTTTTTCGACTAAATTTGATGCGGCTCCTCCGATTTTGCAAACGAGTGAGTCAGACCTATTTTAAAAAATTAAGCTATATTTAAGACATAAAATTCTATTGTAGGGTAAAGTTGGGTGATATGGCATGACGGCAGAAATGGCACCATCTCAATATTTCCTACTTAACGATTTTATTTTAAAATTTTCTAGTTACAGACAAACAACAACAAAAAAGAGTAAATTCGATCAAAAAATTTGTGTGTGAGTTATATGTTACAAGAAAATAAGAAATAAATAAAAGCCAATCGTGCTTATTTCTACTTAAAATTATAACTGCGTGTAGGTATGCTTTTACCCATGTTTTTGTGAAAAAAAAAAAAAAAAAAATACAACATCATTTGGGAGATATGGCACCGCCAAGTTCGACATATATGTATGTGGCACCGGTGCCATTTCTCCTGCCATTAGTTTCAGAACTTTTTTTTGTATGATTTTTTTTGCATGCATGCCGGTCCGGGCAGGGGTCTGGTTCTGGAGTCTTCGTGGAAAGCGAGAACATTAGACTTCACTGCCCCTATGAAACCATGCGTCTTTCTCCAAGCGGAGATTTTCGCTATCTCTATGGCTATGCGCTATGTTGCAGCGACAGCCAAGCTGCATTAAAAGCGCTGCTTAACCCTCTTAACTCCTCTAAATTAGTGCTCGAACTCAAGCTTTCTCTGAACTTGGTCGGAAGGCTAACTACAGTGTATCTTCTTTGGGTCCCAGGTCACACTGGTATCCATGGAAATGAGATAGCTGATGAGCTTGCCAGGCTGTATTCAGAGGAAGAATTCTTAGGCCCTGAACCTGCGTTGGGTCTGCATACATCGGTGATTAAATCATCCATTGATACTTGGGTTTCTCGCGAACACGAGTGTCGGTGGCGTGGCTGTACTGGGTGTGGACAGACCAAACGACTGCGTCCGGACATCTGCAAAAGGTCGGCGGCCTTCCTTCTGTCTCTCAGGAGAAGCGACTGTAGACTGCTTGTGGGCGTCCTTTCGGGCCACCAAGCTTTTGCCAAACACTTAAATGTTTTGGGATTGAGCGTCTCCACCATCTGTCCTGCCTGTGCGGAGAGGATGACTATACAGCGGAGCACTTCCTCTGTTGCTGTTCTGCCTTTGCTCGCATCAGGTGGCGGAACTTTGGGGCTGACGTGGTGAGTGCCGAATATCTAAGCTCTTCATCACTGAAGCTCCTTCTCATCTTTCTTCGAAGGACGGGAAGACTAAGTAGGGGAGAGGTGGTCACCTTAGGACACTTTTTACAAAAATCGCTCTAGATCCATTAAAAAGCGGAGTATCCCTTCGGATCTTGAAAATTATTTTTACATGTTGTTTTGTCTTTGAATCGTATATCCAAGTAAATATGTATAGTTATGAATTATATATTTTTTATTTATTTTAAAGTCTCCCATTCTGCCCCTCTGGGGGCAGTTATGGAAATGTCTAAAAAAACGCTCATTAGGAGCGGTTTCCTTCTTTTTCTTGTCATTTCTGACCATAAGTGCAGAGATAAACATAATCAAATAAAACCAAAAAAATCACACTGAAATAGATTGTTCAAAGTGATAAAAGGGGGCAGATTAGGATATGCCCAAAAGTTCCCCTCGCGCATTGTCCAAAAGTGCCCCGAGAGGGATAAAAAACTAAAAACTTCATATTTTTTTAAAAACAATGTAAATTGTTAATATTTTGGAAACACACTTTTCTTTTTATTTTATTTTTTAAAGTAGGTATCGTTTCAATATCCATCAGATGTTTGTTTGAAGTGGATTTGCCACTGTAAAATTTTATTAAAGTATTAAAAAGTTGTTTTGAAGTACTTTTTCTTAAGTTGTCCTAAACTGGCCTCGTCCTTAACTGCCCCCTCTCCCCTACATAAATGTAAGGTGTCTGTTTGGCAGTACAATGGACCAATAGTTGTGTCTGAGTGTTCCATCGGATAGTAACAACCTCCGACAAAAAAAAAGACGATTTTTTTTTAAAAATGGCGACTTTTTATACATTGTGTACTCGTGTACATCTTTTTGAAATACTTGTAGCGAGTGTGAGAAGAACCTTAAGAGAACTTAAGGACCAAATCACCCACCTATGGGCTATGGAGCCAAATCACCCTCCAATATTTGTAAGATTTTTTATTGTTTAACTTTTACGCTTTTGAAATTATAAGTATATTTCAATATTTATGTCCCTATTTTATGTTTTTAAATTAAACAAAGAGTTAATATATTTATGTTTTTATTTAAAATATTCTTTATTTTTTTAGTTGTAACGAAAACAAAAAATTAAACCATATCTCCCGACTTTATACTAAAAGATTAAAACTTAAAATTGAATATTTCTGTTAACTCCTTTCATTACATTCAATCACATTTGTCAATCATTTCTTGTCTGCCCTTTTCCCTCAACTTTGTAAGCGGTGGTTATTTAATTGCATTGAAAAAAAAAATTTCAAGTCTTACGAACTGATAGCTCTCGCAGCAAATTCGGGAATAGTCAGGAATTATGACAATAGGTAAGAAAATGCGGAGCAGGGATGTAACTTCACGGGCAACAACTTCACTTGGAGTGGGAAATAATTTCACTTATTTTATGTGAAGTTATTTTCTACACTGAAAGTGAGCAATAACTTCACTTTTTTTGTGGGAAATAAGTTCTCTTAACGTGCGATGACATGTATTTCCCACTTAAGGTGGCATTCCATGTGCAGTTATTTCCCGTGAAGTTTTTGCCCCTGCACCAGAAAATGCTCCACTGTATTGTTGTTTTTGTGAGAGGATTTGACGATTTTATATTCGCTTAAGCTGAGCACATTTCATTATGAGTCCTTTATACAGAGGGGTAGAGGCAAAGCTGACAATTTCTGAAGGGCAAACAGGGATATTTGCTGATGGAGTTTTACCTTCTAACGGGTGATTTTTTAAGAGGTTTAGAACTTTTTAAAAAAAAAAACACAAAAAATTCGAAAAAATGAATGAAATATTTATTTGAATCGATAGTTTGAACCTTGCAATTTAATGTTTAAAGATAATTTCATGCAAATGTTGACCGCGGCTGCGTCTCAGGTAGTCCATCCGCTGAGTCCAATTTTGGCACACTCTTTCACACATATCGGCCGGTATCTCACGAATGAATGCATGGATGTTGGCTTCCAGTGCGTCAATCGAAGCGGGCTTGTCCCTATACACATTAGCCTTGACATACCCCCACAAAAAATAATCTTATGGTGTCAAATCGCACGATCTATGCGGCCAATTGTGTGGCATGTGGCACCGTCTTGTTGAAACCACATATCATGCAAGTCAAGAACTTCCATTTCGGGCAAAAAAAAGTTTGTTATCATCGCTCGGTAGCGTTCACCATTGAAAGTAACGCTGCGATTCGCATCATCTTTGAAGAAATATGGCCCAATAATGCCGCCGGCCCATAAACCGCACCAAACAGTGGCTTTTTCGGGATGCATTGGTAGCTGTTGCAATGCTTCTGGCTGATCTTCACTCCAAATGCGGCAATTTTGCTTATTTACGTACCCATTCAACCAAAAATGAGCCTCATCGCTGAACACAATTTTTCGATAAAAAAGCGGATCCTCGGCCAGCTTTCCAAGAGCCCATTCACCAAAAATTTCGGCGTTGTGGTAGGTCGGCTGGCTTTAGTTCTTGCACAAGCTGTATCTTAAAAGGCTTTACGCACAAATCCTTCCGCAAAATTTTCCACGTAGTGCTGTAACAAAGGCCTAACTGCTGGGAACGGCGCCGAATCGACATTTCGCGGTCTTCTGTCACACTAGCTGATACGGCCGCAATATTTTCTTCACTACGCACAGTACGTAAACGTGTTGGTGGTTTAATGTCCAACAAAGTAAATTTGGTGCGAAATTTGGTCACAATCTTCCGAATAGACTGCTCAGAAGGTCGAGAATGCCGATCATAAAATGGAAGCAGCGCGCGATGAACATTTCGAACCGAGCACGAATTTTGATAGTAAAATTCAATAATTTGCAAGCGTTGTTCATTTGTAAGACGATCCATGGTTAAATTGCAAACCAAACTGAAGCTGTTTGACAGTGACACAAGGTACTAAACACACGTCAGCTGTCAAAACCAGTGTTGCCAAAACCAAACCAGCTAAAAAATCACCCGTTACAACTCACTACTCACGTGGAACTTATAGCCGTAAACCTCCTCTAACGAACTCTTTCCGAACGATCAATTAAACCCATTTTTCAGATTTAATTTGATACTCCCTAGTTCTCTACAAAAGGATCTTTCTGATCTTCCATTGAACCAATTTTTGTTTCTGTAGGACATTCGTTCTTCTTTCAGATACTGTCAACGCAGGGTACTATGGGTCTACCCTATCTTACTTTCCAGTGTCCAGTTTCCAGTATCTCTATCACAGCACTCCTCCCTCTTGATACTTCTATGAAAAGCACATGCCCTGCCAGGAAGTTCGATGGTCGATGGCCTCTTCCTCGATGGTCGCTTCACCAACTACCTAAGTCTAACTATCCTGCTACCACAAAGCGGTCCAAATCACTCATTTCAATAACTTCAACTCGATGTAGAAATTTAATACCATCCACCTACATCCGCCATTGTTCGCTAAAACATCATCCACAAGTGTTTCTGGCGGAAACACCCAACAAAAGCGTGCCAACATAAGTGTGTATTCCGCACATTGTTTAATTTTCTTTCAATTAATTTCTCATTCACAATTTATTTGCAGCAGAAAAACCTTCCATGAACATTGAGAACATGAACATGAGAATGGATTAGGTTTTCGGCCAATTAAACTCATCTTTCATTTTCACATTTGCACAAAAACAAAAAGGGCCAAACAAATGCTGATCTAAATTGCAAATGAAGTCGATGATATAGTAGCAGAGTAACCGTTACATCGTTCGTTTACATAACTTAACTCGAAATGTGATTGGAAATGCGAACAACGCACACAAACCGGCAACGAGTATGCGGCCAAAAGGAGGCAGAGGCAGAGGCAGAGGCAGTAGCAGTAGTTGTGTATCGTCTTTTTCATTCACGAATTCCGCACCGAAGCTCCAGCATTGCTGCTGACGACGACGATGACGACGACAAGGCACGAGGGCGACAATGACGGTGACTTGGCTTTCTGTTTGCGAACTAAATCTATTTGATATCTAAACGTTGTTCTGCATTTTAGGTATTTCAGCGAAGACGAGGACGACATGCTGAGTGATGTTCTGGATGGATGTGTCCTCGCCAGCATATGCACGAAATTGATTCCCGCCCGCACCACGTAACGTTCAATACGTTCGGTGAATTTGTAAATATTCCAAGCTTCCCGGTTGCAGTTATACCGTATACGGTATACACAGCATACGAATTCGAGCTACTGCATACAGAACCGAAGTGTACTCTCGATTTACTCCGACTTTTGTAAACCAGATACTGTACCTCGTTTGCGAGGGAACAAGGACTCGTTCGCAGTGTGCACTGTGTAGTAGGGTGTCCCGTCAAATTTTTTTTTGTTGTATCTTAACAAAAGGCCCCGCAAAAGTTGCGTATTGCTGAGCTTATTACAGGAAAAATAACATAAAAAATATTCAAGGGTACTTTTGGGCCTCTACCGGCCGTTGAAGTTTTGGAAAAAAATGTTGTTTTCCCTACATTTTTCTTTTTCAATATTTTTTTTAATAATGCTTACATTTGTAAAGTTATAGCATATTCTCTCAAATCAAATGTGTTTTTGGTAGCATTTGAGCACTTGAGAGGTTATTTTGATATCGCTTATATGCTGGAATCAAAAAATACATTTGTTTTGTCTTAACCACAAAATTCTATATGTTCACAAAAATAGGTAAATTCGAATTTTTTAATTTAAATATTATAACATGTAAGCAAAATGAGTTCCGGACTCCATCTCCGAGAGTTATTCTGTCCTCTTTTCGATCCCTTTATAGTGAATAAAAAAAAACCATTAACCGTCTGTAAGAGATGTAAAAAAGTATACCTATGCTTTTGATCCAAAGAAATCTTAAAACAGAATACGGTGAAAAATCCCTCTAATTCCGAATTGTTTATTATAGTGAGTGCATGCAGATATCGAACAGTTTTTGAAGAGGGCTTCAATTCCAATTGTGTGCCACAATGCAACTATCACAATAGAGTACAAGATTTCATAACATTTTCTAGTACGAAATTGTTTGACATTGCCTCATGTAAATTTGATAACTGCCACTGTACAAAGAAAAAAAGTGCCTAGTAATGAAAGGGTATTTTTGTAGAATAAGTGTTGATTACCTAGAGACGATTAAAATGCAAAAGCGTCTAGATCGAAAAGAACGTAGTGCATTGAATAATCTTGCCCCTCCAAGTTTACTCCAGAGAGTAGATCCAAACGAAACAGATGAAAGAGTGGAGCCAGTCAAGACAGTAGGGTCACTACTTTGTTCTTCAGAACTTTCAAAGTCTTCTTCAGATCCTTCCACGTTTTCAGATTAGCTCAATTTGCTGGTCCAACCATCTGTAGCAAGAGTTTTTGATCGATATGGAGTATCGGAACGATCTGCCCCAACAGTCGCTTCAGCGGTTTTGCACGATGCTGGACTCGCAAATAACACTGACACAAGGCTTGTAATCGACAAAAATAAGATACAGATACTGAGATACTGAGGCTTGTAATCGACAAAAATAAGATACAGATACTGAGCTTTGTCAAAATCAAGAGAGCATCTAAGAAGCCAATACAATGATGCCATTTCTAAGAATATTTATCTTGACGGACAGAAAGACAAAACCCTTGTTTCAGATCAAAAATATGAACGTCATTTTCGCAAGGAGCTCTTAGAAGAACATAACAATATTTCTCCGATATATTATACAGGGGAAGAAATATGCAATTCAAAGATTCATTTTATAATTTTTAAGGGCTACATACCGCGATACTTATTATCATTTTTAGTGTCCAGGCTATATTTTCTAACTCACAATGGTGAATTTTTCGAAATACAAAATTGCATATTGTGACCTACAAAATATTCAGTCTCAATATTAAAATGATTATTAGTATAAGGTCCATGCCATAGACATTATTTTTTAAAATTAATGTCAGACAACTCCTCCACCTATCTTAAAAGATCTGCCTGATGATGAACTTTCATTGCTTGCAAATACAACAGAGCTCAGAATACCAGATATAAAACAAAATTAAATCTAGAAATCGGATGCCATCTCTTAATTTCAAAAGCCAATTTTCAATGTAAAATTTGTATTTATGCCTTAATAGCTTCTTTTAAATTAATAATTTAAAATTGTTGATTATACGCAAATGAATATTTATTATTTTAATTTAGTACCAAGTTATATTTATGTATATATTTTTGAAATAGTAATAATATTTTGAACAAATAGAAAAAATTGAAAGATATTAGCGCCTTAGTTACTTTTCCCTGTCCTTCAATCGTCGGTAGAGGCCCAAAAGATATGCCGTAATCAGAAAGTAAGTACACATTCGGAATCTTCTCGTCAATACGCAACTTTTGATACCCCTTTCGATGAGATTTTCCACGAAATTTTTTTCTTCATACAACGACGGGACACCCTACTGTGTAGTGCTTAGTGCACCCTCTGCTCACAGATTATGAACATTCAAAGTGGTAAATTGAAATAGAGCTGGCATTTCTTTCTGGATTTCTGTTCCATTTCCGTGAAATTATTCATTTCATCATGTGAACTTCAATTGTTTAGCTATAGTTGCAAGCTGCAGCGAACTGATGTTGTCGTGGCATATCTTTCCATCTATGCACAGTCAAGAGTGTACACAGACTTCGTTAGCAGTATTACACGATGCTGCGAAAAATAATATCATTGTCCCTGCTCCTGTTGGTTGCAATTGCAATGGAAAACTCGCAATGTTTCTGTTTTGAGGAGAATCGGGTGGCTGCGCATCCTGATGCATCTGTGCGAATATGAGTTGGAGGAAATTGGTTTGAAGTTGAATAAATGCTCGCTTGGTATTGCTTCATCTATCTTACTGTCAATGAATTACAACTTTAAATGCAATTTCCTGGCATTAATTACACACACGAAGAAATACCCAACTGGCTGGAAGGAGGTCAAAGAAACGATAAACCTTTTAATTTCGTTTATTGATGTTTTCGACTCGTATGCTTTGGGTTGTGGCATTTCTATTTCTATATTCTCAAGGGGCTTGTGTGGTCTCTCTAATAATAGCGAGGCCATTGTCTGTGTAGCATATCGCACCGCGGGCGAATTTTAAAAGAAATACCCCCGCAGACGTGCTCTTTCCCGATGACGACTGCCATTGCCAAACAATCGAATCAGCTGAGCGGAATACAGAAAAAGTGCATCAAGCAGCACATTTCTTGTATCTTTGTACCTATCTTGATTGTCTCGCACAGACAATGGAGCTTTTAGCGAATTTAATTTGTTTCTTCAATTCCAGAAACTCAGTTTGTGCTGCTTCGAGGAAATACGATGTACCTACGGGTCCTGGTCACTTAAATAATTGATCAATGTTCGTTGTTGGGATGATTAGGGCTTTTGACGTGAAAAGCCAAGGTACCTAAAAAAATTTCCCAAATTGCTTCTATCACAATGCTGGTTGAGTTTAAATTTGAAATAGAATTTAAGGCAGATCTTAAAGGGATGTGATGGATGTGAGGTGGAAGTTAAACAGATAAAGGTGGAGAATGATGATGATGAAAATGAAAAGAAACGTAAAATGTTCACCAACCAAAAATTAAAAAAAAAAAACATTTTAAAATGATTTTGATCAAAATGGTTAACGAGACAAGATATAGGATCAAATCCGCATTCAAAAGAAGAACTTTTTTCTCGTTCTACAAGAGATTTTATAGATAAAATTGTACATGTAACTAACTAAAAGACCCACAAGTATGACGCAGGAGCGGATGCGGTCATTCACCCCTATCCAGCCCAGGGGCCCTACTCTGTATTTCGTTCCGATAGTGAAAATCTTCGAAAACGAATATTTTGTACTCCCTATTTCTAAAACGGAACGTAATCTACTACTTTCGGATAGACAATTCCGAAAACGGAATTTTCGTACCTGGTAACTCGTTTTCGAATGTCAAAAGCATTCGAAAACGGAAAATTTGTTTCTACAACAAATGTGATCACGGAAGTGAATACGAATGTTTTAAATTGTAAGTTTTTTTTAGAAAATTGATGTGTTTTGGACGCAATATTTTTTCTATCTACCTTTGCAATACAACTTGATGTTTTTTATTGTGCCATGCCAAGGGAATATCTAGTCATTATAGCCTCCTTGGCCTAAAAACTTTAAGGTAAGAGTTATGTATAAGATGGCTGGAATTGCAGTTGATCTTAAAGGAACACAGTTCATCTTGGCATTTAAAACATGCAAAAAAACGTTCTTCGAAAGGCGAAAGTTCTGTACAAAATTTAAATAATAAACAATAGTTAAATAGTGAACTAAATTGTTCCCACCAATAACATTTTACTTTTTATCACACATTTCCATTATGTTTAATTTGACCCGTATAATGTTTTGTTTCATCCAAAGTACAACCAATCCATTTTCTTTTGTTTAATTTGTCTTTAAAAATCGTAATTTGTTATTATCCGACTTGTTTGTTATTTGCAGGTTATTTGTTTTGATTTCTTGATTTGACAGATCTCATGAGAAATAATTCGAGACTTGACAAATGTAATGAGAAATAGTTCGAGACTTGAAAACACCAATCCGTAAAAGGGAAAAGTATTAAGTACTATTTTTTTTCGTTTCGAATATTTAACAGAGTACAAAATCAAAAGCGGAACAAAAAGCACTTTCGAATAGGATTGCCTTTCGGAACGAAATACAGAGTAGGGCCCCAGGTATCCGTTCGAAACGGAATTTTCTCCGAATTGTACGAAATCGGAGAAATTCTATTCGAGATATCCGTTCCGATACAACTATCAGAAAAATTCTCCAATGTCGTCTAGCGCACCTTGTCGCATTGCGTTGAGCCGCGTTATACCACTTACTTTTGACAGCTGAACGGTACATTTTTTTCCGAAGCTCTCCCGCAACTAATTGCTGCGGAAAATGAATGTGAAATGAACGGATACTTCGAACGCAATTTGAGTTCCGATCGGATTTGACATTCGTATCGGTATTTTCTCTGAACAGATACCTCGATAGGGGTGATTAAAACAGACAAAGACACAAGACATCAACGCAGACAGGTGAACGCACGATCTTGCGCAGTTGCAATGTACAAAATTGAGACCCACAAGAAGTGTCCTTGGCTTTCGGAAAGGGTCCCATATGAAATTAAAGAAAGTAAACTGGATCAAAACAGTATCCCAGTTACAGCCTGATTCTGACAAACCTCACTGATACCTCGAAAGTCACAAGACCCTCGCACAAAAACCTCACAAGGTGAGGTGACATTGATTTTGCGAGATTTACGTATATTATGTCAGGACAGTCACAACTTGTGAGGCTCAGAAATCAAGCGAAGTATCGCACTCGCAGTTTTTTCGTGTAGAAAAGGCCTATTACCGCACATACGTTGCAGGTGTGGTGCATATTGTC
The DNA here is from genome assembly GCA_946477585.1 of Cheilosia urbana. Classification (NCBI taxonomy): domain Eukaryota; kingdom Metazoa; phylum Arthropoda; class Insecta; order Diptera; family Syrphidae; genus Cheilosia; species Cheilosia urbana. The sequence goes on from OX297853.1 coordinate 124,602,639, forward strand.
GAAAGTGGACGAAAAATTCTTCGGAGATTTTTTGAATCTCAGAGGAGGATATGGACCTGAACCAAGCTGATTTGATGAGACGGTTGTTGGTTGTTTGGACTGTGGTCTGTTTCGAACTTTGTAAATACGTCAAAATGATGAACAGTTCCTACACATTATGGGCAGCCAAAGAGCTAAACTGAATGTCTTGCAGGAGCTATCCGTTCAATACTTGTGGTAGCGCAGTAAAAAAATATAAAAGTTGACTCGTTTATTCAAAGAAATGATAGCTTTCATCGCACAATAAGAGCCCCCAATGCACTTCTGTATAGCGATTCCCTTTTCGGCCCCTTTTTGAGCCTCAAAACCCTTGGCCCCATCTTTTCGAAAAATGATCAAAATGGCCCCTTTCCAGTTTAAGTAAGATTTTATTTTAGTCCCTTGTTAAAAAAATGTCATCGGCAACGCTGATTCTATGTAGATCAGTTGGTGACGGGTTATGAACCTATTCCCAACTGTTGAAATACGATTTTTGATTGCTCAAAGAACCAACAGAATTGCCTAACGGCACCAATTTGTGGAGTAGTTCTTATAAACTGCTCTAGTCGGAAGAAAATGAGACTACGTAGCCCAGTTACTACTCAGTGCTCTCAGGCGTTTAGGGCCCTTAGTTCGAATTATGGAGGAAAATAGGTCCTTATACCAAGTGCAACTGCGGGAAATAACACCGGAGCATCAAGTACTCGACCTGTTCGAGTCGGTAGTTTATTTTAGCGCCACTACTAAGAACGCATCTAGCACCATTAGAAAAAATATGTCAGATCTACAACAACCACGTCCAGATCATATTTACAAAACTAGCTGCGTTTTGAAAACTCTGTTTTCGCTTAATAACAACTACCCACATGTGAACCACAAGCTTTTAAAGGCTCTCGGATTTACCAACAATCAACTTTAGTGTGGCAGTTTACACAAAGACTCCAGACTTCCCAGAATTGCTTTACCAATAAACAAATTTAGTTGCCAGAATATCGGTAGCTGTAGGGTTAAATGTTATTGGTGAGAAAGCCATGTTTATCTCGGGCATTAGCTAAATAAATCCTCCTTAATGTCATTTTGAAGACAGAAGTGTTGCCCAACTATCCAAAATCACGGTATTAAATATCGTAATAGTAGCAAATTAAAATACGCTGTTGTTCAGCCTATAGTCATAGTGGTTGTGAGAAGCTAGGCCTAGGTTCTCTCCGGGACTGTTGCGCCAACTATTTATTTATTTATTTTATTTGTTGTTCAGCCTGAATGTTTACAAAAAAAAATTAATTTTCGTACATTTTAAATGTTTTCTGATTTTATTCATTGTAACAAAACAATGCAAATTGTACTTAAGTATAAAAAACACAAATTTGTACAAATGTATGCAAAAATATTGAATTTTTGTTTTATTTCTAAGCGCTTGAGTATTTTTTTATTGTGTTTTTCTCTGTTTTATATCTTGTTTAACCGCTAGTTTCTTCTTTTTTTATTGGTTTTTCTATTTAAATGCAATGGAACCTGTCGAAGTGGGACTTTTCCACCTCTATAAGTGAAACTTATATTTTATAAGCTAACCTCTGTAATTGGAGCAGATTTGCAAGGACGGCTCATACCTTTTTTCAACAAATCTCAGTGCCTTAGGCGACTGGCTGCAACTAAAGCCTTTTTAAACTCTTTGCAAAGGATTTTGTTTACCGGGAATGAGGATATCGGAGGAAACAATGGTTGGCGTGAAAAGGTTGACGGAAAATGTATGTAAATAAGAGCAAATTAACAAATTTACGAATTTCTCGAGGAATAGCATTTAGTATGTGTAAATTCATGGAGGGGGAAACATGACAGTTTTCGCCCATAAAAATGTGCCGCACGGCTTTATATTTTTCTATGAGAATTTAAAACTTTGTCGGTTGTTAAGTTTCCGGAATTAAGTTATATAAGCTATTCAATTTTTAAAAGATCAAATTGTATTTACCTTCACATTTCTATATACTTTGGCAAGCACTGCCTCGTTGTATGGCAAATTGAACTTCAAAAATGGAAGCGATAGGTTCCTAAAACGCTTATGGCTTCCTACGTGATATTTCGGAATTGAATTACCAGGAAATCATTTCTACTTGCGAAAATATTCACTTGCTAACGATTAAATAATAATTGTGATCTTTAGACCACCAATAAGGTTTGATTTGCATCAAAGCATTTTAATAAACTGCGTTCCGTTTATTGAATAACTAGCTGCAACTTCGTACGCGGCGGGAGACTGTGTAATTTCCAATAAAAGAGATTTGACCGTTTTCTCAACGGCGTATTTGTTTAAAATCAATAGTCTGGCTGAAAAAAAAAAGCGGTGAACATTGTCAATGTGAAGGAATAAATCAAACAAATCTACTTACCTAAAACACCAATTTAAGAAAATTAAATTCAACAGCGTAGCTACTAAAGTTCCACTTCCTTACTGTAGGTATCAACGTAGGTAATATCACTATCACTACCACTAAAACAAAAGCCTTAACGGAAATTTGTATCTACACCAACAATAAATAAATCAAACAACATTATTCACCTATATCGTCTTTACTTCTTGAATTCTTCAATTCTTTACTGTAGGTATCAACGTAGGTACTATAACAACCATTGAAACAAAAACCATGAACTCAATTTCTATATACACCACCATACGTCCATCAGCTCACGTCATCATCCATCTGCGCATTTCCTCAGAAACACATTGTCGCTGTTGATTACATACACATTCACGTCGCATGCTTCTCTTTCGTTTCACTTAATTTGGAGAAAACACCACGCAGCTTCTTTTGTTCATATGAACGTGCTTGTGCCACCCAACCACCCTAAAGCAGAACAATGATCAAGAACCGCGGCTACTGATAATATTCGATTTGAGAAAACAAATTTATTTTTTTCGTGTTAGATTTTAGGCTGTAGCTCAGCTCCTAGAGGACATAGAAAGTTGATTGATGGCTTGAAATAACTACAAAAGTGTTGGCTCTCCTAAGTATTTTTCTTTGTTTGCATTGATTACGAGTTATTTGAGTAATGGCGAGTTAAAGGCAGTAGAGTCAGAAAAAAAAACACATTTTGGTCAAAAACGCTTCAAAAAATAGGCATGGCAATGAAAGGGAATAGCCTATGTGTTTCACAAAATCTTAGGGAACATTTCAAAAAAAGTTTCATCGAAATCTGTGCAGTAGTTTTCACGCCATTAGGTAACAAAAAAATTTTGTTTTGTTATATTATGAGTATAGATTTGAAATCGATCTTATTACGACACAAATGCATCAATCATTCATGTGGTACTAGAAACTGTACTATAACAAGTACCGAAAATTGTTCCCGAATGAACGATAGGGCATTACTGATTTACATATTTGACAGATCAGTGGATATTTTGTGCATTTCCTATATTGGGTTTTGATTTTTGCTTATAGTAATCCTCAAAAAGCCTTTGAAAGATATCTGTTGGCCAATTTTAATTGGTAATTTATGACATAAATAGGTACATTCCTTTTTTTTAAAATAACATCTTCGTTGTGAAAGAAACCAATCCCCTTGCTTTTCACAAAAACAAATTATGAAATTCAAATTCTGCGTGACAAAAAAATGTAATAGATGCAGCAAAGTCTTCGTACTAGTAAAGGTGGAGGTATACCATTTAAAAAATGCTGTACATTTTTATTTAAACTGACAGCCAACTAATAGTCGACATTAGTGTTTGATTATTATTAGTAAGCCCGTCTGCCTTTTGTGATCTTAGATACGTCCCTTTTTTCAAATTAAAGACATGTCGATCTTAAATTTCAGGACGCTTCTGATGTGACTACATATATGTTGCTATCTGCCAAAATGCAACGAATTCCGTTCAACATTCATCACATCGAATGAGTCCTTATTCCCTGCCATTAAATTCTGACATTTACATCAAGGAAATGAGATGTTGCCTCTGTTGCTGCAGACCTTCAACATCCTTTTTGAAAGAAATAAGCCATCGCATAAATGAAGTCAGTTGTTATGCATCGGTCGGGATCGCAATTATTTTGAGAAGAAAAAAACAAAATTCAGTTGAAAATATCTCATAACATTCCGAGAAAGAAATGTGGAAGAACACTAAAAAAAAAAATGAAAAGAAAAATGCAAACGAAACGAACTCATTCATCCGTCTATCTATCAGCATTTAAGTTTCATTCGGATCTCATACTCCCCCATACGGATGTACGTATATCTTTTCTGTGAAATGAGCTCGTCCCAGTGTCATCATGTACGAATAGTTCACTACAATCATGCAACTGTTGGGAAAATGCACTCGGAATCCACAAAGAGTCAAGACGAACGCGGCGAGGATGTTTCATGCATTTTTTCCTCCTTGTAGCTTGGAGTACTTCCGGCTTTCTTTTTTTTTTTATGTCAGAACGTACAAGAATTATGTTGTGAAATTCTCCTGGAAACTGGAAAGCTATACTATACGATTTATACTATTCGTTGTGTATATGCACGGGAGGAGAAGGACCCCATTCTTATTGGGGAACGTGCAAAGTGTGCAATTGCGAGGGAGTTCACCTACGTGAATATGTGAACATGTGATGAAACAACCAAGCATTTACACAATCCGGATGCGTTTCCCTGCAATATCGTCGCCAGGCGAGTGTTTGGTGACGAATGCTAAACGCCTTTTGTGCTCTCTGAATAGACATCATTATCGCATTTTATTACTGACATTTACAGGTACCTTCCTGGGCACGTAAAAAGGAGCTCACGCGTATAAAAAAAAACTTTTATTTATGGCGCATCTTTGCATAGGCCATGTAACTTTGTTACTGAAAGTTGTATATACCTACAACGATAACCTACTATAACCAAGTGAATGTATAAACCGGGCTACTAGTTTTCTTTTTTTTTTTTTGTTCGGCCATAAGGTACATTTCCGAATAAAATACTTGAACCACCATACAAGGTAGAGCTTGAGAAAAAAAAAATCCAAGTCTGCATTTCTACCAGGGAGTATGGTGTTTTCTAGGATGGCGGATCGATTAACTTCTCTGCAGTTGGATCTGCAACTATGGCGACAGTTTTGACAGTTTGGTAGTACTTGCTTTTCGACAGGGAAAATTGAGTCACTGACGCGTGTCCCGGGCGAAAATGATCCATAAAAAACCTCTTATTTTGGTGAAAGAAGAAGCGACATCTATCTATAGTTCTCGTGAGCTTAGTGGTTAGGGGCCAGCGCTTCAATTGCGGTCCCAATTTTATACGACGAATGTGATTGATTCGGTTGGAAGTCGGTCGACATTGAGTTGCTCAACAAGCGTACGGGTCGTGTGACAGATCGCGTTGAGAGTGGATCAAGGTTTGCGTTCCGTTGGGAACCAATTTATAGATAACTAGCGACCCGCCCCGGCTTCGCACGTAGGGTTCAACCTGCTTTTGCAATGAAAGCGGAAAAAATAAAATTATTTACGACATCACATTAGAAACCTCAAAAATAACAGTATTTCTCCACTATATAATGGATGTTATTATACATATAAACCTTCCTCTTCAATCACTCTATCTATTAAAAAAAACCGCATCAAAATCCGTTGCGTAGTTTTAAAGATTTAAGCATACATATTACATAGGCACATAGGGACAGAGAAAGCGACTTTGCTTAATACTATGTAGTGATGTGCTGCACATTATCTGTTCAACTAGTTGTTCAACAAATTGCATTGCTATAGCAATCAGCTTACAGCTATTCTTTCAAATTGTGTAGGGTATAGTGGGGTACTTTCGACAATAGGGCGCTTTTGGGGGGAGATGTTGTTTAGGGGGAAATCTGGTGTTTTTAAAATTCTACTTTATTTGTATTTCGTTATAAAATCCTTTTTGGTAGGTAACCTAAGAATGAGCTTTCGCAGAAAAATGAAATTTATAGGCCTTTGGTGAAATTAAGAAACGCTGAGTGGGTGCCTACCTAACTTATTACCTAGCGTAGAGATTCTTCATTCTAAACTAAATTCAAGATTTAAAATTGAGCGAGCACAATTCAGGGTGAAATAAGTGTGCGTGGTATTTTAAAATGCTGTTGAATAATCGATCGATCCTCCAAAGCCAATATCTCTGGACTATTTTCATTAACAAAACAATTCTTGCAAAAAAAAGCTAGTGCCAGTTTCATTAAGAAAAGTAGCATAGCTTCAAATTGGCCGTTTAAACTCGGCATTAAATTGTAGATCCCTTCCGAAGGGGCCCTAGGCCTAGCTTCTCACAACCATTCGTTTTGTGTGAGTTTTCATTTTTGGAACGAATGGAAGGGATCTACAGTTTTATGCCGACTCCAAACGGCTAATTGAGAAGCTCTTTCAAGACAGTCATACTCTCGGATGTTTGTCAGACGTTCGCGAGAGGTGGCGCAGTGAAAAAAAACCCTAAGTTGGAATATGGCTTTTTTGCGGGATTCGAACCTCGACCCCTATCGTAGTAGTCCAACACACTAACCACTAAGCCACTGCGCCTACAAAAATACATAAGACTTGTTTAAAAAAATAATGACAAAAAGTTTGGTTTTTTTTTTTGGAAAATATATCCAAATCTGGGGGTTTTGCAGATTCACCTGGGGGAAAATATTTGGACTGTCTGGCAACGCTGTTTGATGGCAACTCGTGCCACAGCCCACACTGTACTCTCAGATCGTAGATCGTACATGAACTATGACGGTTCTTCTTCAGAAGTTGCGGTGATTAGACCTGTTTTTAAATGGTTTAGTATTTTTTTTTTACAATTTTTCCTGTACCTACATGAGGTAAGTGATATTTAAATGTTTCATATGCGAATTCTTTGGTTGTGAGTGTCAACCGTTTGGGTTTCTTATATATTTAAGTTATTTGCAACAATTAATTAAATTTTCTTTATAACTTTTGTGAAAAAGAATAACGTTTACTAAAGCCAAGGATGGGTCACTTTCGACAAAAGCACATGGGGCTTCTGGATCGTTAGTAGGTATATTCAAACCTTATCTTTTTGAAGCACGTTGATGTGGGTCGATACAACATGCAATGATTTTTTAACAAATTCTTTTATTTTACATTTGTCCATTACTTAACTTTTTAACTTTCGCCATTACGTAGTAAGAGAACGATATTGTTTTCGTACAAAATTTCGAACTTGAGATGTTAATCAATTCTGACATTACGATGATAGACGAACTCAAAAAAAGTAGTTCTCTGTCTCTTCGTCCTTCCAAAGCCCTACAGCCTAAATGGTTACCCGGATTTCGTTCAAACTTTTGATTTGGAGTCTGTGGGCTACAGTTCGGGGTCGTTTTTTATTTTGCAAGGTAACCTCAATATTAATGGCACTTCCCATACAAAATTTTCGTACCAGTTTGGTTTGCTCGAAAACGGCTTTAACGATTTCAACCTAAATTAATATTTAAGCTTAAGTGGGTGAGGTTACCATTAATACATACCCAGTTTTTGGCTGAAAGTTCGGGTAACGGTATTTTTGAAATTTGGACATATCTCAAAAACGGTCCATGCCATTGTAACAAAAATTCAATTCTAGGGTAATATGGTCATTCCTAACTTAATGGCATACTCAGTTTTTCTCTGTATTATCGTAAAATCGATTTTTGAAAAAAGTCTTTTTTTTTTTTTAATTTAGTTTTCTTTCGTTTACTTGAAAATGACAATAACGATTTTGACTAAAATGCAAACTTAGAGTAATATTGATGTTCTTAAAATTGTTGCGTCCTTAATTTTCAATTCGAATCACCGAAAACGCTAATTTTAAAAACTGCTCATATCTCTAAAAGCTCATTTTTGACTTCGATAAAACTTTAAAAACCAAGTAATGCTTATATCCCGAGCAATAACTTATAATCGGGTTTCAGCTATATAGTTACCTAACAAATAGAATTTTTCAAACTAAACATTGCAATATTTGGTACTGTTTTGTCTGCCAAATTTTACAAAAACCGCTCTAACGATTTTAATCAAAATACACACTAAGGATAATATCAGTATTCTAAATAAGACCCCGCACTTAGTTTTTCTCAAAAAATTCTAATAAATCCTTTTTTTAATTATTTCTCAAAAACGGCTACCCAAAAGCCGAAACTCACACATTAAAATTAAAATTACAACAGCCATTAAAAATGCAACCCACTTCTAGTTTCTTTCAACCATTTTGAATATGCACCTTAAAATAATTACAACCACTTGGAGTTTAATTAAAAAAAAAATCCATATAAAATATTATTATTGAAAAAAGACAGCACCAAATTCACTTATTTATAACAAAAAAAAAGTATTTTTCTTTTCACTACGAAGCATTTTCATTTAATAAAAATAAAATAAAATCTTACTTAAACTGAAAAAAACGCCATTTTGATAATTTTTCAAAAAGTGGGGGCCAAGGGCCCTGAGGCTCAAAAAGTGGCCAAAGGCCAACGCTGCGTCAGAGTCTAATCTTCGACTAGACCTTCGGGTAGATGGCATAAGGTTTTGTGTCGTTTGTATCGATAGATGAAGCCTTTCACGCAAAAGCCTATTGGCTCATTGCTTGCAAATTCACCACCTTATTAAATATGGTGAAGTAGTTCATGGTTGTAAATGTTAAACTAAGGAAATACCGAAATCCCTTCAATACCGAAAAGATCAATCCCGGTCTGAACATCCATTCGTCTGTGCTTGCCTGTCGGAATGAGTGCGTGGTAAATCAGAATTGACCACCATCGCCTTTGATGAGTATATACACCGAAGTGTGCTCTACGCTCACCTGGGAAAAAATACCACTTCTCAATTCTCATACGTGCTTGAAATTACAACTCAAGAAGACAACCTCTCTTTTAAATTCTCAACGAATAACAGTGGCGAGTTCCACACCCTTAAGCCAGTGTAGTTCACTTGACGCCGAGAGGGCAAAACTGCACATACCAAAGCCGGCAACATAAGTATTACCACATCGTCACCGTACTTTGAAACAGGATTAAATCGCTTGCTAATCCGCATTTTCAATTGCACGCTCCTGCGCTACAACTTAGCTTGCGGTTATTCCGCCACGCGTCTCTATCCCACGGACAATCACTATAAGTCCGTGTAAGGCCAAAAGTTACATTGCCGCGACACCGTTATTACATTACATAACGAAATTTTCCATTAATTTCATCATCGCATCAGAAGCAACGGCCACAGGAGCAGCAGCTACCGCTTCCTGTTCGCTAAAGCTGATGTCAACTCTCCCAAGGTTAAAGTGGCAAATTGTTTGCACAAAAGCTATTACCAACTTCGTACGAAACGAAATCCTCTCCTTTGCCAGCATCCACCACCAGAATCAGTTCGCTGCTTGTTCAAGTATATAAAAGGATATACGTACGAATACACGAACGGCAATTGCGATGAGAGTATATCCTCAGGAGAGCCAATATAACCGTTGCTACCATCGCCATATCGCGTCCTCGTCTCAGCATCTGAATTCTGAAGACGCAGGCCACTTCGGTCGAAGTGGAAGCGAAAAGATAACAAAATATTTATAATCTGTGTAGGTGCTTATACACGTCGTATATTAACCGTTATATTTATGTTTAATACCATCACACTCGAGAGCGGGGATTTTCCGCAGTAAAGTGAAAAATGATTTGAACGACCGACTGGAGTTAGTAGTGCGGAACTCCTTCCAAGTGAAAATTTATAATAAAAAAAAGAAGAAAAAAACAACAACAACTATATAGTAGACGCAACCGGAGAACTGGGGCAAGTGACACCGTTGAAAGGATCTTTATGGGGGGTACGGAAAATGGAAGAACAAAAAGGAGAGAAAAACGAACAAAATTAAATTTACAGTCATATGAGCTAAAGCTGTTAAGTGCTACAACGGTCCATTGCTTCTCGAAATCTACGATAGTCTCTGGAGAAGTATGTTTGCCTTGGAAGAGTAGTGGGTTAAATGGGTTGTCGTCCGCCGGTACACGTGATGGTGATGATGTATGCAGTTGCAATTTTCCCATTCATTTTCTCTATTAATGTGTCGGGATAACTGGTGCTGGTCCTGGTGGACTTATAAAAAATCAACCGCCACCTAATCGTGTTGAGACTTACGAAGTGATTGTCCATCTATAGCAAGGTTTAAACCTTTTTCGCGGACCTATCATATTTTGCCAACCTACACTAAAAACCTCACTAAAAACCTGCAGAAGTTTGAGAAATATTTTCACATCTCGAAATATTTCACATCCAAAATTCATGCGTTCGGGTTTTTGGAAAAGCAATTAAACCGATCGCCTAAAAGCTATACGCCTTTTTTCTCTCACAAGAGTCGCTGCATTTTAGTTGGCCAAAGGTAGAATAACTACACCCACGTTGGATACTAAATTTCATGGTTCGTATGCCATATTAATCGAATCTGCCTTTATTTGAACAATTCCCAAGTCGGAATGAGTGGTAGCCATCGCTGGGTATATCCTTTGGAACGGCAATTCCCCAAAGCAATTATCCAGCTGTGCAAGTCGCGGATTGCGATGGAGGTAGGTATAGGGTATAGGAATACTGAACAAAATTGAAAGTCGAGCCGAATTTTGAATTTTAATTCACAATAAGAGGAAGAGGAGATTTCGTGGTGGTTGGGTGTTGTATGAATAGGGTAGGTACTGATTGGCGTCAACTTGGCGATGCCCAGTCGTTGTAACTGTTCATACACATCAATTGTGCTTATTTTACCTCCGCGTGGTAGCCACCGGGTACTGGTCTTGTCCTTCCGGGCATGACTTGCTAAACTTATAAGCGCGAGTGTTGAACACGAAGAAAATAGCAACACTATAATGCTCTGTCGGAATGACTGCCTGATCGAGTCTCAGAGGTCTTACATGAGCCCCTCAGAAAGAGGACGTACGGCGGATGAATTCACATGGCTGAATCAACGGTGGCGTCAACAGTCAACATGGCAGATACCTCAATGAGCTACTTCGACGTATTTGGAGCTGAGGTCATTGAGGATTTTTCAGCACTAGTCAGGGTGTTGAAATAGAGATGGTGGCGGAAGAGCCCTTAATGGGTCAACGGCAGCTCTCACATCCCCGCAGCGGGTTACTGACTCCGGAATATTCCGGCTCCTTTTGCCCAAGGGGTTACAGAAAGGGCCTGGTCCTCCAGGTTGGGGGTTGTGCGTGGGGTTAACGACCCTACCACGGAAAAAAAAGAATTGTTGCGAAGCAACCAAAAGCCTCGGATAAGGACGGATTCACTGTTGACGACCCTGCAAAACGAAAAAAGGACAATGACGTTCGGATCTGCACGTGGAATGTTCGAACTCTGAACAGACCGCGTGCAGCCGAACAACTAGCGGAGGCCCTAGACTGCTACAAAGCAGGTATCACCGCCATCCAGGAAGTGCGGTGGGATGGGCCGGGCAAAAGGAGGATGAAAAACTGTGACATTTACTACGGTGACTGCTACAGAGAACAAAAGCAGCGTCTATTTGGATGCGGATTTGTTGTAAGCGGCAGACTTAGGCAAGAAGTCTTGAGCTTTCGACACGTTAGTGAACGCCTTACAACTATCCGCATCAAGGCTAAATTCGCCAACATCAGCCTGATATGCGCTCACGCCCCCACAGAAGAAAAAGACGATGCTACCAAAGAGTGTTTCTACGAGCTCCTCGACAAAACATATGAGCAATGTCCTAAGCATGACGTTAAAATCGTCTTGGGTGATTTTAACGCCAAAATAGGAAAGGAGGACATCTTTGGTAGCACAATCGGAAAACACAGCCTACACGACACCACGTCTGGAAACGGACTTAGGCTGATTGATTTTGCTGCGGGACGTAATGTTACCATAGCTAGTTCACGGTTTCCTCACCTCAATATACACAAAGGAACATGGCGGTCACCTGATCATCAAACCGTCAACCAAATTGATCACGTTGCGATCGACGCAAGGCACTCCTCCAGTATTCTAGATGTCCGAACTTTCCGAGCGGCCAACATAGACTCGGACCACTACCTTGTTGTAGCCAAGGTACGGATGCGGATATCCAAGACGCCACAACAACGAGAAAATACTGTGAGGAGATTTAACGTTGGACGACTACAAACGCAACAAACCGCCAGAACCTTTGCCGATCGCGTATCCCTCAACCTCTCGAGAAGTCCTATGCTGCCAGCATCAAGTGCCGAAGACCAGTGGCGCCGATGCCAAGAAGCCATCAAAAACGCCGCAACTGATGTGCTCGGTTTCACCAGCCCACCCCCCCGAAACCCCTGGTTTGACGAAGAGTGCCGGCAAGCACATGCAGCAAAACAAAGTGCCTACGAAGCGTCGCTGCATAGAAGGACGAGAGCAGCTCGTCAGCTCTACGAGCAAAAAAGGAGGGAAGAACATCGGCTTCTCCGGAGAAAAAAGAGAGAGCATGAGAAGCGCGCGATCGAGGATATAGAGAGGTGTTACTCCAGGAACAATGTTCGGAAGTTTTACCAAAAGGTAAAAAGAACGTGTCATGGCAACAAGACCCGAACGGAGACCTGTAGAGACGAGCAAGGAAACCTTGTAGTAGAGTCACAGTCGGTGCTGAGGACATGGAAAAACCATTTCTGCAGACTGCTAAACGGCGAAGACGACACAAATTCCGCTGTTAGGCAGAACGATCCATTCAACCTGGACGATGACAGCCAAGATTTCCGTCCACCTGACCAAAATGAAGTGAGGATAGCAATATCTAAGCTTAAATCCAACAAGGCTGCTGGTCCAGACGGCTTACCTGCCGAGCTCTTCAAGGCAGCCGGAGATGACTTGGTAGAGTGCATACACCAACTCATCTCCAAGATTTGGTTAGAGGAAAGTATGCCTGATGAATGGAACCTCAGCATTGTTTGCCCGATCCACAAGAAAGGAGACCCTCTAAACTGCGCCAACTACAGAGGCATCAGTCTCCTGAACACTGCGTATAAGATCATGTCTGCTGTATTGTGTGAACGCCTGAAACCATTCGTCAACGATCTGATAGGTCCCTATCAGTGCGGTTTTAGGCCCGGTAAGTCCACGACCGATCAAATATTCACACTACGGCAGATCCTGGAAAAAACCCAAGAATACCAGATCGATACTCACCATCTTTTTATCGATTTTAAGGCCGCATATGACAGCGTTTATAGAGACGAGCTATACAGAGCCATGTCTAGTTTTGGCATCCCTGCCAAACTTGTCAGACTGTGCAGAATGACGATGGAGAACGCTCGCTGCTCCGTAAAGGTCGGAAACAATCTCACCGAGACCTTTGATGTCAAAAAAGGATTTAGACAAGGTGATGCGCTGTCATGTGACTTTTTCAACATCATTCTTGAGAAGATTGTGCGAAACTCACAAGCCAACACCAGAGGCACAATTTTCTATAAGTCTGTGCAACTGCTTGCATACGCTGACGACATTGACATTGTTGGTACAACACAGCGAGCTGTCACTGGTGCGTTTGCAAGTATTAGTACAGAAGCGGCAAAAATGGGTTTAGTGGTGAATGAGGGTAAAACAAAATATATGCTGTCAACAAGAAGGGACACACGACATCGACGAATCGGGCAGAACGTCACGATAGACAGCTATAACTTTGAGGTAGTTAGGGACTTTGTCTACCTCGGCTCCGCTATAAACTCTGATAACGACATCACATCAGAAATCAAACGAAGAATCACACTTGCCAACCGCTGTTTCTTTGGCCTAAGACGGCAATTGATTAGTAAGGCCTTGTCAAGAAGCACTAAGGAGATTCTATATAAGACTCTCATCATCCCTGTCCTGCTCTATGGCGCAGAAGCATGGACCCTAGCAAAAACGGATGAGGATCTTCTTGGTCGCTTCGAACGCAAAATTCTTCGAGTGATTTTTGGTCCCGTTTGCGTTGACGGGCTTTGGAGGAGAAGATTTAACAGCGAACTCTACGAGCTGTACAGCGACATCGACCTAGTCAGAAAAGTACGCATCAGTCGTCTAAGATGGCTGGGACATGTAGAGCGAATGGACACCAACGCTCCGGCCCGAAGAGTCTTCGATTCTAACCCGGAGGGACAACGCAGTAGAGGAAGACCTCGCCTTAGGTGGCGCGCGCAAGTGGAAGGGGACCTCAACCAACTTGGAGTGCGCAACTGGAGGCAGTTAGCCAAAGATCGCGCTAACTGGAGAGGCGTATTGGTTGAGGCCCAGGTCCACCCCGGACTGTAGCGCCACCTAAGTAAGTAAGTAAGAGGAAGAGGAATACAGAGTGAAGAGTGGCCGTTTCAAGAGGCACGATGGTTACACCATCACCACGTTGAATCATTTGTGAGGACTTAAGTAGCGATTGATGCTACATCTGGGGCAAGTACACATCTGTGCGGGTCTAAAAAAAAAGCTACGAAAATCGTACGAAATTAAAATGTGAAAAATACCTCAGCTGGGTTAGATACTTCGAAGGAATTTCGATTAAAATAAAAAAAAAAAAAAAATACTCTCCAACACTCCCCGAAGTGTAGCTGTAGGTACTGAACTTGATCTCTCTTCTGGGATAATATGCGAATATTCATGGGACGTGAGAAATTTTGTGGGTTGGTAATGGGTATGGTTGCTTGCAACTTGAAAGATTGAATAGTTTTGGACCCGATAGGTGGCGTTGCTGTCGATCTCCTAAACCAATCAACCGATTTCAATGAAATCTTGTGGGTGTAGTTTTGGACGCGATAGGTAGCGCTGCTGTCGATCTCCTAAGCCAATCAACCGATTATAAGGAAATTTTATGGGTGCAGTTTTGGACCCGATAGGTGGCGCTGCTGTCGATCTCCTAAACCAATCAACCGATTTCAATGAAATCTTGTGGGTGTAGTTTTGGACGCGATAGGTAGCGCTGCTGTCGATCTCCTAAGCCAATCAACCGATTATAAGGAAATTTTATGGGTGCAGTTTTGGACCCGATAGGTGGCGCTGCTGTCGATCTCCTAAACCAATCAACCGATTTCAATGAAATTTTGTGGGTGTAGTTTTTGACCCGATAGGTGGCGCTGTTGTTGATCTCCTAAACCAATCAACCGATTTCAATGAAATTTTGTGGGGGTAGTTTTTGACCCGATAGGAGGCGCTCTTGTCTATCTCCTAAACCAATCAACCGATTTCAATGAAATTTTGTGGGTGCAGTTTTGGACCCGATAGGTGGCGCCGTTGTCGATCTCCTAAACCAATCGAGCGATTTCAAGGAAATTTTGTGGGTGCAGTTTTGGACCCGATAGGTGGCGCTGCTGTCGATCTCCTAAACCAATCGAGCGATTTCAAGGAAATTTTGTGGGTGTAGTTTTTGACCCGATAGGTGGCGCTCTTGTCGATCTCCTAAACCAATCAACCGATTTCAATGAAATTTTGTGGGGGTAGTTTTTGACCCGATAGGAGGCGCTCTTGTCTATCTCCTAAACCAATCAACCGATTTCAATGAAATTTTGTGGGTGCAGTTTTTGACCCGATAGATGGCGGTCTTGTCGATCTCCTAAACCAATCAACCGATTTCAATGAAATTTTGTGGGTGTAGTTTTTGACCCGATAGGTGGCACTCTTGTCGGTCTTCTAAATCAATCAACCGATTTCAATGAAATTTTGTGGGTGTAGTGTTTGATCCGATAGGTGGCGCTCTTGTCGATCTCCTAAAGAAACCAGTCAGCCGATTTCAAGGAAATTTTATGGCTGCAATTTTGGACCCGATAGGTGGCGCTTTTGTCGATCCTTAAATTAAATGTCCTAGGCCCGTTTTCTTGTAAAACTCGTAGCATTCTTTAGAAAAAAGGTTCAAAACTGAGATGATATATTGTATTTGGATGCGTTACGATGACCATATGGCCGCGACAAATTGCATGTCACCAAAATGGCTTCAATTAATTGATAAGCATTTTGTATGGGAAATTCTTAGCTCAATTTGACCAAACTTAATGGCGGCATATACCCAAGATTTTTTGTTTGTGCAAGTCTATGGCACAGCTTTCGGTGATATAAGTTTCATTCTACTTTTCATAATAAATACTAAAAAAGGGTACGGAAACTTCGGAAGTTAATTTAATGATGATTGTATCCATATAGAATGAATGTGTGCCATTTGCGTGCCATGGAATTAATTTAAAAACTGATTCGAAATATTTTATAGCAATCAGACTTCGCACTCATCGTATGACTATTCTAATTTGGCTTTGTCCCTTTGACATACCCGTAAGCTGTAACCACTTTACTGACTAATTGGAATTGGAAATGGTAATTTATTATTAAATTTGACAAAGTAGAAAGCACACGCCCACTATGCTTATTTAATCAAAATAATTAATGTTCTCCAAAGATGACTTGAATTAAAAATTTAAACTACCTTCGGAAGTAAATTTGCCAGAACAAAAATTTATCTCCAAAGGTAACTGAAAAATTCACTTTTTAATTATTGATTGCATTTCATATGCGCCACAGAAGCATTTGTTTATGAGCGTCCTCATAAAGGACTCATCTACATCAATTTGCAAAAGTCAAATTTACTGTCTGGTCATAACTGCAATCCAACATAAGTCGCACCAAATCACCCTGTGGACATTTTCTGTGCCAATTTGAACTAGTACATCTGGTAGACAGGTTACACCGGCAATTATAAAATTGCCTCCGCAAGACATTATCGGATGGAATATTCGATTCAAAGAAGTACCAATCCCCACTGTGTTCTGTGTTACTGTCGAAAATATACCAAAAACAAAGCTCACATTCGGAGCTCTGCATTTGACATCGTACGTACTATGGGGCATGGTTACACCTATCCTTACTATTATCATTCCCGGAAGAGTAGGCATCGGAAATGGTATTTACGGTCCAGGTGCGCCTCGAGTAATTACAATGATAATTCCCCCAACAAGCAACTTTGTCTGATTATTGTGCCTTTGAAGCAAATTTATAATTGCATACCTCATACAGTGGGGGTAATTTTTATCCCCGTACGAGTATACTTGTGCCTTTCATTTGCCTTCCGTGAAAAAGATGTTCAAAGTAGACCACTACACTGAGAGGAATACGTATGCGATGTTAGGGTTTGTCATGTGACTTATGCGCATTATTGTCTGTCTGTTGGATGGAGATTTTTCTGTGAACATTTTTAATAGCATGGCCTTCAAATAATCGGTACGACAAAGTGACAAATGAAATGCAAAAAAAAAAGATGTATTCAGTTTTAAGTCTCACAGAGCCAAACCGCAAAACAAGCAAAAAAGGCTGAAGCAGAAAACTAAAAAAGGAAAACATGCACCCTTTCGTACACTTTCTTTCATTTGTTGAAGGGATAAACTTCTTAACAATAGGCTAACAAAGGTTTAAGGGATAAATATCGAAGTTTTTCTGAATAATACATACGGTTTGAGTACCTGCTATAGGGAATCTTTATGTAATATGTACAAATCCAAATACGAACAAACAGACTTTGAAAACTTTAGGTATACCTATTTTATTCTTAGAACGCGAGTCAAAAACATTGGGCTTGAACTTAATTACCTTAGACTTTAGCCACTTTAGCCACTTCAAGAATTAAAAAGGACGTACTTCCGACACTGTTCAAAATTTTGAACTTATGTCCCTGCGCCTATGATGGGTCTTGTAACTCCGTTTGTCTGTTCGTATTCTCCTGAGGCGCGCAGCCTAAACGCCCGGTCGGTATTGGTTCAAGCTTCGGATAGGGAGTCAAACAAGTTTGATTTTTACGAAAACGGCTTCAACGATTTCAATAAAAAAATGATATTTGAGTTTATGTAGCAGGTAGAGTTGGCGTTAACGCATATACAAGGTGCGGGCCAAACGAATTCATCCGATGTTGTTTGGCTCTATTTTTTTTCTAAATCAAAAACTTGGATTCTGTTTTTTGGTTATATTTATTTGACCGTTTAGAATTTTATTGGTCAAGTCGAGAAGATGATATCGGCCGTCACAGTTGATGGCCATACGGGCTCGTTTTATGACATTTTTCATCACTTCGGCGAGAACTTCGGGCGACAGATTATCGCACTCGGGTCGAATGTTGTCCTTGGGGGCTTCTAGGGTCTCGGGCTTGTTCACGTAACCACGGGACTTCAAATAAACCCACAAAAACAAAAGTCTGGAACGGTTAAATCGGGCGATCTTGCGGGCCAGTTCAAATCGCCAAAACGAGAGATGACCGGTGAACGCCGCCTTCAGAATATCGGTTGTGGCTCGCGCAGTGTGTGCCGTAGCTCCGTCCTATTGGAATCACATGTCCTCCAGTCCTAGTTCGTCCAATTGCGGCAGAAACAACTCGGTTAACATGGCGCGCACCGTTTGTTGTAGTTTGACCAACGGCGTTCTTGAAAAAATATGGCCCGATGACTCCTCCAACGTGAACAGCGCAGTATGCAGTAACTTTGAGCAGGGGTAATGGCTCCTCGTGCATTACTCGTGGATTTTCGGTGCCCCAGAAGCGATAGTTTTGCTTGTTCACGTACCCGCTGAGGTGGAAATGAGCCTCATCGCTCATTATGATTTTGGTCGAAAAATCGAAAGTTCCAAATTATTCCGCGTTCTTGGGGAGTGTATCGCTCCATGGCTCGTTCACTTGTTCTAGTCCACAAGTTTCAAAACAGATTTGACATTGGCGGCCATTTGCAAAAATAAGAGCATCTTTAAATAGGGTGATCTCTTTTGGTTGGCCCACCTTATATAACGATTCTCTATAAAATTAAAAAAAAAAAACGCATTTTTGAAAATTGAACATAGGTATTTCAAAAAACGACCCTAACGATTTTAACAAAAATTTATTCTTAAGTAAGATATGGTAATTTCTAACTTGTTAGCATGCTCTGTTTTTCTCTAAATTATCGAATTTTTTATTTTTTTTTTATTTTTTTGCAAAAAAGGATTTTTTTTTAACAGTTTAAACGTTATTCCCTAGACCTCAGTCTCATAGGTTTTTCCATTCAAAGTTCGAAAACTTACGTTACGACATTACGATGAAAGTGGAACTCAAAAAATTGGTGCGAAATTCTGTCCGCCTGTCTGTCTGTCGGTCCGCATGCTGCCGAGGCCTGTAACTTAACGGCTGCCCCGATTTGTTAAAAACTTCAGATTTGGAGTTTGAGGCCGTTTTTTTTTTTGTTGCACGGTAGCCTCAACATTGAGGCTAGGTACTTCCCATAAAATGTTCATACCAGATGTGGTTGAAAACGATTCGATTTAGTGATTTCACCCGAAAGTGACATTTGAACTTAAGTAGATGAGGTTATGTTAGCTGCATACCCAGTTTTTGGCTAGAAGATCGGATATAGAATTATTTTTAAAAATGGACTTATCTCGAAAACGGTCTATCATTTTTTAACAAAAATACATTCTTAAGGTAACATGATCATTTCTAACTTAATAGCGTACTCAGTATTTCTCTAAACTGTCGTTCCATGGATTTTTGAAAAAATCATATCTTGAAAACCCCATTTTCGATTTGGATAAAATTCTAAAAACCAAGTTATGTTTACATCCCGAACAATATCTTATACTCAGTTTTCAGCTTAATTGATTAACAGTAGTACTTTTCGAAATAAGAAAATATAAAATTTGTTAGGTACTATTTTGTCGGTATAATTTCATAAAAACCGCTCCTACGATTTTAATCAAACTACATGTTTAAGAAAATATGTAGGTATTCTAAATAAGTATCCAATACTTAGTTTTTCTAAAAGAAATGCAAACAAAGCCATATTAAAAATATTTCCCCAAAAATGACTACCCAAATCCTAACGTATAGGTATTTTTTTTTTTTTTTTTTTTGTGAAACTCAATACCGCACTGATGAGAATCAAAGTGCAATTACAACTACGAAAAACTTCTGTTTAGAAAATACTACCCACTGATTCTAACTTTTCTGAACAGATCGAACTCGATGTGTGTACAGCTAGTAAAACTTCCTTCTCCGAATCCTGTCAACTGAAACGAAACCGAAATATATATCGAAGATTTTCGTCATCAAAACGTACATGTATATCTTCATCCTGAGGGTCTTGAGTTCAGAATTGGTCTTGACAATGCCTTAGTACTGAATTGACTTGTGAGGACAACGATCTTCCGATTAATAAGGGAGGCGAGGTAGATATAGGTGGCTGCAGCAAATATACTCCAAGCTTATGCTTGGCTTTTATTTCGACTGTTTCTAAAATTCCGAAACACTCTAAGCTGTGTCTACAACAAGAAGCCATATATATATGAAAATATATCAAGAACCAAAAAACACAGGCATCCAACCAAAAACCCAAAATTCCAAGTTAGGCTTTTTTTATACTGCGCCACCTGTCGCGAACGTCTGACAAACATCAGAGAGTATGTCGTGAAAGAGCTTCTCAATTAGCCGTTTGGAATCGGCATAAATTCCATTCCATTCGTTCCACATATGAAAAAATCACACAAAACGAATGGTAATGAGAAGCTGGGCCTAACTATTTATTTATTTATTTTTTTATCCAACCCTGCCAGTGAGAGTGACCGCGGTTGCGATTATTTCGAAAAGGCAGTAGCGGGAGCGGCTCTATCAACGTGTTTAGTTTAAGCTAACACCTCGGAACTTTGAACGAAATTTAATGCATAGCCCGCATCTTCCCAAACGGTCCTTACTTCAGTTGCGAGCCCCTTCTAAGGCAAGAAAAGAGGTTTCCGATTTTCGAATCCTTCATACTTCACTCAAAATTTAGGAGCCGATGCGACATTAAATGATAACCGCCCCTTATACCTCGATAGATGGAGGACAGCTATTTGTACAAGGGTTCAGATAAGAATCGCATTTGCTATACTCTGTTCAATTCGTATTTTCAGTACAGGGAAGATAGGCTATTTGCCTTTCACCCTAACTATTATGGATTTTAATAAGCTGTCTCCATTTTAAAGCTCTCACATGGTTGCCATAGTGAGCACTATAAATTGGCATAATTCTCTCACAAATATCGGTAGGGCTACAAATACCAACTCTTTATTAAGAAAAAATGGTTTAACTGCATATTAACAGATCCTTCATAAATATAAAATAATTAAAGGAGTACCTAAAAACTGTATGGCAACATCCCACATAATCAAATTCATTTAATCGCTCTCAAAAGCTTTAAAAAGCACCAAAACCGAAAGTTCTGTGAAAATATCCATAGAAAAACCCGTAAAGATATTTTTGCAAATAGATTATGGTAACACTCTTCTGAGATGCTTAAAACACACACATGTTTATTTTCTGCGATAAAATAGCAACCGCACACGAAAATATCACCCTCGTCATCATCCTCATTCTGCTCGCGACTGTCTGGCAGACTGGTCATGGTGGGATGTATGCGACTTTGAGGAAAATTGGGTGGGTTTTTCGTAAATGACAACAACAAATTCTTTATAATCACCAGTGGTTTCGCTTTTATTTCAGTGGCAAATCTTGTGTTGAGGGCCGTGAGAGTAGCTACAGGCACCACTGGTAGAAAAAAGAGCTTCCCATAAGGCCTGTACTGAAAATACGAATTGAACAGAGTATAGGTGCCTCTATTTATGATGACTTTCTCGGTTAACACATCCCTTGGAAAATGAAAATATAATGCTAAATCAAGACGGCAAAATTGCACAAGAGCTATTTTCTTCAAGTGTATCTACCGCTTCCCACACCTCCTCAGGGGGATGACTATAATACCCCTTTCGCATAAAGAACGTTTCATGTTTTAAAGTTTTGCACATGTATGACAAAATGTTCGGGCCTACCGTCGGGGACGTATGAAAGGAGATTGTGATTGTGGCTTACCTCGCATTGTGTGCCTTTCAAAGACACACATTTACATGGACAGGATATATTCACTTGAAGCGAGATGTGCGTCCCTCTGTGTGTTAATTGCAAAGGTCCTATACCCAAAAGCATCCATTCATGTAAAGAGAAAATTTCACTGTACACAGCCTTGCGTTCTATGAACAAACCTCCACCCTTGCAGGAATACGTATGTCACTCCTTAATTAAAGTGATTCTGATTTCCATTGCCGACTCGCATACGATAGAAGGAGGCATTCCAACTCCAAGTACTTACGTCTCTGGCAGGTGCGACTGTGATCCTTTATTTTCAGGGACTTATCCGGATTATCCCTGGATGAGTGTCAAAGTGTTTTCTACCCAATATATATCTGTCCGCCAAAACCGCCCTACTCCGCATCTGACAATCTCTCCTTTCTGGTCTGTTCGAATGAGTGCTGGAACTTTACAAAACAAAACAATTCAAATATTAAATTTTCCAATTCATATGTTTTTATATACCTACGTACAGTACATTAAGAGACATTAAAACGAAATAGCGGAGTGATGTCTTCCTCTCAAATCGAAGAGCAATGACCAGGACTAAAAGCGTATCAACAACGAAGGAACATTATTCCCTCAAATGGGTAAAAGTGTCATAAATGTGTTGGGAGCCTAACATTTCACATTTCAAATTCATTGCCATAAAGTTAGGAACTTTTTTTAGCAGCAGTTCTTTCATCCTACGTCCCTTGCTACGGCATACGGTGACATATGAACTTTTTGGCAAACAGAAAGGACAATCTGTTGGAATTTTGTGATACTTCGGCTTGGATGGCGATTGACTGTGGTGCGAGCGAGTGGAAAATCTTATCGGAACTTTTTCTGCGCTGGTCGATAAAAACGAATGCTCAAGACAATGTAACATTCTAAACGGGGGGTTGGGACTGAGACGCACACACACGTAATGTTGCAATTTAAATGGAATCAAAACAGCCGCAAACGTGCCATAAAATTATCAAAATTTCAAATAATAAAAAAACGATGTCGTATAATTTTTTACGTAGCCAACATGTGTCTTGTTGGCACTAAAGGTTATGGCCTTGTGGTCGTTTTATTAGACATTTTCGCAAATTACCTAAAACATGTGTCAGTTTGGCGAGGTTGAATTTGAGTTTAGTTAAATATTGCGCGGCATTTTGCCAATTCGACTGGGAAAATAAAGTCGAAATGTTTCGTTTAGCTTGGGATATAAAATATACACTCAGTACATATACAGAGATGTATTAAACTAAGGATTTATAGACAGAAACGTCTTGCCCACCCTAGAGGGGGAGCTGTTATTGTATTATATTTATGACTTATTT
The DNA here is from genome assembly GCA_946477585.1 of Cheilosia urbana. Taxonomy (NCBI): domain Eukaryota; kingdom Metazoa; phylum Arthropoda; class Insecta; order Diptera; family Syrphidae; genus Cheilosia; species Cheilosia urbana. The sequence goes on from OX297853.1 coordinate 124,625,765, forward strand.
CATCTGCAGTTTGCAGCCATCCATTTAAAATCGTTTGACTATCAGCGGAGATCTCACAGAATTACGACCAAGCTCAAAACCGCTGAACGAACAGAAATCTCATTTTAATTTTAATTGCTTAATACAAGCGTGTACAATAAATAATATAGAAACTTAAGACTAAAATACAGATATTGAAAGTACAATCGCAAACATAACACATAAGCGCATAATTATATTATTAAATAGGTATAAAACAAAATATATATAAATATACAATAGATAGAAGGAAATGAGATGTTAATGGTTAAGTTAATTTATGAAGCGCATTTTTTAGACTTGCTTTGGTGCAATTTAAGTCGAATAAATTTGGTAACATGTTAGCTTTGCAAAGCATTCTTGTTAAAGGCTCGTGTTGGCCATAGTCAGTACGGTGATGGGGAAGGCGGAAAAAGGGAATTGACCGTAGGCGTCGAGGATTAGTGTTCAATGAGATTTTATGCAGTAGATTTGGGCAATCAATGTTACCAGATAGTAATTGATGAACAAAGATTATATCAGCGATATCGCGACGAGTCATAAGAGCCTGTAAATTGAGCAGCTTTAGGCGATTTTCGTAGGGAGGTAAATTGTGAGGGTCATCCCAGTCAAGCCCACGTAAGGCAAAACGAATGAATCTACGCTGGACAGCTTCGATTCTCAAAATGTGTACCTGATGGTAAGGTGACCAGACTTGGCTAGAATATTCGAGAAGTGATCTTACAAACGTCGTATAAAGGGATTTAGTGACATATGGGTTAGAAAACTCCTTGGACCAACGTTTAACCAAGCCAAGTGTAGAGTTAGCCCTGCTAATTATGTTGTCGATGTGACGACGAAAGTTAAGTTGAGCGTCGCAAATAATGCCCAGATCACGAATAGATGAAACCGTGGAGACAGACTCGTTGTTTATAAAATAGGATCTTTGATTCAGGGGATGACGTTTACGAGAGAAGGTAATGGCTTGACATTTATTCACGTTAAGTTCTAAACGATTCTGTTGACACCAGGTGTAGAAGCTATCAAGGTCAGATTGTAATGAAAGAGAATCGGCAGCGCAGGAGATTTGTTTAGAGAACCTCATATCATCTGCATAAATATCCAGGTCAGAAAGTAAAATGACACGAACTACATCGTTTATTGTCAAGTTGAAGATCAAGGGTCCGAGATGACTACCCTGCGGTACACCAGAGGATGCAATGATTGGCTTGGAAACAGAAAATCTAAAAAGGACACTATACTTGCGATCTTCTAAATAAGACTTGATCCATGAAGTGAACCTAGGTGGGAAACCGATCGCTTTAAGTTTGAACAGTATGAGCTTATGAGAAATCTTGTCGAACGCTCTACTGAAATCGGTGGCCACAACATCAACTTCCTTACCATTTTCCAAGGCACATAATGTGTTAGAAACAAAATTAGTAAGGTTTGTGGTTGTAGATCTACCCTTAAAAAACCCATGTTGATTAGAGGAGAGAATTGATTTACAATGGAAGAACATTGAATCATAAACGATGCTCTCCAAGAGTTTTGGAATAGAAGAAAGTTTAGCAATGGGTCTATAATTGGAGATATCGCTCTTGCACCCCTTTTTGTGGATGGGAATAATATATGAGTTCTTCCAAAATTTAGGGAAAATGCCTTGTGTAATTGAAAGCTGGAAGAGGGCATAAAGAGGCAGTGATAGTGTGTTAACACATTTCTTTAAAACTATGGCAGGGATACCATCTGGACCGGAGGTATAGTCGTCTTTAAGAAGGTTTATTTTTTCAACTATTGAAGATAAACTTAAGTTCATAAATGTGAAAGATGTTTGAGCACAGCCATCCACGTAACTGAAATAGTTGGGGTCGGGATCAACGTCGTCATTCACAAACGCCAGGCTGAAGAAATCAGCGAAAAGGTTGGTGATTATTTTAGAATCCGCTGACGAGCAATTATCGAATTTTAAGGTAGAAGGAAACCCATCCGATTTTCTTTTTGAGTTAATAAATTGAAAGAAGCATTTGGGATTAGCAATTAGGTCATGCTGAATGCGGACAAGGTATTCGGAGTAAAGACGTCCACTCAGAGCGGAGAAGTTGTTGTAAACTGTAATATAGTTTGAGAGGTTAGACGCGGATCTGCATCTGAGGTAAGTTTGCCATAGTTTGTTTCTTTTGTTCCGAAGAGATCGCAGTTCGCGATTATACCAGGGGGGAGAAGAAGTAATATTTTTTTGAGTAGTGACAGGAACAGATTTTGCGAAACATTCATAAATTTGTAAGTAGAATGTTTTAGTAGCAATATCAACATTAATTGTTTTATCAATGATAAAGTCAAAATTAACTTGACCGATAAGATCGGAAAGTTTATTAAAATTAGCTTTGCGAAAGTTGAATTTGCGCTGCGTCAAGGGGGGGATCTTAAAATTTACACTGTCGTACATGTAAGATAAAAACAGGGGAGGGTGATGGTTGTCAAGTTTAGAGAGAAGGTGACTGCTCTCAATCACTACACTATTTTCGGAATCGGTAGAAAAAATTAGGTCAAGTTGTCTACCTAAGCTATTTTGGATACCGCTTAATTGATAAAGACCAGCAGCCAACAGACGGTCTGTGAAAGTGATTTCCTTTTCAGAGGTAGCATTAGTTGGGACAAGGTGAGTATTATCGTCTAGCTCGGCCCATCGTAGTTGAGGAAGATTGAAGTCACCAACGACGATAACATCGTCTTCAGGACACAAACCCGACATTAAAAAATCAACAGCGTCAACAAGAAGCTGATACTGACTAATAGGTTGTGTGGGTGGAATATAGCAGCACATGATATAAAGAGAACGAGGTTCGAGGTGTTGGGAATAGGGAAATCAGATGCATCGTAACAGGTACGAAGAGCTAAAAGCACACCACGACCAGGAGTATTCGTATTTGAAAGGTTATAGGGATTACGAAACACATTGAAATCGGAAGTAAAAAGTTCATTATTCATAATATTGGGGGTTAGATTTGTTTCAGTCAAGGCGAAAACGTCGTAAGGGGTACTTTGGGAATTGAGAAAAACTTCGGACGTTTTAGTTCGAAGACCCCTAACATTTTGGTAGTAAATAGACATGAAAGTAGGGTTAGCTCTGTCAGGGCAGGAGGATATAGATAGACAATCAGAGATTTGATTGGAGGTCAGATGGTTGGTGACGAAAAAATGTATTATTGACTACTCCAGTTGTTCGGATGTTTGAGAAGCATTTGATGTTTAGAAGTGCCGCATATGAAGACAAATCATTAGATACCCTAACGGGTGAGATGTTGAAAAATTCGTGGTATTCTAAGAATAGCCGTTTTAGGGTTAAAAATTCAGTTGGGAGGCCAGCTTCGGAAATTAGGCGTACGACATGCATATTGGTTACCCCATCAATGCAGACATATTCAGGTTTGTCGTGTAAAAACGCTAGGTACAGGCGAACATTGTCATAAATTGTTCTATCTCTAAAGCGGGAAAGGACGTACCGATCATCAACAACAGAATGGTCAATGGGATGTAGTATTGGATCTATGAAAGACACTCTTTTTCGGGATATAGAGCAAGGGATATTAGGGATGTTACCAATGTTAATATTCTTAGAGCTAGAGTTAGTAATATAAGGATAAGAGCTACATATAGTTTGAGAGCTTAAATTAGAGCAAGACTTAGTTTTAGAGCTGAGAGGATTCCATTTGTATATCCTCATGCCATCAATGGTAATAGTATCGTCCGATGAAAATATCCAGGCGTATTTATTGGCTAAGTTAATTTTGAAACTTTTGAATTTCCGTTTCGAAGAAGCAACCAGCTGGCAATCAATGTTGGCAATTGAGTATTTACGACTGAATAATTTCTGCACCCAGGAAGTATTGGCATGTTTCGGAGCGCCCATTAGGAAGAAGGCAGCAACTTCTGTTTTGGTTGGAGTGTTCATGCTAGCTGGCTTATTTAGTCCATCATTTTTTGTAATAAGCACATCGGCAGAAGAAGATGTGGTTGAAGGAGACGAAGGTTTCTTGTGAGCAGAAGGGGGATCGGCAGATAATGGCGGCAATGCAACATCAACCTCAGAACCAGAAATCAGCAGTTCATCATGTAAAGATTTATTAGCAGAGGGATGCATTTCCAATGGGACCGCGTCAAGTTTAGATGAGACAAGCTTAAGTTCTTCGACGACCTCATTTAAGTTATGTCTTGTCGATGTCGACTCGTCACTAAGTAAGTTAAGATCACTTACGATCTCATCAGCGCGCTCGCCATGGTCGGACAGCTGTTGTTTAATTGAGTCCAGAGACGAAGAAAGACCGGAGATGCTCTCCTTGATTTCCATTAAATCATCCTCAGTAGAAGACTGTGCAGCCTAGATTTGAAGGTTGTCATTGAAATCGAAGATGGACTGCTTGATGGTAGATAATTCAGCATTTAGAGAGGCGAAGGAGGAAAGGAGATTCTCAAAGCTGGCGAGGTTCAGTGAGGTGCCTTCCTTTAACCTTTTACTATGGTTGGAGAGTAATTCCATTGAGGATTTGTGGCTGATGGTAAGTTTCTCCAAAGAATGGTTGAACAATTCATTGTTGACTGACTGAATTTCGCCGGCTTTGGTGAGATTATGGCGGCTTTCGGACTGCAAATCGCGTAAAGAGTCCGATAAAGCGATGAGATGATCGTTGTTGCACTTGATGGCCAGTAAAATATGAGACAGCGAGATAGACTTGCATTCCTCGCAGAAGTAACAAAAGAGGTTGGAATACTCATGCAGGTATAGTTTAGCACTCCTGCCCAGTCCAATACAAATAGGGTGAAAAACCTTATTGCAGATTCCACTACACGAATCCCATTCAGGAGCATTATCGGTGACGGAGCATGAACCACAGGTGTTCATTTTTAGTTCCGGTAGTGTAAGGCGCGATATTGTGAAGGGTTCTTCACTCCGGTAGTACACGAAGAAGTTGAAGAGTTGAAGGTGTCACTTCATAGGTGGCGGTGCAAGCAAATAGAAGAAGGTGTAAGTCTATGATCAAAACACTCAAGGGCTCTTGACTTCGGTGGTGGTATTCGGCGTCGGTTGTTCAGTAGCAGTTCACAGATCATTTGGTTCCACTGAGTCGAAGAGAAGCGGGCTGGTGGCTGGAGCCGATTATATTCTCGATAGATGACGATTCGAGGTATACCGCAAGTATTATGCAAAGAAAACCATAAAAGAGCTTGTGTAAGTCACCGTTTGCTGAGAAGGCAGAACACAATACTAAAATGTGTACTCACGCTGACAGAAGGAGAGATGAGGAATGTGAAAGGCGGCCCTGATGAAAGAGAGAAGGCAGACTCCCGCACTATAGTAAATACCGGAAAACAAATTCAATGGCGAGCAACTTTGTATGAAGCAAAACAAAAATTTCGCGACTAATTAATAAGATAAAGCGAAATGCAATTCACAGGTATGAGCAGGAATGAGTTGCAAAGTAAAAATATAGTCACTGGTAAACACTTAGGATAGTCGTCTAATTTGCAAATAATCAAGATAATCGAGATTTCCAGGAGCTAAGGAAAAACACGTCTAGACAGAGCAACGATCACTCAACATTCTGCCCGACAACAACATCAGAGTTGCCGTATGGCCTTATGTTCAGTTGAGTTAACCACGGTCATGCTCAGAAGAATAAAAGAATGTTCGTTTTTTTGGATAGATGTCCATCTTCATGGTTTTGTAAAAACTTTAAAGAGCCTCTATACGTTAGCAGAGAAGATGAGTCTGAAAGATGCGTTCATCCGCAATGAACTTCTAAGAGGCATTTGAAAGTTCTTCAAAATTCAAACTTGGAATTGTGCTCCATTTTGAACTTTCACTAAAAGTCGAACGTGGATATTTCTCTTCTGTCTATACGTTCGTGTAGTGTCAGTTACTATATCAGCTAAGATATTGGACACCTTATCCTCAAACTTGGTACAAGGGTGCAATTTTTAAGAGCTGTATAAATTGAAGCTGAAATAGCGCAAATTAGCATATGCCTTCGCTTCCTGTTCAATTAACGACATAAATGCCGACAAATTTCTGGCATATACATAGCGTGGGTTTGTTTCAGGAACTCCATTTAGTAGCTTAAATTTTCGCTCGAGTTTGCTTTCAAGTCAGCAATCATAACTCGCATAAACCAACAAATTCAAATTTAGGAGATAGTTTGACGTCTTTAAGTCACACGAAAATGGGAGTTACCATAAAAATGTCAAGGAGAAGTTCGATTATGCCTTCACTCAAAAATCCGCACCAAACATTGACATTTTTTTTGTTACCTGGCGTGAAAACGACTGCAAAAATTTCGATGAAACTTTTTTTGAAATGTTCCTTAAGATTTTGTGCAACACATAGGCTATTCCCTTTCGTTGCCATGCCTATTTTTTTAAGCGTTTTTGACCAAAATGTGTTTTTTTTTTTTCTGACTCTACTGCCTTTAACTCGCCATTACTCAAATAATTCTTAATCAATGCAAACAAAACAAAATAGTTAGGAGAGCCAACACTTTTATAGTTATTTCAAGCCATCAATCAACTTTCTATGTCCTCTAGGAGCTGAGCTACAACCTAAAATCTAACACAAAAAAAAAAAAAAAAAATTATTTTCTCAAATCGAATATTATCAGTAGCCGCGGTTCTTGATCATTGTTCTGCTTTGGGGTGGTTTGGTGGCGCACATCGCACAAGCACGTTCATATGAAAAAAGAACAGCGACATTGTGTTTCTGAGGAAATGCGCAGGTGGCTGATGACGTGTGGTGTGGTGATGGACGTAAGGTGGAGGTGGTGTATATAGAAATTGAGTTCATGGTTTTTGTTTTAATGGTTGTTATAGTACCTACGTTGATACCTACAGTAAAGAATTGAAGAATTCAAGAAGTAAACACGATATAGGTGAATTATGTTGTTTGATTTATTTACTGTTGGTGTAGATACAAATTTCTGTTAACGCTTTTGTTTAAGTGGTTGTTTTGATATTGCCTACGTTGTACGTTGTACCTACAGTAAGGAAGTGTAACTTTAGTAGGTATGTACTTACGCTGTTGAATTTAATTTTCTTAAATTGGTGTTTTAGGTAAATTGATTTGTTTGATTTATTGTTTCACATTGACAATGTTCACCACTTTTTTTTTTAGCTAGACTGTTGATTTTAAACAAATATGCCGTTGAGAAAACGATCAAATCATTTTTATTGGAAATTACACAGTCTCACGCCGCGTACGAAGTTGCGGGCACAGCTAGTAAGAAAATAAATAGTTGGTGCAACAGGTCCGTAGAGACCATAGGCCTAGCTTCTCAGTTCTCACAGTCATTGTGTGAGTTTTTCGTTTTTTGGTACGAATGGAAGGGATCTACAATCTTAAGCCGAGACTAAACGGCCAATGAGAAGCTACTTTATGACAGTTATACTCTCGGATGTTTGTCAGGCGTTCGCGAGAGGTAGCGCAGTGGAAAAAAATCCTGAGTTGGAATTTGGGTTTTTTCGGGATTCGAACCTGAGACCCCTCGCTTAATAGTCCAACACTCTAATACTAAGCCTCTGCGACTACTATTGTTTATAATTTTGATTAAAGGAACTTTGTATATACCTACTCAACCTCGCACGCACCCCGTAATCTAACAGTAAACCCAAGCAGGGGGGTTGCAGGGGGGCAGCATGTCCCCCATACGTATTTCATGTCGGAAGGGTAACAATTAATAATAAAAAATTTTTAGTGGGGACTTACTTCGTTTCTTCTTTTGGGTTCTTATTCCATAATGAAATAGGACCCCAATTTTCATTAGGAAATAAGGCCCCAAAAAAGGAAATAACACGCCAAATTCTATTAAATCGTTTTTGTTGTTTCCTGTATAACTTTTTGGGTCCTTATTTCATTTTTTTCTTTTCTTGGGCCTTATTTCGCAGAGCCAAAAGAACTTATTCATTTTCCCGTGATCGGAAAAAGTTCTTCGTACGGAAAAAATAATAAATTTTTTTTCTAGAAAATTTAAAGATAATTTGGTTCTTTTTTTTATAACGAAACTTTTTAATTCATAAGCAACATTTTAAGACCAAGATTGAGTTCTGCCATTTAGTTTAAGTGGTACAAGTGGAACATTTTTACGATTTTGTTATACGTATGATAAAAATTAGGGCCGAACCTGTCCTCGACTAGTGCATGATATACAAGTCAGCTTACTTTGTTTTAAGTTGGCAAACAAATTTTTTTGCTTGGCTGCCGAATTTTTTAATTTTTATTTTAGCAGTGCAAACAATTTAAGTGAAAAAAAAAGCTTATAACGTCAGTCTCACATGTCACATCTAGGTATTGAATACTATTTGGATTTGGAAAAAAAAATACTACTTGTCGAAATTGCTCTTGCAGTGATGGAGAGAATTTCGTGCGACGCAGTCGTGCATTTTTTTTTATAAAATAAAGCCACTCACGTATATCCTTATCTTCCCTTCGAAATGGGAAGTCCTGTAATAGTCCTGTGAATATCTATCTCCTGACATTTAAACTAATTGAATTAACACCTGCTCTTTCTTTCAAAAAAACTTTTCGCTAAATGGCCATATTCTATTGCCTATTCTTTTGCCAATAGATATATTTAAAAAAAGCAACAATAAATTTTGTTCGACCATCTAGGTAGCAACGAACACTGTTCGTTTGTTCGCATCCGCATATTTCGTAAATTAAAAAGTTCCGGCATAAGCAATTAAGCTTAAAACGTTTCAAGTAGGCCATTGCCCAATTATGAAACAATTGTTTCAGCAACCTAAATCAGTAAAGACGTTCCTGGTGCGATGGAAAAAAAAAAAATGGCCAACAAGATTTATTCATAGCACCACATGCAAGAAGGGAGAACAAAAATATCATCATTCAACTTTATCTGATATTTTTAAGAGCGCAATCTTTCTTTTTTTTTACTGGCAAAAAGGTTAACAAATTACATCGCGGTAAATCAAAGTCTTTTCAACGAATCACTTGCTGGGTATATAAATATTTATAACCATACTGCGATTTCTTGTTCGCTGTACATTTCAAATATTAAAAACCATCATCGCAGCCTCAACAGCGCTCGATGTGTGTGGGTGTAGGATTTTTCTTTTACTTTTTTTTCAGTTTGATCCTTCCTTAGCATTATCCGACTTTTTAATTCTGTTTTAATATAAAGGAAGGGGCATAAAATGAAAAAAAAAAAAAAGAAGCAGAAATAAAAAAAAGCAAAGCACGACCAAGGCGAAAGGAAGGAGTCTACAAAGTGCTAAGAGGAAGAGGCTACAAACTCCGCCAGTCCTTTACTAATTTAATAATATTATCCCTGGGTATCAAGAAAGTCTGCAAATCTCTCAACTTATTGGTCACGATTTAAGTTTTTTCTCTTTGGTTGTTTTAGCTCGATGTGTTCTTTTTTGTCCTGCTCCGCCATCGAAGTTTTTTCCGTGAAGTGGATTCAAATTTTGATGTTTTCATCTTCTCTTGTAGTTGTCTTCTCGTTGCATCATTTTTTTTTTAAAGTAGGCACTGCAAGAACTCGTTTAATATGAATACAAATTATTTTCTAGGATAAGCAAACGGCGGATACATTTTACATGAATAAGAGATGAAAACAACGGCGAACCGAATGGAGGGTGATATCTTTTGGAGGTGCGAATGGGTGTACCACTTCCCGCGGCCATTTATTTATGAGGTTTGCAAATTTTACGGGTGACTGAAATGTAGGTTATTGGTAGGTAATTTGTCTTTAAAACCATTTTATCGCAGTAATACTACAGGCCTAATCGGTTTGATTGAGGATCATTTTATGGTAATAGAGTAACTTGTTAGATCTTGAGGGAAGAAAGGGGTCAAGGTACCTACATAGTGAAGAGAAAAAAATATCTTATCCTGGAAAAGACATTGGCATTTCATTTCAGGGCAATGATTTCTCAATATTTATAAAGGAAAGCACAAGAATATAGTCTTTTATAGTAGTTTATAAGAGCTCTCGAAGGAGCATAAAATCCAATTAATGATAATAGGAAAGGGCAATCGATATGTCCATTTATCAAATCACGAATAAACATAATTGAAAAATATTGCCTACGCTTAAAAAGAGGTAAGATACCAAATAATTTGCACCTCGTCTCGTAAGATGGCATTTCAATATCCCATCGCAGTCTACTAATGGATACTCTAGTAAGACGCTTTTGGATTTTCTCTATTCTAATAGAATGCACTTCATAAAATGGATTCCATACTATACTGCAGTACTCAAGATGAGATCGAACAAATGCAAAAATTAAACAGTTAAGAGTATGTGGATCTTGAAAGTCTTTCGAATTCCCCAATATAAAACCCAGCATCTGATTACCTTTCGCAACCAAAGACTCAATGTGTTTGCAAAAGCTAAGTTTTACATCAAAAACTACTCCAAGATCTTTTTTCGATGAAATATTGGACAGAGGGGTATTATCAATTATGTACGTTAAGTGAATTGGAGAGAGGTTGCGACAAAAAGAAAGGCTTTGACATTTAGAGACATTGAGATGAAGGTCATTATTGTGACACCATATGGAAAGTCGCTCAAGATCCGCTTGTAAAAGAATACAGTCGTGAACTGAACGTATAGCTCGAAACACCTTCAAATCGTCGGCAAACATAAGACACTGGGAGCTCAAAAACAAGTCCCATTTAACCTTGAAAGAAAAAATATGCCAGGAATGTCATTAACAAATTAAACAGAAAACACAGAGGTACAGAAAATGCAAGGGAGCATTTTTGAAATTAATTGTACAAGCGCGGGGTGGGTCAGAAAAAACAGGTAGTTAATATTTTTAAAAATTTAGGGACCAAAAAGAAAATGGGAATTTACACGGAAACGACTACGAAAAGACTGCCACTTATTTGTTGTTTTTGTACATACCTACTTACGTTTTAATTTCAATAAATTTTTTTTCTTTAACTAATAAATGGATTTACATTTTTTACTGGGAAAATATACTAAAATATGCATTATAATGAACACAATTGATTTAGGTTCAAGGTACATACAACATACATTAAGAAACCAAGGTACATTCACTGTATGTACCTCGGACCGTTCGATGTTTGCTTACGAAGAAGGATTTTCCAGACATACGTTAACTTCCTTAGAAATAAGTTTAACACCAACTCGTTACCAATATAATACATGTTAATAAAAAAAAAAATTGGAAAAACGAAGCATTTAAAATTGTGAAATCCGGTCAAAGGTACATGACCTTCTCCTACATGCTTTTGGAAGAATAAACAAAAACTTGAATAAGACTTACATAAAACTAAATAGATATAAGAGTAGAGGAGTGAAAAATAGAAAGAGAGCGAGAAGAAGAAGCTCTAAGAAGGGAGAAAGAAGAAAATGTTCAGGGGAAATAGTTGCTACCGTTGTCAATTATTATAGATTCATAAAAAAAATATTTAAGATAAAATCAAGAAAACTAAGCGCCGAATCACGAAAAGCTTGTCTCTTTTTAGAGCTTAGCTCAGGATTTAATTATTCAAGACTTCTTACTCGCAATTCTAGAAATTGTACAAAGTGAAGATATTGACCCTCAAGAGTCGTGAATCAACACTTCTCAGTGTCAATAATGCGATCGGACGTGGAATACATATTGCCACAACCGATCGCAATTTGACACAAATAGTTATCAATCGTTTGCCCGATCCACAAGAAATGAGACTCTCTAAACTGCGCCAACTATAGAGGCATCAGTCTCCTGAACACTGCGTATAAGATCATGTCTGCTGTACTGTGTGAACGCCTGAAACCATTCGTCAACGATCTGATAGGTCCCTATCAGTGCGGTTTTAGGCCCGGTAAGTCCACGTCCGATCAAATATTCACACTACGGCAGATCCTGGAGAAAACCCAAGAAGTCCAGATCGATACTCACCATCTTTTTATCGATTTTAAGGCCGCATATGACAGCATTTATAGAGACGAGCTATACAGAGCCATGTCTAGTTTTGGCATCCCTGCCAAACTTGTCAGATTGTGCAGAATGACGATGGAGAACGCTCGCTGCTCCGTAAAGGTCGGAAACAATCTCACCGAGACCTTTGATGTCAAAAAAGGATTTAGACAAGGTGACGCGCTGTCATGTAACTTTTTCAACATCATTCTTGAGAAGATTGTGCGAAACTCACAAGCCAACACCAGAGGCACAATTTTCTACAAGTCTGTGCAACTACTTGCATACGCTGACGACATCGACATCATTGGCAGAACACAGCGAGCTGTCACTGGTGCGTTTGCAAGTATCAGTACAGAAGCGGCAAAAATGGGTTTGATGGTGAATGAGGGCAAAACAAAATATATGCTGTCAACAAGAAGGGATACACAACATCGACGAATCGGGCAGAACGTCACGATAGACAGCTATAACTTTGAGGTAGTTAGGGACTTTGTCTACCTCGGCTCCGCTATAAACTCTGATAACGACCTCACATCAGAAATCAAACGAAGAATCACACTTGCCGACCGCTGTTTCTTTGGCCTAAGACGGCAACTGATAAGTAAGGCCTTGTCGAGAAATACTAAGGAAACTCTGTATAAGACCCTCATCATCCCAGTCCTGCTTTATGGTGCAGAAGCATGGGCGCTATCAAAGGCGGATGAAGATCTCCTTGGTCGCTTCGAACGCAAAATTCTTCGAGTGATTTTTGGTCCCGTTTGCGTTGACGGGATTTGGAGGAGAAGATTTAACAGCGAACTCTACGAGCTGTACAGCGACATCGAACTTGTCAGCAAAGTACGCATTAGTCGTCTAAGATGGTTAGGACATGTAGAGCGAATGGACACCAACGCTCCGGCCCGGAGAGTCTTCGATTCCAACCCGGAGGGACAACGCAGTAGAGGAAGACCTCACCTTAGGTGGCGCGCTCAAGTGGAAGGGGACCTCAACCAACTTGGAGTGCGCAACTGGAGGCAGTTAGCCAAAGATCGCGCTAACTGGAGAGGCGTATTGGTTGAGGCCCAGGTCCACCCCGGACAGTAGCGCCACCTTAAGTAAGTAAGTAAGTTATCAATTTGATACTACTGTGGTTGTGAAATGCAAAAAAAAAAAAAGAAAAAAAATCGTAAATTACCACTTTCCTGTTGCAATTACGATTTCATCCCTTAGTAAATTGCAATTAACAAATTCTTAATCGTAAATTGCAACTTATTTTTATCAATTTGCAATTCATTTTTTGCAATTTACGACTTCTCTACGTCAATTAACGCTTTCAATTTACATGTGCGAAATTATTATAAGATTTTGTAGATTCATCATTCAGTGGTGGTAAATCACGAAATATTTTTTGCAATTTGAGATTGTAAAGTGTTGTTTGAGGAATTGACCTATTGAAGTAGTGAATTGCGCCAAAAATGTCGCAAATCACTACAAATAAATGAAGCTCGAATTAATACTAATCTAATCTAATCGTAATATTCAAAAAACAAAATTTGCTATTTTTCGCCGTTTTCAATATCGAATTACGAATTTTTGTATCAATTGAAGACAAAATCGTTTTGATTTGCGAAAATATATAATTCGTGATTTGCAACTCAAAATTTTGCAATTGGTGACTATGCAGTTCTTTCCGTGTACAAAAAGTATATATTCTTTTTTTTTTTTTTGTAAATCAAGAAATTATCAATTTTGTGTACGATTGAAACAATTGTTTTCACCAAATTAATAATTGCTCTAAAACCAGTCGATGTACCATTTGTCGTTTAACTAGAAGTTATACAGGATCTTGTGTTCGAATTTCAGCCTTCTACGTCAATTAGTTTCTGAGATAGACCTACGAACGAAATTGGTCTAGTGGGTTCGGACAGACGGACAGACATCTTAGCGAAACTAACAAGGTTCCGTTTTGTTCCCTTTGGGCAGTTTAAAAAAGTAAACTTTTAAAGTTAGACGTAAGATGGACATGTACGAGTTCTTAAACATGGAAATTTGAAGGCCGATAGACTTAGAAGGTTTTAAAACTGGTTGATAGAGGCAAAAGGAGTTATCACGGAGTCACGAAGTATTGATATTTAAATTCAGTGATTTTTTTTTCATCAGGATTACCTCAAATGTTATTTTTAATAAAATTGTGATTGTGACTTACGAGATTTTGAAAGAAATCCGATGATATGCTCACGTTTCCAATGGAAAATGCCAAGACCTCTTCGCCGCAAGTTCTCTGGGTTACTGCCGCACCTTTGTCGTTCAAAATTATCAGATTTCTACCTCCAGGATACAGTAACTGATGCGCCTGCTTTTCCAATTATTCTGCGCTGCAGATTATCGTGGAATTAGCAGTGAAAAGTCGCATAGTTTGGGGAAGCAGATGAGGGCTACCTACATAAGTACAAACTGTTTTTCTAAATAGCGGTGCTCGGTGTTTGCCGCGCCCTCAGAGATTCAATTTCATGTGGTACACTGTAACCGTGACAACGCACAGCACCATAGCCCATAGATAAGAATGAAATCAGAAAATCAATATCCCCAGTAGCCAAATTCCTTTCGGAGCAAGAGAGATGTCCCCTAATTAAATGTAATATGGAAATTTCCTTCAATTACATCATTCCCCACAGCCAGTTATTGTTTCGGTAATGTATACCCTGTGAAACCGAAAACCGAAAACACTGCCTTCATAGTTAGGTTCATAAATATCCTCAGGATGTAATAACATTGATATATCCATAATCCATATATAGCTACGCAAACTAAATGTAAATGATAGCAAATAATCCAATTATTATTCGCTAACAGTTTCCCCAATAAGTCACCATGGGAATTCATTAAACCAATATACGAGTACTTACGCATTTCGGGAATCTGAGGGTGCGCTATATTAAAGCGGAACCCCTGATAACATTTCACCCTCCGCCACCAAAGGCACATGGCGCATCAACGACAAAATTAAGATTTTATCTTCAACTTAATTTTCGTCAAAGGACGTAAATACATAATGGATCATGGATATGGATGTTCCTTTCGTACCGCCGAGAACTGCGCGAAACATAATTTCATTTCACTTTGCTTCGCTTCGAGGACACTGCGTATACCGTGCGTAGGCGGCGTCACTGGCAAGAGGAAACCCCGACCGCCGCGCCGACTGCTTTTCCCAGAACGCGGGTGCCTGCGCTGGGTAGGGTATGGACATGGACGTGGTGGATGTATTTTTCGAACACGCGAACGTTAATTTTCCGAGGATTATGTAAATATAATTTCTGCTTGAGATTTCTAATTAAATTAAATGCTCGATTATTTATTTGCTTGCCGGGGCTTTGCCATGTTGGGCCTTCTTTGAGTCTTTTGGGTCTTTTCCTCTATCATATCATTTATTCTCGATTGTTTGGCATGTTTAGGCAGAATTTTTGAGTTCACGGACCTGCACACGGACACTTTTCCTCAAATAGACGATATAAATAATGTGTCGGAGTTATTTCTAAAATGGAGGATGACATACCTATACGCGCAGCGCTAATTGCAAAAGGATCACGTATACGGTATAGCCGTGTATAACTACCTAATTAGGCAAACGTCCTAAGAAGGCAGCTGACAACAAAATACAAAGAAAAACGTTCCATCCAATTTCGTGGACTAGTTTCCATTTCCGGTGTCGAATATTCTCTTTCATGTCAAGGCGCACAAATGTTGAAAAAAAAAAAAAAATAATAATAACAGAAACTCCCTAATTTGTGTACGGGGGGGCTATTAGAGATGGAGTCGTCGTATGCAATTTTCTGTGCCAGAAGCGCTCCGGAAAATACCAGAATCAATTATCGTTAAAAATCTCTCAACGGTAGTTTTAAATTTTACAATTAAGATGAAAAGCGATGTTTCACATCGTCGTCCTTGTGCTGGTGTTCGCTTTGCCAAAAACTTGCTCATCCGTCGAACATTTTTATCCACCCGAAGGAGGGTATGCGCCTCTCTAGTGGACCCCCCTCCCCCCCCCCACACTGTGAGACTATGAGGAAAGCGGAAATTGAGGCTAACGTTTAAGAGACTTTTCAAATATAATTCCGGATGTTTATAATGAGAGGACGATCATAAGGAAGCAGCAGCAGCAGCAGCAGCAGGATGCCTTATGTACGTCTATACACAAAGCTGTGCAGCTTTAGTATTGGCAATTCCGTTTCCTTTATTCGTTAATAAAACTGGGATTTTAAGTGCCGCGAAAGCAAAACTCTTAGAGCCAGCCAAACTGGGAATTGTTTAATTGAACATAGCATTCCATTTTACTGGCGCTTATTTTAATTGATTGCTAATTCGAAATGAGATATATTAATTGCAATTTAAATTTATTTGATTTCTGAGGCGATACACTGGAGCAGAGTGGGAATAAATTAATGGCAATGCCATCAAGTATATACATGAGCGAGGGATGTTTCTTGATTTTTTGAGCTGTACATTAAGTCCCATTTGGGTCATTTATAAATGGTATCATTAATTTTGAAAGTGAAGCTTATTTCTGCTATGTGCGGGTGGTTGTAGTTAATGTTCTCCGTGGGGTTGGTATTTTTTACCCATCTCTTTGTCGTCGGCATCAGGTTGTGATTTCAATTTTATGATAGCCTTGCCCTTAGGGTGGCGCGGAAGGTGTCTACTTCGAGAAGAGACTTTTTTTTTGTTTTTTTAAGTTGACAAGGTTCTTTTGTTGCCCTTGATAAGGACGAACTGTTTTTACGAAATAGGAAAATAGACATATTGTATTCGTTGATCAAATTGGTGGGATCTGCAATTTCACGTTATGAAGGTAAACACTTTACCAACAGTGGTTTCTGCCGAGGGAGCACGGAAAGAATTGAAAGTCACCAATTGCAAAATTTCAATTAACGGATCATAGGTATACTTTTCGCAAATCACAACGATTTTTTCTTGAATTTATACAAAAATTCGTAATTCGACATTGAAATCGGCGAAAAATATCAAATTCTGTTTGTTGAATACCTACTACGATTAGAAGTATTAATTCGAGTTTTTTTTATTTGCAGTGATTTGTGACATTTTACACATTACAATCTCAAATTGCAAAAAATATTTCGTGATTTACCACCACTGAATGATGAATCAATAAAATCTTGTAATAATTTCGCACATGTAAATTGAAAACGTAAATTGGCGTAGAGAAGTCGTAAATTGCAAAATATTTTAACTATATTTTAACTACCTTAAGTGTGGATTTTTTTTATGCACAGGTACCCGACATAAAATTAAATCCTTTCTTTTTATGGATGGATGTATGTATGTGGTTTTGCTGGGCAGCTGCAGTGTATGTATCGTGGCTCATGGACAGAGGGAGACAGTCGGCAGTCGCATTTAAGTTGTTTAGGTCTCTTATCAATATAGGTCTCTTATAAATAGTTCGCAGTGATAGTGAGTGTACTAACCAACGGATTATAAGCATGCTGGAACATTATCTTGTAAGTACCTATTTAATAATAAAAAAAACCGAAGTTGGTTAATAAATCTGTATTTTGTTCGACTGTGCATCTGGCTTGGAAAGGAAGTAAATTGAAATGGAGTGAAATATGTAATTGAAAAGGATTGTTGAGGTTTATATCAATGGCAAGTTCTTCTAAGCAATTTGTGTGTATTTTAAATTTCAGCATAGACAGAAAATTCACCTCAGACAAATCCCGTTGTCTCCGGACGATATGGCGGCGTAATGTGGCGGTGGATGTAAAAAAAAAAAAAAAAAACACAAGACATAAGTTGTAAAGTAAGAATAAAGTTTTCGAAATTCACTACTCAAGAATCGTAAATTGCAAATTTTGAATCGCAAATTGATAAAACTAAGTTGCAATTTACGATTAAGAATTTGTAAATTGCAACTACTTAAGTAGTAAATCAACCCCTGTTGTTCGCAAATCAACACTATTTAGTTGCAATTCAAAACTTAATGGCTTTAATTTGCTAAGGGATGAAATCATAATTTGCAACAGAAAAGTGTTAACTTACGATTTTTGTTTGCAATTCACAACCACAGTAATATCAAATTGATAACTATTTGTGTCAAATTGCGATCGGTTGTGGCAATATGTATTCCACGTTCGATCGCATTATTGACACTGAGAAGTGTTGATTCACGTCTTTTGAGGGTCAATTTCTTCACTTTGTACAATTTCTAGAATTGCGAGTAAGAAGTCTTGAATAAGTAAATCCTGAGCTAAGCTCTAAAATGAGACAAACTTTTCGTGATTCGGCGCTTGTTTTTCTTGATTTGATCTTAAATTTTTTTTCCGTGTGTTAATGGAGAACATCACAATGCTTATTTTTTTTTTTTTTTTTTTTTGTTAAATTTTTACAGGCCTATTCTGTAGAGTGAAAGAAGTTTGTTTGTTCTAGCAAATTATTAAGCCAAGTGGCCACCACGAGCACGCACACAGGACCATATCCTTTCACAATAACACCTCTTATTGAATAACCCTTTATTACCATATTTATTGACAACCAGGCGAATATAAAAGCAAAGTCTGCTATCGAAATAAAATGGAAGCTAGTTCGCCGCTGCTGCGAAGAGCTTAAGTTTCTCTGGATCCCTGGACACAGGGACAAAACCGACCATGAAATGGCTGATGAACTAGCACGAAATGGTTCTGCTATGGATTGATCAAACCAACTCTCTGTAATCTCAGAGAGAGAGAGAGAGAGAGTGAAAAATAAGATCTGCATGAAAGCCAATAACAGGTGGAAAGAATTAACCACATGTGAAATATGACGGAAGCTATGGCCGGAATATACTCCTAGTCGGACTAGCAAGCTCATGCGGTTTGATAGAACGTCGATTTATTAACTGGTAGGGGACCTAACGAATGACGATGTATGCAGGTTGCAGGGGTTGCGGAGAGGAGGAGGTACACGAGGACATACCTCGCTTCCTCTGTCAATGCCCAAGTCTATGTCACATGAGGAACAGAACATCACAAGGACTCAATGCACCTTCTAGGAGTCACAGTCAATTCAGGAATCACATATGGCAGGACCACATATCCTATATCGCAAAATCGGCGTCCGCAAAGTTGAGCTACCTATTTACATAGAGTAAAGAGGTACTTTAGCCCCAAGCAAGTTCTGCTTCTCTACAAAGCACAGGTTAGACCAGGCTTGGAATATTGTTCCCATATATGGAGCTCGGCCCCAAAACATTCACTTAACCTGCTTGATAGCATACAGAGACGAGCAGTTCGACTCATTGGAGACCCTACACTCACATCGAATCTACAACCGTTGGTGCACAGAAGACAAGTCGCTGACCTATGCTTGTTCCATAGGTACTTCCATGGTAGATGTTCTGAGGAACTCAAAGACATTATCCCTCGAAATGCAACTTTTGGGCGCCCAACAAGACAGGCTGCTAATGCTCATGAGTCATGACCATACAGTACACTTGACAACCGCGAGGACATCAACTTTCCAAAACTCCTTCTGTTACAGGACAAGCAAACTTTGGAACTCGCTTCCTGGGGATATATTTCCAGAAGACTTCAATTTGCAGCAATTTAAGTGCAGAGCAAACATACATCTGCAGGCATCTCGGGGCGCTGTTGAAGCGTTATAGGTTCGCATTTCCCGGGAGAAGTATATAAAAGAAAAGAAAAAAAAGAACACTTGGAATATATTACTTCCATGACATACATCAACTTTCAGATGTATCTTTATCAAATCTTTACAGGTTCATAAACACATCAGGATGGGTGGACAAGGGCATCACAATGGGTCCAAGAGGGCTCGCTCTGCCATATCCACCCGTAAAACTAACCTAACCTAATCTAATATTAAACAGATCATGTACATCCAAGGCATATAGCTGCGGATGTCACTCCGTTCTGAAGATTTTTATTTATAAGAATGGGACCTTCAAGATTCAAGAAACTTGTGAGCCTTCGCTCAGTACCTAGTCCATCGCACTAACCATTGAGTTACTGCAGGCTATATCCACAATGCTGAATATATTTACTCGCTCATTACACCGTGATAAATTCACCTACAGTCTATGAACAAGAAGCCTTCTTTAAATCAGTCTCGCCAACTAATATGCGAAAAGCAAATCCAGTCATGCTGTCATTCATCGTCCCACTAATACGATGTGTCGAAGCAATTTCCAAATAACGACGAACATAATTCTACACCTTCTGTTTCTCATTATACACCAAGTACGAGAAAAAGAAGGATCTCTCGCCAATTGTGAATAATTAAGTGACAAAACAAGAGCTCAACCCCCGTGGATTTTCTTATGGATATCGGGAGGTTCCACAGCCCTCACGCTATATCGCTGAATGAAAAAATAAGAACAACTCTGTAAAGAAGAAAATATCCTCCTTCCCAATCGTTGAGTCCTTTTTTCTTTTTTTGGCTGGGTTTACTTAGGCATCCCTTGTATTGTCAATGAAATATGTTGTATTATAGCCATCGTTGTCCTTGCCGCCATCATCGTCGTCGTCGTCGTCGTCGTTGTCGTCATAGCTGTCATCTAAATTGCGTGCCTTGAATCCTTAATTGCATTTTCGATGAATAAAAACAATTTTCGCGAAAATTGTGGTTTCTCCTTTGTCATAACGAAATTTGTGTCTGAAGTTTGAAGCAACAGAATTTGTACTTCCATCTTTCGTCGTCGTCGTCATCGTCATCGTCGACAATAACAAGCTGACGTGGGTTAATAGACATTTTCGAAATATACGTATTTTTGCGTACACTTTCATTCAATGAGAACTCAGTCAGCACTTGCGTTAGGGCGGTGTCTGTTTAACATAATTGATGGTCCTATGTAGGGACAATGGTTTTATTTCACAGAAAATCACAATGTTAGACGAAATTTTTCAGAGAATTTAAGGTATTGTTCGGTGTTTTTGTAGCGGAAGGATGTAAGGATGCGAAGTATATTCAAGCGGAAATAGACATAACAAACACTATGACAAAAGGATGGCGGTAAAATGCCCAACCTTCAAACAGCAGTGCTTTTGGTCATTGTCGTTGTCATTATATCGTTGAAGTTGCTTCCTTTGGTATACGTCATTCATGTTGTATGTTTTTTTTTTTAAATAAAAAGACGTGCAGATACTTAGTGTATCAAATAACATGATATTTTCAAAGTCTAAAGAGGTTACCTCTACGAAGGATGAAGGATCATGGTAAGATTAAAGTTAAAAAATGCCCAAACTTAGTACAGGGTGTCCGCCGGAAAGGTATACTACTTTGTTTGTTTATAATTTTTGACTATATGAAAGAGAATGGATCTTATATTGATAAATGTTTTACTTAATGTCGGCAATGTGGTTGGGTGTTGTATGAATAGGGTAGGCACTGATTGTCGTCAATTTGGCGATGCCCAGGCGTTGTAACTGTTCATACACATCAATTGTGCTTATTTCACCTCCGCGTGGTAGCCACCGGGTACTGGTCTTATCCTTCCGGGCATGACTTGGACTTGCTAAACTTATAAGCGCGAGTGTTGAACACGAAAAAAATAGCAACACTATAATGCTCTGTCGGAATGACTGCCTGATCGAGTCTCAGAGGTCTTACATGAGCCCCTCAGAAAGAGGACGTACGGCGGATGAATTCATTTGACTGAATCAACGGTGTCGTCAACAGTCAGGATGACAGCTACCTTGCTTGAGCTACTTCGACATATTTGGAGCTGAGGTCAGTGAGGATTTTTCAAGACTAGTCAGGGTCCTGAAACAGAGATGGTGGCGGATGAACCCTTAATGGGCCAACGGGAGCTCTCACATCCCCGAAGTGGGTTACTGACACCGGAGGAAGACGGCCCCTTTCGTCCAATGGGTCCAACAAAGGGCCTGGCCCTCTAGGTTGGGGGTTGTACGCCGGGGTAACTGCGCGACTGCGGAAAAATGTTCTAGTTACGAAGCAGCAACAAACCTCGGATACGGATGATTTTACTGTTGACGAAACTGGCAAACGATACAAGGACAACGAATTTCGGATCTGTACGTGGAATGTTAGGTCCCTTAACAGACCGCGTGCAGCCGAATAACTAGCGGAGACCCTGAACCACTATAAAGTAGATCTAACCGCCATCCAAGAAGTGCGATGGGATGAACCGGGCAAGAAGAGGATGAACAATTGCGATATCTACTATGGCGACTGCTATCGGCAACAAAAACAGCGCCTATTTGGTTGTGGATTCGTCGTTGGCGGTAGACTCAGGCAAGAAGTCTTAAGTTTCAGCTGTGTGAACGAGCGCCTAACGACAATCCGCATCAAGGCTAAATTCGCCAACATTAGCCTAATATGCGCCCATGCCCCCACGGAGGAGAAAGACGACGACACCAAAGAGAGGTTCTACGAGCTCTTAGACAAGACGTACGAGCAATGCCCTAACTATGACATTAAAATTGTCCTAGGTGATTTTAATGCAAAGATAGGAAGAGAGGCGATCATTGGTAGTACTGTGGGAAGGTACAGCCTACACGACACCACCTCCAATAACGGGTTTAGGCTGATCGACTTCGCGGCGGGGCGAAATGTTGTCGTAGCAAGTACGCGGTTCCCGCATCTCGATATTCACAAAGGCACATGGAGATCTCCGGACCAATCAACCGTCAACTAGATTGACCACATTGCGATCGACACAAGGCACTCCTCCAGTATTATGAATGTCCGAACGTTCCGAGGGGCCAACATTGACTCGGACCACTACCTTGTTGTAGCCAAGGTACGACTGCGGATATCCCGAACACCGCCAAGACAAGTAAATACTGTGAGGAAGTTTGACGTCGGACGGCTACAATGGCAAGATATCTCCAGAGCCTTTTCCGATCGAGTCTCTCTCAATCTCTCAAGATGTCCTATGCAGCCAGCATCAAGTATTGAAGACCAGTGGCACCATTGCCAAATAGCCATTAGAGACGCCGCCTCTGATGTGCTGGGTTTCACCCGACCACCGCAAAGAAACCCCTGGTTCGAAGACGAATGCCGGCAAGCACATGCAGCGAAACAAGAGGCATACAAAGCGGCGCTGCAAAGGAGGACAAGAGCTGCTCGTGAGCTCTACGCGCAGAAGATAAGAGACGAACACCGGCTTCTTAGGAGGAAAAAGAAACTCGTCCGTTTGTGCAGGATGACAATGGAGAATGCACGCTGCTCCATTAAGGTCGGTAAAGAACTCACCGAGACCTTCGATGTCAAAAAAGGATTTAGACAAGGCGATGCGCTGTCATGTGACTTCTTTAACATCGTTCTTGAAAGAATAGTGCAAAACTCAAACGCTAACACCAGAGGCACTATCTTCCATAAGTCCGCAGAACGCAGCGTGATGTGACTGGCGCGTTCGTGTGCATTGAGACGGAAGCGGCAAAGATGGGTTTGGCGGTCAATGAGGGCAAGACAAAGTATATGCTGTCATCAAGAAAGGACACCCAACACCGACGTCTTGGACAAAATGTCACTATAGACAGATATAACTTTAAGGTGGTAAAGGACTTTGTCTACCTAGGCTCCGCTATAACTTCAGACAATGACACCAGCGCTGAGATTAAACGAAGAATAACTCTTGCCAATCGCTGTTTCTTTGGGCTAAGAAAGCAATTGAGTAGGAAAGCCCTCTCTCGAACAACTAAAGTGACCCTTTATAAGACCTCGATCATCCCAGTCCTACTTTATGGTGCAGAGGCATGGACTCTATTAAAAGCGGATGGGGCTACTCTTGGTTACTTCGAGAGGAAAATTCTTCGAGTAATTTTCGGTCCCGTCTGCATAGACGGTGAATGGAGGAGGAGATACAACGACGAACTGTACGGGCTGTACAGCGACATCGACCTAGCCAGAAGAGTGAAGGTCCAGCGACTGAGGTGGCTAGGTCATGTAGAGCGAATGGAGGTCAATGCTCCGGCCCGGAAGATCTTCGAATCCACACCCGAGGGACGGCGCAGTAGAGGAAGACCGTGACTCAGGTGGCGCACGCAAGTGGAAGGGGACCTTAACCAACTTAGCGTGCGAAACTGGAGACAGCTGGCCAAAGATCGTGCTGGCTGGAGACGCTTGTTGGTTGAGGCCCAGGTCCACCCCGGACTGTAGCGCCACCTTAAGTAAGTAAGTAATGTCGACAATTATGTATGGAATACAATATTAGGTAAATGAATCTGACAGACAGACAGGCAGACAGACAGACAGACAGACATGATGAATCTAATAGGGTTCCGATTTTTGCCATTTGGCTACGGAACCCTAAAAAGGAACTGTTACTTGGTTGTTTCGAAACATAAGTTTCTAAATGGGATCACGAATTGACACGGGGCCTATACCACAGAACAACAAGTCAACATGTCAACAGGCAATTGTTGAATTATATTTATTTGACAAGTGTATACTAGAGCTATAACACAACAAAACCCGTAACAATTGTTAAAATCGAAAATTTCCCTCGACTTGTTGAATCAGTTCAACAAGTCAGTCACACGCAATGAGCCGAAGAATTTGCGATTTTCTCCCTAACACTAAGCGCCGTAATTTATGAGAGAGACTTTCTGTCAGGTATTCAAAAACTTGTACTGGCACACGCAATTTTTCAACAAACAAATTGGAATCTATTTCGAAATTTTATCTTTCTGTAAATACTTTTATAATTCGTAGATTTTCAGTTGCTTGAAGCACTGTTTATTGATTCTGCAATCTATTACAATATATTTTAAATTTATTTCAAATGTGCATGCCATCTTGTTTTCACTGCATTTGCCTTGCTTGAACTGATACTGAAGTCAAGTCTCAAGTGTGTCTTTCTCTTTCTGTTTCTAAATTTATTGTTGCTCTGCTGTCGGCTGTCGCTTTTTTTTATGTTTAAACTAGTACATTTAAAAAAAAAATATTTTAAGACTTCATTTTTATCACATTTTTTCAAAATTTAAAATCTACTGCAAAAAAAGTGAATCTTTTGCACTTTTTTTTAAGATCTACTGCGAAATTTTATAACTGAAGTCCGAACCCTGGTAAAAGGCCCCAGAACCTCGCTAGGCCTAAAATGTGTATCCGAATGCAACTTGGGATAGAACATGCGGCTTTTGAATAAATCGCGTGGTCCGACTCATAATCAATTACTGAATTCCACGACAACGTAGAAATTCGAATTTTGATCCTCTCTAAAAGAGTCTAATATCACTTGAGGCAAACAGTAGTTCGACAAATTTATTTACGGACACTCATTCCGTGTAAAGCGGATACAATTAAGAAGTCATCAAACAATATTCAAGCAGCTGTAGGGTGTAGGTGTAGTTATCTACATAATTACACTGCTTCAAGTCGGTTCAACGAATTTAATGATTAGCACAAATATGTGTAATATATGCTAATAGCATTAAGCACAGTCAATGGCGCACCAGGTGCTACCTATAGCTACCATTAATCAAGCGAAAGCAATATCCAGAGATAGTGTGGTTAATAGATATTGGTGAGGCTATAATCACACTCCTTGTTAATGGGTGGTATTATCCCCACTTAAGCAGCGGAATTCGGGCGTAGCACTGATTACTGCAAGCATTCGATCAGCAGGAACTCTTCGAGCTTATATATTAGGGCAACAATTAGAATAATAATCCTTCGCAATTTTGCCAAACGCAATTTCGTTAATCTATATCTGCTGAGGTTAACTTTTCAAATCCAAAGTGGTTTTTGTGATCAAACTTAAAAAAAAAAAAAAATGTAGAGCGAAACGCTTAAGCCGATAACGAAGTTGTCTTGTCAGTCCATTTGCATAGATACGAACAACAGCAAATCGTTTTCGGGCTGTCGTCGATATTTTTCCCCATTTTTCGCCACCCAGCAGATACAGTGTTTAATCTATATTGTGACGGTCCCCTAAACGCCCTCTCAATTTATAATCAAGTATCTGCAATCAATGGGTTTTTGTGCTGCGAGGATTGTCAGCGAAACTACGACCATATCTATACGAAACAAGGACATCGCACATACCTAGAACGCGCGGCATATTTATCATTAAGTTGTTCCAGTTTCTCCTTTTTCCTTCGTCTCTTTTTCTATTTATACGCACACACAAACAGAATTTATATTTGAAAGTTCACAACACCGTTAATAGTGTTTCGCTTACTACATCAGAAAAAGAAATAACGCGGAGCGAAAGCTCACGATATGAATGCGCCCCCAATAATAATAAAATTAAATTGGTCGATGGATACTGTACTAAACTGAACTAAGGCTGAGTTTGCGATACGAGTAGATGTGTAAAAGTTTTATATATATTTTTGGCATTTTACGAGCTCGACGAAAAATGAATAGCAAAATCGTGCTCGAAATATAAAAGCGAATGAAGGATTTACTGGCAAAGGTCAGAACCTAAATACAAATGCCTATTTGAAAGTTTACTCATGACTGGCTGGTATCGTCTTTGAGTAGAGATTGGAAAATAAATTGTCCGGTTAGAAATTGGATATGGAAACAATTTTCCGTTGATCGTTTCAACAAAAAGGAAACTTTTGAGGCATTAACCGTTGAAAAGAAAGGGTTTTTTGATTTACTGGTATATATTGAGTTTTTTTACTTACAACTTTCAGTTAGTACATATTTGTTTAATTTTCGACTGATTGAAGGTACACAATGGGTCTGGAGAAAGTTTTCTTACCACTCGCAAATCAATGAGGGATAAATGTAGACTTACCTGCAATAAAAAAGAAAGTTAAAGTTAGTGGCTTTTATACAGATTTAAGGTCGGTTGATATATTTTTAAATTAGGTACCTATAAACTTATTGAAAAGGGGGTTTTATTTTTTGCTTGAAGTTGGAGTGTTACTGTTTAGATATAGATTTGCAGAGGCGTGTAAATTGCAACAAATGGTTCTGTGGCAATTGTAAAGGGTGGTTAAGTTTTAAGGGCCGATGTTGATTTTGAATATAGCACAAACTATATAGGAAATTATGGTCATTTATTTTTATTATGATAATATTGGTACGGTTCAATTATGTATGGAACAAAATATCGGCCAAATGGCCGCCGCAACCTCCGCCGCACACCTCCATCCGATGGTCCAAATTTTCGATGACGCTGAGGCATAATTGAGGTTCTATGCCGTTAATGTGCCGAATTATCTCATCCTTTAGCTCTTGAATTGTTGCTGGCCTATCGACGTACACCTTTTCTTTCAAATAACCCCAAAGAAAGAAGTCCAACGGTGTCAAATCACATGATCTTGGCGGCCAATTGACATCGCCACCACGTGAGATAACACGGCCATTGAATTTGACGCGCAAAAGAGCCATTGTTTCATTAGCTGTGTGGCAAGTGAAACCGTCCTGTTGAAACCACATATCGTCCACATACATATCTTCCAATTCGGGCCATAAGAAGTTCGTTATCATCTCACGATATCGAACACCATTCACAGTAACTGCCTGACCGGCCTAATTTTGGAAAAAATACATCCCGATGATGCTGCCAGCCCTTAAACTGCACTAAACAGTCACTCTTTGCGCCTGCATTGGTTTTCGACAATCATCACTCTTGGATTATCATTCGCCCAAATACGGCAATTCTGCTTATTGGCGAATCCACTGAGGTGAAAATGTGCCTCATCACTGAAGATGATTTTCTTCGAAAATTGATCATCGGCTGTTGCCATTTCTTGTCACCATTCTTACTATTGACCAGGGCCGTAGCAACCATATGTGCAAGATGTGCAAATGCACAGGGCGCCAAGTTCTGGGGGCGCATTGATAGGAAAAAAAATGTTATTTTATCTTGGCGAACAAATACTGTACATTTCATTTTAAACAAAAAGCTTATTTTTAAATATGACTAAAATAACAACATCCATCACCCCTGTGCTAAATTATTTTTTGCAATGTTGCAACTTCAAGGAGAATCTAAGTCAAAATATCGCAAAATAAAAATCACAATTGACTTATATATAAGTTCATTTCTTACCAACCTAATCTCAAAATGTTCTAGCTTGTTCGTGTCGTATATTTATATTTCTTGCACATCCATATTTTCAAAGAGAATCTAGTTCAAAAATCTAAAAACAAAAAAGTGCCACTCTCAGAATTTTCTTAGGAAAATATGTTAGCCCACAAAAATGAAAAAAGAGCGCTTTCTGTAAATCTTGCACAGGGCGCCAATTTGGCTGGAGCCGGCACTGCTATTGACGACGCTTGAAATGGTCAAGAGGCTTTAGTTCTTGAGTCAATTGCACCTTGTGGGCGCGAATTAAATACACTCGCGTATATTTAGTAATTAAAACAATTTATATTTTTTTAGGATTTTATAGTCCTGTTTATTTATATTTATTTTAATTATTAGTTCAAGTTTATTATCACCGAACTGTGGTCTAAGTCGATGTTATTTCTAGACTGCCTCTTGCGTGTTCGTTTCTTATATTTATATCCTACTTAGTAATCTATGCATTTGGTTCAAAATAAAACCTTTTCTTTATTCTTAATCTATCTTTTCTTATCTACTGTGTGTTCAAATACAATCTCTCTTCATTTCTTATCTCATAGTTCTTATTACATTTTAGGTTACAATACAATCTCCTTTCATTTCTTATCTCATAGTTATTATTATTACTTTCTACCCTTATCTAGGTAGGTACACGTTATCTAACGTTTATTTTAGATAAATCTTAATAGATGGTCCTTAGACTATATGGTTAAGGGTCCTTAACTCGCGTGCAAGTCCTCATGCATAATGTTCATCAACGACGAGCGTGAGAGGTGCAATTGTTGGGCACGACGATGAGTTAATGTGGACGGCTCTTCAGCCACACAGACCCAGTTTGCTCAAATTTTTCCGATTGTACGCACATTTGGACGATTAAATTGACCGAAAAAATCACGAAGTGCACTATATGCATTTTGATTTGAACGCCCATTTTCATAATAAGCCTGAATAACTTTAACGCGTTGCTCGGTTTTGTATCTTTCCATGGTTCAAATTGAGTTAGTCTGAAATTGAAAATTTCAAATGAAATGCAAAAAAAAACTTGACGTTTAGGTGTGGTTCACATTCAACATCGGCCCTTAAAATTTAATAACCACCCTTTATTTACATAAATCTAATAAAGACCATGTCGCTAAGTCAACCTAGAGCTGAGGAATGGCAGAGCTATCATCCTTCTGACATTCAAAATTGGCGTCTCACTCAGTGATGCCATTTAAGGCATAATTATGCTTTTTCGGCATCATTCCGACGCTTGACGAATTAAGGATTATTTTTTTGACAAAATGGCATACTAACTTTGTGAATTGGTTCTTACAATCAATACATTTACATACGAATTCATTTTAAAGCCGCAACACAAATTTTCATTAACAACTGTGCGTTAAACCTGTTTTCAAATTCTCTACCGAAACCTTGGATTACAGAAATCAGGTACTTAAAATGCAAATAACAAATAACTGAAGTATAATATTGTCAATGTATTTTGTATTTCAATCAAACCGCTTTAATTGGCTTGTCGTCCAACCTTATGCTCTTTCACAAAATTTACCATATGAGAAACATGGGAATTGTAGATTGATGCCACAAATGCACAAATATCCAGCGATTATTCTTGCAACAAATAGTGAAAGCCATAAAGCACGGGAAATTCAAGACGCTTAAATACGAAGGACAAATCGTTCTGAATAAGCGGAATCCGCGGAATGAGAATGTTTGACTTCAAATTTTCCCCTCAAAACCGTCGCTTGCATGGCAATTAATTTCAGATCCTTCACCATCAAATCAAACGCGTTCCGTTACAAAACTTTGGTGCATTGAGCTTGCGCAGCAAAATTATAACTGAGCCGACTTTTAATTTCAAATTGTGTAGAGGTAAGCCCGGAATATCCAAGGAATTCAAAAATTTAACGAATCACCATAAAGTTTTATTTTCACGACACAAAGTAGCGTATGTCCTTCCTTGGGCCGGTGCGATTTTAAACTGAAAATCATAAAAATCGAACGATACGTTCCCGAGTAATGAGTGTACACTGTACATACGGACGCCAGTCTCTTTTATATTATGTAGCTGTACCCACCCGGCTTTGCTCGTACCTTTCGTATAAAGTCCTGCTCACATTTCGCAAAGTGCTTAATTTGCACAGTGTATACCTACTAATAATAATAAAAATATCGTTTGATTTTATTTTTGAATGCAACAACTCGTTTTCCTATCCCGCTTATGTTTTGTTAAGTAGGTACCAACAATAGGGTCCAAAATCATCCTTTCTTTCAAACTGAAAGCAACCATACCCATCCCAAAAATTTCAATCAACTTAATAAAATTGTTTCGAAAATCGACAACAGCGTCACCTATCAGGTTCAAAATACTCCTATCTTTCAAGCTTCAACCAACCATACAGAACCACTAAACTTCATTGAAATTGGTTGAGCAGTTTCGGAGATCGACGACAGCGCTACCTATCGGACAGTCCCATCTTTTAAGACCGTCTTAAACTGAGTACAACAATACAGACAAAACAAAACAAAAAATTGGCCCAGTGGTTATTGAATTATATCATCATCGAGTTTCACCCCGAACGAATTATAGGTATTATAATAATATATGGAAGATTATTATTGATGATAGAAATTTAATTTTACTGAAAAACGAAATATACGCCTACAGCGCCACATGTTGAGAATTTTTCGGCTTTTCCTTTTTTGTTAAACCATCCCTGATTCAAGACGAACAAAACAACACAAAAATCATTCAATTCGGTCGAGCCGTTCTGGAGCCTTTACCCGACTAACGCACAGCAATTGATTTTTATATACATACATATAAATTGCTTTTTTTGTTAAAAATTAGTATTTGAACGACTTGACAACCATATGACCATATTCCAGAATTCCAAATAATGAACAATAGAAAAAGACAAACATTTCGACACAATTTTCAATTATTTAATTTTTTTTTATTTGATAAATTAATAAGTGGAAGGTAAATATATATATAAAAAAACTTAAATATATTGCTCGTTCAGTAATGAATAAAAAAAAATGTAAGCTGTAAGTAATCGACTGTAAATGACTGGCGAGACAGCAGCTTTTTAGGTCATTATTATGTCACAAACAAAAGTATTCAGTTAGACGAGTGCCAACTGCCAAGGAGCACGGATATTTTGACATTCATATTATAAAGCAATTTAGCGGTAGTAGTTCTTTTCCCGCGATATCACTTTTAGCAAATAATCACTTTTAGTGCCCGGGCTAAATTTTTCGAACTCACAATGTCGAAATTTTCAATACAAAATCGCATATATTGATGTACCGAATATTTAGTGGTTTATATTTAATAGTTGGCGCAACAGGTCCGGAACCCTGGGCCTAGCTTCTCACAACCATTCGTTCTGTGTGAGTTTTTCATTTTTGGAACGAATGGAAGGGATCTACAATTTTATGCCGACTCCAAACGGCTAATTGAGAAGCTCTTTCAAGTCATTTATACTCTCGGATGTTTGTCAGACGTTCGCGAGAGGTGGTGCAGTGAAAAAAAAACCCTAAGTTGGAATTTGGGCTTTTGCGGGATTCGAACCTCGACCCCTCTCTTAGTAGTCCAACACACTAACCACTAAGCCACTGCGCCTACACATTTTCGAAGGAAAATAAGTGCCCAGGAACTAAATCCACTGAGGGACTAAGTCCCCACCTCGTGGGAAGTAAAACCATTTTCGTAAAGTGGACTTAGTTCCCATGTAAGGTGGGAACTTAGTCGACTTTCTTTTGGGAACTTAGTACAATTAGTTCATAAATAAAAAGAGGCAACTAACTTCCAACATTTAGAATTGGAATTTTTGATTTTGTTTGACAAAATACTTCATTCGAAATTCAGTTTGCAAGACTCTGAAAAAGAAAAATTGCGGTGATTTTTCTGCGCAGGCACATAAGTCCACGAGACTAGATTCACGCGAATTTTTTAGTTTTTGTTTCTCAAATTTTTCAAAAGCTAAAGCAAAAACGTTGTTTGAGAAAATAAATTGGCATTTTTAGCCTTCGAAAATTTGAGAAAAGAAAAGTAAAAAAATTGATGTAAGCGCATTGGATACCACATGTGGCACATTCAGTTAATACATTGATGCTGTTTTTGGTTCCATTAGAATATTCAAATGAAAACGCATTTGCATAACGGTGATATCAGGTTCAGTCTGTCAGTAGAAATCGATTCAGTGAAGTACATCGTGTGCATTTATTATTATCATTTGGTGAATTTAAAAATTGTTTTCAGCTACAATAATACTGTACAAATCAGTAAAAATAATAAAATATTCCACAGTAAGTTTGCATTAGTTATAAGTTAAAGGATTTATCCTTGTAAAGTACAAAAAAATTATTTTTCTAGGGAACCTCCCACTGGTCCCGTAATTAAAACACAACGTAATATTCTTGCTAGGGGTCGACCCTTCTTTATTCACAATCCAATTCAAACTGAATTCATAAATTACTATATCACCTAGCCGATACTTAACTCACAAACATATTCATATTCATATTCATTTAATATAATTGCTGATCTGCAGTTCCCATGCAGATCATATACACATTCCTATGTTCGCCCGGATGTGGTGTGGCGGTGGGAATATACTGGCAATGGTGCCAATCGGATGCGCGTGTGTCATATCAGGTAACGGGAATGAACTTGCAAGCGAATGTGATTCGCTTGCACTTTTATTGTTGCAGGTGGATACCTGATCGTGATAACTGCCGCCTCTTCAAATATCTGCGTCCCGCAGATCACCTGACGAACGGGTGAATGAACTTTGGTTTCTGCTGGGGTTGTTGACTTCTTGAGAAGGTCGTGGTACAGGGCGCGGAACTGTTGCTCGACGGCAGGATAGGCGGAGCTCCGGGATGTTGACCCTTCCATAGATCTTTTTCCAGAATAGACAGATGACGGTAACGACTGCTATGATAATGAAAATCTCTGTAAGAATAGAAGAGTTAAGATTTCTATTTAAGACATTTATGAGCTCGATATTCTTCGTGCTAAGGTCATGCACGTATTCCAGGTTGGGTTTAACTCTGTTGCTAGTTACATTGGCCAGGACTGGGGGGAGTGCCTGTAGGTTAAAAATCGTTCTGCTGTAGTATGTCTTCTCTCTTATCTGGACCGTCTCATTGTCTAGTTGTATCAGGTAGGTACCTACTAAAGGAATAGAGGAATTTTTATTTAAAATTGTCCCATTGAAGTTCGTCAGGAAAATCGTGTTTTCCCCAATCAGCTCGACTATTTCCTCGTTTGTTGTTTTGTAGTCGCAAAGTGCATTGCCACCCTTGAGGATCCTGGTTAGACAAGAGTCTTCTGATATCTCCCGAAGAATGTCCTCCCCGCACACGGATGCGTTACCTATACTAAGACATTTCCCGTTTAGTCCGTACGTCTTGTCATGGCTAATCATAAGTTTTGAGAAGTCTAAGTCAATTTGTCTACCGTTCCTGATAGCTGCGCGAGCCGTGATTAAGTGATATACCTTGGGGTCTGTCTTGGGTATGGACAGGATATATAGCATCAATGTCCCATTGCAGTATACTGAAGGTCGGCCGTACTCTATAGCTTCTACAATGTTTTGGTAAGGTAAAGTTTCCAGTTCATTTATTATAGTGTTGATCTCTTCTGAATCCAAAAGATTGCTGTTGACTATGCCGTTTTTAGCTAATTGGCAGGCTCTAACTATTTCATTTACTCCCTCTTTTAAAATAAGTACCTTGTTTAGTAAGTCATGTCTAAGTTGGTCCGTCAGTCCTTTCTCTATAGCGTTGTTGTAACCCTGAATGATTTTGTTAATTTTTCCTGTTATTTCCCGAGTCGTGTTGAATAGTTTTTCGTTAATTAAGTATTGTCGGTTATTGTTCTCTATAATATCTGCCTGCTTTTCTAAAAGTTTGTCCCATTCAGTTGCGTCGGGGGATCCACCTACCCATTTCCAAGCAGTTCCTATCCAATTTATTGACCTAGCTTTCCTCATTCTCACGTCCCGCAGTTCATTGAGGCGTTCCTTAATTTGATCTAAATGATAACTCAAGATAGGCTGCATTTCTTTGTCCTTAACATGTTTGAACATCAGGCGCTCAGTATCTTGGATGAGTGTGTCGTACTTTGCCAAGTCAATGACATGTATTAATTTAAAAACTCCATCCGTCACCCAAGCGTTCCCTTCCTTAACCGTCACAATTGGAGCTTCATAGGCAAAAATATGTAGAGTCTGCATGGGAGTGAAAAGAGCTACTAATCTGCAATATATTCAAAGTTTATTTAATATGTAATTTACAACAATATCTTAAGGTCTAATTTACAGTGTATGTATTATGTATGTACGTAAGGCATATATAGCCACATCTCTTACTTTTTCCAATATCTTTAAGTTTATTTTTTATTCAATTTTCACATAACATTTATGTAGTATGAATTAATTTGTTCATTACTTTTCTTGCATTAATTATTGCTTCTTTTTTTTTCTTTTATATATTTTTTTTTTTAATATATTTATGTCTTTAAACGCTCAATGAGATAGCTCTCCATTAAATTTTCGGGGTAGTCACTCCGGATCGGAAGGTTCGTATTTTTCCGCTTTGGCTTGTAAGGTTAAAAATATCAAACAGCCTACTAGGGTACGAGGATCAACACCACCGTAATTATTGTTACATAATTTTTTAAGTGAACCGGCCCCTTGTTTCTTGAGAGCTAAACTCCGATGCATATTTTGTTAGACTAGTTTCGTGTACTTTTTTATTATTTTTTGTAGTAATCATTCCCCTTTTTTTTTTTTTTTTTTTTTTTTTTTTTGAAAAGGAGAAGAGACAATCGATATTTTTTGTTTATTTAATATTTTTTAAGTGGGCCTTGTGGATTTTTTTTCCGCTTACTGTTGTTACAGTTACGCGATTATCCTTGGCAACTATTTCTTTCCGGTATAAAGGTTTATTTTTACTTTTTATTCCTTTTACAGCAATATATATTACATCCCCCTGACAGTACTTCCGCGGGACCACTTTTTTCAGATTCATTCTCAAATTCCTGGCCTCCATGTTTTTCTTAATTAGCCCTCTAAGATCCTTATTCATTTTTGAACGAATGTTCAACAGATTTTGAAAATTGACCCTCTGTGACCTATTGAAAAATACGTCCGTAGGTTTTCTGTTGGTGACAGAATGTACAGTGTTGTTGTACCGATCAACAGCCACGTAAACAAGTTCCTTGACATTAAAGTCTGAGTGTTCTGCTTTAAGACACCGATATATTTCTAGAATGGTAGAGTGGACTCTCTCTATCTGGCCATTGACCTCGCTTCGATGGGATGGAGTTAGGTATAATTTTATTCCTAAATTCCTGATCAGGTTTAGAACAATTGGGCTGAGGAAGCCCCTTTCATTGTCCGTGACGAGGATCAGAGGAACCGTGAAATAATGTAAGATTTTTAATATCTTGGATCTCATATAAATGGCCGATCTGTCTTTAATATGGAAAAATTTGGAAAATTTGGAGAACTTGTCAATGACAGTTAGAAATTTTTCATTCTGGATCTCCATTATGTCCATATGAATTATTTCACATGGATACCTAGGGACAGGTGTAGGTTGTAGTGCGGGGTTTAAGGGATGTCTGTCATATTTGTTGGCGTTACAGATTTCGCAAGACGCAGCAAATCTCTTTATGCTAGCCATCATCCTTGGGAAATAAAATTGTTCAAGGATTTGTTCCTTGTTTTCCCTGGGAGCGCGGTGAGCTCTTCTGTGTTCATTTTCTATGATACAAAATTTACGCTCCTCGTTGGCTATATCCTCCACTACTCTCTGTGTCAACCTTATTTTATATTTTGAAAAGCTTTTCAGATACAGATCCTGGAGTATTCCAAGATAGATTTCGGGAATCTTTATTCCGTTTATAACGTTTGGGTTGAGGTTTTCTATTAAAAATTCAGCAAGTTTATTGCTATCTAAATTTCTAGCAGAGATATAATGGCGGTGATAGCCTGGGTGTGGTTCCTCGTGAGAACACAGATCGATGCCGACCCTGAAAATTATTTGGTTCCTGAACACATTGATCGGAGCCTCCACGTGAGGTATGAGGTCCGAGCCGTCCTGGTCAGCACTGTGCATGGTTCCGGAATCATCGCTGTCGAAAGATCTTTCACACAGTCCTTCTTCAGCTGTGCCTGTTTCCGCCTCATCCGTCCTTACGTCTCGTTCCTCGTCAGCTGTTTCAGTGTTCGTCTGTGTTTGTCCTTCGTCCGCGTCGTCTGTACTAGTTTCTGATGCTATACTGGCAGTATTCGTCCGAGAAGAAGATGAACCTGGACCCGAGAGGTGGTTAACCTGAGTTCGGAGCCGCGAGAGGGCATCAGCCACGAAGTTTGATTTACCAGGAGTGTAAATCAACTCGTAGTTATATTCCTCCATTCTCGATTTCCAACGCTTAAGCTTCGCATTGTAATTTCGATTACTTAACGTGAAGGTTAAGGGTTGGTGATCAGTGTATATTCTGATCTTCTTGGCACCATAGAGGTAGTTCCTCAGATTGTCGAGTGCCCAGACTATGGCACGAAGTTCTTTTTCATTCGTTGCATAGCCTTCTTCCGTTCTGTTTAGAGAGCGGGAGATAAACGAAATCGGCTTGTCTTTGCCAGGTTCACCCTGGGACAGTACAGCGCCAATAGCATAGTCTGAGGCGTCTGTTGTTAAGTTAAATGGTTTTTCAAAGTCGGGAAAAGCTAGTACCTCCGCTGAAGTGAGGAGTTCCTTTAGAGTTTCGAAGGCTCTAAGTCCCGCATCATCGAGGCGTATGGAAACGTTTTTAGATTGGTTGGCTCTTACTTGTGAAAGCTCCCCACGAGTCATATTCGTCAATGGTTTCGCGATTTTGGCGTAGTCCCTGATGAATCTTCTATAGTATGATGTAAGACCAAGGAAACTCTTCAGTTCCTTCAAGGTGTTCGGGGGAAGAATAGCTTCGATTGCCTTTACTTTATCCGGATTGGGAAGAATGCCTTCCGAAGTCACTAAATATCCAAGAAATTCTACGCTCGTGTCTAGGAAGTGGGTTTTCTCTAAATTGATTTTTAGCCCTGCCTCATGGATTTTTGCAAAAACTGTCTCTATGTCCCTTAAATGATCACCTTCTGTCTTGCTGTAGATGATAATGTCATCTATGTAAACATAGCAAATCTTCCCGATCAGTTCCTTCAGGACGTCATCTATCATACGCTGGAAGATGGCCGGGGCGTTCTTAAGCCCAAAGGGCAATCTGACGTATTCAAATTTGCCGTTCATTGTAGAAAAGGCAGTTTTAGGGATGTCTTTTTCCCTCATGGCTATTTGGTGGAACCCGGATGTGAGATCCAGGGTGGTGAAGAATCTGGCATCGCCAAGGCTTGCGAGAGTGTTGTTAATGTCTGGAATTGGGTAAGTATCAGAGATAGTCACGGAATTTAGACGTTTATAGTCTATAACCATCCTGTACTGCTTTTCTCCGTTAGGCTTGGGTTTCTTTGGCACAACCCATATGGGTGAATTATACGGGCTGTTTGACGGTCGAATGATATTCTCCGTCAAGAGTTCGTTCACCTGCCTTTCAACCTCCTCCCGCATGCAAGCAGGGTACGGATAACTCTTCGTATAGATCGGTTCATCCGTGGTTGTTTTTATTTCAGCTCTTACACTGGTTTTCACCCTCCCGTTGTCTACCGGGCCGAACAAGTTACTGAACTTGTTACAAAGCGATTCGAGTTTGGCCTTCGAGGACTCTGAGACGTTTTTGTTCAGTATGACGAGATTGTTCACGACATCCGAGGATTTATTCTTAAGGGGAATTCTTATGTCTGGTTTAATTATTAGTTCGTTTTTCTCTCGGTCAATAATGGCTTTCAGTTCCTTTAAGGTGTCGTCGCCGATTATTCCATCAAATGACTCGAGGTTTGGGAGAATAAAAAAGGTTACATCTATATTGCAGCCAACGAAAGAGAAGAATTTGCCGCAGATTTTGTTTTTCACTAGGATTTTCCCAGCTGGACTGTTAATGTAAAAAGGGTTCTGAACAGGGTAGGATTTTGGTGCTAGATTTGATTTAATGAAGTTCTTGTTCGCACCAGTATCTACGAGAAAGTCTAAGATTTTCCCGTCTCGTGTAGCGTACTCTATATATGGTACGCTGGAAGCGAGGCATCTGTCATAAAATTTCCCTCTTCCTGCGATACCGCCGAATTAGAGGTTCCTGGTTCCTCATTAGATTCTGATTCTGGAACGTCTGTTACCATATGGTAAAGCCGCTGTTGCTTCCTAGGGTGATTGTCTGAACTGGCTTCCCGTTTAATTGGGACATTGGGCCGGTTCATATAATTCACATTTCTGCTTTGAAACGAACGGTCCACCTCCATTTTGATGGCAGGCTTCGGGCCCGGTCTTGGCGGTGAATATTGCCTGTTTTGGAATCTTGCATTCCAAGACGAATGTGACCGCTGGCCGTACCTGTTGTTCGTAAATCTGTTTGAATTTCGTATGGGCGAAGGCAGCCTTCTTTCGGATTTAAAGTTATAATGCACGGGGGAAGATATAACGTTTGGTGCCTGCACGTGCACAGAGCTGTTCCTAAAGTTAAGATTTTGCATCTCGAGGCAAGCAGAGTAAGCCTCAGGGAGCGTTCTTGGCTTCTGGATTATGAGAAGCCTCGAAAGGTCCTCGTTCAATCCACGCACAAACACGTCCAACGCTCGATTACGATAAGTTTCCACCAAGGCGTCTATTGTCTCGGCGGAATATGTTTCTGATCGGATTTTATTTATAATAAGGGAAAACTGGTGATTGACAGTGGCATAAAAGTCGTCGACTCTGGAGCCACCTTGTCTTAGCTGACTTAGCTGATGCTCGATGGTTCTGAGATCCCTCTTATCCGCATAATGCAGAGAGAGGACCCTCTTGATCTCTGTCCACTCACTGTCAAATACATTATATGATACTAGAGCGGAATCCGCTTTACCCCTAATTTTTTGCCTTATATGCTGGAGGATCGCCCTATAAATGGGTTTGCCCCGAACAATTGAATAGTCTTTTAACACCGTTTCTATGCTGTGTACCCAGGATACATAGTGTACCGGGTTTCCATCGAAAACCTGAAGCTCCTTCACAGAGTCAGGCAGCTTCGAAATATCCCTCAACTCGGTCTCGTCATTTGGACCTCGTAATTGTTCTGGGGTTTCACTTATTTGTTGGGCTATTGGTCCCCCCAAACCTACGCTTTCTATATTTTTCATTCTACTCTCCATGGAGCTAAGCTGCGTTAACAAGGTTTGAATTGCCTGCCCTGAATCCCTCTGTTCAATGTGAGTGATTCGGTTCTCGAAACCCCTCAACTGTTCTAACACGGAATTAACCGCCCCCGTTAGCTGTGTTACAGAATTCCTAATCTCGTCCATCTCTTAAGTGGTACCGGGAAGCTGACTTAGGTTTCTTATTTTTTTTATTATTTGCTGATATAAAATGTAAGTGTCTTTTATTTAGATTGTCTCCCTTTAAATTAAATCTCTTTTTTTTATATTTAATATTCTTATTTACTGATAGAATATTTATGTATTTTCACTTGGAATTGTCCCCCTTCAAGTTACAAAATTTTTTATATATTATAAAATTATTATTTACTGATATAACTGTATGTATATTCAATGGGACTGTTTCCCTTCAAGTTAAATCTTAATTAGCTTTTAATTTCTTTTACTTAATAAAAAAATGATGATCTTACTGCGTAATTAACAGCCACTTATTAACCTTGTTCATGATATCGGTATCAGTTCTCTTTTCGTCCTTCTTGTATCTTATTGTTGTCTTCCTTCGCCGTTGTTCCTCTATTATGTTGCTTCCGTAGTCGTACTTCCTTGAAACTCCTCTTTAAATTGGGTCCATTCGTTTTCGTATGGTGATTTTCACTTTTTCGTCTATTCCTTCCAATACACTTTTAATCGTCTTACTTTTACTTTCAGCTTTTCACATAGTCCACATTCAAATTAAACTCTTTTTCAGGACTATGATCTCACTCTTTCTTTTATTAATTTAATATTTTTTTCACGTTCAGCTTTTCACTTTGTTCACATTCAAATTGAAATCCTCTTTAGAATATAAGCGCAACTTTTTCCTTTATTTCTTTAATACATAGGATTTCTTATTTATCATCAATTTCACTTTTCGTATGATTTCTTTTTATGCACAATTTTTTATTCTTATATTTCCGTCGGACACTGACTTTTAATTATCCTTGCCAGGTCCCTGCTCGGGCGCCAGTTAAAGGATTTATCCTTGTAAAGTACAAAAAAATTATTTTTCTAGGGAACCTCCCACTGGTCCCGTAATTAAAACACAACGTAATATTCTTGCTAGGGGTCGACCCTTCTTTATTCACAATCCAATTCAAACTGAATTCATAAATTACTATATCACCTAGCCGATACTTAACTCACAAACATATTCATATTCATATTCATTTAATATAATTGCTGATCTGCAGTTCCCATGCAGATCATATACACATTCCTATGTTCGCCCGGATGTGGTGTGGCGGTGGGAATATACTGGCAATGGTGCCAATCGGATGCGCGTGTGTCATATCAGGTAACGGGAATGAACTTGCAAGCGAATGTGATTCGCTTGCACTTTTATTGTTGCAGGTGGATACCTGATCGTGATAACTTATAATGCGAACATTTTTATTATTATTATTGTTTATTAACAGACAATTAAAATTACATGGTAACATGGATAATGCGAACATAATTGTTTGTGCTATATATGGCACACCATATGCAATAATGTGTACTAAAATTTGATTTTAGATGTTCGGTGTTTGTATGGCTTCTGGTAGTTGGAAAACCGTTTCTGAGGCAGAAAAAAGCTCAATGAAATTTAAAAAATGGGCGCCTTTTCCATCACTCGACTAATCACATCGACTAAGTCGTCATCAATGCTTGGCTTATGCATAAAAAAGCTAGCGGTTAGAAAAAAATGCGCATGGATAGATTCCGCATTGAATTGTCTAAATCGTTGTGTAATATAGGAACGAGCTCTAGCTTCCCTACATAACGTGGAAGGCCTTCAGGAAGTCCATCAGTTGCAGTTTTACACGTTGCAAAGAAAATACAAGGACTTACTACTTCCATACCAAGTAAGGATGTAAGACATGACGGAATCAATCATTTGCCCATTTGGAATACTGTTAGGTTAGGTAAGGTGGCTTTCTAGAAAGACACATTTAGACCATATGCACTTAGGTCTTCTGTGATACCACATAAGTTGAGGAAATGGGGGGGAAAGGCCAGAGTATTTTCTAGGACGGATATGCTAGTGGGCGCATTGCTATCTCTGTGCTTGTGACTATTTGTCTTTATCTGCAATCCTCCTGCGTCTCGTATAGAGAATCGGGTCAGTTTATCCTCGAATAGGGGAAGGGTGACCGAAACAGTCTTCTTCTCGCCTGTAATCCTCAGACAACTCCTCGAAGAGAGGAGACTGGGGATAACTATTGGACGATATGTCTTCGGATATACGCCGGGTAACCGAAATTGTGTCCCCTTCGCTTATAATCCTTTGACGTCTCGTCATAATGACGTACGCCGTATGCGGTATGCTATGCCCCATCGGTGATTAGTAGATCAGCCCTTTCATTTTGTACCTTACTTAAGGTTAGGCTGGTCAAGGAGGCAGTGACCGGTCGACAGTATGCCTTCGGGTGCCGGGTGGTGACCGTATCAGTTAGTCTCTCGCATGTGTCCACTGGCAACTTATCAAGTAAGGCGGGTGTAGCAAAAAGCGTAGTATTAGTGTCGATTGCAGCGATCAGCCTACTACGCTTATTGCGAACACGGTTAGACAAAGATGTTATTTCAGAAGCTTCTATAAGTTGTCGTAAATGCGGTAACTTTTGATTTTTTTGTAATATTTAAAACATTTGTTTGTTCTTAAATTTACTACCTACTTTGATCCAATATAAATGAAGAATTATTTTTAAAGCAATCTTAAATATGTTATCTTAATCTGCAATTATTTATTTATATACCTACATATAAGCCGGTGGGGTTCAGCTAGTTTATTTATATTTCTCATTTTCTTTTCCCATTGAAAAGATCAGTAATTTTTATTATTATTATTTGTTTTGTTTTGAAAAATGTTGAAAACTACTTTTTGTCCCTAATGTACCTACTTTGATCAAATAAATATTTAATATCATTATTATAAAAATCCTAAACTTTTGTATTTGTATGAATTTCACAATTTAAATTTCAAATATGTTTTATCAATTTCAAACGTGCTTAATTCATGATGTGCCATATATGGCACAAATACTTTTTAACAATTTTTCATTATTTAAAATAATTTTTGTCAAAAATTATAAACAACAGAATATTTTTTTTTTTTCAATTTTTGAAAAATCATGCATTTAAGTGTTAAAAGGGAAATAAAACCAACCAGAGTTTTCGGAATTTATTTCCTACCTTTCATGGGAACTAAGTCCACTTCACGAAGATGG
Organism: Cheilosia urbana; assembly: GCA_946477585.1. Lineage (NCBI taxonomy): Eukaryota > Metazoa > Arthropoda > Insecta > Diptera > Syrphidae > Cheilosia > Cheilosia urbana. The sequence continues at coordinate 124,668,229 of OX297853.1, forward strand.
TTTTATTTCCCTGCACCATTTTCGAAAGCATCTCTCTCGCTCATTTTAATTTGATTGGTCAATTTAATTCAAGATAATTTCAAAACAAGAGCTACATACCTAAACCTACAAATTTCCATGCCGCCCGGTGACAGCTTTTCAAAGTCAGAATATTTATACCATCATCCATTAGTACGAAGAAAAGAATGCCTGCGATGATTACTCAAATACTCACCCCCTGATACCTATTAGAGCAACTTTTACTCATTTATTAACTTGTAAAAAAAAAACTGCAGCATCATCGCCTTTTTTCTTGGCCGGTTGAACTGAAACACCCTGTAGACACACAACTAATTTCGCAAAAGCCTTTGTGTGCTTTCAGCGAAATTGATTGACATTCGAATGTTCACAATACACACTAGGTATATCTATATCTGGTGCGAGTGTATTCGTTTGCCATTATCAATAATTGAATAAAATAACCGCAAGTCATTTATCATATTACTTACGATGATTGTTATTAATTTCCTGCGGACTGTGGCGCACGGACAGACAACGGTGCTCACAGGACGAAAACAAATTTGGGAACATACCATAAAGGACAGAATTTTATTACACATCAATTTGTGATCCCTTTTGGTAGGTACGCCATGATAGAACACAACATCCACCTACCCACACGCCACACCAACCCACATACGCAAAATTTCCAGTTGGAATATGTGCGACGCTCGGCACGGGTACAGTCTGCAACTGAGTGGGTCTGGCTGGGTATCAGCTTTGAGGACACAGAGGAACTCATAATGAAACATCATTTGTCAATTTCAAAACGAAAAAGGAATAACAATGGAATCATACTAACCGGAGAAATATGTTGAACTTTGCCTGCAAATGTGGGGATGGGATCTCCTTTTTTTTCCATCCCACACGTTATAGTCGCATTACTTTTGTCAAGTCCCAAGGACCTTGTTCTCTTTTATTGCACTTGTTCTGGGAGTTTCATGTTTTTTTTTTTTTTCGTATCTGGGTCTGTCTCATTCAGTCGAAACGAATAATAAAAATAATTATTCCCATCATGTTTTACAATACCGAATGGCCACATGACTTACTACTGTAAGCCACATACAGAGAGGGGGTGTGGAATATCTGTGACGGAATGCTTTTGCAATTGGCATAAATGTTAAGTTGGCGGACGGACGAGGAGGTTGACTTTTTGAACACACATGCGATATTACCCCTGGGAGACTTTGCCATGTAATAAGTATCTTTATTACATAAAAAATGCAAACGCGACAATGATGATGGTAGCTTCCTTCCAACCCAGGGTAAGTATATTTTGACACATTTCCTCCGGAATGGGATTTCAAATTGCCCCGCTTGACTAAGTCAATAAATCTTGTGGGCAATGCTGTGTATGCGATGGGCTTAATCCACAGTTGACTGGACATGTGGGTCACATTGGACAGTAAGCGGAAATTAAGTATACCTACACAAGCATGCTCCTGGTTCGGGATAAAAATGAAATAAACGGAAGAACTTGCTGGATAAGTGAAAAAAAAAGAACATCATATGTGGCACTTTTTTTGTGGAACAATTACTTCGGGGTGATCGCCTGTTTGGTGTATGCCAAAATCCCCGGGTAATGTGACAAAACGAAAGCCATGAACCGGAGTAATCCAATGGCTCTTATTCAACAGTTACCAATGATCTCTAAAAAGGATATTGATGAATGAGTTCCTAATTGTGGATGTGGAAGGCTTGTAAAATTTCGAGGAGACACACGGTGACACGGCCCCGTAAAAGGTGGAGTTTTTCGACTGGTCAGTTAATTTTTAAAGACAGAAAACCTATTGTATCCCTAGGCGAGAAGGTGTTTTTTTTCGCCACAGAGTGATTTCAAAAGTCTAAGCCCTAGTCGTGACCATGGCCCACTGATGAGAACAGTCCTGACAACAAAAATTCCTCGGGAAATTTTTAACATAAAATTCAAAAGGAAATTCTTCTTTGGTAGGATAACTGAAAGGCTGCACGGACACCGCCTCCGGAAACGGATTGATGCTGATCAATTTTGCAGTGGAGAAAAACATGGAAGTGTGCAGAACAAAGAGGGTTATAGTTTCAATACCCTTCTTTTCCACTTTTAAGAATTTTGAGTAAAACGAAAAACACTGATAAAAGCTGCTAAAATTATATTAGCGATAGGTTTGAAGTTTGGAATGATCTTTATCTATTTATCATAGGTGCACCATTCATTTATATAGGGTGATGGCGTGTAAGTTCAGCCCTCGCTAGTGGTCAGCCTGTGGTATAAAGTAAAGCACAGTAGTAAATCTTTTGGTCTTTCAAAAAAATATAACTCCCTTGGCTAACATTTCTTCACCTGCGTCCAACAACTTTCACCATGGTCCTGCTTCGCGTGTAAAAAATAAAACGAGTGGTAATTAAAAAATAAAATTTTTAGAAGCGATTTTGGAAAATAGGGGAGATCGGGGCTAGTTTACTAACAAAATAAATATACATTTTTTTTCTTTTTCCCTTGAATGAAGACTGATATCAAGACAGCTCAAACATTATTAAAACAAGTATCCTTTGGTCTTTCTAGACAAAGTTATTCAATTAAAAAAACAACGTGTGGGATTTTAAGGTGAGTTATTATTAAAACATAATCGAGTAAAACTAACTCGTGAGGCAGAATACCACATTTATTTTTACGTCTGAAGTCGTCGAGTGGTAATGCTTAACTGACTTCTCACCACTACACCGGCAACCACCGGTAGTTTTCTACTGTTCTAAGTTGCCATAATGAGAAGAGAACATTTTTTTATTAAGTTTATTAGAGCCTACCTCTATCTATCTAACACCGGTACCGTGGTAAGTTGATCCATGCCTTGCTTAACTTAATTCTTACAAAAATGTTAAAATTTTGGGTTGTTGTAAAATACTCAACTAAACATAGCTCTTTGTGTCGAAAAATATTTGCCTAGTTTTTGAAAAACCCATTTTTTCTAAACTTTATTAACTTAATTCACTAACAGGGTTCATCGTGTAATTTATGAAACGATTGTCGTCGAAACGATCAAACAAAACGATGTCGGTTTTTTGTTTGCTTCATATAATAACATCGTCGTATCGTTTATCGTTTTCATTTTGAACAGTTTAAACAATTAACATGACTGTAAACTTTTTATACTTCTCTCAGACATAATAAAATTGAACAAAATATAGCAAAAACGATGAAACGTTTGCCAAATAGCCATCGTTCAATAGAATCGTTTTGGCGATACTATTTGGCAGCTGATTAGTAGCCTGAAGCAACAGAAAACGATGATCGTCTAATCGTTTCGACGATTATCCTTTTTTTGTTACACGAAGTAGATGCATCGATTTTTTTTTTTTTTTTTTTATATATTCTTCTCCCGGGAAAGGCGAACCTATAACGCTTCAACAGCGCCCCGAGATGCCTGCAGATGTATGTTTGCTCTGCACTTAAATTGCTGCAAATTGTAGTCTTCTGGAAATATATCCCCAGGAAGCGAGTTCCAAAGTTTGCTTGTCCTGTAACAGAAGGAGTTTTGGAAAGTTGATGTCCTCGCGGTTGTCAAGTGTACTGTATGGTTATGAGCATTAGCAGCCTGTCTTGTTGGGCGCCCAAAAGTTGCATTTCGAGGGATAATGTCTTTGAGTTCCTCAGAACATCTACCATGGAAGTACCTATAGAACAAGCATAGGTCAGCGACTTGTCTTCTGTGCACCAACGGTTTTAGATTCGATGTGATGTGAGTGTAGGGTCTCCAATGAGTCGAACTGCTCGTCTCTGTATGCTACCAGGCAGGTTAAGTGAATGTTTTGGGGCCGGGCTCCATATATGGGAACAATATTCCAAGCCTGGTCTAACCTGTGCTTTGTAGAGAAGGAGGAGTTGCTTGGGGCTAAAGTACCTCTTTTCTCTAAATAGGTAGCTCAACTTTGCGGACGCCGATTTTGCGATATAGGATATGTGGTCCTGCCATGTGATTCCTGAATTGACTGTGACTCCTAGAAGGTGCATTGGGTCCCTGTGATGGATTGGATGGTCATCCATTTGGATCTGAGGAACTGTTGATGCATTTTTTCTGGAAAATGTTGTGAGCTGTGTCCATCTACAACAACTTGGATCGGTCTTCCCAGAAGAAAATTTTGCATCCATCCGCAGAGTTGTTGTGGTAATCCGTAAGACGCTAACTTTCCTAATAGGGCTCTATGCCAGACTCGGTCAAATGCCTTTGATATGTCCAAGGCTACGGCTCTGGATTCGCCGTGTTGTTCAATTGATTGTGTCCATAAGTGCGTTACGTAGCTTAACAGGTCACCAGTGGAACGACGGCTCCGAAATCCGTATTGCCTGTCGCTTATTAATCGATGGCCTTCTAGATCTTTGATTATTTCTACATTTATTGCCTTTTCCATTACTTTAGAGAGCATTGAAAGTAACGCTATTGGACGATAGTTTTGTGGCAGACATTTCTTCCCTTTCCTTGGAATAGGTTGAATGCGAGCGGTCTTCCAGCAAGAAGGAAACGTCTTCTGGGAGTACGACATGCTAAACAGCTTACAGAGTACAGGTGCAAGTTCTGGTGCACAGTTCTTGAGTACTATAGCCGGAATTCCATCGGGTCCCGTTGCCTTATTGCAAGCTAGTTCTTTAAGGACGCATTGAATTATTCGAGGCCGAAATTTCACTTCTGCCATCGATGATTGTATCCTCGGGATATTTGGTGGCTCTAGCTGTGCAGAATCTAGGGTGGAATTCTCTGAAAACATGCTAGCGAAAAGATCTGCCTTTTCTTTTGGTGTTGTTGCTAGCGTGCCGTCTTCTTTTACTAGAGTTGGACCAGAATGCGCGTGAGCCGCTAGGACATCCAATCACTTTGTTAGTGACTCTTTCGCTGTAAGTTGTCTTCGCCGATTCAATAATTAGGTTGCATCTATTTCGAATAATTGTAAATTCAGATCTTTTTAGTTCTGAAGGGTTTGACCGCCATTCACGGAAAGCCTTGTTTTTCGCTGCGGTAGCTCGCTTGCATTCTTTGTTAAACCACGGTTTAATTGAAGCTAATTTTTTGATACAATGTGGAATATAAAGTTCCATACCGAGTAAAATATTTTCGGTTACGGCTTCTGCGCACATATTGACATCAGTATCTCTAAAGCACATATCGGCCCATGGCAACGAAGCGAAGAAATAACGCAGCTCGTCCCAGTTAGATTTACTATAATTCCAAATCGAACGATAACGATCCTTTTTCGCTCCTATTGGTATCGGTATGGAGAGGATAGCAGATATTAGAGGATGATCCGAATTCCCTAAGGGAGCAGACACTTTTATTTCATAATTATCTGGCTTTGTTGTGAGAAACAGATCGAGAGTGTTTCCGTAATTTGTTGGACTGTCTGGAATTCGCGTGGGCTCATCAACGAGCTGAGTGAAATTGCAGCAAATGGCGAAGTCTTCAGCTTGTTTCCCTGCCTCTTCCGTTCGGTTAGAATATCGTAGCCAATCCATGTTATGGGCATTGAAGTCACCAAGTATAATAACTTCAGCGGTTGGATGATGAATTTGTATCCAGTCTACCTTATCGGATAGATGACGAAATAAATTAGATGGTTCGTTATCGTTTGGGGAGCGGTACAGGATGCAAACGAATTTGGTACAACTTTGTAGAACGACCTTTAGTCATATTATGTCGAGATCCGTAGGTTCCATCTCTTCTTCTCTTACACACGCCAGATATTCTCGGGCAAACACACATAGTCCCCCCTTATATCGAAAACGAGGATGTAGTTCGTATTCTGGACATTGAAGATATGTGTAATCAGTTGTTGAGTTTATTTGAGTCTCTGTTAAAACTAGGACGTCTGGCTTTTTTTCTTGCAGATGCTGGTGCACACAGCTGACGTTGACATTGTTGAGTCCTAGACCTCGAATGTTGCAGAAATCTGGTGCTAGTTTTCTTCTGTTAGTGTTTAGTCTCTTTTGTCTTTGTGTTCGTTGATGTCTGACGTCATGCAAATCTTGTGGGTGATTATTTGCATGTTGAACCCCCTGAGATAGTCCCCCACGGAGATCCGAATGGGAGACTAGTTCACCTCCGGAATTCTTTATCTCAGGAAGTTGCATCATGGCTTTTGTGTCCCATCCGTGTTGCTCCGGCCCATCTGCCAAACTCCGAAACGTAGTCAAGACTACTTCACGAAGCCTATAGCATGATGTGGTGGTACCTCAGCCCCTGTGCTCCTTTGAAAAGGTGTGAATTAAATTGGGGCTGACAACTGGATACCTGCATGCCTATGTAATTCACTTATTTTGTAAGTAGCTTTCATTAGGTAGCTTAGATCCGTACTAAGCTTTCCACCCACTTCAACCATTCATGGAAATCAAATGATTTAATAGTTAACCAAGGGACTTGTGATTTCTGAAGACCAATTAAACAGAAAAATAAGTATTTTGGTTTTATTAGCATGAAGGGACGCAAAATGCCAGCAAATGACTTTGACTTTGATACGAATAGTTGTCGACATGTCATTTATTGTGATTTATCAAAACTTATAACATTTGTTATACTAAACCGTAATTAGGTATCCAAAACCTTAAACCCAGTAACCGCCCTGTCAAAATGCACAGTCTCCTTCAATTGGGGACAAACCAAAATTATAAGCAACATCCCCACCATACAACATGATTTATCTTTGAATGGTACACATCCTTTCCGCCCTTTTCTGGGTGTCGCACATATATTACAGTAGAAGTAGGTACTACCATCCTTCAGCAATGATTGTGTTGCCTTTTTACGTCCGTTTAAACATAAGTGCCATAAGTCCATAATTTCGTTCTCCCTATTTAAACGGCAGGATGTGTATTCCGGAACTGTCGACATAAATTTCCCCATAGAGCTAAAACTGGTTGTTTTGTGTTTTCATGGTCCTTGGTTTCGTACAAATCACCTTAGACCGTGCCCATGCCCACCATATACAAATAGATTGGAGGGCAGCACATTTTCCTTATAACGGAAGTGGGACAAAACACGATTTGACATTTGTATTCGCAACATGAAATCGGTTATTTCACGCCGATTGATTCTACAAAATGTGTCTTTGTGGTCGTTGAAGGCAAACACAAGCCAAACGATCCATGCCGCACTCTGTATCCAAACAGCCATCCCTTTCAGGGTGTTGCACCCAACATCAATATGTATAAAAAAAAAAGGAAATAAGAGGACATCGGCCTCATTTCTGTCAATTTGAATTTGAGGATATGAAAGGAACGATGGCCGTCCTGACTTTGCTGAGACAACAGCACGAATGCCGTCATTGAAGGAGCGACCAAATACATCCTCTGGATGAGATGCTGCATGCGATAGGAAAAGGAAAAAGGATACCCATACCACAATGGAAATGATATTCGAGTTTCACATCCCTTAAAAGAGAAGCCATCGATCTGACCAAAGTTGATGGGTATTGCTGGTGTGTCGGTATCGGTGGCGGTGTCCCCTCTACCATTATCATGCTGATGATGATGGCGGTGGTGGTGGTGGTGGTGGCATTGTTGCTCGGTCGGTGTAATGTTGCATAGCAAATTTGGTTACACTTTTAAATTATTACATGTACACCCCGTAAAAATTTATGATCCGTTTAATAAGGTTTCACAACGAATAGACGATGTAGATTTTTTAGATTCGCTCTTGACTTGTGTTACAGTCTCTCGGAAGACTTGAGTTTGAGTGTAAATACGTAAAGTGGGCGCCGAGTAAATAAAGTGTACGTGGGTAGTGTTCGCAGCGGTGTGAATGGAACGTGATCTGATTAAACAGTTTAGCGGCGGTTAAGTATGCGGAGAATATCTGCAGTCTGCACTGACTTAGCATCTGCTGAATGAAATGAAGAAGCTTTTCGCGGGAGAATAAGAATGGAAAGTTGGTCCTTCAATTTGACAAGCATTCGCTTTTTTTATACCGTTGCTTAACAACTTTATGAATGTGCATGTACACTCCGAAAAGTGCTAAACAGATTCGCCCCACCAAAGTTGATAAGTCTGCCAATTTGAGGGTACATCAAGTAGTTGGCAGCCCTATTACTCTGAGAATAATTGGAAATTAAACCGAAGAAAGAGATGCGGATGAAACTGTCATTGCATTGTGTTTGTGTGCGTCTCCCATCGATGAATGACAAGTTGTTGAAAGAAAAAAATGGCAAAAATTAATAAATACACGGTTAATTAAAAAAACAAAAAACCCGACTGCCTGTAAAAAAAATCTCAGTGACTGTTTGTGTGACAATTGTTTTTTTTTTTTTTTTTTTTTTTTTTTTTTTTTTTTTCATAACTTATATAATAATTTGTTTAGCCTATGACACTCCGGGGAAGAATACGAATCTAGTGACACCTCACTCTTTAAAATCGGTCAAGCCGTTTAGGCTACAGGAGGTCACGTAGGAACGTACATAGGATACGCGCGAAACACATAACCCTCTCTGTGTACAGTCGGGTAAAAATTGGGGGTGTTTTTTAATACCTCCGCATTATTACTGGTCTATGCAACACAAGAAAAATTGGTTTTCAATATTTCCAATTTATTAAACTTTTACCGTAATATTTTCATATTTAAATTTAATAAATGTTTTATTAAAATGATAATTTCGATATGCATTTTCTGAACTTATACATAAAGATTATAATCCAGTATTTTTGTTCTACAGTCTAACCCAGTCTATATTTAAATGATATTTTAATCAAGAACTACAATTAAGTTATAATTAAGACTATAATAATAACATCTACTCTGATTAAATTTTGGATACGGCCATCAATTTCAATACATTTGTATTTAGTTTTAATACAGGATCTGAATTAAAGTGAATAGATTTAAATATATTGGTATTACTTTTCAACACAAATATATTATTTTGTCGCATGGTTAAGAATCTTCAGTTAGTTTGAGCGATTTGGATAAAGTTTATTTGAAAGAAAAATGTTTTAAGAATATAAACAAGTGGGAGTCATGCTTAAAAGGGATTTACATTGATTTCCAATGAGAATGTTATTCCTTCGAGTAAGTAACATTAATTTTAAAGTAAGAGGTTATAATATATTTTTTTTTTAGTTGTGAACCGCAGAGATGTTTCTTTCCTAGTGGATTTGCTTTTTAAGGAAATGGCGGTCTGGAGATTCCACTTCATTGCCTCAGAAATATAGCTAAAGCTATTGCATTTATATTATTTACATACCAAAAAGTAAGTAATTAACTAAATCTATACTTATAATAAAACTGTAGGCAATTTTTCTGTTACCTAATGGCGTGAAAACTACTGCACAGATTTCGATGAAACTTTTTTTGAAATGTTTCTTAAGATTCTGTGCAACATATAGGCTATTCCTTTCATTGCCATGCCTATTTTTTTGGAGCGTTTTTGACCAAAATGTGTTTTTTTTTTTTTGACTTTACTGCCTTTAACTCGCCATTACTCAAATAATTCTTTATCAATGCAAACAAAACAAAATACTTAGGAGAGCCAACACCTTTATAGATATTTCAAGCCATCAATCAGCTTTCTATGTCCTCTAGAAGCTGAGCTACAACCTAAAATCTAACATTAAAAAAATAAATTTATTTTCTGAAATCGAATATTATCAGCCGCCGCGGTTCTTGATCGTTGTTCTGCTTTGGGGTGGTTTTTGGTGGCACACATCGCACAAGCAAGTTCATATGAAAAAAAACAGCCACAACGTGTTTCTGAGGAAATGCGCAGATGACTGATGACGCGATGACGTGTGGTGTGGTGGGGGACGTATGGTGGAGGTGGTGTATATAGAAATTGAGTTCAAGGTTTTTGTTTTAATGGTTGTTATAGTACCTACGTTGATACTTACAGTAAAGAATTGAAAAATTCATGAAGTAAAGACGATATAGGTGACTTATGTTGTTTGATTTATTTATTGTTGGTGTAGATACAAATTTCCGTTAAGGCTTTTGTTTAAGTGGTTGTTTTGATATTACCTACGTGGTACCTACAGTAAGGAAGTGAAACTTCAGTACTTACGCTGTTGAATTTAATTTTCTTAAATTGGTGTTTTAGGTAAATAGATTTGTTTGATTTATTGTTTCAATGTCGACAATGTTCACCGCTTTTTTTAGCTGGATTGTTGATTTTAAACAAATATGCCGTTGAGAAAATGGTCAAATCTCTTTTATTGGAAACTACACCGTCTCACGACGCGTACGAAGTTGCGGGCACAGCTAGTAATTAATAAGATAATTCAGGCATTCATGCGTTCTCCTTCATTTAAGGGTCTGGACAAGTATACCTACCTACTAAAGGGAGCACAGCGACACTCTATAGGATTATTTTCCATGGGGATAAAAGACCACGGGAATTTTCCTACGCTTGTCAATTTTCTATATGTAATGTGATATTGAAAACCAATAAAAATTAGTATTAAAATAAAATAATTTTGGTGTTGAAATATATAGCATAGTTATTTAAATCTAAGGAAGTATTAAACTATAATAAGATTGTATTATATTTTAATATTCCATGGGTGTATAAAAAGCAAAAGAAGTATTGAATTTGAGGTGAAAGTATTATATTTTAATCTGCAGTTTATTTAATTTGAATACAAATGTATTACATTTTGTAGTTTTTCAATATAGATAGGGGCTTAATTTTAATATGTTTGCATTGAAACCCATCTCCATCTATATTAAAATTTAATATTTCAGACATATTTTGTAATAGCAGATATTATTTAAAATTAAAAAATCTTTTATTACCTAGTTGTTTTATTTGAATATATGCAAAATATTAAATTTTAATATTAAATTTAACGCCAGGATTTTCAAACGTGTAGTTGGCGCCACGGAGAGACCCTAGGCCTAGCTTCTCACAACCATTCGTTTTATGTGAGTTTTTCATTTTTGGAACGAATAAAAGGGGTCTACAATTTAATGCCGAATCCAGTGTACCGCTGAATTTGTTCCTCAAGGAGTTCTTGGACTACATAAAAAATGTTTGTGCTGGCAAGCCTGCGGGTAGCTAGCGAATTACCGAATCTTCCAAAAGGAAGATATGTAAATTGCCGGGACTGCCGCAAGGCGGACCCGTAGATTGCCGGGATTGTCGAAAGACGAACCTGTAGATTGCCGGGATTGTCGCAAGGCGAACCTGTAGATTGCCGGGACTGTCGCAAGACGGACCTTTAGATTTTTGGGATTGCCGTGACTGTCGCAAAACGGACCTGTAAATTGCAGAGACTGCCGTAAGGCGGACCTGTAGATTGCCGGGACTGTCGAAAGACGGAACTAGAACCGCCGGTGCTACCACAGGAGCCACACCCGAGTACCGACCAGAGGACTAATTAAGCCGCACCAGTAATCATTAAGAAGTATAAAAATATCTTTGTACTTGTAAATTCTAGAATTGATTAAATACTTACTTACTTACTTACTTAGGTGGCGCTACAGTCCGGGGTGGACCTGGGCCTCAACCAATACGCCTCTCCAGTTAGCGCGATCTTTGGCTAACTGCCTCCAGTTGCGCACTCCAAGTTGGTTGAGGTCCCCTTCCACTTGCGCGCGCCACCTAAGGCGAGGTCTTCCTCTACTGCGTTGTCCCTCCGGGTTAGAATCGAAGACTCTTCGGGCCGGAGCGTTGGTGTCCATTCGCTCTACATGTCCCAGCCATCTTAGACGACTGATGCGTACTTTTCTGACTAGGTCGATGTCGCTGTACAGCTCGTAGAGTTCGCTGTTAAATCTTCTCCTCCAAATCCCGTCAACGCAAACGGGACCAAAAATCACTCGAAGAATTTTGCGTTCGAAGCGACCAAGAAGATCCTCATCCGAGGACAGGGATGATGAGAGTCTTATATAGAATCTCCTTAGTGCTTCTTGACAAGGCCTTACTAATCAATTGCCGTCTTAGGCCAAAGAAACAGCGGTTGGCAAGTGTGATTCTTCGTTTGATTTCTGATGTGATGTCGTTATCAGAGTTTATAGCGGAGCCGAGGTAGACAAAGTCCCTAACTACCTCAAAGTTATAGCTGTCTATCGTGACGTTCTGCCCGATTCGTCGATGTCGTGTGTCCCTTCTTGTTGACAGCATATATTTTGTTTTACCCTCATTCACCACTAAACCCATTTTTGCCGCTTCTGTACTAATACTTGCAAACGCACCAGTGACAGCTCGCTGTGTTGTACCAACAATGTCAATGTCGTCAGCGTATGCAAGCAGTTGCACAGACTTATAGAAAATTGTGCCTCTGGTGTTGGCTTGTGAGTTTCGCACAATCTTCTCAAGAATGATGTTGAAGAAGTCACATGACAGCGCATCACCTTGTCTAAATCCTTTTTTGACATCAAAGGTCTCGGTGAGATTGTTTCCGACCTTTACGGAGCAGCGAGCGTTCTCCATCGTCATTCTGCACAATTTGACAAGTTTGGCAGGGATGCCAAAACTAGACATGGCTCTGTATAGCTCGTCTCTATAAACGCTGTCATATGCGGCCTTAAAATCGATAAAAAGATGGTGAGTATCGATCTGGTATTCTTGGGTTTTTTCCAGGATCTGCCGTAGTGTGAATATTTGATCGGTCGTGGACTTACCGGGCCTAAAACCGCACTGATAGGGACCTATCAGATCGTTGACGAATGGTTTCAGGCGTTCACACAATACAGCAGACATGATCTTATACGCAGTGTTCAGGAGACTGATGCCTCTGTAGTTGGCGCAGTTTAGAGGGTCTCCTTTCTTGTGGATCGGGCAAACAATGCTGAGGTTCCATTCATCAGGCATACTTTCCTCTAACCAAATCTTGGAGATGAGTTGGTGTATGCACTCTACCAAGTCATCTCCGGCTGCCTTGAAGAGCTCGGCAGGTAAGCCGTCTGGACCAGCAGCCTTGTTGGATTTAAGCTTAGATATTGCGGAATTTGTGTCGTCTTCGCCGTTTAGCAGTCTGCAGAAATGGTTTTTCCATGTCCTCAGCACCGACTGTGACTCTACTACAAGGTTTCCTTGTTCGTCTCTACAGGTCTCCGTTCGGGTCTTGTTGGCATGACACGTTCTTTTTACCTTTTGGTAAAACTTCCGAACATTGTTCCTGGAGTAACACCTCTCTATATCGCGCGCTTCTCATGCTCTCTCTTTTTTCTCCGGAGAAGCCGATGTTCTTCCCTCCTTTTTTGCTCGTAGAGCTGACGAGCTGCTCTCGTCCTTCTATGCAGCGACGCTTCGTAGGCACTTTGTTTTGCTGCATGTGCTTGCCGGCACTCTTCGTCAAACCAGGGGTTTCGGGGGGGTGGGCTGGTGAAACCGAGCACATCAGTTGCGGCGTTTTTGATGGCTTCTTGGCATCGGCGCCACTGGTCTTCGGCACTTGATGCTGGCAGCATAGGACTTCTCGAGAGGTTGAGGGATACGCGATCGGCAAAGGTTCTGGCGGTTTGTTGCGTTTGTAGCCGTCCAACGTTAAATCTCCTCACAGTATTTTCTCGTTGTTGTGGCGTCTTGGATATCCGCATCCGTACCTTGGCTACAACAAGGTAGTGGTCCGAGTCTATGTTGGCCGCTCGGAAAGTTCGGACATCTAGAATACTGGAGGAGTGCCTTGCGTCGATCGCAACGTGATCAATTTGGTTGACGGTTTGATGATCAGGTGACCGCCATGTTCCTTTGTGTATATTGAGGTGAGGAAACCGTGAACTAGCTATGGTAACATTACGTCCCGCAGCAAAATCAATCAGCCTAAGTCCGTTTCCAGACGTGGTGTCGTGTAGGCTGTGTTTTCCGATTGTGCTACCAAAGATGTCCTCCTTTCCTATTTTGGCGTTAAAATCACCCAAGACGATTTTAACGTCATGCTTAGGACATTGCTCATATGTTTTGTCGAGGAGCTCGTAGAAACATTCTTTGGTAGCATCGTCTTTATCTTCTGTGGGGGCGTGAGCGCATATCAGGCTGATGTTGGCGAATTTAGCCTTGATGCGGATAGTTGTAAGGCGTTCACTAACGTGTCGAAAGCTCAAGACTTCTTGCCTAAGTCTGCCGCTTACAACAAATCCGCATCCAAATAGACGCTGCTTTTGTTCTCTGTAGCAGTCACCGTAGTAAATGTCACAGTTTTTCATCCTCCTTTTGCCCGGCCCATCCCACCGCACTTCCTGGATGGCTTGATTAAATAAAATGTTAAATTGTAGATATTTAAAAGATTATATAAGAAAAATAATAAAAGGAAACTCCTTCAGCACTAAAGTTATTATTTCTATAGAAAGAACTTTGGCGATCCGGCGAGCTAACCTCAGCCTTGGCCCTTGGACAAAAAGCACATCACATCATTTTGTATAGGAATCCTCCAATTTCAACACAAATGCAAAGACTCTTCCTTATGACAGGTGGATTCCCACATTTTTGTCCTCAGACTTCTTAGAGAGGTCTTCTAAGTTTTCGAAAACGTGACGCCCAAGAATTCTGTATCTGATGTGATAGAATAGGTACCGTATGAGATACTCAGCAAAATTGGCGAGACGATGGCGTTGTGAAAACTTACAAATTTTTCGATCGTTTCATTGCTTCAAGGAAAAAACGACGAAGCAGCTTAAACGAGGCGATATAGTTCTTCTTTTCGACCAGGCAACTCCTCGCGTTCACTGGAAAATGCTCGCCATTGAAAAAGCGTATGAAGACCCAGGTGGGAAGGTGCGTTCCTGTGAAGTCCGATATGCGGATGGGCGCTTATTTCGACGACCAGTACAGCTCCTTTATCCACTGGAGCTGTCGATTCAACACCGGGAAGGATGTTAAAACTCTTTTCTATCCTATCGAAATCCGTCTATATTTCTCCCTTTCTTGGATACGCACTTTATATGATTACCCAATAAATTGTAAAATTAGTCTTCAGTCTTTTCGAGACTAAATGGAAGCTCTTTCATTGCAGTTATGCTCTCGGCTGTTTGCCAGACGTTCACGAGAGGCACAATGAAAAAAAAAACCTTTATATTGAATTTCTGTTTGTAATTGAACCTCGCTTAGTATAGTCCAACACACTAACCACTAGTCCACTCCTCATTTGCTAACAAAAAACAAATATGCCTTGGCTTAACCTTAAAATCTAAGAGTGCTGCATTTTAATACTAACATGCCATTTGGTCATTTTTACTACATTATTAGAGTTGACTTTTGACCTGTTTTGCAGTTTGTGGCGTCGACGATTACTCTGTCGAACATATAGAATAAATTCAATCGATGGCATCGCCTACCATCCACCTTCACTCGCAGCTCGATTTTGTAGAGTTCCGCTGACGTGGTGACGTGGCGCGGCCATTTTGCGCGTGGGTTTGTAAACATCCCGGCTTGTTAAATTGTCGCTCTCTTCTTCGGTGGCAGACTCAGCGGGCGGACGTGGCTAATGGGTAGTAATTCGCATATTTATTTTTTGTTTTAAGAGTTATTTTAGTTTTAAGAATAAGTTAATAAATTGTAATTTAAAGAAACAATATCCAAAAGTTACTCAGAAGCTCAGACTTATTACATAGGAGTGCACAAATTTAAGCACACGTTTTCGAATACAAACATCAACTCACCGATCTCTTATAGACAACACCCACTTCGAACACATTTCGAAAACTATAAACACAACATTAAAATTCACAATCGAATAATCAAGCAGATGGATTTTATCAGAATGGGATTTGAACTCCATGGGGTACCTTATGACATGCGGTGCAAAGTCCAACTTTTTGGGTTGCGTCAGTGAATCGTCGTTAAAAATGGTATATACGAATCGATTCGGTTGACATTATAAACTTAGATGAATGACGGCAATAAATTGTTATCGTGTAAAGGCCGATATGTATATTGTGTGTTTTATGTGCGCCCATAGATATCTATTCTTCTTTATGTTGGCAGTTTAATCTAGTATAAATGGCACCTCCTGTGAGTAGTTCGAGAGCGCTCAACATTTTATGTTTGCTCCCACTGGGAATATTATAACCTGCTGTTTTTTGTCTTTTTTTTTAACACCGAAGCAATGGTTTATAGATGTTAAAGGAATTTAATTCATGACTTTGTTGAATGTGCATGTAAATTTTCCTAGTTGTACCTACTGCATATTATTAAAAAAACAAAATTTATATAATGTAAAATAAATAAGTCCGTTTTCGCACACCGAATAATTAGGCATAATCCAATGGACATTCTCTGGCAGGCTTAACTTTTGGGGCTTAATGCTTTTTGTTTCGCTGCATTGTATTTAAATTGTTATTTACATAAATTTAATTCCATATAAGCTTTCCACAAAAATGATATAGTATTTTATATAAATTAAATTGCAAACGCTTCATTGCATAAAATAAATTAATATTTAAAAAGTTAAATAAATTGCAACCTACAGTAAAATTTTTCGTTAAATATTGTTGCAGGAGTTGAAGCGAAAATGGGATGGGAGTTATAATAAATGTATCACATAAAACACGCAATTCCACAGAGTTTCTACCTTCAGTGCTCTCTAAATCTCTGTTGCACGTAAAGTCACTACCAAAGCCCCTGACATTTGTTCTCCAACGATGCACCTACCAGAAAGTCGTATATATTATCCTTTCTCTGTGGGTTTTTTTATGGGGGCAAGTTACGTGTGGAATAGTGGAAAATCCTAACATATCTGATGAAGAGTTTGAATCTGGACTGTGGGGACTGGAGAGAGAGAGGAAATGTTTCACTCTGACAAACTACTTTTGTCTTTTGCCATAATTTTGACGGATTGCGTTCGCAAGTTAGGAAGTATTACATGCATGTTGATGGGCTCTCTGCACTTGATGATATAGTCTGAAATATCCTTTCGGCTTCAGTATTATATTAGCGGATGAAATGGTTTGAGAATCCACTAAATGGCGGACGAAGTAGGTACAGTGAAATCTTTAATCATTGCGGAGAGCTTCCATAGGCGGACAGACACCAAGCCTGACAAATTTTCCCAAGCAACCTTATAAAAAAATTTTCAGATTGTATACTTTTATATTCCCTTAGGTGAAGACTCCCAAGCGAACGTGGACGAGTACGATTATATATGTTAGCAATTATTTACTTTCGTTCCCTTAGACGACCTTAAACTAAGATATCCTTCATACATCTTTTTTTCAAATTTGAAATTTAAGTCTGCAGTTGTTCCGGAACGAAAACTCCCACACTTAAATGACACAACGAAATCATGAACGAAAAATTTCGCTCCGTTTTGCAGATTGCAGTACGCAGCTGCTGTGAAATGATGGCGGAAAAGTGGATACAGTTGTAGTAGATTGCTTGGTACAGTTCTCCACTCTCTTTTCGCACACGTTTATTGTCCGGGATATTAGTTGCTTGCGAAAATTTGACATTATTTGTCCTGCAGTGTTGCCAATTTTTATAAGA
Organism: Cheilosia urbana; assembly: GCA_946477585.1. Classification (NCBI taxonomy): domain Eukaryota; kingdom Metazoa; phylum Arthropoda; class Insecta; order Diptera; family Syrphidae; genus Cheilosia; species Cheilosia urbana. The sequence goes on from OX297853.1 coordinate 124,685,638, forward strand.
GTAAAGAGGTATAGAGTCGAATTGAGAAATGTGGGCTATAAAAATATCAAAACTCAAATATAAAGATCAAAAACAAGTATTTTTGTTTGTAATTCATAGGCACACTTATTCTGATTAAATCATTTGTAAAGACGACAATATAAAGTTAAAAAAAAACACACACACAAACTCGTAATTGAAAGACTTTTCTACAGGGTGTCCGCCGGGAGTCTTCGAATCCACACCCGAGGGACGTCGCAGTAGAGGAAGACCACGACTAAGGTGGCGCACGCAAGTGGAAAGGGACCTTAACCAACTTAGCGTGCGAAACTGGAGACAGCTGGCCAAAGATCGTGCTGGCTGGAGACGCTTGTTGGTTGAGGCCCAGGTCCACACCGGACTGTAGCGCCACCTTAAGTAAGTAAGTAAGTAAGTCCGCCGGGAAGGTATACTACTTTGTTTTGCCACCATTTTGGCTTTGGTCTTGAAAGTTCATATTTGGCAGTCGTGAAGTAGACACGTGGCAAATTTATTATGGAATATTCGATAAACCAACGTGTTTTAATCGTTAAAACATTTTATTAAAATTAATTATCGATTACTGTGACGATTCATGAAAAAATCATAATGAGTGACGAGGCACATTTTCATTTGAATGGATATGTGAATAAACAGAATTGTCAGTTCTGCGAAATGGAAAACCCTCAAATTATTCATCGGTTACCTTTGCATCCATTATAAGTTACAGTCTGGTGTGCAACTTGGTCAGGAGGAATAAGGGGTATGAGCGGAATTAAACCCATAGCGGGTAAACAAATGAGAGAGAAATCATATTAAGTTGCGTACCAATAAAATTGATTCAATCATTGGACCTTATTTCTTTGAAAATGAAAACGGGGTAACGATAACTCTGAATGGGGAGCGATATCGTTATATGATTGAAGACTTTTTAACGCCACAACTTCATGCTTTGGGCTTGATTAACATGTGGTATCAACAACATGGTGCCACATCGCATACAGCCAGGATTACAATGGAATTACTGCGAGACGTCTTTCCACAACAAGTTATTTCAAGAAATGGTGATGTTGATTGGCCTCCACGGTCGCCTGATTTGACTGCTCCGGACTTCTTTTTGTGGGGACATCTGAAAATCAAGGTTTATGCAAACAAACAAGAAATGCTTGACCAGCTCAGACAAAATATTTGTGATGAAATTAATGAAATACCGCGTGAAATGTGTGAGAATGTAATGAAAAATGTGCTCAAAAGGGCTCGCATTTGTGAGACTAACAGAGGCGGACATTTACCTGGTATTGTATTCCATACATAATTGCCGCCATCAAATAAAACATTTATCAATATAAGATCCATTCTCTTTCATTTAATCAAAAATTATAAACAAACGAAGTAGTATACCTTCCCGGCGGACACCCTGTAGTTTCCATTTTCCAAATGTTACCAAAAAATAAAAACAATTTTCTGGGAGGGAGCATAACTGCATACTATGACAGTGCGTTTTCATATTCATGCATAACTTTTGAGATGATTTTACTGCTGGGATGTGAGAGTCTGTTCAAAAACTGTATGAAAATGAAAATGAAACTGAAAACTGTTGGCTCATTTGTAATTAGCTATATAGAAAGTTTTAGTTATACGAAAAGAGTGCGTCCGCAATTCAAGTATGCATTTTTTTATAAATACCTAAGGAGCCTAAAAATCGCCAAACCTTTAATCAAATACAGACTAAATGAGGATAATTCCCAAATGACAAATTTTAAGGAGCCAGTGGAAAGTTCGAGTACTTATCTAAATCGGCGATATATAGTCGGTGCTGGTCATACTGCTACTTATTAGCAGCTGATGGAACTCTCCACAAATTACTTTCCGCTGCTTTTTCGTAGACGTTTCGCTGTGCTGTGCTGCGTATTAGGCTTTATGCCGAACGTCCTGTGGTTTGTTTGTTTCATTGAAATTTACAATTTATGCCGTACGACCTGTTGCATTTTTGTTACATCGGAGCTTAAAAAGGAGTCACAGCAAGTTTCACTTCGAAGGCCTTGAAATTATATTTGCAGGGAAATTCGGGATCGCACCCAAGAACCCTCGCTAAGTATAGTCGGGCGCACGTTTACCAGTGACCCTCTTCACGAAAAACGTTCACAACCAGGTTTTGTTTAATTTAATTTCTCGTAAGCATCACGGAAAGAAAATTATATTCTACCTACACAAAGAAATTTCGTTTCTTCAATCGTTTCATTGATTTTATTGATTTTAAGCATTAATCTTGAATAAAGAAAAATTAACAAATATTTCTTATTTTTTCTTAATAAATATATATATTTTTTTAATTTACATAGAAAAAAAAAAAAAAAAAAAAAAAACAGACAAATTTTCCAAAGCATCACTCTAAAGGTTAAAGGCCACGAAAACTTACAAAGATAACATGAAAATTATAAAAACAAGATCACTATGATTTAAGGTAAATTTCATTATGAAATAAGACCCCAAAAGAATAAATCAAATAAGTCCAAATAATCCAAAACTAATTTCTTATTATTATTTGTTAGACCCTTCCGACATGGAATACGTATGGGGGGCCTGCTGCCCCTTGCAACCCCCCTGTAAGAGTTTACTGTTAGATTACGGGCTGGGTGGCGAGGTTGAGTATTTATACAAAGTTCCTTTAATCTAAATTAGTCTATCCAAAATCAACAATATTAAATAAAAGGTAGTTTTCATTATTTTTAAATTCATTATGAAATAAACCCCAAACTTGGGGCCTTATTTTATCGCAGTGGGGCCTTATTTCATACTTGAAATTGGGGTATTATTTCATTACGAAATAACGACCCAAATTTGGGGCCTCATTTCATTTTCTCTTTTGGGGCCTTATTTCATTGGGGCCTTATTTTCTACAACCGTTTGTGATGCCATCTACCCCCCATAACATTTGTATATATTTGGCAGTACAGCAATCGAAGCATTCGAAGTGGAAATATCCGGACTAGACAGTTGGCTACAAAAATAAGGGACGAAATAAATAACTCACTTTACTTGGTAGCTATATGGCTTATAACCTTTGGACAAGTCGGGATTCTCATTGCTCATATTGCTCATTATTAAAATTGTCATTTGCTTTGGTGTAGCTGACCTATCAATAATATATTTTTCCAATGTTATTTGTTTAACCCCCTTCGGGTAGGGGTTAGAATATACCCGAGGTAGGCATGCCTGTCGTAAAAGGCGACTAAAATCCAACCTCCGTATACCGAGCGAAATGGTGTATACAAAAAATGCAATGAACAAAACGAAAAGATTAACTACCCCAGGTGGCAGTCCAGCTTTACTGGAAAATCCACCCTCTTCGGAGGTCGGCTCTACGGATTCTGGGGAGAGCCGCTTATTGCAATCTATTAACCCTTTTATTAAAAGCTCAAGGGTATCTCGATCTCCTCCAACAAGATCGAATAACGCCGGGAAAAGAAGTCCGCCGGGAGCGCTAGCGCGTGAAAAACAGGACTCAGTGAAAGATAAAAGTCTTGAGGAAGAAAATAAAGAACTCCGAATCAAGCTTAAGGAAATGGATCTACTCTATCAAGATCTTAAGAAAGAGATAGAACTGTTAAAAGAACAAAATAAGGTTCTAAGGAACACTCATTTGCAGAAAGAACGCGAATGTACTCCACCACGCTTGGCTAGTCGGGAATACCACACCGACGAAGAAGAGCTAGCGCGCGAAACGAATTGGGTCACTAAAAAAAGACCTAGTAAGAAAAGGAGAGCCGGTTCTTCGCCTGAAGTCGAGCCCTTAAAAGAACAAACGCGTAAAGTACCGCAAGAAAAACAACTCCGAGGGCATATTCGCGCACCACCTCCAATAAACGTCGTTGGGGTAACGGAGTATAATAAATTGCACAGCCTCCTTAAAGGAACGATAATATCGAAATTTAAGGTTACATCTTTGAGGAATAATGCGTGGAAAATTAACGTCGATAACCACGAAGACTACCGGGCAGTGTCCCAAAAGCTAAATACCGAGAAGATCCAGTGGTATACTTTCGAAATAAAGTCAGAAAGGCCACATCGTGTTGTAGCAAGGGGACTTCACCCCTCATGCAAAAAAGAAGAGGTTATAAATGACCTCAAAGCCAAAGGGTTTAAAATTCTTGATGCTGTTAATATCATCAAGAAGGAGAAACAACAAACGGAAGAAGATAAGGATATCGTGGTAAGGCGTGGACTCCCGCTCTTTATGCTTACCTTCGATAGGTCTGACAATATCGAAGATATCTACCGAATTAAAACCATAGTAAATATCGTGGTTAAAATCGAGCCGATGCGCAGAAATTTGAAAATAATTCCACAGTGCAAACGTTGCCAGGAATTTAATCACACACAAATGTATTGCAAAAAAGAGCCGCGATGTGTGAAATGCGCCGGAAATCATTTCTCCCAAGACTGTGGAGCAAATAAACAATCCTCCGCTACTTGCGCTAATTGTAAGGGAAAGCACCCTGCAAATTATAGAGGTTGTGAAGTAGCTAAGGAGTTGCAAAAACGGAGAGATGCGCTCCTCAAGCCTCAAAATAAAAAAACAAAGCCGCTAACGAATACAAAGCGTAAGACCGCCCAGGAGGTAGCAGGCAACATAAAAACTCCGGTTCCAGAGCGTAATAATGTCAGAGAAAGAGAGACAACAGAAAAGCCCTCGAACTCTGTTGCCAAAAGAAACGCTACTGAAAAGTTACCATCAGTAAAGCCATCGAATAGTGGCCCTCGGCCAGCCAGAGTACTGCAGACCTACGCTCAGGCCGCGGCATACGACGGAGCAAGAAACGTTGAAACTTCGCCGGACCCTGCTTCACATGTTTTCTCAGTTATTCTCCAGAAACTTGAAGAACAAAGCAAAATAAATAAAATTATTCTCGATCGCTTGGTTACGCTCGAAAATAATTCACGGAAAACGCGTACATCAAATAAAATATGAATGAAGAACCAATGTTAAAAATATGCACTTGGAATGCAAACGGACTTTTGCAAAAACTCGACGAATTGGAAATATTCATACGCGAGAAAGATCTTGACATTTGCTTGATTTCTGAAACTCACGTGAAAAGGGGATCGAGCTTAAAAATAAAAGGCTATAATGACTTCCACGCTTGTCACCCTTCGGGAAACGCGAGAGGTGGATCTTCATTGTTTATTAAAGACTGCATTGAACAATACGAAGACCTGAAGATAGAACTTGAAACTATGCAACTGTGCACGATTCGAGTGAAAAATAGTCAACGTACTCTGAGAATTTCATCTATCTACTGTCCACCGCGTTCCGCACTTGAAAAAACTGATTATACTAACTTGCTTAAATCGCTCAAACCAAACTTCATTATTGGCGGCGATTTTAATGCAAAACACACGTTCTGGGGTTCTAGATATATCTCGCGAAAAGGAAGAATGCTATATGGGGCAGGTATGGAGTATAGTTGTGATTTCCACTCGACGGGCAAACCGACCTACTGGCCAACTGATACTTCAAAAACACCTGACCTGATCGATTTTTTCGTCGTGAAAGGAATATCTACCAACCACATTAAAGTTGAAGAGAGCTTTGATCTGTCATCTGATCATTCACCGGTTATTTTAACATTGAGCGTAAAACTAGTAAATAACCTTGAGCCAGCGAGATTAACAGGTAGAACAACTAACTGGGAAGGCTTTAGGAACGAAATTGAAGAGAATGTTGAACTTAGCGTTCCACTTACGACACCCTATGAACTTGAGGTGGAAGTAGATCGCTTCGTTGAGATCGTACAGCTCGCTTCCTGGAATAATACGCCTAATCCAAGGAAAACGCCGGCCAAATACGGTCTACGATATCCTCCCGAAATAAAAGAATTGGTCAACGAAAAAAGGAAGGCGCGTAAAAAATGGCAACAGAGTCGCGCCCCACAACATAAAACACATTTGAATTATTTGTGCAATTTGTTGAAGACAGCTATCAAGGACTTTAAAAATCGTGCGATAGGTTCTTACCTTGAAAGCTTAACGGCTAAAAAAGATTCCAATTATTCACTTTGGAAAGCTGTAAAAGGCACCAAAAGGCCCAAAATCCCCGCGCCGCCAATTAAAATAAATCAAAATGAATGGGCAAGGGAAGATAAGGAAAAAGCGGACGTTTTTGCCGCCTATTTAGAAGAAACCTTTAAACCGTACGATGGTCGGGCGGTACACGACAGTGTTATTGGGACGGAATTACAATCCGACGATGCAATACTCACAAGTGCAACGCTAAGGGAACTAAAACGTGAAATTGAATCCCTAAAACCTAAGAAAGCTCCTGGTTATGATTTGATCACGGGAGAAGTTCTCAAAGTTCTACCAAGAAAAGCATTAATTAAGCTTCTTCATATAATAAATGCCGCGCTCAGACTAAAACACGTACCGAGCCAATGGAAAGTTGCGGAGGTCATAATGGTTTTAAAACCAGGAAAACCGCCAAATGAAGTAAAGTCGTATAGACCAATTTCCCTTCTTCCAGTCGTATCCAAAGTTTTCGAGAGAATCTTACTAACGCGCCTACAACCGGTTATAGAAAACAATAATCTTATCCCTGACCACCAGTTTGGGTTCAGAACCAAGCATTCGACGATTGATCAAGTGCATAGAATTACTGACGTAATTGAGAAAGCATTTGAAGAAAAAAAGATATGCTCAAGCGTATTCCTTGACGTCTCACAAGCCTTTGATAAGGTGTGGCATGACGGATTAAAGTTTAAATTACGACAAGTTCTTCCCATACACCTATATGATGTTTTAGAATCATATCTCGGGAATAGACTCTTCCGTGTTAGACATGGAAACGAATACTCTGAGCTTAAGGAAATTTCGGCCGGCGTGCCGCAAGGAAGTGTCCTAGGGCCCCTTCTCTATCTGCTATATACTCGCGATATACCAAGAGAAGATGGCACTACTCTCGCTACGTTCGCCGACGACACCGCTATCCTAGCAGTAGGTAACACTATTGAAGAAACGACTGCAAAACTGCAAATCGCACTAAATAAGGTAAATGAATGGACGAGGGACTGGCGGATCACCCTCAACGAAACTAAATCTGTTCACGTGAATTTCACGTATAAGAAAACAAATGACTTGCCAATTTTCTTAAACTTGGCCCGAATACCCTTTGCAAACGAGGCCAAATACCTGGGAATGACACTCGACGCAAAGCTGAAATGGAATTCGCACGTGAAAATGAAACGTAAAGAACTCGATATCAAATATAGAGAAATGTACTGGCTCCTCGGAAAATATTCCCAGCTCAGTACCGAAAACAAACTGCTTCTATACAAGCAAGTGCTAAAGCCGGTGTGGACCTACGGTATACAACTCTGGGGTTGTACCAAGAAAACAAATGTCAATATTCTACAAACTTTTCAAAATAAAGTACTTAGAGAAATTGTACAAGCACCATGGTATATTAGAAACGACGATATCCACAGAGATCTCGGAATTCCAATAATTGAAGCTGAAACAAAAAGCTTCGCGAGAAAGCATAGAAACCGACTAATCGGACATGTCAACAATTCAGTCCGACAAATCTTGGACGAGAACAATTTATTGCGCCGACTACAAAGAACGAAACCGTTCGACTTGGCAAGATAGGATTAACCGCGTCTAAATTGCGGAACATGCAGGATCTTTCATTGGAAAGTAGCCTGTCAAAAGTTTTTATTTTGTTATAGAAAAATTGCTTGATAAGTTACATCTTAGTTGCAGTATCTAACAATTCTTCGATGGGTGGTGTTTTTAGTCAGTAAAAATCTGACACTACTATGAGCACGCGCTTGCTTTTCTCATAGTGTCTTTGGAAGATTTTCACCAACCCTCGGTAAAAACAAAAAAAAAAAAAAAAAAAAAAAAAAAATTTGTTTAATTATCAATAAACTAAGGAACAACAATGAATTAATTCCACTTTACCTATAATTTTCAAATTTGCCGCCATCAAACAGAAAATTGTTTGTCAAAAAGACGTATTATGACAATTTTAATGACGTCTGATTGGAATTTCCAATATAGTTTGAGAGGACGTGATAGAGTTACGGAAAGCAAATTTATGACGAGATCGATGACTAATATTCTCAAATAATTGTACGATTTAAGAAAAAAATTATTGAAATTATTATTTCGTATTCAACATTATAATCCTTTCTTTGATCATAAAGAAAAATTATTCTTGATTTCAGAAATAGGTTTTAATTAATTTAAGAAAATTCTTCTGATTTCATATTACAAACATTTTCTTGGATCAGGAAAACCAATGAACGATTCAAGGAAAACAATCTTATTGGAAGAAAACCGTTTTTGAGCCAAGACACCTTATTTAACATTTGTTTTCTTAAATCAAGAACAATTTTCTTATTTTAGTATTTTTTTTCTCTCATGAAAGGGAACTGTTAAAAATACGAAATAATCGTCCTTGGCCGACCGTAATTTATGGTCTTGTTTTAAGAAACTTCTACTTCTATCAGTTTAGAAAATATTTTTTCCGTGTATTACATTCGAGTAAGTTACTTTGCATCCAGAGTACCTGTTTGCGTTTTTTGTGGATTATTTTTTTAATTTAATAATTGAGTCGTCTGCTGTTATTCCCTTTATTTTAAGACCATTTTCTGGAGTTTTCTAAGAAAGAATTTCTAAAACACTTTTTATTCCTGTTTGCTTGCTGAGTTTCAGATTGTTTTTTTTTACGTCACACCAAAAAAATACCGTGACAGACGGGACATTAGTGACCACGTAAACGAGAGAACCAACTAAACAAAAAAATAAAATAAATTCCTATATAGCCGATCATATGTTAATGTGCGATGAATATATTTTTATCGTCGTCTGTTATTGAACTTAAAGTCTTCCGATCTTACCAGCAAAAGGATTAAATTAAATCCACTATGAGAAAACACAAGGTCCGATTTAAAAATATAACAAGAGTTCACGGCAGGGTCGCAGGGACCGAATGTACAATATATAAAACATGTTCCGCCTGAAAAAAAGAAACCTCCGCTCATGTAAGGCTAATAGAGTATTTTTAGATATACACAAGATAATCCCACTCATCTGTTCTGCGTCAGTGTGTGCTTCGTAATTTAAAAATGAATTACTTATTAGCACCAGGCGTATACTCGTGTGCTGTGAATTTCCTCCTTATCCTTGACATGAAATATTCAAAAGCCACCAACGAGGCAAGTGTTTCACAGATTACAGACATGTGTGTAAGTACATGCAGTAAAATATTTAAATACCTGAATCTGAATTAAATACCGACCAGGGAAAGTTTGTTGACAGAATTAATTGTCGGGATTAAATGTAACATAGCCTCCACCATCCTCCCCCGAGCGATATATATAACTAGACCTACGTTGATAGGTCTACCACTCGCCCGTAAAGGCCCAGCTGCCTGAGTTGACTTTGTATGGCTTATACAACAATAACAAAAACAACGTAGAAGACACCCCGAGCAACACCTATACAACGGAGAGAACTCGATGCTTCACTCGTAATTTGAAGGCCCCCGAATATGCAGCAAATGGAAATAGGCAAGTCATTTCCGAAAATCATTTGCAGAAAGGATAACACACGGTAAGGTAATAGATGCGTAAGACACCTATTTATGCCAAACCGTGTGTACTAGTATATGTTGGCTATCACCATATCACCATCGGCATCCTTCCGCTCTTGGTGAATTGATGCCAGTTTGCCTTTGGCCCCGCACACGCAGCTAAACGCTGTTTCACAGAGTGTCTAGGATTGGATTCCTTGCGGTAAACCATTGAAATGTTTGTCTAATCTTCGCATTTGAATATACCAATTTGGTAAACTACCACCACCGCACCATCAATATGCCCACTCCGGTGCTACAACTAGTTACGAGTTGTGTGGGCTTTGGGCATGGGGTAGCTTGACGCACTTTCACATTCACATCCCAGCAAGGATTTTCATGGTCTAGAAGCCAGAGATAATTACTACTTAGGCAGATAGATACGTCGTGTGTATGTGTATGCAGTCATTTGTAGTAATTTTCCTGATTGCGGGAAACTACTAATTTGTAATTTGCAAAATGTCTTCATAACAAATGTGCGAGAGCGCTTTGTCAATTTATCATAGCTAATTTCAGTTTATACCGGATGCCGCACCCATACGTGCAGGCCTACGACTAGGAATGATTAAATCTCACTTTTAAGAGAAAGTTTCCTCGTCCTTTTCGTGCGATAAATAATCGGGGCTTATTTAACTTTCCAACAGCAGTTGGAATTTCTCGTTTTTGTTTTCCCTAAGAAGTGTGGGGATAATTGATGATTTTTCTTAAAGTGACGTTGACAAAGTGTTAGCCAGAAGCCTCACTAAAAAGAGCCAGCGGATGATAAGGGATAATGAGTTTGACGCTTGTGATAACATAAGCAAAGGTAGCTGAGACTGAGAGAATTCAGATAACTAGGTGCATGAAATATGACAACACATCAGAGTGAGTGGATTAAAATCCCATCAAAGGACCATCCGTATTCTTGTTGATATTTTTTTTTTTTGTATATAGGACTAAGCTATGGTGCTGTACAGGATTTTCCGGTTTTCTCCTCTTTGGGAGTAAAATATCGTGCCAAAAACTGTCACCGAGTAATGGCGGGCTTTGTCCGCGTTTTACACTCGTTTGTGACTATACTTTAAGTCTTCTCCCAGCGATGGGGATGTCAAGTTTGTGTTTACATCTGTACAATGAATGAATCGAATTAACTGTAAATGGAATGCTTACGATATGGAGAACAGAATAATTCCGAGTGACTCCCCAAATAGATATAATGTAGGTAATCTCTCTCAGAGCCGCTTCAAGCTTAAATCAAACTTGAAAAATTGCATGGGGTTTGAATCATTGCAATACCCGCCTCCTCATACTATTTTCAAAAAAAAAAAACATTTTGGGGGACTAATAATAATAATCGCAATTGCATAAGTATTCAGCTGACTTTAGGAATATTTCATAGGAACCTCTTTAGCGGTGGAGAATCTCCACTGGAGATGTGATGCCAAAAACAGTGGCTGAAAGCCATTACTCGATGGAAAAAACTGCCTAATCCGATAAGAACATCTCGCGTCAAACAGCATAAAAGTAGACGAAATAGCTCCTATTTGAGATCAGTTCTTCTTGCACTTGGCGACAGAATAACAAAGAAAGAAAACAGTTCTCAACCAACTCATAAACTGCCTGATTGGATCTACTTTTGTCATAGAATGAAGGAAAATATCCATACATCAGAAATCGTTGGAAAGCATCAGCAAAATTGATCAATATCTCAGTAAATTGGCGAGACTTAAAAATTGTCTTTCTAAAAGATTCCTGCAAAAGGTAAAAACGCATACCCTCGACTATGTCAGAGTAACTCATCCTACTCAAGCAACTAATACGAAAAGGGATCAAACAATTTTGCACGAATAAGTGCTGCTGTAGGCGCAGTGGCTTAGTGGTTAGTGTGTTGAACTTCTAAGCGAGGGTTCGAGGTTCGAATCCCGCAAAAACCCCAATTCCAACTTAGTTTTTTTTATTAAACTGCCCCCGCGAACGTGTGACAAGCATCCGAGAGCATAAATGTCTTGAAAGAGCTTCTCAATTAGCCGTTTGGAGTCGGCATAAAATTTCAGATCCCTTCCATTCGTTCCAAAAAATTAAAAAATTACACAAAACGAATGGTGTAAGAAGGCCTAGGGTCCCTCCGGACCTGTTGCGCCAACTATTTTTTTAAGTGCCGTTCTAGAAAATAAAGTGAGCTACTGGGTTGAAGGAAACTTTCTTGTTCGTATCAACAGTTTGGTAAGTTGCTTTTTATTTTATTAGTTATGTATGGTTTGCCCTATGATACACAAGCAAATTCCTTCGTGCGCACGAAAACGTTTCGCCTTATATAATCTGGTTTCTGTTCTCTCAGATCGTACACAAAGTATTACTGTTCTAGTTCTTCTGCAGCAGTTGCAGCGGTAAAACCGGGTTTTAATTCATTCAGTAATTTATTGAAATTTTTCCTTTACACGAGGTAAGTGATATTTAATTGTTTCCTATGGGAATTCTTTGGTTTTGAGTGTCAAACGTTTGGGATTACAATATTTTAAAATTATTTATAACATTTAATTGATTTTAATTTTTGTAATTTTGTGAAAAACAATAAAATTTATTAAAGCCAAAGATAGGGCACTTTCGACAAAAGCACATGGGGCTACTGGTTCGTCAATATATTCAAACCTTATCTTCTATATATATAAAAATAACTTGATAAATGTGTGTGTGACAGCCTACCGACTGCCACACACATCCGATTTGGATTTAGTTTTTTTTGTTGGTTAATAAACCATGCAGAGAAGGTTCATATATTAGTATGATAAATTTTTGAAAGAAGGTGCAACCGCCATTCCAATAAATTCATTTTTGTACACTTTGAAAAAAGTTAAACTGGATAGAAATCGAGTAGTGACACTTCAAATACAAAAAAATATATTTTAAATTTTAAAAGCAATTGTTGTTGTCAATTATTTTAATTATTTTCCAACCAAATTGTTGTTGTCAACAATTTTGAAAGTTTTTTTTTAAATACCTATAGGTACCTAAAAAGTTTGTTCTAATAAATTATGTTTACTATGTTACATTAAGTAACTTTTTGAAATGAAGTAGATACTTCGATTATACAAAGATGATATGGCCGACGATATTTTGCATCGTATTCGTACTGTGATATCGGATAATGAACTGGAGATGTCAGATGGAATGCGCAACAAAGCTTTGATTTTGATCGAGGATATGTGTCTGCTCATGAGTGGCAATTTGTTATGCTAATTGGGGATGCCACAGCCAAATCGTTCAATGCAAGACGCATTTAATCCGGAATTGGAGCGAAAAATGGACTTCGGTCGAATCGCATTGAGTCAAGCTGTTTGAACAAATGTGCCAATGTTGAATCAAGAATAAAAGAAAGTGTACAATGAATTTATGCAAGCAGTCCATAACGAAAATGGCGGAATTTGCTTCCTTGATGCGCCCGGTGGAACTGGAAATGCATTCCTGATTTCAGTGATTTTGGCTACAATTCGTTCGAGATCTGAGGTCACTTTGGCCCTAGCCTTTTCTGGGATAGCGGCTACTTTGTTAGAAGGCGGCCGAACAGTTCATCCTGCATTGAAATTGCCATAGAATCTGCAAGTGGAAGAAGAACCTACACGCAACATTTCAAAGAACACTGCGATGGCGAAAGTACTGCAGAAATGTAAGATTATTATATGGGACGAATGCACAATGGCTTACAAACGCGCATTGGAGGCCCTGAATCGTTTACGTAATGACCTTTCGGTGGAGCAAAGATCACCGGCCTGATTGAGTTTCCACAACATTTTTGCAACCTTACAACGACACCGGAAGAACTAATCATGAATGTTTTCCCGAATATCGCTCAGAATAATATTGACCATTGGCTGAGTGTAAGAGAAGAGTGATTTTGGCTGCGAAAAACAAGAACGTCGAACATTTGAATTTCGCCATTCAAAACCAAATCGCTGGTGAGTTGCATTCCTACAAATCAGTCGACTCCGTGATGGATGAAAACGAAGCCACCAACTATCCCACGGAATTTTTAAATTCTTTGGATGTTTAGGGCTTGCCTCCACACAATTTGAAACTAAAAATCGTCTCAGTAATAATTTTGTTGCGCAACCTAAATAAACAAAAACTTTGTAGCGGTACGCGTTTGATTGTGAAGAATTTAATATCAAATATAATTCAAACAACGATTTTTATTGGAAAATTCATAGGCGAAGGTGTTGTTATTTCGCAGATTCCACTTATTCAGAACGATTTGCCGTTCGTATTTAAGCGTCTTCAATTTCCCGTACGTCTCGCTTTTGCTATGACAATTAATAAGTCGCAAGGACAATCGCTGGATTTGTGTGGCATAAATCTTGAATTTCACGTGCCGGCAAAGCTCTCGCTTTGTAAGTGTACACACCCGATAATAGAAATAGAACAAAAAATGTTGTGTACCATAAAGCATTTCAGTGAAAAAGCGGTAGGTTGCCGACAAGTATTGGATTTTATTTATTTATTTAATTTTAATATACCTTTTGAATAAAAAATTTGAATTGACCGAATTACATAAAGCAGAATGAAGCGAAAGCTCGGAATTATTAATTTCATTACCTACATTATTGAATTTGGGCGGAACGAAGTTCGCCGGGTCAGCTAGTTTTTTATAAGGACATGGGACATGCACACAACGTGCAATCATTTCTAATTTTTTAAATCGTTTTATTCTAAACTTATCTTTTTTTTCTGATCTCAAAACTAGAATGTGATTTAAAAATTATTTTTTTATTTAATTTTTGTTTTAAAATGAATATCTGAATTCATTTAATTTTTATTCTTATAGATTGAAAATTAACTTAACTATTCAAATAAAGACAGTTCCGATTCTTAATACATTGCGTCATCTAAATTCATAACGATAGGGCCCCAGCATGAGGCAGATTCGCCTTTTTAAGGCAGTTGTAAACTATCTTTTCAGAAAATATTAGTTTTTGTGTAGTGAAAATAATAATAAATTTCAATAGAAACAAAAAAAATTGTTCAAATATTTATTTGTTAGCTCTTAGTAAAAAGAATCTTTCGGTAGTTCTGGTTGAAAAGTTGTTCACTGGATTAGTTAAATGGCGAAATTTACAATAATTACAGCAATTTTCCAGCGAAATGGAAGTTCTTGCCGCGAACTGTCATCTGTCACACTTTAATCACAATCTACATAATACAGTCGCGATCAGTGTTGCCGGACAGAAAAGTGGAGAATTTAAAAATAAAAAAAAAGGACGTACAGACTTTAGTCTTCAAAAATGAATGTCTGCTCAAATTTTAACTAAAAATTAATTGAAAAAATTAAGTTAAAAAAAAAAATAAAACCTGAATAAATAAATAATTAATTCTAATAACAAAATTTGGCTATCGTTGGCTCTTGCAGCAGATGATTTTGTTGCTAAATATATATAGGAACAGCAGCATTCATTTCAGCTCTTTTAGAACCTCCGCCTCAAAGGAATCCAATTTCACTAAATATCTACAGTACAAGTTTACTTTGATTTATTTTAATAGGAATAATAATATTTCAGGCATTTATTTAACGAAGCTTTTCATTTAATTGAACTCTACAAATAAACTCACAGAGTTAAAAAAAAAAAAACAGAACCACCAAACCACAATCTCAGTTTTTAGATGAACAGATAAAAGATGAAAATTGCATAAAGCCAACAAATACAGAAACAAACTAGAAAGAGCGAAATTCCCTTTTTGACGACAGTTTCAGTGGCGTAGCAAGGGGGGGGGCAAGGGGGGCACAGGCCCCGGGCGGCACTTTGCTAGGGGCGGCAATTTGGAGCAGTTCATTTTTTTTTAATAAATAATTTACCTATATAATATTTATTAATATCATTTTGGCAAGTTCTGGTTAGAGAAATATAAGCGCCTACTGTACTATTTTATAAGCTCTTACAGTTTACAAGTTTACAAGTTGACAGGCGTAGTAGGAGTTTCTGTTTTTTGATTGCAAGTAGTGTTGGTGATAGATCGTTATCCTTACATATATGTACGAGTATATCTAAGAATTCAGAGATTTGTTCTTGAATTTGCATTAGACGTTATAAACTGAATATCCCGACGGACGTGTGTGGGGGTGTAAACGAAACGGATTTTCTAATTGTGTAACGATCCAAGTGGTTAGAATTATTTTAAGATCTGCGGTGAAAAAGTGGGCAATATTTGCAAAACAGTTTTGCCTAGCTGCTATTGCATTCTTAATGGAAGTGCGGAGCTTAAAAAAAATATATATATGAACACAGATTGGCTTTTGGGTAGTAATTATTCAGAAATAATTAAAGAAATGTATTTAGTCTAATTTTTTGAGAAAACTAAGTATTTTTTCTCAAAATCTTATTTCACATCTTATTTAAAATACTTGTTTTATCTTTAATAATTATGTATTTTGATCAAAATCGTTAGAAAGGTTTTTGTTAAATTACGAAGAAAAAACCGTACTGTAATAAGTAGTTGGCGCAACAGGTCAAAGGGACCCTAGCCTAGGGTCCCTAGGCCTAGCTCCTCACAACCATTGTTTTGTGTGAGTTTTTTTTTTTTAATTTATTAGAAAGAATGGAAGGGATCTTCAATTTAATGCCGATTCCAAACGGCTAATTGAGAAGCTCTTTCAAGACAGTCATACTCTCGGATGTTTGTCAGACGTTCGCGAGAGGTAGCACAGTGAAAAAAAAACCCTGAGTTGGAATTTGGGTTTTTTGCGGGATTCAAACCTAGACCCCTCGCTTAGTAGTCCAACACACTCACCACTAAGCCACTGCGCCTACTATTTTCGAGATATAAGCAGTTTTTAAAATTAGCGTTTTCGGTGATTCTAATTTAAAATTAAGGCCACAATAATTTTGGAAACATAAATTTTACTGTAACTACTCATTCTGGTCAAAACCGTTATCGCATTTTCTTAGAAAACTAAAGAAAACGAAATTAAAAGAAAAAACTTCTTTTCAAAAATCTATTGTACGTTTCGCTTAAATTGTTGGCAAAATTGACGTTTCGCCGGGGTGGTGAATTGATCAATCTGGGAAATAGTAAAACGTCGAAACGATACCTATTTCGTTGAAAAATTACTTGACAACAACATCAGCAAATTGCCAAATGATTTTTGTGAAATGATCAAAAATCATTTCAAAAAAATACGAAAGATAAGAACGCCAATTAGTAATCGCGCAATGATTGAAATACTTAGGGAATAAAAGACCGAATTCAAAACTCAGGATTGCAAAATAAAGGAAATATTTAACGACTAAGTGCAAACAAATAAAAACCGAATGAATTTTGCAAAATAATGTTAACCCTACGGCCTACGATATAATCTACCTCTACTCAGGTAGAAATGACCATATTACCATAGAAATTAATTTTTGTTTTCGAGATATTTCGAAATTTCAAAAGTAGCGTCATTCGATTCCAGAAATTTTACCAAGTTTACAAAGGTATTTTTTTAACGTGTGAAAAAATTATGGGGGCGGCAGAAATTGGGTCTGCCCCGGGCGGCTCCAACCCACGCTACGCCACTGGACAGTTTAGAAGATAAAAGTGCTGCCAAATTTGCATTAAATCTGAAGTGAAATGAAGGCACTATGTAAAAAAAACTAGTTTTCAGCAAATTGAAATTAAAGAATCTTTGCCAGTAATAATTCGATAATTAATATTTTTAATTTCTCGATCGCATTGATATACACTATTGGTATTCTGACATAGATATTTGAATTTCTGACAAACTAATAAGAAAATATTAGACTAAGACTGAAAAATATGCTGAAATAGTGCATTTTAGCAAAATAGATATAGGTCCAAATGTATGAAGTAACAACTTATTAAATCTGAAAATAGGCAATTAAAAGAAAACAAACTTTACAGTTTTTGAGTTTATTTAAGTTTTATTTCATTTTAGAGTTGGAAGGAAAGTACAAGAGGCGTTGTAATTATTCGCTATTACTTTCTTTTAAGGCGTCAGGCTCTGATATGTAGACTTTTGAGTCCAAATGTAAAAGGCAAAGGAAAAAACCATGGATTTTTCTTACCGAAAGCATTTAATTTTCAGACAGTTCACTTTTTATTTTATTGGAAGAAACTTATTTTGTTCGAAATTGATCTAAAACCAGAATCCGATTACCGACTTGCTCTTTCTTTATTGGGCTGTTTTACTTCGCATCCCTCATTTGAAGTTTTCCGTCAGAAATTTATAAATTTTTTATTTATTAAATAAAAAACAAGCATTGATCTTCTGTTTTTTTTTTTTTTTTTTTGTTACAATATTATATTAGTCAGTATAATATTAGGACGAGTATTCTTTTTATTGCTGTTATATCCACAGTAATGACTTTCCTTATAGGTAAAATTGTCAATGTGGCTTTTAACACTTAGGTTTTATTTTAACAAGCCAGATTTTATTTTATTGGGTCTGCCTATTTTATCTTCCGCTGAACAAATCCGCTAAAATTAAGGTTGAAATTATCCTTTGCTTCAAGTGTCAGAGTACGAATGTGAAAGGAGGAGTACGGGAGTATGTGGGTGTTGAAAGTATCACGACACTCGTATGGGATTACTTTCGGCAGCACTGGCTCGCGATCCACAAGCCCGCATGAAAAATTCGTTCGAAGTTAACCTTGAAAAATTAAACTAAATCGCTGGTATCTGCGACTAAAAACTACTTCATGGACAAGAGAATGAAGTCTCAGAAAATACGAATATTCGCTTGTTCGCAATTCGCTCTCATGTAAATAGTCCTTAACAGAATCTAGACCCGTTCTCAGTTCTCACACCAATTCGTTATTCGTTTGGTGTAACTATTTCATATTTGGGACAAAAAGAAGAGATCTAGAATTTTATGCCAAGTCCAAATGAGAACCTCTTTCATGACAGTTATACTCTCGGGGTCAGACGTTCGCGAGAGGTGGCGCAGTGCAAAAAGCCTTAAGATGTTTTTTGTTCGTTTTCCGGGGACCGAACATGGGACTCCTCGCTTAGTAGTTCAAGACACTAACTAAGAAGCCACTGCGCCTGCCATAGGAATGGTCGGTCGAGGGAAATAACTTTACGGGTAGCAACTTCACATGGGAAACAACTTCACCTCGAGTGGGAAATGATTTCACTTATTTTATATAAAGTTATTCCAAATGAAAGCGAGCAATAGCTTTATTTTTTTGTGGGGAATAATTTCTCTTAATATGCGCAGGATTGCCAGATTGGGCGCTTTGTCAAATTTTGGGTTATCTTTTTTCTTCAAAAAAACGATAGCAATGAAAAACACAATTTTGGGTTACATATTTTACAAATTTGGTGTTAATTTTGTTCGCTTTATTCCTTCACAAAACTAACAAAATAAATATTTCCGAAAAAAACACTCACTTTTAAAACTTGGCAGCACTCTTGCAGTGAAGTGACATTGAACAGTCGTTCAACTTGCACGAATAATATGATTTAACACAAGCCACAAAAGCCAATTGCCAAAAATAAAATCCGCCGGAAAAATGAAAAAAATTTCCACGATTTTTTGGCTTCTTTCTGGGCAACGATTTTGGGCTACATTTTTTTAAGTTTTGGGCGCCTAAACCAAACCAAATTGTGGCAACTCTGAAAATGCGACGACATTTCTGTAAGCCCACAATTCATAAACAGTTTGAAATGTATAGGGGGGCTTGCTGCCGCCCTTCAAGCTGCAACCTTCCGGGAGTAGGTGCGAGGTTGGGTACCTATATGCAAAGTTGTTATTCATAATGCTAATTAAATTATACTAAAATTCGAATAAATTCGATTTTGTTTTCCAGGTAGAATCTAAAAATTCTCAAATTGTAGTTGGGAAATAATTTCACAAAATTGTTCATTTTAAGTGTGAAAAACCTTCACATAAAAATAGGGAAATCATTTTCCACTCAAAGTGGAAAGTTATTTCTTAACCCTTCAATGCATACTGTAGCATATCTGCATCATACTTTTAAAAAAGCTGTCATAAGAGAGTGGCAGCCGATATCTCTTCGATTTGCTCGGTTTTCCATTACCAGTTAGTTCCGAGATGATATTTTATTTTTACAAATGTGTTGGTAAGTGTATGAATGCAATAAAATAGAGCTTGAAGTCACAAGCCCACGTGCTCTCATAATCAGTAGAAGAGGTGTGTTTAATTAAATTGAAATATAAATAGTTAAGTGTTTTAATGCACGTAAGTATTTTTTTTATTGTTTCTTATATATTCCTTCTTATATATGTGCAAAAATAATTTTAAAATTAAGCAAAGAACAGATGTTTTGTTAATATTTTGCCTATGATGCATATCTGCAACGCCATGCATTTAGGGTGTATTTATCATGCCCTTGGACATAAGAAACAGTATCAATATTTAGAAGCTTTTTTCGCTTCAACTATTATACGACCATCCCTTTAGTTGTCGAATTGGCCAAGAAAGGTATTTATACTGTAGGAACTATTCGCCGAAATAGACTGACAAACTGCAAGCTTCCAAATGAAAAGGAACTATCCAAAGCACCACGGGGAAAGTCGTTTGAATTTTTTGCCAATGTGGACAATATAGACATTTGTACTCTTTGTTAGAAAGATAACAAGGCTGTTAACTTGTTGTCATCATTTGTCAGCGCCCTGCCTATTGGTAAAAGATATGATAAAATAAAAGCAAAGCGTGTTGATATCGATTGTCCCAATATAGTCAAGGAGTATAACAAACATATGGGTGGCGTGGACCTTACAGACAGCCTGATTGGACGACATCGAATAAAAATCAGATCCCGCAAATGGTAAATGCGGATTTTTTACCATCTTATTGATATAACAGTATTTAATTCATGGATTTTGTACAAACAAAACTGCTCCAGCCGCAATGAAACACCAATGGGCCTATGCGATTTCCGTATAGACTTGGCAGAATCTCTTTGCCGAAGTGGGACTGTGCTTCAAAAAGTCAGAGGAAGGCCAACTGGCTCTCCATCTGCTCTTCTTCAAGATCGCAAAAGAAAATATCCTAAGTCACACGTGCCTTCAGCCGATGTTCGAAATGATGAGATATCACATTGGCCGGTTTATATGGAAAAAAGACTAAGATGCAAGCTCCCAAATTGTACTGGATTCACATACATACAATGTAAAAAATGTTGCACTGCCCTGTGTCTTAATAAAACGAATAATTGTTTTAAAGATTTTCATACATAATTTAAAATGTACATATTAAACCAATCCACTTTAATTTTTTTCTATTATTTTGTCACAATATTTATCAATTTTTTTTAACGAATATTAGTAATAGTTGCAAAAGAGCTCGAACTGAATTCTATACAATGAGCACACAATTACAATACATATGTGATTTTTATGTTCCTGTTAGTTTCGTATAAAGTGAATTATTATTTATCGTTTTGTTTACACAATTTGTTCAATTGTTGTCTTTACGTTATGTATTTAAAAAAATAAAAATAAGTTCCCAGAACAAATTTTTTTGTGTCAACTTTTATTTATAAATTACATACCGTTTATGCATGGCGTTGCAGATATGCATCATAAAGAAAATCCGATTTTCCGGAAAATCGGTAAGCCGGATATTTTTCTTATATTTTTTTTTTGAGTTTAGATCGTTTATTTTCATTAAATATATTTTTTCCGACCCGAAAAAAAAAATCATGCATTGAAGGGTTAAGTAAAGTGAATATTTCCCTGTTTTCATTCCCTACCGGAATGGAAGTTTCAAAAATATTCCGATTTCAATGTCCGAATGTGTAAAGTGCTATCGGGCTCATAAGGCTCTCAAAGAGACTAACAAATACAAAGTCTTAAAGCAAATTTTGTATACACTTGAAATAGACCAACCTCATTCCTCTTAGCGAGCGCTTAACCAAAAGTAACTCAATACAATGCTGCTTTGTATGTATATACACTTACACATTCATTTTGGACACTCTTTAGCAGACTCATCTATTAATCATACGGTGCAATATATGTTAATTACCCATTAATACCAATGACAATGGGGGTATGTGGTAATCTTGGGGATAAATGTTCCATGAAATTAGTTGGCACATGTTTCCACTTTTCTTATGCACACTTCTCTGGCTCTGTGCGGAATGCCAACAAATTTTACTGAAGGAAGATAATATATAATATTATTTTGCGGAAACAGTATTAAAACCACATCTATATACAGCATCTGCGTAGATTTATCGATGGTTATTCATTATCTGTAAGATTTCGATTGTGTGCTCCCTGAGTATGCGTAATCCGGTGGTGGTTCCTTCTAAATTCCTCAAGGCTCTCGTCATATGAAAATTAAAGCGTTTTGTTGTGCGGGCGCGAGTTTGTGCTCAAGGACTCGAGATATTAATTCCTTTGGCTGTGATTTATCTGAGCTTCAGGCAAAAGGAAACCGCGTTACGTCTGAGGGAATATTCTTTTAAATAACAGGTATGGGTGGAGAATTGAGATTATACGGTTGGTTGCGATGTAATTTGAGAGATTTGCGAAAGGAATCCTTCGCGGTATGCTGGGGTATTTTAAGTATTATTTTCAAATGATGATTGCGGGCGAATTAGTTGTATTTATGGGTGATTTGACTAAGGGTTTACCGCTTTGGGATTTTTTTTTACAATTAACTGGGTAGGTTCAGTTGGATTGGGATTTGTAATTGTAAAGGTTGAAGGTGCCTGCAAACGATTTTGCAACGAAAGCGAAGAGGACGAGGCGACCGACGCGACGGCCAGTTTTTTTATGCGTTCGAAAATGATTGTCTATTCAAGGCCCGACCTGGAGGCAGATTCCGTATATCAACAATCGGCCGGAAGATTTCGTTTTTGAAATTTTTACATATCATAATAACTCATGACCAATGATTTTCAATGGCCTTCCGTATATGGAGCATATGTGTATGCACCAAATTGTCGACGATATGTATGCGACATGTGCCAGCAACAAAGCTTCGGTGTTTGTGTGACCACATTCATTTGATATACTGTGCCTACAAAAGCAGATGAATTTGTTTATGCCGGTATAGAAGAAAATGTTATTCTCTGACATAATTAATAAAAATAATAATAATGAAAAGGAATAATAATTTTGTAGTAATGCATATTTAGTGAGAGAAAAAAATCAATTTGTTTTGATATTATGTACAACTCTTTTTAAAAATTAAAAATAAAAGGTATCTCCTAAAAATCATATTTGTTCAAAAATATAATTCCAATTCAATGGAAATTGAAGTGATGCAAGTGAGTAAACAAAATGGTTTACTGAATAGTTTTGCAATATAATAACCAGCTAAATATGCAATGAAATTGCTGATTTAACGATGATTGTGCGAGGTTAATTTCGAGGGTGGAATCGTTTTTGGGTTATCTGGAAAGGAACTGACCTTTCTTATTTCCCTGTCTTTCAGATAGTAGTATGAATTGCAAAAGTAAATAAGTACACGTCGTCGTTTATTTGAAAGGAAATATTTTTGCATTTGTGTCATTTAAAAAACTTAAAACGGCAGGCGCGTGGTGGCCCTACGGGAAATCGGGCATTTTCGTTTTTAGAGGCGTTTTTTTTTTTTTTGGAAAAGTTGAAAATAATACTGACACAAATTTTAATGCTGATTTATTTTTTTTCTTATTTTAAAATTAATTCTTCTCATTTTTGTACTGGTAATGTTAATCTGAAGCTCATGAGATTTTCAAAATAATTGATTGAAGTTCAAATATATCCAACAAATTCGCGGTGGATTTATCGCAACTGCGATTTTGCCACTTTTTTGTGTGGTAAATTGCTCCTATTGAGAACGAACATGATCCTTGCAATATTTGTGTTGACTGTGTTTTTAAATTAATAATTTTCAATCTAAGATCCTGGTAACGAATTTGTTCCGACCATGTGCCTGGAAGGGACTGACCGACATTTCAGAACTTGACTGCTTGCGGAATCGTGCGTGCTTACAATTAATAGTTTGAACGTGTTTTGTGTTTTCCATGTGCGAAACCCGTAGAGATAGATTTTATCTTAGTCCTATTTTGAGCTATCATCGTTCATCTTTCTGCTTCGTCGAGAGGCTGAGCTAAAATGAATTCAAAACCGACCTTTTTCGCTCATCACAAATGTGGAAAATATTCAGGAAAACCCAATTGCTCCTGATTATAGCTCTGATTTCTGCTTAATGGACGAACTTCCAAAGTATGTTACTGGAACATACAACACCGACGATGTATAAGTATATAAAATAGACCGCCTACTGAGAGCAAAAAAAAAAGGAAATTTGCCTATCCCTATACGAACAAACTGCCTGTGGTCTATTTCACCAACTTACAAATTGTTGTTTACAACCATTTTTTTTTTTTTTTAATTTGTGGAAAAATCGATTTTTCCTGTTTCACAAAATTATATTTGTAGTTTTCAAAGGAAAATTTGTAGAAATGTCATTTTTTCCGTTTCACCAAAAGCTAATTTTTTCTTTGTTCGTTACAAGCGCAAATTTGTAAAATCATATTTTTGTTCAAGTTTGCTCAATAACTGAAAATGTCTTTAATAGAATAGATCGTGTGTCGATTTGATAACAATTTGTAATTTAGCAAAAGAGTTGGTTTTCGAACTTAAAAATGTCAACACGTCGAGGGCATAGTACCGCGGATAGTGACATAAGTGAAGTATAGTGTAAAGACGAACAAAAATTTATCGACCGCGAATTAACTACAAAATTTAAGAATTATTTCAGGAACAAGTGTCGAAAAAAAAGTGTCACTCTTTAATTTTAACACAAGCATATGATACTGTATAGAAAATTTGCCTAATAAGCCATCAGAGCTGGCGGCCTTGTTGTTCTTTAGCTTTTTTATAGCTAAGCGCACTTTTTCTATACTGGGTCGTAGAACTGGTTCTTCATTGACTGGACGTGGGTTGTCTTCTTGCCCTATCACTCTCTCTACTATTCCCTGCGCTTCGGTGACTAGGTTTCCTTCGCTGTCTCGAAGAGCCTGCGTTCCGTATTTGTAACCTCCGGATGTAATTTCATATTTCATATTTATTAATCGAAATAATTGTTTCACATTAAGATTAAATCTCATAATTACGATCGCGCGACCCTTCGATCTCCTTGAACTGGGAAGCTGCGTAAGCCCTCTTCTTTCTACGCAGGATCTTCCTCTCCTCCCTTCTTCTGGCTGGATACTCTTCTCTCGCTGCCGTTGTTTTGCGCTGCAGCGCTTTCTTGTGTGCATCTTCTGTCACCTTTTTCGTGTATACGCATTCATCATCATACCACGGGCGCTTTCTCTGAGGTGGCTGGTACCCTACAGTCGTTAGGCTACCTCCTTGATGATGTCGCGATCGCGATACTGGCACCACTGATTGTTGGCGTCTGTGGTAGGTGAGTGCACAGAGGAGAGTTTCGTAATCAGGCGCTCGCTGTATGCTCTGGCTACTCCATGTGTGCTAAGGCGTCCAACGTCCAATTTCTTCTTCTGGGCGGTTCGCAGCTTCTTCTCGTTGGACAGTCGAGCTCTGAATTTAGACGCGACATTTGCCCCTCGGAATGTGTGCACGTCGAGGATTTTGGATGCGTGCCTCGCATCGATTAACATATGGTGGATTTGGTTGGCGGTTCGACCGTCTGGAGAGCGCCAGGTTGCTGTGTGGATCCTTAGCATTGGAAACCTAGTGCTACTTATCACCGTATTACAAGCTGCTGCAAAATCGGTTAGTCGGTAGCCCTTGTCTGTTGTCGTTTCGTGGATTCTGTGCTTATCAACTAACCCGCCAAAGATGCTTTCGTTTCCGACTTTTAAATTTCCTAGTATAACTTTTACATCATAGGTACTCCGGACAGGCTCCGTAGGCTCCATCCAGGAGATCATAAAACTCCTCCTTGATGGGATCTTCAGCCTCGTTGGTAGGAGCTTGTGCAGATATTAGGCTTATATTTTGAAAGTAGCTTTGATGCGGATCACAGATAGGCGATCTCTTATCAGCTTGAAGTCAATGAATTTTGTCCTTAGCCGATTTCCCACGACGAATTTTTTTTTTTTTTTTTTTTATAATTCACTAGTGCTCAAGGGGTTTTTGTTCCCTTATAATGCTAATGCACAGCACGAGTGGAAGGGTTAATAGGGAGGATAGAGAAGAGGTACTGGTGCACATTGGTCTTAAACAATTGTGGGCTGTAATGAGAGGGGAAAACCGTGTGAGGCAATGCATTCCACATGCGTGTTGTTCGGCTTACAAAAGAATCTCTATATTTTACAGTACGTCCGAAGGTAGGCTTAAGGGTGAACTGATGTGCATTCGATGTGTGACGGGTGTTGCGAGAGAATTGTTGAAGGGGCGGAATGCAGTTAGCTATTTCATCAGAGCATCGATGGTGAAAATATCGATAAAATAAAGAAAGAAACATTTCTGCGATGTTCGAGCGGGTCAATAGACTCCGCTATATTTCTATCACCTATAAGTTTTATCGCGCGCTTTTGAATTCTGTCTAGTAGGTGCAATGAAGTTTTTGGTGCACCTGACCAGATATGAGCGTTGTACTCAAGCTTAGGCCGAATAAAGGCCTTGTATATTGTAGCTAAGTCGAAGGGTGTAAAGTATTTCTTACATCGATTTAAGAAACCTAGACATTTCGCAGCGTTTTTGGCGACTTCATATATGTGGTCATTCCAACGGAGTTTGTCGTTGACACATATACCAAGTATGGAAAGTCGTTCCGTTTCGTCGATGCAAGTCCCATTCATGGATAATGGGTTAGGGTTCAAGTTTCGCTTTAATGATAGAAGGCAGCATTGTGTTTTGGAAGCATTAAATTCCACTCTATTGATTGTACCCCATTTTATAATGCTGTCAAGATCGGAATTTAATGTGTTTAGCATACGTCGCCGTTCCAGATCCACGGCCGAAGAGCAGGGACGTGAGTCAGGGAACGAATATGAAAAACTGAGGGTGCTATCATCAGCGAAAGAATGTATTGGATTAGAAGTAACAGACAAGAGATCATTGATGAATATGAGAAAGAGTGTCGGAGACAAAACGGAGCCTTGGGGAACACCAGCATTTATATGGTGAATTGCAGACTTGAAACCGTCCAACACAACTTGAATTGAACGGCCAGAAAGGTAGTTTCTAATCCATTGAAGAAGAGACGCGTCGATCCCATAGGCACGCATTTTCGACAAAAGAGCTTGGTGCCAAACTCTGTCAAATGCTTTCGAAATATCAAGCGCAACAATCTTCGTTTCACCAGAGTGGTGGAGAGATTGGTTCCACTTTTCGGTGAGATAAGTCATCAAATCACCAGTGGACCTGCTGCTACGAAAACCGTATTGCCGGTCATTGAGAAGTTTTCGTGATTCAAGATATTTCATAAGCTGACGGTTTATCAGCGTTTCCATGACCTTAGAAAGAATGGACGTAAGTGCAATGGGTCGGTAGTTGGTGGGTGAAGAAGAATCGCCTTTTTTTGGAACGGGCTGGACAAATGCAGTTTTCCATCTACTCGGAAAGAGTCCAGAAGAGTAGGACAAGTGGAAAAGCTTACGCAGTGGTTTTGCCAGCGTGGAAGAACACCTCTTCAGAATTATGGGGGATATACCATCTGGACCAGCGGATTTGTGAATGTTAAGATCGTTTAATACTCTTGCTACGGTGCGAGTGCGGAAATGTATTTGTCCCATGAAATATTCGACGCTCTCGAGCACAGGTGGAGACATGATGCAATCTGGAATGTTGGAACTTGCGGCGAATTGCGCAGCCAGCAGATTTGCTTTGTCCAAAGAGCTGACAGCTGGAATGTCATTGTAAACGAGTGTGGGGATTGACGACGTGGTGGAGTTCTTAATATTTTTCACGAAAGACCAAAACTGTTTACTACCACTGGGACAGTGAAGTATTTTTTGTCATAAGTTTTGGTCATGAGAAAATTTTGCACGTCGTATCACGGAGTTGCAGTCATTTCGGACTCGTCGAAACTTTTTTCGGTTTTCCTCGGTTGGGTTTGCTTTATAAGCCCGAAAGCTCAACTCTCTCAACCTGATAGCCTCTTTGCAGCTCGAGTCGCACCAAGCATTCTCCTTAGATATAATACTCTTTTTTCTGTTGGGAATAAAGGATCTCATACCCAGGAGAATGGTGTTTGTAATCATTTCAGCGGCGGCATCCACGTCACTATCGAGGAAGCATAGTGACCAGTTAAAGCTCCGAAAAAAGAAGTTAAGGCCGTCCCAATTGGCTTTCTCATAATGCCATACCGTTTTTTTGGGAGCTTGTTCTTTAACTGTGTGGTTTGTGTATGAGAATTAAGCTGAAATGACACAATGGTCCGACGATCCTAGAGGCGACGTTACGTCAATAGAATATTTATCCGGATGAGAGGTGAGGAACAAGTCCAATGTGTTAGCGGCATGATCTGCAGCATCCGGAATCCGTGTAGGCTCGTTTACAAGCTGAGTTAAGCTGTTAATCTCAGCGAAAATCCTAACATACCTTCCTTCGGGTGTTGTCTGTCCAGAATGGCGAAGCCAATCGGAATTGAGTATATTGAAATCGCCCGCAATGACAATTTCAGTATGAGGATACTGGGAAACAATTCCTAAGATGGAGTTAGACAGCTCATCAAACTCGTTAAAAGTAGATGAACAGTCAATGTTTGGACTTCTATAAATAAAACAAAAATGTATTATTTGCTTACGGACATTGAATTTTAACCATATGTAATTAAATTCCGCATTGGAGCAATGGTTATATTGTGGTGGAAATTCGTAAGCAATATCATCACGGATGTAAACGGCGAGCCCGCGATGTAAAAAGAATAATGGCACTAAGTGATATCCTGGTAAATCAAAATTCGAGGGAATCGAATTTCTATCCACCTGTGTCTCACAAAGTGCCAAAACAGCTGGTTTGAATTGAAAGACATGGACATACGCAGCAAAGAGATTCCTTTTCAAGCCTCGAATGTTGCAAAAATCAACACGGAACTCACCCCTCATAATACACACAAAAATTTAAAACACAACTCCAACGCAACTAAGCAGAGTTGCAACGTGTATATCCGTCACCAGACTTCCAAAACACTCTGTCACAGGTGTTATGCCCATGCAACAGAGCGAGTCGGTTATCCGGCAAGACACACACTTACAACCCGCTATTCATCAGATGTTGGTTTGTGATCGCTGCTTAGCCAAAATTATGACACAGCAGCGATCAAAGAAGCGCAACAGGCGAAAGGAGAAACAAAGGAGAGAGAAAAACCAAAAAAACGGGAAGAACAAAGGTCACTCGCGTGTGCGATTTTTTTTTTTGTCTTTTGGCACTCACTGGACACTTTATTTGATTGTTTGATTTATGTTTTTATTTTCTGTTCAATCTGTGGTCACAAGGAAAAACCGCTTAAGTCTATTTTACTCATTTTTCAGGAGAGCAGTTTAAAGTTTTTGACAAACGCGTGAAATTACAAATGACTCTATTGGGCGATTGGAAACTCCGATCGCGTTGAAACAAAAAGTGAAATAAAGATAATTTTACTCCTTCTTAGTTCAAAATTAAACACAAAAAAATAATAACTGTAAACGGTTTTATTGACAAAAATAATACTTTAGTCGTTAGGGCCTTTTAGGTTTGTTATCATAAAAAATCCTATCTGGAGTTTAGTGGTTTTTCCATTTTAAGATTTTTTTTTTTTTGGTCTAAAGTATACTTTAGCTGTTTTTCCTAAATTAATAATGAAAAATATGTCGACTTTGGATATGTTCTCAGCAGAGAATGAGAACAAACTTTTAACCTTGAGACAGAATAAATTTTATTTATTTAAACACTTATACGTAAAAGTACAAAAAACCAACAAACTTTATTTCATGCAATGTAAATTAATAAAAAAGAAAGCAAATAAGACATAATTAAGTTAAAAACTAAAATTAAAAGTGTTTTTTAATCTTCATCATCACTTCTTAAATCTGGATGAATGTTGAGTTCGGTGGAACTAGTTTTGAGGTTTTTATAAAAAGAATGAAAATCTGGATTTATGTATTGTAATAAATCCATAAGATCTTTTTTTTTATCTGATGATAAGATTGGTTGGTCTTCAATATTTTTTAAATGACCCAATGTAAGTGTCGATGCTCCTCGTTTGACTAACGGTAAAAGGTTAAATGGTTCTTCGGGATTTAAGTTTGTTTTATATAAAATTTGGTTACAGATGTTTGTATAGCGAATCCACCTTACTGAGTTCCATATAAATTTCTGGCCTTCTGAATTAGATCGTTTCCAATTAATATTATTTTTCGAAATTTCATTAAAGTTAAAGAAATCACTTTCTTTCATTTCAACAACTTTAATTTTTGAATTAATACTTCCGATGAACTGATACCAGTCCCTTGGCACACTAATTTCAACATTGGATTTTTTCTTTTTACGTTCAATTAACGCATGATCAGAATCACACTCGAGGTGGGTGTGGCCAGGTTCCAAAAATTTGTGGTCTATATATTCCAATGAAGGATTTTCTTTAATGAACAGAAGGAACATAGCAGAAACAAGCGAATTTTTATTTTGGCCCGAACAAGAGTCACTGTAGAACGTTATTTTATTGACAGAAGAAGGCAAAGATTGTAGATGTTTGAAAAGGCATGAAGCAATTTCATTTCCACCCCGCCAAGCAATTCCCTCGTGCCACATAAAACAACCGGAATCATTTGTTTTTTAATCATGGATAGTGAGATTGAAGGTCCAGAGCTGTCTTTTATAAAAACTAACTGAGTTTCTCAAGAATGGTGTTGGTAGGCACTGCTGTAAGTCAAACGCGAACGCTCCCATATCGTTGTTTTGCTTAGCATTCTCCTTATCGATCCTTTTTTGTTCGAAGCCAAAGTCTCCTTTTTTCACATGAATTTGCTTTCGCTCTATCAAAACTTGTTTTTCTTTTTCATCCTGGGCTATTTTTATCTTAGATAAAAGTCCATCGCAAGTTGCGCACGTGTCTAGTTTGGGAGCTTTGAATTTTAGATTTAGTGTTTTAAATATTTCTGAATATTTGGTAAGGCTTACAGGATTACAAACTTCATCACTATACATTCGATGCATTATGGAAAGATTTAAACTTCCATGAATGTATTTTTTGGATGTGTGGCGACGGCTGTAATGACTTTCATACGATGGGAACTTATTTATGTGGTTGCGTACTTCCTCTTCTTGATCCAGTGTTAGTTTGTTCACAGGAATCCCCTTACCCCGACAATTCTTAAACGGTTCACTTGGACTTGAAACTTTTTTGGCTATTACGTTTTTTATGAAACTTTCCGTTTCAGAAAAACATATCGTAAAATGTTGCCGGCAAACTTGTGTACGCATGCCATCATATTCCAAAAAGTACTTCACTGAGGTTTCACGGCGTCTCTTTCTTTGCATTGCGTTAGACAGAGTATTACATTTTTTATTTTCTATAATCAGAAGATTTCCTATGTATAAAATTCTCTGATCATAGGTTCCCAAAGCCCAATACTGGTTAAATAGTTGTTTTATCTGCTCGAATGAAATTTTGTGTTGGCAGTTGCTTCGACATTTTCCGAAGGGTTTTGGAACTCTTGCATGCTTTACTTTTCCAGAATGAGTTTTATATGACCTTCCAGTGTTCCTCAATGTCTGACGTAAGCGTTTTTTATTCTTTATTTTCGATTGTGGATCATCCTTGTTAAACAGAATATCCAGAACTTCGCTCTTTTCACTTTCTGGGTGCGAATCAGAAGAAGTAACAGTATTATGTATTATAAAATCAGGGTCTTTTATAGAATCATCGGAATTTTCCCATTCTTGCAACTTATCATAAGTTAAATTCGCTGATGGAGATATTGCGTTTCTATATTCATTGTTGAACTCATATGAATTGTCTAAAATAATGGAAAACTGAAAATGTATCTATCCTTAAAGAAAAAAAAATAGTGTTCTTACTTTTGAATACATCTATATCGAAGTCAAATCCGTTCATCGATGATTTAGTTTCATTAGATATCTCAGGAAAGTATTCATTCTTTTCTGATATAATTTCGTGGGTCGAATCCGAATATTGATAAATTGCATTTTTTTGTGGCCTTTGGTATATTGACTTTTTTGTAAAATTAGTTTCCGGAGATTCAGGAAATGTAAGCGAACTTGATTCAATATTTTCTGTGTAAATAAAAAAAAAAATTGGACACTCCTTTAATAAAAAGTAAAATGTAGGTACATCGTTTTCCCAATACATTTACTTTGTTCTGGTGTAGAAGTTCTTTGCATCACAAAAACCTTTCTTAAATTAGCCTCTTTTTCTGTAAAAAAAAAACATTCCAATACCAAACACATTACATTTAAAAACATTAAAATAATATAATGCGAATGCAACCCTTTGAGGCTCTACCAACAAAATCTTTTGAAGCGACACCAGATATCTAAAAAGTCGGCGTGATATTCAACTAACCCATTGTTCTTTGTATCAATTTTGTGATGAGGTTGTGGGTCGTAATTTAGATTCCGATTTAAGGCCAGCTTAATTGCTCAAATAAATTAAGTAAGTATCATATCTTATAAAAACAGGCCTCTTCCAAGAAACATTCGGGTTAAGTAAAAATTTTATCACTCTTACCTTCAGCTCTTCCTTTTTCTTTAAGCATTCGCGCCAATTCCAAAAGTCTTTGCGATCGAGACATCATATTTTTCGTTTAGTTTTGTTTTATTTAATAAAAACACAAGGAAACAACACAAGGAATAACAATTTTTTTTTAAACACAGGAAAACAACACTAAAGTCTAGTTTAGACAACACTTATTCGTTCTTTAAATATGGAAAAACAACTAAAGTATATTTAAGAAACACTTTTTTCTAACTTTTGTTACGGAAGAGCAACCAAACTCCAGATAAGATTTTCACGAACTGAATTACTGATGGGGAAAAAAAACTAAAATCAATTTAAGTCATTCGTGCATCACAATTTAATTTCGGAATAAGCACTAAACTGCAGATAGGAAAGTCTTTTTAATGATTCTTCCTTTGGCAATAACCACTAATCTAAAGTTTAGTCGTTATTCCCTTTAAAAAAAATTAACAAAACAAAAAATATTAGCACAGAAAAACAGCTAAACTCAAGTTTAGCTATTTTTCCCCGACAAAAAAAATTAATAATGGTATAAATTTAATGTGGAAAAACAACTAAAGTCAAGTTAAGTCTTTATTCCCCGTTGTAAATCTTACAAACAAATTATCTTAAGTCAACTTAAGATAATAAATTAATTTTTTTTTTGGTAAAGAAAGTGACTTAAGCTGTTATGTTTTTTTGAAATTGTGGCCACTTTTGTAAAGATATAAAGCTGAAAAAAATTTACAAAATAGATTTGAGTACGCTGAATCTAATGGCATCAAAATCTCAATTTCGTCTAAAGTCGACTTTAGCGGTTATGGATTGTGGCCACAGTTATTATTATTATAAGGTGTTTTATAGGAGAATGTATTTTGAGTTGTTATTGTTTTTGAGTTTTATGGTGTTTATTTTTATTTGGTATTATATGTAATAATTGTAATGTATGTAATTTTGTTTCGCGGTGTTTAACTTTCGCGTGCGCGCGCGTTGGGAGGCTACACAGTACTCCCACGACGAATCCGCAACCTGATATTACATGCAATCTTTTGTTGCAGCTGTAATAAATGCCGAAATTTTTTCTCTTCATCATACCTGATCCTATCCATCGTATCTCCTTGATTGCGGTTATGTCTGACTTGTACCGCATGAGGACAGACTCAAGGTTTTGAGTAGCACCTGGGGTGTAGACCGTTCGTACATTCCAGGTACGTACTCTTAAGTCGTAGTCCATTGACGTTCCGGGTCTTGTGCTCGCGTTACGGGTAAGTGTGCCAATGAATTACAAAAAAAATACGCATTTTCGATCTTCATATTTGAGTTTGGATATTTTTGAAGCCAAAATTTCTCAATTTGACTCCATACCTTTTATAACTCTTGTAAATTAAATTATTGTCCCGGACAATAAACGTGTGCGAAAAGAGAGTGGAGAATTGTACCAAGCAATCTACTACAACCCACTTTTCCGCCATTTCGCAGCACCTGCGTACAGCAAAACGAAAAGAAGAGCGACATTTTTCGTTTTCACTTTTGTATGGGATTTTTAGTTCCGGAACAGTTGCGGACTAGGCTGAGAAATTTGCACCAGATGGTCAAAACAAAAAGAGTGTACATAAAGAAAGTCCAAACCGAAGCGCTCAAAATTCACGCCAGCAATGTTCATGGTTGTTCCGCATTCCCTGAGGATAACTAACAATAAGCCAAACAACTTCTGCAGACTACTAATACAAATCGGTGCTGACGTCTGACCCAAGTCCGTTTCAAATTGTATTACCCATGTGACCTACCGCTACCATGATATACAGAATATCTGTAGGGTATAGCTACTACGCTCACGCTTAAGGTGCCTGCGTTATTTTGAAATCAGCACTCACCATCCACTCACCAGAAAATAGAATTCCCCTAGTTGGCATGTATTTATACGTTCCTACGGATAATCCAGTGATCCATAAATAAGTCACTGCGAAAAAGCAAAAAAATATAAAAATCAGTAATGAAAAAGGTAAACACAACATCCTTCTGGTCTGGTGTGCTGTGCAACCTTCGTCGTTTGCCTTTCATTCACGATCCTGCAAAATGGATAAAAGGTTCCACCAACACCTCGAGGCAACAAATAAAAAAAAAAAAGCAAAAAAAAAGGATGATGATGATAAAGCTCTTTTTGTTTGTTGCCCCATTTCAACGGCTACTGTATACTGTTTCCGTTTTACTGTTTGCCTGGTCCTGAAAAATACTTTCCATTGGCCTTTTTTCTGCGCATGAAGCACTATTCTTGGTTCGGACACATTTGTTTCGCCTCACTCGTCACTTCTTAGAGATAGCCCTGCACACGGTGCTGTGGACATTTTTTGAGGTCAAATGCTGTTGCAATCCTGTGAAACCGGGCAAAGGATACACTCGGGCTATAGGTCAAAAGTCGTAAAATTGTAAATTGTCTAAAAGGCTATCTACCTCTCTTTTTGGTGCTGTTTTCATCCAGACTTTTGGTTTTGCTCTAAGTTCCTACAGCCACAGCGCTTTGGGTCTGATAGGCACGCTACTTCTTTTTTTGTCGTAGTTTTGTTGGCTGTGCATTTCTGGTACTGCTTGCTGACTGGTTCTGCTTGTGCACGGCGATAGAAGTGAGGTATTTGTTTGTAAAATGTATCAAGTAAAATAAATCTAATTGCAGGGGACACACATGGAAATGGGATGTGTAGCAAGGGTTTTTTTTTCCATTTGCATGGCAATTGGGTAGTGGTTGGAACGTGATATTCGGTCACTTTAAGTGGCGGGATTTAAGGTAGATTTGAATCTTAAGTTTCGAGACTTGTGTGCACTACGGGTTTAGTGAAGGCAATTATGTACATGGAAATGTGTTGGGTGGATTATTCGAGAACTTTTCAGTGTAGAGATAGTTGGGTTTTCGTGTTCTATTGCTGAAACAATTTGAGAGGAATGCACGAGAAGAAGGGCAAACGATTTTCACTTGCAAGAGACATCAGCGTCTCGGCCAGATTTGCCTTGGTTCATAGGTTTCTACAATGGTGTTAACTATGAGCAAGATCCAAGATGTTTCCAATAAGACCCCAAATTGCAACACAATCGGAGTTTAGTAAGCAGGTCAGTTGAATAATTATATGGATCACATCTGCTTAGTAGGTACTAAGTATGCCCTTTCTCTGACATTTCTGAACTCGTCATTATGTGGAAGGTAAATGACCGCATTCCTCAAAATTTGTGATTCGAGAGTAGGTATAGGTTCAATAAAGTGGTCATTAATGCATGGTCCTTCAAAAGCCCAGCCCACAGTTGAGTTATATCAAGTTTTATACGCAGTTGCTCAGTGGGTTGTAGATATTTAAATACCTACTTTTGATTTAAGTTCAACTCCTACAAAAAACACAAACTAGGTATTATCGTCCTGCAAGAGCTTCTCAATTCAGCTAATTTGGAAACGACATAAAGTTGGTGCTTCCATTCGTCCCAAAAACGGGGCTCATAGGAGAAAATTTCGCATGGAAAAAAGTTCGAAAATGGAAATTAGTTTCTTGCCTACTTTCTACTCATTTTCGGCCTCACAGCAAATTTTAAAATGCTATTAACTATGCAAAACTTACATTTTACGCCGAGAACAAAGTCTAGTCTAAGTATAATAGGCATAATTATGTTGCTGCGGACAGTGGGACCTACTAAAATTTATAGTTAACCTCAGCGTGACCGTTGTGCGACTAAAGTTGCTATTTGGCACTTTTCCTTGAGAGCCTGTCACAATTTATTACTTTTTGGAAATTTTTTAGTTGAAGAATGCACTTCAAAATTTGTTCAAGCGCTTCTATTTCCTAATAAAAACATTTAAAATGTAACGCAGTTGACTATCACAACGCTATTAGGTAGTGTTTTGTGAATCAATGCTTGGTAAATATCGTTCAAAAAAACTAAATGCTCAGAATAGCTGACACTTCTTTTTCTCATTGGCCCTTTTTCTTGCGACTTTTAGAATTCTAAGGCGGTCACGCTGGATTAACCTTCAACTTAAATATGTTGTAGGTCACAATATACATTTTTGTAGGAAAAAACTCGCCATGTTCGTAGAATTTAATCTGAACATTAAAAATTAATATTAGTACCGCGCAGTAAGTTTAAAAAAATAAATGAAGATAATAATAAAAATTCATTACAAAAATGGTAAGCTGGCATTTTGTATATACGTTTTTTTTTTTTTTTTAATATTTGTAGAATGGAATCACTGGCAGTGGAGCAATGACGTAGGTACCTACGAGAGACAAGAGAATTTTTACCATTAAATTTGAAATTATTAGTTACGACGTGTGGATAGTAGGTACCTACTTTTCCTACTTTTTCTTAAAATATTTCTGAAAAATGAACAATGTAGATTGGTTTTAGGACAATGAAATCTTTGTGAGCAAACTTTTATCAGTTTTTTTTTAAGGAAAATGTAGGTACACGCATGAAATCGCAGGAAGTGATATTCAAAAGCGGAGAATACACAACCATGTTTGTCCTAATGTGTTTCTGGTATATAAAACATCTCTATTAGATAGTTTTATTAACCAAATGCATTATATCAATCGCCTTTTACAAATTTATAATAACAATCAATAGCAGTAGTCAGTTGTCAATTCAGTTATCTTAAAATGTGGTATTCCCGAACTCTATCACATTCCCTCACGATTGGCAGCGGTTGGCAGCATTGATTTTATATTTTTTGTGTGTTTTTGCATGTCACACGGATTCTAATTTGACAGAACACCGACAGGAAAACAAAATGACGAATTTGAAAAAAAAAAAAAATTGAGGGGGCCAGCGGCAAGAGGATTGCGAGTTGGAGCTTGGAGGTCTCAGTATTGTCACTGGTCCCCACTTTTTTTTTAGAAATTATCAAAATGGCCCCTTTCTTAGTTTAAATAAGATTTTATTCTTATTGAACGAAAAAGAATGCAACAAAAAAATGAAACAAACTTTTATTGGCAAATTTTCTTTTTTTTTGTATAACCATTTTCCTTAAAATTAATGTTTGAAAAATGGACGCGCCCTTAAAAACCAGCTTAATCTCGACAACCACTTTTTCAATTTTGATGAAACTGGCAACGGTTATCACTTTAATACGTACACTACACTACATCCTAAATAATTCTTAGGACTCAGTTTTCAGCTTAACTTTTCGAACAACTTTTCGACCCAAGCTTTGCAGCATTTGTTACAATTTTGTTTCCATAATTTTACAAAAACTCCTCAAACAACTTTTACCGAACTACATATAGAAGACAACATAGGCATTAAAAAAAAAAAAAAAAAAGTGGGTATACTCCTTTTCGTCGAAAAATGTAAATAGAGTCGTTTAGATTTAGAGAACATAACTTAAAAATGACTACCCAAATTTTAATCTGTATCTGTAAGATTTTTCTTAAGCTTCATACTTTACTATTATCTTCTATACATATAATAAAACTGTAGGCATTTTCTTTGTTACCTAATGGCGTGAAAACAAATGCACAGATTTCGATGAAACTTTTTTTGGAAAGTTCCTTAAGATTCTGAGAAGGACATAAGCTATTCCTTTCATTGCTATGCCTATTTTTTGGAGCGTTTTTTGACCAAAATGTGTTTTTTTCTGACTTTACTGCCTTTTACTCGCCATTACTCTAATAATTCTTAATCAATGCAAACAAAACAAAATACTTAGGAGAGCCAACACTTTTATAATTATTTTAAGCCATCAATCAGCTTTCTGTGCTCTAGAACCTGAGCTACAACCTAAAATCTAACATGAAAAAAATAGATTTATTTTCTCAAATCGAACATTATCAGCAGCCGCGGTTCTTGATCTTTGTTCTGCTTTGGGGTGGTTGGGTGGCGCACATCGCACAAGCACGTGTTTTCTCCAAATTAAGTGAAACGAAAGAGAAGTATGCGACGTGAATGTGTATGTAATCAACAGCGACATTGTGTTTCTGATGAAATGCGCAGATGTCGGTGACGTGCGCTGATGGACGTATGGTGTTGTTTATAGAAATTGAGTTCATGGTTTTTGTTTTAATGGTTGTTATAGTACCTAAGTTGATACCTAGTAAGGAAGTGGAACTTTAGTACTTACGCTGTTGAATTTAATTTTCTTAAATTGGTGTTTTAGGTAAATAGATTTGTTTGATTTATTGTTTCACATTGACAATGCTCACCGCTTTTATTTGAAAATAAAATTTCACGCCGCGTACGAAGTTGCGGGCACAGCTAGCTATTATTATAACTTTTATGTTACATAAATGAGTTATGTAAAGGAAAAAACAAATGATAGCAATAGCTACCACGGCTTTAGGCTAATCAATACTTTATTT
The DNA here is from genome assembly GCA_946477585.1 of Cheilosia urbana. Lineage (NCBI taxonomy): Eukaryota > Metazoa > Arthropoda > Insecta > Diptera > Syrphidae > Cheilosia > Cheilosia urbana. The sequence continues at coordinate 124,724,171 of OX297853.1, forward strand.
CAAATGCAAATGCAGTAAAAATATATTTTATGCAAATGACACTCATTTTCATGCACTTTTTTATCCATATCAGACTTAAATTTCAATATAACCTGTATGCTACACATAAGTTGCTTAACGATTACGGATGTTACGGAGGTGGTTTTACCGGAGTCTGAGTTGGAGCCGGAAGCGTCATACCAACCTCCGCGGAGTCGGAGTTGAATCGGAGTCGGGGGCGGAGGTCGCACGCAGACACAAATTATTAAAATATAAAATTTTAAAATATAAAATCGACGCACGCACTCTCAACTTCAATGCAAATCTCGCCTAGTTATGTAAAATACATAAGAGAGTGAAAAGACAGTCGTATTGTAAGATGTCGCAACTCGATAATTGTTTGTTGTTCATGTTCATCGGTCGCCTCGTCACCAATGGTGCTCCGAAAAACCTATGATGTGATTATATCGGAACCGAAGCCGGATTCGGAGTTGAAGCTCCGTATAATCCCTATTAGCGATTATGCTCCCACTCCACTAGCGCTCGCACATGCACTTTCATCCATTTTAAATTTATACCTAAATTTTTTCATTTTCATCTTCAACGTTCACAAGAAATCTCTGAGCTCTGAAAAGCGAACAACCCATCTTAAAACTAATTTTTGTTATCCCCTTAATTTCATACAATCTAATTTTGATTCAGAAACTTATTTGAGATAAATACAAATTAATACGAAATTTGTTACGCGAAAATTCACAAAAAGCTGGAAACTCCAAGGCCATCAATTAATTTATATGCGAGTAATTTTCTGACAAATTCAAATAAGTACCAGGCATTTTTCAGCACCATTGCTGTTTCGAAAAAAATTCACCACCTCATTTACATTTTACCATCGCTCAACAAATGACAAAGTAAAAATAATCACAAAACTTACCACCATATTATTGATTGTGAACTTTAGTTCAGCTCTTGGCCTCGATGGCGGAGTACTACAGTTCGCGCGTAAAACATCTCCCGGCTCATACCGATTCAGTTCGGTGAAGAGCATGGGTCGTTTCTCAGGATACTCTGCAAGAAAAAAAAAACGATTTTTATAAAGAAAATGTTTCTTATAGTGTTAAATCGGCAAGTGCTCGTGCACAGCACAAATGCATAAATAATATGAACTGCATTTCATATAAACACATCACATCAAACAGAAAGTGGATCAATATGTCGGGACTCGGGAGCGTATCGGAAGTAATTTTGCTAATGTATCTTTTGCAAAGCAAAAGTTTTCCTCCACACAGCATAATTTTGCATAAAGTTTTCTGATTACAATTTTTCGCATCGATATTCGTCATGGCAAAGACTGCGATGCGAATGCTTCGAGCAAAAATAAAATAAAAACTTATGCGAGAGAAACTTTTGCAAAATATGTCTGAGAGCGTGTATCTACGAGTGTTATCAATGCATGGAAATAAATTTTAAAATTCTAAAATTCTTGAATATCCTTTACCCCCACTTTGGTTAACAATTTTTTTTTTTTACGGTTTAACTTCGTATTTGATTATTTTGAGTGCAATTTGCATAAATTACTCACCCGCGCGCCGCGTGCCTAAGCCTAAACTGTAAGAAATAATGTTTCTCATGGAAGGTACGTAGGTCTGTTGAGATTTAAAAAAAAAAAAATTGCAGATTAAATTTCCGGATGGAGCTGTGGAATTTTTTAAGTTGATGCACAGTAGATACAAGTGTGATGTGGCATCTCTTGGAGTGGATTGTAAAGTACATTGCAATTGCCTACGGAAGTTGGCCTGAGTGCAGACCATTTTAAATGAATGGTTGTTTGAAAATAGTGCAGTGTTCAATCTTCGTCTATATAAAATTGAAAGCAGTACGACCGTATCTGTCCCCGTTTCCATTATCTTGTATCCAAAGACCGCCGCATAGCGTTGGGTCTTTTAACCAAGTGTGTTCCACCTTACAAGTTTTGGATGAAGGGACACGGCATATGCCAAAAATTTATGACAGATTTGGCTTAGAAATTTTAGAAAAGGTAAGTGGGATTGGGCAAAGGGACGTGGAGAGAAAAAAACCCTTTAAACTCAGAATCTTGGCACTTAATGCAGCTGTAGTTGTGGAATCGGTGGCAAAATTCGTGCGTATAGTTGCGAAATGGGGCGTGGTACCTCCCCTAAAAAAAATTCAAACACATTCAAGCGTATTGCCTGCACCAAACATTTTGCAAATGTAGGCGGTTTTGCCTAATCACATATGTCAAAGTTCTTTAGAATGCCATATCTCGGCATTTACGTTTTAGCTTGAATAGATGCACTTTCTACTTTTTATAAAAAGATAAAACAAAAAAAGCATGCAGCCCAAGAATTAGCGGAGTATCTAGACGGCTATAAAGCAGTGGATGCTTTTAGGAACGGGCAACAGAAAAAAATTAATATGCCCCATCTCATAAATGTATGCAATCATAAAAACGTATGCAATGATAAAACACCGTGACACATTTCTGTCCCCGCAAGTTAAATGTGTGGAATTACTCCACCAGATTCCAATAACGCGCGTTTAGATGTTTACACATCAAAAATCGTCTATTTGGGTGCGAAATTTGGATTTTTTTAGAGCCAAACTTAGGTCAGCTGTTCGTTCGTTGGCTATGTTTGCTAAATTCCTGGTAGGTGCTGACACCTTCAAAAAGGGAAAAGATGAAGCCGTTTCTTCTCGACAAAACATACAAGCAAAGTTCTAGCTATGATTCTTAAAAATAGGCATGGAGCACATCTTTGATAGAACAGGGGTTTCTGTAAAGTGACTTTAAAGATAGTTGAATGTACTGCGGGACCTGATGTTAATGTAACCAGTATGCGGAGATTGCTCACGTCGATTTGCAAAAAGGTATAGACAGAAAAATGGCACCAAACCTACAACAAAGTCGATCATGATGCCAATGGCCCTTGGCACTTGATCGGCAAATTGATAGATCAGCGAGTTAGTTAGTGGAATCTGAGACTTATTTAGAATACTATAGGATCGCCGTAAAATATTCATTTTTTATTATGCCCGCATGATCCATATAGATCATTGATTTTCATGGTTTAAAACAACAGTTAGATCTCGTATTATTGTTGTAAACCATGGAAATCAATGATCTAAATAGATCAGGTCGGCATAGTAAAAAAACGTCTAATAACCGTAGATCCTCCAGGATTCTAAATAAATTTCAGATTCCGCAAGACCGAAAAACAACTGCGAAAAGGTTTAAAATTGAAACCACCAAATCGAAAAAAGCCTAACTCACTGATCTATCAACCTACCGATCAGGTGCCAAGGGCCATTGACATCGATACGGAGAAGCGATCAGAAATACCGCAGATGATGTAGTGAGTTTCACTCGACCGCACTCCCACGAACCCATTAAAATGATTAATAGTGCCAAACAACAACTTAGCTATACAAATCGGCGCTGCATGGAGGGCTAAGAGCGGCTCATAAGCTCGTGAGAAAATAAGAACGAAAACCACCGGCTTCTTAGAAAGAAAGAAAAGGACTAAGTGGAACGCGTAATCAAGGAAATCAAAGTGCTACCCCAGGGCTATGTTCGGAAGATCCACTTCAAGTTAAAGGGCTTTTATCACTTTTGCAGACTGTTAAACGTCGGAAGCGACAGAAATTCCGCTATTCAGGCAAAACGAAAAGTGGAAAAAGCTTGCGTTTATCCGACACAAAGTAATGCGAGGATGGCAACAACTAAATGCATGTCCAACAAGGCTGCAGTACCAGACGAACTGTTCAGTCAGGGGGAGGACCTAAAATGAATTAAATGGTTGGCTCAACAGGTCCGTAAGGAGCCTAGGAATAGCTTCTCACCACCATTCGTTTTTTGTGAGTTTCTTATTTTTGGGACGAATGGGAGGGATCTAAAATTTTATGCCGAGTCCAAACAGCCAAAGTTCCTTCATGACAGTTATACTCTCGGATTTTTGTTATTGGATTTTTTCGGAGATCTAACCGGGCTTAGAAGTCAAACACACAAACCAATAAGGACCTACTTAAAGTCAAACAAACCACTAATGACCTGCTGAAAGTTAAACTCGTTTTCAAGATTTAGCCGGACAAACATTATGACATATGGGACATTGATGCCGTAGCGTTAATTACTTGCGTCGTCAATCCCTACTTCGGTTTAACTGGAACCTGAAAAAGGCGCTCCCATTTGGTAAATATGTCGCACTGCCTCCTTGAACCACTTCTTAAGCAACCTCCTAATAAATATCTAACAGAGGTGGCTCAACCAGAAGCCCGCAAATCGATTATAATCGCCAGGAAGATCACAACTGATCCATCGGAAAAACGACTTTCGTATGACTAAGATAAATTCACCTTTTACCGCCAAAGCCTGTGTTCTTTGACTGTACTCGTTTTTACCCCCCCCCCCTCCTCCCCCTCCCATTAATAATTAACAGCATCAACAATTAACTAAACTTGTGCTTACAATCACCATTCAAAATATTATTCCGCTCTTAGCAACCCCCTTTTAATGAACGATAAGTTTCTTCAACAGCCAGACAGCGATGACTTCTATCCTTAAAATACAAAATTACAAATGCTCCATTGAATATCAAAAGCCATACGAATCCATGCTTTATACCTTGACAGAAGCATTACCTATTGACAAGAGGCGACCGCACTCCTCAAGGCAACCTTAATTATAAAGTTTGCGATAGCAGCTATATACAGACGGTATAGGTGTAGTGGAAGACGTCTCTACATTCTGCTAATAATCCGCTATTATTTCTTCGCTGCTTCCCCTTGATCCTTTTGCTCCCGCCCTGAAAAAGCGTAAAATCCTTCATCAACGACTGATTTCGAAAAGACTCTCTCTTAGTATCAGAATACCTAAATCCTCTGCCAACCAAGTAGATATACATTTCCGGTCCTAATTTGCATTTAATTACGACAACGAAGACGACGAAGAAGAATATTTCTTCGGCAAAGCCAACCAACCATCCATCGTCTATCACATCCTTGTCGGAAGAATAAAATCTGAAAATGAAATTTCCTTTTTATACCATAGCCACCAGCCACCGCCATTCGTTGTAATTAAGAGTTAGTTCACCTACCATGGCAAAAAGGTTCGTCTCCATCTACAAGCACTCGCTAGTCGTCGCTATCTTCTACGAAAATAGAAAAGGTACAAGAAAAAAAAAACAGACGAATTCGCCATCGCCATCGCCATCAGCAGCCGCATATCGAAAGGAGGCAAGTGCAAACAGAAAATGAAAGAGAAAACTTTTGCACGGGAAGCGGATACAAAATGGAAATGAAGCTATTGAAAGTCATTTGAAATTCACTTTTTATTGAGTTATAACAGGTGATTTTCTTTTCTTCAATTCGGTCGACTCGACACCACAAGGACCAAAACACAACGATCGTCCCTTGGCAAATAAATTAGTCTGATATTGTTGTTATAATCCGTTACTGTCCCCGGCAACGTGAACGAACTCCAAATGTGACTTTTAGAATGGCTCAGATGGTAGATGGATTCGAAGGAATTTCCACTTCGCAAGGAGATTGTACAAGAATACACTTTCGCAAGGAGAGCAGATTGTTTGTTCCATCCCTTCCGTCTGCCAAATCGAATAATGAGTTGATTTTCTCGCAGGAGGAGTTGTTGTTCTTCGACAAGCTATGTAGGGAGGAAGTAGTATCTACATGGGTTCAATTATTTATTTGAAGGAGTTGTGATTCCAAGAAATATTTGCTTTTATAATTTGCTATAATAAAATTAAAGTACGCGAATGTTTTACCAATGAGATATTGTTGCCAAACAATAATAGATGCCAGTTCGACCCCAACTCGGTGGATTCATTACTGTTTAAGTGTAATGACGCCTTTCACTTGCCGGAAGAGACAATGGGGTTTTCTTCAAAATTAAATAGGCCAAGCTATTTGAAAAATGATGCCATCTATAATGTGAAAGATTGAGGAGTAACAATGTTTGCATTAAGGGGTCAGAGCAACAGCTTTCAATTTTGTTCTCTTATTTTAGTGTAATTTTGGCGGTGAGATTGTGAGAGATGAAAACGTTCAATCGTCTTTACCAGCGCTGCCGAAAGTACTACAATAGGAGTAGAGACAAATTGTACTCCTATTTTTAATTTCAGATTTAAGTATTTGCACTTTATTTATATTTATTTATTTATTTTTAACTATTTTCACTTGCTGTAGTAAATTGGCAAAGAAATTTTATTTTCTAGATTTTTTTTTTTTTTCTGTCGGAGGTTGTTACTATCCGATGGAGCACTCAGACACAACTACTGGTCCATTGTACTGCCAAACTGACACCTTACATTAATGTACTTAGTTTTCCCGTCTTTCGAAGAAAGATGAGAAGGAGCTTCAGTGATGAAGAGCTTAGATGTTCGGCACTCACCACGTCAGCCCCAAAGATCCGCCACCTGATTTGAGCAAAGGCAGGACAGCTACAGAGGAAGTGCTCCGCTGTATCGTTATCCTCTCCACAGGCAGGACAGATAGTGGAGACGCTCAAGCCCAAAACATTTAAGTGTTTGGCAAAAGCTTGGTGGCCCGAAAGGACGCCCACAAGCAGTCTACAGTCGCTTCTCCTGAGAGACAGAAGGAAGGCCGCCGACCTTTTGCAGATGTCCGGACGCAGTTGTTTGGTCTGTCTACACCCATCACAGCCACGCCACTGACACTCGTGTTCGCGAGAAACCCAAGTATCAATGGATGACTTAACCACCGATGAAGGCGGACCCAACGCAGGTTCAGGTCCTAAGAATTCTTCCTCTGAACCCAGCCTGGCAAGCTCATCAGCTATCTCATTTCCAAGGATACCAGTGTGACCTGGGACCCAAACAATATACACTGTATTTAGCCTTCCGACCAAGTTCAGAGAAAGCTTGAGTTCGAGCACTAATTCAGACGAGGTAAGAGGGTTAAGCAGCGCTTTTAATGCAGCTTGGCTGTCGCTGCAAACGCATATACTCCTAGCCCTCCACCTGTTTGTCAGAATATAGCGCATAGCCATAAGGATAGCGAAAATCTCCGCTTGGAAGACAGACGCATGGTTTCCTAAGGGGTAGTGAAGTCTAATGTTTTCGCTTTCCACGAAGACTCCAGAACCAGACCCCTGTCCGGTTTTGGAGCCATCCGTAAAAATACGATGGCATAGAGATAAGCCCCATGTCTTGCCAAAAGCGCCTTTATACTGCCAGAAAGTTGACAGCGCTTTATCGGTTTTCGATTCGACATGCTTGGACCAAAGAAGCTTTCTATCGAGGATTACTCCCAGATATTTGACTTCATCGGAGATCGGAATAGTGACACCTTTTAACACAAGCTGAGTCAGACCAGTGACCTTCCTCCTTCTCGTGAAGAGAACAACAGTCATTTTAAGAGGATTCACTGAAAGCCCATTTTCCGCGCTGATAGGCATGTTGCATCTCTGAAAGAGGGTGCGATCGAAGAGCGACATTGCGCACGTGCAGCTCAACCAGTCTCTCCAAACTTTTCAGCAGGAAGGAGGACAGACTTATGGGTCTGAAACTTTTGGCGAGAGTGTAGTCAGTCTTACCAATTTTTGGTATGAACACGTCTTTAACCATACGCCAAGGAGAAGGTATGTAGCCCAAGGCCAAGCTAGCGGTGAAAATTCTTTTCAGCGTCGGCATCAGCTGACTACAACCTTGTTTCAGCATAACCGGATAGATGTCATCCGGACCAGGCGACTTGAAACCATCAAACGATGCAATTGCACATTTGATGGCCTCATCCGTCACTACTCTGGATGCAACATACCAGCTACGCCGCGTGGTGTTTGACAGATCAGGAGTGACCACCGTTTCCGGTACCACTGAAGAGCATGTAGTAACCTGATTTCCCGGGAAGTGAGTCTCCAGCAGGAGACTGAAAGTCTCCGCCTTTGTCTCAGTGTAGGTACCATCAGATTTTTGGAGCGATTCCAGTTTGCTTGGTCTGTCCCTTTTGAGGACTTTAACAAGCCTACTGGTCGCACTTAGTTATTCGACCTCCTCACAAAATTTCCTATAAGAGTCATTTTTCGATTTACGAATTAGTCTCTTAAATTCTTTTTGTTTCGATCGATATAGATTCCAGTCTTCTTCCAAGTTGGTTTTTAAAGACCGATTTAGGAGCTTCCTGGTTTCTCTGCGAATACACTGCAGTTCGGCACTCCACCAAGGTACCCGTTTTCTACAGGAGTTTTTTGTAACTGGACACGCTAGTTCGAAGCAGCGGATAAGGGTGCTACTCAGATCCTGAGCAGACCTCTCTACCCCCAGTATCGATCTTAGTTTGAGTGGAACTTTAACAGAGTTGCCAAGCTCCTCCCCAAACCGAGCCCAGTCCGTTTTTCTCGGATTTCTCCTCTCTAGCAAAGGCGAAACTTCACAGAAGATTTGAAATTCGATGTATCTGTGGTCTGACAAAGTGCTATCTGGTGATACCCGCCAATTCGTGATAGTCTTGGAATGCCGGTTTGACAGGGTAACATCAATTACTTGCTGTCTCCTGGCTGTAACAAATGTTTATTTTCTAGATGCTCCACTAATTTTTTCCGTCCGTCTGTCCGTCTTCCACAGGCCTACAGCCTAAACGGCTGCCCGGATTTCGTTCAAACTTCGGATTTGGATGTTGTGGGTTTACATTTTTTTTTATTTTGCAAGGCAACCTCAATATTAATGGTACTTCCAATATAAGATTTTCTTACCAGTTTATTTGTTCGAAAACGGCTCTAACGATTTCAAACAAAATCGATATTTAGGCTTAAGAAGGTGAGGTTTAGATTAGATTAGATTGTGGGGCGGGAGAGCCTTCAATGAGCTCTGGCACTGCGGCTTCTTAGCCTAATGAGCCTATTGTGCCTTCCCTGGTAGATTCTTAGACCCATATTTTCACTCCAGAGAGCGTCAGGAAGACATGGATCTTCTCTGGGTGTATATTCGCAAGAGATGCTGAATTAATGATTTCATCAACCAAGGATGTTTTTTCTGAGACGACAAAGGGCCGGACATTCTATGAGTTTGTGAAAAGAGGATTCATCACTCTCGAGACAAAGTCTACAGATGGGATCCGGTGAGACGCCAATGCGGTGAAGATGTTTTCTTACGCAACCGTGGCCACTGATAGTATTCTCAGGTTGTTTTTATCCAGATTAATCAAGAAGAGTGATTTTCTGGAGGAGAATATGAGGAAAAATGTTCTGGTGCAGTTCTGCCCAGCTGTATTTTCCCATATCTCGTTAGATTCTATACGAGATTGGTTCTTGATGTAGTTCCTGAAATGATTTTTGCTGGCTCCGCAGAAGGGTTCAGGTCCGATGAGTGGATTGATTGCTCCGATTTTAGCCAGTGAGTCAGCCGATTCGTTACCCTCAAATTCTCTATGGGCTGGAATCCAGTGGAGGATGACTAGGTTCTTCTTAGAAAGTTCAAAGATGGTTGAGAATGTTTCTAAGACTAGTTTGGATTTGATGACAGATGAGTCAAGAGGTTTGGGAGCTGCTGAGAATATGAATATGGTTTTTCCACGTGTGTTAGAACTTAGAATTATTCTAGGGCAATGGTTGATTGCAAGGACTTCAGCCTGGAATATGGATAAGTTTTTCCCAAGGCTGACTGACAAGTTCACCTGGTTTGACTCACCGTGGATTCCAGAGCCAGTCTCTGATTCCATCTTAGAACCGTCTGTGTACCAGATGATGTTAAGTCGGGATGGATTAGGTTTATATTTTTCCCATTCTTCCCTAGGGGAGATTATTAAGGTGAGGTTATCATGACTGCATACCTAGATCTAGGTTTTGGCTAAAAATTCGAATAAAGGCACTTTTCAAATCTAGACATATCTCGAAAACAGTCCATACGATTTTAACAAAAATTGATTTTTAAGGTAATATGGTCATTTCTAATTTAATAGAAAATTCAGTTTATCTCTGCATTATCTTAAAACGGATTTTTGAAAATAGTTATTTTCTAAAAATTTAGTTTTCCTTAGTTTACCTGAAAACGGTAATAGCGATTTTGACCAAAATACAAACTTAGAGTAATATTGATATTATCAAAATTATTGCGTCCTTAATTTTCAATTCGAATCACCGAAAACGCTAATTTTAAAAACTGCTCATATTTCGAAAACCCCGTTTTCCACTTCGATATATCTTTAAAAATCAAGTAATGCTTACAGTCGTTTTCAGCTAAATATTTAACCAATTGTATTTCTCAAACTAAACATTGCAATATTTTGTACTGTTTTATCTGCCAAATTTTACAAAAATCCGCTCTAACGATTTTGATCAAAATGCATAGTAAAGATAATATCAGTATTCTAAATAAGATACCGTACATAGTTTTTCTCAGTTTCTTTTTTTTTAATTATTTCTAAAAAATTACTACCCAAAAGAAGCTGTGTTCATATATTTTTTTTTAAAACTCCATACCACACATTACAAACTTTAGCAAGTAGCCAAATGTAATATCTCTCAGTGAGAAACCAATTGAAAATAACAGTCGAGAGTTATTTCCGTGCTCTGCAGAAAATAAGTATTATCCGCGCACCGATTCCTTCATACAATTAAATAATTTACTAAGACTCGTCATTTAGTACAGCACTATAGTCTCGATTGTGGCCGAAAATCGACTACAAAATTTATGGCGAAAAATATTCGAAAAATATTTAGTACCCAGGTTCAAACGCGACCGATGCATTTGAAAAAATTGACTAAAACAAAACTTTAAAGGAGTAACATCCTTGAAACAAAAGGTGTTAGGTACTCAAAACGTCGCACCTGAATAAAAATTATACAATTGGACACTTTCAGAGGTAGGTAAATTGCATTCCTTTATAGGTAAATAAGGCGCTCCATCGAGAATAGGGTCTTACCTAAGATGATTTATATTTGAATACATTACTATGGTCATACTGAAGGTCACCAAAATGCTTTCAATAAGTAACTGTAACTGATGAGCATTTCGTGAGCAGAATTTTTAACTTATTTTTACCAGCCTTATTTGTGACATATCTGGACATAAGTATATGGTTCATTCTATTAATTTCATAAAAAGTACTAAAAAAATGCACAGAAGCTTTGGATGTTCACGTATCAATATTAATATATTGAGATAGATCCTTAAAAGCAAGATATACCATTTTAAAACTGAAGCTGTTCGAAAAATGAAAATTATCCTAAACTGCAATTGTTTAGACACTTTTGACAATAGGAAGACGAAAAGGACAGGGATGACATGGAGCAAATTTTCGCTTTTGCGTGATTTCTTTCTCTTTTTTTTTTTTAATGCGAAAGAGGTTTCGTTTGTTTTTCCCTGACTTTTTAATTTTAATTTTATTTATTTAACTACTAAACCACAGTTAATCAATTATTACTATATAGGTATATATTTTTTTTAAGTTTAAGTTTTTTAACATTATGTTACGGAAGGCACTCCTCCAGCACTCTGAATGTCCGAACATTCCGAGGAGCAAACATCGATTCGGACCACTACCTTACCTAGTCGGTGCAAAACTTAGAGGACGGATCTCCATGGAAGCTCTCAGGCAAACACCAACTACGCCGAGGAAATTCAAAGTTGGACGACTTTAATCGGACGCGACCGCCGCTGCCTATGTGGAAACGCAGGCGATGTTAACCATCTGGAGAGACTACTTTAACTAGTTGTTAAATGGCGATGACTCACACACTAGCAGGTATAGCGCACTCTACTTCTAAGGACTTACTGACCTTCATTAGGGAGGTCTCACGTCTCTTAGATTAAATTTTCCCCACTGATACAAAAGATCTTTTGGGCCGCAGTGTCAGCCAAACGAGCATGGGACTTTATAAAAACACTACCACGATCTACAGCCACCCGACCAAAATTAAGTCAAAGTAGCCATTACCAGACTAAAAATGAACAAAGCAGCTGGGTGCGATGGTCTACAAGCGGAACTTTTTAAGACGCTGGAGATGACCTGGTCAGGAACATACACCAACTCATCTGCAAAATATGGTCGGAGGAAAGTATGCCTGATGAGTGGAACCTCAGTTAGTACCATCTCCCCGATCCACAAAAAAGGAGATCTGCGCCAACTATAGAGGCATACGTCTTTTAAACATCGTCCTTACCAATGCGGCTTCAGACCTGGAAAATCTACCACCTAACAAATTTACACAGATCCGGGAGAACACCCCAGGAATATAACATCGACACTCATCACCTGGTCGTCGATTTTAAAGCAGCCTACGACAGTGTTAATAGAGTTGAACTGTATGTGTATCGTGCCATGTCTAAGTTTAGAGTCCCTGCTAAACTGATACGCCTTATCAGAATGACGTTGGAAAATGCTCGATGTTCCATCAACTTGGGTTTGCAGACGACATTGACATTATAGGAAGAACAAAACGAGCAGTAACCGTCGCATTCACTCACAATCCCACCACCGACTTGGTCAAAATGTGACCATTGATAGGTATAACTTCGAGGTAGTCAGTGAATTTGTCTATGTAGTAGGCACTGCTGTAAGCTCAGGCAACAACATCAGCGGTGAAATCAAACGCAGACTAACTCTTGCTAAGCGCTGTTTTTTTGGGCTGAATAAGCAATTGAGGAATAGAGCCCTATCCAGAAGAACTAAGGAGACATTGTATAGAACACTCATCATCCCGGTCCTGCTATATGGTGCAGAAGCATAGACCCTCTCCCAATCGGATGAAAAGCCACTTGGAGTCTTTGAGAGAAAGACTTTCTGCGAAAAAATTCTGCGTACGATTTATGGTCCTGTCTGCGTAAACCAAGAAGACAACATTTGGCGAAGAAGATACAACGACGAACTATACGTGCTGTAAGCGTACATAAGCTTAGCCAGAAAAATTCGAATTCAACAACTAATATGGCTGGGTCGTAAAGATCGAATGGACATCAACGCTCCAGCGCGAAAAGCTTTCAACGCCAAACCAGAGGGTGTCAGAAGCCAAGATAGACCTCATCTTTGATGGAGCGACCAGGTAGAGGGAGACCTTCGACAACTAGGAGTTCGAAATTGGAGACGGCAGGCTAAAATATTGTCAGCCGAGAAAAGTTGTCCAGCTTTATGGCAAAACAGGCAGAAATTGGTTTCAATTATTTTTTAGTTCTGGCACGAACTTTTTCCTGTCCCGTCCCGAAGTCTCAGGGTCTTCGGTAGGTTCAAATCTCTGGATCGCCCCTTTTTTTTAACTACCATCCTCTAACAAATGAAGAGAGCATTGTGAGCCTTGCGGACTCTTTCTTCGACGTTAAGTTTCCAATCGCGAGTCTTTTGTGGATTTCCCTCACTTTATAAGACTAAGAAAACGGAACGTCTTATGATTATTAGTCACAAATGTACAGAACAATCTCTGAAGGAGACGTTTTGGAGCCTACCTTATAGCACAGGTTCATGGTTGAGGTACGAAAAGGGTCTAGCCCCGTCTGTTGAATTACATTTTTTAAACTGTATATATATTGCGTCTCATTCCAGATCAATAAACTTTCTGTCTGCCTACAGCTGACTTGTTTTAACTTGAAGGTTCGTTGATACCTCCTACTGCCTTGTCGTCTATGAACTATGAACAAACAGTCGATGTAGAAAGTACATTGTAAGTGCTTTCATCAAACTTTATCTGCGTCCTATGGTACATCCTTTTTTGCTCTCCAAGCTATACATTTCTCCCACCAAAGTTAAAAGTCAATTGCCCTTTTGAACCACTTGCAATAGGTTTAAGTTCCACAAAAAGGATTCAATTACCCGCCAACAAAGTGTTAAAAGTTTCTCTCGCAAACACAATAAAGAAATAAATTCAATAAAAAATTCCCCGGCTAGACAATGACGCGATGACGCCGATTGTATGCTGATTTATGTAGATACGCCATGAGGTGTCGGCATGTATTTCAAATTTATTTACAGCCACTTTCTATCCATGCGAACTTTGGCCGCTGTTAGAAATCCCCCCATCAGAAAGGTGAAGCAGATTCCCAATCAAATAGAACTCTTTGAAGCACCTATCATTCATCAAAAAAAAAAAAAAAATATAGGTTAAAATATATTCATACACAAGTACCTACCCAATCAAGTCAACGTATACGTATGGATTTGAGTTAAGATATTTTCTTGGGAGATATTTTTCAATAAAATTGCTCCATGTGTTTTCAAAAGCTAGATCCAACGGTTGTTGCTGGATCTAAACAACCCCTGACAGTGTACTCATGCATCCACTGATCTGGACTGGACTGGAAGTAATTTCTGGTTTGTTTACTCCTCGAGAGCGTGTCGAGTTTAAAACTCAAAATCAATCGAAGCCGCAATCTGGTTTCTCTCTTGCATACTTTTCTGTGCGCGTTTCGTTTCCGTGGGGCTGAAGGGGATTTGCCCCATCCAATTTGATGGCAACATAAAAATATTATTAACAAGAGAGTGTTCTTAAAGGTATACCAGATTGGTTATCAAAAGTAGGTATACTTGAAATTCCGCATAAGAAAAACTATTATAATTCAATTGAAGGATGTCTCCTATATACACCGTCAAATCCACCCACTTCCTAGGAATCAGTTTTGCCTATTAGCGCATTATATCTGTAAGATAAGCCGTTTACTAAGAAACTTGACGATGATATCTATCGTTGGCAAGGAACAGGACGAGTAAAGAAAAAACTCGACAAAAAAAAGTAAATGTATAAACTAAACACAAATGGAGAATCTGAAAGAGGACGACTCCCACTTTGAGGATGGATTTTTATTAGTTGAGGAATTTCCCATGGCGAATGGGGATAATATTATGCGGGAAAGAAGGTTAAAACAAAATAACAGCAGGGATATGCCTGTCAACTGCCTCTATCTGCCATGCCAACCGATTTGAATCGGCAAGTGGGAAAGTGTTTCTCAAACTATATTATACTCATGTTTCGTGTACACAATGAACTGTTGGACGCGTGCGACAGCCAACCGGAAAGCGATGGTGCAAATAACACCCGCACCAGGAGGCAGGATGACAGAGTAAACGAGGGAAATTTGTTTTTTCCCCGATTTATTGACACAATCTTTCTTGGGCATTTTCCTTTCTATATTTTCTTTTGCTTTTGCCTCTTTAAATTGGATTGAATTAGCATAATGCTCAGGGATATTCCAGCTCCGAGATCAAAAACAAGGATATATCTCACTGGCTTTTGCATAAAAAGGACGTGGTAATGGCAGCAAGTGTTATGCCATTTTGCTGCGGTGCTTCGCCACGGTGTACGGAATACACGGACACACCCGACACCCGACACCCGACACCAGTGTTAAAGACAATATTGTTTGGGAACTGTGTCGCCGCTGCTCTCAAGTGTGATCAACATATAGAGGATGGTATGCATGGGTAATGCAAATTTATTCCGAATAGGCCTATAATTGAAACATTTACATGAATTTATTTGGTTTGTCGATTGCAGAGTGAGCTAATTCACGGGCGTATATGGTTTGTGGCGGACTTAAAAGGGAACTACTTTGACATGTGTTTAAAATCTGCTTAAGGGTGTACATAAGAATAGATAATATGATGAGATGTTAATGGTTAAGGTAATTTGTGAAGCTCATTTTTTAGAGTTGCTTTGGCGCAATTTAGGTCAAATAAATTGGGTAACATGTTTGCTTTGCAAAGCATTCTTGTTAAAGGCTCAGTAGGATGATGGGGAAGGCGGAAAAAAGGAATTGACCGTAGGCGTCGAGGATTAGTGTTCAATGAGATTTTATGCAGAAGATTATATCAGTGATATCGCGGTTAGTCATAAGAGCCTGTAAATTGAGCAACTTAAGGCGATTTTTGTAGGGACGTACATAAATTGTGAAGGTCATACCACTCAATTCCTTTTAAGGCAAAATGAATGAATCTACGCTGGACAGCTTCGATTCGCAAAATATGTACCTGATGGTAAGGTGACCAGACTTGGCTGGAATATTCGAGAAGTGGTCTTACAAACGTCGTATAAAGGGATTTAGTGACAAAGGGGTTAGAGAACTCCTTCGACCAAGATAAGTGGAGCGTCGCAAATAGGACACATCAGACTCGTTGTTTATGAAATAAGATCTTTGATTCAGGGGATGACGTTTACGAGAGAAGGTAATGGCTTGACATTTATTCACGTTAAGTTCTAAACGATTCTGTTGACACCAGGTGTAGAAGTTGTCAAGGTCAAATTGTAACGAGAGAGAGAATCGGCAGTGCAGGAGATTTGTTTAGAGAAACTCATATAAGCAGCCAAAAATAAAATGACACGTACTACATCGTTTATGGTCAAGTTGAAGGTGAAGGCAGTGGCGTAGCAAGGGGGGGGGGCAAGGGGGGCACAGGCCCCGGGCGGCACTTTGCTAGGGGCGGCAATTTGAAGCAGTTCATTTTTTTTGTTTAAATAAATAGTTTATATACCTATACTTATTTATTAATATCACTTTGGCAAGTTCTGATTAGAGGAGCTATAAGCGGCTATTGTACTATTTTATAAGCTCTTACAGTTTACAAGTTGACAGGCATAGTAGGAGTTTCTGTTTTTTTATTTCAAGTAGCGTTGGTGATAAATCGATATCCTTACATACATGTACGAGTATATCTAAGAATTCAGAGATTTGTTCTTGAATTTACATTAGACGTTATAAACTGAATATCCCGATTGACGTGTGTGGGGTGTAAACGAAGTGGGATTTTCTGATTGTGTAACGATCCAAGTTGTTGGAATTATTTTAAGATGCATATTCAAATTGGTTGAAAAAAAAAGAAGAAAAAGTGGGAAATATTTGCAAAACACAAGTTTTGTCTAGCTGCTATTGCATTTTTAATGGAAGCGCAGAGTTTTAAAAAAATATATGAACGCAGATCGGCTTTTGGGTAGTAATTTTTCAGAAATAATTAAAAAAAAACGATTTAGTCGAATTTTTCGAGAAAAACTAAGTAGGGGATATTATTTAAAATACTATAAGATATATATCTTTAATATGTATTTTGATCAAAATCGTTAGAGAGGTTTTTGTAAGATTACGCAGAATAATACTGTTGCCTAACTATTTAGCTGAAATCTGACTACTTATAAGTTATCGTTCGGGATGTAAGCATTACTTGGTTTTTAGAGTTTTATCGAATTTAAAATTGGGGTTTTGGAGATATAATAAAATAAATAAGTAGTTGGCGCAACAGGTCGGAGGGACCCTAGGCCTAGCTTCTCACAACCACTCATTTTGTGTGAGTTTTTTTCATTTTTAGAAAGAATGGAAGGGATTTTCAATGCCTATTCCAAACGGCTAATTGAGAAGCTATTTCAAGACAGTTATACTCTCAGATGCTTGTCAGACGTTCGCGAGAGGTGGCACAGTGAAAAAACCCTAAGTTGGAATTTGTTTTTTTTCGCGGGTAGTCCAACACACTAACCCACCGCGCCTACACTTTCGAGATATAAGCAGTTTTTAAAATTAGCGTTTTCGGTGATTCGAATTTAAAATTAAGGCCACAATAATTTTGGAAACATAAATTTTACTGTAACTACTCATTCTGTTCAAAACCGTTATCGCATTTTCTTAGAAAACTAAAGAAAATGAAATTAAAAAAAAAATGCTTTTCAAAAATTTTTGTACGATAATGGGTATGGTACGTTTCGCTTAAATTGTTGGGAAAATTGACGTTTCGTTGAAAAATTACTTGACAACAACATCAGCAAATTGCCAAATGATTTTTGCGACATGATCAAAAATCATTTCACAAAAAATACGAAAGATAAAAACACCAATTAGTAATCGCGCAATGATTGAAAAATTTAAGGAATAAAAAACCGAATTTAAAACTTAGGATTGCAAAATAAAGGAAATATTTAACGACTAAAGGCAAACAAAAAAAACCGAATGAATTTTGCAAAATAATGGTAACCCTACGATAATATAGACAAAAACTCTCTATTCAGGTAGAAATGACCATATTACCATAGAAATGAATTTTTGTTTTCGAGATATTTCGAAATTTCAAAAGTACCCTTAATCGCTTCCAGAAATTTTACCAAATTATGGGGGCGGCATAGATTGGGTCTGCCCCGGGCGGCTCCAACCCACGCTACGCCACTGGGTGAAGGGTCCGAGATGACTCCCCTGCGGTACACCAGAGGATGCTATCATTCACTTGGAAACAGAAAATCTAAAAAGGACACATTGCGATCTTTTAAATAAGACTCGATCCATGAAGTGAACCTTGGTGGGAAAACGTTCGCTTTAAGTTTGTATAGTATGACCTTACGAGAGATCTTGTCGAACGCTCTACTGCAACCGGTGGCTACAGCATCAACTTCCTTCCAAGGCACATGATCTGTTAGAAACAAAATTAGTAAGGTTTGTGGTTGTAGATCTACCCTTAAAAAACCCATGTTGCTTAGAGGAGAGAATTGATTTACAATGGAAGAACATTGAATGGTAAACGATGGGAAAATTTGTAATAAATAAATTTCCATACATTTTTACCGTAAATTTAATTGTTTTTCATTTTTGGAACGAATGGAAGGAATCTACAATTTTATGCCGATTCCAAACGCCTGTCCGAACATTTTAAATTTTACATTTGCTTTTATTAAACTTTACATGAAGGTACCGATGCTCTTGGATTTATGGCAGGTCCGCAATTCTTCGGACTAGAGGGTTTGGATGACTGGAGGTTTTCCTGAGTATTTTCTGGAAAAGTGTGACCATATACTTTTCCAGAAGTAAGATGTTGGCTTCTTCGTAGTGTCTTTAACTACTGATGTTCCGCCTGTCCGAACCCACTAGACCCATTTTTTTTATTTTACTTGTTTTATTTTACTTCTGCAGCACTTGGCATACTTTCTTTAAGGCCTTAGGTACGTTTGAAAAAATTTCAATTTGAAGAATAGCTTTAGAAATGACAGTTTTTTTTCTCATTGTCCGTTTTTCTGGCGACTTTTCAGAATTTTGCAGCGGTCACACTGCTTACAGTGAATACGAACACTCTCACTACATGTGAAAATCGTACAAATCCAGAAAAAACAGCGAAAACAGGTAAAAAGTATTGCTTCCGCTTAGTTATGGATCATTAAAATAAATGTTCTATTTCTATTCTATTTTTTGCTTTGCTTCGTTAGATACCGTATTTGAGTTTTATTGCCATCACTTTTTAGGTAATAAATTTCAGAGCAAATGGTCACACTAATTCCTTAGGTACGTGGAAGCCGCTGAAAAATTTCAAAAAGGCCGTTGGTGAAAGTGAAAATGTCACTTTTAACCTTTTTAAATTTTTAAATGAAAAGTGATTGTAACTTTTTTGCATAAAGGCATTAGAGGCATTAATTTGTAAAAAAAAATACCACTCATTATAACGTTTATGAAGTTTACCTACTTTTATTTCGTATTACCAAACTCCAACTTCTTTTATAAGCAGATTTAGGGGCAAACAACTTTAAACGTCTTTTACTCAAAACTAGAAATTCGTCACTTAACACCTTCTCATTCTCAACGCTTCAAACGACAGCACGACAAGGGTAACACTTCTAATTGCTCCCTGGCAGCGTTGCCACTACAGGTTTCTGCAGATGAACCCAGCACCCTATATGTATGAACAACAGCAACAGAGTCGAACCATCCACAGCTATTCCGAAAAGTATTTCGTTTTTTATTACCTGAAAATGCCTACCGCCCGCGTGATGGTGGCTATTTCATAACAACCATAATAAACAATCACGAGTTGTTTATCATCCGGTAATCTGTGTCTCCCATAAAAAAAAAAAAAAAAAAAACCGACAATTCTCAACTTTTGCATTCGAGCAGAAGCATAATGTCTTAACAAATAAATATATCAGTGACGACGGCCTGTTCTAATCTGCCACCCAACACATCCCAAGGTTGACATACATTTTTCTCTTTCGTTCAACATTCGCCTCTGTCATCTTCGTCTGTCGATCGTTATCCGCACATAGTACATTATTACGACACAAAGGGATAAAGACAAAACAAAACCATCCCTTCCTCCCTCGCATACTATACTTGATATAGTCCTACTTTACTTTCAATTGAAAGAATTTGTTAAGATGCCTTACGTGCGGCTCTGCAGGGCAGAGTTGATTTTCGGCATCGGCACAGAAGACACAATAACGCTATCCGTCACTCAAACAGCAAGAACGAGTCAACGACACTTGAATTTGTGTGACAACGATCCAGATTCGCCTCCACAGTTCCACGTGCCATCACCCGGCTCCGGCTCGTTTTCGTTTTATGGATTCTAACTTTGGTGCTAGTTGATGCCATAAAGAGCGTTAAATTACTCATAAAATAGTATTTCGGCGTATAGTGACATATGCTGTTGCCGTTCACGCTTCCATGCTTTCCGCTCTCGTATTCTGCTCGCAATCTAATGCCTGACAGCTTTATGTCATCACAGACAGCATATAAGGGGTATACATCCAGGAACTGATATATATAGATATATATAATATAGGTCCTTGTAGGAGCGAGAGCAATTGTTTATAACGTATAAGGCGTCTCTTAAAAGGCTGTTAGTGAAAACTTGAACAGCGCTCACAAGCAATTATAGTCAGAGACAACTTTTGCGACGGCACATCTGGGGAGCAATTATATATTGGCGCAAAGTAAACGTTGCGAGGCTCTGTTTGTGTGACTTCGGGTTCGGGTGTTGGCCAAGCGTTTGCGTTGCGATGCCGGAATAGGAATTTCTCTTTAGAAGGGGTTAAATATCTGAAAATGGGCGAAGGGAAGACGTTTATCCTTTAATATCCAAACCACGAGTATTTGGGTATATGTTGCAAAGTCAAGAATAATGAAAGGCATTTCACCCTTCACGTATCCTTAAGCTGGTTTTCCATTTCCATGACTCCGTGGTTTGGTTTCTTCCTTTATCTCGTTTCGCACATCTCTTGTTACGAAATATACGAGGACGTGTACATGTACGTATGATTTTAAGCAGCTAAGTGGTATTTTAAATTGATACCCGGCAGCTATTGTAAAAATATGCACATCGGAAATTATTTCGTAAAGATGCCTCCGAGGTTTGATTCATTTCCTGTGTCATTCATCGGCCTGGAAACTTGTCTTTGCAATGGTTTTGTGTGTGTGAGTTTTGTATTATTTCCCGGATAAAGTGACGCGTGTTAAAATTGTCTTTGAGTTAAAATCCAATATTTTTAAGAGCGGTAAAAGCGTCTTGCATCCTGAAACTCATTCCAAGGATATATTGGGCTTCATATAAAAATCGTATGACCTGGCATTCGAGAATATTATGGGGTCGATCATATTTTACTTAAGACCTTGTACAGTGGTCACCGTTTATTTATCCGAACCCGCTTCAGTTCGAGGCAATTTTATAGTTTCTGAAGGCGACAGACCGAACACCGAAAATGAATAAATTAATAAATCTCGTAGATGAAAAACGGATGTATTCAAAAGTGCAAATATTACCATTATGTATTTCCAAAAAAAAAAAAAAAAATGCATAACGTAACAAAAAATGAAACGCTATACTCATACCGTCGCTTTAGGTGACTTATGTTTGAGAGTTCCAGCCTTTTAAACATGGAAACATGGCATACTGCCTCCGCAGCTGGGTTGATACGTCGAGGAGTGTGGCGTTCAATCGCGTTTCACTTTTCGTTACGCTTATACATCAAATAAGCCAACCGTGACATAATCAAAACGTCTGCTAGGCACTTATAATCATTTTTATTGGCTTCATTTTCCAACTCACAATGGTAACATTTTCCATAGAAAACTAATAATTGTGACCTACAAAATATACAAGGCGAAGGTTAAAAATGCTGACATTCTATTAAGGCCCAGCGATTTGAAGTTGAGTTCAACAGCATAGGCAGTTCTGGCAAATATTTGTCCGTCAGAATACGCAGTCACCTCGGCAGTCACTAAGTAACAGTGGTTAGGGGTTGGTTGGCTTATCACGTCTTATTGGGTGCAAACATGTATACGTTTAACGAGTTATCTTATGTAACCTTTAATTTTCTTTTCGACACAAGTCGACGCAACGCAAAGGTGAACAATTGGTGTTCCGTATATTAGTAAAAGAATTTTTTTTTTCGACAAAAACGTTATAAATGGAACCCCATTTAGTCTCTTAAGCTATAAAAGTCAAACAGCCGATACATACAAATAAATTCATAATTAAATTTAAAAATACTTGCGGTCTCGAAAAGGCAAGCCTATACCGCTTCAAAAGCCCATGGATATGTACTGCCGTGTTCGATTCAAATTATACCTTAGTCGGTTTGCCTGTAAAAATCTATGACAAGTCCAAAGAAAGAGCCGATGCAATCCTATAATCTTAAACTGCCGGACATTGGGTCTTTAAGGTCCTACCGAGTTTTCGTACTGTCTTTATGTATGCAATCATTGCCTTAAAAAGAAGAATAGCTTCGAGTTGAAACCCGACTGCAGTACAGATATCTACGACTTCTAAAACATCTACTTTTGTAAACCTTTTGAAAGTGAGCTATCGAGTCAGCGAAGGCAAGTCCCAACGAGATAGTCAGTCACGATCAAACCCAATTGCATTTCAAGGCTCCGTGAAATAGGACCTTTCCTGGGGTCCTAAAATTGGTTCCCAAAGAAATAATTTTGGAGCTATAATTCATTGGGGCCTTATAACGGGTGATTTTTTAAGAGGTTTAGAACTTTTTTAAAAAAAAAAAACACAAAAAATTCGAAAAAATGAATGAAATATTTATTTGAATCGATAGTTTGATTGCAATTTAATGTTTTGATTTTTTAGCTGGTTTGGTTTTGGCAACACTGGTTTTGACAGCTGACGTGTGTTTAGTACCTTGTGTCACTGTCAAACAGCTTCAGTTTGGTTTGCAATTTAACCATGGATCGTCTTACAAATGAACAACGCTTGCAAATTATTGAATTTTACTATCAAAATTCGTGCTCGGTTCGAAATGTTTATCGCGCGCTGCTTCCATTTTATGATCGGCATTCTCGACCTTCTGAGCAGTCTATTCGGAAGATTGTGACCAAATTTCGCACCAAATTTACTTTGTTGGACATTAAACCACCAACACGTTTACGTACTGTACGTAGTGAAGAAAATATTGCGGCCGTATCAGCTAGTGTGACAGAAGACCGCGAAATGTCGATTCGGCGCCGTTCCCAGCAGTTAGGCCTTTGTTACAGCACTACGTGGAAAATTTGCGGAAGGATTTGTGCGTAAAGCCTTTTAAGATACAGCTTGTGCAAGAACTAAAGCCAGCCGACCTACCACAACGCCGAATTTTTGGTGAATGGGCTCTTGGAAAGCTGGCCGAGGATCCGCTTTTTTATCGAAAAATTGTGTTCAGCGATGAGGCTCATTTTTGGTTGAATGGGTACGTAAATAAGCAAAATTGCCGCATTTGGAGTGAAGATCAGCCATCAGAAGCATTGCAACAGCTACCAATGCATCCCGAAAAAGCCACTGTTTGGTGCGGTTTATGGGCCGGCGGCATTATTGGGCCATATTTCTTCAAAGATGATGCGAATCGCAGCGTTACTGTCAATGGTGAACGCTACCGAGTGATGATAACAAACTTTTTTTTGCCCGAAATGGAAGTTCTTGACTTGCATGATATGTGGTTTCAACAAGACGGTGCCACATGCCACACAGCACGCGAAACAATGGCGCAATTGCGAGGCGAGTTTGGTGAACAGTTAATTTCACGTTTCGGGCCGGTCAATTGGCCGCCTAGATCGTGCGATTTGACACCATTAGATTATTTTTTGTGGGGGTATGTCAAGGCTAATGTGTATAGGGACAAGCCCGCTTCGATTGACGCACTGGAAGCCAACATCCATGCATTCATTCGTGAGATACCGGCCGATATGTGTGAAAGAGTATGCCAAAATTGGACTCAGCGGATGGACTACCTGAGACGCAGCCGCGGTCAACATTTGCATGAAATTATCTTTAAACATTAAATTGCAAGGTTCAAACTATCGATTCAAATAAATATTTCATTCATTTTTTCGAATTTTTTGTGCTTTTTTTTTTTAAAAGTTCTAAACCTCTTAAAAAATCACCCGTTACACCTTTAGACGGCCACCCATTCTGAGACATTTATTGTCAAACTTCCACCCCCATTGATTTGTGGCAACCTCAAAGAACTAAATGGCACTAGGGCAACGGCACCCGACGGAATTCCAGCCACAGCACTCAAACCAAAACTTGTAAATACCTATACACCAAGTAAGCTGTTCCTCATAAATGTGCGCCCATAGACGAATTTTAATTCATGCCGCATTACCGTTCATATCCAACCGGTTGCGGAAAAGGAAGGAATTGCTTGTTAGAAAAGTACCTTCGACTAGTGTTGCCGTGTTAAACGAAATGCAGGAAATGTCGGGAATTATATGAAGAGCTTTATTTGTTCGAAGTTGATGTGGAAGTTTCTGAACAGATTGTGATGAAACAGTTTTTGAAATGACTTCTAAGAATCCGATAAGGTTTAGGCTCGTTTTTCGCACCTGCCTACATATGTGTTCACTATGTAACCTTGCTCAAGACGATCAAGACGAGAATTTCCTTGCATAATGCCCAACTCTGCAGGAAATCCGTAGACTGTATACTTTGACAAAAGCTTTTTATTGCTTGAAGAAAGTGTTCAAAGTGTTCAAGTGTTACTCAATTTGTTGTCCATGCCATGAATTGTCGAAATTCGTTTGCAGCATTGTAAATCCCGTTTAAGTTTTGTTTTAGCCAAACTAAAAGCCTATTTACATAAATTTACACGACTTTTCCTACCTTTAAATTTGTTGTTTAGTTGCAATCCTTTTATTTTCAATATATAAAATGCATATTCCGTTTTGATAAACCATAATTTTTTTTTCTTTTTATTTAAGTTAATAGCACCCTTGAAGTATTTTTTTTTTCTTTGCTTTTACTGTGCTCAATTTGTTATGTTACGAGCTTAGATTCAAAATAATTTTTATTAACTGTATTCTCTCTTCTTTATTTTTGTATAATGCTAATGTATTTAAAGTTTAAACGGAGGTGTATAACATAATTCATATGGAACAATGACTGTAAATACACAGAACATGAAAATAAAGGACATATCTATCTATATACATATATAAACAAATTGAACTTGTGTTTCGACAACCCCCTGTCCTTAAACATCACCTAAGTTTGTAACTATAAACGAAAAGTTTCATCATACATATCGAAGGGACAACTTTGGGCTGATTTTCCAAATGCAGACAACAGAAAATATAAATGCAATAAGTCACAAACAATGGCACTCGATAAATTTCATTGTCAAAACATTGATATTCAAGTCCGCGCTGCACGACTGTCAAATCAACATGAGCCCCAACCTTACCTACTCACATTTACGAAAGCAATTCAATTATAAGTTTTCTTTCCGGATTTACGATTCCCATCATACCCATCACAATTCTTTCGGATTTAGATATCAAGAATAATGTCAAAAACACTACTCACCCACTACTTGAAGTTTTGCAAACGCCGTTGCTGTTGAAAAAAGTGGTGCGTCCGCTGTTACTTCACAGGAAAAGTTGCCGGATAAACTGAACCCCACTTTCCGTATAACAACTTGACTGGCATTTGACATGGGAACCTGAAATGGAAAACAAAAACGGAACCTTTAGCAAACGCAAACGCAAGAACAAAAAATACTCAAAATTTTGCAGCGCGTTCACCGGTGATGCTGTTGGTGGTATTCAAACTTTTAAAATTAAAAAAAATAAAAAAAAAAAATTAAAAATCACTGTCCAAAAGAAATTTATTTTAAAGTAGAAACGGAACGCTTTTGGTTGTGTCAATATTTAAATGTCAAATGCAAGAACTAACAACAAGGATATGTGGCATATGTTTCCAGCCATACTCACAATAACAGAAAGTCCGGCAAATGGAAAAACTTTAGTGCTTGGAAATTCGCCAGGTGTGTAACGGTAGAACTCTAATTGGCCGCGGTAGAATTTCACCGAGTATAGCGGTGCTCCGCTCAGGTCATATAAACAGCGTAGGGTTGCATGCTGGCCCTTTCGTACGGCAGGTGGTTCAACAATTAAACTGACGTTTCGCAGTGCTCCCTCAATAAAATCTGTAAAGAGTAAAAGGAAACAATTGAATTTATTAGGAAGTTGTAAATTGAAATAGCGTTTAGATTCAAAGAGTTTAATCTAGATGAGATGTTTTTACCCAACAGAGAGAGAGAGAGAGAAGTTAGGGTACCAGGGTTTAGGTCTCCCGCAAATAGGGAAAGTCGAGTAACGCGTCCTTTAATCCATGTTTGCAGGCAAAATTGAACAGAACTTTAAAGCAAAATATTTAGTTCTTGTGTTCGAGTTAAAAAGAACTAGGTACAACTTATTTGTATTATTTTCACGTACCTAACATCTTTCCTTGTCAATAATTTCAAACAATTTTTGATTTTCTGTTCAATTTGAAGTAAAACTAAAACTGAAACTGATGTTTTTGAAAATAATAGTTCTTAGGAGTAGATTTTCTAAGCAAAGGACAATGGAAGTTTTTATCTAACTCACATATATGTACTATAGACTTATAAGGTGAGTCAAGCACAGTACTAAAATGTGCGTTTGGCAAACAACACTTCAGAGTTTCACGGACGACATTTTAATATTGATAAATTTAAGAGTGAGTTCATGTTTTCTGCAACAAAAGTGGCCCGCACAAGTAAAGAAGCTGTTTGGTTAACGGTCAGGTCCAACCGGGACTGTAGCACCATCAAAGTAAGTAAGTATACATTTCTCTGCATCAATTGTTAAATTAGTAATCAACCAGGGGTGCCTTTCTAATTTTTTTAGGAGCCATATGTTGCCTAAAAACCACAGACCGTCTTATTCGATAAAGTGCCGAAGTGCTGTCTCGTCATTTTTAAGACACAGTCGGCAGTTATGAGAGTCCACAAATTTCATTTCGTTGAGGTGACTATGACAACTTTGTATAAGCTTTTGTGACCTTTAAGACATTCGACAAGATATCTGATATCATGGCTAATTTAATTCAGGGATTTGTAAACGTTGAAAAGTAAAGGCGCGTTTGACTTGTGTTAATTTGGGTGTTCTTCCAATATCCAGATGCATTTAGTTTTGAGTTCCCTGATTTATTGTAGCTTTTATGAATGCTGCCATCCTGGTTGGTCTTTTTATTGCCTTGAACTCCGTATCGAAGAATCCCCGCAACAATTTCGTGATGCTTATGAGTAGGTATTCCTAGGGATAAGAAGAAGTGTAAAATAAACAAGAACACAATCTAAAATGAGCTGGATTATTCGCAGCTGAGCTTGATATGGCTTTTGATGAAGTTAAACATCAGCGTTGTGGAAGTGGTTGGCGTAGGTGCAGGGAAATAACATCACGGGCAAATACATAACTCAAACCTCGAGTTTTCACTTTTTTTATTGGAAGTTATCTCACTTTAAAGTTGAGACAACCGATTTAGAATAGAATTTCGGTAGTCATTTTTAATAATTTCCAAACTTTGCTTTGCGGTCTTAGACCATTATAAGGTCCCTTGTGACACCACATGAATCTGTATTCATTCCTCCTACTCGTTGAACCAGTTTGAGCTTCTGATGAAGCGTAGTAGATTTCGAATGTCTATGTTTTTTAGATCGTTCAGATGACTATTGTAGAAATCTCCTAAGTGGAGTTTTCGTGTATGTGAGAGAGCTGGACAAGTACAGAGAAGATGGGGAAATGTTTCTTCCTCCTCCTCGTCAAGACAGCTCCTGCAGAAATCGTTAGAGAATACGCCAAGCCCTTATGCATATGCCTGCTTATGAGACAGTGTCCCTTAATGACACCTATTGTAGCACTGATATGCTTCCTATCGAGGGAGATCAGATTCATAGAACGTTTTAGATCAATCTTTGGCCAGATCTGCTTTGTCGCTAGATATGTCAAGCCGGTTGTCCACCTAAGATTTGTTCTTTCGATAGCGTCCAGCTTTATTTTGAGTTTGCAAGCAGCGATTGGAATACCTAGAGAATCCTTAACTGGAAGTATAGGTAGTGTGGTTCCGTGTTTGGCGAGTTCATCAGCCTTGCAGTTACCTGGGATGTCCCTATGCCCCGGCACCCAACAAAGGTTAACCTTGAACTGCTCCGCCATCTCTCTGAGAGACGAACGACAGTCTTGGGCTGTTAAAGAGTTCTTGAAGACTAATTCCAGGCACTTGATAGCAGCTTGACTATCAGAGAAGATACGGATATCTTTAGCAGATATATCACGTTTTCCCTTAGCCAAGATAAGACTTCTTTTATCGCCATTATTTCCGCCTGAAAAACGCTACAGTGATCAGGAAGACGGAAGGAGAGACTAAGCTTTCAATCAGAGAAGACACCGTCAAGAATACCGTCCGATATTTTCTGGAAGGTTCCTAATGTTGTTCAGGATAGCGGCATGGCCAGTTGTTTTGCTTGTCCATTGTGAAATAGTTTTGAGGCGTACGGCTGCAGAGGCTGCCGTTTGCCTGCTGAAGACGTCAATGGGTGTCAGATGAAACAGGATGTTAAGTGCGGCAGAGGGGGTAGTACGAAGAGCCCCGCCGATGCACAAGCAAGCTGTTCTTTGGACTTTGCTTAGTTTATCGCGACTAATCGCTTTGTCCAACGCATTGTCAAACGCAGTCCACCAGACAACCACACCGTACGTGAGTATGAGTCTTATGACCGAGACATATAGCCTGTGGGTGATACGAGGCTGTAAGCCCCATTTGTTCCCTATAGCCCTTTTGCAAGAGAAAAGTGCCACAGCGGCCTTCTTAACTCTTTCTTGGATGTTAGGCTTCCAGGTTAACTTTCTATCAAAAATAAGCCCCAAGTATTTAGCTTTATTTGAGAAAGTCAAGCTAGTGCCCTCTATAGATGGAGGGTCAATGTGTGGAATCTTGTATTTCCTAGAAAAGTGGACAATTTCAGTTTTGTGAGGGTTTACGCCCAATCCACAGCTGTTTGCCCATTTTATTAGCTTATTAAGATCGTGTTGTAGGAATTCTTTTAGAGTGTTTAGGTACTTTCCTGAGACGGCGATAGCAACGTCGTCTGCATAGGCAATCACATTGTAACCTTCTGCTTCCAGGGATATCATTAGTTCATTCACCACTAAATTCCAGAGAATGGTAGATAAGACGCCACCTTGTGGTGTTCCTCTTCTCAGAGCTGCCAAAGCACCAGCGATTGCAGATGAGTCGACGTTATTGAAAGCGCCTTCTATGTCCAGGAATGCAACAATTGTATACTCCTTGTGACGAAGCGAATCTTCTATGGAGCGCGTTAGCGTGTGTAGGGCCGTTTCTACTGATTTGCCCTTAGAGTAAGCATGTTGAGCTGTTGACAGTCGATTTTTGTCAATGCTTTTGCGTAAATGCGGACCATAGTAAAAATGTGAACATTTTGACAGATCATAAACAAAGTTTAAGACTGATGAGTTCGTACGAAATTGTTATGTATCGATAAAAATACACTTCCAAACTTGTTTAAACTCGCTTCACACAATTATTTCATTTCCATTTAAGGTTCTGCCGCGCTTATAAGAAAACACCCTACATGAAAAAATACTTTATCTTTAAATCCATTTAAACTATTATCCACTGCATAGTAGAGTTTGCCCACCCGATTATCTTCCATTCATACACAGGTCAGTGTCGTTTTTCAAACTGGGTCCTTTGTCATTTGGATTTTTTGTATGAATAACCTCCGTACTTATCCTTTATTCTGGATTCACTGCACCTTATAACACATACCTACCTAAAAGAGTTTAAACATGAAAACACATCCATTCATATAAATTCATATATCGATGAAAATTCCATTAGGCGTAGTAATATTTTATGCAGACATCAAAGAGTGGCAAATTCGAAGCCATGTTTGAATAATCGAGAAACCAGTGTTGCGCTATTCTTTTTTTTTTTTTTTTCGTTTTCCATACCTACTATAGCAATTTTCAGGGATGATTCCGACTTCCACCGCAGAACAATGAAAAATGAAATTTCCCACATATATGAAGGGTACCTCAGAGATTTAAAAGACCATGCAAACTAGTTAGACTATGAACGAATCCCAGCTAATAAATTATTCAGATATTGCAGTAAAAAAAAAAATATCCGTACATATAGGAACCACTGTCATTTCGCAAGGATTAAATATGTATTATGCAGCAAAGCATAGATTATACATATGAATAATACACGCAAATCGAAAAATAGATGTGCTATAACGTTGAAAGATAAAATGCCAACGACAAAAAAAAATTGAGTAAAAAATGAAAAAATGGTGAAATGGTTTATTTCCAAAATGAATTGTATTTTAAATTGAATTTTGGACATTCTCCATATGGCGGTTTAAAGTCCTTCGCACATGATGTGGTAGATGTGGGAGATTTCTGTTCGATCACAAAAGTTACACAAATCCATTTAGTATGCATGCATTCAAAACGAAATAATGTCAATTGTTATATATTTAAAATGTGTAGCTCAACGCACACTATAAAATGGAGAACAAAGTCCGACAGTCGTTAAAATAACAAATCATGTCAATATTGACAAAAATACGCTCATAATAAATTCCATTGTTATTGAGAGCAGCTTTTGTTAATTAAATTAGTATGAAATTAAATATAATTATTTTCGCTCTACGAATTAACTGCAAAGGAATTAACCCCAAATGAAATATTTCCTAACGAAGGGAGTTCTAATAATAAATGCAATAACTCCAAACTTTTTTAAAGAAAAAAGTTCTAAGGCAAATAATTGAAATGGGCCCCAATCCAAAGTGGAAGTTAGTCCAAACATTTGGGCGTTAATTCATAATTTGCAGAGCAAACATACATCTGCAGGCATCTCGGGGCGCTGTTGAAGCGTTATAGGTTCGCCTTTCCCGGAAGAAGTACAAGGTGGCGCAAAAATAACCTTCCGATGTTTTTTGGCTGTAATTTAAAAAAAAAAAAAAATTAAAAACTTTGATTCTTCTTGTGGATTATTTTTATTTGGTCTCTTAATTTTTTTTACATCAGGTCGAGAATATGATGTCATGTAAATGGCCGCCGCCACAGTTGATTGTCATTTGAGCCCTTTTTATGGCATTTTCCATCACCTCACATTCTTGACGGATATTGTCTTTAAGAGCTGCAAGAGTCTGAGGCTTGTTGACATAAACCCGCGACTTCAAAAAGCCCCACAAAAAGAAGTCTGAAGCGGTCAAATCAGGCGATCTTGCTGGCCAGTGCAAATCGCCAAATCGGGAGATTAGGCGCCCGAAAAATGCATCCTTTAGCATATCGGTTGTGGCACGTGCAGTGTGTACCGTTGCACCGTCCTGTTGGAACCACATGTTTTCCAATCCCAATTCATCAAGTTGCGGCAAAAAGAACTCGTTGATCATTGTTCTGTAGCACTCTACATTCACAGTAACCGTTTGGCCCGCGACGTCTTCGAAGAAAAAAGGTCCGATGACTCCTCCAGCGAAAACAGCACACCATACAGTGACTTTGAGCGGGTGTAATGGTTCTTCGTGGGTTACACGCGGATTTTCAGTGCCCCAGAAGCGTAAATTTTGCTTATTTACGTACCCGCTTAGATGGAAATGGGCCTCATCACTCATGATTATTTTTGATGAAAAATCATCTTCCTCTTGGTGGTGATTAAGGATGGCTTGAGCGTATGTTAGACGCGATTGGCGGTCAGCAGCTAACAGCTGATGCACCGTCTGGACTTTGTACGGAAACATCTTCAAATCTTGTACCAAAATTCGCTGTAAAGACCGTCGACTGATACCCATTTGCGTGGCACGTCGTCTGATCGATGTCGACGGCGCTTCCATGAAATCTTCGGCTACAGCAGCAATATTCTCTGCAGAACGGCTACTCCGGGGTCTGACACGCCTGGCAGCATCTCGTGTTGTGCCAGTCTCTTGGAGGCGAGCGGCTAAACGTCGCAGTGTTTCACCAGTAGGCGTTGGACGGCTAGGAAATCTGCGACGAAATTCACGTTGTGCCAAAGTCACCGACCGATTATTGCTCAAATAAATAGTCACCAATTTTCCGCGTTCTGGAGCAGTGTAGCGTAACATTGTTTATTAACGTGTATTTCGCATGTGTTTACTACACAAATGTCAAAACAGAACTGACAATAGGGGCCAATCGCAAAATTTATAGCATTTTCTGATAGGAGGGTTACTTATGCGCCACCTTGTATATAAAAAAAAAAAAAAAAATCTAATAAGAAATTGTGACAAACAGTCCCAAAGTGATGGAGAAAATACACTCTTTAGAAGGCAAAATATTCGTAAAAATTTATAGAGATGCCACGAATATTCGGCAACTATTCGGTATTCGGCCATTCGGCCACATTTTTCACTATTCGGTATTCGGCCGAATAGTTTACAACATACCGAATAGTGAAAAGTTAATAGAAAATCATGAAAAAAAAAGAAACACTCAGTACGTAAAGAAGCACCAACAGACATACAAATAATAAGTGTTATGACACGACCGCGACCTAATCGCAAATGAAACAATACTGGCCGCGCCTACATACGTACAACTTCAGCGATACAAGTTTAAGCTCGTAAGTGACGAGTTGTGACTTGTCACTTACGGAAATTACTACAAAGTGTCGCCGAATATTCGGCGCTTCGGCCACGAGCCTCGCCGAATATTCGGTATTCGGTATTCGGCCAAATTACTATTCGTGGCATCTCTAAAAATTTATATTTAAAGAAAAATTAAGTAACTCCAAACATAGATGAAGAAGGTAGCTCTCAAGGCCGTGCTGATGAAATAAGTTCTAATTTGCGTTTATTTCATCATTTCATGGCTTTGGGAGTTAGTTCTTTGTGAAATAACTCTTAAGTCTAAACACTAAAATGTGTTATAAATGCTAGACTTGAGGAACAAAGTCCACTTTGGAGTTCTTTCACCTGTGATATCTCCTTAATTTAAATGGAAATTCTTGGGACTTATTTCATTTTATTTTCTTGGAGTTAAATCCTTTGCAGTTAGTTCGTAGAGCCTATTATTTTAGAGTAACGATTGTGGGACTTTGTGTACCCCACGACCACGTCTATAATCTGTTTAGTAATAATTGCCTTTAGTTCTTTTTTTAGTGGTAAAGTTGTTTGGCATTCTTAAAAGAGATTGAAAGTGGTCATTTTTGACAATTTTTAAATAACATAAGATTAATTATAATGTAAGACGGACCCAAGTTATCCCATTTCGTACTGTAAGCAAAAATTTTTGTAATTGTTTTTATAGGCAAAAATGCCAAATAGTCGATTTGTGCGAGTCTTTATATGGTTCAGGCATGGGTATTACTTCCGACAATTTTTTCACTAACGTTGATTTAGATGAGTTTCTTATCACTAAAAACCTAGTTTCTTATGACACTACTTGGAAGTTTAAATTGTAAAAACAATTTTATATTAGGTATTTATTACCTACCTACCTACAAAGTATTATCTGAAAATAATTATATGATTTGATTATGTTCAATAGGAAAAAATAAAGTACACGACTGGATCGAACGAAACTTTCTCGTTGACCAAAAGTTTGATTAGTTGTTTTCTTATTTTACTAGGTAGGTAGGTAAAAATCTGAGTAGCGATGCTAGGAATAGCGTTAAACAAAATTCACTTAGTTATTCATCTGATATGGTAGTATTAAATCAAATAACAATGTGAGTTTTATAAGTTCAAGCTCTAGGAGGTAGCAGGCATTTGTTGCAACTTCTGATTAGAGAGTCTTAAGTGCATATTGAACTTTTTTGTGAGCTTAAAGTACAAGTTTCTGTGTTCTGATCTGTTAGGGATGTAGGTTCTTAAAGTTTTATCGAAGTCGAAAATGGGGTTTTCGAGATATGGGCAGTTTTTAAAATTAGCGTTTTCGGTGGTTCCAATTGAGGACGCAATAATTTTCAAAACATCAATTTTACTCTAAGTTTGTATTTTGGTCGAAATCGTTTCTGCCGTTTTCATGCAAACTAAAGAAACTACATTTTTTTAAAAATGACATTTTTCAAAAGTTTGCTATTAAGGCCCGGTTTGTTCAATCTTGGTTATATTTAATCTTCGGTTATTCCAGCTGGTAACCATCGAATGCATTTGTTCAGCAAAATATTAACCAAAGAATCAGTAGTTTGGTTAGTTAACCAGTGAAATCGATAACCAGCCGATTTTGAGCGGTTAATGAGATTTAACCACTGATTTTCTGTAATTTCATTTGTTCAAGATTTTTTTAAGGACTTTATAGTTCAGGCATGGAAAAGAAAAATGCAAATAATAGAACGAAGGAACGCAAGATGGAGTGAACCAATAAAATATTTCACATCGGTTTCGTTGGGGTTTTCAACTGACATATAGGTATAGAATACACAACACGCCAAAATAATGGATGCAAAGGATGAAGTAAGATTTTTTTCAAAAATGTTTGACCGATGACAGTTCTCATAAATTCATATAAAGCACACGCGTTAGGAAAAATATTGAGAGAACGAGAAAATTGCGACTGTCGTTGAATAATGAGGCCTGTTAATTTGTAATAAACTTTATTGGTTTTGACTTTATTTCGGTTTGGTTCTCAAAAAATCATTGACTAACAAATACAAAGTTACCTTCTTTAGTTCTTAAAAATTTTCTGTATAGTTTGGTTATGACATTAATTTTTGTGTTTATTAAGTGTACTAAAAATAAATATCTACATTATTGAAATACCTACCTAAATAAATTACTTATCAAAAACAAACGGACCCGAAAAACAAAAAATATAACCATGGATTCGGTCAATCACATGACAAATAAACTGGAAAAATGGAACGATTTGCCGCGAAGCTATGGTTTGGTGACCGAATTGAAAAAACAGTCAACAAACACTGATTTGTAGTCACGGGTTAACCTAAATCTATGGTAACATAATCAATGGTTTAACCAGCTGTGAACAGACCGGCCCTAAGTTAGAAATGACCCCATAACCTTAGAAATTATTTTTTGTTACAATTATATGGACCGTTTTCTAGATAATGTCGAAATTTCGAAAGTACCCTTTATTTTTAGTCAAAAACTGGGTATGTAGTCATGGTAACCCCACCTACTTAAGCTTGAATATCAATTTTTGTTGGAATTGTCAGAGCCATTTTCGAACAAATCAAACTGGTACAAAAATGTTTTATGGGAAGTACCATATTAATATTGAGGTTACCTTGCAAACAAAAAACACGGCCCCGAACTGTAAGCCCAGATCCGAAGTTTGAACGAAATCCGGAACAGACAGACAGAATATTGCGACCCACTTCTTTGAGTTGGTCTATCATCGTAATTTCAGAATTGATTAACATATCGAGTTCGAATTTTTTTACGAATACAATATCTTTCTCTTACTACGTAATGGAGAAAGTTAATAAAACAGATACCCCTTACGAACTAAACATTCAAAGATCGACCTGAGTATTTTTCGATATTTGCGTTCACGTTGGCCTCGTAGTCGGGACAAAAAATCTAAATTCAAATGCGCCTTATGCTCCAATTTAATTTGAAATAAATATTGTCACATCCTATTGTAAGCGGCACCCCCGCAATGCATACTGGGCACATTCCTGCATGTACTCGAAGTTTGATTTCGAGTTTGTTTACTCGAAATCGGATTCCGCCTTTTCCAGGAATGGCCCACGCGAATTCTTTTTCTCGTCTTGATCTTTATGGGAAGATCGAGATAAGAGAAACTGAACTTCGCATTAGTCTTAAGCTATTTTATTTAGTTTGAATAAAGTGCTCAAAGCGAACGGTGACTTTTATTTAAAAGAGTAGTTTACTATATAGAAATGTGGAAATGAAAATTGTATACTTATCTGAAAGATATGAATAATCGATATTTTTCAACATTCATTTATTTTAATTTCTATTTTAGAGTTATCTTAGTTAAAGTCAATAGAATTTAACTCTTGCATTTGAACAAATTTATGTACATATTTAAAGCTAGCTGTGCCCGCAACTTCGTACGCGGCGTGAGACTGTGTTATTTCCAATAAAAGGGATTTGACCGTTTTCTCAACGGCTTATTTGTTTAAAATCAACAGTCTAGCTTAAAAAAGCGGTGAACATTGTCAATGTGAAACAATAAATCAAACAAATTTATTTAACTAAAACACCAATTTAAGAAAATTAAATTCAACAGCGTAAGTACTAAAGTTCCACTTCCTCACTGTAGGTATCAACGTAGGTACTATCACAACCATTAAAACAAAAACCTTGAACTTGAACTCAATTTCTATATACACCACCATACGTCCATCAGCGCACGTCACCGACATCTGCGAATTTCATCAGAAACACAATATCGCTGTTGATTACATACACATTCACGTCGCATACTTCTCTTTCGTTTCACTTCATTTGGAGAAAACACCACGCAGGTTCTTTTTTTCATATGAACGTGCTTGTGCGATGTGCGGCACCCAACCACCCCAAAGCAGAACAAAGATCAAGAACCGCGGCTGCTGATAATGATCGATTTGAGAAAATAATTTTATTTTTTTCATGTTAGATTTTAGGTTGAGGACATAGAAAGCTGATTGATGGCTTGAAATAACTATAAAAGTGTTGGCTCTCCTAAGTAATTTGTTTTGTTTGTATTGACTAAGAATTGTTTGAGAAATGGCGAGTAAAAGGCAGTAGAGTCAGAAAAAAAACACATTTTGATCAAAAACGCTCCAAAAATAGGCATGGCAATGAAAGGAATAGCCTATGTGTTTCTCAGAATCTTAAGGAGCATTTCAAAAATAGTTTCATCGAAATCTGTGCGGTAGTTTTCGAACCATTAGGTAACAAAGAAAATGTCTACAGTTTTATTATATGTATAGACAAAAACCTTATAAATAACTTTCATTAAAAAACTTGAAACATTCATAAATTTTTTTTTTTTATGATTTTGAATAAAACTCAGCTTTGTAAATTTAATTTGTTGTCATTAAGGGGGACCTATGGTACCTATTATTAAAAATGCAATAAAATGGACAAAATTACATTTTTTCCAAGTATTATGGCTTTATAAGTAAAGGCAAACATTCCCATTAATTATGGACGTCATTCAAGTGGCTGCCTCGGTTGGCTTTGCAGTAGGCCGTTCTGTCACACTTTCCAAGACCTTGTTGATGGTTTCGATCTGTAGCTCACGGATTGCTTGGATGATATTGGCCTTAAGTGATTTAATCATTTTAATAGCATCGGTCCTTCACGGTTCTCCACAAAAAAAAAAAAGTTTCAATGGGGTCAAATCACAGCTCCGAGGCGGCCAATTGACATCGCCAAGACGGCTGATAAGGATAACACGATTTGAGAATTTGGCGCCCAAAATATCGATTCCGGCATGGGCTGTGTGGCATGGCACGCCATCTTACATGAACCATAGGTCGTCCAAATCCATGTCTTCAATTGTCATTAAAAAAAAATTAAAAGGCACTCCGGGAGTGCCGACAGAAGTGATAACTTGAACAATTACGTGTGTATTTTTCGAATCGTCAGAAAATATATTATTGTGTAGGAAGTACTTTTAAATAAAGTGTTTTTTTATTCTTTATTATAAACTACTACTACTACAAAAATTATGTTACATTTTTCATTTTCATTTAATGCGGTATTTTACATCAAAAATAATACATATTATTTTACATACAAAATTGCAATCTATTGCTTAAAATGTATAAATTTACAGATACATGAAATATTAAATTTAAAAATTAATGGGTATTCTTTGAAATGAATACCAATGACACCAATGACAATGACCAATGAAATTACATCACCAACTTCAAACTCTTCCATCATCATCATCATTATTATCATTATATTTGAAAAGGGATACTATAGGTTTATGGTAGGTAACTAAAATAGGAAACAAACAATTTTGATTCGAATCTATTTAAATATCTTGTTAAGATGGCATCAATTGTAGTTTTATGTCTAATCGTGCTAAGATTGCGATCTGCTCATCGTTAAATCAAATTTGCTATTTAAAAATTCAATTAATGGTAGTTTTTATCATCTGCAAAGTTGATGTTGAAATCCCCACTCAAAATGATTGGAATATCATCAAATCTCTTCCCAAATTTATCTTGAAGTAATGCAGAATTATCTTTAGCATATATAAGTAATTTTCATCGATGCTGTCTTCCAGCGTAATCTAGATAGATTACAGTCTCGAATGTACATATCTTACTTCAGCTACCACAATCCGATTGTATCTACTTGTATTCTACCGAAACTAGCACAGAACGAATAAATTAATAATAATTATACTGAAGCTTACTTGAATATGAATTTCTTTCCGAAAAATACAAATTTTACTTTTAAAAGAAAAAGAACGAGAAAAGACAACAATATTTTTCTGTCTTGCCGCATCGCCATTGATAATGCTCTAGATCTCGTGGTACGGCATCAATTGTAGTTTTATATTCATTATTTTACACAAAAATTACTAATCATATTTTACAGTATACACTAAGGCGACATGAATATTACAATTATTTATATAGTATACCTACTCTTAGGGTGGCAAGTTTACCACAGTTTTCTATTTCTTGTTTCGGTAATTATAACACAAGCTACTGTGCCGTAAATGTGCACAAACCCAAAATCGTGGATATAATATGTCGGAATTAAGCCTGGTAAAATTATTATATGAATGAATTCCCCATACAAAACAGGTAATTGAAATAATTTTGGTGACAATCAATTTGTCGCTACCGTAAATTACCATAGTAACGTATTCAAATAAAAATCATCGTAGATTAAGCTATAAATTACCTACCCCTAAAAGTAAGCAATAGTACAAAAGTTTACAACTAAAAGTATGCAATCGGTGTCGGTGTCGGTGTCGGTGTCGGTGTCGGTGTCGGAGTCGGTGTCGGTGTCGGTGTCGGTGTAGGTGTCGGTGTCGGTGTCGGTGTCGGTGTCGGTGTCGGTGTCGGTGTCGGTGTCGGTGTCGGTGTCGGTGTCACGAGTTTGCTAGTTTTTGCCCATCCAAATAGTGCCCAACGCGCCTAAAGAAGTCTGCAATCGGTGTCGGTGTCGGTGTCGGAGTCGGTGTCGGTGTCGGTGTCGGAGTCGGTGTCGGTGTCGGTGTCGGTGTCGGTGTCGGTGTCGGTGTCGGTGTCGGTGTCGGTGTCGGAGTCGGTGTCGGTGTCGGTGTCGGTGTCGGTGTCGGTGTCGGTGTCGGTGTCGGTGTCGGTGTCGGTGTCGGTGTCGGTGTCGGTGTCGGTGTCGGTGTCGGTGTCGGTGTCGGTGTCGGTGTCGGAGTCGGTGTCGGTGTCGGTGTCGGTGTCGGTGTCGCGAGTTTGCTAGTTTTTGCCCATCCAAATAGTGCCCAACGCGCCTAAAGAAGTTATCACTTCAAAAAAAAAGTCGGTTAACATGGGTCTGTAATGCCCACCGTTGACCAAAACGTTGTTCCCAGCCTCATTTTCGAAAAAAAAATGGTCCAATTAAACTGTCACTCTCTGTGAATGCATTAGCTTCTTCACAATATAACATGCGGGTTTTCCAAGCCAAAGATGCGGCAATTTTGATTGTTAAAGCAGCCGCCACTGAAAATGCGCCTCGTCAGAACTTCGGGCAAAACATATTTTCAAAAAACGTACTGTTTGGGCTACTCAGCACTCACTTTGGAAATAAGTTTTCAATATTTCCCAACGTTGTTCAAGCGTAAAGCGATTCATTTCGTTCTGTGGAGGAATGGTACTGACTTTCTGGTTTCCATCAAGATTTTGAGCGGTAAACAGCTGTCAGTGTCAAAATAACCTCTTTAGTTCAACAATGGAAACACGTCGTCCATTTCTACTGACCCTAAGCTGCCTGCAGTCCACTGTTACACTGTATTTTTTTCTTTTTAATTTGGTACAGCACAAAGGGCGGCAAATTCAAATTTTCTGTGAATGTTGGAACACCCTTTATAACAAACCAATCGAACTCTGGTGCTAAAAATTAACCAGCGACGCGAGGCGAGTTATAGTTATTACGTAACCGCCCTCTGGCTACTTTATAACTTTACGTGGATAACACACCACCAGAAATTAATTAATCTCCTGTAAAGCAATCTCTTAAATGCACGCGAAAAAAGATTTATTCTCAAAATATACGTGCACCTCGCTGGAGTTCTATTATTCCCCCATTTGCTGTCACAACCTTTTTACCGCGAATATTACAGTCCTTTGTTATAAAAAATTAAATAAAACAAACAAATTTTATATACATAGGTAGTACGTACGTACCCTTAACAGGCCTCTACACCGTTAATTTGCGAGAATTGTTAAAATTAATGGCTTATGTCATGCCCTCATTTAGGTTAATTTTCGAAAATTAATTTCAGTCTCCTCTGAATAAAGTAATTTGGTCCGAAAAGAGCACCCCACTCGGGTGATATATTGCCCACCCGCCACCCGACCAGTTATATATCCCGCACAGGCAAACACATAGCGCTAGCGCTGCCGAGCTGCGCGTGTCCTTTTTCGCTTGAAGGATGGTGTTGTAATAAATAAAAGACCTGATTGCCCAGATACACTCCATTTTGTGAAGCGCGAATCAATCTTTTCAAAATCGCACCTGATATCCCGTATACAAAGGTATAAAATTCAAATCGGAATGTAAATACGATGCACTTGGACAACGAGTGACAGTGGATGGCTGCCTTTTGTATAAAAACGAAGGCCGCTATCCGGGCGGCATCTGTTTGAATTATTGCCCACCAACCCACTTCGGCGAACATCAGCGGGGACCGGGGAGGTTCAAAGTTGAAAGGAAGCGCGAAGACAGACAAAAATTTATTACACCACACCTTGGAATATTCTTATTAAATTCATCGCTACAACGGGTATAGCGGTATAGGCAATTTTCACTTAGGTTTATTTTTACGAGATCTCATATATTCGCAGGTGGTGCTTGTAATGTCCTTTCCGCGGATGGAGGCTGGTTGCGTTTCTTCCTCTATTGTCCTGCCCGCGGCTCAGCGTGAAATTTGTTTTACAGAATTTATGCGTTTAATGGGTGATTCTTTTCTCGACTCCTTATGAAGTGTGAAGTTGGCTCTTTAAACGGAAATGTATATTTATGTAGCGACTGCTTGTTTTACTCAGCAGGTAAGTGGAATGGATTTGCGTAGAAGGTGGATCTCATGAGAGTTGGAATTAAGGGGGAATTGCCTAAAAAGCTTTCGAATGCAAGGGTCCAGGTGGCCAAGGTTCAGGTCGTAAGTTTTGGAGTAATGTGCTCTTGGAACGCCATTACTCGGTAAATGGAACAGACGTGTACAAAAATAATCAGCGAAATTATTCAGCACGTTTGCTTTTTTTAACTTGGAAATGTACAAAGCTAAAGTAAGGTTGTTGCACTAGGTCCTTTTTATGATGACCTTTCGGACATCCAAAGTATCCATTTTAATAAGATCATCAAATTTCTCAACTCCACAGGCTGGTTTTGGGCTCCCTTATCTTCCCTCTCGCCCTTTATCTTCAGGTTCCGTTAGTTTTGGTCTCAAAACAGCGCTCTATGCGTTATTTGTGTTTTCCCTCGTCAGAAGACGGGGAAATACAGCCACTTCAACCAACCAACCAAGTAAGGTTGTTAGACTTTGAACGATGTTTTCAAGTAGGTAATTCAAACTCCTGGCTCACCTTTGGTACCGTGGATCAGGGCAATTCTAATAAATAGAACTTTGACTAAAGATGCTGACCGTGGCTATCAAGGTTAGCAGGGGCTCCTTCCAGTGTTGTAGGATCATCTATACCTCGGATTAAACATGAACTTGACTGCTTATTGAAGCTTCGGTGAAGAATTTCCCCTCAAAAAAACCGTTGCTATTTGGGTTTGGCATAATAATTCAAAACTTCTAACTGGAAGGACGAAATACATGCTTTGAAAATCTTAAATCCTGACAGTTTTGCTTAATGACGTGGAGTGATGGACCGATAAGCAGGGTGGGAGAGCTATTACAGGGCTCCTTCGAAAGAAAAAATGATTGTTTGACGGATTTTTTTTTTTCGTGCCAGGAGGTCGAATGGAGGAGAAGATACAACGCGAACTCTATGAGCTGTACCAGGATGTGGACTTAGTCCAAAAACCCAAAATACGTCGACTACAATGGCTCGACCATATCTAGCGAATAGACAATTAGGTTCCAGCTAAGAGAATCCATGAATCGCAGCCCTCTCAGGTTCGAGACGACTAGAAAGACTGAACGCCCATTTTAAAGACCAAGCCATTGCGGATGGCAGGTCAGAGCAGTTGGTCTGGAAAATTGGAATCAACGTGGAAGTTGGCAGTGTCTCAGGCTTCAAGAGTTGAGGGGGTTCTCGTCACGAGCGGAAGAATTGTGACCGGTTTGGCTCAGCCAGTTGCAAGAGGCCGAAGTATTCGAGATAAAATAAACTTCGTAAAAGCATGTTACATAAGGCACTTTTCAGCTTATTTGGTGTTCTTTGGTCGAGAGGGTAAATATGGGGATATACCTCCAAAGAACAACCTGGCTAAAACGGAGGGTCCAGCTCATTCTAGCTCTTCTGGATTGTCCTCCCTTTGAAACTTTCATCATAAGCCGTACTTCCTATCAATGCAATTCACAGTCCTATAGGATAACTTTTGGGTAGAGGGCAAGAGGGCCAAAGTGCGAGCCTATAGTGGTCGCTTTAGAATGTAACATGTTTTGCGGATTAGTTTTAAAATATTTTTTTTTTTTCTATTTGCTCAGATATAGGTTTGCCTCATAAGAGAAAAAGATCATCTATCTCCCATTCAGCGGCGACGCGTCCTATTGTTCATGAACGCCTAACTCTTAGAGAATAAATATTAGCAATTAAAAAAATACTTTGACTAGTCCTCTAGTAAAGTAAAGTATATAGATTCGAGAGATATTCGAATCAGACCACCATTGTTGGGTCTCTTTTCGTCTATCAAACCTAGGCCTAGCCTCTCACAACCATTCGTTTTGTGTGAGTTTTTCAAGTTTGAAACGAATGGAAGGGATCTACAATTTTATGCCAACTCTAAACGGCAAATTGAGAAGCTATTTCCAGACAGTTATACTCTCGGATGTTTGTCAGACGTTCGCGAGAGGTGGCGCAGTGGAAAAAAACCCTAAGTTAGAATTTGGGTTTTTGCGGGATTCAAACCTTGACCCCTTAGTAGTTAGTAGTCCAACACACTAAGCACTAAGCCACTGCGCCTACGACTTGTCCTCTAAGTACACAATCTAC
Source organism: Cheilosia urbana (assembly GCA_946477585.1). Classification (NCBI taxonomy): domain Eukaryota; kingdom Metazoa; phylum Arthropoda; class Insecta; order Diptera; family Syrphidae; genus Cheilosia; species Cheilosia urbana. Next base: position 124,767,422 of record OX297853.1, read on the forward strand.
TCCTAGTCTATTTCCCAACACGTAGTTTATACAAAACGAAATCTTAACCTGCGACAGCAACACTTTTCACACATTCCGCTAACATCAAAATTAAAAAAGGTTTCCAATATCCACTTATCCCCTAGGTTCTAACTAAACTTCAGCAAATTTCTTAGCAATTCCTAACTCGTGCCGGCCGCTTGTGCACTTGAGCCCAATCGTAATTCATTCCGAAACGAAAAACTACCCCAGAGGTTTTTTTTATTATGCCCACATGATCTATATAGATCATTGATTCCATGGTTTACAACAATAATACGAGATGTTGTTGTAAACTATAAAAATCAATGATTAATATGTATCATGCGAGCATAACAAAGAACTTATCTACTCTTCAAACTTCTCCAGCGGCTACAACTGCGACACGAAAACAATAGTTTCCAGTTCCACTCATTCAACCCTCAACTCGTTCAGATAAGTGGGAAACGAAATGTATCCATCAAAAATAAATTCTATGAAAAAAAGTACAACGCAAATCGTACCCACTATTTCGTTCAGCTCAGTCGCAAACGAAATCAACTATGACTAAGGGTTTCTGTGGGGTTCGTGTGGTGGTTGGGTTTTGGGTTTGGGTGGGATAAAGTGGAAATGAAGGCATGAGTAATTATGTTGCTTTCACGTTCTACTCGCTCTGGAAGGCTATGAACGAAATGCGACATTTTTTTTTCGGATGTTTTGGGTGGTTGCACGGTTACATGGTGAATACATGGGACAAGCTTCGGTTTTGTCATCTGTCGATTAAGCAGATGAGTTTACGGGTACCGAATAACAGAAAACTTTTGGAATATTTTCCCGAAGCGAGTAAGTTCTCTTCATACGGGTGGGGGACGACTTTGCGCCCAGAGTGATTCAGCTGGGTGCCGCAGAAAATCGTAGAGAACTATACTCCTTCTCGAGGACTTGCAGTTTCATTTGTGTAAGCGCATGACTGATGTAACGTCATATCAAGGTTCGACTGATTACGATGAGATGATTTATATTTTTTAAGGCGACCCCTTAGACTTGTGGAAATAATTGATCGAATTACTGCATCCGTGAGCGAGCAAAAATAGGTTTGTTCACGGATGCCTTCGTGTGTGCCTTGCCCTTGCCATTGTGCCAATACCTAGATCAATAAATAATTTTTGATAGAACTTGCAGAGAGAAGATCAATATCCACAGACTTGCCATGGTATTCAAGTTCTGAGTCAGATATTCTTTTACGAATCAGCATATCCCTTCATAGGAGAGTCGATGGTATTCTTTTAAGTTTTTAAGGAGAAATAATGATAGAACCTCTTGGGCTTGACAAGAGAGCGTTCACCGCCTTCGAAGGTGGCATGGCTGTAGTAAGCTTTATATTTCGGTGAACTTTCCAACTCCAACTATCGATTTTAAAATGTCTATACAAATAGTTAAAAAACCCGATCGCCTAACAGCTCCTGGGATACATAGCCCATTCCAGGTAGAGTCAAGTCCAGGTTGAAATTGTCGAATAGAAACAGTTCCAAGATACTATAAACGTGACTTTTTGAAAGGTCGGGTATTCATATATTTAGTAACTGAGGGGATAGATAGTGTCCCAGACTACAGGGCAGGTGGTCTCGACTCGACTCCCGAAAAAACCTACACTACACCGGACTACATTCTTCTGCCTACGGTGATATCTCTCACAGACGCCTTGAAGGTATCGAACGGTTCAACTGTCTTGAGAAAGTTTCTCATTTGAGCCACTCCAACATAAAACTGTTGATCCTTTCATTCGTCCCGAAAATTCAAAACTCACACTCAAGCTCGATCTAGGGTCATATAGGTACCTCTTGCGCGAACAATTTACTCCTGCCTGGCTTGCCCAGTACATTTCTGATTGCTTAAGAAGTAGCTCATCCATTTTCGAAGAACTTTGACTATAGTTCAGCACGGCCATTGGTCTACATTTTTGTTGCAATCAATCTAAATGTCAGTGGCCATTGCCATCTCCATGGCGTTGCTTTCGCCAGTGATTGCATTTCACTTTAACTCGCACTTTAAAGGTTTCAAATTTAATCGTTCTGACGAAAAACACCTGCACATGCACCAGCACAGCACATGTCCTAGTTACAAAATCGATCGATATTGCCTTTCCGCTTGCAGTTTGTTTGCAAGCCATGCAACTCCATTACATCTTCCTGAAATCACATCCTATCCCGAAACAAATTTCACTTCCATTCTGGATACTTTCCGTTCCATTTTGTCCGTATATTGCACATTTGTTAGGACGGGAGAGGCAAGAAAAAAAAAATCATTGAACGCGGAACATAAATCCATTAACTGGGTAAAACCCATTCAAGTTTAAGTTAAAAAGTTTTTCATAAATCCTCACCAGAAAGTGTTATCGCTTCGTGGCAAATGACAAATGACTTCTCAAACGTGCGACTTCCACTCCGGACCCACCAGATTCCTGATGGCTGTTTCAGGCGCTAGTAAGCCGCCGCCACCTCTCTGCACTCTCTCTATATATTGTATATGTGTGTGTGTATACCAGCCAGGATCAAAAATTACATTATCCTTTTTTGCCTGCTTTATATTGGATTTTCAGCAAAATGTGTTTGGTTTTTTGTCAAAAAAAAAAAGAAGAAAAAAAATACGAGGTACGAGGGAAAACGATTTCCCGATCGATTACTTGTATGTACATGTCTAGTTACCCTCGTACTGAAGGATGTTCATCATCCGCCTCTCGTATACACATACGATGACGAAGGAAATCTGAGTGCAGGAAAATGGATAGGACACAGCATAACGATACTATTTCATCGGAGGTTGACTTTTAAGTTTATGTCGACGGATGAATGGGTATGCAATTAGGGTTTACATTTTTGTTACACCCCTTTCATGTCTCTGCAAGGGCTTTTGTTACATCCGGTTAGTCTTTACCACTTGCCACTTTTGTTGGTTTACGTGTTTATGGCTACATGGATAAAGGGGTAGACGAAGATTACAGGTTGTTTGAACTATGAAAGGTGCATTCAGATATACCTGCCCGCAAGTTCATATACGGATTATGTGTCGTATATGCATATTCTATATTTTAAAAGTTATTTTCACAGCGTCGGGGTCCTTCAAGGTACACGCAGGGAAATTCCCCATAATAGCTTGATTGTACATATTTACTTGAGGCGTCGAAACGTGTTCGCGGTCTGCAGACTATTCAAAGGGGGATAGAAACTCTTTCGCATCAAACTGTCCGAAATATCATGAGATGCAAAAGATTGGCAATAAGAAACAGCAACACGCGTACTTAACTTTTGGGGCCATTTGCTAATACGACTCACAGCCAATCATGTTCCACATAGAATCTTATGTTAGTTTATGTTGCACAAAAAGTATCACATAAGATATTTAAGAACTTCCATTGCTAAGTCATATTAGCAAAATTGACCGTTCCATAACATTCTGGTCATAGAATATGTGCTAAATGACCCTTTCGGCTAATGTTCTCCAAGGACAACTTCCAGATGTCTTTCTATATCGAGCCTTTTTACCTTGTGAAGGCGTTCAAAGAATATAATCTTTTTAAAATTCGCTATTGAACATTCAGGCGTTGTAAGCTTTCCCGCGGGGTATGCAAGAGGTTGCAACTTCTGAAGTTCAGAAATTTAAATTTTTCGTACTTTGTTCACATAACAGCAGTAAACATAAAGACTTTTGTAGGGATAGCACCAGGGCCGGCCCAACCATATGTGCAAGGTGTGCAAATGCACAGGGCGCCAGGTTCTGGGGGCGCATTGTTAGGAAAGAAAAACTAATATTATCTTGCGCGGACAAATACTGTCATTTGCATTTAAGAAAAAACCTGTTGAAATAAGCATAAAATAACAACATCCATCCCACCTGTGCTGAATTATTTTTTGCACATATTATATCACTTGCAATGTTGCAACTTCAATGAAAATCTAACTCAAAATATCGCAAAATAAAAAATCCCACTAAACCTATGCAAGTTAATTTCTTACCTACGAAATCTGAAAACATTCCAACCTGTTCGTGTACGTAAATTTCTTTCACATCCATGAGCTGTGAGGGATGAACGTATAGTGGAATTCTTCTTGCGCAGGCGGCTCTGCATAAGGAATCCTTGACTTTTGACTAATGGATTTTTTTTTTAATTAATTATAATAATAATTGCTGACTACTTCTACTGTAAAAGAATTTCCCTATCTATTCCCTGTAGCCAATACTCACTGTCCCTATTAGATATTTATTATTTTCTATATCGTGTTTTCCTCAATTTTTTAAAACGCAGCGAGGAACACGCACATGGGAAAAACTTAAGGGCCAGGAAAAGAGGTTTCTTTAGTTCTCTGCTAACGGATGATTTTTTTAATGATCCCAATAATTGGGAAAATTTATCTGATGAATTTTATAGAGAATATTTTTAAAGGGTCCAATGCAAATTCAAGATCATCAATTTCCAAAAACATATACCTAATAGAAAATTTTCAATTACAAGTTACCAATGGCAAGATAGTTCCGAGGGCTCAATAAAAAAACGCATTGAAAGTCTACCTCCTGGGTGATGTGGAAAAGACCTATGCATATGGGCAAATATGCAAAAAGGGCGCTTACTGTAAATCTTGCACAGGGCGCTAGTTTGGCTGGAGCCGGTACTGGATAGCACTAGATCACCAGACTCATTTGGACCGCCTATACGAATAATATGCCCGAAAACGGCCAACTGCTGTCTTTTTAGCATGCTTCAAATTGTTCAAACTGGGGTCTTCTGGAGTGCATCTTTATCAATCACAATTTTGGGTTAATGTGGTGGGAAAAAGGAAAATTAAACCTCAACCAGGAGATCTCAAAAACTGGCGCGTGGTGCCATCACAGCTACAGCTGCCATGCGCTTTTGTTTAGCTATAGCCTTAGATGAACTTCTCAACTATCTCCCGGTATATGTATACGTATATTACGACTCAAGAAAAATCTAGTACCTGGTGGTGTAAAACTTCACTTCGTCCAAAAACTCAAACCGTTTGCTCGAAGGGTAACATGAAGACAGTAAGGTCAAATTCTTCCCCAAAAAAAAAAAAAATTGGGTTAATAGGTCCGTTTGGGTAACCTTAGTCCTAATTTTTCGCAACAATTCGTTTTGTTTGAGTTTTTTTTTTGTAGCGAATGGAAGGGAACTACAATTTTAGGCTGACGCGCCGAAGGTCTCTGACACCCCTCACTCATTAATCCAGCACTCTTACCCCAGAGCCCTCAGTCATCAAAGGGAATTTAAGATATTCATCCCGTGCCAGTCTAAGTGCGAAGGTTGGTTAGATGAATTCCGGTTGGAGCAGGAATCAGTGTCAGTCCTGTTTGGACACACATCAACAATGATTTAATGAGCAGAATTCTATGGAACTGAAGTTTGTGCCAAAAAAGTATAAAGAAAGCGCTAAAGCTCTTGATTCATACAATTTCGAATACAGACTCAACCGTCTATTCACTTTTAAGAAGCTAGGTGTCCACAATGAAATCTCAGCGTTATGAGTTCCAGATCAGTTGATATTCAATGCCCACGAAAAGGCTGATGCGGTACCCATCTCGCAAAGACTCAACCTTTATTGGCCTCTTTGGGGCCCCAAATCAAACTTTCGAACTGAAACTCTGTAAAGGGCTATGCGTTAGAACAAAAATCATATCAGCTGTGCACATTGAAAAAGCACTCTTTAATAACTCTTCATGAGCGAAAGCGGTGCAAAAATCTAAGCAGATTTCATCACAGCTCTCTTAAAGAGGTATTACTTTCACAAGAAGTACCTAGAATATCATCAAACAACAAACGTATATGTGAATGGGCGGCAATTGCCTATAAAAAGGCTTTCAAATCGCTTTTATTTTTCAGCTACTACGACCTAACCATCGGGATCTCAAAGTGATTTCAAGGTTCAACTGATCAAACAACACAAATTTTGTGAAATCAGTATGTCGAAATTTGCCACGAAAAATGACACGTGTAATCTTAGCTTAAAAACCAAGTTCAAATTGTAGAAAGCCTAGAAAAAGATCAACAGACCTCGCGGCCGTTTAAAAATAAAATAATCATCTGCTCTCGAAGTGATACCGAGAGGAGCTCTCTGCCTATAGAAGGATGCACCTTCGTTTACAGGAAACAAAAAAAAATCAACCTCAGCTGCAACTCTTTCGACGTAAAACGAATCGAGTTGAAATAAATATTATCCAACTCTACATTCACCGGCATGTAATTTTAACAGGATCAACGTACACTCAATGCAACTCATTCGGAATTGATAAATTATTTATCTCCCAAATAAGTGGATCATGCTCCGCCATGGTATCCTTCTTAATCGCTGCTCGAATTCGAATACTGTAATTCAACCACGCCTCTCAAACCGCCCAGCAAAATTGAATGAACATTTATTGAACGATTATCATAAACGTGTCACTGAGAAATATCTTTCCCCATAAAAAAAAAAAATAAGACAACAACAAAAAAACCCAAATGAACCAGAGAGCTGTGGCCAGATAAAAAAAATGCACTTGGATCGAAGGCAGGCCATAAAGTGGTATCATCGGACCGATGCGATGAAGTGATTTCGAGCTAAGTACCCACCTCTATATGAGTAGCAACACAGACAATATTATTTCGCATTCATTACCATTAAAGGACGTCATTACACGGGGTGAATTACTTGAAATATATCGTTTGCAGTATTTATTCAAGTGTGCAAAAAAAAAAAAGAAGAAATAAATGGCCTCTTGTACGTGGTCAAATTTGTCGGTGCAAGGATAAAAAATGATGTACGAGCATGAGGCGTCCTTTTTTATATTACATCGACAATTGATTTCGGTCACGTACAACCGAACATCCATTCATATTTAATGCGAAATGTAAAATTATTGGAATTCACAATTAAGAGTGTACAAATACATATAGTAGAATGTTTTTATTTTAATGTGTGTGTGTCCACGCCTATGCTGAGATTTAATAATTGTGACTGCGAGTAATGGATTTGTACTTGTATAGTAGCGACTGGAAAATGGGTCTACATATACCTATACGACTTAATAATATCGAAGTATGTCATTTTGAAGTCCGGATCTTAAATTTACATTAAATGGCAGCAATGTTTGAGGTCGGTCAACAAATAATCAGTCTTTTGAGAGCTTTCCACAATTATGCTATTTTGGCCCTTTATTTAGTTTGAGAAGTTCCTTCAAAGATGTTCAAATGATGTTATTTCCAAATAAAAACCTTTAAAATGTAGCGCAGTTGCCTTGCCTATCAAAATAATTTACTAGCTGACCCGGCGAACTCCCTTCCGCCCAAATTCGTTAATGTAATGAAAATAATAATCTCGAGCTTTACGTAATTCGGTCCATTCAAATTCTTTATTCAAAAGTTATAAAGGGTCCGCCATCTAACTTTTTTTTTTTTTTTTTTTCAACTAGTGCTTATTTCGCGAATGGTAACACTTAGCTCATGTCTGATTTGACAGATAATTAGTTTTATCCTTCCGCTGAACGATTATGGTTGTGTATTGGTACGCTTGAACAACGCTGGGAAATATTGCGACATTACTTTGAAAATCATGGTAATGTTGCAGAATGTGTGGGAAAATTGCGTACGGATTTTGGAAGAAGAGAAGCACCGTCAGCTCCGTATGTTCGTTATCTTGTGAAAAAAGTGAAAGAAACTGGCATCCTCATCGATAAACCAAAGCGTGAAAAGCCAAAAACAGTGCGTACACCCGAGAAAATTGCTGCTGTGGGAGAAAGTGTGCGTGAAGCGCCATCAACATCAATTCACCGTCGTTCTCAACAATTGAACATTTCGGAGACATCATTGAGACGAATTTTGCATAAAGACCTTGGTATGACGCCATACAAAGTCCAATTGGTTCAGGAGCTGAAGCCAACTGACCATCCAATGCGTTTTCGCTTCGCTAAGTGGGCCTGCGATCGACTTAGAGAAGATGCCGATTTTGCCAAAAAAATCATCTTTTCAGATGAAGCTCTACTGCATGGCCAGCCGAGGCAGCCATTTGAATGAAATTATTTCCCATTACTAAGCGGAAGGATTTTACTTTCAAATAAAAAAAGAAATTTGAGAAAATATTCAGTAGTTTTTTTTTATAGCATTTTCAAAAAAAAAAGAAAAGTTATTTGGCGGACCCTTTATTAAATATTTACAATAGAAATAACTGAAGTACAGCAATATCGATGAATTTCAATAAAACCGCAATGATTGACTTGCCGGCCAACCTTCCGCTTTCACACTAAAGTGAAAAACATGTGAATTCGATTATCCTTCCGACTTATTATTTGTCATAGACGCTTAAATGCCAATGACAAATCGTCCTGAATAAGCGGAGTCCGCGATATGACAATGTTGGTGCCGTGAAATTACTCCGAGCGAAATAACGCCGAACTTTGTGAAAGCGAAATAACGCCAAATTTCCTTGTTCGGTCTTATTTCACTTTGCTAAAGTGAAATAAAGCCCAGTTGGCCTTATTTCGCTTTGAATTTGTTACTTAAGCATTTAGAATTTCAGAAAATAAAATCATAAAAAAAAGACGAATTTTGAACTATTATTTTCTCAAATTTCCCCTCTAGTTATTTTAGCATTTAGAATTTGAGAAAATAATAGTTAAAAATTCACGCAAATTTTTAACTATTGTTTTCTCAAATTCTAAAACATTTAGAAGGCAAATTTGAGAAAATAATAGTTCAAAAATCGCGCGAGCTTTTTCTCAAATTCTAAAATAACTAGATAAAAATCGCACGATTTTGAACTCTTATTTTCCAAAATTTTCCCTCTAGTTATTTCTGCATTTAGAATTTAATTATATATAAAAAAATAGTTACATCTATTTCTGAAAATGTTAAATATACTTTATATATAGTTCTCGGCAATTCTGAAAACATTTGCTTCGGCCTTATTTCTCAAGCAATGTTCGGCATTATTTCACTTTGTCAATGCTAAATAACACCGAATTTTAAGTGAAATTTCTCCTCTAAATCGTCCTTGCATGGCGTTTGATTTGAGATTCTTCACAATCTTGTCAAACGCAATCCGATACAAATATTCGGTGCAGTTAGGTTGCTCAACAAAATTATAATTGAGCCGATTTAATTTCAAATTGTGAAGCGGTGAGTCCGGAACATCCAAAGAATTCAAAAATTAAAAATTTTAAATAATTTTTCTTGTATTGGGAGTGAAACTACCCGTTTTCTATCCATTCTATATTTTCCAAAGTGCGGTCCTAATATCAGGTTTGAAGACAAATCTGCGACCGTCTGAGTTCATTTTCTCTATCGCCGTTTTAAACATTGTAATGAAAGCGTTGATTGCATTTATAGTGGTTGCAATTGTCGAATGACGTTTTTTGTCACTCCCGTTTTCCCTCTGTAGTTAAGGCTATCGACTTGATCATCTCCCGACAAAATGAGGTACACCTGCGAATATTGCTGTAAGTGCTCATTTACAGGCAAGAAGGCACCCTAACCCTATGGTAAATTTGTTAGAAAATGTGTGTTTGCATGATGTATAAGAGAAAATGTGGCCCTGCAAGTCGGCAGGAAACCAGGGCTCTCATCGCGTAACTTTTAAGACGATCATCGTCCAAACGATTGTACCAAACGACGTCGTCAAAAGTTTGCTTCGTGTATCATCACAATCGCATCGCTCGGTCGTGTCGTCAATCGTTCAAACTGTAAACAGTTTGAGAACTACTAAAACCAGAAATGACATACCGAAAATGACATTTATGCTGTCGTTCAGTGTATAAAAATCGTTGTTTTGTGTTGTGTTTATTTAAATCAAAATTGAAATAAAATGTAAGTACCTTATTCCATAAATATTTGTCAATTAATTCATTTACTAAATTACTCACTAGGTCAGCAACGCCAAGGCAATTAGAATGCCTCATCCATTTCATGGATGAGCACCCTGAAATGGCAAAAAATTATATACCCAAAACGATTAAAGGAAGGAATACCAAAAACAGACTGTGGGCTGATTTAACTGGACAATTGAATGCTGTTGGGCTACCCACAAAGTCGGTTTCTGTAAATGGGCCATCTGATCAAATTCCGATATCCGATCTTGAGGAAAAATTCAGATGGCCTCCCTACGGAGTGCTGTTGCAGGAAGCAGCTCGAATTGCTATGGTGCAATCGAAGTGAAGGACACAAAACTAGAAGATGACAACTCTGAGATGGATGAGAATGAGGACGAGCTCGAAAAGGTTTTACTTGGGAATACAGAAAATCCAATTCAGCAAGTTTATTGTTTAGAAATAGTTTATAATATATTCACCTTTTTGTTGGAAGTGAAAGAGGATCCGATGCATCTCTTAGCGTCCTTCGTATTCGCATTAGTCGGACCGAATTTTCATTTTCTTCGTCGTCGTCGAAAAACAAGACATTGTAGTGTCGACGCATTTTTCTTATTATTATTTTTTATTAAAAATGTAATATGAAACTAAAAAAAAGCAAGAAGCAACCAGAAAAGAGTATGAAACGATTGTAAAATAGCAATCGTTCAATCGCAATCGTTCAATCGTCTGTATTTGACAGTTCTATGTGTTATACGAAGCAGTAGTGAATCGTCCAAAACGACGTCGTCCAGACGATTCAACTATTTTAGTGTTACACGAAGCAATACAATCGTCGAAACGACGTCGTCAGACGATCGCCGTCATACGCGATGAGAGCCCAGTTTTTTGAATGTTTTTTTTATTACCCAACGAAGTCATACGGAAACAGTTGTTGTACACTCAAATTTTCTTTAGAAAATCATCCGTTTCAAATGGCTCCGCATGTGCTAATTTCACTTTGCCACTCGTTTGTTTCACCTTTAAATTTCAGCGCGTTTTACTGATGGCACACAATTATTGTATTCATCACTCCAATATCGAATCGCATCGTGCCATAGTTTTCTGTTCGTTCATACTGAAAATTAGATTCCAGTCGTTCGAATGTGGTCAACGAAGCGCGTCTGCCACTCTTCGATATCAACTTGTATACGTTGACGCAGTTCCCATTACTTGCACTCTCAAATTGGTCTTATGCCATGCGATGTCCCATTCTTCGCGTTCTTTTTCAGTTTGGCTTCGTTCGGCCAATATTTGAGCGCATTCTTCTTGGCATTTTCAAAAAATCACTGAAATTTACTTTTCAATAACTATTTTGTCCGCGTTTAATCTTTTTACATTTAATTTTTACCTTATTAACTGTATAAAAGCAATAAAACTGTTGGAGCCATGTACAAAATCAAAAACAAACCAGCACTGTTGACCAACGTAAAATACATTAATCTGAAATTCTCGATTTTCTCAATGTACTTCTTGCAAAGAAAAAAAAAACATAATCCGCACATACGTAGGTTTTTAATTTATTTTTGACATAGAAAGGTCAAAATAAATATTTAATAGGAAGAATCATTGGATGCCAAATCTGGACCGCACGGCGATTTTCCCGAATTTTCTCTCTTCCTAAACCTGATATACAGCATTGTGAACAAAACCAAAAAACAATCATGAAAATCGTCCCAGGGGTTATCGAGTTATAGCATCATCGAGTTCCACCCCGGAAGAATTATATAGAAGATTATAAATTCTAAGTTGACAGATACAGAATAGCTTTAGAAATGACACAACTTTTCAGAATTCTGCAGTGGTAACCCTGATTACTTGTCCACCGCAGAGCAGCGCAACGATCAAAAAAACTAAGCAAATAAGCTTCCGTTCAATTAAAATTCATTAAAATTTAACTATAAATTCCATTACAGAGAATAAACCTTACTACCTAATTTATTAAGAGTTTTATTCAGAGCTGAATAGGAGTGCAGGAGGTGAAATCTGAAAAAAACTAGCTATCGGTGGGTTCCGATTTCGATGCAGCAACAATATCCCAGTTCCATATATTGCCAAGTCCCCTCTACATTACAAAATACAAATTAAGCGAGCATTTAGAGATAGGTGCGATAGCTAAAATTTAAATGACTGGTCTTAAAGCACAAAATGATTCAGACGTTTTTCCGTTTTCCATTGCTACAATACAAAGCACACTTTGAGACATTTAGTGAATTTCGATCCATTGTCTTAGAGCAGAGAAAAAAAAAATAGTAACAGATACAAAGATGAAAATGTATCACATTTCGTGAGACATGAAGTCAAAGCTACTCCGTTGTTGCGTTTCCATACAAGAGTCATAAAACTGTAGAACAACGTTCACCGTATTAAATGCGCCAGCGCCGTTCCATCTTAAGGTTTTTCTTCCACTCCACCACCTCTCGCGAAGGTCTGAAAAACATCCGAGATTACAACTCTCATGAAAGAGCTTCTCAATTAGCCGTTTGGAATATTACCTACGGGAAAAATAAAATTATTTCAATTCAAATACTAAATCGCGGCTCAAGGCACTCTCCGCCGTTACTGGCCTACATACTTGCTCACTTTTTCCTGAATAGTTTTAGTTTTATGTCACATAAGTAACTGATAATTCCCATGTTTGCCACAATGTGCCTACTTACAGTACCATCGGCAAAGTAGAACGCCGAAGAATTAAGGTGTCGTGGCAACACTTTCGAAGAGGCCACAACAAAATAATACCAGAAGCCGTATACTTTGAAATTTTATGTATGGCTATTTACTGTCTATGACCATCCCCTAGGACAGATATTATAACATGAAACTCAGGCAAAGCGCGCTCAGACACCGCATTTTTCCGTCGCAAAAAAAAAAACGGCGGATTCCATTATTTTTGCGTTCTATTCGGCCTTGTTTTTGTGTATCGGCAGCGTTCAGCAATACTAAAAACTATAACGTTTTGTTTTAATGTAAAATGAGTACACAAATGTGCAGTGGTTTTTCATACATTTAAGTTTCTCCCTCTCCGCAAATGAGTTTACGTCAGACTCAATGGAGATAAACGACTAGGTATACAAAAAGGAGGTGTGAAATTTGGGTTGAGGGTGCTTCGGAGTATGTGTACCCACACAAATGCGTGGACATTGGGCAGATATAGGTATAAGTACGTAACTTCATTTTTATGGGCTGAATAAAAAAAGGGTTCCTTTTTTGGAGAAAGAGCGGCATAGGGTGTGGAGGTGCAAGTGCTCATAGTTCAATAGTATTCTTGAAGGTTGAACTGGGGTCGGGTGATTCTTTGAGCCTCTTGTCTTGTGTAGGTATGACAGGTTTGTCATTGCCAGGCGTCAACCCTGAACACCATTTTTTCTATGAAAATTTGATATCACTACCACACTGTGATGGTACCAGCGTTGGTGACGCCATTTAACAAATAGAACGTTTTACTTATTTTACAATTGAGATGAATTGGAACTCGGCGAAAATCGACTAATAATTTATCCAAACGAAAAAAAGAACTGTGGCGATTCGACTCGCACTAAAACACACTTACACACCACCCTTCGCTACAACCAGCAATACTTCTCGATTTATTGAAAGTCGGCTGGAATTAAAAGACAGTCACAGTCGGCCAAAGATAATGGAATTATAGAGATACCTATAAAACTTTCTCCTGCATCAGTGTTGCCATAAAAGCAGATTTGTCTGCATTTTGCAGATTTTCAAGCTAGCTGCAGACGTTAACATCCAGCAATCTGCGCTGCAGATTTTGTCTGCATTCGCAATAATATAGTTTTTTCGGAAAAAAATAATTTCAAGACTTTTTGCACACTTGCGTTCGCTGTATTCTTTCATTTTCGTATTCAGCATTTTTTTTTTTTTTTTTTTGTGTTAATTAAATAAAAATTAAATTTGTGAAGTACCTAAGTAAGGTTTTCCATTTTTTTTTTTTTTTTTTTTTGTCATTGCAGATTTGTCCAAATATTTTTATGGCAACACTGCCTGCATTCAAGACGGAGGTAGTAAATGAGTGGTTTGTTTGCGACTTTATGGTAAAAGTGATAAGTCAATGACATTGCCACCGTCGAATTTAACCGAAAATGTGGCATTTCCAGGCAGGAAATGTGCAATTAAGCATTTCGCCTCCGTTTTACATTTTTTTGTCGCGCTCAGTTTCGTTTTTTTTTTTACTGAACATCGAAAATTTTTATATAATTAATTATAATATAATTAATTAACAATACCTCGAAAGTAGGTGCGTAGAAAGTAATGCTAAATACCCGAGTTGAAATTTAAAAAAAAAAATTCTAGAAACTCTGATTTCTTCGACGTTTTCGTTAACAGCCCGAAATCAAATTTTCTTTTTACTCTAAATATTCTTACATCAGTATTTTTTTTTTTTATATACTTCTCCCGGGAAATGCGAACCTATGACGCTTCAACACCGCCCCGAGATGCCTGCAGATGTATGTTTGTTCTGCACTTAAATTGCTGCAAATTGTAGTCTTCTGGAAATATATCCCCAGGAAGCGAGTTCCAAAGTTTGCTTATCCTGTAACAGAAGGAGTTTTGGAAAGTTGATGTCCTCGCGGTTGTCAAGTGTACTGTATGGTCATGAGCATTAGCAGCCTGTCTTGTTGGGCGCCCAAAAGTTGCATTTCGAGGGATAATGTCTTTGAGTTCCTCAGAACATCTACCATGGAAGTACCTATAGAACAAGCATAGGTCAGCGACTTCTCTTCTGTGCACCAACGGTTGTAGATTCGATGTGAGTGTAGGGTCTCCAATGAGTCGAACTGCTCGTCTCTGTATGCTATCAAGCAGATTAAGTGAATGTTTTGGGGCCGAGCTCCATATATGGGAACAATATTCCAAGCCTGGTCTTACCTGTGCTTTGTAGAGAAGGAGAAGTTGCTTGGGGCTAAAGTACCTCTTCGCTCTAAATAGGTAGCTCAACTTTGCGGACGCCGATTTTGCGATATAGGATATGTGATCCTGCCATGTGATTCCTGAATTGGCTGTGACTCCTAGAAGGTGCATTGAGTCCTTGTAATGGATTGGATGGTCATCCATTTGGATCTGAGGATCAGTAATCAGTAATGCCAACGCGGAACAGAGTTTTTATGCCTAAGCCCGAAAAAAGTACGCCTTTCTCAAAAAAATTATGTCTTTTTGTTAAAAAAGATAAAAATTACATATTTTACAAAGCTTCTGCAACTGCAACCTGCAACTAACATACAACGTGGATAAAATTTGTTAACAGAATATTGCTCGATCGATATGTAATTTTACCTTGCTCGATCTATTTAATCCAAGGTTTGGGTTTGGTGAGTAGACAAGTCAAGTAGAGAATCTGAAAATAAGCATGACTCACAGTTGTAAATGAAAATTAGTGATGAGGCATTGATCGAAGAATGTACTAGTTTTACTAAATTCCATAATCATTTGCGTGAATTGATTGTATTAAAAAAATTCACGAAAAATTATGCCTTTTTTCAATGCCTAAATCATCGGAATTATGCCTTAGTTGGCATCAGTGTTTGTGACTCACATTTCTGTACTACCGGCAATGCATTCCGTTGGTTGATAATTTGTCATCTGTCAAAGTGGTTGTGAAAGTTTGAGCTCCCAACAAAAATATAAAAAAGAATGCGATAAAGTGCAAATTAGTGGAAAAAAAAAACCTTTCTGAAAATTATATAAAAACAGACCCTCTCAAAAGAAAATAAATACTGAGTAAATCTTAACTCCTAAGTCTCTATAAGGCAAAAATAAAGTGCATCCAAAAAGCTAACCTCTAAATGGTAAAAAGAGGAATATCTGATACTTCCCCAGAACAACCAGGTAACGAAAAACGCCACCAGAGCTTGAACCAAACTCGCCATGGGAACTGCTTCAGGTTTAAGTGTCGAACAAATGCAAGAGATTTTGATGGAAAATAACAAGAAGCTCGTCGAGCAACTTGCTTCGAAATCAGACATGCAGCAGTTATACGATCAGATCTCGGATCTGAATAAGCGTCACGATCAAATTTCTCAAAAAGTGAATTACCTCGAACAACGAAACAGACAACTTGAGGAGCAGCTGGAAAAGGTTTTGCAAAAAAATACGGAGACAAATCTTGTAATACGTATACGGTATACCTGTTGACAGCCAAACCGACATGGGAGAAAAAGCGAAATCCATCTGCGCTGGATTAATAGATGTCACGCCGGGCCATGTTATCGAGTCAGCTTACGCAGTCCGTAGTCGAGATCCAAGATGTGCAACATTCATCGTAAAAATGAAATCCAAGAAAGCGGCGTGGGACGTATTGAAGAATGCTTTTAAGCTCAAGGGGACAAGAATAAGCATACATAAAGATCTGCCATTCAATACTCGACAGCGTCGTGGAAAAATGATTCCAATCATGAAGGAGCTCCGTCTTAAAGTTCCCAAAACGAGAATTTCGTTAAGAGATGATAAGCTTCTTATTGGAGACAGACTCTTTTTCTGGGACTCCATGCAAGGGTTGATGTGTGGTGAACAAAATGGGGTAGAAATTATTAAATCACTCCTTGGTGACATTCCAATTGACTATAAAATATTTATGAATGAATCCACATTTACAAATTACGAAAACAAAACATAAAATTTGACGTCTAATGTCATCTCTGCTAGTGATGCCAAATCTCAACTAATGCTGCCATCTAATGGAAAGTCTTTGGGTGGGGCCACATGCTCAAAGGCGCCATCGCACGATGCATGATGTGTTCAAGTCTACCAGAGTGAAAAAGAGTATATTTTAGTAAACAAGAAAATAAAAATATTAAGCTATAACATATCAGGGTTAAAAAATAAATTAAATTTTGTGGATTTTTTTAATTATGTTAAGAACTTTGATATACCTATTTGTATTATTTAAAACTCATCTTTTAGAATATGATGAGATTAGATTTAAAAATATATTTTTTGAATTATGAACTTATTTGGGTACCTGCAGTAAAAACATCTATATTTGGAAGAGGAAGTGGGGGAGCATTATATGGATATCGTGAGAATCTTGATGGTATTTCTGTTAATTTTAAAAGAATGGGTGAATTGCAAACCTTTAATATAAAAACATGCAACTGCGAAGTATTTTTGATACCAATTTATATAAACTGCAACCACTGGCAACGAGATTATGTAAGGTTATGTGACTCTCTTCAAATCTTGAATTCTCTCTTCATTCTGTATATCAATGATATAACTGATGTTGTACAAGGTGGGATAAATTATTACGGAGTAATAATCCCAGCTTTGATGTATGCGGATGACATTGTCTTCCTGAGTGATTCTGTGGACGGTCTTCAGCGAATGATTAACAGGCTTGACGTGTACTGTAGAAGTTGGAATCTAACAGTCAATCTGCAGAAATCCAAAATAATGGTATTCCGAGATGGAGGTGGCCGGTATTCTAATTTGGAAAAATGGAAGTTAAATGGTGAAGATGTGGAGATCGTACGCAAATACAAATATCTCGGAATGCTTTTATTGATAAAATCGCAGTATTATTTAATTTAAAA
This sequence comes from Cheilosia urbana, assembly GCA_946477585.1. Taxonomy (NCBI): domain Eukaryota; kingdom Metazoa; phylum Arthropoda; class Insecta; order Diptera; family Syrphidae; genus Cheilosia; species Cheilosia urbana. The sequence continues at coordinate 124,784,851 of OX297853.1, forward strand.
TGATGTATTTATTGAAGGAAAAGCAATATGGGAATGAATAATAAAACATAATAAATTCTATATACAAATAACATTTATCAGCAAACCTACCTAAATGTAAACATGCATCTAGAAGAAAAGTTAGGAGATGCTAAACGAGCTTTCATCAATATGGGAACGCTGCATTAAAAACAATTATGTATCATATTTCACATAGTGCAAAACAAATGGTATTTCATTCTACTGCTGCATCAATACTACTGTACGGAGCTCAAGTATGGGGTTATAGAATTTATGAACCTGTTGAAAAGCTCCTTCGATATTTCCTAAAGAGGATGTTCCGATTACCAAAAAATACTCCAAATTATATGTTATATATTGAAACTGGTACTCCACCTATGTTCTTGCGTACATTGGGAACACACTTCAACTATGTTATAAAAGTACTTGAAATGGAAGAAACGAGATTACCAAACATAATTCTGAGAAATTCAATAAGAACGAGCGGAAGTTTATGCAATGCATGGAGGGAAATTGCAGCGGACTGTGGATTGGAATTTGTAGATCAGTCAAATGAGCAACCGGCTTCTTTAAGAGAGAAATTTAATTTAATGTTGGTCAAAGTGGGTCAAGTATCATATAAAAGATATACTGAGGATGCTAGAGGCTCAGTGTTCAGGAATTACTACAGTAAACTTAATTATCATCTAATTGAAAATACATACTTTCTCAACTGCTTCTCTGTGGACAAAATAAGTACGATCTTTAGAATGAGAGGTGAGATAGTTAATCTAAATTTTATACCCCATCGTTCCGATCTGCCAACACTCTGCGAACTTTGCAACATGAGAACTAGGGAAGATGTGTTCCATTTTCTGGCAATTTGCCCAATCTTGAAGGAACTACGAGTTATGGTGTTTTCAAAGGAGACTCTAGAAGAAGGTGAAGCATTAAGCATTTTAAACGGTGAAATGGAGGGAGAATTTTAATAATTTTGTATTTTTATATTTATTTAATTTTTTATGTGTAAATAAATTCATGATAAAATAATTATATTGTCAACCTGGTAGACGGCCTTAGGCCAAACCAATTAGGCTTAGTTCTTTAATGTTTTGTTAAAAATATCAATTTTAAATAAAAGTCATTTTAAACTAACTAACTAAAACATTCCTTCTTCGTGGGAGTGATGATCCAACTCGAATCTTTAGACGGCCTGAATGCTAACAAAAAAAATAATCCTTGTAAACTTTGTAGCAGTTGATAGCTGCTGACATACTTTTAACATGCTTAAACGCGGAATCACTTGTGGATTTAAGATACCGCTTTCACTAACCACGCAATTATACACATTACTGCCAGTCATCCTCCGGCACTAAACAAAGATACGGGTATAGGTACCCAGAACCTACTCTGCAAAGGCCACCCACCACTACTTCAGTAAGCTTCAGGTCAAACATAACAACACAATCAGGAACAAATTGTGGTTGTTCTACCTCATTTGGAGCATCATTGAAACCTTTAGCCTTCTGCAAGCCAACTTGAAACCCGACCATGGGTTAAGTGCCTCCATTGTCGGAATAACGAAAATAAAAACAACTACGACAACGAGTTCAACAAGAACGCAAAACACCAGTTCAAAGATAAAATGAGTAAAAACAATTCATATATACACGGGAACCCTGATCACCCATAACCGCACCAGCACCACCCAACCACTTGGCCTTCGAGGTTCCGCTCCATCAGAGAGACGGAGAACGGAGAACGGAGACCAGAGTACGTAGAGTGCATGCATGCAAATCCTGTTGCGTCGTTCTTCCGCCAGCTCAGCCCTCACCAACATTGTGTGTTGTACAATCAATTGGCGGTTGTGTGCGATGATAGCAGTGGTTACTTGCAACTGGAACACTCTGGCGACCCTTTATGCAGGGTTGAGCATTGAGCTGACCCATACCCCGCTTCGGCGGCGGGGCTACAGGCTACAGCTACTCTCCGCAGATGCTCTAGTTTTTCTTTCCTCTTCATGGATGGTATTCGCTCGCTGCCATTAGCCTCGTGGCAATCGTGTAATTGCGGGTATATTATTGCACTGATGAACTCTGTTCGTTCGTTTTACTGGAAAACCCGTAAATTAAATTTGTTTTTCAAAGATTTGCCAGTTCTGCGTTCCGCCGCCAACCCTTCACTATATACGATGGGTGGCTATGTGCGTCTGTGTGTGGAAATGTATTCACAAAATCCCCACAATTATGCAAATTTCAGAATGATATCTGCGAAAGTCGTTTCACATTCGGAGTCTCTTTTGTGCTGGAGTTTTGGGTTTTTTTTTTTTTTTTAACGCAAAAAGTTTCAACTGCGATAAACATTTACATACAAAAATTATTTCGCTGCTACAAATTATTATTTTATTGTGCTTATTTTTCGTTCATGTTGTAGGTACGTTTGAATATAGTGTGTGGTGGAATAAAATTAACTTAAATTCACGAGTTATTATCTTTCGTGTGCCTTTTGTGGCTAAATTCAGTTTTTTTTTTTTTTTGTAAAGTGGGTAATAGCTCCATCGGATATGGTCATATGGAGTGTCTATGTTGTTGTAGCTGACCGTCAGCTATGGTTACGTTAGTCCGGTATCTACCTATAGGAGTAGGGCTATAGCGGAACTAATAACAAGACAGTGGGTATGGTTTTGCATAACGGAAGGTTGGCCGATGACTTTAAAATTCAAACGAAGGTATCTATCAAACTCTGGAGGGAGGCAAGAGTGGTCTTAATCCCGAAAGCGGGGCAATCTAATCACGTCACTGCCAAGGACTATAGACCGATCAGTCACTTGTCGTTTCTACTAAAAACGCTAGAGAGGCTCATCGACCTAAATGTTAGAAGTTCGGTAAACTTTCGAAACGTTTGCCAAGCTCAACACGCGTACCTAAATTTGTAGAGAGAGCGCTGCACCACGTCGTAAGGAAAATCGAAAAGTCACTTTGTCACAAGGGGATCGCAATGGCAGCCTTCCTCGTCATTGAAGGAGCCTTCAACAACGTGAAAACAGAAGCGATAAAATGCGCCTTAGAAGAAGCGCAACTGAGCCAGTCTATCGTTAAGTTGGTGATTAATATGCTCGAGAACAGGATCATATACTCAGACATGGGACCCAGCTGTGTAAGGAGGAAGACAGGAAGAGGAACATCTCAAGGGGGCATTCTCTCTTCCCTACTATGGGTCCTCATCGTCCAAAAAATCCCTAAAACATTCGAAAGGAAAAGAAAAAAATGCGATGGGCAATGGTGTTATTCCAGTAAACTTAATCTCCGGCCTGATTGAGTTTCCACAACATTTTTGAAACTTTACAACGACGCCGGAAGAACTAATCATGAATGTTTTCCTGAATATCGCTCAGAATTTGTTGATCATGATTGACTGAGTGTAAGAGTGATTTTGGTTGCGATAAACAAGAACGTCGATCATTTGAATTTCGCCATTCAAAACCAAATCGCCTGTTGAGTTGCTTTCATACAAATCAGTCGACTCCGTGATGGATGAAAACGGAGCCTATCCCACTTTGTTCCGCAACGAATCAAAATTTTGTAACGGTACGCGTTTGATTGTGAAGAATTTAATATCAAATATTATTCAAGCAACGATTTTTATTGAAAAACTAGCTGACCCGGCGAGCTTCGTTCCGCCCAAATCTATGTTATATAAAAATTGAGCCTTAAAATTGTGTTCGTTTGTCGCCGAATCACGCCTTAACGCATTTACCGATCTTAACCAAACTTTCTCACGTCTTTGGTATTGGTCTATATATGATTTTTGTGAAGTTTTGTTGCAATTGGTAAACGTATGTTTATAATAATAATTTGTTTAAAAAAAACGGTGCAAAAAAAAATATATTTGTACTGGAAAATATGTTGTTGTTTTTTTTTTTTTTTTTGGTCTTATGAGAAATACATTTTGTTTTGTCAAATCACTTTTTTCGAATTTCCAGTCGGGTTTTTTTTTTTCAGTTTTCTTAACATTTTGAAAAATTGTAGTTGTACGGTTCCTACGCTGGAATCGGAAAACTTATGCGTGCGTGAAAAAAAAACATGAATTTGAGTAATTTTTTTGTTTTTTTCCTAAACCACTAAACCGATTTCAGTGAAATTTTGGGGCTGTGTATGGTTGGTTACAGGTTGAAAGATAGGACACTATTTTGGTATGGTGGGTACGGCTATATGTAAAAGAGACTGTCGTTCGTATGTGCACTCATAACTCGGGAATGGATCGTGCTTCGTGGATTCGTATTGACCCAAGGAAAAACATATGATACTTTTTGTCGTGAAAATAAAAGTTTACGGGGATGGGATTGGGGATGGAACATTGCATGGAGAACCGCATTTAACAAAAAAAAAGAAGATTGAATAGAAATACGGGTAGAGTCACTTCCAATACAGCAAAAATTATTTAAAATCTTTATTTTTGAATTATTTTGATTGACATTCGTTTTTAAGCGTATCAATTCCGTTTCGCTATGACAATTAATAAGTCTCAATGACTATCGCTGGAATTTTGTGGAATCAATATTGAATTCCCATGTTTCTCCTAAAGTCAAATGTATGAACTTCCGCTTTATACATCGTGTATCGTAAAGGACATGTGCATTGTGCATGCTCAGTATTATTATTTTCATTACATTAACGAATATGGGCGAAACAAAGTTCGCCGGGTCAGCTAGTATCTTATAAATTAGTAATAAGCTATGTTCTGCTAAAAAAAAGCTACAAAAGTAGACGAGTAATTCAATAATACTAAGTAATTACAATATATATTACCAAAATTAAAACTATACTAGAAAGAACAATAAAATGCGATTAATTTGGAATTGAGAGATGTTTTCTTAATTCATTTTTAAACCTTCTTGTGTTATTGATTGTTCTAATAGGACGCGGTAGGGAGTTCCATAGACGAATGGAGTTAATGAAAAATTTACGTTCAGTGGTAAGGGAACAATAACGCGGAGGAATCAACTGACTAGACCTGTCTGAGGAAGACATAACTAAATTCTCGTACAGACAGGGAGGTTGTCGTGTTATTAGGATGTTTGAAAGAAAGGTTAAAGTGCGAAATTGAATAAAGCTGTTGAACGTCATGTTAAGAAGTCGCGTAGAGAAGTGTGACACCCGATCGTACCTTCTTTGTCCAAAGACATACCGAACGGTCTTGTTGAAAGCGACCTGGAGTTTTCTTTTATGTACTTACTACGGAGCTGCAAACACCTCGCACTCGTATATTAATGTTAGTATGACCAGCGTTTTGGCCAGCATGAGACGTATTCTTAAAGGGGTGAAAGCTTTAGTTGCCCATAAGGTTCGAAGAATAGCGTAGGTCTTACCGTTCGCAGCATTTATGTGGTGATCCCAGGTCAGTTTACGATTAAAGACCACACAAGGATTTTTGGCCGTTTCAACATATCCAATAGGAGGGTTATCTAAAATTATGGAGGGAAAGTACGATAAGTCCAATGAATTCCTTGAGATGACGACGCACTTTGATTTCGCACGGTCTAACAGGAGACCATTCGTTTCAGACCAGCGCGCAATGTTTCCAAGATCCTCATTAATACAGACAGCACTATGCTCAATAAAACCGAGGTCAGAACTCAAGTACAACTGCACATCTTCAGCATACATCTGAACCTTACTATGGTTGGTGATAGATGGTGGATCGTTGACGTACAACAAGAATAAAAGTGGACCCAAAATGGAACCCTGTGGGACGCCATTTAGGATCGAAATGACATCCGATTGAACATCAACTTGAACAATCTGCTTTCTACCTGAAAGGTAAGAAGCAAGTAGTTTGACTGCACCTTGTGAAAAACAAAATAGCGTACGGATATTCTTTAGTAAAATTAACTAAGGTAACAAAAAAAGTTATCCCACCACAAAATTTCGGCGCCAATTTTGCCAAGTTACTCTCCTCAACTTTTCCTCATCGCTATCGTTGACAAGCCCATAAGCAAATGCCAGTGAAACTACCTTCTTCCACGCATCGGAAATCTCTGTTTTTGTAACGATAAAACCAGCGAATTTTCCAAAAAGGACATCTTTTTTTTGTGCATTTCCTGTAGCACAATTATTTGTTGTTCCTTTGTTGTATTTAAAAGGCACAAAAAACGTATTAAGGTTTATAAATAGTTAGGTACCTAAATCGTAAAAACGTACTTACTTTTGTATATTTTTTTTTAAATTCATTGCAAACTATCTACAATAATATATTCAGCTGTATGAATTGTACGATAAATTTGTTGTTAAACTTGTGTATGAAGTGTATGATAAATTTCTGTGAAACAGAATCATACATCTTTTCAATATTTCCAGTCAATTTTTATTTCATAAATTGTTGTATGATAGCAGATCATACATCACTTCTGTGAAACAGAAATCATACAGCAGAACTGAGAATATCATACAATGTATGTGTTGTATGATCTGTGAAACAGGCCCCAAGTGAAATGAGTTCTGATAACTCACATAGTGGGTGTTTTACTTTGGTGTCTAACCACCGCAACAATTTAATTTAATCTGTCAGTTTTCCGCCAGTTATAACAAATGAAGTGCCGCCAACTTGTATATTATTGAAACACCATAACCGGTTACTAAAATATTTAATTAAATTTCCCATACATTTTTACAAACAAACGAAAATAACTAATTACCACTTTTTTTTTTGGCTTACTTGGTTAATTGCTGTATTTTTTCATCGAATGTCAAAAACACCTCAAATTAGTTTTAAATACGAGCTCCATTCATTCTAATTCGGTTTTAATTAAACCCGATTCAGTGCATATTTGCGACTCGTATCATTCGCCAGGCAACTTTAAAGCTTTGCATGTGAATTGCCTCGTTATGCCGCATTCCCTTCGGTAAGTAGGTATTCAAAATATCCAACGTGCACATTGTAACATATAAAAGTGCATCCCGATCCAATAATTTTCCAAATACGTATATAACAATTTGCCACACAAAACACAAGTCCCAATGGCAACTTAATTAAAAATCTGAACCACAACTGAGGGATGTTATGCGGTTGTGTCGGCCATCGGACAGAGGGCATCCTCTTGCGCTCTCTAAATCGAAAATAACCCAATTGAGAGTAATTAGCGAAATGCGAACGAATTCAACAATTTCACTGAATTTATTGTTTACTCAAAACAGAGTCATTTATGTGCGTGTGTGTGGTGCATGGTACATGCACTCGGAAATTACTAAATACTGACTTATTGCATTTCGGGACGACCGACCGAACGTTTCAACATATCGCTGGAAATAAATTAAATGCCGAGTTCCTTTTCGGGTGTGCTGCATGTGCACTTGTGTTGCGGTGTACTCCTATAGGAGAGCGGTTCATTTTTGATTATCATGCCAGCCTGCATATTTGGTTGGCTATTATTGGTATAATTTGATGCAAAGAGCATAAATTCACAGGCCGGCGAACTATAATATTTGGCCTTTTGAAATTGAGTACACCAATCGATAGCGTCACACCGGTTGCAGTCGTTGCCATTCCGTAAACGAGCTACGAGTAGGTGTAGCTATAGACTCGTATAATCGCTGTGATGCCGTAAATATTAAATAATAGCATTTGGTAATTATCAGGAGATTATACTCTGGATGGATGAATATTGTATTTGGGAATTGTTTTTGGCAGAGTTCTGAGATATCTTAGTTGGCAGAGGCGATTGTGCGACCATTAATTGGGCCGATGGAATACGGGTGATGTGCTATAGTTTGTGATGCAATCGGAACGTATAAGTAAACTTAAAATTAGGAGGACTGCTGTTGGTAGAAACGGTCTTTGCCGAACAGAGCGATAGACTACGATTTTTTAATGTTGCAGCATAAACCAATGCTATCAACCGGATTTATGTGGTCTTTTAAAATTGGACCACTCGGATCTATGCCACCGTGAGGAACCGAAACGACGTTTGAATGATGGAATATTTGATAAAAAGTGGCATACATGACCCTTTCAAATAAAAAAAGAATTTCGTCCATACCTCGTACGCAGCTTGCTGCCATTCCATTCCATAGTACACGTGTCATTTTTCGTGGCAAATTTTGACATGCTGATGTTACAAAACTTCGCTCTTTCTATTGTCACACGTGTGTCTCTCGTGAGAGTGAGAGAGAGAGCGGATGCGACAGCCAGCGTGACCAGACGCTCGACAGACGATCACACAAAAACGGTGTTTTTCAATACCTTAGCAGTACTACAGGTCTATGCAACACGACAGGAAAAATTAGTTTTCAATATTTCCAATTTATTAAACTTTTTCAGCAATATTTTTATATTCAAATTTAATAATTGTTTCATTAAAATGCTCATTATGAATTTTCTGAACTGTAATCTCGGAAGATTAAACATTTTTTGCTCTATAATCTAACCCAGTCTATATTAAAATCATATTTCAATCAAGAACTTGTTAGAATAAAGTTGTAGTTGACCTAAAATATAACATCTACTCTTATTGCATTTTAATACGAGTTTATTAAAACCATCCACTTCAATACATCTGTATTTGGCTTTAATACAGGATCTGATTTCTGAACTAAAGTCAATATATTTACATAAATTAGTATGACTTTTCAACCCAAATATATTATTTTGTCGCTTTGTTGAGAATTTACAGTTAGTTTGAGCGTCCTAATATAGTGGATGAATTTGATATAGTTTATTTAAAAGAAAAATGTTTTAAAAATAGAAACAAGTAAAGTCATGCTTAAAAAAGAAATTTATTCACACTTATATCCAATAAGAATATTATTCTAATAAGTAAGTAACTCAAATTTCAAAGTATTCTTGTAATAAATCGTTGCTTTTTATTCTTTTAGTTGTGAAGCGCATAGATGTTCCTAGTAGATTTGCTTTTGAAGATAAGGGTGGTCTAGAGATTCCAGTTCATTGCCTCAGAAATTTAGCTAAAGCTATTGCATTTATATTATATACATACCAAAAAGTAAGTAATAAACTGAATAATTAAAAAGATAATTCAGGCATTCATGAGTTCTCCTTCATTTAAAGGTTTGGAAGTATATACCTACGTAAGGGGGCACAGCGGCACTCTAAAGGATTATTTTACAAGGGTATAAAAGACACCGGAGTTTGCCTACGCTTGGCAATTTTCATATTATTGTAGTATTTAAAAACAATAAAAATTTGTATTTAAATAAAATATTTTTGGTGTTAAAATATATCCCATAGATATTTAAATCAAATCTAAAGAAGTATTAAATTGTAATAAGATTGTATTATATTTTAATCTGCAGTTTAATTAATTCGAATACAAATGTATTAAAATTCTTGTATTTTTCAATATAAATAAGGGTTTAATTTAATTACGTCTACATTGAAACTCAGTTCCATCTATATTGAAATTTAATATTTCAGGCATATTTTGTAATAGCAGACATTATTTAAAGTTAATAAATCTTTTATTAGTTGTTTAATTTTAATATGTAAAATATTAAATTTTAATATTTTTTCGGCGTGGGCTTATATACAACCCAAAAAATATTATATTTAACGATAGGATTTTTAACCGTGTTTAAGACGTGTTTAAGTATTTTCGTCGTAATGACGTCGGCAAGTCAAAATTTGCCACGAAAAATGACAGGTGTGATCTTAGATTCATTTTCGGACGTCCAAGGCACAAACAATTTTTCGATGACATAGGCGGAGTAAGCTTATTCGTCTTGACGCAAACTCAACAATTCACGTTAATTAAAATTGCGCCTTGAGTAAAGAACGGCCAAATTGGGAGGTGGACTTTTTGAGTTCCTCTTTTATGAGTCAGATCCACGATAAGAAAGAAACAAAGGAACTAAAATAAAGCGACCCACTATAACCATTACGGCACCAGTTCGCGCGGGAACACTTCAGAAGTAACGTAACTGACTTATAAAGGAGGAACTCGAAAAAGGCTGTCCCGCAATTCTGTATTTTTAAATTTCAAATAGGACGTTTATTTTATATAAATAAGCGGCATCGATCCATGTTTTGAGTGCTTTGCACGTCCAAAGTGGCTTGATTCAGTAATTGTTCATAAAGATATCGATCGGAAACGCCGCAGATAGAATGTTGTTTAATAACGTGGCCGAGAAGCGGTTCTATTGTAGTATGTTATCGGAACTCGAGGTAAAAAGAACTCCAAAATACATGCAGTTCACCGAACAGCTACTTCTCCTAATGGAGCGGTATATATGTCTATGTCTCTGTGGGTTTTCCAAGTCAAGGACAATCAGACTCCAGTAAAATCCGTTAAGCAAGGTCTAAGAAAAACACTTGACCATCCTAAACCCATAATGATAGACGAGACATGATGAGAATGAAAATGTTGAGAGTACCAAATTAACACCTTGCTTTTTTCTCCGAAAGGAAGTTCTGGTGCAGAAGAAGCTCTTGCAGATTATTGAGCGCGAGTCTGACTAACTAAATCGAACAGACCGTATAGCAGTATTAACAGAGGGTACTCAAATCGGAAATTTTGGGTCATTCATCACACGGCTCTTCCTAACCTAAAAATAACCTTTAGCATTATTAAAAATGTCCTTCTGTACTCTGGAGGATATATGATAAATTGGAAGTATTGTGTACTGTTGGGGCTTGTCTCGACACTGACACGACATTGACCTGATACCTGATTCTGATTATTTTTGGGAAGAGCATCTGAACAAAAGTGCCACGTTCCTGTATTTTTCAGTTGACCAGACCATACCTGTTAGTTGTTCCGCAAGCATTCCCAACTTTTGAAGGTCGGTAAAGAAAAGTTTGTTCTGCCTTTCTATCGATGCAGAAAATCATTCTTACCAAGAGGGACATATATTTCCCAGGTAGAAACACCTACCTCAGTCTAAGGGACTCGTAAGTCCGAATAATTAATTTAATTCAATTGTTCCATGGTTGATGCCTGGGCAAATGTTTGCGAATTTTTACAGCTTACGGGCGTCACTCCAAGTCACGCAAGTGAATCCTTATGATTATGACTTATTAACTCATTCACTTGCAATTCACCTTAAATCCTTTTTCGCATGCTTCCACAGAGCCTCGGCCTAAGTAATTAAACAAAATAAGTGTCTACTTAGTTTTCAAAATAACCCCAACAGATCATTAAATTTTCGCGCGTCCCATTACGCCATGGCCAAAACTTACCCCAACGACTAGGACAAGGTTGGTTTTGTGAGAAATTTTGACTTATACGCGATGCCTCTGTATGTAGCTACAGTCATATTCATTAGCGTTATGCGATTTTAATTAATCAACCTGAAGGACTTAGCACCACAAATTCATTAAGAACTACACGCTGTGCTCTAGCTGATGAGCTGGCAAGTTTTATGAAGCAACATCAAAAAGTCACATCTACATAAATATTATCCAGTCATGAATGCAGAGACGACCATCACCCAGCACACCTTATTCTGATATTTTAGCTCTTCATGAAACATGAAATAAAAATGTAGAAGTCCTTCAATGCATAATGGCCAACGTGTTCCGCTTATGTGCTCGCGAATAAATTAACAAATTCAGAGTACGCTGTGCTTCGCATCGTTTGCTTCGTTAAAATGAAGACCAACAGGGAATGTCGCGTGATGTTGTAAAATGATGAATACCCATCACGGGGTGTATCCCTAAGGAGTGGTTAAAAAAAACGTGTTGCCCCTTGTTACAATCGTGACAAATATTCATTACCCAGAGTGAGTAAGGCTTTATTACAACCTGTGCCCACTCTGCAATGATATGTAGGTAAATATTATAATTAACCATTTAATACTCAATTTAATGTGGGATAAATGACGGTAGCTTAAATTTGATTTTGTGTTTGTGCTGTAAGGAAGGTGTGCTGTGTATAAGTTATTGTTTCTTAGGAACGTGCTTCCGAATTTATACATTAATATTCCTCAAAACTTTTGCTTGAAATATTTTGACAATCGCACTATAATACAACGCAGCTTTGACTCAGATGTAACGACTTTGCTGAGGCAGGGTTGCCAACAAAGATTCGTAAAATATTGCTGCTGAGATTGAGTAAAGGCTTTTGCAACTTCACTCAGCACAACCGCCTTAAATTGAATAACTAAATCGGCTCCAGCAAATAACCCCCCAAAGGGAAATTAAATAACCCCACAACATTGGGAAATAATTGCACTGTGAATTGTTCCCCAAATCGAAGAAGAAATAAGTCCCCCAAATGGTATCAAATAGCCCCTCAAACATAGTTCGTTGTATTTAAATCAAACAAATTACCAATTTGAAAATTAAACAAGAAATACAAGTGAAAAACCTCGCACCCACCCCGTAATCCAGCAGTAAGCCCGTGCAGGGGGTTGCAGGGGGCAACATGCCCTCCCCTACATATTTCATCATACAATGGTAGAAACTCGCGTGCGCCCAATTTGAAGTATGAAATAAGTCCCCAAAAAAAAAGGAATTTTGGGGGTTAATTTTAATTTAGTTTTTTTCCGTAACCCAACTTAATCGATCCCTTTTTTTTTTTAGACGAAAAACCAAGCAACTTCCCCAAGATAATCTGTGCAAGAAGATCAGTCGTCAGTGGGTGGCTGATTACTCGGGATGCAAGAGCTTCTTAATTTAGCTAATGGAGGAGCGTCAAAAACGTTACATCAAGTATCAAGAACAAACTTGGGCTTTTTTAATTCAACAACAGAAATGTGAGGCTGAGGCCAAATTTGTAGGCGGCTCCGCGAAATAAAGCCCCAGGAAATAAGACCCCAAAGTAAAAATGAAACAATGCCATCGTAAGACATAAGGCCATTAGGAACCACGTGGAAGTTGGTCGATTTAATTTAATTCATTCAATTATTTCAATTATTGTGATCGTAAAATATGTCCTCTTTTTTCGTTTGGAGGTATATGGACACCTTAACCGTTTTTTTTTTTAAATTAGATTTATTGTTTTCTTTTTTATAATACAAATTTATGTTATAAAGAATCTTTAAGCATGGCTTTGCCGTCTGCCTGATTGACAAGGAATTAAACATTTGTTAAACAAAGAAACAAAAAAAAAAAAAAAAAACAAAAAAATTTGTGTACAAATTTGATTTTAAAAGTTCTCACTAATAATTTTAATACGGTAATTGATTGCTGCTTTATAGAAGTAAAAAAGTTGTTTTGCATCGCTTTCGCAGTTTAGATATGATATAACTTCTTCTTCAGATTTTGTGTCGTTTCCTAGAAAATCTCGTCTTATTTCTTTAAGGATGGCGCATCTGCCGATGAAATGTATAACGTCTTCTCTCTCAGATAAGTTGCAAAGATTACAATAAATTGGTAGATCCTGACGATGTGCGATATAATTAAGGCGTATTAATTCACCTCTCATCTTAAGAATAGCCGAAATTAGTTCTTTGCTGTTGTCATTGTGAAAATAATTTTTTTCAGACAAATTATGATTTAAAATGCTGTATGTAGCTCGGTGAACGGACGATGAAGCCATATTTACGCAATCAGCTCTGTATTTTTCATCTACTTTGGCTATCAGATTGCCAAGCACATCCTTACGGTATCTTTCGTTTCCATAAGCTAAATTAGATTCGAATCTGCAGTACGTTGCTAGCTCTTCGAGTTTTTTATACCATAGCGTATTCCTTTCGACTACCTTCTTCGCAATTATTTTTGGAAGTCTATCGTCCGACAGTTCTAAAACTTTCATTACATAATCTACATGCAATTCTAATGATTTAATGAAGAGCGGTGACAGTCCTGTTTCGATATTGATCATATAGTTTGGTGTTGTACTCGGTAAGTTAAAGCATCGTTTTATGTAGTATCTAAGGAGTTTCTCTACTGTTTCATATTGGCAATATCGCCAAGATTGCGCTGCGTACATCATCACAGATTCTGATACAGCTTGGAAAATCTTGTACTTTACGCTGTGGTCAATCAGTTGATTTGAAAAACATTTGTTCCATGTAGCCGATATGGCACTTTTAGCTTTTATTAGTCTTTCTCTTAGATGAGGTTCCATACTGAGATTACTAGCTAGTGTCACCCCGAGATATCTATAGGTTTTCACAATTTCAATGGACTGTCCATTGAGATGCCATTTTTCATTTCTGCACGCTCTACCAGCTCCCTTCTTAAAAATCATAATTTTTGATTTTGTTAGGTTAACCGTCAGATTCCATAATTGGCAGTACAAATCGAGACGGTTAATCATTAGTTGAAGGGACTCTGGTGAGTATGCAAATAGAACCACATCGTCTGCAAATAAAAGTGCCTTTATTAAGTGTCCTGCAAACCTTATTCCTCCAGGTAAAAAATCGGTGAGGTCATCGATGTACAAAGCAAAGAGATATGGGCTTAGTGTACATCCCTGCCTTACTCCCATAGTTGTTTCAAACCATTCTGATGTTTCCGTCCCGCTCCACACACTCGATTGGTTGTCCTCGTATATATTTTCGATAACTCTCCCAAACTTTTGGCTCATTCCTGCGTTATAAAGTTTGAATATTAACGCTATTCGATCGATATTATCGAAGGCTGCCTTGAAATCCACGAAAAAGGCGAATAATTTATTTTTTTTTGTTCAAGGAATGTCCCAGCAATATTTTGCCGTACGAAAATATTGTCAATGGTTGAATAACCTTTCCGAAAACCTGCTTGAAATTCTTTGATCACATTGTTGTTTTCGGTCCAAAGTGCCATACGCTCATTTAAAAGTTTTGTGAAAACCTTGTAAGATGAGTTAAGGAAAGTTATTTCACGATAATTTGCGGGATCAGCTATATTGCCTTTTTTGTGAATGGGATATATTATGGCTTGTTTGAACTGTGGTGGTAGGTTACCGGTTTCCAGCATCTCATTGAAAATTACCGTTAATTTGTCGATAAAATTGCTTGTCGCATATTTAAAAAAATTCAATGGGTATCCGATCAACTCCAGGTGCCTTCCCATCTTGAAGTTTTTTGAGAACGTTACATATTTCTCCCTGTGTAATAGTAGCATCTAATATTTCATTTTCAATTAATGGCCTTGCGTAGTGAAACGGCAGTATGCTACTTTGTGGGTTCAAAAGCGTTTGAAAGTGGTTCATCAATGTTCTTGCGTCTAGCTGAGTGCCAATTTGGGGTGCTCTACAGTTGAATTTTTTAATCGCACACCAGAATTCTTTTGTATCTCTACAGTTCACCAATTTTAGAGCTTCGTTTTCAAAGAAAACTTTTCTTCTTCATCATACATATTTGCTGAAAAGCTGTATTTGTTTGGCAGTACCCAAAAGACATTCTTCTCGCTGCTTGTATTTTTGGTGGGTAAGAAATTTTTATTAAATTGTCGATATCCATTATATCAAGTTGAACAGTTGTCTGCAAGTTGAGGTCGAGTCTCCGTCTATACTCAGATGCATTTGATTCTCTCCACATCAGCTTATGGGGTAGTTGTATCGTTCTTGTATCTTTTCTTCCTATCGGTGAAGTACCAAACTCGGCAACAATAGGTGATGTTACATCCATAAAAAAATGTATGCAAACTGTTTTTTAGCCAAACAAAATACACATTACATGGTTGCCACTATTATTAAGAAAAAAATTCCCTGACTTTCCCTGACCAGTTCTGAAGTCTTCCCTGACCTAATTTTACAAATATAGCAAAAAAAGAAAACGGATTTTAACCCTAGTCAAGGACTATTATCAATAAATTATACACATAAGGTGTGTTCCTTTACTCAGTGCCGTTCCTTAACTCGAAAAATTCGTAAAAGAGAACGTCCTTGAAAGAGCAATATATTACCGCTCCACTGAGAATCTTAAGAATTTTTACTCAACAAATTTCTGGGTGTAAAAAGTGGAAAAGCTGTCAGTCACCTTACAGCTGATTTGAAATTTGTTACCGCATTTGGCATACGCGTGGATTATTTCTTGATTTCTGCGTATTAAAATGGTATCAAGAGGCTGCAAAATAAAATCTAATGTTCTCCTCGAAATTCTTTCGAAAGTGGCGACCAAATTCTTCCTCGCTGGAGCAAGAAACAATATTCCATGTAATTCTTCATGCAGTGTCGCTTTTTCCTCTTTTCGAATGCTCGTATATTTCAATCAGTACAAACTCTCCCACATACTCGGATTCATAAAAATAAAGTTCAAAATAAATGCTATAACAAATTAGTTAGTTAATCAGACATTTTAACGACCATTTTTTGAATATTTTAAATTATGTACCTGTCATTTTTCATAAATTACTACAAAAGCGTTCCCTAGAGCGTTCTGTGAGAGAATTTATCCCCACCACTGCCATTTTCACAGTCTTTTTCATTCTAACTAAAAAAGTAAAGGAACAGACCTATATATTTATTTTTTTTTATTTAGTTGAGAGGTATAAAATTAATTGCCAGTCTCGTAAATAATTGACAGAACAGCTTTCATATTGCACGCATTGATTTTTATATTTTTGCGTAAATGTGGGTAGACTTCAGAGCTCGATATAAATAATTATTTTAATATTAAAAAAAAAAAACTACAGACTGAATTTTCCTGACTGTTCTCGAAATTCCCTGACTTTCCCTGACATTCCCTGACCAAATTTTCGTTCCTTGACTTTCCCTGACTTTCCAGTCTAGTGGCAACCATGCATTATCAATATTTCAAATATTTTGTTGAAATGTGCAGTGCAATGTGAGGACAGTAATGGCCACAGAAAGTGTACACTAGCGACCAAGTGTAGACGAACGGGGGTGTTTCTTTACAGGTGTACCCGAAGGTTCTGTGTTGGTACCAATTCTATTTCTCATCTAAAGGGTGGTTAAACTTTAAGGGCCGATGTTGGATGTGAACCACACCTAAATGTGACATTTCTCAATTTCAGACTTACTCAATTTGAACGCTTATTATGAAAATGGGCGTTCAAATCAAAATGCATATCGTGCACTTCGTGATTTTTTCGGTCAATTTAATCGTCCAAATGTGCGTACATTTGGAAAAATCGTGCAAAAATTTGAGCAAACCGGGTCTGTAGGAGATGCGAAAACACCAGTGCATGCTTGTACAGCTCGTAATGCAGAAAATATTGCTGCTGTTCGCGATAGTGTGGCTGAAGAGCCGTCCACCTCAACTCGTCGTCGTGCCCAACAATTGCACCTCTCACGCTCGTCGTTGATGAACATTATGCATAAGGACTTGCACGCGCTTACAAGGTGCAATTGACTCAAGAACTAAAGCCTCTTGACCATTTCAAGCGTCGCCAATGGTCAGAATGGTGGCAAGAAATGGCAACAGTGGATGATCAGTTTTCGAAAAAAATGATCATCAGTGATGAGGCACATTTTCACCTCAGGGGATTCGTCAATAAGCAGAATTGCCGCATTTGGGGCAATGATAATCCAAGAGTGATTGTCGAAAAACCAATGCACCCGCAAAGAGTAACTGTTTGGTGCGGTTTATGGGCTGGCGGCATCATCATCATCGGGCCGTATTTTTTCCAAAATGAGGCAGGTCAGGCAGTTATGGTCAGAATAGAGAATAGGCCTTTAGAAATTGTTGTTGACATAAATTGGGATTTGAACTCGTTGAGAATCTGGTTTGACAATCACAAGACGTTTATTAGCTCCGAAATAATAACTTTGTCTTCGGTAATAAAATTACGAGTTTTAAAGCTTAATCCAGTTCATTTCCCGTAAATGTAATGAAAGCTGACGATAGCGTACCAAATTCGGGTAGAATATGACTGATTATGCGCTCGAAACCGTACACTACCTTGCATTCGTACCGTAGATACCGTAAGGCTTAAGACTACAAGGGAAACAACAAAGCCCTACATAACTCTTTGCCATTAAAATTGTGTTCTTATTTATTATCATGTACTAATCATATGTCAGATAAACAAAGACGATAATTATTACATCCTTCTTAAATTCCAAGAAAAAAGTCTCTCCCTCCACACATCATCGGCAAGGACCAAGGAGTTAAAGAATTTACGAGGATCCTTTCATTCAATAATATTTCTCCATATAATTCACACAGGGAACCAAAACATCTCTCCAAGGTAGATCTAAGACCAACTAAATATTACCCTTACAACCTCGATGTTAAATTGTATTTTCCATTTTTCAAAGCATTACTTGCAATTAAATTTCATTCTTCGTAATGCGCACTTCCCGTTCCCGTTTGCTGAGCTATTGTCATGACAGCGACACACACCGGGTACACCCTGATTGAGGACATTGCCATTGTGTTTACGCTTGCATGCACCCAAATGCAAACAAGCAATCTGTGTAATTTACTAAAATGCTTTCCCAGTCGGTTGGAATTTATGCATGTGATTACGGTACGTAGCTCTGTTTACTATACGCCAACGATATTCCTTGCAGATTCCATCTGCAGTTTTTCCTCCTCGGCGGCTATAGAAATGCTAAGAGACGTGTTGTATGCATTAGCATCCAAATAAATTGGACTACCTTTTCTGGGAAATTGTGCACATATCAACCTTAATAGAGCGGGATATATCCTTAATTTATTTCCACATTGCTTTGGTAACAGCGTGCATTTTTCGATTCAAGGATATTTATCTGAAATACACACGTTCTCGTTCGGGTCACATAGGTAGACCGATAAATTCCATTTAAGGTTGCATATTTTTTCCCCCCACACAAAACACTGCGACCGAGAGAGAGAGAGAGAGAGAGAGAGAGAGGGAGGGCGAGGGGATTTTACGGCACGAAAACAAATTAATCTTCATCTAAACGGTAATGGCTTAGATATGCCAAAACAAAATTGTAAAAAACAAGTTTTATAGGGAAATGGCAAGTTTGCGTTTACCTACGAATCGCATTTGTAACATAAATAATATTGCAGGCTCATTTAAAGCACAGTGTAGGAGGGTTTTTTTTAAGGATATCCATCACTTCAGTTGTGACAAAGCAGCTATACAAATGAGCAGTAAAGTAGGATTCCACTAAAAAAATTACTTGCTGCGGATAGGCAAAACAGTCAGGTGGAATTTCAAAATTATTTGCATTGCGATGTGGGGGATTTGGGTCATCGACTTGGAGAGAAAACCTAGGTATAAGTTAAAACAGAAAACATACCAAACATACCAACTCCATACAGCGCAGACCAGCACCGACACCCGAAACCTACACGAGCAACATCCAACATCCGCAACATCCAGAACAGACGACACGCACGTACGACAAGGTGTAATGTACGAGTAACTGTGGGAACACATCGCCGCCGCTAGATTTAGAAGAGTATTTGAGCCATAGATTTTAAGTAAACAATATTCAGTTTTGTAGTAGGCAGAATCGCTGCCGGATTAAATAATAAAGTTTTTTTTATTTTTTTAATAAATAAAATCTCTCTTGAATTAATTTATATATGCATTCTGGAGCCGATCTGGAGATCCGGAGATGTTCAGAAAATACAGCAAGCAGACCAAAATTCAACACAACAGCTCTTAGTGACCCAAAAATACGTCGCGTTTTTGCCAACATCCTTAACGACAAGGCGTCAACTGTGGACTTAAACGTTAATGTTCCCATTGAGACGATGTGGGACAAAGTTATAAGGGGTTTTATGGAATCTGGATCTGAAACGGTACCGAGGCAATCTAGAGACAGAGACACTTGGCTATCCCAAGACAACTGGGACAAAATTACACACCGCAGAGCACTCAAAATAAATATAAATAAGGAAACTGATGCTCATCGGAAATCAATTATGAGAAACGAGCAGGTATAGAGCAGCTCACAAGGTAGTGCAGAGGTGTGTGAGACGAGATAGGAGGGCCAGATTGGACAAATTGGCGGAGAGCGCGGAAGACGCTGCAAGAAGAGGTAACGCAAGGGTGTTGTATAAAATTACTAAGGATCTTGTAGGTCAACAAAGTAGCAACAACAACCACCCTGTTCTTAACACGAACGGTCGAATTCAAGTGCCAATAGAAGACCAGTTGCGAAGGTGGAAGGAGCATTTCTGTGCACTGTTAAATGATGACCAGAATGTAAATGCCGATAACCTACTGCCGGACATACGTAGATCTTCCAGAGGCATTAATATTGACCCCCCGTCAAGTGGAGAGTTAAGAACCGCGATCTTACTTCTAAAAAACAACAAAGCAGCTGAACTGGATGGCATACCTGCCGAATTCCTCAAAGCAGACCCCGACTTGACAGCCATTATATTGTTGCCACTTGTTGAGGCTATTTGGGAAAACGAAACCTTTCCCAGGGAATGGAAAGACGGAGTTATCGTCAAGCTACCGAAGAAAGGTGATCTTTAGAATTGTAACAACTGGCGCGGTATCACCATTCTGTCCGTATTTCCGAAGTTGATGGCAACTATTATTCTCGAAAGGATTAAATCTAAGATCGAGTCTACTCTCAAGAGGCATCAAGCGGGATTTCGCAGTTGTCGATCATGTGTCGATCACATTAACACCTTGCGAATTATCCTTGAACAATCATAGGAGTATCGATCGCCACTTTACCTCATGTTCGTCGATTTTGAAAAGGCCTTCGATCGCGTTAGTCGCGATGTTATCTGCAGATCGCTTGGTGCTAGAGGTATCCCGGATAAAATTGTTGCTCTTATAAAAGAATCATACAACAACGCAAGATGTTTCGTTCTGCACAGTGGACAGCTTCTCGATGCATTTGAAGTTCGACAAGGAGTGAGACAGGGTGATGTTCTGTCACTGATCTTATTCTTACTTGCAATTGATGATGTTATGACTGCCGCGGTGGGTGAAGGTGAAACACTTGGTATCCAGTGGGGCCTCTTTCACAAGTTAAGCCATTTGGACTATGCTGACGACATCTGCTTAATGGCAAACGGAGCTGAAGCCCTTAACCAAATGTGTCACTCCCTTCAACAAAATGGTGAGGCAACTGGCTTAAGAATTAACGCCAAGAAGACAAAAATAATGCACACCCAGCCAGAACCAACAACAGCAGGTTATTGTGAGGCAGGAGACGATAGAAGAGGTCGCCCAGTTTAACTATCTGGGTAGTTATCTGTCACCCGACGGTGGAACAGACTTGGACGTCAGCAATAAAATAAATAAAGCTCGTAGTACATTCGGAATGCTTTCTCCAGTGTGGAGCTCTTCAAAAATATTACTTCATACTAAGTTGAGACTCTTTGAATCCAATGTTAAATCTGTGCTGCTGTATGCCTGTGAAACGTGGAAATGCTCTTCTTACATCTCGAGTAGGTTGCAGGGCTTTGCCAACCGTTGTCTGCGGTACATCCTAAAGATCCGATGGCCACAAACAATATCCAACAATGATTTGTGGCTGAGGACTTTACAAACAAAAGTGGATGATGACATCAAGCAAAGAAAATGGCACTGGATTGGCCACACACTGAGGAAGCCTGATGACAACATAGCAAAGCAGTGCTTTGAATGGAATCCTCAAGGTGCGAGACGGCCTGAAAGACCAAAAGGAACATGGAGGTCAACTGTCATGAAGGAAGCTCAGTCCCAGAACTTGCAAACGTGGGCACAGCTGAGGTATCGTGCTAGGAATAGAGAGAGATTGAAGGATCTCGTTGCCGCCCTATGCTCCAGGAGGAGTTAAAGTGTTGCCAACAGCAACGGGAAACTAAGAAGAAGAATTCTGGAGCCGATCTAGAGATTATTTTTCTTTTAGAAAGGACACTGCGGCCCATGTTTATTTTTGAAACACATTTTACGTTTCAGCGTGCACTTTCCTAGGGTTGCTTTTCTATAGGCAGTCGCAATGCACAAAAGTTTAGGGTATGGATATTATATACTAGTTGATCGGTTTTGTTTTGAGAACATTTAGGTATCGAAGAAAAATAATGTAAATAAATAAACGTAATTCTTCCTAACTGTCGTCGTGGGCCTCAACTATTATGTCTCTGCATTTGGGAGCTTCGATTTATTTACGGCCGCTTTCAGTTATACGCGCCTCCTTCGAAGTCTACCTCTATTAACATTGTACAATGTACATTATGAGTTGAAGACTCTTCTGACTTCAAAGGTCTGGACCTTTATGCGGAGCAGCGAACGTTCTCTACCATCATTCAACAGACAAGCTCTTGTAGGCGAATTTAAAGAGACTTATGCCTCCATAGTGTGAGGGTCCTCTCCAAGCAAAAGCGATGCTAAGCTTCCAGTCACCAAATGTTGGAAATGAGTTAATAGAGGGTGGGCCATCTAGTTTTTTTTTTTTTTTAAATCATAAGTTATTTTGACACTTTGAAATCTTGACTGAAAGTAAGTACCATACCTCCGCGGAATGAAATGAGTCGCTTTATGTTTGAACAACGTTAGGGAATATTGAAAAGTTATTTCCAAATTTAAAAAGAAGTTTCACGAGGCTAATTTTTATCTCGGCGGCTACGTTTACAAACAAAATTGCTGCATCTGATGCTCTGAGGATTTGGACCACCTCCGATTAATGCAGGATGACGCCCCATGCCACACAGCCCATGCCACAATCTTTTGTGCAACAAATTCCCAAATCGTGTTATCAGGCGTCTTGGCGATGTCAATTGGCCGCCTTGGAGCTGCGATTTGACCACTTTGGAGTTTTTTTTAAGGAGAACCGTGAAGGACCATTGTTATGCAAATAATCCTGAAACAATTCAATCACTAAAGGCCAATATCACACAAGCAATCCGTGAGCTAAAGACCGAAACCATCAACAAAGTCTTGGAACATATGGGTAACAAAATGCGCTACTGCGAATTCAGCCAAGGCAGCCGCTTGAATGACGTTGTGTTACTTAATTAATGGGAATGATTGCTCTTACTAATAAAGCCACAATGGAAAATTTTTAATTTTGTTAATTTTTTAAAATGAAACTTGTGTTTGGCCCACCCTGTATTATCTCTCCAACGAGTCGTTGCTAGGCACCTTAAATAGTTCGACCTTGTTGGGCTTGAGTTTAGACAGACGTCGGAAAATTGGGCATTAAAAACTTATTTAACTCTGCAAACTAGGGACTCCAGTAATACCTTGTGCTGTGTTCCAAGAGATCTGAGCTCTTCGCGACAGCTCTTCACAAGCTTCGATTTTATTACTGGGGCAGTTAAAGCTTTTATAGTTGCCTGGCTGTCGATAAAGAAGGTGAAACCTTACGGAGTGTATTACCTTTATCGCAGACTCACGGGCAGCTCTTGTGACTGCCATGACTTCCGCTTGGAATACACTGCAGTGGTCTGGGAGGCGTATTGATATTGAGATGCCCAGCGGTTCAGAGTAGATGCCTGACCTCACGCCGTTGTCCAATTTTGATCCGTCTGTGTACACGGGAATGGATAGCGTGTTAGGTACAGGTCCATCTCTCTATTCTTCCCTGCTGGGGTAGGCGATAGAGAAGGGTCTTCTGAATTCCAAATATGGCATCATGTAGTCCGTGTTAGGTACATTGCCAAGGTACTTCTGTATTATCCTTGGGTGACCGTCTTCATCGTGTTTCCAGTCTACTGATTGGCTAATTCTCACGGCACTTATTGCTGCCAGTGACTGTACAAAGATATCTAGCGGAATCAGGTTGAGAATAGCCTCAAGTCCGGCGGTTTGAGTTGATCTCAAGGCGCTGGAGACTCCGATGCAAGCTTCGCACTTTTGTAATAGCCTTTAGGTATGTAGCCTTTTTCGTTGCTGGCCACCATACAAGACTGCCATATGTCAGAAGTGGTCTTACGATAGCTGTGTACAACCAGAGTTTGATCTTCGGAGATGGTCCCGATATTTTCCCAAAGATTTTGCTGCAGGTGTAGAACGCTGTTATTGCTTTCTTGATTCTTTCGTCTATGTTCATTTTCCAATTTAGTTTCCTATCTAGTATTATTCCCAGATATTTAGCGTTGTCAGAGATTTTGAGGGGTGTACCGCCTACAGAAGGCATGACAAACTGCGGAATTTTCCTTTTGTTAGTGTATAATACTAATTCAGACTTCTGGGGATTGACTGATAGACCGGATTTCCTGCAAAATTCCATCAGGTCCTGGGGATTTGAAGGGAAAGAAAGAACGGATGGTCCATTCTATTCTATACAATCCTCAGGAGGATTCATACCCAAGTAACAATTTGACTTCGGTAAGTTTCAAATTTGTAATTTCTGTAGGCAACCGCTTCGATAGAGCTTCTATAGTACTTGTTAATGGAAGTAGACAGATTTCGAAGTAATTGTTTCCAATTAACTTCTGTACGTCCTTTGCGAAGCATACACACAGGTTTAATAGAGGGATATAAAACATAGTTTCGGTAAGATCAGTATTAGATATCTGAAAATAAGAGAGCAGATGTGTGGAAAGTGAATTGCTTCGGTAATGCTTGTGGTTGGAAGCGCTTTCGCAAGGCTTCTTTAGTACTCCTGATAGAGAGGCATTATAGAAGCAAAGAAATATCATGCAATCAAAAACTTGGGATTGGAAGTCTTAACGAAAATCGTAAATGTATCAAGTAGTTCAGATTTGCCACTGCTTCAGCGTTATGGCGAATTAGCCTTGGGGTAGTGTATTGGACTACTACGCAGCAGGACCCACGTTCGATTCCCACTGCGGCCGGGACCCCTATTTGTAAGATAAAATATAAATTATATACGGATACGATACAAGATTACCTGGCATGGAAAATGCAAAAAAGATCATTGGATAATTGTTTAGGATAAAAAAAAATAAAAAATAAGAAATGGGAAAATTTGAAGAATAAAATAAAAAAAAAATTGTATTTTTCTTTTCATATTTTCAGCTTTTATAAAGCTTCTATAAGGTTTCTATAAAGTTTCGGTAATGCTTTACCTGTATAAAAGTGCGCCAGATTTGTTTCCTGTAGGCCTTATGCACTTATTATTGCAGGAGGGGAAATAGCCTCGATAGCACCTTATCGAAGTAAAATTGTTACTTGGGTATGCATTGTGCTCCGGGTGTATGCACTGTCATGCGGCTGACTGGTACAGCCGGGGAAGTGCGTAAACAACAGTCCCTTTAGAGATTCTGAACAAGATTCGGTCCAGTTACCAGAGTTTTTGGTTTTCTGGTTAGAATTTTCCTTAGCCTTAGTCGCACTTAGGGAAGCTGTGCACAGTGTCAGTTAATGATCTGTGTGTCATTGAAGGAACCCTATCAGCAGACTTTCAGTCTATCTATAGACTTTCAACTTTATGTCGAGCCTTAGCGACTGAAGGAAGGAGCTTTCTCAAAACTTATCGAGAACGAATGGAAGGGATCTACAATTTGATGCCGACTCCAAACGGCTAATTGAGAAGCTCTTTCAAGACAGTTACACTCTCAGAAGCTTGTCAGACGTTCGCGAGAGGTGGCGCAGTGGAAAAACCCTAAGTTGGAATTTCGGTTTTTGCGGGGTCCGAACATCGACCCCGCACTTAGCAGTCCAACACACTAACCACTAAGCCACTGCGCTTCACATCGACTAATAGTAACACCTGTTTAAACTGTTAACAAGTGGTGATTAGACTTGCTATAGTAGTACATTGTGCTAAAGGGTGATTTTTTAGCTGGTTTGGTTTTGGCAACACTGGTTTTGACAGCTGACGTGTGTTTAGTACCTTGTGTCACTGTCAAACAGCTTCAGTTTGGTTTGCAATTTAACCATGGATCGTCTTACAAATGAACAACGCTTGCAAATTATTGAATTTTACTATCAAAATTCGTGCTCGGTTCGAAATGTTCATCGCGCGCTGCTTCCATTTTATGATCGGCATTCTCGACCTTCTGAGCAGTCTATTCGGAAGATTGTGACCAAATTTCGCACCAAACTTACTTTGTTGGTGAACAGTTAATTTCACGTTTCGGGCCGGTCAATTGGCCGCCTAGATCGTGCGATTTGACACCATTAGATTATTTTTTGTGGGGGTATGTCAAGGCTAATGTGTATAGGGACAAGCCCGCTTCGATTGACGCACTGGAAGCCAACATCCATGCATTCATTCGTGAGATACCGGCCGATATGTGTGAAAGAGTATGCCAAAATTGGACTCAGCGGATGGACTACCTGAGACGCAGCCGCGGTCAACATTTGCATGAAATTATCTTTAAACATTAAATTGCAAGGTTCAAACTATCGATTCAAATAAATATTTCATTCATTTTTTCGAATTTTTTGTGTTTTTTTTTTTTAAAAAAGTTCTAAGCCTCTTAAAAAATCACCCGTTATAACTAGATAGAAAAAAAAAGCGAACCCCTTGTGGCGAAGTGTCATAGATAGAGCTTTATAGTCTTACTTTTGGTATAAAACCGACCAAACGATGGTGTGTCATTTGCCTGCACATTCAACTGAACCATCTACCTAAGTGTATTTGTAAATAGTCTGTCAATATTGGTGTTGGTTTTTCAAAACAAATTATTCGTCCTAGATGTGTTGTGTCTGTGTTTTTTCCACTTTTAGGTGTCAAAATATTCCGTACTGATAGTTCACAGTTTCACTATACAGCGTTCACTCGAAAAAATAAAAAATATGTCGAGCTTAGTTAGTTCACCAGAGAATCAGCCGGCATCACCGATATTTTGGAAAAGTTCAAGCGCGGATGGATCCAGTTTACAGGAGAATAACCTTTCAACAATAATATCAAAAAATGACACAAATATCGCATTTGCAACCGCCGAATAGTCAAATGTGCCTATGGAACGAGTATGGCAACATTTCGGGATTAGTATCATTGCATAATATAGATGTCAACTGAAAATGTCAAAACATGGGTGTCCATAAGTCCATTGCGTGTATAATAGAATTGTAAACGCAAGCCTAAACAAACTTACAAAACTGATATACCGTACAACCATAACACAGCTTTAAAGCCCGTTTGTTGATACTACTCGTAGCGATTTAAGTTCCACTTTTGAGATATAAAAAGTAGCCCGTAAGGTACTTAAGTAGAGCTTAAATCGCTATCAGCAAACGGGCTGAAAAGACACAGTTCCTCATTGAGGTAATTTTGTTTCACAGACGTTCCTGATTATCAAAGGAAGATACGTACATTATAAAACTTCATGCTTCATTTCAATCCTGCCCCAAAATGAAACACTTCATCGAATGGCATGTCCTTATGGAAATGCCTCTGAATTTGGCAAGCGATAAAATAAAAACGAATTGAAATATTTTGCATGCCTCTGCCTCAATATGGAAAAGTTTTATTCGTCCTCTCTCACTCAAATCGTTGTCCGAGCGAAATTGTTAAATGTCCTTTCGGAAAGTGCCAAGTCGACAATTTATTTTAATTTATGCAAGATGCACAGAGAGAATGAAATGATTTATTTAACCGATTTACCAAG
Source organism: Cheilosia urbana (assembly GCA_946477585.1). Taxonomy (NCBI): domain Eukaryota; kingdom Metazoa; phylum Arthropoda; class Insecta; order Diptera; family Syrphidae; genus Cheilosia; species Cheilosia urbana. Next base: position 124,812,081 of record OX297853.1, read on the forward strand.
GACTCACAGTTTAAATCGCTTTAAAAGCATTTCGGCTGTGTTTGGGTATAAAAATTCCTCGTCACTGACCATTGAATGTTGCATCAATTGGAAAACTCCTCGTTTCGCCAAGTTATGGCGCATGGAACTTTTCCACCAACCCAGAGACAACAAATCTGTAAGTTTTGTGGAAACACAATCCAACCGCCCGGTATATTTCTATTTACAAAACTTTGCCCATATACTCGTAAATGGTGTTTCGTCTTGACAACATAAAAATGTACGAGCAACAAAAGATAAAAAAAAAAATAAAACGGAGAAAAATTCAAACAAATTGAAAAGTTTCCTGTGCGGTTGCCGATAACAATTTTCCGTTGGTCTCCATTTATTCTCATTCAGCTGAGAGCTGAGAGGAAGTTGGGTAACTTTTTCGAATGCCTTCTTCTTATTCGTGTATACTGCTGTTCTATTGAGAAATTTGGATGAGACCACTGTGCCAAGCGGGACCGAATTGCTGGGTAAGTTAAAAATAACCACTTGAACGTTTTCAAAGGATGCACTGTTAATGTTTGGTGGGGCAAACTGAAATGCAAAAACTTTTACCTGCGAATTGAAAAATAATCTCTTAAACTTAGTCCACTTTGCAATTATAATTACAATTTTAGTTTAATGGTTTGCTGTTAACCGAAATGGTAATTGCTTTTTTTCTTTTTTTCTTTTTCAACGAAATTAAACCATTTATACAGACATGGCTGTTTCTTTTTTGTTAATGCTTAGAGAGAAATGGAAGCTTGGAAGGGTCTTTCCTTTTTTATTTTGTATATGCATTTTAAACATAAAGCAAAATCTTGTTCGAAGAGGGCATATTTTTATAACCAAAATAGTTTAAAAAGCGGGAAAACTAGTCCACAGACTGGGGTCATTCGAACTTCAAGCTTAGTCCTGACAGTTAACTGATTTGATGCATTTGAGTTTTTATTGGCTCGTCTCGGTCACGTGAAAGGCTTTTTTTCAGTTGACGTTTATGGAGGGGTATGCCGCCAGAATTAAAAAAAAGAAAGCAATTGTAGGTGACTAGTCAACGAATAGCGTTCGTATACAAAACACATCTAGCTGACGTTTTACATAAACTTGGTATCCGAACGTTCCCACTAAAATCTACAAAGACAAAGATGAATAAGTTAAAAATAAAAGCAAATAGTTGGCGCAACAGCTTCGTCTACAGCTTCTCATAACCATTCGTGCTGTGAACGTTTTTATTATTGCAGCGAATGGAAAGGACCTACTTTATGCCAAGTCCACACGGCTGAATTGAGAAGCTCTATCCTTAAGATGTGTAGTTTCGACAAAATCTGTACTGTACTATTATAAAAATGAGTACGATCAACATGTCGAGTATGAATAATAATGTTTGACAGAGTACTAGAATAAACGGACTGAACTGTGAACAAGCGAATAACAAAGACGTGTCCTACTTAGAACACTACAAGATGTAATTTGTGTTTTTTTTTTTCTTTTTTTCGGGGACCGAACCTGGGACCCCTGGCAGTCCAACCCACTCACCACTCATTTTTTTTTTTTCATTTTAAATTCATTTTTATTGTTATCTTTAAATAAACTTACGTGCTAGACAAAAACGATTAAATCTAATTTAAAACTAACATTCATCTTATTCTAGCTTACTGGCTCCAAGCGAGCGCTCTAAACTTAACAATATCCTTAAAATTATTGCCTTTCGGCCTTAAATCTATCTATGTCTATGATTTGTTTTGTTTTTTATTTTTCAAGAAACTTTAGAAAACTTGAAATCTTTATTATTGGTTTTGCTTAAAACTACTTAAAACTACCTAAGCTACTTAGCCTACATTACCTATAATCAGGGTGGTGAGCAATCTTATCGATTGGTCACCATCCTGATCGCGTCTTTGGTTGCCTGTCGGCCGCCAACAAGGGTTCATCCGCGCCGCCGAGCCTCCACCGAGGCCATGAGCGTCGGTCAAGTCTCGGAAGCACTCTTTCATGTTGGCTAGTCCAGCACTTCCCAAAGACCCCCTACACTAAACCTAAACCTACTACCTTAAATCTAGCTTAAAACTAAGGAGGATGCTACGTAAGTAGCGCACCGGCCCGGGAGAGCGTATCCACTCTCACCTCTTCCTCAAGCCACCAAAATTCGGTGAACTGCTTTACCGTATCGACCCTGTCCCGTTCCGCAATTGCGGTACTAAAACGGAGGAGCTCCTGAGCATTGGCGGCGTACCCGTCGTGGATGAGCCGCTTATCCCTCGCGCCGCGGTGGCTGTGGTACAATACCGGCACACCATCTTTTTTCTGGACTAACCCTTTCATGTCTACATGAAGAAATGCCTCAGGCGGGATAAAGCCAGACCGAAGCGTACTCTCGTGGTACATTAAATTGGGGTAGTAAGCCCCTGAGATCAGGTTATTATCACTGGCCATCGCCCTAGCAACGTGCCTCCGAATCACCTTAATAAGGAAATTGTCAATCCTATTCAGTCGGGCCCCATTGTATAAGGTCCGGTTGGGATAGTATTTTATGTACTGAGATTCAGGAGTTCTAAACAACCCTAGACAGGCCCTGAGGCATTGCCTCTCAAACACCCGAATCCTTTCCATATAGGACGGCGCTATATTGAACCACATGGGACAGCCATAAGCGATGATAGGCCTTATAAGGGCCACGTAGCAAATGACCTTCACCCTGGAGTCAAGTTGACTGCTGCGAAACAGTCTCCTTGTCAGAGCGTAGGCCCTCTTAGCCCCAGCAAGACAAGCATCTATATGTTTGTCAAAATACAGATACTGGTCGAGCCGGATGCCGAGATACCTGACCACGTTTTTCACCACCAATGGTCGTCCCTGCTGTCCAATAATTGTTAATTTTCTCCAGTTGTTTCTGGTGTCCCTAGAGGCCCCAGCCAATGGAGTTCTGAACAGGATTGTTTCCGATTTTTGGAAATTGATTTTCAACTTCCAATCATCGCAATACCTCTTAATTTGCTCGAAGTCACGCTGCAGAAGGATGTTGATGACCTCGATTTTTGGTCCTGACCTGTACGCCACTAAATCGTCTGCGTACGCTATAGCGTGTCTGAGGGAACCCACCAGATCACTTGTGTAAATATTAAACAGGACCGGAGAATTCACTGCTCCCTGTTGTAAGCCGTTTTTAATTTCAAAAACCCTGCTCGAAGTCACGTTGCCAGCTTTGACAACGAACTTCTTTCCCATAAGCATGTCATAAATCATATACAGCAAAGGTTTTTGAATGCCCATTCTGGTCAGCTTATAAAAGAGCCCTTCCAACCATACGGTATCGAAGGCCTTCTCAAAGTCGACCAGACATGCACCCGTGCATTGCTTCTTACTTTTATTCCACTGAATGTCGGAAACCAGTTTCGACGCGGCATGAATAGTGTCATGCCCCGCTCGAAAGCCAAACTGGTTGTCCGGAATAATCTTATTTTCTTCAACCCATCTTAAAAGAGATCTATTGACGACTTTCTCGAATACCTTGCTAATATTCGGAAGCAAACTGATTGACCGCAGATTAGCAGGGTTTGTCCTATCTTTATCCTTTTTCGGGATAGGGTGTACCACCGCTATTTTCCACTGCACCGGATAATAGGCATTATTCAGCGCATTGTTAAATAGCGTGGCGAAGATATCGATCGCTTCTAGTGGCAGGTGTCTTAATACGACGTTTGGGACCCCGTCAACTCCCGCCGACTTTTTGTTTTTCAGTGACTCAAAGATGCACCGGAGTTCATCTTTACTCACGAACAGATGAGAATTTACATCGGCGATTGTGCCATTTGCACGGTTGTCGTCATTGAACACGGTGAAACCGTTGTTCTCGAATCGCCAATTTTGAATATCGGTCCGCAGATAGAAGTGGTTAAGAAAGGCCCTCTCCTCGAGGTCGTGGTTACGGCGAACAGGGTTGTTCACCGTATACACATTTTCAAAGAAAGCTCCCATCAAATCCACCCTCTTCTGCGGGTCTTCTACCACGAAAAAACCGTCGTTCGAGTCAGCACTTTCCGGACTTATGCCAGCAGTCAGTAGTGTCTGTCTATTCTCGTTCGTCTGAGGTATTCGAACACATGAAATGTCGTTATGATCTTTACGCCTGAACAATTTATTTATTTGTGGGAACATACTCGGACTTCTGGATTTTATAGCCCGAATTTTATTGCCCCAATACAAACTTACAGATTTTCTGTAATTCTCGGTGATCAACTGTTTCAAGTTTTTGATCATCGACTTCAGTGTCCTTATCTCGGGATCGTTCCTGTCAGTAAACTGTCTGTGTAGCCGTTTAAGCCTCGAGAGCAGTCTACTTTTATGTCTGTACAGAGCATCGATTGTCGCGTTTCGATACTTCTCAGTTTGTTCTTCGTCGGTGGAATGTCCTACCCGAGGGATAGTCCGCTCCATTGTCTGTTTGATGACGACATTCATTTGCCCTAAATGAGTGTCTATCTCATCGTTCGTTAAGTTCCTGTTTGTCGGTGGGTCGATCTCGCATGAGCGTATGTCGCGCTTTAAAACTCTGGTGAAGCGCGACCACTGCGCTTTTCGGTAATCGAATGAACGCACTTGGTCGTACTGCTCCAGCTGCGTCTGCTCGTTCGGGATCCGTATTACGGCGGCAAGTCCGTAGTGATCACTATCGTACTCAACCGTTCGTAAACAGTTCCGCGTGCTGAGATCAGTGTTTGTTAGTTCCAGTCTTTCGTCAACTAGCGCTAAGTCCAAGAAAGAACCCTCTCTAGGGAAAGACGGGATATCCGTCGCGTACAATTCGAGTTTGTACTCAATCATATTATGACGCCACCAGTCGTGAAACTGGTTGCCTCTAGGGTTCGGAATATCATTTCCCCATGCTGCATGTTTAGCATTGAGGTCTCCGCCCAAAAAGTAATAATTGTCTTCCGATTGAAGCTCTAAGCAACGAAAAAGCGTCTCGATCTCATTTAAAAATTGAATGCGTTGAGGAGATTCAGGTGCGTAAAGCGACACTACATACACCCGCCTCTGGCTATTGAGGGGAATGCACACGATGCATGCTTCCAACACCTGGGACCTGCGCACGTCCCCGCTATATATGACCCTATGGCGCAAGCCTTTACGTATTAAGATAGCGACACCACCTCCTTGTGTGGAGTTGGGCCGGTCTCTTCTGACTACACAATAATTTCTGTAGCCCAATTTGTGCTTCGGATTTAGCTTAGTTTCGCTAACCAAAAGTACATCTGGCATTTCGGCTTTCAACAGATTGGAAAGATTGTTCCTTCTCTCGATCCTGATTAGTGAATTAACATTCACCGCAAGGATCTTTAAGTTTACCTCGTCCAGCGTACCCATCATATTCATGGCGCGGCAGACTCGGCAAACAGCGTCGAATAGATAACGTCTATTCGAGCCGCTTGCTCATTTAATTGTTTCTGGAAATTATCGATCTTTCCGTGCAATGACAGAAGGATCGATTTCAAATCCAGATCCGCTTCCGGTGTAGGAACCTTCGGCGGGCTTTTTGTTATTGTGCTACCCGGTCCAGTTACCATTTGGGCAAAGGACACATTGGGTGCAACAAAATTTGAGAAAGAGCGACTCTTTTGACCCTTCTCTTCTTCGGACTTCTGTTTTCGAGCCTGCACATTCTGTTTTACCTGCTGATACTTCGGGCATCCCTTGAAATTAGCGGGATGTCCTGAGCTCTTGCAGAGTACACACGAGAGCTGGCCCCGATCCTCTACTCTATCCGTACCTAAGGCACATTCCCCATGTTTGTGGTCCTTATTGCACTTGACGCACCTAAACTGCATGTGGCAGTTAGCTGCGGCGTGCCCGAACCTCTGGCAGCGCATACATTGAAGTACGCGATCTGACCTTTTTAATTTTTCCCAACGTACTGCATGATAGTACAGGAATCTGATCCTTTTCAGACTATCGATTTTGCTGTTGGGCGTTAATTGCACCAAAAAGAATGGTAATTTGCGGCTACCACCCCTGTCCGCAGGCGAGGAAAACGGCTTGACCCCCACGAACTTGAGGTCGTCGCACTCATAATTTTTAAGCTCGTTTTCGAGCTCCTCTATTTTTATATTGGGGTCTATACCCTTAAGCAGCACCGTTTGCCGCTTTTCTCCCTTTGGAGTGTACGTAAAGTACTCGGTTTCCGCTTTCTCCAGAGCGGTGCGCACTTTTTTGTGCTCCTCCATATCGCAGCACATGATAATGTGTTTGGTGGCGTTTAGCCTTTTTATATAGAAATCCTTAGTAACTAGCCTACATAACCTAATACTATCGCTAATATCTAAATAACTTACATTAATTGGTGGTACCTTGTCTTTTTTGTTCTGCTTCTGTTGTTAACCCACTCACCACCACTAAGCCACGGCGCGTTTTTAATTCACGATTATGTCTACCGTAAATTCGACGTAAGTTTGTCGAATTCACCCACGATTTTCGAAAAAAAAAATTGCAAGCGATGTTCTGTGGATTGCCTGTTCAGGCTAAAATGGAAGAACTAGCCGAGCAAAAAACATAGATCACCTGCGAAATTGATTCCCACTTGACAATGCTGACGCTGCAAAAAAGAAAAAAGAAAAACCCGAGCCAAAAAAGAGGCAATTGTCTCTTAATGGTTTTGGAACAAAAAGCCGAATAAGAGACAATAATTGTCCTTCAATCATATAAAATAAAAAAAAAAAAACAAGAAAAACCTTTTTTAAAATATTATTAGGCAAAAAGCAAGAGTATTAGTATAACACAAAAAACTTAAAAAATAGCATACCTACTAATTTCTTTGCATTCTTTTTCGTTGAATAAAGAATATAAAATCTTACTTAAAATAAAAAAGGGAGAATCTGATAAATTAAAAAAAAAAAGTAGGTAAGATACACTTCTTCCCTTAAGGTAACACACGGCAACGCTGCGTCTATAAACGGTGACAAAACTTCTTAGAAACTCACTTCGTATGAAAAGCACCCAAGCTCTATTTATATGATCTGTAGCTTTGCGATTAGCAGTAAAGAAACGAATTTGAAGATGAACGCACTCGTTATGTGTTGTGCGCGGAACACCCTCCAATGCGTCGTCGAGTCAGTTGTTTCGCGGTTTCATTTTAAATACTTATTGTTAGTAAAAAACTGAATTAATCAGACAATTTCCGTCCATACATTGTGCTGGGGCGCAAGCTCCCAATGAGATTAAAGGTATTTCTTTTATATGTTAAATTGAAGTGCGAACTTATAGTTAGTTCAGTGTTGAAGATTATGGAAGGGCCATATATCCACCAAAGACAATACTGAAACCTCCAAACCCCAACTCGCAAACCTCTTACTTTTTATATCGGTGTTCTGTCAATTTAGAATCCGTGTGACAGGCAAAAACATACAAAAAAAATATAAAATCAATGCTGCCAACCGCTGCCACCCGTGGGTGAATGTGATAGAGTTCGGGAATACCACATTTTCACATAACTGAATGCAATTGGTTGGTTATTCTTATTATATATTTTTAAAAGGCGATTAATATAATTTGTTTGGTTAATAAAACTATCTAAATGAGATGTTTTATATACTAGAAACATATTAGGACCAACGATATTTATTATCCACAAACGTGGTTATTTTCCGCTTTTGAATATCAATAACTTCGACTTCATGAGTAAATTTTTCTTAAATAACTGATGAAAGTTTGCTCAAAATGATTTTATTTTCGTACAACCAATCTACAGTGTTAATTTTTCATAAATATTTTAAGCAAAAGTACACTTTAGGGTGTTTCATTTTATAAGCAAAAAATAAAATGTGAAATTTTTGCAGACTTTGCTTACGCCCCGAGTCTAAGTGATATAAAACATATCTATTCCAAATTTCAAGAAGATCGGACAATATTTAGAGGGTGCACACTTTGGTCAGTTTTTTTAACAGAAGGAAAAAAATAGGATTTTTTAATTTTAAGTACTTTAACTGTGGAAACAAGAAATAACAAAATATATACTATATTATAACTATGTACTAGGATTAATCGGAACTATGGAAAGCAAAATATGTATTATATTAATCAATTTTGAACGATGCAATCCCTTCTTTTGTTCGCTTTGTGACGACTTTTCGGTGATGCTCGACTACCCTCAACAAGAATTCTTTTTGCTGTTCGTCCTTGACCGATTCGTTGAATTTTTTTATAAGAGCTATTCCTCTTTCTGCCGTATCGTTGACTGCTTTAAGATCGTTTTGGTTTCTTAGAGAGTCACTGGAGTATTCTGATACGTCGTGGATTCCGAAAAGTTCGAAGAACGTCTTTGTTTTTTTCGTAACAAAATGGCTCATATCTTTTCCTTCAAAAACTAGGTTCTTTCCCTCTAATCTTTTCATTTCTTTTTTCATAGCTGGTTTTGTCTCTAAATTTTTTATCATATTCTCTCTTTCATCCTCGGTAACACGTTCATCCAAAAAAGCCAATCCTACGTTTGTTTCCGTTAGATACCAAAGATGTCTCTTGGCAATTGTGAGAGCACTTTTTTTGACATTTTTATCCGAGTAAATGTTCAGAAGATGCAACATATCCAAATCGTTCTTTGGAGCATATCGACTTACAACTGCCTCGTGCCAAAAGCGAACGTGAATGAGGCTGATAAAATGTGCAACTTGTTTCATTCTTTCACATCTCGTTGAGAAACATTCAACTGCTCGTTGAAGAGGACAATTTTAATTGCATATATTGCCTTTGACATCCACCGTGCTTGATGTAATGCCCCTGGGACTCTGAAACTGAAGTCATTTTGAGACCAACCTCTTAGCTCTTTGTAATCTTCTCTTGGATGACTTCCGTCTTTTAAAACATTCTTAATGTAGATCACCATTTTCACCCGTTGTCCTTCTTGAAATTCTGGAAGTGAATTTTCTTCATCCAACATTGTGGTATATGATTTCTTATCAATTGAATTCCACAGACTTTGAAACTTCCGAAAAATCTGGATGTCAGGACCACATGATGGTGTGCTACAACACTCCTCAAACACTCCTTTAAGAATAAATTCATGGGTGTGATGACGGCAAGCCAACCACAACAAAGTTCGTCCGAATTCACTTTCAATTCTGGTGCATGCCCCCTGGATCAGCCCTTTATTCGATGCTGTAGTATCGAAAGACATACCAATTATTTTGTCGCGTAGCCCAAATCGGTCCACTTCTTGAATAACTACTTCAGCCATCTACTCGCCAGTCCCTTTCAGGGCAACAGGTACACCAGGCAAATGCTCAAAATCTTTGCCAGTCACTAGAACTGCAACTCTATCTTCCCAAGTTTTGACACTTCCACTTCCATGGGCAACTGAAGGCAATAGTTTACTATCCCAATGCAAGACCAATTTAGGAGGATTTCTAAATAGTGACTCTTCGATTTTCTTTGCCAGTTTACTTCTATTGTTCGTCCGAGCTCGGTAAACTGTAGCTGGAGGAACGGAAATATTTGAAACATCGTGGCCAAGACTTTTTGCAGTTGCTATAAATAAAGTATTTGCTTGTCGATTCGAGAGCTGTTCTCTTTCCCAAGTAGACGTGAGTGTTTGATCGAGCAGTTTTAATCTGGGATAAGAACGTAGTTTTTTTGTAGCTGGAGCCAAAAACTCGCTCTCTTCATCACTATGTGCTGATGTTGATGAGTCTCCTTCTTCCAGTATAACTTTCTTATTGATTTCTTCGATAGATTTGTAGTGTTTATTCTTATATGACAAACTTTTGTCTTCTTTTGCAGATTTACTTCTTATTTGCGAGACATAAGCTTTTTCAAGTCCACTCATTGACGAACTCATACGATCTTCTCTTTGCGACTGTAGAAATTCTTTATCTTCTTGTGAAACGGTTGTCATTTCCATCACACTTTGCCGGGAAATATCAAATAGTTCGATAAGATCGCTTTTCCAAATTTGCCTTTTTCCATCTGCTTTATCTGTGTTTCTGGATTTTTCTTTACTCAAATTTTGGTATTCTTTGTACAGCTTTTGTATATTAGCACGTATATTCTCTTCCGTCATAACAGGGATATTTGCTCTCTTCCACATTTCCTGCAGTTTAGTGCTACTAGATTTTGCGGCATTCGATAGTGTTTCCTTCATTTCCTTATGATGGTATATAAAAACTAAAAGTACTTGTTCCTTTGAATGTAGCCGAGCTCCTAAAAATTCATTGATGGGCAATTTTTATAGCAGCCAAACTCCTCTTTTAGTTCACATTTTAAAGTTCAATTACCTGCAAAGGATTAAAAAATCACTAATACAAAATAAACGTAATAATACAAAAGGACGTCAATTATACCGAAATTTCACAAAGTTGCGAAAAAGTGACCAAAGTGTGCAACCCCTAAACATCAACCGATCTTCTTGAAATTTGGCAAATATAACTTTTATATCACTTAGACTCGGGGCGTAAGCAAAGTCATATGAAAATCAAAACTTTGGAATAAAGAAAAACCCTAGTACACTTGTTCCTAAAATAAAATTGTGTCCACACGTAACGAATTTAACGGACAAAATTCTATGAACGCTGGCAGCTACTTTGCCGACACCGAAATTGGTTCATATTTTTTGATGGTGTGTTTGGTAGACGAAATTTTTGAAGTTTCGTGACATTTGTCAATATGAATTTCTTTGTATCAATACAAGCGCATCAAATCGAGGACGCTCCGTAAAAATATAAAGCTTGTAGGCAAAGTGACGTGAAATAAGCCGAATTAGGTGGTCTCAGTATTGTCTCTGATATCCACATATTCGTTCAGAAACTCTCAAGTCTCATCATGACAGATATTTGTAGGGAACTGCTACTGCGCGTCGTCTAAAATCTCTGTGGAGGAAACAATGCTATGCAAGACGGCTATCAAAGAAACTAGTAATACTTCCACAACCAATCGATAACTATTGGGTGAAGCAAAATACGGTTCCACATACCACATTACTTTTCTGCAGTCCACCACAAGACGGCCGTAATGTTGTTCCGCCTGTCACTCTGATTGTAGGATTATAACTTTAATTTAGTTCTGATGGGCAATTAAATTTCGATGTGTCATTAAACACTAACTTTTTAGTTTAATAATGAACGAAATACCTATTCTATTTCATTTTTTGATGAATTTTGTTAGTAATTCAATTATGAATTGAATGAAATCAACTCCTCTTTACGAGTGTGTCGAAAGTAATTGCTTTCTATTTTAAGTACATTCCATTAAAAAAAAACAGCTCGAAATCTGTGGCAGGAAAGGCTTTAAGGACTAAGAATGCCAAATTCAGCAACCCTTAGACAACGGTTTGGAATTGAAAGTCCAAATTCACCGTGGCGATCCATAGCCTCAAAGGAAGTAGCAACTCACTGTTGGAATATCTATCTGCTGATTAAAAACAGTGATACAGGCTTCCGCTATATTGAAGAAAGCCTTTTTGAATTACTTACAACCTCCATTCGAAAATCATACCGCAAGGCATGGCCTTCCATCATCAAAAGACCACACACATTCTGCCGACACGCAGTGCGTCGCAATAAATAATCCGTATCTGACTCGTTCCGCAGCTAACTTTGACGTGACCAAGACCATTCGATTTCCAAAACAGCCTTCCGTTTCACAAATAGCACAGTCTTCGCGCCCAACAATATACGTTCATGATGCAGTTGCAGGTCGTGCAATTTCATTCCATTTCCACAAGTCATCAATGAAAATGCAAAATCAATTACCCAATTGGCGCATCGAGCTTGCACGCTTTCCTCCGCCCACCGACCACCGCCCACCGCCCGTAGCCGATAGACCGAAATGATAAATGACGATACTCCATTAGAATCGAATACACCCATTACAATTTGTATTCCACGAAAACTAAAGCTTCTTATAAACCACCCCATTTGTAGCTTGCTGAAAAGATATATGTGGCTCAGTGATAATGACGAGCCATATACCAGACTAAAAGCAACAACGGGAATATAAATCAGAAACCACCAGGCGCCGCTGCCGCCACTACGTACACCATAAGAGGATTCCTCGCAGCAATAAGCCACAAAGTGATTCCATATGTCTTTGGCGCTCTCTTGGTGGTAGCTCGATATACAACGGTATAAGTCGAACCTTCTAACATATAATTGAGTTAGAATCCACACATATAGAGTCGTCTTCGTGGTCAGGTGTAAATTGAGAGGTGCGGTCCTTTGTCTGGGTTTTTAATCATCATTACGTCATTCTCCCCCTACACCTAAAGACGCGTTGCGGAAGTATTATTGCAAACTATGGCCATACCAGATGATGTTGGCGGATCGTGGATAGTTTTATGGGTGCGGATACGGATTTCATTCAGATTTCCTGCGCCCAGCTGAGAAATCCAATTCATTATTCATTCCGTTTGCTTGTGTCGATGTATATACCTGTTCCGGATACTTAATGTGTATCAACCGCATTAATTAATTTAATGGTAAAGTGGGCTCGCCCAATTGACTGGCGGCTGCTACTATGCTAAGTAAAAATTCCTGGATTCGTGTGGTGTATCTGATTAAGATTTTGCATGCAATGTATGACTCCTTTTGGTGCACGAGTATGTGCGAAAGATTAATGGCATCGGCAGACGGAAAGTTTTTATTTTTGGTGCTGTTACACTACGCAGAGCAGATGATTATTAATTATAATAACTGTGTGAGCGGAGAGGGGGGTAAAATGTAATTTTAGAATAGCATACTGTTCGTCTTCATTTAACGAATTAATTTCCACTTCAAAGGCTCGCTCGATGAAAACAAATTTCGTGTTCGATGAAAACATAAAACAAATTGGCAATTGAACACAGACTTAGCCAAAAATACATAATTTTTTGATTATTTAGTTGATTTGTTGCTACTCCAATTCGATGAGGAATTTTCTGTATGTTCGAACTGAGTAATTGGGTGTATTCTGTATATGGGGTTTATAAAGTAAGCCGATAGATGAAGGACTGTTTGTGTTTATAGATGGAACGATATGCTACTGGTCGTCATTCGTATAAGGCCTTTGTTAGGGGCTTAGGCAGGCAATTAAATAAATATAATGTAAGCTAGGCATTCACCTTCCACTTGTTATGTTTTCAGTACCAGACGAAGTTTAAGCTCATTAAATTCTGACCTGGACAGCATCCAACAGGGTGGGGCTTAATACTTTGAATTCTGACTGATGTCTCTTATGCGAAACCCGAACCAGCAGCCATTATCCGTGAATGGTACTGACATCATGAAAACCGCGGACTTTCCACTCACCATTATGTGTATTCATGACCTTCCTCGTTGAAACGATCATGTTACACAAAAGAATGCATTCAAATTTTTAGGTTTCTTCAAACCTGACTATATAAACCCTTATACGTGACTAGATCCCTCTATTCTATGCTATCTTTGTTGCCATTTCAGCGAGTTCACGTATCCAGAATCGAAAACATTCAACGGCGTTTTCTTCGATTTGCCCTTCGAGGTTTACCCTGGAACGACCCTTTCGTCTTACCCCCCTACTAAGACCGCCTCAAACTCATTAACTGAAATACCCTTGAACAACGCAGGGACGTAACAGACATTCTCTTCATTCATCGACTTCTCTCAGGTTCTGTCGACCTCGCGTCTATTTACAAGTCAATTTTCTTCAACACTAACCCTCGTAATTTACGATGCCCTCCTCTTTTCTATATACCGACTCATCGCATCTCTTATGGCTCCAACGCACTGTATGCTGCGGAAGGCTAACTCAAAGCCCATTTTTTGATTTCAACCGCAGCACTGCCTGCCTTAAACTCGATCTCCTTCCCAATCTTTCCCTTACAAATCATAGTTCGTAAGTCTTAGTTTTTGTAAGTTAGTATAGTTAAGCAATGTAATAGCTTGTAATAAGCCGAATAAATGGGGGCGTTTGCCCCACCAAAATTAAATTAAATTAAATTAAATTAAATTGAAGCTTTCGTATCTGATCTGGGGCTATATAAGAATAGCATGCCAGCTACTGACTAGCATAAATAAACAACTCTGAAGTGCCGAAAGGCTCTGTTGTTACACCTACATTATTTTTGCTTCACAGCATTGAGCTCAATAAGCCTCAGTAGGGAGAAATGAAGTGTTGGAACTTGGATGGAGTGTTAACTTGTCGAGTGGATTGAGTCTCGTGGGGGACTCACATAAGAAAAAAGATTTGTATACCAGTTTCTAGCAAAGAGAAGACGAACTCTAAGTAAAGTGGACTGTTGCGAATATTTCTCAATTTTCATTTTTTTTTTAAGCGCAAGTTATACAAAGCTGGAGCTCGGAGTTAAAACATTCACGTAACCTTCCTGAGATACATCACATTAGAAACGAGTATTTCAAATAATCGGAGACCCTAAAATGACATTGAACCTACAGAAGCTACAGAAGTCGAAAGGCTATTAGCTTGCCTATACCTGACAAAGAACTTGGCTAAATTATTCATCGAAGTGCGACACATCAGTGCAGACAGACATGCATCCTGGTAGTCCATTTGACAACCGCGGGGATGTTACTTTTGAAAAATACACCTGTAGTCAAGATTACAAATAATCTTTGGGGACGCCATCTTTTAAATCGGTATGTGAATATGAAAAAAAAAAAAAGAATAGTTGGCGCAACAGGTCGGTAAGGCGCCTAGACCCAGCTTATCAAAACCATTCATTTTGTGTGCGTTTTTCATTTTTGGGACGAAGGAATCTACCATCTACAACTCCATGATGATTTATTGTTAAGTTATTTTATTAGACAGTTGTACTCTTGGAAGTTTGTCAGGCGCTCGGAAAAAGTTGGCGCAGTGAAAAAATCGTGTACCCCTCTAACACACTAAGCCACTGGGCATGAGAATATTGGGTAATTTTCTGACAAGGCAGGTCCTTAACCATTCTTTGTTATGTGGGAGCACATCCTAAAAAAGGGTTCAAGAGAATAGAGCTAGGGATTTTTGAAGATGACCTAAGAAAACTCAGGGAACTGTAATCTAAAAAATAAAGACTTTTATCAGTCACAAGTAATAATAACCTATACGGATTCTAACAGGCAGTGTAGACTCTGGGAACACCTGATGAAACTCAATAAAGTACGACGGTACTGCCTAAACAGTGATGAACATTCAAAAAATAAAAATGCCTACCATGGCTCCAAAAATTCCCTATATTCTTGGGCAAAAAAGTCAAGGTAGAATTAGGACTGTGAATTCAGGGTTAGAGGCATGTAGCAAGATCTCAAATGTTGTTCTACTATAGACATAAGAAAATCTGACTTTTATAATTATTAAAAATTATTACAAATAGTTAAGGTTAGGTTAGGTAAGCGTGCCACACTCAGGTCGAGTTTGACCTATTATGATGCCCATTGGGGGAGTAAAGTAAAGTATATAGATTCGAGAGATATTCGAATCAGACCACCATTGTCGGGTCTCTTTTCGTCTCTCAAACCTAGGCCTAGATTCTCACAACCACTCGTTTTGTGTGAGTGTTTCAAGTTTGAAACGAATGGAAGGGATCTACAATTTTATGCCGACTCCAAACGGCCAATTGAGAAGCTATTTCAGGACAGTTATACTCTCGGATGTTTGTCAGACGTTCGCGAGAGGTGGCGCAGTGGAAAAAAAACCCTAAGTTGGAATTTGGGTTTTTGCGGGATTCGAACCTCAGACCCCTCGCTTAGTAGTCCAACACACTAACCACTAAGCCACTGCGCCTACAAAAAAAGGGGGAAAAGGATTTCCCTAACCTGTCGCGGAAGAAGTGTCTCCCTAGGAATCTGTGTCTATTGCGTTGGAGACCTGGGCAGTGGCATAGGAAGTGGGTTGTATCCTCAAAAGCTTCCTCATCACCGCAGCCTCTACAAAGTTCTTCTTCCGTCAAGCGTTATTTCTTTATGTGATCCCGCAGAGTGTTGTGCCCCGTTCGGATTCCTACGAAGGTGGATAGAGATTTTCTCTCCTTTCATATGAGACTCTCGGTTCTGGCTTCATTGAAGGTTGACCATAGCATTCTTGTGGTATGACAAGTTTCTAGTGCAGTCCATCTAGCGTTCGCCTCTCTTGTCGTCTTTCTCCCTGTCTCTGCTTCAAGTTTAAGTGAGCAAGGCGGGACATTCACAGAGGGATCAGTTTGTTCTGATACAGCTGTGGGATCTAGACTAGCTTATTCATCCGCTTTCTCGTTGCCAGGAATGCCTTCATGTCCCGGAACCCAGCAGAGCAATACCTTATACTGAGTGCCAAGAACCCTTGGTTCATCGCGACAGCATTTCACAAGCTTTGATTTTATTTCTACTGCAGTTAATTCTTTTATTGCGGCCTGGCTGTTGATAAAGAAGGTAATTCCTTCAGGTGGTATTGCCGTTACCACAGACTCACGGGCTGCTGTTGTCACTGTTAGGACCTGCGTTTACTTAAAACGGATATATTAAATATCAGTCCTTTTCCCTCTAGGTACGCAGTAAGTTTTTAGTCGCAAATACCTTAATGTAGGGATTTTTCCCGACGTGCACTTCCACTGCACCTAAACTCTATGTCACATTTTGGAATCCTGCGGATCACTGACCAAAATGAGCAAGTATGCCAAATAAGATACATACGAATTTACCAAGTTATAAAAGTCAAGAGTCATAAAAGAAACTGGACAAGCCGTAGTGCTCCGAATAAGTTTTCCGATAAATTCGTAAGTCTCCCCTTGTTTTCAATTCTTTCACCTCTCTTAAGCTTGTCACTCTTTTTCCCCTTTTTCATTATAAAAGCACCACAATTTGCGATTTTCCCCTCGATTTGGAATCACTAGCAGACGGAGAGCCATCGCAAAGGGCGTTTTATCCGATCCTTGGAAGCTTGGCGAACAATTAAGTCCATGGAACTTAATCGACGGTTCCCTTTTTCCATTCATTCATTGCAGAGTTTGACCTGGCAGCCCAAAGGATCAAGTTACTCTGCAATTATGAATAATACGATATGGAGGTGTACAAATAGGAAAAAATAAACCTAAATTTGCAGATATCGAAACTTGTCCTGGTTTGACTACTTTGCCACTTTGCACTTTAAGACCACAAGCGTTGTGTGCTACTATGACGATGGTACTTAATCGATTAACAAAATTCGGGCCCACCCACCCACCTGGGAAGTCTGCAGCCTGCTTGAAGCTATACACGTTAAATTTGGTTGCGTGTTTCAAGTACTTTTCAAATTCTGTCTCGTGCCATCCACACAGTCCTAACTTAGTACATTTCCCGCCATAAAATATCGATCGCCAGCTACTTTGGGAATCCTTGTCATGGCAACACTTATATACCGACAAATTTTCTCTTCATCTTGAATAATCACAAAATCGATGTAAAAATCAATTCAATAGGACTCGTTTCGCAGGACTGGTCTTTTGCACAACAAGTCGTTTAGCCATTTGCGCTGTTTATAGGCTGCGACGCTTTCATTTTTTGCTCCTACTTACATATACCTTTCAAAAGCAAATCACTCGAGGTATCTCGGCAATTACTATCCCCTTCCAAATGTACAAATCGAATTGAGGTGGTATCCTCCTATTGCCATGTAATTCACACATCAATTCAAAATTAGGGGTAGGACCTAAATCAAGTATCTGACAAGTCTGGGTGCCTTTTTTATTACAACCGTGTGCTCCTGGGGAGCAATTCTCATAATTCACGTTCGCTTGACATGTCGAACTGTATCCGTCTATTTATATCTATTAACATATTTCTTTATGGAATGTCAGATAAATTTACGCTGTTCAATAAATAATGCGCCGGAAATTTTCTCACACTCTCATCTCCCTCATGTGAAGTAGACCCACTACAAGACGAAGACGGTACACACAGTGGCGTGGCTCTGACTCTGTCGTACAAACAACAGATGCGTGTCTTTAAAACAATATTTTGTAAATCGCACCTCCTCCATTGATCGAACACCGGGCCGCGGACGGTTTATATTTATTATCATCACGCCCGAGTGATGACGGCCAATACCACACCAACCCTTGTATTTCGTATAAATGTTTCGTTCCGCTACGCTCTCTCCGACAAACATCCAATACCGACACCAAATCCTTGTGCAAAGGCGTATTCCGTATTGGTTTCTGTTGATTTTTCCCAAAACGAAATACGATACCCAATTAATAAATTTTAATGGCTGAAGAAACCAATTCACAAAAGGATCGCACAATACGCCCCTTGATGTGAGACAATAACTCGGCACACACACCATGTGCCTAGAACACGATAATATTGTTGTGACGGAGGATCTCTCTGGACACTATGAAGTGTCGCACCTAACGGCGCGGCGGCCGTATACGTGCTAATTATAGACAAACAGTGCGTTCGATATTAGATACGAGTATCTCATCAAAACATGTTATTAGCTGTATTTGAAGGCGGGACGGATATGGCGACTGCTCAAATTTCATGCGGCGCTAATTGATGGAACACAAATAACACGCGGCCGGTTGTCGCTGCACAATTACTGCTTCCCCCATTGTGTTGAGAGATGTTTTGTTGGGGAATCTATTTGTATAACAACACCAGATATAGGTGGGTGGTACACTCCTGATGATAGATACAGATATATAGTCAGCGTGTCCACTGCATGGAGTGGCAAAGGCTTTCATCTTGGGGATGAACATTTATCATCTCGTTTGGGGGAGGATTTCGCACAAATGACTTTGGTGATGAATGCGCCACCAAGTGGAAGAGATGTCCCTCAAAGACGACCGCTCGTCTTAAAGGAAAAAAAAAATGACGCCTTGCCTATTCTACAGCTCGGCTGAAGAAATAAAGCGACTTGAGTTGGCCAATCGTTAGCCGCTGTGGTACTCGTGCGGTGTTAAAGGACAAAACGATACGCTTTTGTGGGAATTACTTAAAATAATTACACTCGAGGGATTTTCCAGGGGTTGGTTCACTTGTCCGGTTTTGTTAATATTGTCACTGGTTTCGTAAATGTCTTGGGTGTTCACAATGCGTATAGTCTAGTGGGCTATAAAATGCTTTTTGCGTTGAATGACAAAAAGATTGAGTGCCCGGATGAGCATCACGGAGCTGTTGGTTGGTGCTTTAGCTTTGATAAGTAAAACACAGTGTGCCGTGTTGTGTAAAAGATATAACGTATCCTATTTGATGATCCAGTGTCTTTCTTACTTCGGAATATTTAGGTCGGCAATTTAAGTTCATCGATGGAAAATGATTTGAGGACTTCAAAGCGTTTCCATTGTCCGAATTGAGTGTCTTTGGATAGATTGTTAAGAAAAGTATCCACAGACACATGCTTTTTGCATGGAGTCCTTCCATCGCGACCAGTTTGCTATCTTCGGATGTGAAGAAGGTATAATATTGTCAGTAAGGTGTAGGCATGCCTGTCGAAAGAGGCGACTAAAATCCACAAAAGCGGAGACGAAAACTTCGCAAAAACAATGCGGCAAAAAAGTAAAACAAATGACCCGGTCCTCTTGGCAGGGGGTTTGTGTGTAGAACCTACTGAGCTACGTAGTAAAACTGATTTAGTTAAAACAAAAAATGATGGCAATGAACAAAACAACAAATATAAAAAATCCACCCTTCCCGGAGGTCGGTCCCATGGATTCTGGGGGGCACCATTTATTGCTTCCACAACAAAGTTCACTCACGCCGAGAACTCTACCAAAAATGGTCGCGCCAAAACAACTTACGGCCAACGATAGGCTATAATTGTAAGCATTCCGAACATACAAACAGTAAAATGTAGAATTGAAACCAATATAGTTGAAAGTGAACGTTAAACAGATTCACAAGCGAAATTAAAAATAAACAGCTATTACACTGAATGGCAAGCTCAACTTAAAGCAAGGAAAAATATACATAGAAGAAATTGTTTTAAGCTTGCAAAACCAGATAAAAGAACTTGAAATAAAGGTAAGCCTTTTGGACCGTACTGTCCAACCAATCCAATCAATTCATCAAGATAAACAAAAATAATAGGTACCTCACTGAGGAAGAGGAGCTTCCACTAGAGACAGAAAGACATCTGACTAAAAGCAAAAGGCCAACGAAGAAACGAAAGGCAGAAGAAAGTCCTGAAATATCTGCCAGAACTCTTGACAATGTGACTACGGCAAAAAAAGCAAATTTGTAAGCTAAGACGAATGATTAAAGGACTGAAAAGACAACCAATGACTTGAAAAGACAGCCATTACCACCACCAATAATGATCTCTGGAGTAGACCGATTTGGTGAGCTAAAAAGTATAATTGAGCAAAAAGCTAAGAAAGCGTGCAAGCTTACGTCATATAGCAACAACAATTGGAAAATAAATGTCGATGACAGTGACACTTGGAGATATCACTATGATAAGTTAACAGAAATGAAGTTGCAATGGCACAGATATGAAAATAAAATGAAAGTAAATGGGTGCTGTTGTGGCGGTTGCCACAGCTTCACTTAGACCATCAGTTGGGTCCATCGTGTCCTAAAAAAAAAGGCTACTAGACCAATTAGGGTAGGGTTGTCGTCAGAGGACGTCACTTCCCTTATGATGAACATGATATTGTTGAGGACTTGACTGATAAAAGATTCAAAATTATAGAAGCCAAAAACTTAATTAAATAAAGTGCACGACTGGGTCGAACAAAACTTTCTCTTTTATCAAAAGTCTTGTTGGTTTTTTTCTTATTTTATTAGATAGGTACCTAGGTAAGGATCTGAAGATCTGAGAAGCAATGCTATATAAAAGATGGCAGTAGGTACATAATGACAATGTGAGTTTTTAGAAATTGAAGCTCTTAGTCGCCAGTTCTGGTTAGAGAGTTATAAGCGCCTACTGTACTATTTTATAAGCTCTTACTCTTTACAAGATTTTTGAGTACGAGAACAAGCATACCTAGTAGGAGTTTCTCAATTTTGATCTGTTAGGAAATGATTTTATTTTTGGCTGGTATATGTATATTAATGACGCGGGCTTAAGTTGTCTACGATTGGAAGTATTGTTCGTTATAGATATATATCTTTCCATAAAAATATGTATGTGTATATGCAAGCATTAAGAGATTTGCTTTTGTATTTCCATTAGCAGTTATAAACTGAATATATGAAGTGGGATCTTCTGATTGTGTAAACTAAAAGTGGTTGGAATTATTTGAAGGTGCATATTCAAAATGGTTGCTGAAAAAAAGTTAAGCGTTGCTGATATTGCATTCCTAATGACTGTTGCAAATTTGAATTTTAAAGTGTGGTATTGAATTTCAAAAATATATAAATGAACAGAGATCGGCTTTTGGATAGCCATTTTTGAGAAATAATTAAAAAACGAATTTTGAGAGCAAAACTAAGTACGGGATCTTTTTTAGAACACTAATATTATCTTTAGTATGTATTTTGATCAAAATCGTTATATGCGTTTTTGTAAAATTTGGGAGACAAAACATTAGCAAATATTGAAATGTTTAGTTTGAAAAATACCATTGATTTTTGGTTAGCTATTTAGCTGAAAACCGCGTTTGAGTTATTGTTCGGGTTGTCAGCATATTGTTTGGTAGATATTTAAAGTCTTATCGAAGTCGAAAACGGGGTTTCCGAAATATGAGCTGTTTTTGCGTTTTCGGTGATCCGAATTGAACATTAAGGATGCAATATTTTTGAAACCATCAATTTTATTCTAAGTTTGCATTTTGCTTTAAATCGTTATTGCCCTTTTCGGGTAAACTGAAGATAAATTAAAAAAAAAATACTTTTTTTCAAAAATCCATTTTACGATAATATAGAAGAAAACTGATTTTGCTATTCCATTTCCATATGTCCCAATACAAACATTAATCCTACATCGTCCTCTCAAAAAAGACCTTAATAAAATCATAAACTTATACTGGCGCCAAGAAGAAAAAGAAAACTGAACTACCTATATCCACTATTATGCCTCAATCAATCCAGAAGGGATCTCACCTTTTATCCCACCAATACAACACCCGTAATGATCAGGTGCTTCCTTCGTTTGAGACTTGGACACACCTGGATAACTAACAGCCACTTATTAAAGAACAAACCGCCCGCTACCTCTCACATCTGCCAGACGAACTCAACCATTTCCATCAAACCACCTAACTTCCGATTGCAGTAAAATTAAACAACTTTTTGAGAATTTATACAACAAATCTTTTACTAACCTACTTTCAATTCCGTCAGCGGAAAACATAAAAAATGTATTGCATAAAGTATTGCAAGACCTCAAACTAGACAAATACATAAATGTATATTAACCATTAGACAAAAAACATACGTTCATGTATTATTTAACATCACTTTATAGGTCATATCATTTTTTGACCCCAGCCGTAAGCCTTGCAGCTAGCACTGTTATTTTAATATTAACTTGTGCATTTATGTTTACTAGTTAATAAATAATAATGATAATAAATACAAAAAAAAATAGAGCGGTTTTTGTAAAATTTGGCAGACAAAACAGTACCAATAATTGCAATTTGTTTGAAAAATACTATTTGTTAACCATACCTACATACAGCTTGAATCCGATTATAAGTTATGTTTCGGGATATAAGCATTACTTGGTTTTTAAAGTTTTATCGAAGTCAAAAATGGGGCTTTCGAGACAGTTTTTAAGATTAGCGATTTCGGTGATTCGAATGTAAAATTTAGGACGCAATAATTTTAAGAACATCAATTTTACTCTAAGTTTGCACTTTGGTCAAAATTTTATTATTTCCGTTTTCTGGTAAACTAAGGAAAACTAAATTTAAAAAAAAAATACTTTTTTCAAAAATCGATTTTACGATAATACAGAGAAAATCTGAGTTTGCCATTAAATTATAAATGATCATATTACTCTAGAAATGAATTTTTGTTACAATCGCATGGACCGTTTTTGAGATTTGTCCAAATTTCAAAAGCACCGTTACTCGAATTTTTAGCCAAAAACTGGGTATGCAGTCATACCTACCTGGCGCGTAGCAGTGGCGTAGCAAGGGGGGGCAAGGGGGGCACAGGCCCCGGGCGGCACTTTGCTAAGGGCGGCAATTTGGAGCAGTTAATTTTTTTTTTTTTTTAAATAAATAATTTATATATATTTACTAATATCATTTTGGCAAGTTCTGGTTAGAGAGCTATAAGCGCCTACTGTACCATTTTATAAGCTCTTACGGCTTACAAGTTGTTTGAGTACGAGGACAGGCGTAGTAGGAGTTTCTGTTTTTTGATTGCAAGTAGTGCTGGTGATAGATCTATATCCTTACATATATGTACGAGTATATCTAAGAATTCAGAGATTTGTTCTTGAATTTGCATTAGACGTTATGAACTGAATATCCCGATGGACGTGTGTGGGGGCGTGAACGAAAAAAAAAAGAAAAAGTGGGCAATATTTGTAAAACAAAAGTTTTGCCTAGTTGCTATTACATTTTAAATGGAAGTGCAGAGTTTTAAAAAAATATATGAACACAGATCGGCTTTTGGGTAGTAATTTTTCAGAAATAATTAAAAAAATTTATTTAGTCAAATTTTTTGAGAAAAACTAAGTAGGGGATCTTATTTAAAATACCTATATTATCTTTAATATGTTTTGATCAAAATCGTTAGAGATGTTTTTGAAAAATTACGCAGAAAAAAACGTACCAAATTTGCAATGTTGCTTGAATAATACTATTGCCTAACTATGTATTTAGCTGAAAACTGACTACTTATAAGTTATTGTTCGGGATGTAAGCATTACTTGGTTTTTAGAGTCTTATCGAATTTAAAATTGGGGTTTTCAAGATATAATAAAATAAATAAATAGTTGGCGCAACAGGTCGGAGGGACCCTAGGCCTAGCTTCTCACAACCATTCGTTTTGTGTGAGATTTTTCATTTTTAGAAAGAATGGAAGGGATCTTCAATTTAATGCCGATTCCAAACGGCTAATTTAGAAGCTCTTTCAAGACAGTTATACTCTGGGATGTTTGTCAGACGTTCGCGAGAGGTGGCACAGTGAAATAGACCCTAAGTTGGAATTTGGGTGTTTTCCGGGATTCAAACCTGGACCCCTCGCTTAGTAGTCCAACATACTAACCACTAACCCACTGCGCCTACACTTTCGAGATATAAGCAGTTTTTAAAATTATTGTTTTCGGTGATTCGAATTTAAAATTAAGGCCACAAAAATTTTGGAAACATACATTTTACTGTAATTACTCATTCTGGTCAAAACCGTTATCGCATTTTCCTAGAAAACTAAAGAAAAAAAAATTAAAAAAAAAAAATTGTTTTCAGAAATCTATTGTACGATAATGGGTATGGTACGTTTCGCTTAAATTGGTGGGAAAATTAACGTTTCGCCGGGGTGGCGAAATGATCAATCTGGGAAACAGTTAAACGTTAAAATGATATTTGGTTGAAAAATTACTTGACAACAACCTCAGCGAATTGCCAAATGATTTTTGCGAAATGATCAAAAATCATTTCAAAAAAATACGAAAGATAAAAGCCGAATGAATTTTGCAAAATAATGGTAACCCTACGATAATATAGACAAAAACTGAGCCCTCAGGTAGAAATGACCACATTACCATAGAAATGAATTTTTGTTTTCGAGATATTCCGAAATTTCAAAAGTACTGTTATTCGATTGCAGAAAGAAAGGTACTTTTTTTAGTGTGTGAAAAAATTATGGGGGCGGCATGAATTGGGTCTGCCCCGGGCGGCTCCAACCCACGCTACGCCACTGGCGCGTAGCCTATCCTACTCGGAGTACGAAAAAATTACTAATGAAAACTACCCATACCCTCCATAAGTTATCGCCCAAAAAACAGCGAGTTGTGGTTTACTGCAAAACGGAATTACTAACCGCTCATGGTGGCTTATCCTGCATAAAGACGTCAGAAAATACGCTCTATCATTAATTCATTTTCAGCAAGCATTAATATTTTATTATGTAATTCCAATTCCGGAAAACAAACAGATGCAAAGCTATCCATTTTCAAAACTCCACACCCAGTTAAACAAGTACGATGTACGAGTAATGTGTCTTTCTTTCACAGCAGGCACAATACCATCGTAATCCACTCCCCAGTCCCCACCTATATCTGACACTAAAAAGAGGACTCGAACAAAAAGTTACCGAGTATTCATTACATTAATAAAAAAAAAAAAAAAAAACCCAACAACAACGTCGTAGGTAAACACATCGTCCTTACACAGCCTCCGTCGCGTCGTCGAGTTTGCACAAAAGGAACAAATAGGCCCACGTACACACACACGAACTCATTCTCATCAGAAATGCAAAAGTTGGTCGTACCGTGCGCTACCAACGAGAATCATTTCGCTTAGTCTCCCAAACCGTCATTCCCAAACAGCCTCTTCAAACGATTCTAGGTCCTACGTCCTATACAAGTGCGTGTATTTATGCCAGTATAAGTAAAGTATCCATTCGAAGAGTGCTTTTAAAAAAACATAAACACAAAACCAACAGCGATACACCAGACAGTAGAAGGACATAAATATAAAAATAACAATTTGGCTTTCATGCGCCATACTTCTTCTTGTTTTTTTGTTTTCTTCTTTTTGCACTTGGTCTCCCATCTCTCGTTCCCGTGGTCGTTCGCTGCCGTTGTTGACTTGGAAAAGCAACAACAAGTAAATCCATCCACACACTAGATAAGGACCTAATCAAAATATACGCCCTTCTTCAGTGTCTGCAGGAGCTCTATACCATATACAAAGAGTGCATAAACAAAGGACGAATTGGGGACGAAATTGAATTCTCAAAGGCAAGAGTCAGCCACCCGTCTGCCGCTCCACCCGGCCTTCCAAAGTAACACTTTATGAAATTCATATAAGGAAACTTGATACAGGTATAATGGGTGTTTGCGCCGCGGAAAACACGTGCTACTCAAAACCGCAGTTAATTTCAAAGGAATCCCATTCAAAAGGATGTCAACACATGTAAATTACAAATTTATGGGAAAGCAATTCACACATGCCGTGTATACATTCACGAAAGGCATTGAGACGAGTAAATGAATTTTTAAACTACCCAGGATGATGAGGACGACGAGCATAGTTGTTGGTGCTTGGTGGCAACTGGCAACAGCAGCAGCAAGTTCTACTCCGCAGTAAGAGACTGCTTCGAATTGAGTCCGGAGGCATAATAGCAAAGCATCTTTGTGATATAGAGAGTTAAATGAACCCTTGGGGTATTGACTTGTTGCTGAAGTGGTCTTAAACGGATCCGAAGGACCTGTGGTGGTATGGACCTTGCCATCATCGATGGGGTGTTTGTACAGCTTAAGGATATTTGGCTACAGTGTGGGGGAGCTGCACAACTCACATTCAATAAGTTTTTGAATTCAATTAACTTTGCATCTGATAAGGGCCACCAACAAGGACTGAGTAAAGAATGTTATTACACTTTGATGTACGATCTCCATACATGCCATTGTCCTAGGACAACACAATAAATCCGAGATGTTTCTTAGCGACGGGGTATGGTTATTTATTTAGGATCACCCGGAAGGAATTCCCCTTCGCTTTGGGTATAAGGATACGGCGAAATGAGACATTGCAGGAGACACCACAACTGTTATAATGGAATGAGGGGTAGATTATGTACACATGTATCGGCCCCTAAATATTCAACAAAAGCTATTTAACTAAAAAAGAGAGGTCTTGCCACAAGTTCCTTGAAGTTCCTTGGAGCACCAGTGCGTCTCTGCAGTCTACCTCAACCGATAGAAAAATATTTGTGATGGAAGGCGATTGTGAATCATTCTCTAATGGTATATTGACATTGGGAAGGTGAGCTTTACAACGTTAGAGCGCACAATTCAAGACCTAAGCGAAATTAAGAAAAATCGTAAGTTTTAGTAACTGTATTTGGCGCAGGTACTATTCAAAATTGGAAATCTTCGCGTACATTTATTGCAGGAATTAGGCTACTTTTTGTAAATTTAGTCTTATAACGGGTGATTTTTTAGCTGGTTTGGTTTTGGCAACACTGGTTTTGACAGCTGACGTGTGTTTAGTACCTTGTGTCACTGTCAAACAGCTTCAGTTTGGTTTGCAATTTAACCATGGATCGTCTTACAAATGAACAACGCTTGCAAATTATTGAATTTTACTATCAAAATTCGTGCTCGGTTCGAAATGTTCATCGCGCGCTGCTTCCATTTTATGATCGGCATTCTCGACCTTCTGAGCAGTCTATTCGGAAGATTGTGACCAAATTTCGCACCAAATTTACTTTGTTGGACATTAAACCACCAACACGTTTACGTACTGTGCGTAGTGAAGAAAATATTGCGGCCGTATCAGCTAGTGTGACAGAAGACCGCGAAATGTCGATTCGGCGCCGTTCCCAGCAGTTAGGCCTTTGTTACAGCACTACGTGGAAAATTTTGCGGAAGGATTTGTGCGTAAAGCCTTTTAAGATACAGCTTGTGCAAGAACTAAAGCCAGCCGACCTACCACAACGCCGAATTTTTGGTGAATGGGCTCTTGGAAAGCTGGCCGAGGATCCGCTTTTTTATCGAAAAATTGTGTTCAGCG
Organism: Cheilosia urbana; assembly: GCA_946477585.1. Taxonomy (NCBI): domain Eukaryota; kingdom Metazoa; phylum Arthropoda; class Insecta; order Diptera; family Syrphidae; genus Cheilosia; species Cheilosia urbana. The sequence goes on from OX297853.1 coordinate 124,839,607, forward strand.
ATGAGGCTCATTTTTGGTTGAATGGGTACGTAAATAAGCAAAATTGCCGCATTTGGAGTGAAGATCAGCCAGAAGCATTGCAACAGCTACCAATGCATCCCGAAAAAGCCACTGTTTGGTGCGGTTTATGGGCCGGCGGCATTATTGGGCCATATTTCTTCAAAGATGATGCGAATCGCAGCGTTACTGTCAATGGTGAACGCTACCGAGCGATGATAACAAACTTTTTTTTGCCCGAAATGGAAGTTCTTGACTTGCATGATATGTGGTTTCAACAAGACGGTGCCACATGCCACACAGCACGCGAAACAATGGCGCAATTGCGAGGCGAGTTTGGTGAACAGTTAATTTCACGTTTCGGGCCGGTCAATTGGCCGCCTAGATCGTGCGATTTGACACCATTAGATTATTTTATGTGGGGGTATGTCAAGGCTAATGTGTATAGGGACAAGCCCGCTTCGATTGACGCACTGGAAGCCAACATCCATGCATTCATTCGTGAGATACCGGCCGATATGTGTGAAAGAGTATGCCAAAATTGGACTCAGCGGATGGACTACCTGAGACGCAGCCGCGGTCAACATTTGCATGAAATTATCTTTAAACATTAAATTGCAAGGTTCAAACTATCGATTCAAATAAATATTTCATTCATTTTTTCGAATTTTTTGTGTTTTTTTTTTAAAAAGTTATAAACCTCTTAAAAAATCACCCGTTATTTAGTAGCAGCTGCAAGATTATATTTGACGTCAAAAAGGCTTCGACCCAAGAAATCAGCCCGCATTTCCTTTCTGTGGCAACAAGGGAAAACAGCATAAGTCGACTTATGTGAAAATTGAGTTAATGTTACGATCGGGCGCACCGTACACCGTAGACCCTGTTCCCAAATTTTTAATATTTTTTTCATTCAAATAAAAAAAACGCATAAGTCGTCTTCCCACGTCTAATACGTCAAACCTTTAACCTGCGCTCCTGAAAAGTGACTAAAAATTACTTATGTTGTTTTTCCTTGTGGCCACAGCTTTAATCTTTAAAATTTGGGTCCCGAAAGATTGATTAAAGTCCAGAAAACCAGTGGCATCGATAGTCGTAAGACGTTCGGCTTCTTCTGTTCTGAAAAACCAAGGCTTTTAAGCCGAATGGTTACACTCTGATAACGACATCACATCAGAAATCAAACGAAGAATCACACTTGCCAACCGCTGTTTCTTTGGCCGAAGACGGCAACTGATAAGTAAGGCCTTGTCGAGAAATACTAAGGACACTCTGTATAAGACCCTCATCATCCCAGTCCTGCTTTATGGTGCAGAAGCATGGGCGCTATCAAAGGCGGATGAAGATCTCCTTGGTCGTTTCGAACGCAAAATTCTTCGAGTGATTTTTGGTCCCGTTTGCGTTGACGGGCTTTGGAGGAGAAGATTTAACAGCGAACTCTACGAGCTGTACAGCGACATCGACCTAGTCAGAAAAGTACGCATCAGTCGTCTAAGATGGCTTGGACATGTAGAGCGAATGGACACCAACGCTCCGGCCCGAAGAGTCTTCGATTCTAACCCGGAGGGAAAACGCAGTAGAGGAAGACCTCGCCTTAGGTGGCGCGCGCAAGTGGAAGGGGACCTCAACCAACTTGGAGTGCGCAACTGGAGGCAGTTAGCCGAAGATCGCGCTAACTGGAGAGGCGTATTGGTTGAGGCCCAGGTCCACCCCGGACTGTAGCGCCACCTAAAGTACATAAAGTAAGTAAGGTTACACAGTGGGAACAAAATTATATGTCGGAGCATTTTGTTTTGTGTAGCCATTTTGTTCAAATACAATATCTGCCTTCTTTCTTTTTCTTTTTCTCCTGTTATTCTTTTACATTTCTGGTTGCACTTTTGCTTTAGAAGCTAGCTTGGCCAGGAAAAAGTTTTTTCAAACTTCCATTAGGTACGTACCAGTTTGAACGTTTCACTTGTTGGCCCATACGAACGGTTCTCTAGATCCGAAAAGTTATTGAAAAGTTGGGGAATGCCAGCTTTCGGGTGGGACGCTATCACCGTGAATTTGAAAAAAAAAAAATAAAAAAAAAAAACAGCCACAGCTCTTTGACTTGATGTGCATTCCATCCGTCGCGTCGTATTAAATTTTTAATATAACTTCGGCGTGAAAAATTATTTATAACAAGCCCCAAGGCGGTTTAGATTTTTTTTTCAAATTTTCTATTTTTCTTTGAAAGAATAGATAGCTATGTGGATTTAAAGGTCAGTCAATGAATTGTGTAGTTATATAAACTTTTTTTGATTTGCAGGCTAAATTATTTGAATTCACTGTGGTGAAATTTTCCATCCAAAACTGCATTATTGTGACCTACAACATATTTAGTTTGAAGGTTAACAATGATTATTAGTAAGGGCCACTGTTTTTATTAGAACTCATAAATAAAAAAATAAATAATATGCAATTAAATAATAATATAAAAGTACGAAAAATAATTATATCTTGAGTGTTGCGTTTCGTGTGTCGAAGAAGATGGCGGACGGCGGAATGAAATAATTTGTTTGTATGCAGAAGCATAACACAAAACTATTAGCATTGCCAACATAAAAACATGCTGCCACAAATGATATGTACTACGTTTTCAAAAAAATCAGGCGCATATGTTTTGTTTAAGGTAACGAAAGTGGTTCCTAACAATTTGCTGCGCCTATTCAGTTTTCATATATGAGATTTTTCTTTCATATGTTACGATAAAGTAGGTGCATATTGTTGACCAGGCCTTTTCTATAAACAGGGTGTCTCAAGTAAATTATTTTACCCTGTTCATCTTTGCATTAGACAACAGGATTTCATTGAACGATATGGCGTTGGTTATAGGTACAAATATGTCACTTCTGTTGTAGTCATTCAATTGTTATTTATTGTAGCCATTTGTTTTTATAAAATAATTCCATAGAAGACTTAAATTTTAAGAAACTTTAGAGGGACAGTTCGGCAAATATGAATGCTGCGGTTTTCTGATAAACAACATGTTTCTACTACAGTGATCCTCGGATAAGTGATCCTCGCTTTATTGCGTTCCTCGTTTTATTCACAAGGCAAGTCATAATAAATTTACAGAACTTTTCCCGTTTAAATTCGTACCGCTTAAATCCATTACCCGGTAATTTCCGCTACTAAAAGTAAAGCTTGTAGTAACACTTTATACAACAAAAGCATTGAAAGTTTCTTGTGCTTACAGCGTAAATAAAATCAAAGGCTGTTGGCAAATCGACATGACTTATGTTTAAGTTTGAAACTTCTTGATTAAGTGCATATATGAATATGCTAATAAAAACGTTTTATTGCGTTTTCAAGACAATAATGCGGCGGTTTTCCTTACTGCGTCGACAGCGCTCTTAAGCGGTATTATCGCAATTGCGTTCCTCGGATAAATGCGTTAAAACGTGTACTTTCTTCCCTACGCAACAATCCGGGGATTACTGTACCTACTTTAGTAGGTAAGCATTTCAAAAGAAATCACGCATCTTCAAGCAGTGCTATAATTTTCATGCCCTAATGATGGTTTAAAAGTGACGACGGAGGCTTAATATTACGTATCGGATATTACTCAACAAATTGAATACGTACCTACCTGGCACTTTTGACTTTCACTATTACATTTTAATTTTTAATCTATATAAATAAAAATGAAATGATGTTCGTTGGTAAGGGCATCACGAGAGAACGGCTGGACCGATTTGGCTGATTTTTTTTTTTAAAATGTTCGTAATTCTCCTAGCCAGGTTTTTACGGACAAAAAATTTGTCCACGGCCCCTTCTACGCCCACTTCTTAATATATAAAAACGTTCGTGCGTATGTATGACCGACCATAACGACTGAACCACTGAAGCTTTCCCCCTTATATTCACACCATATGTTTGTGTCGTGCTCCGGATGGTTTATGTTTATTTTAGACCCTATAGGGGGCGCTGGGGTCGCTTTTTGAAAATTCTTATTTATGGACCGATTCGGCTCAAACTTACACCATATAACACTTAAAAAAATAGAAAACTTTTGCCAAAATTTGGACCCGATAGGTGGCGCTGGGAGATATTTACGACAAGTAAGACTTCCCTGCATATCAATTTTGTATTAACAACATTAAATTTAATTGTAATCTAATAATATAATTGGCGTTGGTTGTCTATACCTTTTTGAATATGACATTTCAGTAATTCATATTTCATTTAGCTGTACAATTGTTCGACGAAAACTCCAAATTAGTTTTTAATCAATTTTAAATAAGTAGGGGAGACTGGGTACGGTTGAAACAATTTCGCTTATACCGTCCATACCATTGCCGTTTATAAGCTAAGCGGTGATCAAGTTATGTGAAATGAAGGAGCATGTTTCTATGTATAAATGGAAAGTGTTTTTTGAGTATTCGGTGTGATAGTTTGCGTAGTACATCATATTAAAACAAAAATGAAAATTTGTTTCAACCGTACCCATACCAGGGTCGGTTGAAACAGTTGTTGGGGTCAGTTGAAACATGAAAAAAATCTTCCATTGTTACATATTTAATTAACTATTATTTTAAATAATAGTTTTGTTTGACAATATTCATCATGTCATTGTTTTATTGTTTTATATAGAATTTAAAAAAAGATAAACAGTATTTCTAAACAACAAAAAATTAAAGAAAAAAAAAATAAAAAAAAATAAAAAATCTTAATTCATTAAATTAATTGAAACTAAACAAAAGGAACATTACTTTTATTTCGATAATACAATCGATAAAATTCAGTTGTCGGAATATTCCGAATCACAATTGTGGCAAACATAACATAACTATTGCAACCTTCTGTGCACTCTTTGTGAGCCCACATTTTACAATTGACACATTTGTGTCCAACTTTCACTAGATCTGCTCCCTGAATACGTTGACAAGCAGACAAGGCAATAAAATTCCTCTTCTTCTGAATAAAATAAAAATAATAGAGCACTGGAATGCTGCATTATTATTATTATTATTATTTTTTTTTTTAATTTCGTAACTTTTTCTTTTTTACCACTTTCAAACAATTCTTAGCTTGCTTAGCTGGTTTGTTACAGTCTTGCTTCATGATCCTTTTTTATTTGTTCTTTCTCTGGTGTATCAGTGTATATTGTAGACTTTCTGGTTCTTCTAATTTCGTTAAAATAATATATAAGAATAAAAAAATAATTAAACATATTGTTTCAACCGTCCCCTAAAAAATTGTTTCAACCGTCCCCAACCCCCCCTTTAAGTGAAAAAAATTTATAAAGTAACGAAAACAACACTGACACGTTTAAACTAGTCATCATGATGTACTCTACACTCCTTACTGCATACAAAAAAAAATACGCACAGCAATCTCGCATGGATAGAAACCCTAATAAAATGAAAAATAATCGAACAAAAATACTTACTTTTGATAGTCTAAATAGAACATTAGCTCTCACTTACAACTGAACCGCCGAACGAACGATGCATTACTGCTATTCGTCTACGGACTTGTTTTTGCTTCATTCACCCCTAATCAGGGTTGCCATTTCAAATCCGTTCTTCCAGTCAGATTTGACTGGAAAAAAAACAGTCAAAAAACTGGAATTCAGTCAAATAAAACAGTCAAAGAATTTTAAACACAAATCCAGCTAAAAATCCAGCTAAGATAAAAAAAAATTGTTCATTTTCATCGCTTTTAAGTGATTTCGGCGGCGTTGGTGAGCTTTGATGTTTTCTTTTCTGTGTAGTGCTGAAATATCTAATTATGTTTCGGAATTTCTTTTAGTAATCTGCGATACTTTAAAGATAGAAGATATGTATTTACCTTTTTAAGTCCATGTTTCAGCAATTTTTTTCTATTTTAATAGTACCTCAACCTCACCTCAAGAATGAACAGGAGTTTTGTTTTGATGACGTTTATTCGATGTGTTTTTATTTGTGTAAACGAAGCAGGGCAGCGTAGCGCACAGAGACAGAGACTAGCATCACACACATCACCTTTTCACCACCAACCGTATACCTGCAGAATTTTTATTTTCAAACTGGTGTTTGTGAGTCAGCCATCCCAAAGTAAGCAAAACAAACAAATGTGTATGAATTGGCTCAGTGTGTTGGTCGGATATGGAAACGTGTCATGTTCAGAGCATAGTCAACTAACAGTAAAAATTGTTTTTCTACTATTATTTTTATATGGTTACATTGAATTTGAAATTGTTCTGGTGGTTGAAAAAAATGCCATTTTGAAAAGAAGTTAAAAGCAGTCAAAAAAAATTGAATCCAGCTAAAAAAACCAGCCGGCTGGATTTCAAAAAATCTTCCAGCTAAATTCATTTCAATCCAGTCAGATCTGACTTGAAAACAGTCAAAATGGCAACGCTGCCCCTAATACTCATAGACGCTGCGCGTATGGCTCACGAGATATTCGTGTTGTTTCAACCGTCCTGTGTTTCAACCGTACCCAGTCTCCCCTAAATAACATTTCCATTCGCTTTCCGGTACAAATAACATAACCAAGGAAAATGTTCTCACTGGGCCAAATTTTATGATTCTTCTTTTGTTTTGTTCGTATTGGCGTATTTCAGGCTTAGGTAGTCTTAAAAGATAAAATTTTGGACCCGATAGGTGGCGTTGATGTCGATCTCCGAAACTGCTCATCCGATTTCAATGAAATTTTGTGGATGTTGTATATTCTTCGTTCCCGCTTGAAGGATAGGATACTTTGAGTTGATTGCAATTTGTGGATGGGTAGGTATGGTTGCTTCAAGATTGAAATATACTATTGTTTCGGACCCTATAGATGGTACTTTGCAAAAAATAAGCGGGATAGGAGAACGGGTTGTTGAAGCATTAAAATTATTAGTGGACATTGTCCAAATAAAGGACTTTGCGAAATGTGAGCTGGACTTAATACGAAAGGTATGAGCAAAGGCGAGTGGGTACAGCTGCATATAAAAAAGACTGACGTCCGTATACGTGCGCACTCATAACTCGGGAACCAATCCTTCAATTTTTATGATTTTTCGTTTAAATTCGCATGGGCCCAAGGAAGGACATATGCTACTTTTTGTCGTGAAAACAAAACTTTATGGGGATTAGTTGAATTTTTGAATTCTTTGGATGTTCCGGGCTTACAATTGAAAGTTGGCTCAGTTATAATTTTGTTGTGCAAACTCAATGCACCGAGACTTTGTAACAGAACGCGTTTGATTTGGTGCTGAAGGATCCAAAATCAAATGTCATGCAAGCGACGGTTTTGAGGAAAAAATTCAAAGACAAACATTCTCATTCCTCGGAATCCGCTTATTGAGAACGAATTTGTACGTCGTGTACTGTAAACCATTTTAGTCAAAAAGCGGAAGGTTGGCCGACACGTTAATCTTCTTTGTTGCGTTTGTCTACGCCTAAGGAAGGTTCATCCGGCGACAAAATTGGAAAATTTGAACGGGAAATTGGAAAGTTTTTGAAAATTGATTTTCCATACATTTTCTACGGAGAATTTTTTTTTTTAATTTTGATCGTAGTATACAGTGAGATCGTATTTGTCAAAGGCTATAGTTGGGAATTTGGTATCACTAAAATTAATTTCAGGTGAAAGTGAAAATTATTTTAGTCAAAAAGTCAATTTTGGGCGGGACGAAGTTCGCCGGGCACGCTAGTTTTTAAATAAAATGTTTAATGACAACTCGTTCTAGTGTTCTCTCAGATCGTACACGAACTTCCTCAGCAGTTGCGGTGGTTAGACCGGTTTTAATTCGTTCAGTAACTTTTTGCAATTTTTCATTCACACGAGATAAATGACATTTAATTGTCTCTTATGGGACTTCTTTAGTTGTGAGTGTCAAACGTTTGGGTTTTTTTTCGATTTAAGTTATTTATAACATTTAACTGAATTTTTTTTTATAAGTTTTGTAAAAAACTAGAAGGTTTGTTTACTAAAACCAAGGATGGGGCACTTTCGACAAAAGCACATGGGGCTGCTGGATCGTCAAGATATTCAAAGCTTATGTTTCTTAAGGACATTGAAATGGGTCGATACAACGTGCAATAATTTTTTTTTTACAAATCCTTTTATTCTACATTTATTCTTTACTTTATTTTGTGATCCCAAAACTAGCATGTGATTTTAAATCTATAGGTATTTTTAATGTAGTTTTAGTTTAAAATTAAATTTTGATTTAAGATTTGCTTAACTTTTCAAATAGAGACAGTAATAATATTGCGTCACCTAAATTCATGACGAAAGTGTCGCACCATGGGGCAGAAAAGCCTTTTTGGGGCAGTTTTAATTTTTTTTTTATTTAACTATCAGCCTGAAGTTAACTTTTAAGAAATTATTAATTTTTTTAGTAAAATAATCATAGCATTCAATAAAAAAGAAAAATTTTCAAAAGCATATTTATTTGCGAAAGAAGTTATTTCAGATCTGTGAAAAGAAAATGTTGAATCTGTCCCTCCGTACCAGTGATACCAACCCGAATCGAAGTTTTTATGCCTAAACTCGAAAAATATAACAAATAAAAGGATACAAATTTCATATTTTACAAAGGAACTGCAACGAACCAACAATATGATGAATATTCGTTAACAGAATGTTGGTTGATCGATAAGTAATTAAATCTTTTTTATCTCTTTAATCCCAAGCTTGGATTTCTTGAGTGAGTTAAGTATAGAATTAAGAATATAAGCATAACGCACAGTTGTAAATAAAAATGAATTATGCGACTTTGATCAAGGATTGTACCTGATTTAACAAATTCAAATTGTATTTGTATGAATTAATGGTAAAAAACAATTTATTAAAAATTATGCCTTTTTTCTAAAAATTATTCTCCAATGCCTCAAGCATCGAAGTCATTCCTAAAAGGCATAATTATGCCTTAGTTGGCATCACTGTACCGTACCCTAATGAACGTGAAGTTCGCAATTTGTTCTTTCCACTTTTTTTTCCACAAGAAAAGTGAAAATTTAATTTCACTCGAAAAGGAAGCACAAAAGGCTTTAACAGACAGTTCATTTAACAATTTAGAGATTTGTTATTGCTTTTCAAAAATTGGGCAATCTTACCTCGTTCTTTTTCCGTTAAGTAGTATAAAGTTAGATATATATTACGTATTACCTACATATATTGGACATATTACATAGTCTCATATATGGAATGGACCCCTTTTTTTGAATATTTGGCAGAGCTTCGATTTTTGTTTTAACACAAAAGTCAACGTCATATAGTTATTTGTTAAACCCCCTTGTAAAACGTAAACATCTACAATATTTATTGTTTCAGTCATCTTTCTGACCCCTCAACTGAACATTACTCAATAGCTTTTTGAAGGTAGTGCGTATATGCCAAACAGTAGGAACAAAATTCAGGCCACCTCCACCCTCTCACATTTGGTATCACAATAGATCTATTACTCTGGCCTTAGTGTGTCTTGACTCATCCAAGACAATCACCTAACCTAAGATAACAAAACAGACTTGAAAGGGTGATGGCACCAGTAGTCGGCCCTTTAACTTTTTTTTTGAGTCTGATTGGTCCTTAAAAATCCATTCTTCAAGTATTTAATCAAGTATATTTGGTTCTTCTGGATATTTGAAGTCTGTAGATTCGAAATTCTAAGCCTATTAAGTGTATGAGCTACCTAATGCAAACTATTTAGAAAACAAGTTAAAAGGGTGTAATTTGCGAGGAGTCAGCCCCTCAGCTCCAGTAGTTGGCCACGCAAGTGTCCACTGTCCAGTAGTCAGCCCCAATTTAATTTAGACATTTTCATAAAAAGGGGGGGCTGACAACTGGAGAAAGTTTAAAAGAACCGTGTCTTCTATAGTCAGCCCCCATTTCTCTAGTAAATGTACAGGGGGGCTGACTACTGGAAAACAAAGAAAATTGATCGAAATTTTGGTGCGAATCAAGACGGATTGAGGTTTCCATTCATTTTGCATACTCAGATATTGTAAACAAAAATTAACGTAGTCTCCAGTAGTCAGCCGGAGGGGCTGAGCCTAGGATAATCATAAAAATAATGTCTCATAAGGTCAGCCCCCCTCTTAATTATTTAACAAAACATATTTTTAACATTTTAAGTTAAGAAATAATTAAAATAAACTGTCGATAACATAACAAAAACCAAAAAATGCATATACCTCGAATGGATTAGTATTTGTATCACTTTTCCAAAACCACTTCCACTGTTTATTTTTTTGGAACACCACTCGTTTTCTGCGTTTATAAAAACTGTACTCAAGTATATATTTTTTAGGCGCGAGCAGCACCAGGATTGTTGCAAGTTTTTGGACGCAGATAGAAGAAATGTTAGCCAAGGGAATAATATTTTTCGCTTGAAAGAAAGAACAAAGGATTAACTATTGCGCTGCATTTTGTATTCCAGAGGCTGACTACTGGAGGGGGCTGAACTTAGGTGCCATCACCCTATGTCATACCATCAGAAGAACGTCAAACTCAGCCCAGGCTGTTCGCAGCTAAACATCTGATTAATTGTAACTATGAAATGCGCCTCAAGTTAGAATCTGTCAAAATGCAACGCTTTTCCTTCTTTGTAAAAATATTCAATCTGATCACAGGGAGCCTCTTAGGGGGGATCCTATGCTTCTTAGGCCAAATGCCTAATTTATCAATACAAAAATCAACTCACCACAGTACGATGTCAGTAGCAAAAGTAATCCAATAGCTGATATCCGTGTCCAGAATGCCATCTTGCAAATATTTGAGTTTTTCATTTTCGAGTGGAGTACTATAATATTTTCAGTTGGAAAATAAAACAACCGCCAACTGCAGTCGGCTCCCTCTAATTAAATGAATTTTGCACTTTTGCACTTTACTCGCACGCGAATTTGCGTTCTGATTAAATTTCCACTTCTAACACTTTCAACACTCTCTAATAGCACTCATTTTGCGGTGTCCTTCACTGAAGTGACTCTCCAAATTATGAACACGTTTGGTGGTTGCCTCGCGCAAATTCTATCTACCGCGTTAGAAGGCAGAACTAAATTTAATATCTTCCACTAGTAGATACGAAAAAAAAAGACAAACTCGTTGGTTAACCGACAACACAGTACATGGTACACCGACGACACCGACGACGACGGCAATGCGATGGCAATTCAAAGGCAAACTTCGTTGCACAGCGGGCTGTCAAAAAAATTGAAACATTTTTATCCGACTTGAACTTGGACTCTCATATGTTACACATTAATTAGTTCGACTTTCATGCGCAATTAATTTCTCCGTGCATTCGAATTAAGGATGTCGATATATCACACAAAAGAACAAAAAAAAAAACTTTAAATAAAAGAAGAAAATAAATTATAAATATACGAGCGTTCGTTCGTTTCGCCGACAGATAGACAGTGCCACAACGCGTAACGTATTTATTTGGCAGTTTTCTTGAATGATATCCGAACGAGCTGAGAGTACAACACAGAACACACCCGCAGACGTGGACCGTGGACTTACGAGTAGATGTAGACGTAGATGGAGCAGAGGATGGCGATGGATACCTAGAATGTATCTTTGTTCGCGTTGGCAGCGGGCGATGGATTGAGACTTTCGTTGCCGGAAAAATGTTCAACAATTTGTCTTGTTTCACTGGTTAGGTGCTGCTGCTGCTGCTTGTTTTCGAATGCTCTGCAGAGATTGTGTGAAGAATGGTACGGGCGCGCTGGTGAGTGCGCCCTAATCAAAATCGCGTATTAGGCGAGCGGTGATTTTCTTTTTCTTATTTCCTCCACGATTGAGTGTTTCGCGTTGGGGTGGAAATTTAATATTTTATCTGAAGGCAAGGGACCACCGACCGATTCGAGGGCAATGAAGACGCTAAGACTTGGATGTCGATGACGTGCACGAACACGACAACGACGACGACGACGACGACGACGACGATGATGTTGTTGGGGATGAAACTAAAACTACTGTGCCGGCAGTTGGTTGAAAGAAAACCGAACCGAGTGTCGTGCCCGTGCGTCCACCACCGTATTGTTGTTGTTGCTCTCACGTCACTGTGGACTGTGGCTGTGGTGTTGCCGCGTGTGTAGAGGTGTAGACAGCCAACTGCAGGCGGCAGGCGCACACTCCGCAAAGGGAGAGGGTTGGCTTCGTCCTCGGTATATTCTGAGTCAGACACAGATCCAGATCCACATCCAGTATACACAGAGCTGGCTGCTGACTGCCCCCTTTATTTTTATTACTCTCCTTCCTGTGTTTTCCGTGTTGTTTATTATTTTGAATAAATGACAAACGGTCGCGGAGCAATCAAACCAAGTGGGAACGTGGGACTGACAATGAGTATGACGAGTATCTTTTTGAAAACACAATGATAATAAACACCACAGTTGTATCTATGGTAGCCGTCGCCCGACGTACGAGTATCTGCGGAAGCAGCCAATCGATTTGTATATTTCTTTCCCAATTTAGGTCCGGGTCCGGGCCTAATGTTTGGTTTGTGCGTAAATATTATTACTTGGACCGCGATCGCGTGTGTAAATGCCTATTTATAAGGCTTTATGATTGGCACATCAACGGGCAATTTTGAAAGTGCTGACTTTTGAGAGAGCGATCCTGAGTGAGGGATGGTGCGCATTCACATTTGTTTGGATAGACGTGAGGAAAAAAAGAGTTCTTGTGTCGCGTCAGCTGCTGCTGCTGCTGCTGCTACTTTTGGGTGTGGGACAGAGGTTGCCTTGCAGCGCTCCTTAAATTCACCAAAGAATGACATCACACGCTATTATTTCAACATTTACAGTATACCGTGTCAAAGTTGTCTCGCTGGCTTTAGAAGAGTTTTCTGGGATGCTGCTGTGCGGATGTTGATTTTCACTCCTACCGCTAGACGCGAGGAGATTATGTTATTTTTAATGTCACCACGTTGAGTGATATTAAGATTTGATCTGCCTTGGGGCGAGCGGGTGTTTGATGTTTTGATGTTGGCCTTGTTGTACTATATCCTTTAGGTGTTCTTTATTTTTGTGAGCAATTTATTGCCTTTTTTTGGCGGCCAGCCGAAGGGTTGGGTGTTCTTGTGGACGTTGATGTCTTGTAGTTGACTTTTACGACTGTGTTTATGACCTGCAATGACAGAGGAATTGAAAGTTGATTAGGAACAGTCGCTAGAGGTGCCTTCGGAAATGGAGGTGGTGGGAGATATACCTATGTATTTTTTTTTTTATTAGTAGAACGCATTGAGAGAATAATGGACATTAGTTTTATGCTGGGTTAAATTGTGTAATAGGATTTTGGTCGTCATTCGTGTGGGAGAGTAGGTGCGATTTATTTTTGTTTCTCCAACGCGGAGGTCTGTTTAACGACTTTAGTGAATGGATAGTTTTACGCTCGTCGATAGGTCATCTTTAGGACTTTTGTCGGAGGGAAGCTATGTGGCGCAAGCACGTTTGTGCATAAGACCGTTTAGGAGGATGCGGTAGCGAAAAATGGAGAGTGGCACGTTGAGATAGCGAATAGTGCCGTGTAGAGGACTAGAGGTTGTTTGTTAACTTTCTCGATTACGTAGTAAAAGAAAGATATTGTATTCAAATTTCGAACTCGAGACTTTAATCAGTTCTGGCATAACGATGATAGAAGAAGTCAAAAAAGTGGGTCGCAAAATTCTGTCTGCCTGTCCGTATGCTTCCAAGCTCTACAGCCTTAACGGCCCGAGGTAACCTCAATATTAATGGTACAGTCGAACCCGTTTAAATGAAATAAGAAAAAATTGTTTCTTTAATTTCAATTAACCGGGTTTTTCATTTAAACGGATTTCGGATAACTGAAAAAAGTACACGGGGACAAATTAAATTTTTCATATAAGCGGGTTTTTCAATTAAAAGAGTTTCAAATAAGCGGGTCCGACTGTACCTATTTGCAACTTCCCCTGCAACATTTGAATACCAGTTTGATTTGTTCCAAAACGACTGTAACGATTTCAACCAAAATTGATATTCAAGCTTTAGAAGGTAAGGTTAACATGACTGCGCACTCAGTTTGTGCGTAAAAAAATCGAATAACAATACAGTAGTAACCGTTTAAAGCGAACCCGGTAATAACGAACCATTTCATGAAGTCCCAATCAATGCCCCATACGAATTATGAATTTTAATTTCGCATATAGCGAACCCGCCTAAAGCGAACTTTCGCATATAACGAACCCATTCTGCGCGTGAAATAAACAAAATGTGCCGTTATAACGAACAAAAAATCTGTCGCTTTACATTGTCATCCAGATTTTCCCAACTAATCGGGACTTCCCCGAGAACTGTATTGCTGCGTACGAACCAACAATCTCAAACGTCAAAATTTTGTCCTTCAATATAATTTGTTCGGTATACCTACTTCCCCGAGTAACCTTATGTTTACAAACGAAAGGTTGCATGAAGTGACGCACTGAAAATCATTTAAGTAAAATGGGAGATTTAGAAACAAATAAAAGAAAATATTTCGCATTAAAAGACAAATACGACTTAATAAAGCGTTTAGAACAAGACGTAAAACAAAGCGAAATGAAATGAATCTAAGTAAATCGACTGTTGGTACAATTTGGAAGAAAAGAGAGGAGATCCTGGACCACTTCAATCGAAAGAATTCAAAGGTAAAAAAAGTGATAAAAACCTACAAACGAGAGGGTGGATAGGGGATTGTTGAAGTGGTTTAGCCAACAAAAGGCTAACAATGTGACCGTGAGTAGTGCAATTCTACAAACAAAAAAAGCCGGAGACTTTGGTGTTGATGATTTTTTTAGCGTATCACTTATAACGACCTTCGGTTATAACGAACCAATTTGGTCAGTCCCTTGAGTTCGTACTGAGCGGACACTACTGTACTTTTTAAATTAAGGCATATTGCGAAAACGGTCCATACGATTGTAACAAGAATTAATTTCTAGTTATTGCGGTTTTTTCTAACTTAACAAAAAAAAAATCTTCTATATTATCGTAAAATGGATTTTTGAAAAAAAGTAATTTTTAAAAAATTTAGGTTTTTTTAGTTAACCCGAAAAGGGCAATAACGATTTAAACCAAAATGCAAACTAAGAGTAAAATTGATGTTTTCAAAATTATTGCATCCTTAATATTCAATTCGAATCACTGAAAACGCTAGTTTTAAGAACTGCTCATATTTCGAAAACCCCATTTTTGACTTCGATAAGACTTAAAATTCTAAACAATATGCTGACAGCCCGAACAATAACTTAAACTCGGTTTTCAGCTAAATAGGTAACCAATGGTATTTTTCAAACATTTCGATATTTGCTACTGTTTTGTCTGCCAAATTTTACAAAAATACATCTAATGAATATGATCAAAATAATTACTAAAGATAGTATTAGTATTCTAAATAAGATAAGATCCCGTACTTAGTTTTTCTCAAAAATTTCGAATAATTCAGTTTTTTTTTTAATTAAAAAAAAAATAATTAATAGTTGGCGCAACAGGTCCGGAGAGACCCTAGGCCTAGCTTCTCACAACCATTCGTTTTGTTTGAGTTTCTCATTTTTGGAACGAATGGAAGGGATCTACAATTTGATGCCGACTCCAAGCGGCTAAATGAGAAGTTCTTTCAAGACATTTATACTCACGGATGTTTGTCAGACGTTCGCGAGAGGGAGCGCAGCGGAAAAAAAAACCCTAAGTCGGAATTGGGTTTTTGCGGGATTCGAACCTGGGACCCCCGCATAGCAGTCCAACACACTAACCACTAATTAATTGTAAGCTACTGCGACTTTTTTATTATTTCTCAAAAATGATAACCCAAAATCTGATCTCTGTTTATTTATATTTTTAAAACCTAATACCCCACTTTAAATTTAAAATGACAACAGCCATTAAAAATGCAATAACAGCAACGCAAAATATACAAGCAGCGTTGTTCCGAAAAAAATTTGGAGCTGAGTCATTTTCCGATCCAAGATTGAGCCACATTGGTTAGATGAAAACGAGGAGGGGAAGTTTTTCTTATTTTTTTTTTTTAAACTTCTTCTTTCTTTCTTCACTTGGCAAATCTTTTAACCAGTTATTGTTTTGTGACGCCATTCATTCGGGTAAATTCTCATTTCCTGAGTAATTTTTTTTATTTTTCAATACTTTTTTTTTTAAGAAAATAATGTTTTAGAGTATAGTCTTGGGACAAATATAAGCCATTTCGCTAAAATACTTGAGCCAAACTACCCTCTGAGGTACTTTATCACAGTGATGTCTACAAGGTAACTAACCTAAAGTTAAAGCCTATGGCAAAAGTACAAAGACTAGAGTTTTCCCATCGAAAAACTAGTGGCTGTTATAGCTTAGTATTATAGAGTGCCGACCAGAAAACATTTCGTCGCCCCAACATTGGGTTGCCGTTAAGTTTTGACAGCTTATAGCAAGATAACCAATCGCTGAGATTTTTTTTTCATTTTTTGACAAGATATTCACACGGAAGTCCTCTTTCAAAAAATCTAAGAAGTTATTCGAAAACGCTTTAAGTTTTTAAAATACCTATTTAAAGGTTGTTAGAAAATGAGTTTGCTGTATATGCCACTAAAATCACTACTTTTTCATTTACTCATACACATACGTCAAAAATTGTGCCCATACGGTATTCCAATAATAAATTAGGAAAAAATGTAGGTATTTACTTAAAATCTAGAAATAAAGCACACGTTTTTGTGTTTCAAAAAAGAAAAAAAGACAAAGTTTTTGAGAACAAAAAATATAAGTACAGTGGTGGTCCAGTATAACGAATGATATAATGTCCAGGTGTATTCGTAAGATCGAAAAATTCGTAATATCGACAACATTTTACTTTTGCGAAACGTTAAATAAAATGTACAATTTATTTCGCTCATTAGTTTTATTTCATTTATTCATAAAGTTAAACAGAAAAAATTCTGGGTGCTATCATTCATTTTTTTAAAAAAAATCACCAATAAACGTTTGTTTTGGTGAACTTCGGGCCATTTAATACACGTGTTAAAATCCTCAACCGTATCGGTATGTTTTACCTTCGTTCAGTTTGGACCTGCAAGTAACATTTCAGCATTGTTCCAAGATTCCAAGTCCTCTGCAAGAAATCAGCCTAAAGTAAATACATATGTAATATTATTTGTATAAAACAATACCTTAGCGTTTGAAAGTGATTCTAACCTCTGGGAACGATTTTTTTGACAAAAGTCAAAGTGTTCGTTACTACGACCATCTCTTCTTGCCTCCGTAAAACTGCCATAGGGCACATATTTCTTTGTATAACAGAAACATTCGTTAAATTGTTATAAAGAGACACCGCAATGAAATTGAAAAAGTGTACGTTATATCGATCATTCGTTATGTCGGCATTCGTTAAACTAGACCCCTACTGTATTTATTTAACATTTCGTAAAGTAGAGAACTACTTTTTAACAGTTTTTTTTTTTTAAATCACAAGTAATGACTTATACAAAAGATGGGAAGCACCTACTGAAATATTTTTCAATGAGAACGTATTTATACTTTTTTACGGTTACAGTAAAATCGTATGCACGTACGGCAAACCAAAACACAAATATTTTTCTTCTAATGACGTACGTAGGTGCATACGTTTAAATAACGTTACCTTGAATTTGTAGGCGCACATAAGTCAAAACAATACTGAAAAAACCCTTGAAGTTTGATGGCGTACGTTGTTGGACAATAGGACGTAGGTACGTCAAAACAATTCTTAAATAAAAATTTGCAATCGTATGGAAAATTTGACGTAAATGCCGAATTTTGGCATTTTTTTTTTATGGATATACGTCAAAACAATTCTGTATATCTTTGCAATTGAAATAGAGATAGAGCAAAACGAATAAAAAACTTGGAAAGAACTACGGCGAAAACATAAGTCTGCACACCAAAATCAAAAAGTGAATTTTAGCGTTTACGGTAACCCAATATTAGGGCGACGATTTGTTTACACACATATATTATGTGAGTGTCACTTCCAGGAAGGGGCTAGCTATTGAGAAAAAACTCAAATTTCCTGAAATACGTGTCCAATTGTTTTCTACTCTATATCGCCGTGTAAAATTGCACAGAGCTGTCGAAAACCGTAAAAAAAAGTAAGACCTCTTAAGGAAGGTAGGTACTTAAATACAATTTTAATATTTTACACCTTAAAAAGGGGTAAGGGGTCCCTTTGCAAAACGAGAAAATATTTGTCTAATCATTTTTACTTCTCTACCAGTATGCAAAGTTTCAAGTTAAATCCATTTGTAGATTATCATCTTTTTTTAGAATTATAAACTGCAAGAACGGCGGCAACACTTTCAATTTGAATTTTATCAACTTTAACGTCTTCTATATGCATATTTGGTGTATAGGTAGATACTCATGTTTTTTATATACATTATCGATACTCTTTGACATACGATCTGTTAGACACAAGGCCGTATCTAGGGGGGGGATCACAGGGGTTTGAACCCCCCCCGAAATTCTTAACAAGTGCACATTTGTAAAACGAGAACAGAGCAAATCCAAACAAAAATTATCCAATTCGGCCACTTACCTAAATGCAAAAAGGTTCAAATCAAATCAAGCATAGCATTGACTTTTTTCACTTATATTTTTATAATTTTTTATAATTTGTTATGTTGAATATAGCTATTTTTTTAAACTGTTACTACTATCTATATATATAAAAATGGATCTTGGTTTGTTCGGATGCTTAAAACTCGAAAACGATTGGACCAAATTGGATACTTCCTTCTGCGGATTTGTTCGTAATTGCTCCGCGAAGGTTTAGGAAAAAAGAAAAATTGAAAAAATTAAGAAAATTGCGCGGAAAATTAGAAAATTAAAGTTTGTATGGGGAAATACACTTTGAAAAAAAATTAACTGGATAGAAATCAAGAAGTGACACTTCAAATAAAAAAAAAAATATTTTGAATTTTAAAAGCAATTGTTGTTGTTAATTATTTTAATTATTTTCCAAGCAAATTGTTGTTGTCAAAAGTTTTGAAGTTTTTTCTTCTTTTTTTTTTTTAAATATAGGTACCTAATGAAGTAGATAGGTACTTTGATTATACAAAGATGATATTATGGCCGACGATATTTTGCATCGAATTCGCACTGTGACATCGGGATCGGATAATGAACTGGAGATGTCAGATAAAATGCGCAACAAAGCTTTGATTTGACGCATTTGATCGAGAATTTGAGCGAGAAATGGACTTCGAACGAATCGCATTGAGTCAAGCTGTTCGAACAAATGTGCCAATGTTGAATCCATATATATAAAAATGAATCCCTATTTCCCTTGGTCGCGGCATGACGCGTGAACGGCTGGACCGATTTCGCTAAATTTTTTTTGTTGTGTTTGTTATTGTCAGGAGAAAAATCTTATGAAAGAAAAAATTAAGAAAATTGCGCGGAAAATTAGAAAATTTAAGAATACTTAACCACCATATTAAATTATATCTAATGCAACCATAGCGCTTTTACAATTCAAACTTTTTTGATGTAACATTATGGCGTTGGCATAACATTGACAGAATGCGTGCTGCAAATATCCTCAACGAGGATGTAAACAAAATAAATATCGTTTAAAACAGATGCTTCGATCGGAATTATTATATTGATAAAATACATATAAAATATTTAATTTATTATTTTTAACAAAAACTGAATTTCTTAGTGCACATGTAGGGATGCCAGACGTCCCCCTTTAGGGGGGACAGTCCCCTTTTTTAATACAAAAATGCTGTTTGTCCCCCTTGTACAAACCACTGTCCCCCTTATTAAGTCAAAATTCAATAAAAGAAAACATTAAATTCAAACTTTGAAAATACTTTCTTTTTCTATTTTTAACAAGATTCTCTGTGAACACATCCATTTGAAGTGCAAGAAAACTTTCAAAGATGAATGCAACCACTCACGAATTACATTTCAGTGCACGTGCTAAAGTTGTTCTCGTGCACATTTTTGTTTTGTACCGTAATCTTTCTCTCTTTCAGTTTTTGTTGTGAAACTAAAGTTTACTTTGGTAAAATGACCGAACCCAAAGAAAAAATCAACAAAAAAAGAGTGTTCATATAACCAGTGTTGGGAAAAAAAATTTATCTAATGAAACTTATTTTTATTTCACTTTTTTTTTTGACTCTGGTGTTCAAAAATAAAAAAGGAATGTTTGTCCCCCTTTTTGAACCCTTGTCCCCCTAGAAAACTCACGATGTCCCCCTTTTCGTATTTTTTAATCTGGCAACCCTATGCACATGGTCGGAAAATCCTCAACATGTGGCGTTGTAGGCGTATGTCGTTATTCAGGTCAATTAAATTTCCTTTAATAATAATTTTCTTAATTCATACCTATAATTCTTTCGGGATGAAACTCGATGATGATGATATAACTCGATAACCACTGGGCCAATTTTTATGATTCTTCTTTTGTTTTGTTCGTATTGTTGTATTTCAGGTTAACGCAAACTTAAAAGATAGGTTTTTGACCCGCTATATGGCGTTGTAATCGATCTCCGAAACCATTCACCCGATTTCAATGAAATTTATAGATTTATATTCTTCGTTCCCGCTTGAAGGATAGGATACTTTTGGACCTGATAGGTGGCGCTGTTGCCGATCGCCGAAACAGCGCTACCAAGTTGATTGAAATTTTGAAGATGGATATGGTTGCTTCCAGTTTTAAATTTTGGATAGTTTTTGACCTATAGGTTGTACTTTGAAAAACACAAGCGGGATAAGAAAACGGATTGTGGCACGTCCCATTCAAAAATAAAATCAAACGCTATTTCTAAAGTTGTATAATGAAAATTATTAATGGACGCTGTCCAAATAAAGCAATTTGCGAAATGTGAGCAAGATTTAATACGAAAGGTACGGGCAAAGCCATACAAGTGATGATTTTAAGGGGAAAATTCAAAGGCAAACATTCTTATTCCGCAGATTTCGGTTATTAAGAACGATTTTCCATTCGTGCGACTTCAATTTCCCGTGCGTCTCGCTTTCGCTATGACAAATAATTTATTGCAAGGATAATCGATGGATGTTTGTCAATTTAGTGAAAAAGTGGAAGGTTGGACGACACGTCAAAATCATTGCGGTTTGATTGAAAAAAATCAACCTTGCTATTCATCATTTATTTCTATTGCATTTAATATAACTTTTGAATAAAGAATTTTAATTGGTCGAATTACATAAATTAGCAAGTGCTTGGTGCATGCTCGGAATTTATTAACAAATTAACAAATTTGGGCGAAACGAAGTTTGCCGGGTCAGCTACTTGTTATAATAAATTTGAAATTTAGGATTATTTTATTTTCCTCAATTGCTTCCAACCTATAAAATAAAAAGCTATTTTTTGAAGATCATATCCCCCCCCGAAATATTTTTCTAGATACGGCCTTGGTTAGACAGTAAGTCGCATGACAATGAGACTGCTCGATTCAGGCAGGAATTACGAGAAGTCTTGTGTGAAATAAATACTGTAAAGAAGATTAAATTTTTGTATAGTTCCTTTATTTCCGATCCTCCTTACAGAACAACACCCACCTAAAATGGCAGGTAGTCAGAATAAACAATGTCGCACAGATAGTTAAATAGGTACCTACACATTAAAGACAATTGAAAAGCGATTTGAAGCGAGTTTAAATCTTTTATATACCCAGAAGAAACTCTGCATAGCGAATCATCAGTCGACCATTGTTTGCACCGTAAGCTTATTAATTGGAGGGGCTTAAACAGCTGGAAGTTGATAAACAAAATTTTGTTCAGCGTTCATGAGTCTTGATTTTGTCTCGGAGGCGTAGGCTTTGTTTGTAGGCACAATCAGCAATCAATCAGCTCCCTATGCTTTCATATGAATGCATGGGATATACCTACTTTTTACAAAATAAATCGCTAGCTACTCACCAATAGTCCACTCTCAAACCAAAGCATAATATAGGCAAACAAGTGTTTGGTGGTTTGTTGCATATTGCGGCCACCAATTATATTTGCCAAATGCAACCGGGAACATTACATAGCTACAAAGTATTCTGGTCTTGTTTCGTCTCTTAATTACCTGAATTAAAACATTTCTTTATCAAAATGCATCAGCTAGCAAAGTTGACTGGTGCGCGCTTTTTACCATTAAATCCCCACTCCATACGCAGTGGTTTATCTATTCCTAACTGAATTTATTGCATGTATATACGTTGTTATAGCAGGTATGCAGACATCCAACTTAAAGCCTATCCCTGTTCGGGAAAAATAATATATCCACATTGCACATTGAAACATGTGTACATTCCCTGTGGGCACGCTAGATGACAATCAAACTTATTCCGCGACTATAAAGACTGCACTACCATATCTTAAATGTTATCAAACAATGTAAGTGACACCATACTGCACCTTTTTCAAATTAAAAGAAAGTGAAAAAAAAAACACCTGTTCTGTGGGCGCAGTAACTTAAAACACTACACCCAATAAGCCCTACCCGTAGAGTTGGAGTTTTCAAAGGATAGCGCTATGCTAGTCAAAATAAAGAACACAGTCATGCCGTCACTGCTGCAAACAGAAAGGAAATATGTGTATCATGCACATGCTATTAGTGGGAGTTCCTTCTGCCAAGCATTGCAAACAATGGAATCCACTATCTGACAGAACATGAGAGGAAACGTCTTATTCGAAAATTGCACGAGAACGGCTACGGCTGTAGGGTGATTAGGTTACAAGAGATGAATCGTACAAGAGACTGGGGGTTATACTGACACATGCAACAACATTATGGATCAACACACAAAATGGTGTCACTTCTATGTGCAGTCAGTCATTGTGTGTGAAGTCAGTGCTCGAAAAACCCATCAGTGCAAATGAAAGTGAATATTTTACGAATCATTTTTATGATCAAAGAGTTCAAGGGCATCTTTGTCTGCCGCGGGACTGCGGAGCCATCTAAAAACTCCATGATTTCTATTTTCTAACGTATATGAAGGCAATCTTTGGTCATTTTAAAAATTAACAAGATTTTTGTAGCGTTTGGATGAAATGAACGTCGGAAAACTATAGATATGCATTGCACATTTGAGGTGGCATGTAGAGCAAAATGGACACCAACGCTTCCACGCAGTTCGTGTTTGTAGTCAGTTTTTTTAAGTATGGAGCCAACCAACTGGAGGGACTCGATTTAGATGAAGCAATATTCGCACCCAACTGTTTCAAACTTACTCCGCGCCCAAATTTCAATGGGCCTTACCAATAAACATTTTTAGTTTCGACTCTAAATTCTCTATTTTCCATACAAAATTTCGCAATTGTGAACTTAAGTCGAGATCGAGACTACAATTTGTTATTAGTACGGCGCAATGGAATTATAGGCGAATCGCACCCTTAAATCAACGATCGAATTAATTTCCGATGGTGCCACTGTTTATTTGATACAGGGTGGAATATACAAGTACTAAGTGCATTTTAAGAAGCTTTTTGACACAGAAACCGAGCTATATTTTAAAATAATTTATATTTTTTTAATTACTTAGTTATTTCTATTGAAAATAGTGTACATGGACGATAACACAAGGAATTTAAATTTTTGGAATTTGAAGAACTGTGACTAATATTAAACAAACTGGGAGACCTCCGTCCTCTGTGCAGACGTTGCGTTGGGAAGAAAACACAATTCGCGAAAAGAGATCAAATTGACGAACACTCTTTTGGGCATCTAACGTGAGGCGCTTCCTATTACCTTAACGTCCCACGGACGACAAAATACAAAATACAATAAAAATGGAGTACACGACTGGGTCGCACGAAACTTTCTCGTTCATCAAAAGTTTGGTTGGTTATTTTTTCAAGTCTGTGTTGTTTAATGGATTTAACTCTTTTGTTCCTTATAGATTGAAGAAGAATTTATCTAAGCCTCCGTGGTACAATAGAAGGCTCGCTCATCTTAAGAACCTTAAAAATAAGGCACATAAAAATTTCAAATTATCCAGTAGCCCTGTGGATTATGAACATTTTGTCAAGCTGCGTAAGGACTTTCTTGCGTTAAGTAAATTTCTGCAGAAAAATTACGTAAATCAAATAGAAAATGCAATAAGGACAGATTCCAAACGCTTCTGGACTTTCATAAATAGCAAAAGAAAATCTACGGGTCTGCCTAAATCCATGTTCTATAAAAATTTTGAATCTAAAGATGTTTAGACTACATTAGAATTGTTTGCTAAATTCTTTGAATCCATGTACTCAAAGCCTGATACACCAAGTTTTGTTCCAGCTACAGAATGCAGACTGGACCTGGGCCTCATTCAACTAAGTGTTCATGACATTATAGGGGCTCTCAATGATCTTAAGCCCAATTCAAGTCCGGGACCCGATGGTATTCCTTCGATCATTTTTAAAATGTGTTCCCAAGTAATATGCAATCCGCTTCTTCATATTTTTCATCTGTCGCTATCCTCAGGAATTTTTCTTGAAGAATGGAAATCCTCTTTTCTTATTCCAATTTTCAAATCTGGATCCAAGAATGATATTGAAAGTTATAGAGGAATCTGCAAATCATCAGCTTTGCCTAAGTCTTTTTGAAAGTATCGTCAAATCAAAAGTAGAATTTCTTACAAAGGAATTTGTTTGTGATGCGCAGCATGGCTTTGTGTCCGGTAGGTCCACTACCACTAATCTGGCTTGCTTCTCACACTATGCCATTAATGCTATCGAAGATGGTTATCAAGTTGACTGTGCTTACACTGACTTCAGTAAGGCATTTGACTCCTTCAATCATCATATATTACTAAAAAAAACTTGAAAGTCTGGGTTTCACTCAGCAATGCTTGAGTGGTTAGCATCCTACTTGATTGGCAGAAATCAAAAGGTCAAAATAGACGACTTCTTTTCACGATCTTTTGGGTGTGGATCAGGAGTACCACAGGGTAGTCATTTGTGTCCGCTTCTATTTATACTTTTTATCAACGATATTTCACGAGTATTAAAATATTCCCATTGTTTGATTTAGGTACGCTGATGATTTAAAGCTGTTCCTTAAAATGAAAAGTTCACTTGACTGTGAGTAATTGCAACATGATCTAACAAGCCTATCTGTTTGGTGCATCAGTAGTTGTTTAATGTTAAACATTAGAAAATTCTTTATAATATATTTTTATAGAAGCTCTTCTCATTTTGAATATCAATACGAAATCGATTGTATTGTACTACTGGAAATAAAAGATCTTGGTATTATAATTGATTCGAGGTTCACCTTTGCATCTCATGTGGATCAAGTTATTGCTTAATCAAATAAACTTTCTGGTTTTATAAACGAAATTGCAAAGAATTTTCGGATCCTCATACCCTTATTTCTCTTTTTGTTGCATTAGTTAGGTCTCTGCTAGAATATGCTGATGTACATGACCCTGATGTACAGGGTTCGTGATAGATCGATATATTTACATTACTTAGGTATATATTAAGAATTCATTTTTTTTTTTTTTTTTAATTTGCATTAGTAGTTATAAACTGAATATCCCGTTTGACACAGCTGAGTCTTTTCCAGGACCCCAAGCTTATGTCCGGTTCCACCCTACAGCCACAATCAGCACTACAATATCACGTCAATGCATTTTGTAGGATTTAAGACATTTTAAATCGACCATTTGAGACGCTCCCTTTCTTTCCTAGCACAATCGCATTACTTCCATAAAAGCATCTTTTCTACAGCCTTAGTTCCAGGCTTTGAGGCTGTCTGCCTTGAGACTAGGAGGAGTAGCGAAAGGCACGTTGATCTCTTAATGAATTAGCTTAAAGCACCTGAAGCTGAGACTAAAGGCGACGGAGAGTGCATACAGCGCAAATGACAAGGCCAATTGCATAATCCCATTTGATGCTTCCGCCAATCTATTCGGAAACAGCTCAAGCTCTTTAACCTGATAGTTGCGCATATGCCATTACCACCGCCAGTCATTTATTACCCGCATACTCTATGGATATCCGCACGTCCCTAATTCGAAAAGCAAATTTACCGCATCGAATTTGTGGACACACGTCGTTGATCTTTGCACCCGTGCAACGAGCAAACCTAATCAGCGAATCCAATGTGCATGCGCTTGCATTTTACTTAACATTAAGAACTAATTAATTTACAATCACCTAAATCGCCTGACGGATGCAATCACTCATCGTCTGTGGATGGTTAATTTATGATAGACACGCGCTTATGTAATGGAGTACACTGTTCGGGGGTGATGCTGACTTTGACGAATGCAAATTCGTTGGCGACTCTCTGCCTGCCACGATGCGATCTATATGGGGAAGTGCTTACACATTCGCAGATGAATATATCGCTGCAGCGTTTGATGACGATGTAGGATGCTGGCGCGTCGCTATACGCCTCGAAAGTAGTGTGCACGTCGCCTATATGCGATGTGCTGTTCTGTGTGCAACCATATGTCTGTCGGCGGACAGAAGACGTTCCCTTGCGTGTCAGGAGCAATTTAAACAAAAATATTTAACATTGGTGTAATAATAGATAAACACACACACCCCGAGTGGTGGTTGCGGTTACACATTACCCACGTCAGAAACATTAGAATTCTGAATTTTAGATTGAGATATACCAAGTAGGAAGCGAACTCGCACCCAAGTGAAGTGGTTTAAGGATGAGTTGAAATTGAAACCTACACCTTATAATATTGTGATGTAGGTGGCGATGACGAGAGCTATTTTTAGTCAACTTGAGATGATAGGTATGGTCGGAGATGTATCTTTTTTTTTCTTTTATATGTGTGGTTAACAAATTTCCCACACTCGAAGTGTGGAGTTACTCTTGTAATTGAATTTAATGTGATGGGAACAAAGGTACGCCGCGCCGCGCCGCAGCGAAAGAGGCCTAGGCCCTGGGTATCAATATTAGAAAATGTATTCGGATTCCGTGTCCTACATGAAGCGAAAAGTACAATTCAATTGATAAAAATGAACAGCTTCTTATTTATAAGGCCTATCGGGGTTACAATGTGGATGGGATTGCTTAGCCTAGTTAAAATGTCCTTTTGTAACTATACAAAATTTTGAACAGTACTTTTCAACGTAGGGGACGGTCATGTACCTCGGAACGCTTATACCTTGGACCGATTGCCAATTCCTGGCAATTGGCTAAACATGTTGCTAAAAGTTCTTCCATAAATTTTTCTGTAGTAGTGGCCCCTAATCTGAGCCCCCACCCAGTAATGAGCCCCCTGGATGTTTTTCGTCCAAAAGCTAAGCTCCTGCTATTTAAAACTAAAAAATAAAAATTTTTCAATTCCCGTTACTTTTTTACTTGTATTCTTTTAATTGTTTCCCTATATCGGGTCTTTCCAGTTGGTAACAGAAATTCGGTAAGTGCGGACGTTTCATTCGTGTGTTGTGCAAAAGTGTTGTTAGTCAGTTTTGTTAAGAAAGCAATTTTTTAAAGCAAGTGGGTAAGTACTTTGTTTATATTTTATATTAACTCATACCTGTTTATATTAACAATAAGCATTCATAGCAATTATTTTTATATTTAAAGTTCTGGAAAATTGTTTATTTATTAAAATATAGTGGGGGCTCAGGCTTTTTTTTAACTTTTAAAAATTATTTAATGTTATTGTTTATAGATCACTACTGCAGATATTGAAGTTCTTAGCCAATCCGATATTCCCAAAATTTGTTTCGAAAAAAAACATGACGATGCTTCAAATAACGAATTGGTGAACTTCCTTAGAGTGGTTAAGACACCAGCCCGAAAAGGAGTTCGAAATGTTGAGCGTCAAAGCTTTATTGTTTCATCTACCCCGTTTCAAACATCCTTACAAAATAAAATAGATCAAAAAACCGTAGCTGAAGAATTGAAAATTGAGAAAAAAAAACAAAAACTCGAAAATCAAATCCTTAAAGCAAAAAAAAAGAGGAAATCCGTAAGCGTAAGGCGCAGAAGGCGGAAAAAAAAACATAACAAAACTAAATCTACACGTTCAATTTGTCTGAATCCTAAAATAATATCTGACTTGGAAAACGGCAATATTAGAAAAAAAATTAGATTGAGCGATGGCAAGTACAAATTACAAGATACTTTCGAGTTCAAATTTAAATTTTCTTTCATTGTATTGATATTTAGAAGTTGCATCGTTATCTGAGCGAGTCCCATTGTCTATAAACCTGAAGAACAGTAACGCTATTAACACTGAGGCTCACGTTCGAAATCTGTTCAAATCTGAACCTGTTCCTAAAAACCCAGAATTATCTACTGCTCCTAAAGAGTACATAGAAACTGGACTTTGTTTCGACTGTGGGGCCAATATATCGAAGACCGAAAGAGGAATACCATGTTTCATATGTTCAAAAGAGTACCATATTAAGTGTGCCGAAAAAATATAGGACGAAATTGAATTTTTTAGCTGCAAAAGGTGCAAAATAGTTTAGTATTATAAACATCTATCTACTTATCCTACCTATTAATTTTATTAATTTATTTGTGTTATGTTTTGTTTTTTACCTACCTACTTATCTAAAATGAAGTTCCTATCTACATATATTGTTTCGTTGAATAATTAAACTAAAAAAAAAGGCATTTGAATAATTTTGAAAGTAACGGTTATTTTGATAAAAAAAAAAGATTTATATGCGGGCTCGTTATTGGAACAGGCAGGGCTCAAATTAGGATCATGGGGGCTCAGTACTAGGACACTCCGTATTTTTTTAATATGTTCTTTTTTCTTAAATCATATGAATACTACCGAAAAGAAAAGTCATTTAATACAAAAAGAAATAATCAATCCTTTATAAAAGTAAGAACTTGTTTTGATACATGTAAGTAGTTAATTTTGCGGAAGCGGCAAAGTCAAAACTATCGTTAAGGGGGCTCACTACTGGGGCTTTTACCCTATCTATGGGATTCCTTTCAGTTTGAGTTCATTTGGCGTATAAGCACGGAGGTGTATAAAAAAACTTAATAAAACAAATCACATCCCCGAAAGTATATTTTTTGTGTTTTTTTATGAATGTTGTACTCATTCAATTAAGATATTTCTTTCGAATTACTTGTTTTAATGTGCTAAAATGTATTATTTATACAAAAAGGGTAGTAAATGTTCCTTTGGAACTATGTCTAATTGTCAATGCATGTACTTCGGAGCGGAACTGCGAGTAATGGGTCACAGATTTTACTGTTTTTTTTTTTTTTTTTTTGAGCGCGTTTGAGAAAATTAATTGTACAAGCGCGGAGTGGGTCAGAAAAATTGCTAACAGGTAGTTAATAGTTCAATAAATTTAGGGAGCAAAAAGAAAATGCGACTTTACACGGCTACGAAAAGACTACCAATTATTTGTTGTCTTTGTACATACCTACTAACATTTTAATTTCAATATTTTTCTTTATTTAACAAATAAATGGATTTAAATTTTTTTAATGGGAATAGATACTAAGATATGCATTATAATGAACACAATTGACTTAGGTCCAACTCCAAGGCACATACACTAAGAAACCAAGGTACATTCACTGTATGTTCCTCGGAACGTTCGAGTTTTGCCTTCGAAAAAGGACTTTCCAGGCATACGGTAACTTCTTTAGAAATAGTTTAAACACCAACTCATATCCAATATACTCGTAATACATGTTAATAAAAAATAAATAAAATTGGAAAAACGAAGGAAGCATTTAAAATTGTGAAATCCGGTCCAAGGTACATGTCCTTCCCCTACTCTTAAGTAGACAGCCTTCATATCTTTATGAAAATAAAAATATTTAAAATAAAATCCAGTTTCCAGCATCTCTATCTATTATCTTCTTGTCTGATGGTACTTCCGCATTTTTCATATCTAACTTCCGAAAGACAATTTTTTGTTGCTGTTATCCGCCTTTGAATTTGACTTCCGCACGTAACATGCGAGAGCTTACTAATGCAGGACGATTTCAAAACGAACTTCAAATTTTTTTAGAAACTAGAGCAGCTAACTTTTATCCCACCTAATCCTAACTTCAATTTCAAGTAAAAATAATTTAAAATTAAATGTAAAATAAATATAATATCATTTTACTAATACGTGAACATGCAAAGTTCTCGGACACTTTTTGAGTAATTATTATGAAATGAGGAGAATGAAACATAATATCATTCGAAAGGTACTGTGCCATATGTGTGCAGGTGCACAAACAAAAAATCGTGGATATATGTCGCCACCGAGACTGGTAAAATGAAGTAAAGAGTTGCCCATACGAAATGCTTATCAGTTGATTAAACCCATTTTGGTGACATTCAATTTGTCGCCACATAGTAACGTATTCAAATACATAATAAATATCATCTTATTGAATCGGCGAGTAGGCGCAGTGGCTTAGTGGTTAGTGTGTTGGACTACTACGCTAGGGGTCGAGGTTCGAATCCCGCAAAAACCCAAATTCCAACTTAGGGTTTTTTTCACTGCGCCACCTCTCGCGAACGTCTGACAAACATCCGAGAGTATTAATGTCTTGAAAGAGCTTCTCAATCAGCCGTTTGGAGTCGGCATAAAATTGTAGATCCCTTCCATTCGTTCCAAAAATGAAAACTCACACAAAACGAATGGTTGTGAGAAGCTAGGCCTAGGGTCCCTCCGGACCTGTTGCGCCAACTAAATATTATTAAATTATTATTATTATTATTATTGAATCGGCGAAGACAACTTACAGCGAAAAAGTCACTAACAAAGTGATTGGATGTCCTTGCGGCTCACGCGCATTCTGGTCCATGGCAAAGGCAATCAGTAATAACTTTAGTTGCTCTTCTTTTCCAACTCTAGTAAAAGAAGACGGCACGCTAGCAACAACACCTAAAGAAAAGGCAGATCTTTTCGCTAGCATGTTTTCAGAGAATTCCACCCTAGATTCTGCACAGCTAGAGCCACCAAATATCCCGAGGATGCAATCATCGATGGCAGAAGTGAAATTTCGGCCTCGAATAATTCAACGCATCCTTAAAGAACTAGATTGCAATAAGGCAACGGGACCCGATGGAATCCCGGCTATAGTACTTATGAACTGTGCACCAGAACTTGCACCTGTACTCTGTAAGCTGTTTAGCATGTCGTACTCCCAGAAGACGTTTCCTTCTTCTTGCTGGAAGACCGCTCGCATTCAACCTATTCCAAAGAAAGGGAAGAAATGTCTGCCACAAAACTATCGTCCAACAGCGTTACTTTCAATGCTCTCTAAAGTAATGGAAAAGGCAATAAATGTCGAAATAATCAAATATCTAGAAGGCCATCGGTTAATAAGCGACAGGCAATACGGATTTCGGAGCCGTCGTTCCACTGGTGACCTGTTAAGCTACGTAACGCACTTATGGACACAATCAATTGAACAACACGGCGAATCCAGAGCCGTAGCCTTGGACATATCAAAGGCATTTGACCGAGTCTGGCATAGAGCCCTATTAGGCAAGTTACCGTCTTACGGATTACCACAACAACTCTGCGGATGGATGCAAAATTTTCTTCTGGGAAGATCAATCCAAGTTGTTGTAGATGGTGTATCATCCAATTCGTTTGCTATAAATGCAGGAGTGCCCCAAGGATCTATTCTTTCTCCAACTCTATTTCTTCTCCACATCAACGATTTGCTTGGATCGACAAATAATAATATCTACAGCTTTGCAGATGTCAGCACTCTTATATCCTCCATCTCGAACAATGGGCCTGTGAATACGGCTACATCACACAGTCAGAGATGTGAACAAATTAATTCTCTAAATGATGATCTGGACAAAATCTTGAAGTGGGGAAAGGACAACTTGGTTGTATTTAATGCAAACAAGACACAGCTCACAACATTTTCCAGAAAAAATGCATCAACAGTTCCTCAGATCCAAATGGATGACCATCCGCAAAGTTGAGCTACCTATTTAGAGCAAAGAGGTACTTTAGCCCCAAGCAACTTCTCCTTCCCTACAAAGCACAGGTTAGACCAGGCTTGGAATATTGTTCCCATATATGGAGCTCGGCCCCAAAACATTCACTTAACCTGCTTGATAGCATACAGAGACGAGCAGTTCGACTCATTGGAGACCCTACACTCACATCGAATCTACAACCGTTGGTGCACAGAAGACAAGTCGTTGACCTATGCTTGTTCTATAGGTACGTCCATGGTAGATGTTCTGAGGAACTCAAAGACATTATCCCTCGAAATGCAACTTTTTGGCGCCCAACAAGACAGGCTGCTAATGCTCATGACCATACAGTACACTTGACAACCGCGAGGACATCAACTTTCCAAAACTCCTTCTGTTACAGGACAAGCAAACTTGGGAACTCGCTTCCTGGGGATATATTTCCAGAAGACTACAATTTGCAGCAATTAAAGTACAGAGCAAACATACATCTGCAGGCATCTCGGGGCGCTGTTGAAGCGTTATAGGTTCGCCTTTCTCGGGAGAAGTACCTATATAAAAAAAAACTATTTTCAAAGGAATGCAATTGAACTATACCCCTAAAAGTAACTAACATCAACAGCAACTTTGACAACCACAGCGCGCTTTTTAGAATCACTGTATTTTAATTACTTTGAGCACATTAGCACAGCAACATCGACAGCGACATCGACGCTAGAACTAATCCTAAATTCGCTGTTGCAGTAGCTGTCAAAGTCGATGTTGATGTCGCTGTGTTAATCTGTTTCTCGCATAATTTCGTCATTCAACGGTTTTTCATCCGTTATATGCCACAATTATTCTTGGGCCGAATGAATTTGCGGCCATCGGATCTTAAGAATGTGTCGCAGACAGCGGCTTCGTATGACTGCAGTCTTCTCGTGATGGAGGTAGAGACTTTCCAGGTTTCACAGGCATACAGCAGTACGGATTTGTAATGGATTCGAAGAGCCTTAACTAGGAACGTAGAGAAATTTAACTGGAGTTCCATACTGAGGACAGCATTCCAAAGGCGCTGCGGGTTTTACTTATTCTGCTGATAGCATCCATATCCGTTCCTCCGTTGGACGATATAAGACTGCCTAGATAGTTAAACTGCTCGACCTCCTCAATGGGCGTCTGTCTTAGAATAATCCGCTAATGTGTTGAGCGTGCATTATTTTTGTCTTGTTGCAATTGATCCTAAAACCAGTCATCTCTCCATTCACTTGCAGTGATGGACAAATCTCGTTCAAATTTTGGTCGTACTTCCCGGGAAACAGATATCGTCGACATAATCCGAGTTATTGAGCCTCTCAAACGGTCTCAATTGGATACCTACTATTTCTCTCAGATGTACCGCTACGGTGGCAGTCAGTACATCATCTATCGCCCAGCAAAAAGAGGATAGGTGACAAAATATCTCCTTGTCTGTTATCGCAATCCCTGACGCACTTCAAAAGAGACGGAATGCAGTCCATTATGAAGAACGAAGCATCTTGTGGCAGCAACAATCTTCGGGGGAATCCCTCTACTATCTTAAGATTTCCAGATCAATTTGCGGTTAACTCGGTCAAAGGCGAAGTAAAAATAAATATGAGAAAAAACCTTATTAGTAACTATAAAAGCAGTCTAACTTCACTTTCAAATCATTTATTGATATTAAATTCTTGATAAAGATTTCTGGACTGAGTATGTGGGGCCGGAACGAGCAAGGTCAAAAACGTGTCGAATGACAGATATATTTGCTTATTTTCCTGACTGAAAGTTCTAATGTTATCAGGGAAGTAAACAAGTCGACATCATCGTACACTGTATCGTTAAGCTGTCAATATCAGTAGATATATCAGTGAATTCGTTTAGGAATGCAATGAATGAAATCTTGCCTCCATTGTGTGCTTGAAGAAAACCAATACGCTCTGGTTTAGGAGCCGCTCAAGTCTGGCCACAAATCTGCGAATGTAGTACATGCCCATTGAAATCACCTCAATGTCAAAATATTATTTATGATAAGCACCCCACAGTCATACAAAACCACCCCTATTACCGCTTTCAAAGGAAATCCGGAGCACGACGCCGACGATGGCGGCGGCGGCGGCGGCGGCAAACAACTCAAATAGCAATAATAACAATAACAGTGAGTGTCCTCATTAACAGCTAACCAGCGAATTGTAAGCGCACATATTCCTACATCTACTTGTACTGTACACTAACAATGGGGAACAAATTCATTTGCCACCTTCCGCGTTATAGAGCATACCGTCGACACGACTATACAACAGACGGTACCACCTAATTTCCGCCAACCCCGCATGGCATAAGCTTCCCACCCATCCGCACGATGTCGATGCCACCGCTGTCGGTCGCCGTGGTAGGTGACAAAGCGGTGACGGGGACGACTATGACTATGACAGTAAAAAGGACGAGAACAAAAAACACACACACACAATTCCGCATCCGAAATAAAAGCACTTGCATCCAGAAGAGACAATATCCATTCCCTGAGCACAAGATAAGCCAGGAAAATCCGTCGCTCCATTATGTACAAAAATTCCCACCAACCCCCGGTGTATTCCTATCTAGCTGGCATTCTTCATTTACACTTGCACGAAGGATACGGCTGGCATACACTGCTAGCGGTAGATGGTAAGTGTAGAGACACACAGCAGGCAGCACAACAAAAGAAAGCGAATAAGCAATTAAGTCCTTTACCGACAAAACAACAGCATGACTCACTGTTTGGATGGCATTGTTGTCGGTTTGTTATCCTCTCGCGAGCCTT
Organism: Cheilosia urbana; assembly: GCA_946477585.1. Lineage (NCBI taxonomy): Eukaryota > Metazoa > Arthropoda > Insecta > Diptera > Syrphidae > Cheilosia > Cheilosia urbana. Next base: position 124,874,205 of record OX297853.1, read on the forward strand.
CCGACCAGACCCCAGCGTTCAGCATTCAGCGTTCAGCATAATGGCATGGCACTAGCACAACAACAACACCAGCAACAGCAGTACCAAAATGTTATCCATTTCTTGCCTCGAGTACCTACCTACATATGTATTCACTACCACGCTACTACTATTCAGGCAGGTCATCGTCGTCGTTTTGTCGTCGTCGGTCGTCGCCTCTTTTTATTCCCGCAGCCATATCGTGATTGGTATGGTGCGCTTTGTTTGGGATAAAATCACTGGCGGCTTTAAGGACCGCCACTTGTAGCCATATGGAGCTGTTTGTTTACATCGCACCAAATGCCGTCCATCGACGCTTGAATGAAACACTCGAATTGGAGTGTAAACAAGTGATTTAAAAATTGATTGGACGCAAGGGAGACGGCCTGCGCCGGCAATGCCACCGCTACCGCCGACGCGTCGCTGTCGGTCGATCTCGTGTGCCTGCGTTTCAGTGGCAACTGTCGTTCCTGTGCCATAATGATGATTGTTATTGTTTGCTTGATAGATATACGAGTATGTGCAGCCGCTGCATCCGGGTGATGGCGTAGCTGCCATACCGATTGCCTTACCTCGCCCACCACTTAAAATGTTATGATTAGCGAAAGAGCAAGGGATGTGCTATGATGTACGAGCTACGAATACAAGGCGCCCCGGTAATGCTTGCATCGGATTTTTGGCGGACAATTTCACTGTGATTATCATTGTTTGCGCGCATTCAATCTTCAATGGGGGCGAGTTCAGTCCCCCGGGGATGGCCGTGTTCTGGTGTTGAAGGGGCTGAATGGAGCGAATACTCCAATTGAATGGGAAGCCAACCGGAAGCGTTGAAAATAATGGACTAAGCTATTGCGTGACCAACAATGGAGTTGCGGCGATTCGCGCAACAAGATTGCGAGTCCAGTTTGATTAGTCTGAGGTACACTTAGTACAGCGGGTTTTTTTTTTTATAAAAACCTTTGAGCCCCGAGGGCACTGCACACTCAATATCAGTTGAAAAGCTTACACCATACAACTAAATTAAAACTGACTAAATGCAGAGATAAGAGCTTGTCAAGCAAAAGTTTGCGTGTTCAAGCGGAGGCGCATACCTATGCGTTTGGGAATTCCTGGAGGAATTCCATGCACTAAAGTCCACCGAGCGAGTCACTTTGTCAGTTAAAGCAATGATTTGTCTAGGCTCTAGGGTGTCTTTTGAATACGAATCCGACCATAGAATAAAGTATGCGCTCACTGATTTCAATTGGCTCAGTATATTCCAGCTTTTCTGTAAGGTGCAGGGAAACAAGTCCCCGGAAACTAAGTCCACAGAGGGACTTCCATAGTGGGAAATAAAACCACTTTCGTGACTTAGTTCCCATGTAAGGTGGGGAAATTCCGAAAACTTTGAGTGGTTTTATTGTGAAGCAAATTCTCTCTGTCGCCTTAGAAAAAAGTAAAATTAAAGAGTCAAATAGGTGATTTGCAATTTTTATTAACAAAAGAGAAATTAACTTTTAACTTACTTACTTACTTACTTACTTAAGGTGGCGCTACAGTCTGGGGTGGACCTGGGCCTCAACCAACAAGCGTCTCCAGCCAGCACGATCTTTGGCCAGCTGTCTCCAGTTTCGCACGCTAAGTTGGTTAAGGTCCCCTTCCACTTGCTTGCGCCACCAGAGTCGCGGTCTTCCTCTACTGCGCCGTCCCTCGGGTGTGGATTCGAAGATCTTCCGGGCCGGAGCATTGACGTCCATTCGCACTACATGACCCAGCCACCTCAGTCGTTGGACCTTCACTCTTCTGGCTAGGTCGATGTCGCTGTACAGCCCGTACAGTTCGTCGTTGTATCTCCTCCTCCATTCACCGTCTACGTAGACGGGACCGAAAATTACTCGAAGAATTTTCCTCTCGAAGTAACCAAGAGTAGCCTCATCCGCTTTTGATAGAGTCCATGCCTCTGCACCATAAAGTAGGACTGGGATGATCAAGGTCTTATAAAGGGTCACTTTAGTTGTTCGAGAGAGGGCTTTGCTACTCAATTGCTTTCTTAGCCCAAAGAAACAGCGATTGGCAAGAGTTATTCTTCGTTTAATCTCAGCGCTGGTGTCATTGTCTGAAGTCATAGCGGAGCCTAGGTAGACAAAGTCCTTTACCACCTCAAAGTTATATCTGTCTATGGTGACATTTTGTCCAAGACGTCGGTGTTGGGTGTCCTTTCTTGATGACAGCATATACTTTGTCTTGGCCTCATTGACCGCCAAACCCATCTTTGCCGCTTCCGTCTCAATGCTCACGAACGCGCCAGTGACATCACGCTGCGTTCTGCCGATTATGTCGATGTCGTCGGCGTAAGCGAGTAGGTGGACGGACTTATGGAAGATAGTGCCTCTGGTGCGAGCGTTTGAGTTTTGCACTATTCTTTCAAGAACGATGTTAAAGAAGTCACATGACAGCGCATCGCCTTGTCTAAATCCTTTTTTGACATCGAAGGTCTCGGTGAGTTCTTTACCGACCTTAATGGAGCAGCGTGCATTCTCCATTGTCATCCTGCACAAACGGACGAGTTTGGCAGGGATGCCAAAACTAGACATTGCTCTATATAGCTCGTCTCTATAAATGCTGTCATAGGCCTTAAAATCGATAACTTTTAACTTAGACGGAGTAATTTATACTATTAACAACATTTTCCAAATCGAAATTCAGTTTGCAAGAATGAAAAAAAAAAATAAATAAATAGTTGGCGCAACAGGTCCGGAGAGACCCTAGGCCTAGCTTCTCACAACCATTCGTTTTGTGTGAGTTTCTCATATTTGGAACGAATGGAAGGGATCTATAATTTAATGCCGACTCCAAACGGATAATTGAGAAGCTCTTTCAAGACATTTATACTCTCGGATGTTTGTCAGACGTTCGCGAGAGGTTGCGCAGCGGAAAGAAACCCTAAGTCGGAATTGGGTTTTTGCGGAATTCGAACCTGGGACCCCCGGATAGCAGTAAAACACACTAAGCACTAGGCTACTGCGACTACAAGAATTTGAAAATAATCAAAGAAAATTAGTATAGTATTTTGTCAAATAGAATAAAAAAATTAAAAATTCAAAGACTTTCAACAAACTGAATTTCGAAAGGAGTGTTCAATTTTTCTGAATTTAATTAAACTGAAGCGAAATTCGTTGGGTCGGATATTGTGAAAAAGTCAGCATTAGGTACTGTAAACGTCAAACAAAATACAAATTAAAAAAAAAAAACAGTTTGCAAAGTTCTGAAAATAATCACAGAAAAGTCCCTGCTATTATTTCAAGAAAAAATATAATATCCTATTCTAAATGTTGGAAGTAAGTTACCTATTCTTAGTTGGGAACTATGTTCGTATGTTAGTATGGTTTTACTTCCCACTAGGTGGTAACTAAGTCCCTCAGTGGAATTAGTTCCCGGGGACTTATTTCACTGCACCTTTCTGAACCTAATACGTATTTTATTCATTATAAACCAAAAATGTCAACTAATATAAGTTAAAAAGTTTCTAAGACTTAATAAAAATAATTTAAAGTCAAGTTAACATTTTTAAAAAGAGTTTAAGTGAACTCCTCTCTCGGCGAATCAGCTTCGCAACTGCATCTTGTATTTATTTTTATTTTTATTTTTATTCCCTGCATCAAAGAGGATGGATTAGACTTACAATTTGGTGATACATATATGGGATTGTTTAATATGCAATTTATGTTCTTAAGAATTAAATAGATCAAGTTTGACTTCAACCGAATCTTTAAACTTAAAGACGCATCTTTAAGTATCGCAGGATACGACTGCATCTACCTCGTTGTCGGTGTTTAGGGTATAGTAAATCTTTTTTTTTTTTCAAGTTAAAGGTATTCGGTATCATTATGTCTTAAAAGCAATTGCTTTTTATAATTTTTTAATTTTATATATGCATAATTTGATACTTTCTACGTTGTCCAGTAAAAATAATGAAATGTAGTTTAATATCTATAGTTCCAATTGCTAAGTTTACTAGTTTTTTGTATCATTTATTTATACCTAATGCTGTCCACATAGAAAATTTGTTTACTGAATCAACAAATTAAAATATTGTTACTGAGAGAATAATTCTATATAACCAACAATATGCTTATAGATTCAACAAAAGACAACTATAGTACTGACAGATTATTTCTGTATTATCAACAATATTTTTTGCTGTTGATTTGGCAAAATGACAAACAATTTCGATGATATTGACAACTTTATTTGTTAATTTAACACAAAGATAAGGATAAATAAGATAAATTTAATTGCAAAACCAGCAGCATTTTGGTAAATTTAACAAAATATTTTAGTAATCAATTTTTGTTAGCAAAGCAATTTTTTTTAACACAACAAAAGCTTTGGTACAAGAAAAGATTTATCAACATTTTGTCAATCTGATGATAGAACCATTTTTTTGGACGTATATTGACAAAAAAAAAATATAGAATTCACCCTCATGTTTATCAAATATTAAAAGGTAATAATATTTTCAAGCCTCCGTGGGCTCTAATCTTCTACGATCCGGGCGACTTATTTCCCCTTGGTTTCTCTTAACCTTCAGCACTTTCACTACGTAGGACCACACGCGGTTTCAGTTTTATTCGATCTCGCCTACCTAAAGCTAAAAGTAAAGTGTATAGATTCGAGAGATATTCGAGTCAGACCACCATTGTCAGGTCTCTTTTCGTCTCTGAAACCTAGGTCTAGTTTCTCACAACCATTCGTTTTGTGTGAGTTCTCAAGTTTGAAACGAATGGAGGGGATCTACAATTTTATGCCGACTCCAAACGGCCAATTGAGAAGCTATTTCAAGACAGTTATACTCTCGGAAGTTTGTCAGACGTTCACGAGAGGTGGCACAGTGGAAAAACCCTGAGTTGGAATTTGTTTTTTTTTTTTTTTTTTGCGGGATTCGAACCTCGGACTCCTCGCTTAGTAGTCCAACACACTAACCACTAAGCCACTGCGCCTACTACCTAAAGCTAACTGGTTTATATACTTTCGAAGAATGTCTCTTTAGCGTTGTCAGTCGAGTCACCATGCTGGACTCGGTTTCTGCCATATCGCGCAGATAATCCGCTCAGAAGATTGGAAATTTCAAAGGCGTTAACCAGTAACCGTAGGATAAACAAAAACAAATAAATGAAAATAATATTTGGTGTTTTCGTTAAAATATATTTGATGTCTAATTTTTGTTTGTAAATCCCATCAGTTACTAGCATACGTCTTAGTTTTTAAAACTTAACTTCAGGGATAAAGCTTTTGTAAAGCTATAGTTTTTAAATAGCTTTGTTTTTTAGGGAGATGCCACGCCCATTTCTACACTATCAATCCAATGTGATGGAAAAGAAACACTATGAATTGAGGTACTCTGTCTACGCAGGGCCGTCTTAGGCTATGCCGTGGCCCTAGGGCATACAAGAATTTGGGGCCCTATTGGAAAGTAAAAAAAAAAAGAATAACAACAACATTTTTGTCCTATAATCGTAGAATATGTGTGGGTAGAAACGATAGCACGGGTCAAGAGCCAAAAAGGCAATGATAGCATTCTATGCCTGTAATAGAATATTCGGAAGAACATGGGGCCCTAATCTCTCTATACAGCGGTTGTAAGACCGATACTAACTTATGGTTGTTTATTCTGGTGGCAAGCGCTAAAAACCATGACAAAAATTCAAAGAATGGCCTGTATTGGCACCACGGGGGCAATGAGAACCAGCCCCACAGCAGGCCTAGAGGCTATACTCCATCTCAAACCCCTATAGATCTCTTTCTACAAGAATCTGCTGCAAACAGCGCCCTTCGGTTAAGCCAGACCAAAAACTGGAAACACAGCCTGACAGGACACGCACAAATTCTAAACAAGTTCGCGGGCAATAATATATGCACGGACTATATCACTCCCAGACTAGACTTCAGAAGACCATTTACCACGTGTTTCCCCAGCAGGGACGACAGGGACTCACAACGTAAGACTATGCTGGGTTCCTGGGCACAAAGGTGTGTCTGGGAATGAAAAAGCTGATGAGCTGGCAAGAAAGGGATCCTCCCTTGAACTAAACCAGGCCGACACTACAGTAATGATTCCCCCCTGTAATCTCAGACAGGCGATTGGGAACAGAATACTAAAGGCGACAATTGAGAGATGGCGCAAGCTAGACTCCTGTGTCATAACCAGGAAAATGTGGCCAATCTACAACAAACAGAAAACGGAGAAAATCTTACAATTAAGCAAGAAATCATTGTCCTTAATTGTGGGCATTATCACCGGATACAATACGCTGAAATACCATACCAAGAAGATGGGAATCAGTTCAGATGACCTGTGCAGAGGATGCGGTGACGAGGAGGTGCATGAGGACACCCCACACTTTCTTTGTCACTGTCCAGCACTCTGTCACATAAGAAATAAATTCCTTGGCAGTTACTTCTTCGAGGATTTAGAGGAACTCTCAAATAGGTCCATTAACGACCTACTAAAATTTGTAAATAAAACGGACTGGTTTTCTAATCCGTAGGTTTGTATGGGGGCAGTAAACCCCTAGGGCATCACAACGGATCTACATTGATCTAACAATAAGTGTGGCACGTAGAGGTTCCCCTGTTCTGCCAACCCGCTAACCTAACCCAACCTAACGGGTCAGTTAGTATCTCTTATAAATGGAATAAAAATACCTAATTTATTACCAACTCATTGATTTATTACCAGAAAGCCGAGTGTGGTCCATCTTATTTGCAAAAAGTAAGCGCAAAATTACCTTAGGACCGTAGCCCCCATTTATTCGGGCAAAGGTTTTGTACAACACCATAATTACAGAGCCGCTGTGCCCACATTTGACGGCTTTTGAAAGCTGAAATTTTGCCTAAGATCATATTTACAATATCACTATCGGTTGTTCGTCTCATTTTTAACTCAGCACCGGGGTTTTTAACTTCAGCTTGAAGGAATCTGCAGGGCCGTGAAAGAAATAGGTATGTGAGGAAGAAGCATGTACTCAAGCCGCGTCTTTAGAGAGGGATGAAGCCTCAATGATTTATTTATAACAGTGGAATGAATTCCATTTCCGCAGCAACGACTCTTTATCTACGGCCTATTTCATATCAGTTTCTTTTCCGCTTTGGTTCTTGTGTAACTTACCCATTCTTCTGAAAAGTCGATGTTTCTCGGTTTCTTTTGGCAATCATTTTCGCCTGCGAGGAGCTCTCGCAGCAACAATGGTTTTCACCTGCAGCATTAATTGATGTGTGTGTTCCAACCATAAAAATTCTAGATAAAAGCTCTCGCTCCAAGGAAGTCGCAGTGTAATTTCAAGGCTTTTGCTTAAATTAAAGTGAACGATAAAAATTTATAATTGGCTTATTCAACTTGAAAATTACTTACATTAGGTATACATCCAACATCCATACATATTAGAAAATGAAAGTACCAAATTAAGAAAACGAAGATGCTGCCTATAAACATCCACTTCACCATCGCAGCCAGTCAACCGAATAAATTTATACAAGTCGTTCCCTAAGACTCGTATTCTAGCAGCAAAGCTCCTCATTTATGTTATCAGATTGCGAAGCAAACTTTTCCACCCCCTTGGATAGGAAAAGTGGGGAGCAAAAAAAATCACTTTGCTTCAATAGCCCACTTTCGCACACATAAATACCTTAGAGTAAATTTAATTAAGCATATAATGCGCAAAATAAGGAACGCAGCCCGAAAAATCGAAGTGTATACGCTGTACGCTGTATTCGCATAGACGAATTTTCTCCGCAATTTATTTTCCATGCGATGCGAGGGGTGTCTCATGCGAGAGTTGCGGCAAAAGTTGTTGGAATTTTATGTGAGATTCCCTAAGCTCATCTTCTTTTTTTGCGGATGTATCTTCTAGCTACCTCCCACCGCCGCGTCGTCCGCCATTAAAATTTGCTTTGCCAACTTTCGGCATTAGAGTCGCATCGGGGTAATTTATAGAAAATCTATGACACGAGAAACATTATCACTACTGAGCCTTATACAGACAACTCGCACACATGTGCATGTAAAAGAATTTTTTATTATGATCCAGCAGCAAGAGGGCTTTTGTTTTAGTTTCGATTGAACGGACCGTTCGTAGCACCTGATGTGCAGAAGGTTATTTAGTTTAATGTTGCTGAAGTTAGCTGAATACTTCAAAATTCGAAAGTATGTTGCACGGTTATTTAAAAAAGTGCGTGAAAGACTTGAGTATTTGTTTAGCGAAGCAGAGACACAGTACCGTCCTTATCCTTATAACATAAGGGTACACGGGACCCGTGCCAGGGCCCTTACCCATAGGGGACCGAAATGGCCGGTGTATTTACTTACGCATTATAATTTTATTTCTATTTTGGTGGACATTGTTGTTTTATAGCTACTTTATGGCAACAGTGGTAATCTAATGACATTACCGACGCCGAGTTCAACAGAGAATGTGGCATTGACAGGTAGGAAATATGTAGTTCCGCATTTCGCCACCGTCTAAACCTTTTTTCGGCGGGCTTTAATAATTACAGTCAACAATTTTCTAAAATAAAATAACAACCAGACAAGAGATCAGTTTTTTTTTATTTTATTCTTCTAAGTGAACATTTTTATAGGTAGGTACTTATAAAGTACCTTAAATATTAAAAGTAAAAAGCTAGCTTGATTTCTAAAGAAATCAGAGTTCCTAGGTCTTAAAACAATTTTAAGATTAGCACTTTTGAGGTACATATAATTTAACTTTAGAAAAAAAAACTCATCCGGTCTCTCATTGATATCTTAATTTATAAATGTCGACGGTAATTCTTAATACAGCCTGTCGACAAAAAAGTTAAAACGGCTTTATTTCCTACCTGGCAATGTCACACTTTCTGTTGAACTCAGCATTGGCAATGTCATTGGCTATACCAGTCACAAACAAGAGCAACGCCCTCATTTGCTCTCCAAACGTTTTTGTTAAGCTATATCTACCAAAATAGAAAAAAAAAAAAAAAAAAATAGTTCATAATTGAATATATCGGCCCATGAGGATGGCGCCCCTGGGCACAACCCCCGTTCCCCTAGTGCCCTTATGGTAAAGACGGTACTAAATGGAATATTGCCTTAGGTTGGAGGAGCACGAAGAATCGGCAGCACACTTCTTATGTCCCTTGGCCACTCCATGATGCCTTTGGGGTTTCCCAGAACTAATTTGTTAGGAGATGACTTCATTATTCGCTTTTGGAACTCATATATAGCCAACAACCCTAACTACTTCCTCAGCTCAATCAGGTAAGGCATTCATCAAATTAATTGCGGAAACATTTTACGACGTCCATCATCTGCAGTTCAGCCTACTGATTTTATGTTTTTGGACACCCACAAAAATATCCCAAAATGTTGTTTCATTTGTCAAGCAAAAGCCCACTCTCCCTCTCCATTCGAAGGTCGACCCCTCCTTGGGAAATTATTATTTAATTCTAAGTAGCCATTCTCAGAACGGCTTAATTAGACAAATATTCCAATTTGATTGTCGGAACATTCTGCACAGAATCATCCACTTAATAATCGCCTCGTCCCATTCCAAATTAAATATTAATTAAAACATCTTCACCATTATCGCAAGGCCGCTCTGCAGCAATAAATTATTCCTCGTCCTCTCCACTCCGACCGGCAATCGACCGAATTCCCCATTGTAAACGTGTAAGGTGACAGTTTCAAAAATTCCATCAGAAATTCCAATGTAGATTTATTTTACGATCCACCCCAGTGGATTAGCATAGTTTCCGAAAAATTGGAGCGGAATATTATACAGTATCTGTGCGGTGCAAACGCACACATCCAAATTTAACGCCTCACAAATCACTTGGAGTTAATTTCGCCCCTCTGCGGAGGAATTTTTTCTTCGCGCCACCCGCGTCAATAGAAGCACCCAGCACGATGCAACCGTGAATATAAAGACATCAAGGACGGCGCGTCACAGACATCTGGAAAGCATACTCGTCGTCGTTGTCGTTGTCGTCATAATCGGTAAAGCGCATTCAAATATGCAGTTGCATCTCAGCAATACGTCAATATGTCAGTATTGCAACGGTTACAACAACGGGGAGTATTTCCTTTTTATTAAATATTGAAAAATTGAAAGGATTTAAATCATATTCCACTTCTGAAGAAGACACACTTGCAGACGCACAATGCATCTTATTTTTTGACGCGGCTGCGAGGGGCACTTGCTATTTATTTTCGCTGTTTCCTGTTGCTGCGCTTTTGCGAATACAACGCGAATGTGTGTTATCCCTTGTGCAGTTGTAATTGTTTTTTTGCAAACGTCTTTCATTGGCAGAGTGCGCACAGCATTTCCTCTTGTCATTACAGAATGGCGCGAAGTAATAAACATGAGTGTAAATTCAAAGCCGCATACTCATACACGGAGAGAATAGGCGTGTTGTCCGCGAGTTGTATAGGAATTTTAAGTGCAAATTGGAGTAAGGTGTAAGAGTATTCAGCATAAAAAAAATTTAAATGGTGTAAGGTGCACGGAGGAAAGCGTGTTACAGGATATTGACAAATGCTCGCTGCATGCTCACTTATAAACGCTTCGAAATGAAAGAATTGAAAACGGATAATCTTCCTTGCAAAATGTGGTGTGCGGTTCTCCACGGAATGCGCGATATCTACTAATAAATCATATTTAATGCCCAGGTAAAATTTTACGAATTCACAATGGCGAAATTCGTCATAAAAAATTACCCATTGTGATCTAAAAAATATTTAGTTTGAAGGTAAAGCATGATTATTGGTAGGGCCCATTATTCATACCAAAATTTTATACAACTTTTTTAGACCACTTTTCTCAGTAAAGTCTGCTTCTTTTAAGATAGTCGTTGAGAATGGTGGCCTTTCTTCATAGACATATCGCTTATCGCAATCTTTAAGCTTTCAGAGGTACGCAAAGGATACGAAAACTCATGGAGATGTGCGAAATCTTTTGGTCTGTCAGTTCTTAATGGCCGATCTAAAGTGTCAAAAAGGGTAACTATTAACTTTTTTAAGAGCCTCTGTCTGTTCCAAGACTATTGTTTTATACGTGCGAAGTCGGTGGAGTATGTGACGGATTTCAGCGTAAATGAGCAAACGATTTCGGACCACCTTCCGTTAACAGTCACAGTTAATTAAGGTAGGTAGATAGGTAAATCGTAAATGGGTGCTCTTATGGAGGTTGACACAGCTTCACTTAGACCATTAGTTGGGTCCATTGTGTCCACTTACGGGAACCATCGAGTGGAACCTGTTGCAAGACAAGAAATAAACCGCTTTTCATATTGGATTAAGTATGAATCTCATGGGTTACTAAAGCTCCGTTGTAATGTATGATATGAAGTCTGTTTATTTACTAGAACCGCACCCAGATTTGAGTATAAATCTCAGGAGTGCTTTGAGATCAACATTTTTCAAATCACCTAGGTCATCGAAGAAGCTATTGAAAATCCTCTGTCCGCTTTTTTAAGGGCTGGGCATGCGCAAAGTAGGTGGCAGTTTCTATTTCTTCCACCTCCCTACAGCTTCTGCAAAAATCATTATGCAGTATCCCTAGGCGTTTTGCATGTAAGCCTATCGCAGTGTCCAGTAATGAACCCCGTGAGTATGCGAATAACTTTGCGGCTTAGTCCGATCACACATTTATATCTCTTTAAGCTCACGTCTGGTCATAATTCTTTAGTGTGCCTGCAGATAATGAGATTGATTCAGCGTGGGTTAGTTCTACTCCAAGATTCAATGTCAATTAAGCGTATACTTAGCGGAGTTCTTACTGATTTAAGGGCCATAGATGCATGTATTTTCGACCGGTTTCTTGTAAGTTCACCCGCCTGTTCATTATCCAGAATATCAATATGCCCTGGAACCTTGTATAGGGTCACCGCGTTGGCTTGTGATATTTCGTCCAGACAATCACATAATGGCGACTTGGCTGTCAGAGTCAATAGTGATTTGTTTACCGACGATGTGCCGTCTTTTTAAGTTGACAGCAGCCACCTCTGCTTAAAAGACACTGCAATCATCGCTGATTCTGAATGATTCTCGTAGGTCCAGTGCTTCGCTGAAGATGCGCGCTCATGTAGGTACCGGTACCGATATCCATCTTAGAATCGTCGGTTTATAGGGCTAGCTCATCTTCTACTATTACTACTTTGCTCTCCCATCCGCTTCTGTTTGAAGTAGAATCTCCTGTCAAAAACAATAATGGGAAGTAGGTAGTCAGTAGTCAGTAGTCACCCTCTCCTGCGATCCATTGGAATTTAATGGAGGCATGCCCGTAGGGTTTGGATGACCATAATCCAGACTCTCTTAGCCTGATTGTGGTTTTAACTGCCTTGCTGCTGAAGTAAATGTGCAGAGGGGTAGGGTTTAGCATCACCACCATAGCTGCGGTGGGAGTGGTCCGTAAGGAGTCCGTTACCCCAATGCTTTCTGCCTTCTGTACTTTGGTAGGGCTTGAAAAATGGTATTTCTTCTCAATAGCCTTCCACCACACTGCTGTACGATAATATGTTAGGATGGGCCTCACTATAGCTACATATGTATAGCCAGTGCTGCACTTGCGGCCTGAATGCCCATGTGTTGCCGAATGCTCTTCTGCAGCTCTTCTGCTAGGTCTACTGCCCAAGCTCAAATGGAAGATGAGTTACTCCGCAATTTATAAAAGTAACCTGGATTTGAGAGTGAGCGAAATAATCATTTCATTTCGCTCATTATTGGATTCGTCATGAAGTTCCAACTTCTCCCGTCAACAGGAGTGAACTAAACAGTGATATTTTGCTGCAAGAAATTTATTTGGCTTAATACCAGGAGTTGTAAAGAGACGGGAACTTCTGAAATTCTTGAAAGAAAAACTATCTATCTAGATCTTTTTTGCAGTAAACAGGGGTCTTGTGATGAAGACATGCGTTTTAAGAATTTGGTATCGTCGGCATATAGAGAGATGGCGGAGTGTTTAGTGACCCTTTCCAGATCGTTTATATGTAGTTAAGATGAAGAGTAAGGGACCGAGGTAACTGCATTGTGGTACACCAGAGGTTTCCAGGAAAGAGGCGGATAGGACGGAACTGACGCGAAAACTATTAAAACCGTTTTCCAAATAAGACGATATCCATTTCAGCAGTATTGGTTTAAAGCCGAGGGCAGACTATTTGAAGAGAATTAATTTATGCGATTTGCAATATATTGCATCGTTGTAATCTAAATAAAGCAACAGGAGAAGACCGCATTCCCTACGTGGTTTTTATGTTTGCGACAAATGGGTTCCTTGAGAAACTAACGATAGTTTATAAATAATAAGCTATCGTGAGTTCAAATAAGAAGAAACGGTTGATCTGACCAATTATAGAGGTATTACGTCATGAAAACCGCTATGAAAATATTTACCGGAATCATCCTAGAACCCCTGACAAACTGGGTACGCTAAAATGATTTATTGGTCGAATTTCAGGCGGGTTTCAGAAAGGAGTACTCAACAATGGCTCACATATCTACCCTGACAAGTATCGCACGAACTTACCTGGATAAGGGTAAAAAACTTTATGTATTCTTTTTCGATTGGAAGGCAGCTTTCGATACTATCGTGAGAAATGCTTGGTTTTCTAAATCAAGTAATCCAGGAGTGTCGACGATAGTTCTTAGGATTTTACAAAGCCTGTACAAATATAACAGCGCTGCGCTGTAGAATTAGAAACAAATATCCAACTGCTTTGAATCACGAGGCTTCTTTTGAGTCCACTCCTCTTTTAAATTTTCCTTGACGACCTTACAACATTCCTACAGGGCGGAATCGTGTTTTAAAGTATTCATATAAAGCTTTTACTTCATGTGGATGATATTGTCATTCTGGTGGGGTCCCCACAACGATGATACAAATGATGATGAATAAACTGAAACCATACTGTACAACGTGGAAGCTCAAAGTCAATGTCGCTAAATCTAAAGTAATGGTGATTCGAAATGGACCTGGAATGTACGCAAGGCAGGAAAAATGGTTTTGGCAAAATGAGGAAGTTGAGATTGCTAAGTCTTATAAGTACCTTTGAGTAACCTTAACACCTACAATGACATTCAAATACCACCTTCAAGGAAAACTAAAAGAAGCGAAGAGGACAAACAACTGCAACAATTGGAAGGTGATACTTGGCAAAAATAAAAAATAAATATCCCATTGACTTCTAAATTTACAGTTTTTGATGCTGCCGTTCGATCTATATTGTGTTTTGCTGCACAAGTTTAGGATATTTCTCGGTATGAAGAAGTAGAAAAACGTTTAAGATATTTTTGTTAAGAAAATTCACTTATTACGACATAGGTACTATTGCGAGGCAACCAAAAGCCTCGGATAAGGACGGATTCACTGTTGACGACCCTGCAAAACGAAAAAAGGACAATGACGTTCGGATCTGCACGTGGAATGTTCGAACTCTGAACAGACCGCGTGCAGCCGAACAACTAGCGGAGGCCCTAGACTGCTACAAAGCAGGTATCACCGCCATCCAGGAAGTGCGGTGGGATGGGCCGGGCAGAAGGAGGATGAAAAACTGTGACATTTACTACGGTGACTGCTACAGAGAACAAAAGCAGCGTCTATTTGGATGCGGATTTGTTGTAAGCGGCAGACTTAGGCAAGAAGTCTTGAGCTTTCGACACGTTAGTGAACGCCTTACAGCTATCCGCATCAAGGCTAAATTCGCCAACATCAGCCTGATATGCGCTCACGCCCCCACAGAAGATAAAGACGATGCTACCAAAGAATGTTTCTACGAGCTCCTCGACAAAACATATGAGCAATGTCCTAAGCATGACGTTAAAATCGTCTTGGGTGATTTTAACGCCAAAATAGGAAAGGAGGACATCTTTGATAGCACAATCGGAAAACATAGCCTACACGAAACCACGTCTGGAAACGGAATTAGGCTGATTGATTTTGCTGCGGGACGTAATGTTACCATAGCTACCTCACGGTTTCCTCACCTCAATATACACAAAGGAACATGGCGGTCACCTGATCATCAAACCGTCAACCAAATTGATCACGTTGCGATCGACGCAAGGCACTCCTCCAGTATTCTAGATGTCCCAACTTTCCGAGCGGCCAACATAGACTCGGACCACTACCTTGTTGTAGCCAAGGTACGGATGCGGATATCCCAGACGTCACAACAGCGAGAAAATACTGTGAGGAGATTTAACGTTGGACGGCTACAAACGCAACAAACCGCCAGAATCTTTGCCGATCGCGTATCCCTCAACCTCTTGAGAAGTCCTATACTGCCAGCATCAAGTGCCGAAGACCAGTTGCGCCGATGCCAAGAAGCCATCAAAACCGCCGCAACTGATGTGCTCGGTTTCACCAGCCCACCCCCTCGAAACCCCTGGTTTGACGAAGAGTGCCGACAAGCACATGCAGCAAAACAAAGTGCATACGAAGCGTCGCTGCATAGAAGGACGAGAGCAGCTCGTCAGCTCTACGAGCAAAAAAGGAGGGAAGAACATCGGCTTCTCCGGAGAAAAAAGAGAGAGCATGAGAAGCGCGCGATCGAGAATATAGAGAGGTGTTACTCCAGGAAAAATGTTCGGAAGTTTTACCAAAAGGTAAAAAGAACGTGTCATGCCAACAAGACCCGAACGGAGACCTGTAGAGATGAACAAGGAAACCTTGTAGTAGAGTCACAGTCGGTGCTGAGGACATGGAAAAACCATTTCTGCAGACTGTTAAACGCCGAAGACGACACAAATTCCGCTGTCAGGCAGAACGAACCATTCAACCTGGACGATGAAAGCCAAGACTTCCGTCCACCTGACCAAAATGAAGTGAGGATAGCAATATCTAAGCTTAAATCCAACAAGGCTGCTGTGGTCCAGACGGCTTACCTGCCGAGCTCTTCAAGGCAGCCGGAGATGACTTGGTAGAGTGCATACACCAACTCATCTCCAAGATTTGGTTAGAGGAAAGTATGCCTGATGAATGGAACCTCAGCATTGTTTGCCCGATCCACAAGAAAGGAGACCCTCTAAACTGCGCCAACTATAGAGGCATCAGTCTCCTGAACACTGCGCATAAGATCATGTCTGCTGTACTGTGTGAACGCCTGAAACCATTCGTCAACGATCTGATAGGTCCCTATCAGTGCGGTTTTAGGCCCGGTAAGTCCACGACCGATCAAATATTCACACTACGGCAGATCCTGGAGAAAACCCAAGAAGTCCAGATCGATACTCACCATATTTTTATCGATTTTAAGGCCGCATATGACAGCATTTATAGAGACGAGCTTTACAGAGCCATGTCTAGTTTTGGCATCCCTGCCAAACTTGTCAGATTGTGCAGAATGATGTTCGCTGCTCCGTAAAGGTCGGAAACAATCTCACCGAGACCTGTGATGTCAAAAAAGGATTTAGACAAGGCGACGCGCTGTCATGTGACTTCTTCAACATCATTCTTGAGAAAATTGTGCGAAACTCACAAGCCAACACCAGAGGCACAATTTTCCATAAGTCTGTGCAACTACTTGCATACGCTGACGACATCGACATCATTGGCAGAACACAGCGAGCTGTCACTGGTGCGTTTGCAAGTATCAGTACAGAAGCGGCAAAAATGGGTTTGA
Organism: Cheilosia urbana; assembly: GCA_946477585.1. Classification (NCBI taxonomy): domain Eukaryota; kingdom Metazoa; phylum Arthropoda; class Insecta; order Diptera; family Syrphidae; genus Cheilosia; species Cheilosia urbana. The sequence continues at coordinate 124,890,852 of OX297853.1, forward strand.
TGGTGAATGGGGGTAAAACAAAATATATGCTGTCAACAAGAAGGGACACACAACATCGAAGAATCGGACAGAACGTCACGATAGACAGCTATAAATTTGAGGTAGTTAGGGACTTTGTCTACCTCGGATCCACTATTAACTCTGAAAATGACATCACTAAAAAAACTTATCAAGCAATTTTTCTATCACGTAATAAAAACTTTTGACAAGTTACTTTCCAATGAAAGATCCTGCATTTTCCGCAATATTATACGCGGTCAACCTTATCTTGCCAAATTGAACGGTTTCGTTCTTTGTAGTCGGCGCAATAAATTGTTCCCATTCAAAATTTGTCGGACTGTATTGTTGACATGTCCGATTAGTCGGTTTCTATGCTTTCTCGCGAAGCTTCTAGTTTCAGCTTCGATTGTTGGAATTCCGAGATCCCTGTGGATATCGTCGTTTCTAATATACCATTGTGCTTGCACAATTTCTCAAAGCACTTTATTTTGAAAAGTTTGTAGAATATTGACATTTGTTTTCTTGGTACAACCCCAAAGTTGTATACCGTAGGTCCACACCGTCTTATATAAAAGCAGTTTGTTCCCGATACTGAGCTCGGAATGTTTTCCGAGTAACCAGTACATTTCTCTATACTTGATATCCAGTTCTTTACGTTTCATTTTCACGTGCGAGTTCCATTTCAGCTTTGCGTCGAGTGTCATTCCCAGGTATTTGGCCAAGTTTAGATAAATTGGCAACTTTTTTTATATACGTGAAATTCATGTGAACACACTTTGTTTCTTTGAGGGCGATCCGCCAGTTCGTCGTCCGTTCGTTTACTTTATTCAGTGCGATTTGCAATTTTGCAGTCGTTTCTTCGATTGTATTACCTACTGCTAGGATAGCGGTGTCGTCGGCGAACGTAGCAAGCGTAGTGCCATCTTCTCTTGGTACATCGCGAGTATATAACAGATAGAGAAGGGGCCCAAGGGCACTTCCTTGCGGCACGCAGGCCGAAATTTCTTTAAGCTCCGAGTGTTCGTTTCTATGTCTAACACGGAAGAGTCTGTCCCCGAGATATGATTCTAGAATATCATATAGGCGTACGGGAAAAACTTGTCGTAATTTAAGTTTTAAGCCGTCATGCCACAGCTTATCAAAGGCTTGAGAGACGTCAAGAAATACGCTTGAGCACATCCTTTTTTCTTCAAATGCTTTCTCGATTGCGTCAGTAATTCTATGCACTTGGTCAATCGTCGAATGCTTGATTCTGAACCCAAACTGATAACATTATTGTCTCCTGTAAGCGGTTGTTGGCGCCTTAGCAATATTCGCTCAATATTAGCAATATTCTCTCGATAAATTCAAAATGGCATAAGCTTCGTCAATGGAGAGCGAAAATATATCTACTTCGGCCGATCTAGACAAAGCAATGGAAACTGGAAGCAGCACTCTTCATCACATCGAAATTGTTTCTCACAGTGCAACAAGCAACAGTGCCTAATTGGACTCCGCCAGTTGCACAGCGAGCGCTTGTCATATAATTTCTGACTCGTATTTTTAGCCAGAGACATTCATGCCGCTACAATGCAACACCACTTGACATTTCTTCTAAATTTAAACTCATCATTCTTCAGAGCGCACACCATCTACCAGCACAAGTTTTGAGCACTGCACCTCCTCGCCTTCGCCGTGTGGAGTGTCAACGATATCACACCACGTCTCGTTCGAATCGCAGCCAGCATTAGTGGCAATGTCTTCACTAAATTATCCGCCGTGCAGTAATTAGCTAAGCCACCGTCTCAAAGGAATAAAACAATTTAATTACCTACTGCGCTTAGTGTTGTATATGGGATCCGGGTGTCACATTTATCGCAATCAGGGTGCCGGTGGTCTAGTTTGCCCTTGCTATTCATCATCCTCCGTGCTGTGTGTGTGCGGCAAACTCAATGCACACATGACCGCCATCACAGTTTAAGTTCGATTTGAAGTGCGCTTAAGATTCCCATAAAACAGTTCCGCCCGACCCCCCGCACGCCACTGCGTTGTTATTAATTTGCTTTTATGTTGCGGTAATGAATGGAAACCCTTGTTGAGGCGCTTGACAGTTGCACTATATGTGTCTGTGTATGCGGTTAAGTGGCCTTCATGGACTGGTTCTCTTGGTTCTCTTGAACCAGAACCATGGCTGTCGTATATTATCCTTTTTGTTTGCGATTTCTATAGAATGCATACACATTTCTCGGTATCACTTTGGAGAATCGTTTCTTTCTGTTTGCCCGTTTCGAGTTATGCATCTGAAGTGGATGATATGGACAATAAAATCTGTAGAAATGAATGATATCCACTTCGCTCCATGTGAAGCCAACTGCACTTGAGAGTACTGTGGATACTATGTTTATTGGATTGTTGTTGTCATTTCTGTTATCCATAATATGAAATTGGATTTCGAAGGAATATTGAAACCATTGACTTCATTCTGCTGAATTTGATATTCCGACGACAAATGGCATAAGTACGGCAAAATCGAGCCATCGAAATGTTTTCATATTTAAATTTATATATCACTTTAATTCAATGCACCAAGGGAGAGTGATGAATTTGATTGGGGGTATGGATGGACGACCAACCGATGCCATCCGATGGACCACTTTGGTTGGTATATGTGCGTCAAGTAGGGGTAGACCGAAAATGGTCCACAGTCGTATCAAGTACCCATTCAAATATGTATCAGCAAATCGATGAATGTTCACTTTACAGTCAAATACTGTTTGTTTTGAATTTTAGCTTATGCTGAGATCTCGACTTTCAGGGGCAGGTAACTCGCCGGTGTGTGTCGGTATGTTTATGAAAATGTTTCATGGAAAAATATACACCAAAACTGTACCTACGTATTTTTGAAAAATTTAAGAACCAAAAACGTTGGTAATAAGTAGATCACTTTAAACGGACCCTTAAACAACACTATAGGAACTTTAATGAGTCATCGACGAATAGACAAATTGAACACTTAAAAGCCGACCGAGCCCGATTAAAATCAATCGCCAAAATTGTGTGCCAGAAAATTATTCCACAAGCGGTCTGCAGTGCGACAATTATCTACTGAAAATTAAAAGCATCAATTGGTCTACCAGGGGTGTCCCGGATTTTCGACATAATTTCGGTTGTTCTGCTGAGTTGTGATCAGCTCTATAAAAATAAACATTTAAAAAAAAAAAAACTCTTTGGCTTTGTAATTTGAAGTCCAGAAGTTCTCGTTAAAACTGCAATCCTACACACCCAAAACAGATGGCTGTCATTCGTGCACAGTGCAAGGTGTTGCCATTCAAATTGGATCAACTCAAATGGACTCTATCGTTTCCATTGCTGCAACATATTTAACTGACAGATGGATAGGAAACATGCCGGCTAGAATACGAGAGGGGACCACAACGGGCCACCAGCGGCCTCAGTGAAGAGTGAAAAGCTTAAGAAATCTGACGTATAAGTAACAAAAAAAAAAATGGTGGAAGCGACGGATGAATTTATTTTACTATTCAATTTTCTTTCCGTTAAATCCGCTGACAGTTTTCACAAATTTAAATAGAATGAGAGATAGGGTCAACTCATTGGTGGAAACTATAAAACGCCGATGACCTTTCAGCAGCTCGCTAGATCTGGTGCTTTATTAATTACCTATGCTCCGTGTTACCTCTGAAAATTTTCAGAAAGATTCCAAAAAAAAACGTCCTTGATGAAAAATGGAGTCCCATTCCGATCTTAATATATTCTTTTCTTTTTTAAAGAAATAACTGTTATTTATTGGCGGTATAATTGTAATTAAAATTCAGGTAAAAACAATGTCTTTCGAATTCAACTAAATAGGCTAAACAATTCACTGATTTTCAAAAAGATAAGTCCGGATTCCAGGCACTCAAAAAGGAGTCAAAATGACTCTAAAGCTTTCCGAAGGTAACACTGGCTAGGCTTAGAAAATAGAGAGGTCTCGGGCTCTTTGAAAGGTTTCGGGTGATTTGCCAATTTTATTTGGAAGCTGCCCACGGGAAAATACTTGTATTAAACTTTGACATGGCAGCGCTCTACCATTTATCTGAAGCCCAGATAGGGTTTAAATTTTCTTATAGAAGCAACATTATATAAAAGATTGCATAAGTGTTTTGCAGAAACGGAATAATACTTGTTAGGCGATGAGAGCATAAAGAAGAAAAAAACTCAGATTCTTAAATATAGGAAATTCTGGAATATTTGCTATTATTAAAAAGATTCTTTAGAGTTATTTATGTACCTATTTATTTATTTTTGTTATTTATTATTTATTTATAAGCATCAATGTATATAGCTTAGCTAAATATATAAGGAGTTCAGTATTGCCGGTGGGTTTAAAAAGTTTTCCGGCATCTTGCGCTTTTTGTTTAGTTTTTTTTTTTTTTTTTTTTCACAGCGAATATGTTTAAAACGAGCTGGCACCACTGCTTTTCAGTTGCAAAATATTGCGACATGTTCAACACATTCAAAAATCATATAAGTCGATAATGATCTGGTCTGGAGTGGGACTAGATGTATCGTGAACGAAAAATATTGATTAGTCGGAAACAAATTTTCCTACGTCAGCCATATATACGAACTGTCAACTTATGACGTTTTCCATTGGTTTCACTCGGGGATCCATACTCATTCTACAATCCAATGGAACAAGAAAGCTGCTTCTGATTGAATCCAGAAAAGTATGGGTGGAACGCCAAAAAAATAAATAAATACGGCAGCTGTCAGTTGTCGTGTATAGAATACATAAATTACACTTGTGTGAGTTGCACTTCTTGAGTGAATTCTGATTTCAAATTGAAAAGCGAAATTCCCTTCTCAGATTCACCAGAAGAGTATTTTTTGTGCCAACGGAACGGTTTCTTTTGTCCAATGGAACACGACATTAGAATTCAGTCACGTCAACTGAAAAAGCTGTTCATGTGATTGATCTAGTCCAATCAAAACTGAGATACACCAAGCCACCTGTCAGACTTAGTAAATTATATATTTGAACGTCCCCATTCTAGTTTAGTATACGTCATAAACGTCAACTGAAAAAGCTGTTCATGTGATTGATCTAGTCCAATCAAAACTGAGATACACCAAGCCACCTGTCAGACTTACTAAATTATAAACTTGAACGTCCCCATTCTAGTTTAGTAAATCAAACAGCTAGCTGTGCTATGTTTCAGTTTTTACTATCTTTGATTGAAAAGTTTTTCCAGTTGACATTTATGAAGTCGACCAATTTTGTTAAGAATTTTTTGACTGAGAACTAATTACTCAGTTGACAGTTCGATTGTGGACTTGACTTAGTAAAAGCGACGTTTACGAAAAACCGAGTTATTTCGTTCAGATTGAATCTAATTCAGACCAATAGCTTAAGATGACGTTTAACGTGTCCATTCTATCTTTATGGGATTATTGCACAAAATTTATTTTAACGCACTGCGAAAGATTTTATAGGACCGTTCGTTCCGTTTTTACGTTAATGTTCACGCAACTATCGATGCAAAAATATGAGGCCTTTCAAACCCGTAACCTGCATTCCGGATCATAAGTTTTTACTTTGTTCTGGGAGAAAATGTTAAGTTACCGACTTTTTTTAATATTGTTGTCAATAGGCGTTTTTTATGCCCAAATGATTTATATAGATCATTGATTTCTATGGTGTACAACAATAATACGAGATCAAACTATCGTTGTAAACAATGCTAATCAATGATCTATGGGGATAATAAAAAACGTCTAATAAATATTGTTCCGTCGGTCTGGGAGAAAAACCTGGCAGCCCTACAAAAGATAAATCTTGTAACGGGTGATTTTTTAAGAGGTTTAGAACTTTTTAAAAAAAAAAAACACAAAAAATTCGAAAAAATGAATGAAATATTTATTTGAATCGATAGTTTGAACCTTGCAATTTAATGTTTAAAGATAATTTCATGCAAATGTTGACCGCGGCTGCGTCTCAGGTAGTCCATCCGCTGAGTCCAATTTTGGCATATCGGCCGGTATCTCACGAATGAATGCATGGATGTTGGCTTCCAGTGCGTCAATCGAAGCGGGCTTGTCCCTATACACATTAGCCTTGACATACCCCCACAAAAAATAATCTAATGGTGTCAAATCGCACGATCTAGGCGGCCAATTGACCGGCCCGAAACGTGAAATTAACTGTTCACCAAACTCGCCTCGCAATTGCGCCATTGTTTCGCGTGCTGTGTGGCATGTGGCACCGTCTTGTTGAAACCACATATCATGCAAGTCAAGAACTTCCATTTCGGGCAAAAAAAAGTTTGTTATCATCGCTCGGTAGCGTTCACCATTGACAGTAACGCTGCGATTCGCATCATCTTTGAAGAAATATGGCCCAATAATGCCGCCGGCCCATAAACCGCACCAAACAGTACCCATTCAACCAAAAATGAGCCTCATCGCTGAACACAATTTTTCGATAAAAAAGCGGATCCTCGGCCAGCTTTCCAAGAATTCGGCGTTGTGGTAGGTCGGCTGGCTTTAGTTCTTGCACAAGCTGTATCTTAAAAGGCTTTACGCACAAATCCTTCCGCAAAATTTTCCACGTAGTGCTGTAACAAAGGCCTAACTGCTGGGAACTGCGCCGAATCGACATTTCGCGGTCTTCTGTCACACTAGCTGATACGGCCGCAATATTTTCTTCACTACGCACAGTACGTTAACGTGTTGGTGGTTTAATGTCCAACAAAGTAAATTTGGTGCGAAATTTGGTCACAATCTTCCGAATAGACTGCTCAGAAGGTCGAGAATGCCGATCATAAAATGGAAGCAGCGCGCGATGAACATTTCGAACCGAGCACGAATTTTGATAGTAAAATTCAATAATTTGCAAGCGTTGTTCATTTGTAAGACGATCCATGGTTAAATTGCAAACCAAACTGAAGCTGTTTGACAGTGACACAAGGTACTAAACACACGTCAGCTGTCAAAACCAGTGTTGCCAAAACCAAACCAGCTAAAAAATCACCCGTTACAAACATTGATTTTTGCATGAGCGTTGAGCGAATTATGATAGAGGATACCTATCGACTGCATCCGTTTACGAAAAACATATTTAGTGTTTGAACCAAGGACAGGGACTGAGTATGATTTGTCTCTGGTTTGAACAAGTATGGGGTGTTGGGTATTGCGTATAGGAGTAGGGGCTGCGACTATGAATGCTACGCTTGTGGCATATGAGAATTACAGATGCATATTTTGTATTGAACGACAACAACAGAAAAGGTTGTACATATAAGAATTTAAAAATAATGGCGTATCTAGTCCTACAAAAAATAAATAGAATAGGCGAAGAAGACCCTAAAGATCGACAATTGACAACAAAAAACTCGTAGCAACAACAACGCACAGAGGTTGATCTTCTCCTCCGTTTTAATCACCAGTTGGCGGTCTTGTACTCGTCGCTCAGTTGGCGCAAGTGGTAGTCACTTGGTCAATTGAAGAAAAATCGAAACGAAAGTTCATTTCCTGGCAGGGGAAAACAGAAATGTCTTCCCAAGTGGAATTATATACGGAAAATTGACTGTCAGAATTCAAACTATTCAAACAAACAATCAGTTCAAGGAATCTGATGATGAATTAATGGTGTAGTTCGAAATAGCTATCATTCCTACCAAAGTGACTATTTTTACGAGTTGTGGTTCCCTCAAAAACAACAATTCACAAAAATAAATAGCTTTTTTCAAATCGCTTCTTATGTGATCAATTGTGACTTTAATGCTAAGAAGTTTTATGAGTTTTTTTCAGGCGGTTTCTGTGGTTTCTTTTTGGCAAGTTTTTCCCTTGATCTTTGGCTATTTACAGAATTTTTGGGACATTGTCTCTTCACATTTTATAACGTCTTTCAAAGTCGTTCTCTGGGTTTTGCATTCACACTTGCACCCTTAATCGCTAAATATAGAAAAATTTCGTGAGTTTCCGACTACCGCTGCAGTGCTGCCAAATTAATGGAAAAAAAAAATATTGGTATAGTCTAAAACTGAATTTATTGTAAAGTATCTTTCACTAAGTGCTTGACAACTTTTTTTTTTAAATAAAATGCAAACTACTTGAGATATCTCCAAAAAAATAATGTTAATGCCTTGAACTACTATCAAAACATTTATCAATGGAATTCGACCTCGTTTATATGTCCACCACGGAAACGTATGCAGCGGTCCCTAAGTTGAAGTTGAACCCATTTTTCGATGACTCGGCCTCACATTTCGACCGATACGGCCGCTATTTATCGTTCAATATTCGCTCGCTCTGAGCTGCTCTTAAGTCGCCGGCTTGTTGACATAGACCCATAATTTAAATGTACCACAAAAAAAAGAAGTCTAGAGGCGTGAAATAATACGATCTCGACGGTGAATTGACGGGTCCGTTTCGATTGTTGCACCCGCTGTGTGACTTGTGGCACCGTCTTGTCGGAACCACATATCACAGATTTCCAATTCATGCGATTGCTCAAAGAAATAACATTTACAAATACCATTTGCCGTAATGTGACTGTCATTTTCATCGACGAAAAAAAAAAAACGGCCCAATGACGCCACCGACATGAAAACCGCACCTAAACAGTGACTTTTTGCGGATGAAGTGCTGTTTCATGAAGCATATGAGGGTTCTAGGAACGCATATTTTATTTATTAACGAAGTCGTATAAACAAAAATGCTATACATCGCTGAAGACTGAAAATTGGCGTTAACGCTTAGTTGCGACTGGGAATTTCGGTAGTAAATCTTAATTATTTGTAAACGTAGTTCCTTCGTGTACTTCACCATGATGAAAATGTTGATTTTACTGAATATTTTGACATTGACATTTCGATAATCGGTTCAAGGGTGCATTCGCACTGGAAGTTTGAAGTTGTCAAGTCGCTAATCAAAGACCCTTTATTTAGCAATCTCTTCTGCTAAAATTAGTACCCGGAATGCAGTCTCTATATCAGCATTCTACGGCCCACTGTAATTAGTTTCGTTATCATAGTTCCCATTTGGCAAAGCAACATCCAAATGCACGTTCCCTTAGTTTCCATTTAATTTCCGAACGATCAATTGCATGTGTTGTGCCATAAAAATAATAAAATCCCAAAAAGAGAACTCGTTCGCACCTCCAAAACGAAAACTATTGCAAGTTGTGCATTTCATCTCGTCCTTGGGACCTGCGATTACCCTCTGCCGTTCGTATTCGAGTCCATACCAAACCGCACGCTACAGTGAAGTTTCAACAGCGTTTCGTATTTGTTGTCAGTTGCCATCTGCTTTGCTATTCAGCCTCAAACTCCTGCTCCTCCCTGTGTGACTGAATAAGCTTTGCAGTTTCTCAACTAATTTATTATAGGTGCGGGAACACACCTTCGAGTTTGCGTTGCCATTGCCAGTATGGTGCGAACACAGCTAAGAACTAGTATCCGGCAAAATAAACACCGTCGAGAGTTATGTGATATCCTATCCCTACACGCATCGACTTGACGGCTAATTAATGCAAATGAATGTGATTAGGCATCCGATTCCATAATCATGCGTTGGTATGTAAGAAATATTCATTCGTCCTGTTTTTACGCCACCCGCGCTGCAAAAATATTTGCTTTTCATTAAAACGAAAAGTATAGGTGGGTTTGACGCTGTAGAGTGAGCGAAGAAAAACACAAACTTAGTTAGCTCATGGGATTAGCTCGGCAAAGCACTGGGTATCCATGGGATTACGATAAAAGCCTTGTACGAACCAACATAAGGTCTACGAACTACGATGCTGAATTTCCAAGTTTTCGAACTTTAATCGAGTGTAAAGTGGAGAATTATAATAAGGAAAGTTTTCTCTCGCATTAGATGCGCGGAGGCGACTTTGTCACGGCGAGATGCATGTGCGCCTTTCCACGGTGCATCTGCATAGTATCGTAAGTAATTAGTTTGAGCTCAGTTGCATGAGCTTAAACACTCGGATTTGCGTGTGGATTTAGTTTATCGTAAAATTAAACAAGGCTTATGGTCATTTATCAAGTGGGACAATTTACGATCCACACAATTTTTGTCAATCATAATGCTCTTTGGGTGCGCGAAATTCTAGGGCTGGGTCATAATTCTGAATGGTTTCTCGATTGGGTTGGGTGGAAGTTGGCAGCTTATATTATTCTTAATATTTGAATTTGAAGAACTATCCGCATAAATGCTGGATTTATGCTGTCTTCCACACAGTAGTGCTTCTGCAGAAAGAAAGTTTATTTCAATACCAAAACAAAAACGGGTATACTACATTTTGTTTGAAACTGCTACTTTTTGTTCTCTAACGTACTACATTTGCTAAAGGTTTGAGTGGCAACGCTGACTATACCATAAAAGTGTCATATTCTTACTTACTTACTTAAGGTGGCGCTACAGTCCGGGGTGGACCTGGGCCTCTGCCTCAACCAATACGCCTCTCCAGTTAGCGCGATCTTTGGCTAACTGCCTCCAGTTGCGCACTCCAAGTTGGTTGAGGTCCCCTTCCACTTGCGCGCGCCAACTAAGGCGAGGTCTTCCTCTACTGCGTTGTCCCTCCGGGTTGGAATCGAAGACTCTCCGGGCTGGAGCATTGGTGTCCATTCGGTCTACATGTCCTAACCATCTTAGACGACTAATGCGTACTTTTCTGACCAGGTCGATGTCGCTGTACAGCTCGTAGATTTCGCTGTTAAATCTTCTCCTCCAAATCCCGTCAACGCAAACGGGACCAAAAATCACTCGAAGAATTTTGCGTTCGAAGCGACCATAAAGATCCTCATCCGTTTTTGCTAGGGTCCACGCTTCTGCGCCATAGAGCAGGACAGGGATGATGAGAGTCTTATATAGAATCTCCTTGAATACGTGCTTCTTGACAAGGCCTTACTAATCAATTGCCGTCTTAGGACAAAGAAACAGCGGTTGGCAAGTGTGATTCTTCGCTTCATTTCTGAGGTGATGCCATTTTCAGAGTTAATAGCGGATCCGAGGTAGACAAAGTCCCTAACTACCTCAAAGTTATAGCTGTCTATCGTAACGTTCTGTCCGATTCGTCGATGTTGTGTGTCCATTCTTGTTGACAGCATATATTTTGTTTTACCCTCATTCACCACTAAACCCATTTTTGCCGCTTCTGTACTGTTGGGCACTACTTGGATGGGCAAAAACTAGCAAACTCGCGACACCGACATGTATAACAGCGACACCGACACCGATTGCATACTTTTAGTTGTAAACTTTTATACTATTGCTTACTTTTGGGGTAGGTACATTATAGCTTAATCTACGATGATTTTTATTTGAATACGTTACTATGGTAATTTATGGCTGCGACAAATTGATTCAAAAAATACACACGTAATTGTTCAAGTTATCACTTCTGTCGGCACTCCCGGAGTGCCTCTAGTTTTTTTGACTTGAGAGAGATGGCGCAGTGGAAAAAAGTTCCAAAAAGTTGGAATTTAGGTTTTTGCGGGATTCGAACCTCGACCCCTCGCTTAGTAGTCCAACATACTAACCACTAAGCCACTGCGCTTACAGTCTCATTATTCTGCTGATAACATAACATGTCATTGCCATACACAAACAACTATTAGTTGTGACATTGAAAACTCTAAATTTGGAAGCCCGATCTATGCATCTTCTCTTATATAAAAATTAATGTCTGTTTGTATGTCCTTTAAGAATCCTAAACTATGCATTTGGTCATATGATGATCCTTAGCAAAGTTGTTGTGCATGAGTCCGCGACGGTTTCTGAGTTGATACGACCAATTTTGGGCAAAGGGGCGTGGCACCGCCCCTACAAAAAAAAACCTTTAATTTTGAATCGATTGAGTTGAAATTTACACACAATCTTATATATTGGCCCAGGAGTATACCTGTGAACATTGGTCAAAATTGGACAAAGGGGCGTGGCACCGCCCATAAAAAATCAAAAAAAAAATCTTATATTTTGAAATCCACAGAATCGATTGAGTTCAAATTTATTGCCGTTACAGTTAATGCTGAGTTGTGGGTGACATAAGAATTTTTGTAAATTGTCAAATTCATTTCCGGCTCACATTGAATAGACAATAGGTCTGTTCCCTAACGATAATGCATTCGAACATATACGCCAAATTTAGTCAAACTTCGTTCCCTTACGCAAAAGTTGGGTTCTGCCCAACAAAAAGAGAGAGCAAAACATTTCCCCTCCATAAAAAACCTGCGCCTTGGAAAAATTCATATTTTTCAAATTTGTGGATTGTGGTTCAACGCGTTCCTTTTCTTTTAGGTTATATTTCATTTTGGTGAGCGAATTCTCTCGCAATGAGAGAAATGTGAGTTTTTGCCAAATTGAACCAGAAAGTAAGGGAACAGACCTAATATTTCAGTTTTCGAATAGTTTTCTGCATTTTATTGTGAGTTAAATTAATTTAGATAAATATTTTTATTAATTTTTTTCAGTGAACTCAAGAACTGAAGATTATCGAATTGGTATGTGAAGGATCTGACTGCTGGTTAACGTTCCGAAAAAAAAAATAAAAATCTTATATTTTGAAAGCCAATCGATTGAGTTCAAATTTATTGCCGTGACAGTTAATGCTGAGTTGTGGGTGACATAAGAATTAATGTAAATTGTGAAATTCATTTAAAGGACCTTATTGAAAAAGCGAAAGGCTCACTGATACGAAAGAAATTGAGTAGCATGTGCTTTATGCATCCTCGGAATAACTATTTTCATTACATTAACGAATTTGGGCGGAACGAAGTTCTCTGGGTCAGCTAGTATATGTATAAAACAAACAAAAAATTTAGACCACAAGGCGTTGATTGCGGTCATAGCTGCAAGAGTTCTTTCTTTGATATGAGGTTTTCAATTTAAATTGTATGTAAGTAAAAAACCAATAAGTACCTACTTGAACTCGTTTACAACCTCAATTCGAGGACCATCTACCGGCGCGGTTTTGCGCTCTGAAGACAAGAATTTTTGTTTTGCCAGTGTTGATTTTTAGATCAAGAGTATCACAATACTGCTTTAATTTATTTATTTGTAACTGGAAAGTATGGGGATTGAAGGAATGATTTAATCATCCGCGTAAGGCCAAATGCGACACGACAACTGGTTCCATAAAGACTAGTTTACGTGCCACCTGAACGATTTGAGCGTATGGTTAGCTCTCACAGAAGTGACGTGAATTGGCCACCAAGATCATGCGATTTGACACCGCCAAACTTTTTTTGTGGGCTTTCTTGAAGTCTATACCAAAAGCCAGCAAGCAAAAGCTAGTGAGATCGCTCAAATTCAGCAGTGTCTTCGCGGTAGAGTCTTTAAAATTTGGACCTCTCGAAGTTCTGGCACCGTGAGAAGCTGTGGCGAACATTTGACCGATGTTATATTCCAAAATAATGCCAAACATGCCTTTTAAATAAAAACAAAAATAATTTCGTTAATACCTCACTCACAGCTTCCATTCCATTACGAATACCTCACTCACAGCTTCCATTACAACATCGATCCGTCCTTATTGAAATACCTTATAGCACCAGATCTTATATATAAATAGGCCAAGGAAAATAGTTACGAACCACTTCCACTGCCTTAAGCACAACATATCCGCTTGATTTTTGGAATATAGTGCAGAGATGTAATTCTGTCTGTAATTTGTTTTCCAACATATTGAGCATAAGCCAGATCGATATAATGGTAGAATTTATACCCCTGGGCGACCTCTAGTATCTACTACTTAAAAGAAATTTTGGGGACGTTCGGATACCTAGTTTATGTAAAATGTCAACTAGATTTGTAGTGGCTAGGTATCCGAACGCGTTGACTAGGCAAATTGAATTGTTTTTGTGTTGTCGGGGACATCATTACCTTTGTTTGATTTTGCCCTTTTTTATTTGGAAAAGGCCATAATAATAATTATAAATTTTACAAAAATAAATTATTTTCAAATATACCTAACAAAACTATTATGCTGTTCCGCGAACTAGTAAAATATCGTGCGAAAGTTCGAAATTTGCAGATTAGCTTTAGAAATCACACCTTTTTTTCTAACCGGCCTTTTTTTTAGTCTTCAGAATACTGCCGCGCCACTCTGTTTATTTTAAATTCGACTCTCCGAAATGTCAACTGAGTACGCATTTCTTGACTATTTATGTCGGCTTCCCCTCCATAAACGTCAGCTGCAAAAACGAATCACGTCACCACTCTGGGCCAATAAAAACTGAAATAGGTACATCTAGTCAGCTGTCAGAATTACTAAACTAGGAATCCGAACAGCCCCATTCTCTACAGTAGTTAAATGCTTAACAATATTTTACTACGCAGGTCGCTGGATCCATCTTTCAAAGATTAATTCCACTTTCGTTTCGTATAGATTCAATTTTTGATTTTAACCAGCTGCAGTGTGAGTGACTTATTTAATAAAACCCCTCAGGTGGGTGAGCATTGAGTAATCAATTAAGCAGACCGACGACGGGTCTTTTATCCTAGTCCACCCAAATCAATCGATCTTTTTGGCGAATGGGTTCGGGCTTTGGTTAGTCCCGAACATGCGAGCAAGTAGTACCTACATAATATTCGAGCTTTAACTTGCAAATACTGACTAAAGTCGACACTGTCGACTATCTATGTAGATAGGTATATCACACATTTCAGAAGGAGCTCTAAAAAGGCTTTGCCTCACCAGTTCCACCAATGAAACTCAGGATAACAATTATTTCGTCCGAATGTTATGTACTGTTAATTGTCCCTTAAAGATATCTGCAATCTCATCGCACACTCGACGCTAATCTGGCAAAGAGCAAAAATCGCTCAGCAAACCATTTATCAAATCGATGCCAAAAACAAATTTAGCAAAGTGCCCCCAGTAGACTTGGGTCGCACTAATTAAAATTTTCACAAAACAGAATCTTCTCGCCAGAAGCATTCCCACTACCGTAATAATAAATTATCACAGCGAAATACAATTGGGTGAATGGTTTTCCATTTTGCAACGCTATCCACACACAAGAGCGTGGCTGTGGCCACCGCACCACCGCACCACCGCACAGTGCTGTGTAGAACCGAGTGCCGCACTCATAAATTCAGCTCTAGTTTGTACTTCTTCTTTTTTTTTGAAATTAGTTACGGATTATAAATCAGCACAAAAAAACAGACGTACTCTGCATATTCCAATATTCAAACGAAAGCGTTTCGAACCTTTGACCCCCGGACTCGGAGTAGTGTCATGATTTTAGCAAACTCACAATAAGTGCGCACAGACTAATGCCCCCTTCAAAGTCGGCGGAGGTGTACGCTCTTAACGAAATTAGTTCGAGTTTTAGTTAACGTTTTATTGTCGCAAAGTGATGGCTTCCACCCTTAACCGCGATTCTGCTGAAATGATACCACGTTGCTCTGTAATAACTAGGTACGTATGACGGCAACAGCGACAGCGACGACGACGACGACAATACGAATCTAATGACGTCCACTGCAAAGAATAGTGAACATTGAACAAAAAGACAAGACAGAAATCGAACGACCATTTTGCACGGTGGGGTGCTCTGCCCCCCTTAATAGCTTACGTAAAATACACTTTCCCTCTCGCTGGTTTTTCCGAATTTTGGGATCATCAAGTTTTATGGTTTTTTTTTTTTTTTTTTTGTTTAAGAATTGCTTTTATTAGCGTTAATTTTAATTGTGCTTTCGTTTGGCATGTAGACAATAGCACGGTCGCCACTCCTCACCGGGGGACAAATTGCGGTGGCGCCCGGGGGTTGGTTGGTGTATACTGTTTCAGTTATTATACAGCGTGCTTTGAGACCGCGAAGTATGTTTGGTTTTTCCCTGTTTCGCTGAATTTATGAGACTTTAATGTCTTCGACAATGAATTCGCCGCCGAGAAAAGCAAAATGGATTTTAATTAGCGCACAGCGGTGGTGTTTTAGAGGGACGTCCTCGGTCCTCCTCAGAAGATGTAATTATTTGGAGTGTGCGGATAATTTTGTGTTTTTTTTTTTTTTTTTTGTTCCGTCGATTATACCTATGTGTGCTTTTTGATTTGGATTCGTTTCAATGACAGCCGCACACCAGATGTTGAGATCTGTTTCAAGTGCGGCGAAGTGCTTCATTAACGACGAACATTTATCCAATTGATGGCAAAATTTGTTAGAAAGGATTGCTTCGATGCGCGCAGATGAGGCGGTGATGATAGTTGTTATGTTTTGTTGGCATTAATTCTGATTACTTAATTAAAATTAATGTTTTAGTTAATTGGGTGGTTCTTTTTCGGATGACACAAGATGGGTTGAACGTGTTTAAGGGAGATGAAATACACTTTAGAATATACTAGAGTTCAGCCAGTGGAAGAAATGCTACCATTATAGTAACTTGGCTTAGGTGTACACAAAATTTATAGTAAAACAAATTATGTACACACAGCATCTCTGCACATCCTTTCCAACAAAAAAAAATTAAGCGACTGTTGTGTTTAAGGCAGTAAAAGTAGTTCTTAATTAATCACATTGGCAACACTTTTTCCCCCGGCAGCCAACAGGGTGACCGTTGTGCGACTAAAATGCAATCTGACACTTGAGAGCCCACCACAATTTTTTCAAGTTTTGGCCCTTTATTAATTGGAAAGGTAGGTAGGTACTTCCCAAATTTAATATTTGGGATAAATAATTCATAAACTGTTATTTGCAAATAAATAGGATTAAAATGTAACTCGGTTGCCATTCAAAACACTATTATAGTGCTAAGCGAGCTAATGCTTGTTAAATATCATGCGATATTTCTAATTTGCAATTTATATCTTCACAAATGACACTTTTTTCTCTCACCTGCTTTTTTTTTTCGATTTTTCTTTCATAATCCTGCAGCGGTCACTCTGGCAGCCATTTTTGTTTTTTGCAGCTCACAGCTGATTTCGTTCTCATTTTGGTTTCACCATGAGTAGACTTATGATGCTGAGTCGCACCCACTCAAAGATTGAACTGCCGGATTCTTTTCCATTTTCAGTAAATAATTTGTTTTCCTAAATTTGTTTGCTGCACAAATTTGGACTTTATTTATTCTTTGCTGAAATCATGCAGCAAAAAATGTCCGCTATGGTGCTGCCCATATACAAACCGAAATCAAATTTTACCTCTAACCGATTTGCGCGGCTAAAAAAGTGATAGATTGACTAAGTCTCTGTTGATACGATTTTTTTTTTTTTTTTTTCTTTTTTCGTTGATAAAAACTTCCGAGATAAGAAGTCTAAAAGCGTATGCAAAATTGTAAAACTGCAAGAATTACCGCCACTGAACTCAAAGGTGCAGGGAACTAAGTTCACTGAGGGACCTAGGTCCCACTTAGTGGGAAGTAAAACCACTTTCGTGAAGTGAACTTAGTTCCCATGTAAGGTGGGAACTAAATTCACTTTCTTATGGCAACTTAATACTGTCTGTATGACAAAATACTCTCTTTGAAATTCAGTTAGCAAGACTTTGAAAATAATCAAAGAAAAATTGCGGTGATTTTTGGCGCAGGGACATAAGTCCACGAGACTAAATTCACGCGAATTTTTTACTTTTATTTTCTCAAATTTTCGAAAGCTAAAACAAAAAAGTTTTTTGAGAAAATAAATTGGCATTTTTAGCCTTCGAACATTTTAGAAAATAAAAGTGAAAAATTCGCGCGAATTTATTACTTTTATTTTCTTAAACTTTCGAAAGCTGCAATCCCCCTGCAACCTCGCCGCTTGGATTTCTTTTGGATTACGGGCTGGGTGCGCGGTCTTTTGCTTGTACATAGTTTGTGTTTAATTTTCAAATTGCAAATACCGCAAATGAGGTCATTTTGACCCGTAAGACCACAATCAGTGAGTCAAAAGTGCACAAGAATTTTGTGTGAACTTTTGGCTCACCAGGGTGTGAGATTTGTGGATAAGTGGGTCAAAAGATCAATGTGGACTTTTGGCCTGTGGACTTATGATCCTGCACCATTTTTTTGTGCTCTACTAAGTTCCCATGAGTTCGAAAACACTCCAATCAGATATCTTCCGCAGATTTATTCTTGACAATATTCACAAGCTGATCTGTATGTACTTGTAGTCTTTGGCTGACTGAAAGTTAACATACAAGGCGAGTCGGATAACGCCCAAATTTCTTGGGTGAGGATCCACGCATTTCCTACCGTCTGGCGTATATACTGGTTCTGGTCTGGTCATATAAGCCATACAACTACAAGTAACTTAAGCGGATTGAGGAGCGAAGAATCCCAAATTGAACTTTCGAGCTCACTGCATGAACAGAACTTTGCAAAGAATGTTTGCATCCGTATGCCTGGTGAGAGTAAACTCAAGCTAATCGAGTAGAAGTGTTGTCGAAAATCGTGTTTTGTCACTACACCACGCGGGAATCTTTTCCAGTTCTCCTATCCCAATTTGCTCAAGCATTCGTTCATTCAGAGAAATTAAAAAAAAAAAAAACGAAATTTCGAGTCATTTGCTTCCTTGTCGAAATATCTCTTACTTGAAGAACTCACAGTAATCAGGTGCGATGGAAACGACGTGATCTGACAGAAACTCGTCAAGCTTTAGGGCACATTCAGAAATCTAGTTATCTAAGTCGAATAGATTAGTCTGGACTAGATTTTTTTTATAACGCGAAAACAAGCATTGGCGGCTAACATATCTTTTCCTACAACAGCCACATATACGAACTGTCAACTTAGTACTCAGTCACGAAATTGTCGCCTAGAATCGTCGGCTGCCCCATCATCAATGTCTGTTCATATGACCGATTTAGGCCAATCAAAACTGAGACAAATCAAGTCAGCTGTCAGATTTACGAACGTTGATTCTTCAACGTCCCCATTCTATGAATATAGTCGATTACAGAAACTTTGTGAAAATTAAATGCTTGAACACTGTCAGCCATTAAACAGACCCGCCAGGGAAAATTTTAAAGTGAGAAAAATATTCAGGAGGTGTCCAAAAATGTTTCTTACTTTATCGTACTTTTCTGCGCTTTTGTTTCGGTGTAGTTTCGTCTTCATTCATTTAAATTCTGACGTCAGTTTTCTTTATTATAACGAGTGCGCCATCTTTTAGTCGGTATGTAGGTAAAACGTGAATATTTAAATTTTTTGAGAAAGTACTCGGACTTGTTTTTGAATATAACATCACACAACTGGGCCAAATCAATCAATTAATTAAGCAGAGCAAAGTGTGCCCTTTTGCTGCGTTTTGCATCACTTTTTCGAGCATCTCGGGCGGTATAGCTATGATTTCGACACGCATGTTTGCCTTGTGAGCTTGTCAATGGTCTGAGGATTGCTGGCGTAGATTTTACTTTTCAAATAACCCCACCAACAAAAAGTCAGAAGGGAGATCTGGGTGGCCAGTCAATGTCGCCATTTTTTGACAGCACACGTCACACGTTTTTGTTCAATTCACAACAACCACGTGGCATATCGACCAATTTAATTTCCACTGTCCCGTGCTCAACAATATTCGACACCAAACGACGAATAGTGTTGTCATCAGACGGTGCTTATTGCCCACGGCATTTTCGACGACATGGGCACGTTGTGTTAACACAA
This sequence comes from Cheilosia urbana, assembly GCA_946477585.1. Classification (NCBI taxonomy): domain Eukaryota; kingdom Metazoa; phylum Arthropoda; class Insecta; order Diptera; family Syrphidae; genus Cheilosia; species Cheilosia urbana. The sequence continues at coordinate 124,910,415 of OX297853.1, forward strand.
ACGAATGACTTTTATCAATGTACAATGATTTATGGCTAAAATTGTACTGAATTGACGTCTCAAAAACATGTCTACTCAAATCAATCGGTTGATAAATGTTAAAGTTGGTCAATGTATGCAAAAGATCGGGCACTTTGTATTCTTATTGGAAATATAGAACTGCTTCCTCCTGAACAGGACTCCCTGACTCCCTGCCAATTCCCTTACAGTTTATCAGTTTATGACACCACAATGAACTACTTCCCACCAGTTTTTCATCGGGACAAGAACTTATTCTGTTAAGGATCACCAACTTAACGGACTGCCATTTTTATTAGTCATATCCCCAAAACGAATCCTTACTTTAAGCGCCTTAAACACCACACACACACAGCATGCACATATAATTATGTACATTCCTTCACTGAGTAGTCGACGTTGCGGAGGGCAGAACAGAAAATTACTCGCCTAATTCAATTAAAGTGCACCTTTGAGGAATTGTGATGCGTTGCCACTGCTCCACATTAAAATTATTCTGTAACGCAGGCCACCTCCTCTTAATGAAATAAATTGCGCAAAAACAAGAAACACCAACAACCAGCCGGCTGCATGTCTAAGCAAAAATAAAAAGAAGAAAAAATCATAAAAAATTAGAACTTTTCCAAATGCAAATTTACTGAATGCAAGAACAACTCCAGTGCTCCGAATAAGGGTCCTTCCACGAGCAAGTGGACTTGAATTCATTTTTAAGTACAAAAACCCCGGCGTAAGACTCTTTCTTCGAAAAGTTCGTCGCAGAAGTGAAAAAAGGAATCCAAATAAAAACTTCCTAGAAAACAACGCTTTTCAATGTATAATAGATGGTGTTGAGCATTTTGTTGTTTATTTTTTCGTTCTCACCGTCTTTTGGCCTTGTCGCCGGCGTTTTAACCGCGACAACAATTCTCGAAAAAAATTCGCCATGGAGTTCCGGTAGAATTGTATTTGTTGGCTAAATGTTTGGAACATTGAATAAAAATTGAGTCCTACTCCGTTGAAACTGAATACGCGATTTGTTTTAATACAACGTGGCGCCCAGGATGAGACCGACGAAAGTAAAACATATAAATGTTTTTTTTTTGTTTGGTGTGTTGTTTGCGGTATCACGATGTATGCCTTACGTGTATATACCTACGTGTTTATTGAGAAGAACGTACGTGCGGCACGTGAAGTTGGTGGTTTATTGTTGTATACTGAGAAAATGAAGCACTTTAATTCGAAACCGGAGGTGCCTACAACAATAAGGATCAGAGTTCGTGAGGCGTGTTTGTATTGTTTTTTTGTTTTTGTTTTTTTTTTTTTTTTCTAATTTTATTAAATTTCCTTAATCAAATGCGATGTGGGTGTATGCCCTAGAGGCCTAGAGTATGCAGATGGGATAAATAACGGACACATGGAAATGTAATTTATGCGGTAGATGAGAAGGTTGAACAGGAAATTGCAAAAAATTTAATTTAATTGAATTAAAAAAAGAGAAAAAAAAAAACCAAAACCGTGAAATAAGGGATAACCTTTGTGACCCTCCTGTGATGTTGGTCATTTACGCGTCTGCTTACCTCCTTTTGAATGATAACTAAGCCAAGTATATATCGAGCAGGTGAGCTGAGATTACCTGGTAGCCCGATTAGGCGCAATTGGTTGGTGTGGTCAAATTGGGACACGCAATTTAAAGATTATGGGCCCCTCAATTTTCCGCAGTCCAAAAGTCATTGCAATTACTAAGGGCCAATAAGTTGAGTGTTCAAGAAACGAATTGTAATTTTGCATAGAATCTAAAAGATGGCAGGCTAGATTTTCAGAATGCTTGAGTAGGTACAACAATGACTAACAGTTAAATTATCAATTAAATTAAACTACAATCTCCCAATAGGAACTCATCAAATGTTGATACCTCCAGCCATGTAAAAGTGTTATCTTATATATAATTCTTTTTATATATATAATTCTTTCGGGGTGTAACTCGATGATCATGTAACTCGATAACCCCTGGGACGATTTTCATAATTCTTTTTTTGTTTTGTTCGTATTGCTGTATATCAGGTTTTTATTTACTTTTTGTCGCGAAAACAAAACTTGGAGGGGATGAAAGAGGTTATGAAAGTTTGTATGGGGAAATACACTTTGAAAAAAAAGAAACTGGATAGAAATCGAGTAGTGACACTTCAAATAAAAAAAATGAAATATTTTAAATTTTAAGGCAATTGTTGTTGTCAATTATTTTAATTATTTTGCAAGCAAATTGTTGTTGTCCACAATTTTGAAGTTTTTTTTTTTTAATATGCCTAAAAAGTTTGTTCTAATATATTGTGTTTACTATGTTACATTAAGTAACTTTATGAAATGAAGTAGATAGGTACTTTGATTATACAAAGATGATATTATGACCGACGATATTTTGTATCGATTTCGCACTGTGACATCGGATAATGAACTGGAGATGTCAGATGAAATGCGCAACAAAGCTTTGATTTTGATCGAGGATATGTGTCTGCTCATGAGTGGCAATTTGTTGTGCAAATTGGTGATGCCGCAGCCAAATCGTTCAATGCAAGACGCATTTAATCGAGAACTGGAGCGAGAAATGGACTTCGATCGACTCGCATTGAGTCAAGCTGTTCGAACAAATGTGCCAATGTTAAATCAAGAATAAAAGAAAGTGTACGATGAATTGATGCAAGCAGTCGATAACGAAAATGGCGGAATTTTCTTCCTTGATGCGCCCGGTGGAACTGGAAATGCATTCCTGATTTTACTGATTTTGGCTACAATTCGTTCGAGATCTGAGATCGCTTTGGCCCAAGCCTCTCCTGGGATAGTGGCTACTTTGTTAGAAGGTGGTCAAACAGCGAACAGTCGAACTGCATTGAAATTGCCATTGAATCTGCAAGTGGATGAAGAACCTACATGCAACATTTCAAAGAATACTGTGATGGCGAAAGTACTGCAGCAATGTAAGATTATCATATGGGAGGAATGCACAATGGCTTACAAACGCGCATTGGAGGCCGTGAATCGTTTACGTAATGATAAGCGACCTTTCGGTGGAGCAATGATCTTGCTATCAGGCGATTTTCGTCAAACGCTGCCTGTCATTTCGAGATCAACTCTGGCAGATGAATTCAATGCTTGCCTGAAGGCGTCTGCTTTATGGCAATACGTCAAGAAATTTCATTTGACAACAAACATGCGATTTTCTTTACAATAGGACCAGTCCGCTGCAGAGTTCTCCAGGCAATTGTTGGCGATGGGCAATGGTGTGATTCCAGCAAATCGTAAATAAATCACCGGCCTGATTGACTTTGCTCTAAATGTTTGCAACTTTACAACGACACCGGAAAAACTAATCATGAATGATTTCCCGAATATCGCTCAGAATTATCTTGACCATGAGTGGCTGAGTGTAAGAGTGATTTTGGCTGCGAAAAACAAGAACGTCGATCATTTGAATTTCGCCATTAAAAACCAAATCGCTGGTTAGTTGCATTCATACAAATCAGTCGACTCCTTGATGGATGAAAACGAAGCCACCAACTATCCCACTTTGTTTCGCAACCTAAATGAACCAAAACTTTGTAGCGGTACGCGTTTGATTGTGAAGAATTTAATATGAAATATAATTCAAGCAACGATTTTTATTGGAAAATTCATAGGCAAAGGTGTTGTTATTTCGCGGATTCCACTTATTCAGAACGATTTGCCGTTCGTATTCAAGCGTCTTCAATTTCCCGTACATCTCGCTTCTGCTATGACAATTAATAAGTCGCAAGGACAATCGCTGGATGTGTGTGGCATAAATATTGAATTTCACGTGTCGGCAAAGCTCTCGCTTTGTACGTGTACACACCCGATAATAGAAATAAAACAAAAAATGTTGGGTACCATAAAGCATTTCAGTGAAAAAGCGGTAGGTTGGCCGACAAGTATTTGATTTTATTTATTTAATTTTAATATACCTTTTGAATAAAAAATTTGAATTGACCGAATTACATGAAGCAGAATGAAGTGAAAGCTCGGAATTATTAATTTCATTACCTACATTAATGAATTTGGGCGGAACGAAGTTCGCCGGGTCAGCTAGTTTTCTATAAAATTGGCTAAAAAGTAAATGAGATTAACTCGTATTATGTACTTTTCGCATTTTGTTCATGGTATTTACTTGAATAAAACATTTATATCTTTTCTCATTTCTTGATCGACATTTTTATGTATTTCGGAAGCAGATTTCACAGAGAAGGGTTCTGGCTAATTTAGGTTGAAGTGGCTGTCGGCTAGCCGACACACTTAGACCATTATAAGGTCCCTTGCGATCAAAGGGTTCCGGCTAACAGGCTCCCGTTTTCCGCCACCATACAACGACCAACGATGTAGCACCTAAAAGGTTGGTTTTCCTTGAGCTTAAGGCTGTATACGGTTGCGTTTTTACGAAGATTCTTCAAATGGCGGTTCTCTTAAACACAGCACCACGGATTTTTCACATATTCTTTTGTGAAGATCTGTCAAGGGCTTACAGTAAAATGGGGAGCGCAGCGCACTAAGAAACATGTCCAAAAACTCGATCAGAAACGTACCTAAAACGCGTCAAAAACCACGTCCAGAAACAGATCCAAAAACACGTCCAAAAGGGCATTAGAAAACGAGACCTAAAATATATAAAAAAAACACGCACGATTTCCTTCAAAAATGAAGTCCAAAATCACATTCAAATACCACGTCAAAAATGCCTCCAACATCATTTTCAAATCCGCGTTCAAATAGTACCTTCAAAAACGCTAAAACAAGTTCAATTTAACTTAAAGCTTTTCAAACACATTAAAGTCGTTTTCTAAAAATAAATAAAAGAAATTTAAAAGTTGTTTGTTATTGAAAATGAACTCTCCGTGATTTTCAAACAAATTAAAAAAGGGTGCAAACATTTTTAACTGTATTCATATTCAGTCAAACAAAATATAACTCGTAAATTGCACGAGTAACATTTTCCATTCAACGAAAAACAAAAAACACAAAAACAGTGTAACCGTGTAACCATGTAACCAACAATGAATCGAACACCATTATCCTGTATTATTTAGCTTCCTGACAATAAAAAAGTTGTTTTTATTGAAAACAAAAGGCAAACACAAACAAGGAAAATTGCGAAAGTAGCACCAGACAATGGAATATCATCATTACGACGAGTACATTCAAATGATTGCGAAAAGGATAATTGATAGATATTCAGCGACGACGGCAGTGATGACGGGTTCGCCCAAGGTGTGAATGTATTCAACGGCCTGGGATCTGCCTCTGTCCCAGTGCAGTGTGCAGTGATTTCAATTTTCGAAACTGTTGACGTTTATTTCCGCTTTGTGTTTGAGTGAAATGGGCCTTGGGATTGGGATTTCCAACTGAGCTGGGTTATTCGTGACGATGAATTGTTGTTCTTTCGGCATTCAGAATCACTGATCAGGACAGGAGTCTATTCTCTGTAAATCTGTGTATGGGCTTTCGGCTATTTGATTAATTCTCGCGAGGTTATTGTGTTTACAGCCCAAGAAGAGGCAAGGGAGCGTGAATGTTAATTAAAAAGAATGTCAACTGTGATGCAAAATATTTACCTCCAACTAGATTGTTTCTTTGCATTCATATATAGGTAGATAAAGCACATTTTTATACGACGAGGCTATCGCAAAAACCGATCCCTTTGTTATCGAAAACGTTTTCAGACAAGGCGATGCGCTATCGTGAAACTTTTTTAACGAAATGCACAAGCCAACATGAGAGGTACAATACTTCAAAGGTCTGCTGAACTGCTTGTATACAAGCGGACGATATTGACAATCGGCCTTAGGTACTCATTATCAAGCAATAATGTCGACAATTAGTTGGCTGCCAACTTTAGTAAGAATGTAAAGCTTTAGTGAAACCGTACCAATTAATAATAAGACCTCCACATTTCCTAGTGCGACAATTTTTTTTAGAATCTATTACATTAATAAAGGGTTGTAAATCTAAAGAGTCTAAGTGCCAAAAAGTAAAAATTTCATATTTTTACGAAAATACGATCTAAGTGCCAAGCCTAATAATATCCAAATGGACCCAAGTGCCTGTTTCTTTTAAAAGTTTACCCACATACAAATAAAGTTCTAACGGGGTCTATGTAAGTGCCAACCAACTTTCGGTCAAAAGGGTCTGTGCCCGTGTATGTGCGGGGAGTTATTGCGTTCGTTGGTGGCTGTTATTGTTGCTTGGTATGAAGGAAGAAATATATTATTGAACTAATAAATATCAATGCTCACTCCTTCGTGTCCTGCGATTGAGATTTCGCTCAAATTGTTGTGGGAAAAATGATACGAGAATCATGTCACAAAAATCAATTTGAAGTGATCAATTTGGACCAAAATGACTTTAGGGACCTGAATAAGGCTTCCACAGATTTCTTAAATACCACAAAGTTAGAAATTTCAACTATTTCTTGGATCCGCATCAAAAAAGATAAGTTACCTCGTGTTGATTTAATGGAATTGCACAAACTCAGTACCGTGGGATAGTGTCCACATTTAATAAAAGGCAAGTCTCCAAACCAATTAAAAAACTACACTTTACCAGCGTTAGAAGCTCGAAATAATATTTCAGAAGAAAAATTGAAAGATTTGAAGGATATGCTACCATACATTCCCACCGAAAATAAAAGATTCTACAAATATTTAAATAATCAAACCGAAGCGTGAGAACTTTTTTAATTTAATTTTCAATAACGCTGAATAAGGCACTTAAGACATTCTTAAATATTGAATTTTTCTTTGGTATTATATCCTTGGATTCCTATTGCTTTAGGTTTTTTTTTTTTTTTTCAACTTTCTGCAGTTATACGATATGTATTTAATTTATTTAAATAAAAATAAACATTTTTGTTATTGAATTGTTAATTTTATTGTGTTTTTTTGTTATAACTCTAAATAATATAATTAACACTTAGATCCTTTAGACTTATATAAAATATAACCCTTCTTTTGTTGTCATGGCAGAATTTGAATTTCATAATTTGTTTTCGTGAAAAACAAGGTCAATGGTTTATTTCACAACGAGAATTTTATTCTAAGAAAAAACAATATATAAATTGCAATTAAATTTGTCCAACAGATATCTTTCAGAGGTTTTTGGAGCTTACTAAAAGCAAAAAACAAAACTTAAAATAGGAAATGCACAAAATATCCGCTGATCTGTCATACATCTTAATAAAAATCAGTAATGCCCTATCGTTCGTTCGGGCACAATTTTCGGTACCTTTTATAGTCAGCTTTCCTCTGATTTCTAATATTTTATGACTGATTGTGATTAATGAGTGCATTTGTGTCGTATATCCCTTTTTACTTTCAAATTATTCAATAAATGGAACACAGCTTATTAGAATGCTTTGATGCAAATCAAACCTTATTGGTGGTCTAAAGATCACAATTACTTAATCATTAGCAAGTGAATATTTTTGCAAATATTTTGAAATATAGCCTTCTCAATCATTTTCAGAAATCTCACGTAGGAAGCCATAGGCGTTTTAAGCAGCTATTGCTTCCGTTTTTGAATTTCAATTCGAAATTAATACAACTTGATATTTTGAAAAATTTACCTGGATTATTACTCAATTCGGGAAACTTAGATACCAAAAATATTAAATTCTCACAGAAAAATGAGCGCACATTTTTATGGCCGAAAACTGTCATGTTTACCCCTCCATGAATTCCCACATACTACCTGGTATTCCTCCCAGAACTTCCTAAATTTGTTAATTTGCTCGTATTTTGCTGAGCTGTATATCTATATTTTCCGTGAAGTCAACCTTTTCACACCAACCACTGTGTCCTCATAGATCGTCATTCTCGGTACACAACCTCCTTTTGCAAAGAGTTTGATAAGGGTTTGGTTACAGCCAAATATCTACCTGAGTCGCCTAAACCATAAAGTACTGAGAATTATTGAAAAAAGGTATTAGCCGTTCAAACTTACCCCTTTCGACCCGATTAGGAAAATATATCCCAAAAATGTTTTAAGAATTCTACTGGAAAAATTAACTAAGCAAATCGCTTGCAAAATTATGTCTTCCGGTGTTTTTGGCTTAAGCTCTCATATTGCGTCACCCATTCCGCATAAATGCATGCCATTTCATGTTAATAGTTAAGTGAACACCATGTGATTTTAAGTGGTGTGTAAATAAAAATTTTGGCTGGAAAACAGTGCATGTTGTCTTTGTCTTTCATAAGTTGTCTTTAAACGAAGTATACTGTATTTTTCCAGTACGATTGTTTTCATCATTACTCTTAGGTACGATTGGTACGATGGGATAATAGTTACATCCCAATTTTAAAGAAAGAAGAAAACGGAAGCCACTAAATTTCCCAAGAGATTACAGCGCCCCTGGTGGAGAGAAAAAAAAAACCAAGGATAAACAACTTCACTTGTTCTTAAACTATAACAACTGCTCGGCAGCAATTTTTAATTTCCAGCGGAGCACTTTCGGTTCGAAAGGTTTAAGTAAGTTGATATTGGGGACGTTCGGATTCCTAGTTTAGTAAGTCTGACAGCTGTCTGACTAGATGTATTTCAGTTTTGATTGGCCCAGAGTGGTCACGTGATTAGTTTTTGCAGTTGACGTTTATGGAGGGGAAGCCGACAAATCTAGTCAAGAAAAACTTGCCTGCATACTCAGTTGACATTTCGAAGAGTCATTTAAAATAAACAGAGTGGTCGTTGCAGAATTCTGAAGAGTCGAAAAAGGGCCGGTAAGACAAAAAAAAAGGTGCCATTTCTAAAACTACATACTCTGCAAATTTCGAATTTTCGCACGATATTTAACAACCAATAATTCGCATAACAGTGTAATAGTGTTGTGATAGGCAATCGTGTTACATTTTAAATGTAGGTACTTATTTGAAAATAACAATTTTTTTATAAATTATGAGGGGTCTTTTCCGAATAATAAAGGGCAAAATCAAACAAAGGTAACGCTGACCGCGAGAATACAAAAACAATTCAAGTTGCTAAGTCAACGCGTTCGGATTCCTAGTCACGACGAATCTAGTAGAAGTTTTACATAAACTAGGTATCCGAACGTGCCCATTTTATTCTGTTTGCGACGACTGTCAAAAATGTCTTCGAAATATCCCAAACTTAGCTATATAAAAAAAAATAGTGCGAGGAGTCCCTCCGAGCGGAAGAAATGAAACTTCGTAATGTGGAAAAGAAAATAGGAAGGTGTAGAAATTGATTTTTAGTGAAATCATATTGTTTCTTTAAGACATACTTTATTAATATTGCTTACAATTCACAATTGATCGCATCTTTTTATTATCATTTTCGACTGGAGAAATATCCAAATCTATAACATTTACAATGGGATTATGACAACTAAAGTAAGATACGAAATGTTGGACATTTAACGCAACCTTGTTGGAAGTCGCATTAGAAGTTTCACTTCAAAAATTATTTTTTTAGTAAGCATCCATTCGTTGCTTGCAAACTATTTAAAAAGTAAAGTCAATCAAAACGCAAGAACTAGCGGTTGGACGAAACAAAACAGAGAAAAACACAGAAATATACCTATGCTGATCTACATAGAGATCTAAAGGCTGGTACGCTGTTCGAGTGAAGTGAAATTTTCACTGCTCTCCAAAAAATGCTATTAAATCGAGAGAGAAATATTATTTTTGGAGATTTTCGTGGAGAAATTAATGCAGGGTGACTGAGCTGAAATGGGTTTTTTGTTGGGAATTCCATAAGATTTAGGATAGCTATACTGTATGGCAGCTTTACAGAAAATGAGCAACAAAGGGCACGACTTCTATTAGAAACTCATTTTCCTGGTAGCCATCCGAGTACGGACAATTGGAACATAACCAATATTCACAGACCTCGGAAAGAGGATTGGAAAATATCAACCGAAATCTTCTCGAGAGGGCGACTACAATGGGCATGGGCAATTGACTCTTTTCAACCTTTTAAATCACCGGGATGGATGGAATTACGCCAGTCCTACTACAAAAAGGGCAAGGTAAATTGCTTCCACATTTGGCAAGAACTTTCAAAAGCAGTCTGGCACTGGGCTACATACCAAACCAGTGGAGACGAGCGAAGGCAGCGTTCATTCCGAAAAAGGGAAAAAAGGACCCGAGTCTACCGAAGTCCTATTGACCAATCAGTCTTACTTCGTTCCTTCTCAAAACGATGGAAAAGGCTGTGGACAACTACCTAAGAGAAGATGTACTGATTATATCGCCTCTAGATGGAGAATGCTCTGTACCAGCTAACTGAGATTATTGAAAGCGCTCTTGAAGCGAAAGAAATAGTATTGTGTGCCTTCTTGGACATCGAAAGAGCAATTTGTAATACATCGCATGATGCAATTATTCGAGCTCTTCATAGAAAAGGAGTAAATAACACAGTATCGAGGTGGATGTATGAACTCCTGAGCACAAGATCAACAGAGACTCACACATCAGACGGTATTATCAAGGTTAACACAGCAAGAGACTTTCCGCAAGGAGGAGTTCTATCTCCCCTAATGTGGAGTCTTGTAGTGGACGAGTAACTTGAGAAATTGACAAACCATGGCATCAACTGTCAGGCATATGCTGATGACATAGTTATTATTGCCAGGGGTAAATTTGAGGGAACCCTTTGTGACAATAAGAAGAACTGGAGCAACGAATCCACAATTCACAGACTGAGCAATCACACAACGAAGTGGTACACAGATGGATCGAGAACTGATGAGGGAACTGGACCGGGAGTATTTGGGCCTGGACCCAACTTTTTGTACACCTAGCTTTACGGTACTATATTCAATGCAAAAATGATATTAGAAGTGCGAAAAGTGTAATACTCTATTAAAGAAACATCTGGAATTGAATTTAATTTCTTAATCGCCTTCCTACGAATAATTTTTTACGCCGAAATGTCAAAAATTTAATGCGGCGGACAATAAAAACCGAGTGAAATAGCTGTGGAGAGATTTTAATATCGCCACCTACAGCTCAATTTTTAAAGTGCTATTTTTCACTCGAACTCCGTACTGCCAAGTGAAATTTCCTTGTGGAAAGTTCATTTTGACACTTTTCGGTGAAAAATTTGTATGAAAATTTGGATTTCACGTGAACTGCGTACCAGGCTTAAATATTGAAATGGTTGAAAAGTAGGCTTTGCAACAACGTTAGCTTAATAATAACCGAATTATTAAATACAGACAATGTAATCAACAGATTAAGGTGGATAAAACCGCCTGATCTATAAAAATTAGCTAAGGCAAAGAAATTTCAGAAATTCGACAAACGAGGGATTTTTATTTTAAAATTGTTCAAATACAAAATTCATATATAAATTGCCGATTAGTCGCACGGCTATGTGCAGTCACATTCGTTATGATATGTATGACAAAAATTCCTTCCAGTTTTGTTTTCTGTTCATGACAATTTTGATAGTTTTCAATTTACCAAAGGTAATGTCTGATTTGTAATGTAATAAATTAACAGTGCATTGAAATTATATACATTTTCAAAGATCCGTGAATTTATCTTGAGGCTCCCTGCTTATCAAAAAGTTCATCAATGTCACCAAATTCTTGTGCACCTAACTTTATCGTACTACAATGGACAAATTATGTAATAAATTCGAAAAACGTAGTACTCGCCGAAAGAAACACCTGGAATTTGAATAAATTTCTAAACCGCTCGTTTTAACGCTGAAATGTCAAAAATTTAATGCGACGGACAATGAAAACCAAGTGAAATAGCTGTGGCACGGCACATTTTAGTATCGCCATCTACAACTCAGTTTTTGAAGCGCTATTTTGCCAGTGGCATAGCAAGGGGGGGGGGGGGGCAAGGGGGGCATAGGCAATCGGGCCGGCACTTTGCCAGGGACAGGACAAAACGGACATTGCTTCACAGTAAGTAATCAGGCATTCCTTGTGTTGCTTAACAACAAAATCCAATCATCTGCATTGGAAAATACCTACCCCTTTTCTCGCTAGAAGTTGGGTGTGTGCGTATATAACTGTAAGCGATGTTTTGCTGGAAACTGGAGTTAGTGCGAATAAGTAATTATAGTTTTGCTTTTGTTCAGACACTCTCTCTACCCACCCAAACCCACACACACAACATTGCAGGTATACTTTAAGACCTCTGAGTCTTAAGGAGTTCTGAGCGAAACATTAGCATCGATCACTCGGGTTTGCGAATCGTGCATGCGAGTCGCACTCGGGTTACTAATATCTATGAAGATTACACATCCTTGGCGCAACAAAAAAAAAAGAAAAAGAATAAAAAGGTATACTTTTCTATTGTGTTTTATTTTGCTCAAAAGAAGTGAATTGTTGGAATTATCGATGCTGCATATTCAAAATGATTGAAAAAAAAGAAGAAGTGGGAAATATTTGCAAAAAAAAAAGTTTTGCCTTGCTGCTATTGCATTTATAATGGAAGTGCTGACACTGATGCCAACCCTACAGAATTCTCGCTTTGCCTACAGAAATGCAAAATTCAAACTAAAATACACAAAAATCTCAGATTCCAGTAAAAACTTGATTTCCTTAGTTTTGCGTTAGTATATTTGTTTGACCTAAACAAAGAAATGCAATCGGAACACCTAAAAACTCTTTCTTGCTGTACGACAAAATATTCATAACGTTTAACAAAATGTATAATGCGTTTTTTTTTTTTTAAACCAGAGTAGGTAGTAGGTGGATTCCAGGTTTCAGCGATACCAGCGGCTAATAAAAATGATGTAATTGTACAAAATTAATAAATATAGCTAAAGACTGATATTTTATGTCACTCAAATTTTACATTTTTAGCACTTTTATTATGTTAAAAAAAGAAGTCTGGATTTCTACAGAATTTCGACAGGCAATGAAATACAGATTTCTACAGAATTGTATCTTTCATCTACAGACTTTTGAAAACTAGGGTTGGCATCACTGAGTAGGGATGATACGGAGCTTCGACTCCGAATCCGATATGTCGGAACCTCCGGTTTAAATTGCACCTCCGAATCCGACTTCGGTTCCGATATAATCACATCGGAGGTTTTTCGGAGTACCATCGGTGAAGAGGCGACCAATGAACATGAACAACAAAGAAATATCGAGCTGTGACATCTTAGAATACGACTGTCTTTTCACTTTTTTATGTATTTTACATTAGTAGGCGAGATTTGCATTGCAGGTGAGAGTGCGTGCGTCAATTTTATATTTTAAAATTTTGTATTTTAATAATTTGTGTCTGTGTGCGACCTCCGCCTCCGACTCCGATTCAACTCCGACTCCGCGGAGGTTGGTATGACGCTTCCGACTCCGACTCCGACTCCGGTAAAACCACCTCCGTAACATCCCTATCACTGAGTGCTGAGTTCTAAAATAAAAAATAACATATATGAACACAGAACACAGAACTCATTTAAAAATTTATTTATTCGAATTTTTTTGAGGAAATCTACGTAAGGGGTCTTATTTGAAATACGGGTATTATCTTTAGTATGCATTTTGATCAAAATCTTTAGACCAGTTTTTGTTACTACGCAGACAAAACCGTACCAAATTTTGCAATGTTTAGTTTAAAAAATATACTATTGCCTAACTATATATAGCTGAAAACTGACTACCTAAAAGTTATTTTTCGGGACGTAAGCATTACTTGGTTTTTAGAGTTTTATCGAAATCAAAATTAGGGTTCTCGAGATATAAGCAGTTTTCAAAATTAGCGTTTTCGGTGATTCATTTTGGTCAAAATCTTTATCGCCGTTTCCTTAGAAAACTAAAGAAAACCAAATTATCAAAAATCTATTGTACGATAATGTAGAAAAAAAACTGAGCCTGCCATTCAGTTAGAAAGGACAAAAGGAATTTTTATTTTCGAGATATTTCGAAATCTCAAAAGTACCGTTATTCGATTCCAGAAATTTTACCAAGTTTACGAAGGTCTTTTTAGTGTATGAAAAAATAGGGGGGGGGGGCGGCATAAATTGGGTCTGCCCCGGGCGGCTCCAACCCACGCTACGCCACTGTATTTTGCATAAATGGAAAGTCAAATTGACGTTTCGCAGTGGAACATTTTTATGAAAAATTGCATTTCTACAAATTTGTGTTTATTATACTTAAAAACCATTTGCATTGCTGTATTACAACGAATAAAATTAGAAAACATTTACAATTTACTAAAATTAACAAATAATTGTAAACGCTCAGGCTGAACAATAGCGTATTTAAATTAGCTCCTATTACGAATTTGAATACCGTGATTTTGGACGGTTCGGCTACACTCATCTTCAAAATGACATCAAGGGAAGGAGATAAACATGACTTTCTCAACATAAACATTTGACGGATCATCCCAGGTGACAGACAAAAAGGGATAATTAAATTCGTAGGTCGCCGTCGCATAATGGTAACAAACAAGCAGAGAGCTGTTGGAAATAGATAGATAGATAGATAGATATATTATTATTTAGCTTAAAGTAAGCCATTTTTCATTTTGTACAATTTTTACATGGTTTGGTTTGGTTTCTACTATGTATTATGTACATTCATAATTTACATTTCAGTTTATTTTAATTAATTTGGTGTTTACTTGTAAAGTTTATATATTTTTATTGAATTATATCATTCCTTGAATATTCGCAAATTTGTCTTTTAAATAATTGAAAGTTTAATTCATTCTTAATTTCTGTTGGCAAACTGTTGAATCTTTGAAATCCTATGAAGTTAATTGTTCGTTGTCCCCTTATTGTTCTAGCTCTGTGGATTCTGAAATCTCCGACACTCCTTAGGTTGTATGTTGTATTGTCTCTTGTTGTGACATTTTCACTCAGATAAATTGGACAAGTACCGTTCTTAATTTTGTAGATGAGAATCATAGCGTTCACAAATAGTTGTTGGTTTACACTTAGCCAATTTAGGGAGTTTAGCATTAATGTTATTGGGGTGTACCGATTTCTTTTTAGCACTATCCGCATTGCTTTGTTTTGTAAGACTTGAAGTCTGTTTTTTTGGTATTGTGGACATACAAACAAAACACTACCACAATACTCGAAATGAGGTTTTATAATAACATTATACACTTTGACGGCACAGTTTAGTGATACACATTGTCTTATTCTTCTTAGTACACCAATTTTTTTAGATATCTTTTTACATATGTAATCAATATGGTCACATAGTGTAAGCTTATTGTCAAGGAAGATACCGAGATATTTCACTTTTTGCACAATTTCAATTTGCACATTATCAACAAGGACGGGGGGCACATGAGACAAGATATTATTAATAATGATACACTTAGTCTTATCCGTATTTAGTATAAGCTGATTCATTTTTAACCATTCACTTATAGCTCTTAAATCAGAGTTTATATGTTCTATACATGTAATTAAGTCACTTCCACAAATATACAAAAGACCGTCGTCCGCAAAAAGCACTAACTTTGAATGTACCACAACTTTTACCATGTCGTTTACATATAACAGGAAAAGAATAACACCAAGAATTGTTCCTTGTGGTAGACCTATGTTGACTGCTAACGGTGACGACACGTTATCATTAACCCTGGTTCGTTGTGTTCGCCCATTGATAAACGATCTGAACCAGTTTTGTTCAATGGATTTTATACCCATCTTCGATAATTTACTGATCAGTATTTCATGATTCACCGTTTCGAATGCTCGTCTTAAATCAAGGAATACGGCTACAACGACATTTTTTTTATCTACATTTTCTTTCCAATCACTATACACATAATTAACACATGTTTCACAAGAATGCTTTTCTCTAAAACCTGATTGGTACACTGTTAGTATATTTTGGTTTGAGAGGTGTTCATTTAATTGTATTTGAACTATTTTTTCAATAATCTTTTCGTAGGTTCCTTCCTTCCTTAGGTGGCGCTACAGTCCGGGGTGGACCTGGGCCTCAACCAATACGCCTCTCCAGTTAGCGCGATCTTTGGCTAACTGCCTCCAGTTGCGCACTCCAAGTTGGTTGAGGTCCCCTTCCACTTGCGCGCGCCACCTAAGGCGAGGTCTTCCTCTACTGCGTTGTCCCTCCGGGTTAGAATCGAAGACTCTTCGGGCCGGAGCGTTGGTGTCCATTCGCTCTACATGTCCCAGCCATCTTAGACGACTGATGCGTACTTTTCTGACTAGGTCAATGTCGCTGTACAGCTCGTAGAGTTCGCTGTTAAATCTTCTCCTCCAAAACCCGTCAACGCAAACGGGACCAAAAATCACTCGAAGAATTTTGCGTTCGAAACGACCAAGGAGATCTTCATCCGCCTTTGATAGCGCCCATGCTTCTGCACCATAAAGCAGGACTGGGATGATGAGGGTCTTATACAGAGTTTCCTTAGTATTTCTCGACAAGGCCTTACTTATCAGTTGCCGTCTTAGGCCAAAGAAACAGCGGTTGGCAAGTGTGATTCTTCGTTTGATTTCTGAT
Source organism: Cheilosia urbana (assembly GCA_946477585.1). Lineage (NCBI taxonomy): Eukaryota > Metazoa > Arthropoda > Insecta > Diptera > Syrphidae > Cheilosia > Cheilosia urbana. The sequence goes on from OX297853.1 coordinate 124,926,886, forward strand.
GTGATGTCGTTATCAGAGTTTATAGCGGAGCCGAGGTAGACAAAGTCCCTAACTACCTCAAAGTTATAGCTGTCTATCGTGACGTTCTGCCCGATTCGTCGATGTCGTGTGTCCCTTCTTGTTGACAGCATATATTTTGTTTTACCCTCATTCACCACTAAACCCATTTTTGCCGCTTCTGCACTAATACTTGCAAACGCACCAGTGACAGCTCGCTGTGTTGTACCAACAATGTCAATGTCGTCAGCGTATGCAAGCAGTTGCACAGACTTATAGAAAATTGTGCCTCTGGTGTTGGCTTGTGAGTTTCGCACAATCTTCTCAAGAATGATGTTGAAGAAGTCACATGACAGCGCATCACCTTGTCTAAATCCTTTTTTGACATCAAAGGTCTCGGTGAGATTGTTTCCGACCTTTACGGAGCAGCGAGCGTTCTCCATCGTCATTCTGCACAATCTGACAAGTTTGGCAGGGATGCCAAAACTAGACATGGCTCTGTATAGCTCGTCTCTATAAACGCTGTCATATGCGGCCTTAAAATCGACAAAAAGATGGTGAGTATCGATCTGGTATTCTTGGGTTTTTTCCAGGATCTGCCGTAGTGTGAATATTTGATCGGTCGTGGACTTACCGGGCCTAAAACCGCACTGATAGGGACCTATCAGATCGTTGACGAATGGTTTCAGGCGTTCACACAATACAGCAGACATGATCTTATACGCAGTGTTCAGGAGACTGATGCCTCTGTAGTTGGCGCAGTTTAGAGGGTCTCCCTTCTTGTGGATCGGGCAAACAATGCTGAGGTTCCATTCATCAGGCATACTTTCCTCTAACCAAATCTTGGAGATGAGTTGGTGTATGCACTCTACCAAGTCATCTCCGGCTGCCTTGAAGAGCTCGGCAGGTAAGCCGTCTGGACCAGCAGCCTTGTTGGATTTAAGCTTAGATATTGCTATCCTCACTTCATTTTGGTCAGGTGGACGGAAATCTTGGCTGTCATCGTCCAGGTTGAATGGATCGTTCTGCCTAACAGCGGAATTTGTGTCGTCTTCGCCGTTTAGCAGTCTGCAGAAATGGTTTTTCCATGTCCTCAGCACCGACTGTGACTCTACTACAAGGTTTCCTTGCTCGTCTCTACAGGTCTCCGTTCGGGTCTTGTTGGCATGACACGTTCTTTTTACCTTTTGGTAAAACTTCCGAACATTGTTCCTGGAGTAACACCTCTCTATATCCTCGATCGCGCGCTTCTCATGCTCTCTCTTTTTTCTCCGGAGAAGCCGATGTTCTTCCCTCCTTTTTTGCTCGTAGAGCTGACGAGCTGCTCTCGTCCTTCTATGCAGCGACGCTTCGTAGGCACTTTGTTTTGCTGCATGTGCTTGCCGGCACTCTTCGTCAAACCAGGGGTTTCGGGGGGGTGGACTGGTGAAACCGAGCACATCAGTTGCGGCGTTTTTGATGGCTTCTTGGCATCGGCGCCACTGGTCTTCGGCACTTGATGCTGGCAGCATAGGACTTCTCGAGAGGTTGAGGGATACGCGATCGGCAAAGGTTCTGGCGGTTTGTTGCGTTTGTAGTCGTCCAACGTTAAATCTCCTCACAGTATTTTCTCGTTGTTGTGGCGTCTTGGATATCCGCATCCGTACCTTGGCTACAACAAGGTAGTGGTCCGAGTCTATGTTGGCCGCTCGGAAAGTTCGGACATCTAGAATACTGGAGGAGTGCCTTGCGTCGATCGCAACGTGATCAATTTGGTTGACGGTTTGATGATCAGGTGACCGCCATGTTCCTTTGTGTATATTGAGGTGAGGAAACCGTGAGCTAGCTATGGTAACATTACGTCCCGCAGCAAAATCAATCAGCCTAAGTCCGTTTCCAGACGTGGTGTCGTGTAGGCTGTGTTTTCCGATTGTGCTACCAAAGATGTCCTCCTTTCCTATTTTGGCGTTAAAATCACCCAAGACGATTTTAACGTCATGCTTAGGACATTGCTCATATGTTTTGTCGAGGAGCTCGTAGAAACACTCTTTGGTAGCATCGTCTTTATCTTCTGTGGGGGCGTGAGCGCATATCAGGCTGATGTTGGCGAATTTAGCCTTGATGCGGATAGTTGTAAGGCGTTCACTAACGTGTCGAAAGCTCAAGACTTCTTGCCTAAGTCTGCCGCTTACAACAAATCCGCATCCAAATAGACGCTGCTTTTGTTCTCTGTAGCAGTCACCGTAGTAAATGTCACAGTTTTTCATCCTCCTTTTGCCCGGCCCATCCCACCGCACTTCCTGGATGGCGGTGATACCTGCTTTGTAGCAGTCTAGGGCCTCCGCTAGTTGTTCGGCTGCACGCGGTCTGTTCAGAGTTCGAACATTCCACGTGCAGATCCGAACGCCATTGTCCTTTTTTCGTTTTGCAGGGTCGTCAACAGTGAATCCGTCCTTATCCGAGGCTTTTGGTTGCTTCGCAACAATTCTTTTTTTTCCGTGGTAGGGTCGTTAACCCCACGCACAACCCCCAACCTGGAGGACCAGGCCCTTTCTGTAACCCCTTGGGCAAAAGGAGCCGGAATATTCCGGAGTCAGTAACCCGCTGCGGGGATGTGAGAGCTGCCGTTGACCCATTAAGGGCTCTTCCGCCACCATCTCTATTTCAACACCCTGACTAGTGCTGAAAAATCCTCAATGACCTCAGCTCTAAATACGTCAAAGTAGCTCATTGAGGTATCTGCCATGTTGACTGTTGACGCCACCGTTGATTCAACCATGTGAATTCATCCGCCGTACGTCCTCTTTCTGAGGGGCTCATGTAAGACCTCTGAGACTCGATCAGGCAGTCATTCCGACAGAGCATTATAGTGTTGCTATTTTCTTCGTGTTCAACACTCGCGCTTATAAGTTTAGCAAGTCATGCCCGGAAGGACAGGACCAGTACCCGGTGGCTACCACGCGGAGGTAAAATAAGCACAATTGATGTGTATGAAACAGTTACAACGACTGGGCATCGCCAAGTTGACGCCAATCAGTGCCTACCCTATTCATACAGCACCCAACCGTAGGTTGGCATCATGTTTATTGGGCGGTATTCGTGGCATATTTTAGCATCAGTAATTTTCTGGATAGGTACTATTAATGATTCCTTCCATGATTCTGGAAAGACTCCAACACTAAACGACGAATTGAAATCTTTCTTATAGGGGCCAAACATGACACAGACATGTCGTTGCAGACCAAGGAAAATTCGAAAAGTTTTTAATTCACGCAGACGGTCGCTGCAAAAGATAGACATAGGATACACACGACACTGATAGAGACAGATATATTAATTTGTAACTACATGTCTATGTCGTGTATGGCCCCTATTACTTTCAATAATTTCATACCTCTGAAGGGTAGATCGGGCCTACGGGCTTCTCCAACCATCCTGATTTATTACAAACGGCCGTCGGTTACGTATGCCATCTTATTTGAGGTCTCCTTTAGGGTTTTACATTCTGCAAGCTGAAGTATTGATGTCCATATGGGCATCGTAGGCGATTTGTATACCTACCTTACAAGCAGTCCCTTTCTTCGGTGTATAGCTTAAAGTCGGAGAACTTTTCGCTCTTAAAGCAACTGAAGGCGACCCCGATAAGGTCTATACTTCTGCGCTAAATCACAGGTCGAGGATAATGCGGGTACAACGTCTTCTTATAGTCACTCGTGAGTGAGAGTCTTTCTACTCAATAGCCTTCTAAGCCTTTCTAAGACGCAATGATTGGAAATAGTATTTCTTTGCCCATCTTGAGGGACAAAAAGACAGTTTCATCCTTCTTATATACATCCGACCACATTTTCTTTGCTTTTCTGCATCCGACAGAATTTAGTCATCGACAGCCTGGTTCAAGGAAATACCACTCACCTTACCACAGATGTTGGCAGTTTTGAAAACTTCCTCTAGAATTTGTATTGCACGTTCGTCTATAGATACCAGTGTAACCTAGCCCAAATTAGTGTAGGCGCACCCCGCCCGGCCTACAACTTCCGGAAGACCTTTTCATATTACCAACATCAAGCATATCCCAAGAACGTTCTCCCGAATTAAATTAATTAAAACAATTAAATGTAAATTTGCCCCCACTTAGCTACTGATGATGATGTCCTTCGAATTAAAAATGAAAAAGGAAACCTTCAAATATCCTGAAGCTTATACAACAACTAAGAACATTAACGTTATAAATTTACAAAGCTGTTTGTTATTCAAATTCTCCTTCAATAAAATTTGATCCTTCCAATTTGCATACCTACGTCTTTAAGGAGCAACGACAGATTTTCAATTTTTCACAATTCTTTTTTTTTTTTCAGAATTTTCCACAGCAACAAACAAAACTCACCCTTTTGCAACAAATGTGCCTGCCGTTGGCGCACAACCTTTTGTATATGATTTGCATTTGAAATTGTATTCGTATTCGTCCCTGGACCAGCAGCGTCTCAATTCGAAAACCCTTATCATGGTGAATTTTCATATTCCTTCCCTTTTTTGCAGGGAGGAGAAAAAAATTAAAAAACTTTTTAACTACATCTACTCTGACATGTCCGAATTCGCCCAATCGTTTAGATTATTGACAGGATGTGTGTGTGTTCTGGTCATTACAATCTCTTTGCACATACACAAAATATCCTTATTGTCGGTTGGCTTGATGCGTTCCAACTCGGTCCCAATTGCTGTCATTGTCAAGGGTCGATAGTTAAAGTTTGCAAGTTATAATTTAATTTGGGACTTCGATTCGGAATCGAGTTAGCTATAGCCTTCTCACATCATCATCATCATCGTCAAAGGATGTGCGTATGTTTGTCATTGAGATATATATCCGCATCCAGATCCCAGAGATCCACCTCGGAACAATAGAAACCCGAAAAATCAAACATACACACTCACACACAGCCAGGCAACACTAACTCTACAAAATTAGAGAAACTTTGACCATTCAGTGTTTTTTGTCGACATTTTCTTTGGGGGCAAAAACTTTTTCAAATGTTATGGCATTAGTTTCCTGTTCGCCAGAAAGTCTTAATAGAATTTTATTGAGTTCATTTGGAAGATCTTTGAGGTCCTTTTGCAAAGCCCGACGAAAGACAAACTGTCTACACACACTAACTTTCCAATGATGTTCAGTTTATTAAAATGACGGAATTTTTATGAAGCCAACATTGACTATGATGACGACGACGACCATGACGACCATGACGACGACGACATCGACAAAATTGATGGATATACAGCACGACCCTGTTCCATAAGGGGTTCTCTTTCGTTTCGTTCATTCTTCTACCAATTCCCCAAATTATTCCGCTTTTTATGAGTTTTCTTCTCAGAATCGGAGGATATTATTTTCCGAGCGAAATATGAGTGGAACAATTTTATTTATTGCCCAACGGTCATGGTCAAAAGGTAGCCGAGAGTCACGCACAAAATATTTGACAGTTATGATTGCAATAACAACCGGATGGGATTTAAAAAGTAAAAGAGAAAACGGAGGATACATTTCGCATATTTTTAAAAGTCGATTTTTAAATTGTATGCCAAATCAATGGGAAAAGTTTATTGTGGGCAATAAGGCTTCCGGTCCTTGGTCTGCGAAAAACCAATAGAAAAAGTAAAACGCTTCGTCGTATACTAATTTCGATTTGATAATATGCGGCAGTTGTTGGGCTGTGTGTTTGAATGTGCGTATAGAGGAACTATACGTATACATACACGCGGCCAGCCCCTAAGACCCCACATAGGCCGCATTTATTTATTTATTTCTGTGTCAGGAAACTTTTTCAATAAAAATGTAAATTATTTTGGCTTTTTTTTTTTTTGGCATTTTTTGATGCGTATCCAGTGGAAAACGAATACTCTGTAACTTGATCATTATTTCGAAGTGATAAAAATAATCATAATTCTCTTTCGACAAAACATCATAAAAGAGCAACTGAAAGCAGCACAAATGCCATTCGGAATAAATCGGATGTTGCGAATGTGAGTTTTAGATACTTTTCGAATATTATCCGCCTTTTCATTTAATCATTTCTTTTTTTCTTATTTCTTTTTTTGGCGAGAAGAATTGAAAGTTGTGCGCTGGTGGTCTGATGTTGTGGAGGTCTGTGATAAAAAATGAGGCAGTAATGTGGCTTATATTGGATTGTGGTTCATTTGAGGAGTAAGTGCAATTCGGGCCATTGATTTATGCGATGCCCGATGCTATTCAAAGAGAAGGGAGTAGGTATGTGACTTTAGTTGTTATAGGGTCAGTTGGGGTGAATGGAAACACTTTCTGCCTTTTTTTTTAACCATATTTTGAAAAAAATAAAAACAAAAATGTTTGGTACTTCCTTTTAACTTTTGGATATTAATATTATTATTAAAAACACCAAGAATTGTACTGGTTATCATTGCATTGATTGATATTGATTTTTTACGAATAAAATTTTCAGTGATATATTAAAGTCACCGGCGAGTAAGTGCGGCGACAGATTGGTGGCAATTCAAATGGTTTTTTTTTTTTTTTTTTTTGTTTCTTGGCCTACGACAATTAATTTTGAAAGGATAAAATAACCGCCGTTCACAATTGCCCCGTTCTTACATCCACCCCAACTGACCCTAAGTCATAACAATTGAACTTTTTCTGCGTTGTACATTTGTTCTCCTTACCTCAGTGTGTACATTTGCAATCTGGTAATCTACTCAATTAACTACGCGTTACACGACTGATTGGTTTCATTTACCTACTATCTGCATTTGTTATAAATGTTCTATGTACTTAGAAGAGGTTAAATTTCAATAGAAATTAAACCGAAGTTTGACGGTTGGACCTGACAACGTTAACTACATTTGGCTACATTAAATACTTTACTACCTCAGTTACGTATAGCAGAAGTAGCAATTCTGCCATCTCTGGCTCTAGGTACAACCGATTTCAGAACGCGGAGGAGGCTGCTCTTGAGTATTCTGTCATTTTCATTGCTCTGTGGATGAGCAGCTTTTAGCGTTTTGAGGCGTCCGTCTTAATGGGTGTTTTTTATTTACTCACTGATGTCAAATCACCAGGACACTACACGATTGAAAAGCATGTCCAAATGATAACACTTTATTATCAAAATGATTGTTTGTCAGTGTAAAGGTTTTGTTTTTTTACGGCAGACGCGGTAGACCTACAAAGTCAACTCTCCACCATTTGGGGGCCAAATTCGAAACCACCGGTGCGGTAAGAAATCAGCCAAAATCCGTAAGTCATTTGAATGTCAGATCGACAGTAAACATTCCAGCGGTCCGTGAAAGTGTAGATACAGTAGAACCCGATGCAGTCAATTCCTGGCCGTACACAATAAGTCAACGTCACACACATTTCAACTTGGCGAATTTCGGTCCTACCCCTTCAATCGAACCAAGATCCTACTGACCCAAGAGCTGAAAGTTAATGACCATAAACAACGTCGCTTGTTCGTTGTCTGGGCTTCGGAGCTTTTGGAAGAGGAACCCACTTTTGGCCGAAAAGTCATTTTAGCGACGAGGCGCTTTTTAGATCAATGGCTATGTTAGGAAGCAAAGTTGCAGTGTATCGGAAGACGCCAATCTTCACGAGGTACACCAGGTATCAATGCTTCTATAAAAATTTTCTGTTTGGTTTCGATTTTGTGCTGGCGACGTGATTGGTCCGTATTTTGTGTAAATTACCATTGGTAAGTTCACTAACCGATTTATTTTTGCCAAAATTAAAAGAAATGGAGGAAGACGACATCTGGTTCCATAAAGACCAGTCTACGACTGCGACACAACTGGCGCCATGTTGAAACATTCTGCATGAACGATTTGAGCGTGTGTGGTTATCTCTCGCAGAGGTGCCGTGAATTGGCCACCAAAACTGTGCGATTTTACTCCGCTAGACATTTTCTTCTGAGGTTACTTGAAGTCGCTAGTCTATGCCAATAAGCCGCAATCGATCGATGGTCTTAGAAAACATAACCAGTAACAGCGTTCAAATTCAGTCTTGCTTTCGTAAAAGAGTCATACAAAATTGGACCAATTTGAGTTATGGCACCGTGGAAATTAGTTTACCAAAAATTATAATTTAAATTTAATTTACTATAAAATAATTTCTACTGTACCTAAGTCGACCATTTGGTATAAAACTGGGAACGCCTTATCCTTTAGAAGAAGCATAGGTAAGTATGTATTGATTTTTATTAAAGTTAGTTGCACAAAAATGATTTCTGTTTGAGATATTGTCAGAAAACTGAGAAGGTAAACCTACTTACCGTGTTTTGTCAAAAATTTCTATTACAAACCGAGCTAGTTTTGTTCACGAATAAAAGAATAATACCACAAATCGAGCCACCAACTCTTGAGGGAATATAATACCCCTAAGGGTAGCAGATAGTGCGAGGTACTTGCAAATTATCCTTGGTAGGAAACTTAATTGGAAGCCGAATGTCAATGAAAGAGTGAAGAAAGCAGCGACCGCATCTTTGGCAGGAGTTGGAGACCAAACCCCAAAATCATCCTCTGGATGTACACGGCGATCGTGCGACCAATACTCACATATGCGGCAGCGTGGTCTGGTGGCAAGCCGCCAGCAAAGCGTCCAATTTTAAGTTAATGACAAAAATACAAAGAATATCTTCTGAAACACTTCTGATTCTGACTATATGTCTCCTTATATAGACTTTGACAAACCATTCACCTACAAAAAGAAAATCAACATTTATCTACACAGATGGTTCAAAGATGGACTGTGGAACCGGTGCGGGCATATTCCCCGCAAGGGTACTTCTCTCTTCTTCTTCTCTGGAGAGAGAGAGAGGTAACGGGCTTAACGACCCCGCGGACCCTAGTCATTAAAACCCAGAAGCGTCTGACCCATATTGGGCGGCTCCCTGGTCAGCGTCTGTTCTCCATGTTAGGAGCGGCTGTGCATCCAACAGTTTAAACTTTTAACAAAAGTCAAAATTAATATGGAAATGCAATGAATAAAACAAAAGATATTAATACCCCAGGTGGTATGCCAGTTACACTGGTAAATCCACTCTCTTCGGAGGTCGGTTCCATGGATTCTGGGGGGACCATTTATTGCTAGGCAACGACCCGTTTGGGAGAAGTAGAAGGGTAGAGAGAACACCCCCATCTAAAAAAGAAGAAAGTAGTAAAATACTGAAGGCTAAATATTTAGAAGCCTGTGAAGAAAGAGATGGGTATAAGCAACTCAATGAGACACTGCTTAGGGAAATAAATAACCTTAAGAAAGAGTTGCAATTGTTGAAGGAAGAATTCAACAACCAAAAAAAAGTGGATGTCCAACCTGTCGAGTTCTCAACAGATGAAGAAGAACTTAAAAAAGAGACAGAAGGACAGCGTCACACGGGGAATAAAAATAAAAAACGCAAGGTGAGTATATCCCCAAAAATCTCATCCGCAAAAGAAAGCAGCACAATCACAGTGTATGCTTCAAATAAAGAAAACAAAATACTAAACTCAACCAAGCCTCCGCCAATTATTGCACTGCAGGTTAATAAGTATGAAAGCCTGGCCAAAATATTGGAGGAAAATAAAATTAAAGCTAGTACAGCTCTAATTAACAAAAATGACATTAAAATTAATGTGGTTGAAGAAGAGGGATACAGAAACCTCACTAAAATTCTGAACCAGAAAAAAATGCAATGGTATTCGTATGAGAATAAGCAAACCAGACCATTTAAGGTTGTAGCGAAAAAACTGCATTACTCATGCTCACCTGAAAGCATAAAAAAAGAGTTAATCGACAGAGATTTTAAAATATTGGATGTGATAAATATGCTTAAGTATAAAAGCAAAGTACCGCTTCCAAGTTTTATACTCAGTTTCGAACATGACCAAGATAAAGAAAAAATATATGGAATCAAGAACATACTTGGGATGAAAGTTCAAATTCATACCTTAAGAAAATCAAAATTAGTGCCCCAATGCAAAAATTGTCAAAGGTATGGGCATACGCATAAATATTGCAGCTCCAACCCAAGATGTGTAAAGTGTGCAGGAAGTCACCACACTAAAGAATGCATGAAGGAAAAAATTGAGCACCCTAAATGTGCAAACTGCAATGAAAACCATCCTGCTAACTATAGAGGATGTTCAGTTGCAAAAGAAATACAACTTGCAAAAGATAAACAACAAAAGAAACCTCTTAAAACGTCAGACAGTGAAGCTCAAAAAGTCAAAACGGACTTACGAAGGAGCCCACAAAAAGAAAAAACCGAACACCAAGTGATTATAAAAAAGGACCCAAGACAAAAGCCAACAGGTCCCAAAATGACGTATGCTCAGGCAGCATCAAAACCAACTGGAATACCAGCAGAGAAAGCTGTAAAACACAAAGCAGAGCCAAACACTGCGATGGAAATCCTCATGAAACAAATCCTTAATAGGATTGGTTCCATGGAAAAATGCAATAAAACGATATTAGATAGAATATCATTGCTAGAGAGACAAAACAGCAACAAAAAAGCTGTGCCAAGAAGACAAACATGATGAACAGAATAAAAATTCTTGAATGGAATGCTAATGGTATCGAGAATCGAAAGGATGAGATACAAGTCATTCTCGACATAAACCAGACAGATATATGTCTTATTTCTGAGACACACTTAAAATTTACTACTGACTTTAAACTGCAGGGATATGAATTATATCACTCCCCACATCCTCACAATTGTGCAAAAGGTGGAGCTGCAGTGTTAATAAAGAATACGATTGAACACCATATAGAAGCAAAATTCCAATCATGCGCTATACAAGGAATTTCCATAAGTATAAAAACGAGCAGTGGACAAATATCTGTTGCAGCAGTATACTGCTCTCCTAGCTATAGACTAAAGACAAATGATTTTAAAAGTCTTTTCCGCATATTTCACAATAGATTCATCGCGGGAGGGGATTTTAATGCCAAGAATAAATATTGGGGATCTAGATTAACAAATACTAGAGGCAGAGAATTATATGAAACTATTAAAGAAGTCGGCGCCAAATATCACTCAACGGGGAAACCTACCTACTGGCCTACAGATAGGAATAAAACCCCAGATCTTGTTGACTTCTTTATAACCAAAAATATATCTTCAAATAAAATAAATATAGAGGAAGGTCCTGATCTTCAATCAGATCATTCCTCAATACTTCTTACACTTGGCGATAGAATAATAATAAAAGAACATAGCCCTAAACTAGTTAATAGACTGACTGATTGGAACCACTTCAGGCAGAAATTGGAAGAATGTATCCAATTATCATCAGCTATTCAAACGGAAGATCAACTAGAAGAAGCACTGCAAATATTTACGCTGGATATACAAAAAGCTGCATGGGCTGCAACTCCCAAAAGAACAAAGAAGATTAAACAAAACTCTTATCCTCGTGAAATATGTGAAATTATTACAGAAAAGAGGAAAGCTAGAAAACGTTGGCAACAGACAAGGGCGCCAAGCGATAAAACCACACTGAACAACTTAAATAATAAGCTCAGAAAATCCATAAGGGAATTTAATAACGAGTCTTTAAAAACGTATCTTACCAGTCTGACAAATGATGCTAGTACCGACTACTCGCTCTGGAAGGCAACAAAGAAAATGAACAGGCCAATAGCTCACATTCCGCCAGTAAAAACCAAAGAAGGTAACTGGGCAAAAAGCAGTCAAGAAAAAGCAAATACTTTTGCAGAGTACCTTGAAAACGTCTTCAAACCTTATGAAGATAAAGATTATCAAGAAAACGAAGAAAGGTGCGAAGAAGACAGACCTATTAGGCCGGTAACAGCTAAAGAACTTGCCAAAGAAATCAAAGAGGGCATAAACATAAAAAAAGCCCCAGGGTTCGATTTAATCACAGGGGAAGTTTTAAAACAATTTCCTCGAAAAGGTTTAAAAAAGCTAGCGCAGATTATAAATGCTGCATTTAAGTTGAGATATGTGCCAAGCATGTGGAAGGTCGCGGAGGTAATAATGATACCAAAACCAGGTAAACCACCTAGCGAAGTAACCTCATATCGCCCAATATCGATACTACCAATGTTGTCCAAGCTATTCGAAAAAATGCTGGCAAAACGTCTGCAAAAAATAATTGATGAAAAATTGCTAGTTCCAATTCATCAATTTGGGTTTAGAAACAAGCACTCTACAATTGATCAAGTGCATAGAATCACAGATAAGATCGAAAAAGCATTCGAAGAGAAAAATGTGTGCTCTACAATATTTCTTGATATAGCACAAGCTTTCGATAAAGTCTGGCATAAGGGACTGATCCATAAATTACAAAGGCAACTGCCGGAGCAGTATTCAACAATTCTGGAGTCATATATAACAGATCGATTCTTCAGAATTAAACAAGAGACAGAGTACTCAACATTAAGAGGAATTAAAGCTGGTGTACCACAAGGTAGTGTGCTAGGTCCAGTGCTATACCTTCTGTTTACTAGCGATCTACCTGATAGTGAAGAAACTACTATAGCAACTTTTGCAGATGACACTGCTGTGCTTGCTGTTGGAGCAACTGTCGAAATTGCAACAGAAAAGCTCCAAATGGCAATAAACGGTATTTCAGAATGGACCAAAAAGTGGCAGATTAGATTGAATGACCTTAAGTCAGTCCATATTAATTTTACGTATAAAAACGTTCCACACATTCCAGTATACATTAATAACAATGTAGTGGAATACTCAAATACAGCTAAATATCTGGGCATGACCCTAGACGCTAAACTGCGTTGGAAAGCGCATGTAAAGAAAAAGAGAGATGAGCTAAACATGCGATACAGTAAAATGTATTGGCTTATTGGGAGATATTCATCCCTGTCCAACTACAATAAATTACTGCTATATAAGCAAGTCTTGAAACCAGTATGGACCTACGGGCTCCAATTGTGGGCATGCACATGCCAATCAAATTTACAAAAAATTCAAGTCTTCCAAAATAAAGTACTAAGGAACATAGTTAATGCACCTTGGTACATACGCAACGCTGATCTACATAGAGATCTAAATATTGAAATGGTTGAAGATGAAGTTAAAAAGGTTGCCCAAAGGCACAGAAGTAGGCTTCATAACCACGTTAACGTTGAAATTACAGAACTTTTAAATACTGACAATGTAATCAGAAGATTGAGGCGGGTAAAACCCCTTGATCTATAAGAGTTAGCCAAGGCCAAGAGATTAGGTAATATCTTCAAATAAAAAAGTTTCGAAATCCGACAAACGGCGGATTTTTCTTATGAATTTTCCAAATATTTTAAAAATAAATTGCCGATTAGTCGAACGACTAGGTGCAATCCCATTTCGGGATGACGAAAGTCAGTCCCTCCCGGGAGGTTTTTTAGAGGTTGTTCGAGTCCCTCACTATTGCAGAAGCATCCCTCGCGTACTTGCTCTGCAATGTCTTTCGATGATTTTTCCTTCCAGCGAACCCCCAAACAAAACAAAAAAAAAAAAAAAAAAAAAATATTCTCCGAGGAATTAAATATACATTGCTCCATCAGACTACCTGATAGCAGTAGCGTCTTCCAGGCAGAGGTTCTGGCTATCGCTGAAGCGGCCCGAAAGGCCTCAATGTTGGCAATACCTCGTAGCGATATTACCATCTTCATTGTCAGTCAGTCGGCTATAAAAGCAGTTTCTGCTAATGAAATAAAATCCAAACTAGTTTACCGCTGCCGCGAAGAGCTCAAGGTTCTCTGCTTGCAGCACACCACAAATCTCTGCTGGGTCCCTAGACATAGAGACAAAACCGGCAATGAGATGGCAGATGAACTAGCGAGAAAGGGGTCCGCAATGGATCTTGATAGAGCGCTTCAATCAATCAAGCCACCACTCTGCAATCTCAGAGAGCGAGTGGAGAACAAAATTCGAATGAAAACTAACAACAGGTGGAAAGAACTCACTACCTGTGAAATATCACGGAAGCTTTGGCCAGCATATAACAGAAGCCGGACCAACAAACTACTACAGTTTGACAGGTCATCGCTATTTAAGTTAGTAGGGGCTCTAACCGGTCATAACTTTCCTTAGGAACCACGCAATGAAACTTAACCTCAAAGATGACAGCGTATGTAGAGGCTGCGGAGACGAGGAGGTCCAGGAGGACACACCTCACCTCCTTTGTCATTGCCCGAGTCTCTGTCACTTAAGGAACAGAACACTTGGAAGCTATTACTTCCATGACGTACATGAACTTTCTGATTTATCACTGTCTGATCTTTAAAAAAGGTTTCTGAGGACATCGGGATGCTTAGACAGCGTCTGGTAACCTCAAGAGGAGAAGGGATGGAAACCACCGATGCAACACCAACGGTTAACCACAAGAAGGGCATCACAATGGGTCCACGAGGACCTGAGTGAGGTATTGCAGGGCTCACCTTGCTCTACCTACCCGTTTACCTAACCTAACCTATCCTAAGTTTGAGGCTCACAAAAACAATCGAAAATTTGATATCCTATAGAGCAGCCTGGTCACGCAATTTAAAACCAGTCATAACGGCTCGTAAGAGACAACAGTTGTATGGGATGGCATTGTTTCCCTATTTTTACATAGTACGCACCGAAAATGACATTTTTTTACATTTCGGGAGAAATAGGTATTAAGGTATTTTAGGTACCTTACCTATAAACAAACTAAAGAAGGTGGTGAATTTGATTTCTGACAAATGTCTTTAATAATTCCATTTTTCAGTTCTAAAATATTTCGCGTATTTTGATCAAACAAATATTATTTTATATTTTTTTATTAACGTCGTGTACGAGGTCGGACTTTTAGGGAAAGCGTTGTGTCAATTTGTGCTCAGGTGAATTTTCTGTGAATTTTACAAATTTTTAGTTTTTTTAGATTTAATGCTTTTTCTCAGTAGGTACTTATGTCTTTTTCTGAAATCGATGTTTTTGAGAATTTGATCATTTGCATTCTTCCCAACGGCTTGTACCTAACTGTATTTTTTTTAAAGTAGGTAACACACAAAAATAAAGTCGAGATAACGAAACCGGTTTGACTATTTGTTGCAGCAATTGGAGAAGTCTTTTTCTTCTCTCTAGGTGTGTATTTAGGAAAATACATGTTTAGTGGGACAAAGGTCCCGAAGTTTGTTTTCGGAACTTAAGTCCCAATAGGGTGGGACATTCTATTTAAGATTTATAGTGGGACATAAGTTCCGAAAAATGAATTCGGGACTTATGTCCCTGCGCCGCGTGGGCTTGTGACTTGTGAGCGCTCACAACGGTAGAATCGGGCTGAAAAATACAAGATCCCTTCCGGATGAACTTAAAGTGGTACAAATCGTATTTGAAAATGTATATTTTTAAAGGTGTGTCCAGACCAGTGATACATTTGTTTAATAAACGTTTGATTATTAAATGTTTCCGATTTGCTTCAGAAACATTTCATGAATATTTATTTAACGTCTCTTAAATGTTTATTTAAATCTGGACGCCGATGAAACGTTTATGAAATGTTTAATTTTTATCGATTTAGTTCAAACAATTTAATTAAATGAAGAACCTCCCCATTACTCCATGATTTTTTTGACATTTTTGTTTTTATATCCAAGCTAATTCAAACAAAAAAAAAGTCTACTTTCTTCCCGGGAACTTGTGAAACAAAAATTATTTCCCGTCACGAATGGGAAACTGCGAAATATTTCATAATCATTTCATAAACATTTTTTTCTGTTAAATAAATGTTTATGAAATGCTTATGAAATATTTATGAAACATTTATGAAATGTTTATGATATGTTTCGTTGGTCTGGACACACCTTAAGAGGTGCACAACTATAGGCAAAAAAAAGAAGATAAAATGCAAACCACGGGAGTGACCCATATATTGAATAGCTTAGAAATATGTAACTTTTCTTGTCAGTACTATTGTGTATATAGTTGTGTGTAAGATTCCGTGTAAATAAGTACCACATTTTTTTTTTTTTTTTTTTTTTATATTCTTGGCGATTTGAATAAGTTGTGCCGTACAACCATTTGAGAGGCCGCCATTCCGGAATATTGATAGTTGGGTCTTGGGTGTGTGCCAAATAGTCAAAAGAACCCAAAACCAAAAAGAGAGAGGGAGTGTTCTAATTCCGGGTATACCAATGACTCGCCCTGATTCGTCCTGATTCGCCTATTAATTTCAAAGCGCCTTGGCTTTGGAATCTAAATCAACAAATGTCAAAAGTAATCGTTTAGAATTGCTTCTACAGCATGCCCTGCAAGTATTTTATGACACGCATTTATAAACTTAGACGTACCAGCAGCACTGCCCCCCTGGTAGATATATCTAATACTACCTATTACTAAATTTATTCCAGGTCCCTTATAACACCTAAACACATGTTCAATGCAGACACATCAATTAAGCTGCGCATTTATTTATTTGCTGATTTAACAATCACAATCGGCTTTAATTAATCAGGAAACAATTTTATAAAAAAAAGCGCTAAAAAAGAAAGAAATGTAAATATTTTCAATTAATTTGTTGGCTCAACCGAAAACAAACACGGAATTAATTCGCATTATGTAAATGTGCTCGGGTATTAATTAACACAATATCTCCACCGAATGACCGAGTCCATTGGCATTTCCTCCCAGCCTAATTTTTTCCCCCAATTAATTCCAACATAATTGCCAGCAAATCCCGAATGATTTGTAAACAATAATAAACCTCCTCCTCCACTCGAATCGGAACTCCATACTCCACTCTCCACTGCATGCGCGTTGTATTTTGTATATGGAGAGGAAAGGAAGTTAGTCTCTATCAAAAAGAGAATGAGCTGCTGGCTATGTGAATGTGGTTAACATGACTGGGCTGGGCAGTCAAATTTTGTATATGGGTACGAATCAGGGTTATCGGTTTGGGTTAATTAAAATTTGGTACAATTTTGTGTCTACCTGTCGCTGTGGGGTATAAGGTTAATGCACGAATTACATCCATGAATAAATTTCTCTCAATCAATTCGAAATCGTATTTGGAAAAATATCAGTTTGGCAGAAATTTTTGCAACACAATTTGGCTTAGGGTATTATATGTGCTTGCGTCCGTTGGATGTAACGGACTATTCACAGAAAAGGGTTGCTGCAAAAATAGAACATGTCGGCCGGTGTCAAAATTTGAGTTAGAAACTGCATTCGACAGGTGCCAAATTTCATATTCTGTTTTCAGCAATTGAACAAAATGTGCGGCAAGTGATGGTAAAGCCAGGGTAGCTGTAGGACATGCCACCTGCAAACCTGCATCTCCGCTGCTGTTGTATGTTCGTATTTACCTAGAAAAGTGCGATGATTTTACTGTTGTGCATGAAACCTTAATATTGGTTTTATTGTGGGGAACAAATGGCTTTGAAATGGAAATGTCCTACTAATAGACATTTCTAAACTTCACAGCTAATATTTCGTAGGTCACAATGGATTAATTTATATGGAAAACTTTGATTTTGTGAGTTCGTGAAACTAAGCCCAGACACATAAAATAGTTATTAATACAGCGCAATAAAAAATGCTAGTCCAAATATAGACTTACGAATGCTCACAATTGCAAAATGTCCATTGAAAAATTATATCTATTGTGAATTGCCTTAAAAATTGAAGAAAAAGTTAGACAGTTAGATACGAAATACTCACTTGTCCTTAACGAAGACGGGGAAAATGAGTGATATGATGTTTCGGTAATTTACAATAGTTGTCATTCACAATACATTTTCTATACAAATTTTGCAATTGTAAGCTTGCTTGCATAAATTTAAAGCCAAGACTAGAAGGTGTTATTATTATAGCGCAGTGAATACATATTTTGTGGAATACAGCCTGAGAGAGCGATCATTGAAATAGATTTTTAAGGAGATTATAAAAAAAGGGACATAACTGATACAATGACAATTAGAAACTTCTTCGACGGATTGTTCGTCCTATTAAGTATAGACCTTACAACGGCGAACTCAAAAAGTAGTTTCACCGACTTGTGGATGTAGTCCAAAAATGCGAGATACTTACGGGAGTATTTTCGAGGCCGAACTAACAGACCTCAAAACTAAAACTTAGTCTTGTCCAGCTGAAAGTGAAGTCGACAGGAATGCAGAGCATAGAGATCTGCAGTGTTTCATCTAGGGACTCTTCATCGACCAGCAGCTCTATTAGTAGAGTTAACGAGGATTTTAATGGTAATTGATAGACCTGGTTGAGAAGAGACCATAGAAAAAGAAGATATTTTTAAAAAGGTTCTATAATAAGTGACATATGAGAGAGAGAGATAAATCACCCTCAATCGATGCGATTGCCACGAGCAGAACAATGTGGGTAAGTGAACTTTGGAGACTCAGAAACCTTTAAAAAGAAATAAACCTAACAGATTTTTAAATATTGTTGCTAGATATACCTAACTTACTAGTACCGCTGCAAGTATAGGTAGGGTATATAAAGACGTCAGTCAAAATCTATGCCACTGAATGTCTATACTGCCAAAGGACTTAAGGAGTATCATTTGCCGATAATATTGCCACAGTATTTTCACCGCCGATACCAAGTTCGGAGCACCTTTTCTGATAGCAGATATGAAGGAGGCAAAAAGAAGCATCCGGGAGAGTCCGTCGAAAAAACGACATCTGAAACCCTTCGATTAGCACAAAAAATACTCTTCTGGTGATTGTGAGGAGAGAATAACGCTTCTCGATTTGAAGTAAGAATGCACCAGTGTTTTTATATCGTGGAATTTATTCCTTTTTGTATGAATTTCGATGTCCGAAAAGCCGTTCATGAGATAAAGGGAAAAAGCACCAAATCATGAGAATTTGAGGAATCTAACAAAAAACATTCAATTTAACATTTTTTGATGAAATTTCATGAAAACTCCTACATTTGAGCATGATTATCAACACACCGAAAGTCCATAAAAAAAGCTGCTCATATAAATCGTCTTTTGTCAAAACTGTCTAGTACCAAAAAATAATCGTAATAATGTTACAAACTTTTTATACTAAAGGTTAATTACCCGTGATTTTAAGAACTGGATTTTGAGGCAAAAAAGGATCGTGGGGTGTTTTCAGGGAATTTGAGTACGGTGAAAAGGGAAAAATTACCACACTTCGGGGATAAATGAAGAGAGAGTGCTAACAACACTTGAATGCACTCGAAAAACACTCACACAAGTGTAATCTATGTATTTTATACGAGTCAGCTGACAGCAGCCGTAGATTATTTTTTGGCATTTTACGAGGATTCAATCAGAAGCAGTTTTCTTCGCGAGTGAAACCAGGGGAAAAGGACATATTTTTACAAAAAATATACCAATTTTCAAGTTGATTTTTTTTTAGCTGTTACACAAACCAAATTTCAATAAAATGATCTTCTACACATTTTTCTTGTTTTTTATAACCCAACTAATGAGCGCAGCCGTTCCATACTAGGCAGAGCATGGAATCCGATGTTGAAATCATCCTTTCGCAAATTTGTCACTTCTATAACATTAATGGCCAGAAGATACAGTTCGGACAGCAAGTCTAAATGTGATTTTTGTAACTACTTTTAGTGAGAAAGGGTAGCAATGAGTTGTAATATATTTAGCTGTACTTACGTGATAAATACTGGGAACATCATCTCTTGATAGTACCAAGTAGTGCTTTGATTTGGGGTACTTATCTTTGATGACAACTCCAACGTTGGTTGCGATTATATGGTTAATGGGATCATTAAGGCTCTTAACTAGTCCTAAGGACCAATTGCCTTTTGCCATTTTAATAATATATTGAACTAAAAAAGAAGTAGGTGATTAATAAACAAAATTAAAATACAGTTTCAAGAGTTTGACTTTGTAAATTCTAAAGCCGGTAAAAAAAAATACTAAGCCGCTGTCACATACCACCAGCGTTGCCAAGTCATTCTGGCGTTCGAGCACCGTTTTCAAAATTGTCAGCGTTAATTTTGACCCCTTGGGCACCAAAACTGACTTTTTTTTTTTAAAACAGCTCCAAAGTAGATAACAAAAATAAAAGAAAAAAAACAACAACAATAAAACCTAATAAAACTTATAATAGGTATAGTTACTGGAACACATACATTTAATTTGTTTTTCAAAATGCCCTTGTGATATACCTATGCCTGCAAGGTACCGTTTTTGGAAATTAGATTTTCAGAAATTCTTATTATTATTTCTTAGTTTATTTTTGCATTAAACTCATTTGGCTAAAAACCATTTCCACATCTCCATTTGAGTCTGGCAAACATAGCAATTTTAAGGCAAATTCGCAAATATTTTGGAAAGGCTTTTTACTTACTGACTCCCTTAAACTATGTCTGACTATGACTTTCTAGCCATACATCTTTTGAAGTTTTTGATTGCCACTTCAAATTTGTTGGGATTCTCCATTCCATTTATTCCCCTTGTAGCTTTGCAGTTTTCACTATAGGTACATATAACAATTAAATAGTTTTGCGAGATCAATCAAAATTAGCGAAAAGGCAAAGAGAAGAACGCATTACTTTTTAAGAGGGATGAACTTGTATAAAATGGCGTCTGCATTCGAAGAAAGAGAAAAAAAGGCGGTGTGCAGCGGCAGCGTTAAAAAAGCACTAAAATATTTTTAAAAGCACTAAAAAAACGCCCAAGCGCTTAATCTACTTTTTCGGCACTAAAACTGAATTTTGAGCACTAAAATTAACGCTGAAAGCACTGACTAACGCTGCATACCACATTCCAAATGTCAAATAAAATTTTTTTTTTTTCAAGTGCGTCAGGTATGTTCTACTTTTATTTTATTATTATCTACTGACGTCATAAAGACCAAATTTGTACTTCACCTTCAGGTTGAGATGGCGCTGTATTACGCTTAAACTTGAAACTTGATTATGTCGTTTTCGATTTGGCAAAAAGTTTTTTTTTTTTTGATCGAGATTGGTTTTTATGTTCGATTTGCCAAAAAACAATCTTTTTTTTTTATTTTTTGAGAAATCTCGATTTTTTTTTTAGATTTACACATACTTTCACTAAACCAATGCTTATGACACACAGCTGGCGGTTACGAATTGTTTACCTATGGAAGGATTGGTTTTTTAGTTGAGTTATTCATTTTACGCGTGTAGCGAGTTTTTATATTAAATTATGTTGAAATTGGAATGTATTGTCTATATCTGCGGTATCTCCCTATTCATGCACTTGTGGCTGAAAGTATTAATTCAAAAACACAAATTCCAGCTCTGATGTGTCTGAGCTATAAAAGAAACACGAACTTTTTGTATAATAGTTTAGGTTCTGCTCTGATATTAAAAAAGAAAAAACGCCTATTGCGAGAGAATTCTATCCAGATTGGAATGGGAGCAGGCGGTTTAAAAAAATAACTTTCTAGTGGGCTTATCTAGACACAACTAGAGATTTCCAAAGTAGTGTCGGCGAACTGGCCAACCTTGTCGAATTTGTCGCCTCTGCACTCTTAGCCTTAGAAAACGGTAAAGAAGTTGACGTAATCACAACCGATTTCAGTAAGGCTTTTGATAAGATATCCCATAAGTTAATTCTTTTCAAATTGTCCGTCCTCGGCTTCGATCCAACCTTACTAAAATGGATATCCTCCTACTTAGTTAATCGTTTCTACAGCGTTCGCTTCAGATCTGTCCTATCGGTCCCCTTCATGGCCACGTCTGGTGTTCCACAAGGCAGTCATCTAGGTCCCCTTTTCTTTATCCTTGCCATTAAAGATCTTGGAAAAGTCATTCTGCACTCATCCCTTTCTCTTTATGCCGACGATACTAAATTTGTTAAGCCCATCTCCTCACCACACGATTACAGTCTCCTTGAGATAGATCTAGACAGTTTTTCCACCTGGTGCCAAAAGAACTGCTTAAAACTGAATGTTACTAAATGTCAATCTATCACCGTCTCACGTAAATGCAACAAGTCCTCTCCCAGAATCTACTTTCTGCATGGCCATGCTTTATCTTGCGTTGAATCTATTCGCGACCTTGGCATACTTTGTGATAAGGAGCTTAATTTTCGATCACATATTGACGAGATTACTCTCAAGGCTAACTCATCACTTGGTTTCGTCAAAAGATGGTCCAAAGAATTCTGCAATCCATACGTCACCCAGTCTCTATACATCACTTTTGTTCGCCCGCTCCTTGAATATGCTAGCCAAGTTTGGTCTCCATTTCAACAAGTTCATAGGTATATCCCGAATTGAGAGCATTCAACGTCGCTTCCTACGATTTGCTCTCCGGGGTCTATCCTGGAATGATCCTATTATCTTACCCCCCTACCAAGACCGTTTCAAACTCATTAACCTGAACACCCTCGAGGAGCGAAGGGACGTCGCAGGCATTCTCTTCATTCACCGTCTCCTCTCAGGCTCCACCGATTGCATATCCCTTCACAACGCCATCTTCTTCAATACTAACCCTCGTAACCTACGATGCCCCCGTCTCTTCTATCTGCCAAACCACCGCACCGCGTATGGCTCTAACGAACCAATTTTCCGTTTTTAACTCTAAATCTTTATTATAGCTTGTATTATGCCCCCCCCCCCTAAAATTATATTAAATAATTTAATATAACTGTGCCTTTCTTGACTTATTAACACCTGGAGGGAACTTTACATTGATGTCGTGTCCATTTCGCTCATTATCCATCGTCGTTCATTCAAAAATTCCCAGAAATAGAGGACACGTTTTCCGAAAACAAGAAACATTTAAAACAGAAAAACACCCAATTGTCATATTTTATATAAGACATATATTAAAGTAAAATCAATATTACAATAACCGAAGTCTAGAATGTACATAAAAAACATATAATAGTAAGAATTATTTAAAGTGTTAGCGGTACTGTAGAAGTGTTCATTATTCGGCAGCCAACTCATTCGTACAAAACACAAAATCGAACCTTTAGAAGAGGAGGTGGGGCAGGAAACTTCCAAAAATGAATTCAAATTCAGAGCGATGCGGTATGATAATGGATAGAAGAAATGAAAGAAGAAGCTTATGTGGGGGAGCGTGGATATTGATAATTTTTTGCGTGCATTATAGCAATCTGCAAACGATTTCTCGTGCACTGGTCCTGGCAATGGCAATCAAGACAGTAGTGTATCGTCGAGTTCTTCTTCTTTGCCAATCGGTTGAATGACGACCTTTCGCAAAACTTTGCTAACTACTTCACTAAGTGAATCGCGCGCACCAGATTCCAGAAGCTGGATGGATTTTTGATAGGTCTCCTCTCCGTCCCTTAGTCGGAGGATGGCGACTAGAGCGATTTCCGAGTTCGACTTGACATAGCCGTTCTTTTCTTTGGTACCATTGACCAACATCGGGATGAGTGGTTTGAGCAGTTCAGGCACAGTATTCTCAGCGGCTACAACCTTTGCGAGGTAGGTACAGCTCTTAGCCACCAGCTGCTTGACTTCGTTGCTATTGTGGTTCATGGCACGGACGAAAGGTACGACCACAGCCTGTGGAACTGGTACATGTTCTGTCATGCAATACTGCAGGAGATATGCGGATGCGCGGACACCATTGCTGGCGATCGGGACCTTGTCGGATGCAATGCTTGACACGATGGTTTTGGCGATTTTAGCTTCGTAATTTGGGGTGTATATGGAGGCAGGACATTCCTTGAGTGCCACAAAGAGCACAACTGTTCGTCCATGGCGGAGCTCCCAGTCATCGTTGCTGTCGTCGTTGAGCACATGGTTCTTCAGCGCATCGTCCAATTGCTCGGGCGAGAGATATTTGCAGAGGGCTCCGAGACATCCACCAACAGCACTGCGCGTCACATCCTCCGAGTGGCCAAGCATTGATGTGAGAGTAACATAGACCTGCTTTCGCAGAGGGTCAGTCATCTTATCGCCAGCTGGAGTGATGATTCCACGCAAAGCTTGTAGCATGGTCTCACGAATGCCAGAATCATCGCTGTTCTTAACGCCGTTGTACATTTCTGTGAATAGTGGATCGGCTCGCGTATGGATTACAACCAGTTCGGCCAGAGCCTGACCAGCTTTCATGCGCACTGCACGGTTCTGGTCGTGCAGTGCCTTCAAGAATGTTGTTTGCAGCTGCGGCAAGAACTGCTTCAACATCACACCAACTCTGTGCAGGAGAATGGCCAACGTCTCTAAAACTGCAGCCTTTACACTGGCATTGAAGCGGTCGCCCAAAATTCGAATCAGCGGACCTGTGATATGTATTAGGTATGCATGCTCGCTCATAAAAAAAAAAAAAAAACTTTTATAAAAAATAATTTAAAAAAAGCTCGCTTCTCTAAATCCTGCAGCAGTAATCACCAACGATATGTAGATAGATTCCAGTAGCCCCAGCTCTGGTATCGGTCTTCTAACAAGCCTGAGCGAAGCATTCACTTTTGTCTTACTTACTTAAACTTACTTAAACCACTCAGTAAAACAGTTTAAATGGCTAAGGTCTCTTTCATTTATATTTTATTAGCCTTAAAATTATAATGTGAAGCAGGCAAAATAATTCAATCTTCCCGGGACAAAAACCTCACTCATTGGTTGGTTGGTTGGTTTAAGTGGCTGTATTTCCCCGTCTCCTGACCAGGGAAAACACAAATAACGCATTGAGCGCCGTTTTGAGACCACAACTAATGGAACCTAAAGATAAAGGGGGAAAAGGAAGTTAAGGGAGCTCATAACCAGCCACACTCATAGGCCGATCTTTCTTAGTCCACTTCTATGCCACAATCTAATCATATAAAGCCAATGTTCGCATCTATCAAGTCTTCTCAAAAACTCCTAAATTGGCTGGAAATTTAACAGATTATTATTCTATGTGCAGGAAGTGCTTAAGATCAGTTTGAACGGAATCCGATAGGTGGCGCTTATCTTTCAGTGAATCTATCTGTATTGCTGTGCTAAGCTCGAGAACGACTGAACGACTGCATTTCTTGGTGGAGTGTATGTACAAAGCTTTTATAAAACTTCGAACTGGGAGATAAAAACCGAGGTTAGATTCGAAATCATAAAGAAACAATTCTAAAACCTCATCCAACCTATCATTCTATAAGTCATTTAAATGGTCTCTAACCGAGAATCTGGCAATTTGCAAATTCCGGGTATTAGTCCTGTGATTAATGTCCTACGTTTTGCTTCGAGGCCTGTAAAACGATCCTAGCTACAATTATGTGAATATTTATCAAAAGTAAAGTATATATTGGTAGCTTAATAAATGTGAAAGTATGTATCAAATTTAGTTATAGCTACCTCTATACAATTTAATATCGAATCCAAGAGCAATTTACTGCAATCCCCTCTTATTAAAAATATTGTAAGCTCGGTTCGTAAATTGAAACATTAAGTCTTCATAAGCTGGGACTCAAAACCCCCAGCTCCCAGTTTAAATCACAAAAATCTCTAGTTCAATGTTTTACTTCACAAAAGGGCAACCACCCCCCCATTCGGAGTTCCTGACCACCCCACAACTAATTGAAAATATTTTCGGTCCCATCTAATCTCCTTATATGCACGAAACTAAGATCAATGAAATAATAATACGCTTCCTTGCTGGTAAACCAAAAACATGCGACTAGTAAGTAAGTTGAGTCAGGGAGCAAAAAAACAAATCCCGAAACAAAAAATCAAAATCGGAAACCTATATACGCAACATTTTATGAGTTTCCTTAACTCCTTCATTTCGCATCCTTAAACATTACATAACCCAACATAATGCCACAATATAAACAGCTTCCTATCTACCCTATGGCTAACCATTACAATCGACCTTTTTTTTTTAATACCAACGACAAGGGTTGTCTTAACCCTTAAAACATTTTACGTAGTCAGGCTTACACACGCATTCACAGCGGAATACACCCCCACATCCGGTGGTCCTTTTTCGAAAATCAGGGATTTTTATTAGCCAACGAAAACAACATTTATGAGAAAATTATTCTACTACGAGTATACTGTGTGCCTGTGCATGAGTCCTTTTAAATGTTGCCTTTGCGAAGGCGGCGGCGACGGCCGGCAGCGGAGGTGGATGTGATGAAATTGAATGGAATGAGGACGAAACGTCTGGAGACTGTTGATCGCCATATCGAAGACATTATACCAAGATTCATAAAGTGAGAGAGAAGGCTGGCCCGTTGGAAAACGATTCGTCTACCCTTTTATGGACGATTATCGATTCTTAAGCATATATGCATTCCGGCAATAAACGGGTGATTATTGTTTGGATTATTGGTAAATTGCATATTGAAACAATGACGAATACATTTTGTGTAAAACGAGGACCCAGCAAATGGCCTTAAATTGGGTCATTTGTATGGGAATAGCGGTTGAAATGTTAAGCACCTGTTCGATGTTCATCGTGTTAGCATTACCCCATAGGAAACAAATTGCCGGATGCTGTTATATTGGATTCAACTTAATGGGGATGTATTACGGAACTTGAGTTCTGGGGTGAGCTCCGTCGAATGCGAGTGAAAAATGATATAAAAATGGAAATATTACATATTTCTACGAATTGTTAATTTAGGTATCAGTGTTTTTTTTTAAATGTGTCATTCATATATCGAATGTAGACTGAGAGCGTGACCGAAGATAAACTACAGTCAGGGGCAGTCCGAACATCAGCGAAGTCAGACAAGCCACACGAACGAAACAATATTTGAGGTGGTTTTCTGATGGGGTTGAACCGTTTTGCTTCATGAAACTTCGAAAACGAAAGAAATTCGACGAAAGCTAGAAAACGAAAGTTTGTTTCGATTTTTTCGTTGCTTTTTTAACTCGAAAAACGAAAGACATTTCCGTTTCTTGTGAAAAGTAAGCAATGACAGCATTTTTATTTTATTTATTTTTCATTATATTTATCCCAACTCGGATCCCAAGACGTGCTATGGAATCCGTGCCAATAGGCAGGCGTCCCCTTAGAAGACCCAGGAGGAGATGGTTCTCTTTCCGGCCCGTATGAGGATTACCCCTGATGATCTAGAGTCGGTGGCGGAAGATCGGGAGCTATTGGGGGGTCCACCTAGGCATCCTACAGCCGCGACCCAACTAATGGAAGAGCGGCCATTGAAAATGAATGAATAAATGAATTATCTTTAACTGGTTTTACAGCATAGATAGAAATACCATTCCTAACAATTAACAAACAGGGAGTCAACAGCAAGAGCTACGGCGCATTTGGAAAACCAAAGCCCTTCGATAATGGTTTAAACTACACTGCTTCTAAATCGTTTGCGCAAACCAAAACGAAAGGGGTTACTTTAAGAAAATGTTTGCGTTCGTTTTTTTGAAACGAAAATAATGAAGCAGTTTTCGCTTTTTACAGATACCCTGCAGACAGTCTGAGGGGTGTGTTCCGAAAATGCAGTGAGATATATTCCGATTGCGGATGTTCTGATAAGTAAGCTGCTTGTGTTTGAATTTGATGGGCCTTCATGAATTATTTTACGTGCGGAAATGTGGATTTTTGTAACCGACAAAAAAAAAAGGCATTGCAGTCATTTTTGCACCAATCTTGTTGGAGAATGGAAAGCCTTCACTGTCTGTTACTTTTTTTATAAGAGCCGAATTTGCTTCAGCCTTAAGAGTATATTAAATATATACAGGGCCCAATCCTTCAGAAATCCTCAAAAGTCAACTGAAAAAAATAAGCCATACAGCAAAAGTATCGAGCAAATAAGTCTAAATAGACAGACCTGTACCCCGTGGGTGGCTACCATTGGGAGTTCGCCTCCAAACACAGCTGACTTGAATTTTAGGAAATAGTTGGCCTACTGGGAAACGTTAGTTTGATGCCAAACACAGTCTTCCTATGCCGAGGCAGTAGGCGACCCTATCCAGAGATGCAACTTTGATACTGCGACGCAGGCATACTGACCTGGGCAATTCTGAGCATAAATAGATCCAAGGAATGCCTGCGACTTAAATAACAACTTGGCTTTGCATTGTAGGCAGAGACCTGCGGAAAAAAAGAGGACCAAATAAAGCAAACCACAATCAGCCACTTTTCATGCACCTGCCCTTGTCAATCTCAGGCTTGTCTTGACTCCGCTGTCATAAAATTTAAACTTTTTTTAGAAACCTTAACAACCACCTATGAACTTTCTAAGAAAAACCTAGTCATCCTCCCCTGGATACCAGCTCACAGAGGATTTGAGGGTTACGAATCAGCTGATTCACTGGTTAAAATCGGAGCAACCATTCCACTTATCAGGAACTGTATTAAGAACTTAAATCGCATCGAGTCCAATGAGATCTGGCTCAAGACAGCTGGGCAGAACTGCACTAGACAATTTTTCCCCAAATTATCCTCAAGAAAATCACTCTCCCTGATTAATCTGGACTAAAATAACCTGGGAATCCTTACAGGAATAATCAGTGGCTACGGACTCGTGTAAAAACTCCAAAGTCTCCACCGCCTTGGCGTTTCACCGGACCCTACCTGTAGACTCTGTCTTGAGAGTGACGAATCCTCTCATCACCTACTCACGGAATACCCGGATCTATCTGGTCTCAGATAAAAACATCCTTGGTGATGAAATCGTCAATTCAGCAACGCTTGCTGACTTACAGCCAGAGTAAATCCTTGTCTTCCTGACTGGCTCTGGTGTGAAAGTATGGCTCTAGGAACCTACCAGGGAAGGCACAGTAGGCTCCTTTAAGAAGCCGCAGTACCAGAACCTCTTGGTAAGGCTCTCTCGCTTCATTATCTATATATCTATCCACGGTTGCCACTTTGGTAATAAATTACCAAATCTGGTAATTTTTTTCTTAGTTCATGATTTTTGGTAATTTGGTAATTTTTATCTGACGAACTCGATATCATCACATGGAAATGCTACCTTACTTTTTCTGCCCACTACATGTAAGGTTTAAAAGTATTCCTAGTACTTCAGTAAGTAACGTTCTATAATGTACCTTTTTAAATTTAAAATACTTATGTTTAAATGAATTGATATTTGTCAACAGTTTTTTTTTTTAGTTTCTATGAAGACTTACGGAAACTTCAGAAATTCAAATAAATTTCACGATTTCCGATAAATTATTTTTCACGCCGAAATGTCAAAAATGTAATGCGACTGGCAATAAAACCCAAGTGTCTGCCATATCAGTATTTGAAGTAACTATTTTTCACTCGAACTGCGTACTGCCTACTCATATTTTCACGTGGAAAGTTATATTTGACATTTCGCGGAGAAAAATTTCTATGAAAAATTGGATTCCACCTGAGAGGCTTTACGTGTTCTGCATAAAGTGCATACTAGGCTTAAACATAGGTGCATTTTTCTACTACCATGACATTTTTTTATATTAAGTTCGTAAATCAGAGTAAAATCAAACGATACCAAAAAGTCATATTCATACTGGCTCAAGACGATATGTACGATTTTTTCGTGTTTTATAATTTTTCCAGATTTTTGGTAACTTTTAGCTTGGTTTGGTAACTTTTTTTTTCCATTTTTGGTTGCTAATTTTTTTTGCAAGTGGCAACCATGTATCTATCTAAGGCCTTATGACTTCTAAAAATCATTAGGCAAACGCAGCCCTCTGCAAAGCAATCTCGCCTCTGCTGTAGCACCAATTGCCCATAAATTGTTACAAATAACGGGTGATTTTTTAAGAGGCTTAGAACTTTAAAAAAAAAAAAAAAACACAAAAAATTCGAAAAAATGAATGAAATATTTATTTGAATCGATAGTTTGAACCTTGCAATTATTTAATGTTTAAAGATAATTTCATGCAAATGTTGACCGCGGCTGCGTCTCAGGTAGTCCATCCGCTGAGTCCAATTTTGGCATACTTTTTCACACATATCGGCCGGTATCTCACGAATGAATGCATGGATGTTGGCTTCCAGTGCGTCAATCGAAGCGGGCTTGTCCCTATACACATTAGCCTTGACATACCCCCACAAAAAATAATCTAATGGTGTCAAATCGCACGATCTAGGCGGCCAATTGACCGGCCCGAAACGTGAAATTAACTGTTCACCAAACTCGCCTCGCAATTGCGCCATTGTTTCGCGTGCTGTGTGGCATGTGGCACCGTCTTGTTGAAACCACATATCATGCAAGTCAAGAACTTCCATTTCGGGCAAAAAAAAGTTTGTTATCATCGCTCGGTAGCGTTCACCATTGACAGTAACGCTGCGATTCGCATCATCTTTGAAGAAATATGGCCCAATAATGCCGCCGGCCCATAAACCGCACCAAACAGTGGCTTTTTCGGGATGCATTGGTAGCTGTTGCAATGCTTCTGGCTGATCTTCACTCCAAATGCGGCAATTTTGCTTATTTACGTACCCATTCAACCAAAAATGAGCCTCATCGCTGAACACAATTTTTCGATAAAAAAGCGGATCCTCGGCCAGCTTTCCAAGAGCCCATTCACCAAAAATTCGGCGTTGTGGTAGGTCGGCTGGCTTTAGTTCTTGCACAAGCTGTATCTTAAAAGGCTTTACGCACAAATCCTTCCGCAAAATTTTCCACGTAGTGCTGTAACAAAGGCCTAACTGCTGGGAACGGCGCCGAATCGACATTTCGCGGTCTTCTGTCACACTAGCTGATACGGCCGCAATATTTTCTTCACTACGCACAGTACGTAAACGTGTTGGTGGTTTAATGTCCAACAAAGTAAATTTGGTGCGAAATTTGGTCACAATCTTCCGAATAGACTGCTCAGAAGGTCGAGAATGCCGATCATAAAATGGAAGCAGCGCGCGATGAACATTTCGAACCGAGCACGAATTTTGATAGTAAAATCCAATAATTTGCATGCGTTGTTCATTTGTAAGACGATCCATGGTTAAATTGCAAACCAAACTGAAGCTGTTTGACAGTGACACAAGGTACTAAACACACGTCAGCTGTCAAAACCAGTGTTGCCAAAACCAAACCAGCTAAAAAATCACTTTATATATTCCAGATGCCCAAATTCGTTAATGTAATGAAAATAATAATTCCGATAGCTAATTCGGTCAATTCAAATTATTTATTCAAAACTTATATTAAATACAATAGAAATAACTAAAGTATAGCAATAGATATCGATTTGTTTCAATCAAACCGCAATGATTTTGACGTGTCGGCCAACCTTCCGCTTTTTCAATAAATTGACCATGTGACAAACTGAAACATGGGAATTCAAGATTAATGCCAGAAATGCAACAAACTATTTTTTATTTGTCATAGTGAAAGCGCGACGCACGGGAAATTCAAGAAAGAAAGAAAAATAAGAATGACAAATCATTCTGAATTAGCGGAATCTGCGAAATGAGAATGTTTTCTTTCGAATTTTCCCTCAAAATCGTCGCCATTTGATTTGAGATTTTTTTTTTTTTTTGATCAAACGCGATCCGTTACAAGATTTGGGTGCATTGAGGCTGCGCAGAAAAACTATAACTGAGCTGATTTTCAATTTAAAATTGTGTAGAGGTAAGCCCGGAACATCCAAAGAATTAAAAAATTCAACTAATTCCAATAAAGTTTTGTTTCACAACAGAAAGTAGCATAAATGTCCTTCCTTGGTCCCACGCGATTTTAAACAAAAAATCATAAAAATCGAACGATCCGTTCCAGAGTTATGAATGCACATACGAACGTCAGTCTCTTTTATATGTAGCTGTACTCATCCGGCTTTGCTCGTACGTTTCGTATTAAGTCGTGCTCACATTTCGGAATGTTCTTTATTTGGCCAATGTCCATTAATAATTTTAATTATAAAACTTTAGAAATAGCGTTCGATTTTATGTTTGAAAGGGAGGTAGTGCCACAACTAGTTTATCTATCCCGCTTATCGTTTACAAAGTACCATCTATAGAATTCAAAATTATCCTATCTTTCAAACTGGAAGCAATAGTCAAAATTTCGATCAACTTGGTAGAGCTGTTTCGGAGATCGACAACAGCGCCACCTATCAGGTCCAAAAGAGTCCTATCTTTCAACCTGATACCAACTATATATTATATAATGTGTTCAGTGGTTACGGAGAACGACACCACTGACACCTATCTGGTCCAAAAGTATTTCATCTTTTAAGCTGAAACCAATCATACGCATTCACAAAATTTCATTGAAATCGGGTGTGTGGCTTCAAAGATCGACAACAACTCGACCTAGGGTCTAAAAGAATCCTGCCATTTAAGACTGCCTAAACCTGAAATACAACAATACGAACAAAACAAAAGAAAAATCATGAAAATTGGCCCAGTGGTTCTCGAGTTATATCGTCATCGAGTTTTACCCCGAAAGAATTATAGGTATAACAAAATATAGAAGATTATTATTGAAGACACTTGAATTGAAATGAAAAACGAAGCTGGGGAATTTGATTTATGACAAATGTCGTTAAAAATTAATTTTCTTAAGTTCTAAAACATTTCTGGGTTAATCTTTCGCGTATTTTGCCCAAACAAATATTTTTAATATTTTTATTTATTTCGCCTACGAGTTTAATTCTGTGCCCATTTGTGTTGAGGTAAATTTTGGCTCTGCGAAATAAGGCCCCAATGAAATAGGGCCCAAAATAAAAATGAAATAAGGCTCAAACAATTATACAGGAAACAACAACAATGATTTTTAATAAAATTTGGGGGTGTTATTTCCTTTTTTGGGACCTTATTTCCTAATGAAAGTTTGGGTCTTATTTCATTTTGAAATAAGACCCCAAAAGAAGAAATGAAGTAAGTCCCCAAAATTGGAAAATATTTGTTTCGATAGTAGATCGCGTTCTTGTCGTTTGTTTGTTGCTTCCTATTCGTCAACTCTTGAATTGGGTACAAGATGTAAAAGGAGATATAAATACAAAAAAAATCGGCATCGATGCCTACTCCACTAAAAAAGTTCAGCTGGCTAAGAATAACATTTTTAAAGCTCTTACAAAAAACATCTGCGTTAGAACTAACAGAGCATTCAGTGCTAACTGTTCAGTGCAAATTGTCGTTTGTCACTCTCCATCTTACTCACACAAAATTATTAAAGACAGTCCCACTGCACAAAAAAAAATATATACTAGGATCTAGGACCATAAGAACAAACCATTTTTCAAACTCAATCTATAGCTAAATTGTTTGCCATTCACATCCGCAGTTAATTTCAAAAATACCCTCAAAATCAGCTTCACAAAATTTTAATGCCCCAAAAGTTTGCCTCGACCTGTAAGCGCAGTCCAACAGAATCAGGACCAACGCCATAACGAAACTATTAAACTGAAATATGAAAAGTTTAAAATCATTGAGTTGATCACAGATTTAATGAACCATCCGTTGGCATGGCTTGGGGCTTTCGAACTAAGCGAACTTTTTTTTTTTCACTTTTCTAAAATTATCCACATAAAAGGATTAAAATTGCTCTCCCAACTTTCATGATAATGGAATTTGTGTCTA
Source organism: Cheilosia urbana (assembly GCA_946477585.1). Classification (NCBI taxonomy): domain Eukaryota; kingdom Metazoa; phylum Arthropoda; class Insecta; order Diptera; family Syrphidae; genus Cheilosia; species Cheilosia urbana. The sequence goes on from OX297853.1 coordinate 124,960,215, forward strand.
CGGAAAAGTTAAAAAAAAACAAAAAAACAAAAAAACAATTTAATTCAAATCCGTTGTCACGCCAATGTTCTCAACTACTTAGCCAGTGGCACCCGACATGTAGGTACCATGAGATAGCATTCCACAGAGACAGCACATGCAACTACACTATCATGAGTTGCCAACTGATTAATCCTGATTTCAGCTGCGTGTACATGTGTCGAGACCGAAAATCCTCCTCTTTTGGGTTTGCTCCTCAATACAACAATAGGCGGTTCAAATGGTCTAACAACTACTAGCGATTTAATCAAGTTAGGGTTTGCGCCAATTTAACACATTACCAGCTTCACCTATAATGGCAAGGACGAGAGAGGGCTTTTCATAATTAAATGCCTGCTCCTTCTCTGTCTGTCAAGGTGTTTGTTAAGCGATTCAACAAATTTCATCGCCTACATAATGGAACACCTTGGACAGATAGCATGTTGACTAACTGCAAATTGCAGGATTTGCTCATATACATACATCTTTGACCAGGTTGCCGATATAGGTACACACAATCGACCTTTCGTCTTCAGTCTGCCTCTGCACCAGTAAGTCCTATCGATGATGCAGATGCATAGCCATGGCCATCCAATGCAGTGCAAAATCATCAAATTTAATTATATGACTGCACCTTAATGGCATAAGTGTTAACATTGTGTACGTATACACAATCGACGCTGTGCTGTGCATTGTGTGAGTCGGCACTCTTGTCCTGGGGACTTTATCTATTAAATGTACATAAGTAGTGCACATCCAACTAAAGAGCATTAACACGAAATTGAATTTAACTCTTGTGGTAGCTGGGTGCGTGCCTGAGATCCGATATAGGTGTGGTCCAACTCCGGCATTGGAATTATGAGGTTACGTCGAAGCAGTGTTTACATCAAGTTCATAATTAATAATTTAGATTGAGGTTCGTGCGCTCAGGCCGTATGTAGGACTTCTAGAGCTTTTCGATTGGCTTTAAATTAGAAAATGGAATTATCTCAAATATGCGAAACTATATGAATACCATGAAATGTGGCAAGTATCCTTCGGCAATTAGAAGGAGAAAATTGGATGGCAGTTTGCAGTACCTGTCGACAAATTGCTTCTCTTTGAAATGAAAGTTATTATCTGTGGAAAGAGCGTTAAGTGGGTAACTAATGATTGTAGCCACACATTTATGCAATCAAAGTAGAGTCGTTACAGTTTGAAATCGGTAGGCGAAAACCTCTTTAAGCTATTGAACGCCGCTGAAGCACCGTGGGCTGATAAGGGCTGAGATCTCAAATTTGTAAACGGAAGTCGAAGTTATTAAGTGCTTCCTTCTGGGGTTTTTATGCTCTGCTGGGCTAATAAGCTTATGGCCGAATTTAATCATAAGTAGCAACCTCCATAGCTTGGAATACAAATACTGAGTCATTTTTATCGGAGAGGCAGTGGTTTTCTGGTTGCTCTTAACATTTGCATCGAGGGCATGTTCACAGAGTCTAATTGTTTCAGTAAAACGAAAACGTATTTGGTGACTAAATCATACTTTCATAGATGTTAAGGAAGTGGTGTAACTTGGAAGTCGGGTGTATTCGGAACGTAATAAGTTAGTTTAGTTTCGTTTGCAGTATAGGAATTGGTTGCTTAAAAGTTATGTTTTCGGTAAGTCGGTTTTGAACCCGCTTAGTCGCTCTTTTGAACACATACCTACAGCAAGAATTCAATTAGATAACATTAAGATGGAGGATTTAATCCGGTTACGAACAATTGTAAGACCTTTCCCTTGGTAGTAGTCCACCACACATTGTGCCGCCGACTTCGATAGAATTATTTTCTCATAGTGTACAGTGTTTAGTGGAAATAAGGCCCTGTTACGCGCTAGAAACCGTGCTTCCTCACAGTCGTGAGGGAAGAGTTTCAGCCGGAGAGAAGATTAATGGAAACAAAGACTTTTTAGTTATTTTAAGTAATATTGTTTTGCAGTTTTATTTTATTTAGGTACTTATATCGGCCCGCTGTCTCAGGCTTGGCTGCGACCGATTAGTTCTATGGTAATTTCTTCTCTGCCTGTTCAATAACTTCCTCAAACCAGAAGAAACCTCAAATCCAATCAATCCTCATCCCCACCACGCATACACAACTCCCTGCACTCATAGTGCAGTCCGGCATATTTCCATATCAATGTGCACCGTACCCATATCTTTCGTCGACTCGTATATTTGTCGATCGCTCCAGATACAGCACGATGCACCTCCGCTATGTCACAACCATTGATGTCAACTCGTATATTTGTCAATCGCTCTAGATACCGCACGATGCACCTCCGCTGTGTCACAACCATATATTTTGTTCTTTATGACACTCATTCTTAATTGCTTGCGCTGACCCACTTAAAAGGCAGCGCTGCTTACCCTTGGCATTGAATATCGAATATCATATTCCATATGGTTGAAATAATTCATTAATGCCGATTGCCGGGTGACGCCAGAATTAGTGTGTATACAAGATATCTATGGTGTATACTGGAGAGCATGCGATATAGAGCGAGTGCCGTAATTAGCGACGAAACTGACACCCTGGGTATGCATTGGATATGATAAGATACCCCGAGTATGTGGTGCCGCACTTGTGTCGCCATGGGAACAAAGATTATGTAGGAGAGGGCATGGAGATGCATGTAGTGCGATCACTACATCCCACCCCCCTTAGAAGAAGGAAATTCCTGGGTTGGAATTTTCTGGTTAGAAAATGAAGAAATGATTGAAGAGGCAATTTTTTACATAAATCTGTTTTTCTTTATATATGGATGTTATTATCCTAATTTAAGTCAAATTACTTAATTTGTATTACGTCTTTTATTTTTTGTTGTCTTATTTTACTTATGAGCCACCAATTTAGGATACGTGCAATATAACAAAAAGTTTATTCGAGTGCATACTAAGTTATTTATTTATTTACTTCTTCTACGTAGTGTAGTGTTTTATTATTGTTATTACATATATGTATTTTTTTTTTTTTTTTTTGCTAATTTAGGACATTTTGCTTTCTTAAAAATATTTGATTTATATAATAAAATAAAAGTATTTTCTACTTAAAACAACTTATATTATTATTATTCTCTCGGAAGGGAAAAGGTATTTTGGGAAGGACAACGGTTTGGTCAAACACCCGTGGTTAATACCAACTTCGGTGATGGGTACGTGAGCGGTTCTCTCTTAGGAATCTGGGATGGACCTGGCAAGGATTCTTCAGTTTCCCGAGTTCCGTTAATATCTTTTGTCTTCTTACCCCTTGCTTTTAGACATTTTACCAGGCGATATAGGCTTAGGGCTAAAATCAAAAACAGTATAGCATAAATCATCGTGTAGTGATGAATATTATGCGAGCTTATTGGCAACAGGGGAACATTTTCTTTCGACTTAATATCTTTTATTTGTTCTGAAATGAATTTGAATCCATCTTGGCCGGAAAATTTGATAAATGCCAGTGGATTAGGTCGTTTGATTTCCGGAAGGGTGACGTTAGTTAAAAATCGTGAAATATTGATAGGCGGTATATAAAAATTGTGAGAAACCGAACTTAGTTCATTGTACGAACGTATAATCATATCCCTAGATTTAATATAGCAATTATCGCTCATTTCGACAGTAGATGTTCCCTGGAGGGTGTATGTTGTTACATCCTCCTTGCAAATTTCGTCGATATCATAACTTTGAGTGGTAGAGAACAACCATTTATTATGAGTAGATAATTGTAACCATACGGTTGAGATGTTAGCCTGTTTCAGCTCACATGAGGGTGGTAGGGTTTCAGCTCGTCGCAATAATTCTACCTCACAGGTGGATAACTTAGAATTTGAATTGAACAGAGGGTGTATCATTGGGCATAGGAACGTAGTTTTCTGGCTCTTACAACCTGCTAAATCGTTTGCGTTGAAACTACTGTAATATTCTTTGTTGTAATCAATTATTAAATATTCGGTTGTTGGTTGTATAAATACGAAATGGCCATTGTAGTTCGTAGGTAGCGGAATTACTTTAAAGACATGAAAATTTTCTAGATCTGGGAGAGGGATTTTAATTTCATAAATTACCTTTTGCTGACTTATACTTGCGCTAATTGTACTGACTTGGTAAAGAGTCAAGATATCATTAGTGATAATAGACGAAATTTTCGTACCAATAGGAAGATCTTGCCTGATTTTTGTTAACACAGTTCTGAGCTGATTCGGGGTAATTATGGATGGATGTGGTTTCCCATGATTAGCGTTGCTTACCAGGTCGATAATTTCGTCTACTGTGTTCTGGTAGCGTATTATTGATAGCGTAATCAGTGAAGTTAAGGATTCTACTTCTGAGAGTAGTTGTTGTTCGTGGTTTAAGCTGGTTAGTGTATTTGCTAATTCCCTCACAATGTCTAGTTTCGAGTTCATTGCTAAAATTTGATTTTCCATGGCTATTTCCGATTTATTGAATACGTTCGCTGTGGTCTCAAGAATTATGGTTTGGTTCCTTATAAGTGTTAAGAGATGTTTTTCGTTTGACTCTAATTTTTCTATTTGCCTATTATAGAAGTCGGCATCTTCTTCACTTAAAGTACCAAACAAAGCTTTGCTCAACGTACCTACTGCATTTATTAGTGCTCTTTTTTGTCTGTTTCTATTGTCGGTAGAAATTATACTGTATTTTTGGGTAGCATCAGCAAGGAGATGGTTCAATTCGCTAGTGACTCCGTTGCATATTATGTCGCAACTTAATTTGCCTTGCAGTTGCCTGCACAGCTGGTTCACCTCTGCAACATATTGATTGGCTTGAGTTAAGGCTATTGCCAGTTTTTCTAAATCATAGTAAACGATTAGCTTCCATTCGTTGGAGTATAGCTCCGCTCTTCCCCACTGCTCGAAATATATTCCCGGACTGTCCCTGATGGGAGTTATTTGTAGAATTCCACAGACTGATGTGGTAAATCCGAGCAATAATATTAATGTTAGCGAGTCCATTGTCTGAAAAATGTTTTAATGGAGGTTACTTACGTTGTTTTTTGTTTCTTTCTCTTATTTTTTGTTTGTGTTTTGTTTGATATGTGTGTCGTGTATGTGTCTCGTTGCTAGACTAGATCATAATTTTTCCTTTATTTATATTTATTTATATATATATTTTTTTTTTTTTTTTTTTTTTTTTTTTTTTATTCTGTGAATGCCATTATATTGTTATTGTGTATTATCTTGCTTTTGTTTCCTATTTTTATCTCAGTGTTCTCGTTGGATAAAACTGTAAGAACTTCGTGAGGACCTTCCCATAATGATGAAAATTTATTTTTCCGAGTGTGATTTCTGACTAATACTTTGTCGCCTACGTTAAATGACTTATTGGTGGAACCTTTGTCGTAGTATGTTTTGGATTTTTCCTTTTTCTTTTGCAATATGTTCTTGGCGATCTGATAACCGTGCTGTAAGCGGGCTTTTAGCTCGCAAGCGTAGTTATCATAGTTGTATGATGTTTGGGGATTTCTGCTAATGGAATTAGGTATCCGTGCAGGAAAACCATAAAGTAATTCGAATGGACTAAACGTAGTGCTGCTATGGGGTGTTGTATTGTAAACAAACATTGAGTAGGGTAGCCAAGTGTCCCATGAAAGCTGGTCATTATTAACGTAATGCCTAAGATACTCCGCTAGCGTTCGATGACTACGTTCCAAGGCTCCGTTGGTTTGGGGGTGATATGGAGTCGTCTGTATCTTTTTGACCTTTAGAATTTTACATATCTCTTTAAATAGGGTACTCAAGAAGTTAGTACCTTGGTCTGTTAATATTGCGTCGGGTAGTCCAAAGCGACATACAATTTTCTCCACGTAACTACGGGCTACTGTGGATGCCTCCGCATTGGGTAATGGCAGAGCCTCAGTGAACTTCGTTAAATCGTCTTGAAAGGTTAAAATATATTTATTGTTTTCGTAACTAGTTGGAAGTGGTCCGACAATGTCCAAAGCTATGCGCTCGAATGGACTTGTGCTCGTCGTTGTGATTTTCATAGGAATTCGCGGATTTTGTCTTAATTTGTTTCTTTGGCAAGATTCGCATTTTCGAATAAATTCCTTTGTATCTTTTACGAGAGTCGGCCAAAAATACCTAGTTCTGAGACGTTTAATGGTTCGGGAGATTCCTTGATGGCCCCCAAGAGGTGAGTTGTGGTAATCGCGCAGGATCTTATCGATCTCTTGCGGATCCTTTATATGGATTCGATTATCTGAGTAAATGAGCAAGACAATTTTTGATTGTGAGAATACCTGTGTTATGATGGTTTTGAAGCGGCCATCTATTTGGTTACTAGATGGGATGGAAATATCTATTTGTTCTACTTCTTCTTTTACGCAGTAGTTTCGAATGTTAATGAGGTTTTTCTCAAAAATGGATGTGTCTGTTACATTTAATGGTAGTGTGGTAATAATATATGTAGACGATTTTGCTGCGTTTATGTATGTATTTATTTTATTAGGATTTGGACGGGTGTAGTTGGTAATATTTTTGAGTAATTCTTCCTCTTGGAGTTTTTCGTGAGATAGAATAAAAATTCGAATGGGTGAACTGTGTTCAGCTAAAGTTATTGGCTTAAAAGTTTCGACTATCTTACACTCTGCTGGTGGAAGTGTGATTTCTTCGCTACCTAGCACAACTATTTCATCAAAATCTTGAACCTTTGCTTTGCTTCTAGTGGTGACTAATACTTTGCTTTCCCTTTCAGTATCATCGACATTTGCGGGGATGCGACTAAGAGCGTCCGCATTTAAATTGTTTTTTCCTGCTTTATAGACTATTTGGTATTCATATTCGGCTAATAGTATTTTCCAACGAGATAATCTCGATGTTGGATCTTTAAGATTCATAAGCCATTGTAACGGTTTATGATCAGTGCATATTGTAAATTTTCGGCCGAAGATGTAGGGTCGGAATTGTTTGACGGCGAAGATAATAGCCAATAGTTCCTTTTCTGTAGTGCTATATCGAGTTTCGGCGTCGTTTAGGGTTCGACTAGCAAAGCAAATTGGTTTATCTTGACCAATAATTCCTTGTGACAAAATGGCGCCTAATCCGATATCACTGGCATCAGTGGTTATTATGAAGTCTTCTTCGAAATTGGGGTATGATAAGATAGGAGGTTCTATGAGTTTTTGTTTAAGTGTTTGGAATGCTTCGTCGCAGAATGCATCCCATTTAAATTCTATGTTTTTCTTCAACAATTTTGTTAGGGGTTTTGCTATTGTGGAAAAATTATTAATAAATCTTCTATAGTATCCTATGAAACCTAAAAATGACTTTACTCCCTTTACTGATTTAGGTGTGGGGTATGTTTTTGCAGCTTTTATTTTCTCAGGATCGGGTTTTAAGCCGTGTTCCGAGATAATATGACCTAGATATGTTAATTCTCTCTTCATAAAATTGCATTTTTCAGGCTGGAGTTTTAAATTATTTTGGCGTAATCGATCAAAAACTCTTACTAGTTTGTCGTTATCGTCTTTCAGGTCGTATCCGTATAGGACAATATCATCGACGTATACAAAGCAATCAAATCCTTGTAGACCTATTAGTACTGTATTCATCAGGCGTTGAAAGGTTGCAGGGGCGTTTCTCAGGCCAAATGGCATACGATTATACTCATAGTGTCCATATGGAGTACTGAATGCCGTCTTGCACCTATCTTCCTCGTTCATACGTATTTGGTGGAAACCATTAGCCAAATCAAGGGTGCTGAAATACTTTGCTCTACCAAGTTGATCCAATATATCTGTGATATTTGGTAATGGATATGCGTCAGCGACTGTTAATTCATTTAGCCGACGAAAATCTACTACGACCCGCCATCGCTTATTGCCTTCTTTATCCGGTTTCTTGGGAACCAGAAGTAATGGGGAATTCCATGGGCTTGCACTAGGCTGGATTATTCCATCCTGTAGCATATCGTTAACTTGCCTATGGATCTCACTTGTATGTGCATTGGGCAATCTGTAAGGCTTGACGTATAATGGTGGTTTGTTCTGGTCAGTAATGATCCTGTGGCTTATGGCATCCGTGAAGGTAAGCTGGTCACCTTCGAGGAAGAACAAATCGTTGAAATCTCTACAAATTTTGTGGATTGATGCTTTTTCTTCTTGGTTACAATGTTCAAGGTCTATGACTGACTTTAGTTTGTCTAGTCTGCCCTTGATCTTGTCGTTTGTTTTATTGGAGACCAAATTGTAATTATCTAGAGTATCCCATTCGAGGTTGATATCTGCGGTATTTAACCTGTGCTCTGTGTCCAAGGTATTCATCATTAACACCTTTATCTTGGAGTTCTTGGATCGAGTCAAGCTTTCGCCGAGATATATGCCTGGAACAATTTGCTTTTTACGAATAATTAAATCAATGTTATCTGGTTCGGGGAATGGAATTTCTATCACGTTTTGCGTTCGTGGTTTCAATGTGAGTGTTCTGGTGGAGGCACCTTTCTCATCTTTTGTTTGGTTATTATATATTTTTTCCTCAGTCTTACTGTTTGCTAAGTTCTCTTTTGACTTAGTCTTACGTTTAGCTGGGTCTTGTGTTATGTCAGTCTTAGTGGCTGCTGAAGCACTTTCGTCCTCAGTCTTACATCCTGCTGAACCTTTTATATTATTTTCGTTTAAATTTGTTTGTTTATTATGCTTAGATTTTCTGGGTTCTAAGTCTTTATTTATTTCACATGTTGACTCATCACGGATTAGGCTCTGAGCCCCGTTCATAGAGTTTAATGTTTTGTTTTGAGGTACTCGTATATTCTCATTTTCCGTGGACAATGACTCCAGTTCCTCGATTTGGCTTACTTTAAAACTGGGTATTACAAACATATGTTGTTCACAATCGATCACGCATTTGAATCTGGACAGGAAGTCGTTACCTATTATACCGTCGTAGGGTAGATTTATATTTTCGGTTAACAAATGGAAAGGATGTTCCACCAACATGGTGTGGTCAGTGGTTTTGAATTCCATAGTACCATATATTGTCCCCAGGGTTTTTAACGAATTCCCGGCTATGGTGGATATAGTATAAAGACTATCCTCATTTTCCAGACTTCGTATGCGTGAATTTTTTAACAGACTTATGTCGGCTCCAGTATCAATCAGGAAGGTTGTATATAATTTATCCGAGGGACTAAATCTGAGGCGTATCGTTGGTTCTTTATATTCAGGGCAGAACGACACGAGGAACTTCAGATTTAGTTTTGGATTTGGTGTACCTCGGCACGCGTGATCATTCGAGAGGGGTTGCCGTGTGTCTCCTCTCGAATAATGTCGTTTTCCGATTCGGGCATTTGATGTAAGTTGGTGAACCGGACCCCGCGGGGGTCATTGTTCATTGTGTTGTTGGGAGGCCTGGAACCACCCCTAAATTCGGTATTCGCATCGTATTGGTTCCGGGTATTTTGAGCTGAGGATGCACCTTGAGGGTAGTTCGTCCGAGGTTCCATTCGGGATAGGCGTAATCTACACTCGTTTTGGGTGTGATTACGTTTTCCGCAATAGTTGCACGTGAGATATTGCACCTCTTTCTTAATGTGTGGTCTATTTTGTGAATTTGAAAAACTGGGAAACTGACCGTTTTGGTAACACGTTTCTCGCGTGTGACCTGGCTTGCCGCAGGTTTGGCAGGATATTCTAGGAATATTAGTGGGTCTGCCAGCAAATTTTTTATTTTGTAATTGCGTAGCACCACTGTTCTCCATGCGTGCAGCATGACCATCCGCGTAGGCTATGGCTTTCTTTAAATCCACCCCGCCATGTGCTTTGGCAATTAACCTGAGCTGATCATCCTTGAGGCCGTCCTCAAATACCTGGATAGCCAATTTCTTATTTTCCTCTAGTAGGAAAATTCTAACAGAATCTTCACTCGTAATGGCATACGTAGCGGAATTCAGACTGTTTAACGCCGCACAAATTCGGTCGCCAAATTCCTTAACAGTTTCCCTGGATCGTTGCTTCATCATAAGTAACTCACTATTCGCAGTTGAACGAGACTTTTCCTCTTTAAATTCGAGCTCTAGTCTCCTTCTTAGTTCGCCCCAAGAAGCAAAGGAGTGGTATTGAGTTATTTCAAACGCGGGACCTTGAAGACGTGTTTTTACTATCTCCAGGAAAGTGGGTTGGTCAGCTTCCTTAACCGAAGCAAAAAGAATATTGCCACAGGACAAAAATTTACTTAATTCCGATGGATTTCCATCGTATACCGGAATGATGTTAAAAACATCTGTTATTCCTACTTTAAGATCCATAGTGGTTGGATCTTCGGAGATTGTTTCGAGGGATGTGTGGAAGGGTAATCTTTGGGACAGGTCAACAGAGGATTGTGCCTGCCTACTTGTTTGCCTAGTGACTCGCTTAATCTTGACTGGTAAAATGCCCACGAGAAGGGGGGAAGAGAAAAAAACAAAACAGAATGGATGCGAATCACACAAAAAAAAAAAATGTTCAGTAGGGATTAGAGGGAGACCCGTGAGAATAATATATTACAGATTACGTGTAAAATAAAAATAAAAAGATATAATATATTATTCTTAGAATACCTTATTTCTCTGTAAATTGATGAATGGTGTTTATCTTTCCTCTCCTTTCCTCTGATGTTGATGGTTGGTGCTTATTTTTCCTTTAAACGGCAGTCGTTGCGTTGTGTGCCAGGCAGGCTTCACGCCCTATAGGTGCAGTTACAGCCTGGTCTTTACACTGGTAGGGACTTCCTTTGTTTTCACTGTTTCTCACTACTGGTGTTGAAGCCCCAGTACGCTTTTTCACTTTTTCACTATTTTTTTCCTTTTCTGTTCCTGGTGTTTAGCCCCAGGTACGCGTTGATAATTTTTATAATTTTTGTTTTTGGTGTGTCATATATTAATATGGTAGATCGGGCCCTTATTTTGTGGGATCCCACCGCTGCCACCAAATTGTTACGCGCTAGAAACCGTGCTTCCTCACAGTCGTGAGGGAAGAGTTTCAGCCGGAGAGAAGATTAATGGAAACAAAGACTTTTTAGTTATTTTAAGTAATATTGTTTTGCAGTTTTATTTTATTTAGGTACTTATATCGGCCCGCTGTCTCAGGCTTGGCTGCGACCGATTAGTTCTATGGTAATTTCTTCTCTGCCTGTTCAATAACTTCCTCAAACCAGAAGAAACCTCAAATCCAATCAATCCTCATCCCCACCACGCATACACAACTCCCTGCACTCATAGTGCAGTCCGGCATATTTCCATATCAATGTGCACCGTACCCATATCTTTCGTCGACTCGTATATTTGTCGATTGCTCCAGATACAGCACGATGCACCTCCGCTATGTCACAACCATTGATGTCAACTCGTATATTTGTCAATCGCTCTAGATACCGCACGATGCACCTCCGCTGTGTCACAACCATATATTTTGTTCTTTATGACACTCATTCTTAATTGCTTGCGCTGACCCACTTAAAAGGCAGCGCTGCTTACCCTTGGCATTGAATATCGAATATCATATTCCATATGGTTGAAATAATTCATTAATGCCGATTGCCGGGTGACGCCAGAATTAGTGTGTATACAAGATATCTATGGTGTATACTGGAGAGCATGCGATATAGAGCGAGTGCCGTAATTAGCGACGAAACTGACACCCTGGGTATGCATTGGATATGATAAGATACCCCGAGTATGTGGTGCCGCACTTGTGTCGCCATGGGAACAAAGATTATGTAGGAGAGGGCATGGAGATGCATGTAGTGCGATCACTACAGCCCCAATGAAATGATGCCCCAAAAGAGAAAATTAAATAAGGCCCCAATTTTGGGGTGTTATTTCATAATGAAATAATACCGGAAGGGTAACACTAACAATTAATAACAAAAAAATAGTTTTGTGGACTTACTTCCTTCAAAAAGGAAATAACACCCCAAATTTTACTAAAAATCGTTGTTGTTGTCTCCTGTATACATTTTTGGGGACTTATTTCATTTTTGTTTTGGCAAATGTAATATAGTTGTGGTAACGTATTTCTTTATAGCAAAAAAAAAAAAAGCGGTACATCGACCCAAAGCTTGCTGCTTCTTTTGGGGAAAAGTCTGCAACTATGCATCAGACATGCTTAACCTCAGCCTTTGGGAAAATAAACCGTCGCACTCTCGAGATGAAACATTTGTTTAACAGCGTACTGCTTAACAGGATGGCTCTACTCTAATCATTTGTGATCGTGAAAGGAACGAAGTAACCTAAATCGAATAATCTGTACAGTGTTCCCACTTTATGACTATTTTAAATGCAGTGGATTTTTTCTTCAAACAAAATCAAGTCAGACAAATAACAAAAAATTACCATAAACAATACAAAATTAATAAAAAAGGAGTATATAAACACAACAGAAAAACTTATCTTCTTCTATTTATTATTTTTAATTTTATTATTATTATTATTTATTATTATTATTATTATTTATATATATAATTCTTTCGGGGTGTAACTCGATGATGACGTAACTCGATAACCCCTGGGACGATTTTCATAATTCAACGCTTGCAAATTATTGAATTTTACTATCAAAATTCGTGCTCGGTTCGAAATGTTCATCGCGCGCTGCTTCCATTTTATGATCGGCATTCTCGACCTTCTGAGCAGTCTATTCGGAAGATTGTGACCAAATTTCGCACCAAATTTACTTTGCTGAACATTAAACCACCAACACGTTTACGTACTGTGCGTAGTGAAGAAAATATTGCGGCCGTATCAGCTAGTGTGACAGAAGACCGCGAAATGTCGATTCGGCGCCGTTTCCAGCAGTTAGGCCTTTGTTACAGCACTACGTGGAAAATTTTGCGGAAGGATTTGTGCGTAAAGCCTTTTAAGATACAGCTTGTGCAAGAACTAAAGCCAGCCGACCTACCACAACGCCGAATTTTTGGTGAATGGGCTCTTGGAAAGCTGGCCGAGGATCCGCTTTTTTATCGAAAAATTGTGTTCAGCGATTTGTTTGGAGGCTCACACACTGAGCGAACGGCAACGCTGAATAAGTTTACCTTTCCAAAGAGTGGACAGAAAGGCTGAAAGTGTAATTAGGACACTGGCTAGGAATGTTGCTCGTATACCATAAACCCAAACAACCATTTGAACAATTTTTGAAGTGCCTTCTCCAACTAAAAATAGGGCGAGAAAAGCAAACATTTGTGGCAGGCTCTGAAATTGCCTGTTCCCAGGTGCCTGGTTCCGGTGGACAACTTAGCTCTAGCAGTTTTTGAAGTTTTGGCGTGACCCAGTCTTAACAAATTGTGCTATTGATGTTGAAAAATTAACCGTGATCATTATTAGCGACAAGTCTCTGTCCCTCACTATGTCCTCCATCACCTCTGGTTGAATTACCGCGTCCGTGATCGAGTACTACGTGACTGTATTTGTTATTGAGTGGGGGAAGCGAGGAGTAACAACGATTCTCGCTTGTTTGGGATTCACCCTGACAATTTCTGTTGGGAAATTATGTCGAATTTCAGTTTATGAATGTATTTGTTATTGTTTTGCATGTAAAATAGGGTGGGTCAAAAAAAAAATTCTTTTTTTTAAACGGCTCAGTGCTAGAAAGGTGCCAAATAATTTTTAGTTTTATTGCCTCCGGATTGCAAAAGAAGTTTCAAAAAAGGTGATAATTTTGTAATACTTTTTCAGAGTCATTAATTTAAATTTTCATTAGTTTTTTTTTTTAGTTACGATTCATCATTTAATCAGTCAGTGTCGCGTTGCATAATAGAGAACAGTCATTTATTTGAGCTATCAAAGCAATGGAACGCACTCGAAATAGTTGGAAGTGTCCCTTATTTGGTGAGTTAAGTGATTTAAAAGATAACATATTGCCGACGAAGTGATGAAATTTGATGAATGGAACCGCCACAAGATAACATATGAAAAGAGCCAACATATAAAGAAATAGAAGCTATTGTTGTTGCGAAACTAATAAAAGTATGGGCGAAATCTTCTATTCCTACAGTAGAACCAAAACGAATGAAGGTAATGTTACAAACATATCATTAAAAGTGCAAAAAGCTTCTCAAGTCGCACCCTAAAATACCTAAAAATAAATTGGAAGAGTTTCGTCTTGAAAGTAAAGTGTTGTTTGATATCTCGGCTTGCAAGTGTCGAGATTTTGTTAAATGCACTTGTCTTAAAAATAAAAAAAATCCTACAAGAGAACACTGTTTTATAACAGATCAACGAACAGCTAGAAAAATGATGATTGTTGGCATAGATGTTGTCGCAACCAAACATATTACTAGCACGCTAAAACGAACGATGTTAAGAGAAAAATCGGAGAGCAAACAACAAAAAATGGCCGAAATATGCTCGGACAAGTTAAGTTGCCCATTTGCATCCGAATGTTCTCAGTCAGATTTTGAAGAACCATTTGAATATCAATCCGGGACTCCAAGGGTTGAATCAGAGAGTAATACTACAACTGCAGTCGATTATGCTCTTTTATCAAAAACATGCGATAGATTCGGAGTATCAGACAGCACGCGTCGGGTTCACAGGTAATAGACAAAAATAAGCTGAGTCAAGAACGAAAGAGAACAAGAGAAAATACAACTTTACAGCAAAATATTTCACATATGCCTGCATTATACTTCGATGGAAGAAAAGACCAAACTCTGATTAACTCTGAAAAATTTTATAGGCCACGCGTACTTGAGGAGCATATTTCTTTGATAAAAGAACCTGAATCGAAGTTTCTAGGTTACATTTCGCCTGTATCGGGCACTGCAAAGTCAATTGAACAAGGAATATTTGACTTTTTCTCGAATGCGAATACATCAATGGATTATTTGATTGCAATTGGATGTGACGGAACTAATGTAAATGTTGGGAAATGTGGAGGTATCATACGGATGCTAGAAAAAAGATAGACCCTTACAATGGGTTATCTGTTTATTGCATATGAATGAACTGCCATTTAGACATCTATTTCAACACATTGATGGCAGTACGTCTGGACCACATACATTTTCAGGGACAATTGGTAAAGAACTTGACAACTGTGAAGAAAGACCTATAACTCAGTTTCAACCAATTCCAACCAACTTACCGGAACTTTTTGCTGAAGATATTAGTACAGACCAGAAATACTTGTACAGAATAGTTCAAGCAGTTTCAACGGGTATATTTCCCAGCGATTTAGCATACAAATCACCAGGGAAAATGTCGCATGCCCGATGGCTAACTCGTGCAAATAGGATTCTCCGTCTGTACGTTTCAACTGAGACTTCCTCTGCAAGTCTAATCACTCTAGCAACATTTATATTTTCAAGGTTTACGCTCCGGTATGGTTTTCTATAAAAACTCACCCCAGCTGTAAAAATGGACCGCGACACTTTTTTAAACTCATCGAAAAAAACAGATATTTACCGACAAATTTGAAAGCCGTTATCGATCCAGTAATTCAAAGAAATAGCTATTTTGCACATTCGGAAAACTTATTGCTTGCAATGTTAACAGATTCTCGGCCGCACATTCGTGAATTAGCTGCCCGTCGAATTTTGAAAGCTAGATCAGCAACATCTAACAAATTGCGTCTTTTTCAGTTGCCAAAGGTAAACTTAAATGCATCAACATAAATTATGACCTTTTGAACTGGCAAGAAAATATTACTGAGCCACCTATTTTAAAATCACTAACTGAAGAAAATCTTCGATTGTTTGTTCAGCAAAAAGGAGAAGGAGAACTGGAGTTATTACGTCTTCCTTGCCACACACAAGTCGTAGAAAAATCAGTCAAAGCTGTGACTGAAGCTTCAACTACTTTAAGCAATAAATCAAACAGGGAAGGATTTATTAAGGCCCAGATAGAATCGAGAGGAGCAATGCCAAAATTTGACAGTAAAAAAGATTTTTCCCCCAACTAAACCACCCTTCAATACAATAAATTTACTACATATTTTTTTTAAATGCATTTACGTTCTTCAGTTTCTCTTAAATAAACATAAAATACTATTGATTTACGTTTTTTATTTATAAATAATGTTGATTGGTGCAAATTGTTATGTCATGCCCTTGAGCCTTTTTTAACCACATTTTTGACAATTTGCATGTCAAACCAGAGGCAGAAGCATAATTCTCATTGTTACCAAACTTTATTATCTGCTTATACTTACCATTTTGTACCGTTTTTTTTACTGTGCCCGTAAAAAAAACTGGCAATTTTTTTTTTCTCCATATAAGTGACCCACCCTAATTGTAAAATCCACAAAATTCAGTGACCCATTTATTGCTCGCTCACGGATGGGGTAATTCGCCCCCTGCTCTGGAGGTTTGCCGATACCAATGTATCGTCCATTCGTTAGACGCAAGCGAGGAAGTCCATGCATTCTACCGGCCACTCTGCAGTTGTAAGTAATTATGGACTTAAAACAGTTCACGGTCCACCAATCCGATGCAAAGTAAGCAAAGTGGAACCTTCCAAGCTCGGAGGTCGAAGAAGCCCCCCACCTTCATCTTGACTTTCTTCAAAAACCACAATGGCGAAAAGTCTTACCATTTCTTCAAATATCACCAAGATATTTCACAACTAACGACTTTATTAGAACAAACGTACTTGGCCGGCACACAGAGAATTTCCTCAAAATACCGACCACTACTATGCTATTCCCAAACCCTCATACATTTTAAATATGTTTCCCCAGTATAATCCCAAGCCAAGCCAGCCAGCATCGCCACTTCCTAAAGGATATTGAATTCGCCTTAAACATTGCAGCTGTTCTCTGTTCAGTAGAGCAAAGAGAAAACAGCGATGAAGTTCTTAAAAACCTCATCCTTTGCATAGATCTCCAAAATCGATTCAACGATAACTGTCGATACTCCAGTTGAAGATAAAACGGATTCGTGTGCTTAGAATGCAATGAATACAAATGCGAACCCCAACACTCCTCGCTGGCAAAGCGACACATACGTATCACGTTTGTATGCTCCAAGTGTTGAATGCTGATCCTTCAAAATAAAAACAGCAAAAAAGGATGAAAACTGTTGTAAATTTTATGACGACTACGACGAGAACGACACAGGAGTCCCTCACTCTCTGCTGAATGACTGTTTAATATTTACGATTCTCAATGTCTCCATCAATCAGCATGGAAAAAAAGAAAGAGTGGAATACCACTTCCCCGAAATCCCCTCTGAACTACGGCCCATATAGAGCATCATTCAACGGATGCTTTTGTTGTTGCTGCTGTTGCAGAGAGGAATATGCATGGAGGCATATCCTGTATGTCCCTTTGTACAAGTAATCACTTCTAGCAATGGTTTTGAATTATATTACCATTGTATGCAGAATACTTTGCTGCGTTTATACTCGAACTAACAACGTTGTGGCTATAGCCTTCAACAACAGTCATATAAATGTGTGTGCTACACACTCGACCTTAATTCTTGCAACTGAGCAGAAGGAAAAAAATTAATAAATACTAAATGCGGAACTTTAGAGTTTGCATCATCATCGGGCGAGTCCTGCCTACTGCACAGTTCATGAGAGTGAACAAAATAGTTATGATTCTCTGAAATCAATATACGCTTTCAGATTTGATTTGTGGTTCGACATGATGTGTGTGGAGAGGTCCTTTTCTCTAGTCTAGCTTTGTTAGTAATTTTTTTTTTTCATAAGTATGTATGTATGTACATCCTTTTATCCTGTAAAGGTTTGTTGTGATCGCAATCAAAAGGAAAAGTGCACGACTGGGTCGAACGAAACTTTCTCGTTTATCGAAAGTTTGGTTGGTTGTTTTCTTATTTTATTAGGCGGGTAGGTAGTTAAAACCAGAGACAATACTGAGACCCCCAACTTCGGCCGATTTTCCGTTACTTGCCTACAAGCTATATTTATATGGGCTGGTACACGCTAAGTGCGTTAGTATTGTTACATAGAAATTCGTATTGACAAATGTCACGTAACTTCACTCACCAACACACTCGCACCTTGCGTGTCCCACTTCCGCTTCCGGCAAAGTTGCTGCCAGCGTTCATAGAATTTTGTCCGTTAAATTTGAAATTTTTCGTTACGTGAAAATAGTATTTCATTTTAGGAATAAGTACAATTTTGATGAAAATATTTATGAAAAATGATTAGTGCAGAATGGTTGTAGGAAAATGAAAACATTTTGAGCAATTTTTCTTCAGTTATATAAGAAAAATGTACACATGAAATCGAAGTTAATGATATTCAAAAGCGGAAAATACACAACCAGTTTGTCCTAATATGTTTCTAGTATATAAAACAACTCTTTTAGATAGTATTATTAACCAAACAAATTATATTATTCGTCTTTTAAAAATTTATAATAACCAACCAATAGCATTCAGTTATCTAAAAATGTGGTATTCCCGAACTCCATCACATTCCTCTATGGTTGGTAGCGGTTGGCAGCATTGATTTAATATTTTTTGTATGTTTTTGCATGTCACACGGATTTTAAATTGACAGAACACCGATAGGAAAACAAAATGGCGAATTTGAAAAAAAACTGAGGGGGCCAGCGGCAAGAGGATTGTGAGTTGGGGGTCTCAGTATTGTCTCTGGTTAAAACTATGAAAACCGATGCTAGATAAAAGAAATAAAATCCGCTTTTGGGTTATTCATCATCTGATACGGCAGTATATCAAACAACAATGTGAGTTTTTGTCAGTTGAAGCTCTCATAGTAGCAGGCTATTGTCGCAAGTTATTGTTAGAAAGTTGTAATCGCCAATTGTATTATTCTTAAAACTTTTGCACTAGTACACGATTTTGAGCATAAAGCAAAGTGTAGCAGGAGTTTCTATTTTCTAATATATGTTAGGGAATGTTTTTATATTTTTTGATTGGAATATATTTTATTAGTAACGCTGGCTTAAGGGTTCGTTATAGACCGATATCTTTACATAGATTTTTATTCGTTATATCTTTATTAGATTCGATTGTAGGGATTTGTTTTTCAATTTGCATTAGCAGTTATAAACAATGTATTACTATGGACATGGACGTGTGTGGGAATTATTTTAAGGTGCATATTCAAAATTGTTGAAAAAAAGTAGAAGAAGGTAATAATTGCTGAAAATAAGTTTTGCGTGGCTGTTATTGCATTTTAAATGGCTATTTCAATTTGAATTTCAAAGTGCTATATTGATTTTTGGCTTTTGGGTAGTAATTTTTTTAAAAATAATTAGAAAACGGATTTATTCTAACTTTTTGAGAAAAACTAAGTACGGGATCTTATTTAGAATACTGGTCTTTAGTATGCATTTTGATCAGAATCGTTAGAGCTATTTTTGTAAGTTATTGTTCGGGATATTAGCATTGTTAACCTGTAATTTTGGTACAGCTTCATTGAACAGGGAAATCCCTCCTGCTCAAAGGTATGATAGTATTAGTATAGGACTGCACAATGCAGCTCGCCAAGTGGGTCAAACGTATTGAATTAAGATCGGAGTTCGTATCTGACTTTCAAGGGCGCTTGACGAGTTCGCGCAATGCACACTATAAATCCTGTTTATAGCATTATACTTGGTTCTTCAAGTTTTATCGAAGTCGAAAATGCGGTTTTCGAGATATGAGCAATTCTTAAAATAAGCGTTTTTGGTAATTCGAATTGAAAATTAATGACGCAATAATTTTGAAAATATCAATTTTACTCTAAATTTGTTTTTTGATCAAAACTGTTATTCCCGTTTTCAGGCAAACTGAAGAAAACTAAATTTATAAAAAAAGGCTTTTCAAAAATTTATTTTGTGACAATACAGGGGAAAAATCGGTTCGATATTAAGTTAAAAATGACCATATTATTAAGTTTTACATTCGCTCACTCCTTACTGGACACAACCATCATCTTCTACGGAGGTGAATGCACCCATAGCATAGAATTACAAACTTCATCTCTTTCACACTTTTATAACTTTTGTTCTCTTTTTATATCTGTCATTAAATAACATTTCATAAACCACGTTGGTAGTTCTTTTCGCATAACTTTAGAAATGAATTTTAATTACAATCGTATAGACCGTTTTCGAGATATGTACAAATTTCAAAAGTATACGGTTATTCGATTTTTAAGCGAAAAACTGGGTGAGGTTAGCATCGCACCTAGGGTAAAGGTGTCAACAGTGGATCATTTTTTACTTTTTGGGCCGTGGAGCACGCATTTATAATAGTATAGCCATGACATTTTTTTTACAGCCTTTTCAATATTTTATCTTCATTTTAAGCACAAAATCTTAAAGCTTTATTAGTGTTGAGATAGTGAAAAAAATATTTGAAATTACCCTTCCCATATGATCCACTGTGTACAATGGGTGTACACAGTGAATCAATGCGTGGTACACAGTGGAACAGGGACTTAAAATCAGTTTATTTAGTAAAAACATAAGTTTTTTTTCATATATATTTATTAACTCATTTTATTATTTAGGGAAAAACGAAAATAAAAGCTCTTCAAGTATAATAAAAAAATAAATAAAAAAAACTTATAACTTCCTGTCAGTAAAACTGTCACAAAAAGTTACTTTTGTACTGTGTACTGTGTATGTTATTCAACTGATTCACTGTGTACACTGTTCTCATTTCACAAAAACATGTATATAATTTATAAGACATTTCACCAAAGTAAACAAATCGATAAAAAATATTAAGTTTATATAAGTAAGAGTACAAATATTTAACTCAAATGAAGTTACTATACACACATTTTTAAAAAGATCAAAAATAAAACAGAAAAAAAAAATACTTACATATGCAGAAAACACAAAGTCATGAGAATAACCACCTTCGGAAAAGTTATCGCGCAGCCTGATAGTCTGTTGCGAGGGGAAGTCAAAATGTGTTCTTTTCTAATTTCAAGATACACTTTAAAATAAAAAGTGACATTATGAGAGCAAGTTATTCACTGTGTACCCTGATTCACTGTTGACACATTTACCCTACTTTAATATCAATTTTTCAATTTATTTATCAAGTTTTAAAAATGTTGTACATGGGAAGTACCATTGATATTGTGGCTACTGTGCAAAAAAAAACGGCCCCGAACTGTAGGCCCACAAACTCCAAATCCGAACGAAATCCGGGCGGCAGTAAAAACGTCAGAAAGACATTCTTTACATTTTCTATACAAATTTCGAAATTGTGAGCTTCCGTAGATTTAAAGTCGAGATCAAAATTTGTTATTAGCACGGCGCAATTATTGTCTTTTATTCAGTTCAAGGGGAAAAATGTACAACGGGCGTTGACTTAGTCAAACCGAGCCGGCTTGAGCACATTCACGATAACGTGACAACGAATAGTCTCTCATTCCACACCTCAGCGAAAACAAAGCTTAGTAAGATCAAACCCTCAGTGGCACGTGAGACCTTCGCCAACTTGGAGTGCCTTAGTTAAAATCTAAACTAATCTTGTTCTCTAAAATTGCTTTGTTCAAGTACGGCGTATCTAACTTCATGTTTAAGTTTTGCAACTTAAGATTCGTTTTGTACTACCAAAAGGTTTAAATTTGTTGCTCATCACTTGCCATTGGCAGCAACCAAATGTAGGCAACTGATGGACGTTTTCACGAACCGCATCTGTGACTAAGCTGAAATTGCTGTAAGGATAAACTAAATAAATCAAATGTACTCATTATAAAGCAGATTGCACTTAAAAAACTTGTCCCTTCCTGCAACAAAACAGAGATATACTTCCCCTTTTTCAATATAACAAGGCTTATCTGCTTAAGGCCAGTATTGGGACTTCCCATAATCCTGTGCAAATGCAAACACACTTAAAATATTCATTTCACCACCAGCACAGCCTGACGATAAAGTGCTTAAGATGCGTCTGGCTCCAGTGCATGTCCTTACACTTGTAAAACATTGTAAACGTCTAGCACCCACTCATTCAAGATGCAAGCAACAATAATTATTTTACAGCACACACTACACTACTGTCGCATGCTCGGGTTTAAAGTGTCCCCCCTTCGACCAGGACGAAGGAAGTGTATACCTATATTTATGGTGTCTACTGTCTACCTAGTCAAATGGCAAGAATCTTGTCAGCCTGTCTGGCATATGTCAACAAGGCTCGATATAGTATCCGATTTAATGGACAAAAGGCTGTTGTGTCATCAAAGTAAGTACTTTGTTGTCTTTCCCTATACACGATACTATAGAAATAATTCAATTGAGCCCTTCACCGCTTGTTGCAGGCGCACGCAACAGGGGAATGACACTGGGTATGGCGTATGGGTATTGGGTATATCTACCAAGACCAACTCCTGATATCTCACAGGAGAATCGGTGTTCTTGAGGCACGACAAACTTTATTTGTTTCTAAATTGAAGTACAATATATTTCTGCTAAAACAGATACCTACCCTAGGTATATGAGCAGAGCATATACCGACACACTCTCGGGGGAGGTGGATATAGGCTATAGAGTGTCAAAAGCACGTGTGCCATCTGATTTCATTTCATGTTATCCCCAAGGAACAGGACGTGCAAAAGATTGATAGCCATACACTGATATACATATACCCGATGTTAATATTGTCTTTTTAGATTAGGTGCATACTACATTCGAGTCCCATCCCGAAAGGGGTTGTCCTCTGGAAAATGTTCGTGTTCCTTGATGTAAATGCAAATGAGAAACCGGATAAGATTGTGTTCGGGTGTGTTCGGGTATTGATATTGGGGAATTGAATGACAATTTTAAAGAGTCTACTCCAAGCACAGCTGGGAAACAGACTGAAAAACTTCTTTTAATTAAGTAGACGATGCTTTTTGAAATATTGCAGATATATATTGATGCTGAGTGAAGAGTCCCACTGAATATCTATTGTGTGAAGGTTTTAGTTTTAACACATCGAATCGTTTTGTGGTAATTCAATAACTAAAAGCGGTCTTAGGAGGGATTTATCTCCATAAGGAGAGTTTTGCAGCCTTCATTGTTAACGAATCATCAATAAGTAGTTAAGCTTTTGAAATTTTTAAGGGTCAAAAATATTTATGTGTTCAAAAAAACGGTTTCTTTATTTCCGAAACTTATTGTTTTATTATGTAACTAGCTGTGCCCGCAATTTCGTACGCGGCGTGAGACTGTTAAAGTTTCACTTCCTTACTGTAGGTATTAAAGTAGGTAAT
Organism: Cheilosia urbana; assembly: GCA_946477585.1. Classification (NCBI taxonomy): domain Eukaryota; kingdom Metazoa; phylum Arthropoda; class Insecta; order Diptera; family Syrphidae; genus Cheilosia; species Cheilosia urbana. The sequence goes on from OX297853.1 coordinate 124,983,347, forward strand.
ATCAAAACAACCACTAAAACAAATGCCTTAACAGAAATTTGTATCTACACCAACAATTAATAAATCAAACAACATAATTCACCTATCGTCTTTACTTCTTGAATTCTTCAATTCTTGACTGTAGGTGTCAACGTAGGTACTATAAAAACCATTAACACAAAAACCATGAACTCAATTTCTATATAATATACACCACCTCCACCATACGTCCATCACCACACCACACGTCATTATCATCAGCCATTTGCGCATTTCCTCAGAAACACATTGTCGCTGTTTTTTTTTCATATGAGCGTGCTTGTGCGATGTGCGTCACCAAACCACCCCAAAGCAGAACAACGATCAAGAACCGCGGCTGCTGATAATATTCGATTTTAAAAAAAAAATTATTTTTTTCATGTTCCATTTTAGGCTGTAGCTCAGCTTCTAGAGGACATAGAAAGCTGATTGATGGCTTGGAATAAATATAAAAGTGTTGGCTCTCCTAAGTATTTTGTTTTGTTTGCATTGATAAAGAATTATTTTAGTAATGGCGAGTTAAAGGCAGTAAAGGTAGAAAAAAACACATTTTGGTCAAAAACGCTCAAAAAGTAGGCATGGGAATGAAAGGGAATAGCCTATGTGTTGCACAAAATCTTAAGGAACATTTCAAAAAAAGTTTCATCGAAATCTGTGCAGTAGTTTTCACGCCATTAGGTAACAAAAAATTGCCTACAGTTTTATTATAAGTATAGATATAGATATAGATAGACTAGGTTTCACGTAAAGTTGACTAGATTTCAACATATGGCAACAAAGGGAGCGTTCCAAAAGTTGTTATCTATTAGTTAGGAGAGCAATAAAAGCATATTTAGTTAAATGGATGACTTTATCCTTCCTAAAGCTACTCTTTGTCTGCACGTACACACTTATTTTAGCCTTGGAGTCCATATATTAGGGGGTTCATATTTAAAAGCTACAAAGCTCCGCAACTTTTGTTAGTTAGAGCAAAGTTCCCCTGCTTAAACGTCTAATCATTACAACTTTTGTTAATTCAATTAACAACGCGAACTTTGGAATAGCGCCAAGACGAAATTCGAAATCTCAACTGAATTTTCAAACGGATTTTGTCTAATATATTGGTCGGCTAGACCTCCGTAAACATCAACCAAGAGAGAGACAAGTGCTGCAAACTTAATGAACAATAAATCCGAATTTCCCTTATCATCTTCCCTTCTTATATATAAAAATGACTTGGCTATTATTAGCGCTTAAGATATGCGCTTAGAAATGCTAAATATGCATTTAAAATATGCACTTGAAATTAGTTAAACTTAATTTCGGCTCAATTTAAAAACACATTTTCTCCAGTCTATAAGAATACGTTAAATTTAAAACAAGATCAACATTTAATAAACAAAAACACAGTTAACGTTAACATAAACATCTTCCTTTGTTTAATAAAAATAAATAATTCAAAATAAATTCCTTAATTCCTTAATTAATTTTGAAAAGTTTTATTTGCATAGATCACGATTTTTTTTTTAAATTTTCGAATTCAAAACGTTGGTGATTCGGTCTTAAGAATGCCTTATATATACAACGAAAAATATCTCTCGACGTCACCTGAAGTTAGTGGAGCATTTTTGAAAGAACAAATCACTCGATGGTAAAGTTTTTTGTGTAATTTTCGTCATTGCTCCAAAAATATGAATTAATACTATAAAAAATATCCAATGTATGCAAATATAGTAAAATATGCAAAAATATGCACTAACGGTTAGATGCCATTTCAAAGGAAATTTCATGATACGTATACATAATAAGTTGTCTTGCATCCAAGGTGTTCATAAAAAAACATGAATAACTAGTTATTATGTTTGTCCGTTTATATCTCGAGTTCGGCAGCACCGAATTTTATGATTCTTTTTTTGTTCAAAAGGTATTCGTTTGTAGCAGGTTTGTACGTAAAAAAAAACTCAATAACTTTCCAAAGAAAAAATCATCGAAATCGAAAATCGTTTAGCCAACGAAGTGAGCGAACAGAGAAAGAACATCATTTCTCCGTTTCTACCATTCACACTCCGTTCGAATGGATGCTTGCACACTTTTGTATTGATACAGCCAGCATATCTACTATGGGCGCGTTCAGGGTTTTCAGATTGAGCGCATTGTCGTATTAACTTTTTTCAAAAACCGATAGAAATGGAAAATGTTTGGGCTTTATTATCGTTTTACAAATATTTGTGGTAATTTTTCTCCTTAACCACAGAACTAAAAGAAAATAAATATTTTCGACACTTTTAAAACTTGTCAGCACTCTTGCAGTGAAATGACATCGAGTAGTCTTTCAACTTGCACGCACACCAATTTATTTTGCCGGCTTTTTGATTTGACCCAGACCACAAAAGCCAATTGCAGAACATAGAAGTCAAATAAAATCCGAAGCGCGCATAAGTGAGATCGGTGAGTGGAAAAAATACCAACATTTTCCACGATTCCTTGGGCTCTTTCTGGGCAACGATTTTGGGTAACTTTTTTTAAGGTTTGGGTGCATAAGACAAACCAAATTGTGGCATCCATTGCAAATCTAAATCAAGTGGTATAATAAGCGTTTTATGCTTTTTTGCGAAAATCAAGGTTAGATTTAATATTTGTGAAACACTTTTCAAATATTTGAAGTGAATTTTATCCGTGTCAATTAGTTCAAAATTGACTAGTGGTGAACAACAATCAGCAAATAGTGTTGCCATCTCGTAACGATACAACCGAAAATGAAACAAAAAATGTAATAGGTTACTCCGCAACGATATAAGCGGCAAAGATTTTAGTTTGTAATTTATTTGCATTTTTTTTTTTTTTTTTTTTTTTTGTCATATTTTGGATATTTATTCTGTTTTTGTAGATATATTTGACAGATTGCGATAATTAGCCACTTGAAGCTAGTGATAACTCATTTGGTAACATAATTTGTATTAATCGTAAGGTTTTTATCGAATAAATCCAACAATAAACATTTTTATTTCTTCTCATATTTCAGATTTAGCTATCCTATGATGAGGCGGAAAGACTTTCTCAAATGCGCGGTTCATCAAAAAATTCATCGGCAAGCGCATCGCAATTTTTCTCTAATTTTTTCGCAAAGCACTTTCCAAGCATTATCACTCCAATCGTCTACTTTAAAAAGGGGAAAAACAACTCAACAAAAACCAAAATGTTGTTTATAAGAAAGCATTAGAATAAAATGTAAGACATTTTTAATTTCAATTTTATTCAAAGTTAACTTTTTGCTCTCTTAAGTTTTAGCATTTCGGAAGCCTGACGAATTGAGGGCATTTTACGCCTCTTAAGTCTTAACTAAACTGAACTTTTTTTAGAGGGAACAGCCACTTGGAAATATGCTCAGCGAAGCGGACATGGGTTTGCTAGTCTATGTATATATGTATAACAGAGTTGCATCCGTAAGACCGCCAATAACCCAAGAACGGATCGCGCGATTTGTGTTTGCCTATGCCAAAGAAAAGGACGTATATTGCGAGAAAATTGAAAAACTTTAATGGGAAGATCGTATTTGTCAAAAGTTCCGTTCGATTATAAAAATTTATTTGGAATCGTCAATGCTCAAAATTATTTTAGTCGAGAAATCAATTTTGGGCGCAACAAGGTTCGCATGGCCTGCTAGTTTAACCCTAGAAAGCTAACGTTCGTCAAAACGACGAGCATAAAATCAATTTTTTCCTCTCCCTTCCTTATTATTTGACTTACGTAACGTACTTTCGCGCCAACTCAGTAGCCGGTCGACTCCCTTTTTTATAATTATCTTTTACCTATATCCTATTTTTCATATTTATGCTAAGAAACTGAATAAAATCTAATAATTTATTAAAAAAAAATGTTTTTAAATGGTCGTCAAAAAGACGAATGGTTAGCTTTTCATGGAAGTCTGGTAACGTTAGCTTTCTAGGGTTAATACACATGTTAGATATAAGGAAATCAGATTCCATGCCAAATATACTTGGCTAACTCCCTTCATAGTCCATCAAAACTGATTCAACTCCAGGAGTACATATTCTTCTTTTTATACTTTTCCTTAAAGAAACTTCATAAAATTTAATTCAATGATATCTCAATCATTAATACATTGAGTTGCTTACTACAAAGTTTTTTTCCACTATAGCATACATAAATAATTACTATAGATAATTAAATTATTGTTTAGTGTTAAAATATATAACCATAGTAAAAAATTGATAATTTTGTTATTTGAAAATAGAACGGGAACAGAATAGGGCCACTTCCGTGAACGAGCTTTACCTTCACACATGTGAGATGTGACACAAGAACCAATTCCGTCTCGTTCACTGACGACGCTATTCCAACCCAGGACAAAAATCAAAATCACAAGTAAGTTAAAAATGGCGAAACAGAAAATCACAACTTCGTATTGAGCGAGACAACACAACTGGAGGTGAGTAGGTAAATTTGTTAAGATTTTTACCTTTTAATGCAAAACGAGAGTTAATGACTTTTGACATACGCCGCCCAATAAAACAAAACCTCACATTACTCTGAATGTTGAAAACCATATTGAAAATGTTCATGCACGAAAAGTCATTACTGCCAAATGAACTGTAAAAGAAAATATTCAGTCAGTAAACTATTACAAAGAATGCATGAGCTGTACAAAGCACAGTGTACTCAAGACCTCAAGAGAATACCCACTTGTTTCTCATGATATTTTTTTGTTGTTCCGCAAAAGTTTCCCGATATGGAAAACTAAAAACTCAAGCAGATTATGAAAGCCGTGTGAAGTCAGAAAAAAATCTGAAAGAGTCAGATTTTAAATCAATTTCAATGGAATTTTATACCCTATTCAAACCGAGCCAAAAACCAGGTTTCGTCCAGGCTAACTTTTTCGAACTCACAATGGCAAAATTTTCCATACAAAATTGCACATTGTGACCTACAAAATGGATGCCTATTGTTTTGTTTTTTTTTACTTCGCATTTTATTTTTATTATGTCATTTTCCATTGGTTTCACTCCAAGCATTCTTTTAACAAATGGAACAAGAAAACTGCTTCTGATTGAATCCACAAATCTGCAGCTGTCAGCTGTCTTGTATAAAACACCCTACTTAAATTATTCTGACTTCAAATCGAGAACCGAAATTCTCTTCTCAGAATCACCAGAAGGGTATTTTTTGTGCCAATGGAACGGTTTCAGAAGTTATTTTTTCGATTCCGGACTCTCCCGGACGCTTCTTTTTGATCAATAGAAAACTACATAAGAATCTATTGCTTTTGTGTATGGTCATTTTATCTTTAGTGTAGTGGTAGCCGTGCGCGTCAAGATTCTAAAAAAAAAACGGTGGAAAAAAAAATAAACAATTCAAATTCAACTTCTTCAATGACTTCGCTTGTTTCGATGTTTTTGTTTTATGTAAAGAGTTAAAAAAAATCGCCGAATTCGAATGGTCTTGGGCCCTTTGCATAAACAAAACACATCGAAACAAACGATGGCGAAATAATTGAAATCGAAGTAAACAAAAACCGATACAATCGAAAAACTAAACAATAAAATGCGAAATGCGCTTAAAACGAACTAAGTTAAAGACTAAATTATTATCATTTTTTTTTTTTTTTTTCGAAATAAATCTATCTAGACCAAATAATTGAAATAAATATTAGTAAAAATGCTGAAACAAAAAATTCGAAACGACTAAGACGAAAAAACAAAAAAAAAACGGGATAACAAAAGCCTAGCCTGACAAAGATAAAAGGCAAGGGTGAGTTATGTATTGGGCTAATGCATTTTAAAACCCGATGAACAATAACCTGCTGGCCACTCTTATATTTGGAAGTTTCTATGCACAATATGAAAGCAAGAAAAGTTCTATACACTGAATTTCGTTAGCGACTAGCTCAATGTATTCAAAGGTGCTAGAGTAAGAGGTCTTCTAATAAACCTGTCGACATGAATTTAGATGATTTTTACATCTTCAGTGGAAAACTCCTATAAAAAACAATATTTGAGACAGATGGCCGCAAAAGGTGAACTGGCTACCAGCTCAATACCTGCGTTTCGGAAAATTTGGTATACTTGAATGCAAGCACAAAATATCTTGCTCTCTATATATTAATCGACAAATTTATATGATGAACATTAAACAACTCAACATAATTAGAGGTACTTTAAGAAAAAGGGTAGTATGTGTTACCCAAAATATTTTCATTCCTGGTTCTTATCTTTGTGGTCATAATTCGAAGTAAAAGACTTCTTACCAGAGGCTGTAGAATTAGAATTCTGTATATTATATATATGTAATTCTTTCGGGGTGAAACTCGATGATGTTATAACTCGATAACCACTGGGACGATTTTCATGATTCTTTTTTGGTTTTGTTCGTATTGCTGTATGTCAGGTTTAGGAAGAGAGAAAATACCGGAAAATCGCTGTGTGGTATTGATTAGGCATCCAATAATTCTTCCTATTAAATATTTATTTTGACTTTTCTATCTCAAAAATTAATTAGAAAACTATGTACTATGTGCGGATTTTTTTTCAGGAAGTAGATTGATAAAATCGAGAATTTCAGATTATTGTATTGTACGTTGGTCAACAGTGATGGTTTTTAGGGTTCCGTAGCCAAATGGCAAAAATCGGAACCCTATTAGATTCGTCATGTCTGCCTGTCTGTCTGTCTGTCCGTTGTATGTCACAGCCACTTTCTCCGAAACTATAAGAGCTATACCGTTGAAACTTGGTAAGTAGATGTATTCTGTAAACCGCATTAAGATGTTACACAAAAAAAAAAAAAAAAACAGTAAATTTTGGGGGTCCCCATACATAGAACTGAAACTCCAAAAAAAATTGTTCATCAAACCCATACGTGTGGGGTATCTATGGATATATCTTCGAAAATGATATTTAGGTTTCTAATATCATTTTTTTCTAAAGTGAATAGTTTGCGCTTCCAAAAAGGAAAAATGTTGCCCCCCCCTAACTTCTAAAATAAGAGAACGATAAAACTAAAAAAATATATAATATACACTACCATGTAAACTTCAAATGAAAATTTTTTGAACGAGATCTAGCGAGTAGTTTTTAAAATATCGATCAAAGTTACAACGAACTACAATAAGTTTTATGTTATGTTACTTGCTGTTTCGGAACCCTTCATGAGCGAGTCCGACTCGCACTTGCCTTACTTTTTTTTTTTTATGCATCGCTCCAACAGTTCCATTTCTTTTATACAGTTGGTAAGGTGAAAATTATATTGGCATATATTGGCCGACGAACAAGGCAACCAAGTCAACAAAAAATATATCAACGAAGTTAAACTGAAGAAGAACGCGAATAATGAGACATCGCATGGCATAAAACCAGATAAACATGCAAGAAATTTGAGAGTGCAAGCAATGAAAACTGCGTCAAATCCTACATGAATAGTGGCTTTACACAAAAGAAACACAAAGCTGCAAAACTTAAATTGTATGCACAGGGTTGCCATAATTTTGTTTGCTTTAAGCAAACAGAACACATTTTTTATATATAAGAAGATTCTGGAAGATTATGTATACAAATTTAAAATTAGTGTCGAACAAGTAAACACAACCGATTTTTCCGATTGTACGCACATTTGGACGATTAAATTGACTGAAAAAATCACGAAGTGCACGATATGCATTTTGATTTGAACGCCCATTTTCATAATAAGCCTGAATAACTTTAACGCGTTGCTCGATTGTGTATCTTTCCATGGTTCAAATTGAGTTAGTCTGAAATTGAGAAATGTCAAATGAAATGCAGAAAAAAACTGGACGCTTAGGCGTGGTTCACATTCAACATCGGCCCTTAAAATTTAAACACCCTTTATAAGAGGATTATGGAAGATTATGTATACAAATTTCAAATAAGTTTCAAACAAGTAAATACAATCGAATTTTTAACGATTTCTTAAGCCTTCAAACCAAGTGCTGTATTTGGCAGCATCGCTCGACTTTCTAAGGTCGCAACTCTTTTCTTTGCTTGATATTGCAAGAAAATGTAGAATAGTTTGAAATAAATTTTGAATACCGAATGCTTCACAAGGAACCTACTTTATTATTTGCCTTACAGTCTAACGCTTAAAAGCATAATTTGAAAATATATTTTGCACGTTGAGTCTGACTTACCAAACACACACCCTTTCCCAGGTACCTACCTACCATTTAACTCCGTATGCAAGAATGCACATAACTGCAACCGCGTCACTTTATGAAACAATAGGGAATAGAGTATCCGTAGGACAGACGAGGAGTTTTCTGCAACAACGGACTTATACCATTTATTTATTTTTATATTCAGGCAACTATATTTACTTGGTAGAGTCAATAATCAACAAACGTTAAAAGTTTGTGAAATACCTTCCGGGATTCAGTACAATCGGTGGTTGCATAAATCCATGTTCCTATGTAGTTTCACAAAATCATCTCCCCACAAAGTGCCAATAAAGCAATCTACCAGAGTCAGAGTGCTTGTTATACCTTATACATAAATATACTATTATGTAATATCCCGAACCTGACATCGCAAATAAAGTGGAAAAACTAAAAAAAAAATACACTGCTGCGGAAAAGGCATATATCCTCCCAGAAATGATGTAGTAATTCAATTTTTTATGTTTCCACAAATTCGAATGGTCAGTGTGCACAGACTGGACACACATCGATCTGTCAGAGTGATGTACGGTTGGCTTGATATAGCATTATAAGTATTTTTTGTTTTACAACTCTGGATTGAAATTGTTCAAGCCGAAAAGCATAACGCATTCCTGGATAGTGGAGCTTATTTTTGAAGCGGATTGTGCACAGTGTCCCCGACAAAAAAAAAATGAATTTATTATCGAAACAAGAGACATAGTTATGGTTGTCTGAGCAGGCCAAATCGCATCAATTTAATTGATACCGAATACTAAGTTAAATAGATAAAACAAAAATGTTACTCGCGTTGAGCTGTTTAAATTGAAGATCCCTTTATAATCGTCTTAGAAATGAAAACTCATGCGAAACAGAAGGTTTGAACGCACGATACACGAACGACCGCGATTTTGTTCTCAGTTGTCATTTGAAACCGAAAATATGTTTACTTACTTTCAAAGCTTTAATAACAAGAATAGGGACACCAACAGGACACTTCCGACATATTTACGAGCATTGTGGGTATACGGTGTACCCAAAAAAAATTACTGGGAGGCAACGAGGTGTGACATACTTTCAATGGTATGAAACCCTTGCCGTATTTTTCAAACAGAGGTGAGAAGATCCCTACTTAGGTGTGTTGTCGTACCTGCCGTCCCGTAACCCGCTAGTCCTCTCAACATTTCCAATCACTCCTCTCTCTTTACATATATACTGGAATTCGCCTTGGGAGATCCTTCCAGTTTATTTGGGATTAGCCAGCCGACTTCGAACTCTCTTCTCTTTTTATCAGAGTTAGCCTTCTTTTTGAGTGTCATCTTTGGTATTCAGCCAAAGACGATAAAATAAGGCAAACAAAAGGTAATTCGTGGAGGAATTTTGCAACCGGCATTTTTCCCCACGAATTAAATAAAAACCCAATTAAAAAAATAAAAAAAAAAAAAGGATGCTGGTGGACGCAATAATTCCCCACGCGAAAATTTGGCATTGGAATTTGGACTATTATTTCCCAACTATCAACCCCCAATAGCAGACACGGAATCCTTCAGGTATTGTTTGTTTACTTTTTTTCTTCGCGAGTAATTTAGTCTATCTCGGTGGACTTTCGCGCAGATTTGGGGGATGAGATTGGCCGATAGCAGGCCATTCCTTAAAAATTTATTTTAGGATGGGCTCTCGGCCTTTAAGTCGCTGTGCAGCATTTCTCGTGATGTTTTGTCTCTGCTATCAGTGTAGTCTTAAATCGTTTTGTTGTTGTTGTGATCGTCTTCGAACGATTTGTGTTTTAGTGTTTACGATGTGGTGTTCATAATTGTCACGCACCTTCCGTGCGGGTTGGTTGGAGTGCGTTCTATGTAGCCGTCCGCCTGCACTTCCTGCTGCTCCTCCGTTGCTCCCTCGTCGGGGCATTTACTTAGGGATCGTCTTCCCTATGCCCATCGAACCAGACTCTCTACCGTGGTAGTGGTAGATCTAGTGAAGAGTGTCTTTTAATTGGCCGTCCGCCTACACTCCTCTGCTGCTACTTCGTTGCTCCAGCGGCGGAGTGATTCGTAAAAGAGATCGTTATCTCTCCACCCATCGAACTTCGAGTTTTTGTTTGTTGTCACACACTAGTTGTTGTGTGTGACCGTCGTTGGTGTGTTTTGTGCTGGCTGTCCGCCACACCCTTTCGACAGACATAGTTCTGTCTATCTTATAATCCCCCGGTGAAGTGTTGGCTAAGGGGATCGTCCTCCCCCCACTCTTCGTCTGTACCGACCTCCTGTCGGTACGTTTCATACGTTGGGTCGGTGGGAGTCTCCTGGCGGCCTGCCAGGCTCACCATCCGACTTGTGCCCGTCCTTAATCGACGGTTGCGAGTCTCCCTTCCGTCCGAAGGGCTGCGCAACCGGAACTCCCATTCTTTGCCATTCAGACCGCCCGTCTGATGGCATGTGACCGGCCTGTCACTCTCGAGTACCTAGGTGGTTGTACCCTTGGGCTCCAAGGAGGTGGTCCGGAGGCTGATGGGGCCTCGGACGCCCGTCCACATCCCAGGACCTCGAGCACAAAACCCAAGAAAAGAGGGACCACGGGTAGGGAGAGAAAGGGACCTGAGAGTAGACCTTGTTGCGGTAAAATTAAACGCAACAAAGTACCTATCTAAAACATTTCCAGGTCGACTTAATTGCGCATAAACTACACACAGATCTTATGACACCATAGCAAGGCCCATTACATAAAACAACCCAACATTAGTTGTAGTCCTTGACATTTATAAATTCAATGATGACTGAGATTGTTCTCAACAAAACGAAAATAAAGTTCAAAACTGTATTTAAGGTCAGAATTCAACGAACATAATAAATGCACTCCCAAGAACTACGAACAATTTGTGTATGCTCCTTAAAACATAATCACACTACAATCGCAACTGCACTCACGGTCTTGTTGCATCTTTGAATCACTCACATGTAATAATTTGAATTTCTAAGAAGCTTCGAGGAAAAAAGATGAAGGAAACGTGAAATGATGATGGGCGTCCATTAAGTCACCCGTCTGTAGCTAGCAATGTGTGACTGAAAATGTGTCATTGATGTGAATGTGGTACCATTCCTAGAAAGTACACTTGGATATACTATATAATGGGTCACTGAGAACTTTTATTCCAGCACTATACTCTGTTGTGTGCTCATCTGGCCTTCAGATGATGAATACTAAGGGTGGAATAAAATTACCATTATTGGGTTGATGTATTCAACACTCGGGAAAAATGTTATACCTGCCACAAGTAATGAACTCTGTTCCAAATCCATGATTTAAATTGCATTTCCAGACTTATGTTTCAATGGTTTACCTCGTCACATCGCCAGGATTTGAAGCGAACTATTAAATTATTTTAGTGCAAAGGAAGGGCGAGCGGGAGAATCTGCAATGGCATTAATTCTTAATCCTCAGACCACATGTCACTGACCTATTCATGTACGCAATGGAGTGGTTTATGTCAACCAAGCAAGCTTTGAAAATGAACTTTATTAGAATTCTTCCACCGCTGCATAACTTTTATTGGCCCTCAGGGCTACCAAGGTACTTCATATTGTAAAGGGTGTTTTTTTTTTCTAGGTATATAACTTTGAAATGGAATAAAACAAAGATGATTTTTTTAAATTGATATGAAATTTACTTTATTCGAAAGATAATCTTCTGGCATTTTAATTTAAATATGGTTTCTGGCATATGACCGCCACGGCTGGCTCGGACGTAGTCTAATCTGGAGGTGCAATTTTCGATTAAATTTTCCATCGTTTGTGGTCGTAATAACGTGGCAAATCTTGTCCTCTATGTGGTCAATCGTTTCAAGCTTATCGGCGTGGACTAGCGACTTCATATATCCCCACAAAAAATAGTCAAGCGGCGTTAAATCGCACGATCTTGGAGGCCAATTCACGGGTCCGCAACGTGAAACTATGCGGTTACCAAGCGTTTCCTTCAATAAATTGTGGCACGAGCTGTGTGACATGTGGCGCCGTCTCGTTGAAACCACAGCTCCTGTACATCATGGTTGTTCAATTGAGGAACGAAAAAGTCAGTAATCATGATTCTTTGGCGGTCACCATTGACTGTAACGTTCCGGCCAGCATCGTTTTTAAAGAAGTACGGACCAATTATTCCACCAACCCATAAAGCACACCAAACAGTCAGTTTTTGTGGATGGAACGGTGTCTCAACATAAACTTGAGGGTTATCATCACTCCAAATACGGCAGTTTTGTTTATTGGCGTATCCATTCAACCAAAAGTGAGCTTCATCGCGAAACACCGTAGAATGGACGTAGTGCGCGATACGTATTTCGAACAGAACCATGATTTTCAAAATAAATTAGCACAATTTGGAGGGCGTCAGTCTATTCATGTTGAAATGTCAAACCAAACTAAAAATAAATCACTTGACAGCTGCCAAAATGACCTCCACTTAAAATAGTGCTGCCAACTTAAAGTTCTATACCCCCAAAAAAAAACAACCCTTTAGTATATCTACTTCATTTATGGATTTGTATGCATCTGCTACGCAGCAGCTTATCTCTGCTTCGTTCGACTCTTTTTTTCATTATCTGATATACTTTTTTTCAAATCTACTTCATTTTTTTTGGAAATTTGCTACACTTTCTGGGTTCAACGTTGGCAGCCGTGGCCCTCATCGAAAACGCTAGCGCAGCCTAGCTAGATAGCCATTCCACGAGTTCGTCTAACCAGAATAAAGAGCACCCAATGTCGTTTTCTTCGGTTTCGTGGAACGATCAACTAATTAACCTGAGCAGGTATTCTTCTTGCGCATCGTCTCCTCTCTGTCTCTGACAATTGCAAAACTTTTTTTAAGTCTATCTGCTCTAGCACGAGTACTCGGTTGCTCCTGTGTTTCTATCTTTCAGTCGACCGCACCTCGTATGGCTTGTTCAAACCATATAGAGTGGCAGGTTAACCTCACCTCTCCTTAAAATATTATCACCTTAACCATCCCTAGTTATCCAAGCCCTAGTTTTAAGCTCTGGATTTTAACTTTAAGTATATAGCCTTAAATTTTTGTTACAGCTTCAAATGGGAGTTTCGGCCTCACCAGAATTGGGCCAGCATCAGTTGGCTGTAATTTTTTACCTAACTGTACCTCGGTCGCCTCGCCTATACCCTTGAGACAATAATTTGTTGAGTAATCGGTGCTTCTCTCGATTTTGCGCCGCGCAATTATGGCAGAACTAATTTTTTGTTTTTTTTGCTCCATAGCGACAACAGTTTCAAAGGCGGGCCTAGAGATCGACATAGGTACCTATAGTTATCGAACATGCCTAAACTATAGCTCGCCTCTTTAAATGTCAAATGACAGTCCTCTCCTGAAACTTTACTGAAGCCCAATCAGGTTATTTCGAAAGGCCTTTGTAAGTAGCGCAGTTGAAAATGTCTTCTTGCTCTTCGACAGGACAAACGATGCTCACTTTATCAAAATACTTTCATCTAACCAAATCTGGGAAATGAGTTGGTGCACGTTCTCTTCGAAGTCTTAAAAGAGCTCGGCGGGTAAGGCCGTCAGGCCCAGTAGCATTGCTGAAGTTTAGTTCGAAGTTTTTTTTTTTCGGTGATTGCTCTTCCTATTACTTCCTGAGACGCCGATAGTCTTTTTACTTTTCCAAAGAAAACTAGGGTCAGATCAGGACTGAGTTAAGATGTTTGGAGGTGCTTGGGTAACAAAGGAAAGGAGTGGAGGCCCCTGGGCCCTACTTACTTACCAAATAAAATTCACATTTTCTTCAGTTGAGTTTTTCAATAAATAATTTATTGTGAAACCAAGAATATTCTTTTAACAAAAATATATAAATATAATCAAAAACAAGAATTATTCGAAATTAAATTTGAGCTTTGACGAACGGACCCTTCCGATCTTTTTAAGACTTAAAATCGTTGATGATATCGTTGAAATCAAGTTCCTAGAGTAATTATCAAAGGGAAAGTTGTTTACTAGTGTTTACTTGTTGGAATTTGGAAGATTATTTTTTTCGAAGTCTCTATTGTGGGGCCCCTCTTTTGTGGAGGCCACAGGCATAATCAGTACGGCCCTGGATCAGATTATGTAAAACGTTTGAACGTTTCGCCTTACAGAATGCTGACCCAGGTTTTCAACGAACAATGCTGAAATTAAACCCTCTACCTCTTCGATAATTGGCTGGATGTAACTCTGCACTGGTAAACGTAGGTTAAAGTTCGCTCAAAGTTTTACTCGCTTTTAAAGAGCTGCTAAATGGAAACCCTGAATACATTTTTACCCTACATACTGTGCAACGCGACTGCGATAGTTTGCACAACATTTTAAATTACACAAAACTATTGCATTCAAGGTGTTCACATTTCACTCCCACTGTCAGGTACATGATGACATTCACTCTATGGGAACTTCACAATGGTCTCCTCTTTAAATTAAATTAATTGTGTTTACTATGAGACTATGACTATCCGAACATGGGACTTTTAGTTTGTTCGCTGTTCTCCGATGAGTTGCGCTGCCAACAGTTTTCTCCCCCTATAAAGCGTTTTCGTATACATCTGCCTTTTTTCCCTTTCATCGCTTTGACAACGTAAAGTGGGTTTCATATTCTTTCCAAGTAGGAGAAAGCCGTATACAAGAACGAAGAAGATTCCAGCCATCATCAAAAAGGACAAACGCAACTCATTCCTTTTGGCAGGAATATTAAAATTGCATATGCCATTACTATTGTTCGCTTTGATATATTTTGCATTTAATTTACATTTTACATGTGCTTTCACTAAAAGCCTTCCGGCATTTGCACGGTTGAATTGCAAGCTCTGCCACTACCACTACCACCACCTACTCATCTACGCCATATCGTATTGTTCTGGTTCCTTTCGAGCGCAATTTGGTGGAAAAGTATATGTACCCGTCTAGACTCTGGCTGCATTGTATTCTTCAGCGAAATAAGTTTCTTATCTTTGTGAAACGAAAACAGCAAAGAAAACTGAAGTTAAAGTTGTGAACAATGAAAGGGAAGGGACAGTGAACAATAAGTTGCTGGTGTGAAGGTTCTGTCGAAACAAGTTTCCAACAAAACATTAAATTTTATCTGATGCACAAACAAAGCGGTTCATTGGACAATGGACATATTTTCGAAGTGTTTGAGCAGAGTTCAATGAGCCTTATTGTTTGGCAGCTTTGTACGCAATTTTCCTTTCCAAACCTGACCGTATACATGTTCGCAGTTGCCTTTATGCTGAATATGCCGCCAACTTTTTTTAATTGGGAGAAACTCGGAACTCAAAGGAAGTTTGAGCGACATGCAGCCTCTTAAATTTTTCGATCGTCCAGCAGCATATCGTTGTAAAAGAGGTAGTTCCATGAAGCAAACAACAATGTGAGTCTGCCAACGCCACCTGTTAATATTTTACGGATTTATCAAACGTCCTAGATAAAATTGATTGAAGCTTTTCGACACTTTTTCTAACTTTTTCTAACTAGGAAAACCGAGCTGCTCAAATTTGACTGCATTTAAGGATCAATTTTAATATATTTGCACACCCTCGTGGATGTTGTTCAACAGCTCAGTCTTTTCTTGTATTCCTATTATTTTCGACGAAATTTATAAAAAAAATGTGTACCAAGCTTAACCCTTCGTTTGGTTCAAATTTCATAAAATTTGGTTTTTAAATTACGTGTAATCGGTACGACAAAAATACGTGTATCCTACAATTTTCTGATGGCTGTTATTGAATTCCCTTTTCTTGAATCTACTTCACTTTTTGGGTCAAATCGAATGCGCTTTTTTGAGAGTAGTAACGCTGATTGGCAGATGGCGGTCTGACAATTGTCTGACAAGGACTTTTATCCAAATATTGTTAGACAAAATTGTAAGTTCACAGAGTTGTCAGACAAAACCATGGACCCTTATTTAGAAAAAAACTTGGGATAACAATCAGTGTTGGGACTTGATGAAAGCGAAATGGTGATAGATAGCCTTAAAAAAAGGTGGTAGAAAAATAAGTGTTACATGGTAAATAATTCATTTATTTATACTGATTAAATAGTGATAAAAACAAAACAACAACAGGGAAATAAAATAAAAATAAATCAGTCATCTCTAATTAAAACAAAATTGCATTCGTACGAACGCCCATCACTCGAGAACGGATCGTCAAATTTGAACTCTTTTTTCTTTGTTGTGTCTGTCTCCGCCCGAGGAAGGTTTATAAGTCGAGAAAATTGGAAAATTTTAAAAATAAATTGAAAAATTCATAAAAGTTAATTTTTCATACATTTTTTACTGGATTTTTTTTTTTAATTTAATCGCAATATACAGTGAGAACGTGTTTGTCAAAAATTCTACATGAATTTATGTGATGTGAAACATCTATAGGCGCAGGCATGACTTAGGAGTAAAATCGACCCGACCGGGATAAAAATTCCGTGGCGACGGCGGAAATTGCCCTGTCGCGATAGGTGGCATTATTGTCGATCTCCGAAACTATTCAACTGATTTCATTGAAATTTTGTGGATGTACCTATATGGTTGGTTGTACATAGTTTGAAAGATGGAAAACAAACATTTTTTCAATTCATTTAACTTAACTATTAAAGTGAAGACTTATATGGGCAAGCTGGCCCCGGGGAGCAGTGGCGGATCCAGGGGGGGGGCTAGGGGGCTAAAGCCCCCCCCAAAACAAAAATTAAAAGTGGCAATATTACAGGCAGATTTAATGATAACTTATATTTCAAACAATCTTGATTGATATATCAATTTTATGTACATACCGTGGTACATAAGCATTTTTGTACCCTTTACAAACATTTTATTTATTATGGTCTACCTCGAAAAGTGGACATTTCTATGGCTTTTTGGCAACAAACTAAAAAAGGTCGAAATTTTTGTGATTTTCGAGCTGATGCCATATCGGTGGGAAGCAGCAAATCGGATTCAGTACCCCGAACAACATATAGAACCAGCGAAAAAATACTTGTGTATTTTTTTTTCCTGAAACAGGCAAATACTCCCGGATTTGACTGGTTTACAAGTCGTTCTCTGAAATAGCGAAGTTAAGCCGCCAAAAGTAATATTTGGGTGACTGCTCAAATGCAAAAAATTCCAAGTTAGCATGCAGTATAAACATCAAACCGCACATGACGATAATGAATTATTGACCTACCCCATCCAATCCATGTTAAAAGTAATGTACCAAATACGAAAAACCCAAATACATTCGAACTAAAAGTATAAACGTAGTGTCCGCTTATAACGAACTCGAAGGGACTGACCAAATTGGTTCGTTATAACCGAAGTTCGTTATAAGTTATATGTACGGATGTAGTAGCTACTACGCTAAAAAAATGTCAAACTTTGTTTTGAAAATCAAAAAAGAAAAGAAATAGGGTTCAAAACACCTTACTCGTAGACTCATTTCCTTGCATATACGCTTTGTTTTATAACCTTGTATTTGTCTTTTAACGTGAAACATTTTCTTCTTTTATTTGATTATAAATCTCCCATTTTATGAAAATGATTTTCAAGCGCGTCACTCAACCTTTCGTTTGTATACATAACGTTACTCGGGGAAGTACAGAAAAATTTATATTGAAGGACAAAATTTTGACGTTTGAGAATGTTGGTACGTAGCAGCTATACAGTTCTCGGGGAAGTCCCGAATAGTTGGGAAAATCTGAAAATCTCTAATTATTTTACAACAGGCCATTCGAAGTTAGCAAACCGTAGCGTCAGTTCAATCAGTTGTTTGTTAAGCTCTCTCAATTTTCTCTCGCTAATTTTGGATTCGGTTTTGAATTATTTCATATAAACACACTGCATTAGCTTTTCGCAAGTGTGTTCATAAGTGTCGATGCAGTCTTGATATTTAATACCTAATAGAAATAGGTCAGAAATAAATCAGAGTTCAAATTGAGTATTTTTCAAACAAACGATGGCATCTAAACGTAAGCAAGGTGATTTACGTTCATTCTTCTCTTGCAAAAAAAAGAATGAAAATGAAGAAGGTGGTAAAGGTGGTGAAGTTTTCCAAGTTGGCGAAGATGGTGAAAATAAACAAGCGACTAAAAACAGTAAGGACATATCTGTCGCTGTCGGAAAAAGCTCAACAGGTAACTTGTTTCGTTTCCTTTTTTTTAAGTTTAAGTTTTGTTTTCTAATTGCCTTTTCGATTGGTCAGATTAAGGGGGACACGTTTTTTCGGCATTTTTCAGAATTATTTAGATTTTAAATCCATAAAGCGACTATTTACACTTCTTTTCCGAATGCCGTTATATTTTTTGTAATTCGTATCTAAGTATTTTTTGCTAGCAATGGCTACTTGTTTTGTTGCCAAAAATTCTGAGTACAGAATTTTAAGATAACGGAAAAAATACGACTTGTTTACTTTGCTTTTAAGACTTTCCAGAAAAAACTAAGTTTGAAACGACATTTTTGAAAAAATTTAAAAATGTCCCGAAACTCAACGTCAAGTGGATACCGGGTGATAGGGTACGTTATACCTGTACTGGAAAAAATTAAAAAAAAATTTATCTCGCTTGGTTAAGAGAATTACTTTCCTATAAAGCAATAGGGTAGAATATCATACTTTTAAATTTTTTAGTCAGAACTTTAATGCTCGAAAACAGTTTTAATGTTGATACCTATTATTTTTAAGGTAGCAGCAAGTAGAAAGTGTTGTACCATTTTGGCATCTTCATGAAATCAGCAATTATTTTAAACAACTCAGTTTTGGATTCAGTGTGAAGAGCGCATAAAAATGTTAGTTATTAAGTTACTGCAATTTATTTTTAGATTTGTTTCACTTAGAAAAAAATATAGTTATAACAAGAATTTTATACTTTGGCCCAGGTTAAAATAAACCCAAGAACTAATAGTTCTTGATTTAAGAATGAGAAATGTCGAAACTTCAAAAATATAAACTGTTGCCTCAAGAACGCGTTGTTGATGTTGCTAAGATTTTAAAATTTTCTGTTGTTGGGCTAAGAATTTTTAGCTCACAATCCTTTAAGAATCTTAAATTATTCAAAAACCTAATCTCCAACATAATTTTTACGGTCAATTAAGCGGGATGTTTAATTAAGCGAGGTGCAACTAAGCGGGCATTACTGTATATTCAATTATTTTATTTTTATATTTTTATTTCATTGGTTTGATTGTATACCTAGTATTTGCTTTTCTTGTCACAGAACCTGTGGTGTCAGTATTGCCAGAAGCCAGCACATCTATTGCTGACACCCAAAGGTCTTTTGATGTATCATTCGCAATTGGCAAAGAACTCTCCGATGAGGAAAAATATAAATTTTTAACTAAGTCAGTAGAGCTACCTCAAAATTATGTATATCCGGAACAGACTGAAGGTGGACAAACAAGAAAGTTCCAAGCAAAATGGCTAAAGGAATATGCGTGGCTGGTCTACAGCCAACAGCAGAATGGGGTATATTGCTTGCCTTGCGTATTATTTTCTAATTTACGCAGTGCAGGAAAGCATTCTGTCGCTCTAAGATCTTTAGTTACCTATCCGCTTAACAAGTACAAAAAAGCTCTAGACACTTTTAAGAAACATTCTTCCAATGAATACCACAAAATGTCAGTGCTACAGAGTTCAAATTTCAAAAACACATACGAGTGCCCTGATAAAGCCGTAAATATTCTGATAGAAACTGAAAAACTAAAAAATATTAAAGCTAATAGAGAGCGGTTGGTTCCTATAGTTAAGACAATAATACTCTGTGGTCGAGAAAACATACCGTTAAGAGGTCACCGAGATGATGGTAATTTAAACGATGAAATCAGCCAGGGAAAGTTTCGAGCACTTTTACATTTTCGTATGGATGCAGGCGATTCAGTTCTCCAAAAACATTTAGAAACCGCTCCAAAAAACGCTACATATCTAAGTAAAACAACTCAGAACCAGCTGATTGAGTGTTGCCACACTTTAATTATGAAAAAAATTATAAACAAAGTGAAAGAAGCAAAATATTATGCTATACTAGGCGATGAAACAACAGACGCTAGTGGTGCCGAGCAACTGAGTATATGCATCAGATACTTGGATATACAAAAGAGCACAATACACGAAGAGTTCATATGTTTTTTATCTGCAGTTGACTTGAGTGGCGCTGCTTTAAGCGATCAAATTCTTCAAGAAATAAATCGAGTCGGCTTGCAGATTGAGAATTTAAGAGGACAAGGATATGATGGAGGAGCAAACATGTCTGGAAAATTTAATGGTGTACAAGCCCGATTAAAACAAGTCCAACCGCTTGCTTTTTATATGCATTGTGCAGCACATAAGCTAAATTTAGCTATCGTGAAAGCTTGTAGCCTGCCTAGTATACGTAATATGATGGGAGTTGTAGCTAGTGTTAGTAATTTTGTGCGAGAGTCAGCAAAAAGGTTAGAGTTAATTAAACGAACTATCCTCGAAAAACACCCAGGAGAAAAAAGAGTCAAGTTGAAGAGCCTTAGTGACACGCGTTGGCTTGAGAGACATGATGCACTTCTTCAATTTAAGGAGCTGTTTGACTCTATCGTACAGTTCCTTGAAGAAATTGACAGAATATCTCCATCATCAAAAAGTGCAAGTCTTCTTGTGTCAATGCTACGATTCGATTTCGTCGTATCTCTGACAGTAGCCGCTGCTGTGTTTGAGGTTACTGTATCACTGTCACGTCAAATACAGTCTGTTGCATTAGACCTTCAGCTTTGCTACGAAATGGTAGAGAGGGTAATAAACACATTGGAAAAGTGCAGGGAAACCAAATTTGATGAAATTTTTCAAGAAGCGTGTCATATTGCAGAACCTCTGGAAATTCCAATTCAGGCACCAAGAACACCAAAACAGTCGACTCACCGATCAAATATTGAGGCCCCAGATGTTAAGGAATACTACAGGTAAAATAAATTCTAATCAAGTTAGGTACTGTACGTGCCCATGCTTGATGAAATTATTATTCCATCTATGAAATTAGTTTTGTGTTAAATAGTATCGATTTTCCTTTAGGTTGAATGTATTCCTTCCTTTCGTCGATTTTGTGTTGGGACAATTAAGAAGTCGTTTTTCAAAAAATGATCATTCTTTCATTGTTGACCTCTTCAAGCTTATTCCCACTACCATTGTGAAGACAACGAATCTTACGGCTGTAATGGCAGCTGCACGTTTATACAGTTGTGATTTGCCACATCCGCTCTCCTTATCGGGGGAGATCAATTTGTGGAAAGAGCTTTGGAGTGGTAGGGAGCACCTTCCGGAAACAGCAGCAGAGGCGCATCAAGAGGCGAATGAGTTCTTTCCAAATGTAAAGACTCTTTTGCAAATTCTCGCTACGATACCAGTGTCTACTTGCAGCGTTGAGAGGAGCTTCTCATCACTTAAACATGTAAAAACTTACCTTCGGACAACGATGACAGAAGAGCGCTTAAATGGTTTGGCTGCTTTGTATATACATAGAGATATATCAAGAGGCTTACAGCCTGTAGACGTTGTGGAAGAGTTCGGACAAAAATATCCAAGGAGGCTAGCTATGTCCTTTGAAAAATAAATTTATCAATAATGTAATTTTTTGAATTTTTGTTTGT